>CM046997.1:82078286-87078286 GCA_025698465.1 Gossypium longicalyx
CGGTACGAACCGCATACCCCAGTTAAATGAAACCTCATGATTTGATGACTTTTATCAACGAAATCGTGTTTTCAGGATTTGAATCCTTGAGGTTTCATATCAGAACAACCTTTGTTCCATTAGCCAGTTAACTCTTACTGGAAACTGCAAATACCATCGTCGCATCATTACAAATTTTTAAAGTTAGCAGCAATAACATCAAACTGAATAGCCATAACACCATGATTAACATTTAATCAATTATCAAAAGGAATAGTAATCAGTTTATGCTTAGATGATACAAATAGTCAAAAATCGTAATAAAATTAAAGCATGCATCTCATACAATTGCATCACCCAAGTATTTAAACCCGAGTTTGTATCACACAAGTGGCTTTGATACCACTATTTGAACATCGGTACCCCCATGGCACAGCGAAAAAAATATATATTCCGGTGATCCAAACCATGGATCCATGTGCGAGGAACGAATTGGGGTGAAAAAAGGTTTCGAAATTACTGAAATTTTAATCTGAGTAGACAATGAAGCCTCAACAATGAGAATACTGTTTTGCTTTAGAATCCAAGCCGCAATCTTTATGATCCCGACCTATACGTAATCTACCCAGTTGACAATGAATGGAAGAAATCCCCAAAACTATTTTCAGAGATATTTTGCTTGACGGCTACTAGATCTAGTAGCAAAGCTTCGGGTTTGTATATATATATATTCACTTTTTAGGGTTTTTTTCCCTTATAATTCCCCTTATAATTGGTATGTATATAATGAATTCTTAATTTATTAAATTTTAATCCAAACATAATTATCATAATTAAAATAAATAAATATAATAATGTTTTAATTGAAAATTATAATTACATTAATTATAATAAAGATTTCGATAAACTATATTTATTTAAATTTATATACGAATGAAATTCATATATTAATAGAATTATGTTCTCCTTATGTGTACAACATCCTTGTACATATAATATGTTAGATATTTGATTGCCCATGTGACAACCAAACACAATACCAACTATGTTTTATTCCGTTCATTTCAACCATTAGGGTGTGACCCTGTAGGTTCTTGTAATGTTAGAAGTAATACTAGAACGATTCTAATGTTACAAATAATGAGTGGCATCTAGCAATGCATCATTGCTACCTAAGTTAGAATAAGTCATGATTCGACATAACCTTTTGTAACTAACCTTTCATGCATTAATCCGTAAGTCCTTTATCACTGGAATAGACACAAGTCATGGAATAGTCACACTTGCATAGTCCATCCCATGTTTCTTGATACCTTGAGTAGACTATGATACACAAGTAAGTATGACATCTCATATCAACTTATTTGAGCATGCCAAGCATTTCTAGTCGCACTCAATCAAGTGGCCTAAGATATTACTCCCATTATGTAGGAGGGACTTATCTTATATTGATCAACCATATCCCTCTACATAGATTGTGGTATATCCAATATCAGCCTTTATAAAACAACCAGTTACAGTGTACGTTTTTCTGTATCAAAATATATAGCTCACGATGTTGGGATAATGATGGTCTCAAGTCTGAGGATGATATACATATTAACCACTATGATTAATGTTGTGACAATTACATAATAATCCAAGAAACATACTCATAGCGGGTCAGTCCAATATGTTGTTCTCTAACATACATATTCATGCATTGATTCTAACACTCCATATCAATGACAAGTGTCATCAATCAACTACACGTTAGTCTTAATGCATTATTGTTTTCCTAGTCAACAATAATACTTGACTAAGGACCTTTTAAGAATAATCATATTATTCTCAGGACATTATTATAAAACAGTTTATTTATACACATAGAAAAGAAACTGAAATAATAATGGCAACGCTTTATATTAATAAACATGGTAAATCAAGTATGTTATTACAACCATCTTATGATTGATCTTTGGGCATACTCTTACAGTATTCCACTATTGGTTGGCCGAGTCTCGTAGAAGTGACACTACACACTTCATACATTTCTCCAGCGTGCACGATAGCTCATCAAATACTCTGATGGTATTTCTAACCAGAACTCTGCTCTCTTCAGTTCATCATCAACACTAGCCCGAGATTTCTCACCCCCATGCTTTCAGATTCTGTCCACTGGAGGTTTCCTTCTCCTAACCATTTATACTCTATGAGGTGCTATAGGGGCAAGCTGTAGGATCGGAGGAGGTGGGGGAGGTTGATTGTTCGGATTCGCATGAACGAACTCTGAGTACCAAGCATCCATCATACGGAGGTAGGCTTCTTTAGCCCTTCCACCCTAACTCATCGTCACAGGCTCACTTTCAACTGGCACAGTCCCTTTAGTGGGAGCTGGCGCATTACTTTTCACATTGTCTGCCATAGCTCCGTCCGGATCCATTTACTAGATAAAAGCATGATTTATAAATGTTAGGAGTCGTCACACTATCAATATACAACTATAGCATGTATAGCTAGACTCGTACTCACGCTAGGTTAGTCTTAGAATCGACTAAACCATAACTCTGATACCACTAAATGTAACACCCTTTACCCGAATCCGAAGCCAGGACTGAGTACAAGGCATTACTAAACTTAAACACATGCGTTCCAATATTTACAAATCGTAAAAACTTGATTAAATTTAAAACTTTACAAACCTTGTCTAGAATTCCTTATTACGGTCCTACGATGCTTAAAACAACGATTCAAAACCAATCCAGGTCCTTTAAAGAACTCTAGAAAATGACTCTTGAAATAGGGGCACACACCTGTGTGGAAGGGGCGACACGCCCATGTTGCCTTCTTGACATGGCCGTGTTGAAGGCTCGTGCAGTTTACACGACCTAAACACATCGAGACACGCTCGTGTCCCTAACCTGTGTGGAATTAATTCGTAATTCAAACCTACAGGGGTTTTCAGATGGCCTGGCACACGCTTGTGTCCTTCATATGGCCATGACACACCTGTGTTTCAGCCCGTGTCCAAAAACCTTGGCATTCAGTTTCTGACATCAGCAACCATTTAGGGGCACACGGTCAAGGCACACGCCCATCTGTTAGGCCGTATGGTGAATTTAATTCCACATTTAAGGTGCAGACTTCACACGGCTGAGACACACGGCCGTGTTTCTGCCTGTGTGTTTACTACCATGCATACTAACTTGAAATTTTAAGGTGCAGGGGACACATGGCTGGATAACACGTCCATGGCGCTGACTGTGTGTCGCACACGGCCTAGACACACGCCTGTGTGCCTACCTGTGTGGATAAAATAAGGCTATCTACCAAGCCTTTTTTCCACCCTTACTTGCACCAACCTACACAACAACAAATATCTCCAATTCACACAGCAATATAAGACTAAATCAACCACAACATGACAATCAACTGCAAACCTTATAACACTCTAACAACAAAATATGCACTTGATCATTCATACATTTTGTTCATCCAGGGAAGCATCATTAATTACAATTATCAATAATGAATATTAACCATTAACCATGGCCTTATACAAAAAAAGAAGGTTTTCGTCCTAAGCTGTAACACCCCTATCCTGTAACCATCACCGGAATAGGTAAGAGGCATTACCAGATAGATAGAACATTTCAGACCGATTCAGAATTACAGATATCACATAACATTAATACATAAGCAATCATCAACAATTTGTCCCTTATGATGGTCTATGAGACCTAAAACGTACTTTTAAGGACATTCAGGACTAAACCGAACACATTCATAAATTTCAAAACTCAAAAAAAATTTCAATTTTGTTGAGGTCACATAGGCCGTATGCCTCACATGGGCACTAGACACGCCCATGTGATCCAACTGTGCCAAACAGAGTATATATACTGACTTTTACACACGTCCAATAGACATGGCCGTGTGCCATGGCCGTGTGATAATTAGCTAGCTACTGACTTAAACCAACGGCCATATGACACGCCCATGTGTCATATCTGTGTGATCTTAAGAGGTTACTGCTTTATATACACGGCCACAAGGCACGCCCATGGTCCCTGACCATGTGGCACAAGGCAGGCTTGGTTTAAGCCAACTTGCCATCCCTTTTTGGGTCATTCCTACAAGAAATATTAAACAACATTCATAACAAAATTTTCAGCCAATTCCATGCTCAAAACATGCTTCATTATAACTAAATCATCATCATTCAATAACCTATTCAAATCCATACCAAAACACATTAAAAAATCTTATTACAATAACATGTCAAAATGTTCATTTCATAGCTCTCTTATGGCACCTTGTATCTCATGCTTAAACTTACCATTTCCTCAACTTGGCATATTTCAAAATCACCACCACATACAAAGATATATAACCATTACAAGCATACGCAATTTGCCATCACAAACCATTTACCAAAACTAATCACAAACATACCATTTGTTAGCCACCTCTCATGGCATAACATATATACATTTCAAAGCTTAATATATAAACATTCTAGACTATACATGCCATACTTAAATATATTTACACTTTCAAAAGTACCAAAATGAGTTTGATAGCATGGTGACAATCCTTAACTATCCCCGAGCCTTTAGTAGTTACGATAACTGTAAAACAAGCAGAAACCACACAAAGTAAGCTACAAAGAGCTTAGTAAGCCAAATACAATTGGTCTAAATATTAAAGCATATAAATAAAAGTCAATAACAAGAATTCATAGCCATTACACAGGGTAATTCATGAGCCTAACCATGCTCATTTGCTTGTATGCATGTCATGTTTCACTTCCATGATTTCGTACATACCTCACGTTCATTATTTCACAGAAACAGAGTTTTTCATATTCATAAATTTAATGTGATACAAATGTACCTGTATAAATTATACATTTCCTATATTCATTACCATATTTCGTACTCTATCATCAGACGGTTCAGAAATGATATAGCTATTCATAAATGAATACAATGTCGACGTCCAGGACGTGGTCTTATATGTAATTCAGCATCGATGCCTCTGTCCCAGACAGGGTCTTACACGAAATCCAATAAGATGCCGATGTCCCAGACATGGTCTTACACGTAAATCTCAAATCGAGACTTATGTCCCAGACACGGTCTTACACGATATCTCAGATTAATGACAACGTTCTTTTAGAAACGTACAGAGCTTTTCAGATACTAGCATATTATCAGAGTTTACTCAAAATTTATTCATCAGGCTCTCAAGGCCATCCAATACAGATTACAGTTTGTATGCACAAAATTTAGTCAATTTAACACGTAATTGTAAGTTGACTTACCTCGTACGGATTTCGGATGGAAATGAGTTAACTATTCAACTATTTTGGACTTCCCTCGATCTAAGTCCGATTTTTTTTGTTCTTGATCTAATACAATTCAAATTCAACCATTCAACCATTCATTTCATTCCAAATAATCCATGAACACATATTTAGGGCACTTTGCATTTTTTGCCCTTACATTCACACTTTGACAATTTAATCCATTTTTAACAAAATCACAAATATGCAAAATTCACCATGACTATAAGTTGGCCGAATATACATAACTTCTATACAATTCCAATAACATATTTAATTCACAATTTAGTCCTTCAAAACCTCATTTTCACAAATTAGCCTAAATAGCTCTATTCCATCAAAAATTCAAGAACAAAGCATGATAATCTCACATAAATCTTTCATAATCCATATAAAAACATTACAAAGCTCATATAATCATCAATAGCACATTTCATATTCTTCAACAAAAAATAGAAATTTAGATATGGGTTTTGAAGAACACGAAGCAACGATCACAGAAACGTATAAATTATCAAAAACAGGCCAAATTACATACCTTAATCAACCAAATCAATGAATGAACCCTAGGATGGTCTTCTTCTTTCTATTTTCTTTGATTTTCGGCAAGTATGAATGAATAATTCATCTATTAACATGTTTTTGTTTTATTATAATATACATTAATATGCATTTTACCATTTAAACCTTATTATAATAATTAAAATTTCACCAACTACATGTCCATAGTAGTCCACCATTAACATTAATGGTATATTTGACATGCAAGGACTCTTATTTTAAAAGCCAAGGCCAATTAACCCCATTAACAATTAGCATGCAACTTTTGATTTTTACACGATATAATCCTTTATCAAAATTAAGCACAGAAACAGACGAATTAAATCACAGAAATTTCGCAGATATACATTCACATATCACAGACACAGAAAATAATATTAAAATATTTTTTAGACTCAGATTTGTGGTCTCGAAACCACTATTTTGACTAGGGTCTAAACCGGACTGTTACAATTCTCCCCCTTATGGATTTTCATCCCCGAAAATCTTACCGTTAAATAGATTCGGATATTGTTGTTTCATAGCATCTTTAGAACCCCAAGTGGCCTCTTCAACACCGTGTCGATGCCACCAACTAATGGAATTTTCCTATTTTGCAACTCTTTAACCTCGCGAGCTAAAATACGAATCGACTTTTCTTCGTAAGTCATATCAGGCTGAATTTCAATCTCAGACGGTGAAATTACATGCGAAGGATCAGATCTGTATCGTCGAAGCATCGATACATGAAACACATTGTGAATCTTTTCTAACTCAGATGGTAGCCTTAATCTATAAGCAGCTGACGCAACTCGCTCGATGATTTCATATGGTCTGATGAACCTCGGACTCAACTTCCCCTTTTTACCAAATCAGAACAGTTTCTTCTACGGAGATACTTTTAGAAACACTTTATCACCGATCTCAAATTCGATATCTTTTCGTTTTAAATACGCATAAGATTTCTGACGATCAGAGGCAGCTTTTAGACTATCTCGGATCACTTTCACATTCTATTATGTTTCTTTTATCAGATCAATACCGTAAATCTTATTCTCACTGATCTCAGACCAGTATAAAGGAGTTCTACACTTTCTACTGTATAAGGCTTCGTACGGTGCCATTTTAACACTCGATTGAAAGCTATTATTATAAGCAAATTCAATCAAAGGTAAATATTGTTCCCACGTACCTTCAAACTCAAGAATGCGACATCTCAACATATCCTCGAGTATCTGAATAATTCGCTCAGATTGAAAGTCCATTTGTAGATGAAAAGCAGTACTAAAATGCAATTTAGTACCCAGAGCATCTTGCAGTTTCTTCCAAAATTGTGATGTAAATCTCGGGTTTCTATCTTACACTATCAACAATGGCACACCACGCAGTCTCACGATATCATAAATATATAACTCAGCTAATTTATCAAGTGAGTAATCAAATCGAATCGGAATAAAATGAGCTAATTTCGTCAAACGATCAACTGCAACCCAAATTACGTCCTTCTTTCTCGAAGATAGGGGCAACCCGAAACAAAATCCATGGTTACTCGATCCCATTTCCACTCCGAAATCATAATCGGGTGTAATAACCCAGATGGCACCTGATGTTCAGCTTTAACTTGCTGACAGATCAAACATTTAGAAACAAAATCAAAGATATCTCTTTTCATTCCGGACCACCAATAATGCTGCTTTAGATCATTATACATTTTTGTACTACCCGGATGTACAAATAAACAACTACTGTGACCTTCACTCAAAATAATCTGAATCAACTCTGGATTTCATGGAATACAAATTTGATCTCTAAATCTCAAGCAATTATTTTTATCCACTCAGAAATCTGAATCAGACTTTACAACACCCTGAGCTTGTTTAGCTAAAACCTCATTATCAACCTTCTGAGCTTCAATAATCTATTGTAAAAACAAAGGTCTTGCTTTTAATTCAGCTAAAACTGAACCATCAACAGACAGAACCAAATGAGCATTCATTGCAAGCAAAGCAAACAACAATTTCTGACTTAAGGCATCAGCAACAATATTTGCTTTTCTCGGATGATAATTAATCACAAGTTCGTAGTATTTTAGCAGTTCTAACCATCTTCTCTGTCGCAGATTCAGATCTTTTTAGTCAATAAATACTTCAGACTTTTATGATCAGAAAACACGTGACATTTCTCACCAAATAGATAGTGACACCAAATCTTCAAGGCAAACACAATAGCCGCTAACTCGAGGTTGTGACTCGGATAGTTCTTTTCATGCGGCTTTAGTTGTCTCAATGCATAAGCTATAACTTTTCCTTCTTGCATCAGAACACAACCTAGCCCGTTCAACGAAGCATTACTGTAAACAACAAATTCTTTACCTAATTCAGGTTGCACAAGTATCGGAGCTTCAGTTAATAAAGCTTTTAACCGATCAAAACTGTACTGACACTTTTCACACCATTCAAACTTCACATCTTTCTGGAGCAATTTTGTCAATGGAGTCGCAATCATTGAAAAACCTTCTACGAATCGTCTGTAGTAACCGGCAAGTCCCAGAAAACTACGGACTTCAGAAACATTTCTCGGAGGCTTCAAATCCAAAATAACAGAAATTTTGTTTGGATCAACTCGAATACCCGATGCTGACACAATGTGGCCCAGAAAACCAACTTCTCGCAACCAGAACTCACATTTACTGAACTTTGCATACAACTGTTTATCTCGTAGAGTTTGAAGCACTATTCTCAAATGCTCAGCATGTTCAGATTCATCATGTGAATAGATCAATATGTTATTAATGAATACCATAATAAATTGATCTAAATACGGTCTAAAAATTCTATTCATTAAATCTATAAAAACAGCAGGTGCATTCGTTAATCCAAAAGGCATGACTAAAAATTCATAATGTCTGTACCTCATTCTAAAAGCAGTTTTTGAAATATCTGAGTCTTTTACTCGCAGCTGATAATAGCCTGATCTCAAATCTATTTTTGAAAATACAGTAACACCTTTCAACTGATCGAATAAGTCATCAATTCTGGGTAGAGGATATTTGTTCTTTATAGTCACTTTGTTAAGCTGACAGTAATCAATACACATTCTCATTGTGCCATCTTTCTTTTTCACAAATAGAACAGGAGCACCCCATGGTGAAAAGCTCGATTTAGCAAATCCTCGATCGGTCAATTCTTGCAACTGAGATTTTAATTCCTTTAACTCAGCCGGAGCCATTCTATACGGAGCTATCAAAATTGGAGTAGTACCAGGTAATAATTCAATGCCAAAGTTGATTTCTCGAATCGGAGGCAAACGTGGTAGTTCTTCAGAAAACACATCAGAGAATTCACAGACAATAGGCACTGATTCAACTTTCTTATCATATACTTTCGAGTCTAGCACATAAGCTAAGGAGGCTTCACAGCCTTTTTTCACATATTTCCGTGCTTTCATTACAGATATCGCAGCTGGTAGTCCATTCAGATTACTAGACCCAATTTGAATTATCTCACCATTCTTACACCTTAAATTAGTGACTTTTCGTTTGCAATTTACAATAGCATCGTGAAAAGTTAACCAGTCCATTCCCAGTATTATATCAAATTCTTCGAAAGGCAAAAGCATCTGCTCAGCAGGAAAATAGATATCTTGAATCAATAACGGGCAATTCTTGCAGACTTTATCAATCAAGACACTTTTACCTAAGGGATTCGATACTCTAATTACGAATTCAGTAGACTCTACAGGCAAAGTCTTAGTGTGCACTAAATTCATACATATATAAGAATGCATTGATCCAAGGTTTATCAATGCAATCACAGAAGTATCATAAAGAGTAAAAGTACCAGTAATCACGTCTGGAGACAAGGCTTCCTTACGAGCTCAGATAGCATATGCTCTGGCAAGTGCTCTGGCCTCAAATCTAACAGTAGTATCCCTAGTAGCTCTTTGATCACTACTTGCATTTCCCGTATTTCTGAAAGGTCTACCTCTAGCTAAAGTGTTACTCGGTCTCAGATTCTGTACATTCTCTTGCTCAATAGGTTCAGAACAATCTCTTACAAAATGGTCCAAAGATCCACATCGGAAACAGGCTCGGTCATTCAATCTACAACTTCCCAGATGCCTTTTACCACAATATTTACATTCAGGTTTCTCAGATTGGACATTCCCAACACTTGCAACAGAAGTAGCAGGAGCTCTGAAATATGAATGCAATCTAGCTTGATCTCTGTTCTAATGTCTTACATCAGCCTTTGAACGGCTATGATCATCTCAGAATTTCTTTGACACAGACTGAAATGACCTACCCGCAGATCTCTTTCTAACATCTCTAGCTTCAAGATCAGCTTTTCTTTTCTTTTTACTTAATTCTTCAGCTTTACAAGCTCGCTCAACGAGCACTACCATTTCTTTAATCTCTAAAATCCCAACTAACACATGGATATCTTCGTTTAGTCCATCTTCAAACCTTTTGCACATTATTGCTTCATTTGATACATATTCCCGAGCATACTGGCTTAATCTCACAAATTCACGTTCGTATTCAGTAACAGACATACGGCCTTGTTTAAGCTCAAGAAACTCTTTACGTTTCTGATCGATGAATCTCTAACTAATATATTTCTTCCGAAATTTAGCTTGAAAGAAATCCCAGGTAACCAGTTCACTCGAAACCATAGATATTAAAGTTTTCCACCAATGGTACGTCGTATCTCTCAGGAGTGAAACGGAACATTTTACACAGACCTCGGGATTCAGAGACATTTCATCAAAGACTCGTATTCTATTCTCTAACAAGAATTCGACTCTTTCAGCATCATCATTCATTGTAGCTCAGAATTCTCTAGCCCTATACTTTCTAATCTTACCAGCTGGTGGTCTACTTAACTGAGCCAGATTCACTAAGGGCATAACAGGAATTTAAGAAGGATTAACCGGGGGTGGAGGTTGTTCTACAGCCAAATTGGTTTGAATATATTGGGTGAACCAATCATTCATCATCTGATAGAAGGCTTATTTAGCCTCACCATCACGACTACTCGTAGCCGCTCGATAATTAGCTTGCACCGTCCCTTGCGTGGAAGCAAGCGCATTGCTTTTAACATAGTCAACTACAGCTCTATCGAGATCCATTGCTATATAAAAACACATTTCAATGTCAGGATTCACCATACTATCACAGTTTCAGATATATGACATGTATAGCTAGACTCACATACACTATGGTAGTCCTAGAACTGGCTAAACCATAGCTCTGATACTAACAAAATATAATACTCCTATCTCGTAATCGTCACCGAAATAAATAAGGGGCATTACCAGACAGACAGAATATTTTAGACCGATTCAGAATTACAGATATCCCATAATATTAATACATAAGCAATCATCAACAATTTGTCCCTTATGATGGTCTATGAGACATAAAAAGCACTTTTAAGGACATTTAGGACTAAACCGAACATATTCATAAATTTCAGAACTTAGAAAATTTTTCAATTTTGTTGAGGTCACACAGGCCGTGTGCCTCACATGGGCACCAGACACGCCCATGTGATCCAACCGTGCCAAACAGAGTATATATATTGACTTTTACACACGGCCAATAGACATGACCGTGTGCCATGGCCGTGTGATAATTAGCTAGCTACTGAATTAAACCAACGGCCATATGACACGCCTGTGTGTCATATCCGTGTGATCTTAAGAGGTTACTGCTTTATATACACGGCCACAATGCAGGCTTGGTTTAAGCCAACTTGCCACCCCTTTTTGGGTCATTTCTACAAGCAATATTAAACAACATTCATAAAAAAAATTTTAGCCAATTCCATGCTCAAAACATGCTTCATTATAACTAAATCATCATCATTCAATAACCTATTCAAATCCATACCAAAACACATTAAAAAATCTTATTACAATAACATGCCAAAATGCTCATTTCATAGCTCACTTATGGCACCTTGTATCTCATTCTTAAACTTACCATTTCCTCAACTTGGCATATTTCAAAATCACCACCACATACAAAGATATATAACCATTACAAGCATACACAATTTGACATTACAAACCATTTACCAAAACTAATCACAAACATACCATTTGTTAGC
The DNA here is from genome assembly GCA_025698465.1 of Gossypium longicalyx. Lineage (NCBI taxonomy): Eukaryota > Viridiplantae > Streptophyta > Magnoliopsida > Malvales > Malvaceae > Gossypium > Gossypium longicalyx. Next base: position 82,090,245 of record CM046997.1, read on the forward strand.
CAACTCTTATGGCATAACATATATACATTTCAAAGCTTAAATATATAGACATTCTAGCCTATACATGCCATACTTAAATATATTTACACTTTCAAAAGTACCAAAATGAGTTCGATAATATGCTGACAATCCTTGACTATCCTCGAGCCATCAGTAGCTACGATAACTGTAAAATAGATAGAAATCACACAGAGTAAGCTACAAAGAGCTTAGTAAGCCAAATACAATTGGTCTAACTATTAAAGCATATAAAATAAAATTCAATAACAAGAATTCATAGCCATTACACAGAGTAATTCATGAGCCTAACCATGCTCATTTGCTTGTACACATGTCATGTTTCATTTCCATGATTTCGTACATACCTAGCATTCATTATTTCACAGAAACAGAGTCTTTCATATCAGCAATTTGATACGATACAAACGTATCTATATAAATTATACATTTCATATATTCATTCCCATATTTTGTACTCTATCATCAAATAGTTCAGAAATGATACAGCTATTCATAAATGAGTACAATGTTGACGTCCCGGACGTGGTCTTATATGTAATTCAGCATCGATGCCTCTGTCCTAGACAGGGTCTTATACGAAATCCAATATGATGCCGATGTCCCAGACATGGTCTTACACATAAATCTCAAATCGAGGCCTATGTCCCAGACACGGCCTTACACGATATCTCAGATTAATGACAACATTCTTTTAGAAACGTACAGAGCTTTTCAGATACTACCATATTATCGGAGTTTACTCAAAATTTATTCATCAGGATCTCAAGGCTGTCCAATACAGATACAGTTTGTATGCACAAAATTTAGTCAATTTAACACGTAATTGTAATTTGACTTACCTCGTAAGGATTTCGGACAGAAATGAGTTGACTATTCAACTATTTTGGACTTCCCTCGATCTAAGTCTGATTTTCTTTGTTCTTGATCTAATACAATTCAAATTCAACCATTCAATCATTCATTTCATTCGAAATAATCCATGAACACATATTTAAGGCACCTTGTATTTTTAGCCCTTACATTTTCACACTTTGACAATTTAATTCATTTTTCACAAAATCACAAATATGCAAAACTCACCAAGACTATAACTTGGCCGAATATACATAACTTCCATACAAGTCCAAATAACATATTTAATTCACAATTTAGTCCTTCAAAACCTCATTTTCACAAATTAGCCCAAATAGCTCTATTCCATAAAAAATTCAAGAACAAAGCATGATAATCTCACATATATCTTTCATAATCCATATAAAAACATTACAAAGCTCATATAATCATCAATGGCACGTTTCATATTCTTCAACAAAAATAGATATTTAGACATGGGATTTGAAGAACACGAAGCAATGATCACAGAAACATAGAAATTATCAAAAACAGACCAAAGTACATACCTTAATCGACCAAATCAATGACCGAACCCTAGGATGGCCTTCTTCTTTCTATTTTCTTTTATTTTCAGCAAGTATGAATGAATAATTCATCCATTAAAATGTTTTTGTTTTATTATAATATACATTAATATGCATTTTACCATTTTAACCTTATTATAATCTTTAAAATTTCACCAACTACATGTCCATAATAGTTCACCATTAACATTAATGGTATATTTGACATGCAAGGACTATTATTTTAAAAGCCAAGGCCAATTAACCCCATTAACAATTAGCACTCAACTTTTGCATTTTACGCGATTTAATCCTTTATCAAAATTAAGCACAGAAACAGACAAATTAAATCACAGAAATTTCGCAGATATACATTCACATATCACAGACACAGAAAATAATATTAAAATATTTTTCAAACTCGAATTTGTGGTCCTGAAACCACTGTTCCGACTAGGGTCTAAACCAGACTGTTACATAAGCCAACACAGTTGGTTAGCTTAACAATATGACACATAACCAAAAGACTCAATCCCTATACATGTCATACTCAAGATAATAAAACTAACTATACCAAAAGCTTCGAGCGATAATGCGAGTGATGCCTCCAATGTTTTTTGATCCTCGGGCTAATTTGGCGATACTACAAGAAAATGAAAAGGAAAAGGAAAAGGGTAAGCACAAAGCTTAGTAAGTTGCATGTAAACATCGAAATAACAACCATGTTACCACATGTGATCATACTCCCAATATATCATAACTCACACAAAGACTGAATGTTCATAACACAACTTACTCATGTTCATTCCTCGCTATTCATACAACAAGAATAGAATTCACATATCATCAATTTCATATAAGCACCTGTACCACTCACAAACGGTCATAAGCGCTATCATTTTGACATAAATCGTAAATTCCCTATTGAACCATTTGGAATACTACAGGATAATCACTAAGTCTCAAACATAAGGTGCGATGTCGACGCCATGTTCCAAACATGGTCTTACACTGGCTCTCACATCTAAGTCGATGCCATGCCCCAGACAGGTCTTACACTGACTTTCATACATCGAGGCCGATGCCATGTCCAAGATAGGTCTTACACTGGCTCTCACTTATCTGTGTCGATGCCATGTCTCAAACAAGTCTTACACTAACACACCTTAAGCCAATGCCATGTCCTAGATAGGTCTTACACTAGCCTGCATATCTTGAGGCCGATGCCGTGTCCCAGATAGGTCTTATACTGGCTGTCATCTATCGGTGCCGATGCCATGTCCCAGACAGGTCTTACACTAGCACACACATCACCCAAATATCATGTCACACCCTTAACCTGTATCTGTCGCCGAAATGGGGTTACGAGGTATTACTAATTCGAACACAATTCAGATCAGATTTTTTTTATATATATACTTAAATAATTCATGTTATATCTGTACAAATTTATAATCCAAATTCATAAGCAAAGTCCACATTATCAAGGTTATATATAAAATCTATATCATTCGTAATATTGCATAATTAAAACATAATCTAATATATATATAAACAAATTATATATATACAGAACATATAACGAAATAACTATTTCATTAAATGAATATTAAACCTTTTATTATATAGCTTTTGCACATGTACAAATTAAACAACAAACGAAACAAATTTCAATACTAAATTTTTCATTCATTTATGCGGCATTGATATAATAGTCAATATGAAATTTACATGTTATACATATTAATGCAAATTAAAACATCTATTCGGATATATATATATTCATACTTAAGCACATATAATTAAGCATTATGGCAAATCACATTTACAGTTTAATATATAGCCAAATATATATAAAAGACGCAAACAAATTTTACCAAGTTCAAGCACATTACATCATACCATTATTAACCATTTTCGAACAAAAATAACAATTCATTTCGTATCAAATTCATAGGCTAAGAATTATATTTAAAGATTATTCTAGATTACAAATAAACAACCAATTCACTTCACATCTATTCAACTAATGAATTAATCACATAACATCATACCAGACGTAATAATACCTTGACTAATTATTCCATTTCATAATTTTTATTCGGTCATTAATATACATAAAAATAATTCACACCATTTCTATATAACTTAATAAACCAAATTTATAAATATTAAGGCCAAATCAAAATATGCCAACTTCACAAGTTATACACCATGCTAAAATATCATACACAAGAATCATACCCATTTCATCTCATAAAATATACCATAAAAACATATCATAATATTTAATAACATAACCGAATATACATTATAACCGTTATAACTTCTTTATCGAATCTTATAACAAACATAATTCATACTATTACATATATATCATAGCCGATTCACTCTACCACATCCAAAGTCATCAAACAACTTCAATGCATAAAACACATATCACAAATACCCTTCATCCATGACACATAGCAATATAACCAAAATGAACTTAAAGCATAATCAAACATAATAGAATTAAAGCATGGAAGTTAAGCCATTTTCGCATGGCTTAATTTATACAAAACCAAAATCCAACATTTCAAAACATGATCCAGCCTACACATGCCATAATTTGAGTTCGATTATTTAAATACCGAGGGTGTAGATAGTGTGATAGACTTTGCTAACGATCCCCAAGCTTGTAACTTGAATCCAAAATCTATAAAATAGAAACACACATAAAAACACAGAGTAAGCTTTTGAAGCTTAGTAAGTCATAAGCAATTAAGCATCCCAAAATTTATTATCAACTTATTTAAACTAAACGAAATTATAGTATTATTTAAACTAAACGAAATTATAGTATCATAATATATATCATATTCACATATATGAAATTCATTATAAATATATATTTTCATATTCAAATATCACCCTGGCAGAATACTCATGAAGCCAAATTACCATTATTATCATTTATACTCCACAATCAACTAGTCACTGTAACTTACTTCACATACCCATTATCATATAAACTCATATGTAATCGCATAGTTTCATATGAATATATTAACCATGAAGTCGAATACATATAATCATGCATGCCTAATACTAAGTTTCATTTCAATAATAATTTCAAGGCCAATTACACTTGATTACGTAAGCCCCTGTATCAAAATAAATCATCATATTCATATATTAAATATATAATCGAAATTACCTAATCATATATGCACATGTTTAAAGATTATTCAAGATAAATAAGTTGCTAACTCACAAAGTCAAATACACATATCACATTTGCATATAGTCTTCATTTGCACCCTATCAAGATTTGCAACAATTAATCAAGGAACTTACTTACTTTACCTCAAATAGGTAACGAGTTAAATCATACCTGGCATATAGCTCATTTTACACATTCGAACTCAATTTACCTTTGCCCGATGAACCATTCGAATTGGATAGGACACTCGGATAATCACACAAATCATACAATGCCAACGCCCCAGACGTGGTCTTACATGTAGTCACATGTCGATACCTTCGTCCCCGCATGTGGTCTTACTCAAAAACACATATCGGAATCACATATCGATGCCATGGTCTTACTTGCTCACATATATCGGAATCCTATGTCATGACATATGTATCCTAACTGTTCCTAAGGTTCATACGGGGCTTTCGGACGTCGGAACCCTGTCGGAACAAATTCAGAAATATAGTAGCCAAGCTTATTCACATTCGATTATAACATATACAAATTTACATATTTCTTTTCAGCATATATATTTAGCATTTAATTAAAACTAAGTACGTCTATTTGCTTATAAACTTTCCTCAGACGATGAAAAACTGAAACGGAACGGCTAATCGACAACTTTAGTTTTCCCCCGATCCAAATTCGATTTTCTCTTTTTTTAATCTAAATTAATATAAATTAAAATTATTTAATCAAATATTCAATCAAATTCACCCAAAAACACATAAATGGGCAAATTACTATTTTACCCCTAATATTTACACTTTTTACAATTTAGTCTAAATTGCACAAAACACAAAATATGTAAAATTTGCACGCACCATACTTAGGTCAAATACTCCTAGTGTTCATACAAGTCCACACATTTCATTTATTTCACATTTTAGTCCCTCAATTTATTATTTTTGCAATTTAGCCCTAATTACTTAAAATCATCAAAAATTCCAATACAAAACATGTTAATCTAAAACATATCTTTCATATTTCATCAACTATCATTATAAATCTCAAATATTCATCAATGGAATAACTCAAAATATTCATGAAAATAAAAAATTCAAGCATGGGCTTTGTAGATAACATAGCAACGATCTCAAAAACGTAAAAATTATAAAAAACCGAGCTAATTACATACCTTGATTGAGCTTTACTAATGGCTGAACCCTAAACTTGTTTCTTTCTTCTTCTATTTTTATGTTTCGGTCAAAAATAACATAAACCACTATGGGTTTTATTTTATGTTATATTATAACATATATTAATATATTATTTAATTTACATATTTAACTTATTATAAAATATGCAATCATTATGAATCATGGCCATCACCGTCCATGACTAATACATATGGTCAAATTGCAACATAAATACCTCAATTTAAAAAGACAACAACAATTTGGCCCTTTTACAATTAACCATCAAATTTTCATTTTACGCGATTAAGCCCTTTTTATTTAATCGGACACTCAAACGATAAAATTAAATTACGAAAATTTCACAGATGTAAATTCACACAAAATAAACACGGAAAATAATTTAAAAATATTTCTTTGACTCGAATTTGTGGTCCCGAAACCACCATTCCGATTAAGGTCTAAATCGGGCTATTACAACTCTCCCCCCTTAGGGATTTTTGTCCCCGAAAATCTTACCAGTGAATAGGTTCGGATAACATTCTCTCATTGTATCTTCTGCTCCCATGTTGCTTCCTCAACTCCATGTTTATGCCACAATACTTTAACTAACAAAATCTTTTTATTTCGTAACTCTTTAATCTCATGAGTCAAAATGCGAATTGGTTCTTCTTCGTAAGTCATATCAGGCTAAATTTCAATCTCAGACGGACTAATCACATGTGAAGGATTAGATCGATACCTCCGAAGCATTGAAACATGGAATACATTGTGTATCTTTTCCAACTCAGGTGGCAACAGCAATCTATAAGCAACTGGCCCAATACGTTCTATAATTTCATACGGCCCAATGAATCTCGGACTCAATTTGCCTTTACAACCGAATCTGAGTAATTTTTTCCATGGTGAGACTTTCAAGAAAACTTTGTCTCCAATCTGAAACTCTATATCTTTACGTTTCAAGTCCGCATAAGATTTCTAACGATCCGATGCTACTTTCAAACTTTCACAGATCACTTTCACTTTCTGTTCAGTTTCTCTGATCAAGTCAACCCCGTGTATCTTATTTTCACTGAGCTCACCCAGTCCGATAACGCGGCGTCACGGCATTTACGACCATATAAAGCTTCATAAGGTGCCATTTTGATACTTGATTGATAACTGTTATTATATGCAAATTCAATCAGAGGCAGGTATCGTTCCCACGTACCTTCGAACTCGAGAATGCAACACCTCAACATATCCTCAAGTATCTGGATAATTCGCTCAGACTGGCCATCTGTTTGTGGGTGGAAAGCAGTACTGAAATGTAATTTCGTACCTAGTGCATCTTGCAGTTTCTTCTAAAACCGCGATGTAAACCTCGGATTTCTATCCAAAATAATGGATATAGGCACACCATGTAATCTTACAATCTGAGAAACGTATAATTCAGCCAGCTTAACAAGTGATTAATCTGTACGTATCGGAACAAAATGAGCCGATTTAGTCAATCTATCAACAACAACCCAGATTGCATCCTTTTTGCTCGGTGTCAACGGTAGACCAGATACAAAATCCATCGTAACTCTGTCCCATTTCCATTTTGGTATCATGATCGGCTGAAGTAACCCTGAAGGTACCTGATGCTTGGCTTTTACCTGTTGACAGACTAAACATCTCGTAACAAAGTCAGATATGTCTCGCTTCATACCATGCCACCAATAAAGCTGTTTCAAATCATTATACATCTTTGTACTACCTGGATGAACAGATAACCGACTACTATGAGCTTCATTCAAAATCATCTTAATCAACTCTGAATTTCTCGAAACATATACTCGGTCCCTGAATTTCAAACAGTCATCCGTATCAACCCTGAACTCTGAATTAACATCTGTCTCACACTGAGCTAGTTTTGCGATCAACTCATTATCAATATTTTGGGCATCATATATTTGTTGAATAAATGATGGTCTAGCTTTCAATTAAGATACTATCGAACCATCTTCTGACATAGCTATATATGTATTCATTGCTCGCAAAGCAACCAGTGACTTTCGGCTTAAAGCATCAACAACAACATTAGCCTTTCCCGGGTGATAGTCAATCACAAGCTCATAGTCTTTTAGCAATTCTAACCATCGACGTTGTCTCAAATTCAGATATTTCTGAGTCATCAAATATTTCAGGCTTTTATGATCAGAATAGATATGACACTTCTCACCGAACAAATAGTGACACCAAATTTTCAATGCGAACACAATGGCTACCAGTTCCAAGTCATGTGTCGGATAGTTTCTTTCATGTGGCTTTAACTGTCTTGAGGCATAAGCTATCACTCTGCCTTCCTGCATCAAAACACAGACCAAACCATTTAATGATGCATCACTATAAATAACAAATTCTTTACCCGATTCTGGCTAAACTAGCACTGGAGCTTCTGTCAAAAGGGCTTTCAACTGATCAAAACTTTTTTGACATTTCTCTGACCACTCGAACTTAACATCTTTCCACAGTAATTTTGTCATCAGAGCTGCAATCATAGAGAAACCTTTTACGAAACGTCTGTAATAACCAGCAAGTCCCAGAAAGCTTCGAACTTCAGAAACATTCTTCGGAGGTTTCCAATCTAGTATAACTGATATTTTGCTCGGATCAACCCGAATACCTGATGCTGATACCACGTGACCCATAAAACTGACTTCACTTAACCAGAATTCACATTTACTGAATTTTGCATATAACCGCTTATCTCGCAATGTCTACAACACAAGTCTCAAATGTTCGGCATGTTCAACTTCATCATGAGAGTAGATCAAAGTGTCATCAATAAACACAACCACAAACTGATCCAGATACAGTCTATAAATTCGATTCATCAAATCCATAAAAATAGCAGGTGCATTAGTGAGTCCAAATGGCATAACCAAAAACTCATAGTGTCCGTACCTCGTTCTGAAAGCAGTCTTTGGCACATCCGAATCTTTAACTCGCAACTGATAGTAGCCTGATCTCAAATCTATCTTCGAAAATATTGTAGCCCCTATCAGTTGGTCAAACAGATCATCAATCCATGGCAATGGATACTTATTCTTTATAGTCACCTTATTAAGTTGTCTATAATCGATGCACATTCTCATAGTCCCATCTTTTTTTTCCACAAACAACACAGGTGCACCCAACAGAGAGAAACTCGGTCGCGCGAAGCCTTTATCTGCCAATTCTTGCAACTGAGTTTTCAATTCTTTTAATTCTGTAGGTGCCATTCTGTACGGAGCTATGGATATTGGAGTCGTCCTAGGTATTAACTCAATACCAAATTCTACTTCCTAAATAGGCGGCAAACCCGATAATTCTTCTGGAAACACATCTGGATACTCACATAAAATAGGTACTGATTCAATATTTCTTTTAGTCACTTTACCATCGAGCACATAAGCAAAATAGGCTTCACACCTTTTTTTCACATATTTCAGAGCTAGCATCGAAGATATCACTGCTAGTAAACCATTCAAATCACTAGATTCAATCCGGATAACTTCATCATTCTGGCTCCGTAGATCAATGGTCTTTCTTTTGCAATTCACAACAGCATCATGTAAAGTTAGCCAATCCATACCCAAAATTATATCGAACTCATCAAATGGTAGCAACATCAAATTAGCCGAAAAGCACAGATCTCGAACAATCAAAGGACAATTCTTACACACTTTATCAACCATAACACACAGGCCCAAGGGGTTTGACACTCTAGTCACAAACCCAGTAGACTCAACAGGTAGAGTCTTGTTGAATACTAATGTGTCACACACATAAGAATGAGTAGAACCAGGATCAATCAATGCAATTACATTAGTATCATAGAGAGTAAATGTACCAGTAATAACATTCGGGGATGAAGCCTCCTCCCGTGCACGTATAGCATAGGCTCTGGCAGGTGCACGAGCATCAGATCTGATTGTCGTATCTTTAGTCCCTCTCTGACTACCACTCGTATTACCAGCATTTCTGGGTGGTCTACCTCGGGCTGCAGTGTTACCCGATCTCGTATTTTGTACTGGATTTTCTTCAACTAACATTGGACAGTCTCGAATGTAATGATCTGTCGATCCACATTTAAAACAGGCTCGATCATGCAACCTACAAATGTCGGGGTGTTGTTTACCACAGTGTTTACACTCGGGCTGATTGGATCTGACATTACCCACACTCGCTACTGAGGTAGCTCTCGAACTCATCGGTGGTCTATTTTAATCCCGTCTGGAGTAACTTGAAGTGGCTTTAGAATGGCTAAAATCATCTCGAAACTTCTTTGGTGTCGACTGAACTGACCTACTGAATGATCTCTTACGCAAGTCTCTAGCTTCAAAATCAGCTTTCTTTTTCTCTTTTCCGAGTTCCTCAGCTTTACAAGCTCGCTCAACAAGTACCACAAATTCTTTTATCTCAAGTATGCCAACCAATAGCTTAATGTCTTCATTTATCCCATCTTCAAATCTTTTACACATTATGGCCTCAGTAGAAACACACTCCCGGGCATATCACTGAGTCTCACAAATTTTCGCTCGTATTCTGTCACAGTCATCTGACCCTGTTTTAGCTCCAGAAATTCTTTACGCTTCAGGTCAATAAATCTCTGACTGGTATATTTCTTACAGAACTCAGTCTGAAAGAATTCCCAAGTCACCTACTCTCTCGGAACTACTGATACTAGGGTATTCCACCAGTGGTATGTTGTGTCTCGAAGTAGGGATATAGCACATTTCAAACATTCATCAGGAGTACAGGACAGCTCATTAAACACACGGATAGTATTATCAAGCCAGAACTCATCCCGCTCAGCGTCATCTTCATCAGTGGCTTTAAACTCTTCAGCCCCACGTTTTCTAATTTTATCAACAGGTGGTCTACTCAATCGCAACGGATCACTTACTTGAGGTATAGCAGGCATCGAAGATGGATTAGTCGGGGGTAGAGGTTGTTGTGCAGCCGGGTTAGTCCAAATATATTGGGTGAACCAGTCATTCATCATTTGATAAAAGGCTTATTTAGCCTCACTTCTTGGATTACTCGAAGTTGGTCGAGAATCAGCCTGCGCTGTCCCTTGCACGGGAGCAGGCGCTACACTCTCATCATCATCAGTTACAGCTCTGTCGGGATCCATTTGCTATATGAAAACACATTTCAAATGTTAGAAGTCATCACACCATCACAATATATAATTATGGCATGTATAGCTAAACTCATACACGCTACGTAGTCCTAGAACCGACTAAACCATAGCTCTGATACCAACAAAATGTAACACCCTTAACCTGTATCCGTCGCCGGAATGGGGTTACGAGGTATTACTAATTCTAACACAATTCAGATCAGATTTTTTTTATATATACTTAAATAATTCATGTTAGATCTGTACAAATTTATAATCCAAATTCATAAGCAAAGTCCACATTATCAAGGTTATATATAAAATCTATATCATTCGTAACATTGCATAATTAAAACATAATCTAATATATATAAACAAATTATATATATACAGAACATATAACAAAATAATTATTTCATTAAATGAATATTCAACCTTTTATTATATAGCTTTTGCACATGTACAAATTAAACAACAAACGAAACAAATTTCAATACTAAATTTTTCATTCATTTATGCGGCATTGATATAATAGTCAATATGAAATTTACATGTTATACATATTAATGCAAATTAAAACATCTATTCGGATATATATATATATATATATATATATATTCATACTTGAGCACATTTAATTAAGCATTATGGCAAATCACATTTACAGTTTAATATATAGCCAAATATATATAAAAGACGCAAACAAATTTTACGAAGTTCAAGCACATTACATCATACTATTATTAACCATTTTTAAACAAAAATAACAATTCATTTCGTATCAAATTCATAGGCTAAGAATTATATTTAAACATTATTCTAGATTACAAATAAACAACCAATTCACTTCACATCTATTCAACTATTGAATTAATCACATAACATCATACCACACGTAAGAATACCTTGACTAATTATTCCATTTCATAATTTTTATTCGGTCATTAATATACATACAAATAATTCACACCATTTCTATATAACTTAATAAACCAAATTTATAAATATTAAGGCCAAATCAAAATATGCCAACTTCACAAGTTATACACCTTGCTAAAATATCTTACACAAGAATCATACCCATTTCATCTCATAAAATATGTCATAAAAACATACCATAATATTTAATAACATAACCGAATATACATTATAACCATTATAACTTCTTTATCGAATCTTACAACAAACATAATTCATACTATTACATATATATCATAGCCGATTCACTCTACCACATCCAAAGTCATCAAACAACTTCAATGCATAAAACATATATCACAAATACCCTTCATCCATGACACATAGCAATATAACCAAAATGAACTTAAAACATAATCAAACATAACCGAATTAAAGCATGGAAGTTAAGCCATTTTCGCATGGCTTAATTTATACAAAACCAAAATCCAACATTTCAAAACATGATCCAGCCTATACATGCCATAATTTGAGTTCGATTATTTAAATACCGAAGCTGTAGATAGTGTGATAGACTTTGCTGACGATCCCCGAGCTTGTAACTTGAATCCAAAATCTATAAAATAGAAACACACATAAAAACACAGAGTAAGCTTTTGAAGCTTAGTAAGTCATAAGCAATTAAACATCCCAAAATTTATTATCAACTTATTTAAACTAAACTAAATTATAGTATCATAATATATATCATATTCACATATATGAAATTCATTATAAATATATATTTTCATATTCAAATATCACCCTGGCAGAATACTCATGAAGCCAAATTATCATTATTATCATTTATACTCCACAATCAACTAGTCACTGTAACTTACTTCACATACCCATTATCATATAAACTCATATGTAATCGCATAGTTTCATATGCATATATTAACCATGAAGACGAACACATATAATCATGCATGCCTAATACTAAGTTTCATTTCAATAATAATTTCAAGGCCAATTACACTTGATTACGTAAGCCCCTGTATCAAAATAAATCATCATATTCATATATTAAATATATAATCGAAATTACCTAATCATATATGCACATGTTTAAAGATTATTAAAGATAAATAAGTTGCTAACTCACAAAGTCAAATACACATATCACATTTGCATATAGTCTTCATTTGCACCCTATCAAGATTTGCAACAATTAATCAAGGAACTTACTTACTTTACCTCAAATAGGTAACGAGTTAAATCATACCTGGCATATAGCTCATTTTACACATTCGAACTCAATTTACCTTTGCCCGATGAACCATTCGGAATTGGATAGGACACTCGGATAATCACACAAATCATACAATGCCAACGTCCCAGACGTGGTCTTACATGTAGTCACATGTCGATACCACTGTCCCAGACAGGGTCTTACTCAAAAACACATATCGGAATCACATATCGATGCCATGGTCTTACTTGCTCACATATATCGGAATCCTATGTCATGACATATGTATCCTAACTGTTCCTAAGGTTCATACGGGGCTTTCGGACGTCGGAACCCTGTCGGAACAAATTCAGAAATATAGTAGCCAAGCTTATTCACATTCGATTATAACATATACAAATTTACATATTTCTTTTCAGCATATATATTTAGCATTTAATTAAAACTAAGTACGTCTATTTGCTTATAAACTTTCCTCAGACGATGAAAAACTGAAACAGAACGGCTAATCGACAACTTTAGTTTTCCCCCAATCCAAATTCGATTTTCTCTTTTCTTAATCTAAATTAATATAAATTAAAATTATTTAATCAAATATTCAATCAAATTCACCCAAAAACACATAAATGGGCAAATTACTATTTTACCCCTAATATTTACACTTTTTACAATTTAGTCTAAATTGCACAAAACACAAAATATGTAAAATTTGCACACACCATGCTTAGGCCGAATACTCTTAGTGTTCATACAAGTCCACACATTTCATTTATTTTACATTTTAGTCCCTTAATTTATTATTTTTGCAATTTAGCCCTAATTACTTAAAATCATCAAAAATTCCAATACAAAACATGTTAATCTAAAACATATCTTTCATATTTCATTAACTATCATTATAAAGCTCAAATATTCATCAATGGAATAACTCAAAATATTCATGAAAATAAAAAATTTAAGCATGAGCTTTGTAGATAACATAGCAACGATCTCAAAAGCGTAAAAATTATCAAAAACCGAGCTAATTACATACCTTTATTGAGCTTTACTGATGGCCGAACCCTAAACCTGTTTCTTTCTTCTTCTATTTTTATGTTTCGGTCAAAAAGAACATAAACCACTATGGCTTTTATTTTATGTTATATTATAACATATATTAATATATTATTTAATTTACATATTTAACTTATTATAAAATATACAAGCATTATGAATCATGGCCATCACCGTCCATGACTAATACATATGGTCCAATTGCAACATAAATACCTCAATTTAAAAAGACAACAACAATTTGGCCCTTTTACAATTAACCATCAAATTTTCATTTTACGCAATTAAGTCCTTTTATTTAATCAGATACTGAAACGATAAAATTAAATCACGAAAATTTCACAGATGTAAATTCACACAAAATAAATATGGAAAATAATTTAAAAATATTTTTTGACTCAGATTCATGGTCCCGAAACCACCATTCTGATTAGGGTCTAAATCGGGCTGTTACATATGATGGCATGGATATCCAAATTATTCTTGAGATTCAATTGGGAGCCTCTACTACATCAATTCTCATCATGCACATTCACAGCAATAGTCCACAATTTATGCCATATTAATTATTCAATACATAAATAGAGATAAGTTACATTATTTACGTACAACTTACCTCGATACAAAAAATATAGGCGACTAATTGTATTTAATTCACTTGCTTGGCTTTTCCCCGGTCTAGGTTCGGATTTCGTATTTCTTGATTTATGAGAGAACTTAATGGCTGAAAACTTCAAGCTTTCAAGACCCCTTTCTTGTTAAAAATTTTGGTGGAGAAGAGAAGAAGAGAAAAAAAAAGATGATAGCTTTTCTTTATTTTATTTTATTCTAGTCAAATTGGTCACCAAATTTTACCTAATTTTGACCCTTTATGATTTTCTTGTCCCTATGGCCGGCCATGCCATAAATAAAGGCCTATTTTGTCTTTAAAGACCCTTAATTTTGGTTCTCTATCTATTTGACACCTTTAGCTAATGAAATAAAACTTTTTTCCCTTATGCGATTTAGTCCTTTTTCAAAGTTGAGCATGCAATCGCTAAAATTATTTCACCAAAATTTTCACGCACTCATATAAACATGCTATAACATATAAAATAATATTGAAAATAATTTCTCCGACCTTGAGTTAGTGGTTCCGAAACCACTATTTCGACTAGGCCCAAAATCGAGCTGTTACAAATAGAGCCATCATCTGACAAAGCCAAACGTATATTCATAGTCCTCAATGCAAACAAGGATTTCCTACTCAAGGCATAGGTGACCACGTTCGCCTTTTTCGGGTGATAGTCAATCATTAGCTCGTAATCTTTTATCAACTCTAACCATCTCCGTTGTCGTAGGTTTAAATCTTTTTGAGTCATTAAGTACTTTACACTTTTATGGTCAGTATACACATGACATTTCTTACCATACAAATAATGTCACCAAATCTTCCATGCAAACACAATGACAGCCAATTCCAAATCATGTGTCGGATAATTCTTCTTATGCGGTTTCAGCTACCTCAAGGCATAAGCTATCACCTTGCCTTCTTGCATAAGTACATAACCCAATCCATTCAAGGATGCATCACTATAAACCACAAATTCTTTTCTCGATTCAAGTTGTACTAAAATTGGAGCATTAGTCAACAATGCCTTTAGCTTCTCAAAACTCTATTGGCAGTTTCTGTCCAATCGAACTTGACATCTTTCTATAAAAATCTCGTCATCGGAGTAGCAATCCTAAAAAATCCTTTAACAAACTGTTTGTAATAACCGGCTAAGCCTAGAAGGCTTCTAACCTCTGACACATTCCTCGGTGGTTTCCATTTAACAATAGCCGATATCTTACTCGGGTCAACTCTAATACCATCACCTGAAACAATGTAACCAAAAATCCAACTTCTTTAAGCCAAAATTTGCTTTTACTAAACTTAGCATACAACTGCTTGTCTCTCAAAGTTTGCAAAATCGTTCTCAAGTGCTCGGCGGGCTGGGTCTCATTAGGAGAATAATTTAGTATATCGTCAATGAAAAAAACTAGAAATTTATTTAGGTATAGTCAAAAAATACGGTTCATTAAATCTCATCACAAATTTGTGGTTGGAAAATACAGATTTGTGGTCCCGAAACCACTATTTCAATTTCACTGAAAATAGGCTGCTACAACTCGCCCCTTTAAGAATTTTTATCCTCGAAAATCTTACCATTAAAGAGAATTGAATATTGCTTTCTCATGGTATCCTTCAGATCCCAGGTAGCTTTTTCAATTCCATGTCGTTTCCAGAGAACTTTTACTAAAGCCACTTTTTTGTTTCTTAATTTTTTTTATTTCACGGACCAAGATTTTATTCGGCTCTTCACTGTATGTAATGTCAGGCTGAATCTCTACCTCTGATGGAGAAATAAAATGTGAAGGATCTAATCTGTACTGTCGTAACATAGACACATGAAAAACATTCTGAATCCGATCAAGCTCTAGTGGTAAGGCTAGCTTGTAATAGCCCATTTTTCAGTGAAATTAGAACAGTGGTTTTAGGACCACAAATCCGATCCGAAAATAAAGTTTATTTTTATTTTATTATATGGTTCGTATTATGATAGACATGTCATGTGCAAATTTTGATACGAAAATTTTATCGAATATGAAAATTTTATCGTTTAAGTGTTTAATTACGAGAAGGACTAAATCTCATAAAATGCGAAAGTTGAATTCTAGAAGCTATAAGGATTAAATAGCTATGGAATTCAAAGCTAGAGGTCCTTATATGGTAGTTAGACCATTAAAGAAAAGTATGTAGGTTTTTGGTGACTCATCCATGGAAATTTAGAAAAAGGGGAAGGACTAAATTGGAATTTAAAAATATTTAATTAATTAAAAGATGAAAAGAAAATATCATCTTATTTTCTCATCTTCTTCAACCTAAAATTCATGGAAACCCTAGGAGAGAGAGAAAAAAATTTCATGGCCTAATTGGGTAAGTTTCCTTGTCTCGTTTTTAGTAATTTTGATATTTTTGAAATCGCGATAGTCTAATCTATCTAGTTGGGGGATTAATTTGAAAAGTTATCAAGGTATGAAATTTGGGTCATGGATGAATATGCTGGAAATTAGAAATTTATGGTAGAAATGAAAGGTTGTTGATAGATAAACAACTTTTACAAAGTGATTTTTGATGAAAACATGATTTAGGGACTAAAATGTAAAGTTGTGAAATTTGATGAAAAATTTTGAATTTTTATGAATACATGTGCTGTAAATTTTGTAATGGGATTTTGGTTAGGCTTGGAATAGGGAGTAAATTGCATAAGTTTCATTTTCCGAGCCTAGGGACGAAATTGGAAATTATGAAAAAGTTAGGGGCAAAATGGTAATTTGTGTGGGACATAAATTGACTCCAAATGAGTATGAAATATGAGAAATTGATGATTAAAGTTATTTATATAGATATGAACAACTCACATTCGAGGTTAGATCACATTCGAGGTTAGATCGAGGAAAAGAAAAGATTTCGGATTAGTAGATTTTATACGCGAACAAGTGTCGAGGTAAGTTTCTGTAACTTAATCGAGTATGTAATTATGTTAATTGAATGTTGTGCTTGTATGTAATGTGACTTATATTGAAATGTATTACTTGAATGTTATAATGGAAAATTTAATACATGTTTGAAATGGTGAAAAAGGGTTAAGTCTCGATTGAATATTGAGTTCCGATAAATATATGTGCTTTCCCGAAATGGATAAGGTCGTGCATTTGTTACAGACGGGATTTAGCTCAGATGAGTAATCCTATTGACCTCATTATAGAAAGAATTTAGCTCGAACAGGTAATCTAGTTATAATACCTCTTGAGTACACATTATGATTAGGGTTTAGCCTGGACTGGTAATCCTAATTGAGCTCATTTGAGCATACGTTATATAAAGGATTTAGCCTAGACTGGTAATCCTATTATACGATATGTGGCTCAAGAGAGTGTTTCTTGACTAATGGGTACCCTTGAATAAGAAATTGACGGATTATTGAATCGTACACCTCGAGTGTACTACTTGAGCATCCATCGAAATTTCAATAATTCAACGGACACACCTCTTGAAATGGTATGAGAATAAAGAGATGAAATGATAATGACTTGAAAGAATATTGCATGACAAGCTCATTTATGTTTACTTGATTGATATGAATATTTTGGTGACTAACATGTTTGATTGAATGCATGTGTTTAGGCAATTTTTCTAATGGATGGAAAAACATGATATTGTATGCTTAGATTTAATAAACGGGATTGGTAAGCTTAGTTTCTGTTATACGAACTTACTAAGCATGTAATGCTTACTCCGTTTTATTTTCCTTGTTTTTTAGTGCTCGGAAGCTCACGAAGGTTGGAGATCATTCGAGCATCGTCACACTATCAACTAGCTTATTTTGGGTATATAAAGTAAAATCATTTTTGTATAATGGCATGTATAGGACAATTTGACCATTAGTAGCTTGGTAATGATAATTGTAATCTAGCCATTGGAATGGCTAGTAATGGTTGTTTTGATATAATTGTAATGTCATTCTATGGTAGCTAAATATATGCTAAGTAGTTGAACCAAATTGTGTCTAACATATGGATTGAGCCAGGGTAAGACTATAAGCATGTATGCATGAAATGATATGCCATGTTGAATGATGGAAATTACTTAATTTGAATGCTTGAAATGGTTGGAATGTGTTTGGTATGTTTCAGTGCAGGAAAATGGTAAATTTGGGTGACAAATAATGCTAGGAAATGGCTTTATTTTGTCCACACAGGCGTGTGTCTAGACCGTGTGTGACACACAGCCGGGTACATGGGCGTGTAGTTAGGCCGTGTGTTCCTTGCAACATAATTTTCAGAAACGAAATGCTCAGAATTGAGCACACGGGCAGAGACACGGACGTGTGTCTTGGCCATGTGAAACCTGCACCTAATTACAAATTGAATAATTAACCACACGGCCTAGCACACGGGCGTGTGGCAAGGTCGTGTACACAAGTTAGAGAGTTACACAGGGTTGAACACGACCTCTAGCACGGGCGTGTCCCAAGGTCACACAGATGAGCCCTGCACCTTGGAAAATTTTTGAAATGTTGCAAAAAAATTCATAGAGTTCTCGATTAAGTCCCGACTCGATTCTAATGCTCGTATTTAGCCTCGAAGGTCCAATTAACGGAGGTTTTGAATGATCTCGGTTAATGAATAGTAATTTACATAATTTATTTGTAAAATGTTCTAAAAGTTTCGGTAATGCTTCGAAACCCTGTTTTGATGATGGATACGGGTTAGGGGTGTTACATAGCCGATATGCAACAGGTCCAATTTTTTCTGTGATTTCATATGGCCCAATAAACTATGGACTATATTTTTCTTTTCGGCCAAACCAGAGAACTTTCTTCCAAGGTGATACTTTCAAAAATACCTTGTCACCGACCTGAAACTCTATTTCTTTTCGTTTAAGATCAACATAGGACTTTTGACGATCAGAGGCTGCTCTCAAACTATCCTGAATTACTTTCACCTTTTCTTCAGTTTCATGAACTAAGTCAATTTCGTGTATCTTTTTCTCACTAAGCTCTGTCCAATACAATGGTGTTCTACATTTTCGGCCATACAAAGCTTCATACGGTGCCATTTTGATACTGGACTAATAACTATTATTGTAAGCAAATTCAACTAAAGTCAGATATTTTTCCCAGTTACCTTCAAATTCCAAAATACAAACACTGAGGCATATCTTCCAAAATTTGTATCATATGTTCAAATTGATCATCTGTCTGGGGATGGAATGCAATACTGAAATGTAACTGTGTACCCAGAGCTTCTTGCAATTTTCTCCAGAATTGAGATGTAAATCGAAGATCTCTATATGAAATAATAGAGACAGGTACTCCATGCAATCTAACAACCTTAGAGACATATAATTCAACTAATTATCCAATGAAAAATCCATACGTACTGGAATAAAGTGTGCAGATTTTGTTAATCGATCAACAATTACCCAAATGGCATCTTTCTTCTTTGGAGACAGGGGTAATCCCGATACAAAATCCATGGTAATTCTTTCCCATTTCCATTCTGGTAATATAACTGGCTGTAATAATCCCAAAGGCAACTGATGTTCAGCTTTTACTTACTGACATATCAAACATTTTAATACAAACTCAGAAATATCTTGTTTCATTCTTGGCCACCAGTACATCTTTCTCAAATCATTGTACGTTTTATTACTTTCAGGATGAATAGACATGTTACCATTATGAGTTTCATTCAAAATCTTCTATACTAGTTCTGAATTATTCGGTACACATATTCTGCCTCTGAATAACAAACAACCATCAGTCCTGATCTGAAATTCTGAATCAAGAGTTGATTCACACTGAACCCGTTTTGCTTGTAACTTTTTATCATCTTTCTGAGCTTCAGAAATCTGCTGCAAAAACATCGGTCTAGCTTCTAACTCAGCTATGATTAAACCATCATCAGATAACATCAATCGAGTATTCATTGCCCGTAAAGCAAACATGGATTTTCTACTCAGATCATCTATAACCACATTGGCTTTTCCCGGATGATAGTCAATAACCAAATCATAATCTTTCAATAATTCAACCACTTGCGCTGTCTCAAATTCAAATCTTTCTGCGACATCAATTGCTTCAAACTTTTATGATTAATGAATGTGTGACATTTTTCACCAAATAAGTAATGTCGCCATATTTTCAATGCAAACACAGTTGCTGCTAATTCAAGTCATGTATCGGGTGATTTCTTTCATGTCGTTTTAGTTGTCTTAAAGCATAGGCTATTACTTTACCTTATTGCATCAAAACACAACCCAAACTATTTAACGATGCATCACTGTAAATTACAAATTCCTTACCCAATTTAGGCTGGACTAAAATAGGTGCCTCTGTCAATAAAGCTTTCAACTTATCAAAACTTTACTAACATTTATCAGACCACTCAAATTTCACATCTTTTTGCAACAAACGAGTCATCGGAGAGGCTATCATTGACAACCCTTTTACAAACCTCCGATAATATCCAACAAGTCCCAGAAAACTTCTAACTTCAGACACGTTCTTTGGTGGCTTCCAATTTACGATAGCTGAAATTTTGCTTGGATCTACTCAAATATCGTCTACAGATATAATATGTCCAAGAAAACCAACTTCCCGTAGTCAAAATTCACATTTACTAAATTTGGCATACAGTTGCTTCTCACGCAGAGTTTGCAATACAATTCTCAAATGATTTGCATGTTCATTTTCATCTCGAGAGTAAACCAAAATATCATCTATAAATACCACCACAAACTTGTCTAAATATGGTCTGAAAATTCTGTTCATCAGATCCATAAATATATCAGGTGCATTTCTCAACCCCCAATGGTATCACAAGAAACTCATAATGTCCATACCTGTTCTGAAAGTTATCTTTGGCACATTTAAATCTTTTACCCGTAACTGATAGTAACCAGAACGAACATCAATCTTTGAAAATACAGTGGCACCTTTCAACTGGTCAAATAAATCATCAATTCAAGGTAGTGAATACTTGTTCTTTATTGTAACTTTGTTGAGCTATCTGTAATCAATGCACAGCCTCAAATATCCATCTTTCTTCTTTACAAACAGAACCAGTGCACCTCATGGTGAGAAACTAGGGCGAGCAAAACCTCTGTCAATTAGTTCTTGCAACTGTGCTTTCAACTCTTTTAATTTCGTAGGAGCCATTCTGTAAGGTGCTATAGATATTGGTGTTGTCCCTAGTAAAAGACCTATAGAAAACTCCACTTCTCTAACAGGTGGCAAACTAGGTAATTCCTCTAGAAACACATCAAGAAATTCACATACAACTAGCACTGATTGAATCTTTGACTTAGATACTTTACTGTCCAATACATAAGCAAGATAAGCTTCATAACCCTTTCTAACATATTTCTGTGCTGATATTGCTGAAATCACATTAGATAACCTATCTAATTTATCAGATTCAACATGGAGTAACTCACCATTCTGACATTTTAATATAATATGTTTCTGTTTACAATTCACCACTGCATCATGTTGAGTTAACCAGTCCATTCCCAAAATTACGTCAAATTCATCAAATGGAAATAACATCAAGTTAGCCAAAAAGCAATAACCCTTTACCATTAACGAAAAATTTTTACAGACTTTATCCACCATAACATACTGGCCCAAGGGGTTTGAAACTTTAACCACAAATTTAGTGAATTTAACAAGTAAATTTTTAACAGACACTAAATTTGTCCATATGTATGAATGTGTAGAACTAGAATCAATCAAAGAAGTAATATCAATATCAAGTAGAGAAAATGTACCAGTAATGACATCTGGTGTAGAGGCATCTTCTCTAGCACGAATAGCAAATGTCTTTACCGATGCTCGTCCCTCAGATTTTACTATTGTATCCCTTGTAGTACCTCGGCTACCACTAACATTGCAGGGATGACGGGGTGGTCTGCCTCTCAAAATAGGATTATTCGGCTTTAAAGTCTATTCTATATCGCTTTCAACCCTTTCTGGACAATATTTAAGAGAATGATCAAGAGAGCCACATTTATAACATGCTCCACTTCTCAATTGACATTCCCCAAAATGAAACTTGTTACAAAATTTACATTTTGGTTTAGGATTACTGACACTACCAACACTGGTTACAAATGGGGACGAGGATCTCGGATTAGAGCGTTGAGAACCTCTCTCTTTTCTAGAATATCCCACTGATGTTGTAAAATGATCATAATACTTCTTTGATTTCTTAGAAGCAGATGATTGCGACTTGCTCATAATTCTTTTACCAGAAACCTAAGCTTTTCTTTTAGCTTGTTCCTTTTCTTTACTCAATTCTTCAGCTTTATGTGCTCAATCAACCAGTACTGCAAATTCCCTTAATTCAAGAATACCAATCAACAGTTTAATGTTTTCATTTAAGCCCTCTTCAAAATGTTTACACATAACAGCCTCGGTTGGAACCCGCTCTCTTGCATACTTGCTCAACTGAACAAATTCTCGCTCATACTCAGATACAGTCATGTTTCCCTATTTAAGTTCTAATTTTTTTTCTTTTCCTGATCCATAAATCTCTGACTAACATACTTCTTTTTGAATTCTGTCTGGAAAAACTCCCGTGTAATGTTTTCTCTTTGTACAATAGAAGTTATAGTATTCTACAATGATAAGCTGTGTCTTTCAGTAAAGATACCAGACATTTCAAACATTCAGCTGGTGTACAAGATAATTCATCTAAAACCTGAGTGGTATTTTCTAACCAAAACTCAGCCCTTTCTGGATCATCATCTACAGTAGCTTTAAATTCTTCTGCCCCATATTTACGGATTTTATCTATTGGAGGCTTACCAGTTCTAACAGGTTCAGCACCTCGTGGTACCTCAGGAACTGGTTGAGGGGCAAGTGGGGGAGGTTATTGTTCAACGGGACTTGTTCTTATATACTGATCGAACTATTCATTCATCATTTGAAAGAAGGCTTGTTTTGCATCCTCACTTTGGCCCTCAGATATAGGCCTTCCATTACTAGATGCAGCTCTTTGAACTGAAGCTGAAGCATTGCTCTCAGCTTCCTCGGATTTAGCTCTAGCTTGGTTGGATGACATTACTATATGAAAAACGCATTCAAAATGGTTAGGAAATATCAGACTATCACAAATTATATAATGACATGTATAGTTAAACTCATACTTGTTATGTTCAATCCAAGAATCGACTAAACTGTAGCTTTGATACCAATAAATGTAACAACTTTAACCCATTTCTGTCCAGAACAGGGGTACAGAGTATTACTGAAGCTTACAGAATATTTACAGATAGTTCATGTCATTTATTATTCATTTCCTGAGATTATTCATATTATCCCTTAAATGGACCTTCGAGGCCCAATATGAGTATTAGAATCGAGTCAAGATTAAATCGGGAACTCATAAAATTTTTCACAAAATTTTTAAATTTTTTCCTAGATACAAGGCACACACGCCTGTGTGGTCCAAGGACACGCTCGTGTGACCCTACGACACACCTGTGCTGCAGGCCGTGTTAGATCTTATGTAACTCTCTAACTTGTATCACACATCCAGCCACATACACGTGTGATAAACCATGTGATCAATTTAATTTTCAAAAATTAGGTGCAGGATTCACACGGTCAAGACACACGCCTGTGTTCTAGGCCGTGTAGCACACACAGCTAAGACACACGCCATGTCTGTGCCTGTGTGCTCAATTTTGATCATTCTATTTCTAAATTTTAAGATACAGGGGACACACGGCCAAACCACACGCCCATGTGCTAGGCTGTGTGTCTCACACGGTCAAGACACACGCCCGTGTGTCTACCCGTATGGACAAAATAAAGTCATTTCCTAGCTTTATTTCTCACCCAAATTTGCCAATAACCTACACCAAAACTTACAAGTATATACTAGCCAATTCAAACATTAAACCCACGCCAATTTTAACATCTAATATGATATTTTATAATATGCAATCATAATTATAATCTTACCTTTGTTTAACATATATATTAAACATAACTTGAACAACCATATTTAATATAATTAACACATAGGTTTTTGTCACATTATATCCTTATAAATATGCCAAAACATAACATTATTAGCCATTCCAATAGCTAGTTTACAAACCATACATATATGCCAACAATGGCCAAGTTACCTATACATGCCATTATACAAAAATGAGGTTACTATTTATACCAAATCAAGCTAGTGGATAGTGTGATTATGCTCCAACCGTTCCCAACCTTCGCGAGCTTCCAAATACTATAAAACAGAGAAAATAAAACCTAGTAAGCATTATATGCTTAGTAAGTTCATATAACAGGAATTAAAACTTACCAATTACATTTAATAATATTAAGCATACAATTAACATGCTTTCATCATTTTGGCAAGTTTACCTAAATACACATGTACTCAATCAAACAAGTTAGTCATATAGAACATTTATACATCAAATAAACATAGATGGGCTTATCATATAAATTCTTTATCAAATATTTCAAAAGCATTCAGGATATATTCATATTTATTTCATCATTTTCTCATGTTAAGAGTTTTATCCGTTGAATTTTTTTTTGAAATCTCGATGGATACTCAAATAGTACACTCAAGGTGTACAAATCTGTAATTCGTCAATTCATAATTAGGGATACCCAGTAGGTCACTTATTCAGGAAGCACACTCTCGAGCCACATATCAAAATACTCAATTCAGTCATGTAATCATGCAACATGACACTTGATCGAGTTATTAGGAAACTCATAAGAGTTTTTACTCAAGAAGCTCACAGAGCTTTTTAGATATCTCCGAAGAGATAATATTAGGGAGCTTCAGATAAGGTAACAGAGAGTTCAAGTGAGCTTAACAGGATGCTCATGAAGAGCTACATTTGTGTCTGTATTAAATGTAAGATCACAACCGATCGCATGTCAGTATACTCACAAAGAGTTGAAGTAGTGCATAACACATGCTAAATCACTACCGATCAGGATACTTGCATGAACTATTTATCAGAATGCTCGAGAGGGCTATAGCAGGATTACTCATCTGAGCTAAATCCCGTCTATAATGAGGCCAATAGTATTAATTGTCCAAGCTAAATCTCATCCATAACAAATGCAGGACCTCATTAATATAGGAAATCACATATATCTATCGAAATTCAATATTCAAATAGAAATTAACCCATTTTCTAAGATTTTCGAACATGTGATGTACCATCTCGTATCAAACTCATACTTATCCAAATCTTTAACATGCGTATTAAACCATTCAGAATACTATCAGATACTCGAGAATCTCACACCCTAAGTGCCACAAACATAGCTGAAGCTATCTCAATCTTGTATCACATATATGCTCACACTTGAGCTATCAACGGGTCTGCTCACACAAGTTGACGGTTATGGCGAAGCTACACGGTGCTGCTCACACAACCTGACAAGTATCCGCAACACATAACGGATAACTCAGCAACCAGTAGGAAGTACGGACCAGCACCCAAATCACATAACACCTAATGACATGTCATTCGTATCCTAATTTATTCCTAAGGTTCAACCGAGATTTCCAATTCCGAATCTTTGTCGAAAAGGTCTGCAATGTCATAATCAAAATTTATGTAACATCAAAGCATTTTAAACAAAATTATAATAATGCTTCTTACATACGAAGTTACCCCCGATGCAAAAATGGCAAAACAAGTCGATTAATCCAAAACCTTGTTTTTTCCCTGATCTAAGTCCGTATTTCGCTTTTCTTGATATGCAAAGAGAACTATGGCCGAACCTTCAAAGCCTTAACAATGGTGTTTCCTTAGCTAAATTTCAGTTGAAGATGGTGAAGAAAGATGATAGCCATGTTTTGTTTTATTTAATTTATCTTTATTTACAAATTTACTTAAATAACCTTTGAAAATATTAAAATTTTCACTTAAACCAAAGTCATAAAAGTTCACTATCACTTAAATGGTCTAATTACCATCCAAGTATGCATGCATTTAAGTTCTTTAGCTATTTAATACCTTTAGCTTATAAAACTCAAGTTTTGCACTTAACGCGATTTAGTCCTTTTTGTTAAATTAAGCACCTAAACGATAAAATTTCTTAAAAAAAATTTCTCACAATCATAATATCATGTTGTAAACATTAAAATATTAATAAAATAATTATTTCAACTTTGGATTTGTGGTCCCGAAACCACTATTTTGATTTGACTAAAAACAGGTTGTTACAAGGTATGTACATGAACCGAACAATATATTGAAATAAGGAAAAATTATGAAAGTTACATCTAACTTTATGAATGCAAATGTGGTAGGTTGGTCATTCATTATAAGTTATGTCATGTTATGTTTTTATTTGCTTAATTTGAGCATATATGATGAGTTGAGTTAATTGCTATACGAACTTACTAAGCTTTATAGCTTACTTTGTTTTTTTTCATATTTTATAGTGAAATCAAAGCTAGCTCGGATTTGGGAATCATCGGAGACTTTATCACACTATCCAACTATCACTTTGGTACTTTTGAACTTAGTATTTTGAGTACATGGCATGTATAGGGTTATGGTCATTTTGATATACAGTTTGGAAATGAATTTGGTTATTTGAAATGGCATGTAAATGTTAATGTTTTGGTTTTGTATATAGCCATGAAAGTTGGCTTAATTTGGTTGGTTTGTTTTGTTTTCATATGTGCATATTATTTTGGTTATGTGTTAAATGATGGATATGTGATGCTTGTTGATTGTAGGTGTTGTGGATGTCAAATGGTTGATGAATTGAGAATTAGTATGCTTGTGAACTTAGGTAAAATAATGCATGTTTAGAAAATGACCAGATTGATGATTTGAGAAAATGAAATTTGGCATGAAATTACATTACACAATGTGAGATTGTATATCTTGTATTAGTTGGTGTTGGAAATGGTATGAAATATGCTTGGTTGGGGTTGATTGAATGCCGATTATATGCTATGTTTTGTGCCATTTGAGTTTAGTGTAGGTAAATGCAAATTGGGTGGCAAAATGGCTTAGTAAATAGCCAATTTTTGTCCACACGGGTAGAGACATGGGCATGTGTCTTAGCCGTGTGTGACACACGATTATGTTTCACGGTCGTGTATGTAACACCCCTAACCCGTAACCGTCGCAGGAATGGGTTATGAGACATTACTAAACAAAAACACAGTTTCAAATATTCTCATATTAACACAAGTCATATTCATCTTTATAAAGCATATATCTAAATAAATATTAAACGTACAATATAAATCATATTGCATATACGAATTACATATTCATCACTTTAATGATAAACAAATACCTAAATACAAATTAAGCATTTCACTTCTTAATTCTATACATTAATAATGAAGCATATCTGATCTAATTCACATAACATACTCCCATCTGTTATTATAAAGTGTCAAGACTGAATTTAAACATAAAAAAATATCACTTAATATGCAAGCTAAACGATATGTATAACTATTATATATTCAAATCAAACATATCAACTTCAATAAGCTAACTTCATAACAAAATTACAAATGCATATTCAATTCATTAACTTACCTATTCAGCTATAAAAAACAACCGTAAGGTCATACTAATTCCACCACTCAATCTTAAGTGTGTACAACCCTCGAAGAAAACAAGCATTCAAAAAAACATTATTCATCATTTATGCAATGCAATCCCATCTAAATTATCCATCCGCTACACAACAACTCCGTCCCCCGTCACACCATGTGGGGATATAAATATCGACCCACCCAACCCACACACCATGGTAGCCTAGTTGCGGAACTACCTTTATTTACATATTGGGCTTTAAAAGTCGTCGGTAGATCCACAATTGTTAAGCAACCATGTAATCCTCATATACTTCCTCCGTTCCATAATTCCCAACCCATATGCAACCTAAGCAGAATATCATATGTATGCATGTCGCATCCACAAAACTTACATTCAACACCTAGGAGTATTTTGGTCATTTTCACCCATAGGGGCATTTCGATAATTTTCCTTTAATTACGGTTTTCACTTATCTTGGCCCTTTAACAAGTCCCGTGAGCTAAGATGAATGAATACTATGCACTTGGTAGGATTCCAAAGAAGAGGAGGTGGGTCATTAAGACCGCTTAAGTACCAAGCTCTCCCTAGATCCAATCCTAGACATGCAAATACCCGCTGCCACACCATAACCCTTTAACTTGTCCACGGTCGCTATATATTAATTAAGTCTTATATGGATATCATTTACTAGGCCCAAAACCCCTTACAAAGCCCAAACAATTTCACATACCTATATCTGACCCATTAAGCCCAATCATACTCATATGGCCCATTAGGCCCAAATCACCTGTATATGGCCCATTAGGCCCAAATCACATTTATATGGCCTGTTAGGCCCGGTCACATTCATATTCATGCTCACATATAAATTCCTATCACAAAGCATCAATATTCAGTTTTTGCCTATTATGGGCCCAATAGCCCATTTAGCCCATTCCGGCCCATATGGCCAAATCACAACCCAAGTCCACGGAATCACCCATGGGCCTCAGGAAACCTATCTGTTTTCCCCTTACGAGTGTTCGCACACTCGCAAGACTACCGTGGCCAAACTTTCAGCTTTTCAGCATTTTAGTTTTTCAGCTTTTCGGCTTTTGTCGATTCATTGTGTGTGCGCAGTGTATGTACACACCTAGTAAGCAAGCGTGATGTGATTTTTGTAGCCCAAACCTAAAATCGATATCACTCAAAGATTAATCTCACATACTTATCAAATACTTTACCAAAAGCTGGAATCTCACCTTAACCTTACCTGAACGCTAAGCTTTTACTAGCTTCTACTTTGGTTACTAATTACGTATATCTCTCAGATCTGAAGTGCAAATCGATAGAAATCCAATACTAAGATCTGACACGCTAATTCCCTACCAAAGTTGATTAGAAAGAAGTGAGTAACTGAATACTCGATACTTATCAAAAACTGATTGGGAGAGCGAACACTTACAGTAGAATCGACTGGGTGGAAAGAGTAGTGGCGGCACCAAGGGTATTCAGCAAAAGGATATTTGGCTCTTAGAGATTTGAATGGCAACAATTGATTACTCGGCACCAAAGAAGAGAGGAAGAAGAATCGGCTAAAGCAAAGAAATTATTGAGTAGAGGAGAAATAGAATTCGGCACAAGGAAGAAGAAAAAGAAAAGAAGGCAGAGAGTTTTCGGCTTTTAGAGAACAGAGATTCTAGTAACAGGGTAGAGGAAATTTGGCATTAGCTTCATACCCTAGCATTCAGCCCCTATTTATAAGCCTTATAGCTGAATTTTCCCATGCCCAATTCCCCATTCGGCTCCATCACTTCTCCCTTCTCATCTCCTCGTTTTTCTCCCTGATAACCCCTTAATCCCTTCTTTAATTTTCTCTCCTGAACACTTCCCTTGGAGTCCACTTTCACACCACTTCCATCCTTCTAGAAGGCCAAAATTAAACTTCTAAAAACACTGAGCTAGGATTCGAACCTTGGACCTCCTTGCTAGCTATTAACGCCACCTCCCTACATCCTAAGTGGCGTCACTTAACCACTCTTCCACAAGGCTTTTTGATGTTATTTTCCCTTAACTTTATTTAAAAGCCCAACTACTTGCCATCCCTGATTCTTTTAATAATTAAATTATAATTTCATTTACCCCTAAGTTTGAATTAAGACCTACTATAATTATCACTGGGCCAGAAATATAAAACACAATTTTTATCAAAACAGAAAACAAAGAAAGCTCAGGATTTTAGAATTTTTTGGTTTTGGGATTTTTGGGGCGTTACAAAGTCCATATATTTCATTTATTTCACATTTTAGTCCCTCAAATTATTATTTTTGTAATTTAGTCCTAATTACTCAAAATCATCAAAAACTTCAATACAAAACATGTTAATCAAAAACCTATCTTTCATATTTCATCAGCAAACAACAAAAATCACAAGCTCTCAACAATGGTACAACTCAAAATATTCATCAAAATCAAAAATTCAAGCATGGGTTTTGGAATACTCGAAGCAACGATCTCAAAAACGTAGAAATTATCAAAAACCGAACAAAAAATGAACCTTGATTGAGCTAAATAGATGGTTGAACCCTAACTTGTCGTTCTTTCCTTTTTTCGGCAATTAGAAAATAAAAATGATGAACATGGCTTTCTTAATTATGTTATAAAATGATATATTATAACATTTTATTTCATTTACAATTTTAACCTTATTTATTAAATTATAAAACCATTATAACTCTGGCCATTACCGTCCACTTTAGCTAACAATGGGCTAATTGTAACATAAAGGCTTCCATTTTAAAAGCCAAATGCAATTTGGCCCCCTTTTAAAAATAACCACTAAATTTTCATTTTACGTGATTAAGTCCTTTTATTTAATCAGATACTCAAATGATAAAATTAAATCACGAAAATTTCACAGATACAAATTACACAAAATAAGCACAGAAAATAATTTTAAAATATTTTTCTAACTTAGATTCGTGATCCCAAAACCACCGTTCCGATTAGGGTCCAAATCGGGCTGCTAAAGTGTGTCCCTTGGTGTTGAATTAAAACTCAAGTCAGTATGTTGCACATGGCCTAGCACAAAGGCGCATGACTTGGCCGTGTGGCATAAGTCAATATACCCTACAGGTTTGGCATGGCCTAACACGCTGCCTGGCGCAGGGGCGTGTGTGGCCATTTTTAGGGCACACGGGCTAGTCGCACGAGCGTGTGTGTCGGCTGTGTGACCCAAGTT
The DNA here is from genome assembly GCA_025698465.1 of Gossypium longicalyx. Classification (NCBI taxonomy): domain Eukaryota; kingdom Viridiplantae; phylum Streptophyta; class Magnoliopsida; order Malvales; family Malvaceae; genus Gossypium; species Gossypium longicalyx. Next base: position 82,121,751 of record CM046997.1, read on the forward strand.
AGAGAGTTACACGGGGTCAGACACACGTTGGAACACGGCTATGTGATCTCAGTTCGAATGTCCACACGACCTATGACATAGGCGTGTGTCCTCTATATTTTGCAAATACTTTCTAAGTGTTCCAAAAGTTTCCTAAGTTATTTGTTTTGTTGAACCACCCCGAATGCATGTTTAGGGCCTCGTAGGCTCGTATTAGGGATAATGTGATTGAGTTTGAATAATGATTGCATGAAATTTTAAAATGAATGTTTAACTGTTTTTTAAGTCCAATAATGCTCTGAAACCCTATTTTGACGTTGAATACAGGTGAGAGGTGTTACATTTATTGGTATCAGAGCTACAGTTTAGTCAATTCTCGGACTAAAGTCTAGCTATACATGTCATATATAACCTGTGATAGTGTGATATCTCTTAATAGTTTAAATTGTGTTTTCATATAGTATATGGATCCCAATCGAGCTATAGCTGATGATGTTAAAAGTAATGTGCTTGCCTCCATTCACAAAGTAGCGCAATCAGAGTCGAGACCCGTATCAGGTAGCCAGGGAGAAGAGGCTAAAGAAGTCTTCTTTTTGATGATGAATGAGTGGCTTACAGAGTTTTTTCGAACAAATCTGGCTACTCAACAACCCCTACCCCCACCTAATCCCCAACCGGTTCCCGTAGCTCCTCAAGGTTTGGAACTTCTACCACTGAATAAGCTGCCAGTTTATGAGATTTGAAAATATGGAGCTGAAAAGTTTAGAGCTAATGTTGACGACGATCTTGAGAGAGCCTAATTTTGGCTTGAAAATACGATTCAGGCATTTGATGAACTTTCTTACACATCAGCTGAGTGTTTAAAATGTGTCATACACCGGCTGAGTGTTTAAAATGTGTCATACCACTTTTGAGGGACACAACTTATTAGTGGTGGAATACCCTAGTATTAGTGTTTTGATACAAGAGGGTAAAGTGATAGCTTATGCTTCCAGATAGTTGAAACGGCATGAAAAGGACTATCCGACGCACGATTTGAAATTGGCCGCTATTGTTTTCACATTGAAAATTTGGTGACATCATTTATATAGTGAAAAGTGTCACATCTTTACTGATCATAAAAGCTTGAAATATATAATGACTCAAAAAGACTTGAATTTGCAACATCAAAGATGGCTCGAGTTGATGAAAGACAATGAGTTGGTGATTGATTGCCATCCGGGGAAAGCGAACGTAGTCGCAAATGCTTTGAGTAGGAAATCTTTATTTGCTTTGAGAGTGATGAATACTCAGACCCTGTCTGATGATGGTTCAATTCTGGTAGAATTAAAAGCTAAACCAATATTTCTTCAGCAAATTTTTGAAGCTCAGACGTATGATAATGAATTGCAAGCCAAAAGAGTACAATGCGAGTCGAATAGTGATTCAGACTATCAGATTGGATCTGATGATTGTTTAAAGTTCCAAAATATAATTTGCGTATGTAACATCCTGAATTTGGGCCTAGAAGTATTGGGCCTTGAGTATGGGTCCGTAAGGAGGTAGTATATAAGTATTTAATTGTGCAAGGAAATGACACAATTAAATGTCTACTTTGGTGGTTAATGGCCCTGAAAAGTGTTGGACAAATCTTGGGTTCAAAACTAGGCTTTAGCAAAAATTTTGGTTATAAGTGAATAAAATCCTGGATGCTTGGAAGTAGACCTTTTAAATTATTGTGTTAAATAAATGACACAAGGAAGCATGTGGTCTAGTAGTTGTGGCGTCATTAAGGTTGCAAGGGAGCCTGGGTTCAAGTCTTGGCTCTTGCAATTTATTTTAATTTTTCTCTTAAGTGAATCTGGACGCTAGCACATATGTCTTATAGTTAATTGAGGATTAAGTGTGACACAAACGAGCTTGTGGTGTGGTGGCAAGGTGGTGTGTAGAGTAACCTTGAGGTCTGAGGTTCGAGTCACCCTTTGGCAAAAGAGTGTTTATTTTAGTCCTTTGCCGTAAGGTGGTGGAATTCAAGTGAAAGACTGCTGAAGAGAAAGTGTGAATTGGTCTTGAGTTGTTGGGAAAAGATTATGTAGCAAATTAAGGAGGGATTTGTGAAGAAAATTAAGGAAATTTGAAATTGGGAAGAGTTGTGGCTGAATTGGGTAGCTTGTGGGTGCAAAATTTCGGCCAAGGAGGTTTGAGATGTGCATTTTGCCAATTGGTATAGGAGTAGGTGCCGAATTCTCCCTCTTTTATTTTGGTTTTTTGTTCTTTTGGCATTTTTGGCTCCTTTTCTCTCTAGTGCCGAAATTGCATAGTAACCATTCATGCATTTTCTTTTCAGTTTCTCATTTTGGTATTCCTTTCTTTGCTTTTCTCTTCGTTGACTACAAGATACTATTTCTCTCTTAGTCTCTCTTCTCTCGTAATCAATCTTCTTTGGCTGAATACCCTGTTTTGGTGGTGAGCTGACTTCTTTCTTCTTTACTCCCTTCTCTTTCTTTTTGGGAATTTTGACTGAATATTCTTGGTCACCTTTTCTATTTTGTCATTGGTTAACAAGGGTGTGGTGATTGTTTGGGGCGAGTACACGGTTCTCTCCTTTCACTCTAGCGTTTTGGTGCTGGTCGTGTATTGCTAGCTAAGTATCGACTGTTCCTTCTTCCCTTTCTTTTTGGCACCTTACTGAACTCTCTTCTTACTGTATCTCTTCTGGCCGATTATACTTTGCTTCTTCTAGATTAAACCATATACCTTATTCGGCGTGCATCACATCTTTGGTCTACAATCTGCGTCCTTGTGTTGGTAAGTGTGATACGTTTATGAAAGTATTCATGTGACTACAAGTGCAAGTTTAATTATGGATAGTGATGTCTTTTATGTAGGTAGTGATCAAGTTGATCGACACATCCCCTAGGAATAAAGGGTGCGTTTGTGGGGGAAGGCTTTTGGTAAGAAGGAAGAGATTGTTTAGAACTCCATTGGTTCTTTTTGGATCATAGGTTGATTATTGATCTATCGATTATTGATTACTCTTCAGGGATAGGAGTGGTCGAGGCAGATTTACTCCAAATCACAAAATGTGTGTAACGGAACATCGAAATCCTTTACTTTTGAAGGGCCGAGAAGGTGTGTATTCACGTCCTTCTTTGTTGGAAGTCGCAAAAGCCGAAAAGCCAAAACTTCGGCATTTGAGGCCTCACGAGCGTGTGATTGCTCGTGTGGTAAACCGAGCCCACAGATCAAGTGCAATTGACTGTAGAGGCCACCACGAGCGTTCTCATGTACTGAGGTTGTTCTGGGCCTCGATGGGCTGGAATAGACCGTGTAGGCCCAATGGGCTCGTGGGCCCACATGGATAAAATCAATGGTAAGTGCCAAATAATGAACTAGGCTATGGTGTTCGTATAGTCGTGACTAGAATTGGGCTAAATGGGCCACACGAGCATGAGGGCCCACTTAGACCGAATATTAGGTTGGGCCCATTTATACCGTTTTGACCATCCAGGTTGAGTCGCTCAAGACGACGGTAGACCATCAATAAGGTCGTGATCTGTACTGGGACCCCAAAATTAGTAAAATGACCAAAATACCACTAAAAGGTAAAATGACTATTTTGCCCCTTAAGGGTAAATGATTGATTGTCTGTGATTTGTATTACTGATTTTGGGCATGACATTCTGTATACATGACATACTGCTTGGGATTGGGTTATATTTATGGAGTAAGAAACTGTATTGGTGGTTATGCCACACATTCTGATATTAGCAGCTTTGCTGTGACTCTAGTTAGTGCCGCAACCGGTGCTAACACTGTAAGTGTAGGGATGGCATGGGTGATTTATTCCCCACAGGTAGTGCAGGGTTGGATGGAGGCAAGTGCAGGGTTGGATGGGTTATCATGCATTACTCATATGGGTTTGATTCTGATATGGGCTAGGCCTAACTGATATTGATTCTGATATGGGCTAGGCCCAATTGATACTGTGGTGGGTTGAGACCCAAATGTTAATGAATCGGGCTTTGGGCCCACATACATTCTGAATCGGACTGTTTTGTTACTGAATAGGGCTCAAGCCCAGAATGGTTCTAAATTCTATTTTTGACTGACTGGTTGGATGCTAGGGGATTACACACTGAGTTTTTGAAAACTCACCCCGTTTATTAACTTTGCAGGTAATCCCCAGCGATAGGTGGATCGGTGCTGCGAGGGACCCGGAGATGGCCACACACTGCTTACGTTTTTAGATTTGTTTATTTACTGTTGAGTATTTTTTCTTTGGGTTGTAATAAGGCCTCTCTTTTTTTTATATTTATTTGGGCCTTTTGGTTTATTATGTTTTACATCTGCTAGTAATTGGACACATTTTAAAAAAAAAACTTAAACTGTTTTCAAAGCATCGCGTTTCCGCAAACTACAAAATCTTACAAGCTTCCGCAACTCTTTTTAAATGCTTCCGCAACAACCATATTTCTAAAAGTAAGGCTGGTTTGAAATGGTTAGCAAATAATTAAGTTGACTTTAGAATTAAACAAAGGGGCTTTTATCTTTCAAGCATGATTTATTAATAAGACAAAGTTTTTTGAAAAAGCATTTTAATGTGACACACCAGATTCGGCCATAACGTCAAGGCCGGGTTTGGGATGTTACAGTGTACCAAAGAATTCTGGGCTCATTCAGAAAATTCTACACGAAGCACATAGTGGTTGTTTATCCGTTTATCCGGGGAATACAAAAATGTATAATGATCTGAAACAATTATATTGGTGGTCGGGCATGAAAAGAGACATTTTAGAATTTGTATCGGGATGTTCAATTTGTCAGCAAGTTAATGCTAAATATCAGGTGCCTTCGGGATTGCTACAGCCTGTGATGATACCTGAGTGGAAATGATATAGAATTACGATAGATTTTGTATCGTGTTTGCCCCTGTCTCCGAAGATGAAAGATGTTATTTGGGTTATCGTTGATCGACTAACGAAACCTGCACATTTCATTCCAGTACGTACTAATTATTCATTTGATAAATTGGCTGAATTGTACATTTTTGAGATTGTTAGATTACACAGAGTGTTAGTTTTGATTATTTCAGATAAAGATCAGAGGTTTACGTCATAATTTTGGAAGAAACTGTAAGAAGCTCTTGGTACGAGGTTGAAATTTAGTACCGCATTTCATTCGTAAACCGACAATCAGTCTACGAGAGTAGATTCTCAAAGATATGCTTCATTGTTGTGCTCTAGAATTTGAAGGTAATTGGGAGAAATATTTACTGTTGGTTGAATTTGTGTATAATAATATTTTTCAATCGAGCATTAAAATGGCATTGTATGAAGCATTTCATGGTCGTAAATGCTGAACTCCATTATATTGGAATGAGCTTAGTAAGAAAAAGATTCACAGGGTTAATTTAGTTAAAGAGACTGAAGATAAAGTAAAAGTAATTGGCGACAGTCTGAAAGTAACTTCAGATCGACAAAAATCATACGCAGATTTGAAACGAAAAGACATTGAATTTTAGATCAGTGACAAAGTATTTCTAAAAGTATCTCCGTGGAAGAAAATTATTCGATTTGGTCATAAAGGCAAATTGAGTCCGCAATTTATCGGCCCATATGAGATCATCGAAAGAATAGGGCCAGTGGCATATCGGCTAGCGTTACCATCAGAATTAGAAAAGATCCACAATATGTTTCATGTGTTAGTGTTGCACTGATATAGATCAAATCCATCACACGTAATTTCTCCAGCAGAGATTGAGATTCAACCTGATATGACGTATAACGAAGAACCGATTAGAATATTAGCTCAAGAGGTTAAAGAGTCAAGAAATAAACATATAGCTTTGATGAAGGTTTTTTGAAAACGGCACAGAGTCGAAGAGGCTACATGGGAGCCCGAGGAAGCTATGAGAAAACAGTACCCTAAACTCTTTTCTTGTAAGATTTTCAAGGACGAAAATCCCTAAGGGGGGAGAGTTGTAACAACCCGTTTTTAGTCAAATCGAGATAGTGGTTTCGGGACCACAAATCTAAATTAAAAATAATTATTTTATTAATATTTTAATGTTTACAACATGATATTATGATTGTGAGAATTTTTCGTTAAGAAATTTTATCGTTTAAGTGCTTAATTTAACAAAAAGGACTAAATCGCGTAAAGTGCAAAACTTGAGTTTTATAAGCTAAAGGTATTAAATAGCTAAATAACTTAAATGCATGAGTACTTGGATGGTAATTAGACCATTTAAGTGATAGTGGACATTTATGAGGTTGGTTTAAGTGAAAATTTTAATATTTTTAAAGGTTAATAAAGTAAATTGGTAATTAAAGATAAATAAAATAAAATAAAACATGGCTATCATCTTTCTTCACCATCTTCAACAAAAATTTAGCTAAGGAAACACCATTGTTAGGGATTTGAAGGTTCTACCATAGTTTTCTTTGCATATCAAGAAAAGCAAAATACGGACTTAGATCGAGAAAAGAACAAGGTTTTGGATCAATCGACTCGTTTTGCCATTTTTGCATCCGGGGTAAGTTCGTATGTAATAAGCATTATTATATTTGTGTTTTAAATCTTTAATATTGCATAAATTGTGAATACGACATTACGAACCTATTCGATGAAGATTTCACATTAGAAATCCTAGTTGAACCTTAAGAATAGATTAGGATACGAATGACATGTCATTAGGGGTTTTGTGATTTGGGTGCTGGTCCGTACGTCCTACCGGTGACTAAGTTATTAGGCATGTGTTGCAGATACTTGTCAGCTTTTGTGAGCAGCACCTGTAACTTCGTCATGACTGTCAGCTTGTGTGAGCAGACCCGTTGATAGCTCTAGTGTGAGCATTATATGTGATACGAGATTGAGATAGTTTCAGATATGTTTGTGGCACTTAGAGTGCGAGATTCCCGAGTACCTGATAGTATTTCGAATGGTTCAATGGGTATGTCAAAGATGCGGATAAGTGTGAGTTTGATACGGGATGGTACAGATATGTACATGAATCGAGCAATATATTGAAATAAAGAAAATTTATGAAAGTTACATCTAACTTTGTGAATGCAAATGTGGTAGGTTGGTGATTCATTATAAGCTATGTCATGTTATGTTTTTATTTGCTTAATTTGAGCATATATGATGAGTTGAGTTAACTGCTATACGAACTTACTAATCTTTATAGATTACTTTGTTTATTTTCTTTTTTTATAGTGAAATCAAAGCTAGCTCGAATTCGTGAATCATCAAAAACTTCGTCACACTATCCAACTATCACTTTGGTACTTTTGAACTTAGTATTTTGAGTATATAGAATGTATAAGGTTATGGTCATTTTGATATATAGTTTGGAAATGAATTTGGTCATTTGAAATGGCTTGTAAATGTTAATGTTTTGGTTTTGTATATAGCCATGAAAGTTGGCTTAATTTGGTTGGTTTGGTTGTGTTTTAATATGTGTATATTATTTTGGTTATGTGTTGAATGATGGATATGTGATGCTTGTTGATTATAGGTGTTGTAGATGTCAAATGGTTGATGAATTGAGAATTAGTATGCTTGTGAACTTAGGTAAAATAATGCATTTTTAGAAAATGGCCATATTGATGATTTTAGAAAGTGAAATTTGGCAGGAAATTGGATGGCACAATGTGAGATTGTATATCTTGTATTCGTTGGTGTTGGAAATGGTATGAAATATGCTTGGTTGAGGTTGATTGAATGCCTATTATATGTTATGTTTTGTGCCATTTGAGTTTGGTGTAGGTACATGCAAATTGGGTGGCTAAATAGCTTGGTAAATAGCCAATTTTTGTCCACATGGGTAGAGACACGGGCGTGTGTCTCAGCCGTGTGTGACACACGATTATGTTATATGGCCATGTGTCCCCTGGTGTTGAATTAAAACTCAAGTCGGTATACTACACACGGCCTAGCACATAGGCATGTGACTTGGTCGTATAGCATAAGTTAGTATACCCTACAGGTTTGGCATAGCCTAGCATATGGCCTGGCACATGGGCATTTGTGGCTATTTTTAGGGCATATGAGCTAATCACATGGGCGTGTGTGTTGGCCGTGTGACCCAAGTTAGAGAGTTACACCGGGTCAGACATGGGCTGGGACACGGCCATGTGGTCTCATTTTTAATGTCCACACGACCTGTGACACAGGCGTGTCTTTGGCCGTATGAGACACGTGGCTGGGCCACACAGGGTGTGTGTCCCTTGTATTTTGCAAAAAATTTCTAAGTGTTCCAAAAGATTCCTAAGTTATCGATTTAGTCTTGAACCACCCTGAATGCATGTTTAGGGCCTCGTAGGCTCGTATTAGAGACAATGTGATTGAGTTTGAATGATGATTGCATGAAATTTGAAAATGAATGTTTAATTGTTTTATAAGTCTGGTAATGCTCCGAAACCCTATTCCAACGTTGAATACGGGTGAAGGGTGTTACATTTGATCATTTCATACATTTATAGTATTCACATAAACATATTTTACATTGAATCCAAATACAACATTTAATATTCAAACTTATTTACATGCTCAATTAAGTTACTCGAACTTACCTCTATAATAGTTCGTTTAAGAAAATCTACTAATCCGAAACTTTCTCTTTTTCTCGATCTAGCTTTAAATTTGAATTATCCAGATCCAATTATGCCAAGAAAGCTTGTTTTCTCTTTCCTAAGGTTTCCATGGAATATTTGGGAAAGAAGATGATATAAAATGATTTTTATTTCTTATTAATTATTTATCATCCATTAATTTTTCTCTTTTCCAATTTAGTCCTTGTCCTTTTTTAATTTTTCCTTGGATGAATAATCAAAAATATCTACTTACTTTTCTTTAATGGTCTAATTACCATATAAGGACCTCAAGTTTTGAATTCCATAGCTATTTGATCCTTCTAGCTACTAGAATTCAACTTTTACATTTTATGCAATTTGGTCCTTTCCATAATTAAGTACCTAATTGATAAAATTTTCTTAATAGAATTTTCATATGATATTCCTAACATAACGTAAACCATGCAAAAATATAAAAATAAATTTTCTTTTCGACTCGGATTTGTGGTCTTGAAACCACTATTCTGATTTCACTAAAAATGGGCTGTTACAACTGCCACGGTTCAGGCCTTGCAAAGGGGACATTGTGGTGTTCGAGCATCAATGTTAGATAGTGTAAAAGAGGTAATGGGAGGAGGATTCGGGAAACAAAAATCATGGAAATTATTTACTTTAATGAGAGTATCGACTGGTCCTTCGGGGCGACACTGTGACGACGTTATATGGCATAAGGCCATAGATAAAAGATGTTATGGTAGTCTAGTATATGGTATGCGGTGTAAGACCATAGATTAAAGATGCTATGGAAGCCAAGTATAATGAGTAAAACCATGGATCAAAGACTCTATGGCATCATATGATTGTATGCCAGGATGGTAGATTAGTGTAATACCATGGATGAAAGACTCTATGGCATCCATAGAGATAGTCCACTGGGATAGTAAACACAGAATAGAGTTAGTCCACTAGGAAAGAAAACACAAAACAAAGATAGTCCGTTGGAACAATAAACAAAGAACCAAGATAGTTTGTTGGGACAATAAACACAAAATAGAAAGAGAGGGAGTTTGTTGGGATAGTAAACATAGATAGAGTCTGCCGGGACAATAGGCATAGGGTAAGTCCGCCAGGACAAGGGAAACGAGGTAAGAATGCTATAAGACCATAGCCTAGCTACGACAACCCACATAGTCCGCTAAGAAAAAAATGTGGAAAGTTCGTCAAGACGTTAAGTGAGCGGTATATTTCTAGTGCGACAAGTATGAAAAACCACGTAGATGGAAGAAAAATTAAAAGAAAGTGTAAGTAATGGCAACCGGATCTTGAGAAATCTGCCAAAAAAGATGAAAGTGATAAGGGTATATGTGAAAGCTGACAAGGCTTAGGCAAAAACCCAAAAAGAATTATAGGAAGATAGGTTGTGTGAGAGCTAGCCTAATTATTGAAATGTTTAAAGGGGAAATTATCTGAGGATCACAAGAAATGATCCATAATCAAAAGCAACTAGGAAGTGCTCTATATAGTTGTATGTAAAAGGTGAATCCTGTGGGAGATGGAGAAGTGCCCTCCTAAGGTAAAGAGTCTACTCAAGAGGCAGAATGTCTATCAAGACTATTCCTCGTAAAGAAAGGTCTATGCAGATACAACCCTGAAGAGGTATGTAACTCCCATTGCCCGTATCCAGCGCCGGGACAGGGTTTGAGGTGTTACCGGACTTAAACTCAACCAATTATATAAAACTGAGCCGTAAAATTTTGATCAATTTAAAACTTTTCATTTCACATGCATACTGATCCTTATACGAACTTTAGAGGCCCCGAACATACATTCGGGGTATTTCGAAACCAAATCGAAGACTTATGAAAACTCAGAAAAATTCATGATTTAAGGCTCCACACGCCCGTGTGCAAAAACCTGGTATTCTGTTTCTGACGTCAGCATACCTAAAATGTCAAACTGCCAAAGGCACATGCCCGTGTGCCTACCCGTGTAAGCAAAAAAAGACTATATACCAAGCCTATTTGCTGCCCTTACCTACACAACCTACACAATAATATCCAAAACCTATACTAGACTATATCAACAACCAAATCAGCCTCAATAAACCATATTTCATTTAATCACAAGACCCTATACAAAATAAATCAAGTATTAGATTAAGCCAACATGTTTGGCCAATCAACCATAACACAAGACTCAAAAACTTAAGTCCTATACATGCCATAATCAAATAGAAGATTTTAACTATACCGAGAGGCTTCAAAATATTAGTGTGACTGGCTTTCCCGACGTGACTGGTAATCCTCGATCTACTTTGATGGCACTATAAGAAAGGAAAAGAAAGAGGGTAAGCTTGGAAGCCTAGTAAGTACATATAGGCAAATAAAGTGTGAGTAAATCATATACTAATGATGACATATCATACTTCAAAATAAAAATGTAATTCACTTAAAGTTCTTTATCCTATTCTTCACTTTGTTCACAAATGATCGTTACGTCCCATCACATGCTCAGTTCAAATCTTAAATTACAGTATACATACCTTATCGAGGTCTCATTAATTAATTTTTCAAGTTACCCGTGGAATGCTCGGGATACTTACGGATACACGTGGAATTTATACCCAAGTGCCTTATAAGTCTAGTAGTTAAAATTTCCATGCACTATGAAGTGCTCTCATTTCGTGCTACTCACGGGCCTTTTTATTGAGTCAGTGCTCGGACCCTATAGTGTCGTCATGTAATGTACGCTCATTGAGCTACTCACGGGTCTTTACATTAGGTCAGCACCCGGACCCACGCTACATATTCCATTCATCTCATGAACTCAGACATTTCTCATGAGTTCAGACCATTCCTATTCTCATGGTGACCCCTTTTTGTATCCGATACTAAATCTAGAATTCAACGGGGTTTCTTACATAATTGGGTAGCATTTCACTTGCTCACAATGTACTTTATTCTCATAACACATCATTTACACTATCATGGTAATAGATGTCATTTGATCACATGAATGCCATAGGAAAATTACACACACACACACATATATATATCATTCCATATATTTCAAAATAAACTCTAATAACACATTATCTACATATGTACTTACCTCGATACAAAATGATGAAAACGAGTTTAATCTTCGTATACTTTGTTCTTACCCCGATCAAGACCCGAGTCACGTTTCTCTAGATCTATATTAAAAAAATTCATTCATTCTATTAGCACAACAATATAAACAGTCGACAACGCATAATTGGGCAAAATACCCATTTCGCCCCTAGAATTTCACAAAATGACCATTTTACCCCTAGGTCTGAAAATTGATTTTTATCGAATTTCCTCATATCTTAAGCATAGCCGAATACATTTTATAACTAGTAGCCCAAATTCTCATTATTTCACTCATTTATCATTTATTGTACAACTTATGCAAAATGTTCCTTTTAGGTGTTTTCAAGTTAACACCTTTCACAAAAATTGTTTCTAACATACCCAAGACTCATATTCTTTCATAAAATTTTAGAAAACACCTTGAATGTTATCATGGAAAAACCCTAAACTCTTAATCATTTAGCAGAATGGACCCCTCATTTGAAAGTTCATGCTTCAAGAGTCTCAAAAATGCAAAAATCATCAACAAAGGGTATGGGAATCACTTACTTGAAAGGGCTTAAAGTTGCTGAATTTTTTTTTGAAGCTTTCAAACCCCAACAATGGCTGATTTTCGGTCAAAGAGGAGAAAATGGATGAAGAAGGTGAATACTAGGCTTTAGGCACTACAAGAAAATATACTTTTAGCGGCGCTTTTTTTAGCCTTTAACGGCGCTTTTAAGTGCAACTAAAACTTTTTGCGGTGCTTTTGAAAACGCCGCAAAAAGCGCTGCTATAGGTAACGCCACAAAAATTAGTGGCGTTTATTTAAAAAAAAGGCCGCTAAAAGCCATGACTTTTAGTGGCGTTTGAAAAAAAACGCCGCTAAAAGTCATTACTTTTAGCGGCGTTTGTAAAAAAGTGCCGCTAAAAGTCATGGTTTTTAGCGGTGTTTGTCGGGAAAGCACCGCTAAAAGTCATGGCTTTTAGCGGCGTTTGTCGGGAAAGCGCTGCTAAAAGTCATGGCTTTTAACGGCGTTTATGGGAAAAGTGCCACTAAAAGTAATGGCTTTTAGCGGCGTTTTTCCCACAAACGCCGCTAATTTTGGCAGATTTGCACTGCATTTTTTTCACCAATATCCAGTCCTTCCTGCATTAAAATCCAACCAAATACAACAAAAACATCAAATTTAGCATAAAAAATACAACAAAAAACATTAATTCTAAATGATACTTCAAATTTAACGAAAGATATATGATGTAATTAATAAATAAAGTATAATTAAAATATTCTTACAATAATGTTAAACGTGACAAAGTTAAAAACATTCTTACAACGAGAAAACTAATGTCTAAGATGGCGGCTTTTGCATTTCTTTGAAACATCTGCATCATCTCTTTGAAGAAGTCAGATTTGGAGGTCATCGTACTTTTTGCTCTGCTCTGCTGCCATCGTTGCTGCCTCTGCCTCCCTCGCTGCTGCCTCCGCTCTAAGTTGTTGTTGGAGTTCTTTATATTTTCGTTGAACCTCGGCAATTTGCTCAACTGTGTTCACTTGCATCTGAGCTATCTGGTCTCTTAACCTCTGAACTTCAGCTTGAGCTTGACTTCTGGAAGGCATGTATTGCTGGGAGCCGGATCCCAAATATTGGGTCGGGGTAACACCAGATCCTTGAAATTGAACCCGACCGTACCTTTCAGGACCCAAAACTTCAGTGATAATTCTGTTATCAATGTTCTCAAGATTAACAGAACTATCAGTCGAAGCAATCGCTTCATATTCCGCCTTCTTCTCCTTTAGTTTCTCCTAAAAAATCAATTAAAAAGTTAGAAATGAAATATATAATAAAAAGGAATGCAACATAACTTAACATTATTTAAAACTACTAATGATGAATTGAATTAAAAATTATAATTAAACATTATAAATATTTAGAATAAATCAAATATTATTAAGTAAATATACCATAATTTCTCCAGCTTCGGATGTCATAAGAGATCCATCTTTCTTCCTATGCGTAATCTTAAAAAGCTGAAGGCGTCCAACTTTTTGTCCAGATTTGACTTCCTACAATATAGTAGTAAAAATATTTTTTAATAGTAGAAAGTTATTAATATTTGAAAGAATTAATAAATTCATAATACCTCGGCCTCAGCTACAGAAGCAAAACTTTTTGACCCTGCCGTGTGCGTGAATTTTTATTTTTGCCTGCTGTTTGTTCCAACTCGCTCACGGTCCTACATAATGAAATTATTATTATGTATTTAATAAACACTATATATAAGAGTTTGGAAATACGTAATACCTCTCCTTTCTTTGAATTCCAGAATCTAACCGCATCTTCCCATTGGTACCTCAGCATTCCCAGTGGGACATTTCTCAATTTTTCCTCGAGGCTTATGTCTTTCTTAAAATATTGTTTTTTTAAAGTACTTTTATTGTCTCTCCATTTTTTACCCAATGCCTTCTTGATATAATCATCGGAGACCTCTAAAGCAAATCTCTCCTAAAAACACACAAGTTTAGAATGTAAAAATGAAACTTAAACCAAAGTATTATAAATTACATTCACATTTTGTTACCTTAATATTAGCGAGAGCCTAATTTTTGTTGCTATCAAGCATGTGATGCCATGACTCGTAGTTGATGGGCAAAATATTGGCATTTCGTGCTAAAATGCCCAAATAGCCTGCTAAAAGTCGAGCTTCAGATCCAACAGGCTGACCATGAGTATTTCTACTTACTTTGATACGCTCGACAGGATCTAAGTCGTATAAATCTCTAAGCAGCGTACGTCCTCGAACTCTGCGCTCCCCACCATTTTCAGCTGAAAAATGATATACTATTATTATATTAGAATTGACAAATAAATCAATAATAAAAGTCAACACATGTAAAATGAACTTAACATTACTTTGAAATTCTTCAGACTCGTCAAGTGTCTCCGGCACATTCGAAGATCCAACAACTGTCTGCTGTTCACTATTTGCTTCTTCTGAATTTGGAGTATTCTAGACAATACTTAAATCTCGTAATCTTCTTCTACGCATTTTTCCTGCAATACACATAAAATAGTTAAAGTTTTAGTAACAAATTACAACAATAATAGTACATATAAAATAGTTAAATTATATAACATGACCAAGATTAAAATTATAATATTACATATAATTAAAAAATCGTAAAATCTTACTACATCATCATTTGTAAATATCTTTATCCACATCATGTCGAACCCATTGATGTTGTGTACTAGTACTAGGGATATTTTCATCTAAGTTTTGTTCTGGAAAAGGTAATGTTTCTGATCTTTCGACGATGTCATCTCTACTTCCATTACCCATGTCAAACAAGTCTCTAAGGGTATTTTGGAGTACAACATACCAACTCTCATCAGTTGGATCTTTCGAATAAAAAACTTGTTTCACTTGAGAGGAAAATACATATGGCTCGTCCATCAATTGTTGTCCAGTGTGAATCAAGTGAGAGAAATTCACCATTGTAAAACCAAATTGATCTTTTTTAATTACTCGAGCAGTATTAACATCAGCCCAATCACACCGAATTAAGACAACTTTCCATCTGTCATAGTAATCCAACACAATAATGTCGGTAAGAAGTCCGTAATACTCCACATTACCCTCAACCAGATTACTGTCCCTAGCACTAGCATAACTTGTAATTGAAGAATTAACAACAACTCAACAATTTTGAGTTCTCCTCATTCTCTCACGATACTTTGAATGAAATCTGTATCCATTGATGAAGAAGACACTATATCTTTTTATTACTCTGTTCGGACCTTGGGAAAGCCATTTAACTTCGTCATTGACGTCCTTCCCACTCCGAACCTATTGAACCGAAAGTAAATTGAATAATTATAAATATATTATGTAAAAGCATTCTTATTTGATTAACTAAATTTCATGATTATATGTAACTTATTAACTTTAGTTACATACCGTTTGGCTTAACCATTCATGAAAAGATTCTGTGAATAACTTATTAATGTCTCGATGTTGTAATCTTCGAGAGCGTGCACGAGATCTCAAAATTTGTTTGTACTTACTATGTTAAAAACAAGTTTAATTGGTTAGAAGATAAACAAATCAAAACGACGAATATGTGAGGAAATTTTAGAACTTACTTGCGTAACGGTTCAACTAAATTGTGGTGAAAAAGTACATATCGATATGCTTGTATCCACGATATATCATCTAATTCTGCAATTTCAACTTTGCCGATTGGTTCTCCATAACTTTGGAATAAATAAGTTTCAGCCAAGTTATGATCATTGAGCCTAGCACTTCTATTTGGTCTATTCAATTGTGTTTCAACATCTTCTAAATATCTAGAACAGAAGGTCATGCACTCCTCTACCAAGTAGCCTTCAGTAATTGATCCTTCTGGATAACGCTTATTGCGACAATAAGATTTCAATTTGCTTAGGAACCTAAACACGATATACAATATTTATCAAAAGTTGTAACTAAATGAATAGAGGCGAATGAATAAATACTTGACAAATAAATTAGCACATTTCTATAGGATATATCCATCGATAAAAAACCGGTCCACCAAGTATTGCTTCGTGAGGGAGATGGATTACCAAGTGCACCATAATAGTGAAGAAGGAAGGTGGAAAGATCTTCTCCAAATTGCATAAAGTTAAAGTAGCTCGATCCTGTACTTTCTTAAGTTCTTCAACATCCAAAATTTTGCCACAAATAGCTTTCATTATATTGGATATTTCAATTATACAGGACGTCACATTTTTTGACATGCAGCACCGTAAAGTAACTGGGAGTAAATCTTGCATCAAGATGTGGTAATCATGTGATTTTAATGAATATAATTTTCGATCTTTAAGACTCACACATCAAGATATATTTGACAGATACGCATCTAGGACCTTTATATCCTTCAACACCATGCAAAACACCTCTTTCTCTTCCTTTGACATTGAAAAAATAGAAGGCGGCAACCGATATTTCTCATTCGGAAGTACTTGAGGATGAAGATCACGCTGAATTCTCATGTCAACTAAATCAAGTCGACTCTGAAGATTGTCTTTTTATTTTCCATCGACATTCAAAATTGTCTCAATTATGTTCTCGCAGACATTCTTCTCAACATGCATGACATCAAGATTGTGGTGTAAAATGTTGTGCTCCCAATAAGGCAACTCAAAAAAAATAATCCTTTTTTTCCACAAGTCTGCCTCATTAGGATCATCCTCTTTGTCAGATTCATCATCAGATTAATCCCTCGATCTTCTCTTTGATTGCATGTTAGGTGGTTGATTCATCTTCCCATAACGGAAGTTGATATCTTTTAACATAAACAAGATTTCAAATCCAACGGTCTACTCAGGAGCTCCTCTGTACTCTTCAGTACCTTCAAATAGAGTCCTCAGAAATCTAAATTTATGATTTCCATCTAACCACCGACGATGGCCCATGTAAGAGAACTTCTTTCCATTGTACAAACACTTCGAATAAGTTTGCACAGCACAACAAGGACAAGCATAACGTCCTTTAGTACTCCAACCCGATAAATTAGCATAAGCCAGAAAATCATTAATTGTCCATAACAAAGCTACACGTAAATTAAAGTTCTCTTTTCTCAATACATCATATATCTCAACACCAGACCATAATTGTTTTAACTCTTCAATAAGTGGCTGCAAATAGATGTAAATATCATTTTCGGGACCTTTCTCTCCAGGAATAATCATTGATAAAATAAACGAAGATTGCTTCATGCAAATCCATGGAGGCAAATTGTAAGGAACAAGCACTATAGGCCAAGTACTGTACGAAGTACTCATGATTTTAAATGGATTAAAATCGTCAGCTGCTAGCCCAAGCCTCACATTTCGAGGATCGCTTACAAAGCTTGGAAATTTAATTCAAATGATTTCCAAGCTAAAGAATCTGCAGGATGTCTTAATAATCCATCATCGGTCCGTTGATCATTATGCCACCTCATAGATTCGATCGTCTTTAACGACATGAAAAGCCATTGAAGTCTTGGTATTAGGGGAAAATATCACAAAACCTTGACTGGCTTCTTTCTTAACTGTGCCCCACCTTCATCCGCATTCACATCTTCTGTATTCCCATTCATCCAATGAGACTTACCGCAAACATTACAACACTATTGGTTCTTCTGATCACCCTAGTACAACATGCAGTCATTTGGGCAACTATGAATTTTATCGTACCCAAGGCCCAAATCTTTTATTAGTCTCTTCATATCTTGACAAGATTGGGGGATTTTTGCAAAAGGAAACATCTCTCTCAGAAACTCTAGCAGCATTGTAAAAGAGTTTCTAGTCCACCCTCCCAAACATTTTAAGTGAAATAAACAAATGCAGAAGGACAATTTTGAATATTTTGATCCCTCGTAAAGTTCTTCGTTCATTTCATTAAGTAAATTGTAGAACTTCGTCGCTTCTTCATTTGGCTCCTCATCAGGTGCAGTTGTTCCCATTTCGCAAAAAACATTTCCACCAATATTACAATCATCGGAAGCAATAAAGTCAGGTGGAAATGATTGATCACCGTGACTGTGCATATTAAATGTATCCCGCAACATACCTTCCATGTCATCTTGTCTAACATATTGGTGGTAATCAGTATCAAGATAAGTCGGATTAATCGTTGAAGAAGTTCCACTAGATGTACACCCTCCATGGAAAATCCATTTTTTATACCTCCGAATAAAGCAATCAACAATTAAATGTTCGTAGACAACTTCACGAATATGCCAATTGATGTTGCCACACTTCTTACACGGGCAAAGAATCATATTCTCTTGTCTTGCATTTTGAAATGCAAAATTCAGAAAAGTTTGTACTCCATTTCGATAGGCGTTGCTTACCCTTGACAATTTCATCCAACTCCTATCCATTTCGTAGTTTTTGAATTCTAAAGTTGACAATAAATTACACGGGTAAGTTGTTTATTTATAACTCTAATTAAGTTATGTAAGTTTTGATATGATATATATTTATGTATTATGTAAGTTATGTAAATTATGTAAACTATTCGAATTATGTAAATTATGTAATATATGATATATATTTATGTATTATATAAGTTATGTAAATTATGTAAAATATGATATATATATATATATATATATATATTTATGTTGATGGGATTGTGATTGTGTTGATGGGAAAACACAAGCGACGTGAAGAATTGGTTATTAGAATAAATTTACAAGTTTAGGGTTAATTATTTATTTTGAATTATGTCTATCATGTGTGCTCAATTATAGTTATTTTTTATTGAGTCAAATGGTTAATTATTTACAAGTTTTTTCGTGATTAAAATAAAATAAAATAAAACTTTAAATACAATTTAATTTATTTAGGTAATTTAAAAATAAAATAAAAGTAGACAAAAGTTTTTTCCTGATTAAAATAAAATAAAATAAAACTTTAAATACAATTTACTTTAATTAGGTAATTTAAAAATAAAATAAAAATAGACAAAGGTTTTTTCGTGATTAAAATAAAATAAAACTTTAAATACAATTTAATTTAATTAGGTAATTTAAAAATAAAATAAAAGTAGACAGGTTTTTTCCTGATTAAAATAAAATAAAACTTTAAATACAATTTAATTTAATTAGGTAATTTAAAATTAAAATAAAATTTGACAAAAGTTTTTTCTTGATTAAAATAAAATAAAATAAAATAAAACTTTAAATACAATTTAATTTAATTAGGTAATTTAAAAATAAAATAAAAGTAGAAAAAATATTTTAAACATTGTTAAGTCTTTCTTTTAATTTGCATTTATTAATTTTTTAATTTAAAAATTAGGTAATATAAAAATAAAATAAAATATTTAAATTAATGACATTAAACTTGTTAAGTCTTTCTTTTAATTTGCATTTATTAATTTAAGTAAACATTGTTCTTTTGGTAACAGCAAGTTATGCTTAAAAGCTATGGTTTATTTTGAATAAAAAGTTTAACTTAAATGATAAAAGAATGATAATATTTGTGATAAAACGGACGAGAATATTTCAATAATATTTAATAATTTAATAAAAATCGTGATAGAAATATAGAAATATTAAACCACAAATTAAAAGGTTGCAAATTGAGCAAAAATGCTCCCTTTTACAGAATTAATCTCAAGGCCGATAGCATAACAGCATAACAAGTTCTGTACTTGATCACTTGTAAATTTGGGTATTATTATATTTATGTATTGTAGAGGAAAACAATGACGAACAGTTTATCGACAACATAACAAGTCTCTGAGGATAAACAGCATAAGCAAATTTAAAAAATAATCCAAGGATAAACAGAATAAGTTAAAAGCATGATCCATTAAAAATTAATCTAAGGATAAACAGGAATAGTAATTTAAAAAACGAAAGAAAAAAAAAGAAAGTAAAAGATTAACTAACCTTCTGCTTATCTAGCCTTTCTGTATATTTGAGTAGTATTTGTAGTTTTTCTTTCTCTTTCTTAGATCTCGAGTGGTAACTGATAAAGCAGTTGAAAGCTTCGGCTCTTTTCCTATTGCTGGTCCGATACTGCCCAATCAAAAAATTCCACTATTACACTATTACACTATACGCAATTACACTATTCCACTATTCCACTATTATCATAATCACAGAAGCATTCTCAGCATGACAATGCCATGCACCATTTGAACTTTGAAATTCAGATTTCTATTAAAACCCTCTATTACTGAGCTACTGGAGTCGTGAAGAAAAGACAGACATTATGAATAAGTTTATATTGCAATGAAAGAAAATAATAAATGATAATTTCATCAAAGCCAAAAGATATCTTTAAAAAAAAAAGAAAGGAAAACAAACTAATTTAACAACCTTTACATACAAAAGATGACTTCAGCATATCAGTATAGAAAAAATGAATTATCAAGTCACCTACTCTAACAATTTGATAAGGGCTTAGTGATTCAGATATAAGAGAAAAAATGTCCAGAAGCAAACTTCATGTTATCTAATTGAAACATGAATATGATCTACAATAAACAAAAGAAATAAATAAAATATAGCAGCTGAAGAACTCACTCTTTGAACTCCTTCAGATCCTCATATGAAAGATTTTGATAGTCATTGGGATATTGAACTCGGGAGCTCACCTGTGAAGAAAAAAGCTTTAGGATTTGTTCCAAATATAAAAAGATCCCAAAAAAGAAATTTAGACAAATATTGGGAAAAATTATTTGAATAATAATAATAATAATGTTTATTAATTGTTTTTATAGATAAATGCTGAAAACCATTGTGATGACAAGCTCAATCACCTTAATCAGTACACTATGGGTAAAAGAATGATGAAAGAACCCTAATTAAGTGGGTAAATATCTCAATCATGCATGTGTATATATATAAATGTCAACTATGTATGATTATACTAATTTGAAATAGGTTAAATTTTGTTTTTAATCCTTCTATTATGTTTAAATTTGAAATTTAATCTTTATCTAGTTTTATGATGTAATTAATTACTCCAAAGTGTTTAACTAAAAACATAGATTTTTCTTTGAAACATCTATTCAATACCAAACATTTTAGCATGATAAATGAGAAAGGTGTTTTAAGAAAAATTTATGTTCGCATTAATTAAAATAGTTAATTTTGTTAACTACTTAGATTAATCTATGGAATTATAAAAATAGTACTAATTATGCTAAATTAAAATATAGGGATACTAACAAGTGTTGGGGTTGTGGTCATTGCACTTCCAATTTCATGAACTTAGGTTCGAACTCTAAAAGTGACACCGTTGGAAGAGGCAATAGTAAATCCTAAAAGGATTAGTTTTCATGGATTGTAAATCGGGCATAAAAGATACCTTGGTCAAACCAAAAAAATTAAAGGACAAGTATAAAATCTAAATATGAGCATAGTAGAGGGACCAAACCTAAATTTGACCTTTAAAGCAATATTTTTGCTTGGATTTCTTAGGGGACATGGCAGAAGCTCATTTGACATACTAAACAACAGTTGTTTCAGATGAGACAAAGTAGTCAATTTTTGTGTTGAATTTCTTGATGATTCATCTAATAAATTCAGAAGTGCAAAAAGTGTTCTATTTCTACCCTATCACAACAGGTTCTATTTCTACCCTATCTATTTCTACCTTATCTTAAAAGAAACAAGTATCATGCAGCAAATGGGTACTGAAATTTACCGACTAATTGCGGAAGCAGAGAGCGACGGTGACGGGACGCATAAGAGACGACGGCGGACAACGAGAGTAGGTGGGTCGACTGAGATGCCTAGGGATTTTGGGGGAAATTAAGGGATTAGGGGAAATCTATTTTGGTGTTTTGGGGGAGAAGGCTGAGACTGTCGGACATGAAAGAAGGACTTAACATTAGAAATGAAAACGATACCGTTTTGAAAAAAATTTCACCGTTTGCGACGCTTATGAAAAGCGCCGCTAAAAGCAATCTATTGCGGCGTTTCCAGGTGAGCGCCGCTAATCTCCAAACAAAACGACGCCGTTTTTGTTAAGCACTAATGTTTTTTGCGGCGTTTATTTAAAAAACGCCACTAATCCCTATATATTCAACTAAAACGACGACGTGTACAGTAAACTTTAATTATTTTACGCTGTTTTTAAAAGCGCCACTAATACCCTGATATACTAAAACGGTGTCGTTTTCTTTAAACTAAACTGTCTTTTGTGGCGTTTTCTATAAAAACGCCGCTAATCCCCTATATATTCAACTAAAACGATGACGCTTCCAGTACACTTTACTTCTGTTGTGACGTTTTTCAACACGCCACTAATACTCTATCCAACTAAAACGACGCTGTTTTCTTTCAACAATACTTTTTTTTGCGGCGTTTTTTTAAAAAACGCCACTAATCTCTTAATTTTTATATTTCTCTTTTATTTGTTATAATTTGGTAGCCATAATAATTAACTTATGATAGTCAATAGTTAATAATATATCTATATTGCATGATAACTTTGAAATTTTAAGTTTAAATTTCACTTATATAAATTAAGTGTAGAGGAATTAATTTGAATTGAATTCTTCGTTCAATTAACTGTTTAGATTAATGATTTTAATTATTAATACTAATGATGATAAATGTTAATATGATGATAATTAGTTATAATTTAATCCTAATATTATGAATTAAAGTTTAAAAGATTTATGATCTCTTCCTGATATATGGTACATACTAATCTTTTTTTTTTTTATTTACATTTTACGGAAGTAGATAATTTTCAGTTTTTATCTTTTAAATATGCTTAATATTTAATCCTTATATTTTAATTTCTTTGGTTTCTATGTGTTTATAATGTTATTAAGTAGATATAGTACCTATCCCTATCTTTTAAAAAGCATCAATTGATTGTATAAAATTTCATCATTAATTTAACAAATTTCAAGTAAACCAGCTTAAATCCTAAACCTTTTAATATATATGAAGTTTACAATTTTAATAATTTAAACTATAATCATATATAATTTTAATATATTAAGATAAATATTATATATCTCTTTTACAATTATATAAGAAATCGTTTCATATATAAATTAAAAAATGATAATTAATCAAAACCCTAAACCTCTGACTCCTATCTGGCCTTAAAATCCTAAACCCTAAACATGATACCCTAAATATCACAATACACACATATCTAATTAAACTCTAACCCCTAAACCCCTTAAACCCTTAACCCTAAACCCCTAACCCCTAACTCGACCCTAATCATTAACCCCTAACACTTAAATCTTAAACTCTAACTGTTAAACCCTAAATATCAATACCTTAAACTACATAATTGTAACCCTTAAATTAGTAACTCTTACACCTTAAACCCTGAACCATATACCCTAAATTATAAACCCTAAACTATAATGATAATTAATTCAATATTTTAAAATTAATACTATCTCTTTTACAATTATATAAGAAAATATTTAATATATAAATATAAAAACAATTAGTCATACACCAAAAAACTTTAAAATTATTTTAAATAATAATATTTTAATTTATTTCATTTTTAATAAATATTTTCCTATGTTTTTACTTTTAAAATTATTCTACGTGTCATTATTTTCTTTTAAGAATTTAAATATACAATCAAAAATAAATTATACTTTTAGTGGCGCTTGCTAAAAACGCCGCTAATACTGACTTTTAGCGGCGTTTTATAGATCGATCTTTTGCGGCGCTTTTTTGAAAAACGCCGCTATAAGTCAGTATTAGCGGCGTTTTTAGCAAGTGCCGCTAAAGTCACTAAATCTCAACAAAAAACGCCGACGTTGTGTGTTTTTTTTGCGGCGTTTTCTCCAAGGCGCCGCTAATGGTCAAGCTATAGTGGCGTTTCTCATATAAGCGTCGCTAATTCTCAACATATAGCGGCGTTTCCTTATAAGCGCCGCTAATGCTCATTTTTAGTGGCGTTTTTGTGGAAGCATCGCTAATGCTCTTTTTTAGTGGCTTTTTTGTTAAAACGCCGCTAAAAGGGCCGCTAAAGGTCTGTTTTCTTATAGTGAGGGTATTATTAAAATACATATTATGACATCAACCAACCTAACCCTTTGACCAATTACCCATTCTTGTCTCGTGGCCGGCCAAGCTCTTCTAATAGGGTCTAATTGCCCTCTAAAATCCCCCAATTTTGATTCTCTAACAAAATAACACCTTTAGCTATCAATTTAGGACTTTTACACTTTATACGATTTAGTCTTTTTTCGCAATTAGGCTCACAAACATCAAAATTAACTTACCAAATTTTTCATGCACTAATGTATTTATGCTAGAACACAAAATAAAAATAAAAAAAATCTTTTTAACTTTGGATTTGTGGTCCTGAGACCACTGTTCCGACTAGGCCTTAAATCGGGCTGTTTCAAGGTAGTTCCGACTAGGCCTTAAATCGGGCTGTTTCAAGGTAACTCCGTAAGGATGATTCAAGTAAAATGGATACTAGGCTCGAACACTTGCATAGGCGGTGGCTTATTGGCTGGGTATATCAGGTTGTAATTCTCAACTAGGATGTTTAAGTTCCAAGGTAAGGTCTTGTAAGTAAGGCAGATTACTAGAGGTAATCCAGTAGCCTGGACACCCGAGGGTGAGGGAAGCAAGAGTAGGTTCGCCAGAGCGGCTAGGTTTAATACTAGTCAGCCAGTCTGACGAGATGTTAATAAGGTGTCCACCAAGGACTAGTCCGATTGGTAAGGTTCGACACCGGACGTGTAATTAAGTGAACCTAAGTACGTGAAGGCCTAAATGTGTGGGTACATGGTGGGGACGGGTCTACCACCAATAGAGGTATAGGTGTATGGATGTCTAGTATATGAAAGGAACGAAGGAAGTAATGTGTGAGGGTTCGCCAACAAGGCAGGGTATACGAGACTCTTTCATGAGGTTGCAAATTCAACTAGAACGGGTAACTTAGCGACATGCCGAACCTTAGGGGGGTTAGAGGATGATCTAGAGTCTACCATTCTATATGAAAAATGAACATTTAGACAAAAACATGGGGACTGTAAATGACCGACTACACTACGTCATATTCTCAGATCTACCAGACTTGAGATGTGACAAGTACATTTAAAAAGTATAATTTCCAAATAACTTTTATAAAGATAGGAAGAAAAAAAAGTCAGAAAAAAAACTGCTCTTGGAATGTCAAAGAAATTAAAGTATTAATTTAGCTAATATATAAATTCTATCGATTTTTAAGGGATATATATTAGTTTCATCCGTAGCGTTGCACACATTTATCATATTTAATGATAAAATATATTAAATTACTCATTAATTTCTTCTAAAAACTAAAAGAATTTAAAAAATAATATAACAGAAAAATTAGAAATAATAATTGAGAATAATATATTAAAAAATGAAAATGATATAGTAAAAGAATAGAAATTAAAGTAATTAAAGAAAATAATATGTCAAATTAAATTATTATAAGAAATAGGTTTTTTATTTTAATTAAAATATTTAAAGAAAATTTTATTTATAAACGAATTTTATTTTCTAAACAAAATTTAAAACCAATTTTTTTAAAAATTGAATTCCAATTTGAAAGAAATGATTTTAAATATAAAATAAATATTTATATTTATTCTTAAATTAAATGAAATATTAGATACGGATTAAAACGTGAAACCCAGCAATTATATTAATATTATAATAAATGAAGTCTCAAAATATTAAAATGGTGGTTTGTAATAATTTTATAATATTACCTAGGTTTATTTCTTGACATACTTTTTTTTTTTGAAAATATTCTTAAAATACTTATCTTTCTTACTTTATATAACATATATATGTATTGTCGGTTTTAGGAATAGGAATATCCTCAGTAGTATCGAGTGAGTGAAGGAGTATTGTCTAGAAAATTTATGTTAACTCAGACAGGCAGCCGCAGCAGTTAAAAGTGTCAAGAATTGTTCGTTCGTTATGGTCATTAATTAGGAAATCATGTGGTTTGTCTCGATTGTTGTCTTTTTTTACTTTTCATTTCTCTTTATTGAATCAGTCCTTGACTGCCAATTCGCAGTTTATTCCACCAAAATAATAATAATAATAATAATAATAATAATAATAATAAAGTATGCCAACAGTCTAATTTTACTTCAAAACTTATCCTTTTAAACTTTTACTGCTGCCGGACAAATGTTGTGTAATCATTAATAAATCGAAGAAGTGAGTGATAAATGCATGGGCATGAGATGGTTAAGAAGAATTCGATTGTGTATATGTTTCATGTATTTTTTACGTTGGTTATATAAATATAAATGGTATACTGCTGGTAACAATTTTTATTCCAAAAATAATTTTAAAAAATTGACATATATTTTTTAATATTATATTTTATCTATAGGATATTTGTCAATTCCTATTTTATTATTCATGTATTAAATATTTTTTCAAAATATAAATACAATATAAATTATTAAAATTTTAAATATAATATAATATTTGTTTTAAAATTCTAAGTTGTAACCTATTCAGTGTTTACTTGCTTCAAATATAGCCTAAACCCCGTGACACTGCCGGTTGCCAGCCCATGCAATTAAAGAAGGAAAATTAAAGACAAAAAGACAATAAAAGAAACAAAACCCATTGTTCCACAGCTCATGACCGCCCCATGCAAGACAATGTCTGAGAATTGAAAAAACCAAAAGAGGAAAAAAAAAAAAAAAAAAAAAAAAGAACAAGAAAAAGAAAGTTCAAACGGCGGTAAATTAAAGGACACAGGTTTACCAATACAAAGCAGAAGTAAAATTTTAAGCATATAATTTATTTTAAAATGTCACTAATATTTTACGTACCTTTTTACTGTGTTTTTTTTTCACTGAAAATCCCTACATCCTACAAGCAACGACGCTTGATTGTTGTTGTTGCTGATGCCGTGGCTGTTGGTCAGTGAAAGTGTGAAACCCCTTCTCCGCTCATGCTTCAAATTTTGCATTGCTCAGCCGATGCAGATTTTTCGAGTAGTTCAATAGTTCATGAAGATTTTCTATTTTAAAAACTGCGGCCAAATGTTTTGAACCGATCGATGAGATGAGCTAAAGGTTCTTACTTATTAGGAAAGAAGCATTAATTGTTGTTGTTGTTGATAGCGCTGCTGTGAAAGCAATACTACGGTCGTTGAAATTTGAAGTAGCATGTTACTGAGAGTTTTGTACCGACCGATGAGAGAAGGGATGTTAAGTTGATTTGATGGGCCTTGGATTCTTCCACAGCCGCCGTTTTCGTTGTTGAAATGAAAGGCATCAGAGAGATTAGCAAGTAGTATTTATGTTGTCTGCGTTGGCATCGATGCTGCTTTTTTATGTTAAATTTGTTATGTTATCTTGCAGCAGAAACTGCATTAGCCCTAGGAATGATTTTGGTGTTTTGCAACAATCATTGTTCAAGTTATGTTGTTCAGAAACGATTTCTTAGTACCCAATCGTATACATTTTGTTTTGAAATATATTTCACCCATTAATGCCGAAAAGAGGCGTACCAAATCTGATGTCATTATTGGACCACATAATAAGCACAATTTGTCTATTTCCTTCTAGATTTTCCAATAAAAACGTATCTAAAGTCAACCCTAAACCAATCTTCCTTTTGAATCACATTTAAAGTCGCTCATGATTCGTTAATTTAGTTGCGGTGGCTCACAAATACAAAGAGGAGATGAATTTATGTTTTAAAAATCTAAAAAGGAAGAGAAATTAAAAATAAATTAACATTAAAAAATAATTAGTTTGCAAATATAATAAATCAATTTGGATTAAGGTTCATTTTAACAGCAATTAGAACGAAAATTATTAGAATTAAATGATCCGAATTCTTAATTAAATAAAATACAGTGGTAAAATAAAATAAAAGTAAAATCCGTATAGAACAACACTTCTTTTATTTTATTTTAGAGCAAGGTTTTTTAAACCTTATTAAACTACATCTATTTTATATTGATTAGAATAAGGTGTTTCAATCCTACTAGAATATGGCTTTACAAGCCTATAAATAGACATAGTCTATTCCTCTTGTAATTAATTCGAATTCGACATAGTAAATTTTCTTCTCCTCTACCTGTGGTTTTTTTTCCCGAAAGGGTTTCCACGTAAAATTTGTGTGTTCTTTATTTTATTTTATTTTCACAAATTGGTATCAGAGGTTTCGGGTTGTTCATCTTGATCACGGTAATGGCGTCTTTGAAGTATGAAATTTTGCTGTTGGATCGCAACACCAGATTTGCGTTGTGGCAGTTAAGATGCAAGCAGTTCTTGTGCAGATGGAACTGGAGGATGCCCTGCTTGGGATAGATAAGATGCCTTCGACATTAACAGATGAAGAGAAGAAGCGTAAGGATCGAAAGGCATTAACACAATTACATCTGCATTTGTCCAACGAAATTTTGCAGGATGTGATGAATGAGAAGACCGCCGCTGCATTATGGAAGAGGCTAGAACAAATATGTATGTAAAAAACTCTAACAAGCAAGTTGCACATAAAGCAGCGTCTTTATGGTCATCGTTTGGAGGAAGGTGAGTTTGTAAACGAACACTTAACATTGTTTAAAGAAATTCTCTCAAACTTGGAAGCCATGGAGGTTCAGTATGATAAGAAAGATCTAGGGTTGATTCTACTTTGTTTGTTGTCCCCGTCTTATTCAACCTTTAGAGACACGATTTTATATAGCCATGAGTCTCTCACAGTTGATGAGGTTTATGATTTTTTGACCTCATATGATAAGACGAAGCATCTTGTGGTTAAAACTAACTCTCAGGGAGAGGGTCTCATTGTTCGTGGGAGACAATATCGAAATGTTGATGATGATCGTGGAAGGACATAGGAATGGAATCCTCGCGGTAAATCTAAGGGTAGATCGAAGTATTCAAATAGAGGTAAAACTTGTAACTTCTATAAAAAAAAAAGGGCACATTAAATCTGAGTGTTATAAGCTATAGAACAAGATTAAAAGGGAGGCTGCGAATCAAAAGGGAAAACAACCAGAAAATTCTAGTGAAGCTGATATTGTAGAAAACTACAGCGATGATGAACTTCTGGTCGCTTCTGTCAACAATTCTAAAGTGAGCGAGGAGTGGATACTTGATTCAGGCTGCACCTTCCACATGAGTCCCAATCGGGATTGGTTTACAACTTACAAAACAATGTCTGAAGGTGTTGTTTTGATGGGAGATAATGCTTCATGTAAAATCGCAGGTGTTGGAACAATTAAAGTTAAGATGTTTGATGGACTTGTCAGAACACTTAGTGATGTATGATATGTTCCAAAATTGAATAGAAATTTAATTTCGTTAAGTACTCTTGATTCAAAAGGGTACAAATACACAGCTGAAAGTAGAGTTTTAAAGATTTCCAAAGGTTCCCTTGTTGTGATGAAAGGGTAGAGAAAGACTACTAACTTATATGTTTTGCAGGGTTCTATTGTTACTGGTGATGCAGTTGTTGCTTCCACTTCCTTGTCAGATGATGATATTACTAAACTTTGGCATATGCGCCTAGGGCATATGAGTGAGAATGGCATGGCAGAATTGAGCAAAAGAGGACTTCTTGATGGGCAAGGAATTTGCAAACTGAAGTTTTGTGAGCACTGTATTTTTGGGAAACAAAAGAGAGTTCGATTCACCAGAGGAATCCATAACACGAAGGGAACATTTGAATATATTCATTCTGATCTATGGGGGCCATCTAGAGTGCCTTCGAAATGTGGAGCTAATTATATGCTGACTTTTATTGATGATTTTTCCAGAAAAGTTTGGGCGTTCTTCCTGAAGCAGAAAAGCGATGTGTTTTCCGCATTTAAGTCTTGGAAAATTATGATTGAAAAATAGACGAGAAAACAAATAAAATACCTCCGCACAGACAATGGCTTAGAGTTCTGTTCTGATGAGTTTAATAGACTGTGCAAGTTAGAAGGGATCGTGAGACACTTCACAGTTCGTCATACTCCACAGCAAAACGGTGTTGCAGAACGAATGAACAGAATTATCATGGAGAAGGTTCGATGCATGTTTTTTGATCAACTGATTTTCATCCGTTGCCATTGAGAAAAAGACTCCACAAGAGGTATGGTCTGGTAATCCTGCTAATTATTTTGACTTAAAGATCTTTGGGTGTCCTGCGTATGCTCATGTTGATAATGGAAAATTTGAACCGAGATTCATTAAATGTGTTTTTCTTGGTTGTAAAACTGGTGTAAAAGGGTATAAGTTATGGTGTCCTGAAAACAGAAAAGTTGTGATTAGTAGAGACATCATTTTTTATGAAACTGCTATGCTACCTAACTTATCTCTTAAAGACTCTTTCAATAAAGAAAATCAAAAGCAGGTGGAGCATTAGGTTAATACAGAGTTGACTCCTTAAGCTAGTACAAAAATTGATAATAGAGTTACTTCTTCACCACAATACTCTATTGCCAAAAACAGAACTAGAAAAGAAATTAAACCTTCAAAGAAGTATGCCGAGGCTGATCTAGTTGCTTATACTTTAAATGTGGCTGAAGATATATATGCAAACCGAGAGCCATCTAATTATTCTGAGACAGTTAGCTGTGAAGACATAGAAAAGTGGATGTTTGCTATGTGAGAGGAGATGGAATCACTCCATAAAAATAGAACATGGGAACTTGTAAAACTTTCTAAAGGTAAAAAGGTTGTCCATTGTAAATGGATGTTTAAAAAGAAATAAGGGACTCCAGGAGTTGAAGAACCTAGATATAAAGTAAGGCTTCTTGCAAAAGATTACAGTCAAATTCCAAGAGTGGACTTCACAGATGTGTTTTCCCCAGTTGTATAGCATAGTTCGATTCGAGCTTTGCTTGGTATTGTGGCCATGCATGATTTGGATCTTGAGAAGTTAGATGTAAAAACTGTATTTTTACATGGAGAACTTGAGGAGGACATTTACATGCAACAACCAGAGGGTTTTACAGTCTCAGAAAAAGAGAACATGTTTGCTTTCTGAAAAAGTCCCTTTACGGTTTGAAACAGTCACCAATACAGTGGTAAGAGCAAAAGATAAATGAGAGATAAGAGTCAAAGCCAAACTAAGTGAAGAATTTGAGATGAAAGATTTAGGACCAGCAAAGAAGATACTTGGAATGGAGATTATCAGAGATAGAAAAGTAAGTAAATTGTACCTAAGTAGAAGGGGTACATTGAGAAAGTTCTTTGCAGGTTCAATATGCAGAGTTCTAAGTCTGTTAGTACTCCTTTAGCAGCCCATTTCAAACTTTCATTAGCTTTGTCTCCACAATCAAATGATGAAATTGAGTACATGTCACATGTTCTATACTCTAGTGCAGTGGGATATCTCATGTATGCTATGGTTTGTTTACGTCCAGATTTATCATTTTTGCGATCGATGCGATTAGCGGATACATGGCGAATCCCGGTAAAACGAGTGAAAGCGATTCGATGGATTTTATGATACTTACGAGGTACTACTGATGTCTGCTTACAGTTTGGAAGAACTAGAGATGGAGTCATTGGGTATGTTGATGTTGATTTTGTTGGAGACCTTGATAGAATAAGATCTCTCACAGGTTGTGTTTACAATTGGAGGTTGTGCAATCAGTTGGAAAGCCACTTTGCAAACTAAAGTCGCTTTGTCTATCACTGAAGCTGAGTACATGGCGATTACTGAGGCTTGTAAAGAAGCTATTTGGTTGAAGGGACTCTTCAGTGAACTCAATGAAGACCTTCAAATCAGTACAGTATTTTTAAACAGTCAGAGTGCAATCTTCCTTACAAAAAATCAAATGTTTCATGAGAGAATAAAACACCTTGATGTTTGGTATCATTTTGTTCATGATATTATTTCTTGTGGTGATATTGTTGTGAGAAAAATTAGTACTCATGAAAATACTGCAGATATGATGACTAAGTCACTTCTTATAACCAAGTTTAAGCATTGCTTAGACTTGGTTGGTGTCCATTGTTGAAGTTAAACCCTTAAGGGGTTTTATGGAAGAGGTGGAGAACTTGTTCGTTGAGAGTTCGCGATGAAGAACTTGTTCATTGAGAATTCGTGTCAAGGTGGAGATTGTTAGAATTAAATAACCCGAATCCTTATTTAAATAAAATATAGTGGTAAAATAAAATAAAAGTAAAATCCATATAGAACAACACTTCTTTTATTTTATTTTAGAGTAAGGTTTTTTAAACCTTATTAAACTACATCTATTTTATATTGATTAGAATAAGGTATTTCAATCCTACTAGAATATGGCTTTACAAGCCTATAAATAGACATAGTCTATTCCTCTTGTAATTAATTCGAATTCGACATAGTGAATTTTCTTCTTCTCTGCCCGTGGTTTTTTTTCCCGAAAGGGTTCCACATAAAATCTGTGTGTTCTTTATTTTATTTTATTTTATTTTCACAAAAATAGACAGTGTAAAAATAAGAGCAGAAAAGAATTGATGCAATCGATCTTTATTAACGCAGTTCAGACACAACGGTCTTACGTTTTTAGAGTCCCGCCCATTGATTGATTTTATTCAACAATTATTCAGACCACCTATTGACTTAAACTTAATTTACCCTTACACAAAGAAGTAATTGTAGCCCCAAAATAACCATAAGAACAAAGCAAAACTGTCAACAAAGACACTCCAAAACTTCTCTCGATGTGCGACACAAAATTGCCTATTTATACTTCTTTTCAAGTGATCAATAAACAGGGTTTGAATAGACTTTAAAATCCTATTTAAAAGTTGAAATTATCCCATTAATTATTCTGAGTATTTATCAAATAAAAGTCTTCATAAATCAATCTTCTAACAGCTCCAAAACTCCCTCAATAGATAATAAGACTTTCATGCTTATCCAATCACTTCAAGCAATTTAGTTGGGAGTCTTTAAAATTCTAATCGAACTATGTTTTGTGTTTTGTCAAATATGCCGCACCCAGGTGGACTGAATACAACACAAACGAAAACTATTCACAACCCAATTCGATGGCCCAAGTAAAAAAACATTTTGATTATAACATGACATGGAATGAGCAACAACAGCTTTCCCAACAAATACAATCAATTTATAACTGTTCAGCTCCAACTGCCTCCTTTCATTTCTGTAGCACCTCACATCCGACCTGATCTCCAGGCCTGAATGTGAAGCACCACATTCGTTGCCGAAGTAACATGGACTAGCTTTTCTTTTGTAATCAATTCAAAACATCAAACATTTGACATATTATATAAACTATTTATTTCAACCATAAAAAAGTTAAAGCATTCAAATACTTTAAAGTTACTTGAAAACAAGGTCAAGGATATTGATTAAAACTAACTAGAACTAGTTCCCATTCAACATCAATACAAAATCCTAATATTATCACACTTTACAAAACATTAAAATTGTTTAAAATCAACTTCAAATCATTTAAAACACTTTTATATCATTTTTAATTGAGTTCTAGGTGTTTGGGGATGATTAGGACCTAATTCGGGTCTTTGGGGGATCAAAACAAGTCAAAACAAGGGAGAAACCCTATTCTAACATACTTGTATCTAGACTTCTACCGATAGAATGCTATTGTTCTGTTGGCTATTAACTCAGGGTGAGTTTGGATGGGCGGTGCGTTTACCTGCGGTTAGTGTAAAAACAGCGGTGGCGATGAGATTAGATACTGTAGCGATACTATAGCGTGAGACAAAAAGTAAGCTAAACGCACCGCACTGCACCGCACCGCACCGCCGTCCCAAACTCACCTTTACTTGTACTGATACATCTGACCACTTGTATCGGTAGAAGTTTTCTAGGACCCAAAAAAGACCCAAAAATACACTAGTTTGACCCAAAACAGTCCCATATCATATCCAAACATTTTAAGACATGTTTACTAATTTCTAAACACAATTTTAAGCATATTTAATGCCTTAAATCACCTATTTACAAGTATGATCACAACCTTATTAACATCAAGCATCAATTTCACTTTCTCGACATGCAAGCATTATATCAAATATGATCTAAACATAGCATATTAGACAAGCATAACCATGTATCTCTATAACCAGCAAACATATATTTTTGGAAAAATTTGATTTAGAAAATGATTTTCTATCACAA
Organism: Gossypium longicalyx; assembly: GCA_025698465.1. Taxonomy (NCBI): domain Eukaryota; kingdom Viridiplantae; phylum Streptophyta; class Magnoliopsida; order Malvales; family Malvaceae; genus Gossypium; species Gossypium longicalyx. The sequence continues at coordinate 82,155,980 of CM046997.1, forward strand.
TAGGAAAATTAAAATTTGCAAACTAAACCAATTTGTGATATTTATTGCAATAAACTATTTTCTCGAAAAATGCCTATGCTTTGAGCAAGATAGATCCTAAATGTTTCCGACTTTCAACTGAACAACCTTCTTTGCTATTCTCGTACCATGAATTTCTTCTAACGTGGGCTCAAAAAATTACGAATCAGACATGGAACCAGAAATGATTTATTACATTCAGTGGGAAACTAATTCTCTCTCAATAGTGATGGTAGAATTGTAATTCCCAGAAAATAGAATTTATACTTAGAAAATAAATTCTCTATACTTTCTGGTAGAATAACAATATCTCAAAGTTATGTATAACTTGTGTTGTATGTTAATAGCTCTACCAGTGTCATCTATTTATAGAGAGAGATAGGGGAATCCTAGTTGAATTAGTAAAACACAAGTAATATTTATTTAATAGAAAATTAGTCTTTTGGTCTAACTAGAAGAGGGTGGCGGCACACCCTAGTTAAATATACTAGGGTTGCCGCCCTTCACATGTAATATGAAGGGAATTGGGCCTCTCTTATATTAGGTCCTATATATATGTGCTTCATGGACTTTTAACCCAATGCTTTATAATTTAATCCAACCCAATATATGTTTTTCTATTTCTCAAAATAAACATTATTTATTGATCTCCCACAATCCTTTGTAGCAGATTAAACCTCTTCCTGTTCTTAATGAGCTCGTTAGAAAGTAATTTTACGTTTTTAACTAGTTTTCATCTTTAGCATTTAGGTAATAAAATGAGCAATTTTAACATTCTACATGACCTTGTGGGCCGAAATAGGCCTAAAGGTAGACGAATACGTTTAGTGAGTTTGGAGGACATCCTTTAAGGGTAGAAAGATAGTAGATTGCTCCTTATGTTGCAACATAAAATTGGGATGTCGTAACACAATAGGTAGAATAACCAAGGAACAATCTGCCAACAGTGTTACGACACCAAAGCGACATGGCAACTAAATGAAGAAAGGGTGTTATCATCCACACAACATACTTTAATGAAGATTAATTAGTCATTTTAGGTCAAGAATGAGCTATTAAACCTAGGCCTATAAATACTATTTCTCAGAACAATTTAAGGGACTTTCGGCCTCCTCTTTATTTTCACCTTCATTCTTAGTTTAGGTTTTTACTTCTTGTTTTTATTTCTGTTCTTGTTTTGTTCTTCGAGAGATCTAGATTGTGTATTCATCAGATTTGTTCAGGAGTTTTTTTCACTGTTTAATATACATATTAGGATATTTCTCATCTTTCTATTTGTATTGCAAATGTCTATATTTCAATTCCAATCTATTGTGTGCGTTAGATCCATGTGTAACTAATCTATTAGGAAGATTAACGAGTCAATGTGGGATTAGTTGGCAACTATGTAGGGTTTCTTAACGGATTAGTTGGTTGGGAATAGAAAAGCTTAAACCTTAGGATTGACAACCCTAGGAAGTCATGTAGGTAAATATGAACCCAAAATCAGTATGGTCTACAATGAAAACCTTACCCTGACCCATTCTAGCCCATAACATTGAGAGATAAGTAGTTCTTGTCGACTCATTAGGTTAGTGGAAGGCTGAGAGGCCCTACTAGGTTAATGACTAGCTGATTAAATTTAACCAAAAATAGGAGTTAACTATGAACACTGAAACAAGTTATATTTTGTCTTTAAATATGATAAAATTTACAACCTGCTTATGTCGTTATTGTACTCTTTCTTTAAAATTCCTTTTTATTATCAATTTATGAACTATTGTAATATAAATTACAATAAGTACTAATTAGACCTGTTAGCGTAAGAATTAATTTTAGTTTAATCTAGCCACTTTTGGGTACGATCCTCGGAGTACTTCTGGTACTTCGTTGTAAAAGCTATATTACAACTTAACTAGTACACTTGTGGACATCACCTTATTTTATATCTTTTATAGCAACATTCTCACTTACGATGTTAGTACGTCGGGAGGCGGTCAAGTTGTTAGCACTATTTCCAAGGAGGCTTCGCTATTAAATTAATCTTAATTTTGTGCTTAATTAGATCATTAGGAAAATTTTCAAATTATAGATACAATTTTTAATTTTAGTTAACTTATTTAACTTTCAAACTTATTTATGTTCTTTTGTGGATTTCAACATATGAGTAGATGTATGGACATTCCTGTTAGACAAGTCATAGTTCTCGAAAGAAGTGTATCAAGCTAATAGGGACAATTAATTTCCATATTCATAATACTATTACATTTCCCATTCAATCATTTTATTATTGCTAAAAATTGGTAGGATGACGCAAGTATTAGGAGAAGTACCTTTTGATATGAGTTGGTTAAAACCTAACATTGTTCGACCTATTATTGAAAATTCCCAGTTTCAACTTAATCCTGCACTACTAATGTGGATATCTTTAAATCTCACGTTCAACTGTCACGAATATGGTGATTCAATACTATTCCTAAGACAATTCGAGTAGTTATGTAGCACAATTATGTATGCATGTGTCCCAGTAGAAGCCATTAAACTGCTGCTCATTCTGTTTACCTTAAAAGGTCAGGTGAAGGCCTGGCTAGATGCTCTCCCCCAGAAACTATCACTACTTGGGTAGAATTTGTATAGTTATTCTTACATAGAGTAGTACCAATAACCACTATGTTTATTATATATGAAGGATTATTCAGATTCAAGCAATGTGCTATAGAGAAATTGGGGCAGGCATGAGAAAGATTCAAGAAAGTTCTCAGAAAGGTATTAGGAGAAGGCATTGTTTTAGTCATACAACTATTACATTACTATGACGGTCTGGATGGGGATAACAAAAAATAGTTTCACATCATAGTCGAAAAAAGTATTTGGTCTAAAACTAGCTGAGGAAAAACCATATTGTTGGAAGAGGTAAGCAACAATGATTATACATAGGGAATAAGTTGAAAAATGGAAACTGTGAAGAAAGTGGAAAGAGAATCTCATGAGAACTGGTGATAAGCTATAAAAGTAACATATTTTAATCTCATTTTTAATGCGTTTTTGGATGATTAATTATGAAAATTAGTGAATTTGATACTCTTAATCCTTTAAATTCATGTTTCTATACTCAAGAGAGCATTTGGGAGTGAAAGGAATAAAAAACGAGCCAAAATTAAACAAAAAGAGGTATTTTCAAGATCCATATGGGCTGGCCACATGCCCATGTGCCAGCCCGTGTCAATTTTGAACTTTACTTCTCAAATACGCGAAAAATCCCAATTTTTAGGCTTTCTAAGCATTCTAAAGACTATAAATGCCAATTATAAGAATAGAAAAGGGGGCAATCAGAGAAGATTGAAGAAAACACTCGAAGAACGCCATCAGAATCGACTCGGGAGTGAATCCCCCTCAAGATCGAAGATCTCCATTTAATTTCTTTCAAAGTTTTATCGAGTTTCTTTATGTCTTGTGGTTATCCTAACTTTGAGATGTTTCTATTTAGGATTATGAACTAAATTCTCTAGATACCTAGGAGGATGAAAACTATGATGAATCTTATTATTTAATTTCTATTTTTGTGCGATAAATACTTGATTCTTGTTCTCAATTATGTATGCTTATTTTGTGTTTTAATATTTTTGGGATATTAATTCATGTTTAATGTGCTTATTTTATTGGAGCAAAAGTCTCTGTTTAAGAGTAGATCTAGCATAATTGAGTGGAGTTGCATGCAATCCTAGAAATAGGATGACATAAATCTACCAAATTAAAGTCAAATCTAATAGGGGAATCTATGGCTCGGGTTAACGATATGATAGGGGTTTTAATTAGAAAGAGATTTTAATTAATCAACCTAGAGTTAGTTGTTCTTACTCTCGAAAAAGATATTAACATAATTTAGGGATTTCTATAGATCAAGACACAAGTGAATAAATTGTTTAATTCGAATTCAGAATAATAGGTGAAGTCTAGGTGGATTCTTTCCTACGTATTGTCTTTCTTATTGGTTATCTTCGATTATTTTCTCTCTGTTGCGTTCTTAGTTAAATTAGATTAGTAAGTTTAGATTAAAAACAATCACTCTAATTTGTCAGCTAAATAATAGAAAAATGGTAATTACTAATACTTTTAGTCATCATGGATACGATATTCCCTACCCACCATAACTATATTATTGTTTGATAGGTACGCTTGCCTTAGTCGTATTTATAGTTAGTTTAGTAACCGCCAAGTTTTTGGCACCATTGCCGGGGCTAAAATATTAGGAACACTTTATTTTTATTAATTTAGCCATTTATTTTTATTACATTTTGTTTTTGTTTTTATTTAATTTTTACATTCTAATTTATTTTCTTTTATTTGCTTCTGGTTGGTTCTTTTAGTTTAATTTTGACAAGAAGAAACCCGTCAAAACCATTATTATTTGATAGTGAAATTGAAAGTACCACTCGTAGAAATTGTAGAGAGGCAAAGCAAAGTCGACAGAATATAATGACGAACAAGAGGACATTATTATTACTGAGGAGATGGGTGTTAATCAGAATAATCAACTATCTCTTGCAATTTCTGCAAATCCTGTAAATCCAAATTTTGTTCCTCATACTATGTACGATTATACCGAGCCCATTTTAACTGGGGCTGAATTGAGTATTGTGAGACCCACTATTGTTGCAAATAATTTTGAACTAATACCAAACACTATGATTCAACAATTTGTTCAGTTTAATGGTTTACAAGACAAAGATCCATATACTTATTTGGCCAGCTTTCTGGAAATCTACGATACTTTCAAATTGATGGCACCGCTAATGATGCCATTCGCCTACAGTTGTTCCCTTTCTTATTTATAAACAAAGCTAAGCAGTGGTTGTATTCTTTACTATGAGGTTCCATCACTACATGGGATCAAAGGACTAAGAAATTTCTACTGAAGTACTTCTCATCGGCTAAGATAGCCAAGTTGAGGAATAACATCTCTTCCTTTGTACAGGTCGATTTAGAGATGTTATATGATACATGGGAGAGATATAAAGATTTATTGAGAAGGTGCCCTTACCATGGGTTACCTCTATGGCTACAAGTTCAAACCTTTTACAATCGCTTGAATCCCTCAACTAGGCAACTAATCGACGCAGCAGTAGGTGGAACTCTAAATAATAAAACACCTAAAGCGGTTCATGAATTTATTAAAGAGATGACATTGAATAATCATTAGTGGCAAGTCATGATGACGAAATCGATGAAAGTAGCCAGTGTCTTTAATTTAGATGAGATCACCATGTTATCAAATCAGGTAGAAATATTAAACAATAAATTTGATGATTTATATCTTTTTACGCAGGTAAATCTGGTGACGCAATGTGATGCAAATGGAGGTGGAATATATAATCCAAAAGATATACCCTTTAGTCTTAGCACAGAAAATGAGCATATCAATTATATGAGTAATAATTCTAGAACTCAAAATAACCCTTATAGTACACTATAATGCAGGTTGGAGAAATCAGTCAAACTTTTCATGGGTTGGTCAAGGAAACCAAATATCACAACCCTTTTCAGGTTTACAACAACTTTATCAGCCAGAGAAGAATCCGAACCTTGAGGAGATATTGGCAAACTTTGTTTCAGCATTGGAGACTCGTTTTCAAAACACCGAGACAACTTTGACAAGTCAGCAAGCATCAATTTTGTAGGCTCAAAAATCAGGTTGAGCAGCTTGCTAAATCAGATTCAGAAACGCAACGAGGTAATTCACCTAGCAATAGTTAACCCAACCTAAAAGAGCATGTGACAACAGTTACTTTGAAGAATAGGAAGGTGTTGGCTGAACTCGAAAAGTAGCTGCAACAGGAAACTGATAAGGCAAATGATGAAGGGGTAAAACCCGAAGAAATTCAGGCACCAGTAGTTAAAGAATATAAACCACCGATCCCATATCCGGCACAGTTGAAGAAAGACCGCATGGATGAATAATTTGGTAAATTTCTTGAACTTTTTAAACAATTACATATTAACTTACCTTTTGTTGATGTTATTCCACAGATGCCCACATATGCAAAATTCTTAAAAGAGCTATTAACAAACAAAAGGAAGTTTGAAGAACTATCCACTGTGGAACTCAATGAGGAATGTTCAGCAATTCTCCAAAATAAACTGCCAACTAAGCTAAAAGATCCAAGAAGTTCTATTATTCCCTTGTAGTGGCCAAATTTGCCCGGCCTATACAAAGACAAAAAACAAAACAAAAATACAAAAAATAAGTCACAAAAAATAACAAAAGCCCAGTTTTATAACAGTCCATTTACAGGCTTTGGCCCAATACAATGACCCAATACCTAGAACGGGCCTAAACGGCCCGAAAACTAAGCCAAATTTTGGCAAACCCTAGGGCAAAGGGCTCCTTGCATCGCAGTCCTCATGAGTGGCCTAACCACATCGCCCCAGCCTCCGTACCCTCTAGCAACGACGCGCCAACTCTCGTACACACACCAACGCACAGCCCCGTACTCCGTACCTGCGAAAGATAACAAACGAAAGCAGCAAAAAAACAAAGAAAGAAAAATTGTATTTTTTTTAACATTCGGCTATAAAGCCTATTGATTTTGATTGTAAATGGGTTCCCTTTTTACATATACAGGCAATATACGTAATAGAAAAGCAATAAGAATAGAAAGAAAACGAAGAAGGTGATTCATTCATAATTTTCCTCCCTTATTTCTCTCTTCCTCTCTTATTTACCTTTTTTTCTTGATCAAATGTAGTAAAAAAAGGGAAACGAAACTTAACTGCGTTTGATGCCTTCGAATCCTCGCTTGTTTCGCCACGATCGAAACCAAGTGGCGATTCGGGGTTTGTAAGCAAGACACACGAGTCTTTTGGTTCGATGAAGCCTTGATTGGCTCTTGAATGAGTCGAAAGGAGAGGTAGGAGAACAGACCTTCGAAGGGCTGTTAAACGGCGAAGGGTTGGGGGCACCCTAGTTTTTTTTTTCTTTCTTGCTTTTTGAAAATGGTTGCAAACCCTTTTAGGGTTTCTTTCGATGGCCATAGGGGCCCTTTAGACGTCACCGTTTTGGGTCAAATTAATGGCCTCAAAACGACTGCGTTCAAGGCTACAGCCCGATGACCCGACCCGCACACGCTCAAGATTCGCGTGTCTGGTCGCTGATGGGTTATTTTCAACATAAGTCCCTCCCCTTTACCCTCACTTTTGATTGGCTCTTGATTTCGTTTTATTTATTTTTAGATTCTCCCTAAAGTTTAGATATGTTTGCACTTTGGCCTATGCTCAAGTGCTGCGTTTTGAGACCCGGGGTATTTCCAGTTTTGGACCCTTAGCGTTCACACGCGTCGCGCATCGGCCCTTGCTTCAATTTCAATAATTTATTTTATTCATAAATTGACCCCATTATTTTAGATTTATTTTTAATTGAGTCCTCTATACTTATAACTCATCGTTTAAAAAACTCATTAATTTTTTTATTTTTATTTTTATTTTTGTTGTTGAAATTACTCTAATAATCTTACCCCCCTTTTTTTATTTATTTTAAAGTTCCATATTATGTTATTTTAACAACTAATATAATATTTCGTCTAAGTATTCTTTATTTGTACATGTCTTATTTTAAGTGAGCTTTTGGACTAGTAATGTTTATCATTTTAAGGTTTCTAACATTTTTATATATGTATATACGTGTTAAGCTATTAAAATAACTCTATTTTGTTTTTGTAAAATCACCTTTAAATTCTTCAGCATATTATTTCAGCGTTCTATATGATATTTCATTCAAATGTTTTACATCTATATGAATATATATATTACTGTTATACTTATATAGCTCATGGTAAAATTAGTTCTTATCCCATATTATGAATTCCATAATACTTTACATGCATAACTTCTTTTCAATCTATATATATATAAAATATATTTTATCATTTTCTTTTGTTATTTTGAAAACTTTTCACATCTTATGTGTTCTTCACATTTTTATTATATGTATATGGTCAACCCTAAGTAGATATTCCTTTTTTAAACATATTTTGTACACTATTTGACTCAAATTTCTTCTTTTATAGTATATATTTTAATAATCATTTATATATTTGAAGTTCTTTTTATATATGTAAATTATTTTTAATTCTAGCATGTGTTTTATAAATCTATTGTGTATATCTCCTATGATTATATTTTATCATGCATTCTTGCTATTCTTTCAGACTACATATCATTCAAATTTTATTTTATTGCATGTATTTTTAAATGCTTTTAACACCTTGTATTACTTGACTTTAAAAATCTTCATTTTGCGATGCACATTTTAAATGATCATATATTTCTAGTGTTTTTTTTAATCCACCAATTCATTATATAATATATATTAAGTGTTTATCATTATTTTAAACTCGTGTTGTACCATATTGCTTTTTATATGCATTTTGTCTTGTGCATCTTATATTGATTATTTTATTTTACATCATATATGTTATCGTTGCATATTATTGGTTCATTTTGTTATATCATTTATTTCCCATGCATGATTGTAATCGGATTATATTTTTAGGTTAGTTATACTTAATTTTTTTGGTCCGTTAATTGATTGTATTTTATGTGTGTACATTATCCCTTATCATTATTTTCCATTTGGTTTATGAAATGTGGTTTTATAAAATTCAAATCTTTATGATTAATTTCGTCTTATTTCAAAACGCATTAAGACGTTTCAAGCTAGTTGTATGAATATACATTTAAAAACCCTTTAAAACGAAGGCGATGTTCGATATTTGGCAATTTGCGGAATCCTGCCCTATCGTGCTGGGTTGCAATTTCTCGATTGCTCAAAATAATCGAACGTCCCTTTAGAATTTCACTCATGTTTTCTAAAAACTCGTTGAAACGAAGGAAATGTTCGATGCTTGGTGATTCGAGAATCGTTCCCTATCGTGCTGGGTTACAATTTCTCGTTTGTTCAAAACAATCGAATATTCCTTTGGGATTTCATTCATGTCTTTAAAAATTCTTCAAAACAAAAGTAATGTTCGATGTTTGGCAATTCAGGGAATCGTGCCCTATCGTGCTGGGTTGCGATCTCCTGTTTGTTCCAAATAATCGAATATTCCTTTAGAATTTCACTCATGTTCTTCAAATTCTAAAATAGGGCAATGTCCGATGTCTAGAAATTCGAGGAGTCGTGCCCTACTGTGCCAGGTTTTCAGTTTTCTCGTTGGACTAAATAATTGGACACCCTTTTGCGGTTTTCAACATATAAACTTTTGGAAGTCGAAATTTATCATGTTTTCGAGGGCATAAAGGATCATGTCCTATCGTGTTGGATGAGATGCTATATTTCTCTTAAGCAAGAGAATTTTGATGACCAACTCGGGTTATTCAAATGTTATTAAACGGAACCACATTTCAAAAACATTTTTAAATCTTAGACATAAGGACAGTATCTAATCGATTTGGTACCAATTTTGGGCGTAATGAGGGTGCTAATCCTTCCTCATACGTAACTGACTCCCGAACCCATTTTTTCAAATTTCGTAGACCAGAATCGTTGTTTTAGTAAACCAAAATGTTTTATTAAAATGACCAAACTTCTTGGTGATCCAATCACACCACATCAAAAAAGATTGGTGGCGACTCCATATTTTCGTTTTTTAAAGTCGATCCCTACCATTTTTTTAAATTAAAAAGTGGTTTCGATAGCTTGGCGACTCCACGGGGGACTTGATAATAGAGTTTAGCCATAAAATCGATTATTTGCTGTCCTTCTGTCAAAAATCGAAAACTTATTTTGAAAATCATGATTGTATTTGTTCGTATGGTTGTTATGGTTTAGGTATCGTAGAATAATACTGCATTTCATTGCATGACCGCCGTGGTCACACCTTCTAAGTGGGAGTAAGAAACTATGCTTTCGTGAGGTTTTCACCTCCGCATGGGATAGTGGATTGCTTCTGGGGTACATCCGTACATATGATTTCGTGAGATTTTCATCTCCGTATGGTCATAGGGAAATGTATCCCCCTGAATCGAACTCGATCTATATGAGCCTATAATGGGTGAGGATTGAGGAATCTGCTGGTTCAGGTACCTTATCTCTAGAACCAAACCACATATAATGAACCTTAGGAGCTATCCTTGGGTGGAGCCGCGTCAAGCCTTAGTATTTACCCGTATACGCGTTGTAATTATCGTTTATGTGATTGCATTTTATCACTGTTATTTGATACTAACCAGTGTTTTGTTTTGATTGTGTTTTGTATGACATTGCATACTAAAGGAGGTGTCGATTCGTATTCAATTACTAAGTTAGAAAGTTTGACATGGAGAATGAATTTCTTAGTAAAGTCGAGGATAATGCGGTCGTTCGTGCATGGTCAGAGAAGCTACAATCAGAGAGAGGGGATAGCTTGGCAGAAGGATATATCAGAGTTGTAGGAATTCACTTGCGTCAATGTAGCACAGAATGAGCTGCAAGAGTTGAGAGATATTTGGGCTAGTTGGGATGAAGGGACCAAGCAATTGTTTTATCAAAGCTATGGTGATATATCCTACTTGCTAGACATTAGAGTGGATAAGCATTTGTTCTGAGTTATAGTTCAGTTTTGGAATTCTGCTTACAAGTGTTTCATTTTTGGAGAAGCAGATTTAGTACCTACCATGGTGGAATACACTACTCTGCTCAGGTGTCCAAAAATATAGGTTTGGAAGACTTATGCCCGGGTTTTTAGTGGTCAAACTTTCATGAAGAAATTGATGAGCATTTTCGAGATGAGCGAGCCTTGGGTCACTGCTCGGATTCAACAAAAAGAAGATAGTAAATGTATCCCTTGGAAGAATCTGCGAGATTTGATTTTGACGCATCCAGATGAAAGAAAGAGGGTCGATATCTTCGCCTTAAACATCTACGGATTGGTAATTTTTCCTAAGGCTTTGAGGCACATGGATTAGGCAGTCATTGACTTATTCGATCACCTTGAGAAGGGAATCACACCGGCACCGGCGACATTGGCTGAGACGTTTAGATCTTTGAGCTCATGTCGAAAGACAGGCGAGGGGCGGTTTATTGGATGTGCACAATTATTGATAGTATGGTTTCATGGGCACTTTTGGAAGGTAGACAAGGTTTCTTATCGGGTCTTTTTTGAAGGTTATTCCCCGCAAAAAGAGGAGGCAGCTATACAAAGGAGAGAGGATATCTTGGAGGAGAAGTTAATGGAAATTCTTCAAAACCTCAAAGAGGAGGATATCGAGTGGAGAGCTTATTGGATGGTTCCTGATGAGATCATGTACCGATGTGGTAACTTTGATTGGGTGCCATTGTTAGGAATTTGGGGAGCTACCGGGTATACTCCATTACTTGCATTGAGGCAATATAAGTCAAGGCAGTTTGTACCCGTGACCTACGGACTTGCTGAGTGTGAATTCTCCTTTAAAGGTGCCCACTATAAGAAGAAAGTGCGGGAACTATCGGATGCTTGGAAGCAAACTTGTTGGATGAAGAGGTTGGCCGTCGGTTCCATGGTAACGCCCAAGTATGATGGATGGTTTAAGAATAGGGTTAATGATAATGTTCCTAGGCCAAACTTGGAAAATACTCGACCTATGATGGAACAATTGCAAGTCGCCCCATCAGAGTTGGAAATTATAAAGCAAGACTTCGAGAAGAAGAGTTCAGAACTTGGAAAAAAGATCGACAAATTGGAGGAAGAGAAGATGCACCTGAGATTAGACGTTGATGTCCAGAAGTCAAAGGCTGAAAAGTGGAGAAAGGGGAAAACTAAGGCCGAAAAAGATCTAGACAGCCTGAAGACTGACTATAAGAAGTTGCACCTATCTATGAGGACTGCGGGGTTAGGTAAGACTTCTGAATAATGGCGCCATGAAATTCGAGAAGAGAAGACCAATGCTGATCGATGGGAAAGGAAATTCTGAGAAGCTCAAGCACGAAACGAAGATTTAGAGAAGAGTCTGTCGGAAAGTAGAAATGAGCGAGGTGAATTAAGAGCTAGAGTGGTAGAACTCGAGAAGTCTCTGCATCAGTACCGAAACCGCAACACTGCAATGGAATTGAGGGCAAGCTTGAGCAAGATAGAAGAAATGAAGGGAAAAATAGAAGAGTTAGAGGGGTCACTGCAAAATTGTGAGATGCGGATTCAGTTTTTCGAGGCAAATGAGGACCGTTGGAAAGAGCAGCTTCACCATGCGCAAGACCAAGCCAGAAACAGAGATTACCTTATGGGGGAAGCCATAACCCAGATTTGGGAGGTAGCTGACTACTTACAAGCTTTAGCGGTATAGGCAGACACACTGAGCGTGAAATATGAGTTGGAGTCAAATTGCGGACAGGAGCTGGCCTCGTTGCTTAGAAAAATTAAGACTTTAAGCATTAGAGCGAAATTTTATCTGTAACTCAACTTTATGTAAAAGACTTCTATTTTCTAGTGAAGTTTTTTAAATGCAATTGAATCAAAATTGATGCCTCCTTTGCATTCATGCATTTGCATTACATCATATCATTATGCATTAAAGGCTATAAGAGGTTTCTAATTAATTAATTAAAAAATCATTTCAGTAACCTGGAAACCAACGAAAACCAACCAACCACGCACCCTTACGGTACAAGAAAAAAGTCAATGGATAAAAGACTTGAGAAATTGGAGCAAATGCAAAAGGACATGTAGGAACAAATGCAGTCTCAGATGCAAGAGCAGCTAGCCAAGATTCAGCGAGAGATGAAGGAGCAAATGATGGAATCTCAGAGAGAAATGATGAGTCAGTTATCCCAATTGCTGTTGGGAGGAACGAATAAGGGAAAGGGCCCCATAGACAAAGTTGAGGAAACTAATGAGGATCCTCAATACCCCACTGGCTTCACTCCAACACATGCACCGATGAAGCCTGAGATTAATCTAAAAAGACCATCTATTACGATCATGCCTTAGCAGATTCAGGCCAAAGCTTCGATACCAATGAATTTCCAAGGCGGCTCAGGCTCTAACCTCGTTAATAACCCAAATTATCTGCCCATTCCTAATTTGGATGAAGTTACTGAAGAAGAAAAGGCAAGGATAGATTCGCAGAAACAATTGGAAGAACGGTGTAGATGGCTCGAGGAGAAATTCAGAGCTGTGGAAAGCGTGGATAATCATCAAGAGATTGATGCTAAGGACCTAAGTTTGGTCCCAGATTTGGTCCTACCCCCCAAATTCAAAATGCCCGAATTCGAGAAGTATAATGGAATGAGTTGCCCTGAAGCTCACATCACTATGTTTTGCAAGCGAATGACGGGATATGTTAACAACGACCAGCTATTAATTCACTGCTTTCAAGATAGTCTGGTTGGGGCGGCATCTAAGTGGTATAACCAGTTAAGCCGCGCTAAAATTAACTCGTGGAAGGATCTGGCTCAGACCTTTATGAAGCAATACAATCATGTGACAGACATGACCCCCGACAGAATCACTCTCCAGAACATAGAGAAGAAATCAAATGAAAGTTTCAGACAGTACGCACAAAGGTGGAGAGAGGTGGCTATACAAGTTCAGTCGCCACTTCTAGAAAAGGAGACGACGATGCTCTTTATCAACACCTTGAAGGCCCCTTTTATCACTCATATGTTGGGAAACGCCACCAAGAGATTCTCAGACATAGTGATAACGGGTGAAATGATTGAAAATGCTGTGAGGAGCGGAAAGATGGAAGCCGGAGAAAGTACTAGAAAGTCGGCCCCGAGGAAAAGAGATAATGAAGTAAACAATGCGAGCGCATTCGGCAAAGGTCAATCCAAGTCATTCACCATAAATCAACCTAAGACGGTGACCACCAATCAACATACCACTATGAGACAAGAATCCAACGCGAGGGAGAACACAGAGAGACCACAGTTCACCCCTATACCCATGACGTATAGGGAGTTGTATCACAACCTGTTTAACGCTCATGTAGTGTCCCCTTTTTACCTGAAGCCTCTACAGCCCCCGTATCCCAAATGGTATGACACAAACGCCCAATGTGAATACCACGCGGGAATCACCGGGCACTCAATCAAAAACTGCACTGCATTCAAGAAAGTAGTCGAAAGACTCATTAAGATGGGGATCGTGAGGTTTGATGACCCAGCCGTACCCAACGTAGTAGGAAACCCGCTCCCCAATCATACAAACCAAGGAGTGAATGGGATAAGCGAAGGCAAGAACAAGAAGGTCAAAAACGAGGTTGGAAAAGTCAGGACCCCATTAAGGCAGGTGTGGAAAGAGATGGCCAAGAGAGGATGGACCGCGTTGGATTCGAGGGAAGAATCTGAAGAAGAGAGGAACTACTGCGAGTTCCACGATGAGGTGGGGCATGAAATCCAAGAGTGTGTGGAGTTCAGGGCCCTAGTACAGAACATGATGGATAATAAGGAAATGGAGTTTTATGAAGAAGCTAAAAACCCCGGAGAAGGAGATATATGTGCATCAAAGGGTAAATCGACGACACAAAATCAAATAGTTAACTACCCCCTGGTTATTATATCAAGACCCAAAAATAATGAAGCTGGAGTTCAAATGCCACCGAGGTCATAATCTAGAGACCTGCAGTCTTCCCCTACAAAGACAGCAAAAGGGTCCCATGGAATTATGAATGTAACGTGACGATTTTGGGAAAGGAAAGCTTGGTCGATGCTTCAAAAGAGAACCAAGATAGGGGCTCCTATACACGTAGCAGGAGGTGTTACGATACAGCAAGCGAGAAGGCACAACCCGTAAAAGGAAAAGCCCCAGTGGTCGAAGGGGTGAAGGAAAAAGTGACTAAATCAGAAATTCCTGTTAATGAGCCAGTTAACAAGGAGGAGGCTAAGGAGTTTTTGAAGTTCCTAAAGCACAGCGAATACAGTATGGTGGAACAGCTACGTAAACAACCAGCCCGTATCTCGGTGCTGGCCTTACTCCTGAGCTCTGAAGTCCATCGTAGTGCGTTGATGAAGGTCTTGAATGAAACATATGTCGCCAATGATATCTCCGTTAACAAGCTGGACCGTTTGGTTAGCAACATAAGTGCCGACAACTATATCTTTTTCAATGACGACGAGATACCACCCGGTGGCATGGGGTCGACTAAAGCTTTGCACATTACCACACGCTGTAAAGGGTATACGCTGTCAGACATACTGATTGACAACGGATTGGCCTTGAACGTCCTGTCATTGACCGTGCTAAACAGATTACCTATAGATAGCTCTCATATGAAGAAGTGCCAAAACATAGTGAAAGCATTCGATGGCACAGAGAGAAGGGTGATGGGCAGAATCGAGGTACCTCTGCAGGTCGGGCCAAACACGTATGAGGTGGATTTCCTAGTAATGGATATCAAGCCCTCGTACAATTGCTTATTGGGGAGGCCCTGAATACATTTAGCTGGGGCAGATTGATAACAATCAATACTGAAGAGGATATCATTACAACTGTGAGCAATAATGCGCCCTATTTGGAGACAGATGACGAAGCAATCGAATGCTCATTTTGATCTTTGGAATTTGTTAATGTGACGTTCATCGCTGAGGGAAGCAAGATTCTGGTACCAAAATTGTCCAAAACTACGAGGATGAGTCTACAGTTGATGGTTGGAAAAGGGGCCCTACCCAGAAGAGGACTTGGGAGACATCTCCAAGGAATGATTGAAACGCCGGTGTTGAAGGACAAGGGAGACCGCTTCGGCTTAGGATTTAGGCCGGATGCGAGACAAAGAAGGAAGGAGCTAGAAAAGAAGTAAGAAAGAAGGAGAGCACGGTTAACGGGGGAAGAAATCAAATGGGAGCCAATGATATTCCCCCATATATCGAAAACCTTTGTGTCCGGAGGAATCATTCATCCTGAGCGGGGTACATCAAGAAAGGAAGCCATAGAAGAAAGGTTGGAAAGCTTGGACATCAATGTAACATACGACGAAGAGACTGGAAGAGAAAATTTGTCGGGCATTTGCCCCTACCTGCCTAGAAGTGTTCTGGATAACTGGACTGCGGAAGAGATTCCTGTAGTTTTTAGAACTCACTCAGAGTAATGTCCAAAACACACTTATTTCTCTAGGTCTAGGAGTAATAAGAATCTTTTGTAAAATAGGCTGATGTTTAAAAACATTATTTCAATGAAATGCACGGTTATTATCATTTTTGAGCAAATGTTCTCTCATTCTTTCAATTTCATCCATAACCAAATTATACAAACGATTACTTTCAGATTCTCTTGTTCTTTAAACATTCTTCTAAATATTCTTTCATCCTTCATTCATAATCATACCATACAGATAAATGTTTTTGAATTCTTTTGATTCTTTGTATCTGCCTTCATCCTCATAACAGGTCCCCAGATATCAATGACACGAGTGACACTGCTAGTGGCTCAAAATCTTCTTTTGAGCGAGATGTGTGTATGGAAGATTCTCAGGATTTCAAAGATGACCAAGGCTGTAACCTATCTCCTGATTTATTGAGAATGGTAGTGTAACAGCCTATTTTTTAGTGGTGTCAGAACAATGATTCGAGATCACTAAATCCGACAAATGAGTAGGAAATATTATTAATTTAGTAATTATAAGTTAAATATGAAGTTAGGAAAATTTTTGAAATAGTGAATAGTATACTAAAAATAAATACTAAAATAATTAGAATAAAAAACGAGGTATCGAGACCTCGGGAATTTTAAATCGAGCCATAAATATTTTTGTAAATATTTATAGAGTGTTAATAAGTTAGTATTAAAGTTTCGTCAAGAAATTTTAAAGTTCTGATAGTTAATTGAACAAAAAGGACTAAATTGTATCAAATGTAAAATTTTGAGAAATGATTAAATAGCTTAAATGATAAAAGAAAGAGGGTTTAAAAGGGAAATAGACTTAAGGTCTGTTTGGGCTGGATGGTAAGGGCATGAAATCAGCAAGAAAATAAGGAGAATTAAGGGCAAAATTGGAAAATTACAAAATTTACTTGATAAAGTTAGGACTAAAGTGGAATTATCTAGATTTCTCTTTATTTTTCTGCATTCTCATCAGAAAAAATGCCATGGAAGAGTTCCCCTAACCTGTTTTTTCATATTTTTACTTCAAGTAAGTTCAATTCTTGATTATTTCTTAAAATTTTTGTGTTTTTGTGACTTTTACAATTAGGTCCACTTGTTGAATTCATTAGTTTTTGATTCTATGAAAGAAATTGAAAGTTGCTATGAATATGTGCTGAAAGTATATGATGATTTGGCATGGAATTAGAGCTTTAAATTGTTTATATGTTGATTTTATTGAAAGAATTGAATAGAAAGTGAATGTTTGGGACCTAAGTGTAAAAGAGTTTGAAGTTAGAGTTTTATGTGGAAATTCTGAATTTCAATAGTTATGAAATAACTTATAACGTCTAGTAAAAGTATTAATTGAGAAAATTATCTTAATTTAGGGGTTAATTGAGCAAGGACTGAATTGTATGAATTGTGAAATTTGGGGCAAAATGGAAATCAACATTTTGCACTACAACTGTTTTGGATAGCAGCAGTAGTCTAACTTTGAAAAATCACCAAAAATTGTAGAAATGAAATTATAAGATGAATAAAATATGAAATTAAATCTTATTGAGTCTAGTTTCTTATACAAGAAAATGATGTAAGCAATGGAATTGTAAATCATGAGATATGATAAATTTTGTGAGACAAGGTCAGAATGATTTTGGGTTCCCCTGTTCTAACTTTGTAAAATCACCAAAAATTGGATAAAAATAATTATGGGATTAAATTTATATGTTTAGAATCCTGAATGAGTCTATTTTTAATAGAAACAAACAGAAACATCATTCAAATCCTGTACAAGGAGATAATTAATTTTTAGTGAAGAAGGGTCAGAACTGTCAGACAGCAGAACAGGGGAGACTTCAATGAATAAACTGTATTAATTGGACCAACCAAAAATTATGAAATTTTTATGGTAAGAATATATGTGACTCTAGTTTTAGGGAAAATTAGCGGACCTTAATTTTGAGTTCCGTAGCTTTAGATATAAATAATTTAGTAACTATGACACGGGTGGATAGCTTGAATATTCACATAAGTAATTAGTGAAAATTATGGATAAGGTTACTTACAAGTGTGTTATTTATACCAAGGATGTGGATGGAGAGGAGGAGGAGGAAAAATATATGAATGACTCGTGTATAAATTGAACACATGCCCGATTATAATCGATAAGTGTTGGATTAGAAATGATATAATGTTTTATTTGGAATATTTATTATGAAATTATGATTATCGTTATAATAGAAAAATTGAACTTGTGAGTTTATATGGCTAAATTTTAGTGATTATTTGTTAATTTTATGAATTTCATGATGTGTTATTTCATATGTATTGGTGATAAAATCGTGAATAATGTAAAAGCATGAAAATTGAATAAATAATCAAATTGAGCATTCAGTTCAGTGACAAGATGAATTGAAGGAAAAGACCATGGTTGGACCATGGCAACAAGTGATAAGTGATAGCTTCGGCTACACTTATCTGATCAAGGACAAGTGAAAGTGATAAGTGATAGCTTCGACTACACTTATCTGATCAATGATAAATGAAAAGTGAAAAGTGGTAGTTTCAGCTACCTGATCAGTGAAAAGTGGTAGCTTCGCGCACGATCGATGAAAAGTGGTAGCTCCGGCTACGATCGATGAAAAATGGTAGCTCGGCTACACGATCGATGATAAGTGATAGCCGGCTACACTTATCGATCAATGACAAATGAAAAGTGAAAAGTGGTAGTTTGGCGCACCGATCGGTGAAAAGTGGTATCTTACGCACTACGACGATCGGTGAAAAGTGGTAGCTCGGCTACGATCGATGAAAAATGGTAGCTCTGCGGCTGACGATCGATGAATAGTGGTAGCCGGCTACAAGTGACAAGTGACAAGTGATTTCGTATAAGACCATATCGGGATATGGCATCGGTGTGATATATGCTATTATATAAGACCATATCTGGGATATGGCATCAGTGAGATATGTGATTCGTGTAAGACCACAGCTAGGCTATGGCATCGATATGTGATATGTGATTACGTGTAAGACCATAGCTGGGCTATGGCATCGATATATGAATATATGTAAGACCATAGCTGGGCTATGGCATCATTATGTAAATATGTGTAAGACCATAGTTGAACTATGGCATCGAGAAAATGAAGTACTCAATTCTGTAAGATGTTCCCTAATTTGAAGAAGTTTGGTAAGTATTACATGGAATTATGTGATATAAGGAAATACGAGTTGATGAGACATGAGCATAAAACTTGGTTGATGAATGAGTTCATTTGTGATTATATATTTCTACGCCTTGAGTGTATTATCCGTATGAATTGGTATTCCAAATGAGTTAATGAGAAAACTTCTAGTATGAAATAATCTGAGTTCAAAACAAAATATCATTAAATGTACTTGAAATACATTGGTATGTCTTGTATATGCTATTTGAATTCATAAATGTGAAACGTAAATGTATATAAAAATATGAGATGATGATATCTGTACATGGAATTTATTGATGAATACGTACATCCAAATTTATATGATAGATTTTAGTGAACATTGAAATTGCGCTCAATAAGTGATTTGGCAATTTAAAATCATGATTGGTAGGAAGAGTTAATGAATTGCATATTTATGAATTGTTACATGTATTTGTTTGAAATACGAGGAAGTGATGGTAATTGATACATGGAAATATGAAACTATGATATATATAAAAACATGAAATATGTTTGATTAATGTGTTCATTCATAATTATGGGATTTATGTACCTCATGTGTGCTATTTGCATAAAGATGATATCTTAAATACTTTGGTGCAAAAAGCTTAAATATGAAATAGTATGAAATCGAAACAAATTGTTATGAAAATGTATTTAAATTATCTGTAAGTGTTTCGTGCTTCTCAATAATACCTCGTACTCTATTCCGGCGACGGATACGGGTAGGGGGTGTTACAGGTAGAACAAGACGAGAAACAAATCCTACCTCACAAAGAATCGGTAGAAATTGTGAGTTTAGGAGGGGACAAGAGGTGAAGATCGGAACTTGTATCACCATGGAGATGAAGCGAGACCTTATTGAATTACTTCAAGAATTCAAAGATGTCTTCGCATGGTCATACCAAGACATGCTCGGGGTGGACATTGATATCGTGGTGCACTGACTCCCCATAAAGGAAGAATGTAAGCCAATTCAGAAAAAACTCCGAAAAATGAGGCCCGACGTCTTGCTAAAAATAAAAGAAGAGGTTCGAAAGTAGTTTGACGTTGAATTTTCAAAGGTGCTAAAATACTCAGATTGGGTAGCCAACATCGTCCCCGTCCTTAAGAAAGATGGAAATGTGCGAATATGCGTGGACTACAGAGATTTGAACAAAGCCAGCCCGAAAGATAATTTCCCACTACTTCATATCGACACTTTAGTGGACAACACGGCAGGACACTCACTATTTTCATTCATGGACGGTTTCTCCGGATATAACCAGATCAAGATGCATTTTGAAGACATGGAGAAGACCACATTTGTAACCATGTGGGGCACGTTCTGCTACAAGGTGATGCCATTTGGACTGAAGAATGCGGGGGCAACATATCAGAGGGCCATGGTAACCCTTTTTCATGACATGATGCATAAAGAAATCGAGGTTTATGTCGATGATATGATCGTAAAGTCCCGAACAGGGAAGGAGCACATACAAGTCCTGAAGAAGTTGTTCTTAAGGTTGAAGAAGTTTCAGTTAAAACTCAATCCAACCAAATGTACCTTCGGAGCTAAGTCTGGAAAGCTTATCGGATTCGTGGTTAGTGAAAAAGGGACTGAGATCGACCCAGAGAAAGTCAAAGCCATACAAGAGCTATCTCCGCCGCGTACCCAGAAAGAGGTTCGAGGCTTTCTAGGAAGATTAAATTACATTGCTCAGTTCATTTAACAATTAACCGAGAAATGTGACCGTGTCTTCCGCCTCTTCAAGAACACAACCTAGGTGAATGGGTTGAAGAATGCCAAAAGGCTTTCGATAAGGTCAAACAGTACTTATCCAATGCTTCGGTGTTGATGCCATCTAACCCCGATAGGCCATTGATACTGTATTTGGCAATATTTGAGAATTCGATGGGATGCGTACTGGGTCAACATGATGAGTCAGGAAAGAAGGAAAAAGCTATTTACTATCTTAATAAAAAGTTCACTGAATGTGAGACAAGGTACCCGCCAATAGAAAAGTTGTGTTGCGCCCTAGTTTGGACAACCCAAAGGTTAAGGCAGTATATGTTGTATCACACTACTTGGCTCATCTCAAAACTGGACCCTTTGAAGTACATGATGAAGTCAACAGCTTTGAATGGAAGGATGGCCAGATGGTAGATCCTGCTCTCTGAATTCGATATAATTTATGTGAACCAAAAAGCAGTAAAAGGGAGTGCAATAGCAGATTTTCTGGCCAGTAGAGCTTTGGAAGACTACGAGCCTTTGAACTTTGATTTCCCGAATGAAGACCTGATGTGTGTTGTGACCACTGAAGAAGGTGCTCCGGAAGAACTTCCTTGGAAACTAAACTTCGATGGGGCATCAAATGCCATGGGTAATGGAATTGGGGCAGTATTGGTATCCCCAAACGGATATCATTATCCATTTACTAGTAAATTAGATTTTGATTGTACGAATAACATGGCGGAATACGAAGCATGCATCATGGGTATCTGTGCAGCCATAGAACGCAAGATTAAAGTGCTAGAGGTGTATAGAGATTCTGTGTTAGTGATTTATCAACTCAAAGGAGAATGGGAGACCAGAGACCCCAAGTTGATCGATTATCGAAAATTGGTCCTTGAATTGGTTAAAGAGTTTGATAACATTATCTTCCACTACCTTCTACGGGACGAAAATTAGATGGCCGATGCTTTGGCTACCTTAGCTTCCATGATCAAGGTGAACTAACAAGAAGATGTCAAACCCATCCGGAAAAGCATTTATGAAACTCCGGCTCACTGTTACAATATTGAAGAGGATGAAGAAAAAGATGATCACCCTTGGTATCACGATATATTGCAATACGTGAAGAATCGTGAGTACCCAGACCAGGCAAGCGACAATGACAAAAGGACACTGAGAAGATTGGCCATCGACTATGTCTTAGATAGGGAGATCCTATACAAGAGAAGAAAGGATCAAGTGCTATTAAGATGCGTAGACGCTATAGAGGCTAAGAAAATCTTGAAAGAAGTCCATGAGGGCGTCTGTGGGACACAAGCTAATGGCCTTACAATGGCTAGGCAAATTATGAGATTCGGGTATTATTGGTCCACTATGGAAGGAGATTGTGTCAATTATGCCAAGAGATGTCATAAATGCCAAATCTATGGGGACAAAATTCATGTGCCTCCTTCGCCGCTGCATGTCATGACTTCCCCATGGCCTTTCTCTATGTGGGGTATGGATGTGATTGGACCAATATCGCCGAAAGCTTCCAATGGGCATTGGTTCATCTTTGTGGTTGTCGACTACTTCACCAAATGGGTAGAAGCCGCTTCATATGCCAATGTTACGAAGTCAGCAGTAGGCAAATTTCTAAAAAAGGAGATCATATGTCGATATAGAATGCCGGAGAGGATCATATCTGGCAATGCATTAAACCTGAACAATAGTACGATAGCGGAAGTCTGCAGTCAATTTAAAATCAGACACCAGAACTTGTCACCATACCGCCCGAAAATGAATAGGGCAGTGGAAGCGACCAATAAAAATATTAAGAAGATTGTGGGGAAAATGACCGAGACCTACAAAGATTGGCATGAGAAGTTACCATTTGCCCTCTTTGCTTATCGAACATCAGTCAGAACCTCAACTGGGGCAACGCCTTTCTCTTTGGTCTACGGAATAGAGACGATTTTACCGATCGAAGTCGAGATCCCGTCCCTTCGAGTGTTGTTGGAACTAAAATTGGAAGAAACGGAGTAGATCCAGTCTCGATATGACCAATTAAACTTAATTGAAGAAAAAAGGCTAAGAGCTATCCGTCATGGTCAGATGTACCAAAAACGAATGATGCAGGCTTATAAAAAAAGGTTCGCCCTAGAGAATTCCATGAGGGAGACCTAGTTTTGAAAAAGATCCTTCCTATACAGAAGGATTTTAGAGGAAAATGGATGCCTAATTGGGAGGGGCCTTATGTGGTGAAGAAAGCTTTCTCCGGAGGAGCATTAATTTTAGTCGAGATGGATGGTAAAAACCTGCCCAATCCTGTAAATTCGGATTCCGTCAAGAAGTATTTAACTAAAGAGGGAGAGGCCAAGGCAAAAACCCGCAAAGGGCGCTTTGAGGCTCAAAAAATAAAAAAAAATAAAAAAAAGGTGGAGAGGCCAAGGTGAAAACCCGCAAAGGGCACTTTGAGACCAAAGGGGTTTTTGAGTTGAAAACCCGAAAATGGGCAGCTCAAATTTTGAATATTGGACGTGTGGTAGTCTTGTCCTCCTAAAATTAACAAGATGGAAGAACAGTACATCTTGGAGCATCAACAAAATACGCGGGATCTCCTGAACACATATTCAGCTCGAAAGAGCCTTTGAAATTGGAATAGTAAAACTCGTGCTGCGATATCTGGGGCACCTCTTTTCTCATTTTATTTTGTGCCTTAGCAGATTTGCTATCCTGTTTAATGTATTCACTTCGAGTTTTGCTCAATAAAATTCCATTATGTCCATTATGGTAATCTCTTTCAAGCATTTTTGTTGAAATCATGATTTTTGGACTTATAATATTCACACAAAAGAAGTCATGCATATTACTCTAGAAAGTCTCTAAATAGTACAAGGACCTGAAATAGGGCCACTAGTCAGGACTAACCAGGTTCAAAAGTTGGAAACATTCGAAAAAGAATAGTCCTAATTGTGACTATTTCTTCAAATTTTCTGCCAAAGATGACAGCTAGACAAGAAGACGCGATAGCACATCAATGATAGAACCCGGATGAACTATGAGCAATGATACCTTAAGCATTTAAAAAGGGAATTACTCTCATGACATTTCTACATTCATAATCATTCATTTAGTTAGAAGCACTTGATTTATTTCGATTATAGTATTCTAATTATTTGACATAAGCACCACATCTAGTTAGGAGCACTTGACTCATTTCGATCATGGCATCCTAATCATTTGACATAGATACAGGAAACCAATTCTACATATCATGTTCTTAGAAGATGGTGTAGCAACATTGGTGAATTCTACAGATCTTGTCTCCCTGAAGTTGCAGTGGAACAGATCAAAGACGGTGAATCTAGTCTTCCTGAAGTTGCAGTGAAGCAGATTCAAGCCATCACCCTAGCTCCCTAAAGTTGTAGTGAAGTAGGCTGAAGATCGTAGATCTTGTTTCCCTAAAGTTGTAGTGGAACAGATCGAAGATGGCGAATCTAGTCTTTTTGAAGTTGCAGAAAGCAGATTTAAGCCACCACCCTAGCTCCCTAAAGATGTAGTGGAGTAGGCTGAAGATTGCAAATCTCGTCTCCAGTGGAGCAGATCGAAGAAAACAAGCCTTAACCCCCTAAGTAGTAGGGCAACAGGCCGAAGATTGCAAGATCTTGTCTCCCTGAAGTTGCAGTGGAGCATATTGAAGATACTTGAAGGAAAGAAGAGCCAAGAAGAGCCGAGACTCAACCAGCCCAAGCAAAATTGGCCTTTTTTTTAGTCTTTGCTCTATTCTCGTTACACGACAATGAGCAAAGAGGGGCAGCTGTAGTGGGCCAAATTTGCCCGGCCCATACAAAGACAAAAAACAAAACAAAAATACAAAAAATAAGTCACAAAAAATAACAAAAGCCCATTTTTATAACAGTCCATTTACAGACTTTAGCCCAATACAATGACCCAATACCTAGAACAGGCCCAAACGACCCGAAAACTAAGCCAAATTTCGGCAAACCCTAGGGCAAAGGGCTCCTTGCACCGCAGTCCTCACGAGTGGCCTAACCACATCGCCCCAGCCTCTGCACCCTCCAGCAACGACGTGCCAACTCTGGTACACACACCAACACACAGCCCTGTACTCCGTACCTACAAAAGATAACAAACGAAAGCAGCAAAAAAACAAAGAAAGAAAAATTGTATTTTTTTTAACATTCGGCTATAAAGCTTATTGATTTTGATTGTAAAGGGGTTCCCTTTTTACATATACAGGCAATATACATAATAGAAAAGCAATCAGAATAGAAAGAAAATGAAGAAGGTGATTCATTCACCATTTTCCTCCCTTATTTCTCTCTTCCTCTCTTATTTACCTTTTTTTCTTGATCGAATGTAGTAAAAAAAGGGAAACGAAACTTACCTGCATTTAATGCCTTCGAATCCTCTCTTGTTTCGCCACGATCAAAACTAAGTGGCGATTCGGGGTTTGTGAGCAAGACACACGAGTCTCTCGGTTCGAGGAAGCCTTGATTGGATCTTGAATGAGTCGAAAGGAGAGGTAGGAGAACAGACCTTCGAAGGGCTGTTAAACGGAAAAGGGTTGGGGGCACCCTAGTTTTTTCTTTCTTTCTTGCTTTTTGAAAATGGCTGCAGACCCTTTTAGGGTTTCTTTCGATGGCCATAGGGGCCCTTCAGACGTCACCGTTTTAGGTCAAATTAATGGCCTCAAAACGACTGCGTTCAAGGCTACAGCCCGATGACCCGACCCGCACACGCTCAAGATCCGCGTGTCTGGTCGCTGATGGGTTATTTTCAACATAAGTCCCTCCCCTTTACCCCTACTTTTGATTCGCTCCTGATTTCGTTTTATTTATTTTTATATTCTCCCTAAAGTTTGGATATGTTTGCACTTTGGCCCATGCTCAAGTGCTGCATTTTGAGACCCGGGGTATTTCCAGTTTTAGACCCTGAGCGTTCGCACGCGTCGCGCATCGGCCCTTGCTTCAATTTCAATAATTTATTTTATTCATAAATTGACCCCATTATTTTAGATTTATTTTTAATTGAGTCCTCTATACTTATAGCGCATAGTTTAAAAAACTCATTAATTTTTTTATTTTTATTTTTATTTTTTTTATTGTTGTTGAAGTTACTCTAATAATCTTACCCCCCTTTTTTTATTTATTTTAAAGTTCCATATTATGTTATTTTAACAACTAATATAATATTTCGTCTAAGTATTCTTTATTTGTACATGTCTTATTTTAAGTGAGCTTTTGGACTAGTAATGTTTATCATTTTAAGGTTTCTAACATTTTTATATATGTATATACGTGTTAAGCTATTAAAATAACTCTATTTTATTTTTGTAAAATCACCTTTAAATTCTTCAGCATATTATTTCAGCGTTCTATATGATATTTCATTCAAATGTTTTACATCTATATGAATATATATTACTGTTATACTTATATAGCTCATGGTAAAATTAGTTCTTATCCCATATTATGAATTCCATAATACTTTACATGCATAACTTCTTTTCAATCTATATATATATATATATAAAATATATTTTATCATATTCTTTTGTTATTTTGAAAACTTTTCACATCTTATGTGTTCTTCACATTTTTATTATATGTATATGGTCAACCCTAAGTAGATATTCCTTTTTTAAACATATTTTGTACACTATTTGACTCAAATTTCTTCTTTTATAGTATATATTTTAATAATCATTTATATATTTGAAGTTCTTTTTATATATGTAAATTATTTTTAATTCTAACATGTGTTTTATAAATCTATTGTGTATATCTCCTATGATTATATTTTATCATGCATTCTTGCTATTCTTTCAGACTACATATCATTCAAATTTTATTTTATTGCATGTATTTTTAAATGCTTTTAACACCTTGTATTACTTGACTTTAAAAATCTTCATTTTGCGATGCACATTTTAAATGATCATATATTTCTAGTGTTTTTTTTAATCCACCAATTCATTATATAATATATATTAAGTGTTTATCATTGTTTTAAACTCGTGTTGTACCATATTGCTTTTTATTTGCATTTTGTCTTGTGCATCTTATATTAATTATTTTATTTTACATCATATATGTTATCGTTGCATATTATTGGTTCATTTTGTTATATCATTTATTTCCCATGCATGATTGTAATCAGATTATATTTTTAGGTTAGTTATACTTAATTTTTTTTGGTCCGTTAATTGATTGTATTTTATGTGTGTACATTATCCCTTATCATTATTTTCCATTTGGTTTATGAAATGTGGTTTTATAAAATTCAAATCTTTATGATTAATTTCGTCTTATTTCAAAACGCATTAAGACGTTTTAAGCTAGTTTTATGAATATACATTTAAAAACCCTTTAAAACAAATGCGATGTTCGATATTTGGCAATTTGCGGAATCCTGCCCTATCGTGCTGGGTTGCAATTTCTCGATTGCTCAAAATAATCGAACGTCCCTTTAGAATTTCACTCATGTTTTCTAAAAACTCGTTGAAACGAAGGAAATGTTCGATGTTTGGCGATTCGAGAATCGTTCCCTATCGTTCTGGGTTGCGATTTCTCGTTTGTTCAAAACAATCGAATATTCATTTAGGATTTCATTCATGTCTTTAAAAATTCTTCAAAACAAAAGTAATGTTCGATGTTTGGCAATTCAAGGAATCGTGCCCTATCGTGCTAGGTTGCGATCTCTTGTTTGTTCCAAATAATCGAATATTCCTTTAGAATTTCACTCATGTTCTCCAAATTCTAAAATAGGGCAATGTCCGATGTCTAGAAATTCGAGGAGTCGTGCCCTACTGTGCCAGGTTTTCAATTTTCTCATTGGACTAAATAATTAGACACCCTTTTGCAATTTTCAACATATAAACTTTTGGAAGTCGAAATTTATCATGTTTTCGAGGGCATAAAGGATCATGTCCTATCGTGTTGGATGAGATGCTATATTCCTCTTAAGCAAGAGAATTTTGATGACCAACTCGGGTTATTCAAATGTTATTAAACAGAACCACATTTCAAAAACATTTTTAAATCTTAGACATAAGAACAGTATCTAATCGATTTGGTACCAATTTTGGGCGTAATGAGGGTGCTAATCCTTCCTCATACGTAACCGACTCCCGAACCCATTTTCTCAAATTTCGATCGTTGTTTCAGTAAAACAAAATATTTTATTAAAATGACCAAACTTCTTGGTGATCCAATCACACCACATCAAAAAAGATTGGTGGCGACTCCATATTTTCGTTTTTTAAAGTCGATCCCTACCATTTTTTTTAAATTAAAAAGTTGTTTCGACATCCCTGTTTTATTAGTAGTTTAAATATTAAGAATACATTAGTTGATTTGGGTGCTAGTATTAATTTGATGCCTTATAAAATATTCAAGCAACTTGGTCTTAGGGAACCAAAACCCACTAGGATGAGTATTCAATTAGTCGATAGATCTGTTAAATATCTTAAGGGTATCATTGAGGATGTACTTGTAAAGGTAGATAAATTCATATTCTCTGTTGATTTTGTTGTGCTTGACATGGATAAGGGTAGTGAGGTGGCTTTAATTTTAGGTCGCTTGTTTTTAGCCACTGCTAAGGCTGTCATTGATGTGGGTGACTCTATTGATCATTTTATTCAAGATTCATTACAGGAAATTATTCATAAGGACACGCTGGAACTGTGTTTTGTTCAAGGAGAGGAGGTAGATGACGATAATGTTGTGATAAGTGAGACGAAAATTGATTTAAATTCTCATGAGTCTTCACTGAGACAGAAAAATTATGAGGACATTGAGGTAAACAAGGAATTAAAATTAAAACCCTCTATTGAAGAGCCTCCCAAATTAGAATTAAAACAATTACCAAATCACTTAGAGTATGCATTCCTTAGAGACAATTCTACATTACCAGTGATTATTGCTTCAGATTTAAAGCCAAATGAGAAAGATAAGTTATTGCAAGTGTTGAAGGAACATAAAAAGAGCTATGGCCTAGAAGATTTTTGACATCAAAGGGATCAATCCTTCTTTATGCACCCTAGGAAATTGAACAACACCACAAGGAAAGATCATTTTCCTCTACCATTCATAGATCAAATAGTTGGAGAGACTATCTGGTCACATGTATTATTGCTTCCTAAATGGACTTTCTGGCTACTTCCAAATTTCGATAGCTCCCGAGGACCAAGAAAAAATGACATTTACATGTCCATATGGTATGTTTGGTTATCAAAGAATGCCTTTTAGACTGTATAATGCTCTTGCTACTTTTTAGCATTGCATGTTAGCAATCTTTGATGAACTTGTAGAAGGCATTATGGAGGTATATATGGATGACTTTTCAGTATTTGGTAATCCTTTCCACATTTGTCTTAAAATTTTAAAAATATTTTTAATGAGATGTGAGGAAACGAACCTTATGATTAATTAGGAAAAATGTCACTTCATGCTTCGAGAAGGGATTGTATTGGGCCATAAAATTTCTAGTAAACGGATTGAGATTGATAGAGCTAAAATTGAAACCACCGAAAACTACCTCCTTCTAGTTCAGTTAAGACTATTCGAAGCTTTTTAGGACATGTTGAATTCTATAGAAGATTTATAAAAAAAAAAATCTAAAATAGCTATACTCTTAACTAATTTGCTAGAAAAAGATGTGTCATTCAATTTTAGTCAGAATGCTTAGATGCATTTAATATTCTTAAGGAAAAATTAATTAATGCCCCGGTCGTGGTTGCACTTGATTGGAATTTACCCTTTGAACTAATGTGTGATGCCAGAGATTTTGCAGTAGGTGCAGTTCTTGGACAACAAAGAGACAAGCATTTTCAGTCAACCTATTATACTAGCAAGACTTTGATAGATGCATAAAAAAATTACACTACTACAAAAGAAGAATTACGAGCTGTAGTTTTTACATTCGATAAATTTAGACCATATTTAATATTATCTAAAGTCGTTTACACTGACCACTCTACTCTTCACCATCTTCTAACTAAATTGGATGCAAAACCTCGACTTATAAGGTGGATTTTATTATTGCAGGAGTTCAATTTGAAAATCTAAGATAAAAAGGGATCTGAAAATCTTGTAGCAGATCACCTTTCACGACTAGATAATCCCCACCTCAAGGAGCTTAATGAGAACGAAATAATGACTCATTTCCTCAGGAACAACTCATAGTTATAATTGATTCTGAAGTCTCTTGGCTTGCGAATATCGTGAATTACTTAGCCGCTAACATCAGAACAAAAGAGTTGACACATCATCAAAAGAAACAGTTCTTTGCTGATGTGAAAAATTATTTTTGGGAGGACCCTTTTCTTTTTCATGTATGTGCATATCAATTAATCTGAAGGTGTGTTACAAAATCAAAAGTGAATAAACTCTTGGAAAATTTCCACTCAAGACTAATAGGAGGACATTATAGTGGAATCAAACAACACATAAAATGCTTGAATCAGGTTTTTGTTGGCCCACATTGTTGAAGAACGCTAGCAGGTATGTTGTTTATTGTGATAAATGCCAAAGAACAAGTCATATTTCTAAACGTGATGAAATGCCTCAAACTTGTATGTTTTCATGTGAATTTTTTGACGTCTAAGGTATTAATTTCATGGGCCCATTTCCTAGCTCTTTTGGTCATAAATACATTCTAGTAGTAGTTGATTATATGTCAAAATGGGTAGAAGCTCAAGCTTTACCTACTAATGATGTTAGAGTGGTAGTTTGATTTCTTAAGAAGTTCTTCTATCGATTTGGAACACCTAGAGCGACTATTAGTGATAGGGTACACATTTTTGTAATGCTTGATAAGGTCCTTAAGAAGTATGGGGTGCATCATAGAACAGCTACCCCTTATCACCCTCAAACTAGCAGGCAAGTTGAAGTTGCGAATCGAGAACTCAAACGCATCCTAGAAAAACTATGGAGTCAAATAGAAAGGATTGGGTGATAAAACTAGATGATGCTTTATGAGCTTATAGGACCGT
The DNA here is from genome assembly GCA_025698465.1 of Gossypium longicalyx. Lineage (NCBI taxonomy): Eukaryota > Viridiplantae > Streptophyta > Magnoliopsida > Malvales > Malvaceae > Gossypium > Gossypium longicalyx. Next base: position 82,186,928 of record CM046997.1, read on the forward strand.
GTATAAAACACCCATATGAACATATCCTTACAGACTTGTATATGCAAAGAGTTTTAATTTACCACTTGAACTCAAACATAAAACATTTTCGGCAATAAAATTTCTAAACTACGACATTAAACTTACAGGTGAGAAGAGATTGATGCAGCTAAATGAGTTAGACGAGTGGCGAGCTAATGCTTACGAGAACTCGAGACTATATAAAGAAGTGACAAAGCGACGCCACGGCGCTCGTTTGAAGTAGCCCAAACAATTCACAGTTGGGGATCGTGTCCTTTTATACAATTCAAATCTCAAATTATTTCCCAAAAAGCTGAAATCAAGATGGTTAGGTCCATTCATGGTACAAACTATTTTCCTGTACGGTACGATAAAGGTAACACATCCGGCGTGTGGCACATTCAAGGTAAACAGGCATCGACTCAAATTTTATAGTGGTGACAATAAAAAAATGATAGAGAGAAACTTCGACTCCAAGAACCATTATAACCATATATAAGGTAAGTCGAGCTTAGAATTTAAATAAGCACTTCTCAAGAGGCAACTTGAATGTTTAACTTTTGCTAATTCCTTTAAATCTATTGCATGTTATTTTAAAATCTTAAATTAGATTAATAAATAAAAAGTGTGTTTTTTGACCCATATAGCCTGGGCATACAAGCGTGTCCCAGGCCGTGTGCAAACTAGGGCAATCAATAGTACGTCACACGGCCTGGACGCATGGGCCTGTCCTTGGCCGTATGCATAAAGGAGCATTCGACGACGAGTTACACGGCTTGGTAGCATGGTCGTGTAGATCCTGGGACTTCATTTTTCCAAAAATTCAATGGAAACATGGCTTAAAATGGTCCACACGGTCATGCAGCACGGTCATGTGAACCCTGGAGCTGATTTTTTCGATTTTAAATCAAGTCAGAGAGTTACACGGGTAAGGCATACAGCCGTGTGCGAGACACAGTCGCGCCACACTGGCGTGTGGGAGTTTAGACGAGCATGGGAGAAGCGAAGGATATTGCATACGACTGTGTGAAGATGGGGTTAAAAATTTTATCGCACACAGGCTGAAAAGGCACCACACGAACATGTGACACAGCCGTGTGGCCCAACACGACCCCTTACACGATTGTGTCATCCCTTTTTAACCCTCAAACCCTAATTTCTTTTTACTTTCATCTTTCACAAATTATCACACCCCACACCCCAACCCTTATCCTTGTTTCCCCATTCGAACCCTCTCCCACAGTCGTCCTCCTCTTCTCCTTCATCGTCATCAGTACCCACGACCCCTTTCCCTTATTTCTTTCTCCCCAACATCCCCACCCTGTCCACTCCTCTCCACCAGCCACGCACGAACAACCGTCCCCTTCACACCTCCTTCCTCCCCTACCCGAAACTTCAACCCACCCCACCATTCGCCCCTTCCCCCGATCTCCCTCTTTCGCGTCAACCATCGCGCACACCTTTGGCCACCGTGTCACCGCTTCGGTCCTCCCTAGTTCCTCTATTTTAAATTCTGTATTATTTTATTATTTTTTAAAATTATTTATTACTTTATTCTATTTCATTTATTTATTTATCTCATTTTAGTAATTTTATTATTCTTATTTAATTATGTTATTGACTGTGCTTTACCCAAAATCAAATCATCAATTATCACATTTTCTTCAATAGATTAACAAAAATCATTTGCATAAGCATACCATTACGTACACTATCAAAAAGTTCTTGCATTTACATTAAAAAACATATTTCTTTTTATATCAATCATATACCTTAACAAAATTATATAAAGGTCATTCCCAAGTTTTATTAGCCTGATGAACTATAGTAACATAACTTGGATACATAGGTAACTCCATTATACCAGAGAGTGTCAAATGTTATAAAAAGGCACCATAGTGCAATCAAAGACACTGAAGTATATACAGAGGCATTGAAGTGCAATCTCGTACTAGTGCATGTTCTAACCCTATTGGCATGCCAATCATATCCTAATCATTTACTACGTTCAAACGAGCATTTAACAAGATTCTTAATATTTATAAATAAGAGGCATTTCCTTAATATCCGTGCACATGTTGTAAATCAGTTATGTTCAATTCCAAGATCCTATAACTCATGTTTCACAAATATTCATCAGTTTCCAAATAAGTACTCTATCACCTTGTACTTAATTGTAAACAATTTATAATTTCAATCCAATATCAAACATTCAACCACATTTCAATTTAAAACTAATTCAAAATAGCATAGGTTACAAATATATATACATTCATCTATACTATGAACTTACCTAGTTTATGAACATCGTATTACCCATCAAGTTTGTAATAGCCCACCCGATGAAGACTTAGGATTCTTGTAATAGCTCATTTTTTAATAGTGTTAAGAATAATGGTTTCGGGACCACAATTCTGATGAGAGAGTCCATAGATATATTTAATTAATATTTTTCAGTTTAAATATAGTATAGTAGTGAATTGTGATTTAATACATTTTATTAATTGGTCTGTTAGTGAAGGTACAAGTGATGCGTAGTGAAAGTTAAGTTGTTTTTTAAAAATGAGGTATCGGGACCTCGTTTTTGTAAATCGTGCCCGTGAACATTTAACAAAAATATTCACGAATCTGTTATATAGATGAATTAAAGTTTGGTCCAAAAATTTTAGTGATTGGATGGCTAATTAATAAAAAAATGACTAAATCATAAAAACTGTAAAAGTTAATCGCTATTAATTTATATTAGCTAAATGAGCCAAATAGTATAATTAAATGGAAATTATGTCATATTTCATTATAGTGTATGGTTTATGATAATGGTTGATATAAAATATATGTTAAATTAATATTAAACAACAATAATAATAGTAAAAGAAAGAAATATAAAATAAACCGAATGACTATTCACTATTCATTCTTTTTCAATAGCGTGAACTAAAGTAAGAAAGGAGAGAAGCCATTTCACGAGCTTCAAACTTTATAGTTATGCATGGTATGTATTTTTATGTTCGTTTCTTATAATTTTTATATTTTTGAGATCGTTGCAACTAGTTTCAGCTAACCCGTATCTCTATTCTTAAAATTGTTAAAGATTTCTAAAGTTTCCATTGATGAAAATTGAATTTTTTGAATGTTTATGGTAGATTTTGAAGCTTAGAAATTGTCGAAACCTCCTTAAAAATAGGTTTTGAAAAATGAAAATGGAAGTCGCCACCAATCTTTTAAAGTGTGATTAGATCACTTTATAAAACGTTTTGGTCTACGAAATTATGAGAAAATAGGTTCGGGAGTCAGTTACGTACGAGGAAGGATTAGCACCCTCGTAACGCCCAAAATTGGTACCAAATTGAATAATTTTATCTTAGTGTCAGATGTTTGAAAGAATTTAAAAATGAAATTCCCTTAAAGCCGTAATGTTTTGAGAAAAGAATCAAGATTCCTTCGTTTTTAAAAGAGTACAAACATCACATCTAGCATGATTAGACATAATATTTTAAACTTTTGTAATTGAAATCATCTTGTGATTTGTAAAACTCATTTTAAAAGGATATTTTAAATATTTAGACAAACGAGAAATCGCAGCCCAGCATGTTAAGGCACTACTTCCCGAGTTCCTATATATCAAAACATTGCCTCACTTTTTTTAGAAAATTCCTTTTGAAATGAAATATTTTCGCTTTGAAAATAATGATGTATTTTACATTTTTACAAGAAATTAACATTTAATAAACCTAATTATATAGTACATGCTTTATAATTTTATGCAAATATAGTATAAAGAGTAATAAATAATGGTGTGAATTATACAATATATATTATCACTTTATGCATATGTCATCATAAAAAATGTTCATGCATTATTGTTACATGCAAAAATACAACATAGAGTATAATGAATTTAATAATATAAATTACATAACACCTATATATAACAACATTTCATGCAAATGTACCTTAAATTAATATAAATAAATAACTTCCGTGCAAATATGTAAAAACAGGAACAAATAATTTACTAAACAATAATGAAATATAAAATTAAGCCAAGTATAAACATATGAAATATAAATCAGATAAGAATATTCATAAATTTTAGATTAATATGAAAATAATAAAAGAAAACCCCCCCAAAAAATGATTAATATATAAACCATATTATAGCGTATAATACCTTAATAATGTGCTAAATATTAATATTACACATACTTATTTAGTAATAAAAATATATATATAACTAATGAGTGATAAAATAGTATATATTTTATAAAAAGTAATGTAAATGATAATATATATATAGTAAATATTTAGTGTATAATACAATTTATAACCAAAATATATAATAATATAAATCATATAATAAGTAATATAAAAAATATATATATAATAAAATGTAATATGTAATAAAATGTAAATATAATGAAGGATAATATATATACTATTATTTAATGAAAATTAAAATTTACACAATTAATAAATAATAATACATGATTTTTAAAAAAATAATATATATAAAATATATAAATAAATATAATTTAAGTAAAAAATAATATAATAAATAATATATAAAAATAATATATACTATTTTTTATGATTAATATTTATAGATATAAAGTATTTAATAGATTATAAAAAATATTTAAAAGGACTATAATGAAATAAAAGTAAAGTTTTAGGGTTAGTTTAAATAATAATAAAAAATTGGGCCTTCTAGAATGCGTGTGAAAACTGAGGGACTCATTGGGCAAATTGCCCTAATTCCAAAACGACACCGTTTCCCAAATACTGTTTTAAAATCACTATGAGGACTAAATTGAAACAAAATTAAAACATTAGAGCTAAATTAAAAATAGATAAAATGAAATTATAAATTTTAAAAATGTGGGAGGACCAATTGAGTAATTAACCTAATCTTCAAAAACACGCGGATCCTCCCCGGGTAATCGGGTCAACACGCGGATCCTGGTCTAAAGAAGATGTCGTTTTGTGCTTTATTGAATTAAACCAAAACGACACCGTTTCGTTTTGGCTATATAAGCCAAATTTTAAGTTTAAAATTCATTTTTGAAGTCTATTTTTTTTAAAAAAAAGAAACTCTCTGAAAGAGAGTTAGGGAGGGGCTCTCAGAGTGTCACCAGACCTCCGTCCAGGGGTTCGCACGCCCTCACGCGCCCCCGTCGTCTCCACCGCATACGGTGGCCAGAGGTTTAAAAATCTCGCCTTCTAACGCCGATTAAAGGTATATCCTTTTCCTTTCTATTTTCTACAATATTTGCATGTATTTAAAAAGAAAAATAATAATCACCTGAGTATTCTTTCTTGACTGTCGATTTTAGTATAAAAATGAGTTCTCTTTTTTATTCAATCCCCTTTCTAAATTACAAGTCTGAAGAAGGGCTTTATAGCCTTTAAACTATGCATATTTAGGAAAGAAATCTTTGATTTCTTTCCTTTTTTGTTCGAGTTTATCTGCTGCTATTTGTCATCTTTTGTCTATTTAGTTTCTTTTTCTACTCCGTTTTCTTTCTCTTTTTGCAGGTAATCAAGGAAAATCCAGCGATGATCATGCTGGTGACGTAGATCTACCGGTGGCGTTGATCACGGCGTGACTAGGAGCCTGGAATCGTGGCCTTGATGGTGGGCAGTTGGAACGACGAGAACTGAAGGGACGTAACTCTTGGGTTAGCTTCTGGATCCTTCCATTTGCGGCGTTGAGTTCTCAGGAAACCCTAGGGTTTCCTTGTCTGTTTTTACAACTTTGGGCCTTTTGGGCCCCATGTAAACCTGGGTCAAGGTGTTGGGTTATTTTGGGTGTAAATGCGTCCAATAGGTTTAGGCTGTTTGGATTTGGGCTTTAGCACTGTAAACGGACTATTTATAAAATAAATGGACCTTATTTTTATTTATTTTTATTTTAGTTTAAGGCCCGGGCGAATTTGGGCTCTTACAGAAATGAAATAGGATTAATATGTTAAGTAAATTTTGTTAGTTTTGAGTTAGAGACTAAATTGTGAATATATTGAAATTGGTATGAAATTTTTGTAAATTGTGATAATAGGAGGATGTATAGGGACATAATTGAAGTTGTTTTAAAATTTGGAGTTTAAATTTAGAATATATTATAAGTTAGATTTTAAGGATTAAATTGAACAAAAGGAAAAATTCTAGGGGCATTCGAATAATAAAATTAAATTGATAAATACTTATAATAGGATGGTATCAGATGCTTAGAATTGATAAATTGAATTGCATTATTGAATATGGACCAAATTGAAGAAAATGGGGGAAATGCCAAAAGTTGTTGATTAGTACGTAGAGACTTGTTTGTTTATTGTCTTGACTAGGTAAGTTCATACGGTATGTTTGAGTTAAATTATTATTTATTTAGAATTAAAATTGTTATTATGCGTAATTAAAATTTGTAATTGTTTGCAATTCAGCACGAAAAAGGTGAGATAGAGGATTAAATTGAATACGATGAATTACAAATTAAAATAATTATAGAATTGACCTCAACTTGGACTGAAATAGGATATGTTATGTGATGATGTGATGAAATGAGATGAATTGATTCGATTTAGACAGGTTGATAGTGGTAATGACCAAATTGAATATATGTGAAAGTATGATATAATGTTGTAAACGAGAAATTGAATTAGTATGGTTATGTGATGTACTATTATATCTAAGAATTGGTTGTTTGGTTGATGAAATTATGTAATTAAATTAAGAAATTGTTACCTTATTAACTGTTGGGGCATAGTCGGATATAATTGGCAAGCCATAGGATCAGAAGAGTTCAGGGTTATATGACTATGTGTTGGGGAGTGTTAGGCACCCCATTTTTGGTTATATTGACCAATGTTGGGAACATTTATTTGTCAATTTTACCAGCTAGCACAGGGCATGATTCATTATTACAAATTTATTCGTCAAGCACTGGTGCCAAATTGGTGTGTTGATTAGATCCGTGTATCCGTCCGAGTCCAAGTCAAGTTAATCGAGACATGTATAATGTAATTGGAATAAATGATCTTTAGATTGATTTTTTAAAATGATCAAATGATGCATATACATATTAAGAATTAGTTAGATAAGTCTAGGGGGCCAATATGGAAACGTGACAAATCAATGAATGTGAATCGTAATTCGTATTATGGAACAATGTAGTAATTGATAATAAATTGGCAATCGATATATATAAATATTATATATATATATATGGTTCAAAGGTGAATTGATATGAAATGAGAATGAAGTTCATACGGTTTAATATGATTTGGTTTGAGAATTTAAATTATGAAATGGAAATAATGTTTGGCATTTATTCAAAATGGGATGTATTATAGGTAAATAGATTATATGATATGATTAAGATAGTGATTGATTAAATGGTTATTTGTTTTATGCATGATGATGAAATGTTGAATTGAAATGTTATATGATTGAGTTACTATATAGTATGACAAATGTTGAACTCACCTTTTTTATATTTGAATTGCGATGATAGGCAAACTTTACCAAGCTAAGTAACATTTAGGGTATAATTATAACCTGAGGTAATGTCAACTTGCGGATCGTAGTGAAGCTCACATTATCTCGATATTGATTTGGTAGTCATTTAACTATATTATGACTCGATTATGTGTGGCATGTACTTAGGAGTTTGTTTTGGCTTATTTGTATAGTAATATGGTTTGAAATCTATGTTAGCATGATTTATGGAAAATAATATACATAGTTGAAATCATATGCATTTAGTAGATTATTTGAATTGTGCAAATAGCTCATGAAATAACATTTTGAGCGTGCAATTACATAGATAATATGATGTCATGTTATGGATAAAAGAATTGGCTTATGAGGTTGAGTTTATTTAAGTTATTTTGATATATTTTGATGCCAAATTGTGGAGGGGTTGAATTAAATGGTTTGAAATGGTGATATGTGATGTTTTGGAATGTTTATAGAGTTTACAAATGTATATAGAGTTGTTTAGCAAGTGTGGTTGATTTGAATTTCAATGTTCTTAAAACTTCAATTGGTGTTGTCATTAAAAGAACATATGAAATGGTCGATCTTAAGTAGTTATATGATATGTATATAAGTTTGAAATGAACATGTACTTAGGATTTCATTTGCTTATGTAATGTCTAATTTGAATTTGGTTGGCATTTTGAGAATCATATGTATATATGTGAATGATGGCAATATTCATGATAAGGGTAACTTGTTGAGTAGTTTGGCTTAAATGTTTGTTTGCTTAAATGGTGACTAGGTGATGTGCCATGGAATAGGTGTGTAAAGGTGATTCACGGGACTATGTATGCTTGAAATATTTTGGTAGGTTTAATGTATAAAATCTAAGGTTGAATTGGAGCCAATTTGAGATTGTTTGGAATGGTTAACGTGATACACGTTTGGTTGATTATTTGAGGTGCCATTGAAGCCTTATTGGTATGTTTTGAATGTGGTAATTAGGATGCTATGATATGAATTGGTATGATCTTGGTTAGGTTTTTTTATTAGGCTTGTAATTGGATCTAATGATACCATTTGTATTTGTAATGACTCAGAAGTTAGTGGTGTTAGAAAATGGTGGTTTTGAAACCCCATTTTCGATATTTGAGTTAGTAAATATTAATTATTTAATATTTGCAAGGTTAGTATAGAGTTTAGTTAAACTTTGGTGCTATAATTTTTTCAACTTGATAGTTAATTAAAGTACAAGTGTAATGATCCTGAAGTCAGTGATATTAGAAAATATGGTTTCGGGATCTCGTTTTCGTAAACTGGACTCAGAGGTTATATTGGAAGTGAATTGAATTTTGGATATGTAATTTTACTAAATTAGTAGTTAATTAAGGTATGAGGACTAATTTATAAAATTAGTAAAAGTACAATTGTTATAGTAATCTCTAATTAAAACATGGACAAGGAACTTAACTAGCAATTAAATCATTATGCTATTGATATTGGAAGAATGATGATGGCTAATGATGGACTTAAGAAAGGATAGTGGCTGCATGAAAAATGATCGGTTGGCCTAAGGGAAATTAATTAATTAAAAAGAAAAAAATAGAAAGAAGAAACGGGGAGAGAACATGAGTTTTTTTTTTTTTTGGGGGGGGGGGAGAACTTAGTTTATTCTTTCCTTCCTTGTTCTGCAGAAAAACGAAACCCTATTAAAGGAAGCTTTGTGCCGAATGCAGAGAGGGAAGAAAAATATGGTTTTAATTACTTTAGAAGCTGAAAATTTTCAAGTACTCGCTAAAAGAGAAGTAGGCTGTAAAAAAAAATAAAAAAAGGAATGGAACGATAGAAGCTAGGACTTGCAAGAAAATTTTGGTAAGCTTATTAGTCTTTAAATTCTCTTTACGACTATACCCGAAAAATTTTACAGGTTTGATTTGTATAGAAATACTTGGAATTGAATCGTTAATTCGATTGGTAGTTGTTTCCTTTAAGTATGAATGCTAACCGAACTAAGGGCATTTGCTATGGTGTGAATTGAGAAGGTTCCTGATTGTCTAAAATGGTTGAAACAGTGGTGATTTGCTGCTGTTTTAAGTGGTTTCAAATGCTTATCTTTAATCGTTATGCTACTCAAAACTTGTATAATAATACTGTAAACTTTATATATATATATATAAAAGGTTGTCTACATTGTTCATAAATAGAGTTAGTCGAATAAGTTCACTTCATTTTCTTCTTTGTTTATTGATATTCCTTTTGCTGGTATGAGAAATGAAATAAAAGAAAATTGATGATTTTGTACTATTGAATGAGTAGTTGTAGCATGCAAACCCCATGCGTGATTATCAGTTTTTAGCTCGAGTTTATGAGATGAACGATTGGGTCGTTGTCCGAATATTACATGAAAGCTGTCCATTTGATTTTGGATTAAAATAATTTGAATGTGATAAAATTGAAGAGAGTAAATGTTGGAAATTGGTGTCTCAAATCTGTTAATTTAGGGGTGTAATTGCTATCGTTTATGAAGCTTGTGAAGGTTAGTGAGGGCTGATTTAAATGCTGCAAATAATTTCTTGATTGGCAATTAAGGTGTCGGATTAAATGGGGTCACTTAGTTGTATATTTTTGGTGTCTAAATCTGTAAATTGAAGGATGTTTAGTGTTGCATTAATGATGCAGGTAGTTGAAAATGAAAATAAATTAAAACTGTAGAATCTTTAGTTAATTGATGGTTGTGTGTCGGATTAATGATGTACAAAAAGTGGTGTAGTTATGTTGTTTCAAGGGCTGTTGTTTGGTGCATTAGTGCAACAGAAAAATCGTTGTTTAGATGTCAATTAATGTTGTCTGAGTGACTGTAAATTTAAATAAGGTTGGAGTTGTTAATGAACAAATTATATATATGAGCTATTTAGATGTTATATCATGCTGTCTGAACGGATGAAGACTATGTTGTTCAAGATTGCTATTCAAATGTTTTACAAGCTGAAAATTTAAGGGGGTGATTTTGTGTAAGTATACATGTGGAATTAATTAATAAAGTGATGAGTAAGTATTGCTCCCACGAGGATTAGATTGAAACACAAACGTGATCAAGTTATTATAATAAAATGAGATTAATGCTATGGTAAAACTATGGTAAATATGTAGTGGCAATTAAAAGGAATAACGATATATGCAATATGTGGAATTAATTAATACTTGAAAATGCTATGGAAAAAGTGAGAGCATAAGTGTAATGACAATAACGAGAGTGATTATCCAAATAGAATGTAAACAAAGAAATAAACAACTAAATATATTGTGCCAAAGTTACTACGACAAAGAATAAGGATAGAGTGATATTGGTTCGAAAGGTCAAGATTACCCAGAATCAACCTTTACTATCAATATTGCATTGGCAAAATCGTATCTACTTTACTGCACAGAAGAGTTCTAAAATGACCTACTTCTCAGGAGAGCAAAACCTCAAGTTACCTTGCCCGTGTCTATAAGCTTTTTAGATATCTTGCATGGGTTCCTTTTGTATGACCGTGACTCTATGTCTAGAGTTGACTACAAGTGTCTATCGAATACTTGCTCATTTCATTTAATTTTAATCCAACCAATCCAACCCTTTTGGAGTTAGAATCAATTTATAAGTATGCGAACAGTCTTCTATGTCTAGAGATTGTTTGCATTTTAATTAAGAAATAAGAACAATAAAATGAAACAATAAAGCAAATTAGATATATACTGCATCCATAAAAACAGTTTAAGGTTTCATCGAAAGTAATCCCAACCCGATGAGATTTAGCTCATGGGCTGGAAAATAAAATTTCAAACCAAAATATTATCCGAGATTGTATTCAACTACTTCAATTCAATCTTTCGAAGGAACACTAATTGAAATAATGGAAGAACTTTGGGAAACAACTTTCGTTTGCCCAATCCACACTTCAGCAGCACAGCGTCTTGTGATGGCTAAGAAGGACTGCCTTCGACTTCCTTTCTTTTGCGTAGTCGAACCCTTATTCATGCCTAAGGATCTCTCCCACTTTTTTTGGTCACTGTTTAGGGTTTCCTCCTTTGGATTTTATAGATAGATTAGGCTAGGGTCGGCTAATAGCTCATGATTATCTTCTTCTTTTTTAGGGGATTTATCTGGTACAAGTTTGAATTTGAGCTAGGACTATTGCGGGAAAAATGTTGACTTCGTCTTCCCGGCATTGCCACGACATCCGTGTTGGCAAACTATCTACACTTTGCCCTGACAAAACTTCACTCATTTATTTTCTCATTCCAAAACCTGTTCTTGCCACAGAAATCCTATAACGCCCCGTACCCGAGACCGTCGCCGGAGTCGAGCATGAGGTGTTACTAAACTTAATTTCATCAATTAAACAGCTTAAATAATTTATTTTTAAAATTTCCAGACAAGCTGTTGGCTAACTGCATCACAGTCGCTTAAAAATTCATATCTCGAGTTCCGAAACTCGAAATCCAATTCTGTAAATTTTTCCTGAAACTAGACTCATATCTATTTACTAATTTTTTTCTAGAATTTTTGGTTGGGCCAATTAGTACAATTTATTAGTTAAAGTCTCCCCTATTTCAGGGTACAACTGCTCTTACCTCTGTGTATTACGAATCAGATATCTCCCTATACAGAGTTTCAATGACTATGCCATTTGTTTCTATTAAAACTAGAATCTATAAGGAACATGTACATATAAATAATGACTTCTAATTATTTTTATACCACTTATGGTGAATTTCCAAAGTCAGAATAGGGGTTCCAGAAATCGCTCTGGCCCTGTTTCACAAAAATTTAAACATCTCATAGAATATCACTCATATACCTGTTTTGTTCCATCCATATGAAAATAGACTCATTAAGCTTTGATTTTATAACTAATTCATCATTTAAGTCCATTTCTACTATTTTTAGTGATTTTTCAAATTCACATCATTGCTGCAGCAATATTCCGTTTTATAGCAAATTTTACTTTACTATAAATTTTCATGGACTAAATAGCATTTTAAACATACATGGTATCAAATATGATTTAGATTGGCCACTCCAATGACTAATCATTCACAAACTCTTTTCTTGCCAAAGCATAATCATATCATAAGATCATTTACACAAAGTGAGTATTTTGCCATACATGCCACATTCAAGATACACAAGCCATTTTACCAATTTAGGCCTTCGGATAGTGTAAACGAGTCTTCGACCTATCCCGATTCTCAAGCCGGTTTGTCAAAACTACAATGAAGGAAAAGGAAGGAGTAAGCATAAATGCTTAGTAAGTTCACATGCAAATAGTAAGTAACATAATCATGCAATTCCACATAAAAACATCATTTGCATAAACATCACCAAGACTTTCATGTTACATTTGCATTTAATATCATGCTACGATTTCATCATACCAAGTTCTCAACCTGAAGATTTAAGCACATACCTGTCAAATTTCCTCATTTACCACACTTACCAACATGTCACCTTCGTTTTAGGCATTCTCCTTATTCTCTTAAGATTCACCCGTTGAACACATCAGAATATAATTCGAATACACAGAAAGTTTGTACATAAGTGCCACATATGTAACCAAGCTACCATGTAACCCACCCATAAACAAACTCGGACTCAACTCAACGAGCTCGGATGCCTAGTTACATCTCACGAACTTAGACTCAATTCAATGAGTTCGGACATTTGCATCCATAAGTGAACTCAGACTCAACTCAACGAGTTCGGATGCCCAACCATCCTAGTGACATGTCACTTGTATTCTAATCTATTCCCAAGGTTCAAACGGACTTTTTCCTCAATTACACATCTTTGACGTCTTCCACGGAACATCGAAATTGATACTCGGTAGCAATTCATAATTTACATATTATTCAATAATAACCATAAAGCATAATATTTCATGATATTAATCATCATATCACATAAATAACATTAAATTACATAAAATGACAATTGTGTTACTACATTTACACACGAACTTACCTTGATACAAAATATTAGCAATCAAGCCTATTCCTCGAAAACTTTGTTTTTCCCTCGATCACGACTTGAATCTCGTTTCTCTTTATCTAAAATGCTAAATTAATCTTATTTAATACATACATTTGTCAAAACAGCCCCAAATACGAACTTTGGCAAAATTACCATTTTGCTCCTAAACTTTTGCAAAATTACACTTTTGTCCCTAGGCTTGGGAATTAAACTTCATCCCATTTTCTTATGTTTTATGACATGCTGATCATTTTTCCATTCTATGGCAACATCAAATTCTCATTCTAACATGTACTTATAACTATTAGGTATTTTTATCGATTAAGCCCTTTTTCTCGTTTTCACTTAAAACCGAGTAGCACAAGTTGTCTAGCATAATTTAAAACTTCATATTCTATCATAAAACACCAAAATACAAAAATTTCACCTATGGGTATTTTTCCAAATATGAACCCTAGGTTGAATTATTGCTAGCATAAGCTAAATCGAGCTATCGGGATTTCAAAAATGTAAAGAACATTAAAAACAGGCATAGAAATCACTTACAATCAAGGCTTAAAAGTTGAAGAAACCCTAGCTATGGAGAGAGAAAAATTCGGTAGCAACTATATGGAGAAGATGACTATTTTGTGTTATTTTTCTCATTTTATTTCATTTAATATACAAATGACCAAAATACCATTAATACCTTTCTTTGAAAATTTTCATGTACAAGCCCATTTTTGTCCAAAATTTTAGAAATTGGTCAAATTGCTATTTAAGACCTCCTCATTACTATTCCAAAGTAATTTCATACTAAAAACTTCTAGAATGCAAGTTTTGCAACTTATTCGATTTAGTCCCTAATTTCAACTTAAGCACTTTATGCATAGAATTTCGTCACGAAATTTTCACACAATCATGCAATCATATCATAAACCTCAAAATAATTATAAAATAATTATTTTTATCTCAAATTTGTGGTCACGAAACCACTATTCCCATTAGGCCCTAATTCGGGATATTACAAATCCACCACAAGCGATTAAAAACTCCTAATTCAAACATAGTCCAAGTCCTAATGCAATATTAAAAATGCTAATTAAAGCGTCCTAAAATGCAACAAAATGTACTTAAGTACGAGCAATTAGCTAGGTTTAAAGGCATGAAATATAAATTTTTTCAAGAGTTATCAACTGAATACTGAAATTAGTAGTTCATGAATGTTTTAATTTGAGGTGTTAAATGCTGCAAATTATGATGTTTAAAAGTTGTAATTTGAGGTGTTAAATGCTACCAACTATAGTGTCTAAATATCGCTCTTTATAATGTTTGAATGTTGTATTTAAGTTTTCTAAATGTGTTAATGTGTTGATTTGATATAATGTCTTATGGTTGTTTATCCCCATCCAATGCAAGACAAAATAAACGTGCTTAACCTTCGTTTAATACACTGCCTTATGGTTGTGGTTGCTGTTCAATTGTGATGTTGTTGTGCTGCCATATTGTGTTAATTAGGCTATCCAGATGGAGCTAATAAAATGGCCTAAATATGATGTTATATGTAGTGTTAATGTTATTTTATTTTGAAGATATGATGTTGTTTGATGCATATAAACAGAGCAGTTTGTTTTGTGCATATTAGGGTGGTCCGAATAAATGTATTAAAATTATGTTCAAAATTGCAATTTAATTATTGTCTAGAAATAAATATTAAATTTGTCATTGTCTAAGAATAAATATTAAGTTGATGTTTTAAAATGGGTAGCTAGAAAGTTACCGAATTAGTGCATTAAATTGTTGATCGAATTATGTGCTTGGCTGCTGCCTGAATCATTGCCTTAACGATTAAAATGTGTAATTTTTTATTTAGATTAGGTGTATTGTTTTGGGTTGAGATGTTAAGTAGAATAATTATGAGTAACGTTAAAAAAAATTAAATGTAAAAAGAAGTTGAGTTGAGTAAATTATCAAGATCCTACCTGATACACAGTATCTATTCACTTTTATATTTTCATTCCTTTTATCTATTGTTTTTAACAATGGAGGACATTATTTATCTTAAGTAGGGGGACCAAAAGCTGAATTGTTCTTTTCAAGAATTCATTTTTCCTATCAAATTGTGATTAAGTTATATTTTTCTCAAAAAATTTAAATTTTTGTTGATTATGCTAAACTTTAGTAGAAATAAAGTTATACTATCTCAATAAATGTTATGTTAGATGAATTATGACATAAATGTTAGGGTTAATAAAATATATAAATCAAACTCTACAGTTTTTAATTCCTTAAAAACACTAAGCATGCATGAAAGTTTAAGTCTCTAGAATTGATTTAGTAATTTCTTGAGGCGAAATCCTAGGAAGCATGAAATTTTGAAAATGATTTAGAAAGACATCGTTTAGACCATTTGAACCTTTCAAGCCAACCTTATTGAATATTTATCCTTTGAAACCCGAATTTGAGACTATATGCCTGATTTTATTGGAACCTAGCATACATGAGTCATCCATTTTTTAATATTTATATCTAAATTGTCCCAAACACGAGACTCAGTTTATCCAAAATATTCTCTGAAAGTAAGTTTGGGTGAGTTGAGAAGAAGTATCAAATTCTTAAAATTATTGTAGTACATGTAGTAATATGCTCGAGCAAAAAAAAAAAAGATGTACTCAAAAAAATAGATGTAGAAGGAGCAAGTGTACTCAAGTTCAAAATGAGTTGGCGAATTCGAGGTATCTATTTCGAAGGCCTGATGCAACTTAAGTCTAGGGTTTTTAGCTTAAAATTATCCTTCTTTTACCTATGCCTAACTAAACCACGTTACAACCTATTTAAAAGACCTATTGATTCAGATTTCTGTGCCGATTACATTAGTGGAGAAAAATGTCTAAACTCAACTTATGAAGGCATAATTAAACTTAAGGATTGCAACTTAGTCTTAAATAAGGGAATGAAAGTTAATCTGTAAGAATTTAACATATATTTATTAAGAAAGCACTTAGTTTATTCTTGCTGTCATGATAATTATTGAGAATAATTTGAACACTATGTATACTTAAGTTACATAATTTCAGAATTTTTGTTCTTAAGCATAATTGTACTTAACTCATAATTGTGGGAAGAAATGAAATTTGAGTAAATTTTGCAAAGGTTATTTTCTTAAACTTCTTTTGCAATTTGTGTATTACTCGAGACAAAGAATGAATTAAGTTTGGGGGTGTGGAAACACTAAAATATATAGATTTTTTCGGCACCTTTTGAGCACTAATTCATGCAGTTTCTAAGTAATTTCTATTGAATTTTATAATTTTATTATAAAATAATTAATTTGAAATATTTTATGAAACATTTTGAATTTCAGTTATTTTATACTAAATTTGCATAATTTGATCAATTTTTGACAGTTTTGCACAAAGAGTGAAAAATTAGCATGGTAGTCACCTTGAGAAGATCGAATTTTTGAAGCATCTTTCAAATCATTTGACACATAAGGAAGGCTGATAATTTTTCAGCCATGAACTCCGCAAATCAACTCATTGGACCCATTGAAAAATTATTTCTAATCCAGCAAAAATTGGGTTGAATTTACTCATAGCCTGATGTAGAGAAAGGGACCCAGATTTATCAAATTGAAAGGGACTGATCCACCAAGGGAAGAGTAGGCTAGTGCCGATCCAATTACTTCCTAAATTAGATAATCAAGCTGATTATAATATTTTCAAAACAACCCTTAACTTTCTCCAAAACACTAGTTCCAACCCTTCATCTTTTTGAGCATTCTCACTTATGGCGTTAAGCTAAATTTAGCAAAGCCATCTCCACCCCTCTCTCTACTATCAAGGGTTAGCCATGAGAAAGGGGGTTGGCTACTATTTTTATCCAATTCAAGTTGCCATCTTTAAGTATAAATACCCTCTTTCACCTTCTCATTCCCCACACACATTCACTCATCCATCTCTTCATTCACTCTCATCCTCTTCCCTTCTTCCACTAGCTTCCCCTTTTCTTTTTCCATCCCCTTTCTTGAAAAAGAGCTTTGCATAAGTCTTGGGAGCAACCTTAATCGGTGTTGTGGGAGCAGTTTTCTTGGTTGTGGTGGCAGTCCAAAAGAACAAAGGAAGGAGCGAACGGATCTTACCTCAAGCACGACCAAAATCGACTAGAGTTTTCTCTTCCTTTTCCTCATCTTTTGTTTTGATCAATTCATAAACATGATTTCAATTGAGTATTTTATTTTCAATAATATCATGGTGGCTTAAATGTTCTTGTGTTGGAATGATATGATCTGTATGATTTGTTTCATTTAATTTTGGTAAATGATTTTCTACGCTTTATGATCTATTTATTCATATAGATAAAATTAAGACAAAATTTCTATTGCATTATTTATGTGAAAGAATGTTTGAGTTAATTAATTAACTAAACAAGATTTTAATTAACAAATACAATACTTGTATGGTCTAATGTTTAATCATTTAAAGATTAATTTGTAATAATACAAAACCTATTATTGCCTTGCATAGCCTTGTAAATTATTTTCCTTATGAAACTGTAAATATATTAAGCATGGAGACATGTGAGGTAGGTTTAATAATTAAATAAGTAAAATGTTTTACTAAGTATGGTGAGGGTTAATAAATGTTCGATTTAGCCACGAATTTTTCGTAACATCTTTTAAAGATTTAAATGGTAATAAGTTAGGAAGGATGATTATTCTAACACTTTGTAAACTCTTCAAGATTTGCATTTTGTGTCATTTTTAATATTGTACTTAGCTAATTGTTAGTTTACTAAATTAGATAGTAATTCATTTAATTCAGTTGTGTAACACCCCTAACCCATATCCGTTGCCGGACTAGGGTTAAAGGCATTGTAACAGTCCAGTTTAGACTTAGCCGCAATAGTGGTTTTAGGACCACAAATTCTAGTCAAGAAAATATTTAAATATTATTTTCTGTGATTATAATATGTGAATTTATATGTGTGAAATTTTTGTATGAAAATTTAATCGTTTGTGTGCTTAATTTGATAAAATGACTTAATCGCATAAATTGTAAAAGTGGTCTTCTAATTGTTAAAGTGCCTATTTGCTATGTCTTACTAAATATGAGGTCATTATGTTGTGAATAGACCATTATTAACTTGAGTGGACTATTATGGGCATGAATTAAATGAGTTTTATGTTTTATCATTAAGGTTAATATGGTAATTAGCATATTATGTTAATATAATTAAAACAAAACATAATAATTAGGCCATTTTATGTTCATCTTGTTGAAAATTAAAAGAAAAAGAAAGAAAATAGACTTTCTAGGGTTCGACCAAACAAATTGATAATTAAGGTATTGTTTTTGATCCGTTTTTGATAATTTCTACGTTTCTGTGATCGTTTCTTAATGTTCTATCAAGCCCATGTTTGAATTTTTGAAATTGTTGATGATTTTGAGTTATGCCATTATTGATAATGTGAGCTTTGTGAAGTTTGATGATAGTATATGAAAGATATGTTTTGGGTTAACATATATTGTCTTTGAATTTTTGAAGAATTTGAGTAAAATGGGCTAAATTATAAGATTCGTAAATTGAGGGATTAAAACGTGAAATAAATGAAACATATGGACTTGTGAACACTATGAGAATTTGGATAGGCATGTGTGCAAAGAAATTTTGTGTATTTTGTGAATTTTGTGATTAGGGACTAAAGTGCAAAAATGTGAAAATGTGAGAATTAATTTGTAAAATACCCTAAATATGTGTTTTTGGGATTGATTTAAATGATTTGGTAAATAAAAGAGTTAAATTTTAATTTATATAGATTAAGAACTAAAGAAAATAGAATTAGATCGGGGAAAGTTGAAAGTCGTCGAGTAGCCGATTCTGTCTATCCAAATCCGTACGAAGTAAGTCTATAAACAAATAAATGTATTTAAAATGGTTTATTTATGCTTATATGTTATTTAACAATGATGAATGGCTTTATGCTTTGTATATGAGACATCCGAGAAAGTATCGACAAAGTTTCGACATCTGAAAAGCCCGTACGAACCTTAGGAATAGTTAGGTTACATATGTCATGACATTGGATCCAATATGTGTTATTGTGTAAGACCATGTCTGGGAAGTTGGCATATACTTATGATTTACGTACAAGACTACGTCTGGGACGTTGGCATCGTATTTGATTTTGTGTAAGACCCTGTCTAGGACAGTGGCATCGATATTTGATTACATGTAAGACCGCGTCTGGGACATTGGCATTGTACGAGATTTCTAAGTTATCCGCGTATCCTTATGATTCCAAACGGTTTAACGGGCATTCCGAGAAAATAGATGACCATATGAATTTGTATCCGACTCAGGTACATTTGAATTGTATACCATGTTTGAGAATGAAAGGTAAGTATATGTACCTTGGTGAATATATGATATAAGTATAAATTACTATGAGAATAAGTTATGATATGTATATGTGAATCATGTTTAAATGAAATACAAGAGAAATATGGCTAAGTGAATTTATTTTGTCTTAAATTATATGAATGAATTGATGTTATTTGTTAAGTTTATTTGTATATGGCTTACTAAGCTTTTGAAAGCTTACTTTGTGTGTGTTTGCATTGTTTTATAGATATCGTAGCTATCGGGAGCTCGGGATCGTCAATGATCGTCACCACACTATCGAACTCCATTTTGGTACCTTTTGAAAATGTATATATTGTAGTATGGCATACATAGGGTAGAGGATTATGGTTATATTTTGTGATTTGTATATCTAGCCATTTGATATGGCTTGGATATGGATGAGATTATGAATAAATTTGGTATATTCTTGTGTTCATAAATAGTATGTTTTGATGTGCTCCTATGGCGTAGTGAAATGGTCAATTTTGGTATATTTTGGTATGTGCAAAATTGTGAAATTGCTAAGTTTATAGCATGTGAATGAAAGAGGTGAATTGGAGTTATGAAACATATGATTCAATATGGCTTTTGCTTATGACTGATATGATTGAGTATAGTTTATGAGCTTGAATTTAGTTGATAATAATATAGCATGAATGATGTATGTTTTGGTACTGATATTAGCTGAAATTATAGTACAAATGTGTTTGGTTTGATGCTTGTAGGTTTGACCCAAATTGGGTGGCAAATTGGCTTCACAAAAGGCCTATTTTTGTCCACACGGGCAGAGACACGGGGGTATGTCTCAGCCGTGTGCTACACACGATCTTGTTGCACGACCGTGTGTCCCCTAAGGTACCCTACAATTTTAAGTTAGTCTTGAGCACGGCCAAGGCACACTGGCGTGTGGCTAGCCGTGTGACCCAAGTCAGTTTCGACCATGGCCAAGGCACACGGACATGTCTTGTGGCCGTGTGATTAAGTCAATATGTATGCCCTGATTTGACACGGTCTAGACACACGGGCGTGTCTAATGTCGTGTAAGGCAGACGGCCTGTTGACATGGGCGTGTGACCTCTTTAACTTTGAAAATTTATTTAAGTTTTGAAAAATTTTGTATGTGTTCAGTTTGGTCACGACCCCTTTCTGATGCATGCTTAAGGTTTTGTAAACCTTCTAAAGGGACTTTACGGTAATGTTTGACTATGATTGTGGATTATGTATATGAAATATTCGTAGAATGTTCTGATTTGTCTGGTAATGCCTTTAACCTTAGTCCGACGACAGATACGGGTTAGGGGTGTTACATATGGTTGGTATTAGAGCTACGATTTAGTCGATTCTAGGACTAATGTAGTGTATGTTAGTCTAGCTATACATGCCATATTTATAAACTGCGATAGTGTGATGAATCCTGACAATGAAAATGTGTTTTTATATAGCAAATGGATCCGGAATGAGCCGTAGCTAACGATGTTGAGAGCAATGCGCCTGCTTCCGCACAAGGGACAATGCCATCTGACTCTAGACAAGCCTTCTATCAGATGATGAATGATTGGTTTAGTCAGTACATTAGGACTAATTCGGATGTTCAACAACCCCCAATTCTGATTAATCCTCCGCAAGCCCCCGCTATGCCATAAGCTAATTCGACTCAGTTAAATAAGCCTCTAGTTGATAAAATCAGAAAATATGAGGCTGAAGAATTCCATGCTACTACGAATGATGATACTGAAAGAGCCGAGTTCTGTTTAAAAAACACAATACGAGTGCTCAATGAATTGTCTTTGAATCCAGATGAATGCATAAAATGTGTTGTTTCACTTCTGAGAGATACGGTGTATCACTGGTGGAAGACTTTGATATTAGTTGTTCCGAGGGAATGAGTTACTCAGGATTTCTTCCAAGCTAAATTCTGAAAGAAATATATCAGTCAGAGAATTATTGACCAGAAATGCAAAGAGTTTCTTGAACTTAAACAAGGCCGTATGACTATTACAGAATATGAGCGAGAATTTGTAATACTGAGTCAGTATGCTCAATAATGTGTATCCACTGAGGCAATAATGTGCAAAAGATTTAAAGACGGTTTTAATTAAGATATTCGTTTGTTAGTCAGGATTCTTAAGATCAAAGAATTTATTGTGCTTGTTGAACGAGCATGTAAAGCTGAAGAACTCAAAAAAGAGAAAAGAAAAAGTGATTCAGAAGCTAGAGAAGTGCAAAAGAGGTCATCGAGAAAGTCATTTCAATCTACATCAAAGAATTTTCGAGATGATTATAATTGTTCAAAGGCTAATATGGGACATACGAGTAGAGATCGTACGAGATCGCATTCGAGTTTCAGAGCTCCAGTTACATCTGTTGCCAGTGTTGGAAATGTTCGATCTGATCGCTCTGAGTGCAAACACTGTGGTAAAAGACATCCTGGCAATTCTAGATTATATGATCGAGCTTGCTTCAAATGTGGGTCTTTAGACCATTTTATCTGTGATTGTCCCGAGTCTATTGAGCAAGAGATTGTGCAAAATATGAGGCCAAGTGGCAATGCATCTCGTGGTAAACCTCCTAGAAATATAGGAAATGTGAGTGGTAGTTAGAGGGGAACAAAAGACACTACTGTTAGATCCAAGGCTCGTGCACCTGCCAGAGCCTACTCCATCCGAGCTCGTGAAGAAGTTTCGTCTCCAGATGTTATAACTGGTACTTTCACACTTTATGATACTTCTGTGATTGCTTTGATAGATCTAGGATCAATGCATTCTTATATATGCATGAATTTAGTGACTAGTAAGACTTTTCTTGTAGAGTTTACTGGATTTGTAATTAAAATACCGAACCCCCTAGGCAGACGTGTTTTGGTTGATAAAGCCTGCAAGAATTGTCCGTTAATGTTTCGAGACATTTGTTTTCTAGTCGATCTGATGTTATTACCTTTTAATGAGTTTGATATAATTCTGGGTATGGATTGGCTAATTTTACACGATGCTATTGTAAATTACAAACGAAAAACAGTTGATTTGAGATGCAAGAATGATGAAATAGTTCAAATTGAATCTAGTGATTTAAATGGATTGGCAGCTGTGATTTCTTCAATGAAAGCTCTAAGTATTGTGAGAAAGGGTTGTGAAGCCTATTTTGCCTATGCGATTGATTCGAAAATGTCAGGAAAGAAAGTTGAATCAGTGCTTGTTGTCTGTGGATTCCCTGATGTGTTTCCTGAAGAACTTCTGGGATTACCATTGATTCGAGAAGTTGAATTTGGTATTGAGTTAGTGCCAAGAACTACTTCGATTTCAATAGCTCCGTATAGAATGGCTCCGATTGAGTTAAAAGAATTCAAGTCTCAATTGCAACAGTTGACCGATAGAGGGTTTGCGAGACCAAGTTTCTCTCCTTGGGGTGGTCCTGTTCTATTTGTGAAAAAGAAAGACGGTACGATAAGAATGTGCATAGATTATTGTCAGTTGAATAAAGTGACTATCAAGAATAATTATCCTCTGCCTCGAATTGATGATTTGTTTGATCAATTGAAAAGAGCTACTATATTTTTGAAGATAGATTTGAGATCAGGCTATTATCAGTTGCAAGTAAAGGACTTAGACATTTCGAAAACTACATTCAGAACGAGGTATGACCACTATGAGTTTTTAGTTATGCCTTTCGGATTAACTAATGCACCTGCTATCTTTATGGATTTGATGAACTGAATTTTCAGACCCTATTTAGATCGATTTGTTGTTGTATTTATTGATGACATATTGATTTATCTGTGTGATGAATCCGAGCATGCTAAACATTTGAGAATAGTGCTACAGACTTTGCGAGATAAGCAATTATATGCAAAGTTTAGCAAATGTGAATTTTGGTTACGAGAAGTCAGTTTTCTAGGCCATATAGTGTCAGCATCAGGTATCCAAGTTGATCCGAGCAAAATTTCAGCTATTTTGGATTGGAAGCCTCTGAAAAATGTCTCGGAAGTCCGTAATTTTTTGGGACTTGCTGGTTATTATAGACGATTTGTAAAAGGATTTTTGATAATTGTGACTCCATTGACGAAGTTACTTTAGAAAGATGTGAAATTTGAATGGTCTGAAAAATGTCAAAAAAGCTTTGATCAATTGAATGCCCTTTTGACTGAAGCTTTAGTGTTAGTACAACCCGAATCGGGTAAAGAATTTGTGATCTACAATGATGCCTCATTAAACGGTCTGGGTTGTGTTTTGATGCAGGAAAGCAAAGTCATTGCTTATGCTTCGAGAAGTTAAAGCCACATGAAAAGAACTATCCGACGCACGATCTGGAATTAGCTGCGATTGTTTTTGCTTTGAAAATTTGGCACCACTATATGTTTGGTGAGAAATGTCATGTATATTCTAACAATAAAAGTTTGAAATATCTGATGACTTAGAAAGTTTTGAATCTGTGACAGAGAAGATGGCTAGAATTGCTAAAAGACTTTGAGCTTGTGATTGATTATCATTCGAGAAAAGAAAATGTTGTTGCTGATGCTTTGAGTCGAAAATTATTGTTTGCTCTACATACGGTGAATGCTCATTTGGTTGTGTCCAATGATGATTCAATTTTAGCTGAATTAAAAGCAAGACTGTTATTCATTCAACAGATTATCGAAGCTCAGAAGATTAATAATGAGATTTTAGCAAAACGAGCTTAGTGTAATTTATATTTGGATTCAGAATTCAGAGTTGATAATGATGATTGTTTGAGGTTTCGAGATCGAATTTGTGTTTTGAGAAATCTAGAGTTGATTCATATGATTTTGAAAGAAGCTCACAACAGTCGGTTATCAGTATATCTGGGTAGTACGAAAATGTATAATGACTTGAAACAGATTTACTGGTGGTTTGGAATGAAAAGAGATATTTCCGATTTAGTTTCGAAATGCTTAATTTGTCAACAAGTTAAAGCTAAACATCAGGTTCTGTCTGGGTTACTTCAACCGATTATGGTTCCAGAATGGAAATGGGATAGAGTGACAATGAACTTTGTTTCGGGTTTGCCCTTATCTCCGAGAAAGAAAGATGCAATTTGGGTTGTAGTTGATCGATTGACTAGATCAACTCATTTTCTTCTGGTACGATCCGATTACTCACTTGATAAGTTAGCTGAGTTATACATTTCCGATATTGTGAGGCTGCATGGTGTACCATTTTCTATTGTATCAGAAAGAGATCCGAGATTCACATCGCGATTTTGGAAGAAATTACAAGATGCTCTGGGTACGAAATTGCATTTCAATACTGCTTTTCACTCAAAAATGGATGGTCAATCTGAGCGGATTATTCAGATACTCGAGGATATGTTGAGATGTTGCATTTTTGAGTTTGAAGGTTCATGGGAACAATATTTGCCTTTGATTGACTTCACTGACAATAATAGTTTTCAATCGAGTATTAAAATGGCACCGTACGAAGTCTTATATGGTCGCAAATGCCGTACACCTCTGTATTGGACTGAGCTCAGCGATAATAAGATTCATGGGGTCGATTTGATAAAAGAGACTGAATAGAAAGTTAAAATGATTCGAGATAGTCTGAAAGCAGCTTCTGATCGTAAAAAATCTTATGCAGATTTGAAACGAAATGATATTGAATTTAAGATCGGCGACAAAGTGTTTTTGAAAGTATCCCTGTGGAAGAAACTACTTCGATTCGGTAGAAAAGGCAAATTGAGTCTGAGGTTTATCGGTCCGTATGAGATTACCAAGCGTATCGAGCCGATTACTTATAGATTGTTGTTGCCACCTGAGCTAGAAAAGATTCACAATGTGTTTCACGTATCGATGTTTCGACGATACAGATCTGATCCTTCGCATGTGATTCCGCCATCTGAGATTAAAATTCAATCTTATATGACCTACGAAGAAGAACTGATCAGTATCTTAGCTCGCGAGATTAAGGAACTGCGAAATTAGAAAATTTTGTTGGTAAAAGTAATGTAGCATAGACACAGTATTGAAGAAGCTATGTGGGAGCCTGAAGATATTATGAGACATCAATACCTGAATTTGTTCAATAGTAAGATTTTCGGGGACGAAAATCCCTAAGGGGAGGAGAATTGTAACAGTCTGATTTAGACCTTAGTTGGAATAGTGATTTCAAGACGACAAATCTAAGTCAGAAAAATATTTAAATATTATTTTCTGTGATTATAATATTTAAATTTACATGTGTGAAAGTTTCGTATGAAAATTTAATCGTTTGTGTGCTTAATTTGATAAAAGGACTTAATCGTGTAGATTGTAAAAGTGGCATTCTAATTGTTAAAGTGCATATTTACTATGTCTTGTTAAATGTGAGGTCTTTATGTTGTGAATAGACCATTATTAACTTGAGTGGACTATTATGGGCATGAATTAAATGAGTTTTATGTTTTATCATTAAGGTTAATATGATAATTAGCACATTATGTTAATATAATTAAAACAAAAAATAATAATTAGGCCGTTTTATGTTCATCTTGTTGAAAAGTCAGAGAAAAAGAAAGAAAATAGATTCTAGGGTTAGGCCAAACAAATTGATGATTAAAGTATGGTTTTTGATCCGTTTTTGATAATTTCTAAGTTTTTGTGATCGTGGCTTAGTGTTCTATCAAGCCCATGTTTGAATTTTTGAAATTTTTGATGATTTTTAGTTATGCCATTGTTGATAATGTTAGCTTTGTGAAGTTTGATGATAGTATATGAAAGATATGTTTTGGGTTAACATATATTGTCTTTGAGTTTTTGATGAATTTGAGTAAAATGGGCTAAATTGTAAGATTTGTAAATTGAGGGATTAGAATGTAAAATAAATGAAACGTATGGACTTGTATGAAAACTATGAGAATTCGGTTAGGCATGTGTGCAAAGAAATTTTGTGTATTTTGTGATTAGGGACTAAAGTGCAAAAATGTGAAAATGTGATGGTTAATTTGTAAAATTCCCTAAATATGTGTTTTTGGGATTGATTTGAATGACTTGATAAATAAAAGAGTTAAATTTGAATTTATATAGATCAAGAACTAAAGAAAATAGAATTAGATCGAGGAATGTTGAAAGTCATCAAGTAGCCGATTCCGTCTATCCGAATCCGTACGAAGTAAGTCTATATACAAATAAATGTATTTGAAATGGTTTATTTATGCTTGTATGTTATTTAACAATGATGAATGATTTTATGCTTTGAATATGAGAAATTCGAGAAAGTATCGACAAAGTTCCGACGTTCGAAAAGCCTCATACGAACCTTAGGAATAGTTAGGATACATCTGTCATGACATAGGATCCGATATGTGTTATCATGTAAGACCACGTCTAGGACATTGGCATCGACTTATGATTTACGTGTAAGACCACGTCTGGGACTTTGGCATCATATTTGATTTTTTGTAAGACCCTGTTTGGGACAGTGGCATTGATATTTGATTACATGTAAGACCACGTCTGGGACGTTGGCATTGTACGAGCTTTCTGAGTTATCCGCATATCCTTATGATTCCAAACGGTTCAATGGCTATTCCAAGAAAATAGATGACCATATGAATTTGTATCCGACTCAGGTACATTTGAATTGTATACCATGTTTAAGAATGAAAGGCATGTATGTGTACCTTGGTGAATATATGATATAAGTATGAATGACTATGAGAATAAGTTATGATATGTATATGTGAATCTTGTTTAAATGAAATATAAGAGAAATATGGTAAGTGAATTTATTTTGTCTTAAATTATAAGAATGAATTGATGTTATTTGTTAAGTTTATTTGTATATGGCTTACTAAGCTTTTGAAAGCTTACTTTGTGTGTGTTTGCATTGTTTTATAGATATCGTAGCTATCGGGAGCTCTGGAATCATCAAGTATCATCACTACACTATCGAACTCTATTTTGGTACCTTTTGAAAATGTATATATTGTAGTATGGCATGTATAGGCTAGAGAATTATGGTTATATTTTGTAATGTGTATATCCAGCCATGTGATATGGCTTGGGTATGGATGAGATTATGAATGAATTTGGTATATGCTTGTGCTCATAAATGGTATGTTTTGATGTGCTTCTATGGCCTAATGAAATGGTCAATTTTGGTAGGTTTTGGTATGTGCAAAATTGTGAAATTGGTATGTTTATAGCATATGAATGAAAGAGGTGAATTGGAGTTATGAAACATATGATTCAATATGACTTTGGCTTATGATTCATATGATTGAGTATAGTTTATGAGATTGAATTTAGTTGATAATAATATAGCATGAATGATGTATGTTTTGGTACTGAAATTAGCTGAAATTATAGTACAAATTGTTTAGTTTGATACTTGTAGGTTTGACCCAAATTGGGTGGCAAATTGGCTTTTCAAATGGCCTATTTTTGTCCACACGGGAAAAGACACGGGCATGTGTCTCAGCCGTGTGCAACACACGGGCATGTGTCTCAGCCGTGTGCAACACACGGTCATGTTGCACGGCCGTGTGTCCCCTGGGGTACCCTACGATTTTAAGTCAGTCTTGAGCACGATCAAGGCAGGCGGGCGTGTGGCTAGCTGTGTGACCCAAGTCAGTTTCGACCACGGCCAAGGCACACGGGCATGTCTAGTGGCTGTGTCATTAAATCAGTATGTATGCCCTGATTTGACACGTTCTAGACACACAGGCGTGTCTAATGCTGTGTGAGGCACACGGCCTGTTCACACAGGCGTGTGACCTCTGTAACTTAGAAAATTTATTTAAATTTAGAAAAATTTTGTATGTGTTCAATTTGGTCCCGACCCCTTTCTGATGCATGCTTAAGGTTTCGTAAACCTTTTAAAGGGACTCTATGGTAATGTTTGACTATGTTTCTGGACAATGTATATGAAATATTTGTAGAATGTTCCAATTGTCTAGTAACACCTTTAACCCTAGTCCGGCGACGGATACGGGTTAGGGGTGTTACAGGCATTACCTGACAAATCGGAACATTTTACAAACAATTCAATAACATCATCCACAAACTTAGTCAAACATCATTATAGAGTCCATTATATAGGTCAACAAGGCCTAAAACATTTTTTAGAAAGGGGTCGGGACTAAACCGAGCTCATACAAATTTTTTTAAAACTTAAACATTTATCAAAGTTGTACAGGTAACACGGCCCTGTGAACAGGTCGTGTGCTTCACACGGCTTTAGACACGCCCGTGTGTTTAGGCCATGTCAAAACAAGGCATACATACTAACTTATTTTCATTGCCACAAGATATGCCCGTGTGCCTTGGCAGAGTTCAAAATTGACTTGGGTCACACGGCTAGCCACACGCTCGTGTGCCATGGCCGTGCTCGAGACTGACTTTAAATTGTAGGACTACCCCGGGGGACACACGGCCGTGTGTCGCACACGGCTGAGACACACGCCCGTGTGTCTGCTTGTGTAGACAAAAATAGGCCATTTGAAAAGCCAATTTGCCCCCCAATATTGGTCATACCTACAAGCATAAAACAAAACACATTTGCATTATAATTTCAGCCAATTTCAAACCCAAATCATGCATCTTCCATGCCATTTCATTATAAAAAATTTCCACACTTGTAACACATACCAAAACATATCATTCTATAAACATGAATCATAGCAAAACATATGATTTATAAACCTTAATATACTCATTCAATTTCATACCATATTCTTACCATTTCTCTTGGTCATTCATGAACACATCAAACATACCACCATTGCATCACATATCATATACCAAAACTCATACTTTTACACCACCAAAACCAAGCCAAATCACATGGCTAAATATATACACTTCACAAAACATATCCAAATACTTCTAGCCTATACATGCCATACTTTAATATATACATTTTCAAAAGGTACCAAAATATAATTTGATAGTGTGGTGACGATCGTCAACGATCCCTGAGCTCTCAAATGCTATGATATCTATAAAATAATGCAAACACACACGAAGTAAGCTTTCAAAAGCTTAGTAAGCCATATACAAATAAACTTAACACTTTAAACATAAAAGCATCATCAAATTACATATACTTCATAGCCAAATACTATCACAAACCTTAATGTTCATATACATTTCACATATTCCAAATTCTTTAGCACACATAGCATATTTTATCATGCTTTTATAACATATCAACATTTGTTCACTAAAGTACATATACTTACCTTTCAACATCAAATATGATACTCATTTTGAATGTACCTGAATTGGTTAAATGTTCACATAATAATTCATTATCTCGGAATGCCCGTTGAACCGTTCAAAATCATAAGGATATGCGGACAGCTCGAAAAGCTCATACAATGTCAACATCCCAGACGTGGTCTTACATGTAATCAAATATCGATGCCACTTTCCCAGACAGGGTCTTACATGAAATCAAATACAATGCCAATGTCCCAGACATGGTCTTATCGTAAATCATAAGTCGATACCAACGTCCCAGATGTGGTCTTACACGATTATACATATCGGATCCTATGTCATGACATATGTATCCTAACTATTCTGATGGCTCATACGGGGCTTTTCAGACGTTGTCACATTATCGCAGATTTCTCGAATAACACTTATTGAGCTCGAATAGTCATTCATCACAATTCAATACCATATAAGCAATAATAATTCAATTCAAACACATTTATTTGTATATTGACTTACCTCGTACGGAAAACGAGCGACTATTCAACGACCTTTGACTTTCCCCGATCTAAATCCCTTTTCTTTGGTTCTTGATCTAAACACATTCAAAATTACCCCTTTTATTCACCAAATCATTCAATTCAATCCACAAACACACATTTAGGGCATTTTACAAATTAACCCTCACATTTTTGCATTTTGACACTTTAGTCCCTAATTCACAAAATCACAAAATCACAA
This sequence comes from Gossypium longicalyx, assembly GCA_025698465.1. Taxonomy (NCBI): domain Eukaryota; kingdom Viridiplantae; phylum Streptophyta; class Magnoliopsida; order Malvales; family Malvaceae; genus Gossypium; species Gossypium longicalyx. The sequence continues at coordinate 82,217,689 of CM046997.1, forward strand.
AATACACAAAATTTTCTTACACATATGCTTAGCTAAATTTTCATAGTATTCATATAAGTCCATATATTTCATTTATTTTACATTTTAGTCCCTCAATTTACAAATTTCATAATTTAGCCCATTTTACTCAAATTCAACAAAAATTCAAAGACAAAACATGTTAACCCAATACATATATTTCATTTACTAACACCAAACTTCATAAAACTCATAATTTCATTAAGGTATCAACTCAAATTCATCAACAATTTCAAAAATTCAAACATGGGCTTGATAAAACTCTAAGCAACGATCACAAAAACATAGAAATTATCAAAAACTGATTAAAACACATACCTTAATCAAAGAAAGCATTGGCCGAACCCTAGGTATTCTTTTTCCTTGATTTTCGGTTGAAGAACACTTAAAATGAGCTAATTTGAACATTTCTTTTATTTAACACATATTAATTCATCAATTACCAATTTACCCTTGCATTATAAACATTTAAAACATTAACATTAAGGCCATTAATGTCCACTCATATGTTCAATGGTCAAATAACAACATAAGGACCTCTCAATTATAAAGACTTAGCAAATAGACACTTTAACAAATAGAACACATCTTTTACATTTGACGCGATTAAGTCCTTTTATCAAATTAAGCACACAAACAATTAAATTTTCATACGAAATTTTCACACATACTAATTCACATATAATAAGCATGTAAAATAATATTAAAATATTTTTTGACACAAATTTGTGGTCCCGAAACAACTATTCTGACTAGGATCTAAACCAGACTGTTACAAGTTGCACCACATTTACAACTCATATTATTTTTACCTTCTCCAATTTCTTAAATTATAATTTTTCACAAATAATTAATTGACAGTCCCTATGGAGACGATAACTCGATATACTTACCACTTTATTATTTGTTACGATTGTGTACACTTGCACATTTTTGTCGTTCCACCTCTCTGCTCTCTATCGTAGTTGTTTGATCTTACCCCTCTCTTGTCTAGATACCCTCATATTATCTTCTTCCCTTCTCAAGGAATCACCATTCACTTGATCACTTGGCACCACCTCGATAAGCTCGTTAAGGGCCTCTCGCATTGTAACTCAAACCTAAATCTATTCCTTGTTGAATTGACTTATCTCAGTTGAACTAGGTCTTTATGTGCACATATTAGGGGTCAACCTCAAGCTTTGATACCACTTATCACATTCCAAGACTTTAGATCCACAAATGTATGACCTTAGGCGCAATTCTTATGACAATGAGCCCAAGTACAATCTTCTATCCTTTATTAGATAGGCTAACTTTGCCTCAAGGTCACAATAAGCCACTAAGAGAGCTCTTACAGTCAACACTCAAAGCACACAAGGGTTGGGAGAAATGTGAGGAGGATTTTTATTACTTAAGCCAAGTATGTCCAAATGAGGAATGGGCCTTCCTATTTATAGGCCAAGCTCCTCAAAACCAATGGTTAAGATAAACTTTATCCGGCAATCTACATGGTGTGTTTAGAACATTCCCACATAACTATATTGAATGCTAGGTACAAATGGATGTTTCTAGACCTTTTGAAACCTTCTACCCTATTTCACAAGGGTCTAGCCCTTTCCATAACCTTTCAGAATCTTTTAGATCTAGACTTCTCTAATGTATACAAGAAGTGTCTGCCACATTCTTGAACATTTCGAGCTTTTTTGCCTCAGTTGAGGGCTAAATTTTGACTAAATTGATATAATATGTAAATGTTGAGGCCTAAATTTATTATTATACTGATTTATTTAACTACCATATCAACATGTCATATGTGATTTTAACGGGAGTGGCCAATGACTGAACATTGTAATGTGGGTGCTTAAATTGCAAACCATTTTATTTTGGGTGCTTAATTTGAAAATATTTGATAATTAAATGACTATCTATATAGTTTACCTTTCTTCACTTTTTTTTTTTATAGAAAAATACTCAGTTGCCATGCCATTTTTTAAGCATATGATTTCAAAGTGTATGATGTACATGAAAATATATTAGTTAACCACATTTAAAATGGTTAGGCCTTATTTTAATATTTTAAAATGTTTTACCTTTATTTGAGAATTTAAGTTTTTATAGCTTATCAATACATATATTTGTTACTTTAATCATTTAAAGGATAATTTGCTCGAAAAAAAATTTAAAGGACAATGACATAAATAAAGGTTATGCTTGAGGTAGGAGTGCTCAAATGATCGGTCCGGTTAATATCTGAACTAAATTACCATTAATTAAATTAACCAAACATTTGAAATCCTTAACAGTTAGCTAAATAATTTTTTTTGAAACCTATTAACTAACCAAATTCATTTCAATTAATTCGAGCGGTTAATCGAATTACTTGATATTTGTACATTTTTTTGTACAAACAAAATTTAAAAAAAATATTTTTTATTTGTTTTTAATTCAAAGAAGTTTAAAAGAAATAACTAACATTAAATATCACAATAACAATGCTAAATTAAAAATATAATAACAAATATTACATTAAATGTATAACTAATGTCCAAAATGAAAATGAAATGAAAAAAAAAATGTTTAGTGTTTAACTAGGAAATTTTAAGTTGAAAGGAAACATGGAAAAACAAAAACTTGATGGAGAAAAAGATAGAAGTGGATGCTTTGAAGTTGGGAAGAAACACAAGAACAAGTTGTTTACTCTTTAGGGTTTCTTTCTTTTCTTTTATTTTTATTTTTTTAAAGTTTAATTTTAGTTTTTTTTCAAATAAATTTATTTCTCATAATACTTTTTAAAGAACATTATAATAATGTTTATAAATTCATTAATTTCTATATATAGAGCTTATATAATATATTAAATCTATCTCTAATATATTAAACTTATCTATAATATAATTGGCCTATTATATATTATTAATAATTTTGGTTAATAAGTTAGTTTAGTTAATTATTCAGTTTCGAATCGAATTAATCAATAACCGAAATTTTAAAACATCTTTAGCTGCTCTCTGTCGAATTAAATTTAATGACCAGCTGATTAATTGTAGTAGTTCAGTCCGATTAGTTAACTCGGTTGTGTTGAGTATGCTTCATATTTTAGTCAAATAAGAGATTGCTTGAAAGTCAAGTTAAATAAAATATATTTTCTTTCTAGAAGATTTAGTATTTATTAGTATAATATATTTAGCATTTATTAGCATAATTTATTTGATCTATGAATTTAGCCTATAAATAGACTCTTTTACAACCTTAGAAAATACACCCATTAGAGATTAGAACTTATAACACTTTTGGTGAATTTTGTATTTATGTTTTGAGGGATCTTTGTTTTTGGGTTTTAGGGTTTAGTTTTATCTCCATCTTTTGTACTCTTCGTTCTTTTGCCTTTATAGTAAAATTATCTTTGCGCATGATTTTTTATCCTCTTTGGAGGAGTTTTTCCACATTAAATTTGTGTGTTCAATTTCTCAATTTCTTTCGATATTTTTACTTATTCGTTATTTATCGGGTTAATCCCCAACAAGCGGTATCAGAGCTAGTTCAATTTTTGTAGATCAGCCCATTCAGATATGGCAACAATAAGGTTTGATATTGAGAAATTCGGTGGTGTCACAAATTTCAATTTGTGGCAAGTTCGGATGATGGAAATTCTAGTTCAGATTGGCTTGAAAAAAGTTGTTACCGAGAAAAAGCTCGAGAATCTAGATCATTCAGAATGGAAAGAGCTTGATGAAAATACCCTGTCTGCAATCTAGTTGTGCCTCGCTAATAGGGTATTGCAGAAGATATTGATGGAGAAGACCTCATTCGCCTTGTGAAAAAAGTTAGAAACTCTTTATGTGACTAAGTCTCTAGCTAACCATTTAGTTTTAAAACAGTGTCTATTTACGTTTCGTATGAATGAAGATGAGCTTATTAAAGATCACACCAGTCAATTCATTACCCTTTTAAATAATTTAAATAACATTGAGGTTTGGATTGACAATGAAGATCACGCTATGCTATTATTGTGTTCTTTACCCCCTTCATACAAGTCTTTCAAGAAGACCCTGATTTATGCTACAGGCAAACTCTCGCTTGAGGATTTGAAGTGTCATTTGTTGAGTAAAGAAAAACTCGACAATGAGTTTGGTTCAGATATCAAGTCAGATATGCAAGCTTCTATTTTGGTAGCATCAAAGAAGCGAGACAAAAGGTGCTACTATTGTAAGAAGCTAGGTTATGTCATAGCAAATTGTTATAAACTGAGAAATAAAAGGGTTGCTGAGAGTAACGAGGAACATGTAGCTGTTGCTAATTTGGACGGTGAAAACGGTGGTGATTTCTTGTTAGTGTCAATGAGCAAAAGCTTTGAGCTTACGTTTGAGGAAATCCTAGATTCGGATGTTCTTTCCACATGTGTCTCAATAGAGATTGATTCTCCACTTAGAGTTCGGTTGAAGGTGGAGTTGGTATTGGTACTGTTAAAATTAGGATGCGCAATGGGATGATTAGAACACTCTTAGATGTTAGGTATGTACCTAATTTACGAAAGACTTTCATCTCTTTGAGTATTTTAGACTTGAAAGGTTGCAGAATCAACATCGAGTCGAGCGACATTAAGGTGTCTCATGGGGCTGTCATTTTGTTAAAAGGTAAAAGGACCAAAAACCTTTATATTCTAGAATGTTCTACAGTGAGTTGAAGTCAACTTGTTTGGAGCAGAGGCAACTTGGTGATATGAGGGAAAAATGTATAACCGTTTCATTAAAGAGATATTCTCTTTTGGATATGGGTTTTGAAAAGTCAGGGAACGTGTTCGTGAAAATTAGACCAGTGCTAGTTTTGATTTGGTAGCGCAGAAGTCGAAAGCTAAAAGTCTTCAAACTTCTAAGCACATATTCGACTCAGTTAATTCCTTGCATAGTTCAAGATAGGCCTATGGCAGGCTTTGGCAAAGATGGCATTGTGGAAATACGAGTCAAGGTGGATCTTTGTTGAGTATGCCTAATATTTCAGTCAGATAAGAGATTACTTACAAATCAAGTTAAACAAAATATATTTTTTTTCTAGAAGATTTAGTATTTATTAGTATAATATATTTAGAATTTATTAGCACAATTTATTTGACCTATGAATTTAACCTATAAATAGGCTCTTTTACAACATTAGAAAATACACCCATTACAGATTAGAACTCATAACACTTTTAGAGAATTTTGTGTTTCTGTTTTGAGGTGTAACAGCACGATTAAGACCCTAATCGGAACGGTGGTTGACCACGAATCTGAGTCAGAAAAATATTTAAAAATTATTTTATGTGTTTATTTTGTGTGAATTTTTATCTGTGAAATTTTCGTGATTTAATTTTGTCATTTAGGTATCCGATTAAATAAAAGGACTTAATCGCGTAAATTGAAAACTTGATAGTTTAAAGCATAAGGGCCGAATTGTTAGTGGCTTTTTAAATTGGAGTATTTATGTTGTAAATATACCATTAGTCTATTGGTTGGACGGTAATAGACATGTGTTATATGATTTTTATAATATTTCATTAAGGTTAATTTAGTAAACTAATAATATAAACTAATATAATATAACATATATCATAAAATAAGCCATGTTTATATTCACTATTTTTTACTGAAACTAGAAACAAAAGAAAAGAAAAAGAGAAACCTAGGGTTCAACCATTTCTAAGCTAAATCAAGGTATGTGTCTTGCTCGGTTTTTGATAATTTTTACGTTTTTGAGATCGTTGCTTCTAGTACTACAAAATCCATGCTTGAATTTTTTATTTTGATGAATATTTTGAGTTGTACCATTGTTGAGAGCTTGTGATTTTTGTTGTTTGATGATGAAATATGAAATATATGTTTTAGATTAACATGTTTTATATTGGAGTTTTTGATGATTTTGAGTAATTAGGACTAAATTGAAAAAATAATAATTTGAGGGACTAAAATGTGAAATAAATGAAATATATGGACTTGTATGAACACTAGGAACATTCGGCCTAACATGGGTATTTTGAGATTTTGCATATTTTGTGTTTTGTGCAATAGGGACTAAATTGTAAAAATTGTAAATGTCAGGGGTAAAATGGTAATTTCCAATTTATGTGTTTTTGGACTAAATTGAATGAAAATATGTTTGAAAGAGCTTAATTTGAATATGTTTAGATCAAGAACCAAAGAAATCAGATTTGGATCGGGGAAAATTAAAAGTTACCGACTAGCTGGCCTGTTCCATTTTACATCGTTCGAGGTAAGTTTATAAGCAAATAGACGTGCTAAATTGTAGTTAAATGTTAAAAATATATGCTGGTATGAAATGTATGAAATTATACATGCTATGGCCGAAAATGAATAAGTTTGGCTACTACATTTTCGAGTTCGTTTAGACCGAGTTACGACGTTTGAAAGCCCTGTATGAACCTTAGGAATAGTTAGGATACATATGTCATGACATAGGATTCTGATATGTGATGTGGGAGTAAGACCATGGCATCGATATGTGACTCCGATATATGTGTGAGTAAGACCCTGTCTGGGACAGTGGCATCGACATGTGATTACATGTCAAACCACGTCTGGGACACTGGCATTGTACGATATATGTGTGATTATCCGAGTGTCCTACCCAATTCCAATGGTTCATCGGGCAAAGGTAAATCGTGTACGGATGTGTAAAATGAGCTAAAACAACTAGGTATGTACTTAGCTTATTACTTAGTTGAAACAAGTTAAGTAAGTTTCTTGATTTTATTACAAGTTAAGTTTCTTGATTTTGTTACAAGTTAAGTTTCTTGATTTTATTACAAGTTATGTAAGATATAAGTGAAGAATGTGAGTAGATTTGAAAAGTATGTTCGGCTATATATATAAGTATATATATATGATTTTGAGTTTTGATTCATGAGTCTGTGTATATGAATGTAAGTATACTTGGTATAATGTCATTTTGGATTTGAAAGTTGAATGATATTATACTAAATGTGATATATGAGCATTCAGCCAAGGTAACTTATTTGTGTAAAAGTATAAGTTATAAATAAATGAAATGATATGTTTGAGACCAAGTATAATAATAATGTTATAATTTGGTTTGTTTTAAATGCTTTGATTATACTTTGAATGGTTAATTTGCTTATGACTTACTAAGCTAAGTTAGCTTACTTTGTGTATTTATGTTTACCTCTATTTTATAGATTTTAGATTCAAGTTACGAGCTCGGGGATCGTTAGCAAAGTTTATCACACTATCGATCGCCTTCGGTATTTTATAAATTGAATTTTTGAACCTATGGCATGTATAGGCTGGATTATATTTTGAGTTGTTGGATTTTGGTTTATGTATAAATCTAAGCCATGCGAAAATGGCTTGATTTCTATGCTTGAATTTGGTTATGTTTGATCATGGTTTAATTTCATTTTGGTTAAAATGCTACGTGCTATGAATGAATGGTATTGTGTGATGCACGGTATAAAATGTGATTTGGCTTATGATTACTACTATAAAAATGAAAGCTTGGCATATATATGTATGGTTGATGAATGTGTTTGAATTATGGATTGTCTCTGTAATTATGTATTTGGTTAGGTGATAAAATATAAGTTATGGTTATGAATTTGTTGAGATGAGGTAATTATAATTATTAAACATGATGAATGGTTTGATATTTTATTTGGTTTAGTATGATAAAGAATGTTTATACTGTAAATGTTATGTAAGGAAATTGTTAAGGATGTTTGGTTATATATATATATATATATTGAAAATTTGATTAAATAACTAAAGGTATATAACAAATTAGTTGAGTTGTATATGTGAAACATTGGATGGATCTATGCTATATGGAATTTGCTCATTTTGACTGGGTTAAAGTGCTTGTAAAATGGTTTATGTTAGTCAAGTGAATAATATAAATATATATATTGGTTTATGATGTATATGAAATTCGGTCATTTGGTATGTTTATTTGTAATTGTATAATATTATTATATAGCTGCAAAGTATAGTTTAATTTAAGCTAAAATGTGCATGTTGAAAAGTATATATATTTATATACACATATATATAAATGCGTTGATGTTATTTTAGGAGACCAAATGCAATATTTTAAAATCAATAGATTCAGTTTGTGATGATTAATATTAAATGTGACTTGAATTAATAAAGTAACCTAATAATGAACACAAATATGTGCACATAATTTATGAATGAAATGCATAGATTTGGATGTGGTTATATGTGCATAACGCTTTGTTATGTAATGTTGCATAATTCATTCATAGTGTTGAGTTGTTAATGCCGTAAATGTTATTGAATTATGGGTTATATTATATGGTTTATTTGATTTAATATGTGCATGAATGAAGTACGAATTAGAATGCTTATTTTTTATTAATTATTCAAATATTATTAAAATGATGAGATTATGATTTGAGTGATGTATGATTAAAGTAATAGTGGTATGATTTTGGAATATAGCTAGTGATAATTAAATATGATATATGATTGACATGAGACATGTTATGATGTGATTCGTAAAGAATTTTAAAATTAATTGTATATGTTAACATTTGATTGATTTAAAAGTTTGAGCAAGTATATGCACAGTACATTAAAAAAAATTGTATCTCGCTCGGTAATACCTCGTAACCCTATTTCAGCGATGGACACGGGTTAGGGGTGTTACATGAGGGTTCTTTATTTTCGAGTTTCAGGGTTTAGTTTTACCTCTATCGTTTGTACTCTTCGTTCTTTTGCCATTATAGTAAAATTATTTTTACTCGTGATTTTTTATCCTCTTTGGAGGGATTCATCCATGTTAAATTTGTGTGTTCAATTTCTTAATTTCTTTAGCTATTTTTACTTATTTGTTACTTAATTGGGTCGATTCCCAACAGGTTGAAACTGAAAAAATGCACACCCCTAGCTTTAAGGTGAGTTCTAAGGTAGTACCTTTACTTTTAAAATGTCAATTTTGATACATGGAGTTTCATTTCATTTATCAATATAGTATTTGACCCTATGTGGTTAAAATTTTTTATGATGTGCTGCACTGGTCAATTAAAGGAGGATGTAACACTCAATACTCATCTTGATGACCTGAATGGATAAGAGATACTACCAAAGCATTTTCTTAATTAGTACAGAATTTTCCTTTTCATAAAACATCATTTGAGGTCTTAATAAATTTTTTTAAAAACAAATATCAACATTTAGGAAGCTTAAATACCTTTTCAGAACCGTTTTGAAACACTTCATAGATATTTGGACATGTCCACAACATAAAACAAAGGTTTGATGTTCTTCGGTTTAAAATAAGGTTGTTCAGATTGAATGAAGTATTAATTATATCATAATTTAAAATTTTAAAGAATTTAAATAAAATCATAAAAATATATTAAAAATAATTCTGAATGCTTTAAAATCATCTTAAAGCCCACTTGGAAAAAATTTATAACTGATCGGAGGTAATTGGAACCCAAAATGGCCCCGAAAGATCAAAATGACTTAAACTAATGCAAGGCTAAAATAGGGTGCGAAGTCGTGACATTGAGACATACAAAGTTTCGAAATGACTTGCTATTTGGTGATGTCGTGACGTGAGTATTGCAAAGTCGTGGCATTGGTCTCCAAAGTCATGACGTTGCAATACAAAGTCACAATGTCACTTAGTCTCCGGAAAACTTCAAAAACACTCTAAAATATTCTTAAACACCATCAAATCATATCTTATCGCTCCAAAAAAATTAAAAAAATTCAAATCATATTTAAACATAATTCTAAGTTATAAATATGTTGAAACCAATTTACAACTCAAAATTTTCTCTTAACCTTTCAAGGAAGTCACAAATAATACTTGGTCTTAGAAATCTAAATACTTATAAACAGTTATGATAGTCTAAGTCTCTATGTACATGCAAATAACTTGTACAAATAAAATTTAACAATTAAAGAACAACCTTAAAAACTTGGTAACACCTACCCAACCCGATAATTGGATCCGAGTATGGTATATCACAACATAAAATCAAAAGAATTTAAAGAAAGATTTTTTAAAACAATTTAGTCAGCAAAAGCTCTGTAATACTTTACAGGTTTATAAATATAAAATGTGAGATAGGCTATTACTTTAAAAAGGTTTCTGTGTACGTCATTGGGAGTTAAAACAGTAATCAAACCATTTGGCGTATAAATTCAAAGCAATAATCATAAAATCAAATATAATAACTTAAATTCAATAATTGAAGTATAAAAATTCTTACAAAACAATATTTTGACAAAATAGTATATCATTATACAAGTTGATCTCAAAATACAAATTTACATGCCACCCCTAAAAGATCATGCATGATACAAAACTAATCAAACGGCTCACAATATTAACAGTGCTCTCGCGTAGTCCCTTCACAAAAACCCTTCCTTCAGTCAACATGCCTGAAAAGGAAGAAATAAGAGAGTAAGTTCATATGAACTTAGTGATTTCTAAAATATAAATAAGTATATATAAATCTTACTCTTAATGCTCAATTCAATATCAAACATTTTAGAAGGATTTACACAGGATGAACACAAAACACCCAACGACGTACATAGAACATAAACAAACTTAATACATCAATATAAATAACACATGGGCGATTACTGTACGCCAACTTAACATGACATAGTAAACTCATCCTCATGCCAGCCTCGTACCCAGAATTCAGAATCATGAGCATATCTTATAGTCTTCTTCACATACATACTCCCTTTTAACTCCTTATATCATTTTCATTTAGAATAGCATGTTTTCTCGTGATTTTCCAGTCTAGTTGGCAATATAGCTGCCATATCGGAGGCATCACAAACATATCTCCCTTCCATCACCACCTATCACATCTCATATATCACAAACCAGTGGTACTGACTTGGGCATGAAGGATGGTTTTTACTCCATAACACATATAGACTAAACTTAGACTGGTGACACTATTTATCATTACCCACACATATACTTTTCATACGTTACTGAGAGAGATTACGTACCTTTCATAACTTATAATAGTGGAATTTACAACACATGAAAGTAAAAAGAAATTCATAAGAATACTCTAGTACAGTGATCTACACAATAAGTCATTTGCCTTTGTCGTTGGGACCCTCGTTAGTTTCTTGAGCTAAAATAAAAATAATTATTCCTATCATATCATCAAACTATCAAAACTTAACATGCATGCAAGAATCAATAACACATGACCCAGAATCAGGAAGTTTCCTTCCTCGCGAACAAATCTAATATATATGCAAACCATTCAATGTAACACCCCTTACCCGTATTCGAAGCTGGGACAGGGTTCGAGGCGTTACCAGACTTAAACATTCACAAACATGCAAAACCAGGCCATAAAATTTCATCCAAATTAAAACTTTTCAAACACATGTAAATCGTCCCGTATATAGGCCTTCGAGGCCTAAAACATACATCGGGGTGGTTCGGGACTAAACTGAGGACTTTAGAAAGCAGTGGGAAAACTTAGAGAAATTTTCATGAAACAGGGTCACACACCCATGTGGACATAGGGACACGCTCGTGTGTCTTCAACACGTCCATGTCCTCAGGCCGTGTAACTCTCTGTTTATGACGTCAACAAAACAAATTGATCCACACAACCAAGCCACACGCCCGTGTGCTAGGCTGTGTCCTCCACACGGCTAAGACACATGGCCGTGTCTCTGCCCGTGTAGCCAACACATAGGCTATTATCCAAGCCTTATGTTGTCCTTAATTCTCTCCCATACTTATACACATTATAGACACGCATTATAACATCAATTTAATGGTTAATCATCCTTTAGTAAAATTCCGTTAAAGCATTTACGTGTTTTCATACATGTGTTTATTACCTATACTCATGTTACACAAAGTTAGACATTCCAATTCACATTCTACAATTGTCTATATTCAATCATTATCAACTTACTACCATGCCACACATTCATTCCATGGCCACGACCACCTCAAATGGTCTTAGAGCATTCATCATGTACATGTGTTATACTAATCTTTCATAACAACCCATTTATAAACACATCACAAACATTAACACATAGCAAGAATAATTAGGCTTACAAGCCATAACCATTTAAGCCACATCTCATGGCCATATACAATAAATCAATATAAGTCGATACATTCGGCTAATCATAACAACATCTAACATAAAAACTAGTCCTTATACATGCCACTCACTTGAAAGTATTTAATCCATATATGACAATACTCCGGAGTTGTTGGCTTGATAGTGTGATGCTGTCTCCGACGGTCTCCAACCCTGAGCTGACCTAAGAACACTAAGGGAATGGAGAGGAGGGAGTAAGATTAAAGCTTAGTAAGTCCATATGAAAATAATAAGCAAATTATCAACATGATTCCATGAAAATGTAATCATAATTACACTTTTGCTGATTTTCTGGCCATGCTGTTTTCTCAAGTTATAGTTACTAATTTATTTATATCTGTAGCTACGAAACTTCAAATTAAGATCCGTTAATTTTCTCTGAAACTAGACTCATATATCTTCTTACCATAAAATTTTTAGAATTTTTGGTCCAGCCAATAAGTACAGTTTATTCATTAAACATACCCCTATTTCACTGTCCGACAGTTCTGACATCTCTTCACTAAAAATTATTTATCTCATGGTACGAGACTCCAAATTGAGAACCGCTAATTTTTCCAGAAACTAGACTCACATATATTATTACTATAAAATTTTAAGAATTTTTGGTTTTTCCAATTAGTACAGTTTATTCATTAAAGATACCCCTATTTCACTGTCCGACAGTTTCGACCTCTCTTCACTAAAAATTATTTATCTCATGGTACAGCTCTCAGATGTTGTCCCCATCAATTCCTCTTGAAAGTAGACTTATTAAGGATTTAAGCATGCAAATTATGACCCAAAATTATTTTTTTATAATTTTTAATGATTTTCCCAAATGAGAACAGGGGATTCCAAAATCATCTGACCCTATCTCACAAAAATCCAATTATCACAGAATATGAAATTCTTTTGCCTTCACCGTTTCTTTTAAGAGAAAATAGACTCATTAAGCTTTAATTTCACATCTTCAACCTCTAATTCAATTTCTACCATTTTTGGTGATTTTTCAAAGTCACACAACTGCTGCTGTCTAAAATTGTTTTATTACAAAATTTCACTTTTACATAATTTCACTTACTCCATTATATCTTACCAAAAGATTTGCTCAACTATCGAGGACATTGCTCACAACTTTTCACATAGATATACTTGCACTTATTCATCACATAGTCATGTACATATGTATTTTCACTTATTAGATTTCCTGTTGAACTCATCGGAATAATAACAGATACCCGATGGCCTGTGCATATACCACCCTTGTAACCGAAGCTCTCTGGTACGCATAGTAGCCTGCACTTAGTACTACAAATGCGACCTATCAATCTGGTACACATAGCAGCCTGCACTTAGTACCACACACATGACTTAACCATCTGATACACGTAGTAGCCTGCACTTAGTACTACACACGTGATCGAAGTTAACGGGTACGTATAGTAGCCTGCACTTAGTACTACACATGCGACCTATCAATCTGATACACGTAGTAGCTTGCACTTAGTACTACACACGTGACTCACAATGGATCATTTGTATCTCTTCTATTCCAAAGGTTCAATCGAGAAATTCTTCACTTTTAAACATTTTACTAACTCGTTCTTAGTTAATTCCGATTCGTAGTTTACATCAATTGATCATTCTATAGGCAGCCACATCTAATATAATAACAAAAGATAATAACATAAAAAGAATCGAAATATTATTTACATACAAATTTACTCGTTTCAAAGAAACATCATATTCCATCAAACTTCCAAACCTTTACCGGACGTACTTGAATTGTGGCTTCATTCACATAGCAATATCTCATAATCACATGACATTGCAACATTTTCATCATAATAGCAAAACATCAAGAACATGGTATATCATCAAAATAATCACATAATATCAAATTATTCACATATATATACTTACAACTCGTGCAATATCGAAGCATTAGCATTCAAATACAATATTGCATTATTAAAATCACATGAACTTACCTCGGGTTCGAGTACGACTATATATTCTAATTTAGTCCATAATCTTATTCATTTCCAATCTATGCCCGAATCTCATTTTCCTTGATCTATAATATCACATTTAGCTTACTAATTAGTCACATTATTCATATGGGAACTAGTTAATCATACTTTTATAAATTTGTATTTTGACCCTAAACTTTTACATATTTACACTTTGGCCTCTAGGCTCGTAAAATGATTTTTATTCAATTTCCTTGAATTTTAAGCCTAGCCGAATCATTTTCCTAACTGTATCAGCCCATAATTTCCACTAAATCACACTGTTATGAAAAGTTTTGTAACTTTTACAAAAAGATCCTTTTTTACAATTTCACCGAAAATCACTTAGTAAAAGTCGTTTATTACACACCGATCATTCATATTCTACCATTACACATCAAAACACATGCATGTCATCCATGAGTAAATTTTTAAACACAAACCCTAGCTCAAAATATGGGTAGAAATGAGTAGATCTTGTTACGAGGATTTCAAAAACGTAAAAATCATTAAAAACAGGGCTAGAACGGACTTACAATCGAGCTTGGAAGCTTGAAAAACCCTAGCTATGTCTTCTCCATGCAATTTTCGACCATGGGGTAGAAGATGGACAAAAATTGGCTTTTAATTTTGTTTTTAATTCATTTTAATTACTAGATTACCAAAATGCCCCTTACTTAAAAATATTCTATTTCACCCATTTCATGTCCATTTTTGTCCAACAAATTATCCAATGGTCTAATTACCATTTAAGGGCCTCCAATTTTAAATTTCATAACAATTAGGCACCTCTAACATGTAGAACTCAACTTTTGCACTTTTTATAATTTAGTCCTTTTGGCCAAATTGAGTGCCCAAACGTCAAAATTTTCGAACAAAATTTTCACGAAATTATTCCGTGAAATTGTAGACCATAAAAATATAATAAAAAATTTTTTATTGTGTCGAATTTGTGGTCCCGAAACCACTGTTCTGACTAGGCCCTAATTCGGGATGTTACATTCAATACACACGTGAATTACATCGATAATAACCTAAAGATTCACCAGAAATTACAAGTAAGCTGGTACTAATGTGGGTGCTATCTAGGCTCTGCGAACTCTCTTCGAAGAAGCTCTCTATACTAAGGTTTTTCATAAACTTACAGAAAAATTCAAGGAAGTAGAAGATGCAAAGGTCCTTAATGTTGGCCAGCTATAACCTTATATACACATGCATAGAGACAAGGTTAGTGGAAAAATTAGATAATTCCACTAACACCCTTGATTCTCGTAATTAAATGGACTTAACAAATTTATAACAACAACGAACATAACAAGTTCACTCAAAACATCCGAGGTGGGCAGATACTTAATAGAATAGTCCTCCACACCCTTGTGCTCGCCAAAAAGTGAATCCCAGAAAACACTCTACTTATCCAAAATAGATACTTCACTTGCTTAATTCTACCCTTAACTTTACCATCTATACACCAAATAGTAACAAAATTGTAACACTCCTCACCCGGCCCAGTTGCCAGACTCAATTTACAAAAAGCTACAACAAACACTGTAATATTCACACAAAAATTATAACATTGAATTCAATTAAAATAATAAAATTAATCCAAACTCATGCATAATAGAAGTTATTAGTGATGTAGAGACTCAATCGAGTATACTAACATAGTTTAATAGGTTCAAGTAAGATTATGGACCAGTTTGAAAATTTTTAAAACTTTAGAACTAGGTATTGATACCAAAGAAATAAGTATCAATATTTTTATCGATACTTATATAAATATTGATACCATTTTGGCATTCTGTTTGTTTTAACTCTTCATATGGTCAAGTATTAATACCAAATGCCAAAATATTGATACTTGAGCTAAAAAATGATTAAATCCTACCTCTAAAATACCTATTTCATGCCCAAACACCTAAATACTATAACACCCCATACTCGGTCTGTAACACCCCTTACCCATATTCAAGGCCGGAACAGGGTACAAGGTATTACCGGACATAATTGTAAACACACATGCAAATCCGAGCCATAAAATTTTATTCTTTTTAAAAACATTCATACATATGCATAATGTCCCTTAAACGGGCCTACGAGGCCCTAAACATGCGTTGAAAGTAATTAGGGACTAAATTGAGAACTTTAGAAAGTTTTGGGAAAACTTAGGAAAATTTTGCATG
Source organism: Gossypium longicalyx (assembly GCA_025698465.1). NCBI lineage: Eukaryota > Viridiplantae > Streptophyta > Magnoliopsida > Malvales > Malvaceae > Gossypium > Gossypium longicalyx. Next base: position 82,234,017 of record CM046997.1, read on the forward strand.
AAACAGGGCCACGCGCCCGTGTGGACACTGGGACACGCCCGTGTGGACAGGCCGTGTAACTCTCTGACTATGACATCAACAAACGAAATTTAACCACACGACCAAGCCACACACCCGTGTGCTAGGCCGTGTCATCCACACGGTTGAGACACATGGCCGTGTCTCTGCCCGTGTGGTCAACACTTAGGCTATTTTCTGAGGCTTTTATTTTTGTTGCCCTTAATCTCTTTCATACTTAAACATATCATAAACACATGTTATAACATCAATTCAATGGTTAATCATTCTTTAGTAAAACCCAATTAAAGCATTTGCATGTTGTCATACATGTGTTTTTCAATTTCTCATGTTACACCAAGTTAGACATTCCAATTCACATTCAATAGCCTTGTCATATTGATGACCACTTTTGCCAATTAACCACAACATTTTACCCAACACTCAATCTCTACTTATTCAACAAAAGTTCATGTTCAATCATTATCAATTTATTACCATGTCACACATTTATTCCATAGCCATGACCACTTCGAATGGTCCTAAGGCATTCATTATGCACATATGCCATACACTTCCCATTCATAGTAATCAAGCAAAATCACATAACCATATCACAAGACATTAACACATAGCATGGATAAATAGGCTTACAAGCCATAACCATTATAAGCCACATCTCATAGCTATATAAAATGAATCAATATAAGCCAATACATTTGGCTAATCATAACAACATCTATCAAAAAAACTAAGTCCCTATACATGCCACTCACTTGAAAGTGTTTAGTACACATATGTTAATACTCCATGGTGATAGCTTGATAGTGTGATGCTGCCTCCGACGATCTCTAACCCCGAGCTAACCTGATATCACTAAAGAAATGAAAAGGAGGGAGTAACATTTATTCTTAGTAAGTCCATATGAAAATAATAAGCAATATACCGACATACTTCTCAAGGTAATACAACCATAATTACACTTTTACTTATATTCTGGTCATGGTGTTTTCTCGAGTCATAGTTACTAAATTATTTATATCTGGAGATACGAAACTCCAAATCAAGATCCACTAACTTTCCCTGAAACTAGACTCACATATCTTCTTAGCATAAAATTTTCAAAATTTTTTATCTAGCTTATAAGTACAATTTATTCTTTAAAATTACCCATGTTCTGCTGTTTGACAGCTTCGACCCTTCTTTACTAAAAATCAAGATCTCTTAGTACAAGATTCGGATGATGTTCCCATCTATTTCTCTTGAAATTAGACTCATTAATAATTTAGTCATATAAATTATAACCCATAATAATTTTTGTACATTTTTTACTGATTTTCCAAAGTAGAGATAGGGGAGCCCGAAATCACTCTAATCTGTCTCACAAAAGTTCAAATATCTCATAATATGAAACTCTTTTCCTTACACCGTTTCCCCTATGTGAAACTAGATTCAATAAAATTTAATTTCATATCTTATTCAGTCTCTAATTCAATTTCCACAATTTTTGGTGGATTTTCAAAGTTGGTCTACTGCTATAGTCCAAAACTGTTTTAGTGTAATATCATGATAACTATCATATGATGACATAATAAACATAAACATAAACATAAGTTTATTCATCATTCAAAACCCTTGACTTACTTGTCATCCATATACCTCTTTATCATGAACCATCATATATCATGGTATTACTCGTGAGTTTAGTGTGCATACCTGTACCAACTCGTAATACGGCATATAATTATACCTTCTTTAACATGCCCTCCTTAGGGCTTTCATCCCATTATCCATTACATTACCCGTTGAACACTCGGGATGCTAAAGGACTTTTGGAATTATCATACACCAAATAGAATACCAAAGCCATGTCCCATACATGGTCTTACATGGATCCATATATCATTGCCATATCCCGGATATCGTCTTATACAAGGTCTCATGTCAGTGCCGATGCCATGTCCCAGGCATGGTCTTATACTAGTACACATATTATCACCGATGCCATGTCCCAAACATGGTCTTACCTTGGCATACATATCATCGCTGATGCTATGTCCTAGACATGGTCTTACACTGGCACACATATCATTGCCGATGCCATGTCTCAAACATGGTCTTACACTGGCACACATTAATAGGGTGTCATCATACCTGAAATCCTAAGAATTCCTCAGAGTCACACGAGATTTCCAAGATAAAAAGCTATCATCACATTTTCATTGAATCATTACAAGTCAGTTCTAATAAAGGCATATATCCATATTTCGTACAATATCATGTATTAAGCACATGATAATGAAGTTGATGAATTACTTTCATACAAACTTACTCGTTTTAAAGAAACATCATGTTCCATCAAACTTCCAATATATTCTATCATCACGTATCATGTTAACGACATTTGAGCTATCGATTACTTCATGGGGTTCATTACTTTCCCATATACAATATCATTAGCATATAATTCAATACAATCATAGAAAATTGGATTTCAAGTATAATAACAATAATACGAATAACATGCTTTTTTAATCACACGAACTTACCTCAAAAGTAATTACGGTCAGCTATTCCAATTTAGTCCATAATCTCGAACTTGCCCGATTTAAGCCTGAATCTCAGTTTTCTTGATCTAACATTTCAAATATAGCTCATTTATTATTCACATTATTCAAATTGACCCAAAAATCATACTTTTAAAAATTTACATTTTTACCCCTAAACTTTCACTTATATACACTTTGGCCCTTAGGCTCGTAAAATGATTTTTATTCAATTTCCTTGTATTATAAGCCTAGCCGAATCATTTTCATAACTATAGCAGCCCCAAATTTCCACTAAATCACACTTTTATGACAAATTTTATAACTTTTACAAAACAGTCATTTTAAGCATTTTCACCGAAAATCACTTAGCAAAATTCATTTATTTAACACCCAACATTCATTTTCTACCATTAGAAACCAAAACACATGCATATCACTCATGGGTAAATTTTTAAACATGAACCCTAGCTCAAAATATGGGTAGAAATAGGTAAATCGAGTTACCGGGACTTCAAAAATGTAAAGAACGTTAAAAACAGGGATCGAGATCACTTGCAAATGAGCTTGGAAGCTTGAACCAAACCCTAGCCATGGCTTCCATGAAAATTCCGGCTGAATGGGGAAGAAGATGGACAATTTTGGCTTATTTTCCCTTTTTAATTGTTTTAATTTTTAGATTACCAAAATGCCCCTAAATTAAAAATATTTTATTTCACCCATTTCATGTCTATTTTTGTCCAAAAATTAACCAATGTTCTAATTACCATTTAAGGATCTCCAATTTAAAATTTCATAACAAGTGGACACCTCTAACATGTAGAACTCAACTTTTGCACTTTTTACAATTTAGTCCTTTTGACCAAATTGAGTGCCCAAACGTCGAAATTTTTGAACAAAATTTTCATGAAATCATCCTGTGAAATTGCGGACCATAAAAATATAATAAAAATAAACTTTATTACATCGAATTTGTGGGCCCGAAACCACTGTTCCAACTAGGCCCTAATTCGGGATGTTACAATTCTCCCCCCTTAGGGACTTTCATCTTCGAAAGTCTTACCAGAAAAGTGGTTTAGCTTACACATAAACTCCACTATCACATATCATTGCTAAAGAAATTTTACTCAGGCTATGCTTAACACTTCACTCTTTAATTTCTTAAACTAAAGTCATGAGCAATTCTTCGCCATTCGACACATCAATTGAATCTTGATCTCTATCTGTTTAAAGAGAACTAGCATACTAAGAAATTTGACAATCTCAGAGATACATGATTCCATTGATCCGTTAAGCGAGAATCTAACCTATACCGAAATGATTTCCAAATTTCATGAAACATTTAACAACAAGCAACAAAACATTTTTCTCTTTCAAAGATAAGAATAATCTTGATAACAATCTATGTATTCAAACACAAAGATCAGAAATGTCAAGTTCCAAACTCGAGCACCAATACATTTCTCCTGTGAGTTTTCTTGCAAACTCTCTGTATAAACTCTGGACTTTCTACCCAAGCACTTGCAATCACATTTTTCTTTACTCAAAGTGTAACATCTCGATTTTGGGCCTAGACGGAATAGTGGTTTCGGGACCACAAATCCAGAGTTGGAGAATTATTTTTTATTTTTTTATGTGTTGCTGCATGATTATATGAGTGCAAGAAAATTTTGGTGAAATAATTTTAGCAATTGCATGCTTAATTGCGAAAAAGGACTAAATCGCATAAAGGATAAAAGTTTTGTTTTAGTACCTCAAATGTGTTAAATACATAGAGAATTAAAATTGGGGGTTTTTAAAGTGCAAATAGGCCATTAAATAAGTGATGGCTGGCCATGAGACAAGGATATTAAAAAGTCAAAATTGTTAGGTGAATTTGATGACTTGTTTGACTAAGAATAAAATAAAATAAAGAGAAAAAGATATCATCTTTTTTCTCTATCTTTTCTCCACTGAAAAACAAGAGAAAATGCGGTTTTGAAGCTCAAATTTTTAGCAACTTAAACCCTTTGCAAGTAAGTGATTTTCTTATTCATTCTTGATAATTTTTGTATTTTTGGAATCCTTGTAGTATGAGCTATCTAATGGGGGGATTATTTTGCAAAATGGCTGAAAGTCTAGGGTTTTTCCATGTGAATATTTATGTTGTTTTCTGAATTTTTATGGAAGAAAATGAATCTTAGTTGTGAAATAAACAACTTTTGTGAAAGGTTTTAGCATGAAAACACCTTAAAGTACCATATTATAAAGTTTGTAAAATAGAGAGTAAATGTGTGTAATAATTGAAATCTTGAGTTTCTATAGTTATGAAAATGGTTCGGCTAGGCTTAAAGAGTGAGAAAATTCAATAAAAATCATTTTACGAGCCTAAGGGCAAAAGTGTAATTTTGGCAAAGTTTAGGGACATACATAGGCCACATTATGAAAGACATGTTTGGGACATACATAGGCCACATTATGAAATGCTAGTGTAAGACATGTCTAGGACATGCATCGGCATTGAGACTTGAGCTAGTGTAAGACATGTCTGGGACATGCATCGGCCTCGAGATGTAAGCCAGTGTAAGACATGTCTGGGACATGCATCAGCCATGAGATGTGCTATTGTAAGACATGTCTGGGATGTGCATCAGCACTGATATGTGAGAGCCAATGTAAGACCATATCTGGGATATGACATCGACATTGATATGTGTAAGATTTCCCGATTATCCTCTGGTATTCCAAGTGGTTCAACAGATAGTTCAAAGCTTGCGATGAAAGCGAGAAGGTAAATATATGAGCATGCTGAAAAGGTACAAGTATGTATTCGAATTTTAAGTGCTATTGCGAACATGAAACAATGCACCTTTGGTAAGGATACAAATAAGTAAGTCATTCCTATGAAAATGAAATTGTCGTGACCTTGTGATTATGGTTTTATGTTTATGATGTACATATACGTATTCTTACCATGATGGTTGAAATGTGATTGATGATTATGTGTGTGACTTAGGGGACACATTAAATTGAGACATGAAAATTTTATTCCTTCACTTGGTGGCCTAATGAACATGAAAGGATAAATGGATTGGCATAAATACCCATTTAAAAATGGTCATAAAAGAGTGAAATATAGTAATAAAACAGTTTTGGATAGCAGCAGTAGTCTGACTTTCAAAATACGCCAAAAATAGCAAAGAGTGAATTAGAGACTAAATAAAATATGGAATTGAAGCTTATTGAGTCTAGTTTCACATAGAATAAATGGTGTAAGCAAATCAATATTATATTATGAGATATTTGAAATTGTGTGAGACATAGTCAGAACAATTTCGAAATCACCTATTCTGATTTGGGAGAATCATCAAAAATTGTAGAAAAATAATTCTGGGTTATAATTTATATGAATAGATTTCTTAATGAGTTTATTTTTATGATAAATAAATGGGAACATCATTTGAGTTCCAAATGAGGAGATAATTAATTTTTAGTAAAGACTAATCGAAGCTGTCGGGCAGCGAATCAGGGGTGAATTTACAGAATAAACTATACTAATTGGCCAAACGAAAAATTCTAAAAATTTTATGGTAATAAGATAAGTGAGTCTGGTTTTAGGGAAAATTAGCAAAACTTAATTTAGAGTTCCGTATCTCCAGATATAAATCATTTAGTGACTATTACTTGAGAAAACAACTTGACTGGAACATGAGTAAAAATACAAATAGGGTTGTATTACCATGAGAAACAAGTTGATAAATTGCTTATTATGTTCACATGGTCTTACTAAGCTATAAAGCTTTCTCACTTCCTTTCGTTTCCATTAGTGTTTTTAGGTTAGCTCGGGGTTGGAGATCGTCGGAGGCCGCATTACACTATCAAACCATCGCCTTTGGAATATGAATATATGTTACGCGTAGGATTTTATGATATGTGTTAATATGATTAGCCAAATGTATTGGCCCTTATTGAATTATTTGTATTTGGCCATGAGATGTGGCTTACATTGGTTATTGGCTTGTAAGCCTAAGCATGTGTATGTATGATTAAATGCTTCATGGGAAGTGATCATGTTGTTGATGTGGATGAATTATAAAGATGTTTTAGATGCTTAATCTTGTTAAAGCATAGTGTTGAGTAGCATGAGTGGATATGAAGTTGCCCTGATCATGTCTTATTTGTGTTTGATTAAGTGCTCTAATGTGCCATGTTAATAACCAATGAAAATAAGCATGTGGGTATGAAATTGAGGGTGACCAATGGCTTGGAAAATAGCCTCAAAATTGTCCGCACGGGTAGACACACGGGTGTGTGTCTAGACCGTATGTGACACACGATCTACCCACATAGGCGTGTAATTCAGCTGTGTGTCCCCTACATCATTTATTTTAGGTTCAAATTGGCCATACGGGCTGAGACACAGCCGTGTGTCTCTGTTATGTGAAGGACACGACCTGGAGACACGGGCGTATGCCTATGCCGTGTGCCCTTGCTTTGGTGATGAAGTTATAAACAGAGAGTTACACGGGCTGAAGACATAGGTGTGTCCATGCCACACAGGCGTGTGAACCCACACGGCCAACTCTCTCAGGCGTGTGACTCTCCAAAGTGTGAAAATTTTCTAAGTGTTGCAAAAGTTTTATATGATTATGGTTTGGTCTCGAACCACCTCGAATGTATGTTTTCGGCCTCATAGGCTCATATAAGGGACGTTAAACATATGTATGAAATTTTTTAATTTAGATGAAATTTTAAGGCCGATTTTTACGTATTAAGTCCAGTAATGCCTCGTACCTAGTTTCGGGCTCAAAATATGGGTAAGGAGTGTTACATTTAATGGTATCAAAGCATGGTTTAGTCGATTCTTAGACTAACCTAGCACGTGTAAGAGTCTAGCTATACATGTCACAAGTTTGTGATAGTGTGATGTCTCCCGGCGCGAATGAGAACTATCTTGTGTGGGCAAGGTACTCTCCAACCGAGCTACACCCAATCACGTAGGTAATGATGCTAAAGTATTCAATAAAGTACAGTTATGAAGAGTTGAAACTCGAAAAAGTACGAACAAGAATTCGTGAAATGTATATGTACATATTTGTGATATGAGAAACATGAAATAGAATGTGTACATGGTATAATGAGCTTATCTACGATTGATTAATAATCCCATGGTGTACATGATTGATTTGTTCGAGTGAATACTTGTGTTTAAATAGCTTACTAAAAATACAAGTAGAAAGAATGTTCATGTATACTTATTTGAATGAATATGGTTGGCAAATTCACATAGTCTGAGTATAAGTGTTGAATTGTTTGGATTGATTTACATGTTTGTAATGATATGCATACGATGATGTGCGAAACGAAAGTACAGATTGGAATATACTTATCCATGTTTGTTGGCTCTCGCGAAATGAAAGTACAGATTGGAATATACTTATCCATGTTTTTTGGCTCTCATATGATGTTATGTACATGACTGGTTTGATTAAATGAATGGGATAAGTAAAGTTACTCAAAATTCATAGAGTACATGTATGAGTATACTTGTCTAAATGAGATAACTAGAAAGTTGGTGTAAAATGAATATGAATGTCGGTCTGTCTGAAATGAATGATATGATTTTGATGATGTTGGTATGATGATGAAAGTTGTGTTACATGTGTTGTATATGAGAGCCGAGTCAGAGGCCCTACGACCTCACTCCCTTACTAGAGTGTGTATTGTAATGGAATTTCATGAGAATTGCGCTGAATAAATTTACAAGTATGAAACCAAAGAGTCAGTGGAGAAATATCTATAAACACGATTAGAGATTGAGAATGAGTTGATAAGTAAGGCAGAGCAAGAAAAGTACCAGGTTAAAATAATAATAACAATAATAATAATAATAATTTGGAAATTTGTGATGACAGAAATAGTTAAAGGAATAATGTTAGAAATGTGAGATGTTCAAGTATGGTAATTACAGTGAGCTGATGATGGCTATCTCTTTTAAGGCACTCTGTGAGTCCATGTATTTTTGGGAATTTGTTGTAGTGGTTGTATATTCTCTGATGAATTTTTGTAATAAGGAAACGCTCCTTGATCTTAATGTTAGACAAAGGCAATATCAGTCTGATTGGTACATAATTTACATGATCCTATTTCTTTTTGGCATTCTGTTACCTTTCGTCTGTTGGGAATTGATTAGAAAGTGTATGTGATGTTATTATTCAATTTCTTCTAATGGTTGCCTTGTCAGATATGTATATGGAAAGGTATATTATTCTTGTTGCATCTATCTTTGGTGGCCAAAATGATGTTTTCTTCCGGATTTCCTTTCTCTGAGGGACCATTGAAGTCTTTCATATTCTCTTATGGACTTTGTTATCAGTATTTCGATACGGTATCGTGATTTGGATTTTCTTGTCTTGGATTTCTTTATTTTGGATTTCTATATTCTGGATTTCTCTATTATAGGTTCCTTTATCCTGAATTATTGGTTATCTTTATCTCGTAACTTGTCAAGCACAACTTATATCTAAAGTATGGCCTTCAGCTTGTAACATATATATCAAGTATGACTGTGTTTCTGATTTGATTATGTTGATTGGATGATATTAGTAATTGGAGTTCTCAAATTTCTGTATGAGAATTTAACATTAACAAAGTTTGGACAGATGAAGATATTGTTAACTGAAGCATTTGAATTGACTTAGTATGCATTGGACAAAGATTTCTTAATTTTTAGTGATAGTTATTGTATGATCTTTACGAAGAGTAAAATGCAGTGGTGAACATTTTGGTAGAAAATCCAGAACTTGTACAGATATTTCGGAAGAAAACTTATTGGAGTAGTGTAGTAGCGATCGAGTTTGAAACTCGACATCGTTGATCCTTGGGTATGAATACTTGAAATGTTGAAAGTTTAAAAACGTATTTCAAGTGTCATCAGAATTATTTTCACCCATGTTGGCAATGGAATGGAAATGAGAAAAAGCTACTATGGATTTCATGTTTGATTTATTACTGTCTACGAAAGAGAAAAATGTTATGTGGCTTATTGTTAAATGCCTGATAAGATATGTAAATCATGCTAGTATGTACTAAATTTTCGCTTGTCAGGTTTCGAGGAATTTCGTGTCTTTATGATTGTTGGATATTTTGAAATTTTAGTCTCCATTAATCGGATTGAGGATCTGGGTTCTATATCATGATTTCTTGGGAAAGCTAGAGAAGGCCTTGAAATGAAAGGCAACTGAGAGTTGAATTGGCAAATAATCGGACTGTGTGAAATTATAGAAGAGTATAAGGCCGAGATAAACTGGCTAGTTTCACTATTCGAATTCGAAAGGATTCAAGTATGTGTATATATGTGACATGATGGCATAAATGGGACCTTTGTGTGTATGAACTCTCAGGTAGAGGTTGAAATTCAGCCGAGGTACGATATAGTAATAAACCACTTATGATACTGATATGGGAAGATAAAGAGATAAGTATTAGAGATATAGTCGAGTGAAAGTCCATTAACAATGATTATGGGAAAAAAAAGAGTTTATGTGAATACCAAAACCATTTTTCTGGTAAGATTTTCGGGGACGAAAATCCCTAAAAGGGGAGAAACGTAACATCTCGATTTTGGGCCTAGACGGAACATTGGTTTCGAGACCACAAATCTAGAGTCGGAGAATTATTTTATTATTATTTTATATGTTGTGGCATGATTATATGAGTGCTTGAAAATTTTGGTGATATATGAGTGTATGAAAATTTTGGTGAAATAATCTTAGCAATTGCATGCTTAATTGCGAAAAAGGACTAAATTGCAGAAAGGGTAAAAATTTTATTTTAGTACCCAAATGTGTTAAATACTTAGAGAATTAAAATTGGGGGTTTTTTAAAGTGCAAATAGGCCATTAAATAAGTGATGGTCGGCCATGAGACAAGGATATTAAAAAGTCAAAATTGTTAGGTGAGTTTGGTGACTTGCTTGACTAAGAATAAAATAAAATAAAGAGAAAAGATATCATCTTTTTTCTCCATCTTTTCTCCACCAAAAAACACAAGCGAAAATGGAGTTTTGAAGCTCAAATTTTCAGCAACTTAAACCCTTTGCAAGTAAGTGGTTTTCTTAGTCATTCTTGATAATTTTTGTATTTTTGGAATCCTTGTAGTATGAGCTTTCTAATGGGGGGGATTATTTTGCAAAATGGTTGAAAGTCTAGGGTTTTTCCATGTGAATATTTATGTTGTTTGCTGAATTTTTATGGAAGAAAATGAATCTTAGTTGTGAAATAAACAACTTTTGTAAAAGGTGTTAGCATGAAAACACCTAAAAGTACCATGTTATAAAGTTTGTAAAATAGATAGTAAATGTGTGTAATAATTGAAATCTTGAGTTTCTATAGTTATGAAAATGGTTTGGCTAGGCTTAAATCATTTTACGAGCCTAGGGGCAAAAGTGTAATTTTGGCAAAGTTTAGGGGTAAAATTGCAAATTTTCCAAAATATGATTTTTGGGTCAATTTGAATGATTTGAATCCTAAATGGGCTATATTTGAAATGATAGATCAAGGAAATCAAGATTCGGGCTTAAATTGAGAAAATACAAGGTTATAGACTAATGGTAAAATTGTTGTTTTCGTATTCGAGGTAAGTCCATGTGATTTAATAAGCGTGTTATTAATGTTATTATTGTTATACGTAAAAATCTCCTTGTTATTATTGTATTGAATTATGTGTTAGTGCTAGGGTGTATGAGAAAATATTATACCCTATGAAATAATCGAAAGCTTAATATGTCGATTTCACTTTGTATATTTATGAAATATTGGAAATTGACGAAATATGATATCTTGTTGAGATGAGTAAATTATAGAATGATAAAATGAACTGAAAGTTCTTATGCTGACAAACCTTGTGAATTGTATGATCAATTCTTCGAACGAGCTTGGCTACGATGTGACCCTTGAGAAATCTCGGTTTGACCTTTGGAAATACCTAGGATACGGGCATCGAGACACTGCTGTTATGTGAGCTAGTGTAAGACATGTCTGGGACATACATAGGCCACATTATGAAATGCTAGTGTAAGACATGTCTGGGACATGCATCGGCATTGAGACGAGAGCTAGTGTAAGACATGTCTGGGACATGCATCGGCTACGAGATGTGCTAGTGTAAGACATGTCTGGGACGTGCCTCGGCTACGAGATGTGCTAGTGTAAGACATGTCTGGGACGTGCATCGGCATGGATATATGAGAGCCAATGTAAGACCATATCTAGGATATGACATTGACATTGATATGTGTAAGATTTCCCGATTATCCTCTGGTATTCCAAGTGGTTCAACGGATAGTTCAAAGCTTGCGATGAAAGTGAGAAGGTAAATATATGAGCATGCTGAAAAGGTACAAGTATGTATTTGAAGCTTAAATGCTATTGTGAACATGAAACAATGCACCTTTGGTAATTATACAAATAAGTAAGTCATGCCTATGAAAATGAAATTGTGGTGACCTTGTGATTATGGTTTTATGTTTATGATGTACATATATGTATTCTTATCATGATGATTGAAATGTGATTGATGATTATGTGTTTGACTTAGAGGCCACATTAAATTGAGACATGAAATGTATATTCCATTACTTGGTGGCCTAATGAACATGAAAGGAGAAATGGATTGGCATAAATACCCATTTAAAAATGATCTTAAAAGAGTGAAATATAGTAATAAAACAGTTTTGGATAGCAGTAGTAGTCCGATTTTGAAAATACACCAAAAATAGAAGAAAGTGAATTAGAGACTGAATAAAACATGGAATTGAAGCTTATTGAGTCTAGTTTCACATAAAAGAAACGTGTAAGCAAAAGAATTTCATATTATGAGATATTTGAAATTATGTGAGACATAGTCAGAACGATTTCAAAATCCCTTGTTCTGATTTGGGAAAATCATAAAAAATTGTACAAAAATAATTATGGGTTATAATTTATATGCCTAGATTCCTTAATGAGACTACTTTTATGAAAAATAAATGGGAACATCATTCACGTTCCATATGAGGAGATAATTAATTTTTATTAAATACTAGACGAAGCTATCAGGCAACGAATTAGGGGTGACTTTACAGAATAAACTGTACTAATTAGATAAACGAAAAATTCTGAAAATTTTATGGTAAAGAGATAAATCAGTCTAGTTTTAGGAAAATTACTGGAACTTAATTTGGAGTTCTGTAGCTCCAGATATAAATCATTTAGTGACTATTATTTGAAGAAATAGCTTCATTGGAACATGAGTAAAAATGCAAATAGGGTTGTATTACCATGAGAAACAAGTTGATAAATTGCTTATTATGTTCACATGGTCTTACTAAGCTATAAAGCTTATTCCCTTCCTTTTCTTTCCTTTAGTGTTTTCTGGTTAGCTCGGGGTTGGAGATCGTCGGAGGCCGCATTACACTTTCAAACCATCGCCTTTGGAATATGAATATATGTTACGCGTGTTCAAGTGAGTGGCATGTATAGGGGCTAGGATTTTATGATATGTGTTAATATGATTAGCCAAATCTGTTGGCTCTTATTGAATTATTTGTATTTGGCCATGAGATGTGGCTTATATTGGTTATTGGCTTGTAAGCCTAAGCATGTGTATGTATGATTAAATGCTTTATGGGATGTGATCATGTTGTTGATGTGGATCAATTATAAAGATGTCTTAGATGCTTAATCTTGTTAAAGCATAGTGTTGAGTTGCATGAGTGGATATGATGTTGCCCTGATCATGTCTTATTTGTGTTTGATTAAGTGCTCTTATGTGCCATGTTAATGACCAATGAAAATAAGCATGTGTGTATGAAATTGAGGGTGACCAATGACTTGGAAAATAGCCTCAAAATTGTCTGCACGGGTTGACACACAGGGGTGTGTCTAGACTGTGTATGACACATGGTCTACCCACATGGGCGTGTAATTTAGCCGTGTGTCCCCTGCATCATGTATTTTAGTTTTGAATTGGCCATACGGGCTGAGGCACGGCCGTGTGTGTCAATCCTGTGAAGGACACGACCTGGAGACACAGGCGTATGCCTAGGCCGTGTGCCTTTGCTTTGGTGATGAAGTTATAAACAAAGAGTTACACGGGCTGAAGATGTAGGCGTGTCCATGCCACACGGGCGTGTGAACTCACATGGCCAACTCTCACGGGCATGTGACTCTCCAAAGTGTGAAAATTTTCTAAGTGTTGCAAAAGTTTCATATGTTTACGGTTTGGTCTCGAACCACCCCGAATGTATGTTTTGGGCCCCGTAGGCCCATATAAGGGACGTTAAACATATGTATGAAAGTTTTTAATTTAGATGAAATTTTATGGCCGATTTTTACATGATTGATCGTATTAAGTCTGGTAATGCCTCGTACCCTATTCCAGGCTCGAAATACGGGTAAGGGGTGTTACACAAATATCATACAATAACTAACTCAAGTCGTCTACGCCATCTCAAACTCATATCTAGCTATAACATCGGATACTTTGAACTATCACATTGCCTTTTTGTCTTATAACACCTCGTAAACCATTCAACCACATATCGCTGAAAATCCAGACGTCTCTGCCCAATACAGACTGAACCAGTTCTAAGGCTTCAGTTAACAATGTTCTTGTCTATTCAAAGCTTTACTAACATGTAATAGACCTTTCGACTTTCACAACACAAAAATTTTATCATTTAAATCAACTTTAAATCATATCGACATCTTCTAAGATATATACACTCTCCATTCAAACTATCTGTCCTTTACTCGAAAAGAAAAGAAATAAAATCTTATTCTCAAACATTAATATTCCATTTAATCTTTCAAACAATAACCAATACTAATTTAACAACCAAGTCAGTCTTAATCATCAATAAATGACATTTCAAGAAATCCTTTCTTCCAGTCAATAGCACGATTCAACGTGTAATCATTCAAAATTCACTTATCATGCCAATCAAAGTCCATTTCAATTGTATTAACTCATAATAACAGGGATATCCCAATTGAAAGCATTATTAACTTACTTTAGAAAAGAAATCCAGATACTAGAATAATCATGTTGCTATAATCAAACCGGAATCATAGTCATAATTGACGTAATCATCAGCCCAAAGAACTCACTTTAGATATAAGTCATGATTAATAATTTACAGAATAAAAATGACAACAAAACCAAATAAAAAAGTCCAAGACAGAGAAATCCAAGATAAAGAAACTCCCAAGATTCCGAAGTCCAAGATACAATACCATAACGGTAGATCGTGAACAAAACTCATAAGAAAACATGAAAGATCTTGATAATTCCTCAAAGACAAGAAATCCGGAAGAATACATCATTCAGACCCACTAGGAATAGATACGGCAAGAATAATATACTTCCCATATATGTATATATATCAGACAGAGCAATAATTAGAAGAAACTGAATCATAACATCATGTGTATTTTCTCATAAAGTCTCAATAGACGAAATGTAACTGAATACTCAAGAGAAATAGAACAACACTGATTATAAACCAATCAGGTTATCAATGCTTTCGTCAAACATCAAGATTAGAAAACATCCTCGTACAATAACAATTTATCTGAAGATAGATAGTCATAATAACACTTCCGAGAATAAGTGAATCCTTAAGGTACCTCAAGAGAAATAGTCATAACCCACTCAATGTAAGCTGTTACACTCAAATATCATATATTTCAAATATTATTCCTTTGATTATTTCTGTCATCACTATTCCCGTATTATTCCTTTCACTAAAGAAAATAAGTTCAAAAGGAATTTCAATTAGCACCTTCTTTCAACCTCTTGTCTAAATAAGTCGATTTGCCAACGGTTAATTTCTTCTCTCATTGTGATATTTCATAAATCGAAAAATCTTTAAATCAATCTGATACCTTTCTAGTTCTGTCTTTACTTATCAATTCATTCACAAACTCTAACCATATTTATAATCGTTCCACAACTAAACTCTTTGGTTTCACACTTGGGAGCTTATCCCGCAGATCTCGTAAAATCCTTTATAAGTACCGCTCTGGTAAGGGGGTGGGGTCATAAGATCCCTAACTTGTCTCTCATATGCATATACATATGACACCATTTCATCATTATAGTAACATTTTCACAAACATAGATGAGTGTACCATAATCTAAGCTCTCATCCAGCACATCATTATATACATATCATTATAGTCATATAACTCGATTCAATCAATTTAACACATTTATTCAAGCTATGCGAGTTTGCCAATTATACTTATTCAAACAAGCATACATGGACATTCATTCTATCAATATTTATGATAAGTAACCCAAACACATGCATTCGTTCAAGTAAATCAATCATATGCATCATGAAATCATCGTTTAAACATATGTAAGCTCATCATAATATAATCCTTTATTCACACCTTTGTGGATTTCCATTTATCACATTCACTTAATCAAGTAAGTCAAGTGTACAACATCATATGAGCATCAAACAAGCATGGGTATTCATCGCAACATGAATTTCCATCTCACATGTTATCACATATATCATGAAATTTTATTCATAATTTTCTAAATTCAGGCTTATCATGACTATACTTTACTCGAATACCTTAGCATCGCATTTAACATGGTCGGTGCAGCTCAGTTGGAGAGTACCTCTGTCCAAACAAGATGGTTCTTATCCGAGTTGGGAGACATCACACTATCACAAATTTGTGGCATGTATAGCTAGACTCTTACACGTGCTAGGTTAGTCTGAGAATCGACTAAAACATGCTCTGATACCATTAAATGTAACACTCCTTACCCGTATTTTGAGCCCGAAACTAGGTACGAGGCATTAGCTGACATAATTGTAAACACACATGCAAATCTGAGCCATAAAATTTTATTCTTTTTAAAAAAATTCATACATATGCATAATGTCCCTTAAACGGGCCTACGAGGCCCTAAACATGATTTGAAAGTAATTAGGGACTAAACTGAAAACTTTAGAAAGTTTTGGGAAAACTTAGAAAAATTTTCCATGAAACAGGGCCACACGCCCGTGTGGACACAGGGACACACCTGTGTGCCCTGGACACACCGGTGTCTTCAGGCCGTGTAACTCTCTGACTATGACGTCATCAAACGAAATTTAACCACATGGCCAAGCCATACACCTGTGTGCTAGGTCGTGTCATCTACACAGCTGAGATACACGGCCGTGTCTCTGCCCGTGTGGCCAACACTTAGGCTATTTTCCAAGCCTTTTTTTTTTGGCCCTTAATCTCTTTCATACTTAAACATATCATAAACACATTTTATAACATCAATTCAATGGTCAATCATTCTTTAATAAAACCCAATTAAAGCATTTGCATGTTGTCATACATGTGTTTTTCAATTTCTCATGTTGCACCAAGTTAGACATTCCAATTCACATTCAATAGCCTTGTCATATTGATGACCACTTTTACCAATTAACCACAACATTTTACCCAACACTCAATCTCTACTTATTCAACAAAGCTTCATGTTCAATCATTATCAATTTATTACCATGTCACACATTTATTCCATAGCCATGACCACTTCGAATGGTCCTAGGGCATTCATTATGCACATATGTCATACACTTACTATTCATAGTAATCAAGCAAAATCACATAACCACATCACAAGACATTAACACATAGCATGGATAAATATGCTTACAAGCAATAACCATTATAAGCCACATCTCATGGCTATATACAATGAATCAATATAAGCCAATACATTTGGCTAATCATAACAACATCTATCATAAAAACTAAGTCCCTATACATGCCACTCACTTGAAGGTGTTTAGTACACATATGTCAATACTCCGTAGGTGATGGCTTGATAGTGTGATGCTGCCTCTGACGATCTCCAACCCCGAGCTAACCTGACATCACTAAAGAAATGAATAAGAGGGAGTAAGATTTACGCTTAGTAAGTCCATATGAAAATAATAAGCAATATACCAACATGCTTCTCAAGGTAATACAACCATAATTACACTTCTACTTATATTCTGGTCATACTTTTTTCTCGAGTCATAGTTACTAAATTATTTATATTTGGAGCTACAGAACTCCAAATTAAGATCTACTAATTTTTCCTAAAACTAGACTCACATATCTTCTTACCATAACATTTTTAGAATTTTTTATCCAGCCAATAAGTACAGTTTATTCTTTAAATTTACCCTTATTATGTTGTTTGATAGCTTCGACCCTTCTTTACTAAAAATAAATTATCTCTTAGTACGGGATTCGAATGATGTTCCTGTCTATTTATATTGAAATTAGACTCATTAAGAATTTAGTAATATAAATTATAACCCATAATAATTTTTTTTACAATTTTTAGTGATTTTCCAAAGTTGAGATAGAGGAGCCCGAAATCACTCCGAATCTATCTCCCAAAAGTTCAAATATCTCATAATATGAAACTCTTTTTCTTACACCATTTCTTCTATGTGAAACTAATTCAATTAGCTTTAATTTCATATTTTATTCAGTCTCTAATTTGATTTCCACAATTTTTGGTGGATTTTTAAAGCTGGACTACTGCTACAGTCCAAAACTGTTTTAGTGCAATATCATGATAACTATCATATGATGACATAATAAACATAAACATAAACATAAGTTTATTCATCATTCAAAACCCTTGACTTACTTGTCATCCATATACCTCTTCATCATGAACCATCATATATCATGGTATTACTCGTGAGTTTAGTGTACATACCTGTACCAACTCGTAATACGTCATATAATCATACCTTCTTTAACATTCCCTCCTTAGGGATTTCATCCCATCATCCATTACATTACCCGTTGAACACTCGGGATGCTAAAGGACGTTTGGAATTATCATACACCAAATAGAATACCAAAGCCATGTCTCATACATGATCTTACATGGATCCATATATTGTTTCCATATCCCGGATATGGTCTTCTACAAGGTCTCATGTCAGTGCCGATGCCATGTCCCAGACATGGTCTTATACTAGCACACATATCAGCGCTGATGCCATGTCCTAGATGTGGTCTTACACTAGCATACATATCATCGCCGATGTCATGTCCCAGACATGGTCTTACACTGGCGTACATATCATTGCCGATGCCATGTCCCAGACATGGTTTTATACTGGCACACATTAATATGGTGTCATGATACCCTAAATCCTAATAATTCCTTAGAGTCACACGGGATTTCTGATATATAAAGCTATCATCACATTTTCATTGAATCATCACAAGTCAGTTCAGTAAAGGCATATATCCATATTTCGTACATTATCAAGTATTAAGAAAATGATAATGAAGTTGATGAATTACTTTAATACAAACTTACTCGTTTCAAAGAAACATCATGTTCCATCAAACTTCCAATATATTCAATCATCACGTATCATGTTAACGACATTTGAGCTATCGATTACTTCATAGGGTTCATTACTTTCCCATACACAATATCATTAACATATAATTCAATACAATCATAGCGAATTGGATTTCAAGTATAATAACAATAGCACGAATAACATGCTTATTTAATCACACGAACTTACCTCAAAAGCAATTATGGCCAACTATTCCAATTTAGTCTATAATCTCAAACATTCCCGATTTAAGCCTGAATCTTGATTTTCTTGATCTAACGTTTCAAATATAGCTCATTTGTTATTCACATTATTCAAATTGACCCAAAATTCATACTTTTACAAATTTTCATTTTTACCCCTAAACTTTCACTTATTTACACTTTGGCCCCTAGGCTCGTAAAATGATTTTATTCAATTTCCTTGTATTATAAGCCTAGCTGAATCATTTTCATAACTATAGTAGCCCCCAATTTTTGCTAAATCATACTTTTATGACAAATTTTATAACTTTTACAAAACGGTCCTTTTAAGCATTTTCACCGAAAATCACTTAGCAAAAGCCGTGTATTTAACACCCAACATTCATTTTCTACCATTAGACATCAAAACTCATGCATATCACTCATGGGTAAATTTTTAAACATGAACCCTAGCTCAAAATATGGGTAGAAATAGGTAAATCGAGTTACCGGGACTTCAAAAATGTAAAGAACGTTAAAAACAGGGATCGAGATCACTTGCAAATGAGCTTGGAAGCTTGAACCAAACCCTAGCCATGGCTTCCATGAAAATTTCAGCTGAGTGGGGAAGAATATGGACAATTTTGACTTATTTTCCCTTTTTAATTCTTTTAATTATTAGATTACCAAAATACCCCTAACTTAAAAATATTCTATTTCACCCATTTCATGTTTATTTTTGTCCAAAAATTAACCAATGGTATAATTTCCATTTTAGGGCCATCAATTTAAAATTTCATAACAATTGGACACCTCTAACATGTAGAACTCAACTTTTGTACTTTTTACAATTTAGTCCTTTTGACCAAATTGAGTGCCCAAACGTTGAAATTTTCGAACGAAATTTTCAAAAAATCAACCCGTGAAATTTTAGAAAATAAAAATATAATAAAAATAAACTTTCTTACGTCAAATTTGTGGTCTCAAAACTACTATTCTGACTAGGCCCTAATTCGAGATGTTACACGGTCCGATCGCCGAACCCAAACTATAAGGTGCTACAAGCAAATTCCAAGACTTGATTTCATTCCATAGTCAAAAATATCAAATCAAAACCACATCACATAGCATAACATTTCCTTAACTATTAAATCATTCGGCATATAAACCAAGCTACCTAATAAGATAACAACATGACTATTTCCATCACATTCATATACATTCATATATATAATCTTCAAATGCCAAAATGAACAATATAACCATAAGATATTTTAGGTACATGCCAAGTCCAAAATGCAATCGTCATCAATACCTGAGTCCGCGATTGCCACTAAATGTTGAATCGATGATCCTATTTGAGATGTAAGGTTCCAAACATGCATAATATACAGATAATCCCTAATACATCTTAAAAAACTAATATGAATATCTACCACATTGCCTTTTTATTTCTTAGAGCTAAAATAAGCAAAACACCTATTATAATGAATAAAAAATAGCTTGGATCAATCCCTTGATGGCCACGCCACTCACATTAGGAGCGCAACTACTCTGTAAAGGATAAAATGGATTGGGTGAGCTTAACAAGCTCAGTGAATGCCTAGAACAACCACTACGCAAACAAATTGTCATGCATCAACCAAACAACATACAACATATTCCCAAAACGCTGTTAAATAAGTGCCATAATTCACATATTTGGTCATATTCCATGCATACTTTTACACTCCATTTATACAAATGTTAAGGCATACATATGTATATTTTGACACATATCAATCACATATAAGCACATATAATTACATACAAACACATTTAGTCATAGTGTATGATAATTTTGCTCTTAATTTTATGAAACATAAAATGACTCTATCACCACTCATCGGATACACGGATCTCCAACACACCACACATAGACTCGTAGAATCAAACATATCCTATAAGAAAAGTAGATAGCTAACGCTCTCCAACACACCTCACATACATACCCTAGTGAATGGAGCTTGGCTCACATTCCCTTATCTCTTCAAAACTGTCCATGGGCCTTAACGCCCCATATATCACAACACAAATAAGTGAGTACACACAATCCTATGGAATGCCAACTGTTTCCAATGGTTTCATTAAGCCATAAGGCCAAAATACCTATAATGTCATCAAATATTACTTACTGATTATCTACGTAAATTCACCACATAATCATATAATTAGCACATTATACAGACTGTCACATGGCATGAATAACATACCTTTATATTTACCAGAACAAAAGTCATCCCAACATGTTCATATTTCATCACATTGTAATTCTCTTTATCAAAATTCACAAACATATTTATCAGATATTTAGCATAGGTAAAAGAACACTTACACTCAGAGTTTAGAGAAGGCGTTTAGACCACCTCTAAATTCTCAAATACACAATGAATAATCTATGAGGAATGATCCTAAAACACTCACCAATTATCATCTTTTGTCGAAAACTGAGAGCTTGAACTAGTTCTTCCTTCAACTCGTAGTAGGCTCTAATGAATTTGAGACTTCACACATAACAATTAGATGATATACACAGTCAAGTAACAGCCAAGGAGTCACTTAAACCAACCGAATCATAAACGCTCTAGTGGAAAACCTTGACTAGTCGAAGCAGTGTTGGCACCAGCGATACACTGTAGTGCTCCTACCATCTTAAACATGAATTGCTTGACATGGCCTATCTAAGCATCGTCCCATGGTGGTGCATCTTCATCCATACTACCCCGATCTCGAAGTGGAGGCATAACAACTACCGTATAATAAAGAGAAAGAGTGAAGAAAATGTACCAGGACTGAGTAGCGGCAAGAGATCCAAGATTTAACTAAGTACAGTTCCTATAGGGCACTGTGTTCCCAGTCCTACCCCAAGAACAATTTATATCACAAAGATCATGCATAGGAAAAAATACAAAATTTTTAATCAACACAAGCAAGCAAAAGGTTTTAAACATAGAGCTCTGATACCATAAAATGTGACACCTTAAACCCGATTGGGATGGACTGACTTAAATTCGAAGCATTACATTAGCCACTTAAGTGACTCTCTAGCTAATGACCACCCAATACACACCGCCACCTTATAACACCTCAATCTTATCTAATTATTAGTTATTTATAAATACAAAAGCAAATTATGAGCCAATTTTAAACTTTTCTTATGTAATTAAACCCAAGAGCATTTTCATCATTTTTCCACGTATGGTAAAACTAACCCGATTTTAGATCTAAGTGTTTACCGGCCTTTGTGTAGTCAAAATTATGCAAGATTAAAAATTTTAGCTTAATTTGAGTTCATTTACTATGTCAAATTCAAATTTTATTATTAGGGGCTAAATTGTAACAAATACAAAATATTAGGACCTATTTCGAATTATAAATTAAGTGTGTTTCTATCAAAATGAGACTAATCCTATAATTTTACCAAATTTCTTTATCATCTAAGGCTCTAATTGGACTAATTAATTTTCAGAACTAAATTGTAACTTAAACAAATTAGAATACCAAATTAAAAAGATAAAAATTCAAACCTCAAAACCCATACGCTAGTGTCCCCTAGACCGTGTGTCATTAAACGACCATGTTAATGTCGTGAAAAACTTTTAGACTAATTGCACGCCCAGGTGGAAATCCAACACGCTCGTATGTGATAGCTCCAATCTCCACACGCCCGTGTCACTTACCCACACGCTTGTGTGTAACCCTTCACACACCCATTTGAAAACCACTCCACCTTTTTTTTTGGAAAAACTCCTTTTAAAACTCGATTTTGCATATTTTAATGGCTAATTAATCCTGATTTAACTACGATTAATTAACATACATATACACACACCTTTAATTGAATTTATCAGCATCAACTAAGCCTCAATTATATAGAATTAGGAAATCAATTTCATGCATAACAAACACCGAATAAATCAAACAAGTGGTGTACCTTAGTTGCTAGTAAACCATTCCATGGAAGCTTCATTTAAACAATCGTTTGTATAAATTTCATGCCTCACGCACCGTATTAACAATCACCATGTTATCAAGCAACAATACACCATAAATCATTCGATAATTAAACTCAAACATGCCTCGTAATTATTATAAAACCATCCAAAATAAAATGTCCAATGTTCAAAGTCCAATTACAACCAAAATTAAACTAATTCTGGGAGTTCCACAATGCCCGATTACTGTCTCTAAAACTTGTAATAAAGTATCTACCAAGCCTAAATCTCTTGGAAATCTCTTGCTCGGCTCCTCAACTCCTCAAGCTTGATGACTACTTGCACGAATTGTGAGGGTGTGAGCTTTAAAAAGCTCAGTGAATGTTAATAAAAACAACTAGTAAATCAAACATCCAAATCATGCTTAAATCACATCCAATCAACCACCAATTATGAGCCATAATAATGAAAAATGTAAATTTAATTTTCATATGCTTTATTAATATCAAGAATCAATTATTCATGGATTACAAACATCAAATGATATAACAATAATCACACATAAATATATTGGCATACACTTCTCATGGCTTAATTGGGTGATCATACATCGGATAAATGGATCTCCAAACTCCCATAAATATCAAATACAGTCCACTAGTTGAGTGGGTCGAAGCACACTCTCCCTTATAGCGCCTCAAATAACCAAATGAGTGGAGACTCATGCTCAACACAGCCTTATCTACTCCAAATAAATCAGTCCACCTAGAGCCATATGCTCACAAATAAAAGTGAGTACTAACATATCCTATGGCATGCTAACTATATCTAATGGATCCACCATGCATGTTGCCAATATATTCAGTCATACAAAGCATATAAATCAGTCATTATTATGCTCAGTTTAATATGAAAAAATGCTTATGTGTAACACGTAACATAGCCAATTACCATTCAATTAAATCAAGCATTTAATTTGTCATTTTCCAATATTCGATTACCAATTGTAACACCAATATATCATGATAAAAAACTCTAGTAAACATACTTTAATCATCAATTATTTAGCCAAATTATATTACACAAAACCACCTAAATGCTTACTTACCAGTATTCAATAAAAATTCAACTTTTATACATATAATATCATTCTTGCAAAAATCAGCCATTCAACCATAATTAATTAATTGAAATCATCAATTAAGCTACTAGTTAAACATAAATAAGGGTCAATTTACCAAATCACCCTTAGAAGCACTTACAACACAATTTATTCTACCACAAATAAGTGATCAACCAAGCAAATCCAAGCTTCAATTATGGTTAGCTCGGTCATCTTCAAGGTTCGAAGCTTTAACAGAGATAAAGTAGACATTACCACCTTTCCAATGATTTAACAAACACGGAATTTTAATTAACTATACTAATTGAAATCCTTTCACAAAGATACCTTACCAGATTTGTAACATCAAGTTGAAAACTCGATTCCTCACAAAATCCATCTCTCTAGCCTTACTAAACACTTTCAATAATCAAAACTAGACCAAATAAACTTATACTAAGCATCAATTTCATCTTTAAATCAATTTCACAAAATTCCAAAAAATCAGTTCATGAAGATGATGAAATTTGGATTTCTTTAAATTACCTCACAAATCATGTTTAATCTTGATAAATAAGATCAAAAACCTTTTAATAGATCCATTTTGAGTTTGAACATTCATTGATTTATAGATTTCCTGTCAAAATTCAAATTCCACCATTAAAGAACCATGTGTTCTTGGAAGAAGATGACATTAACAAAAATCCTTTAATTGACTCTCAAATCAGGTAAAAATGTTTCTAATCATCATAAAAACAAGTTTAGGATTGAAGATTACCTTTGATTCACTCCAAATTCGTTGATTGAAAATCTTGATTCAAGAAACTTGAGAAATTTCAGAATATTTTTGGTTACTTTTGAGAATAATTTCGAGTGAATTGATAAAGTATTTTGAAAAGGAAATTGATTAGATCTATTATTTGGTGATATGTCTTTAAAATCATTCAAAGAAAAAAAAATTTAAAGCTCTCTAATCTGATGTAAAATGTGTGAAATATGGGCTACATACATTAGTTTTAAAATTGAAACCACCCACCAGAAATTTAAAAATTGGGACATTTGCCTAATGGCCACTACCACATTTCCCTTACTTTAAAATTTAATCTTCTCCCTCCAAAATTTCAGATTCTAAGGTTTATTTGTCATATAAATACTCTAAATTTTCTCTTGTTTTACAATTAAATCTTATTTAATTAATACTTAAATTTTACTCAAATTACCCCCAATAAAAATTGTTTTAAAATTCTTTTTCAACCCAAATTATTTTCACTAATAATTATTTAAAACCTTTAAAATTAAATTTTCAAAAATATTTTCTTTTAATCGATTTTAGATGAAATTAACTTCCTATATTAAACTAAAATTTACTAGAAATCCTATAAATTCCTAGTTTCACACTTGACTACTAGACCCGGTTTAGGGATATTACAGATACCAAACTGGTATTTTGACTCCCTACACCTTCGTAAAGATAGAGGTACCATTTTAAATGCCTTAATATTGATGCCACTACTTTAGGTTACATAAATTCAACAAATAAGAACATTTAAAACATTCTGTAATAGCCCGGTTTAGACCCTAGTCGGAACAGTGGTTTTAGGACCACAAATCTGAGGTTGAAAATTTATTTTAATATTATTTTCTATGTTTAAAGCATGGTATGTGATATGTGTGAAAGTTTCGTGTGCTAATTTTACCGTTTGTGTGCTGAAATTTGTAAAAAGGACTTAATCGCGTAAAATGCGAAAGTGGCATTCCATAAGCTAAAGGTGTTTATTTGCTATGGCTTATTAAATGTAAAGTCCTTATGTTGTAATTAGACCATAACTTTAGTAAATGGACATGGATGGACATATGTTAGTGGATTTTAAATGTATTAATAAAGGTTAAAATGGGAATTAGATAATTAATGATATATTAGATAAAAACAAATGAAATTATCATCATTTTTAGTTCATCCTAGCCGAAAATAAGAAGAAGAAGATAGCCATTGAGGGCTTTTGATATTCGGCACACACTTGGCCTGATTGAGGTATGTATTTTGCTCGGTTTTTTATTATTTCTATGTTTTTTGTGATCGTTGTTATGTGTTCTAGCTAGCCCATGCTTAATTTTATGAAATTATTGATGATTTGATGAGATTCCATTGATGAATTCATGAGTTTTTTTTATGTTAAATGGTGAAATATGAAAGCTTGGTGATAGATATTCATGTTTTATAAAGTGATTTTTGACAAAAATGTCAATTAGGGGTTAATTTGTGAAAATATGAAAATGTGGGGCTAAATATGTGACTAAATGAAAAATATGGGCTACTAGGGGCATTACGGTAATTCAGCCAAGCATGGGTTAAATTGAATTTGGTGAATTTTGTGTATTTGTGAAATAGGAACTAAATTGAATACATGTGTAACTTTAAGGGCTAAAGTGAAAAAATTCCCAAATTTGTGATTTTGGATGAAATTCAATGTGTTGGTGATTATATGGGTTAATTTTGAATACATATAGATCAAGAAAAGAGGAATTCAGATTTAGATCGAGGAAAATCGAATATTATCGAGTAATTGATTTGATTCGTCAATTTCGAGTACGAGGTAAGTTCGTATGTGTAATTTCATTATAAATGCATGTAAAATGCTTTGATGTTGCATAAATTGTGATTATCATATTTCAGATAAAGTTTAAATGATGATTCCGACACTACGGAGGTGTTCAATGATGAAATCGACTAGTGAAACTTATTGGTTGAACATTAGATAGAGAATTGAATAGTTGTAAAATGTTAAGTTGATATATCGATTTGGATTTAGGCCATGCATGCTAAATGAGTTGGCTTCGGGCCATGATATCAGAACTTCAAGTGCGAATGATACATTGATTTGGCTACGGGCCATGATATCAGAACTTCGAGTGCGAAGGATACATTGATTTGGCTACGGGCCATGGTATAGGTATTCAAAGAGGAGTTATCTTGATTTGGCTACGGGTCATGGTATAGGTACTTATCTATAGAGATCTTGAGTATTCAACTTTTATTTTTAATAGTTCAACGAGTAAAGAATAACGTAATTGAGAAAGAGGTTAGTACAAGGTGGTACAGGTACGTACGGAACCTATCCATGTATTACATTGAGAAAGATCATTGAGATGGCAGTTAGTCATGTTTTAAGACATAATAAAGGTTTGTGGTTAATGTGATTTTGATTTGTTAATATGAAATTGGTTGAAATTATGCTTATGTGATGAATTGTGTAATTCACTTACGAACTTACTAAGCTATGAAGCTTACTGTGTGTTATTTGTCTATTTTATAGATCATTGAAGCTAGTTCAGACTCAGGGATCATCGGGAAACATTATCACACTATCGATCAACTTGTTGGTACTTTTGAAAGCTTTATATATATGGTATATGGCATGTATAAGTTAGTGTCATCTTAGTATGTTTTGAATTGTGATTATAGCCATGAGATTTGGCTTGTAAATATTTGTATGTATGGCCTTTTAAGTTGGCCTAAATGATGTGATTGATAAGTAAGTTATATGATGTATATAATGCTTATGTGATGGTTTGATTATGGAATGTTGAAATGGTAAGTTTTATGGTATGAAATAGGTGATAAAATGATGAGTTTATGCATTTGTAACTTATGTAAGTTGTACTAATTTTGGCATATTGATTTGGTATGCTTTGGTTGTGGAATTGAGTAATGAATTGGATGGAATTTAAATGGCATAGAATATATATGAATTTGCTGATTTTGGTTTCTTATAAATGTCTTGAAATGGTACCGTTAAAGTTGAGTTTTGTGCATGAGAAGAGGGTGGCAGATTAGCTTTGCAAATGGCCTATTTTTGTCCACCGGGTGAAGACACGGGCGTGTGTCTCAACCGTGTGTGACACATGGCTATGTCAAATGACCGTGTGTCCCCTGGGGTAGTCCTACAAATTTAAGTTAGTTTCGAGCACGGGCTAGACACATGGGCGTGTGGTCGACCGTGTGGCCTGTAACATCCCGAAATAGGGCCTAGTCAGAATAGTGGTTTCGGGACCACAAATCTAATGTTAAAATATTTATTTTATGATTATTACGAGGTCTAGAATATGAAAGTATGCATGCGTTAAAGTTTCATGAAGAAATTCTAAGTATAAAGTTCCCAATTGGAAATTAGGGACCAAATTGAATAAATTACAAAACTTGGGTTCTAGAAGAAATTTGTATGAAATTGTTTTGGATTATTAATTAGAGGTCCTTAAAGAGAAATTTTCCCAATTTCTAAGTTTTGGACAAAAATGGGCATGTATGGAAAATTTGAAAAGATTAGTAAGGAAGGGCATTTTGGTCATTTGGTTAATTAATGTAATAAAAAGGGAAAATCAAGAAAAAATTCACTCATTTTATTCTCCATGCTGTCGAATTTGAAGGGGTCTCCATAGCTAGGGTTTTCCAACATTTCAAGCTTGATAGTAAGTTAATCCTAGCCCCGTTTTTAATGTTCTTGGTATTTTTGAGATCCTTATAGCATGCTTTTTCTATTTCTACCCATATCTCAAGCTAGGGTTCATGTTTAGAAAATTACCCATGCATGAGATGCTTGTGTTTTGATGATTTATGGAGGATTATGAAAGTTTAAAGGATGGTAAACAATTTTTACTAGGTAGTTTTTCATGGAAATGACTTAAAGGACCATTTTGTAAAAGTTGTAAAAATAGGTAGAAAAATGTGAAATGAGGGAAAATTGTGGGCTACTATAAGTGAAAAATATTTGGCTAGGCTTGGGTAACCTAGAAATTACATGGATTTCATTATATGGGCCTTAGGACTAGATTGTAAAAGTTGTGAGAGGTTAAGGGAAAATTGCTCATTTTGCCCCAGGAAGGGTGTTAGGCTGGAATTGAATAATGTGAGGTGTTAATAATTCATTTTTACTGATATAGACCCTGAGGAACCAATTTCGAAAGTCGACCGTGGAAAATGAAAGGTTTCAGAATAACCGAAATACAAATCTAAAACGACTACCAAGTAAGTTCATATAACTCGAATGTAGACTATTTAAATACATTAAAAATCCATATTCCTGTATGATTTTAAATGGTGGTTTACAATGTAAATAATTTATGAAAATTGATGATATGATAAAATGTCTTAGTTGAATAAAAATGGTTATCTGATGGATACGCTATACTTACATGATACGAGATCCTGCATGTGTTGCAGAAAAGGATTTAGCCCGGACGGGTAATCCATTGATCTCGGTATAGAAAGGATCTAGCCCGGACGGGTGTTCCTAAAGTGATCTAGCCTCCCAAAGAATATGTGTGCATTATGGATTTAGCCTAGACGGGTAATCCGATTAGGGTCTGAATTTAGCCTAGACTGGTAATTTAGATCCGAGCTCATTAATAGAACAATTGTCATTAAAAGGGATTTAGCCTGGACTGATAATCCTAACATTGCTCTATGAGTTATTACTACGGGGGATTTAGCCTGGACTAGTAATCCCGCCGTAAGATGTAAGGTTCGCGGGAGTGCGTACTTGTGGTGATCACTTGTATGACTTGACGAAAATTGGCCTATCCATTGAGATTTCTGAGAAATTCAACGGGATTAAGATGAGAAATAGAGATGGAAATATTGAATTGATGAGCTCATCTAAGACTAATGATATGATGCATTGTTATGAGACTAACTTGATGATTGAGTGCATGTGATAGGAAATTATTTCATGCTTGTTGGAATCATGGCCTAATATGGTTGTATGTTAATTAATCGGTAAGTTTACTTTTTAGTTATCTGGACTTACTAAGCATATAAATGCTTATCCCTTTCTCTTTTCCCTGTCTTACAGAGCTCGTGGACTCGTGAAGATTGGAAGACGGTTGGAGAATGAACACACTATTGACTTGTTCCGCTTTGGTATATAGGTACTTTTATTTTGTTTAGTGACATGTATAGGGTTTTTGGTTATTTTGTTGGATGTGTCATTTGGCTAGCCAATGTAATGGCTTAAATGGTATACCTATTCTTTTGTATATGGCCATGAGATATGGTTCATATTGATGTAGGTTGTAAACCTACTAATGATATATGTTTATGTTTTAAATATTTCATGAGATATGATGATGAGGTTTATCATGGATGGATGCTTGAAAATGGGACCTAATAATTTGAGAGTGGACATAGCATGTAATGGTATATGGTTATAATATGGCCTAAATGTAAAATGTGCTATGTTAATCCCTCATACGAAAAGGATAATTTAGAATGTACTAAGCCGATGAGATGAGGTTAACATGCAATGAGTTATGCCAAGGTTGTTTAAGAGTATAATAAGACCATGTTATATACCATTAAAGTCTATAAGTGTGTATGGATGTTAGAGGGTGACCAAAGGCTTGGAAAATAGCCTTAAAAAGGTCCACAGGGGTAGACACAAGGCATGTGTCTAGGCCGTGTGTGACATACGGTCAGCCCCTATGGGTATGTTGCCTGGCCGTGTGTCCCTTGCACCTAAAATTTTAGGTGAGTTTGCATGGTAGTAAACACACGGGAAGAAACATGGCCGTTTGTCTCAACCACGTGGAGGACACGGCCTAGCACACGGGCGTGTGCCTTCGCCGTGTGCCTCAAAATGAATAATTATTTCATAAACAGAATGTTTGAGTTTTTGGACACGGGCGATGACACGGGCATGTCTAGGTCGTGTGAGGGACACAGGCCAGAGACACGAGCATGTGCTTGGCCGTGTGAAAACCCTGTAGGTTCAAAAATGAAATATAAATAAAAAAATTCAACATGAGTGAGGGACACAGGCGTGTCCCCAAGCACACGAGCATGTCCTTGCCTCCACACGGGCGTGTGAGGCATAACCCTAGGAACTTTACTAAAATTTTCTATGATTTTTGGTTTATTCCCGAATCGATTTAATGTATGTTAAAGACCTTGTTGGTCCATAATAGGGACACTATGATGTTGTTTAATTGGTTTTAAATTAGAATGAAATTTTATAACTGTATTTTCTGAAATGTCTGAGTATGTGTCTGGTAATGCCTCGTACTTTGTCCCAGTCTCTGGTACGGGTAAGGGGTGTTACATGGCCAAGTTAGTAAACTCCCTAATTTTCACATGGCCTGGCACACAGGTGTGTCTTGTGGCCGTGTGGACAAGTCAGTATGTATGCCCTGTTTTGCCACGACCTAGACACACAGGCGTGTCTGATGCTGTGTTAGGTACACAATCTGTTCACACGGGCGTATGACCTTGAAATGTTTGAAAATTTTCTATGTTTTTCAAAGTTTATGAATGTTATCGGTTTATTCCCGAACCTCTTTTAAGCATGTTTTAAGGTCTCATAGACCTATATAAGGGACAATGTGTTTATGAAAGAATGAGATATGATGATATATGTGATAAATGTATGAAAGTTGTATGTATAATTGTGTTGTTAAGTCCAGTAATGCCTCGTAACCCTATTTCGATGTCAGACACGGGTTGGGGGTGTTACATTTTATTGGTATCAGAGCTACGGTTTAGTCGATTTTAGGACTAACGTAGCGAGTGAGAGTCTAGCTATACTTGCCATATATATAAACTGCGATAGTGTGATGATTCCTGACAGTTAAAATGTGTTTTTATATAGCAAATGGATCCTGAAAAAGTTGTAGCTGACAATGTTGAAAGTAATTCACCCGCTCCTGCTCAATGAGCAGTGCCGACTAATTTTAGGCTGGTTTCGAGTAGTCATGGGGAAGAGGCTAAACATGCCTTCTTCCAGATAATGAGCGAGTGGTTTATGGAGTTCATTCGAAGGAATCTGGCTGCTCAACAACCTCCACCCCCATCTGTTCCTCAACAAGCCCCAATTGTACCGCAAGTGATAGATCCAATTTGATTGAGTAAGCCACTTATTGATAAGATTCGTAAACACGGGCTGAAGAGTTTTGGGCTACAGTTGATGATGATGCTGATAGGGCTAAGTTCTGGCTTGAGAACACAATTAGAGTATTTGATGAATTGTCCTGTACTCCGGAAGAATGTATTAAATGTGTGGTGTCTTTACTCAGAGACAATGCATACCATTGGTGGAAAACGTTGATATCTGTAGTTCTAGGGGAACGGATCACTTGGGAGTTCTTTCAATTCGAATTTCGAAAGAAGTACATAAGTCAACGATTTCTTGATCAGAAACATAAAGAGTTTCTAGAATTGAAACAAGGTCGAACGACTGTGACAGAGTACAATAGATAATTTGTACGATTGAGAAAATATTCTCGGGAATATGTTTCTACTAAAGAGATTATGTGTAAACGATTCGTTGATGGGCTGAATGAGAATATAAAGCTATTAGTTGAGATTCTAGAAATTAAAGAATTCATTATTTTAGTTGAAAGGGCTTGTAAAGCCAAAGATCTCAGCAAAGGAAAGAGAGAAGTTGATTTTGAAGCAAGAGATTCAAGAAGAAGATCAACTAGTAAATCTTATCAGTCTGCATCGATGAAATTTCAAGACTCGTTTAATCATTCCAATGCATCTGTGGGACATTAAGATAGAAATCGTGAAAGGCAACCTGTGAGCTCTAAAGCTCATGCTACATCAGTAGCTAGTGTTGGTAGTGTAAGAGACAACAAACCTGAATGTCAGCACTGTGGACGATGACATTTCGGAGAATGCTGGAATAAAAGAATTAAAGCCTGTTACAAATGTGGATCATTGGATCATTTTATGCGAAATTGTCCAGAGTTGATAGAAAAAGAGGATGTTTAGAACACGAGGCTGAGTAACGTTGTAAACAAGGGTAGACCACCCAGAAATACGGGAAATGTGAGTGGTGGTGGAGGTACGACACGAGACACTACAGCGAGATCTGATGCTAGAGCACCTACACGGGCCTACGCTATTCGCGCTCACGAAGAAGCATCATCTCCAGATGTTATTACCAGTACTTTTACTCTCTATGATACTAAAGTTATTGCATTGATAGATCCAAGATCTACTCATTCGTATGTATGTGTGAATTTAGTATCCAGTAAGACTTTGCCTGTTAAGTCTATTGAATTTGTAATTAGAGTATCAAACCCCTTAGGCAAGTATGTGTTGGTTGATAAAGTGTACAATAATTGTCCATTGATGATTCGGGATAGTTACTTTCCAGCTAATTTGATGTTGTTACCATTTGACGAGTTTGATATAATTTTGGGTATGGATTGGTTAATGTTTCATGATGCTGTTGTGAATTGCTATAGAAAGACGATTGATTTGAGATGTCAGAATAATGAGATTATTCAAATTGAGTCAGATGATTTGAATGGCTTGTCATCAGTGATATCTTCGATGTTAGCTCAGAAATATGTGAGAAAGGGTTGTGAAGCTTAATTGGCCTATGTGCTTGATACGAAAGTGACTGAAAAGAGATTGAATCAGTGCCTATTGTGTTTGAGTATCCGAATGTGTTTCCTGATGAGTTATCAGGTTTACCACTGATCCGAGAGGTTGAGTTTGGCATTGAGTTAATACTGGGAACTACTCTGATATCGATAGCTCCGTATAGAATGGCACCAACTGAGTTAAAAGAACTAAAGGCTCAGTTGCAAGAATTAACTTATAGAGGATTTGCTAGACCGAGTTATTCAACTTGCGGTGCTCTTGTGTTGTTTGTGAAAAAGAAAGATGGCACAATAAGAATGTGTATAGATTATAGACAGCTTAATAAAGTGACGATCAAGAATAAATATCCTTTTTCGCAGATAGAAGATTTTTTTGATCAGTTGAAAGGGGCTACAGTGTTTTCAAAGATAGATTTGAGATCGGGTTACTATCAGTTGCGAGTGAAAGACTCTGATGTTCCAAAAATTGCTTTTCGAACGAGGTACGGACACTATGAGTTTTTAGTTATGCCTTTCAAGTTAACGAATGCACCTGCTGTTTTTATGGATTTGATGAATAGAATTTTTAGACCGTATTTAGATCGTTTTGTTGTAGTATTCATTGATGACATTTTGATATATTCACAAGATGAGACTAAACATGTTGAGCATTTGAGAATTGTATTACAGACTCTGTGTGAGAAACAGTTATATGCAAAGTTCAGTAAATGTGAATTCTGGTTGCGCGATGTTAGTTTTCTAGGGCATATTGTGTCAGCATCGGGTATCCGAGTTGATCCGAGCAAGATTTCTACAATAATGGATTGGAAGCCTCCAAGAAATGTATCTAAAGTCCGTAGTTTTCTGGGACTTGCTGGGTATTATAGACGATTTGTGAAAGGCTTTTTGATGATTGCTGCTCTGTTGATAAAATTGTTACAGAAAGATACCAAGTTTGAATGGTCCGGAAAGTGTCAAAAAAGCTTTAAACAGTTAAAAGCCCTATTGAGTGAAACTCCAGTGTTAGTACAGCCAGAATCGAGTAAAGAATTCGTGATTTATAGTGATTCTTCGTTGAATGGTCTGGGACGTGTTTTAATGCAGGAAGGAAAAGTTATAGCTTATGCCTCAAGACAATTAAGTCACATGAAAAGAACTATCCGACTTATGATCTAGAATTGTAAACTATTGTGTTTGCATTGAAGATTTGGCACCACTATCTGTTTGGTGAGAAATGCCTTGTATATTTAGATCATAAAAGTTTGAAATATCTGATGACTTAGAAAGATTTGAATTTGAGACAGCGGAGGTGGTTAGAATTGCTAAAAGACTACGAGCTAGTGATTGACTATCATCCGGGAAAAACAAATGTTATTGCTGATGCTTTAAGCCAGAAATCCTTGTTTGCTTTGCATGCATTAAATACTCAGTTAGCTTTGTCTGATGATGGCTCGATTATAGCTGAGTTGAAAGCGAGACCGTTGTTTATACAACAGATTTGCAAAGCTCAGAAAGTTGATAATGAATTGTTAGTAAAACAGGCTCAATTTGATTTGAATCTTGATTCAGAATTTCAGATTGATGTTGATGATTGTTTAAGATTCAGAGGCTGAATTTGTGTTCTGAGAAATTCAAAATTGATTCAAATGATTTTAATGAAGCGCATAGGAGTCGTTTATCTGTGCATCCGGGAAGCATGAAAATGTATAATGATTTGAAACGGCTTTATTGGTGGCATGGCATGAAACGTGATATTTCAGAATTTGTTTCGAAATGTTTGATTTGTTAGTAAGTAAAAGCTAAACATCGAGTGTTGTCAGGTTTATTACAGCCTATTATGATTCTCGAGTAGAAATGGGATAGAGTGACTATGGATTTTGTATCGGGATTGCCCCTATCTCTTAGTAAGAAAGATACAATTTGGGTTGTTATTGATCGACTGACAAAGTCGGCTCATTTCATTCCAGTATGTATGGATTATTCGCTTGATAAACTTGCTGAGTTGTATATTTCTCAGATTGTGAGGTTGCACGGAGTACCTATTTCTATTGTTTCGGATAGAGATCCGAGATTTACATTGCAGTTTTGGAAGAAACTACAAGATGCATTAGGTACAAAGCTACACTTCAGTACTGCATTTAATCCGCAAACGGATGGTCAATCCGAGCAAGTTATTCAGGTACTCGAGGATATGTTGAGATGTTACATACTTGAGCTCGAAAGTACGTAGGAAAAGTATTTGCCATTGATTGAATTCATGTATAATAACAGTTTTCAATCGAGCATTAAAATGGCACCATATGAAGCTTTATATGGTCAGAAATGTAGAACACCATTGTACTGGACTGAGCTTATCGAGAATAAGATCCACGGGGTTGATCTGAATAGAGGGACTGAAGAAAAAGTGACAGTGATTTGTGATAGTTTGAAAGCAGCGTGAGATCGACAGAAATCATATACAGATTTAAAACGGAAAGATTTTGAGTTTCAGATCGGGGATAAGGTGTTTTTAAAAGTATCTCCATGGAAAAAAAATACTTCGATTTAGTCGTAAAGGCAAATTGAGTCTGAGGTTTATCGGATCGTATGAGGTTATCAAGCGAGTAGGACCAGTGGCTTATTGGCTAGTATTGTCATCTGAGTTAGAAAAGAGACATAATGTATTTCATGTATCGATGCTCGGACGATATAGATCCGATCCCTCACATGTGATTTTTCCGTTTGAGATTGAGATTCAGTCTGGTATGACATATGAAGAAGAACCGATCCGTATTTTGGCTCGCGAGATTAAAGAATTGAGAAATAAGAATATTGCATTAGTGAAAGTATTGTGGCTTCGGAACGGGGTAGAAGAAGCTACGTGGGAACCCAAGGATGCGATGAGAAAGCAATATCCAAACCTATTCACTGGTAAGATTTTCGGGAATGAAAATCCCTAAGGGGGAGAGTTGTAACAACTCAGTTTACAACCAAGTCAGAACAGTGGTTTTGGGACCACGAATCCAATGTTGAAAAATTATTTTAATATTAATTTATGTGTTTACAGCATGGTATGTGATATGTGTAAAAGTTTGGTATGCTAATTTTACTATTTGTCTACTTAAATTTGCAAAAAGGACTTAATCACGTAAAATGCAAAAGTGGCATTCCATAAGTTAAAGGTGTTTATTTGCTATGACTTATTAAATTTGAAGTCCTTATGTTGTAATTAGACCATAACTTTAGTACATGGACGTGGATG
Source organism: Gossypium longicalyx (assembly GCA_025698465.1). Classification (NCBI taxonomy): domain Eukaryota; kingdom Viridiplantae; phylum Streptophyta; class Magnoliopsida; order Malvales; family Malvaceae; genus Gossypium; species Gossypium longicalyx. Next base: position 82,270,827 of record CM046997.1, read on the forward strand.
GACATATGTTAGTGGATTTTAAATGTATTAATAAAGGTTAAAATGGTAATTAGATTATTAATGATATATTAGATAAAAACAAAAGAAATTATCATCATTTTTAGTTCATCCTACCCGAAAATAAGAAGAAGATAGCCATTTAGGGCTTTTGATATTCAACACACACTTGGCTTGATTGAGGTATGTATTTTGCTCGATTTTTTATGATTTCTATGTTTTTGTGATCGTTGTTATGTGTTCTAGCTAGCCATGCTTAAATTTATGAAATTTTTGATGATTTGATGAGATGCCTTTGATGAATTAATGAGTTTTGTGATGTTAAATGGTGAAATATGAAAGCTTGGTGATAGATATTCATGTTTTATAAAGTGATTTTTGACAAAAATGTCAAATTGGGGTGAATTTATGAAAATGTGAAAATTTGGGGTTAAATATATGAATAAATGAAAAATAAGGGCCACTACGGCCACTATGGTAATTCAGTCAAGCATGGGTTAAATTGAATTTGGTGAATTTTGTGTATTTGTGAAATAGGGACTAAATTGAATACATGTGTAACTTTAAGGGCTAAAGTGCAAAAATGCCCAAATATTTGATTGTGGATGAAATTGAATGTGTTGGTGATTAAATGGGTTAATTTTGAATACATATAGATCAAGAAAAGAGGAATTCGAATTTAGATCGAGGAAAATCGAAGATTATTGAGTAATCGATCCGATACGTTAATTCCAAGTACGATGTAAGTTCGTATGTCTAACTTCATTATAAATGCATGTTAAATGCTTTGATATTGCATAAACTGTGATTATAATATTTCAGATAAAGTTTAAATGATGATTTTGATGCTACAGAGGTTTTCGATGATGAAATCGACTAGTGAAACTTATTGGTTGAACATTAGATAGAGAATTGGATAGCTGTGGAATGTTAAATTGATATATCGGCATGGCTTCGGGCCATGCATGTTGAATGAGCTGGCTTCGGGCCATGATATCAGCACTTCGAGTGCGAATGATACCTTGATTTGGCTACGGGCGATGGTATAAGATTCAAAGAGGAGTTACCTTGATTTGGCTATGGGCCATGGTATAGATAATCCGGGATAAGTTACCTTGATTTGGCTACGAGCCATGGTATAGGTACTTATCTATAGAGATCTTGAGTATTCAACTTTTATTTTGAATGGTTAAACAAGTATAGAATGACATAATTGAGAAAGAGGTTAGTACGAGGTTGTACAGGTACGTACGGAACCTATCCACGTATTACATTCAGAAAGATCATTGAAATGGCATTTGATCATGTTTTGAGACATGATAAAGGTTTGTAGTTAATGTTATTTTCATTTGGTAATATGAAATTGGTTGAAATCATGCTTATGTGATGAATTGAGTAATTCACTTGCAAACTTACCAAGCTATGAAGCTTAATGTGTGTTATTTGTCTATTTTATAGATCATAAAAGCTAGTTCAGACTCGGGGATTGTCGGGAAGCGTCATCACACTATCAATCAACTTGTTGTACTTTTAAAGCTTTATATATATGGTATATGGCATGTATAAACTAGTGTCATCTTAGTATGTTTTAAATTGTGATTATAACCATGAGATTTGGCTTGTAAATATTGGTATGTATGGCCTTTTAAGTTGGCCTAAAAGATGTGATTAATAAGTAAGTTATATGATGTATATAATGCTTATGTGATGGTTTGATTATGGAATGTTGAAATGGTAAGTTTTGTGGTATGATGTAACAGTCTGACTTAGGCCCTAGTCCGAACAGTGGTCTCGGGGCCACAAATTCGAAGTTTGGAAAATTATTTTTCACTATTATTATGAGGTTATATCATGATTATATTAGTGTATGAAAAATTTGGTGAGTTAATTTTGACATTTGCGAGCTCGATTGCGAAAAAGAACTAAATCGCAAAAAAGGAAAAATGTTGCATTTTAGTACCCAAATGTTTTAAGTAGCTAGAGAACTAAAATTTTGGGCTTTAAATGAGAAATTAAACCCCTAGAAACAAGGTGGCCGGCCATAGGAGACAAATTTAGTCAAAATGTCAATATTAGGTGGCTTGATGACATAATTTTGTGATATAATATTACCTATGAGCTTAGCTATTATTTCTTTCTTCTTCACACCTTCTCTCCACTGAAAATATCAAGAAAAGAGGGGTTTTGAAGCTTTGAAATTTCAACAACTTATCACCTCAACAAGTAAGTGATTTCCATGTCCTTAGTTGATGATTTTTGCATTTTTGGGACCTTTAAAGCATGAGCATCCAAATGAGGGGTTTATTTTGCAAAATGATTAAGAGTTTAGGGTTTTGCCATGAATGGATTAGTGATGTTTTATGAGTTTTTATGGAGGAATATGAGTCTTAGAAGAGTTTTTAACAACTTTTGTGAAAGGTGTTAGCATGAAAACACCTAAAGGGGCTATTTTGCACAAGTTGCAAAATAGGTGATAAATGTGTGAAATAGTGAAATTTTGGGGTTGCTACAAGAGTAGAAAGAGTTCGGCTAGGCTTGAAATATGAATAAATTCGATAAAAAATCAATTCTCGATCATAGGGCTAAAATGATCATTTTGCCAAAGTCTAGGGGGCAAAATGGTCATTTTACCAAAAATGTGAATTTGTGGTAGCCTAATTATAATTAGTGACTAAATGAGTGCATTTTGTTATTCTAGATCAAGTTTTTCCAAATCTGAACCTAGACCGGGGGAAACCTAGGCAAATCGACTAAACCAACCAGTCGAGTACATTTTGTAAACCGAGGTAAGTTGTACGTAAATGATAAAACTATATTATTAATATATGTGTTTAAGTTGTCATTGAATGGATATAGCATGAATTGCTTGATTGCGTATTGAGAATGCATAAATACAATGAGATGATAGGACTCCCGTTAGAACACTAGGTAGTATACCGAATATTCTAGCTGTGACATTTGGGTCACTTGTGTGAGCTAGAGTAAGACATGTCTGGGACATGCGTCTGCCACATTATGATAGCCAGTGTAAGACCATGTTTGGGAAATGGCATTAGCATTTGAGATGAGTGCTAGAGTAAGACATGTCAGGGACACGTATCGACCTCGATAATGATAGTCACTATAAGACCATGTCTGGGACATGGCATCGACTTGAGATGTGAGCCAGTGTAAGACTATGTTCGGGACATAGCATCGACACCTTACCCCTAGATTAAGGTTTATAGAAGGACCGGTAATGTACCGAATGATTCAATGGGGTAAGTATGTTTGCGAGTTAATAATGAAAACATAATCATGTTGCGAGTGATACAGGTACCAAATTGGTACATATGAGAAATGAGCTCATTAGAGAGCATATGACTCGTATGGATGGTAATGAGTAAGTGATATTTATGCTTATCCTTGTGTTATGAGCATGATGATTATTGATGAATTGTTGTTGTATGTTTATTTATATGCAACTAACTAAGCTTTTATGCTTACCCTCCTTCCTTTCTGTTTTCTTATAGTGCCGCCTATTTAACTCGAGGATCACTTGGAGTTAGAGATATCGGCCACACTATCGTCTGAAACTTTCGGTCTAGTTGGATTTATATTTTTGAATATGGCATGTATAGGGCTTAAACTTGATTATTTTGTGTCCTTAAGCATTGGCCTAATGTGTAGGCTTGGGATAAGTCCCACACTTTGAATTTGGTATTGATATTGACTATTACTCATTTTGATTATGCAAAGATGATATTTCCTTGGTTGAGTATATTGTCTTAGGAAAAAAATATCTATTTTAGCTGATTAGGTTGTATGGTATAGACTAGAATTGATGTTGGTTGAGTTTGTGCTGATTGATGTAAATAAGGGTGGCAAATAGGCTTGGCAAATAGCCTTATTTTATCCACACAGGTAGGCACACGAGTGTGTGTCTAGGCCATATATGATACACGGTCAGCCCCATGGGCGTGTGATGTGGCCGTGTGTCCCTTGCACATAAAAATTTCAAGTCAGTATACATGGTAATAACCATAAGAACGGAGACACGGTCGTGTGTCTCAGCCGTGTGGAGGACATGGCCTAGCACACGGGCATGTGCTATGGCCATGTGACATGTTGGGTGTGTTGATGTCAGATACAAAATATTCAAGTTTTCTCACACGGGCTAAGACACGGGCGTGTCAAGGCCGTGTGAGCAACACGGGCCAGGGACATGGGCGTCTGTCCAGGCTGTGTGAAGTCTGCACTTGAAAATTTGTAAAATGGTGTAAATAAATTGGCCACACTGGTAAGGGACATGGGTGTGTCCCTAGGTGTTTAGGCCATGTGAGACACACGGGTCATCAATACGGCCATGTTAGGATGGTCACACGAGTGAGTTACCTTTCCATACGGGCATGTGCCCTGTCTTAAATGCAAAGTTTGCATAGGTTGGATAAGGACCCGTAAGGATTCGGAATGGTTTCCAATGGTCGATCTAGGCCTCGTAGGCCCATATTAAGAGGTTTAAAGTAGAAATTTAAAATTTTTTAAATTGGACCGAGTCTTGGTGACTTAAAATGGGTTGCATGTACATGATCAAGTGATAATGCCTTGTACTCTGACCCGGCTTGGGTTACGGATATGAGGTGTTACAATTAGTGGTATTAGAGCTATGGTTTAGTCGGTTCTAGGACTAACCTAGTGTGATTACGAGTCTAGCTATACATGCCTTAAAAATATATTGATAGTGTGGTGACTCCTGACGATTATGAATTATGTTTTCATATAGTAAATGGATCCTGATAGAGCCACGGCGGATGACGTGGAAAATAACGCGCCGGCTCCCGCCGAAGGGAACGCGCTAGTGGAAAGTGAGCCCATGAATATGGGCCAAGGCGGAGGAGCTAGGGAAGCCTAGCTCCGAATGATGGATGCTTGGTATACGGAGTTTGTTCGTGCGTATCCAAATACTCCACCTCCCCCACCTTTTCTGATTCCTCAGTATGCCCTGGTAGCTCCGCAAGGTGCAGACATGTTTAGAAGGGAGAAGCCTCCGGTAGACAAGATCCGGAACAAAGGGCCAAAGAATTTCGGGCTAGTATAAATGATGACCCGAAGAGGGCAGAGTTCTAGCTAGAAAATACCATAAGGGTATTTGATGAACTGTCATGCACACCTGAAAAGTGTGTGAAGTGTGTCGTGTCACTTCTACGGGACTCGACTTATCAGTGGTGGAAAATATTTGTGTCTGTGGTACCGAGAGAGAGGATTAATTGGGAATTTTTCCAGGAGAAATTTCAAAAAAGTACATTAGCCAAAGATTTATTGACCAAAGATTTATTGACCAAAAGAGGACGGAATTCTTAGAGCTAAAGTAAGGTCAATTGTCTGTGACGGAGTACGAGCGTGAATTCGTGAGGCTCAATATGTATGCGCGAGAATGCATGTCTTTAGAAGCCACAATGTGAAAAAGATTTGAGGATGGCCTTAATGAAGATATCTAAGTGTTTGTGGGCATCCTAGAATTAAGAGAATTTGTGGCGCTCGTCGAGAAAGCATGTAAGGCAGAGGAGTTGGTAAAGGAGAGGAGGAAAGCGACCATTGAGTCACGAGACGTAAAAAGAGGCAGATGGGGAAGTCACATCAGTCCTCCTCCAAAAGATCAAAGGAATTCTCCACCTGATCGAATGCTTCGGTGGGGTATTCAAATAGAAACAAGAACCAGCAGAGCAAGGCATCTAGAGCCCAGACCACCTCGGTCGCGAGTGTCGGTAGTGCTCGGCCAAATAGGTCAGAGTGTTTACAATGTGGGAAACGTCACTTCGGTAAGTGCCGAGGAAACGGGAGGGGCTGCTTCAAATGTGGGTCACTAGACCACTTCATCCGTAATTGCCCCGAATTGGATGACAGAGAGAGAAAGCAAGATGTGAAAGCAAGTAGTGATTCCTCGAGGGGTAGACCACAGAAGAACTCGGGCAGTGGGGCCAACAGCAGAAGTGCCCCTAGAGATACTGCAGTGGGGTTCGTGGGCAGGGCTCTTGCAAGGACCTATGTGATATGAGCCTATGAAGAGGCAGAGTCTCCCGACGTAATCACTGGTACTTTTTCTGTCCACAATATAGTTGTTGTTACTTTGATTGACCCGAGATCTACCCACTCGTATATTTGCATGGAATTAATACCCCGTATGACCATGATAGTAGAGTCCATAGAGTTTGTGATAAAAGTGTATAACCCGTTAGGCAAGCATATGTTAGTGGACCAAGTATGTAGAAATTGTCCATTGACAATTAGAGGCCATTGTTTTCCAGCCAACTTGATGTTGTTGTCATTTAATGAATTTGATATAATCCTCGGGATGGATTGGTTGGCCTCCCATGGTGTTGTAGTAGATTGTTGACGAAAAGTAATAGATTTGAGATGTGAAGATGGGAATGTTCTTCGAGTTGTACCAGATGAGTCAGAAAATCTATTGGTAGTAATATCGTTATTGACTGCTGAGAAATATTTGAAAAAGGGATATAAGGCTTATATAGCTTTTATGCTGAATACTCAAGTGTCTGAGTTAAAGATTGAATCAGTGCCGGTAGTCTGCGAGTTTACAGATGTATTCCTAGAAGAGTTACCCGGATTACCTCCAGCAAGGGAGGTTAAGTCTGAGATTGAATTAGTCCCTGGAATGGTTCCTATCTCGATCGCCCCGTATAGAATGGCTCCAACAGAATTGAAAGAGTTGAAAGTACAGTTGCAAAAGCTAACAGGAAAGGGTTTTGTGAGATCGAGCCTTTCCCCATGGGGTGCTCCGGTACTCTTTGTGAAGAAGAAAGATGGGTCGATGAGTAGTAAGAGTGAAAAACAAGTATCCTTTGCCAAGGATTGATGATTTGTTCGATTAGTTGAAGGGAGCCACCATGTTTTCTAAGATCGTCCTGAGCTTTGGCTACTATCAGCTAAGAGTTAAAGAGCAAGATGTGCCGAAGACTGCATTTTGAATATGATATAGGCATTATGAGTTCCTCGTCATGCCTTTTGCCTTGACTAACGCCCTGACAGTTTTTATAGATCTGATGAACCGCATTTTTAGGTCGTATTTGGATAAGTTTGTCGTTGTCTTCATCAATGACATATTAATTTACTCACGTGATAAGTGTGAGCACGCGGATCATTTGAGAGTTGTATTGCAAACCTTAAGAGACAAGCAGTTGTACGCCAAATTCAGTAAGAGAAAAATTTGGCTTAAAGAGGTCGGGTTCCTAGGACACATTATGTCAGGTGACGAGCTCTGAGTGGACCCAAGCAAGATATCGGCTATTGTTGAGTGGAAACCACCAAGGAATGTGACAGAGGTCCGAAGCTTTTTGGGTTTGGCTGGATACTATAGACGTTTTGTAAGAGAATTCTCTATGATAGCTACCCCAATGACTAAACTACTGCAAAAAGATGTCAAGTTTGAATGGACGAAAAAATGCCAGCAAATTTTCGAGAAATTAAAAGCTTTGTTAACGGAAGCCCTGGTGTTAGTGCAACCGGAGTTGGGCAAGGAATTTGTGATTTATAGCGACGCCTTCTTGAATGGGTTAGGGTGTGTACTTATACAAGAAGGTGAGGTCATAGCTTACACTTCTAGACAACTGAAGCCATATGAGAAAAACTACCCGACGCATGATTTAGAGTTGACTGCCATTGTGTTTGCATTAAAAATCTGGAGACATCATCTGTATTGCGAGAAATGCCGAGTATTTACTGACCATAAGAGCTTAAAATACTTGATGACATAGAAGGAGTTGAATCTGCGGCAATGCCGATGGTTAGAACTAATAAAAGATTATGAGTTGATTATTGACTACCATCCAGGAAAGGCGAACGTAGTCGTTGATACTTTGAGTAGAAAGTTGTTGTTTGCCTTGAGTGCCTTGAATGCTTAGTTGACCACATCCAATGAGGGTTCGGTTCTAGTAGAGTTGGTGGGGTAGACCGACATTTCTTAAAGAGATCCGTGAAGCTCAGAAAGGTGATAAGAAATTATAAGCTAAGGTGGCTCAGTATGAATTGAGAATTGAATTAGACTTTAGTATTGATGCCGATGGATGTATAATGTACTGGGACAGAGTTTCTGTACCCAAGAAAAGTGAACTTATACAAAAGATCTTGAGTGAGGCTCATATTAGTGGTTTGTCCGTCCATCCGGGAAGTGTGAAAATGTACAACGACCTTAAGAAAATGTATTGGTGGTCGGGTATGAAGAGAGACATTTCAGAGTTTGTGTCCAAGTGCCTAGTATGTTAGCAAGTAAAGGTTGAACATGAAGTACCTTTGGGTCTACTTCAACCTATCATGGTCCCCGAGTGGAAGTGGGATTGGATCACTATGGATTTTGTGGCGGGTTTTCCGTTAACCCTTGAAAAGAAAGATGCAGTATGGGTTGTTGTGGATAGGCTAACTAAGTCATCACATTTTATACCAGTGCATACTGATTAATCCCTCGAGAAGTTAGCCGACTTATATATTTCCAAGATTGTGAGGCTTCATGGAGTGCCATTATCGATTATCTCAGACTGAGACCTGAGGTTTACCTTGAGGTTTTGTAAGAAGTTACAAGAGGATTTGGGAACTAAGTTGAGTTTTAGCAAGGCATTTCATCGGCAAACCGTCGGGCAGCCGGAAAGAGTAATTCGAATATTAGAAGACATGTTGTGGTGTTGTGTTCTTGAATTTCATGGAAGTTGAGAAAGATACTTACCATTAGTTGAATTTGCCTACAACAACAGTTATCAGACAAGTTTGAAAATGGCGCCCTGTGAGGCTTTGTACGGACGAAAATGTCGAACGCCCCTATACTGAATTAAGCTAAGAGAAATACAGATTCATGGGGTCGACTTAGTCAAGGAGACCGAAGAAAAAGTTAAGGTTATTCGTGATTGTTTAAAGGCCACTTCGGATAGACAAAAATCCTATGCAGATTTAAAACGAAAAGAAATCGAGTTTCAAGTCAGTGATAAGGTGTTTTTAAAAGTATCTCTTTGGAAGAAGGTCCTCAGATTTGGCTGAAAGGGAAAATTAAGTCGGCGTTTTATCGAACCTTATGAGGTGATTGAGAAAATTGGGCTGGTAGCCTATCGGTTAAGATTGCCATCGGAATTGGAAAAGAGCCATGATGTATTCCATGTATCCATGCTACGCAAATACCGCTCTAACCCTTCGCATGTGATTAAGCCGGCAGACGTTGAGATTCATCTAGACATAACCTATGGAGAAGAATCGGTCAAGATTTTGGCTTGGGAAATTAAATAGTTAAGGAATAAGAGTATAGCATTAGTGAAAATTTTGTGGCATAGACATGGAATCGAAGAAGCCACGTGGGAACCCGGGGAGGCTATGAAAGAGCAGTACCCGAACTTATTCACCAGTAAGATTTTCGAGGACAAAAATCCCTAAGGCGGAGAATTTTAACAGCCCGATTTAGGGCCTAGTCAGAACAGTGGTCTCGGGACCACAAATTCGAAGTTTGGAAAATTATTTTTACTATTATTATGAGGTTATATCATGATTATATTAGTGAATGAAAAATTTGGTGAATTAATTTTGATATTTCTGACCCCGATTGTGAAAAAGAACTAAATCGCAAAAAGGGAAAAAGTTGCATTTTAGTACCCAAATGTGTTAAATAACTAGAGAACTAAAATTGGGGGCCTTAAATGAGCAATTAGACCCCTAGAAATAAGGTGGCTGGCCATAGGAGACAAATTTAGCCAAAAGGTCAATATTAGGTGGCTTGATAACATAATTTTGTGATAAAATATTACCTATGAGCTTAGCTATTATTTCTTTCTTCTTCACACCTTCTCTCCACTGAAAATATCAACAAAAGAGGGGTTTTGAAGCTTTGAAATTTCAACAACTTATCACCTCAACAAGTAAGTGATTTCCATGTCCTTAGTTGATGATTTTTGCATTTTTGGGACCTTTAAAGCATGAGCATCCAAATGAGGGGTTTATTTTGCAAAATGATTAAGAGTTTAGGGTTTTTCCATGAATGGATTAGTGATTTTTGCTGAGTTTTTATGGAGGAATATGAGTCTTAGAAGAGTTTTTAACAACTTTTGTGAAAGGTGTTAGCATGAAAACACCTAAAGGGGCTATTTTGCACAAGTTGCAAAATAGGTGATAAGTGTGTGAAATAGTGAAATTTTGGGGTTGCTACAAGAGTAGAAAGAGTTCGGCTAGGCTTGAAATATGAATAAATTCGATAAAAAATCAATTCTCGATCATAGGGCTAAAATGATCATTTTGCCAAAGTCTAGGGGGCAAAATGGTCATTTTACCAAAAATGTGAATTTGTGGTAGCCTAATTATAATTAGTGACTAAATGAGTGCATTTTGTTATTCTAGATCAAGTTTTTCCAAATCCGAACCTAGACCGGGGGAAAGCCAAGCAAATCGACTAAACCAACCAATCGAGTACATTTTGTAAATCGAGGTAAGTTGTACATAAATGATACAACTATATTATTAATATATGTGTTTAAGTTGTCATTGAATGGATATAGCATGAATTGCTTGATTGCGTACTGAGAATGCATAAAGACAATGAGATGATAGGACTCTCGTTAGAACACTAGGTAATATACCGAATATTTTAGCTGTGACATTTGGGTCACTTGTGCGAACTAGAGTAAGACATGTCTGGGACATGCGTCTGCCACATTATGATAGCTAGTGTAAGACCATGTTTGGGACATGGCATCAGCATTGAGATGAGTGATAGAGTAAGATGTGTAAGGGACATGAATCGGCCTCGATAATGATAGTCACTGTAAGACCATGTTTGGGACATGGCATCAACTTAAGATTTGAGCCAGTGTAATACTATGTTCGGGACATAGCATTGGCACCTTACCCCTAGATTAAGGTTTATAGAAGGACCGACAACATACTGAATGATTCAATGGTGTAAGTATGTTTACGAGTTAATAATGAAAACATAATCCTGTTGCGAGTGATACAGGTACCAAATTGGTACGTATGAGAAATGAGCTCAATAGAGAGCATATGACTCGTATGGATGGTAATGAGTAAGTCATACTTATGCTTATACTTGTGTTATGAGCATGATGATTATTGATGAATTGTTGTTGTATGTTTTTTATATGCAACTTACTAAGCTTTTATGCTTACCCTCCTTCCTTTCCATTTTCTTACAGTGCCGCCTATTTAGCTCGAGGATCACATGGAGTCAGAGATATCGGTCACACTATCGTCTGAAACTTTCAGTATAGTTGGATTTATATTTTTGAATATGGCATGTATAGGGCTTAAACTTGATTATTTTGTGTCCTTAAGCATTGGCCTAATGTGTAGGCCTGGGATAAGTCCCACACTTTGAATTTGGTCTTGGTATTGACTATTACTCATTTTGATTATGCAAAGATGATATTTCCTTGGTTGAATATATTGCCTTAGGAAAGAATGTCTATTGTAGCTGATTTGGTTGTATGGTATAGACTAGAATTGAGGTTGGTTGAGTTTGTGCTAATTGATGTAAATAAAGGTGGCAAATAGGCTTGGCAAATAGCCTTATTTTGTCCACACGGGTACGCACATGGGCATGTGTCTAGGTTCTGTGTGACACACAGTCAGCCCCATGCGCGTGTGATGAGGCCGTGTGTCCCCTGCTAGTAAAAAAATCAAGTCAGTATGCATGGTAATAACCACACGGGTGGAGACACGGCCGTGTGTCTCAAGTGTGTGGAGGACATGGCCTAGCACACGGGCGTGTACTATGGCTGTGTGACATATTGGGTGTGCTGGCGTCAAAAATAGAATACTCAAGTTTTCTCACACGGGCTAAGACACAGGCGTTTCAAGGCTGTGTGAGCAACACAGACCAGGGACACGGGCGTGTGTCCAGGCCGTGTGAAGTCTGCACTTGAATTTTTGTAAAATGGTGTAAATAAATTGGCCACATAGGTAAGGGACACGGGTGTGTCCCTAGGTGTTTAGGCCATCTGAGACACACGGGTCATCAACACGGCTATGTTAGGATGGTCACACGGGGGTGTTACCTTTCCACACGGACGTGTGCCCTGTCTTAAATGCAAAGTTTGCATAGGTTGGATAAGGACCCGTAAGGATTCCAAATGGTTTCCAATGGTCGATCTAGGCCACGTAGGCCCATATTAAGAGGTTTAAAGTAGAAATTGAAAAAGTTTTAAATTGGACCGAGTCTTGGTGACTTAAAATGGGTTGCATGTACGAGATCAAGTGGTAATGCCTTGTACTCCGACCCATCTTGGGTTACAGATATGGGGTGTTACATATGAAATAGGTGATAAAATGATGAGTTTATGCATTTGGATCTTATGTAAGTTGTGCTGATTTTGGCATATTGATTTGGTATGCTTTAGTTGTGGAATTGAGTAGTGAATTGGATGGAATTTAAATGGCATAGAATATGTATGAATTGGCTGATTTTGGTTGCTTATAAATGTCTTGAAATGGTACCATTAAAGTTGAGTTTTGTGCATGAGAAGATGGTGGAAAATTGGCTTTGCAAATGGCCTATTTTTGTCCACGGGGTAGAGACACGGGCGTGTGTCTCTGCCGTGTGCGACACCTGGCTATGTCACACGACCGTGTGTACCCTGGGGTAGTCCCACAAATTTAAGTCAATTTTAAGCATAGGCTAGACACACAGGCGTGTGGTCGGCCGTGTGGCCAATTCAGTAACCTCCCTAATTTTCATACTGCCTGGCACATGGGCGTGTCTTGTGGCCCTATTTTGCCACAGCCTAAACGCATGGGCATGTGACCTTGAAATGTTTGAAAATTTTCTATGTTTCTCAAAGTGTATGAATGTTATTGGTTTAGTCTCGAACCTGTTTTGAGAATGTTTTAAGGTCTCACAAACCAATATAAGGGACAATGTGTTTATGAAAGAATGAGATATGATGATATATGTGATAAATGTCTGAAAGTTGTATGTATAATTGTGTTGTAAGTCTGGTAATGCCTCGTAACCCTATTCCGGTGTCGGATGCAGGTTAAGGGTGTTACACATTCAAACTTAGTCTTTAAACCTCATGCTTTATTCACCTAGTCACCTAAGCACCAAAATGTCTAAACAATAAATCAAACACCATCTCCAAGTTCTCAAGCTTCCAAACTTACAAAATATGCAAATAATCCCAAATACGTCTTAACAAAACTGATAAAAATGTCTACAACATTGCATTTTCATTCCCTAAAGCTAGAATAAGCAAAATACCTACTGTAGTGAGTAAAGAATGGCTTGGATCAATCTTTTAACGGCCACATCGCTCGCATTGGGAACGCAACTACTTTGCAAAGGATAAAATAGAGTATGTGAGTTTAACAAGGTCAGTGAATGCATAGAACAACCACTACGTGAACAAGTCGTCACGCATCAATCAAATAACATACAACATATTCCCAAAACATCATTAACTAAGTGTCATAATTCACATATTTAGTCATATTCCATTCATTCTTTACACCTTATCTATACGAACGTTTAGGCATACATATAGCAATATTCTGACACATATCAATCACATATAAGCACATATAATTACATAATATTGCATTTAGTCATAGTGTATAATAATTTGGCTTTTGAGTTTATGAAACATAAAGTGGATCCTATCATCGCTCATCGGATACTTGGATCTCCAACACACCACATATAGACTCGTAGAGTCAAACATATCCCATAAGCGAAGGATATACCTAAGGCTCTCCAACACACCAAACATACATATCCCAGTGAATGGAGCTTGCCTCATATTCCTTTGTCTCTCCAAAACTATCCTTGGACCTCAATGCCCTATATATCACAACACAAATAAGTGAGTACTTACAATTTTATTGCATGCCAACTATATCCAACAGTTTTATCAACTTACTAGGCCAAAATATCCATAATGTCATCAAATATTACTTACCGATTATCCGCACGTATTCACCGTATAATCATATCGTTAGCACATTATACACACTATCACATGACATGAATAACATACCCTCATATTCACCGTCACAATAGTCATCACAACATGTTCATATTTCATCACATCGTAATTCTCTTTATCACAATTCACAAACATATTTATCAAAAATACACAATGAATCATCTACGAGCAATGATTCTAAAACAATTACCAAAATATTTTCTTTAGCCAAAAAACAGAAAGCTTAGAAAAGCTTCCCTTTGCTTACTCTACTTGATGAAGGTCCCATCGACTCCAACACTATCCCTAAACCTGACTGAGACAGAAAGACCAAGTCTAGGATGTCAAGTGAACTTACCAGAAAATAGATGCACTTAAAGCCAGTTTAATCGTTATATAGATAAGTCTTAAAACCACCAACATAATTCAATCTTAAAACTTAAAGTCAAAAAACAAAAAACACTTTTAAACACGCACACATATATATTTAATATAGAATCATCAGGTGACCTACCGACTATTTAAATCTTGGAGTTTCTTGATATGCATTCAGTCTAATTAGTAAATTGCAACCTAATGTATAATATAAATACTCAATTTACGTAAAATAACTCAGATATTATTGAGAATTCAGACAACACACTTAGTCTTATGCAATTAGATTAATAATTCACAATAGTTTTGGATACAGAGTAGCTCAGATACATAACAAATCAGATACAAAAATAGATTCAGATGTAATAGTTATCCTACCCCCATCCACTACACACCATCTCTGACCAACCCAACATACCAGTAGGTATATAATACCCGTCTAGCCCTACGGACCTCATAGTGTCAATACGACATGTTGCAGTGTTTACAGTTTCACTGCCAATTCAGATATAAGTAAAGGTTATTTGACCATCAGATCAATACAAAACACTTCCTTAAAATCATAATTCCTACCCCATACAAATGCAGTGAACAGATGACCAATATATATATGCTTATGTAGATACAATCATACAATTCCAGTATAATAGAGGGTTGAAATTCTTGTGAATTGTCTTATACGGGTATGTAAAACCAGTTTATAATCATAATAAAGCAGATCATATAGTTGAGTTTAGTTCATACATATCTTACAGATGACTTACACTCGCTTCGTACAGCGATTATGGCGTTAGCAAAAATTTTGTGATTTAGGCTCACATGTTTGTATAGGTGCCTGTATGACTCCACACGGCCGTGTGGTTGCACGCGTTTCCCTATACACCAAGTCAGAGAGTCACTTAGTCTGGGCACATGCTCGTGTACCTCACACGATCTACCACACGTCCGTGTCCACTGCCCATGTATTCCTGATACAAAAATGATGAGTTACATGGTCTAAACACACGCCCATGTACTAGCCTATGTGACTACTGCACCTTAATATCTCATGCACGGCCTACGACATGCTTGTGTAGCTCGTCTGTGTGTCTCAAATCCAAAGTCAGTCAGTTACATGGTCCACTACTCAACTTTCTATATGGCCATGTGATAATCTGTGTGCCGTCATCTATCCCGTTTTCAACAAAAAAAATGCAGAAGAAAAGGGTTTTGATACCCTGACCTTGAAACAAGCTAGGACTCCCAAAGCCTAAAAACAAAATCCAACTACTCAATTAATAGAAATTCAAGAGATACGCTAAATCACAACAATAATCAACACCAAAACCTTTAACGTACAAACCCAAAATGAACAAAACTTACTTACCAAAAGTTCAATAGTGCAAGCTTGCATTCTAGACGACAAGAAAAGCATTAGGCGTCTCTTAAACTTCCCCTAAACTTTTGTAACCAGGAGCAAACAAAGAAAAACAAAACCGATCAACACCATCACCTTGGAATTTCAAGAAATTTGAAATTCATACATAAAAACCAAAATTACTACGATTAAATCTTACCTCTAGGCACAGAAACAACCAACAGTACGATACGATTCATTAACCCAACAGAACATTATACGAAGTGAAAATTCAAGAACAATGCCAAAAGAAAGAAGAAAAGGAAAAATAGAAGTAAACAGTGTGGGAGAGTAGTTAATGTATAAGAACATTCATTTCAAATCCTAAAATTGGTATTTATAGAGAAGTGAAAAAACATTAATCCTTAGTGCACACATAAAGATTCGAGCATAGGACCACTGACAAAAACATATGCGTAACCATTGAACAAACAGACTCATTCTTGGAACCTCAATGCACAAAATCTAACTTAAGTGATACATGCAAGTCTAAAAGTTTAATTAAAGAATACGCAAAACTTCAAAAGATATGACTTGAACCTTAGACCTTTAGTGAGCAACGAAAGCGCATTACTGCCGAAACACCCACATTTCCATTAACATAACCTAAAAAGAAAACTCATAATTTTTGGGGTGTTACAGACACTTTAACAAGACAAACCGTACATATATTCAATCAACAACCCGTCAATAAATCACCTCAAACAACCACAAACACAAGCCTAAGCTAAATTCTTTTCTAACCAAAACCTTTAGTACAACAAACTTAAAATTTGAATAACTCAGTCTACGATTAATCTTTTTGAATGAAACGAATTTCATTCATCTACATATTCAGCTAATTTTTCACCTTTGAACTTCACAAAATTACACGTTTTAAGGTATCAAATTTTTTTAAGTTTTGGCCATTACAACTAAAATTCATTAAAACCCGAGAAATCCTTGACAAAACTTCAAAGTTACTTTAGAAAGCTTCTAATTAGGTTAAAACTAATTATAAAACACTTTAAAATCAAGTTTTCATCCACAAACTTGAAATTCATCATTAAAGACCCGATTTTTGGCTTTTAATCAAAACATACGACTTAACAGCTAAAAATTCAGTTTTAAAGACCTAGTAACATTAAAACTAATAAGAATACAAATGGTTACCTTTAATGAGAGGAATAATGAGTTTTTAATGCAAATCTAGGAAACCCATAAGTGGAGAAGATTATGAAATTTGTGAGATTTTTGGGTAATTTCTTGAAGATTTAGAGAGGTTTAATGCTTGGAAATGATAGAAATTTAAATTATTATAGTTTGGGAGTTAAAAATTAGTTGGGAGAGTGAGGAATAGTAAGAGATGATAATGTTAAGGAGATGGGAAGCAACATTCGTGAAAATAACTGGGAATGGGGGTTTATTAGGCTGATTTTGAACAATTGGTTTAATTACTTTATAAAAACTCACAGCTTTGACCCATTTACAAGTCAGTCCCTTTTCTAAAATTAAAGACATTTAAAACTCGTTTCCAAAAATTAACTTAACTTTACGAAAACCATTGTCGAAAATAGTATTGAGTACCAACCTTATAAAATTCTAAGCTCATATAGGCCAAAATTCCTAAAATACCCATAAAACTCCTAGGCCCTATTTCGGGGTCTCTCCCCCACTAAAATGAATTCCATCCTCAAAATTTAACTGAGCTAAAAAAATATGGATATTAACATCTCATCGCTTCCTCGATTTCTTGAGTAGCCTCTTCCACTTTGTGGTTGCGCCACAAAACTTTAACCAACGAGACTCTCTTGTTTCGTGACAATTTCACTTTGTGGTCTAAAATAACTATTAGTTCCTTACCAAAAATGAGATTAGGTTGAACCTCAATCTCTTATAATGACACAATATGCAACGGATCTGAGTGATACCTCTGAAGCCTAGACACATAGAAAACATAATGGATTTGCTCAAGTTCTGGTGGTAACTTGAGTCGATACACTACTGGTTAACCCTTCTGACAACCTTATATAGTCCAACATACCTTGGACTCATCTTACCCTTCCTACCAAATCTCAAAACCTTTTTCCATGGGGAAACTTTCAAGAACACTTTTTCGCCAACTTGAAACTTTATATCTCAAAGTTTCAAATCCACATAAGATTTGTGCCTATCTGTTGCTACTTTCAACCTTTCACATATCAACTTTACTTTCTCTTTAGTCTTACGAACTAGATCTGTAACAGCCTGGTTTTAGCTTAAATTAGAATAGTGGTTTTCAAACCACACATTTGAGATCAAAAAATTATTTTAATATTATTTTTGGTGTTTATGACATGTGATTATATATGCGTGAAAGTTCTGTGAAATAATTTTAGCATTTAAGTGCTTAATTTGACGAAAGGACTAAATCGCGTAAAATGCAAAAATAGCATGCTATAATTTAAGAGTGTCTATTTACTATGGTTGATTAAATTTGAAGTCCTTATGTTGTGAATAGATCATTGATAGTGGGAATGGACATAAATGGGCATGTATTAGGTGATTTCATAATGGTTTCATTAAGGGTAAATTAGTAAAAATGTAAAATAACATATAATAACTAAAACAAAAGCCATATCATCTTTATTTCTTCATATATGGCTAAATATTAAGGGGAAAATAAAGCTTCCATGTTCATCTAGTGTTTGGCCCTTTGAATGTTTTATTGAGGTATGTTTCGACCTCAGTTTTAATGATTTTTGCGTTTTTGTGATCGTTGCTTCATATTCTAGCTAGCTCGTACCCTAATTTTTGAATTGGTTGATGAATTTTGAGTTGAAATCTATGATAGCTTGATGTTTTTTGAATGTTGATGATGGAAAATGAATAACTGTTGATAGATTTTAATGTTTTGTAAAGTGATTTTTGACAAAAATGTCAAATAAGGATTAAATTGTAAAAAGTGTAAATTGAGGGTTCAAAATATGAAATAAATGAAAAATATTGGCTATTAGGGGTACTATAGTAATTTGGCACACATGGGTTTGTAATGAATTGGTTTAATTTTGTGTATTTATCAAATAGGGACTAAATTGAATAAATGTAGAACTTTGGGGGTAAATTGTAAAAATGCCAAATATGTGTTTGTGGACTAAATTGAATGTGTTGATGAATAAAATGGTTAATTTTGAATGTATTGAGATCAAGAAAGAAAGAAATTAGATTTAGAATAGGGAAAATCAAAGGTTATCGAGTAATCGATTCGATTCGTCAATTACGAGTACGAGGTAAGTTCGTATGTGATAATTTCATTATAAATGTATGTTAAATGATTTGATATTGTATAAACTGGAATTATGAGATTACGGATAATGTTGAATAGTGAAAACGACTCAACGAATGCACTCAATGATAGAAACGAATAGTGTGAAAGCTCGGTTGAATCTTAGGAATAGAATTGGATACTCGTGAAATGTTATAAGTTGATATACCGATTTGGCTTCAAGCCATGTATATCGGATGAGTTGGCCTCAGGCCATGATATCTGCACTTCGGGTGCGAATGATATCTTGATTTGGCTACGGGCCATGGTATAGGTACTTATCAATTGTAATCCTTGAGTATCCGATTTCTATTCCAAATGGATCAATGAGTAAAGAATGACATAGCTGAGAAAGAGGTTAGTACAAGGTGGTACAGGTATGTACGGAACCTATTCGAGAATTACATTGTGAAAGTTCAATGAGATGATATTAGATCATGTTTTGAGACATGAGAAAGGTTTGTGGATAATGTGATTTTGATTTAGTAATGTGTAAATAGTTGAATTACATTTATTTGATGAATTGAGTTAATCACTTATGAACTTACTAAGCTATGAAGCTTACTGTGTGTTATTTATCTATGTTTTATAGATAATCAAAGCTAGCTTGGACTCAAGGATTGTCAGGAATCATCATCACACTATTGATCACTTTGTTGGTACTTTTGAAGCCTAGTAAATATGGTATATTGCATGTATAGGCTAGTGTTATCTTGACATGTTTTGAGTTATGATATTAGCCATGAGATTTTTCTTGTAAATATTGGTGTTTTTTTGGCTATATAAGTTGGCTTTTGAATGATGGTAATATTGAATGTGAATTTGACTTATGATATATGTTCATATATGTGCTTGTGGTATATATATTTTGGCTATGTGATTGGCAAGATTATTATGGAAATTGATATTGGTATGGCATGTTTTGGTATTTGATAGAAATGGTGAAATGATATGCTTGAAATATTGGATTTGGTATATTTGTGTATTGATTGATGAATTTTGGTTGCATATTTGTAACTTAAATTGGTACCATATGAGCTTATGTAGGTATATGCAAAAAGGGTGGCAAGTTGGCTTTGTAAATGGCTTATTTTTGTCCACATGGGCAGAGACACGGGCATGTGTCTCAACTGTGTGCAACTAGAACAACGGAAATGTGCAAGTGTACACAATCGCAACAAGTAATAATGTGACAAGTAAATGTTGAGTTATCGTATCCACAGAGACTAAAAAGAACTATTTATGAATGTTATTTAAAACACTTTGGTGAGAAAAATATTTTTGTTGAAAAGGGTGATTAAAAACTAAGATTTTAAACTAAGTAAACTAGCAATCAAAGAGCCACCCCTTGGCCGGCCACCTATGTGGCAAAGTTCATGCTTTCAATTTTGCAAAAAATGGCTTGGGGCAAATCCAAAAATCCACCAATTGTGAAGGGGTTTGAAAGCAAATTTGACAAGACTTCAAGGGCTTCTTTGTAAGCTGAATTAATTAGCTAATAATTTTATTTGGGTCAGCATATGGCCGGTTTTGGGCTGCCCAATCTTTGGCTGGTTCACTTCAATCGGTTCAGTTCAACTGAACCACTTTTTCCATAATTAATTAATATTAATTTATTTAGCCCAAATTAAATTGGGTATAAATTAAAATTAATTATATTATGAATTAATACACATAATTGGACCGTCTTAGGTTGGAAATTAATTCACCTTGATACATCAAATTGCTTCTCAATTTTGTGTTTCAAGCAGTGTCTACCGAGCCACTTTTCACCCTTTGCGCAATTCTGTCGAAAATAACCAAAATTAATCAAAATTAATTAATAAATTAACTAAAATTCATAATTTTCATATTTTAAGTACAATTTAATTATTTTATAAAAATTAATTATTTTTCAACACGAATTTAATCGAAACGGTGTGATTTTAAGTTAAAAAGGGCATGTAAAAATGCATAAATTTTCGTGTTTCCAGCAACACAAGGCCATGCTACACTGCCATGTGTCCCCTGGGGTACCCTTTCGAATTAAGTCAGTATACCCTATAAGTTTGGTACGGCCTAGACACACGGGTGTGCCTACTGGCCGTGTGTGGCAAATGGGTTGGCACACAGGCATGTGCTTGACCATGTGACCCAAGTAAGTAACCCCTCTAGATTTCACACGGCCTGGCACACGGGCGTGTCCTCGGTCGTGTGGTGCAAGTCAGTATGCATGCCCCGTTTTCACACGGTCTGTGACACGGGCGTGTCTAGTGGCTGTCTGAGGCACACGGCCTATTCACACGGGCATGTGACCCCTGAATGCATGAAATATTTCTAAGTTTCCCAAAGTTTTTAAATGTTATCGGTTTAGTCCTGAACCTCTTTTAAGCATGTTATAAGGTCTTGTAGAACCTTATAAGGGACAATATGAATGAGTTGAATGGATTTAGATTATGAATGCATAAAAGTTTGTGAATGATGTGTATTATCCGGTAATGCCTTGTAACCCTATTTTAACGACGGATATGGGTTAGGGGTGTTATATTTTATCTGTATCAGAGCTGCAGTTTAGTCAATTCTATGACTAACATAGCGAGTGAGAGTCTAGCTATACATGCCATATATATAAACTGCGATAGTGTGATGATTCCTGACAACTTAAATTGTGTTTTCGTATAGTAAATAGATCCCGAACGAGAAATAGTTGATGATGTGAAAAGTAACGTGTCTGCTCCCACTCAAGGGGCAGCGCTGGCTGATTATAGGTCGATTTCTAGTAGTCAAGAGGGAGAAGCTAAGCAAGCCTTCTTCTAGATGATGAGTTTGTTGTTTACAGATTTCGTTCAAACGAATCTAGCAACTCAACAACCTTCACCCCCGCCTATTCCTCAAAAAATTCTAGCGGTGCCACAAGTGATAGACCCGATTTGATTGAGTAAGCCGCCAGTAGATAAGATACAAAAACATGGAGCTGAGGAGTTCAGGGCTACCATTGATGATGATATTGAGAGAGCTGAGCTTTGGCTCAAGAATACTATTCGAGTATTCGATGAATTATCCTATACTCCTGATTAGTGTATCAAATGTGTAGTATCTTTACTTAGAGATAATGCGTACCATTGGTGGAAAACGTTGATATCTGTAATTCCGAGGGAACGGGTCACTTGGGAGTTCTTCCAATCTGAATTCTAAAAGAAGTATATAAGTTAATGATTCCTTGATCAGAAACATAGAGTTTCTACAATTGAAATAAGGTCGAATGACTGTGACTGAATACGAAAGAGAATTTGTACTATTGACCAAATATGCTCGAGAATATGTTTCTACTAAAGAGATTATGTGTAAGCAGTTCGTTGATGGGTTCAATAAAGATATAACACTTTTAGTCGAAATTCTGGAAATTAAAGAATTCGTTGTTTTAGTTG
Source organism: Gossypium longicalyx (assembly GCA_025698465.1). Taxonomy (NCBI): domain Eukaryota; kingdom Viridiplantae; phylum Streptophyta; class Magnoliopsida; order Malvales; family Malvaceae; genus Gossypium; species Gossypium longicalyx. Next base: position 82,293,225 of record CM046997.1, read on the forward strand.
AAAGGGCTTGTAAAGTCGAAGATCTCAGCAAAGAAAAGACAAAAGCAGATTCAGAGGCTAGAGACACCAGAAAAAGATCGATGAGTAAACCGTATCAATCTTTATTAAGAAATCCAGAGATTTGTACACCCACCCAAATGCTTCGATTGGATATCCGAACAAGGATTTTGCTAAACAATATTTTGGTTCTAAAGCTCAAGCTACATCAGTAGCTAGTGTTAGCAGTGTAAGAGACAACAAACCCAAATGTCAGCACTATAGACGATGACATTTCAAAGAATGTTGGAATAAAAGTAATAAAGCTTGCTACAAATGTAGTTCGTTAGAACACTTCATTCGAGATTGCTCAAAGTTAGATAGGAAAGACAAAGTTCAGAATGTGAGATCAAGTAATACTGCTGTTAGAGGGAGACCACCCTGAAACACTGGAAATACGAGTGGTAATCGAAGCGTTGCGAGAGATTTTGCTATGAGTTCTGAGGCACGAGCACTTGCTCGAGCTTATACTATCCGTGCACAGGAGGAACCATCTTCGCCAGACGTCATTACCGGTACTTTCACTCTCTATGATACTAAAGTTATTGCATTGATAGATCAAGGATCTACTCACTCATATATATGTATGAATTTAGTATTCAGTAAGACTTTGCCTATAGAGCCTATAGAATTTGTGATTAGAGTATCGAACCCTTTAGGCAAGTGTGTGTTGGTTGATAAAGTGTACAAGAACTGTCCATTGATGATTCGAGATTCCTATTTTTCGGCCAATCTGATGTTGTTACCATTTGATGAATTTGATATAATTCTGGGTATGGATTGGCTAACGTTGCATGATGCTATTGTGAATTGCAAAAGAAAAATTATTGATCTGAGATGTCAGAATAATGAGATTATTGGGATTGAGTCAGATGATCTGAATAGCTTGTTAGCTCAAAATTATATGAAAAAGGGTTGCGAAGCTTACTTGGCTTATGTGCTTGATACGAAAGTGACTGAAAAGAAGATTGAATCAATGCCAGTTGTGTGTGAGTATCCAAATGTGTTTCCCGAGGAGTTACCAGGTTTACCATCGATCTGAGAGGTTGAGTTTAACATTGAGTTAGCGCCGAGAACAACACTGATATCAATAGCTCCGTACGAAATGGCTCCGACAAAGTTAAAAGAATTAAAAGCTCAGTTGCAAGAATTAACCGACAGAAGGTTTTCAAGGCTGAGTTTCTTGCCTTAGGGTGCTCCCGTGTTGTTTGTGAAAAATAAAGACGGCACGATGATAATGTGTATAGACTACAGACAATTGAATAAAATGACAATCAAGAATTAATACCCTCTACCGCGGATTAATGATTTGTTTGATCAATTAAAAGGGGCTACAGTATTTTCAAAGATAGATTTGAGATTGGATTATTACCAGTTGTGAGTTAGAGACTCTAATGTGCCAAAGATAGCTTTTAGAACGAGGTATGGACATTATGAATTTTTAGTTATGCCTTTCGGACTAATGATTACACCTACTGTCTTTATTGATTTAATGAACCATATTTTCAGACCATACTTAGATAGATTTGTTGTTGTATTTATTGATGACATATTGATATATTCACGAGATGAAGTTGAGCATGTCGAGCATTTGAGAATTGTATTGCAGACTTTATGTGATAAGCAGTTATATGCAAAGTTTAGTAAATGTGAATTCTGGTTAAGAGAAGTTGGTTTTCTGGGTCATTTAGTGTCAGTCGCGGGTATCCGAGTCGATCCAAGCAAGATTTCTGGAATAATAGATTGGAAGCCTCCGAGAAATGTATCTGAAGTTTGTAGTTTTCTAGGACTAAGTGGCTATTACAGATGATTTGTGAAAGGCTTTTCAATGATTGTGACTCCATTGACGAGATTGCTTCAGAAAGATGTAAAGTTTGAATGGTCTGAGAAATGTCAGAAAAGTTTTGATCAGCTAAAAGCTCTTTTGTCTAAAGCTCTAGTGTTAGTACATCCAAAATTGGGTAAAGAATTTGTGATATATAGTGATGCATCGTTGAATAGTTTGGGCTGCGTTTCGATGTAGGAAGGCATAGTCATAGCTTATGCCTTGAGATAGTTGAAGTTTCATGAAAAGAATTATCTGACGCATGATTTAGAGTTAGTAGCCATTATGTTTGCGTTGAAGATTTGGTGCCATTATTTGTCCGGTGAAAAATGCCATGTTTATTCAGATCACAAGAGTTTGAAATATCTTATGACTTAGAAAGATTTGAATTTACGACAATGGAGATGGCTAGAATTGTTAAAAGATTACGAACTAGTGATTGACTACCATCCGGGAAAAGCAAATGTTGTTGCTGATGCATTAAGCCGAAAATCTTTATTTGCTCTACGTGCAATGAATACTCAGTTGGCTCTATATGAAAACGGCTCAGTTGTAGACGAGTTGAAAGCGAGACCGTTGTTTTTACAGCAGATTTGTAAAGCTCAGAAAGTTGATAATGAAATGTTAACAAAATGAACTCAATGTAATTCTAACCTTGATTCAGAATTTCAACTTGATGCTAATGATTGTTTAAGATTCAGAGGCCGAATATGTGTTCTAAGAAATTCAGAGTTGATTCGGATGATTTTGAATGAAGCACATAGTAGTTGTTTATCAGTTCATCCTGGAAGCACAAAAATGTATAACGATTTCAAACAACTTTATTGGTGGCATGGCATGAAATAGGAGATCTCAGAGTTAGTTTCCAAATGTTTGATTTGTCAGTAATTTAAAGCTGAGCATCAGGTACCGTCTAGTTTATTGCAGCCGATTATGATTCTTGAGTGGAAATAGGATAGAATAACTATGGATTTTGGGTCGAGATTTCCCCTATCTCCAAAAAAGAAAGAAGCGATCTGGGTTATAGTTGACACATTGACAAAATCAGCTCATTTTATTCCAGTACGAATGGACTATTCGCTCTAAAAGTTAGCTGAGTTGTATATCTCCGAGGTTGTGAGATTACACAAAATACCTGTTTCTATTGTTTTGGATATAGATCTGAGATTCACATCGAGGGTTTAGAAGAAACTGCAAGATGCATTGGGTTCAAAACTACATTTTAGTACTGCATTTCAGCCGCAGACGGATGGTCAATCCGAGCAAGTTATACAGATACTTGAGGATATGTTGAGATGTTGCATTCTTGAGTTTGAAGGTACGTGGGAAAAATATTTGTCGTTGATTGAATTCGCATATAACAACAGTTTTCAATCGAGTATTAAAATGACACCATATGAAGGTTTATACGGTCGGAAGTGTCAAACACTGTTGTACTGGACTGAACTTAGTGAGAATAAGATTTTTTGGGTCGATTTGATTAAAGAAACTGAACAGAAAGTGAAAGTAATTTGTAATAGTCTGAAAGTAGCATCAAATCATCATAAATCATACGTAGACTTGAAACGGAAAGATATTGAATTTTAGATCGGGGAGGAAGTGTTTTTGAAAGTATCTCCGTGGAAGAAAATGCTTCGATTCGGTCATAAAGGAAAATTGAGTTCGAGGTTCATCGGGCTGTATGAAATAATTGAAAAAATAGGTCCAGTGGCATAGCGGTTAGCTTTACTGAGCGAGTGAGAGAAGATTCACAATGTTTTTCATGTATCGATGCTACGAAGATACAGATCTGATCCCTCGCATATTATTTACCCAAACGAATTTGAGATTCAGTTAGATTTATCGTACAGTGAAGAACCGATTAGAATTCTAGCTCTAAGATCAAAGAGCTGAGAAATAAGAAATTTGCATTAGTGAAAGTCTTATGCCATCAACATGGGGTTGAAAAAGCTACATGGGAACCCGTGGATGCTATGAGAAATTAATACCCTAACCTATTCATTGGTAAGAATTTGGGGACGAAAATCCCTAAGGGAGAGAGTTATAATAGCTTGATTTTAGCTTAAATCGGAACAGTGGTTTTGGAACCACAAATTTGAGATTGGAAAATTATTTTAATATTATTTTTAGTGTTTATAACATGTGATTATATATGTGTGAAAGTTTCGTGAAATAATTTTAGCATTTGAGTGCTTAATTTGACGAAAGGACTAAATCTCATAAAATGCAAAAGTAGTACGCTATAAGTTAAGAGTGTCTATTTGCTATGGTTGATTAAATGTGAAGTCCTTATGTTGTGAACAGACCATTGATAGTGGGAATGGACATAAATGGGCATGTACTAGGTGATTTCATAATGGTTTCATTAAGGGTAAATTAGTAAAAATGGAAAATAACATATAATAACTAAAACAAAAGCCATATCATCTTTATTTCTTCATCTATGGCCGAATATTAAGGGGAAAAATAAAGCTTCCATGCTCGTCTAGGGTTTGGCCCTTTAAATGTTTGATTGAGGTATTTTTTTAGCTCAGTTTTTAATGATTTTTATGTTTTTGTGATCGTTCCTTCGTATTCTAGCTAGTCCATACCCTAATTTTTTAATTGGTTGATGAATTTGTGAGTTACCATTGATGATAGCTTGATTTTTTTTGAATGTTGATGATGGATAATGAATAATTATTGATAGATTTTAATGTTTTGTAAAGTGATATTTTACAAAAATGTCAAATAAGGATTAAATTGTGAAAAATGTAAATTGAGGGGTTGAAATGTGAAGTAAATGAAAAATATGGGTTGTTAGGGGCACTATAGTAATTCAGAACACACAGGTTTGTAATGAATTTGTGTAATTTTGTGTATTTATGAAATAGGGACTAAATTGAATAAGTGTGAAACTTTAAGGGCTAAATGTAAAAATGTTGAAATATGTTTTTGTGGACTAAATTGAATGTGTTGATGAATAAAAGAGTTAATTTTGAATGTATTGAGATCAAGAAAGAAAGAAATTGGATTTAGATTAGGGAAAATCGAAGGTTATTGAGTAATTGATCTGATTCGTCAATTCCGAGTACGAGGTAAGTTCGTATGTGATAATTTCATTATAAATGTATGTTAAATGATTTGATATTGTATAAACTAGAATTATGAGTTTATGGATAATTTTGAATAGTAAAAGCGACTCTATGAATGCACTCGATGATAGAAACGAAAGGTGTGAAAGCTTGGTTGAATCTTAGGAATAGAATTGGATACTTGTGAAATGTTATATGTTGATATACCGATTTGGCTTTAGGCCATGATATCGGCACTTCAGGTGCAAATGATACCTTGATTTTTCTATGGGCCATGGTATAGGTACTTATCGATTGTAATCCTTGAGTATCCAATTTTTATTCCGAATGGATCAATGAGTAAAGAATGACATAGCTGAGAAAGAGGTTAGTACAAGGTAGTACAGGTACGTATGGAACCTATTCGAGTATTACATTGAGAAAGTTCAATGAGATGATATTAGATCATGTTTTGAGACATGAGAAAGGTTTGTGGATAGTGTGATTTCGACTTGGTAATGTGTAAATAGTTGAATTACATTTATTTGATGAATTGAATTAATCACTTACGAACTTACTAAGCTATGAAGCTTACTATGTGTTATTTCTCTATGTTTTATAGATAATCAAAGCTAGCTTGGACTCAAGGATTGTCAGGAATCATCATCACACTATTGATCACTTTGTTGGTACTTTTGAAGCCTTGTAAATATGGTATATGGCATGTATGGGCTAGTGTTATCTTGACATGTTTTGAGTTATGATATTAGCCATGAGATTTGGCTTGTAAATATTGGTGTTTGTTTGGCCATATAAGTTGGCTTGTGAATGATGGTAATATTGAATATGAATTTGACTTATGATATGTGTTCATATATGTGCTTGTGGTATATATATTTTGGCTATATGATTGGCAAGTTTATTTTGGAAATTGAGATTGGTTGTTTATCAATGGCATGTTTTGGTATTGGATAGAAATGGTGAAATAATATGCTTGAAATATTGGATTTGGTATATTTGTGTATTGATTGATGAATTTTTGTTGCATATATGTGACTTAAATTGGTACTATATGAGCTTATTTAGGTATATGCAAAAAGGGTGGCAAATTGGCTTTGTAAATGGCCTATTTTTGTCCATACGGGCAGAGACAAAGGTGTGTGTCTCAACCGTGTGCAACACATGGCCCTGCTACATGGTCGTGTGTCCCTTAGGGTACCCTTTCGAATTAAGTCAGTATACCTTATAGGTTTGGCACGGCCTAGACACATGGGCGTGTCTACTGGCCGTGTGTGGCACACGGGCGTGTGCCTAACCATGTGACCCAAGTTAGTAACCCCTCTAGATTTCACACGGCCTGGCACACAGGCGTGTCCTTGGCCGTGTGGTGCAAGTCAGTATGTATGCCCTATTTTCAGACGATCTATGACACAGGCATATCTGGTGGCCATGTGAGGCACAGGCCATGTTCACACAGGTGTGTGACCCCTGAATGCATGAAATATTTCTAAGTTCCCTAAAGTATTTAAATCTTATCGGTTTAGTCCCGAACCTCTTTTCAGCATGTTTTTGGTCTCGTAGGACCTTAAAAGGGACAATCTGAATGAGTTGAATGGATTTAGATTATGAATGCATAAAAGTTTGTGAATGATGTGCATTATTCGGTAATGTCTTGTAACCCTATTCTGGTAACAGATACAGGTTAGAGGTGTTACAAGATCTGGTCTGACAACACACTTTTCATCCAACTTCGTCCAAGACAAATAAGTCCTACACCTCCTACCATACAACGCCTCAAACAGTTCCATGCAAATACTTGCTTGGAAACTGTTATTGTAAGCAAACTTTACTAAGGGCAGATATCGTTCCCAATTACCACTAAACTCAATCACACGACTTCAGAACATATCTTCTAATACTTGAAATACCCTCTCCGATTGACCATCTGTTTGGGGATGATAAGCCATATTGAAAGTAAGCTTCGATCTTAGAGCCTCTTGCAAGTTCTTCCAAAACCTTGAAGTAAATCTCAGATGCCTATCAGAAATAACTAACTGGAGCCCTATTTAAGATGAACAATCTCAATAATATACAACTCCGCCAATTTCTGCAATGAGTAATTGGTATGCACTGCTAGGAAATGCGCACCCTTCAAAAATCAATCTACTATAACCCAACACGAATCTTTCTTTGACGGATCAGTGGCAAACCCGAAACAAAATCCATAGTAATCCTTTCCCACTTCCATTCAAGAATCGTAATAGGTTACAACAACCTTAAAAGAAACTGATGTTAAGCTTTCACCTTTTGACAAACCAAACATCGAGTCATAAAATTTGTAGAGTCCCGTTTCAACTCTGGCTACCAATAAATCCCACAAAGATCATGACACACCTTTCCACTATCGGGATGCATAGCATAAGGGCTACTATGCACCTCGGTAAGGATCACTTGCCTTAAATCCACATCTTGCAACGCACATAATCTACCTCAGAAATTTAGGATAGCATCATCGTCTACATGAAAATCACCCTTAATTCCTTGCTCAACCTTTCGAATCCTCTTTAGCCAATCCCCATCTAACAATTATCATTCCTTAATTTGCTACGAAAAAGTCGGCCTTACTTGAAGTTCAACACACAACCCACCATCACTAGCTACACTCAAGCACACAAACATAGCTTTCAACTTTGTCATTGACTTCCTACTCAAATCATTAGCAACAACATTCACCTTGCCAAGATGATATCAATCACACAATCATAGTCCTTTAAAAGCTCAATCTGATGCCTTTACCTTAAATTTAACTCCTATTGGGAGAGGAGGTATTTAAGGTTCTTATGATCAATGTAAATCACACACTTCTCTCTATAAAGATAATGGTGTCTAATCTTAAGTGCAAACACCACAACAACTAACTCCAAATCATGAGTAGGATAGTTACGCTCGTGTGTCTTCAACTGCCTTGAAGCATAAGCCACAATTTTACCCTCTTGCATCAACATACAACTGAGCCCTGTATAGGAAGTGTCACTATAAACCACAAAATCTTTTCCAGGTTCCAGTTGAATCAAGATAGGTGCCATTGCCAACACTGCCTTAAGCTGATCAAAACTCTTCTACCTTTCATTAGTCCATTCGAATACCACACTCTTTTGAAGTAGTTTCGTTAAGGGTGCAGAAATGAAAAAAACCGTTCAACGAATCTATGATAATAACCAACTAAACCTAAGAAACTCCAAACTTCAATAACACTCCTAGGCAGCTTCCACTCTACAATTTTCTTAAACTTCTTTGGGTCCACAAGAATCCCTTCCGCCGAAACCCCATGACCTAAGAATGCCACTTCTCTAAGCCAAAATTCATACTTACTTTGTAACAGCCCGATTTTGGGCCTAGTCAGAATAGTGGTTTTGGGACCACAAATTCGAGGTCAAGAAATTATTTTAATATTATTTTTTGTGTTATAGCATGACTATATGAGTGCATGAAAATTTTAGTGAATTATTTTTAGCAATTGCTTGCTTAGTTTTGAAAAATGACTAAATCACATAAAGGGCAAAAGTTTTGTTTTGCAAGCTAAATGTGTTAAATAGCTAGAGAATCAAAATTGAAGGTCTTTAAAGTGCAAATAAGCCATATGGGGAGTGATGGCCGGCCAAAGGGACAAGAAAAGTTGAAAAGTCAAAATTGGTAGGTATTAGGTGACTTATTTGGTATTAAAATAAAAAAAAAAGAAAAAGTTGTCATCTTTTCATCTTTCTTCTTCATCCACCGAAAATGGTAGGAAGGAAGGGGTTTTGAAAGCTCAAAAATATCAGCCACTTGTATTCCTTGCAAGTAAGTGATTTAGATAGCCTTTCTTGATGATTTTTGCATTTTTAGAACCCTTGTAGCATGGGCTAACTAATGAGGGAACTATTTTGCAAAATGGTTGAATGTATAGGGTTTTTCCATGTGAATACTCATATTTTTTACTAAATTTTTATGAAAGAAAATGAGTCATGGTTGTGTAATAAACAACTTTTGTGATAGAAGTTTGCATGGAAACACCTAAAAATGGCTCTTTTGTAAAGTTGTAAAATAAATTGTAAATGTGTCAAATAATTGAAATTGTGAGTTGCTATAGTTATAAAAAGAATTTGGCTAGGCTTGGTAAAGGAGGAAATTTGATAAAAATCGATTTACGAGCCTAAGGGCAAAATCATAATTTTTGTAAAGTCTAAGGGTAAAATGGTCATTTTGCCAAATTGTGAATTATAGAATGTTTTAATTAATGTAATGATTAAATGAGTGAATTTCATCATGTTAGATCAAGAAAATTAAAATTTGGGCTTAAATCAGAAAGTACGAGGTTATGGACTAAAATGGAGTAATTAGTCGAAATTGCATTTGAGGTAAGTCCGTGTGACTAAATAAGCATGTTTTCCATGTTATTGTTAAAATTAATTGAAATCTGTCTTGCTTTGGTTATATTTAATTATATTTTGATGATATTGAGTATAATGAAAGTGATGCCAAATGTTAATAACATTCATGTGAAGATAGAATACATTAGAAATTTGATGGAATATGATATTCCATAGAAACGAGTAAGTTGTACGAAAATAATGCAAATTAAATATTCTCATGTATTATGTAATTAGTTTGGCATAAATTGTTGAGTTGTGATGAGAATGTGAATTATGAGAATTAATGTAATAAAGACTTCTGGTTGAACATTTGGAATAGACCCGGATATTCATACCATGACATTAGGTGATATGTGTGCTAGTGTAAGACATGCCTGGGACATGCATCAGCCTCGAGATATACAAGCTAGTGTAAGACCTATCTGGGACATGGTGTCAGCTTGTTGTGTGTCAGTGTAAACCCTGTCTGGGACATGGCATCAACATCGATAGATGAGAGCCAGTGTAAGACCTATCTGGGACACGGCATCGGCCTCAGCATATGAAAGTCAGTGTAAGACCTGTCTGAGACATGGCATCGACTTTGATGTGCTAGCCAGTGTAAGACCATGTCTAGGACATGGCGTCGGTATCTTATCCCATGTTTAGGGCTATTGAATATCCTTTAGTATTTTAAATGATTCAACGGGAGATTTGTGGTTTATGTCGAAATGAGAAAACTTATGACCATGTGGTGAGTGGTATAGGTACTTACATGAAATTGATGAGATGTGAATTCAATTCATGTTGTATGATTAGTAAGGACTGAATATGAGCATGTTGAGTAACACAGGTATGTATGCCAAGCTCATGAGAAATGATTTCGATTTATGATGCACATTTGGTGAAGATGTAAATAGGTAATTCACGCCTATGAGAATGAATTTGTGATGACCTTGTGATTATAGGTCTATACTTATGATGTATAAATGTAACGCCCAATTTTTGGGTTTTCTGTGTTTCTGTGATTTTTAAAATTTGTGTGTGTTCTGGTTGGTTAAAATATACGTTTTAGTAGGTTAGTGGGCCTAAACTTAAGTTAAATCCGTGGTAGTCTTTAAAATTTTGATTTTAAGAACAAGTGATGCAATTGGCGTTTGGGCTTTTAAGAGTAAAGGGGTAAAAGATGACACAAAAAAGGAGTGTGGTGTAGTGGCAAGGTAGTGCCACTTAGGGGACAAGGAAGTGACGCCATAGAGGAAGCAAGGGGTCTAAGGTTCAAGTCTTGACTCTTGCAATTTATTTTGGTTTTTCTTTTCAATAAATCTAGAAGCAAGTAGGTGCCCTTTAAAGTTTAATGTGTTGGACTTATGACACAAATGAGTTGATGGCTTAGTGGTGGTGGCGTGATTTGGCATCTGAGAGGACTTTGGTTTGAATCCCTTGGCACGCAAAGGTTGATTATTTTGCTACGTTGGGACGGCAAGAGTTGGTGTTGGTTTTAAACTCTAATGATGGAGGGATTCCACATCGGGAAGCTAACATAAGAGTAGATGGAGAGCTGGCTTTAAATAGAGCAAACCATGAGGAGAGTTGGCATACCCTTCTTGGTTGATCCCTTTCGCTTGGTGGTGTGCTCGTTTGGGTTGGGCATCAGTTAAGAGTGTGGGAGCACGAATTAACTGCAGTCTCCTAACAGGTGTGTATTTCTCATTACTCTAGCAGTAGGACGGCTATTTCGGGCCGCGATGGGCTGAAATGGGCTATGTAGTCCCAATGGGTCCGTAGGCCTAAGTGGATAAGTTGTAGAATTACTAAAATACCCCTGTAGGGTAGGACTACCGATTTACCCCTAGAGGGTAAAATGACTATTTTGCCCCTCGTACGTAAATGACTAACTGGTGTGATGATTGGGTTAGTTGACGTGGATTTATGGTAGTTATCGTTAATTCGTAAGTCTAATCTGTTAGTGATCGATCCTAGGATTATCGCGTGGGAGATATCATCATCAATCGTCATCAACTAGGTGTGTAAATGACACCCTTCCTTAGACTGAATCGGTAAAAGCTGAAATACCGAAACGTTGGTATTTTGTGAACTCATGAGCGCGAAGTAGCGCCAGAGACGATTGTTAATGAATATGGTGCATTTGGATGATTAGAGTGCAGAGTGGGCATTTTCGTGCACAACGGTATTTTTGGGCTTAATGGGCCAAAAAAGGGCCAATGGGCCAACAGTGGCCCACTTTGGTAAAGAGATGAGGTAAGTACTTCTGATTACTTGGTAAACGTTAGAATGAGCATGAAACCCTAGCAATAGGTAATAATTACTGAAATACCCTTATGCATGCAAAATTACAATTTTACCCCTAGGGATATTTTATTTTATCTGAAAAGCATAATGTTCTGTTTCTGTGTACGTATGCCATGACATATTTCTGTTGCATGAGACATGGGTTTATATTGATGGAGGAAGCGTTCTGGTAGCCTCACTGTAATCTGGTGGCCTCGCCACATATATCTGTTTTGGTGACTTTGTCACAATATCTGGCAGCCTCACTGCAATCTAGTGGCTTCACCACATATATAAATATATATATATATATATATATATCTGTTCTGGTGGCCTCGCCACAATATCTATATCTGGTGACTTCGTCACAATATCTGGCAGCCTCGCTGCAATTTCTGTGGTGTGTAGCGGTTGGGTGGGTCGAGTAGTCTCCCCACATGGTGTAAGGCTGGTACGGGGGTGTTATGGATGGCTCTGGGTTGGGATTTCTGCATTCATGATATATTTGTTCTATATCTGCTATTGGCCTATGAGTTTCATTCTGATTTCTGCACTGGGCCAAGGCCCAGATAAGTCTGACTTTGAGGTTTGATCTGTTTTGGGCTATGGTTGGGTTATGTTACACGCTGAGTTTACCAAACTCACCGTTTATTTTTATCTCTGCAGGAAATCCCCAACCATAGTGGGCTTGGAGCTGTGAGGGATTCGGAGTGGCCACATCATCTGCAAAGTTGGTTTTTCTAAGTTAGTTTATTTTTATTATTTTATTTTATATATCTGATTTAATTTTGGGTTTTAAGTTGTAATAAGGCCGCTATATCAATTTCTCTTTCCGCTATGGTTTTTATTTTCTGATTATATTTATACTATGTCGAAACTGCTAGTGTTAGGCTGCGCGAAATTTCAAAATTAATGAACGTTTTCAAGACTCAACAAGCACGACAAATGGATAGCCTAAAGATTGATAAACCGGCTTTTCATTCAATTGCTATTTTTACAAAGACCACTTTAATCACTTAAACCAACGAATGCATACTAAGTCGTAAGTCCATGTAACACATCAGATCTGGCCATAACATCTGGGCTGGGTGTAGGGTGTTACATTTAGTGGTATCAGAGCCAAGTTGCAACAACTCGGCTGTGGAACGGGTCTAAAAACGAGAGTTTTAAAGAAACATTAAATAAAGATTTTCGAAAATCATTTTTTTCAGAACTTGATTATAAATTGTTTTCGAGAATGTTTCCAATATTTTCTCTTTACAAATAGATGATTTTAAAGATTAAAATCAGTTTACTAAAATTTGTTTTTTTAGAAGGTGGCACACTGAATCTCCGGCCCAAGTCTATAAGTTTTCTGAGTCTTTCTGATTGTTTCTGAAATATCTGTTATATGCTTGTACAAAACCTTATCATGGTACTTTAGTTAGGGTAACACTGGAACTATAGAAACTCTGATAAGTAGACAGAGATTGTAGCTAGGCTACTGCGAAAGAAAACAAACTCAAACTCTGAATTACTATTATTTATAAAACCTCTGTAATAAACACTGAAATATTAAACTGATTCATAAAATTCTTAATCAAATAATACGAAATGAGTACACGAGCAGCTCGTGGAAGAGGCCGTGGACGTGGCTGAGGTAATACTTAAGCTAAATCTTCATCTTCAGGACATATGCCGGTAGAAGATGCACCGGTACCACTGGCAACGGAGGTAGAGTCTCATGATCGAGGTGCCGGGGATGATGCTCTGTCCCAGGCGATGCTTCGAGTTTTGGAAAGGATTGCTGGGGCAAGTACGGAAAATAGAATTCGGGGGTCTATTTCTGAGCGGCTCCGGGCCAATGGAGCAGAGATATTTAGGGGCGTATCTGGTGTAGCTCCGAATGTGGCTGAGTATTGGTTAGAAGCCACAGAGAGGATTATGGATGATCTGGAATGCTCTGTGGAGTAGAAGCTGAAGGGAGCCATATCGTTACTCAGGGATGAAGCTTATCAGTGGTGGCTCACGGTGAGAGATGGAACTCCTGCTGACAGTGTGACTTAGGAGCTGTTTAAGGCAGCCTTCAAAGGAAAGTATGTTGGGGCTAGTTATGTCGACACTCGCCGGAAAGAATTTCTGAACCTGGTTCAAGGGAGTAAGTCAGTGGCTGAGTATGAGTCAGAGTTTCTGAGACTGAGCTGGTATGCTTCTAGGATTGTCGCTACAAAGTATGAGCGTAGCGTACACTTTGAGGATGGTCTGAGAGATGAACTTAGGGTGCTGATTGCTATGCAGAGGGAGCGTAACTTCGCTACTTTAGTGGAGAAAGCTAAGATAGCTAAGGAAGTGAAGCTTACAGAAAGATAGAATCGTGAGAAAGATCAAAACCGTTTTAGGAGAGATTCAGGACTTTCAGGTGGTATGAACAGGAATGTTAAGAGAGCAAGGGTAATGGAGCCAGTTCGAGCAGTACCGATGAACGCCGTTAGACCGCAGGGTTGTAGGAGTTGTGGGAAGATACATATGGGCGAGTGTCGAAAATGTTCTGGTGCTTGTTTTCGATGCGGATCTATGGAGCATAGGGTTAAGGACTGTTCCCAAAAACCAAATCAGGTTCAAGTTTTAGAGCAGAAGGTCGCTCAACCAGTGAGGGGTGGACCACAGTTTTCGAGAGGATGTGGGCAAGGTAGAGGTGGTAATGGAAATGGTCAAGGAAGAGGAGCACCTGGCAGGGGTGCTGGATTTGTTGAGGCTTGTCAGCCCGCGTTGGTGTATGCAGCTCGTCGCCAAGAGGAGGGTGATGCACCTGACGTCATAACTGGTACGTTTCTGATTTCTAGTATGCCATATACTGCGTTGATAGACGTTGGATCTACCCATTCGTATGTTGCATGTGCTATATCTGGGTCGCTGGGTGTGCGCTCTGAGGTGACCGTGAGTGGGGTATCTGTACTAAGTCCTTTAGGTCACTCGGTTAGGGTAGATAAAATGTATAGAGACGTGCCTATAGAAACTCAAGGAAAAGTTTTCTCTGGAGATCTGATGGAGCTACCTTTCGGAGAATTCGATCTCATTTTGGGAATGGATTAGCTTGTTAAGCATAGGGCTACTTTGGATTGTGCTGCTAAGCGAATGATGTTAAAGACCACAAAGGATGAGGAGGTTTTGGTGATAGGCGAGCGTAGGGATTATCTGTCTAATGTAGTGTCAGCATTGAGAGCCGAGAAGTGGAGTCGAAAGGGATGTGAGGCTTATTTGGCATTTGTAAGCCAATCAAAAACTGAGGGTCTGACAGTGGATAAAGTTAGAACCATTAAGGATTTTCAAGATGTTTTTCCAGAGGAGCTTCCGGGTTTGCCCCCGAACTGAGAGGTTGAGTTTGGAATCGACTTGTTGCCTGGAATGGCACCGGTGTCCATTGCACTTTATAGGATGGCACTGAAGGAGTTGGTGGAGCTGAAAGCCCAAATTCAAGAGTTATTGGATAGAGGTTTCATTAGACCAAGTGTGTCTCCGTGGGGAGCATCAGTGTTGTTCGTTAAGAAGAAAGATGGGTCAATGCGGATGTACATCGATTATCGGCAGTTGAACAAACTGACAATTAAGAACAAGTACCCACTGTTGAGAATCGATGATTTATTCGACCAACTTAGAGGAGTTTAGTATTTTCCAAGATTGACCTTCAATCTGGGTATCATCAGTTGAGGGTTAAGGAGGTGGATATTCACAAGACGGCATTCAGAACTCGGTATGGTCACTATGAGTTCTTGGTTATGCCATTTGGGTTGACGAACGCACCTGCGGCATTTATGGATCTGATGAATCGAGTGTTCCAGCCATACTTGGATCGATTCGTGGTCGTCTTTATCGATGATATTTCGTTTATTCTCAAAGCGAGGAGAAGCATGATGAGCATCTTCGTATTGTCTTTGCAAGTGCCGAGGAGAAGGAGCTTTATGTGAAATTCAGTAAGTGTGAGTTCTGGTTGAGAGAGGTAACTTTCTTGGGGCATATTGTCTCTGCTGAAGGGATCAAGGTGGACCCTCGAAAGATTGAAACGATTCTAGAATGGAAGCCACCAAGGTCAGTGTCGGAAATTCAAAGTTTTCTGGGTTTAGCTAGGTACTATAGAAGGTTTGTGGAAGGATTTTCTGTGATGGCAGCGCCTTTGACAAAGCTTATATGTAAGGGAGTACTGTTTGTTTGGACTGAGAAACAACAAGAATCTTTTGAGAAGCTGAAGAAAGTTCTGACCGAGGCACCTGTACTAATTCATCCAGAGTCTGGAAAAGATTTTACCGTATGCAGTGATGCATCACATGTAGGGTTGGGTTGTGTGCTGATGCAAGAGGGTAAAGTGGTTGCTTATGCATCGCAACAGCTTAAACCACATGAAGTTAACTATCTTACTGATGATCTGGAGTTGGCAGCGGTAATCTTTGCGCTTAAGATTTGGAGACATTACCTGTACAGAGAAAGGTGTATTATATACACAGATCATAAGAGTCTTAAGTACTTGTTGACTCAGAAGGAGCTGAACCTTAGGCAGCGGAGATGGATAGAGTTGCTTAAGGATTATGACTGCGCGATTAAGTATCCCCCAGGCAAAGCTAATGTGGTGGTTGATGCCCTAAGTTGTAGAACTGTATCTGATCTGAGAGCTATGTTTGCTCGTTTGAGTCTGTATGACGACGGTAGTCTGTTAGCAGAACTGCAAGTTAGGCTGACCTGGGTGGATGAGATTAAGGAAAAACAGTCAAGGGATGAGTCCCTGGTTTCTCGATTCCAGCATGTTAAGAATGAGGATACTTCTGAGTTCGGACTGAACAGTGAGGGAGTTCTGTGTTACCGAGGTAGAGTTTGTATTCCGAAGGACTCTTACTTGAGGCAAGCAATTCTAAAAGAAGTTCATGGAAGTCTGTGTGCTATGCATCTTGGAGGGAGTAAAATGTATCGCGACTTAAAGGAGTTGTATTGGTGGCCTGGATTGAAGCGAGAGGTAACGGAATTTGTGGGAAAATGTCTGACTTGTCAGCAAGTGAAAGCTGAACATCAATTACCTTCTGGACTTTTGTAGCCAGTGAAAGTACCACTTTGGAAGTGGGAGAGGGTAACCATGGATTTTGTGAGTAGGTTACCCTTGACACCGTCGAAGAAGGACTCGATTTGGGGAATTGTGGATAGGTTGACCAAATTTGCTCATTTTATACCTGTCCGTACTGATTATTCACTTCAGAAGTTAGCCAAATTGTATGTGGTGGAAATAGTGTGACTTCACAGAGTGCCAGTGTCGATTATCTCTGATCGAGATCCTAGATTCACATCTTGATTTTGGCAAAAGTTGTATGAGGCCTTGGGTACGCGGTTGAACTTTAGTACAACATTTCATCCTCAGACTGATGGTCAGTCAGAAAGGGTTATTCAGATTCTGGAAGATATGTTAAGGGGATGCGTTATCGACTTTCGAGGTAGTTGGGAGGTTTACTTACCATTAGCAGAGTTTGCATACAACAACAGTTATCAGGCAAGTATTCGAATGGCTCCTTATGAGGCACTGTATGGGCGAAGATATCGTACACCTAGTTGTTGGACCAAGTTGGGTGAACGACAGGTTCTTAGACCTGAATTGGTGGCAGATACTGAAGATAAGGTCAAGTTGATTAGAGACCGGTTGAAGAAAGCATCTGATAGACAGAAGTCATATGCAGATTTGAAGCGCAAGGGAATTGAGTACTCTGTGGGTGATATGGTCTTCTTGAAGGTTTCACCTTGGAAGAAAATATTAAGGTTTGGGAGGAAAGACAAGTTAAGTCTGCGGTTCATTGGGCCTTATCGGATTCTTAAGCGAGTGGGTCCAGTGGCTTATCAGTTGGAGCTACCTTCAAAGTTGGATAGGATTCATGATGTCTTTCACGTCTCCATGTTAAGGCGATATCGTTCTGACCCTACTCATGTTGTGTCGGTTGCAGAGATTGAGGTCCAAACAGACTTGACTTTTGAGGAAGAGCCTGTGCAGATTTTGGATCGAGATGTTAAGATTTTGAGGAGGAAATCAGTTCCGCTAGTAAAGGTGCTGTGGCGTAATCATGGCAGAGAGGAAGCTACTTGGGAGCCAGAAGTGGCAGTGCATCAACAATATCCTCATCTGTTTGATTCAGGTAAAATTTTGAGAACGAAATTTCTTTAAGAAGGGTAGAGTTGTAACACCCAATTTTCGGGTTTTCTGTGTTTCTGTGATTTTTAAAATTTGTGTGTGTTTTGGTTGGTTAAAATATATATTTTAGTAGGTTAGTGGGCCTTTGGAAGGCCCAAACTTAAGTTAAATCTGTGGTAGTCTTCGAAATTTTTATTTTAAGAACAAGTGATACAGTTGGCGTTTGGGCTTTTAAGAGTAAAGGGGTAAAGATGACACAAAAAGGAGTGTGGTGTAGTGGCAAGGTAGTGCCACTTAGGGGACAAGGAAGTGACGCCATAGAGGAAGAAAGGGGTCCAAGGTTCAAGTCTTGGCTTTTGCAATTTATTTTGGTTTTTCTTTTCAATAAATCTGGAAGCAAGTAGGTGCGTTTTAAAGTTTAATGTGTTGGACTTATGACACAAATGAGTTGATGGCCTAGTGGTGGTGGCGTGATTTGGCATGTGAGAGGACTTTGGTTCGAATCCCTTGGCACGCAAAGGTTGATTATTTTGCTATGTTGGGACGGCAAGAGTTGGTGTTGGTTTTAAACTCTGATGATGGAGGGATCCCACATCGGGAAGCTAACATAAGAGTAGATGGAGAGCTGGCTTTAAATAGAGCAAACCATGAAGAGAGTTGGCATACCCTTCTTGGCTGATCCCTTTCGCTTGGTGGCGTACTTGTTTGGGTTGGGCGTCAGCTAAGAGTGTGGGAGCGCGGATTAACTGCAGTCTCCTAACAGGTGTGTATTTCTCATTACTCTAGCAGTAGGACGGCTATTTTGGGCCGCGATGGGCTGAAATGGGCTATGTAGTCCCAATGAGTCCGTAGGCCCAAGTGGATAAGTTGTAGAATTACTAAGATACCCCTGTAGGGTAGGACTACCGATTTACCCCTAAAGGGTAAAATGACTATTTTACCCCTCGTGCGTAAATGACTAACTAGTGTGATGATTGGGTTAGTTGACGTGGATTTATGATAGTTATCGTTAATTCGTAAGTCTAATGAGTTAGTGATCGATCCTAGGATTATCGCGTGGGAGATATCATCATCAATCGTCATCAACCAGGTGTGTAAACGACACCCTTCCTTAGACTGAATCGGTAAAAGACGAAATACCGAAACGTTGGTATTTTGTGAACTCGCGAGCGTGCGAGCGCTCATGAGACAGTTGTTAATGAATATGGTGCATTTGGATGATTAGAGTGCAGAGTGTGCATTTTCGTGCACAACGGTATTTTTGGGCTTAATGGGCCAAAAATAGGGCAATGGGCCAACAGGCCCACTTTCGTGAAGAGACGAGGTAAGTACTTCTGATTACTTGGTAAACGTTAGAATGAGCATGAAACCCTAGCAATAGGTAATAATTACTTAAATACCCTTATGCATGCAAAATTACGATTTTACCCCTTGGGATATTTTATTTTATCTGAAAAGCATGATGTTCTGTTTCTGTGTACGTATGCCATGACATATTTCTGTTGCATGGAACATGGGTTTATATTGATGGAGGAAGCGTTCTGGCAGCCTCGCTACAATCTGGTGGCCTCGCCACATATATCTGTTCTAGTGACTTCGTCACTATATCTGGCAGCCTCGCTGCAATCTGGTGGCTTCACCACATATATAAATATATATATCTGTTCTGGTGGCCTTGCCACAATATCTATATCTGGTGACTTCGTCACAATATCTGGCAGCCTCGCTGCAATTTCTATGGTATGTAGCGATCGGGTGGGTCGAGTAGTCTCCCCACATGGTGTAAGGCTGGTACGGGGGTATTATGGATGGCTCTGGGTTGGGATTTCTGCATTCAAGATATATTTGTTCTGTATCTGCTATAGGCCTATGAGTTTCATTCTGATTTCTGTACTGGGCCAAGGCCCTGATAAGTCTGACTCTGAGGTTTGATCTATTTTGGGCTATGGTTGGGTTATGTTACACACTGAGTTTACCAAACTCACCCTTTATTTTCATCTCTGCAGGAAATCCCCAACCATAGTGGGCTTGGAGCTGTGAGGGATTCGAAGTGGCCACATCATCTGCAAAGTTGGTTTTTCTAAGTTAGTTTATTTTTATTATTTTATTTTATATATCTGATTTAATTTTGGGTTTTAAGTTGTAATAAGGCCGCTATATCAATTTCTCTTTCTGCTATGGTGTTTATTTTCTGTTTATATTTATACTATGTTGAAACTGCTAGTGTTAGGCTGCGCGGGTTTTCAAAATTAATGAACATTTTCAAGACTCAACAAGCATGACAAATTGATAGCCTAAAGATCGATAAACCGGCTTTTCATTCAATTGTTGTTTTTACAAAGACCACCCTAATCACTTAAACCAACGAATGCATACTAAGTAGTAAGTCCATGTGACATGTCAGATCTGGCCATAACGTCTGGGCCAGGTCTGGGGTGTTACAATAAATATGTATCTTTACCAATGTGGTGAAAATGAATTAATAAGATATGATGAACTTAGTATCATTAATTTACACTAAAACAGTTTTGGACAGCAGCCGTAGTACGACTTTGAAAATCCACCAAAAATTGTAAAAATTGAGTTAGAGGCTGAATAAAATATGGAATTAAAGATTATTCAGTGTAATTTCATATAAAAGAAACGATGTAAGCAAAAGAAGTCCATGTTATGAGATATTAGAGTTGTTGTGAGACGGAGTCAGAATGATTTTGAAATCCCTTATTCTAATTTGAGAAAATCATTGAAAATTGTACAAAAATAGTTATGGTTTATAATTTATATTATTAGAATTATTAATGAGTCTATTTTCAAGAAAAAATAGACAAGAACATCATCTGAGTCCCTTATTTTGAGATAATTAATTTTTATTGAAGAGGGGTCAGAACTGTCAGATAGCGAAAATGGGTAACTTTAAGGAATAAACTGTACTTATTGGCTTGACTAAAAATTCTGAAAATTTTATGGTAAGAAGATATATGAGTATAGCTTCAAGGAAAATTATCAAAACTTAATTTGGGGTTCCATAGCTCTAGATATAAATAATTTAATGACTGTGACTTGAGAAAATAGCTTGACCTGAACATAAACAAAATTACAAATATTGGTTGTATTACCTTGAGAAGCAAGTTGATAAATTGCTTATTATTTTCATATGGTCTTACTAAACTATAAAGCTTACTCCCTTCTTTTCCTTTTCTTTAGTGTTTTTAGGTTAGCTTAGGGTTGGAGATCGTCAGAGGCAGCATCACACTATCAAGTCACTACCTTTGGAATAATGAAGCATGTATTAGAAATTTCAAGTGAGTGGCATGTATAGGGATATAGTTTTTTGACATGTGTTATTATGCTTTGGCCAAATGTATTGGCTTGTATTGAGTTATATGTATATGGCCATGAGACGTGGCTCATATTGATTATGGCATGTAAACCTAGCTACTCATGTCATGTCTAATGTTTATGATGTGATTATATTTGTTTGCCATGCATGGTTGGTAATATGACATGTGTGTTGGATGTATGCTCTATGACCAATTAAGGTGGTCATAGCCATGTAGTAATTGCACGTTATAAAAACAATGTGATAATGGTTGAACATGAATGCTTGATGGATAAGTTGGTAACCAAAGTATAATGGTATAAGTGGTCATCAAAATGACAAGTCTTATGAATGTGAATTAATGAATCTAGACATGGTATTTTATGAGTAGGTGCATTACATGTAGGAGGACATGTCAATGTTATGAATGTGTCTTAATAAAGGGTGTTTAATCACTAAAATGATGCCATGATTTGTGATTTTGATGTGCATAAGGTTGTAAGGGATTATGGGTAATATTAAGGCTTGGAAAATAGCCTAAGTGTTGGCCACACGGGCTGAGACACGGCCATGTGTCTCAACCGTGTGAGTGACACGGCCTGGAAACATGGGCATGTGGCCTGGCCATGTGGTTCGATTTGCATGCTGACGTCATAAATAGAGAGTTACATGGCCTGAGGACACGAGCATGTGACCCTATTTCATGGGAAAATTTTCTAAGTGTTTCCAAAACTTTCTAAGGTTCTCGGTTTACTCCCTAACTACTATCAATGCATGTTTAGGGCTTTGTAGGCCTGTGTATGGGACATTATGCATGTGTATGAAAAGTTCTGATTTGAACGAAATTTTGTAGACCAGTTTTTGCATGTTTGTGAATGATTAAGTCTGGTAATGCCTCGTGCCCTGTTCCGGCGTCGGACACGGGTAAGGGGTGTTACATACTTAACTTTGCATATAGTTGTTTATCCTTGAAAATCTGCAAGACAACCCTTAGATGCCCGTTGTGATCTTCCTCAGAACGAGAATGTAACACCCCTAACCCGTATCCAATGCCAAAATAGGGTTAAAGAACATTACTAAACTTATAATCGAACAAATAGACATTTCATGTTCATCTCATATTCAAATAGAAAACCATTCATTATCAATCATATAGTTCCTAATACGAGACCTCGAGGCCCAAAATAGACATTAAAAACAAATCAGGACTAAACTGAGTACATGCCCGTGTGCTAAGCCATGTGCTATGTCGTGTGAATACTGGAGGGTATACTGACTTGTGCCGCACAGCCAAGCCAGACGCCTGTGTGCTAGGCCGAGTAAAGCTACTGACTTGCCTTTTTTAGAAGTTACAAGGGACACACGACCATGTCACCTGGCCATGTGTCACACACGACTGAGACACACGCCTGTGTCTCTATCAATGTGGACAAAAATAGGCCATTTTCCAAGCCATATTTCTCACCCAACTTGGTACCAACCTAAAACATAACAATTTGCATATGACCATGCCATAAAAAGGCATTATGATAAACCGTCATTTATACATATTTTTACCCCATGCTTAGTGCATTTTATGGATATTTTCGCTTAGAATTGGTGAATTCAATGCTCCTAATGCCTTAATTTCATGTTTTATACTTAGGTGAGCATAGAAGAGCGAAAGGAACGAGAAACAGCCCGAAAACAGAGAAAATGAGCCAACGTATGAAATCAACACGGCCTGGACTTCCTTACACGGGCAGACCACACGGCTGTGCTATTCTAACAGGCTCGAACGTGACCTGAAGTAATCGCACACGGGCGTGTCATACGGGCGTGTCCTTGCCGAACCCAAGTTGAGTCCAATTTAGAAAAGGCTAATTTTGAGGGCTCTTAGGCATTCCAAAGCCTATAAATACACCCTAGAAGAGGAAAAAAAGAGGGAGGCATAGGGAGGAAGGAAGGAATTACCCGAAGAAAATTGATTGATCCATCTCAAAAGCTGGATTCATCCTTAATACTAAAGATCTCCCCTCAATTTCCCTTCAGAAGTTTGGGTTTTCTTTATGTTTTGTATTCATTATTCTTCTGAGATGTTTTCCTTTTTAATTATGTACTAAATGCCCTAAATACCTAAGGGGGATGAAACCTAAGACGAATCTTGTTATTATTTTCTGAATTGTATGATAAATATTTGACTTATTCTTAATTATGTGTTCTTAATTCTTGTTTTGATATTCCAAGATATTGATTCAACTTACGCTCCTATTTAGAGGAGAAATAGACCCTGTCTAAGAGTACAATTGTCATAATTAAGCGGAGTTGATTGCGCACCTAGAGATAGGGTGACAAGATTTTGCCGGATTAGGGTGAAACCTAATAAGGGGATCCATAGATCGAGTTAATGCAACCCTAGGGTGATAATTAGAGAAATGTCTCAGTTATTCAATCTAGGGATTAGACGTTATTAGTCTTGAATAGGGATGATAACATAACTTAGGGATCTCTACGAAACAAGTTAAATGACTAAACCGTTTGATTCGGAGTCAGAATAACAAGTAAAGTCTAGGTGTATTTTTCCTTAGGTATTGTCTTGATTCAATCATTTTCTAAAACTAATCCCTTAATTCTATTTTCTGTGAATTCTTAGTTTAGTTAATTAGCTAGTTATAACAAACCCCCTTATTCTTAGGCTAGATAATAAAAAGACAGTCATTACTAGTACTTTTAGTTCCTTTGGGTTCGACAATCCGGTCTTGCTAAAACTATACTACTGTTCGATAGGTACACTTTTCTACATCGTGATAATAGTTAGTTTCAAAACTGATTAATTATAAATATTTAAAACCTGTCACAAAATCGCGATCAAGTTTTTGTTTCCGTTGCCGGGGAGCTAAGATATTGGGAACACTCAATTTTTATTATATTAGCCATTTATTTCCCTTACAAGTTATTATTATTATTATTAATTTACTTTTTCTTTCTCTTGGCAGGTTTTTATAGTTTATGACTAGAAGAAACCCGTCAGGACCACTACTTTTTGATGAAGAAATCGATTGCACAGTTCACAGAAACCAAAGAGAAATAAGGTGAAGCCTAAGATATATAGAGGAAGAGCAAGAGGACGATATCTCAACTACGATTGAGGAGATGGCTGAAAATCAAGATAATCAGCTACCTCCTGCGATACCTGCTGAGCTAGCAAATCATAATCCTACTCCTCGTACTATGTATGATTATGCTAAACCTACTTTAACAGGAACTAAGTCAAGTATAGTTAGACCTGCTATTGCTGTGAATAATTTTGAACTAAAACCTAACACTATTCAAATGATACAGCAATTTGTTCAGTTTGATGGTTTGTAGGATGAGGATACAAACATTCACTTGGCAAATTTCCTGGAATTCTGTGATACATTTAAAATTAATGGCGTTTCTGACGATGCCATTCACCTTCGGTTATTCCCTTTTTCATTGAGAAACAACGCTAAACAGTGGTTGAACTCGTTACCATAAGGGTCAATTACTACTTGGGAACAAATGACCAAAAAAATTTTATTAAAATATTTTTCACCGGCTAAAACTGCCAAATTACGTAATGATATCTCTTCGTTTGTGCAGATGGACTTAGAAAATCTTTACGATGCATGGAAGAGATACAAAGACCTATTGTGAAGGTGTCCTCACCATGGATTACCTCTATGGTTGCAAGTTCAAACATTCTACAATGGTGTGAACCCCCTCGACAAGATAGATGATTGATGCAGCAGTCGGGGGAACCATCAATAACAAAACACCTGAAGAGGCTTATGAATTTATTGAAGAGATGTCACTGAATAACTATCAGTGGCAAGTCATGAGGACTAAGCCAACTAAAAAAACAGGCGTTTATAACGTCAATTCGGTTACTATGCTGTCAAATCAGGTAGAACTTCTAAATAAAAAGATTGATGGTTTACTTTGTTCTACACAGGCTCATCCAGTAATGCATTGTGAAGTCAGTAGAGGCGGATTAAGCAATTCAAAATATCAATCTTATGGCCGTAGCATGGAGAACGAATAATTAAATTACATGGGTAATAATCCTCGATCTCAAAATAATCCTTATAGCAATACTTATAATACAGGTTGGAGAAACCACCCAAATTTCTCCTGGGGTGGTCAAGGGAATCAAAGGCCACAAAATCTTTCGAGTTTTCAACAACCACCCTATCAATAGGAAAAGAAACCGAACCTTGAAGAGATGCTATCAAAATTTATCTCAGTGTATGAAACTCGTTTTCAGAACATCAAGACAGCACTTAAAAATCAACAAGCGTTGATCCAAGAGCTCGAAACTCAGATAGGCTAGTTGTCCAAACTAATCTCTGAACGACCACAAGGTTACTTGCCAACTAATACTGAACCCAACCCTAGAACAACTCAACGCAATTAATGTTCAAGATGAAGAAGGATTCATTGAACCTAAGCCAGAACCAAGGGAAAAAACTGTGGTGAGCAGAGGTCAAGGTGAGGTAAGTCATGATAAAAGTAAATCAGTGAATGTCAAATATTGATAAACCGTCATTTATAGATATTTTTACCCCATGCTTAGTGCATTTTATGGATGATTTTTCCATAGAATTGGTGAATTCGATGCTCCTAATGCCTTAATTTCATGTTTTATACTTAGGTGAGCTTAGGAGAGTAAAAGGAACGAGAAACGAACCAAAAACAGAAAAAAATGGGCCAACATAAGAAATCAACACGGCCTGGACTTCCTCACACGGGTAGACCACATGGCCATGTCAATTTGGCAGAATCGAAGCACGACTCACATGGGCAGACCACACGCCCGTGCTATTTTAACAGGCTTGACCACGGCCTGAAGTAAACGTACACGGGCGTGTCCCTGCCGAGCCCAAGTTGAGTCCAATTTAGAAAAGGCTAATTTTGAGGGCTTTTAGGCATTCTAAAGCCTATAAATACACCTTAAAGGAAGAGAAAAGGGGAGACACAGAGGAGGAAGCAAGGAATTGCTCAAGGAAAGCTGATTGATCCATCTCAGAAGCCAGATCACCAACAAGACTGAAGATCTCCCCTCAATTTCCCTTCAGGAGTTTTGGGTTTTCTTTATGTTTTATATTCACTATTCTTCTAAGATGTTTTCCTTTTTAGTTATGAACTAAATCCCCTAAATACCTAAGGGGGATGAAACCTAAGACAGATCTTGTTATTATTATTTTCTGAATTGTATGATAAATATTTGACTTGTTCTTAATTATGTGTTCGTATTCTTGTTTTGATATTCAAGGATATTGAGTCAAGTTAAGCTCTTACGCAGAAGAGGAATAGACCCTGTCTAAGAGTACATTTGTCATAATTAAGCGGAGTTGATTGCGTGCCTAGAGATAGGGTGACAAGATTTTGTTGGATTAGGGTGAAACCTAATTAGGGGATCCATAGATCAAGTTAATGCAACCCTAGGAAGTTAATTAGAAGGAGATTTCAATTATTCAACCTAGGGTTAGACGTTGTTAGTCTCGAGAGAGATAATAATATAACTTAGGGATTTCTACGGATCAAGTCAAATGAATAAATCATCCTATTTAGAGTCAAATAACAAGTGAAGTCTAGGTGGATTTTTCCTTAGGTATTGTCTTGATTCAATTGTTTTCCAAAAGTAATCCCCAAATTCTATTTTCTATGAATTCTTAGTTTACTTAGTTAAAACAAACCCCCTTATTCTTAGGCTAGATAATAAAAAGAAAGTCATTACTAGTACTTTTAGTTCCTTTGGGTTCGACAATCCGGTCTTGCTAAAACTATACTACTGTTCGATAGGCACACTTTTCTACATCGTGATAATAGTTAGTTTCAAGAACGATTAATTATAAATATTTAAAACCTATCACAAAATAACACGATCAAGTTTTTGGCGCCGTTGTCGGGGAACTAAGATATTATGAACACTCAATTTTTATTAGTTTAGCGATTTATTTTCCTTGCAAATTAATTTTATTATTATTAATTTACTTTTTCTTTCTCTTGGCAGGTTTTTATAATTTATAACTAGAAGAAACCCGTCAGGACCACTACTTTATGACGAAGAAATCGATCGCACAGTTCGCAGAAACCGAAGAGAAATAAGGCAAAGCCTAAGATACACAGAGGAAGAGCAAGAGGACGATATCTCAACTAAGACTGGGGAGATGGCTAAAAATCAAGATAATCTGCTACCTCTTGCGATACCCGCTGAACTAGCAAATTAGAATCCTGCTCCTCGTACAGTGTATGATTATGCTAAACCTACTTTAACAAGAACTGAGTCAAGTATAGTTAGACCTGCTATTGCTGCGAATAATTTTGAACTAAAACCTAACACTATTCAAATGATACAACAATTTGTTCAGTTTGATGGTTTGCAGGATGAGGATCCAAACACTCACTTGGAAAATTTCCTCGAATTGTACGATACATTTAAAATTAATGGCGTTTCTGACGATGCCATTCGTCTTCAGTTATTCCCTTTTTCATTGAGAAACAAAGCTAAACAGTGGTTGAACTTGTTACCATGAGGGTCAATTACTACTTGGGAAAAAATGATCGAAAAATTTTTATTAAAATATTTTCCACCGGCTAAATCAGCCAAATCACGTAATGATATCTCTTCGTTCATGCATATTGACTTAGAAACTCTTTACGATGCATGGGAGAGATACAAAGACCTACTGCGAAGGTGTTCTCACCATTATGGTTGCAAGTTCAAACATTCTATAATGGTGTGAACCCCTCGACAAGACAGATGATTGACGCAGCTGCTGGCGGAACCATCAACAATAAAACACCTGAAGCTGCCTATGAATTTATAGAGGAGATGTCACTGAATAACTATTAGTGGCAAGTCATAAGGACAAAACCAACGAAAATAGCCAGTGTTTATAACGTCGACTCGGTCACCATGCTCTCTAATCAGGTAGAACTCTTGAATAAGAAAATTGGTGGTTTTCTTAATTCTTCACAGGTTCACCCAGTAATGCAGTGCGAAGCAAATAGAGGTGGATCGAGCAGTTTAGAATACCTGCCATATGGTCACAACATGGACAACGAGCAGTTAAATTACATAGGTAACAATCCTCGATCTCAAAACAATCCTTATAGTAACACTTACAATGTAGGTTGGAGGAACCACCCAAATTTCTCATGGGGAGGCCAAGGCAATCAGAGACCCCATCCAGGCTTCCAACAATCACCCTACCAACAAGAGAAGAAGCTAAACCTTGAAGAGATGCTCACAAATTTTATATCGGTGTCAGAAACTCATTTTCAGAATACCGAGACAGCACTTAAGAATCAACAAGCATCGATCCAAGGGCTCGAAACTCAGATTGGATAGCTTGCCAAGTTGATTTCTGAAGGATCACAAGGTAGCTTGCCAAGCAACACAGAATCGAATCCAAGGGAGCAACTCAACGCGATTACTAGTCAAGATGAGGAAAGGTTAGCCACACCTGAACCAGAACCAAGGCAAGATACTGAGATAAGCAAAGGTAAAGGTGAGGTATACCACAAAGAACAGAAACAAGTAAGTACAGAATACAAACCTCATGTGCCATACCTGAACGCGACAAGAAAAGACTGCTCAGATGAATAATTTGGTAAATTCCTTAAACTCTTAAAAAAATTACACATTAACTTACCGTTTATTGAAGCTCTATCACAGTTGTCAAACGCAATGAAATTTTTAAAGGAGCTTTTAGCAAATAAGTGAAAGTTAGACGAGGCGTCGCATGTGAAACTAAACGCAGTTTGCTCAGCTATTCTACAGAATAAGCTACCCAACAAATTAAAAGATCCAGGGAGTTTTACAATTCCTTGCTTGGTAGTTTAGATGTTAATAATGCATTAGCTAATTTAGGGGCTAGCATTAACGTCATGCCCTACAAAATGTTCAAACAGTTAGGTCTTCGGAAACCCAAACAGACTAGGATGAGCAAACAATTAGCAGATAAAACTATAAGATTTCCTAGGGGTATTATTGAAGATGTGCTAGTTAAAATCGATAAATTTATATTTCCCATTGACTTCATTGTTCTAGACATAGAGGAGGATAGCAACACTCCTTTGATTTTAGGAAGGCCCTTTTTAGCAATTACTAAAACGATTATTGATGTTGGCACAAGTAAGCTCACACTTTGTGTGGGAGACGAAACAATCACCTTTCAAGCACGCAATTCAGGCAACACGTCGGAAATTGAAGATAATCGTCTAAACCATTCTACTAAAACTGACAACATGGTGCAACCTACTTTGTAGGAAATGAGTCTGAAGGAAGTACATGAGTCATTCTCAAGCAATAGTAGAGGACCTATTCATGAAGATCGAAGGCTACAAATCGAGGAGCTAGATGAATGGTGGACGCATAAACCAAGAACACTCGATAAACCAAAACTACGCCAGAACGAGCTCAATACCTTTCCAAATCAACTTAAGGTTGGAGATAAAATTTCATTAAAAGCCACAGATCCTCACATTGTCACTACTAAACTGAATGAAGAAGTCTCTCTTACGGTACTTAGTATTTTCCCATTCGGTACAGTCGAGGTAAGTCATCCCAACTTTGGCACTTTTAA
Organism: Gossypium longicalyx; assembly: GCA_025698465.1. Classification (NCBI taxonomy): domain Eukaryota; kingdom Viridiplantae; phylum Streptophyta; class Magnoliopsida; order Malvales; family Malvaceae; genus Gossypium; species Gossypium longicalyx. Next base: position 82,322,871 of record CM046997.1, read on the forward strand.
GGTAAACAACACCCGTCTAAAACCTTATTTTGATAAGATGGGTAGCAGGATGAGGAGTATAAACTCCTCGAACCACCATGACCATTCAATGGAGAGGTAAGTCGAGCTTAGACTATAAATAAGCGCTTCTCGGGAGGCAACCCGGGCACTAACAATATTAATTTCTTTAGATTTTAGTATTTAACACCTAACTTACTAACGGAGATCTTGAATACAGGTTTTCCACATAGACACGTCCAGACACACGGGCGTGTTGAGGACCGTGTGGAAACAGGGCAGAGATTTTTCCCAAACACGAGCTACAATAAAATGCCACGCCCGTGTTACAGAACCTTGGTTGGACCTGGCAGAATAACACGGGCGTTTGCCATGCCCATGTTACAGAACCATGGTTGAACCTGAGAAAATAGCACGGGCGTGCGACACACCCGTGTCTAGTACCCATGGTCAAACCTGTTCAATTAACACGGGCGTGGGCCTACATACACGGGCATGGGAGAAGTGAACGAAGCCAAGCACAGGCATGCGACATGGCCGTGTGCACCCACACGCACAAGGAATATAGGCGTCGACTAAATGTCAGACGCACCCAAAATTCAAAATCACGAATCACACGTGCTGAAATTGGGGAACACAGGTGTGTTCCCTGGCCATGTGCCCCGAAATCTATAAATAGGTTGCACTATTCATCGTCTCCTTCACCCAAAAAACCCTAACCCTAGTCGCTGCAAGTCCACACGCCCTCCCCGCCATGCCCGTGCGCCACCTCCAACTCCATTTTTGACGCTCATTCTCCCCTTCCTAGCGTTTCTTTACTCTTTTCCCTTTAATGGCATCCATTTTTATGTTAGTTATCATAGTACTATGATTTTTTTTTATGTTCTTTTCATCTCTTTATCACTCACATTTCATATCTAGAGTAGTTATTATCTTCTCATGTTGAAGTTCTTCCTCATCGCATGATTTATCTGCTACATTTTATTAGTTTAAAGTTAAATTACTTATGACTTTTGGGTTGAAATTCTACAAAAATAAAATGTACTAACATAGAATTAATTGTCATTTCTTTTAGGAAACTCATACTATTTTCATGCTAATGATGCACCATAAAATTGTTTTTGGTTAAGTTTCCAGTAGTTGTGACTGAGGTTATTAGTTCTAATTTATGACTTCTACCTTTTTGGATTTGCTTCTATCTTACCTTGAACATTCCTCACGACGAAATAATGGTTTTGCTTGTAGATATACAATGTCGTCTTCACAAGGAAAGAAAACTGCTGTCCCGGCTTCAAAGAAAAGGAAGGGAGCATCATCTTCCTTGGGTCCTACTGCGAAAATTCGTCATCCTTTTTTGCAGTTCCCCATCAGGCCCCAAGAAGAAAATTTTCAAATACTACGGGCCCGACCTTTAGGTGTGGGCCGCTGCATTGACTGGACAGCTCTTGAACAAGTCCAGTTGGCTGACAATGTACGAGCACTCCTGAAAGCCGATCCATGGGACCTCTTCTTTGTGATCATCGAACCAACGTACCTTGAGCTCACACTTCAAATTTGCTCGATATTCCATGTTCAAGACGTCATGACCAACTTTGATGATCCTGGAATAGTTCAGTTCCGTCTCGACAGTTTAGTCTGCCAGTTGAGTGTACCCGAGTTCGGTATAGCTTTGGGCCTATACACAGAGGAGTTCATGGATGAGAACAACCTCGACACTCTCTATCGCCACATCCACTACTCTACCTCGAAGTGTTGATACGCTTTAGTCCCCGGTTCAGCCACCTACGACCCGAGCCGCTCCAAGGCATCAGCTCTCTCTCCCTCCTTGAGGTACCTACACGCCATCTTGGCACACACTTTGACAGGATGTCAAGAGAGCACTGGCGTCATCAACACTCACAACGCCTACTTTCTATGGAGCATGGCGAACGGGCATGTACTCGATCTCGCCCACTTTATTACCCTCGCCATTCGCCACCAAACGGAGTAGCATCGAAGGAGGGTCATCTCCATTGGCCCCTACGTGACTCGACTGGCACGGCACTTCGAGCTCCTCAACACAACAGCCCAATCATCCTCCCTTACTCTTATGAGCCAAATGTCCCCACAAGGTATTTCGAGCATGCTTAGTATGAGGATGATCAAGAAGCGCCGAGGAACCCACCCTCCTCAGTATCGCCTTGTCCAATCCACCGAGCAGGAGGCCACCGAGGACAATACTGATGATGTCCCCCCACAGCATGAGGACCCACTGTCTCAGCCACCACCACCCTCTCGTCCAGTTTATGCGGCAACTTCATATGCTGACATCTCTGAGTGCCTCACTCGATTCGAGCAGCAGTGTTTTCAATGATTTGACAACATTGATGCTACTCTACAGTAAATTTGTCACCACCTCCACATCTCTTTGCCAGTCCCACCTCACAAACCATCCAGCAATAAAGATGTTTAAAAACAATTTAATATTTTATGATTTTATGATTTTAATTTTTATTAAAACTTTTTATTTTTATTATATTTTAGAATTTTATTTTATAATTATCAATTTTGGTTATTCCATTAAGAGTAATTATTCTTATTTATATCTCCTAAAAAGTTCCTGATTCTGTCACAGTTATATAGAGCTCCTAAGCTCATCATCGCATAGGAACTAAAAACTCCACCAAGAAAGGTTCTCCACGACTGCCATGTCTTACTCGACCACGACCTTAGCTACCACTAGATACAATATTCTTTTAGCGCAAGACTTAGGGTCTAGCGAACCTCTACTCCCCACTGGAGAATTGTCCTCCACTCTCGCGCTGATTACTCTCCAAAACTCCAGTTCAAGGAATTCATTCATCATTCAGGAAGTTTCACTTCTCTCCCTATCTTATGATTACAAATTTATCTTTTTCCTATCTATCTTTGTACATTGAGAACAATGTACATCTTAAGTGTGGGAGGGTATTCATTTCACTATCAGAAAATCCCTGAATGATTGCCTTGTTCTCTTGAAAAGCTCTCATATCATGTTTAGAATAAATTTTGATTGATTTATGATTTTTATTGATATATCTTAAATTAAAACATAGGCATTCATGCGCTGAGTATTTAAACTTTAAGACATTAGGGAAGCAAGCATGATAAGTTGATTTTCTTTAAGAATTTAAAATTTTAGGTTGTTTCCCCAAGTCTAGGTATTCTTTTGATTTGAAATTCACAAGTTTAAACATCAAAAAGCCATAATTTTGTGAGATCTTGAACTTTCAAGAGCATCTATTAATTCCTTTATGCTCACTTTCATTATGAGTGCATCAGTATAGAACTGTTATTCTAGAACTTGCTTGATTATGCATGTCAAGACCTCACTATTTGATTTGATATGTCAAGATGATAGAGGCACTTAGGATTAACCCACTCATGCCATGAAAAGCCTACCTCCACGATTAACCCTTAGTAAACCCCGTTGAGCTAACAAGCCATTTCTTGTATTACCATTAACACTAACCCTTAACCCATTATTGTTGAAATCCCCTCAATTAAATTGATCCCTATTTTTGTCGAGATTTGAATTGAATAAATTGCTTAGCTATGTCCTGTTCTAAATAGTTAGTTATTTGACTTGTTCTTAAAAAAAAATGTATACATATAAGTAGCAGTGATCTTTTGAGTTAAAGTAGTTAAATTCCATATTCTAAGAAAAAAGCTCTGTTCTACGCAACTGATGACTAGTCATTTTTCTAGTTAGGCAAATTTTCAATTCAATCTCGATTCTAACCCATTCTTCCAGCTTGTGACCACATCCTTTAACCAAAGCTACATTACAACCCTCTAAAGACCTTTTGATTGATGTTTCATCTCAATTTATAATGGTGGAGATTTGATTTTCATGCAAGCCTATGGTAATGATTTTTTATTATTGACTATTGAGTGCTTCATTTATTGTCCTTAAACACCTCGAGTGATTTGAGTGAATCTTTAGTGAGGATGTGAAACTCTGTGATATTTTGAGTCAAAGGTAATTACTTAGATGAGGGCAGACACCTATGTTTTCATGATAAAATGCTCAAGTTGGAATGTTTGAAACTTCTATGTTCTTTTAGCCAAATTGTCAATGTTTGATTACCTATGGATTATTTTGAGGTATTATCGATAGAAATTATAAGTTAAGAAGAATTTTTTTTGATTATGGGATGAGGATTTTGCTTGAGGATAAGCAAATGCTCAAGTGTGGGGGTATTTGATAGACCGTCATTTATACATATTTTTACCCCCATGCATAGCGCATTTTATGGATGATTTTTCCTTAGAATTGGTGAATTTGATGCTCCTAAAGCCTTAATTTCATGTTTTATACTTAGGTGAGCTTAAGAGAGCGAAAGGAACGAGAAACGGACCAAAAACAGAGAAAATGGGCCAACATACAAAATCAACACGGCCTGGACTTCCTCACACGGGTAGACCACACGGTCGTGCTATTCTAACAGGCTCAAACACGGCCTGAAGTAATCGCACACGGGCGTGTCACACGGGCGTGTCCCTGCCGAACCCAAGTTGAGTCCAATTCGAAAAAGTCTAATTTTGAAGGCTCTTAGGCATTCCAAAGCCTATAAATACACCCTAGAAGAGGAAAAAAGGGGGAGGCACAAGGAGGAAGGAAGGAATTACCCGAAGAAAGCCGATTGATCCATCTCAGAAGTTGGATTCATCTTCAAGACTGAAGATCTCCCCTCAATTTCTCTTCAGGAGTTTTGAGTTTTCTTTATGTTTTGTATTCATTATTCTTCTAAGATGTTTTCCTCTTTAGTTATGAACTAAACCCCCTAAATACCTAAGGGGGATGAAACCTAAGACGAATCTTGTTATTATTTTCTAAATTATATGATAAATATTTGACTTGTTCTTAATTATGTGTTCTTAATTCTTGTTTTGATACTCCAAGATATTGATTCAAGTTACGCTCTTATTTAGAGGAGGAATAGAACCTGTCTAAGAGTACAAATGTCATAATTAAGCGGAGTTGATTGCGCGCCTAGAGATAGGGTGACAAGATTTTGCCAGATTAGTGTGAAACCTAATAAGGGGATCCATATATCGAGTTAATACAACCCTAGGGTGATAATTAGAGAAAAGTCTCAGTTATTCAATCTAGGGATTAGACATTATTAGTCTTGAATGGGTATAAAAACATAACTTAGGGATCTCTACAGAACAAGTTAAATGAATAAATCGTCCGATTCGGAGTCAGAATAACAAGTAAAGTCTAGGTGGATTCTTCATTAGGTATTGTCTTAATTCAATCGTTTTCCAAAAGTAATTCCCCAATTCTATTTTCTATGAATTCTTAGTTTAGTTAATTAGTTAGTTAAAACAAACCCCCTTATTCTTAGGCTAGATAATAAAAAGACGGTCATTACTAGTACTTTTAGTTCCTTTGGGTTTGACAATCCGGTCTTGCTAAAACTATACTACTGTTCGATAGGTACACTTGCCTACATCGTGATAATAGTCAGTTTCAAGAACGATTAATTATAAATATTTAAAATCTGTCACAAAATCACAATCACATTCAAAACCAACCAAAATCAAGCTTAAAACATGTAATATCAATACATACAACCATGATGCCCATAAACACCTTAATTGACCACTTATAAACATGCAAACTATGTATCTCAAACATACCTAAATGGTCAAACATATATATACATCATTGTACCTAAAACCTAACATGTAAGTCAATTATCAAACTCAACTATTTGGTACCAAAAATACCAATTCACAAATAAGACATTCACATGGTAACCATACACCACATATAATAAGGCCATTTACTTATTTTACATAGCAAGATATATGTCCACAATACAAGCCAATTAAAATGGCTAAAACACATCAAAACATATAGGCTACCATTAGCCAAAATGATTGATACATGCCATTTAACCAAAATATATATAGCTAAAAGTACCCAAAATAAGCGATTGATAGTGTGATGCAATCTTCGACAACTTCCAATCTGAACGAGCTTCCGAATCACTATAAAATAGAGTAAGCAATTAAGCTTAGTAAGTTCGTATAACTAAAAATACAACTTACCAATCAACCATAATTTAAGTACGTAAAATTTAGGCATAATGCAACTCAATTTGGCCCAAAAGCCTAACACATAATCATCAACCATGTTAGCCATGTATTCATATGTCAAATATAAACCACTTTCCATATTTCACATAAATACCTATACTAGTTTGAATCAAACTCATATAACCTCGTAACAACACTGTGCCCATTGAACCACTTGGAATAATATCGGATACGCAGGTATCTCGCAAACTACGTGCCAACACGTGTTTGAAACCACTACGATCTCATATCTCATATCAATGCTCTCTCTCGAGCCATAATTGGGTCTGCTCACACAAGCTGTTAGTTAATACATAGCTACATAATTCTGCTCACACAAGCTATAAACTAATTGCAACTCATGCCAAAAATCTCAACCACCGCTAGGGCGTACGATACCAGTACCCAAAACACGATAACCCCTAATGACATGCCATTTGTATCCTATCTATTCCTAAGGTTCAACAGGATCCATAAGTCGCTGAGACTTCATCGAATATTTCTGTGGATTCGTATCATCAAGAATATAATAATAAAGCATTTAAATAAAATATAATTTAATGCTTATTAAATATACGAACTTACCTCAAACTCGTACGAAGAAAAACGATCGCTCAGTCCAATACTTTTTCTTTTCCCCAATCTAAATCCCTACGTTGCTTTTCTTGATCTATATAATCAAATGTAACTAATTTAAACCTCATTCTATTCAATTCAATGCAAAAATCATGTTTTGGTAAAATTACCATTTTGCCCCTATACTTTTAACTTCTTTACAATTTAGTCCCTAGGCTCGTAAAATAAAATTCATGCAATTTCATCCCTATATAAACCTAGTAAAATTCTATACATGCTTATAATAGCCCATAAATTTCACAATTTCACACATTTACCACAAAATTTTCACATTTCTCAATTTAACCCCTAATTAACAATTTCATAAAAAAATCACTTAACAAAAGTTGTTTAATTCACAACAAAGATTCATTCTCTTCCATTAAACTTCACAAAAAAGTAAAGTTTATTCATGGTAAAACCCTATACATTCAACCATTTTGCTAATTAGTCCCCGGGACAGCTAGGTTAAGCTACAACAATCCTGAAAGCATAAAAATCAAGAAAAATGGGACAAGATTTCACTTACATGCAATAGACTTAGCTAAAATTTTCAAGCTCTCAAAGGCTTCCTTATGCTAGAAAAATCAGTTCATGCATGAATGAAAAAGATGACTCTTTGTTTTATTTTATTTTTTTATCATTTATTTATCTAATTACCAAATTACCCTTACCTAACTTTAAAAAATTCATAATTACCAAGCCATGCACATCCACTATCACCTTTAATGGTCTCATTACCATATAAAGACCTCCATTGAATTTCTATAGCTATTTAACACCTTTAGCTAATAGAACACAACTTTTACATTTTACGCGATTTAGTCCTTGTCATCAAATTGAACATGCAAATGGTAAATTTTCTTAACAAAATATTTATACTATAATATTATCATGCTGTAAATCACAAAATAATATTAAAATAAATATTTTGACCTCAGATTGGTGGTCTCAAAACCACTATTCTGATATCACTAAAAACGAGATGTTACAACTCTCCCCCTTAGGAATTTTCATCCCATAAAATCGTACCAAAAAATAGATTAGGGTATTATTTTCTCATAGTTTCCTCGAGTTTCCAAGTAGCCTCTTCAATCCCGTGATGTTGCCAAAGAACCTTCATTAAGGCTATGCTTTTGTTTCTTAACTTTTTAATCTCCCGTGCAGAAATTCTGATCGGTTCTTCGTTATACGACATGTCAGGGTGAATCTCAACCTCTGTTGGAGAAATTATATGCGAAGGGTCTGATCGGTACCGTCGTAACATACATACATGAAACACATTATGAATCTTCTCTAACTCTGACGGTAATTCAAGTCGATATGCCACTGGCCCTATTCTCTCGATAATCTCATATGGTCCGATAAATCGCGAACTCAACTTTCTTTTGCGACCAAATCGAAGAATCCTTTTCCAAAGTGATAATTTCAGAAACACTTTGTCGTCGATCTGAAATTCAATATCTTTACGTTTCAAATCCGCCTACAATTTCTGTTGATCTGAATATGCTTACAAATTGTCATGAATCATTTTCACTTTCTCTTTAGTCTCTCTGATCAAATCAACCCTGTGTATCTTTTTCTCACTAAGCTCAATCCAGTATAACGAAGATCAACATTTACAACCATATAAAGTTTCATACGGTACCATCTTTATGCTTGACTGAAAACTATTATTATACGCGAATTAAACCAATGGTAAATAGTTTTTCCAATTGTCTTCAAACTCTAAAACATAGCAACAAAGCATATCTTTGAGAATTTGAATCACTCCCTCAGACTGACCATCATTTTGAGGGTGAAATGCAATGCTAAAATGCAACCACGTACCCAAAGCCTCTTGTAACTTCTTCCAAAATCTTGATGTAAACCGCGGATCTCTATCTAAAATAATGGAGACTGGCACTCCCTGTAATCTGACGATCTCAGAAATATACAACTCAGCTAATCTGTCCAATGAGAAGTCTGTACATACCGAAATAAAATGTGCAAACTTCATCAAATGATCAACAATAATCCAGATAGCATTTTTCAGAGATAAGGGTAGCCCCGATATGAAATCCATCGTAACTTTATCCTATTTCCACTCCGGTATCATCACTGACTGTAACAGTCCTGAAGGCACTTGATGTTCAGCTTTAATCTGTTGAAAAATCAAACATTTGGACAAAAAAATCAGAAATGTCGCATTTCATACCTGACCACCAGTACATCTGTCTCAAATCACTGTATATTTTATTACTTCCCGGATGAACAGACAAGCTATCACTATGAGCTTCATGCTAAATTTTTTGTATAAGCTCTGGATTCTTCAGTACACAAAATCTACCTCAAAATAATAAGCAATCATTAGGTCCGACCTGAAATTTAAAATCAGAAGTCGACTCACACTGTACTCATTTAGCTTGCAATTCATTATCACTCTTCTGAGCTTTGTAGATTTGCTGAAGAAACAACGGTTTAGCTTTTAACTCACCTAAAATCAAGCCATCATCAAACAAAGTCAATCATGTATTCATTGCTGGCAAAGCAAACAAATATTTTCTACTCAAAATATCTACGACTACATTTGCTTTTCCCGGATGATAGTCAATCACTAACTCATAATCTTTCAATAGTTCAGAGCAATCTACACTGTTTCAGATTCAGATCTTTCTATGATATCAAATACTTTAAACTCTTGTGATTAGTAAATATGTGGCATTTTTCATTGAACAAATGGTGTCGCCAAATTTTTAATGCAGACACAATAGCGGCCAACTTTAAATCGTATGTCAGATAATTCTTCTCGTGCGGTTTTAATTGTCTGGAAGCATAAGCTATCACTTTGCCTTCTTATATTAAAACACATCCCAAACCGTTCAATCACGCATCACTGAAAATCACAAATTCTTTATCCGACTTAGGCTGAACCAAAATTGGTGCTTCGGTTAACAGTGCTTCCAACTAGTTAAAACTTTGTAGGCATTTATCAGACCACTCAAACTTTACATATTTATGCAATAATCGCGTCATAAGTGTAGCTATCATCAAGAAACCTTTTACAAATCTCTGATAATAGACACCTAATCCCAAAAAACTTTTGACTTCGGATATGTTTCTTGGTGGTTTCTAATCAACAACTGTTGAAATCTTACTCGGATCAACTCTAATGCATTCCGCCGATACAATGTGTCCTAAAAACCCAACTTCTTAGAGCCAAAACTCACATTTGCTGAATTTAGCAAATAGTTGTTTATCTTACAAAATTTGTAACATAATTCTTAAATGCTCAGCATGCTCAGACTCATCTTCGGAATATATCAGGATATCATCAATGAATACAATCAGAAATCTGTCAAAATACAGTCTGAAGATTCTATTCATCAAATCCATAAATACTGCAGGAGCATTAGTTAACCCAAATGCCATCACAAGAAATTCATAGTCTCTGTACTTGGTTCTGAACACAGTTTTCAGTACATCCGAATTTTTAACCCTCAATTGATAATAACCAAAACGTAAATCAATCTTCAAAAATATCATTGTACCTTTCAGTTGATCAAACAAATAATCGATTCCTGACAATGGATACTTATTCTTAATCATAACTTTGTTAAGCTATCGATAATCGATACACAATCTCATTAATCCATCTTTCTTCTTAACGAACAGAACTGGTGCATCCCACGGTGAGAAACTTGGTCGTGTAAAACCTCTATCTGTTAACTCTTGCAACTGAGCTTTGAACTCTTTCAACTCTGTAGGAGCCATTCTATACAGAGCTATCGATATCGTTGATGTTCCTAATACTAACTCAATAGCAAATTCGACCTCTCTGATCGGTGGCAACCCAGGTAGCTCTTCTGGAAACACATCTAGTTATTGACAAACCACTAGCACTGACTCAATCTTTCATCCAGACACTTTAATATCCAGTAAATATGCAAGGTAAGCATTGCAACCTTTTCTCACATATTTCTGTGCTAGCATAACCGATATCACAATATGCAGCCCACTTGAATTATCTTATTCGATACGAAGAGTCTCATCATTCCAACATTTTGATACAATAATCTTTCGTCTACAATTTACAGCAGCATCATGCAAATTCAGTCAATCGATGCCCAAAATTATATCGAATTCATCAAACGGTAAAAGCATCAAATCAGTTGGAAAATTGTAACCCCGAGTCATCAAAAGACAATTCTTGCAAACTTTATCAATTATGACATACTAACCTAAGGGGTTTGATACTTTAACCACAAATTCAGTGGACTCAAAGGGTAAACTCTTACTAGATACTAAGTTTGTACAAACACAAGAATAGGTTGATCTGGGATCAATCAAAGTAATTACATCAGTGTTATAGAGAGAAAAAGTACCAGTGATAATATCTGGTGTCGATGCATCTTCACGAGCGCGAATAGCATAAGCTTTAGCTAGCACTCGTGCCTTAGATCTCACAGTAGAATCCATCATTGCACCTCGTCTACCACTTATATTTCCAATATTTCGGGGTGGTCTTCCTCCTGTAGCTGTATTGCTCGATCAAGTAGTCTGAAGTTTGTCTTGTTCAGGTAACTCAGGACAATCCTGAATAAAATGTTCTTGTGAGCCACATTTGAAACAGGATCTATTATTCATCCGATATTCACCAAAATGTCATCTTCCACTCTATTGACACTCGGTTCTATTGGCCTTAACACTACCAATGCTTGCTAGTGAAGTAGCTTGAGCTTTTGAACTTACGTGTTGGTTACCAAGGTTTCTGTTAGAATACCTCACTAAAGTGGTCGAACGATTATGAAAATCCTTTGATTTCTTTGACGATGAATGATATGATTTTCTCGTTGACCTCTTTCTCGAATCTCTAGCCTTGTATTGGGCTCTTCTCTTTTCTTTACTAAGCTCATCGGCTTTGTGTGCTCTATCGACTAAGGCAACAAATTCTTTCAGTTTAAGAATTCTGACTAAAATCTTAATGTCTTCATTCAACTTCAAACTGTTTACACATAACCACTTCGGTTGGCATGCAGTCTCGGGCATACTTGCTCAATCTGACAAACTCTCTTTTATACTAAACTATGGTCATACGAGCCTGTTTCAGTTCTAGAAATTCTTTGCGCTTTTGATCAAGGAATCTATGACTTATATACTTTTTTTTTGAACTTTTTCTGTAAGAATTCCCAATAGACCCGTTCTCTAGGTACTATAGAAATTAATGTGCTCCACCACTAGTATGTGGCATCTTTTAGAAGAGATATAACACATTTAACATATTCAGTTGAAGAAGAAGATAACTCATCAATGACCCTAATCGTATTCTTTAGCCAAAACTTGACTCTCTCCGAATCATTATCAACTATAGCCCTAAACTCTTTGACTCCATATTTACAAATTTTATCTACAAATGGCTTACTCATGCATACAGGTTCCAAAACTTAAGGAGCTATGAGAACCGGTTGGGGAAAAGGTGAGGGTTGAGGTTGCTGAGCAGCTAGATTAGTTCGGACAAACTCAGTGAACCACTCGTTCATCATTTGGAAGAAGGCTTCCTTAGCATCTCCTCCACGACCCTTAGATACGGGTTTCGATCCAGGCAATGCTGCTCCGCGAACGGAGGCTGGCACGTTACTTTCTACATCATTGGAGTCTGCTCGGTTGGAATCCATTACTATATGAAAACATGTTTTAAAAATTATCATGAGATATCATACCATCACAGGTTATACAATGGCAAGTATAGCTAGACTCACAAACCCTATGTTAGTTTGAGAATCGACTAAATCGTAGCTCTGATACCAATAAATGTAACACTTTTAACTCGTATCCAATGCCAGGACAAGATTATGGAGTATTACCAAACATACAATAAAACAAATAGACATTTCATGTTCATATCATATTCAAATAAAAAACCATTCATTATCAATCATATAGTCCCTAATACGAGCCCTTAAGGTCCAAAATAGACATTAAAAACAAATCGAGATTAAATCGAGTACTCAATAATTTTTTTGGAAAACATTTAATTTTTTTCAAAGCGCAGGGGACACACCCGTGTGGCCAGGCCATGTGGGCATTTGAAATAAGGACACACGACCGTGTCCCAGCCCATGTCCATGCCCGTATAACTCACTAGATTGGGTCACATGGCCAAACCACAATGCCAGTGTGCCTAGGCATGTGCTCTTCGAAATAATCTCACATGCTCGTGTGTCAGGCCGTGTGCTAGGCTGTGTGAAAACTAGAGGGTATAAAGACTTGTGCCACATAGCCAAGCCACATGCCCATGTACTAGGCCATGTGAGGCTACTGACTTGCCTTCTTTAGAGGTTACAGGGGACACCCAGCCATGTCACCTGGCCGTGTGTCGCACACGGCTGAGACACACACCCGTGTAGACAAAAATACCCCATTTTCCAAGCCATATTTCTCACCCAACTTGGTACCAACCTAAAACACAACAATTTGCGTACGACCATGACATAAAAAGACATTCAAAACCAACCAAAATCAAGCTTAAAACATGTAATATCAACACATACAACCACGATGGCCGTAAGCACCTCAATTGACCACTTATAAACATACAAACTATGTATCTCAAACATACCTAAATGGTCAAACATATATATACATCATTGTGCCTAAAACTTAACATGTAAGTCAATTATCAAACTCAACTATTTGGTACCAAAAATACCAGTTCACAAACAAGACATTCACATGGTAACCATACACCACATATAATAAGGCCATTTACATATTTACAAAGCAAAATATATGTCCACAATATAAGCCAATTCAAATGACAAAAACACATCAAAACATATAGGCTACCATTAGCCAAAATGACCTATACATGCCATTTAACCAAAACATATATAGCCAAAAGTACCCAAAATAAGCGATTGATAGTGTGATGCAATCTCTGACAACTTCCAATCCTAACGAGCTTCTGAATCACTATAAAACACGAAAAATAAAATAGAGTAAGCAATTAAGCTTAGTAAGTTCGTATAACTAAAAATACAACTTACTAATCAACCACAATTTAAGCAAGTAAAATTTAGGCATAATAAAACTCAATTTGGCCCAAAAGCCTAACACATAATCATCAACCATGTTAGGCATGTATTTATAAGTCAAATATAAACCACTTCCCGTATTTCACATAAATACCTGTACTAGTTCGAATCAAACTCATATAACCTCGTATCAACATTGTGCCCGTTGAACCACTTTGAATAATATCAGATACTCAGGTATCTCACACACTATGTGCCAACACATGGTCAAAACCACTACGATCTCATATCTCATATCTCATATCAATGCTCTCTCTCAAGCCATAACTAGGTCTGCTCACACAAGCTATCAGTCAAGACATAGCTATATGGTGCTGCTCACACAAGCTATAGAGTAACTGCAACACATGCCAGAAACTCAGCCACCATTAGGACGTACGAGACCAGCACCCAAAACACGATAACCCCTAATGACATGTCATTTGTATCCTATCTATTCCAACGGTTTAATCAGGATCTATAAGTCACCGAAACTTCATCGAATATTTCCTTGGAGCTATACCATCAAGAATATAATAATAAAGCATTTAAATCAAATATAATTTAATACTTATTAAACATACAAACTTACTTCAAACTCGTACGAAGAAAAATGATCGTTCAGCCCAATACTTTATCTTTTCCCCTATCTAAATCCGTACATTGCTTTTCTTGATCTATATAACCAAAGTTTACTAATTTAAACCACATTCTATTCAATTCAATAAAAAAATCATGTTTTGGAAAAATTACCATTTTGCCCCTATACTTTTGACTTTTTTATAATTTAGTCTCTGTGCTCGTAAAATGAAATTCATGCAATTTCATCCCTATATAAGCCTAGCCAAATTCTATACATGTTTGTAGCAGCCCATACATTTCACAATTTCACACATTTACCATAAAATTTTGACATTTCTTAATTTAAAACCTAATTAAAAATTTCATAAAAAAATCACTTAACAAAAGTTGTTTAACTCACAACAAAGACTCATTTTCTTCCATTAAACTTCACAAACAACTAAAAAATATTCATGGTAAAACCCTATACATTCAACCATTTTGCAAATTAGTCCGCGGGTCAGCTAGGTTAAGTTACAACAATCCCGAAAACATAAAAATCAATAAAAACGAGACAAGATTTCACTTACATGCAAGAGACTTCTTAGCTAAAATTTTCAAGCTCTCCAAGGCTTCCTTATGCTGGAAAAATCGGTTCATGCATAAATGAAAAAGATGACCCTTTGTTTTATTTTATTTTTTTATCATTTATTTACCTAATTATTAAATTACCCTTACCTAACTTTAAATTTTTCATATTTACCAAGCCATGCACATCCACTATCACCTTTAATGGTCTAATTACCATATAAGGACCTCCACTTTAAAATTCTATAGCTATTTAACACCTTTAGCTAATAGAACACAACTTTTGCATTTTACGCGATTTAGTCCTCGTCATCAAATTGGACATGCAAAAGGTAAAATTTCTTAAAGAAATTTTTATACTATAATATTATCATGTTGTAGATTACAAAATAATATTAAAATAAAATTTTCAACCTCAGATTTGTGGTCCCAAAACTACTATTCTAATTTCACTAAAAACGGGTTGTTACAGAGAATACACCAAAATATCATCTATGAGATGACCACAAACTGATCCAAGTACGAATGAAATACTAGGTTCATCAAATTCATGAACTCAACAGGGACATTGGTTAATCCAAACGGCATCACCAAAAACTCATAATGCCCATAATGAGTTCTGGAAGTAATTTTCAACACATTTGACTCCTTCACCTTCAATCGGTAATACCCAAATCTTAAATCAATCTTTGAGAACACCATTGCACCTCAAAACTAATCAAACAAGTCATCAATTCGAGGTAAAGGATATTATTCTTAATATTCAACTTATTCAATTGGCTATAGTCAATTCACATTCGCATCGTACCATCCTTTTTCTTCACAAACAAAATCGGTGTACCCTATGGAGATACACTCGGTCAAATGAACCCTCTATCCAACAACTCTTTCAACTGAATCTCTAACTATTTGAGCTCTTTTGGTACCATGCAATAGGGTACAATGGACACCGGTGTAGTTCTATGATAAAGCTAAATTCCAAATTCCACTTCTCTTTTCGGCGACAAGCCAGGCAACTCTTCAAGAAAATCCCTAATGGTTCGAATATTCAAAACTTTCAACTCCTTACTAACCAAATTCATCACATAAGCCAAATAAGCTTCACAACCTTTACCCATCAACTTCTCAGCCTTCATAGCCACATCCATATTAGAAATAAAACTCGATATTTCACCCACAACAACAATTTCCAAACCATCACTTTCTCTTAAGATAATTCATTTAGTCTCAAAATTTTCCTTAGCCTTATACTTAATTAACCAGTCCATGCCCAAAATAACATTGAACCAATAAAATGGTAGTTCCATGAGATCAACAGAGAAAACGTGCCCTTGTATCATAATGAGACATCTACAGTAAACTCTATTCACAATAACACTATCTCCAAAGAAACTAATTACAGTCATGCCCAAATCAATTATCTCTACAGGAATCCCTAGCTGACTAACTAATTCATTCAAGATGTAGGAATGTGTAGAACCAAAATCAACTAAGGCAAACAATGGGATACAACGCAAAGTGAAAGTACCTACAATAACATCAGTCGGATCTTGATCCTCAGGTTCCCTAATAGTATAAACCCGAGTGGGACCACCACACTCAACCTGTGAGGCAACAGTGTGAACAACAACCTGCTACCCAACCAGTCTCCCATTACCTCTACTAAGACCTCAGCCTCTAGTAGGCATAGAAATAGGTACCGAACTCGGAGTCTACAGACCTCTACTCTATTTGGGAAATCCCTCAAAAAAGGTCCCTTCAAACCATATTTATAACAGTTACCAATCAACTTACAGCACTTTCTAGGATGCCTACTATCACAATGAGCACAAAGCGACCATCCAGAACCACTAGTGCTATTCACCACATTAGTCTGCTGCCTAAACTAACTTGGTTGAGACCCACGTCTCACACCTCTACCAGAACTATAATTATCATGCCCTCTCTTGAGAAAACGTCCCAAAGCACTATTAGAAACCTTCTTACCAATCTTAACCACCATAGAGCAAGCTGTCTCAGCCAAAGTCTCCTCAATTGCCTTAGCTTTTTCCACAAGCTCATGTTACAACTCTGTACTCTAGGCCACTAGATAATCTCAAATATCATGATTGAGACCAAAATGAAACCTCTTACAATGATCCTTCTCAATCAAAACCATCTCAAGAGCATTCTGAATAAGGCACACAAACTCTGCCTTATAGTCAGCCACAGACAAGCTACCTTACACAAGATCTAAAAATTCCTGCTTACGAGCTTCCATATACTACTCGCCCATAAACTTCATCCTAAACACCTCTAGGAAATAATCTCAAGTTAAACGAACAATGATTGTACCTCTCTTAACAGTATTCCACCAATGATGCACCTCCTCACCAAGTAGGGACACAGTACAACCCAACTTTTCCTCGTTAGAACAAGACATCTACTCAAAAATCCTTTCCACTTCTTCTAACCAGTACTCAACTATGGTCAAATCAGTCTTTTTATCCCCAAAAAAACTCTTTACCACTTTACGCCTGAAGACGTTCAAACGATAGCCCACAATTCACAAGTGCAGGATTGGCAAGTGCAAGAGCAGGGTTAGCACCAGCATTCCGCTGAAACGCTCCAATTATCACTTCCATCAGAGGGTCTAAGCACTCATCAGGTATATTCACCCTACGCGGTAGGACAAAAGGTGTAAAGGATGTACCATCCTCCTAAGCAGTAGCTCTGACATTCATATGTTTAGGGGCATATCTAATTATCTAGCATACACATACAAACAAATAAACAGTGTAAGTGACGAGGAGATGATCCAAATCTCGTTCCTACAAGAAAGATTGGGAATTAAAGGCAATGTGTTCCCATTCCTACCCTACATACATTATAATCGAGAGTTATTAAATGCATTTCAAGAAAATTCATATTAGCCATTTCATGAAAGCTAGGGAATTTAAACTCATGAGTTTCAAAACTCCAAACAAACAACAATCACCTAAGTCTAAGAGTTATTGAACCTAGGCTCTTATACCACCAAATGTAAAACCCCATACCGAGCCTAAACACCATGTCGAATATCGAGATGCCACACCATCATCTCACATTGATTTCATTAGAATTATCATTGTAATATCCTCATTTTGGGCCTAGTCGGAATAGGGGTTTTGTGACCACAAAATCCGTGATAGAAATAATTATTTTATAATTATTTTGATGTTTATGATATGATTGCATGATTGTGTGAAAATTTCGTGATGAAATCCTATGCCTAAAGTGCTTAAATTGAAATTAGGGACTAAATCGAATAATTTACAAAACTTGCATTCTAGAAGTTTCTAGTATGAAATTGTTTTGAAATATTAATTAGGACGTCTTAAATAGCAATTTTACCAATTTCTAAGTTTATGGACAAAAATTGGACATGGATGGAATTTTTTGAAAGTTTAGTAGTAAGGGCATTTTGGTCATTTAAGGGTAAAATGAATTAAAATACATAATTAAAAGCCAATTTTGCTCATCTTCTTCACCATGGCCGAATATAGCAAGGAGAAACCATGGCTAGGGTTTTTCAAGCTTCCAAGCTTGATTGTAAGTCCATTCTAGTCCCGTTTTTCAAGTTCGTTACGTTTTTGGAGTCCCGGTAGCTTGATTTAGCTTATGCTAGCAATAATTTAACCTAGGGTTTATATTTGGAAAAATACCCATAGGTGAAATTTGTGTATTTTGGTGTTTTATGATAGAATATGAGGTTTTAAATTATGTTAGACAACTTGTGCTACTCTGTTTTAAGTGAAAACGAGCAAAAGGGCTTAATCGGTAAAAATACCTAATAGTCATAAGTACATGTTAGAGTGAGAATTTGATGTTTCAATAGAAGGGAAAAATGATCAGAATGTCATAAAACATAAGAAAATAGGCTGAAGTTTAATTTACGAGCTTTGGGGAAAAAGTGTAAATATGCAAAAGTTTAGGGGCAAAATTGTAATTTTTCCAAAATATGATTTTGGGTCAATTTGAATAATGTGAGTCCTAATTAGACTATATTTTAAATCATAGAGCAAGGAAAACTGAAATTCGAGCTAAAATGGGGAAAATACCAAGTTGTGGACGAAATGGTAAAAGTAGCCATTTTCGCATACTAGGTAAGTTCATATGTAAATGTTTGTAACATAGTTATTATTTTAAATGTTTTTATGTTATTTAAATGATATGATAATTATTATGAAATATTATACTTGTGATAATTGTTTGATAATATGTCAAATTATGTGATATACTTGGAAAATGTGAAATACTACCGAGTATCGGTGTCAGTATTCCGTAGAAGATGGTTGAGACACATGATTGGGAAAAAGGTCCCGTTGAACCTTAAGAATTAATTAGGATACAAGGGACATGTCACTGAGATATTTGGGCATCCGAACTCGTTGAGTTGAGTCCGAGTTCACTTATGGATGCGAATGTCCAAACTCGTTGAGTTGAGTTCGAGTTCGTGAAATGTAACTAGGAATCCGAGCTTGTTGAGTTGAGTCCGAGTTCACTTATGGATGCGAACGCCCGAGCTCGTTGATTTGAGTTCGAGTTCGCTTATGGGTGGTTTACATAGTAGCTTGGCTACATATGTGGCACTTATGTGCAAACTTTCCATATATCCGAATTATATTTTGATGTGTTCAACGGGTAAAGTTCTACTCAAATGGAGGAATACTCAAGATGAAAGGGACGTATTGGTAAGTGTTGTGAAATGGATACTTTGAACAGGTATGTACTTAACCCTCAGGTTGAAAAATCGATATACCAACAATATGGTAAGATGATAAATGAAAATATGATATGAATGTCTTGGTGATGATTATGCAAATGATGTTTTATGTTTGCTTATATGGTTATGTTACTTGCTATTTGCATGTGAACTTACTAAGCATTTATGCTTACTCCCTCCTTTTCATTCCTTGTAGTGTTGACAAGCCAGCTCGAAAATTGGGAACGGTCGGAGGCACGCTCACACTATCCGTATACCATCTTGGCATAATGGCTTGTATATTTTGAGCATGGCATGTATACCATTATAATCATTCTGTATATATGGTCTTATGATATGGTTATTGAGTAGTATAAAAATGCTTGGTAATGATTATCCATTGGAATGGCTAATTATGATCATATTTGGTGTTATGTATGTCAAATTGCTAGTTAATCCATGGAAACCATGAAATAGGTAAAATTTACCATAAAATAGATTCAGACAGCAGTAGTGACGTGAATTTGAAAAATCATTAAAAATAGTAGAGATATAATTAGATGATGAATAAAATATGGAATTGAAGAATTATGAGTCTATTTTCATATGGAAGAAACGAAACAGGTATATGAGTTATATTTTATGAGATGTTTAAATTTTTGTGAAACAGAGCCAGAGCGATTTCTGAATCCCCTGTTCTAACTTTGGAAATTCACCATAAATTGTATAAAAATAATTAGAAGTCATAATTTATATGCTTTAAGAGAAACAAACTTCATAGTTATTGAAATTCTTTACAGAAAGATATCTGATTCGTAATACACAGAGGTCAGAGCAGTCAAACCCTGAAACAGGGGAGACTTTAACTAATAAACTGTACTAATTGGCCTATCCAAAAATTCTAGAAAAAAATTAGTAAATAGATATATGAGTCTAGTTTCAGGAAAAATTTACAGAATTGGATTTTGAGTTTCAGAACTTGAGATATGAATTTTTAAGCGATCGTGATGCGATTAGCTTGACTTTTTCGGAATTTCTAAAATTAAATTGTTTGAATTTGTTTAAGCAATGAATTAAGTCTGTTAACACCTCGTGTTCGACTCAAAGCAACGGTCTAAGCACGGGTGTTACATTTGGTGGTTTCAGAGTAGGTTTAGTCGGTTCTCGGACTAACCTAGCATGTGTAAAAGTTTAGCTATACATGCTACTGATCTGTGATAGTGTGATGTCTTCCGACGCGTATGAGTACCGTCTTATTTAGACAGTGGTACTCTCCAACCGAAATCACACCGACCATGTTCAATGTTATGTGAAGGTATTTGAGTAAAATTATGATTATGATAAGTATCGGTTCGTAAAAGTATGAATAAAGGTTTATGATACATATGTGATAAATATTCATATTTGCTTAATGCTCATATGATGTAGTGTATATGGCTTACTTGATAAGATGAACGGAATAAATAGAAAGTAGTAGAGGTATGAATAAAAGTCATAATATTATGATACGAATGAAAATGTCCTTGTTTTGATTTGGACGTCGAATGTTGATGAATGCTAATGATATATAATTTTTATGAGATAAAGGATTATAATGAAATGAACTTATCTGTGTTAAATTGTTGGAATGAATTATATGATTGTAATGATATGTACATGATGATGCACGAAATGAAAATTATGATTGTGGTGCAAATATCTATGTTTGTTTGGCCTTATATGATGTCATGAGCATGACTTAATTTAATTAAATGAATGGATAAGTAAAGCTATCTAGAAAACATAGAATGTATGCATAAGTATATTGTCTAAATGGGACAATAGGAAAATTGGTGTAAGCCAACATGAATGAATGACATGATTTTGATGATGTTTCTATGATGATGGAAGTTGTGTCATATGTGTATGTATAAGAAAGTCGAGTCAGAGGTCCTACAACCCCTCCCCCTTACCGAAATGGTACTTATAATGGAATTTCATGAGATTTGTATTGAATAAGTTTCCGGTTGAGAACCCAAAGAGTTCAGTCATAGAATAATTATAAGTATGATCAGAGATTAAAAATGAGCTGATAAGTAAAGTCAGAGCCAGTAAAGTATCGGATTGACGTAAAGATTATTGGAATTATGCACTATTCCAGTTAGAAAAGGAATTCTCCTTGGT
Source organism: Gossypium longicalyx (assembly GCA_025698465.1). NCBI lineage: Eukaryota > Viridiplantae > Streptophyta > Magnoliopsida > Malvales > Malvaceae > Gossypium > Gossypium longicalyx. The sequence goes on from CM046997.1 coordinate 82,344,678, forward strand.
AAACCGAATTACTCAGGTGCAAGGTCGAGAAAAGTGTAAATCAAAATTTATTCAGAACTGGCCTTCTTTAGTGAATGGTTTAATATGAAATTTGTGACGGTAGAACTAGTTGGGGAAATGATATTTGAAATGTGAACTATCCGAGTGTGATAGTTATGGATCGGACAGATTTAGATCTCTTTTGAGATGTTCTATGTGTTTACCCGTTCTCAGAAATATTTCTATGGCTATTGACCTTCTGAAGAAATTCTTGTTATATGGGAATGTCTTTTAATCTTGGTGTTGGATGAAAGCATTGGTAGTCTGACTGGTTTATAATTTATATTGCTCTATTTCATCGGGTATTCTATTTCATTTAAATCGATAAGAATTGATGAGAGAATACATATGATATTATGATTCGTGTCTTCTACTTGATGCTTCATCTGATATATATGTATAGGAAGATATATTGTTCTTGTTATATTTGATTCCAGTGGGATTAAATGATGTTTTCTTTTGGACTTTCTTTCTTTGAAGAATTATCGGGGTATTCCGTATTTTCTCTATGAGTTTGGTTTTCGATTCTCCGGCTTGGTTTTCGATTCTCCAACATAGTATCGTATCTTGGGTTTCTTTATTCTGGATTTCTTTCTTCTGGATTTCTCTATTTTGGATTTCTTTATTCGGTTTTCTTGTTATCTTTGTTCCATAATTTGTTAATTATGACTCGTGTTCGAAGTGCGTTCTTCAGCTCGTGATAATCATGTCAAATATGACTATACTTCTAATTTGATCTTGGTAATGTGGTGATTTTAGTATTGGGGTTTTTTTTTTCTAATTTCTATGTAAGAATTTGACATCAGTAAAGGCATAAGTGATAAAAGCGCGAGTTTCAGTCGGTATGGTGAATTATCTATTTGAAAGATTTTATGCGACAATTATTTCAGGATTATTTTTCCCAAGTCTGATAATAGAATTTCATTTTGTACGGATAAAAGAGTAAATAGTCTGAACGAGAAGTGTATATTTATTAGAAAAAGTTTGATATTAGTTAAAGTCACTACGAATGATAAGGTTTTCATTTTGTAAAAGCTGAAAAGTTTATTACATGTTGACAAAGTTCGGATAGATGACAATATTGGTAACTGAAGCGTCTGAACTAGACTAGTCTACATTGAGTAAAGACTTCGACTTTCGAAGAATATAATTGTTGTATGAATTGTGATGTGTTTCAAGACAGTGAGGTAATGTGATAGTTTAGAGCATTCGATGTTACATAAAATCAGAGTTGTTAAAGGGGTTAAAGTCAAGAATTGGGATTTATCAAAATTATCCTTGTCAGTGTTGATATTGGGATGGAAATGAGAAGGATTATTCTTGAGGCCATATCAGAATTATTTCCATGGCAGAAAGAGGAAAATGTGATGTATCCTATTGTTAAATGTTTGGCAGATCTATAAATCATATCTCAGTATTGAATGAATTCCTACTCATCGATTCATGGAAATTCGTGTCTCTTTGATTGTTAGATTTCTTGGAATTCGGTCTCCATTAATCAAGTTAAGATCCGGGTTTTATGTCATGATATCATGGGAAACTGAGAAGGGTTGAAAATTTAAGAACAGTTGAGAGTTGAGATATAACTTTTCAGATCATATGAGAAATTAAAGAGATGTATTGGAGTGCAGTCTAAGTGAAAGTTCTTGGCACTTTGAATATGAGATTAAAAGTGAAGACCACTTTTCTGGTAAGATTTTCGGGGACGAAAATCCCTAAAGGGGGGAGAGTTGTAATATCTTAATTTTGGGCCTAGTCGGAATAGTGGTTTTGTGACCACAAAATCCGAGATAGAAATAATTATTTTATAATTATTTTGATGTTTATGATATGATTGCATGATTGTGTGAAAATTTCGTGATGAAATCCTATGCCTAAAGTGCTTAAATTGAAATTAGGGACTAAATCGAATAATTTGCAAAACTTGCATTCTAGAAGTTTCTAGTGTGAAATTGTTTTGAAATATTAATTAGGAGGTCTTAAATAGAAAATTTACCAATTTCTAAGTTTATGGACAAAAATTGGACATGGATGGAATTTTTTGAAAGTTTAATAGTAAGGGCATTTTGGTCATTTAGGGGTAAAATGAATTAAAATACAAAATTAAAAGCCAATTTTGCTCATCTTCTTCACCATGGCTGAATATAGCAAGGAGAAACCATGGCTAGGGTTTTTCAAGCTTCCAAGCTCGATTGTAAGTCCATTCTAGCCCCGTTTTTCAAGTTCTTTACGTTTTTGAAGTCCCGGTAGCTCGATTTAGCTTATGCTAGCAATAATTTAACCTAGGGTTTATATTTGGAAAAATACCCATAGGTGAAATTTGTGTATTTTGGTGTTTTATGATAGAATATGAGGTTTTAAATTATGTTAGACAACTTGTGCTACTCGGTTTTAAGTGAAAACGAGCAAAAGGGCTTAATCGGTAAAAATACCTAATAGTCATAAGTACATGTTGGAGTGAGAATTTGATGTTTCCATAGAAGGGAAAAATGATCAGCATGTCATAAAACATAAGAAAATAGGCTAAAGTTTAATTTACGATCTTTGGGGCAAAAGTGTAAATATGCAAAAGTTTAGGGGCAAAATTGTAATTTTTCCAAAATATGATTTTGGGTCAATTTGAATAATGTGAGTCCTAATTAGACTATATTTTAAATGATAGAGCAAGGAAAACTGAAATTCGGGCTAAAATGGAGAAAATACCAAGTTGTGGACGAAATGGTAAAAGTAGCCATTTTCGCATACTAGGTAAGTTCATATGTAAATGTTGGTAACATAGTTATTATTTTAAATGTTTTTATGTTATTTAAATGATATGATAATTATTATGAAATATTATACTCGTGATAATTGTTTGATAATATATCAAATTATGTGATATACTTGGAAAATGTGAAATACTACCGAATATCGGTATCAGTATTCCGTAGAAGATGGCTGAGACACATGATTGGGAAAAAGGTCCCGTTGAACCTTAAGAATGAATTAGGATACAAGTGACATGTCACTGAGATATTTGGGCATCCGAACTCGTTGAGTTGAGTCCGAGTTCGTGAAATGTAACTAGGCATCCGAGCTCATTGAGTTGAGTCCGAGTTCGCTTATGGGCGGGTTACATAGTAGCTTGGCTACATATGTGGCACTTATGTGCAAACTTTCCATGTATCCGAATTATATTTCGATGTGTTCAACGGGTAAAGTTCTACTCAAATGGAGGAATACTCAAGATGAAAGGGACGTATTGGTAAGTGTTGTGAAATGGATACTTTGAACAGGTATGTACTTAACCCTCGGGTTGAAAAATCGATATAACAATAATATGGTAAGATGATAAATGAAAATATGATATGAATGTCTTGGTGATGATTATGCAAATGATGTTTTATGTTTGCTTATATGGTTATGTTACTTGCTATTTGCATGTGAACTTACTAAGCATTTATGCTTACTCCTCCTTTTCATTCCTTGTAGTGTTGACAAGCCGGCTCGGAAATCGAAGCGGTCGGAGGCACGCTCACACTATCCGTATACCATCTTGGCATAATGGCTTGTATATTTTGAGTATGGAATGTATAGCATTATAATCATTTTGTATATATGGTCTTATGATATGGTTATTGAGTAGCATAAAAATGCTTGGTAATGATTAGCCATTGGAATGGCTAATTATGATCATATTTGGTGTTATGTATGTCAAATTGCTAGTTAATCCATGGAAACCATGAAATAGGTAAAATTTACCATAAAATAGATTCAGATAGCAGTAGTGACGTGAATTTGAAAAATCATTAAAAATAGTAGAGATATAATTAGATGATGAATAAAATATGGAATTGAATAATTTTGAGTCTATTTTCATTTGGAAGAAACGAAACAGGTATATGAGTTATATTTTATGAGATGTTTAAATTTTTGTGAAACAGAGCCAGAGCGATTTCTGAATCCCCTGTTCTAATTTTGGAAATTCACCATAAATTGTATAAAAATAATTAGAAGTCATAATTTATATGTACAGATTTCTTATTGAGTCTAGTTTTAAGAGAAACAAACTTCATAGCTATTGAAATTCTTTACAGAGAGATATCTGATTCGTAATACACAGAGGTCAGAGCAGTCGAACCCTGAAACAGGGGAGATTTTAACTAATAAACTGTACTAATTTTCCTATCCAAAAATTCTAGAAAAAATTAGTAAATAGATATATGAGTCTAGTTTTAGGGAAAATTTACGGAATTGGATTTTGAGTTTCAGAACTCGAGATATGAATTTTTAAGCGATCGTGACACGCTTAGCCACTTGTCCGGAATTTCTAAAATTAAATTGTTTGAGCTGTTTAAGCAATGAATTAAGTCTGTTAACACCTCGTGTTCGACTCCGGCAACGGTCTTGGGTACGGGGTGTTACAATCATAATTAAAATACATGCAGTTTCATTTTACTTTAATTACTCTAACATTTATGAGAATATCAAGTCATACAACCTTAGTTTAGAATTTAATCATACTAACATACGACAAACAAACATAAAATGTACATATCTCGAGCATTAGGACCACTTAGCAAAATTTCCAAAAATGTTACGTAGATATCAATACTGCCTCTATGGTATTGATACTTCCTTTAAGTAGTGATGATACCACCTGGAAAATCGATACCAAACTAGCATTCTATTTCTCACCAAATTTCAAACATCAAAAAATATTGGTAGCTTTTGTAAGGTATCAATAATTACACCCCGAGTATCAATCCTCGGGCCAAGGTATTGATACCAAATTGGTATTCTGACTCCCTATAATTTCGTAAATACAGAGGTATCATTTTAAAAGCCTTAGTATCGATACCGTTGCTTCAAGTTACAAAAATTCAGCATATAAGAGCATTTAAATCATTCAAACTTAGTCCCTGAACATTTTGCTTCATTCACCTAGTCACATAAGCACCAAAATGTCTAAACAATAAACCAAACACCATGTCCAAGTTCTCAACCTTCCAAACTTACACAATATGCAAATAATCCCAAATACATCTTAACAAAACTGATAAAAATGCCTACCACGTTGACTTTTCATTCCCTAGAGCTAGAATAAGCAAAACACCTATTGTAGTGTGTAAAGAATGGCTTGGATCAATCCCTTGATGGCCACACCGCTCACACCAGGAATGCAACTACTCTGGAAAGGATAAATGGAGTGGGTGAGCTTAACAAGCTCAATGAATACATAGAAAAATAACTACGCATAAAAATCATCATGCGTCAACCAAACAATATGCAAAATATTACCCACAATGCCATTAACTAAGTACCATAATTCATATATTTAGTCATATTCCATGCATTCTTTTACACATTATCTATACAAATGTTTAGGCATACATATACCAATATTCTAACACATATCAATCAAATATAAGCACATATAATTACATAAAATCACATTTAGTCATAATGTATGATAATTTGGCTTTTGAGTTTATGAAACATAAAGTGGACTCTATCACCACTCATCGTATACAAAGATCTCCAACACACCACACCTAGACTCGTAGAGTCAAACATATCCCATAAGCGATGTATATAGCTAATGCTCTCCAACATACCACACATACATATCCTAGTGAATGGAGCTTGGCTCACATTCCCTTATCTCTCCAAAATTGTCCCTGGGCCTTAGCACCCTATATATCACAACACAAATAAGTGAGTACACAAAATCCTATGGCATGCCAATTGTTTCCAACGATTTCATCAAGTCAAAAGGCCAAAATGTCCATAATGTCATCAAATATTACTTACCGATTATCCGTAGGTATTCACCACATAATCATATAATTAGCACATTATACATGCTATCACATGGCATGAATAACATATCCTCATATTTATCATTACAACAATCATCACAACATGTTCATAATTCATCACATCGTAATTCTCTTTATCACAATTCATAAACATATTTATCATAGGGAAAAGAACACTTACACTCAAAATTTAGAGAAGGGGTTTAGGCTACCTCTAAATTATCAAATACAAAATGAATCATCTATAAGCAAGAATTCTAACACACTCATCGATATATTCACTTTTTTCGAAAAATTGAAAGCTTCGACAAGCTTCCCTTTTATTTTATCTATACTCGTTAAAGGCCCTATCGACTCTAACACTTCAACAAGACAAACCATACATATATTTAGTCAACAATTAGTCAATAGCTTACCTCAAATAGCCATAAACACAAGCCTAAGCTAAATTCTTTACTAACCAAAACCTTTAGCACAACAAACTTAAAATTCGAATAACTTAGTCTACGTTTAATATTTTTGCATGAAACGAATTCCATTCATCTACGTATTCATCTACAACTAATTCCCAACCTTTAAACTTCACAAAACTTCATGTTTTGAGGTATCAAAAGTTTTTGACAAGTTTTGGCTATTACAAGGAAAATTCATTAAAACCTAAGAAATCTTTGACAAAACTTCAAATTTACTTTAAAAAGATTCTATTTAGGTTAAAATTAATTGAAAAACACTTTAAAACCATGTTTTCATACACAAACTCGAAATTCACCATTAAAGACCCGATTTTTAGCTTTTAATCAAAACATGTGACTTAACACCTAAAAACTTAGTTTCAAAGACCTAATAACATTAAAAAATAATAAGAACACTAATGGTTACCTTTAATGAGAGTAATAACGAGTTTGCAATGTAAATCTAAAAAACCCACAAGTGGAGAAGATGATGAAATTGATTAGATCTTTGGGTAATTTCTTGAAGATTTAGAAAGGTCTAATGCTTGTAAATGATAGAAATTCAGAGTATTATAGTTTGGGAGTAAAAAATAAATTGAGAGAGTGAGGAATAGCAAGGGACAACAACACCATAGAGATGGGAAGAAGAATTCATGAAAATAACTAGGAATGGGAGTTTATTAGGTTGATTTTGAAAAATTGGTTTAATTGCTTCATAAAGACTCACAACTTTAACCCTTTTACAAATCAGTTCCTTTTCTAAAGTTAAAGAAATTTAAAACTCGTTTCCAAAAATTAATTTAACTTTACAAAAACCATTGTCGAAAACATTATTAAGTACCAACCTTACAAAATTCTAAGCTCATATAGGCCAAAATTCTTAAAATACCTCTAAAACTCCTAGGCCTTATTTTGGGGCATGGCATGAGAGATCAGTAGTTCTTGTCGTCTCGTTAGTTTAGTGGAAGATCGAAAGATCCTACTACGGTAACAACTAATTGATTGAATAGAAACGCGAAATAGGAATTAGTTATGACCACCGAAGCGAGCTAATCACCCATGCCTAGATTTGATTGAGTTTATATATTAGTTTTCTGAAGCTCACTCTTTTATGCAGATTTTATTTTTTTTATTTATAAAAACCTAAAAATCTCTTTTCATGTTCAATCGTAATATAATTTATTTATATTACTAATTAATTCTATTTGCATTTAGGTTAACAGTAATTTAGTACTCGTCTCTCTTGGGTACGATTCTCGAAGTACTCACTTCTTTCGTTATAACTATATTACAACCTGACCAGTATACTTGTGGACACCACTACATTCTTATATCTTTAGTTGCAATATTCATACTCTGGACGTTGATACACCCAAAGGCGGTAAGTGACACACGTCGACATGCTGGCCAAGGTTATCGGGATTATTTTTGTCCACACAATCAAACTTATTTGAAGATCAATGATGTGCCAAAGACCTAATTTGGGTTGTTAACACCTCTATAAATAAGAAATTAGGGTTTAAATGTTACAAAGTTATCCTACACACCCTCAAAAACCCTCATAGTTTAGAAGTAGATTTAGTTTCTTTTCTTTTCAACTTTTCAATACTCTCTTGTTTTTCTCATGAAATCAGTTTTGATTCAAGAGTTTGTTTTTTTAATTCAAGTATTTTAGTTTATATTCTTTTGTATTCATTTTATTTCTTTATTCTAATCAAGAGATTTACTACTATGTTCCCCATTCCATATTCAATACACAATTATTCAAATCTCTTTTCTTCTCCGAATTGATTGTGTTCTTTACATGATATTTTCAATCAAACTTGACATTATGAATAACATGAGTGGCTAGATCCCTTAAGGGAGATTAAATAATGATGGGGATATGATTAACAGAGGATTTAAGGTCTCCCAAGAGGGATTAGTTGCAACAGCCCGATTTTGGGGCTAGTTGGAACAGTGGTTTCGGGACCACGAATTCGACGTAGAAAAATCCATTTTTATTATATTTTTATGGTTTAAAATTTTATGGAACTATTCTGTGAAAATCTCATTAAAAAATTTTGACGTTTGGGCACCCAATTTAGTCAAAATGACTAAATTATAAAAAGTACAAAAGTTGAGTTCTACTTGTTAAAGGTGTCCAATTGCTATGAGATTTTAAATTAGAGGTTCTTAGTTGGTAATCAGACCATTAGATAATTTAGTGGACAAAAATGGGCATGAATAGGTAAAATTTCAAAGTTATAAATTAAGGGCATTTAGGTCATTTGGTAAATAAAAGAATAAAAAGGGAAAATAAAGTCAAAATTGGTGTCCATCTTCTTCACCATAGCCAAAATTCCCTAAGGAGACCATATCTAGGGTTTCTTCAACTTTCAAGCTTGATTGTAAGTGCATCCTAGCCCCGTTTAATGCTTTTTACATTTTTGAAGTCATTATCACCGGATCTATCTATTTCTACCATTATTTTGAAGTAGGGTTCATGTTTAAAAATTTACCCATGCATGACATGCATGTATTTTGATGTTTGGTGGAAGAAAATGTATGTTTAAGGTGAGATAAACAACTTTTACTAAGTGATTTTTTTAGTGAAAATGCACAAAAAGGACTTATTTGTAAAATTTGTAAAAATGGGTAGTAGAAATGTGATTTGATGAAAAATGTGGGATGTTATGATCATGATTTAAGTTTGGCTAGGCTTGGGTAACAAAGAAAATGGATACATTTCATTTTACGAGCCTAAGGACTAATTTGTAAAAATGTGAAAAGTTAGGGGAAAATTATAATTTTGCCATAATGTGATTTTTGGGATAGCATTGAGCAATATGAAAACTAAATAAGTTAAATTTGCTATTATAGATCATGAAAAACGAATTTCAGACCTTAATTAGGAGAAGAACAAGGTTATTGATGATTAGGTCCATTTCCTACTATTTTGTACCGAGGTAAGTTTGTGTGTAAATAATGCGATGTTATATCATGTATTTAATGCTTAGTATTTCATAAATTGTAGGATTGTTTCTATGGAAATATTCAACGAAGTTTCGACGATGAGAAAATCCCGGTTGAACCTTAGAATAGTTTAGGATACAAGTGACATGGCACTAGGAAACCATGTGTTATGTGATCTATGTGAATTCGGGTGCTGGTCATGTACCTCCTACTGGTGGCTAGGTAGTTCGGCATGTGTTGTGGATACCTGATAGCTTGTGTGGGCAGCCCGTGTAGCTACGTCTTGACTGATAGCTTGTGTGAGCAGGCCCGTGATTAGCTCGTGTGTGAGCCCTATGTGTTATAGGATATGAGGTAGCATTGGCTACATATCTGGCACTTACGTATGAGACTTTATGTGTATTCGATAGTATTCCAAGTGTTCAACGGGTAATCTAAAGGGTATGTCAAAGATGACAAAGTATGTGACTTTGTTACGAGTTGGTACATGTATGTATATATAACTCATAAGTATGAACTTTGGTATGTAATGAACTCTTGGTAAGAATGCTAATGAGTGAATTATGCCTAATATACATGATGATATTTATGTTAACTTATGTTGAATAATTACATGATTAATGTATGATTAATGTTGCTTATTATTTACATGCAAACTTACTAAGCTTTAAAGCTTACTCCCCTTTTTTTTTCCATTCCTTATAGTGTCACCAAACTAGCTCAGGGATCGAGGGTCATCAGAGCTCAATTCACACTATCGAACAATTACATTAGGTATACTTCATTTTAATATTTTGAGTATGGCATGTATAGGGACTTGGTCATTTTGTTATGTGTCATATTGGTTTAGCCAAATGTGTTGGCATTGTAATGGTGAATGATTCATTTTGTATATGGCCATTGGAAGTTGGCAAATATTAATTTTATTGGTCATTAGTATTTTTATGTGATGAAGCTTATCATGAAGATGAAATTAGCATGAATGGAAAAGAAAGTATGTGATGTTTATGCATGATAGATGTTAGTATGTGTAATTGATGTATTGACATCTTGTTTATGGTTGATTTGGTTGTATGTATATGCTTGGATTTGGTGTTGCTTGATGTTGTGCAAGTTGATGCAAGTAAGGGTGGCAAAATGGCTTGGTAAATAGCCTTACTTTGGCCACACAAACAAAGACATGGCCGTGTGTCTCAGCCGTGTGAAGGACACGGCCTAGGGGCATAGGTGTGTGTCCAGGGCATGTGAAGTCTGCACCTATTTTATGAAAAATTTTGAAAATTAAATTCGCCACATGGCCTAGCACACTGGCATGTGACTTGGCCTTGTGACTCCCTTTGGTGCATGACATCATAAACAAAGAGTTACATGGGTTAGGGAGACGAGTGTGTGTGACCACACGGCGTGTCCCAAGCCACACTGGCGTGTCCCAAGCCACACGAACGTGTGACCCTATTTTGATGAAAAAAATTTAAGTGTTTTAAAAATTTCTAATGTTCTTGGTTTAGTCCTACACCACTTTTAATGCATGTTTATGGCCCCGTAGGCTCGTTTTAGAGACGATATATTTGTAAATGAAAAGTTTTAAATTTGGATGGAAATTTATGTCTCTATTTTGTATGTTAGTTTGTGTTTAAGTTCGGTTATGCCTCGAACCCTGTTTCGACGTCAGATACAGGTAAGGGGTGTTACATTTAGTGGTACTAGAGCTACGGTTTAGTCAGTTCTCAGACTAACAAGCATGTGTACGAGTCTAGCTATACATGCCATATATAAATTGTGATAGTATAACGACTCCTGACAATTTTAAACTATGTTTTCATATAGTAATGGATCCCGAACAAGCTGTGGCAGATGATGTAGAAAGTAATGCGCTGAATTTCACTCAAGGGGCAGCGGAGTCTGATAGTAGACCTCCTACGGTTAGTGTAATATCCCGAATTAGGGCCTAATCAGAATAGTGGTTTCGTGACCACAAATCCGAGATAGAAATATTTATTTTATAATTATTTTGAGGTTTATGATATGATTTCATAATTGTGTGAAGATTTCGTGAAGAAATTTTTGGCATAACGAGTTTAATTTAAAGTTAGGGACTAAATCGAATAAGTTGCAAAACTTGCATTCTAGAAGTTTTTAGTATAAAATTGCTTTGAAATATTAATTAGGAGGTCTTAAATAGCAATTTTACCAATTTTAAGTTCATGGGCAAAATTAGGACATGGAAGGAATTTTTGAAAGTTTAGTAAGGAGGGGCATTTTGGTCATTTGGATATTAAATGAAATAAAATGGGAAAAATAACACAAAATGGTCATCTTCTCCATTGGGTTGCTGCCGAATTTCGCTCTCACCCTAGCTAGGATTTCTTCAACTTTCAAGCTTCATAGTAAGTGATTCTAAGCCCCGTTTTTAATGATTTTTACGTTTTTGAGATCCTAGTAACTCAATAAAGCTTATGCTAGCAATAATTTAACCTAGGGTTTATATTTGGAAAAATACCCATAGGTGAAATTTGTGTATTTTGATGTTTTATGATAGAATATGAGGTTTTAAATTATGTTACACAACTTGTACTACTCGATTTTAAGCAAAAACGAGTAAAAGGGCTTAATCGGTAAAAATATCTAATAGTCACAAGTACATGTTAGAGTGAGAATTTGATGTTTCCATAGAAGGGAAAAGTGATCAGCATGTTATAAAACATAAGAATAAGGAATAAAGTTTAATCTCGAGCCTAGGGGCAAAAGTGTAAATATGCAAAAGTTTAAGGGTAAAATTGTAATTTTACCAAAATTTGAATTAAGGATTAATTTGATAATGTGAATATTAAATAAGCTGAATGTGTTATTTTAGATCAAGAAAGACGTGGAATCGACCCCAATCGAGGAAAAGAAAAGATTATGGACTAAATTGCAAAATCTTTGTATTTTGGTACCAAGGTAAGTTCATGTGTAAATAATGTAGCATAATTGTTATTTTTAAGTTATTGATGCCAATTATGTGATATGCTGATTTTTATCATGAAATATATGCTTTGTGGTTATTTTCGAACAAAATGTAAATTATGTGAGTTACTTGTTAAATATAATTGTTATCGAGTATTGGTTTCGGCATTCTACGGAAGACAGCAAGGATATGTGTTCGAGGAAAATCCCGTTTGAACCTTAGGAATAGATTAGGATACAAGTGACATGTCACTAGGATGGTTGAGCATCCGAACTCGTTGAGTTGAGTCTGAGTTCACTTATGGATGCGAATGTCCGAACTCGTTGAGTTGAGTCCGAGTTCGTGAGATGTAACTATGCATCCGAGCTCGTTGAGTTGAGTCCGAGTTCGCTTATGGGCGGGTTACATAGTAGCTTGGCTACATATGTGGCACTTATGTTCAAATTATCCATGTATCCGAATTATATTCCGATGTGTTCAACGGGTAAAGTTCTACTCAAATAGAGGAATACTCGAGATGAAAAGGGACGTATTAGTAAGTGTTGTGAAATGGATACTTTGGACAGGTATGTACTTAACCCTCGGGTTAAGTATTGATACAACAACGATAAGGTAGTAAGATGATGAATAATGATTAGAAATGTGATATATGTTTTGATGATACCATGCTAATGTTGTTTGGTATAATTGCTTTGTTATGTTACTTGTTATTTGCATATGAACTTACTAAGCATTTATGCTTACTCCCTCCTTCTTATTCATTGTAGTTTTGGACAAGCCAGCTCAGGAATCGGGATAGGTCAAAGGCTTGATCACACTATCTGGAAGACTTTTCGGTAAATGGCTTGTAAAATTCAAGTATGGCATGTACAGCAATATACCTATTTTGTGTAAATGATCTTATGACATGGTGATGGAATGGTTGAGGAAATGCTTGATAATGATAAGTTATGGAAATGGTTAGTTTAGATTATGTTCGAAATTATGGAAAGTTATTAGGATACCTAGTTCATGAAAACTCATAAAAGGGATGAAATTTGCCATAAATAGAACATTGCAGCAACACTGATGTGAGTTTGAAAATTTACTAAAAATCATAAAAATTGAATTAGGTGATGGATTAAATATAAAATTGAAGCTTATTATGTCTAGTTTCACATAAAACAAACTAAACAGGTAAAGAAATTATATGTTAGAAGATATTTGAATTTTAGTGAAACAGAGCCAAAGTGATTTCTGGATCCCTTGTTCGAACTTTAGAAATTCACTATAAATTCTACGGATATAATTAGGTGTTGTATTTTATATTCTAAGAATCCTTATTGAGTCTAGTTTCAGGAGAAACAAACCTCATAGTCATATTAATTTTGTACAGAGAGAAATGTGGTTCGTAGTAAACAGAGGTCAGTCTAGTCAAGTCCTAAAATAGGGGTAACTTTAACTAATAAACTGTACTAATTGGCCCAAAAAAATTCTATAAAAAATTAGTAGATAGGCATATGAGTCTATATTCAGGGAAAATTTACGGATCTTGATTTCAAGTTTCGTAACTCGAGATATGATTTTTCTTGTGACTATGACGCAAGTAGCTAGAAAGCTGTGAATGCAGAAACAAATAATCCAAAGTTCTAAAAATGTTAAATTAAGTTTAGTAACACCTCATACTCGACTACGGCAATGGTACCGGGCGTGGGGGCATTACATTTAGTGGTATCAGAGCAGGTTTAGTCAGTTCTCAGACTACGTGTTGTATGTACGAATTTTGCTATACATGTCATATGTATAAAATTGTGATAGTGTGACGACTTCTGACCTTTTTAAATGATTTTTTTAGTAAATGGATCCCGATCCAGCTGTGGCAGATGAAGTAGAATGTAATCGCGCCACTCAATTTGAAGGAGCGGTACGACTGAAAATCCACCTCCTACTGTTGGTCATGGAGGAGGAGAAAGGGATCGGGAAGCCTTTCTCAAAATGATGAGTGCATGGTACCCTGAGTTCGTTCGTACGAACCCAAATGTACGACCTCCCCGACCTCCCCCAATTCCTCAACCTGTACCCTCGATGCCTCAGGGTGTGGATATGATAAAATTTCATAGAACTCCAGTTGATAGAATTCGTAAACAAGGGGCCGAAGAATTTAAGGCAAATATTGATGATGATGCCGAGAAAGCAGAGTTCTGGCTTGAAAATTCTATCCGGGTATTTGATAAATTATCTTGTACACCTGAAGAATGTTTGAAATGCGCTATATCTTTGTTGAGGGATTCAGCCTATAATTGGTGGAAGACTTTGATTTTGGTGGTACCGAAAGAGAGAATAACCTGGGAATTCTTTCAAGAAGAGTTTCGGAAGAAATATATTAGTGAAAGATTTATTGATCGAAGCGTAAAGAATTTCTTGAGTGGAGCAAGGTAATATATGATTCTTCTGAATATGAAAGAGATTTTGTTCGATTAAGTAAGTATGCCAGAGAGTATGTTCCTACAGAGGCCAAGATGTGCCGACGATTTGAAGACGGGCTCAACGAAGATATCAAGGTATTTGTTGGAATTCTTGAATTAAAAGAAATGGTAGTACTGGTTGATCGAGCTTGCAAGGCTAAAGAACTACTTAAAGAGAAGAAAAAGGTAGAGGCTGAGGCTAGAAATTGGAAGAAAAGACCAACGGGCAGTTCATTCTCACAACAACCTGGAAAGTCAAGAAATATGAATCCTCGTTCCCAAGTTTCAGCTGGGCAATCATATGGGAATTATAAGAAGCAAAATGTGGGTCCTAAGTCCCAGACTACTTCGGCAGCTAGTGTAGGGAACTCGAGATTTGTTAAACCCGAACGCCAGCGGTGTGGTAGAAATCATTTTGGTCCGTGCAGAGCAAATGAATGTTTTCGATGTGGTTCTCCAGATCATTTTATTAGAGCACGCTTGAGAGAGAAGTGAAAAAGAAGAATTTCAGAATACAAAAACAAATGGTACGGATTCGAGAGGAAGATATCCAAGAAAAGCTGGGAGTGAAGCAAGCAGTAAGAATGTAGCCAGGGATGTACCAGTTAGACCTGAAAGAAGGGCTTCGGCTAGAACTTATGCTATTAAAGCGCGCGAAGATGCTTCCTCACCTGATGTGATTACCGGTACATTTTCTCTCTATAATGTTAATGTTATTGCTTTGATTGATCCCGGTTCTACTCATTCATATGTGTGCATGGGCGGTGTCTAGTATGAATATACCTGTTGAGAACACAGAATTTATGATTAGAGTGTCGAATCCGTTAGGTAAATGTGTGATTGTTGATAAAGTATGTAAGAAATGTCCTTTAATGATTCGGGGTCATTACTTTTCGGCCGACTTGATGTTGTTGCCGTTTGATGAGTTTGATGTTATTTTGGGTATGGATTGGTTGACATTGCATGATGCTATAATAAATTGCGAAGAAAAGGTTATAGAATTAAAGTGTGAAAATGGTGAAACTCTATGGGTTGAATCAGATAAATCAGAGGCATTGCCTAGTGTGATTTCTTTAATGTCGACTCAAAGATATCTGAGAAAGGGTTATGAAGCTTATTTGGCGTATGTAATTAATACAAAAGAAGTTGAAAAGAAAGTTGAATCAGTGCCGGTTGTGTGTGAATTTGCGAACGTATTTCCAGAAGAATTGTCGGGTTTGCCTCCAGTCAGGGAAGTAGAATTTTGTATTGATTTGATACCAGGAACAGCTCCAATTTCGATTGCTCCGTATAGAATGGCACCAGCAGGGTTGAAAGAATTAAAGTCACACTTGCAAGAGTTGACTGATAAAGGTTTTGTGAGACCGAGTTTTTCACCTTGGGGTGCTCCCGTGTTATTTGTGAAAAAGAAGGATGGTTCTATGAGGTTGTGTGTTGATTATCGACTGTTAAACAAGGTGACAATCAAAAACAAGTATCCGTTGCCAAGAATTGATGATTTGTTTGATCAGCTAAAAGGAGCGACATGGTTTTCAAAGATTGACTTGAGATCTGGATATTACCAACTGCGAGTAAAAGAGTCGGATGTGCCTAAAACTGCTTTTAGAACAAGGTATGGTCATTATGAATTTTTAGTTATGCCATTCGGGTTGACAAATGCTCCTGCTGTGTTTATAGATTTAATGATTCGCATATTTCGACCATACTTGGACAAATTTGTTGTGGTGTTTATAGATGATATTTTAATTTATTCAAAAGATGAGACAGAGCATGCTGAGCATTTGAGGATAGTTTTGCAAACTTTGAGAGATAACCAGCTGTATGCTAAGTTTAGTAAAAGTGAATTTTGGCTCCGGGAAGTTGGATTTTTGGATCATATTGTTTCAGGTGATGGTATACGGGTTGATCCTAGTAAAATTTCAGCCATTGTTGATTGGAAACCATCGAAAAATGTAATTGAAGTTAGAAGTTTCTTGGGGCTAGCTGGGTATTATCGGCGGTTTGTAAATGGATTTTCTATAGTTGCTACTCCTATAACTAGACTACTCCCAAAGGATGTTAAATTTGAATGGACGGAAGAATGTCAACAGAGTTTTGAAGAATTGAAAAAGTTATTAACAGAGGCACCAGTGTTAGTACAGCCCGAATCAGGTAAAGAATTTGTGGTGTATAGTGATGCTTCTCTAAATGGTTTGGGGTGTGTACTCATGCAAGAAGGAAAAGTGGTGGCTTATGCTTCAAGGCAGTTAAAACCTCATGAGAGGAATTATCCTACTCACGATTTGGAATTGGCTGTGGTGGTGTTTGCTTTGAAAATTTGGCAACATTATTTGTATGGTGAAAAGTGCAGGGTATATACCGACCATAAAAGTCTTAAGTACTTGATGTCACAAAAAGACTTGAATTTAAGACAGCGAAGATGGTTGGAGTTATTGAAAGATTATGAGCTTGTTATTGATTATCATCCGGGAAAAGCGAATGTGGTTGCTGATGCTTTAAGTAGAAAGTTGTTGTTTGCTTTGAGATTTATGAACACTCAGTTGAAAATGTCAAATGATGGTTCGATTCTAGCAGCGTTAAGAGCAAAATCGATGTTTTTACAAGAGATTTCTAAAGCTCAGAAAGATGATCAAGATTTGCAAGCCAAGAGAAAGCAGTGTGAAGTTGATACAGAGTCAGATTTCAGAATCGATTCTGATGGGTGGTTAATGTTTAAAGATCGGATTTGTGTACTGAAGAATGAGGAATTGATTCAAAAGATCCTACAGAAAGCACATAGTAGTTGTTTCTCGATTCATCCAGGTAGTACGAAAATGTATAATGACTTGAAGAAAATGTATTGGTGGAATGGAATGAAAAAGGATATATCAGAGTTTGTGTCCAAATGCTTAATTTGTCAACGGTGAAAGTTGAACACCAAGTGCCTTGGGATTACTTCACCTATTATGGTTTCTGCATGGAAATGGGATCGGATTACTATGGATTTTGTTTCAGATTGCCATTAACTCCGGGAAAGAAAGATGCCATCCGGGTAATAGTTGATGATTAACTAAGTCGGCTCATTTTATCGATAAGACGTCACGGATTATTCTCTTAACAAGTTGGTTGAACTGTATGTTAGAGAAATTGTTAGATTACATGGAATACCATTGTCGATTATTTCAGATAGAGATCCAAGGTTTACCTCGCGGTTTTGGCAAAAGTTACAAGACGCGTTAGGTACAAAATTAAATTTCAGTATTGCTTTTCATCCACAAACTGATGGGCAATCAGAGAGAGTAATTTAGATTCTTGAAGATATGCTCAGATGTTGTGTATTGGAATTTCAAGGAAGTTGGGAAAAATATTTACTGTTGGTAGAATTTGCTTACAATAATAGTTATCAGATGAGCTTGAAAATGGCACCTTATGAAGCATTTTATGGTCGTAAATGTCGAACGCCATTGTATTGGACTGAACTCAAGGAAAATCATATCTATGGAGTTGATCTAATAAAAGAAACCGAAGAAAAAGTGAAGGTAATTCGAGATTGTTTGAAAGCTGCTTCAAATAGACAGAAATCTTATGCAGATCTAAAACGAAAGGGCATTGAATTTCAAGTTGGTGATAAAGTATTTTTAAAGGTGTCTCCGTGGAAGAAAGTTCTTAGATTTGGACGGAAGGGCAAATTAAATCCGCGTTTTATCGGGCCGTATGAAATAATTGAAAAAGTTGGACCGGTAGCATATCGGCTAGCTTTACCACCTGAATTAGAGAAGATTCATGATGTGTTCCACGTATCTATGTTACGCCGGTATCGTTCGGATCCTTCACATGTAGTTTCACCGATAGAAATTGAACTACAACCAGATATGACCTATGAAGAAGAACCGATTAAGATTTTAGCTCGAGAGGTCAAACAACTAAGGAATAAAAATATTGCACTTGTGAAAGTGTTGTGGCAAAAGCATGGAGTAGAAGAAGCTACATGGGAATCTGAAGAAAATATGAGAAATCAATATCCACATCTGTTTACCGGTAAGATTTTCGAGGACGAAAATCCTTAAAGGGGGGAGTTGTAATATCCCGAATTAGGGCCTAATTGGAATAATGGTTTCGTGACCACAAATCCGAGATAGAAATAATTATTTTATAATTATTTTGAGGTTTATGATATGATTTCATAATTGTGTGAAGATTTCGTGAAGAAATTTTTGGCATAACGAGTTTAATTTAAAGTTAGGGACTAAATCGAATAAGTTGCAAAACTTGCATTCTAGAAGTTTTTAGTATGAAATTGCTTTGAAATATTAATTAGGAGGTCTTAAATAGCAATTTTACCAATTTTAAGTTCATGGGCAAAATTAGGACATGGAAGGAATTTTTGAAAGTTTAGTAAGGAGGGGCATTTTGGTCATTTGGATATTAAATGAAATAAAATGGGAAAAATAACACAAAATGGTCATCTTCTCCATTGGGTTGCTGCCGAATTTTGCTCTCACCCTAGCTAGGATTTCTTCAACTTTCAAGCTTCATAGTAAGTGATTCTAAGCCCCGTTTTTAATGATTTTTACGTTTTTGAGATCCCGGTAACTCAATAAAGCTTATGCTAGCAATAATTTAACCTAGGGTTTATATTTGAAAAAATACCCGTAGGTGAAATTTGTGTATTTTGATGTTTTATGATAGAATATGAGGTTTTAAATTATGTTAGACAACTTGTACTACTCGATTTTAAGCAAAAACGAGTAAAAGGGCTTAATCGGTAAAAATACCTAATAGTCACAAGTACATGTTAGAGTGAGAATTTGATGTTGCCATAGAAGGGAAAAGTGATCAGCATGTTTAAAGCATAAGAATAAGGAATAAAGTTTAATCCCGAGCCTAGGGGCAAAAGTGTAAATATGCAAAAGTTTAAGGGTAAAATTATAATTTTGCCAAAATTTGAATTAAGGATTAATTTGATAATGTGAATATTAAATAAGCTAAATGTGTTATTTTAGATCAAGAAAGACGTGGAATCGATCCCAATCGAGGAAAAGAAAAGATTGTGGACTAAATTGCAAAATCTTTGTATTTTGGTACCAAGGTAAGTTCATGTGTAAATAATGTAGCATAATTGTTATTTTTAAGTTATTGATGTCAATTATGTGATATGCTGATTTTTATCATGAAATATATGCTTTGTGGTTATTTTCGAACAAAATGTAAATTATGTGAGTTACTTGTTAAATATAATTGTTACCGAGTATTGGTTTCGGCATTCTACGGAAGACAGCAAGGATATGTGTTCGAGGAAAATCCCATTTGAACCTTAGGAATAGATTAGGATACAAGTGACATGTCACTAGGATGGTTGAGCATCCGAACTCGTTGAGTTGAGTCCGAGTTCACTTATGGATGCGAATGTCCGAACTCGTTGAGTTGAGTCCGAGTTCGTGAGATGTAACTATGCATCCGAGCTCGTTGAGTTGAGTCCGAGTTCACTTATGGATGCAAACGCCTGAGCTCGTTGAGTTGAGTCTGAGTTCGCTTATGGGCGGGTTACATAGTAGCTTGGCTACATATGTGGCACTTATGTGCAAATTATCCATGTATCCGAATTATATTCCGATGTGTTCAACGGGAAAAGTTCTACTCAAATGGATGAATACTCGAGATGAAAAGGGACGTATTAGTAAGTGTTGTGAAATGGATACTTTGGACATGTATGTACTTAACCCTCGGGTTGAGTATTGATACATCAACGATAAGGTAGTAAGATGATGAATAATGATTAGAAATGTGATATATGTTTTGATGATACCATGCTAATGTTGTTTGGTATAATTGCTTTGTTATGTTACTTGTTATTTGCATATGAACTTACTAAGCATTTATGCTTACTCCTTCCTTCTTATTCATTGTAGTTTTGGACAAGCCAGCTCAGGAATCGGGATAGGTCAAAGGCTCGATCACACTATCTGGAAGACTTTTTGGTAAATGGCTTGTAAAATTCAAGTATGGCATGTATAGCAATATACCTATTTTGTGTAAATGATCTTATGACATGGTGATGGAATGGTTGAGGAAATGCTTGATAATGATAAGTTATGGAAATGGTTAGTTTAGATTATGTTTGATGTTATGGAAAGTTATTAGGATACCTAGTTCATGAAAACTCATAAAAGGGATGAAATTTGCCATAAATAGAACATTGCAGCAACACTGACGTGAGTTTGAAAATTTACTAAAAATCATAGAAATCGAATTAGGAGATGGATTAAATATCAAATTGAATCTTATTATGTCTAGTTTCACATAAAACAAACTAAACAGGTAAAGGAATTATATGTTAGAAGATATTAGAATTTTAGTGAAACAGGGCCAGAGTGATTTCTGGATCCCCTGTTCCAACTTTAGAAATTCACTATAAATTCTACAGATATAATTAGGTGTTGTATTTTATATTCTAAGAACCCTTATTGAGTCTAGTTTCAGGAGAAACAAATCTCATAGTCATATGAATTTTTTACATAGAGAAATGTGGTTCGTAGAAAATAGAGGTCAGTCCAGTCAAGTCCTGAAATAGGGGTAACTTTAACTAATAAACTGTACTAATTGGCCCAACCAAAAATTCTATAAAAAAATTAGTAGATAGGTATACGAGTCTAGATTCAGGAAAAAATTACGGATCTTGATTTTGAGTTTTGTAACTTGAGATATGATTTTTCTTGTGACTGTGACGCAAGTAGCTAGAAAGCTGTGAATGTAGAAACAAATAATCCAAAGTTCTAAAAATGTTAAATTAAGTTTAGTAACACCTCATACTCGACTCCGGCGACGGTCTCGGGTGTGGGGGCGTTACAGTTAGTCAAGGAGAAAGGGGTAGGAAAGCCTTCCTCCACATGATGAATGAGTGGTATACGAAATTGGTTCGAACAAATCCGAATGCCCAACCTCCTCCACCCCCTCCTAATCCTCAACCTGTTCCCATAGTGCCTCAAGGTATGGACTTTATGAGATTGAATAGAACCTCGGTTGATAAGATCAGAAAGCAAGGGGCTGAAAAATTTAGATCAAATACCGATGATGATCCCGAAAAATTAGAATTTTGGCTCGAGAATTCTATTAGAGTATTTGATGAATTATCTTGTACACCCGATTAATGTTTGAAATGTGATATAACTTTACTGAGGGACACAGCATATCACTGGTGGAAGACACTATTATCTATGGTTTCGAGAGAGAGGGTTACATGGGAATTCTTTCAAAAGGAGTTTCGAAAGAAGTATATCAGTGAACGATTCATCGATCAGAAGTGTAAAGAATTTCTTGAGCTGAAACAAGGCCGCTTGTCAGTTGCTAAGTATGAAAGAGAGTTTGTTCGGCTCAACAAGTATGCTAGAGAGTGTGTTTCCTCCGAAGCTATTATGTGTAAAAGGTTTGAAGAGGGCTTAATGAAGACATCAGACTGTTAGCGGGTATTCTTGAGCTGAAAGAATTTGTTGTGCTTGTAGATCGAGCTTGTAAAGCAGAGGAACTGACCAAAGAGAAGAGAAAAGCCGAGTCTAAGGCTAGAGTTGCAAGAAAGAGGCCGGTGAGTAAGTAGCTCCAATCTCAGTCTAAGAAATCTAGAGAGATGCATTCTTTTTCTCATGCTTTAGTTGGATTTTCAAATAGAAATTGTGGGAATCAGTATTCGGGTTATAAAGCTTAGACTACTTATATTCCAAGCGTTGGTAATCGACGTAATAGACTTGAATGTCCACATTGTGGGAGACGTCACCCTAGCGAGTGCTGAATGAATGACCGAGCTTGTTTTAAGTGTGGCTCCCAAGATCACTTCATTAAAGATTTCCCTGAGATGACCGAAAAAGAAAAGTTTTAGAGTATTAGGCTGAGTAATACTGCTTCTAGAGGGAGACCTTCGAGAAATACCTGAAATGGAGCTAGCAGCAAAAATGTGATGAAGGATTCAGCTACAAGATCTAAAGCTTGAGCACCTACTAGGGCCCATGCTGTTTGTGCTCACGAAGAAGCGACATCTCTCGATGTTATCACCGATACTTTTTCTCTTTACGATACTACTGTTATTGCTTTGATTGACCCTGAATCTACCCATTCATATGTATGCATGAATTTTGTTATTAGTAAGAATATGCCTGTTGAGTCTATGGAATTTATGATTAAGGTGCCAAACCCTTTAGGCAATCATGTATTAGTTGATAAAGTATGCAAGAAATGTCCTTTGATGATTAGAGGTCATTGTTTTCCAGCTGACTTGATGTTCCTGTCGTTTGATGAATTAGATGTTATATAGGGTATGGATTGGTTGACTATGCATGATGCTGTAGTAAATTGTAGGCGGAAAGTCATTGAATTGAAATGTGAAAATGGTGAAATTCTTCGAGTTGAATCAGATGAGTCAGATAGATTTCCAATTGTGATTTCTCCGATGTCTGCTCAGAAATGTATAAGAAAAGGTTGTAAAGCCTATCTTGCTTATGTGTTGAATACAAAAGAATCTGAATTGAAAATTAAATCAGTGCCAGTAGTGTGTGAATATTCGGATGTGTTTCCAGAAGAATTCCAAGGTTTGCCTTCAATTAGAGAAGGTGAGTTTAGTATTGATTGGCTCCCTGGGACTACAGCAATACCGATAGCTCTATATAGGATGGCGCTGACTGAATTGAAGGAGTTGAAAACTTAGTTGCAAGAATTGACAGATAAAGGTTTTGCGAGACCTAGTTTTTCACCATAGGGTGCACCGGTATTGTTTGTAAAGAAAAAGGACGGATCTATGAGACTTTTCATCGATTATTGACAGCTTAATAAAGTGACTATAAAGAACAAGTATCACTTGCCGAGAATTGATGACTTGTTCGATCAGCTAAAAGGGGCAACAATGTTTTCAAAGATAGATTTGAGATCTAAATACTACCAGTTGCGAGTTAAAGAGTCGAATGTGTTAAAGACTACTTTTAGAACAAGGTACGGGCACTATGAATTTCTTGTTATGCCTTTCAGACTAATAAATGCTTCTATAGTTTTTATGGACCTAATGAACTGAATTTTTTGACCATATTTAGATAAGTTTATGGTTGTTTTTATTGACGGTATACTGATTTATTCTCGAGATGAGGTAGAGCATGTCGAGCACTAGAGAACTATTTTGCAGACTTTGAGAGAAAAACAGTTATATGCTAAGTTTAGTAAAAGTGAGTTTTGGCTTCAAGAAGTCAGATTTTGGGACCCATTATTTCAAGTGATGCTATTCGAGTTTATCCGAGCAAGATTTCTTCCATTGTTGAATGGAAACCAGCAAAAAATGTATTTAAGGTTAGAAGCTTTTTGGGATTAGTGGTTATTACAAACAGTTTGTTAAAGGATTTTCTATGATCACTACTCCTATGACGAGATTGCTGCAAAGGGATGTTAAGTTCGAGTGGTCTGATAAGTGTCAGCAAAGTTTTGAGAAATTAAAGGAATTATTAACTGAGGCACCAATTTTAGTAAAATGTGAATCGGGGAAAGAGTTTGTAATTTACAGTGACGAATCATTAAGTGGTTTAGGATGTGTAGTGATGCAAGAGGGCAAAGTGATAGCTTATGCCTCGAGACAGCTGAAACCACACGAGAAGAACTACCTGACGCATGATTTAGAGTTAGAACTACCTGACGCATGATTTAGAGTTGGTTGCTATTGTGTTTTCTTTGAAGATTTGGGGACATCATTTGTACGGTGAGAAATGTTATTTCTTACCGATCATAAAATTTTAAAGTATCTGATGACTCAAAAAGATCTGAACTTGTGAAAACGAAGATGGCTTGAATTATTAAAAGACTATGAGTTTGTGATTGATTACCATCTAGGAAAGGTGAATGTTGTTGTCGATGCTTTGAGTAGGAAATATTTGGTTACTTTGAGGGCCATGAACACACAGTTGACTTATCCGATAATGATTCGATTCTAGCCGAGTTGAGAGCTAGGCTGATGTTTTTTCAACAGATTTGAAAAGCTCAAAAGTTTGACAGTGATTTGTAAGCTAGGAGAATTCAGTTTGAATCGGGCGATGACTCAGAATTTCAGATTGACTTTGATGATTGTTTGAGATTTTGAGGTAGGGTATGTGTTCCTAAAGATATAAAGCTGATTTGAATATTCTTAATGAGACACATAGTGGTTGTTTGTCTATTCATCCGGGCAGTACAAAAATGTGTTGTGATTTGAAGAAAATGTATTGGTGGTCAGGTATGAAACTAGAAATCTCAGAGTTTGTTTCAAAATGCTTGATTTGTCAACAAGTAAAGGCTGAAGACCAAGTAACTTCAAGTTTACTTCAGCCAATGATGGTACCCGAGTGGAAATAGGACAGAATTACCATGGATTTCGTAACGGGTTTGCCTGGGACTCCGACAAAAAAAATGTTGTCTGGGTTATTGTTGATAAACTGACAAAATCGACTCCTTTTATACCGATACGTACTGATTACTCACTAGATAGGCTAGCTGAACTATACATTGCTGAGATTGTGAGATTGCACAGGGTGCCTATTTCTATTATTTCAAATAGAGATCCGAGGTTTACTTCGCGATTTTGGAAAAAGTTACAAGAAGCTTTGGGTTCTAAATTGAATTTTAGTATAGCTTTCCATTCGCAAACCGGTGGTCAATCCGAGAGGGTAATTCAGATTTTAGAAGATATGCTTCGATGTTGTGTTCTAAAATTCCAAGGTAGTTGGGAAAAATATCTGTCGTTGGTTGAATTTGCCTACAATAATAGTTTTCAGTCAAGTATAAAGATGGTGCCTTATGAGGCATTGTATGGCCAAAAATGCCTAACTCCATTGCACTGGAAAGATTTCAAAGAGACTCAAATTGACGGGGTTGACTTGGTTAGACAAACTGAAGAAAAAATAATGGTGATTCGTGATTGTTTGAAAGCTACTTCAGATAGACAAAAGTCGTACGCGGATTTAAAAAGAAAAGAGATTGAATTTCATATCGATGATAAGGTATTTTTGAAAGTATCTCCATGGAAGAAAATTCTAAGATTTGGCCGTAAAGGCAAGTTAAGTTCACGATTTATTGGGCCGTATAAAATTACCGAGAGGATAGGATCGGTAGCATGTCGGTTAGCTTTGCCATCTGAATTAGAAAGGATCCACAATATGTTTCATGTGCCCATGTTACACCATTATAGATCAGACCCTTCGCATGTGATTTCACCGGCAAAAGTTGAGATTCATCCAGATATGACTTACGTTGAGGAACAGATCAATGTACTAACCCAGGAAGTAAAATAGTTAAGGAATAAAAGTATAACTCTTGTGAAAGTGTTGTGGCAAAGATATGGGGTTGAAGAGGCAACTTGGGAGCCCAAAGAGGCCATGAGAAAACAGAACCCAAACCTATTTTCTAGTAAGATTTTCGGGGACGAAAATCCCTAAAGCGGGAGAGTTGTAATAGCTCGATTTTGGGACTAATCAGAACAGTGGTTTTGGGACCACGAATCCGACGTAGAAAAATCCATTTTTATTATGTTTTTATGATCTATAGTTTTATGGAACTATTCTATGAAAATCTCGTTATTTTGACATTTGGGCACTCAATTTAGTCAAAAGGACTAAATCATAAAAAGTGAAAAAGTTGAGTTCTACTTGTTAAAGGTGTCCAATTGCTATGAGATTTCAAATTAGAGGACCTTAGTTGGTAATTAGACCATTAGATAAGTTAGTGGAAAAAAATGGACATGAATAGGTAAAATTTCAAAGTTATGCATTAAAGGCATTTTGGTCATTTGGTAAATAAAAGAATAAAAAGGGAAAATAAAGTCAAAATTGGTGTCCATCTTCTCCACCGTAGCCAAAATTCCCTAAGGAGACCATAGCTAGGGTTTCTTCAACTTTCAAGCTTGATTGTAACTGCAGCCTAGCCTCGTTTTTAATGCTCTTTACATTTTTGAAGTCGTTATCATCCGATTTATCTATTTCTACCATTATTTTGAAGTATGGTTCATGTTTAAAAATTTAACCATGTGTGTAATACATGTATTTTGATGTTTGATGGAAGATATTGTATGTTTAAGGTGAGATAAACAACTTTTACTAAGTGATTTTTTTAGTGAAAATGCATAAAAAGGACTTATTTGTAAAATTTGTAAAAATGGGTAGTAGAAAAGTGATTTGATGAAATATGTGGGCTGTTATGAGCATGGTTTAATTCCGGCTAGGCTTGGGCAACAAAGAAAATGGATACATTTTATTTTACGAGCCTAAGGACTAATTTGTAAAAATGTGAAAAGTTAGGGGTAAAACTATAATTTTGCCATAATGTGATTTTTGGGACAACATTGAGTAATGTGAAAACTAAATAAGTTAAATTTGCTATTATAGATCAAGAAAAACAAATTTTAGACCTTGATCGGGGGAAGAACAAGGTTATTGACGATTAGGTCCATTTCCTACTATTTTGTACCGAGGTAAGTTAGTGTGTAAATAATGCAATGTTATATTATGTATTTAATGCTTAATATTGCATAAATTGTACGATTGTTTCTACGAAAATATTCAATGAAGTTTCTATAACAGCCAGATTTAGACCCTAATCGGAACGGTGGTTTCGGGACCACGAATTCGAGTCAGAAAAATATTTTAAAATTATTTTCTATATTTATTTTGTGTGAATTTATATCTGTGAAATTTTTTGTGATTTAATTTTATCATTTGAGTGTCTGATTAAATAAAAGGACTTAATCGCGTAAATTGAAAACTTGATAGTTTAATGTTTAAGGACCGAATTGTTAGTGGCTTTCTAAGTTTGGGAATTTATGTTGTAAATATCCCAATTATACATTGGTAGGACAGTATAAGGCATATATTTATGGTTTTTATATTATATCATTAAGGATATATAAGTAAATTAAACTTTAAATTATAATAAGTTATAATATAATAAAATATGGAAGCCATGTTCATATTATTTCACCATTGCCTAAATTAAAACAAAAGAAAAGGGAAAAGAAACTTAGGGTTCGGCACTTACTCAAGCTCAATCAAGGTTCATTTTTGTTCGGTTTTTTTATAATTTTTACGTTTTTGAGACCGTTGCTTCGAGTACTACAAAACCCATGCTTGAATTTTTTATTTTGGTGAATATTTTGAGTTATGCCATTGTTGAGAGCTTGTGATTTTTGTTGTTTGATGATGAAATATGAAAGATATGTTTTAGGTTAACATATTTTGTATTGGAGTTTTTTGATGATTTTGAGCTATTAGGACTAAATTGCAAAAATAATAATTTGAGGGACTAAAATGTAAAATAAATTAAATATATGGATTTGTTTGAGAGTGGCTAAAATTCAGCTAAATGTGGGTATGCTAAAATTTTGTGTATTTTGTGTTTTGTGCAATAGTGACTAAATTGTAAAAAGTGTAAATGTCAGGGGTAAAATGGTAAATTGCCCATTTATGTGTTTTTGGACTAAATTGAATGAAAATATGTTTGAATGAGCTTAATTTGAATATGTTTAGATCAAGAACCAAAGAAATCGGATTTGGATCAACGGAAAGCAAAAATTGTCGACTAGCTACCCTGTTCCGTTTTGTATCGTCCGAGGTAAGTTTATAAGCAAATAGACGTGTTTAATTGTAGTTAAATGCTAGTTATATGTCCTGTTATGAAATGTATGAATATATATATGCCATGGCCGAAAATAAAAAGGCTTGGCTACAACATTACTGAATTCATTTCGACCGAGTTATGACGTCTGAAAGCCCCGTATGAAGCTTAGGAATAGTTAGGATACATATGTCATGACATAAGATTTCGATATATGTGTGCGAGTAAGACCATGGCATTGATATGTGATTACATGTAAGACCACATCTGGGACATTGGCATTTTACGATTTGTGTGATTATCTGAGTGTCCTATCCAATTCCGAATGGTTCATCGGGCAAAGGTAAATCGAGTTCAAATGTGTAAAACGAGCTATATGTCATGTATGAACAAATTAGTTACTTACTTAAGGTAAGTTAAGTAAACACCTTGATTATTTGTTATAAATCTTGTAAGATGCAAATAAAGAAAATATGTGTATGTGATATGTGTATTTGGCTTTATGAATGAGTAGTTAGTATGTCATGAATAACCCTTATATGTGTGTATATATGATGAGGTATTTTCGATTTTATAATTAATATATGTATATGAAATATTATTTCGATACTTGAGATTATGCACTTGAGCGAATATGTACTAAATTTTAATATGTCTATTTGCCTTTAAAAGTTGATTACGAACATGTTAAAGTGACTACATGAGTATTCGACCAAATAAGAAGTATGTGTGTATAATGTCATATTATGATTCTTGAACTTATTTAAATGGTATAAGTATGCTTGATTATTTGGTGATATTTTGGACCTGAAAGTTGAATGATATTTGATTAATTAGTTTATGTGAGTATTTGGCCAAGATGAAAAATGGTATATGGAAATATATTATTGTATCTCATATGTAGGTTTAAGGTTAAGCATTGGTCATGGCAATATAATTCGGTTTAGTAAAACAGGTTGAATATATTATTGAGTTATTTATTTGCTTATGGCTTACTAAGCTAAGATAGCTTACTTTGTGTATCTATGTTTACTCCGTTTTATAGATTTGGTGTCAAGCTACGAGCTCAGGGGACTGTCAGCAAAGTTCATCACACTATCAGCTATTTCGGTACCTTTATAAGTTAAACTTGGATTATGGCATGTATAGGCTGGGCATATTTATGAAATATCGGGTTTTGGTCATGTACAATTAAAGCCATGCGAAAATGGCTTAATTTCTAAGCTTGGATTTGTTTATGCTTGATCATGGTTTAATCTGTTTTGGCTATTATAAATGCGTTTTAAATTATATGATATTTGTGTTACATGTGACATGTCTGGGAATTGATGTGATACTGATACTTGTTGAAATGTGTATTCGAATGTGTATTAGTTCACTTTAGAGATTATATACATTATGTGTGAGTTATATGCTTGACTAAACAATTTGGTTGGAATAATGCATAGGTTGGTGAATATGATCTTGCTAAATATATATGTATATATATTTGTGTGATATTTATTATTATAGTTCAGTTATGATTTGAAATGATGGTAACATGATATGTAATATAGTTTAAGTGATGAATATGTGGTTTGTATTGTTGGTCTTATATGAATAATTTGGTCGTTTGTCTTAATATATATATACTCAATGTTAAATGTGACCTTTTCTTAGAATAAATTTGTGTATTATATGCATGGGCATTAATATCATGTTCGACCCTTGTATAAAGTAATTAAATTACATAGGTGATTGTTTAATAAAGTTTGGAACATGATTTTATTTGGGTTAATTATGAGTTGTATGGAAGTTATTAATTAATGCATGATGGGTGAGTAATAATCCATAAATGCAACTGATATTAAACTTCATTTAAATGTGTCTAACTGTTTTATTATTTACATGTTGAATGAACTATAAATATTATGCTACATTTGGTCAGGTTGATTAATTGTGTGTTATATATGTTAGTAAAGATTGATATGAGACATGGAAAATAATTTATTATTAATTAGGTTTATATTCATATTTATGAGCACTATGATTAAGTATATTGGCAATGATTATATACATACATGATTTTTGGGTTGAATTTACATTGAAAGAATATTTAGAAATTTGATATTAATGAGTTTTGTTTATGAATTTGAATTATTAATTTGTACATATCTGTCATATATTAGGTGAATATAAAAAAAAGGGTTCTGAATTGTCATATGCTAGGTAATGCCTCTTAACCCTAATCTAGCGACAGATACGGGCAAGGGGTGTTACATTTTGTTGGTATCAGAGATACAGCTTAGTCGGTTCTAGGACTAACGTAGCACGTGTGAATCTAGCTATACATGCCATATTATATACTGTGATAGTGTGATGACTTCTGACAATTGAAAATATGTTTTTCATATAGTAAATGGATCTCGACAGAACTGTAGCTGATGTTGTCGAGAGTGTAGCGCCTGCTCCCGCGCAAGGGACAGCGCCGGTTGATTCTCGACCGACTTTGAGTATTTAAGAAAGTGAGGCTAAACAAGCCTTCTATCAAATGATGAATGACTAGTTTACTCAATATATCAAGACTAACCCAGCTGCACAACAACCTTCACCCTCGACTAATCCATCTTCGATGCTTATTATACCTTAAGTAAGTGATCCACTGAGATTATATAAGCCACCTGTTCATAAAATAAGAAAACATGGGGCTAAAGAGTTTAAAGCTACTGATGATGATTATGCTGAGCGGGCTGAGTTCTGGCTTGATAATACTATCTGTGTGTTTGATGAGCTGTCCTGTACCCCAGATGAATGTTTGAAGTGTGCCATATCTTTGCTTTGAGATACAGCATATCACTGGTGGAATACCCCAGTATCAGTGGTTCTAAGAGAGCGGATGACTTGGGAATTATTTCAAACTGAGTTTCATAAGAAATATATTAGCCAGAGATTTATTGATCAGAAGCATAAAGAATTTCTGAACCTGAAACAGGGTCGGATGACTGTGACAGAGTATGAGCGAAAATTTGTGAGACTTAGTCGATATGCCCGAGAGTGTGTTTCTACCGAAGCTATAATGTGTAAAAGATTTGAAGATGGGCTGAACGAAGACATTAAACTGTTAATTGGCAAACTTGAGATAAAAGAGTTTTTGGTACTTGTTTAACGAGCCTGCAAAGCTGAAGAGCTCGGGAAAGAGAAAAGAAAAGATGATTTTGAAGCTAGAGACTCGCGTAAGAGATCATTCAGTAAATCAGTTCAGTCAACACCAAAAAAGTTCCAAGATGATTTCAACCATTCAAAAGCCATTTTGGGTTATTCTCGACGAGATCAGAACAGACCACCTGTGAGTTCGAGAGCTACCTCGGTAGCCAGTATGGGTAATATCAGATCTAATCAACCTGAGTGTAAGCATTATGGTAAACAACATCCCGGCAGTTGCAGAATACATGATCAGGCATGTTTTAAATGCGGATCAACAGGTCACTATATTTGAGATTGCCCAGGGTTAGCTGAAGAGAATCTTCTACAGAACACGAGATCGGGTAATACTGCAGCTCAGGGGAGACCACTTAGAAATGCGGGTAATGCGAGTGGCAGTCAGAGAGGAATTAAAGATATAGCAAATAGATCCGAGGCTCGTGCACCTGCCAGAGCCTATGCTATACGTGCACATAAGGAGGCTTCATCCTTAGATGTTATTACTGGTACATTCACTCTCTATAATACTAATGTAATTGCATTGATTGATCCTAGTTCGACTCATTCTTATGTCTGTGAAACTTTAGTATTCAACAAGACTCTACCTGTTGAGTCTACTGAGTTTGTGATTAAAGTGTCAAACCCCTTGGGCTGGTGTGTTATAGTTGATAAGGTGTGTAAGAATTTGTAACACCCCAAACCCGGCCCGGATATGGCCGGATCCAGCGTGTCACATTGAAGTGTTTTATCAAAAACTTTGTTTTCATTGCAATCCTTCAAAAGAGAATATTATGTAACATTCAGTTGCGGAAGCTTTAGTTAAAACAGATGATCTATGAAAACTTGTCATTTTTAAATTGAGTTGCGGAAACGTAGTATTAAAAATAGTTATGGTTTAGGAAAACCATGTTCTACTTCTAGCAAGTATAAAGCATAAAAATAATAATAATCTTAGTTTGAAAAAGATATCCATCGAATAGGCCTTGTTACAATTCAAACTGAAATAACTTAAAATACTATAAATGATATGCTTAAAAAAACAAGTCCAAGTCTTCTTGCTAGTTGGCCAGCTCGGAGTCCCTCCAGCGTTCGAACCACCTACTGGGGATCACTTGAGAAAAATAAAAGAGGGGTGAGTTTTTGAAAACTCAGTGTGTACAACCCTTAAAGAGTATTAAGCAATCATTAATCACCATAATATCATACATGCATTGCTGTGCAACCCACCCCAATAATCCAACCACTATACACCGGCTCCGTCCCCCGGTACACATCATGTGGGGATATAAATATCGACTCACCCATCCGATACAGATCAATGGTAGCCCGGTTGTGGTACTACCTTTATTGCAGCAAGCTGCTAATCAAATATTGGGCTTAATAGCCATCGATGGATCCACGACCGTCAAGCAACCATGCGATCCTCATATACTTCCTCCGTTCCATAATTCCCAACCCATATGCAACCTAAATAGAATATCGTATGAATGCAACAGGTATTCATGTAACATCCATAAGTCTTACATTCAACACATAAGGGTATTTTAGTCATTTTTTGCCCTTAGGGGCATTTCGATAATTTCTTTTTATTATGGGTTTATTACTTACCTTGGCTCGTTAACAAGTCCACGTTAGCTAAAGTGAACAAATACTATGCACCAGGTAGGATTCCAGAGAAGAGGAGGTGGGTCATTAAGACCGCTTAAGTACCAAGCTCTCCCTAGATCCAATCCTAGACATGCACATACCCATTGCCACACCTTAACCTTATGATTGTCCACGGTCACAATTAATTAATTAATTAAGTTTTATGTCTGTTTAAGCAGTTATCAGATACTAGGCCCAAAACCCCTTACATAGCCCAAACAAGTCTACATACCTACATATGGCCCACTAGGCCCAATCACATTCATATGGCCCATTGGCCCCAATCACATTCATATGGCCCATCAAGCCCAATCACATTCATATGGCCCATCAGGCCCAATAACATTCATAGTCATGCTATCATATGATTTTTCATTACTTAGTATCAAATTGCCAATTTTGCCTATTGTAGGCCCTACAGCCCATCTACCCATTTAGCCCATTTTGGCCCGATTGGCCAAAACACAGCCCAAGACCATGAGATCACTCTTGGGGATTTTGATAATGTATCGGTTCCCCCCTTACGAGTGTTTGCGCACTTGCAAGTCTACCGTAGCCAAACTTTTGGCTTTTCTGCATTTCAGCTTTTCGGCATTTCGAGATTTACCGGTCTACTGTGTGTGTGTAGTGTATGTACACACTTGGTACTAAGACGTGCTACGATCTCCTTAGCCACAAACCTACAAATGATGTCACTCAACGATTAATCACACACTTATCAAATACAATCACTACAAACTGAAAATCTCACCTTTGCCTTACCTTGAACGACAAGCCTTAACAGCCCTTCCTTGATCTCTAATCACGAGTATTCCTTAAATCTGCACCCATCTTTATCATCAAAACCCAAACACAAGTGACTCACAATCATCTTAAGTCACTCTTAAATCACCCATGACCATTCAACCAACCTTAACAAATAAATGAGGAACACTTACCCAAAACCCCAAAACGTCTAAAGAGCAATTCGGTAGAGATCTGAACTCCAAGATTCGATACTAATCCCCTACCAAAATCGATTTAGAAAAGGTGAGAAAGAGAAGAAATTGGTACTAGGAAAACCGACTGAAAGAGTAAGCACTTACATAAGAATCGTCCGAAGTTGAGGGAGTAGTGGCAGCACAGAGGGTCTTTAGCCAAAGAGGTATTTGGCTTTTGAGACTTGTATGGTGAAAGGGGTTATTTGGTACAAATAAGAAGAAGAGG
Organism: Gossypium longicalyx; assembly: GCA_025698465.1. Lineage (NCBI taxonomy): Eukaryota > Viridiplantae > Streptophyta > Magnoliopsida > Malvales > Malvaceae > Gossypium > Gossypium longicalyx. Next base: position 82,378,930 of record CM046997.1, read on the forward strand.
AGAAGAAATCGGCTAAAACCAAAGGTAAATCAAAAGAGAATTTGAGTAGAGAAAGAATGGAAAATCGACACAAAATACAAGAGGAAGAACAAGGGATTTTGACTTTTAGATCTTTGGAGAGGAAAGTGTTTTCAGTAACATAGAGAGGAAGAATTCGGTATTAGCCTAGAATCCCCTCAATCGACACCTATATATAGACTATAGCATAATTTCCTATCCCCAAATTCCCAATTCGGTTCCACTTCTCTACACCCCTCATGTCCTAACTTTTCTCTCTGATAACTCCTTAATCCCTTCCTTAAATTTCTCCTCTGATCACTCCCTTCAGTGTTCACATCCAACGCCACCACTGGCCATTCATTAAACAAAAATAAATCCTTCTTTTGAGCAATGAGGGATTTGAACCCCAAACCTCCTTGCCATGCATGTGACACCACCTCTAAGCCCCACATGTGACGCTACTTGCCACTCCAACACAAGGCTCCTTGTGTCTAATTCTTTCTTCATTTATTTAAAAACCAACCTACTTGCCAACAAGGTTCTTTTCATTATTAAACTATAATTTCCTTCACCCCCAAATTTCAAACTCAAAACTTAACCAAGGCCTATTATCACATAAATAACACTTGACTAGGAATATTAAGCACACTTTTTATCAAAATCGAAAAAAAAGTTTGAGATTTTTAGGGCGTTACAGACTAGGTATGGACTGGTTGACTTTACATGATGCTGTTGTGAACTGCAAGAAAAAGACCATTGATCTACGGAGCCAGAATAATGAGGTCATTCGAATTGAATCTAGTGATTTGAATGGTTTACTAGCAGTGATTTCTTCGATGCTAGCTTAGAAATATGTGAGAAATGGTTGTGAAGCTTATTTTGCCTATGTGCTTGACAGTAAAGTGGCCGAAAGAAACATTGAATCAGTGCTAGTTGTATGTGAGTATCCAGAGATGTTTCCTGAAGAATTACTGGGTTTACCACCTATTTGGGAGGTAGAGTTTGGTATTAAGTTAATGCCTGAGACGACTCCGATATCCATAACTCCATACAGAATGGCACCCACAGAATTAAAAGAATTGAAAGCTCAGTTCCAAGAGTTAACAGATAGAGGTTTCACGCGACCGAGTTTTTCCCCTTAGGGTGCACCTGTACTGTTTATGAAAAAGAAAGATGGAACTATGAGAATCTGTATTGATTATAGACAGCTCAATAAGGTGACTATAAAGAATAAGTACCTGTTGCCACAGATTGATGATCTGTTTGACCAACTAAAAGGGGCTACAGTGTTTTCAAAGATAGATTTGAGATCAGGCTACTATCAGTTGCGAGTTAAAGACTCCAATGTGCCAAAGACTGCTTTCCGAACGAGGTACAGACACTATGAATTTTTAGTTATGCCATTCGGACTCACTAATGCACCTGCTATTCCCATGGATTTGATGAATCAAATTTTCAGACCGTATCTGGATCAGTTTGTGCTTGTGTTTGTAGATGACATTTTGGTTTACTCCCGTGATGAAGCTGAACATGCCAAACATTTGAGACTAGAGTTACAGATTTTGCGAGATAAACAATTGTTTACGAAGTTCAGTAAATGTGAATTCTGGTTAAGCGAAGTCAGTTTTTTGGGCCATGTTGTATTAGCATCAGGTATCCGGGTTGATCCTAAGAATGTTTCTAAAGTCTGAAGTTTTTTGGGACTCGCTGGTTATTATAGACGGTTTGTGAAAGGCTTCTCTATGATTGCAGCCCTGATGACAAAGCTATTACAGAAAGATGTTAAGTTCGAGTGGTCAGAAAAGTGCCAGAAAAGCTTTGATCAGTTGAAGCCCTTTTAACCGATGCTTTAGTACTAGTTCAACTAGAATCAGGTAAAGAATTTGTTATCTATAGTGATGCATCTTTAAATGGTTTGGGCTGTGTTTTAATACAGGAAGGCAAAGTTTATAGCTTATGCCTCGAGACAGTTGAAGTCGCATGAAAGAAACTATCCGACACACGAATTAGAATTCGCAGCTATCATGTTTGCATTGAAAATTTGGCGTCACTATCTGTTTGGTGAGAAATGTCATGTTTATTCGGATCACAAAAGCCTAAAATACTTGATGACTCAGAAAGATCTGAATTTAAGACAACGCCGATGGTTAGAATTGCTAAAGGACTACGAGCTTGTGATTGACTATCACCCGGGGAAGGCTAATGTTGTTGCAGATGCTTTAAGCCGAAAATCACTGTTTGCTTTGCATGCAATGAATGCGCATATGGCTATATCTGATGATGGTTCGATAATAGCTAAATTGAAAGCAAGACCATTATTTGTTCAACAAATTTGTGATGCCTAAAAGGTTGATAACGAGTTAATAACAAAAGGAGCTCAATGTGATTCAAATGCTGATGATTGTTTGAGATACAAGAACCGAATATGCGTCCCAAAGAATTCAGAGTTGATTCAGATGATTTTGAATGAAGCTCACAGCAGTTGATTATCTGTTCAGCTAGGTAATACGAAGATGTATAATGATCTAAAACAACTTTATTGGTGGCATGGTATGAAACGAGACATTTCTGACTTTGTTTTGAAATGTTTAATCTGTCAACAAGTAAAAGCTGAGCATCAGGTACCTTCTGGATTGCTTCATCCGATCATGATACCTGAGTGGAAATGGGACAGAGTTACTATAGATTTTGTGTCTGGTTTACTGTTAACACCGAGCAAGAAAGATGCAACCTGGGTTATTGTGGATAGATTGACTAAATCGACTCATTTTGTTTCAATACGTACAGACTACTCGCTTGATAAGCTGGTTGAATTGTATGTTTCTCAGATTGTGAGATTACATGGTGTGCCTATATCTATTGTTTCGGATAGAGATCCGAGGTTTACATCACGATTTTAGAAGAAACTGCAAGATGCACTAGGTACGAAATTACATTTCAGTACTGCTTTCCATTCACAAACAGATGGCCTGTCTGAGCGAATTATTCAGATACTTGAGGATATGTTGAGATGTTGCATTCTATAGTTTGAAGGTACGTGGGAATGATACCTACCTCTGATTGAATTTGCGTATAATAATAGCTTTCAATCGAGTATCAAAATGGCGCCTTAAGAAGCTTTGTATAGTCGTAAATGTCATACACCATTGTATTGGACTGAGCTCAATGAAAATAAGATACACGGGGTTGATTTGATCAGAGAAACTGAACGGAAAGTGAAAGTGATCCGTGAAATTCTAAAAGTAGCATCAGACCGTCAGAAATCATATGCGGACTTAAAACGTAAAGATATAGAGTTTCAAATCGGAGATAAAGTCTTTTTGAAAGTCTCACCGTGGAAGAAAATACTCAGATTTGGTCGTAAAGGTAAATTGAGTCCGAGGTTTATTGGGCCATATGAGGTTATAGAGCATATCGACCCAGTTGCTTACAGACTGTTGTTACCACCTGAACTAGAAAAGATCCACAATGTATTTCATGTTTTAATGTTTCGTAGATATCAATCTGACTCTTCACATGTGATTAGTCTGTCTGAGATTGAAATTAAGCCCAATATGACATACGAGGAAGAACCGATTCATATCCTGGCTCACGAGATTAAAGAGTTGCGAAATAAGAAGATTCCATTAGTTAAAGTACTGTGGCATAAACACGGAGTTGAGGAAGCAACGTGGGAGTCAGAGGATGCAACGAGAGAATGATATCCGAACCTATTCACTGGTAAGATTTTTCGGGACCCTAAGGGGGAAGAGTTGTAACACCCTGATTTAGACCCTAATCGGAACGGTGGTTTTGGGACCACGAATCTAAGTCAGAAAAATATTTTAAAATTATTTTCTGTGTTTATTTTGTGTGAATTTATATCTGTGAAATTTTTTGTGATTTAATTTTATCGTTTGAGTGTCCGATTAAATAAAAGGACTTAATTACGTAAATTGAAAACTTGATAGTTTAAAGTGTAAGGACCGAATTGTTAGTGGCTTTCTAAGTTTAGGTATTTATGTTGTAAATATCTTGTTAATACATTGGTAGGACGGTATAAGGCATATATTTATGGTTTTTATATTATATCATTAAGGATATATAAGTAAATTAAACTTTAAATTATAATAAGTTATAATATAATAAAATAAGGAAGCCATGTTCATATTATTTCACCATTGCTGAAATTAAAACAAAAGAAAAGGGAAAAGAAACTTAGGGTTTGACACTTACTCAAGCTCAATCAAGTTCGTTTTTGTTCGATTTTTGATAATTTTTACGTTTTTGAGATCGTTGCTTCGAGTACTACAAAACCCATGCTTGAATTTTTTATTTTGGTGAATATTTTAAGTTATGCCAGTGTTGAGAGCTTGTGATTTTTGTTATTTGATGATGAAATATGAAAGATATGTTTTAGATTAACATATTTTGTATTGGAGTTTTTTTTATGATTTTGAGTTATTAGGACTAAATTAAGAAAATAATAAATTGAGGGACTAAAATGTGAAATAAATTAAATATATGGATTTGTTTGAGAGTGGGTAAAATTTAGCTCAATGTGGGTATGCTAAAATTTTGTGTATTTTGTGTTTTGTGCAATAGTGACTAAATTGTAAAAAGTGTAAATGTCAGGGGTAAAATGGTAAATTTCCCATTTATGTGTTTTTGGGCTGAATTGAATGAAAATATGTTTGAATTAGGTTAATTTGAAAATGTTTAGATCAAGAACCAAAGAAATCGGATATGGATCGGGGGAAAACGAAAATTGTCGACTAGCTGCCCTATTCCGTTTTGTATCGTCCGAGGTAAGTTTATAAGCAAATAGAAGTGTTTAATTGTAGTTAAATGCTAGTTATATGTCCTGTTATGAAATGTATGAATATATATATGCCATGGCCGAAAATAAAAAGGCTTGGCTACAACATTACCGAATTCATTTCGATCGAGTTATGACGTCTGAAAGCCCTGTATGAAGCTTAGGAATAGTTAGGATACATATGTCATGACATAGGATTTTGATATATGTGTGTGAGTAAAACCATGGTATCGATATGTGATTCTGCTATGTGTTTACGAGTAGGACCCTATCTGGGATAGTGGCATCGATATGTGATTACATGTAAGACCACGCTTGAGGCATTGGCATTGTACGATTTGTGTAATTATCTGAGTATCCTATCCAATTCTAAATGGTTCATCGGGCAAAGGTAAATCGAGTTTGAATGTGTAAAATGAGCTATATGCCAGGTATGAACTAATAAGTTACTTACTTGAGGTAAGTTAAGTAAACACCTTAATTACTTATTATAAATCTTGTAAGATGCAAATAAAGAAAATATGTGTATGTGATATGTGTATTTGGCTTTATGAATGAGTAGTTAGTATGTCATGAATAACCCTTATATATGTGTATATATGATGAGGTATTATCGATTATATAATTAATATATGTATATGAAATATTATTTCAATACTTGAGATTATGCACTTGAGCGAATATGTACTAAATTTTAATATGTCTATTTGCCTTTAGAAGTTGATTACTAACATGTTAAAGTGACTATATGAGTATTCGGCCAAATAAGAAGTATGTGTGTATAATGTCATATTATGATTCTTGAACTTATTTAAATGGTAAAAGTATGCTTGATTATTTGGTGATATTTTGGACCTGAAAGTTGAATGATATATGATTAATTAGTTTATGTGAGTATTCGACCAAGGTAAAAAATGGTATATGGAAATATTTTATTGTATGTCATATGTAGGTTTAAGGTTAAGCATTGGTCACGACAATATAATTCGGTTTAGTAAAACATGTTGAATATATTTTTGAGTTGTTTATTTGCTTATGGCTTACTAAGCTAAGATAGCTTACTTTGTGTATCTATGTTTACTCTGTTTTATAAATTTAGAGTCAAGCTACGAGCTCAGGGGACTATCAGCAAAGTTCATCACATTATCAGCTATTTCGGTACCTTTATAAGTTAAACTCGAATTATGGCATGTATAGGTTGGACGTATTTATGAAATATCGGGTTTTGGTCATGTATAATTAAAGCCATGCGAAAATGGCTTAATTTCTAAGCTTGGATTTGTTTATGCTTGATCATGGTTTAATCTATTTTGGCTATTATAAATGTGTTATAAATTATATGATATTTGTGTTACATGTGACATGTCTGGGAATTGATGTGATACTGATACTTGTTGAAATGTGTATTCAAATGTGTATTAGTTCACTTTAGAGATTATATACATTATGTGTGAGTTATATGCTTGACTAAACAAATTGGTTGGAATAATGCATAGGTTGGTGAATGTGATCTTGCTAAATATGTATGTATATATATTTGAGTGATATTTATTATTATAGTTCCGTTATGATTAGAAATGATGGTAACATGATATGTAATATAGTTTAAGTGATGAATATGTCATTTGTATTGTAAGTGTTATATGAATAATTTGGTCGTTTGTCTTGGTATATATATATATACTCAATGTTAAATGTGACCTTTTCTTAGAAGAAAATTGTGTATTATATGCATAGGCATTAAAATTACATAGGTGATTGTTTAATAAAGTTTGTAACATGATTTTATTTGGGTTAATTATGAGTTGTATGGAAGTTAATAATTAATGCATGATGGGTGAGTAATAATCCATAAATGCAACTTATATTAAACTTTATTTAAATGTGTCTAAATGTTTTATTATTTAAATGCCGAATGAACTATAAATATTATGCTACCTTTGGTCAAGTTGATTAATTATGTTTTATATATGTTAGTAAAGATTGATATGAGACATGGAAAATAACTGATTATTAATTAGGTTATATATTCATATTTATGAGCACTATGATTAAGTATATTGGCAATGATTATATACATACATGATTTTTGGGTTGAATTTACATTGAAAGAATATTTAGAAATTTGATATTAGGGAGTTTTGTTTATGAATTTGAATTATTAATTTGTACAGATCTGTAATATATTAGTTGGATATAAAAAAAAAGGGTTCTGAATTGTCATATGCTAGGTAATGCCTTTTAACCCTAATCTGACGACGGATGCGGGCAAGGAGTGTTACAGTTTTGACGATGAGAAAATCCCGGTTGAACCTTAGAATAGTTTAGGATACAAGTGACATGTCACTAGGAAACCTTGTGTTATGTGATCTCTGTCCAGGTCCTGGTCATGTACGTCCTACCGGCGGCTGGGTAGTCTGGCATGTGTTTGCTTGTGTGAGCAGCCCGTATAGCTACGTCTTGACTGATAGCTTGTGTAAGCAGGCCCGTGATTAGCTCGTGTGCGAGCCATATGTGTTATAAGATATGAGGTAGCATTGGCTACATATGTGGCACTTACGTGAAAGACTTTCTATGTATCCGATAGTATTCCAAGTGTTCAACGGGTAATCTGAAGAGTATGTCAAAGATGACAAAGTATGTGACTTTGTTACAAGTTGGTACAGGTATGTATGTATAACTCATGAGTATGAACTTTGGTATGTGATGAACTCTTGGTAAGAATGCTAATGAGTGAATTATGTCTAAGATACATGATGATATTTATGTTGACTTATGTTGAATAATTATATGATTAATGCATGATCAATGTTGCTTATTATTTACATGCAAACTTACTAAGCTTTAAAGCTTACTACCTTTTTCTTTCCATTCCATATAGTGTCACCAAGCTAGCTCGGGATCAAGGGTCGTCGAAGCTCGATTCACGCTAACAAACGATTGCTTTGGGTATACTTCGTTTCAATATTTTGAGTATGGCGTGTATAGGGACTTGGTCATTTTGTTATGAGTCATATTGGTTTAGCCAAATGTGTTGGCATGGTAACGGTTAATGATTCATTTTGTATATGGCCATTGGAAGTTGGTAAATATTAATTTTACTGGTCATTGGAATATTTATGTGATGAAGCTCATCATTAAGATGAAATTGGAATGAATGGAAAAGAAAGTATGTGATGTTTATGCATGATAGATGTTAGTATGTGTAATTGATGTATTGACGTCTTGTTTATGGTTGATTTGGTTGTATGTATATGCATGGATTTCGTGTTGCTCGATGTTGTGCAAGTTGGTGCAAGTACGGGTGATAAAATGGCTTGGTAAATAGCCTTATTTTTGCCCCACGAGTAGAGACACGATCATGTGTCTCAACCGTGTGAAGGACACGGCCTAAGGGCATAGGCGTGTGTCCAGGGCGAGTGAAGTTTGCACCTATTTTATGAAAAATTTTAGAAATTAAATTCGCCACATGGCCTAGCACACGGGCGTGTGACTTGGCCGTGTGACTTCCTTTGGTGCATGACGTCATAAATAGAGGGTTACACAAGTTAGGGACAGGGGCATGTGTGACCACACGCATGTCTCAAGCCACACGGGCATGTGACCCTGTTTTGATGAAAAATTTTCAAAATGTTTTAAAAATTTCCAAAGTTCTCTGTTTAGTCCTGGACCACTTTTAATGCATGTTTTGGGCCTTGTAGGCTCGTTTTAGGGACGATATGTTTGTAAATGAAAAGTTCTAAATTTGGATGGAAATTTATGTCTCGATTTTGTATGTTAGTTAGTGTTTAAGTCTGGTGATGCCTCGAACCCTGTCTCAGCGTCAGATACGGGTAAGGGGTGTTACATTAGTTGGTATAAATTGTGTGTTCTTAAACTATTAGGCTTGACAACCCTAATAAGTTATCATATGCTAGACGAGGTCAAGAGATTACTCAAACCGAGTAAATCATATTTTTTCCTGGTTGAGAAAGTTATCTGTCTAGTGCAATGTTGCATATTAAACTAGTTTCGCACTTTAGGAGCTTGAACATAAGCATTTTAGTTAAATTTTAATTACAATTTCATAACTTCAGTTAAGTTTAACAAAATGTGTAATTTGATTCTTTTATTGACCTTGGCGGCCGAATGAGGCCTAAGGGTGAGCTAATATACTTTGTGAGTGTGCAAAGGACCACTAGAAGGTGTACTAACTCGATATTGGTTGCTAGGTTGCAACATGGAGCATTGGATGTCGCAACATAAGGAGCAAAATAGAAAAATTCCAAGGCTACCCTCAATGTTGCGGCACAGCTTGAGGATGTTGCGACATACCCCTGAAGATAGCTTGAAGATGAGCACACTGCCCTCGGTGTCATGACATAAGACCTAGTGTGTCGCAACATCACTTTTGTACGAGAAATAATTACGAACTAGGGGTGTTTTGGTCTGCACAAGAAAATGCTAAGCACGAGGACAACAGTTGTCCTAGGGTTAAGGACGACGACCACCTTAAAGTCTATAAATAGGTTTATTTAGCATATGTTATGGACACTTTTGATTTTGTTTAATTTTCTCTTTCGATTTAGTATTTAGTTTTTCTCTTTTCTTAGGTTTTAGATTTTATTTTCGTTATTGTTATTTACTTTTGCAGGGAGATTGGATTTGTGAAATACAATCAAACTCTGTGGGGATTCGATGTTTAAAACTACATACAAATCAAGCTTCTTCTAAACCTTATTTTCTTGAATTATTCTTTATGTTTAATCCTTATATCAAGTTTATATTGTTTACTAGATCCGTGAGAAACTAACCCTCCTATGGGGAATTAGCGAGTGCAGGTATGATTAATTAACTGTTTTGTAGGGGTTTCTTTGTGGATCAGCTGTTCAGGATAAGAAGAACCTAAAACCCTAGTCGTGACAACCCTAGGAAGTCATTAAGGCGATAATTAACCTGGATTTGGTATGGCCTATTTGTGAACACCTAAACTCTAAATCGGTCTGGATTACAGGTCGAGAGATAAGTAGTTCTTGTCGTCTCAATATTCTAGTAAAAGAATCAAAAGATCCTATTGGGGTATTGACTAGTTGATTGAACAAGAAAGCCCAAGATGGTAGTTGATAATGATTATTGAAGCAAGCTAATCACTCATGCCCAGATTTGATACATTTTACTTTTTGATTTCCCGAGTTTATTTATTTTATTACTTTCTTTTAATATTATTTTTAGTATAGTTTACCAAAATCTTTCTTTCTATTCTTTGTACTATAATCTATTTAAAGTACTAATTAGATCTATGTATGTTTAAATTAGAATTAATTTAGTGCACCTCCCTTGGGTACGATCCTTAGTGTACTTACCTACTCCGTTGTAACTATATTATAATCTTACCCATATACTTTCGGATACCACTTCTCATATCTTTTGTGTAGGATTTCTACTCTAGACGTTAGTACGTCCAGAGGCGGTCAATTTGTTGGCGTCATTGTTGGGGAGGCAACTTCACTATATTAATTTTAATATTTGCATGTTAATAGAATAATTAGGAAATCTTTAAGTTATAACTACGAATTTATTTTTCTTATTTTTTGTATGACTCGAAGTAGGGAAACATTTATAGAGCCAGTCATAGATCTAGATAGAATAATCTGAAGAAATCGTCGACAACAATAATAATAGCAGCAATAACGAATGCAAAATCAATTACTTGCTGGAGGCAATCTACCTCTACGTGAGAATCCATTGTTCGACAAGGCTAACAATAACAATTTAGAAGATCCACCACAACTACCCACAAATATAAATATGGAATGTAACAAGAGGACTCTCAGAGAGTATACGCTACCTAATTTGGGTTTGGTTCAAGGGAGTACAACAAGGCCAACCATCACGGCCAATAATTTTGAGATTAAGGCAGTTATGATCCAGAATAATTTACAGTTTCAATGAGCAATAATAGATGATCCGAGCCAACATCTAAAATGGTTCCTCCAGCTTTGTGATAGTTTCAAATGCAATGGGGTCATTGATGACTATTCGTTTTTGGTTGTTCTCCTTTCCATTAGTTGATAACACCTTTTCTTGGCTAGACTCACCGGCCCCAAGATCAATCACAACATGGAATGAACTTGTAAGGAAATTCCTACAAAAGTTCTTCCTCATTAGCAAGATAGTCCAGCTAAGAAAGGAAAATTCGACGTTCAAACATTTAGAGGGGGAAAGTTTTCATGAAGCATGAGAGCGTTTTAAAATGCTGATTCAGAAATGCCCACACCACGGTTTGCCTGAGTGGTTATGATTGCAAATTTTCTATAATGGGTTGGATGTGCATTCAAGATCAGGATTAGACGGACCAGTAGGAGGTGCCCTCATGAACAAAATGTATGAATATGCGTACGAGTTAATAAAAGTATGCAATAAATTCCTGCCAGTGGCCAACTGAACGATATACATACAGCCAAATACCATCTATAGTGAAGGTTGTTCAGGAGTATGATAGATATCAACAATTAGTGGATAGAATCAACCGAATAAAGGCTAAGAAGAATACATCATTTTTTTATGGAGGACTCAAACTGCTCTTCCACTACATCAACAATCCCACAAAGGATGTGAACTACATCAGAAATAGGGGTAGAAATCCCTATTCGAATACATATAATCTCGGATAGAGAGATCACCTTAACTTGAGATGGGGAGGAAACCAAAAAGGAGGTAATAGTTCTAACCAAACTATCAACCTCCTCATTTACAGAAACCTCATGAAAAGGCCAACCCAAATGACTGTACTATAATTGGTTAATGTCTTGATAGAATCGAACGGGAGATGCAATCAACGAGAACAAATGTGAAACAGGCGTAGTCTGAGTGCACCAACTTAAAGAGAACATTAACTAAAGTTGAAGATCAGATGAGCCAATTGATGAGCAATATGGGTGATATAAAAAGATAAATTGGCACATGTATTCCTAGTAATATAAAAAATAATCCTCATAGAAAAGGGAAAGAGCATGTGAAAACAATAGCACTCCGATCAGGTAAAGTACTGAGTAGCCCAGAGAACCTAGCTCAAGAGGTAAATATGGAGAATACTGATGACCTTCAAGAAGAACCTATAAAAGCTTTTGATGAACCGGAGTCAAAAGAAGTAGTTACAACAACAGTTGCACCAGAAAATGAGACAATTAAATATTTTACAATTACAAAAATACCATTCCCTTCAAGGTTTAAGAAAAAAATTGAGATAAAGACGAGTTTGTAAGTTTTCTAAACTTGTTAAAAACATTAAATCTCAACCTGTCTTTGATTGAATTGATTAAAAAATTTCCTAAGTACACTAATTTTTTAAAGGAAATTATGTCTAGGCATAGGAAAATTAAGGTATGTGAACAAGTTAATATAAGCGCTTCCTATAGTACTACTATTTCGAGACAGGTTCCCCAAAGTTGAAAGACCCGGGGAGTTTTACTATTCCCATAAAGATAGGGAGCATTCATTTGAATAGAGATCTATGTGATCTAGGAGTTAGCATTCATTTAATGCCTTTATCTATTTATGAAAAACTTAGGTTAGGGAACCTTAAAAACACCTAGATAACACTACAGTTGGCTGACTGATCCTCAGTGCATTCGAAATGAGTACTGGAAGATGTGTTAGTCAAAATGCATAGCTTTACATTCCAGCTGACTTTGTAATCCTTGACTTTGAAGAAGATCGAGAGATACCAATCCTGTTAAAAATAGGTCCAAGGAAATGGATGAGTGGGAAAAGGTGGAGTGGAGCGACGAACGATGGACTAATACTAAAAGAACCAAAAAATCTTCCTTATATTTTATAGAAACCATAACACTCTAAAAATTAGAGTTTTAGGTGAAAATAGAGCCAATGTTGCCACACCGCAACCCTGTGTCAATACACTAAGGGCAGAATTGATAAAATTGAGAAAATAATCTCATTGTTGTGACATAGACTTCGCGTGTCACGAAATTGAAGCCATTATACCAAAAAATTCAAAATTCTAGAGTGTGTCGCAACATTGAACTCCTGACGTCACGACAATATTAAACTCACATGGATGTTGCGACACAAGACCCTTATGTCGTGACATCGTTACAATTTTCTATAGGGTTGACCCGATCCATTTTTACAACCCAGTGGGCTAACCTTCTATTATACCCGATTTTTAACCCCAAAAGTATCGAGTTTTCCCTAAAAACACCTTAATCCAACATTTTAACCTTTCTTAACACTGTAAACACCTTAAAGTTCTCTCAAATCTAAAACCCCTTTTGTATTAAAACCCTAAATTTTCAACTCATCTTTGCTATTAGTTAAATATAGGATTGCCACAATTGGGGGAAAGCAAAGCACAAAAAGGAGTAACCATAAATGAATAGTACAAGGAATCCAACGTATCTTCTTTTATGGTTAAGGGTTCCTAACTTTTATTTTTACTGTTTCATTGGAAACTTTGCTTGTTAATTGTTAGTTTTTAAACTTGAACAAATATTCAAAATGCCTCCATGAAAGGTTAGAAGAACTAATGAACTAGAACCTTCTATGGTTCCAAATCCCTCTAATTATCTGAATCCAAACATTGAAAAATATTTTGTATGTAACACCCCTTACCCGTGTTTGACGCCAGAATAGGGTACGAGGCATTACCAGAACATATACATGCAATCGTACAAAACTGAGACATAATTTTTACATCCAAATTAAGCTTTTCAATTATCATCACTAAGCCCCTGATATGGATCTACGAGGCCCAAAACATACTATGGAAGCGATCCGAGACTAAATCGAGAACTTTGGAAAACATTGGAAAATTTCAAGAAGAAAGGGGCATACACCCGTGTCCAAGGCCGTGTCCTTCACACAACCATTCACATGCCACATTTTCCATACTTAGTTATTACACACTTATTCAACCAACTCATGCCTCTCGCAAAATGCATCATCATAACATATAACTTAACTAATATTAGCAAACATCATGGCCTTATACAAAATGAGTTATCAAATATTAAAGGCCAACATTTTAGGCCAAATCAATTATGACATATAACAAAATAACCAAGTCCTCTATACATTTCATAATTCAAAATATGAATTTCAAAATATCAAAAGAATGATGATAGTGTGGATGGATCTCCGACGATCTTCGTACCCTGAGCTAGCTTGGTGACACTATAAAACAAGGGAAAAGAGAGGGAAGTAAGCATATAGCTTAGTAAGTAGGTATGTAAATAATAATAAAAATATTAACATGATTTTATAAATCCTCAAAATATATTTACAACATAATACAATCATAACTACACATAGATCCACTATTTACTAAAGTTCAAAACAAGCTGTCTATTCAAGTCATAGTCACTAAATTATTTATATTTGGAGCTATGGAACTCTAAATTAAGATCCCATAATTTTTCTACAAACTAGACTCGTATGTATTCTTACCATAAAATTTTCAAAATTTTTGGTTTAACCAATAAGTACAGTTTATTCTTTAAAGTCACCCTTGTTTTGCTGTCTAACAGTTTCGATCCCTCTTCACTAAATATTAATTTTCTCTTCATACGAGATTCAGATAATGTTCCCATTTGTTTCTTTTGAAAATAGACTCATTAAGGATTTTAATCATATAAATTATAATCCACAATTATTATTTTTACAATTTTTAATGATTCTCCAAAATTAGAATAGGGGATTCCGAAATCATTCTGACTCTGTCTCACAAAAATTCAAATATCTCATAATATGAAATTCTGTTGCTTACATCATCTCTTTTATATGAAAATGGACTCAATAAGCTTTAATTTCATATCTTATTAAACCTCTAATTCAATTTCCACCATTTTTGGTGATTTTTCAAAATCACATAACTGCTGCTGTCTAAAACTATTTTATTACTAAATTTCACTCGTTCATGTTTTTCTTTGTAGTAATTTTCATTGTAACACTTACTCCATATTAATCTTACCAAAGTTCAATCACATATCGAGCACATTGCTCATAGTTTACACACATGTACCTGCACTTATTCATCATATAGTCATATTCAATTACACCTAGTCATTTCCCGTTGAACACATCAGAATAATAATGGATACCTAGTGGCCAGCACATAGTACCACCCTTGTAGTCAAAGCTACCTTCTTCACAAAGTGGCCTTCACATAGTACCACACTTGTGACCAAAGCTATCTTTCTTCACAAAGTGGCCTTAATATAGTACCACACTTGTGACCAAAACTATCTTTCTTCACAAAGTGGCCTTCACATAGTACCACACTTTAGTCACTACTGCACATGTCACTTGTATCCTATTATGTTCCTAATGTTCAACCGGGAAATTTCTCACTTTTTTATACTTGTCAATTTCATTCAATATTCAGCCACATTTCATAAAACATAATAAAATGTGATAACGTAAGTAAAAACGATGCATTATTTACATACAAACTTACCTCGGTGCAAAATATGACGAATTTGCAATTTAGTCCACAACCTTTTCTTTTCCCCGATCAAGGTCAATTCCTAGTCTTTCTTGATCTATAATAACACACTTAACTCATTTAATACTCAAATTATTCAATTTAGTCCAAAAATCACACTATGGAAAAATTACATTTTTGCTCCTAAAGTTTCACATATTTACAATTTTACCCCTAGGCTCATAAGATGAAAATCACTTATTTTTTCTCGAATCCTAAGCCTAGCTGATTCATATTCCCTCTTACAGCAGCTCACATTTTTCACCAAATCACATTTTCTACATATAATTTTACAACTTTTACAAGTAGGTCCTTTTATGCAATTTCATCAAAAACCACTTAGTAAAAGTTGTTTATCACACCCCAAACTTTCATATTCTTCCATAAAACATCAAAACACATGCATGTCATCCATGGGTAAATTTTTAAACACAAACTCTAGCTCAAAATAATGTGGAAATAGCTAAATTGAGCTACGAGGATCTAAAAAATGTAAAGAACATTAAAACCGGGGCTAGGATGCACTTACAATCGAGTTTGGAAGCTTGAAAAACCCTAGCTATGTCTTTTTCATGTGAAATTCAGCAAAGGGTTGAAGATGGACAAAAATTGGCTTTTAATTTTGTTTTTAATTCATTTTAATTATCGAATGACCAAATTACCCTTAATGAAAAACTTTAGAAATAATCCAAACCAGGTCCATTTTTGTCTACCAACTTAACAAATGGTCTAATTACCATTTAAAGACCTACAATTTAAAATTTCATAACAATTGGACACCTCTAACATGTAGAACTCAACTTTTGCACTTTTTACAATTTAGTCCTTTTGACTAAATTGAGTGCCTAAACATCAAAATTTTCGAACGAAATTTTCACGGAGTCGTTTTGTGAAATTGTAGACTATAAATTTATAATAAAAGTGAACTTTACTACATCGAATTTGTGGTCCCGAAATCACTATTTTGACTAGACCCAAAATCAGGCTATTACAACTCTCCCCCTTTAGGGATTTTCGTCCCCGAAAATCTTACCGGTAAAGAGGTTTGGGTACTGTTTTCTCATGGCTTCCTCCAGTTCCCACGTAACGTCTTCTACTCTATGTTTTTTTCCACAACACTTTCACTAAGGCTATACTTTTATTTCTCAACTATTTAACTTCCGGAGCCAAAATCTTAATCGATTCCTCATCATAGGTCATATCCGATCAACTCTCAATCTCTGTCAGAGAAATCACATGTGAAGGATCAGAACAATATCGTCGTAACATTGATACATGAAACACATTATGAATTCTTTCTATCTTTGCCGGTAAATGTAACCGATACGCCACTAGTCCAATTCTTTCAATAACCTCATACGGGCCAATGACACGTGGACTCAACTTGCCCTTTCTGCCAAATCTTAGAATTTTCTTCCACAGAGATACTTGCAGAAACACTTTGTCACTCACTTGAAACTCGATCTCTTTTCTTTTCAAATTCGCGTATGACTTTTGTCAATCTGAAGTAGCTTTCAGACAATCATAGATTACTTTCACTTTCTCTTCGGTTTCTCTAACCAGATCAACCCCATAAATCTATTTCTCACTAAGCTCGGTACAATACAAAGGAGTTCGACATTTGCGACCATACAATGCTTGGTCTGTATACTCGATTGAAATTTGTTGTTGTAGGCAAACTCGACCAAAGGTAGATATTTCCCCCAACTACCTTCGAATTCTAAAACACAACATCGGAGCATGTCTTCAAGAACTTGAATTACTCTTTCAGATTGACCGTCAGTTTATGGATGAAATGCGGTACTAAAATTCAATTTCATACCCAAGGCTTCTTATAACTTTTTCCAAAACCTCGAAGTGAACCTCAGATCTTCATCCGAAATAATTGACATAGGCACTCCGTGCAATCTCACAATTTCAGCAATATACAACTAAACCAACTTATCAAGTGAGTAGTCAGTACGTACCGGTATAAAGTGAGTTGATTTCGTCAATCTATCAACAATAACCCAAACAACATCTTTCTTTCTCGGAGTCAGAGGCAAACCTGTTACAAAATCAATCGTGATTCTGTCCCATTTCCACTCGAGAACCATCATTGCTGAAGTAGACCCAAAGGTATCTGATGCTCGGCTTTCACTTGTTGGGAAATCAAACACTTTAATACAAATTTAGAAATATCTCTTTTCATACTCAACCACCAATACAATTTCTTCAAATCATTATACATTTTCGTACTTCTTGGATGAGCTGATAAACAACCACTGTGTGCCTCATGTAAAATTTTTCGAATCAACTCATCATCTTTCGGTACACATACCCTATCACCGAACATTAAGCAGTCATTTGATCTGATTTGAAAATCTGAATCACAACCTGATTCACACTGAGCTCTCTTGGCTTACAATTCACTATCATTCTCTTGAGCTTTACAAATTTGCTGAAGAAATAACGGTTTAGCCCTCAACTCGGCTAAAATCAAACCATCATCAAACAAAGCCAAACTCGTACTCATATCTCTCAAAGCAAACAAGGATTTTCTGCTCAAGGCATCAGCGACTACATTCGCTTTTCCTCGGTGGTAATCAATCACTAGCTCATAATCTTTTATTAATTTGAGTCATCTCCGTTGTTGTAAATTCAAATCCTTTTGATTCATTAGATGCTTTAAACTCTTGCGATCGGTAAATATTCGACATTTCTCACCATACAAATAATGATGCCAAATTTTCAAAGCAAAGACAATGGCATCTAATTCCAAGTCAGGCGTCAGATAATTCTTCTCGTCCAATTTCAACTGTCTCGAGGCATAAGCTACCACTTTGCCCTCTTGCATCAACACACAACCAAGACCATTCAATGATGCATCACTATAAATCACGAACTCTTTCCCCATCTCAGGTTGCACTAAAACTGGCGCCTCAGTCAATAATGCTTTCAATTTCTCGAAATTTTGCTGACATTTATCGGTCCATTCAAACTTAACATTCTTTTGCAGCAACTTAGTCATAGGAGAGGCAATAATCGAGAATCCCTCGACAAAACGTCTATAATACCCAGCTAAGCCCAAAAAGCTTCTAACCTTGAATACATTCTTTGGCGGTTTCTAATCAACAATTGTCGAAATTTTTCTCGGATCAACTTGAAGACAATCACTTGAAACTATGTGACCCAAAAATTCGACTTCACAAAGCCAAAATTGACTTTTACTAAACTTAGCAAACAACTTCTTTTCTCTCAAAATCTGTAACATAGTTCTTAAGTGTTCGGCATGCTCGGACTCATCTCGGGAGTAAATCAGGATTTCATCTATAAACATAACTACAAACTTATCCAAATACGGTAAAAAAATTTAGTTCACCAAGTCCATAAAAATAGCCGGAGCATTCGTCAAACCCAAAAGGCATCACAAGAAATTCATAGTGTCCTCGTTCTGAAAGTGGTTTTTGGCGCATCTAACTCTTTAACTCTCAACTGATAGTAACCGGATCTCAAATCGATCTTTGAAAACATTGTCGACCCTTTTAACTAGTTGAACAAATTATCAATCATTGGTGACGGATACTTGTTCTTTGTAGCCACTTTGTTGAGCTGACGGTAGTCAATACAAAGCCTCATAGATCCTTCTTTCTTCTTTACAAACAGTATGAGAGCCCCCAAGGAGAAAAACTCGGTCTCACAAATCCCTTATCTGTCAAATCTTGCAACTGAGCTTTTAATTCTTTCAATTCAGTCGGAGCCATTCCGTACGGAGCTATCGAGATTGGTGCAGTCCCAGGTAATAAAACAATAGCAAATTCAATCTCTCTAATCGGAGGTAACTCAGGCAATTCTTCCGGAAACACATCTAAGAATTCACAAACTACCAGTACTGATTCAAGTTTTGACTCAAACATTTTAGTATTCAACACATATGCAAGATAAGCTTCAATCCCTTTTCTCATGTACTTCTGAGCAGACATGTGAGAGATCACCATAGGCAATTTATTTGATTCATCTGTTTCAACCCAAAGAATCTCACCATTTTTACATTTCAACTCAAGGGTTTTCTGTCTACAATTTACCTTGGCATCATGCAATGTCAACCAATCCATACCTAGAATAACATCAAACTCATCAAATGGCAACAACATCAGATTAGTCGAAAAACAGTGACCTTGAATCATCAAAGGACAATTCTTGCAAACCTTATCAACTAACACATATTTGCCTAAAAGGTTTGACATTTTAATCACAAAGTCAATAAGTTCAACAGGCAAACTCTTACTAGATACTAAATTCACACAAATATAGGAATAAGTAGAGCTGGGATAAATCAATGCAATAACATTAATATCATAGAGAGAGAATGTACCAGTAATCACATCGGGAGATGATGCATCTTCATGAGCACGTATGGCATAACCTCTAGTGGGTGCTCTAGCTTCTGGCCTCACAGTTGAATCTTTCACTACACTTTTACTGCTAGCTCCACTTCCGGCATTTCTCAGTGGTCTACCTCTGCTGGCAGTATTACCCGGTCTAACACTCTAAAATTTTTCTTCTTTGACCTTCTCAGGGAAATCTTTAATGTAGTGCTCTCAAGAACCACACTTGAAACAAGCTCGGCTAATTAACCAACACTCACCGAAATGTTGCCTACCACAATGCTCACACTCAGGTTTATTAGAACTCACATTACCCACACTTGCCATTGAAGTAGCTTGAGCTTTAAAACCCGAATATTGTCTCCCATGGTCTCGGTGCGAATACCCAGTAGAAACAGTCAATTGAGGATTCATCTCTTTGGACTTCTTTGACTGAAATTGGAATGACTTACTCATTGGCCCTTTTCTTGCATCTTTAGCCTCAATCATAGCTTTTCTCTTTTCTTTGTTTAGTTCTTCGGCCTTGCAAGCTCGATCAACTAACACAACGAATTCTTTCAATTCTAAAATCCCAACTAACAATTTGATGTCCTTGTTTAACCCATCCTCGAATCTCTTGCACATAATAGCCTTAGTAGACACACATTCCTGGGCATTCTTGCTATGTCTAACAAATTCACGTTCATATTCTGCCACAGATATTTTACCTTGCTTCAGCTCAAGAAACTCTATCCGTGTCTGATCAATGAACTGTTGGCTTACGTACTTCTTTTTGAATTCCTCCAAGAAAAAAACCCCATGTAACCCTTTCTTTTAGAACCACGGATACTAGTGTCTTCTGCTAGTGATATGCCGAGTCCCTCAATAAAGATATAGCACACTTTAAACATTCTTCGGGAGAACAAGAAAGTTTATCAAATACCCAAATAGAATTCTCAAGCCAAAACTCTACTTTCTCAGGATCATCATCTATATTAGCCCTAAACTCTTTAGCCCCTTGCTTTCGGATCTTATCAACCAGAGGCTTATTCAATCTTACCAAATCAACACCTTGAGAAACTACAGGGATCGGTTGGGGAATAGGAAGTGGTAGAGGAGGTTGAGCATTCGGATTTGCTCAAACAAATTCTGTATACCAATTACTCATCATATGGAGAAAGGTTTTCTGAGCCCCATCTCCCTGAATACGTGTTTCAGATCTACTTTCAACTGGTACGATCCCTTGCGTGGGAGCCGGCGCATTACTCTTTACGTCATTAGCTTTTTACTATATAAAAACACAATTTAAATTGCCAGAAGTCATCACACTATCACAGTATATTTATGGCATGTATAGATAGATTTTTACACACGTTATGTTAGTCTAAGAACCGACTAAACCATAGCTCTGATACCATTAAAATGTAACATCCGTTACCCATGTTCGACACTGGAATAGGGTATGAGGTATTACTGAAACATACACATGCAATCGTACAAAACCGAGACATAATTTTTACATCCAAATTAAACTTTTCAATTTTCATCACTAAGTCCCTGATATGGATCTATGAGGCCCAAAACATACTATGGAATCGGTCTGAGACTAAACCGAGAACTTTGAAAAACATTGGAAAATTTCATGAAAATAGGGGCATACACCCGTGTCCAAGGCCGTGTCCTTCACACAGCCATTCACATGCCACATTTTCCATACTTAGTCATTACACACTCATTCAACCAACTCATGCCTCTCACAAAATGCATCATCATAACATATAAATTAATTAATATTAGCCAACATCGATGACCTTTATACAAAATGAGTTATCAAATATTAAAGGCCAACATTTTTTGCCAAATCAATTATGACATGAAACAAAAAAACCAAGTCCTCTATACATGCCATAATTCAAAATATCAATTTCAAAAATACCAAAAGAATGATGATAGTGTGGATGGATCTCTGACGATCTCCGTACCCCAAGCTAACTTGATTACACCATAAAACAAGGGAAAAGAGAGAGGAGTAAGCATATAGCTTAGTAAGTAGGTATTTAAAAAAAAAATTATTAACATGCTTTTATAAATCCTCAAAATATGTTTTCAAAATAATACAATCATAACTACACATAAATCCACTATTTACTAAAGTTTAAAACAAGTTGTCTATTCGAGTCACAGTCACTAAATTATTTATATCTGGAGAAACAGAACTCCAATTTAAGATCACCTAATTTTTCCAGAAACCAGACTTGCATATATTCTTACCATAAAATTTTCAGAATTTTGGTTTAGCCAATAAGTACATTTTATTCTTTAAAGTCACCTCTATTTTGCTGTTCGATAGTTCCAAACCCTCTTCACTAAAAATTAATTATCCCTTCATACGGGATTCAGATGATGTTCCCGTTTGTTTCTTTTAAAAATAGACTCATTAATGATTTTAAGCATATAAATTATAACCCATAATTATTTTTTTTTTACAATTTTTAATGATTCTCCCAAATCAGAACAGGGGATTCCAAAATATTTTGACTCTATCTCACAAAAATTGAAATATCTCATAATATGAAATCCTTTTGCTTACATTGATTCCTTTATATTAAAATAGAATCAATAAGCTTTAATTTCATATCTTATGCAACCTTTAATTCGATTTCCACCATTTTTGGTGATTTTTCAAAGTTACATAATTGTTGCTATCCAAAATTGTTTTATTACTAAATTTCACTCTTTCATGTTTTTTTTTGTAGTAACTTTCATTGTAACACTTACTTCATATCAATCTTACCAAAATTCGATCACATATCGAACACATTGCTCATAAGTTTACTCACACGTGTCTGCACTTATTCATCACATAGTCATATTCAATTACACCTAGTTATTTCCCGTTGAACACATCGAAATAATAACGGATACCCGGTGGCCTACACGTAGTACAACCCTGGTAGTCAAAGCTACCTTCTTCACAAAGTGGCCTTCACATAGTACCACACTTGTGACCAAAGCTATCTTTCTTCACAAAGTGGCCTTCACATAGTACCACACTTGTGACCAAGCTATCTCTTCACAAAGTGGCCTTCACATAGTACCACACCTGTGACCAAGCTATCTCTTCTCAAAGTGGCCTTCACATAGTACCACACTTGAGTCACTAATGACGTGTCACTTGTATCCTATTCTGTTCCTAATGTTCAACCGGGAAATTTCTCATTTTTCGATACTTGTCAATTTCATTCAATATTCAGCCACATTTCATAAAACATAATAAAATGTGATAATGTAAGTAAAAACGATGCATTATTTACATACAAACTTACCTCAGTGCAAAATATGACGAATTTGCAATTTAGTCCACAACCTTTTCTTTTTCCCGATCAAGGTCAATTCCTAGTCTTTCTTAATCTATAATAACACATTTCACTCGTTTAATACTCACATTATTCAATTTAGTTCATAAATCACACTATTGCAAAATTACATTTTTGCCCCTAAAGTTTCACATATTTACAATTTTGCCCCTAGGCTCGTAAGACGAAAAGCACTTATTTTTTCTCAAATCCTAAGCCTAGATGATTCATATTCCCTCTTATAGCAGCTCATATTTTTCACCAAATCACATTTTCTACATATAATTTTACAACTTTTACAAATAGGTCCTTTTATGTAATTTCATCAAAAACCACTTAGTAAAAGTTATTTATCACACCCCAAACTTTCATATTCTTCCATAAAACATCTAAACACATGCATGTCATCCATGGGTAAATTTTTAAACACAAACTCTAGCTCAAAATAATGGTGGAAATAGCTAAACCGAGCTACGAGGATATCAAAAAAGTAAAGAACATTAAAACCGGGGCTAGGATGCACTTACAATCGAGCTTGGAAGCTTGAAAAACCCTAGCTATGTCTTCCTCATGTGAAATTCGACCAAGGGTTGAAGATGGATAAAAATTGGCTTTTACTTTTGTTTTTAATTCATTGTAATTACCAAATGACCAAATTCCCTTTAATGAAAAACTTTAGAAATATACCAAACCAGGTCCATTTTTGTCCACCAACTTAACAAATGGTCTAATTACCATTTAAATACCTCCAATTTAAAATTTCATAACAATTGGACACCTCTAACATGTAGAACTCAACTTTTACACTTTTTATAATTTAGTCCTTTTCACTGAATTGAGTGCCTAAATGTTGAAATTTTCGAACAAAATTTTTGAACAAAATTTTCACGAAATCGTTTCATGAAGTTGGAGATTATAAAAATATAATAAAAGTGAACTTTACTACATCGAATTTGTGGTCCCGAAATCATTGTTTCGACTAGACCCAAAATCAGGTTGTTTCATTGTAGAACTTCAAGGAACAATGTTTATTCAAGATCGGGTCTTTGAACCATCAATGGTTCTCTATCAGAAAATATGGAATTTAGTTAGATATCATAGTGGGAACATTTTTGTACGACCCCAAAAGACTTTGTTGTGGTCTTGATAGTTTAGGACTTTTATGCATCATTACTGGACCAAGAGTAATCGAAGGTCGTACATGGGAATTAATACATGTGTGGGGGAAAGATGCATGAATCAACCCTCAAGTTATTTGTGAATTTTACAATGCTCTATTCTATGAAAAATATTTTATAGAAGAAATTGATTTGGAATATTTCCAAGGCATAGATATGGGTAACATTATAAACTTTATAAAAGAGGGAATGGGTGAATAGAAAAGTCACCTAGGTTGTAACACCCCTAACCCGTATTCGTCGCCGGACTAGGGTTAAGAGGCATTACTGGACAAATCAGAACATTTCACAAATAAATTCACAAGCATCATTCAAACGTAATCATATATCATTACAGAGTCCCTTACTTAGGTCAACGAGACTTTAAACATGATTTAAAAAGGGATCGGGACTAAACCGAATGCATACAAAATTTTTCAAAACTTAAACATTTTTCAATGTCATACAGGTCACACGCCCGTGTGAACAGGCCCTGTCCCTCACACGGTATTAGACACGCCCATGTGTCTAGGCCGTGGCAAAATAGGGCATCCATACTATAACACCCTTAACCCGTATCCGTCGTTGGACTAAGGTTAAAGGCGTTACCAGACAAATCAGAACATTTTATAAACAATTCAATAACATCATTCACAATATAGTTAAACATCATTATAAAGTCCCTTATATAAGTCTTTGAGACCTTAATCATGCTTTAGAAAGGGGTCGGGACTAAACTGAGCTCATACAATTTCTTTTCAAAATTTAAACATTTTTCAAAGTTGTACAGGTCACACACCCATGTGAACAGGTCGTGTGCCTCACATGATTTTAGACACACCTGTGTGTCTAGGCCGTGTCAAAACAAGGCATACATACTGACTTGCTCACACGGCCACAAGACATGCCCGTGTGCCTTGGTCGTGGTCGAAACTGACTTGGGTCACACGGCTAGCCACACGCCTGTGTGCCTTGGCCGTGGTCAAGACTGACTTACATTCGTAGGGTACCCCAAGGGACACACGGCCGTGTAACGTGGCCGTGTGTTGCACACGGCTGAGACACACACCCGTGTCTCTGCCCGTGTGGACAAAAATAGGCCATTTGAATAGCCAATTTGCCATCCCAATTTGAGTCAACCTACAAGGAAAGGAACAAGCATATTTGTCCAATCAATTCAAACAAATTCAATACCAAAACATAAGCCATTCATATCATATAATAGTCACCCAAATCCATACTCATAAGCTTTATTAATCTATGTCAAAACATATGTCAAAAGCATATCAAGCATTTCTTTCCATACATCATTCAATCTCATACTAAAACTTACCAAAACTTACCAACATTTATCATTTCTTTTGTCCAACTAAAACATACCACATTGACACATTAGCATCACATACCATAAGCCATTAACAACTGAGTTCAAACACAAACTAGCTAAATCACATGGCTAAGCATATACATCACAAAACATAATCTCACAACTACTAGCCTATACATGCCATACTTTAATATATACATTTTAAAAGTACCAAAAATGAGGTTCAATAGTGTGGTGACGATCCTTGACGATCCCCAAGCTCACCATAGCTTCGATATCTATAAAATAATGTAAATACACACAAAGAAAGCTTTCAAAAGATTAATAAGCTCTTATTAAAAATTATAAACAGTATATAAAATATTTAACATCAACACATAAGAATTTATAAATTCTCAAATCATCTATCAATTCTATGCCAACATAATTCATATGTTCATAGTAATTCAATAAATTTCACTTACATAATCTCATCTACCACATAGGTATCGTTCATACCTGAATTTTCCCCGTACTTATTCATTTTCATTCTCACCTCCTGTTCAGATATTTTAAGACTTTCTATAAATTATTCATGCTTTAAACATCCGTACACTTAGTGCTTTAAAGGTTAGTCGAAGCTAGAATGATTCTACACACTTAGTGCCATCTCATTTAACTGAAGTTATATCAATATCGCACACTTAGTGCCTCATATAACCAAAGCTAATTCAAATCACACACTTAATGCCAAATACCCTTGATTTATCATTGCTTTCATTTGAACTAATTATATATACAATCCATGTGCAATCAAGACATCGAAACATACTTATAACATCATATTTTGCGTACGAACTTACCTCGTATTCAAAATTGTCGACTCGGATCGTCTACTCTATAATCTTCAACTTCCCTTGGTCTAAATCCGAATTCTTCTTTTCTTGATCTGTATGTATTCAAAATTAACCCTTTTGTTCATCAAATCATTCAAAACAATCCATAGACACATATTTAAGACATTTTGCAAACTAGCCCACACATTTTCGCATTTCAACACTTGAGTCATTAAATCACAAAATCACAAAATACACATAATTTGCTTGGACACAAGCTTAACCGAATTTTCATAGCTCTCATACAAGTCCATACATTTCATTTATTTCACATTTTAGTCCCTCAAAATAACATTTTTTTACAATTTAGCCCAAATTACTCAAATTCATTAAAAACCCAAAGACAAAACATGTAAACCCAACATCAAACTTTTATATTTCATCAATTAACAACATAAAGCTCATGAATTCATCCATGGCACATTTCAAAATCACCATCAAAATCAGAAATTGAGACATGGGCTTAATAAAACACAAAGCAACGATTTCAAAAACATAAAAATCATCAAAAATTGAACAAAACTCATACCTTAATCAAATGAATCAATGGTTGAAACCTGGCTATTCTTCTTACTTTTCTTTTCTTATGATTTTCGGCAATAATAAGCATGAGTGGCTTAATTTCATGCATTTGATTTATTTTAATTAACATAATAACCAAATTCCAATTTTACCCTAGCATTATAAACATATAATTCATATTCATTAAGGTCATTTATGACCACCTATGCTTTCAATGGTCAAATAACATAATAAGGACCTCATACTTAAAAGCCATATTAAATAAACATACTTAACATATAGCAGGCCACTTTTACATTTTACGTGATTAAGTCCTTTTTTTTTCAATATTAAGCACACAAACATTCAAATTTTCATACGAGATTTTCACACATGCTCATTCACATATCATAAACGCGAAAAATAATATTTAAATATTTTTATGACTCGAATATGTGGTCCCGAAACCACTATTTTGACTAGGGTCTAAATCGAGCTATTACAATTCTCCCCCTTAAGGATTTTCATTCTTAAAAATCTTACCGTTAAATAAATCTGGATATTACTGTCTCATAGCATCTTCAGGCTCCCACGTGGCCTCTTCAATATCATGTCGATGCCACATCACTTTTACTAACGAAATTTTCTTATTTCACAGTTCTTTAACCTCTTGAGCTAAGATACAGATCAGCTTTTCTTCGTAAGTCATATCTGACTGAATGTCTATCTCAGACGAAGCAAATACATGTGACGGATCAGATCTGTATCGTCGTAGCATCGATACATGAAACACATTATGAATCTTTTCTAGCTCTGGTGGCAACAATAATCTATACGCTACCGACCCAATACGCTCGATAATCTCATAGGGTCTGATGAACCTCAGACTCAATTTGCCTTTTCTACCGAACCGAAGCACTTTCTTCCACGGAGATACCTTCAAAAACACTCTGTCGCCGATCTCAAACTCAATGTCCTTTCTTTTCAAATCTGCATATGGTTTTTGACAATCGAAAGCTGCTTTCAAACTATCTCGGATCACTTTTACTTTCTGTTCTGTTTCTTTTATCAAATCAACCCCGTGAATCTTATTTTTGCGGCCATATAAGGCTTCGTATAGTGCCATTTTAATGCTTGACTAAAAACTATTATTATAAGTGAATTCAATCAAAGCCAGATATTGTTCCCACATACCTTCAAACTCAAGAATGCAATATCTCAACATATCCTCAAGTATCTGAATAATCTGTTCGGATTGACCGTCCGTTTACGAGTGAAAAGCTGTACTGAAATGAAAATTTAGTACCTAGAGCATCTTGCAATTTCTTCCAAAATCGTGATGTAAATATCGAATCTCCATCTGACAATATAGACAATGGCACACCATGCAATCTCACGATATTAGAAGTGTATAACTCAACTAATTTATCAAGTGATTAATCTAATCATATCAGAATAAAATGAGCTGATTTTGTCAATCGATCAACTACAGCCCAAATTGCATCTTTCTTTCTCGGAGATAGGGGCAAACCCTAAACAAAATTCATTGTCACTTGATCCCATTTCCAGTCCGAAACCATAATCGGTTGTAACAACCCAGATGGCACTTGATGCTTAGCTTTAACTTGCTGATAGATCAAACATTTAGAAACAAATTCAGAGATATCTCTTTTCGTTCTGGACCACCAATAATGTTGTTTTAGATCATTATACATTTCCGTACTACTCGGATGTACAGATAACCTACTATTATGTGCTTCGTTCAAAATCATCTGAATTAACTCTGGATTTCTTGGAACACAAATTTGATCTCAGAATCTTAAACAACCATCTTTATCAACTCTAAATTTTGAATCAATCTCTACATCACATTGAGTTTGTTTAGCTAAAATCTCATTATCAATCTTTTGAGCTTTGATAATCTGTTGTAAAAACAAAGGTCTTGCTTTTAATTCAGCTAAAATTGAACCATCATCGGATAGAACTAAATGAGCATTCATCGCACGCAAAGCAAACAATAATTTTTGACTCAAAGTATCAGCAACAACATTTGCTTTCCGCGGATGATTAAAATATCACAGATTCATATCTTTCTGAGTCATCAGATATTTTAAACTCTTATGATTAAAATATACATGACAGTTCTCACTGAACAGATAGTGACGCCAAATTTTCAAAGCAAAAACAATCGCGGCTAACTCAAGGTCATGCGTTGGATAGTTCTTTTCATGCGGCTTTAGTTGTCTCGAAGCATAAGCAATGACTTTTCCTTCTTACATCAAAACACATCCCAGACTAATCAACGTATCATCACTATAAATCACAAATTCTTTATCCGTTTTGGATTGCACCAATACTGGAGCTTCAGTTAACAAAGTTTTCAATTGATCAAAGCTATTCTAACACTTTTCTGACCACTCAAATTTCACATCTTTCTGAATTAACTTCGTTAACGGAGTTGCAATCATAGAAAAGCTTTTTACGAACCTTCTATAATAACTGGCAAGTCCTAGAAAATTGTGGGCTTTAGAGACGTTCCTCGGAGGCTTGCAATCTAAAATAGCTGAAATTTTGCTCGAATCAACTCGGATACTAGATGCTGATACAATATGGCCTAGAAAACCAACTTTGCGTAACCAAAACTCACATTTGCTAAACTTCGCATACAATTGCTTATCTTGGAAAGTTTGTAGCACTATTATTAGGTGTTCAGCATGTTCAATTTCATCATGTGAATAAATCAATATATCATTAATGAATACGAAAACAAATCGATCTAAATATGGTCTAAAAATTCTATTCATCAAATCCATAAAGATAGCAAGTGCATTAGTTAATCCGAAAGGCATAACTAAGAATTCATAGTGGTCATACCTCGTTCTGAATGTAGTTTTCGGAATATCTGAGTCTTTTACTCGCAACTAATAATAACCTGATCTCAAATCTATCTTTGAAAACACAGTAGCTCCTTTCAACTGATCAAACAAATCATCAATTCGAGGTAGAGGATACCTTTTTTTGATAGTCACTTTGTTCAACTGACGATAATCTATACATATTCTCATCGTACCATCTTTCTTTTTCACGAATAAAATCGAAGCACCCCAAGGTGAGAAACTCGGTCTAGCAAATCCTCTATCAGTTAATTCTTGTAATTGAGACTTTAATTCTTTTAGTTCGGTCGGAGCCATTCTGTAGGGAGCTATCGAAATCGAAGTAGTACTAGGTACCAATTCAATGCCAAATTCAACTTCTTTAACCGAAGGTAAACCCAGAATTTCTTCAGGAAAAAATCAGGGAATTCACATGCAGCAGGCACTGATTCAACTTTCTTTTCTAACACTCTTGAATCAATCACATATGAAAAAGAGGCTTCACAACCTTTTCTCAAAATACTTAATGCTTTAATCGAAGATATAACAGCAGACAATCCACTCAAATCACTAGATTCAATTCTGACTATTTCATCATTCTTGCATCTCAAATCAATAGTTTTCCGTTTGCAGTTCACAACAGCATCGTGCATAGTTAACCAATCCATACCCAGAATTATATCAAATTCATCGAAAGGTAACAGCATCAGATCAGTCGAAAAATAAGTGTCTCTAAACATTAACGGACAATTATTGCAAACTTTATCAACCAACACACATCTGCTTAGGGGGTTCAAAACTCTAATTACAAATTCAGTAGACTCTACAGGCAAAGTCTTATTGTTCACTAAATTCATGCATATATACGAATGTGTTGATCTAGGATCTATCAAAGCAATCACAGAAGTATCATAAAGAGTAAATATACCTGTAATCACATCTGGCGATGAAGCTTCCTTGCGAGCTCGAATAGTATAGGCTTTGGCAGGTGCACGAGCCTCAGATCTAACAACTGTATCTTTTGTCCCTCTTTGACTACCGCTTACATTTCTCGTAATTCTAGAAGGTCTACCACGAGAAGCGTTACCACTCAGCCTTGGATTCTAAACATTATCTATTTCAACAAAATTTGAGCAATCTTTTATAAAGTGATTTTGTGAACCACAACTGTAACAAGCTCGGTTATTACTCTTTCCCTAACATTCTCCAAAATGTCGTCTTCCACATTGATCACACTCAGGTTTTTCATTCCTTACATTACCAACACTGGCAACAGATGTAACTGAAGCTTTGAAGTTCGACTTCGATCTAGCACTATCTCTATTTGAATGTCCCACATTAGCCTTTGAACGACTATTATCATCTCTGAACTTCTTTGACGCAGACTGAAATGATTTGCCCGATGATTTCTTTCATACTTCTCTAGCTTCAAAATCTACTTTTCTTTTCTCTTTCTCGAGATCCTCAGCTTTACATGCTCATTCAACAAGCACAGTAAATTCTTTGATCTCCAGAATCCCGACCAACACACGAATATCCTCGTTCAAACCATCTTCAAATCTTTTCCATATTATTACTTCCGTAGATACACATTCATGGGCATACTGACTTAATCTTACAAATTCCCTCTCGTATTCTGTGACAAACATATGGCCTTGTTTAAGCTCGAGAGACTCTTTACGTTTCTGATCGATGAATCTCTGACTGATATATTTCTTATGAAATTCAGCTTGGAAGAAATCCCAAGTAACCTGTTCACTCGGAACCACAGATGTCAAAGTCTTTCACCAATGATATGTTGTATCTCTCAGAAGGGAAACAACATATTTTATGCATTCTTCAAGATTTAATGATAATTCATCAAGCACTCTTATCGTGTTTTCTAACCAAAACTCAACTTTTTCAGTATCATCGCTCATTGTTGCTTGAAACTCTACAGCCACATATTTTCTAATCTTATCGACTGGTGGTCTATTTAACTGAACCGAATTCATTGATGGCATAACAGGAGCTTCAGGAAGATTAACTGTGGGTGGAGGTTGTTGTATAGCTGGATTGGTTATAATATATTGGGTGAATCAATCATTCATCATTTGATAGAAGGCTTGCTTAGCCTCACTATCACGGCTACCCGTAGTCGGTCTAGAATCAGATGGGACCGTCCCTTGCGCGGGACAGGCGCATTGCTTGTGACATTGTCTGCTACGGCTCTTACAAGATCCATTTGCTATACAAAAGCACATTTCAATGTCAAGATTCATCACACTATCGCAATTCATAATATGGCAAGTATAGCTAGATTCACATACGCTATGGTAGTCCTAGAACCGACTAAACCATAGCTCTGATACTAACCAAATGTAACATTCCTAACCCGTAATCGTCGCCAGACTAGGGTTCAAGGCATTACCGGACAAATCAAAACATTTTACAAACAATTCAATAACATCATCCACAATATAGTCAAACATCATTATAAAGTCTCTTATATAAATCTTCGAGACCTTAATCATGCTTTAGAAAGGGGTCGGAACTAAACCGAGCTCATAAATTTTTTTTTTGAAATTTAAACATTTTTCAAAGTTGTACAAGTCACACGCCCGTGTGAACGGGCCGTGTGCCTCACACGATTTTAGACAAACCCATGTGTTTAGGCTGTGTCAAAACAGGGCATACATACTAACTTGCTCACACGGCCACAAGACATGCCCGTGTGCCTTGGTCGTGGTCGAAACTGACTTGGGTCACACGGCTAGCCACACGCCCATGTGCCTTGGCCATGCTTAAGACTGACTTACAATCGTAGGGTACCCTAGGGGACACACAGTCGTGTAACATGACTATGTGTCACACAACTGAGACACACGCCCGTGTCTCTGCTCGAGTGGACAAAAATAGGCCATTTGAATAGCCAAATTGCCACCCCAATTTGAGTCAACCTACAAGGAAAGGAACAAGCGTATTTGCCTAATTAATTTAGACAAATTCAATACCAAAACATAAGCCATTCATATCATATAACAGTCACCCAAATCCATACTTATAAGCTTTACTAATCTATGTCAAAACATATCTCAAAAGCATATCAAGCATTTCTTTCCATACATCATTGAATCTCATACTAAAACATACCAAAAATTACCAACATTTATCATTTCTTCTGTCCAACTAAAACATACCACATTTACACATTAGCATCACATATCTTAAGCCATTATTAACTATGAGTTCAAACACAAACTAGCCAAATCATATGGCTAAGCATATACATCACAAAACATAATATCACAACAACTAGCCTATACATGCCATACTTTAATATATACATTTTCAAAGGTTCAGAAATGAGGTTCAGTAGTGTGGTGATAATCCTTGACGATCCCCAAGCTCACCATAGCTTCGATATCTATAAAATAATGTAAATACACACAAAGAAAGCTTTCAAAAGATTAGTAAGCTCGTACCAAAAATTATAAACAGTATATAAAATATGAAACATCAACATATAAGTATTTATAAATTCTCAAATCATCTATCAATTCTATGCCAACATAATTCATATGTTCATAGTAATTCAATAAATTTTACTTACATAATCTCATCTACCACATAGGTATCGTTCATACTTGAATTTTCCCCGTACTTATTCATTTTCATTCTCACCTCCTGTTCAGATATTTTAAGACTTTCCGTAAATTATTCATGCTTTAAACATCCGCACACTTAGTGATTTAAAGGTTAGCCGAAGCTAGAACATTTCGTACACTTAGTGCCATCTCATTTAACCGAAGTTATATCAGTATCGTACACTTAGTGTCTCATGATGTGAGTGATAAGTTTTAAATTTATAATTTATCGTACTTGAAAACTAACTATTATCACGATAAAGGCAAGCGCACCTATCGAACAGTAGTATAGCTTATAGCAAGACTGGAATGTCGAACCTACAAGAACTAAAAGTACTAGTATTAACCTTCTTTTTATTATCTAGCCTAAAAATAAGGGGATTTGATTTATCTAAACTAATTAACTAAACTAAGATTGCGTAGGAAATAAATTGGGGAAAATACTTTTGGGAAAAATTGATTGATTTGGACAATACCCAAGGAAAAATCCACCTAGACTTCACTTGTTATTTGACTCTGAATTAGACGATTTATTCACTTGACTCGATCCGTAGAAATCCCTAGTTTATATTATTATCTCTCTCGAGACTAACAATGTTTAACCCTAGGTTGATTGATTGAAATATCTTTATAATTAAAACCCCTAGTGTTGCATTAACTCGATCTATGGATTACCTTATTAGGTTTGACCCTAATCTGACAGATTTATGTCACCCTATGTCTAGGGGTGCAATCAACTCCGCTTAATTATGCTAAATCTACTCTTAGACAGGGACTTTTGCTCCTCTGAATAAGCACATCAATACTTGAATCAATATCCTGAAATATTAAAGCAAGAATTAAGAACACATAATTAAGAACAAATCAAGTATTTATCATATAATTCAGAAAATAGTAACAAGATCCATCTTAGGTTTCATTCCCCTTAGGTATTTAGGGGATTTAGTTAATATTTGTAAAAGAAAACATCTCAGAAGAATAATAATAACAAAACATAAAGAAACTCAAAACTCCTTGAAGGAAATTTAAGGGAGATCTTTAGTCTTGAAGGAGAATCCAGCCTCTGAGATGGATCAATCGGCTTTCTTTGAGTAATTCTTTGCCTCTTACTCCGTGTATCTTCTTCATCCTCCTCTAGGGTGTTAATATAGGCTTTAGAATGCCTCAGAACACTTCAAAGTGCCCTATTCTGAATAAAACTAGACTTGGGCCCGATAGGGACACGACCGTGTGCCACGCCCGTGTGAGGCGACTTAGGCCATGTTAGAGTCTGTTAAATAGACACGGGCAGGTGGTCTACCCTTATGAAGAAGTCCAGACCGTGTTGATTTCCCACGTTGACCCATTTTCTCCGTTTTTGGCCCATTTCTTGCTCTTTTTACTCTCCTATGCTCTCCTAAGTATAAGACATGAAATTAAAGGATTAGGAGCATCAAATTCCACAAATCTAATGATAATTCATCCAAAAATGTGCTAAGCATGGGATAAAAATATGTATAAATTATGACTTATCGAATACCCCCACACTTAAGTGTTTGCTTGTCCTCAAGCAAAATTCTCAACTCACGATTAAGAATTCAGTTTTCTCAACTTATAACTCTGATTAATAATATCTCAAAATAATCCATAAGTAATCATACATTGAGAATTCAACTAGAAGAATATCAGAGTTTCAAACATTACAAGTTGAGCATTTTATCACGAAAAAATAGGTGTCTCCCCTCATCTAAGTTATCACCTTTCATTCAAAATATCACAAAGTTTAACATCCTCACTAAAGATTCACTCAAATCACTCGAGGAGTTTAATGACAACAAACTTAGCACTCAACAGTCAATATGAGAAGTTATTACCATAGGCTTGCATGAAAATCAAATCTCCGCCACTATATATTGAGATGATATATCAATCAAAAGGTCTTTATTGGGTTGTAACGTGGCTTTGGTTAGGAGGTGTGGTCTGTAATATCCTGAATTAGGGCCTAATCGGAATAGTGGTTTCGTGACCATAAATCTGAGATAGAAATAATTATTTTATAATTATTTTGAGGTTTATGATATGATTGCATGATTTTGTATAAATTTCGTGACGAAATTCTATGCATAAAGTGCCTAAGTTGAAATTAGGGACTAAATCAAATAAGTTGCAAAACTTGCATTCTAGAAGTTTTTAGTATGAAATTGCTTTGGAATAGTAATGAGGAGGTCTTAAATAGCAATTTGACCAATTTCTAAAATTTTGGACAAAAATGGGCTTGTACATGAAAATTTTCAAAGCAAGGTATTAAGGGTATTTTGGTCATTTGTATATTAAATGAAATAAAATGAGAAAAATAACACAAAAAAGTCATCTTCCCCATATAGTTGCTGCTGAATTTTTCTCTCTCCATAGCTAGGGTTTCTTCAACTTTTAAGCCTTGATAGTAAGTGATTCCAAGCCCCGTTTTTAATGTTCTTTACGTTTTTGGAGTCCCGGTAACTTGATTTAGCTTATGCTAGCAATAATTTAACCTAGGGTTCATATTTGGAAAAATACCCATAGGTGAAATTTGTGTATTTTGGTGTTTTATGATAGAATATGAGAATTTAAATTATGCTAGACAACTTGTGCTCTCGATTTTAAGTGAAAACGAGTAAAAGGGCTTAATCGGTAAAAATACCCAATATTCATAAGTACATGTTAGAGTGTGAATTTGATGTTGCTATAGAAGGGAAAAATGATCAGGATGTCATAAAACATAAGAAAATAGGATGAGGTTTAATTTACGAGCCTTGGGGCAAAAGTGTAAATATGTGAAAGTTTAGGGGCAAAATGGTAATTTTGACAAAGTTCGTACTAAGGGCTGTTTTGATGAATGTATGTATTAAATAAATTAATTTGGTATTATAGATCAAGAGAAATAAGATTCAAGTCGTGATCGAGGGAAAAACAAAGTTTACGAGGAATAGGCTTGATTGCTAATATTTTGTATCGAGGTAAGTTCATGTGTAAATGTAGTAACATAATTGTCATTTTAAGTAATTTAATGTTATTTATGTGATATGATGATTAATATCATGAAATATTATGCTTTATGGTTATTATTGAATAATATGTAAATTATGAATTGCTACCGAGTATCGGTTTCGATGTTTCGTGGAAGACGACAAAGATGTGTAATCGAGGAAAAAGCCCGTTTGAACCTTGGAAATAGATTAGAATACAAGTGACATGTCACTAGGATGGTTGGGCATCTGAACTCGTTGAGTTGAGTCGAGAGTTCACTTATGGATACAAATGTCCGAACTCGTTGAGTTGAGTCCGAGTTCATGAGATGTAACTAGGCATCTGAGCTCATTGAGTTGAGTTTGAGTTCACTTATGGATGCGAACGCCCGAACTCGTTGAGTTGAGTCTGAGTTCGCTTATGGGCGGGTTACATGGTAGCTTTGCTACATATGTGGCACTTATGTACAAACTTTTCGTGTATTCGAATTATATTCTGATGTGTTCAACGGGTGAATCTTAAGAGAATAAGGAGAATGCCTAAAACGAAGATGACATGTTGGTAAGTGTGGTAAATGTGAAAATCTGACACGTATGTACTTAAATCTTCGGGTTGAGAACTTGGTATGATGAAATCGTAGCATGATATTAAATGCAAATGTAACATGAATGTCTTGGTGTTGTTTATGCAAATGATGTTTTATTGTGGAATTGCATGATTATTTTACTTACTATTTGCGTGTGAACTTACTAAGCATTTATGCTTACTCCTTCTTTTTTCCTTCATTGTAGTTTTGACAAACCGGCTTGAGAATCGGGATAGGTCGAAGACTCGTTCACACTATCCGAAGGCCTAAATTGGTAAAATGGCTTGTGTATCTTGAATGTGGCATGTATGGCAAAATACTCACTTTGTGTAAATGATCTTATGATATGATTATGCTTTGGCAAGAAAAGAGTTTGTTAATGATTAGCCATTGGAATGGCCAATCTAAATCATATTTGATACCATGTATGTTTAAAATGCTATTTAGTCCATGAAAATTTATAGTAAAGTAAAATTTGCTATAAAACGTAATATGGCTACAGCAATGACGTGAATTTGAAAAATCACTAAAAATAGTAGAAATGAACTTAAATGATGAATAAGTTATAGAATCGAAGCTTAATGAGTCTATTTTCATATGGATGGAACAAAACAGGTATATAAATGATATTCTATGAGATGTTTAAATTTTTGTGAAACAGGGCCAGAGCGATTTTTGGATCCCCTGTTCTGACTTTGGAAATTCACCATAAATTGTATAAAAATAATTAGAAGTCATTCTTTATATTTACAGGTTCCTTATAGAGTCTAGTTTTAATAAAAAGAAACCACATAGTCATTGTAACTTTGTACAGGGAGATATCTGATTCGTAATACACAGAGGTCAGAGCAGTCGTACCCTAAAATAGGGGCGACTTTAACTAATAAAATGTACTAATTGACCCAACCAAAAATTCTAGAAAAAATTGTTAAACAGATATATGAGTCTAGTTTCAGGTAAAATTTATGGAATTGGATTTCGAGTTTTGAAACTCGAGATATGAATTTTTAAGCGACTGTGACGCAGTTAGCCAGCTTGTCTAAAAATTTTAAAAATAAATTGTTTAAGCTGTTTAATTGATGAAATTAAGTTTAGTAACACCTCGTGCTCGACTCTGATGACGGTCTTGGGTATGGGGCATTACATTTGGTGGTATCAAAGCAGGTTTAGTCAGTTCTCGGACGAACATGTTGTATGTACGGATTTTGCTATACATGCCATATATATATTGTGATTGTGTGACGACTTCTGAACTTTTAAATGAATTTTTTATAGTAAATGGATCCCGATCCAGCTGTGGCTGATGATGTAGAAAGTAATGCACCGGCTCCAGCTGAAGGGGCGGTGCCAACCGAAAATCCACCTCTTACTGTTGGTCAAAGAGGAGGAGAAGGGGCTCAAGAAGCCTTTCTCCAGATGATGAGTGTCTGGTATACTGAGTTCGTTCGTACGAACACGAATGTACAACCTCCCCCACCTCCCCCAATTCCTCAACCTATACCCCCGATGCCTCAAGGTGTAGATCTAATGAAATTTCACAGAACTCCAGTTGACAGAATCTGTAAGCAAGGGGCTGAAGAATTCAGGGCAAATGTTGATGATGATGCTGAGAAAGCAGAGTTTTGGCTTGAGAATTCTATTCGGGTATTTGATGAATTGTATTGTACACCTGAGGAATGCTTGAAATGTGCTATATCATTGTTGAGGGATTCAGCCTATCATTGGTGGAAGACATTGATTTCAGTGGTACTAAAAGAGAAAGTGACTTGAGAGTTCTTTCAAGAAGAATTTCGAAAGAAATACATCAGTGAAAGATTTGTTGATCAAAAGCGTAAAGAGTTTCTTGAGTTGAAGTAGGGGAACATGACAGTTACTGAATGTGAAAAGGAGTTCGTCAGGTTGAGTAAGTATGCTAGAGAATACATTCCTACAGAGGCTAAAATGTGCAGACGATTTGAAGACGGACTCAATGAAGATATCAAAGTATTTGTTGGGATTCTTGAATTAAAAGAAATGGTAGTA
The DNA here is from genome assembly GCA_025698465.1 of Gossypium longicalyx. Taxonomy (NCBI): domain Eukaryota; kingdom Viridiplantae; phylum Streptophyta; class Magnoliopsida; order Malvales; family Malvaceae; genus Gossypium; species Gossypium longicalyx. Next base: position 82,417,862 of record CM046997.1, read on the forward strand.
CTTGTTGATCGAGCTTGCAAGGCTGAAGAACTACTTAAAGAGAAGAAAAAAGTAGAGGCTGAGGCCAGAAGTTGGAAGAAAAGATCGACAAGCAGTTCATTCTCACAGCAATCTAGAAAATCTAGAAATATGAATCCTCGTTTTCAGGTTTCAGCCAGACAATCATATGGAAATTCTAAGAAACAAAATGTGGGTCTTAAATCTCAGACTACTTCTGTGGCTAGTGTGGGGAAATTGAGATTTGTTAAGGCCGAGTGCCAACGGTGTGGTAAAAATCATTTTGGCCCATGTAGAGCGAATGAATGTTTTCGGTGTGGTTCTCCGGATCATTTTATTAGAGACTGCCCAGAGAGAGTTGAGAAAGAAAAATTTTAGAGTGTAAAAGCTAGTGGTGCAGACTCGAGGGGAAGATATTCGAGAAAAGCTGAAAATGAAGCAAGCAGCAAGAATGTAATCAGAGATTCAGCAGTTAAACCTGAAGCAAGAGCTCCAGCTATAACTTATGCCATAAAAGCACGTGAAGATGCTTCATCACCCAACGTAATTACTAGTATATTTTATTTTTATGATGTTAATGTTAATGCTTTGATTGATCTCGGTTCTACTCATTCATATGTGTGCATGAAACAGGTGTCTAGTATGAATACCTGTTGAGAACACAGAATTTATGATTAGAGTGTCGAATCCATTAGGCAAATGTGTGATAGTTAATAAAGTATGCAAGAAATGCCCTTTAATGATTCGGGGTCATTACTTTCCGGCCGACTTGATGTTGTTGTCGTTTGATGAATTTGATGTTATTTTGGGTATGGATTGGTTGACATTGCATGATGCTATAGTAAATTTCAAAGAAAAGGTTATAGAATTAAAGTGTGAAAGTGGTGAAATTCTACGGGTTGAACCAGACAAATCAGAGGCACTATCTAGTGTGATTTCTTCGATGTCGGCTCAGATATATTTGAGAAAGGGTTATAAAGCTTATTTGGCGTATGCAATTAATACAAAAGAAATTCAAAAGAAAGTTGAATCAGTGCCGATTGTGTGTGAGTTTGCGGATGTATTTCCAGAAGAATTGCCAGGTTTGCCTCCAGTCAGGGAAGTAGAATTTGGTATTGATTTGATACCGGGAACAGCTCCGATCTCGATTGCTCCGTATAGAATGGCATCGCACCAGTTGAAGGAATTAAAGTCGCAATTGCAAGAATTGACTGACAAAGGCTTTGTGAGACCGAGTTTTTCACCTTGGGGTGCTCCCGTGTTATTTGTGAAAAAGAAGGATGGTTCTATGAGATTGTGTATTGACTATCGACAATTAAACAAGGTGACAATCAAGAATAAATATCCGTTGCTGAGAATTGATGATTTGTTTGATCAGCTAAAAGGAGCAACATGGTTTTCAAAGATTGACTTGAGATCTGGGTACTACCAGCTATGAGTAAAAGAGTCGGATGTGCCTAAAACTGCTTTTAGAACAAGGTACGGTCATTATGAATTTTTGGTCATGCCATTCGGATTAACAAATGCTCCTGCTGTGTTTATGGATTTGATGAATCGTATATTTCAGCCATACTTGGACAAATTTGTTGTGGTGTTTATTGATGATATCTTAATTTATTCAAAAGATGAGACAGAACATGCTGAGCATTTGAGGATAGTTTTGCAAACTTTGAGAGATAAGCAGTTATATGCCAAGTTTAGTAAAAGTGAATTTTGGCTTCGAGAAGTTGGATTTTTGGATCATATTGTTTCAGGTGATGGTATACGGGTTGATCCTAGTAAAATTTCGGCTATTGTTGATTGGAAACCACCGAAAAATGTAACTGAGGTTAGAAGTTTCTTGGGGCTAGCTGGGTATTATCGGCGGTTTGTAAATGGAGTTTCTATAATTGTTGCTCCTATGACTAGATTACTCCGAAAGGATGTTAAGTTTGAGTGGACGAAAGAATGCCAACAGAGTTTTGAAGAATTGAAAAAGTTATTAACTGAAGCACCAGTGTTGGTACAACCCGAATCAGGTAAAGAATTTGTGGTGTATAGTGATGCTTCTCGAAATGGCTTAGGATGTGTACTTATGCAAGAAGGAAAAGTGGTGGCTTATGCTTCGAGGCAGTTAAAATCTCACGAAAGAAATTATCCGACTCATGATTTGGAATTGGCTGCTATAGTATTTGCTTTGAAGATTTGGTGACATTATCTGTATGGTGAAAAACGCCGAGTATATACCGACCACAAAAGTCTTAAGTACTTGATGTCACAAAAAGACTTGAATTTGAGACAGCGAAGATGGTTGGAGTTATTGAAAGATTACGATCTTGTTATTGATTACCATCCGGGAAAAGCGAATGTGGTTGCTGATGCTTTGAGTAGAAAGTTGCTATTTGCTTTGAGAGCTATGAATACTCAGCTAAAGGTATCAGATGATGGTTCGATTTTAGCAGAGTTAAGAGCAAGATCGATATTTTTACAAGAGATTTGTGAAGCTCAGAAAAATGATCAAGATTTGCAAGCCAAAAGAAAACAATGTGAGGTTGATACAAGGTCAGATTTCAGAATCGGTTTTGATGGTTGCTTGATGTTTAAAAATCAGATTTGTGTAGAAAAATGATGAGTTGATTCAAAAGATTTTGCATGAAGCACATAATGGTTGTTTGGTGGTTCACCCGGGCAGTACGAAAATGTATAATGACTTGAAGAAAATGTATTGGCGGAATGGAATGAAAAGAGATATCTCCAAGTTTGTATCAAAGTGCTTAGTTTGTCAACAAGTGAAAGCTGAACACCAAGTACCTTCGGGACTACTCCAGCCTATCATGGTTCCTGAATGGAAATGGGATCGGATTACTATGGATTTTGTATCAGGATTGCCGTTAACTCCGGGGAAGAAAGATGCCATCCGGGTAATAGTTGTGATCGACTAAATCGGCTCATTTTATTAAGTGCGCACGGATTATTCTCTTAATAAGTTGGCTGAATTGTATGTCAGTGAGATTGTTAGACTTCATAGGATACCTTTGTCGATTATTTCGGATAGAGATCCAAGATTTACTTCGCGGTTTTGGGAAAAATTGCAAGAGGCATTAGGTACAAAGTTAAATTTCAAGACTTGCTTTTCATCCACAAACCGATGGATGATCGAGAGAGAGTGATTGATTCTTAAAGACATGCCCAGATGTTGTGTATTGGAATTTCAAGGTAGTTGGGAAAGATACTTACCGTTGGTAGAATTTGCTTATAATAATAGTTATCAAATGAGTTTGAAGATGGCACCTTATGAAGCATTGTATGGTCGTAAATGTCGAACACCATTGTATTGGACTGAACTCAAGGAAAATCAGATTTATGGAGTTGATCTAATAAAAGAAACCGAAGAAAAAGTGAAAGTGATTCGAGATTGTTTGAAAGCTGCTTCGGATAGACAGAAATCTTATGCGGATTTGAAACGAAAGGAAATCGATTTTCAAGTTGGTGATAAGGTATTTTTAAAAGTGTCTCCATGGAAGAAAGTTCCCAGATTTGGACGGAAGGGCAAGTTGAGTCCGCGTTTTATTGGGCCATATGAAATAATTGAAAGAGTTGGACCAGTAGCTTATCGGTTAGTATTGCCATCTGAATTACAGAAGATGCATGATGTGTTCCATGTATCTATGTTACGTCGGTATCGTTCGGACCGTTTACATATAATTTCACCGATAGAAATTGAGCTACGACCGGATATGACTTATGAAGAAGAATCGATTAAGATTTTAGCTCGAGAGGTCAAGCAACTAAGAAATAAAAGTGTCACTCTCGTGAAAGTATTGTGGCAAAAGCATGGGGTAGAAGAGACTACATGGGAACCTGAGGAAACTATGAGAAATCAATACCCACACTTGTTTACCGGTAAGATTTTCGAGGACGAAAATCCTTAAAGGGGGGAGAGTTGTAATATCCCGAATTAGGGCCTAATCGAAATAGTGGTTTTGTGACCACAAATCCGAGATAGATATAATTATTTTATAATTATTTTGAGGTTTATGATATGATTGCATGATTGTGTGAAAATTTCGTGACGGAATTCTATGCATAAAGTGCTTAAGTTGAAATTAGGGACTAAATCGAATAAGTTGCAAAACTTACATTCTAGAAGTTTTTAGTATGAAATTACTTTGGAATATTAACGAGGAGGTCTTAAATAGCAATTTAACCAATTTCTAAAATTTTGGACAAAAATGGGCTCGTACATGAAAATTTTCAAAGAAAGGTATTAAGGGTATTTTGGTCATTTGTATATTAAATGAAATAAAATGAGAAAAATAACACAAAATAGTCATATTCTCCATATAGTTGCTGCCGAATTTTGCTCTCTCCATAGCTAGGGTTTCTTCAACTTTTAAGCCTTGATAGTAAGTGATTCCAAGCCCCATTTTTAATGTTCTTTACGTTTTTGGAGTCCTAGTAACTTAATTTAGCTTATGCTAGCAATAATTTAACCTAGGGTTCATATTTGGAAAAATACCCATAGGTGAAATTTGTGTATTTTGGTGTTTTATGATAGAATATGAGGATTTAAATTATGCTAGACAACTTGTGCTCTCGATTTTAAGTGAAAACGAGTAAAAGGGCTTAATCAGTAAAAATACTCAATATTCATAAGTACATGTTAGAGTGTGAATTTGATGTTGCTATAGGAGGTAAAAATGATCAGCATGTCATAAAACATAAGAAAATAGGATGAGGTTTAATTTACGAGCCTTGGGGAAAAAGTGTAAATATGTGAAAGTTTAGGGGCAAAATGGTAATTTTGACAAAGTTCGTACTAAGGGCTGTTTTGATGAATGTATGTATTAAATAAATTAATTTGGTATTATAGATCAAGAGAAACAAGATTCAAGTCGTGATCGAGGGAAAAACAAAGTTTACGAGGAATAGGCTTGATTGCTAATATTTTGTATCGAGGTAAGTTCATGTGTAAATGTAGTAACATAATTGTCATTTTAAGTAATTTAATGTTATTTATGTGATATGATGATTAATATCATGAAATATTATGCTTTATGGTTATTATTGAATAATATGTAAATTATGAATTGCTACCGAGTATCGGTTTCGATGTTTCGTGGAAGACGACAAAGATGTGTAATCGAGGAAAAAGCCCGTTTGAACCTTGGAAATAGATTAGAATACAAGTGACATGTCACTAGGATGGTTGGGCATCTGAACTCGTTGAGTTGAGTCCGAGTTCACTTATGGATACAAATGTCCGAACTCGTTGAGTTGAGTCCGAGTTCATGAGATGTAACTAGGCATCTGAGCTCATTGAGTTGAGTTTGAGTTCACTTATGGATGCGAACGCCCGAACTCGTTGAGTTGAGTCTGAGTTCGCTTATGGGCGGGTTACATGGTAGCTTTGCTACATATGTGGCACTTATGTACAAACTTTTCGTGTATTCGAATTATATTCTGATGTGTTCAACGGGTGAATCTTAAGAGAATAAGGAGAATGCCTAAAACGAAGATGACATGTTGGTAAGTGTGGTAAATGTGAAAATCTGACACGTATGTACTTAAATCTTCGGGTTGAGAACTTGGTATGATGAAATCGTAGCATGATATTAAATGCAAATGTAACATGAATGTCTTGGTGTTGTTTATGCAAATGATGTTTTATTGTGGAATTGCATGATTATTTTACTTACTATTTGCGTGTGAACTTACTAAGCATTTATGCTTACTCCTTCTTTTTTCCTTCATTGTAGTTTTGACAAACCGGCTTGAGAATCGGGATAGGTCGAAGACTCGTTCACACTATCCGAAGGCCTAAATTGGTAAAATGGCTTGTGTATCTTGAATGTGGCATGTATGGCAAAATACTCACTTTGTGTAAATGATCTTATGATATGATTATGCTTTGGCAGAAAAAGAGTTTGTTAATGATTAGCCATTGGAATGGCCAATCTAAATCATATTTGATACCATGTATGTTTAAAATGCTATTTAGTCCATGAAAATTTATAGTAAAGTAAAATTTGCTATAAAACGTAATATGGCTGCAACAATGACGTGAATTTGAAAAATCACTAAAAATAGTAAAAATGGACTTAAATAATGAATAAGTTATAGAATCGAAGCTTAATGAGTCTATTTTCATATGGATGAAACGAAATAGGTATATAAATGATATTCTATGAGATGTTTAAATTTTTGTGAAACAGGGGTAGAGCAATTTTTGGATCCCCTATTCTGACTTTGGAAATTCACCATAAATTGTATAAAAATAATTAGAAGTCATTATTTATATGTACAGGTTCCTTATAGAGTCTAGTTTTAATAGAAACAAACGTCATAGTCATTGAAACTCTGTACAGGGAGATATCTGATTTGTAATACATAGAGGTCAGAGCAGTCATACCCTGAAACAGGGGAGATTTTAACTATTAAACTGTACTAATTGGCCCAACCAAAACTTCTAGAAAAAAATTAGTAAATAGATATTTGAGTCTAGTTTCAGGAAAAATTTACAGAATTGGATTTCGAGTTTCATAACTCGAGATATGAGTTTTTAAGGTACTGTAACGCAGTTAACCAGCTTGTCTAGAAATTTTAAAAATAAATTGTTTAAGCTGTTTAATTGATGAAATTAAGTTTAGTAACACCTCGTGCTCGACTCCGGTGACGGTCTCGGATACGGGGTGTTACATGGTCACAAGCTGAAAGAGAAGGTTAGAATCGAGATTGAATTGAAAAATTACCTAACTAGAAAAATACTAAAACTGACAAATTACATTCCTAATTAGATGATCCTAGAATTAAGCTTTTCATAATGGATACATTACAGCAACTTTGTTTTTTTTTTAAGAACAAATCATGTAACATAGAACTTTGCTAACTATAAGAAATAGAACATAGCTAAGTAATTTATTCTAATCAAATCTCGACAAAAATAGGGATCAAATTAATTAAGGGGATTTCAACAATAATGGGTTATGGGTTAATATTGAGGGTAAATCAATGAATGGCTTGTTAGGCTCAAAGGGGTTCACTAAGGGTTAATTATGACAATAGACTTTTGTAAAGTGAGTGGGTTAAACTTCAGTGCCTTTATCATCTCGCCATATCAAATCAATGGTATGGTCTTGACATGTATAATCGAAGCAAGTTCTAGAATAATAAATCAATATTGACGAACTCATAGCAACAATAAAAGTGGGCATGAAAGAAATAATATATGCTCTAAAGGCTCAAGATCTCACAAAAATTATGGCTTTTTGATGTTAACTCTTTGAATTTCAACTCCAAGATAATACCTAAACTTGGAGAAATTACCTAAAAAAATTTAATACTCAAAAATCAACTTATCATGCTTGATTCTCTAATTACTTAAAGTTTAAACAATCAATGCATAAATGCCTATGTTTTAATTCAAGATATATTAATAAGAATAATAAATTAATCAAAATTCATTCTAATAGTGATATGAGTGAGTTACATGAAAATAAGACAAAATTCATGGATTTTTCTAATAATGATATAAATAACCCCCCACACTTAATATGTACACTGCCCTCAATGTACAAAGATAGATTTACTGAAAAATATAGATATAAGATCATAAGATAGGGAGAGAAGTGAAACTTTCTGAATGTTAAATGGAATCCTTGAATTGAAGTTATGGAAAGTAATCGGCTAAGGCAAGGGTGAGGTTGGAGGAGGATACTCCGGTGGTGGTAGAGGTTGTTAGCCCAAAAGTGCTGCGCCAAAAGAATATTATAACCGGTGGTAGTTATGGTCATGGTCGACCAGGGCATGGCAATCGTGGAGAACGTTTCCCAGTGGAGTTGCAATTTCCTAAGTAATAGTGACGTTTAGAGCTCTTCTTAACTGCGATAGAATCAATAACTCTTTAGAAAATATAAAGTAGCATGATTACTCGTAAAGAAATGGCTGAAAACATAAATTGCTTAAAATAAATTGTAAAACCTAAAGATGAAGTAAAAATAGTATCAAAGTGAAATAAAATAAAAAGTAATTTAAAAAGATAAATAAAGATAAAAATAATAAATAAAAGTCTTCAAAAATCCTCATTGCCAGATGGTTCACGAGGTGGGGGTGGCAATGAGATGTGAAGGTGCTGACAAATCTGATGTAGGGTTGCATCAATGTGATCAAAGCACTGAAAATATTGCTGCTCGAATCGAGTGAGATGCTCAGAAATGTTAGAGAGTGAAGCAGTCGCATGAACTAGATGATGAGTAGGTAGTGGCTGAGATGGTGGATTCTCGTGAGTTGGAGGGACATCATTAGTAATGTCCTCTGGGTCCTCCTGCTCGGCTGACTGGACGAGGCAATACTGAGGAGGATCAAATCCTCGTCATCGCTCAATCATCCTCATATGGAGTATACTCCAGATGCCCTGTGGGGACATCTGACCAATGAGGGTGAGGGAGGATGATTGCACCGCTGTGTTGAGGAGATCGAAGTATCGCGCCAAGCGAGTCACATAAGGGCTGATGGAAAGGACTCCCTTCCTATGTCTCTTTGTCTAATGGCGAATGGCGAGGGTGATGAAATAAGCGAGGTCGAATACATGCCCATGCGCCATGCTCCATAGAAAATAGGCGTCATTAGTGTTGACGACGTCGGTACTCTCTCGCCGTCCTGTCAGGGTGTGGGCTAGGATGACGTGTAAATATCTCAGTGATGGGGCGAGAGCCGATGCCTTGGAGTGGCTAGGGTCATAAGTGGCCGAAGTAGGGACTAGGTCCTTCCAGCAATTTGAAGGAGAATAGTGGATGTGGCGATTGAGATTGTCGAAGTCGTCGTCATCCATGAACTCCTCTGTGTATAGTCCTAATGCGGCACCGAACTCAGGCACGCTCAACTAGCGAACTAACCTGTCCGTGTGCCCTTATTTCAACACGTGTGTTTCGTGGTTTTCAAATTTAGGTGCGTCTGGTATTCGGCCCACACCCGTGTTCTTTGGGCATGTTAGTGCACATAGCCGTGTCGCACGGCCGTGTCCTGCTTCATTTGCTTCTCCCATGCCTGTGTATAAATGCACACGCCCGTGTTGATTTCTCAATTTCTACCATGGCTTGTAGCCACGAGCGTGTCGCACGCCCGTGTTAATTTGGCAAGATTGCCCACGACCATGTCGCATGGCCGTGGCAGCGTATCGAATCCCATGTTTTGGAAAAAATTTGTTTTGTTTTCACATGGCCGTATCGCACGGCCGTGTCGTCACCCGTGGTATGAGCACGGCCTAAGGCACGCCTGTGTGTCTGGCCGTGTGGATTTGGAAAACCTGTGTTTAAGGACTGTTAATGATTTAGATGTTAAAAACTAAAATTTAAAGAAATCAAGACCGTTAGTGCTCGAGTTGCCTCCTGACAAGCGCTTATTCAGAGTCTAAGCTTGACTTACCTATCTATTGCGTGGTCATGGTGGCGAGAGGAGTTTAAACTTCTCATTTCTGCTATCAATTCTATCAAAATAAGGTTTTAGACGAGTACTATTTACCTTAAACGTGCCGAATTTGGAATGAGTTACCTCGACTGTACCGTATAGGAAAATGTTAAGTATCGTAAAAGGGATTGCTCCATTAGGTTCAAAAGTGGTAATACGAGGGTCAGCTGCATCTAATAGTACTTTATCTCCAACCTTAAGTTGATTTGGTGAAACATTGAGTCTGTTATGGCGTGGTTTTGGTTTATTGTGTGTTCTCGGTTTCTGTGTCCACCATTCATCTAGTTCATCGATCTGTAGCCTTTGTTCTTCATAGATGGGTCCTTTGTTGTTACTTGAACATGGCTTATTTATGCACTTCAAACGTGTTTCCTACAAAGAAGGTTGCACCACATGTTCAGTATTAGCAGCATGATTTATACAGCCACTCTCACTATGTGATGTGTTACTCGAATCACGAGCTTGAAGAGTGATTGTTTCATCACCCACACGAAGTGTGAGTTCACCTGTACCAATATCAATAATAGTTCTAGCAGTTGCTAGAAAGGGTCGTCCTAAAATTAAAGGTACTTCACTATCCTCATCCATGTCTAGGACAACGAAGTCAACTGGGAATATAAATTTATCAATTTTGACAAGTACGTCTTCAATGATACCTCTAGGAAATCTAATGGTTTTATCTGCTAACTGAATGCTCATCCTAGTTTATTTGGGTTTCCCAAGACCTAGTTGTTTAAACATTTTACAGGGCATGACATTGATGCTCGCCCCTAAATCAGTCAATGCATTATTAACATCTAAACTACCAATTAAATAAGGAATCGTAAAACTCCTTAGATCTTTCAATTTGTTGGGTAGCTTATTTTATAAAACGGCTGAGCAAACTGCGTTCAACTCCACATGCGACGCCTTATTCAACTTCTGCTTATTTGCTAAAAGTTTCTTTAAAAATTTAACTACATTCGGCATCTGCAAAAGAGCTTCAATAAATGGTAAGTTAATATGTAACTTCTTTAATAATTTAAGGAATTTACCAAATTTTTCATCCGTGTGGTCTTTCCTTGTTGCACTGGGGTATGGCACACGATGTTTGTACTCTTTACTTACCAGCTTTTACTCACTGTGGTCCACCTCATCCTTACCTTTACTTACCACAATTCCTTGCCTCGGTTATAGTTTAGGTTCAACTAACCCTTCTTCATCTCGAATAGTGATTGCATTGAGTTGCTCCTTTGGATTAGTTTCAGTGTTACTCAGTAAGCTACCTTGTGGTCGTTCAGAAATCATCTTTGCCAACTGGCCTATTTGATTCTCGAGCCCTTGAATTGAGCTTTCAGGTTTTTAAGAGCTTTCTTGTTATTCTGGAAATGAGTTTCTAACATTGAAATAAATTTCGTTAGTATCTCAAGGTTCGGCTTCTTGTCCTGCTGGTAAGGTGTTTGTTGAAAGCCTGGGGAATGTTGTGGCCTTTGATTTCCTTGACCACCCCACGAGAAGTTGGGATGGTTCCTCCAACCTGCATTATAAGTGTTACTATATGGGTTATTTTGGGATCTAGAATTATTATTACCCATATATTGAACTTGCTCCTCTTCGGTGCTAGGGTTGAAGGATTGATATTCTGTGTACTCCTCCTCCACTTGAATTACACCTCATCACTAGATGTACCTGAGTAAAACCATATAAACCGTCAATCTTTTTTATTTAAAAGTTCTACCTGGTTAGAGAGCATAATAACCGCGTCGAGGTTGAAAACACCAGTAGCTTTCGTCGGCTTCGTTCTCATAACTTGCCACTGATAGTTATTCAGTGACATCTCTTCAATAAATTCGTAAGCCTCTTCAGGTGTTTTGTTGTTCAAAGTTCCACTGGCGGCTGTGTCGATAAGTTGCCTTGTTGAGGGGTTCACACCGTTGTAAAAAGTTTGAACCTGCAGCCATAGAGGTAACCCATGGTGAGGGCACCTTCTCAAAATATCCTTGTATCTCTCACATGCATCATAAAGTGTTTCTAAATCCATCTGTACAAAAGAAGAGATATCATTCCTTAATTTAGCTGTTCTAGTCGGTGGAAAATATTTTCGTAAAAATTTTTCGGTTATTTGTTTCCAAGTAGTGATTGACTCTCGCGGTAACGAGTTTAACCGCTGTTTTTCTTTGTTCCTCAATGAGAATGGGAATAACTAGAGGCGAATGGCATCATCAGAAATGCCATTTATCTTAAAAGTGTCGCAGAATTCTAGAAAATTTTCCAAATGAGTGTTTGGGTCCTCGTCCTGCAAACTATCAAACTGAACAAACTTTTGTATCATTTGAATAGTGTTAGGTTTTAGTTCAAAATTATTTGCAGCAACAGCAGGCCTAACTATATTCAATTCAGTTCCTATCAAAGTAGGTTTAGCATAATCATACATAGTATGTGGAGCAGGATTCTGATTTACTGGATCCGCAGCAACCACAGGAGGTAGCTGATTATTCTGATTGTCAGCCATCTCTTCGGTTGTATTATGGATATCGTCCTCTTGCCCTTCCTCTATGTATTGTAAGCTTCGCCTTATTTCTCTTCGATTTCTGCGAGCCATGCTTTCGATCTCACTATCAAAAAGTAAAGGTCCTTACGAGTTTCTTCTAGTCATAAACTATAAAAAAATGCCAGAAATAAAGAAAGAAAAATTAGTAATGAAAAAAAAGACTAAAAACGAAAAGTAAATTGCAATAAAAGTAAAAATGGCTAAGGTAATAAAAATCAAGTGCTCCTAATATCTTAGTTCCTCGGCAACGGCGCCAAAAACTTGATGTGCATGATAAGTTTTAAATTTATAATTGATCGTACTTGAAAACTAACTATTATCACGATAAAGGCAAGCGAAACTATCGAACAGTAGTATAGCTTATAGCAAGACCGGAATGTCGAACCCACAGGAACTAAAAGTATTAGTATTAACCTTCTTTTTATTATCTAGCCTAAAAAAATGGAGATTTGATTTATCTAAACTAATCAACTAAACTAAGATTACACAGGAAGTAAATTGGGGAAAATACTTTTGGGAAAAATTGATTGATTTGGACAATACCCAAGGAAAAATCCACCTAAACTTCACTTGTTATTTGATTGTGAATTAGATTATTAATTCACTTGACTCGATCCATAGAAATCCCTAGTTTATATTATTATCTCTCTTGAGACTAACAACGTCTAACCCTAGGTTGATTAATTAAAATATCTTTCTAATTAAAACCCCTATTGTTGCATTAACTCGATCTATGGGTTCCCTTATTAGGTTTGACCCTAATCCGGCAAATTTATGTCTCCCTATGTCTAGGGGTGCAATCAACTCCGCTTAATTATGCTAGATCTACTCTTAGACAGGGACTTTTGCTCCTCTGAATAAGCACATCAATACTTGAATCAATATCCTGAAATATTAAAGCAAGAACTACAAATACATAAATAAGAACAAATCAAGTATTTATCATATAATTTAGAAAATAGTAACAGGATCCATCTTAGGTTTCATTCCCCTTAGGTATTTAGGGGATTTAGTTCATATTTGTAAGAGAAAAAATCTCAGAAGAATAATAATAACAAAACATAAAGAAACCCAAAACTCCCTGAAGGGACATCTTAGAAGAATAATAATAACAAAACATAAAGAAACCCAAAACTCCCTAAAGGAAATTTAAGGGAGATCTTCAGTCTTGAAGGAGAATTCGGCTTTTGAGATGGATCAATCGGCTTTCTTTAAGTAATTCCTTGCCTCCTACTCTGCGTGCCTTCTTTCATCCTCCTCTAGGGTGTTAATATAGGCTTTAGAATGCCTCAGAACCCTCAAAGTGCCCTTTTTTTTAATAGAACTAGACTTGGGCCCGACAGGGACAAGGCCGTGTGCCACGCCTGTGTAAGTCGACTTAGGCCATGTTAGAGTCTGTTAAATAGACACGGGCGTGTGGTCTACCCGTGTGAGGAAGTCCAGACCGTGCTGATTTCCCACGTTGACCTATTTTCTCTGTTTTTTGCCCGTTTCTCACTCTTTTTACTCTTTTATGGTCTCATAAGTATAAGACATGAAATTAAAGGATTAGGAGCATCAAATTCCACAAATCTAATGATAATTCATCAAAAAATGTGCTAAGCATAGGATAAAAATATGTATAAATTACGACTTATCATCTCATATAACCAAAACTAATTCCAATCACACACTTAGTGCCAAATACCATTGATTTATCATTGCATTCATCCAAACTAATTATATATACAATCCATGTGTAATCAAGACATCTAAACATACTTATAACATCATATTTTGCGTACGAACTTACCTCGTACATAAAATTGTCGACTCAGATTGTCTACTCTATAATCTTCGATTTCCTTCGATCTAAATCTGCATTCTTCTTTTCTTGATCTATATGTATTCAAAATTAACCCTTTTATTCTTCAAATCATTCAAAACAATCCATAGACACATATTTAAGGTATTTTACAAACTAGCCCTCACATTTTCACATTTCAACACTTTAGTCCTTAAATCACAAAATCAAAAAATACACATAATTTGCTGGGACACAAGCTTAACCGAATTTTCATAGCTCTCATACAAGTCCATACATTTCATTTATTTCACATTTTAGTCCCTCAAAATAATATTTTTTTTACAATTTAGCCCAAATTACTCAGATTCATTAAAAATCCAAAGACAAAACATGTAAACCCAACATCAAATTTTCATATTTCATCAATTAACAACATAAAGCTCATGAATTCATCCATTCCACATTTCAAAATCTCCATCAAAATTAGAAATTGAGATATGGGCTTAATAAAACACAAAGCAACGATCTCAAGAACATAAAAATCATCAAAAACCGGACAAAACTCATACCTTAATCAAAGGAATCAATGGTTGAACCCTAGCTATTCTTCTTCCTTTTCTTTTCTTATCTTTTTCGGCAATAATAAGCATGAATGGCTTAATTTCGTGCATTTGATTTATTTTAATTAACATAATAACCAAATTCCAATTTTACCTGAGCATTATAAACAAATAATTCATATTCATTAAGGTTATTTACGACCACCCATGCTTTCAATGGTCAAATAACATAATAAGGACCTCATACTTAAAAGCCATATTAAATAAACATACTTAATATATAGCAGGCCACTTTTACATTTTACGCGATTAAGTCTTTTTTTTTTCAAAATTAAGCACACAAACATTCAAACCTTCATACGAGACTTTCACACATGCTCATTCACATATCATAAACGTGGAAAGTAATATTTAAATATTTTTATGACTTAGATATGTGGTCCCGAAACCACTATTTCGACTACGGTCTAAACCGGACTGTTACACATACTGACTTCTCCACACGACCACAAGACACGCCCGTGTGTCAGGCAGTGTGAAAATTAGAGAGGTTGCTAACTTGGCCACACGACTGACCACACGCCCATGTGTCTAGCCCGTGGTCAAAACTAACTTAGCCACACGGCCCGTGTGTGCGACCATGTGGTCTACCCAGGCTCATTTCGAAATGACCCTCAAGTAACACGGCTGAGACACAAGCCCGTGTGGAAAAAAATAGGTCATTTACAAGGCCAATTTGCCACCCATTAAGGGTCCTCCCTACAAGCATCAAAACCATATAATTTTTTACCAAATTCTCGACCATTTCACAACCAAAACATGCATCTTTCATGCCATTTCATTACCAACAAATTCCATATTTAACATCCATACCAAAACATACTATACCATGAGTCATAATCAAACTAAAACATTTGTTTTGTAACTTCAATTTACCTCATTCGTTCTCATACCACATTCTTACCAAATCCACAATTAAGTACATATCAAAAACTTACCAAACTTACCAAATCTCTTGGCCATTCATGAACACATCATATTGATCATATTGCATCACATTTCATATACAAAAATCAAACCATAATCACAACCAAAACCAAGCCATATCACATGGCTAAATATATACATCACAAAACATAATCAAAGTACTTCTAGCCTATACATGCCATACTTTAATATTCACATTTTCAAAAGGTACCAAAAAGAAGTTCGATAGTGTGGTGATGGTCCTCGACTATCCCCGAGCTTTCGGTAGCTTTGATATCTATAAAATAGATGATAAACACACAAATTAAGCTTTCCAAAGCTTAGTAAGCCATATACAAATAAACTTAACTTTATAAGCATATAAACATCATCAAATTACATATATTCCAAAGCCAAATGCTATCATCAACCACATGGTTCATATACACTACATATTTCCCAATTCATTTGTACATATAACATATTTTCTCATACTTATAACATATGTTCACAAAGGTATATGTACTTACATTTCATTCTCAAACATAGTATACAATTCAAACGTACCTGAATCAGATACACATTCACATAGTCATTCGTTTTCTCGGGATGCCCGTTGAACCATTCGGAATCATAAGGATATGCGGATAGCTCCGAAAGCTCGTAAAATGCCAACGTTCCAGACATGGTCTTACATGTAATCAAATATTGATGCCACCGTCCTAGGTAGGGTCTTATACAAAACCAAATACGATGCAATGTCCCAGACATGGTCTTACACGTAAACCATAAGTCGATGCTTTCTCAATTTCACATATTCATCTTCCAAGCCATTTATTTCATTTCAATAGCATATAAGCATAAATAAATTGATTCAAACACATTTATTTGTATATCGACTTACCTCATACAGTTTCGAACGAATGGAGTCAACTACTCAACGACCTTCGACTTCCCCCAATCTAATTTCATTTTCTTTTGTTCTTAATCTATATAAATTCAAATTTAACTCTTTTATTCACCAAATCATTCAAATCAATCCACAAACACACATTTAGGGCATTTTACAAATTAGACCTCACATTTTCACATTTTAACACTTTAGTCCCTAATTCATAAAATCACAAAATACACAAAATTTCCATATACACTTGCTTAGCCGAATATACATGGTGTTCATATAAGCCCATATATTTCATTTATTTCACATTTTAGTCCCTCAATTTATAATTTCCACAATTTAGCCCAAAATACTCAAATTCATCAAAGATTCAAAGACAAAATATGTCAACCCAACACATATCTTTCATTTTCCATCAACTAACATTTCAAAGCTCACAAAATCAATAATGGCATAACTCAAAATCATATCAAAATCAGAAATTAAGACATGGGCTTGATAGAACACAAAGCAACGATCACAAAAACATAAAAATTATCGAAAACAGAACAAAACTCATACCTTAATCAAAGAAAAATCAAGGCCAAACCCTAGGAATCGTTTTTCTTTCTTTTCTTTGATATTTTCGACATTATGATGAAAAAAATGGCTAATTTCATGCATTTTGTTTTATTAATCATATATTAATTCATCAATTACCATTTTACCCTTGCATTATAAACATTTAAAACATTAACATTAAGGTCATAAATGTCCACTCACCATATAAATAACAACATAAGGACCTCTAATTTACAACGACATAGCAATTAAAAACTTTAACAAATAGAAGCCCATTTTTACATTTTACGCGATTAGGTCCTTTTATCAAATTAAGCACACAAATGATTAAATTTTTATACGAAATTTTCACACATGCTAATTCTCATATAATAAACATGGAAAATAATATTAAAATATTTTTTTACTCAGATTTGTGGCCCCAAAACCACTACTCTAACTAGGGTCTAAACCGGGCTGTTACAACTCTCCTCCCTTAGGGATTTTCGTCCCCGAAAATCTTACCATTGAATAGATTCATATATTGCTATCTCATAGCAGCTTCAGGCTCCCACGTAGCCTCTTCAACATCATGCTGATGCCATAATACTTTAACTAACGGAATTCTCTTATTTCCCAATTCTTTAACCTCGCGAGCTAAGATACGGATTGATTCTTCTTCATAGGTCATATCGGATTGAATCTCAATCTTGGATGGAGAAATCACATGCGAGGGATCAGATCTGTATCGTCGAAGCATTGATATGTGAAATACATTGTAAATCTTTTCTAACTCAGGAGGCAACAATAATCGATAAGCAATTGGTCTGATACGCTCAGTAATCTCATACGACCCAATAAACCTCGGACTCAATTTGCCTTTTTTGCCAAAACAAAGTACTTTCTTCCACGGAGACACTTTCCAAAATTCTTTATCACCGATCTCGTATTCAATGTCTTTTCTTTTCAAATCTGCGTAAGATTTCTGTCGATTGGAAGCTGCTTTTAGACTTTTCGGATCGCTTTTACTTTATGTTTAGTCTCTTTTATCAATTCAACCCCGTGAATCTTATTCTTACTAAGCTTAGTCCAATATAAAGGTGTACGACATTTTCTACCATATAAGGCTTCGTACGGTGCCATTTTAATGCTCGATTGAAAACTATTATTATAGGCGAATTCAATCAATGGTAAATATTGTTCCCACGTACCTTCAAACTCAAGAATGCAACATCTCAACATATCCTCGATAATCTGAATAATCCGCTTGAATTGACCATCCGTTTGTGGGTGAAAAGCAATACAGAAATATAATTTCCTACCTAAAGCCTCTTGTAGTTTCTTCCAAAATCGTGATGTGAATCTCGGATCTCTATCTGACACAATAGGCAAAGGTACTCCATGCAATCTCACAATATCAGAAATGTATAACTTAGCTAATTTATCAAGTGAGTAACCAGATCGTACTAGAATAAAATGAGCTGATTTCGTCAATCGGTCAACCACAACCCAAATAGCATCTTTCTTCCGAGAAGATAGGGGAAAACCCGAAACAAAATCCATCATCACTCTATCCTATTTCCATTCCGAAATCATAATTGGTTGTAACAAATCAGATGGCACTTGATGTTCAGCTTTAACTTGCTAACAAATCAAATATTTTGAAACAAATTCAGAGATATCTCTTTTTTTTCCAGACCACCAGTAATGCTTTTTCAAATCGTTATACATTTTTGTACTTCCCAGATGTACAGATAAGCGAGTGCTATGAGCTTCGTTCAAAATCATCTGAATCAATGCTGAATTTCTAGGAACACAAATTTGATCTCTTAATCTCAAACAATCGTTATTATCAACTCAAAATTTAGAATCGGAATTCAAATCACACTGAGCTCGTTTTGCTATTATCTCATTTTCAACTTTTTCAGCATCAATAATCTGTTGTAAAAATAATAGTCTCACTTTCAATTCAGCTAAAAATGAACCATCATCAGAAAAAGCTAAATGAGTATTCATAGCACGTAATGCAAACAGTAACTTTCGACTTAGAGCATTAGCAACAACATTGGCCTTTTCCAGATGGTAGTCAATAACAAGCTTGTAGTCTTTCAGTAACTCTAGCCATTTTCTCTGTCGCAGATTCAAGTCTTTCTGAGTCATCAAATATTTCAAGCTTTTATGATGCAAATATACGTGACATTTCTCACCAAACAGATAATGTCGCCAAATTTTCAAAGTGAACACAATAGCTGCTACTTCAAGGTCATGTATCGTGATAATTCTTTTCATGTAGCTTTAACTGTCTCGAGGCATAAGCTATAACTTTGCCTTCTTGCATCAAAACACAGCCCAAATCGTTCAATGAGGCATCACTGTAAATCTCAAATTCTTTACCCGATTCTGGTTGTACTAATACCGGAGCTTCAGTCAATAAGGTTTCCAACTGATGAAAGTTTTTCTGACACTTTTCAGACCATTCAAATTTTACATCTTTCTGAAGCAATTTCATTAATGGAGTTGCAATCATCGAAAAGCCTTTTACAATCCGTTGGTAATAACCGACAAGTCTCAGAAAACTGTGGACTTTAAAAACATTTCTTGGAGGCTTCCAATCTAAAATGGCTGAAATTTTGCTCGGATCAACTCAGATACCGGATACTGATACAATATGGCCTAGAAAACTGACTTCTCATAACCAGAATTCACATTTACTAAACTTCAAATGTAGTTGCTTATCTCGTAAAGTCTGTAGCATTATTCTCAAATGCTCGGCATGCTCGGATTCATCACTTAAATAAATCAAAATGTCATCAATGAATACGACAACAAATCGATCTAAATACGATCTAAAAATTATATTCATCAAATCCATAAAGATAGTAGGTGCATTTGTTAATCTGAAAGGCATAACTAAGAACTCATAGTGGTCGTACCTCGATCTGAATGCAGTTTTTGGAATGTCTGAGTCTTTGACTCGCAATTGATAATAGCTCGATCCCAGATCTATCTTTGAAAACACTGTAGCTCCTTTCAACCGATCAAACAAATCATCAATTCAAGGCAAAGGATATTTGTTCTTGATAGTCACTTTGTTCAACTGATGATAATCAATGCACATTTTCATCATGTCGTCTTTCTTTTTCACAAACAGAACTGGAGCACCCTAAGGTGAGAAACTCGGTCTAGCAAACCTTCTATCAGTCAACTCTTGCAGCTGAGACTTTAATTCTTTTAGCTATCGAAATTAGAGTAGTTCCCGGTACTAACTCAATGCCAAATTCAACTTCTCAAATCGGAGGTAATCCTAGAAGTTCTTCAAGACACACATCAGGGAATTCACAGACAATAGACACTGATTCAACTTTCTTTTCTTTTACTTTCGAATCGATCACATAGGAAAAGTAAGCTTCACAACCCTTTCTCACAAAACTCAGAGCTTTCATCGAAGATATCACAGCTGGCAACCCATTTAAATCATTAGATTCAATTCAGACTATTTCATCATTCTTGCATATCAAATCAATAATTTTCCATTTGCAATTCACAACAGCATCATGCAAAGTTAACCAATCAATACCCAGAATTATATCAAACTCATCAAAAGGTAATAACATCAGATCGGCCAGGAAACAAATGTCTCGAAACATTAATGAAAAATTCTTGCAGACTTTGTCAACCAAAACACTTTTACCTAGGGGGTTCGATACTCTAATCACAAATTCATTCGACTCTACAGGCAAAGTCTTACTGGATACTAAATTCATGCATATATATGAATGCGTCGATCTAGGATCTATCAAAGAAATCATAGAATTATTGTAAAGAGTAAATGTACCCGTAATCATATCTAGAGATGAACCTTCTTGACGAGCTCGATGGCATAGTCTCTGGCTGGTGCTCTAGCCTTAGATCTAACAATAGTATCTTTAGTCCCTCTCTGGCTGCCACTCACATTTTCCGTATTTCTGGGTGGTCTACCTCGAGTTGAGGTGTTACTCGGTCTCGAATTTTATGCTATCTCTTGTTCAACAGACTCAAGATAATCTCGAATAAAGTGATCTAAGGATCCACATGTGAAACAATCCTGATCATACAATCTAAGTTGCCAATAGTGATTTCTTCGATGTCTGCTCAAAAATGTATTAGGAAAGGAAGCAGAGCTTATTTGGCTTATGTGTTGAATACATAAGAATCTGAATTGAAGATTGAATCAGTGCCTGTTGTATGTGAGTATTCGGATGTGTTCTTGGAAGAGCTGTCTGGATTACCTCTTAACAGGGAAGTTGAATTTAGTATTGAGTTAGTCCCTGGTACAGCACTTATCTCAATTGCTCCATATAGGATGGCCCTGACTGAATTGAAAGAACTGAAGTCACAGTTGCAAGAATTGACCGGCAAGGGTTTTGTGAGATTGAGCTTTTCGCCGTGAAGTGCTCCGGTATTATTCATGAAAAAGAAAGACGTATCTATGAGGTTATGTATAGATTATCGACTACTCAAAAAGGTAACAATTAAGAATAAGCATCCTTTGCCAAGGATTGATAACTTATTTAACCAGTTGAAAGAAGCGACATGGTTTTCTAAAATAGACTTGAGGTCCGATTACTACCAGTTGAGAGTGGAAGACTCGGATATGCCAAAAACTGCTTTTCAGACGAGGTATGGTCAGTATGAATTTCTTGTCATGCCTTTTGGTTTATCGAATGCTCCTACCTCATTTATGGACTTAATGAACCGTATTTTCCAGCCGTACTTGGATAAATTTGTTTTTGTTTTTATTGATGACATATTAATTTATTCTTGTGATGAATCCGAGCATGCTGAACACTTGAAAACTATTTTGCAAACCTTGTGAGACAAGCAGTTGTATGCTAAGTTTAGTAAAAGCGAGTTTTGGCTTTGAGAAATTGGATTCTTGGGCCATATTATTTCTGGTGATGGTATTAGAGTTGACCCGATTAAGATATCGACTATTGTTGAATTGTAACACCCCAAACCCAGCCTGGACATTATGGCTAAATCTGGCGATGTCACATTGAAGTGTTTCTCTTAAAACTTGCGTCATTATCAAAATGTATTCACTTTAAAACTTATTAGTTCCTAAAAATCTCGTTTATCGCGAAAGCTTTTGAAATGGTTTTGTGTATTCGTGGTATTTTGGTAAGTCATGCATATCTTTTGAAAACCCGCATCCTACTACTAATAGATACAAATCAAAATAAATGAAACCCCAAAAATTAAAAATTATAGAGAGATCTTATTACAAAAATACCCAAATTAAACTACTTATAAATTAAAAACAAATATGGAAGCGTAAGTTGTATTGTGGCCACCTTCGAGTCCCTTGCAGCACTGATCCACCTAAGACTGGGGATCCTGCACAGTTAGACAGATGGGTGAGTTTACGAAAACTCAGTGTGTAATCCCATAATAACAGACAGTCAAACATATAGAGAGCGAATACATTCGGGGCCTAAGCCCATATTAGTGATAGTAACAATCTAGACCTTAGCCCATTTTAGTAACAGTTAGGCCTTAGCCTATTTCGATGAATGATAGCGAGTGGGAATATCGGTTTGGGCTTTGCCCATCCGAATACGAAGCTTGATCATGTTTTTGGACCTTGGCCCATTGCAATCACAGTAATCAGTGCAATAACCATGATAATTGCAGTAATAGTAATTAGTGCAGTATGCAAACAGAAAATCTTACCCAATCTAGCCTCTACACACTATCTCCGTACCAACCCTACACACCATGTGGGGATAAAATCGACCCACCCAACTCTACACACCAAGTAGTACCAGTTATGGCACTAAAATAGTATTTCCAGCAGAGCTGCCAGTAATAGGCTTATAGCCTTTCAATAAGTCCACAGTCGTCTTGTGCGACCCATACAACCTTAGGTCCACAGTCATCTTGTGCGACTCGTGCGACCATATCAGTACAGTACACTTCCTCCAAAATAACAATCCCAACCCTATGCAATGCATCATGCAACGTGTCATGTCATATCACACTATCATACATGTACTCAATACAGTTACAAATAGCATGCTAAAATATACAAATACATTACATAGGGGCAAAACAATCATCTTACCATATAGGAGCAAAACAATCATTTTACCTTAAGGGGTATTATAGTTATTTTACCCTACAGGGGTATTTCGATCATTTTACCCTATGAGGGTATTCGGGTCATTTTACACTTTGAGGGTATTTCAGTCATTTTACCTTTTGGGGGTATTTTGATCATTTTACCCTATGAGGGTATTTCGGTCATTTTACCCTATGAGGGCAAAATAGTCATTTTATTGATTAAGGGTCCAGGTATGTTTACTGACCCAACAGAAAGTCACAGTCATCTCAGGCGACCCATGCAACCTTTAACAGTCAAATAATGTAAATGGGCCCAAAGCCCATACTACGGGCCCATGTGGGGCCACACGCCTAGAAATGGCCTTGGCCATGTAAACTGCACAGCTTGACCCAATATTTTCCACACCTTCGTGTGGTTTACCCGTGTGGGGACCACGAGCCCGTGGGGCCCACATGGCCTATTTCAGCCCAATGTGGCCCAAAGCGGCCTAAGCCCACGAAATTGCTTGTGGTGGCCTCTACGCTTAAATGCCTCTATTTTAGCGTTTGGTTTACCACACGAGTGAGCGCACACCCATGTGGCATCAAAGATTACATTTTTTGGCTTTTTCTGATCGATGCTTATAATAATGTGGTTACACACCTGTTTGCGAAAGTGCGTGTAACCCACAAACACCAAAACCTACATTTGATCAAACTACTCCATTAATCAATTGATAATAGAGTTAATGACTCTTTTCAATACTTAACCAAATAGGGTGGATTATCACTTGCCTTAATCACCGATTTAGGCTTGCACCCTTCAATCGTCGCAGGAGACTAACTATAGGCCCTTAGAGATCACATGTATTTTACCCAAACCTATCAGCCTTAGTCATATTACTCACACACATGAATTGTACCTAAGCATAAATAACTTATCGGAAACAGTAGACCACTTATATACCAAAAGGAAGCAATCAATTTATCTCTACGACCATTACCCTATGCAACAGAGGCAAGGGCTAGCACAACCACATCCCTAGCAGTTGTCGACAGTAAAAGAAAGTGTTAAATGAGTACCATTACTATGGCAGAAGGGAAGAAGAGTGAGAAAACCAAATAGCAGCACTTACCTCTAAATTCGACAGAGAAGAAGAATTCGGCAACAGTACAACGGAAGAGGGTGACTACTAATAATCGGTTGAAAGAAGGAAAAAGAACTAGAAGCTATTAGTCAAAGCATAAAAACCAAGATGCCACCTGTTAGAGGTGAGCTAGAGAAGAGGACAGTAGAGGAGGAAAAGTATTCGGCCAACACAAAAACAGATTGAGGGAGGGGAGACAGGTATTTGGCCAAACAAAAGGGTGAGCACGATAGGTTGAAGAGTAAAAGAGAAGAAACTTGTAATGTGTAGAAAAAGATTCTCGAATGGTCCAAGCAATGATCGGCCTCATGCAAAGAAGAGAAAAGAAACCAAAAGAAATTACAGAAAACGATATGGAGAGAAAAGATACTAAGCCAAAGCCGAATTCTCCCAAAATCGAACTTACAAGTGCCTACATTCCCAATTCGGCTCCAACACTCTCTCTACTTCCCATGTAACGCCCCCACGCCCAAGACCATCGCCGAAGTCGAGTATGAGGTGTTACTAAGCTTAATTTAACATTTTTAGAACTTTGGATTATTTGTTTCTACATTCATAGCTTTCTAGCTACTTGCGTCACAGTCACAATCATATCTCGAGTTACAAAACTCGAAATCAAGATCCATAAATTTTCCCTAAATACCTACTTACTAATTTTTTTCTAGAATTTTTGGTTGGGCCAATTAGTACAGTTTATTAGTTAAAGTTACCCCTGTTTCAGGACTTGACTGGACTGACCTCTGTTTACTATGAACCATATTTCTCTCTGTAAAAAATTCATATGATTATGAGGTTTGTTTTTCCTGAAACTAGACTCAATAAAGATTCTGAGAATATAAAATGCACCACCTAATTATATTTTTACAATTTATGGTGAATTTATAAAGTTGGAACAGGGGATCCAGAAACTGCTCTGCCCTGTTTCACTAAAATTCAAATATCTTCTAGCATATAATTCCTTTACCTGTTTCATTTGTTTTATGTGAAACTAGACATATTAATATTAAATTTCATATTTAATCCATCATCTAATTCGATTTCTATGATTTTTAGTAAATTTTCAAACTCACGTCAGTGTTGCTGCAATGTTCTATTTATGGCAAATTTCATCCTTTTTATGAGTTTTCATGAACTAGATAACTTATTAACTTTCCATAACATCAAACATAATCTAAACTAACCATTTCCATAACTTATCATTATCAAGCATTTTCTCAACCATTCCATCACCATATCATAAGATCATTTACACAAAATAGGTATATTGCTATACATGCCATACTTAAATTTTACAAGCCATTTACCAAAAAATCTTCCAGATAGTGTGACCGAGCTTTCGACCTATCCCAACTCCTGAGCTGGCTTGTCCAACACTACAATGAGTAAGAAGGAGGGTGTAAGCATAAATGCTTAGTAAGTTCATATGCAAATAATAAGTAACATAACAAAGCAATCATACCAAACATCATTAGCATGGTATCACCAAAACATATATCACATTTCTAATCATTTTTCATCATCTTATTACCGTATCGTTGTTGTGTCAATACTCAACCCGAGGGTTAAATACATAACTGTCCAAAGTATCCATTTCACATCACTTACCAATACGTCTCTTTTCATCTCGAGTATTCCTCCATTTGAGTAAAACTTTACCCGTTGAACACATCAGAATACAATTCGGATACATGGAAAGTTTGCACATAAGTACCGCATATGCAATCAAGCAATCATGTAACCCGCCCATAAGCGAACTCGGACTCAACTCAATGAGCTCAGGCGTTCGCATCCATAAGTGAACTCGGACTCAACTCAACGAGCTCGGATGCCTAGTTACATCTCACGAACTCGGACTCAACTCAACAAGTTCGGACATTCGCATCCATAAGTGAACTCGGACTCAACTCAACGAGTTCGGATGCTCAACCATCCTAGTGACATGTCACTTGTATCCTAATCTATTCCTAAGGTTCAAACGGGATTTTCCTCGAACACATATCCTTGCCGTCTTCCGTAGAATGCTGGAACCAATACTCGGTAACAATTATATTTAACAAATAGCTCACATAGTTTACATTTTATTCGAAAATAACCACAAAGCATATTTTTCATGATAAAAATCAGCATATCACATAATTGACATCAATAACTTAAAAATAACAATTATGCTACATTATTTACACATGAACTTACCTTGGTACCAAAATACAAAGATTTTGCAATTTAGTCCACAATCTTTTCTTTTCCTCGATTGGGGTCGATTCCACGTCTTTCTTGATCTAAAATAACACATTTAGCTTATTTAATACTCACATTATCAAATTAATCCTTAATTCAAATTTTGGCAAAATTACAATTTTACCCCTAAACTTTTGCATATTTACACTTTTACCCCTAGGCTCGGGATTAAAATTTATTCCTTATTCTTATGTTTTATAACATACTGATCACTTTTCCCTTCTATGGCAACATCAAATTCTCACTCTAACATGTACTTGTGACTATTAGGTATTTTTACCGATTAAGCCCTTTTACTCGTTTTTGCTTAAAATCGAGTAGTACAAGTTGTCTAACATAATTTAAAACCTCATATTCTATCATAAACCATCAAAATACACAAATTTCACCTATGGGTATTTTTCCAAATATAAACCCTAGGTTAAATTATTGCTAGCATAAGCTTTATCGAGTTCAGGGATCTCAAAAACGTAAAAATCATTAAAAGCAGGGCTTAGAATCACTTACTATGAAGCTTGAAAGTTGAAGAAACCCTAGCTATGGAGAGATGGAGCATTTGGCAGCAACTATGAAGATGATAACTAATTTTGTGTTTTTTTTCCCTTTTAATTTCATTTAATACCCAAATGACCAAAATGCCCCTCCTTACTAAACTTTCAAAAATTCCTTCCATGTCCTAATTTTTCCCATGAACTTAAAATTGGTCAAATTGCTATTTAAGACCTCCTAATTAATATTTCAAAGCAATTTCATACTAAAAACTTCTAGAATGCAAGTTTTGCAACTTATTCGATTTAGTCCCTAACTTCAAATTAAGCATTTTATGCATAGAATTTCTTCACAAAATTTTCACACAATCATGCAATCATATCATAAACCTCAAAATAATTATAAAATAATTATTTCTATCTCGGATTTCTGGTCACAAAACCACTATTTCGATTAGGCCCTAATTCGGGATATTACAACTCTCCCCCCTTTAAGGATTTTCGTCCTCGAAAATCTTATCGGTAAACAGATGTGGATATTGATTTCTCATATTTTCTTCGGATTCCCATGTAGCTTCTTCTACTCCATGCTTTTGCCACAACACCTTCACAAGTGCAATATTTTTATTCCTTAGTTGTTTGACCTCTCGAGCTAAAATCTTAATCGGTTCTTCTTCGTAGGTCATATCTAATTGTAGTTCAATTTCTGTCGGTGAAACCACATGTAAAGGATCCGAACGATACCGGCGTAACATAGATACGTGGAACACATCATGAATCTTCTCTAATTCAGGTGGTAAAGCTAGCCGATATGCTACCGGTCCAACTTTTTCAACTATTTCATACGGCCCGATAAAACGCGGACTTAATTTGCCCTTCCGTCCAAATCTAAGAACTTTCTTCCACGGAGACACCTTTAAAAATACTTTATCACCAACTTGAAATTCAATGTCCTTTCATTTTAAATCTGCATAAGATTTCTGTCTATCCGAAGCAGCTTTCAAACAATCTCGAATTACCTTCACTTTTTCTTCGGTTTCTTTTATTAGATCAACTCCATAAATCTGATTTTCCTTAAGTTCAGTCCAATACAATGGCGTTCGACATTTACGACCATACAATGCTTCATAAGGTTCCATTTTCAAGCTCGTCTGATAACTATTATTGTAAGCAAATTCTACCAACGGTAAATATCTTTCCCAACTTCCTTGAAATTCCAATACACAACATCTGAGCATATCTTCAAGAATCTAAATTACTCTCTCTGATTGTCCATCAGTTTGTGGATGAAAAGCAGTACTGAAATTTAACTTCGTACCTAACGCGTCTTGCAACTTTTGCCAAAATCGCGAGGTAAACCTTGGATCTCTATCGGGATAAAATGAGCCGACTTAGTTAATCTGTCAACTATTACCCAGATGGCATCTTTCTTTCCTGGAGTCAATTGCAATCCTGATACAAAATCCATAGTAATCCGATCCCATTTCCATTCGGGAACCATAATAGGTGAAGTAATCCACGAAGGCACTTGGTGTTCGACTTTTCACTGTTGACAAATTAAGCATTTGGACACAAACTCGATATATCCTTTTTCATTCCATTCCACCAATACATTTTCTTCAAGTCATTATACATTTTCGTACTACCCGGATGAATCGATAAACAACTACTATGTGCTTCCTGTAGGATCTTTTGAATCAATTCCTCATTCTTCGGTACACAAATCCGATCTTTAAACATTAAGCACCCATCGAACCGATTCGAAATCGACTCTGTATCAACTTCACTTCGCTTTTTCTTGGCTTGCAAATCTTGATCATCGTTCGAGCTTCATAAATCTCTTGTAAAAACATCGGTTTTGCTCTCTTAACTCTGCTAGAATCGAACCATCATCGACATTTTCAAGCGAGTGTTCATAACTCTCAAAGCAAACAACAACTTTACGCTCAAAGCATTGGCAACCACATTCGCTTTTCTGGATGATAATCAATAACAAGCTCGTAATCTTTCAATAACTCCAACCACCTTCGCTGTCTTAAATTCAAGTCTTTTTGTGACATCAAGTACTTAAGACTTTTATGGTCGGTATATACCCAACACTTTTCACCATACAAATAATGTCGCCAAATCTTTAAAGCAAACACCACATGACCAATTCCAAATCGTGAGTAGGATAATTCCTCTCATGAGGTTTTAACTGCCTCGAAGCATAAGCCACTACTTTTCCTTCTTGCATGAGTACACACCCCAAACCATTTAGAGAAGCATCACTAAACACCACAAATTCTTTACGATTAAATTTTGTACTAACACCTGGTGCCTCTGTTAATAACTTTTTCAATTCTTCAAAGCTCTGTTGACATTCCTCCGTCCATTCAAATTTAACATCCTTTCGGAGTAGTCTAGTTATAGGAGCAGCAATTATAGAAAATCCATTTACAAACCGCTGATAATACCCGGCTAGCCCCAAGAAACTTCTAACTTCAGTTACATTTTTCGGTGGTTTCCAATCAACAATGGCTGAAATTTTACTAGGATCAACCCGTATACCATCACCTAAAACAATATGACCCAAAAATCCAACTTCCCGGAGCCAAAATTCACTTTTACTAAACTTAGCATACAGCTGCTTATCTCTCAAAGTTTGCAAAACTATCCTCAAATGCTCAGCATGCTCTGTCTCATCTTTTGAATAAATTAAAATATCATCTATAAACACCACAACAAACTTGTCCAAGTATGGTGAAATATGCGATTCATTAAATCCATAAACACAAGTGAAGCATTTGTCAACCCGAATGGCATAACTAAAAATTCATAATGACCATACCTTGTTCTAAAAGCGATTTTAGGCACATCGACTCTTTTACCCATGATTGGTAATACCGGATCTCAAGTCAATCTTTGAAAACCATGTCGCTCCTTTTAGGTGATCAAACAAATCATCGATTCTTGGCAGCGGATACTTGTTTTTGATTTTCACCTTGTTTAATCGCCGATAATCAACACACAACCTCATAGAACCATACTTCTTTTTCACAAATAACAGGAGCACCCCAAGGTGAAAAACTCGGTCTCACAAAACCTTTATCAGTCAACTCTTTGCAAGCTGCGACTTTAATTCCTTCAACTCTGCTGGTGCCATTCTATATGGAGCAATCGAAATCGGAGCTGTTCGGTATCAAATCAATACCAAATTCTACTTTACTCGATTGGAGGCAAACCCGGCAATTCTTACGGAAATCGTCCGCAAATTCACACACAACCAAGACTCGATTCAACTTTCTTTTCAACTTCTTTTGTATTAATTACATACGCCAAATAAGCTTCATAACCCTTTCTCGGATATCTTTGGTGACATTGAAGAAATCACACTAGGCAATGCCCTGATTTATCTCGATTCAACCCATGAGTTTCACCATTTTCACACTTTAATTCTATAACCTTTTCTTTGCAATTTATTTTATCATCATGCAATGTCAACCAATCCATACCCAAAATAACATCAAACTCATCAAGCGGCAACAACATCAAGTCGGTAGGAAAGTAATGATCCCGAATCATTAAAGGACATTTCTTACATACTTTATCAACAATCACACATTTGCCTAACGGATTCGACACTCTAATCATAAATTCTGTGTTCTCAACAGGTATATTCATACTAGACACCAGTTTTATGCACACATATGAATGAGTAGAACCGGGATCAATCAAAGCAATAACATTAACATTATAGAGAGGAAATGTACCGGTAATCACATTAGGTGAGGAAGCATCTTCGCGCGCTTTAATAGCATAAGTTCTAGCCGGAGCCCTTCCTTCAGGTCTAACTGGTGCATCTCTGGCTACATTCTTACTTCTTGCTTCACTCCCAGTTTTTTCTTGGATATCTTCCTCTCGAATCAGCACCACTTGTTTTTGTATTCTGAAATTTTTCTTTTTCAGCTCTCTCTGGGCAGTCTCTAATAAAATGATCCGGAGAACCACATCGAAAACATTCATTTGCTCTGCATGGACCAAAATGATTTCTACACACACATTGGCACTCGGGTTTAACAAATCTCGAGTTCCCCTACTTTGGCTGCCAAGTAGTGCGGGACTTAGGACCCACATTTTGCTTTTATAATTCCCATATGATTGCCCAGTAGAAACTTGGGAGCGAGGATTCATATTTCTTGACTTTCAGTTCTTTGTGAAAATGAAGCGCTTTCGTCGGTCTTTTCTTCCAATTTCTAGTCTTAGCCTCTACCTTTTTCTTCTCTTTAAGTAGTTCTTCGGCCTTGCAAGCTCGATCCACTAGAACTACCATTTCTTTTAATTCAAGAATTCCAACAAATACCTTGATATCTTCGTTGAGCCCGTCTTCAAATCGTCGGCACATCTTGGCCTCTGTAGGAACATACTCTCTGGCATACTTACTTAATCGAACAAACTCTCTTTCATATTCTGTAACTGTCATATTACCTTGCTTCAACTCAAGAAATTTTTACGCTTCGATCAATAAATCTTTCACTAATATATTTCTTCCGAAACTCTTCTTGAAAGAATTCCCAAGTTACTCTCTCTTCTGTACCACCAGAAATCAAAGTCTTCCACCAATTATAGGCTGAATCTCTCAACAAAGATATAGCGCATTTCAAACATTCTTGGTGTACAAGATAATTCATCAAATACCCGGATAGAATTTTCAAGCGAACTCGCTTTCTCGGCATCATCATCAATATTTGCTTTAAATTCTTCAGCCCCTTGCTTATGGATTCTATCAACTAGAGTTACGTGAAATTTCATCAGATCCATACCTTGAGGAATCTGGAGTGCAGGTTGAGGAATTGGGGAGGTGGGGAGGTTGTACATTTGGGTTGCGTAACGAGCGAACTCGGTGTACAATGCACTCATCATTTGGAGAAAGGCTTCTCGATCCCTTTCTCCTCCTCACGACCATGAAGTAGGAGGTGGATTTTCGATCGTGTTGCTCCTTCAGCCGGAGTGGCGCATTACTCTCTACTTCATCCGCCACACTGGATCGGGATCCATTTACTATAAAAAATCATTTAAAAGGTCGGAAGTCGTCACACTATCATAATTTATACATATGGCATGTATAGCAAAATCCGTACATACAACACGTAGTCCAGAGAACCGACTAAACCTACTCGATACCACTAAATGTAACGCCCCACGCCCGATTACTCGTCCCCCCGAGTCGAGCATGAGGTGTTACTAAGCTTAATTTAACATTTTTTAGAACTTTGGATTATTTGTTTCTACATTCACAGCTTTCTAGCTACTTGCGTCATAGTCACAAGAAAAATCATATCTCGAGTTACAAAACTCAAAATCAAGATCCGTAAATTTTCCCTAAATCTAGACTCATATAACTACTAAATAAATTTTTCTAGAATTTTTGGTTGGGCCAATTAGTACAGTTTATTAGTTAAATTTACCCCTGTTTCAGGACTTGACTTGACTGACCTATGTTTACTACGAACCACATTTCTCTCTGTAAAAAATTCATATGATTATGAGATTTGTTTATCCTGAAACTAGACTCAATAAAGATTCTGAGTATAGAAAATAAACCATCTAATTATATCTGTAAAATTTATGGTGAATTTCTAAAGTTGGAACAGGGGATCCAGAAACTGCTCTGACCTGTTTCACTAAAATTCAAATATCTTCTAGCATATAATTCCTTTACCTGTTTCATTTGTTTTATGTGAAACTAGACATATTAAGCTTCAATTTCATATTTAATCCATCACCTAATTCGATTTCTATAATTTTTAGTAAATTTTCAAACTCACGTCAGTGTTGCTGCAATGTTCTGTTTATGGCAAATTTCATCCTTTTTTATGAGTTTTCATGAACTAGATAACTTATTAACTTTCCATAACATCAAACATAATCTAAACTAACCATTTCAATAACTTATCTTTATCAAGAATTTTCTCAACCATTCCATCACCATATCATAAGATCATTTACACAAAATAGGTATATTGCTATACATGCCATACTTAAATTTTACAAGCCATTTACCAAAAAATCTTCCAGATAGTGTGACCGAGCTTTCGACCTATCCCGACTCCTGAGCTGGCTTGTCCAACACTACAATGAGTAAGAAGGAGGGTGTAAGCATAAATGCTTAGTAAGTTCATATGCAAATAATAAGTAACATAACAAAGCAATCATACCAAACATCATTAGCATGGTATTACCAAAACATATATCACATTTCTAATCATTTTTAATCATCTTATTACCTTATCGTTGTTGTGTCAATACTCAACCAGAGGGTTAAATACATACCTGTCCAAAGTATCCATTTCACATCACTTACCAATACGTCTCTTTTCATCTCGAGTATTCCTCCATTTGAGTAAAACTTTACCCGTTGAACACATCGGAATATAATTCGGATACATGGAAAGTTTGCACATAAGTGCCGCATATGCAATCAAGCAATCATGTAACCTGCCCATAAGCGAACTCAGACTCAACTCAACGAGCTCGGGCATTCGCATCCATAAGTAAACTCGGACTCAACTCAACGAGCTCGGATGCCTAGTTACATCTCACGAACTCGGACTCAACTCAACGAGTTCGAACATTCGCATCCATAAGTGAACTCGGACTCAACTTAACGAGTTCGGATGCTCAACCATCCTAGTGACATGTCACTTGTATCCTAATCTATTCCTAAGGTTCAAATGGAATTTTCCTCGAACACATATCCTTGCCGTCTTCCGTAGAATGCCGGAACCAATACTCGGTAACAATTATATTTAACAAATAGCTCACATAGTTTACATTTTATTCGAAAATAACCACAAAGCATATTTTTCATGATAAAAATCAGCATATCACATAATTGACATCAATAACTTAAAAATAACAATTATGCCACATTATTTACACATGAACTTACCTTGGTACCAAAATACAAAGATTTTGCAATTTAGTCCACAATCTTTTCTTTTCCTCGATTGGGGTCGATTCCTCGTCTTTCTTGATCTAAAATAACACATTTAGCTTATTTAATACTCACATTATCAAATTAATCCTTAATTCAAATTTTGGCAAAATTACAATTTTACCCCTAAACTTTTGCATATTTACACTTTTGCCCCTAGGCTCGGGATTAAACTTTATTCCTTATTCTTATGTTTTATAACATGCTTATCACTTTTCCCTTCTATGGCAACATCAAATTCTCACTCTAACATGTACTTGTGACTATTAGGTATTTTTATCGATTAAGCCCTTTTACTCGTTTTTTCTTAAAATCGAGTAGTACAAGTTGTCTAACATAATTTAAAACCTCATATTCTATCATAAAGCATCAAAATACACAAATTTCACCTATGGGTATTTTTCCAAATATAAACCCTAGGTTAAATTATTGCTAGCATAAGCTTTATCGAGTTACCGGGATCTCAAAAACGTAAAAATCATTAAAAACGGGGCCTAGAATCACTTACTATGAAGCTTGAAAGTTGAAGAAACCCTAGCTATGGAGAGATGGAGCATTCAGCAGCAACTATGAAGATGATAACTAATTTTGTGATATTTTTCCCTTTTAATTTCATTTAATACCCAAATGACCAAAATGCCCCTCCTTACTAAACTTTCAAAAATTCCTTCCATGTCCTAATTTTGCCCATGAACTTAAAATTGGTCAAATTGCTATTTAAGACCTCCTAATTAATATCTCAAAGCAATTTCATACTAAAAACTTCTAGAATGCAAGTTTTGCAACTTATTCGATTTAGTCCCTAACTTCAAATTAAGCATTTTATGCATAGAATTTCTCCACAAAATTTTCACACAATCATGCAATCATATCATAAACCTCAAAATAATTATAAAATAATTATTTCTATCTCGGATTTGTGGTCACAAAACCACTATTCCGATTAGGCCCTATTTCGGGATATTTCAATCCCCTTGATTTTCTCCTAAATTCCCTCCTATCCACCAATTCAAACAACCAAAAATCCCCATTTTTACTCCCCAAATTCGGCTAACAACAAACTTATTCAAACTTATTCAAACTTTTGGTGTTTCGGCCAAACACAACTACCTCTCATGGCCAACAGTAAAAATAATCTCCATTTGCACAAGCAAACACTCCACACGCCACTTACCACTAGGCTAGCATGCTCTTTATGACATGTTTTTCCCATATTTATTTAAAACCTATTGCCTAGATCTAGTGCTTATTCCTTTAAAAACAAAACTTTTTGCACTTGCTCAGGCTTGAGCCCAAGACTTCTCAGACACACTCAGAACACTCAGAACACTTAACCACTGAACTAGATACACAGTTATGTCACTTTCTTGCACAATTAATTATTTATGTGTCACCTCCAATGTAACGCCTCGTACCCGAGACCATCACCGGAGTCGAACACGAGGTGTTAACAGACTTAATTCATTGCTTAAACAGCTCAAACAATTTAATTTTAGAAATTCCAGACAAGCTGGCTAACTGCGTCACAGTCACTTAAAAATTTATATCTCGAGTTCTGAAACTCAAAATCCAATTCCATAAATTTTAGCTCAAACTAGACTCATATATCTATTTACTAATTTTTTTCTAGAATTTTTGGCTTGGCCAATTAGTACATTTTATTAGTTAAAGTCTCCTCTGTTTCAGGGTTTGACTGCTCTGACCTCTGTGTATTACAAATCAGATATCTCTTTGTACAGAATTTCAATTACTATCAAGTTTGTTTTTCATAAAACTAGACTCAATAAGAAATCTGTACATATAAATTATGACTTCTAACTAGTTTTATACAATTTATGGTGAATTTCCAAAGTCAGAACAGGGGATCCAGAAATTACTCTGGCCCTGTTTCACAAAAATTTAAACATCTCATAAAATATAACTCATTTACCTGTTTCGTTTCTTCCATATGAAAATAGACTCATAATTCTTCAATTCCATATTTTATTCATTATCTAATTATATCTCTACTATTTTTAATGATTTTTCAAATTCACATCACTACTACTGTCTGAATCTATTTTATGGTAAATTTTACCTATTTCATGATTTCCATGGATTAACTAGCAATTTGACATACATAACACCAAATATGATCATAATTAGCCATTCCAATGGCTAATCATTACCAAGCATTTTTATACTACTCAATAACCATATCATAAGACCATATATACAAAATGATTATAATGCTATACATGCCATACTCAAAATATACAAGCCATTATGCCAAGATGGTATACGGATAGTGTGGGCGTGCCTCCGGCCGTTCCCGATTTCCGAGCTGGCTTGTCAACACTACAAGGAATGAAAAGGAGGGAATAAGCATAAATGCTTAGTAAGTTCACATGCAAATAGCAAGTAACATAACCATATAAGCAAACATAAAACATCATTTGCATAATCATCACCAAGACATTCATATCATATTTCCATTTATCATCTTACCATATTGTTGTTATATCGATTTTTCAACGCGAGGGTTAAGTACATACTTGTTCAAAGTATCCATTTCACAACACTTACCAATACGTCCCTTTCATCTTGAGTATTCCTCCATTTGAGTAGAACTTTACCCGTTGAACACATCGGAATATAATTCGAATACATGGAAAGTTTGCACATAAGTGCCACATATGTAGCCAAGCTACTATGTAACCCGCCCATAAGCGAACTCGGACTCAACTCAACGAGCTCGGGCGTTCGCATCCATAAGTGAACTCGGACTCAACTCAACGAGCTCGGATGCCTAGTTACATTTCACGAACTCGGACTCAACTCAACGAGTTCGGACATTCGCATCCATAAGTGAACTCGGACTCAACTCAACAAGCTCAGATGCCTAGTTACATCTCACGAACTCGGACTCAACTCAACGAGTTCGGACATTCGCATCCATAAGTGAACTCGGACTCAACTCAACGAGTTCGGATGCCCAAATATCGATGACATGTCACTTGTATCCTAATCTATTCCTAAGGTTCAAGCGGGATTTTCCTCGAACATATATCCTTATAGTCTTTCAGTAGAATACGAAACCAATACTCGGTAACAATTTATATTTAACAAGTAGCTCATATAATTTACATTTTATTCGAAAATAACCACAAAGCATATATTTCATGATAAAAATCAGCATATCGTATAATTAACATCAATAACTTAAAAATAACAATTATGCTACATTATTTACACATGAACTTACCTAGTATGCGAAAATGGCTACTTTTACCATTTCGTCCACAACTTGGTATTTTCCCCATTTTAGCCCGAATTTCAGTTTTCCTTGCTCTATCATTTAAAATATAGTCTAATTAGGACTCACATTATTCAAATTGACCCAAAATCATATTTTGGAAAAATTACAATTTTGCCCCTAAACTTTTGCATATTTACACTTTTGCCCCAAAACTCGTAAATTAAACTTCAGCCTATTTTCTTATGTTTTATGACATGCTGATCATTTTTCCCTTCTATGGCAACATCAAATTCTCACTCTAACATGTACTTATGACTATTAGGTATTTTTACCGATTAAACCCTTTTACTCGTTTTCACTTAAAACCGAGTAGCACAAGTTGTCTAACATAATTTAAAACCTCATATTCTATCATAAAACACCAAAATACACAAATTTCACCTATGGGTATTTTTCCAAATATAAACCCTAGGTTAAATTATTGCTAGCATAAGCTAAATCGAGCTACCGGGACTCCAAAAACGTAAAGAACTTGAAAAACGGGGCTAGAATGGACTTACAATCGAGCTTGGAAGCTTGAAAAACCCTAGCCATGGTTTCTCCTTGCTATATTCGGCCATAGGGTTGAAGATGAGCAAAATTGCTTTTAATTTTGTATTTTAATTCATTTTACCCCTAAATGACCAAAATGCCCTTACTACTAAACTTTCCAAAAATTCCATCCATGTCCAATTTTTGTCCAAAAACTTAGAAATTGGTAAAATTTCTATTTAAGACCTCCTAATTAATATTTCAAAACAATTTCATACTAGAAACTTCTAGAATGCAAGTTTTGCAAATTATTCGATTTAGTCCCTAATTTCAATTTAAGCACTTTATGCATAAAATTTCTTCACGAAAATTTCACACAATCATGCAATCATATCATAGACCTCAAAATAATCATAAAATAATTATTTCTATGTCGGATTTTGTGGTCTCAAAACCACTATTTCGACTAGGCCTAAAATTAGGATATTATAACTCTCCCCCCCTTTAGGGATTTTCGTCCCCGAAAATCTTACCAGAAAAGTGGTCTTCACTTTTAATCTCATATTTGGTGCTGAAGAACTTTCACTTAAACTGTACCTCCAATACATCTCTTTAATTTCTCATATGATCTGAAAGCTTACATCTCAACTCTCAACTGTTCTTAAATTTTCAACCTTTCTTAGTTTCCCATGATATCATGACATAAAACCCGGATCTCAACTTGATTAATGGAGACTGGAATTCCAAGAAATCCAACAATCAAAGAGACCTGAATTTCCATGAATCTGATGAGTAGGAATTCATTCAATACAGATATGATTTATAGATCTCGCCAAACATTTAACAATAGGATACATCACATTTTCCTCTTTCTGCCACGGAAATAATTCTGATATGGCCTCGAGAATAATCCTTCTCATTTCCATCCCAATATCAACACTGACAAGGATAATTTTGATAGATCCCAATGCTCGGCTTTAACCCCTTTAACAACTCTGATTTTATGTAACATCGAATGCTCTAAACTATCACATTACCTCACCGTCTTGTAACACATCACAACACTTACAATCGAGCTTGGAAGCTTGAAAAACCCTAGCCATGGTTTCTCCTTGCTATATTCAGCCATGGGGTTGAAGATGAGCAAAATTGGCTTTTAATTTTGTATTTTAATTCATTTTACCCCTAAATGACCAAAATGCCCTTACTACTAAACTTTCCAAAAATTCCATCCATGTCCAATTTTTGTCCATAAACTTAGAAATTGGTAAAATTTCTATTTAAGACCTCCTAATTAATATTTCAAAACAATTTCATACTAGAAACTTCTAGAATGCAAGTTTTGCAAATTATTTGATTTAGTCCCTAATTTCAATTTAAGCACTTTATGCATAAAATTTCTTGACAAAAATTTCACACAATCATGCAATCATATCATAGACCTCAAAATAATCATAAAATAATTATTTCTATGTCAGATTTTGTGGTCTCAAAACCACTATTTCGACTAGGCCCAAAATTAGGATATTACATCCAAACTGCTCCCATGCACAAGACCTAATACTTTAAGGCCTAAATTTGGGGCGTTACATGAATAAAAACCGTCAAAGAATGTAACTGAGGTTCGAAGCTTTCTAGGCTGGGCCAGTTAATACATACGATTTGTCAAAGGATTCTCCATGATTGCTACTCTAATGATGAGGTTGTTACCGAAAGATGTCAAGTTCGAATGGATAGAAAAGTGATAACAGATTTTTGAGAAATTAAAGGCATTGTTGACTGAGGCTCCGGTTTTGGTACAACCCGAGTCAGGTAAAGAATTCGTGATTTATAGTGATGCTTCCTTAAATGGTTTGGGATGTGTGCTTATGCAAGAGGGTAAAGTCGTAGCTTATACTTCGAGACAATTGAAGCCTCAAAAGAAGAACTATTTGACACATGACTTGGAGTTGGCCGCCATAGTGTTTGCTTTGAAGATTTGGCGACATTATTTTTTTGGTGAGAAATGCCATGTCTATACCGATCACAAAAGTCTTAAGTACTTGATGACTCAAAAGGATTTGAGCTTACGGCAATGAAGATGGTTAGAACTGTTAAAAGATTTGAGCTTGTTATTGATTACCATCCGGGTAAGGCGAATGTGGTCGCCAACGCTTTATGTAGGAAGTTGTTGTTTGCCCTGAGGGCTATAAATACACGGCTGACTTGATCCGATGATGGTTCGATTCTAGCTGAGCTGAGGGCTAGACCAACTTTTCTTCAACAGATTTGTGATGCTCAGAAAGTTGATAAAGAGTTTCAAGCTAAGAGAATTCAGTGTGAGTCCAGCAGTGAACTTAATTTTCTGAGTGACTCCGATGGTTGTTTGAGATTTCGTGGTAGGATTTGTATTCCGAAGGAAACTAAATTGATTTGGAATATTTTACATGAGGCATAGAATGGTTGTTTATCAGTTCACTCGAGCAGTACAAAAATGTATAATGAATTGAAGAAAATGTATTAATGGAATGGTATGAAAAGAGATATCTCAGAATTTGTATCGAAATGCTTAGTTTGTCAGCAATAAAGGCTGAACACCGAGTACCTTCAGGTTTACTTTAGCCAACCATGGTTCCCAAGTGTAAATGGGACCGAATTACTATAGACTTTGTGACAGATTAGCCTTTAACTCCGAGAAAGAGAGATGCCATATAGGTTATTAACGATAGACTGACTAAATCGGCTCATTTTATTCCAGTGCGTACCAATTACTCACTTAATAAGTTAGTCGAATTGTACATTGGTGAAATTGTTAGACTTCATGGAGTACCTATATCGATTGTATCAGATAGAGATTCGAGGTTCACTTCACAGTTTTGGAAAAAGTTACAAGTACAAAGCTGAATTTTAGCATTGCTTTTCATCCACAAATTGATGGTCAATCTGAGTGAGTAATTCAGATTTTGGAAGACATGCTCCAATGCTATATATTAGAACTCCAAGGTAGTTGGAAAAAGTACTTACCGTTGGTGGAGTTTGCCTACAACAACAGTTATCAGTCGAGTTTGAAAATGGCACCTTATGAGGCATTATATGGGTATAAGTGTCAAATGTCATTGTATTAGACCAAGCTCAGAGAAAATTAGATTCACAGAGTTGATTTGGTCAAAGAAACCGAAGATAAGGTGAAGATAATTCATGACTATCTGAAAGCCGCTTCGGATAGGTAGAAATCCTACGCGAATTTGAAACGGAAAAAAAATTGAATATCAAGTAGATGATAAGGTATTTTTGAAAGTGTCTCCATGGAAAAAGGTTTTGAGATTTGGCAAGAAGGGCAAATTGAGTCCTCGTTTTATAGGATCGTATGAGATCACTGAGAGAATAAGGTCGGTTGCCTATCGGTTGGCTTTACAATCCGAGTTGGAAAAGATTCATGATGTATTTCATGTATCTATGTTACGCCGATATAGATCAGATCCTTCACATGAGATTTCACCGGCAGAAGTTGAGATTCGGGAACCGATCAAGATTTTGGCACGAGAAGTTAAACAATTGAGAAACAAAAGCATTGCCTTGGTGAAAGTGTTATGACAAAGACATGGGGTTGAAGAGGCTACATGGCCATGAGGAAACAATACTCGAACCTTTTTACCGATAAGATTTTTAAGGACAAAATTCCCTAAATGGGGAAGAGTTGTAACATCCCGAATTAGGGTCTAGTCGGAACTATAACACCCCTAACCTGTAACCGTCACCGAAAAAGGTTAAGAAGCATTACCAGACTTATAACTCAATTTAGAACAATCATTTATCTGATAACATCTTATCACTGTTAATATGATTCATTCACATCCAATATGTACTTAAATCAAGTATACCAAGCTTAAATTGTAACATCCCGAAATAGGGCTTAGTCGGAATAGTGGTTTCGGGACCACAAATCTAACATCAAAATATTTATTTTATGATTATTATAAGGTCTAGAATATGAGAATATGCATGTGTTAAGATTTCATGAAGAAATTCTTTGAGCAAGGTGTCCAATTGGAAATTAGGGACTAAATTGAATAAATTACAAAACCTGGATTCTAGAAGCAATTTGTATGAAATTGCTTAGATTATAAATTAAAAGGTCTTAAAAAGCAATTTGCCCAACTTCTAAGATTTTGGACAAAAATAGGCTTGTATGGATGAAATTTTAAAGAAAAGGATTTAGGGTATTTTGGTCATTTGGCATTTTAATGAAATAAAATGGGAAAAATGAACCAAAATCAGCTCATTTTCTTCTCCATGCTACCAAAACTTCAAGGGACTCCATAGCTAGGATTTTCAAAATTTTCAAGCTCAATAGTAAGTGCACCCTATCCCCGTTTTCAATGTTCTTTGTATTTTTGAAATCCCAATAGCTTGCTCTCTCCATTTCTACCCATATTTCATGCTAGGGTTAATGTTTAAAAATCTACCCATACATGAGTTACTTGTATTTTGATGGTTTATGGAGGAATATGAAAGTTGAAGGTGTGTTAAACATCTTTTCCTAACTGATTTTCAAGAAAAACACTTAAAGGGACCATTTTGCAAAAGTTGTTAAATATGTGGTAGAAATGTGAAAATAATGGAAAATGTGGGCTGCCATAAGAGGGAAAAGTGTTCATCTAGGCTTGGGTAAGATAGAAATTGCATGTGTTTCATTATACGAGCCTAGGGACTAAATAGTAAAAATGTGAAAGATTAAGGGGCAAAATGGTCAATTGGACTGGGGGTGAAAATTAGGCTCAAAAAGTACAAGATGAGGTGTTAATGATTCAATTTTATTGTTATAGACCTCGAGAAACAAATTCTGGAGGTCGACCGAGGAAAGCAAAAGGTTTCGGAGTAACCGGAACACAACACCGAAACGAGTACCAGGTAAGTTTAGATAACTTAAAGTAAACTCTTAATATGCTAAATTGCATGATTTATGAATATATGACAATTGCATTTGATGATGGCATGAAATTACATGAAATGTACCTTTAAAAATGACATGTTGAAAAATGTCCCGGTTGAGGTTAAATGGGAAGTTCGATGGATAAACCATGAATTATATGTGACTTGAGATCCTGCATGTGTTACAGAAAAGCATTTAGCCCGGACGGGTAATTCAATGATCTCAAGTATGAAAAGGATCTAGCCCAGACGGGTGTTCCTTGAATAATGGAGCTCCCAAATAATATGTTTGCATTATGAATTTAGTCCAGACGGGTAATCCGATTAGGGTCTATATTTAGCCTAGACTGGTAATTCAGATCCGAGCTCATTAAGGGTGTTTGTCGCTATAAGGGATTTAGCCTGGACTTGTAATCCCGACATCACCTTATGAGTTTATGCTACGAGGGATTTAGCCTGGACTGGTAATCCTGCCGTAAAATGTGAGGTTCGCGGGAGTGCATACCTGAAATGATCATTCGTATGAATTGAAGGTGATTGGATAATTCATCAAGATTTCCTAAAAACTCAACGGGACTAACACAAGGTATATGCACAAATGACATGTTGAATGATAAGCTCATCTAAGATAAATTACATGGTGTTTTGTTATGTTACTAACTCATTGATTGAGTGCATGTGATAGGGAAACCATTTTCATAGTCGTTGGTTTCATTATCTAATAAGGATGTATGCTAAATAATCAATAAGTTTACTTTCCAGTTATTCGAGCTTACTGAGCATGTAAATGCTTACCCCTATCTTTTTCCCCATTTTCAGAGCTCGAGGACTCGTAAAGATCAGAAGACGGTTGGAGAGTCTACACACTATCAACTAATTCAACTTTGGTATATAGAAACTTATGTTTTGTTCAATGGCATGTATAGAACTTTTAAGTATTTTGTTATATGTGTCATTTGATTTGCCAAAATGAAGGCATGTAAAGTTATACTTATTTGTTGTACATGGCCATGAAAATTGGCTTATTTTGAAGTACGCTAGGACCTACAAATCTATGCATGTTTATGTTCATATGAAATGGTTTGGTCTTCAATTGGCAATGAGTTATAAAAACGAGCCAATCTTAAATATGTCAAGTAGACATGGAAATCCTTAATTGCAAGATGAGAATTAACTTAGCATGTGTGAAACCAATGACATAAGGTTTACATGCAATGAGATTAATCAAAGTTTCATATTTATAAGTGTATAATTTGGCCTTAACATGCACTAAAGTAACCCATAAGTGTGATTGGTTGGTAGGGAGTGATCAAAGGCTTGGAAAATAGCCTAATAAGGTCCACACGGGTAGACACACGGGCGTGTGTCTAGGCTGTGTGTCCCCTGCACCTAAATTTTAAGTCAGTGTTGTGCACAGGCTAGGCACATAGGCGTGTGTCTTGGCCCTGTGTCCCTAATTGTATGATGAGGTTGAAGTCAATGTTGTACACAGGCTGAGGGCACGGGTGTGTCCCAAGCCACACGGGCGTGTGTGACCACACGGCCCCACCACATGGGCATGTTACACTTCAAAGTAAGGGAAAACTTTTAAAAGTGCCCAAATTTTATCGAATGTTTTTGCTTTTTTTAGTGCCCAAAGTTTATCGAATGTTTTTGGTTTTGTCTCGCACTGCCCCTAGGTGTGTTTTGGGCCTCGAAGGCCTATGTAAGGGACGAGAGGTATATGTTTGAAAAGTTTTAATCTTGGGCAAATTTTGGTGACCCAATTTAATAAGTTTGTAAAGGTGAAATATCGGTAATGCCTAGAACCCTATCCCGGCATCGGATACGGGTGAGGGGGTGTTACGTTTAGTGGTATCAAAGCTATGGTTTAGTCGATTCTAGGCCTACAGTAGAGAGCATTGAGGTTCGCTATACATGCCATTATATGAACGTTGATAGTGTGATATCTCCTAACTGTTTAAATTGTTTTTGAATATAGTAAATGTCTTCCAATCATGCACAAGATGAGTCCGAGGGAGTCGAGAGCCATGCTCCAGCTTCCGTACAACGAGCTGTATCTAGTAGTAGTAGAAGGGTTATGTCTGAAGGTCGAGAATAGGCCCGAGCCACCTTCTTTAACATGATGGATGAATGGTTTGGGGATTATTTGAGGAATCACCCTAACATACCACGACCTCGCCCGCCCCCTAACCAACCTGATGAGGATTTGCCACGAGGTATGGCACGGGTAAGAATTG
Source organism: Gossypium longicalyx (assembly GCA_025698465.1). NCBI lineage: Eukaryota > Viridiplantae > Streptophyta > Magnoliopsida > Malvales > Malvaceae > Gossypium > Gossypium longicalyx. The sequence goes on from CM046997.1 coordinate 82,462,437, forward strand.
GTAAAGCCCCTGTAGATAAGCTCAGAAAGTATAGGGCCGAGAAATTTAAAGCTAAAATTGAGGATGATGCTGAGAGAGCCAAGTTCTGGCTCGAGAATACTACACGGGTATTAGATGAATTATCATGCACACCTGAGAAGTGCTTAAAGTGTGCCGTGTCTCTCTTGAAGGACACTGCGTACCACTGGTGGAAGACCGTATCTTCGGCGGTGCCAAAGGAAAATATCACTTGGGAATTTTTCGCAGAGTTTAGGAAGAAGTGTATCAGTCAAAGGTTCTTAGACTCGAAGCGATAGGAGTTCCTGGAACTCAAACAAGAGAATAATACTGTGCCAGAATACGAAAGGGAGTTTGTAAGGCTAAGTCAGTATGCAACTGAGTGGGTTCAAACCGAGTCAGAAATGTGTAAACGATTCGAGGAAGGTTTGAATGAGGAAATCAAGTTGTTGATTGGGATCTTTGAAATACGAGAGTTCGCCGCATTAGTTGATCGGGCCAAGAAGGCCGAGGAACTCAATAATGAAAGAAAGCGAGCAAAGAGAGAGGCTTGAGTTACGAGCAAGAGATCCAGCGGTAAGACACTCCCATTTTCTACAAAGAAATCAAGGAGCCAACATGAACACTCCAATTCACCTGTAGGATATTTGGGTAGAACGAGAGACTCTAAACGACAAACTCAAAAGTCTTCCTCCCGATGATGACTAGTGTAAGGAGTGTAGATGACCAAAAGCCGAAGTGTAAGAGTTGCAAAAAATTTCAATTTGGAGAATTCCGAATAAAGAGCGGTGTATGTTTCAGATGTGGTTCTCTTGACCACTTTCTCAGGGACTGCCCAGAGCGAATTGAAAAAGAAGTGGAAGTAACCCCGAAGTCGAGTGCTCCCATGGCATGAGATAGACCTCCGAGATACCTTGGAAGTGCTAGTGGTAGTCAAGTTGTAGCCAAAGACACTTCAATATTAGAGGCTCGAGCCCCGGCAAGAACGTATGCAAAACACGCTCGAGAGGAAGCCTCTGCTCCTGACATTATTACGGGTACTTTTTCTCTTTTCAATACATGTGTTATTGCCTTAATTGACCCGGGATCAAAACATTCATACATTTGCATGAGATTGGTGTCTAGTATGAACATACCCATTGAACCTACAAAATTTGTTGTTAAGGTGTCGGACCCACTAAGCAAATCAGTTTTGGTTGATAAAGTCTGTAAGGATTGTCCTTTGATGATTCATGGTCAATGTTTTCTGGCTAACCTTATGTTGTTACCTTTTGATGAGTTTGATGTAATACTTGGTATGGATTGGTTAGCCCTGCATGATGTAATTGTAAATTGTGGTAGCAAATATATTAAATTGAAATGTTTAGATGGTAAGATTCTACGGGTTGATTCAAGATATTTGGGCACGTCGCCAGCTGTAATCACGGCAATGGTTGCTCAAAGATATATGAGAAAAGGGTACGAAGCCTACCTTTCTTTTGTATTGAACACGAAGGAAACGAAGCTGAAGATTGAGACTGTGCCAATAGTATGTGAATATCCAGATGTATTTCGGAAGAATTACCCGGATTACCTCTTGAGAGAGAGATTGAGTTTGGTATTGAATTGGTGTCAGGAACAACTCCCATCTGTATTTCCCTGTACAGAATGGCGCCAACCGAGCTGAAAGAATTAAAAGCACAGTTGTAAGAGCTGACGGATAAAGGTTTTTCAAGGCCAATCTTTTTACCTTGGGGTGCCCCCATATTGTTTGTAAAGAAAAAAGATGGTTCGATGAGACTATGTATAGATTACCGACAATTGAACAAGGTAACTATTAAGAATAAGTATCCTTTGCCAAGGATCGATGACCTATTCGACTAGTTGAGAGGAGCCACTGTGTTCTCTAAAATAGACTTGAGGTCTGGATACTATTAGTTACGTGTGAAGGAATCAGACGTACCAAAGACAGCTTTTGGAACAAGATACGGCCACTATGAATTTCTTGTTATGCCATTTGGATTGACGAATGCACCGGCCGTATTTATGGACCTAATGAATAGGATTTTCGGCCATACTTGGATAAGTTTGCCGTTGTGTTCATTGACGACATCTTAATTTATTCTAAAGATGAGACAGAATATGTGAAGCACCTGAGAACTATGTTGCAGACCTTATGGGAAAAACAAATGTATGCTAAGTTTAGCAAGAGTGAATTTTGGCTCCAAGAAGTTGGATTTTTTAGTCATATTGTTCAGGGTGAAGGCATCCGAGTTGATCCAAGTAAAATCTCTGCTATTGTTGAATGGAAATCGCCTAAAAATGTAACCGAGATTAGAAGCTTTTTGGGCTTAGCCGGTTACTACCGAATATTTGTGAAAAGATTCTCCATGATAGCAACTCCAATGATGAGGTTGCTACAGAAAGAAGTTAAGTTTATATGGACAGAAAAGTGTTAGCAGAGTTTCGAGAAGTTAAAGACATTACTGACTGAAGCTCCTGTTTTAGTATTACCTGAGCCGGAAAAAGAATTTGTGGTCTACAGTGATGCATCCTTGACCGGACTGGGTTGTGTACCTATGCAAGATGGCAAGGTGATAGCCTACACTTCACGGCAGTTGAAGCCACACAAGAACTATCCGACACATGATTTAGAGCTCACCGCCATTGTCTTTGCCTTGAAAATCTGGAGGCATTATTTATATGGTGAGACTTGTCGTATATTTACAGATCACAAGAGTTTGAAGTATTTGATGACTCAAAAAGAATTGAATCTGAGACAGCGGAGATAGTTAGAACTAATTAAAGATTATGAACTGATCATTGACTATCACCCGGGAAAGGCGAATGTGGTCGCTGATCCGTTGAGTAGAAAATCCTTGTTTGCTCTGGGAGCCATGGATGCTCAATTAGCATTGCTCGATGATGGTTCGATCTTGGCAGAGCTGGAGGCTAGGCCGACATTTCTTTAGGAAATCTATGATGCTCAACCTAATGATAGAGACCTGCAGGCTAAAAGGACTCAATGTAAGTCGGGCAATGAATCAGATTATCAGATCGGTCCTGATGGATGTTTGATATTCAAAGATAGAGTCTATGTACCTAAAGATGATGAGATTATTCAAAAAAATATTACAAGAAGCGCATAATAGTCGTTAGTCTATTCATCCGGGAACTACCAAGATGTACAACGATTTGAAGAAAATGTACTGGTGAAACAGCATGAAAAGAGACATTTCTGAATTTGTATCAAAATGCCTGATATGTCAGCAAGTTAAAGCTGAACATCAAGTGCCTTTTGGTTTGTTACAGCCTGTGATGGTCCCCGAATGGAAGTGGGACAAAGTTACTATGGATTTTGTGATAGGATTACCATTGACTCCGAAAAGGAAAGATGTTATATGGGTTGTGGTGGATAAGTTGACAAATTCAGCTCATTTCATTCTGGTAAGAACAGATTACTCTCTTGATAGATTGGCCGACTTGTACATATCTGAGATTGTGAGATTACACAGGGTACCATTGTCGATTATTTCAGACAGAGACCTGAGGTTCACTTCGAGATTCTGGAAGAAGTTACAAGAAGCCCTGGGTACAAAGTTGAATTTTAGTACGGCTTTTCACCTGCAAACTGATGGTCAATCTGAATGGATGATTCAGATTATTGAAGATATGTTACGATGTTGCATCCTCGAATTTCAGGGTAGCTGGGAAAAGTACTTGCCATTGGTAGAATTTGCCTGCAACAATAGTTTTCAAACAAGTTTAAAGATGGCACCTTATGAGGCCTTGTATGGTAGAAAGCGTCGAACTCCATTGTATTGGACAGAACTCAAGGAAAGTCAAGTTCATGGGGTTGATCTGATTAAGGAAACTGAAGAAAAGGTTAAAGTGATACGAGATTGTTTAAAAGCGGCATCGGATAGGCAAAAGTCATATGCTGATCTAAAAAGAAAAGAGATTGAGTTCCAAGTTAGAGATAAAGTAACCTTAAAAGTATCTCCATGGAAAAAGGTGTTGAGATTTGGTCGGAAAGGCAAATTGAGTCCGCGATTTATCGAACCGTATAAGATAACTGAAAGAGTTGGACCATTAGCTTATCATTTGGCATTGCCACCCGAATTGGAAAAGATTCATGACGTGTTCCATGTATCCATGTTAAGGCGATATCGATCAGACCCCTCTCATGTGATATCACCAGCAGAGATTCAGATTAGACCAGACATGACCTTTGGAGAGGAACCGGTCAAGATTATGGCTCGTGAGGTTAAACAGTTGAGAAATAAAAGTGTGGCTTTAGTAAAGGATCTACGGTATCGACATGGTGTAGAAGAGGCTACAGGGAAGCCAGAAGAAACCATGAAAAGCCAATATCTGAACCTATTTACTGGTAAGACTTTCGAGGACAAAAGTCCCTAATGGGGGGAGAAATGTAACATCCCAAAATAGGGCCTAGTCGGAATAGTAGTTTTGAGACCACAAATCTGACATCAAAATATTTATTTTATGATTATTATGAGGTCTAAAATATGAGAATATGCATGTGTTAAGATTTCATGAAGAAATTCTTTAAGCAAGGTGTCCAATTAGAAATTAGGGACTAAATTGAATAAATTAAAAAACATGGATTCTAGAAGCAATTTTTATGAAATTGCTTTAGATTATAAATTAGAAGGTCTTAGAGAGCAATTTTCCCAATTTCTAAGATTTTGGACAAAAATGGGCTTGCATGGATGAAATTTTAAAGAAAGGGCTTAAGGGCATTTTGGTCATTTGGCATTTTAATAAAATAAAATGGGAAAAATGAACCAAAATCAGCTCATTTTCTTCTCCATGCTGCCAAAACTTCAAGGGACTCCATAGCTAGGGTTTTTAACATTTTCAAGCTCAATAGTAAGTGCACCCTAGCCCCGTTTTTAAGGTTCTTTGTATTTTTGAAATCCCGGTAGCTTGCTCTCTCAGTTTCTACCCATATTTCATGTTAGGGTTCATGTTTAAAAATCTACCCATACATGAGTTACTTGTATTTTTATAGTTTATGGAGGAATATGAAAGTTGAAGGTGTGTTAAACATCTTTTCCTAAGTGATTTTCATGAAAAACCCCTAGAGGGACCTTTTTACAAAAGTTATTAAATATGTGGTAGAAATGTGAAAATAATGGAAAATTTGGGCTGCCATAAGAGGGAAAAGTGTTCAGCTAGGCTTGGGTAAGATAGAAATTGCATGTGTTTCATTATACGAGCCTAGGGACAAAATCGTAAAAATTTGAAAGATTAGGGGCAAAATGGTCATTTGGATCGAGGGTGAAAATTAGGCTCAAAAAGTACAATTTGAGGTGTTAATGATTCAATTTTATTGTTATAGACCTCGAGGAACAAATTCTGGAGGTCGACTAAGGAAAGCAAAAGGTTTCAGAGTAACCGGAACACAACAACGAAACGAGTACCAGGTAAGTTCGGATAACGAGTACCAGGTAAGTTCGGATAACTTAAAGTAAACTCTTAATATGATAAATTGCATGATTTATGAATATATGACAATTGCATTTTATGATGGCATGAAATTACATAAAATGTACCTTTAAAAATGACATGTTGAAAAATGTCCCGGTTGAGGTTAAAAGGGAAGTTCGATGGATAAACCATGAATTATATGTGACTTGAGATCCTGCATGTGTTGCAGAAAAGGATTTAGCCCAGACGGGTAATTCGATGATCTCAAGTATGAAAAGGATCTAGCCTGGACGGGTGTTCCTTGAATGATTGAGATCCCGAAGAATATGTGTGCATTATGGATTTAGTCCGGACTGGTAATCTGATTAGGGTCTGCATTTAGCCTAGACTGGTAATTTAGATTCGAGCTCATTAAGGGTGTTTGTCGCTATATGGGATTTAGCTTGGACTGGTAATCTCGACATCACCTTATGAGTTTATGCTATGGGGGATTTAGCCTAGACTGGTAATCCCGCTGTAAGATGTGAGGTTCGCAAGAGTGCTTACCTGAAATGATTGTTCGTATGAATTGATGGTGATTGGATAATTCATCGAGATTTCCTAAAAACTCAACCGGACTAACACAAGGTATATGCACAAATGACATGTTGAATGATGAGCTCATCTAAGATAAGTTACATGGTGTTTTGTTATGTGACTAACTCATTGATTGAGTGCATGTGATAGGGAAACCATTTTCATATTCGTTGGTTTCATTATCTAATAAGGATGTATGCTAAATAATCGGTAAGTTTACTTTCCATTTATTCGAGCTTACTAAGCATGTAAATGCTTACCCCTCTCTTTTTCCCATTTTTAGAGCTCGAGGACTCGTAAAGATCTGAAGACGGCTGGAGAGTCTACACACTATCAACTAATTCAGCTTTGGTATATAGACACTTATGTTTTGTTAAATGGCATGTATAGAAATTTTATATATTTTGTTATATGTGTCATTTGATTTGCCAAAATGAAGGCATGTAAAGTTATACTTATCTGTTGTACATGGCCATGGAAATTGGCTTATTTTGAAGTAGGCTAGGACCTACAAATCTAGGCATGTTTATATTCATATGAAATGGTTTGGTCTTCAATTGGCAATGAGTTATAAAAACGAGCCAATCTTAAATATGTCAAGTAGACATGGAAATACTTAAATGCAAGATGAGAATTAACTTAGCATGTATGAAACCAATGACATGAGGTTTACACGCAATAAGGTTAATCAAAGTTTCATATTTATAAGTTTATAATTTGGCCTTAACATACACTAAAGTAACCCATAAGTGTGATTGGTTTGTAGGGAGTCATCAAAGGCTTGGAAAATAGCCTAATAAGGTCCACACAGGTAGACACACGGGTGTGTGTCTAGGCTGTGTGTGACACACGGCTCACCCTCATGGGTGTGTGGTATGGCCGTTTGTCCCCTGCACCTAAATTTTTAAGTCAATGTTGTGCACGGGCTAGGCACACGGGCATGTGTCTTGGCCCTGTGTCCCTAATTGTATGATGAGGTTGAAGTCAGTGTTGCACACGTTGAGGGCACGGGCGTGTCCCAAGCCACACGGGCGTGTGTGACCACACGGCCCCACTATACGGGCGTTACACTTCAAAGTAAGGGAAAATTTTCTAAAGTGCCCAAAGTTTATCGAATGTTTTCGGTTTTGTCCCGCACTGCCCCTAGGTGTGTTTTGGCCCTCAAAGGCCTGTGTAAGCGATGAGAGGTATATGTTTGAAAAGTTTTAATCTTGGGCGAAATTTCGTGACCCGATTTAGTAAGTTTGTAAAGGTGAAATACCAGAAACGCCTCGAAGCCTATCCTGGCATCGGATACAGGTGAGGGGTGTTACATAAATCATGCATTCGGGAATAAATTTATAACATATAAAAATTTCAGAAACTTAGAAAAATTTTCACATTTCAAGTGTCACACGCCCGTGTGAACAGGTCGTGTACTTCACACGGCTGATTGACACGCCCGTGTCTTAGATTGTGTAGAAATAGGGCATACATACTGACTTGCACGACACGACTGAGGACACGACCGTGTGCCAAGCCGTGGGAAAGTTAGGAAGGTTACTGACTTGAGTCACACAGTTAGCCACACGTCCATGTGCCAGCCAGTGTACCACACACTGCCAGTAGACACGCCCGTGTGTCTAGGCCGTGTCAAAATTGTAGGGTATACTGACTTAATTCAAAAAGGTACTCCAGGGGGCACACGACCGTGCAACATGACCGTGTGTCACACACGACTGAGACACACACTCGTGTCCCTACCCATGTGGACAAAAATAGGCTATTTGCAAAGTCATTTTGCCACCCTAAAAAAAAACGCACAAGCATTTACAAGCATAATTGACCACATTTTCACAGCTCAATAAGTAGCCAAAATATTCATTTCAATACACATTATAAGCCATATCAAACCTACCAATTACATATCCAAATACCTATTTAACAATATGCACAATCCATTCACTTAACAAACACATATTAGGACTTTATTTATATAATTTCATTCCATCATTCCTTGCCAAAACATACCTTAATTTAACACTTCAATTCAACCAAAACATAACATCAAAATAAGCCAAATCACATGGCTTAACTTATATACAAAGATATGCCAAAATTATGATATAAAGTAACATAACTATCATTCTTTAAATTAGCCTATACATGTCAAATTTACAAATTCACAAGTTCAAAGGTACCAATCAAGAATTGGATAGTGTGATGTGCAACTTTGACTTTTCCAAAACGAGTGAGCTAATGAATATCTATAAAACATAGAAAAAGAAACAGAGTAAGCTTTATAGCTTAGTAAACCCGAATAATTCAGAATTAAACTTACCGTTCATACTTAATCAAAGCAACATTTAAAATGCCAACAATTCAATTAACCAACACCTAATCACAAGTATCCATCATATATTAGTCATTTGACAAAAACATGAAGCCATCCATTAATACAACACTTTGTATTATTTCAAAATTCACATATCATATATATAACATTAGTAACATTTATAATCCGTAATTTATCCGTATAACAGTATTTAGGCCTATAGAACTTATTAGAATTTCAAAGGATAATCGAGTGAACATCATCAATAATCCGTCAATTCATTAACCTATATGCTCTTTCAAGCCATAATCAGTAAGCTCCTCCTGAGCTGATAACAGTAAGCTCTAATGAGTTGAAACAGTAAGCTCTATCAAGCTGATCAGTAAGCTCATACAAGCTAAAACGGTAAGCTCCAATGAGCTGAAATAGTAACCTCTTAAGAGCTGATATATCGGTAAGTTCATACGAGCTGTGGTGAGTCTGCATCAAATGCAGAAGCTCGACCAAAATGGTAATCTCAGTATCATGTGACTCGTATCCAATGAATTAATATAGTTCAAACAGGGCTCGGTAATAAATACACTTTTACCATTAAAGCATTCATACTTCAAGTATTTCAATTATATATATTCATTTCAATAATTAAAAGCATATAAAAGTTCGATTCTAATTATACGAACTTACCTCGTATTTGCTCGTATAACCGTCGTCTACTCGTCTACCTTTCATTTCCCTCGATCTAATTCTAGTAATTGTTTATCTTGATCTATATATTATCAAATTTAATATTTTTAGTAACCATTTAATTCAATTCACATATATTTGGCAAATTACCCATTTGCCCCTATACTTTTAACTATTTTACAATTTAGTTCTTTTTACACAAAATAGTAAATTGATGCAATTTACCTTAACCCATATATAGCTGAATTTCACATAACCTCATAGCAACCCATAATTTCATTTTTTTCACATTTTCAACCACAACATTTCTATCTTTCACAATTTAATCCCTAATTCTCATTTTTGTCAAAAATCATTTTACAAAACTAGTTCAACTATCATCAAGCTTCCATAATCTATCATTAAACATCAAAGAACTCAAGTATTCAACAATGGAACTTTACAAAATCATGAACAAATTCAAAAATTAAGGTACGAGCTAGCTAAATTAAGCTGCAACGAGCTCAAAAACGTAGAAATCATTAAAAATCGAGCTAAAACCGTACCTTAATGAGTTAGAAGAGCTTAGTCAAACCTTGCCCTAAAAATGGTGATTCTTTCTTGCTAAAATCGGCATGAAGAAGATGAATGAACCATAATATGGCTTTGTTTTAATTAATTATTCATTATTAAGCCATTTACAAAATTAACCTTTATTAAAACATATAAAAATCATGCAAATTATGGACATAAATGTCCACTAACATTAACAAGGGTATATTATCAACTTAAGGACTTCCAATATTAATTTCATAGCCATTTGAGTCATTTAACTAATAGGTCTTATATTTTACGCGTTATGCGATTTAGTCCTTTTTACCGAATTAAGCATTTAAACTATAAAATTTCTTTACGAAACTTTCACATATTTAATCTATCATACTGTAGACCTTATTAAAATAATAAAATTAATACTTTGACTTTAGATTTGTGGTCCCAAAACCACTATTCTGATTTGACCTAAAAATAGGTTGTTACAACTCTCCCGCCTTTAGGGATTTTAGTCCCCGAAAATCTTACTAGTTAACAGGTTAGGGTACTATTTTCACATAGCTTCCTCAAGTTTCCACGTAGCTTCCTCTATCCCGTCTTTATGGCAAAGAACCTTTACAAATCACAATACGTTTATTTATCAATTCTTTGATTTCTCGAGCCAAAATTCTGATTGGTTCTTCGTTATACGATAAATCAGACTGTATCTCTACTTCAACGAGAGAAATCACATGTGACGGATACAATCTGTATCGACGTAGCATCGAAACAAGAGAAACATTATGTATCTTTTCAAGCTCAGACGATAACAATATTTGATATGCTACAGGCCCTATTTTTCAATAATCTCATACAGCCCGATGAATCGCGGACTTAATTTTCCTTTTAGGCCGAAACGAAGAATTTTCTTCCACGGTGACACTTTCAAGAATACTCGATCTCTGACCTGAAATTCTATTTCTTTATGTTTCAAATCCACATATGATTTCTACCTATCCGAAGCTGCTTTTAAACTGTCGCGAATCACTTTCACTTTTTCTTCAGTTTCTCTGATCAATTCAACCCCGTGAATCTTTTTCTCACTCAATTCAGTCCAATATAAAGGAGTTCGACATTTACGACCATACAAAGCCTCGTACGGTGCCATCTTTATACTCGTTTGGAAACTGTTGTTGTACCCAAATTCAATCAATGGTAAATATTTTTCCCAACTGCCCTAAAACTCTAAAATACAACATCTCAACATGTTTTTGAGAACTTGAATAACTCTCTCAGTCTGACCGCCAGTCTGAGGATGAAAAGCAGTACTAAAATTCAACTTTGTTCCCAGAGCCTCTTGCAATTTCTTCCAGAACCACGACTTAAATCTCAGATCTCTATCAGAAATAATGGATATTGGCACACCGTGTAATCGAACAATCTCAGAAATGTACAATTCTACTAGTCTATCAAGTGGGTAATCTGTACGCACTGGAATAAAATGAGTAGATTTCATTAGTCGATCAACGATAACCCAGATAGCATCTTTCTTTTTTGGAGTTAGAGGCAATCCCGACACGAAATCTATTGAAACTCTATCCCATTTCCACTCGAGAATCATTACAGGTTGTAGTAAACCCGATGGTACTTGATGTTCAGCTTTGACTTGTTGACATATCAAACATTCCGATACAAACTTTGATATATCCTATTTCATACCCGACCTCTAGTACAGCTATTTCAAATCGTTATACATCTTGGTACTACCCAGATGAACAGAAAAATGACTATTGTGTGTTTCATGCAGAATTTTCTGAATAAGCTCTGTATTTTTTGTTACACAAATTCTATTTCAAAACATTAAATAGTCATAAGTTCCAATATGAAATTCTAAATCCGAATTAGACTCACATTGAATTTGTTTAGCTTATAGTTCACGATCATCTTTCTAAGCTTCATAAATTTGTTGAAGAAATACCAGTTTAGCTCTTAATTTAGCTAAAATAGACCCATCATCACATATCATCAACTGAGTGTTCATTGCTTGTAACGTAAATAGTGATTTTTGGTTCAAAGCATCATCAACAACAATAGCTTTTCCTGAGTGATAATCAATCACAAAGTCATAATCTTTCAATAACTCGTGTAATGCTCTGATTTTTGGGACTTTTCAGGATTTTTGCTAGTTTTGGTGAATCTTGATTTTTGGTATCATTTGATTGTATAAATCATGTTTAAGAATGTTAGTGGGCCTCTAGAAGGCCCAAGACTAAGATAAAACCTGGTAGATTTAATAATTTTGATTTTAAAAGAGAAGGGAGTTCTGGTGTATTGGGCTTTTAAGATTAAATGGGTAGAATAGGCCACAAGTAGACCTGTGGTAAAGTGGTAGGGTGACGCCACTAAGGTGCTGAAAGGTGGCATGTGGAAGTCAAGGGGGAGCTGAGGTTCAAGTCACAAGGTAAGCAAATAAAGGTATTATTTTTATAAGCAGGAATGGTATGTGATGGAACTCAGGTGAAACTCTGTCAGGAAGAGTTTGAGTTGCTCAGAAGATTGAGTAAAGGAGGGATAAGGGGAGAAAATCAAGGAGTCTGAGTAGAAAGCAAGAGTTGGTCGTATAGGGGACTCTGTAAGTGCACACTCGGTTAGGTCTCTTAGTGATAGCAATCTCGGCATTTGGGTTAGTGGTTGCCAAATTCTTTTTGTGCATTTTCGGGATTTGTTTGGTCATTCTCCTGTTTTACCGAAATAGGGTAGGGTACTTTAGGTTCTTCTCTTTTCTTTCTTTTGCTAGAAGCCGAAGCCTACACTCTACATTTGTGCTGACTTGTGTAAGACAAAAACTATCATCCTTTCTTTTCTTCAAAAACCGAATTCTCTGATCTTCTCCCCTCTTCTTTTCTCTTTTCTTATTGACCCTCATCTTCTTCACCTTTATTTTCCCTCAAAACCAAATACCTGCTGCCGATTTCTCTTTATCCGAACCTATATCCTCCATATTTCTCTTCTTCTTTTCCTCATTAACCTCAATCAAAGCTGGTTAGCCAAATCCCCTTTGAAGTCAAACCTCTCATCCTTTCTTTCAAACCGAAACTTTTCTACACTAAGGTACTTCAGAAGCTGAATCTTTGATTATACTTTTCCCTTCTTATGCGGTGGTTGGATCTACAGTAGATCAGGAGTAGTGTCATAACGTTTTAGGTAAGTGCTCGAATCTTTCATTAGTTACTCATGTTTTAAGGTAAAAGTCGAAATCCCTATCAACTAGGGGTGGCTAACGTTTGGACTAAGGGCGTATTAGCTTCTTTCTTTTGGTTTTGTGTGCGCTAGTGTGGACAAGCGGACATCCAGCAAAGGGCTTGAAGGCTAACACTGTTGGACATCTAGATCTAGTCCAAATTTCGGCAAAGGTAAGAACTTTAGGGCCTAAAGTGTTAATGGTCGAATATCTTAAGGGAGTTTAATACATGATAGTTATCGACTTGTAGTATAACATATGGGTAACCAATTGTAGGATATCGTAAGGGGATCCCGTCATCAATTCATCACAAAACAGGTGTGTAAACGACACCCACTCATAGACTAGATCGGCAGAAGTTGAAAAGCCGAAATGCTGAAAAGCTAGTATTTTGTGAACTTGCGAGCGTGCGAGCGCTCGTGAGATAGTTTGTTTGTTAATCCTGGTAATCTTAAGCTGTATGATTGCAGAGTGCGCAATTTCGTGCACTTCGGTATATTTGGGTTTAATTGGCCGAAAAGGGGTTAATGGGCTAACGGGCCCAATTCGGTAAAAATGCTCAGTAAGTGGTTCTGTTAATACGTTGATGGTTGTAATATGCATAAAAATCCTAAAATAGTAAATTCACTAAATAACCCTAAGTATGAAAATTACCACTATATCCCTAGGTGCAAAATGACCGTTCTACCCTAGGGTTGATTTTGACTGAATTGCATGGTATTCAAATTCTGTTTGTGATATGCCATGACATGTATATCTGTTGCATGGGATAAGGGTTATTTTGACGGAGGAAGCGTTCTGGTGGCACTGCCACAAATATCTATTCTGGTGGCTCTGCCACAATATCTATATCTGGTGACTCTGTCACAATATTTGTTCTGGCAGCCATGTTGCAAATTCTATGGTGTGTAGCGGATGGGTGGGTCGAGTTGTCTCCCCACATGGTGTAAGGTTGGTACGGGGGTGTATACGGATGGATATGGGTTGGGTTTTCTGCATACATGATATTTCTATTCTGCATCTGTTGTGGGCCTATGGGCTTCATTCTGAATTTTGTATAGCGCTAAGGCCAAACTTAATTTGTTTTTGTGGTTTGTACTGATCTGGACTATGGTTGGGTTATTTTACACACTGAGTTTTCCAAACTCACCCCTTGATTTTATCCATACAGGTAACCCCCAACCATAGTGGACTTGGAGCTGTGAGGGATTCGGAGTGGCCACATGTTTTGCAAGCTCGGTTTTCTTCTTATGACTTGATTAGTTATTATTTACCTTAATTATTTTGGGTTTTAGTTGTAATAAGGCTGCTTAAATTATTTTTAATTACTTTAGTATAATTGTTAGCTTAGGCGTGATATTGTTTAAAATGTTTGAAATCGAATAGCTCTAGGGCACGTTTTGAAAAAAAAAGATAAAAAGAAATTACCTGATTTCAAAATATCACAAAACAAGACAAAGCTTCCTAAACGAAAACGTTCTCAAAATTAATAAGAGTTTTCAAATGATTTAAAACAAAATGGTTTTCCTGAACAACCACTCAGTTAAAGTGTGGCAATGGTTGTGTGCATGTCTAGGAGTGGATCCGTGGAGAGCTTGGTACTTAAGCAGTCTAATAGACTCACCTCCTCTTTTACTGGCATCCTACCTAGTGCACAGCTTCTATTCACTTTAAGCTATAACGAAGATACTCTTAAAACACAAAGAAAGATTTTTTATAGAACATGACTTTTACAGTGACGCTTCAGTTTGACATTGCGAATTCGGCCGTAACGTCTGGGCCGGGTTTGGGGGTGTTATATTTAGTGGTATCAGAGCCCGGTTGCAACAACTCGACTGTAGAATGGGTTTAAAAAAGATTTTTTTAAAAATTGCCTTCGGAATTCGTTTTTAATATTTTTCTAAGAAGGTGGCACACCGAATCTCCGGCCCAAGCCTGTAAGTATCATTCTAAATTTTTCTGAATGTTTCTGAATTATCAGCTTTATGCCTGTACTAAAACCCTATTATGATACTCTAGTTAAGGTGATAGTGGAACTGTAGGAATTTTGATAACTAAACTGAGACTGTAGCTAGGCTACGATTCCGCGAAAACCAAACTCTGAATTACTGTCTATTCATAAAACATCTATAATAAACACTGAAATATTTAATTGATGCATAAAATTCGTAATCAGATAATACGACATGAGTACGAGAGCAGCTCGTGGAAGAGGCCGTGGACGTGGTCAAGGTAGTGCACGGGCTAGATCTTCGTCTTCAAGACATATACCGGCGGCAAGTGCACCGGTACCACTCGCAACAGAAGCAGAGTCTCATGTTCGAGGTGCCGGGGATGACGCTCTATCTTAGGCAATGCTTCGTGTTCTGGAAAGGGTTGCTGGGGCAAGTACGGTTAACAAAATTCGGGGGTCTATTTCTGAGTGACTCCGGGCTAATGGAGTGGAGATCTTTAGGGGCGTATCTGGTGTAGACCCGAATGTTTCTGAGTATTGGTTAGAGGCTACGGAATGGATTATGGATGATTTGGACTGTTCCGTAGAGCAGAAGCTGAAGAAAGCCATATCATTGCTACGGAATGAGGCTTATCAATGGTGCCTCATTGTGAGAGATAGGACCCTTGCTGACAAGGTGACTTGGGAGCTGTTTAAGATGGTCTTCAAGGGAAAGTATGTTGGGGCGAGTTATGTGGATGCCCGCAGGAAGGAATTTCTGAATTTGGTACAAAGGGGTAAGACAGTTGCTGAGTACGAGGCTGAGTTTCTGAGGCTGAGCCGGTATGCCGTGGGGATAATCGCTATAGAGTACGAACGTAGTATGCGCTTTGAGGATGGTCTTAGAGATGAACTTAGGGTGCTAATTGCTCCGCAGAGGGAGCGTGACTTTGCTGCTTTGGTGGAGAAAGCTAAGATAGCTGAGGAGGTGAAGCGTACTGAAAGACAGAATCGTGAGAAGGATCGAAACTATTTTCGGAGGGATTCGAGACCCTCGGGTGGTGTAAATAGGAGTGCTAAAAGGGTAAGAGTAGAAGAGCCGGTTCGAGCAGTTCCGATGAATGTTGTTAGACCACAAGTTTGTAGGGACTGTGGTAAGGTACATCTGGGCGAGTGTAGGAAACGTTCTGGTGCTTGTTTCCAATGCGGATCTATGGAGCATAAAGTCAAGGACTGTCCTCAGAAAACAGATCAGGTTCAAGTTGCAGAACAGAGGATTGCTCAACCAATAAGAGGTAGGCCGCAACCATTGAGAGGACATGGACAAGGTAGGGGTGGCAATGGAAATAGACGAGGTCGAGGAGTACCTGGCAGAGGGGTCAGGAATGCTGAGGCTCGATAGCCAACATTGGTGTATGCAGCTCATCGTCGGGAGGAGGGTGATACACCCGACATCATAATTGGTACGTTCTTGATTTTTAGCATGCCATACACTGCTTTGATAGATGTTGGATCTACTTATTTGTATATTACATGTGTCATATCTGGGTCGTTGGGTGTGCAGTCTGAGGAGATTGTGAGTGGGGTATCTATACTAAGTCCTTTAGGCCACTCGGTTAGGGTAGACAAACTGTATAGAGATGTGCCTTTAGAAACTCAAGGGAAAATTTTCTCTGGAGACTTGATGAAGTTACCGTTCAGAGAATTCGACGTCATTCTGGGGATGGATTGGCTGGTTAAGCATAGGGAAACTTTGGGCTGTGCAGTTAAGCGTATGGTGTTAAGGACCGCTGAGGGTGAGGAGGTCATGATGATAGGTGAGCGAAGGGATTATTTGTCCAATGTGGTGTCGACATTGAGAGCCAAGAAGTGGATTCGTAAGGGCTTTGAGGTGTATTTGGCATTTATAAATCAGTCAGAGACTGAGGGTCTGACAGTGGATAAAGTTAGAATCGTTAAAGAGTTTCAAGATGTTTTTCCAGAGGAGCTTTCGGGATTGCCTCCGAACCGAGAAGTCGAGTTTGGAATTGACTTGTTGCCTGGAATGGCACCAGTGTCCATTGCACCATACAGGATGGCACCGAATAAGTTAGTGGAGATGAAAGCACAGATTCAAGAGTTGTTGGATAGAGGCTTTATTAAGCCGAGTGTGTCCCCGTGGGGAGCACCGGTATTGTTTGTGAGAAAGAAGGATAGGACGATGCGAATGTGCATCGATTATCAGCAGTTGAACAAACTGACGATTAAGAATAAGTACCCTCTGCCAAGAATCGACAACCTGTTTGACCAACTTAGAGGAGCTTCAGTATTCTCCAAGATCGATCTTCGATCTGGATATCATCAGTTAAGGGTCAAGCAGGTAGATATTCATAAGATGGTATCCAGGACTCGGTATGGTCATTACGAGTTTTTGGTTATGCCATTTGGTTTGACAAACGCTTCTGTAGCATTTATGGATCTGATGAATCGGGTATTCCAACCATTTTTGGATCGGTTCGTAGTTGTTTTTATTGACGATGTTTTGGTATATTCTGAAACCGAGGAGAAGCATGATGAGCACCTCCACTTTGTGCTGTAAGTGTTGAGGGAGAAGGAACTTTATGCGAAATTCAGTAAGTGTGAATTCTGGTTGAGGGAGGTAACCTTCTTAGGTCATGTTGTTTCCGCTGAGGGGATCAATATGGACCCTCGAAAGATTGAAGCGATTCTGGAGTGGAAGCCACCTAGGTCGGTGTCAGAAATTTGGAGTTTCTTGGGTTCGGCATGGTACTATAGAAGGTTTGTGGAAGGTTTTTCTGTGTTGGCAGCACCTTTGACAAAGCTTATAAGGAAAGGAGCACCGTTTATTTGGACCGAGAAGCAACAGAAAGCTTTTGAGAAGTTGAAGGAAGTTCTGACCGAGGCACCTGTATTAATTCAGCCGGAGTCTGGGAAGGATTTTACCATGTATAGTGACACATCACATGTGGGTTTGGGCTGCGTGTTGATGCAAGAGGGTAAGGTGGTTGCTTATGCATCGCGACAGCTTAAGCCTCACGAAATAAACTATCCTACTCACAACCTAGAATTGGTAGCGGTAATCTTTGCACTTAAGATTTGGAGACATTACCTATATGGAGAAAGATGTGTCATATACACAGATCATAAGAGTCTTAAGTACTTGCTGACTCAGAAGGAGCTGAACCTTAGGCAACGAAGATGGATAGAGTTACTTAAGGATTATGACTGTTCAATTGAGTATCACCTAGGCAAGGCTAATGTGGTAGTTGATGCTCCAAGCCGAAGAGTTGTATCTGATCTGAGGGCAATGTTTGCTCGTTTGAGTCTGTATGATGATGGTAGTCTGTTGGCTGAGTTGCAAGTAAGGCCAGCCTGGGTGGATCAGATTAAGGAAAAGCCGTTGAAGGATGAGTCTTTAGTTTCTCGATTTCAACAAGTTAAAAAAGGGGAAACTTTTGAGTTTGGGTTGAATAGTGAAAGAATTATGTGTTTCCGAGGAAGAGTTTGCATTCCGAAGGACTCTGACTTAAGGTAGTCAATTCTGAAAGAAGCTCATAGAGGACTTTGTGCTATGCATCCTGGAGGGAATAAGTTGTATCGCGACTTGCGAGAATTGTATTGGTAGCCTGGGCTTAAACGAGAAGTAACAGAGTTTGTGGGGAAATGTCTAACTTGCCAGCAAGTGAAAGCTGAGCATCAACTACCTTCCGGACTTTTACAGCCAGTGAAGATACCACTTTGGAAGTGGGAGAAGGTAACCATGGACTTTGTGAGTGGGCTACCCTTGACACCAATGAAGAATTACTCGGTTTGGGTGATTGTGGATAGGTTGACCAAATCTGCTCATTTCATACCTATCCGAACTGACTATTCACTTCAGAAGTTAGCTAAGTTGTATGTGGCGGAGATCGTTCGAATTCATGGAGTCCCAGTCTCAATTATTTCTGACCAGAATCCTAGGTTCACATCTCGATTTTGGCAAAAGTTACATGAGGCGTTGGGAACGCGATTGAACTTTAGCACGGCTTTTCATCCTCAGACTGATGGTCAGTCGGAAAGAGTCATTCAGATTTTGGAAAACATGTTGAGGGGATGCGTTATTGACTTCCGAGGTAGTTGGGAAGATTACTTGCCATTGGCAGAGTTTGCGTATAACAACAGTTATCAGGAAAGTTGTAACACCCCAGACCCGGCCCAGACGTTATGGCCAGATTTGACGTGTCACATGGACTTACGACTTAGTATGCATTCGTTGGTTTAAGTGATTAGGGTAATCTTTGTAAAAACAGCAATTGAATGAAAAGCCGATTTATCAATCTTTAGGCTATCCATTTGTCGTGCTTGTTGAGTCTTGAAAACGTTCATTAATTTTAAAAACCCGCGTAGCCTAACACTAGCAGTTTCGACGTAGTATAAATATAATCAAAAAATAAAAACCATAGCGGAAAGAGAAATTTATATAGCGGCCTTATTACAACTTAAAACCCAAAATTAAATCAGAATATAAAAATAATAAAAAATAAGCTAACTTAGAAAAACCAGCTTTGCAGATGATGTGGCCACTCCGAATCCCTCACAGCTCCAAGCCCACTATGGTTGGGGATTTCCTACAAGGATGAAAATAAAGGGTGAGTTTGGTAAACTCAGTGTGTAACATAACCCAACCATAGCCCAAAACAGATCAAACCTCAGAGTCAGACTTATCTAGGCCTTGGCCCAGTACAGAAATCATAATAAAACTTATAGGCCCATAGTAGATATAGAACAAATATATCATGAATGCAGAAATCCCAACCCAGAGCCATCCATAACACCCCCGTACCAGCCTTACACCATGTGGGGAGACTACTCGACCCACCCAACCGCTACACACCATAGAAATTGCAGCGAGGCTGCCAGATATTGTGACGAAGTCACCAGATACAGATATTGTGGCGAGGCCACCAGAACATATATATATATATATGTTTATATATGTGGCGAAGCCACCAGATTGCAGCAAGGCTACCAGATATTGTGACGCAGTCACCAGAACAGATATATATGTGGCGAGGCCACCAGATTGCAGTGAGGCTGCCAGAACGCTTCCTCCATCAATATAAACCCATGTCTCATGCAACAGAATAATATGTCATGGCATAGAAACAGAACATCATGCTTTTCGGATAAAATAAAATATCCCTAGGGGTAAAATCGTAGTTTTTCATGTATAAGGGTATTTCAGTAATTATTACTTATTGCTAGGGTTTCATGCTCATTCTAACGTTTACCAAGTAATTAGAAGTACTTACCTCGTCTTTTTACCAAAGTGGGCCTGTTAGCCCATTGGCCCGTTTTCGACCCATTAAGCCCAAATATACCGTTGTGCACGAAAATGCACATTCTGCACTCTAATCATCCAAATGCACCATATTCATTAACAACTGTCTCACGAGCGCTCGCACGCTCGTGAGTTCACAAAATACCAACGTTTCGGTATTTCAGCTTTTACCGATTTAGTCTAAGGAAGGGTGTCGTTTACACACCTGGTTGATGACAATTGATGATGATATCTCCCACGCGATAATCCTACGATCGATCACTAACACATTAGACTTACGAATTAACGATAACTACCATAAATCCACGTCAACTAACCCAATCATCACACAAGTTAGTCATTTACGCACGAGGGGCAAAATAATCATTTTACCCTCCAGGGGTAAATCGATAGTCCTACCCTACAGGGGTATTTTAGTAATTCTACAACTTATCCACTTGGGCCTACGGACCCATTGGGACTACATGACCTATTTCAGCCCATCGCGGCCCGAAATAGCCGTCCTACTGCTAGAGTAATGAGAAATACACACTTGTTAGGAGACTACAGTTAATCCGCGCTCCCACACTCTTAGCTGACACCCAACCCAAACGAGCACACCACCAAGCGAAAGTGATCAGGCCAGAAGGGTATGCCAACTCTCCTCATGGTTGCTCTATTTAAAGCCAGTTCTCCATCTACTCTTATGTTAGCTTCCCGATGTGGGATCCCTCCATCATCAGAGTTTAAAACCAACACCAACTCTTGCCGTCCCAACATAGCAAAATAATCAACCTTTGCGTGCCAAAGGATTCAAACCAAAGTCCTCTCACATGCCAAATCACGCCACCACCACTAGGTCATCAACTCATTTGTGTCATAAGTCCAACACATTAAACTTTAAAGCGTACCTACTTGCTTCCAAATTTATTGAAAAGAAAAACCAAAATAAATTGCAAGAGCCAAGACTTGAACCTTGGACCCCTTGCTTCCTCTATGGCGTCACTTCCTTGTCCCCTAAGTGGCGCTACCTTGCCACTACACCACACTCCTTTTTGTGTCATCTTTTACCCATTTACTCTTAAAAGCCCAAACGCCAATTGCATCACTTGTTCTTAAAATCAAAATTTCGAAGACTACCACGGATTTAACTTAAGTTTGGGCCTTTCAAAGGCCCACTAACCTATTAAAATATATATTTTAACCAACCAGAATACACCCAAATTTAAAAAAAACACAGAAACACAGAAAACCCAAAAATTGGGTGTTACACAAGTATCCGAATGGCAACATATGAAGCGCTGTATGGACGTAGGTGTCGTACACCTAATTGTTGGACTGAATTGGGAGAACGACAGGTTCTTGGACCTGAGTTGGTAGCGAATACTAAAAATAAGGTCAGAATAATCAAAGATCGGTTAAAAGAAGCATCTGATAGGCAAAAGTCGTATGCAGATTTGAAGCATAAGGAGATTGAGTACTCAGTGGGTGATATGGTCTTCTTAAAGGTTTCTCCTTGGAAGAAGATACTAAGGTTTGGTAAGAAGGGCAAGTTGAGTCCGCGGTTCATCGGGCCTTATCGGGTTCTTAAGTGAGTAGGTCCAGTGGCTTACCAATTGGAATTACCTACGGAGTTAGATAGGATTCACGATGTTTTTCACGTCTCCATGTTAAAGCGTTATCGTTTTGACCCTACTCATGTCGTGCCGATTGCAGAGATTGAAGTGTAGCCTGATTTGACTTTTGAGGAAGAGCTTGTGCAGATATTAGATCGAGATGTTAAGGTTTTAAGAAGGAAGTCAGTTCCACTGGTAAAGGTACTCTAGCGTAATCATGGCAAAGAGGAAGCCACTTGGGAACCAGAAGAGGCGATGCGTCAACAATACCCTCATCTGTTTGGATCAGGTAAATTTCGAGGACGAAATTCCTTTAAGGAGGGTAGAGTTATAACGCCCTGATTTTCGGGACTTTTCAGGATTTCTGCGAGTTTTAGTGACTCTTGATTTTTGGTATGATCTGATTGTATAAATCATGTTTAAGAATGTTAGTGGGCCTCTAGAAGGCCCAAGACTAAGATAAAACCTGGTAGATTTAATAATTTTGATTTTAAAAGAGAAGGGAGTTCTAATGTATTGAGCTTTTAAGATTAAATGGGTAGAATAGGCCACAAGTAGACCTGTGGTAAAGTGGCAGGGTGACGCCACTGAGGTGCTGAAAGGTGGCGTGTGGAATTCAAGGGGGAGCTAAGGTTCAAGTCACAAGGTAAGCAAATAAAGGTATTATTTTTATAAGCAGGAATAGTATGTGATGGAACTCAGGTGAAACTCTGTCAGGAAGAGTTTGAGTTGCTCAGGGGATTGAGTAAAGGAGGGATAAGGGGAGAACATCAAGAAGTCTGAGTAGGAAGCAAGAGTTGGCCGTATAGGGGACTCTGTAAGTGCAAACTCGGCTAGGTCTCTTAGTGATTGCAATATCGGCATTTGGGTTAGTGGTTGCCAAATTCTTTTTGTGCATTTACAGGATTTGTTTGGTCATTCTCCTGTTTTGCCGAAATAGGGTAGGGTACTTTAGGTTCTTCTCTTTTCTTTCTTTTGCTAGAAGCTGAAGCCTACACTCTACATTTGTGCCAACTTGTGTAAGACAAAAACTATCATCCTTTCTTTTCTTCAAAAACCAAATTCTCTCATCTTCTTCCCTCTTCTTTTCTCTTTTTTTATCGACCCTCATCTTCTTCACCTTTGTTTTCCCTCAAAACCAAATACCTACTGCCGATTTCTCCTTAGCCGAACCTATATCCTTCATATTTCTTTTCTTCTTTTCCTCATTAACCCCTATCAAAGCTGGTTAGCCGAATCCCCTTTGAAGCCGAACCTCTCATCCTTTCTTTCAAACTGAAACTTTTCTACACTGAGGTACTTCAGAAGCTGAATCTTTGGTTATACTTTTCTATTCTTGTACGGTGGTTGGATCTACAGTAGATCAGGAGTAGTGTCATAACGTTTTAGGTACGTGCTCGAATCTTTCATTAGCTACTCATGTTTTAAGGTAAAAGACGAAATCCCTATCAACTAGGGGTGGCTAACGTTTGGACTAAGGGCGTATTAGCTTCTTTCTTTTGGTTTTGTGTGTGCTAGTGTGGACAAGCGGACATTCAGCAAAGGGCTTGAAGGCTAACACTGTTGGACATTTAGATCTAGTACAAATTTCGGCAAAGGTAAGAACTTTAGGGCCTAAGGTGTTAATGGCCGAATATGGTAAGGGAGTTTAATACATGATAGTTATCAACTTGTAGTCTAACATATGGGTAACCGATTGTAGGATATCGTAAGGGGATCCCGTCGTCAATTCGTCACAAAATAGGTGTGTAAATAACACTCACTCCTAGACTAAATCGGCAAAAATCGAAAATCTAAAATGCCGAAAAGCCGGTATTTTGTGAACTTGCGAGCGTGCGAGCGCTCGTGAGATAGTTTGTTTATTAATCCTAGTAATCTCAAGCAGTATGATTGCAGAGTGCGCAATTTCGTACACTTCGGTATATTTGGGTTTAATGGGCCAAAAAGGGGTTAATGGGCTAACGGGCCCAATTCGGTAAAAATGCTCGGTAAGTGGTTCTGTTAATACGTTGATGGTTGTAATATGCATGAAAATCCTAAAATAGTAAATTCAATAAATAACCCTAAGTATGAAAATTACCACTATATCCCTAGGTGCAAAATGACCGTTATGCCCCTAGGGTTGATTTTGACTGAATTGCATGGTATTCTAATTCTGTTTGTGATATGCCATGACATGTATATCTGTTGCATGGGATAAGGGTTATTTTGATGGAGGAAGCGTTCTGGTGGCTTTTCCACAATTATTCATTTTCGGTGGCACCGCCACAAATATCTGATACCGTGGCTCGCCACAATATCATATCCGTGACTCTGTCACAATAATATTCTGCTCGCGACCATGCTGCAAATTCTGTGGTGTGTAGCGGATGGGTGGGTCGAGTTGTCACCCCACATGGTGTAAGGTTGGTACGGGGGTGTATACGGATGATATGGGTTGAGTTTTCTGCATACATGATATTTCTGTTCTGCATCTGTTATGGGCCTATGAGCTTCATTCTGAATTTTGTATAGGGCTAAGGCCCAACTTAATCTGTTTCTGTGGTTTGTACTGATCTGGACTATGGTTGGGTTATTTTACACACTGAGTTTTCCAAACAAGACAAAGCTTCCGAAACGAAAACGTTCTCAAAATTAATAAGAGTTTTCAAATGATTTAAAACAAAATGGTTTTCCTGAGCAACCACTTAGTTAAAGTATGGCAATGGTTGTGTGCATGTCTAGGAGTAGATCCGTGGAGAGCTTGGTACTTAAGCAGTCTAATAGACTCACCTCCTCTTTTACTGGCATCCTACCTGGTACACAGCTTCTATTCACTTTAAGCTATAACAAAGATACTCTTAAAACACAAAGAAAGATTTTTGATACAACATGACTTTTACAGTGACGCTTCAGTGTGACACGCCGGATTCGGCCGTAATGTCAGGGCCGGGTTTGGGGTGTTGCAACTCGAGCCATCTTCGTAGTCGTAAATTCAACTTCTTCTGTGATATCAGATATTTCAAGCTTTTGTGATCCGTATAAATGTGGCATTTTTCACCATATAAGTAGTGTCGCCAAATCTTCAATGCGAACACAATTGCAGCCAACGCCAAATCATGTGTCGAATAGTTCTTTTCGTGTGGTTTCAACTGTCGAAAAGCATAAGCTATAACCTTTTCTTCTTGCATTAAAACACAACCCAATCTGTTTAACGATGCATCACTATAGATAACGAACTCTTTACAAGATTCAGGTTGAACCAAAACTGGTGCCTCTGTTAATAGTGCTTTCAACTGTTCGAAACTCTACTGACATTTTTCTGACCATTCGAACTTTGCATCTTTTTGTAGCAGTCGTGTCATTGGTGTCGCAATCATTGAGAATCTTTTCACAAATCTTCGATAATAACCCACTAAGCTTAGAAAGCTACAGACTTCAGATACGTTTCTCGAAGGTCTCCAATCAACAATAGCAAAAATCTTGCTCGGATCAACTCTAATACCACTGGTTGAAATAATGTGCCCTAAAAATCCAACCTCTTTGAGCCAGAACTCACATTTACTAAAATTTTCAAACAACTGCTTATCACGTAGAGTTTGTAACACAATTCTCAAGTACTCGGTATGCTCAGGTTTATCTCGTGAATAGATCAAAATATCGTCAATGAATACAACAACAAATCTGTCTAAATACGGTATGAATATTCGATTCATCAAGTCCATAAAAATGGCAGGAGCATTAGTTAAATTGAAAGGCATAACAAAGAATTCATAATGTCCATACCTTGCTCTAAATGCAGTTTTCGGCACATCCGACTCTTTGACTCCTAGCTGATAGTAACCCGGTCTTAGATCACTCTTTGTAAACACTATAGCCCCTTTTAACTGATCAAATAAATCATCAATCTGTGGTAGAGGGTATTTGTTCTTTATAGTCACTTTATTCAACTGTCTATAATCGATACACATTCTTATTATGCCATCTTTCTTTTTCACGAACAATACTGGTGCACCCCAGGGAGAATAACTCGGTTGTACAAAACCACTGCCTGTCAATTCTTGCAACTGAGCTTTCACTTCTTTTAATTCTATTGGAGCCATTCTATACGGAACTATCGATATCAGTGTTGTTTCGGGCACTAACTCAATACCAAATTCAACTTCTCTAATCAGAGGCAAAGCTGATAATTCTTCTGGAAATACATCCGAAAACTCACAAACAACAGATACAAATTCAATCTTTGATTCTGACACTTTCGTATCCAGTACATATACAAGGTATGCATCATAACCCTTTTTCATATATTTCTGAGCTAACATATAAGATATCACAGTAGGTAATTCATTCAAATCATTAGACTTAATCCGACGAATCTCATCATTTTGACATTTCAATTCAATAGTCTTTCTTCTACAATTTACAACTGCATCATGCATAGTCAACCAATCCATACCCAAAATCACATCAAACTCATCGAACGGTAGAAGCATTAAGTTAGCCCGAAAATAGTAACCTCAGATCATCAGAGGATAATTCTTACAAAATTTATTAACTAAAATAGATTTGCCTAAGGGGTTCGATACTTTAATTACAAACTCTGTAGACTCGACATGTAAACTCTTTTTAATTACTAAATTCATATAGATATATGAATGAGTTGATCCAGGATCTATCAACGTAACTATATGAGTATCAAAAAGAGAAAAAGTACCAGTAATCACGTCTGGCGATAATGCCTCCTCTTGTGCACAAATGGTATAAGTTCTGGTAGGTGCTCGTGCCTCAGATCTTATAGTCAAATCTCTCGTAGCACCTCAGTTACCTCTAGCATTTCCAATGTTTCGAGGCGGTCTCCCTCTAGCAGCCATGTTACTTGCTTTCACTAGTTGTTCTCTTTCAGCTGTGAACTTTTCTAGACAGTCACGGAGAAAATGATCAAAGGATCCACATTTAAAGTAAGCTCCACCCACTAATCTGCATTCACCGAAATGTCACTTATTGCAATGTTTACATTTAGGTCCAGCATTTTTAACACTTCCCACACTGGTCTCAGATGTCGCCTGAGGTTTTGAACTTGATTGTTTCGCATTTCAATCTCTAATAGAAATTCCCGCAGAGGCCATAGAATGAGGATGATATTCTCTAAATTTCTTTGATGCTGACTGATGTGATTTGCCCATAAATCTTTTTCTAGACTCTTTAACATCAGAATCAAATTTTTTTTTCTCTTTACAAAGCTCTTCGGCTTTACGAGCTTGGTCAAACAAAACAACAAACTTTTTTAGCTCCAGAATTCCAACTAATACTTTGATTTCTTCATTCAATCCATCTTCAAATCTTTTTCACATTATAGCTTCAGAAGAGACGCATTCACTAGCATATTTGCTGAGTCGTACAAACTCTCTTTCATATTTTGTGACTGACATACGACCCTGTTTCAATTCAAGGAATTCTTTTCTTTTCTGATCGATGAATCTTTGGCAGATGTATTTCTTTCTAAATTCAACCTGAAAGAAATCTCAAGTAACTCTTTCTTGCAGAACTATGGATATCAAAGATTCCACCACTGATACACAGTATCTCTTAGTAACGATACAACATACTTTAAACATTCTTCGGGTGTGCAAAATAATTCGTCGAATACCCGAATCGTGTTCTCAAGCCAAAACTCGGCTCTATCTAGATGATCACTAACAGCGGCTCTAAATTTTTCAGCTCTATGTTTTCGTATCTAATCAACAGCTGGTTTATTTAATCATAGAGGATCAATACCTTGAGAAACTACAGGGATAGGTTGGGGAACAGGTGAGGGTGGAGGTTGCTGAACAGTTGGGTTCGTACTTTAGCCTCACCCCCGTGACTACTTGTCACAGGTCTAGATTCCGTAGGCGTAGTCCCTTGAGCGGGTGTTGGCACGTTACTTTCTATGTTATCCGCTACAGCTTGTCCGGGATCCATTACTATATAAAAACACATTTGGAAATGTCAAGAGTCATCACACTATCACAGTTTTACATATGACATCTATAGTTAGACTCACAAACGCTACATTAGTCCTAGAATAGGTTAAGAAGCATTACTGGACTTATAACTCAATTCAAAACAATCATTTATCTAATAACATCTTATCGCAGTCAATATGATTCATTCACATCCAATATGTATTTAAATCAAGTATACCAAGCTTAAATCATGCATTCGGGACTAAATTGATAACATATAAAAATTTTAGAAACTTATAAAAATTTTCACATTTCAAGTGTCACACGCCCGTGTGAACAGCCCGTGTGCTTCACACGGTTGATAGACACGCCCGTGTCTTAGACCGTGTGGAAACAGGGCATACATACTGACTTGTACCACACGGTCGAGGACACACCCGTGTGCCAAGCCATGGGAAAATTAGGGAGGTTACTAACTTGAGTCACACGGCCGGCCACACGCCCATGTGTCTAGGCCGTGTCAAAACTGTAAGGTATAATGACTTAATTCAAAAGGGTACTCCATGGGATACACGGCCGTGCAACATGACCGTGTGTCGCACACAGCTGAGACACACGCCTGTGTCCCTATCCGTGTGGACAAAAACCGGCTATTTGTAAAGCCATTTTGCCACCATAAAAAAAACACAGTCATTTACAAGCATAATTGACCACATTTTCTCAACTCAATAGGCAGCCAAAATATTCATTTCAATACACATTATAAGCCATATCAAACCTACCAATTACATATCCAAATACCTATTTAACAACATGCATAATCCATTCACTTAACAAGAACATATTAAGACTTTACTTACATAATTTCATTCCACCATTCCTTGCCAAAACATACCATAATCTAACACTTCAATTCAACCAAAACATAACATCAAAATAAGCCAAATCACATGGCTTAACTTATATACAAAGATATACCAAAATCATGATATAAAGTAAAATAACTATCATTCTTTAAATTAGCCTATACATGCCATATTTACAAATTCACAAGTTCAAAGGTACCAATCGGGAATTGGATAGTGTGATGTGCAACTCTGACTTGTCTGAAACGAGCAAGCTAACAAATATCTATAAAACATGGAAAAAGAAACAGAGTAAACTTTATAGCTTAGTAAGCCCGTATAATTCAGAATTAAACTTACCATTCATACTTAATTAAAGCAACATTTAAAATGCCAACAATTCAATTAACCAACACCTAATCACAAGTATCCATCATATGTTAGTCATTTGACAAATACATGAAGCCATCCATTAATACAACACTTTGTATTATTTCAAAATTCACATATCATATATATAACATTAGTAACATTTATAATCCATAACTTATCCGTATAACAGTATTTAGGCCTGTAGAACTTATTATAATTTCAAATGATACTCGAGTGAACATCATCAGTAATCCATCAATTCATTAACATATATGCTCTTTCGAGCCATGATCGGTAAGCTCCTCCTAAGCTGATAATAGTAAGCTCTAATGAACTGAAATGGTAAGCTCTATCGAGCTGATCAGTAAGCTCATACAAACTGAAATGGTAAACTCCAATGAGCTGAAACAGTAAGCTCTTACGATTTGATATATCAGTAAGCTCATACGAGCTGTGGTGAGTCCGCAACAAATGCAAGAGCTCAACCAAAACGGTAATCTCAGTATCATGTCACTCGTATCTAATGAATTCATATAGTTCAAACAGGGTTGGTAACAAATACACTTTTACCATTAAAGCATTCATACTTCAAGTATTTCAATTATACATATTCATTTCAATAATTAAAAGCATATAAAAGTTTGATTCTAATTATACGAACTTACCTAATATTTGCTCATATAACCGTCGTCTACTCGTATACCTTTTGTTTCCCCCGATCTAATACCAATAATTTTTTATCTTAATCTATATATTATCAAATTTAATATTTTCAGTAACCATTTAATTCAATTCACATATATTTGGAAAATTACTCATTTGCCCATATACTTTTGACTACTTTGCAATTTAGACCTTTTTACACAAAATAGAAAATTGATGCAATTTACCCTTAACCCATGTATATCCGAATTTCACATAACCTCATAGCAACCCATAATTTCATTTTATTCACATTTTCAACCACAACATTTCTATCTTTCACAATTTAATCCCTAATTCTCATTTTTGTCAAAAATCATTTTACAAAACTAGTTCAACAATCATCAAGCTTCCATAATCTATCATTAAACATCAAAGAACTCAAGTATTCAACAATGGAACTTTACAAAATCATGAACAAATTCAAAAATTAAGGTACGGGCTAGCTAAATTAAGCTGGAACGAGCTCAAAAACATAGAAATCATTAAAAATCGAGCTAAAATCGTACCTTAATGAGTTAGAAGAGCTTAGCCGAACCTTGCCCTAAAAATGGTGATTCTTTCTTGCTAAAATTGGCATGAATAAGATGAATGAACCATAATATGGCTTTGTTTTAATTAATTATTCATTAATAAGCCATTTACAAAATTAACCTTTATTAAAACATATAAAAATCATGCAAATTATGGACATAAATGTCCAATAACATTAACAAGGGTATATTATCAACTTAAGGACTTCCAATATTAATTTCATAGCCATTTGAGTCATTTAACTAATAGGTCTCATATTTTACGCGTTATGTGATTTAGTCCTTTTTATCGAATTAAGCATTTAAATGGTAAAATTTCTTTACGAAACTTTCACATAATTACTCTATCATACTGTATACCTTATTAAAATAATAAAATAAATATTTTGACTTCAAATTTGTGGTCCTAAAACCACTATTTCGATTTGACCTAAAAACGAGCTATTATTGGAACAGTGGTTTTGAGACCACATATCCGAAGTAGAAATAATTATTTTATGATTATTTGATGATCCATGATATGATTTGATATTTGTGTGAAATTTTCATGAAGAAATTATATGCCTAAGATGTCTAGTTTGACTTTAGGGACTAAATTGAATAAGTTGTAAAACATGTATTTTAGAAGCTTCAAGCATGAAATTGCATTAGGTTATTAATTAGAGGTCCTTAAATAGTAATTTGACCAAGTTCTAAAATTTTGGACAAAAATGGGTATAAATAGGAAAATTTTGAAAGAAAGGCCTTAAGGGCATTTTGGTCATTTGATAAATAAAAGAATAAAAAGGGAAAAATAAGCAAAAATGACGTCCATCTTCTCTAAGGGTGCCGAAATTTGGGGTAGTCTCCATAGCTAGGGTTTTCAACATTTCAAGCTTGATTGTAAGTGCTCCCAAGCCCCGTTTTTAATGTTCTTTACATTTTTGAAGTTGTCATCAATCGATCTAGCTATTTCTACCATTATTTTGAACTAGGGTTCATGTATGAAATTTGAACCATGTGTGACATGGTTGTATTTTGATGTTTAATGGAGGAATATGAATGTTTAATGTATGATAAACATCTTTTACTAAGTGAGTTTTAGTGAAAACACCTAAAAAGGACTTATTTGTAAAAGATGAAGAAATGGGTGATAGAAATGTGGTTTAATGTGAAATATGGGCTGATATGAGTTAGAATATGAATCGACTAGGCTTGGGTAACAAAGAAAATACATGCATTTCATTTTACGACCCTAATGACTAAAGTGTAAATAAGTGGAAAGTTAGGGGTAAAAAGGTAATTTTACCAAAGTATGTGTTATTGGTCGATATGAGCAATGTGTGTATTGAACAAGTTAAATTTGTCATTATAGATCAAGAAAAATGTTATTTGGGTCTTGATTAGGGGAAAAACAAGGTTTACGAGGATTAGGCTCGTTTCAATCATTTTGTACCGAGGTAAGTTCATTTGCAAATAATGCAACATGTACCATACTTTAAATGCTTTAATATTGCATGTATGATAAGTACTTACATATTTAATGTGATGTTGTATCATGTGTTTATTGCCTAAATTTTATCATGAATTATACTTTAATTATCCTATGAATATATGATTGGTGCTATGAGTATTGGAATCAACGTTACGAGCAAGTTCAACAGAAATGTGGTATTGCAGAATCTCGTTTGAACCTTAGGAATAGTTTAGGATACAAGTGACATGTCACTAGGAACTATGTGATCTAAACTCATTGAGTTGTGGTCTGAGTTCATGATGTATGTAGCGCATGTTTTAGCATCCGGGCACTGGTCTCGTATATTCTACCGTTGGCTGATTAGTTCGACATGTGTTGCAGATACCCGATAACCTATGTGAGCAAACCTGTGAGTAGCTCGAAAGCGAGCAAAATGTGATATGTGATATGAGGTAGCATTGGCTACATATGAGACACTTAGGTGAAAGATTTCATTGTATCCGATAGTATTCCGAGTGTTCAAAGGGTAGTTCTTAAGGAAGTTCAATGAGTAATCATGACGAATACGTCGAAGACGAGAAAACAAGTTATTATGTGCAATTGGGCACAGGTATGTACATCGAACTCATGAGAATGTCATGAGATATGATGAACTTGTGGTGAGAATATGAATATATATATGAAGAATGAGTTTAAGAGATTTGATAAACTGCAAGATTACGTTTATTATGTTAAATGTATGATTAATACTTATTTAAGTTGTATTTCATTTGCATGTGAACTTACTAAGTTTTAAAGCTTACCCCTTTCCTTTCTCTTTCTTATAGTGTCGCCAAGCTAGCACGGAGATCGGAAGACGTCGAAGACTAGAACACACTATCAATTGAATATTTGGTATAGTTAGTCTCATCATTTTGAGTATGGCATGTATAGGGACTTGGTCTTTTTGTTATGTGTCATATTGATTAGCCAAATGTGTTGGCTCATGAAAGTATTGAGATTATTTTGTATATGGCCATAAGAGGTGGCTCATATTGATTATTTGGGTTGTAACCCTAATTATTGGTGCATGCATGCAAATGTGCTTATGATTTAATGTGGTTATAGTTGGTTATGGTTAATGAGTATGATGGATGGCATAGATGTTTGGTGTATGAATTATGATTAATGTGTATGAAAATAAAGGTGATGTAAGTGGGTAACTTGAAAGTAGGTTAGTAAAGATGATAGACAAATATGAAATTAGTGTGGAATGCCATATGAAAGCATGATAGTTTAAATAGGTAACATGTTGACATTACCAAGTCATAATTTAACCATGAATGTGAATGCTTGAGTAGCCAAATGTGCCATGTTGCATGCCATAAAGTGAGTATAAGTATGTGAGTGTTTAAGGGTGGTAATTGGCTTGGAAAATAGCCTAGAAATTGTCCACACGGTTAGACACACGGGCACGTGTCTTGGTCGTATGTGACACACGGTCTGCCCCATGGGTGTGTGATCCGGTCGTGTGTCCCCTGCACCCTAATAATGCAAAACAGATTGCCCAGTAGTAAACACACGGGCAGAGACACGGCTGTGTGTCTCAGCCGTGTGAAGGACACGACCTTAGGACATAGGCGTGTGCCCAGGCCGTGTGAAGTCTACACTTAATTTTTTGAATTTAATTCGCCACACGGCCTAAGCACACGGGTGTGTGACTTGGCCGTGTGACCTTATTTAGTTGATGACGTCATAGTTAGAGAGTTACACGGGCTGAGGACACGGGCATGTGTGACCACACGGCCTACCCACACGGGCGTGTGACTCTCCAAACTATGAAAATTTTCTAAGTTCCCCAAAAGTTTCCAAAGTTTTTGGTTTAGTCCCGAACCACTCCTAATGTACGTTTTGGGCCACATAAGCCCATAAAGGGACTTTTCTCTTATAAATAAAAATTTTTAAATTTGGACAAAAATTCCTGTCTCGATTTTGTATGATTAGTTACGTTTAAGTCCGATAATGCCTCGAACCATATCCCGGCTTTGGATACGGGTAAGGGGTGTTACATAGATAAATTTAATGAACATGATGTACATCCATCTGTGTCAAGAGTTTACAAACATGCAATTTTGTAAAGAACCGTTGAATGAAATAGTATATTTAAAACAGATCCATGCTTCAGTCATTAAAGAAAATAAAGGTTTCATCCAGTAATCTCAACCTAATGAGATTTAGCTTATGGGTTGGTAGTCAAAATTCAAATCCAAAATATCATTCAACATCGTTTCAACAAATCAATTCATGAAGAGTAATCAAGAAATAATGGAAAAACTTCGAGAGGATAGCTTTTGCTTATCTAGCCTACACTCTAACGATACAATGTCCTGTGGTGGCTGAGATTGCCTACCTCTGTCTTCCTCTTCTCGAATCTACTCAGCCACTACCTCTATTTTTGCCTAAGGATCTCCTTTTTTTGTTGTTTTCCCTTTTTTAGGGTGTCCTTTTTTGGCTTTTTATAATATTTTTCCCTAGGGTAAATCAAATAGCCCATGATTTTCTTCCTTTTTTTTTAGGCAGATTTTTCTGGTATAAGTACAGTTGGGTTAAAACTAGTATGCGTTGAGTATTAACTCGGTCTTCTTCCTAGAATTGTCACGGCATCCATGTTGGCAAACTGTCCAACCTTGTGCCACGACAAACCTTCACTCCTCTACTCCCTTTCCATATCCTGTACGTACCGATTACTATAAAACAAATCCTTCATGCAGACAATTAAAAGTAACAAATAATAACATTTAAGCACCATCCAAGCTCCTTATGCAACATTCTAAAAATGCTAAAATAATATCCTAAAATGCAAATAAGTTCACTTAATTACAGATAATTAACCCAGTCTAAAGGCATGAATTATAACTTTTTTCAAGAGTTATCAACTATATTGGTTTCTATAGCTGAACCATGGTCTTACACTTTAAACCTCTTGGAAGTGTTACCCCGAAGAACCTTACCGCTATCACGGTGTCGTCCCATAGAGCCTGCTGACCATCATCACAATGTTGCTCTATGGAACCTAATAACCGTTAGTATCATCTTATCTTATATCCACCGTGATGCTCGAACACCAAAATGTCCCCCCGGGTAATGCCCAGAGCTTTGTACATCATAATTTTCTCATAGGATTCCCAAATAGTAGAATCTTAACGAAATTCAAATTTCTCATTTTCCTCTATCAATTCATCCACTTGTTGTCTTAACCTTAATGCTCGAACATTGCAATGTTCCCTTCGCAAGGTCCAGAGCTTTGCACATAACAATACCATATGGTGGTATGTAACAGAGTTACACTTTTTCCCATCCTAACTTCATCTATCCCATCAATTATTTCCCCACGTTTTAATAATATGATATATGCATTTCACTTACATACCAACATAGAATATGCTACAACTTTAAACATGCTATGAATATTGC
The DNA here is from genome assembly GCA_025698465.1 of Gossypium longicalyx. Classification (NCBI taxonomy): domain Eukaryota; kingdom Viridiplantae; phylum Streptophyta; class Magnoliopsida; order Malvales; family Malvaceae; genus Gossypium; species Gossypium longicalyx. Next base: position 82,497,325 of record CM046997.1, read on the forward strand.
ACTACTTTGGCAAATACCCATACATCAAGCAAATTTCATGCAGACTTCTCATACACAGCCAACAGAGTTCATTTATCATCACCGCACTTATCATAGAGTAAAGACAGTTGCTAATCATTTTAGGAATGGACTACAGAAACTCACCTTACTTTTTTGGCCTCGACAACTTAGCTTGTCCAACACTAGAGCTTCCTTCGTTCTAGCAGCTAAACGTGTCAACCATTCAGCAGTTAATCTAATGATGGTCAATCTTTAGAAACCAGAATCCTTAAATTATACGGACACTTTAAGAGTCTTACTTTACTCCTTTCTTTAATACATAAACACAGAGAGAGAAAAGGAAGCATACTAGTTCCTCAATTTTTCCACCACTAGACTTAGATTCACACCCTCACTGTGAAATGCAAAACTTTCTTCATCTGCCTCCCCTTCTTCTTCAGAACGACTGAAGAAGATGATGCTACGGGGATGAGAAGATTTATGAACAAAATTGAGAAAATTTTATCTCCACTCACGCCCTTATATATACTCCTTAGGCACAGTTCTCACTTGCCCTTCCCACCATCCATTCCTAATCATTTTGTCTCTCACTTTGGAACCAGCCAGTTCCAATCCAACTGAAGTGAAATCAAATTCTAGCTATTTATAATTCAGCAGCTAAAATTTTCTAGTCTCCCATTGGAGTCCCACAATTTACTGGTCCTTTCAATTTAATCCTAGCTTTCCCAACTTTCAGGCTAATTAGGGTAACCGGGTGTTACACACACTCACTGCACCAATTGTTGATACAAAGTATAACAGAGGAAGACAAGGTGGAACAATGAGGAGATTAAGGTGATCTAGTAGAGGCCGGTTCATCTATAGAGATCGAGAGCCAGGACAAGGATAAGAGGACAGACTGATTGAAAAGGTAAATGCTTAGACTAACTCTAGGGTATAAAAATGGTTAATCCCTTGCCTATCATTTTTCAGGGTATTTATAGGAAAAATTCTCCTTGTCTATTGGTATGATATTGGCTAGATAAGTATTTAATCCCATTAAACGTGTAATGAATAATCATGGGCACATATTTTGGGATTCTATCAATATGAGATAATTAAGCCTAAATAGACTCCGTATTGTCTTAAAATTGTGTTCATATTAGAATAACATTCTCCTATAAACACGAATAATAGATTCCGTTTGAAGTGAGTCGAATGTTTATACTCTCAAAAAAATCAATGCATAGTCCACAAGACCTTTAAAGTTCTACACATGGCGAAAGGAATAACAAGATTAAAAGCCTGCATGTTATCAAATATTACTATAATAATAAGTCAATCGAATTAACATAATAGGAATATAATTTTTTAAGAGAAATGATATATATATATATATATATATATATACACACAAAATACAAAATAAAATGCTTTTTGTTTTGAAAACAAAGGAAATGTCATTATAAAACAATTATATGCATATATTTAGGTGATTGTGTACATATAAGATGATCACCTATTTTTGCTAACATACATTACAAGTTAGCCTTCAGAAAAAAAAAAGTAATTCAAAAGAAAATAATTGAGAAAGTGTTTTTTCTTCTCTCAGCATAAAAATTAAATAGAAATGGAAAATGAGCACAGGAAACAGTGGAAACTCAAAGATGATAAAACAGTTCACTCCAAAACAAAAATCACCCATCGATTAATTAAAAATTTGTTTTTGGTGTTTTATTAATTAGTCCTGTGGTTAGGTATTAGGTAGCCAAACGAATGATCTCTAGATCGAAATTCTATAGAAATTAAAGGAATAAAATAAATAATAAAATAATCATTCACTTGTCGAATGTGTTGGAATGTAGTCAACATGTCAATATTCTTCAAGTCATCAACTCTCCAATAAATTATTGTGATTTGGTAATAACACTTTTATCATTAAAAAAATGTGATTAAATAAAAAATAAAATAATTAGTGAAACCAAATATTGAATTTGGTGAGCTTAATTCAATTATAAAATTTGATATCCAAATATACTATTTGTAATACAATTTTTTTTCTGTTCAATTAATCTACTTTATATGTGACATCGATCTTTTATCTGAAGATGATCATAGCTCTAGAAAAAGATTATTAAGTGATTGCTTCAACTAACTAGATTAATATAAGCATAGATTCATATATATTACTATCTGGCTAAAAAAATTAAATAGATAATAAAATGGCCAATATCTAAGCATGAATTCAAACGGAAAAATATAAATAAATCTATCGCTTCAAAGTTCAAACGTGGTAATATGATGAGATCTTTGTTGTGTTGGTAAGCAGAGGCTTTAGAATTTTGGTCGTTCAACTCCCTTTATATATTCACGTGTAAGTTCTTCCCAATTTTAACCTTATTTTTTTTTAGTAAAAGTTAAAATTTGAACTTCCAAACTATTAAAAATTACAAACAGTAAAAGTAAATCTGAAGCTTTTGGGCAAAACTGAAAAGACGAGGAAATTTCCATGTAATGGTAGGGAAAGAGAGGGAGATTCTTGAAATCTCTGTTAATGGCGGAAATCAACGACAAGATCATGCAAAAGAAAATAACTTTATTAATCTTAGCTAGAGTAAGCATTAAAACAGTTTATGAATGAAACCCTAGTTCATGCCATAAAATAAAAAGAAATAAAAAAGCAAGAAAAGAGTTGTTTTCCTTTTTAGTTCCCTACATATTAAACCCTACAGAGCTACGCTTGCCTAGGCGCTTTGACAAGTTTTGCACGACCAAAGTGTTCAGTATTTGGTTGAGCTGATGATTTCATGTCAGGTTCCAAGGAGCTAATGTTGATCCCTTGTTGTTCTCTCTGCGAAAAACCACCATCAATGTTTCCAACCATTCCTCCAACGCCTAGAAAATCCAAGGTCAATTTATCAGTCCCGCCTATGCCTGCGGCGAGATTTTGATGCAACTTTGCCTCGTTAACGTTGCAAAAGTTAGCATTACTGCTTTGCGATTCAAGTGTCAACCCACTTCCATTGAACCCTCCGAAGTTGTTATCTTGCCCATGGCTTGGGCCGCCGTCGAAAATGGAAGAGGTACCATTTGCTGCAAGTGAGTTCATTAATCCTTGCAGATTGCTATCATCCTCCATATGTGATCGTAGGGTTTCACTTCCATTGCCACCCTCGAAATTACTGCCGAAGTTAGGGGAGAAAACAGGTCTGTCGGATTTAGTCCCACCTGATAATGAGCTTCCTAATCCCCTTAGCAAAGTGGAAGTAGTGTTGTTGCTTGTAGTTGAACCTATTTGAGCAGCTTTTTGAAGCAATGCAGTGGCCGACATATGTGGAGAGATGTTCTCATGTTGCATTGAAGTGGTATAAAGAGAGGACATTCCTGTACCAACCTGATCTCCCATGTTAGAAGGGAACAGTGCGGGCCCTTCACCGCCACCTATTTCACTGGTACTTATGCTGCTTGTAGCACTGGTATTGGAAAAGAAGCCTAAATTGAAAAAATTGGCTGAAGTGGGGGAATTGTTAGTACTTCCTTGAAGGTCAGGAAGTTGCATAAGCCCATGCAATGGTTTGTTGGGATATGATCCGTTCCCATGGTGAGATTGATGGTCTTGATGACAGCCTTGGTTTGCAGCCTCAGCCATGAAGAACATAGACGATGGTATGTTCTGTAATGAAGAAGGGTTTGATGGAGAAATAAGGTGATCGAACTTTACCGCTCCAGATGTACTTCCCAACCTCAACAGATTACTCAACGGTTGAACTTGATTCTGGTCTTGCAGTGGCGGAATTTGAGAACCAACATGGGATAACCCTAAACTCATGTGATGATTATCTCCAAAGAGGTGATGACTGCCCATTGTGCTTAAGTTGGTGGGGTGTCTAGCACTCTCTTGAGCCAGTGCATCGCAAAAGGCCCGGTGAGTAATAAAGCTATCACGTCTGCAGTAGTAGTAAAGATAGAAGATAATTTTTAGTTAGCTTTGATCAATAAGGCCAAAAGTTAAAAGGGGATTAATGTCTAGCCATTTGAGAAACGAAACTAGCCTCATTGTAGCTAACAAATGCTTGGGGATGGGGGACCTTTACATTGAAGATCATGTGTGACCATTTGCACTAACTTCCAATATTTTAATTGAAAACAGAGAGAGAGAGAGAGAGAGAGAGAGAGAGAGAAGGATATGGCGGGTACCTAGAAACAAGAAATCACAAGAAAAATAAATAATACGACAATATATAGACTTCCATTTTATTGAAGTAATGGTGCTGTTTAAGGTGGAAAATAAAGCTGAACAAGTAAAACAAAATGCGAGGTGAATTCATGAAGAGAAAATTTAAGTCTCCTAATAAAAATAAGAAGGGACAAAAATTCTTGGTTTAACCTGAAAATGATGAATGAATTCAAAGTTGAATTTCCATATAGAGGAATGGGTGTTTAATAAATGAAGTGGGGGAATCATTTCCTGGTTGATAAAAAATCCAGATATCTCATAGAAACCTATTAATTCCTGGGACTGATGGCTGCCATAAGTGGAAGAAAACCCTGAACAGTAGTCAATCATTCATGCAATTAAAAGAATATTTTTCCATAACCGTGAAAAGCTTTTAATGTAAATGACGAAAACGTTTTCAGTACCCTAATGCTAGCTACCTTAATCGATGTTGACTTTCAAAATGACAGGTAAAATAAAGCACACATTCAAATCGATCCACGAGCTGCTCAGTAAGGGAGAGAAGAGAAGAGACCCACAGGCCAAAAACCTAATCTTTGTATGTATTTTTTTTTACGGTGGGCAAAAACCAAGGACTTAGCAGCAAAGGGCAAAGGGGAAGATCAAAACCAAGGCGGTAAACATACGTACAGAAAACTCACATGAGCTTCCTTCCTGATAACGTTAATGATTAATTACCTTGAGAAAAGAGTGCCACAATCACATCTGTACTCTCTAGTGCCGCAAGTCTTTGAATGAGCTTTCCAATCCGATTGCACGGCATACCTCTTGGAACACTTCTCACACTTCCATTTCTTCTCACCATGTTTTCTTGAGTAATGCTTTTTGATGCCAGTGAGGTCGCCAAGTGCCTTAGAAGGGTCATGGTGGACGCATGTGGGTTCCGGGCAAAGATAAACTTTCCTCTTCACTTCTTTTGTTGTCTTTTGTCTTAGCTTCCAAGGCAGATTGTGTCCTCTTCTGTGGAGCTGTAAATTTTGCTCCCTTTGGAACCCTTTGTTGCATACCTCACAAATGAACCTGTTTGTTGCCATTAGAGTCTTGGGAGATAGTGCTATCACTTCCGCATCTGGATCTGCTATTGAGAAATGACAAACAACAAATCATTAGAAAAATAGGGGATGAAAAACAATATATATATTCAAGGCTTAATCGAGGGAGTGAAAGAATAACCATCTGAGAACTGTCAAGATTAAATCATGATGAAAACTGAGAAATTTTTAGATTAGGGTTCATTGAGAGGTAATATTCATTTTTTGAATAAAAAAAGAAAGAAAGGAGTGAACAAGAACAATAACATAAACGCTCTTTCTTTATTGACTTGGCTCATTGGATACATGAGCTAAAAAGCATTAGGGAAAAGAAAACAAACAAACAAACCATAATATTTTTTTTCTGCTCAGCAAACAGACCATAATCAGATGTATGTAAAGAGATACTTGCATGATGTTCCAGGGTGATTTCTCTTTCTCTTCTGAGGTGCAGTGGTTGGAGCAGTTGTCGAAGTGGGTGTAGCGATGGATGATTGTACTTGCATCATCTGGTTTTGATTTTCTTCCCTGGTTCCAAAAAAAGGTGTGGACGATGAGGCGGCGGCCATCTTCAAAGCTTATTAATTTTATTAGCTTGCTTGCTATCGTTTCTAGTTTCTTGTGGTTAGCCAAGCTGCTATTTCTTTCAGCTCTTCTTCTGGGTCCTTCAATACCAGCAAAACCAGAATTCAGAAATCACACAAAATTACCACAAACATAAAAGATTTCAGCTTTTTCTCCTATGGTTCCAAAGCAAAACTAAAATAAAGGGCTTCTTGCTCCCTATAGAGTTTTACCTCCCTTAACTTCTTTGAAAATCTTTTCAATCCACTAAGAAACAACAAGGCGAAAAAAAAAGAAAGAAAAACTTAGAGTAAAAACCCAACAAAATACCAAGAAGAAAGTATATAAGGAGACAGAGAAAGAATCAAAAGCTATCCCATATGCATAAACAAATACATACATAAGGTCACCCATATGAATAGTAAAAGTAGGATCTCTCTTTCTCGATACTCTGTGGTCTAGTTCGTAGTAGTAGTAGTATCTAAGTTTTCCTTCTTTTAACCTTCAAAATAATCATTTCAAGTAGAAAAAGAAATGAGAGTAAATTGAGGGGATCGATCGAAAAGGTGGGTTATTTGTGTCACTGTTGAAGCAGCTAAAATTTATGTCGTGATTCGTGATGCGGGGCGATACGTTGGGGGGCCACCGATCGAGCTGTAAGCCTTACCTTTTGAGCGCCCATCTCTCCTTCTCTTATTTCGTATCTTCTTACATAGCATCAAGACAGGCCTCCCTTTCGTCATTCCTTCCCTTCTCTTACATGTTCTCTCAATATCTTTTTATTTTTTAAAATTATTTTCACCCTTTTTTATGTATATTTTGTGTACCCTTTTCAATAATTTTCTTTTCTATATTTTTTTTGGACGGTGAAAAGTGCATACTTTTTTATTGTGTCAATTTTGTTCTAGTTTTAAATTTTCTATGTTTTCTTTTAAAAATTATTTTAAACTCATTCATGCCACATGAGTCTAAATATTAATGAAGATTATCATGTGGTATCCGAATAAATTTGTTACATTATATATTTCGTATTTTATCCAAAAGAGTATTTTGTATTGCCTTGCTAATGAATTTCAAATAAATTCATGGGTTAGTTCTTGATATATTAGTAAATTTTTTTTTAAAATTTTATGAGCAGTTAAAAAATTATCATATGTTATATTTTTTAAATTATTTATTATTTATTTTCTATTATACCTTAACTTTCTTTATTTATTTTCTATTATACCTTAACCTTCTTTATTATGAGTTTACTTTTAATTAGTGTGACAAATATTTTTAATTAAATTTAATAAATAATAAATTAAGAAATTTAATTTAACTTTTTAAAAGAGCATACACTATAAATATAATTGCAAATAACATATATCTAAATAATTATAATTAAATAAAATAAGCACAAAACACTACAACAAATTAAGCTTTTGGCGGCGTTTTTAGTGGTGTTTGGATAAAAAACGCAGCAAAGGTCAAACTTTTAACGGCAATTGTATTGAAAAACGCTACAAATATATACCATTAGTGGCACTAACCGAAAAACACTACAATAAATCGTTATATAGTGCATTTGTGAAAATAGCGCTACAAATAATACATATTTAACTGCATTTTATGCTACACGCCGCAAAAGTACACCAAATGAGAAAAAGTTCTGCAAAAGTTAAAAACATAAACGCCGCAAAAGGTAAAACGTTTTGCCCATAAACTCCACAAATATATTTTAATTTTTATTGAAACGACATTGCTTTGATAGCTGACCCCCCAACCCTTATTCCCCCGAATCCCTAACTTAATTTTTTTCCCCAATTCCCTAACTTAATTTTTTCTTTTGTCCAGTCATTTGTTTGCTGCATCACCATCGACAATGCACTTTCCATTGATCTCCGCCTTTCGTCAACGTTGCTCTGTCCACTGCAAAAGGATTTTCGATCCAAACTTGCTTAAAATGAAAGTACATTCTACTTTTCTGCATTTTTTTATAGGAGAAAATTCTCCTCAGAAAATGTTTGGATTGTAGTTCTCATGGCATTCATTTTTTATGCAGCTAAATGATAAGGAGCTTGCAAAAGAGTTGTATAAGAAGTATAGCGCGGTAGCTGATACTTTTCTCTTCATTCTCTTCAGGTTTCTAATTCTATGTTTCAAATTGGTCGAAATGCTTATTATCTGTCCTATCATATTTCAACAGATCCATGGCCGAAAAATACATGCTTGGCAAATAATATGTGTTTTGTCACAATTTGTTGATGATGATATAGTTGGAGAAGTCACACAGTGCTTGCAAATAGCTCTCTATGTAAGTAACTGTTGCTTCTTTTAGAAAATCTAATAGTTCTTTCTTAACTTATTATAGTTCGCTTAAGTTTCATAATATGGTAAGTTTGATAAGTTGTTTAGGAGAGAATAACAAGTAATTTTTTGATTTTGATAGAAATTTCATGTCTCAAATGTTTTTCCTTTTCCTGAATGCCAGCTCTGTGTTCGTGTATGTAATGTTTAGTTTACTTTATACTTCCAAAACACTGAATGCTTCTATTTGGTGTCGACAGAGGTTATTTTTAGGTGGTTCCATAAATCAGGTAGTGTTAACACAGTAATTTTCTTATTTTGTTGCATATCCCTGGTAAATGTACTTGCTGTATGGTGCACTTTGTAGATTAATTCATTGGTTGCCATTCCTAGTTAGAAGAAACTGATAATACTGAATGGTCTTTTAATTAATTATTTTGACTTTGGATTGTGTAACATATCTCCACTAATTTCTGGTCATATCTCTTTTGCAGAAAAATAACTTACCTTCTGTTCACCAATATTTGGAAACATTTGCAGTTAATATTTACATGAAGTTTCCCTCTTTGGTAATGCACCGTCTTAATTTATTTAGTAAATAAAGCTTAACATTCATGCATGAGATGTGTACAGAAACACACATATTCCAACAGTCTACATGCATGAATTGTTAAATATGAATTTCAAGTGAGTGAAAGGAGCCCTGTCCAGAGCCCAGACACCAATAAAAAAGAGGCCTCTTTAGAAGTTCACTTCGCTTATGCATGGCATCATTTGCTAAAAGGAAAAGGAAACCATGGTGATCTTATCAATCTCCACGACTGGTATCAATCATTCAAATCAATAGTTCTCTGCCGAAATAGTAAAAGGAAACCAATGCAGTCCCCATTACCAAAGAAAAGAAAAGGCATAAAAGAAGCAGAAAGCCAGAGTGAAGCTTCTCTGCAGTATCCTTTCCTGTACCATTCTTCCATATTTATTTTCAGTAAGTTGGTCTAGTATATTTCCTTTGCCATTCATTGCAGCTGGTTGAGAGATGCAGAGTTGCACTCTTGACTGATAAAAAAATTGCATTCAGTCATATTTAGGATATGTTTGATTGAATGGGGAAGTGGAAGGATGGAAAGAGTAGAGCGGAAAGATGGAAAGGTAATAAATTTTAAGCATGCTGATAAAAAAATTGCATTCAGTCATATTTAGGATATGTTTGATTGAATGGGGAAGTGGAAGGATGGAAAGAGTAGAGCGGAAAGATGGAAAGGTAATAAATTTTAAGCATGCGTGATAAGAGAGAAAAGGAAGAAGAATATATGAAAGATGACTATTTTTAATGCATAAATCTTTCCAAATTGGAATTATAAGGGAGAAAATTAGATAGATAAAAACTAAGTTTGCATATTTTATTTTTTGGAATTTTCATTTTCTTTAATATCTTTTTTTCAACTTTACTAAGCAATGGATGAAAAGAAAATTAGATAAATAAAATATGCATCTTATCAACCATGGAATGTTTGTAGCAAGGCTCTTTTATTGCTAGATGTATGTTGGACCATTATCTCTACTTATGAACTGTAATTTATGAAGTGTGTACTTGAAAGTTTGCATCTTTGTTTAGATCTATCCTTTCTGCCTCTATTTATGTTTATGTATGTATTAGCAAGTGTTCTTCGTGTGTACATCTTTAAATTCCAACGCATGGTTATCTTCCACTGTCATTTTTGTCTTCTAGCCGTATTGATGTCCTACGACTCTAGGCCTTTGATTGACATGCTTGATCATAGGACCAGTTTTATTTGCCTTTGATGGTCTAGACAGCCTGTTATATCCCAACTCATGCAGGTTTATTCATGGTGTTCCTGTTGGACCTGTAAGTGATCAGTTTGGAGGGTTGATTTTTAACTTTATCTATGTGTAAGGTATGAAGTTGCTTTGTGGCAGAGAGTTGATGCTATAAGATATATATTTTGTTTAAATTTCTTTAGTGTTGATTGATTCAAATTAGGTGACTGCTGCGTTTTGGGCTTGGTTCTATCTTTTAATCTCCTTCCAAACCCTAATAGGAATGGGTGATGATGAGCTGTTTGCATTTGGATGTCACACTGTACTTCATAATTTTTATTTTCTTTATTTAGCTATGTGTTCTTTGTTGTTAACTACTCATTTTCAATTAATTTGTAATTTAGCTTCTAATTTGAAATCATTATCATTTTAATTTATGCATTACAGGATAAATCGGTCAATTCTCTCAAGTCTCGACCAAACAATTTTCTTTTTGGTTCTATTTCAGTTCCCTTTTTCTCATTTGAGTCCCAAAATTTTTTAAACATATTATTTGTCTATGGAAATAATATAATTTTAAGAAAAAAAGGCTTTCAAGTTAATAAAAAATTAATAAATGTTTTTTATCCCAAATATATATAACAATATTTAAAAGATAGTCACTGTATATATGCTAGGGTACGAGTTTTTTTATTTCACCATGCATTTACCAATTTGCAATTTTGCGTATGCATCTAACTACTTGGGATTCAATAAATTTAAATAACAAGAATTAATATATATTAATGTCAATTTATCTTATCATTTATTTATTATATTTTCTTATTGAAACAATGAATTGGATCCCTACAAAAGAAGTATTCGATAGGCTCATTTGAATTGTCAAATCAAACAACTCCATTTAAAGCTCTCCTTAATTGCATTTGTAAGTACCTCTTATTACTTACATGTTTTAATTTAATTGAACTAAAATTTGAAATTGCTTGTTTATTTCATTTGGTTGTGGTAAATTTATTACTTATATGTTTGAATTAGAAATAGAGAATTAGAAAACAACCGAATTAGATACTTGATATATATTATCTATTTTAGTACAATGACATGATTTAAATCTATTTAGAACACCTAAGTAACAGTAATTTATTGTCAAAGAACATGATCTTTTGCGGTGACTCTAGCTACAAATGCCACAACATACTTGACTCTCTTGCGTTACTTGTAAAACAAAAACGCCGCTAACGATCATGTTCCATAAAAAAACACCGTAAATTTTAGCAGCGCTATCTATAATGGTATTTTTTGCACTTATCACTGTTTTAGCGGCACTTATAAGTACCGCTATGGGCAAAAAAAAGCCACTAAAAACCTATTTTGTTGTAGTGAAAGTACAATTAAATTGAGCATTCGAATATATTTGAACCTAATTCATAATAAAATTGAATTTGATTTACACATTATAAAATTAAAATCTAAAATCGAAAGATAACCCAAAATAATTAACATGTAATATTTTTTAAAATAAAATAAAAATAATATAATCAAGTGAACTATATTTCATTAATTCAATTCAATCCAATTCCTTAATTTTTAAATTTTTGGAAACTTATATTTTATATATATATATTGTTCAATTTAAATAATTATTAAAATTAATCAAAAATATAATTGAATAGGTTTAAGTATTTTTAATTAAAATCAAACTGAATTCAATTATAATTAATAATATATAAAAATATATATAACTATATATATATAAAAGGAAGTCCAAAAGGGCTTCTTTTGTTAAGATGTGCTCGCTATCCCCCTCCTCCTCTTCCTCCTCTTCTTATTACATAAAAATGATCAAATTTATTTTCATTCATTTTACTATACTTAAATTAGATATTTAATATTTATATTTTAATTTTTAATATATCCTTATATTTTTATAGTGTTATTAGTTAATCAAAATAATTACCATTATTAACTATTTCAATTAATTCTTCACATGGATATTTAAAAAAAATTACTATTCTAACAAAAAAATGTATTTTAGCATCACGAGTTAGAATAAGTGATATTTAAAGAATTTTAGTTAGTTAACAAAATTATTAAGTATGCTAATTATTTGGACTAACTAATGACACATCTCTTCCCTCCCCCTTTTTTCAGTGATCATAAGATATGATAAAACTAAAATTTTGGTCTTTATGCTCAAATTTAAAATTTAATCTTTATATGTTAACGACCATTTTAGTGTATTTCGACCCATTTCGATCAATGCTGGTTTGTACCGGTTGGTAAATTTTTTTTTTATATTTTAGACCAACTTTTAATTTTTTATCTTAACCATTTAAATTTTCTATAATTGCATTTAAAATTAATAATTATTAAAATAAATTATAAAACCTAGTTAATAATTTTAAAATTTATATTTACAAATAAATATATTTATGTGATTGTAATTGTAATTGAGATATATTTACATGTATATATACTATATAATTTATTTTTTGACCAAAATAATATATAATTTATTACGAAACTAAAATTTGGACAGTAAACAATAAATATATATGTGAAAAATATTTAAATATATATAATTTATCAAGAAACTAAAACTTAGACGGTAAATATATATGAAAAATATTTAAAAATATTGATACACCTGAAATGGTACTCCAAAACATGTTGATATTGGAATGCACCAATACGAAGACAAAAATGGTATGTCCACTAGTACAGTTGTGTGTCTGCCTTGATTTCAACTCACAACCAAGCCTTTCTTTCATTAAATTCATAATAATAACTATTGAATTAATAGAACCAATAGCTAATTTATGTTGGACTATTATTCGCTATATTGTTAGTAGAGGTTTTTTTTTTTAATTCTATAAACAAGGTTAATAGTCTATTTATTTTGTGCAAAATGACTTTCGAAAAATATTTTTCTTATTTTCTATGTTTGTGTTCGAGCTGTTCTGGTTGCATGTAGTACAATAGTTACAATTGTGCCTATAACTGCTTGAGAACCATAACTTGTCATATTTGTTGTTGACAATATTTTGAACCAAAACTGTTGGGTCATGATTAAATTGATCTCATGGAAGTGTGTTAGTCCATCTATAAATATTAGTTTTATGGAGTAATAAATAAAAGAAGATTGGATTCAACCAAATCATACAAATCGAATACATAAGTGAATATCGAACTACATAGCCAATCATCTTGTGTTTTTATTTAGTTGTTATATGCCTCAGTTATAACTGCTCCTATATCACTTGCAAAAATCAAATGTATCTTTAATTTAGGATTAAAGCTTAACACTTAATGTAGTTAGTGGTGTTCATGGTGGTTTTTTTTTCTAGTAATTTATGGTTCATCTGTTTCACGTTCCCAAATGTTAGATAGATCCAACTACGTGTACTAGAAGGCAAGGATGAAGGCCTTTATTAAGTTTATGAATGAATAGGCCTAGCGTATAGTTCTTACTAGATGAGAGCCACCTGCAACTAATCGAGAGTCAGAACTCGCAAATTTAAACTCAAATATGTTAGTAATAGTGCCCTAGGCCTATTGTATGGACGCTTTATTTTGATTAAATGAATTTATTATTATTATTATTATTATTATTATTATTATTATTATTATTATTATTATTATTATTATAATTTTCATGTTTATATAATAATATCCTTGAATAATTTTATTCTAAATGTCCCTAATCGGTCATTATTGTGGGAACCACAATGAATTAAGAGTAGTATGGAATATGATAGATATCCATGTGATGAATATGTGTTTGAGAAACAAATCATATTCATATGTATTTGTTGGGAATGAATATTGGACTGACCCATTTTGAGATTAATACATGGATCAAAGTCATAAATTAAATCTCTAAACAGTTGTGTCATTAAATCATTAGACTTGAAATCACTATAGTTTTCAACATGAGGAATTTTATGTTTTGACATAATCAAACATTGTCTGTAACAATCCGATTTAGACCTTAATCGGAATAGTAGTTTTGGGATCACAAATTTGAGTTAAAAAATATTTTAAATATATTTTCCGTATTTATAATATGTGAATTGACATGTGTGGAATTTTCGTATGAAAATTTGATCAATTGTGCGCTTAACTTGTGAAAAGGACCTAATCGCATAAAATGTAAAAGTGGCATTCTATTTGTTAAAGTGCTTATTTGATACGTCTTTGTAAATGAAAGGTCCTTATGTTGATATTTGACCATTTTAAGCTTGAGTGGACATTAATGGCCTTGATATTAATGTTTTAAATGTTTATAATGCAAGGGTAAATTGGTAATTTATGTATTAAAGTATATTAAATAAAAGAACATAATTTTAGTCATATTATCATCCATTTTTCCAAATTCACAAAGAAAGAAGAAGCCATATTCTTGTTTTAGGATTTCAACACTTTGAGTTGAAATTAGGTATGTGTTTTGATCCGTTTTTGATAATTTCTATGTTTTTGTAATAGTTGCTTGATATTCTATAAAGCCCATCTCTTAATTTCTGATTTTTTTTTGATGATTTTGAGTTATTCCATTGTTGATAATGTGAGTTTTATGAAGTTTTATGATAGTAAATTAAAGATATGTGTTAGATTACTAAGTTTTGTCTTTGAATTTTTGATGAATTTGAGTAAATTGGACTAAATTGTAAAAAGGAGATTTTGAGTGACTAAAATGTGAAATAAATAAAACATATGGGATTATATGAATACTATGAGAATTCGGCCTAACATGGGTATATGCAAATTTTGTGTATTTTGTGATTTTTGTGATTAGGGACTAAATTGTCAAAATGTGAATATATGAGGGTTAATTTGTAAAATGCCCTAAATATGTGTTTTTGGATTGATTTGAATGATTTGGTGAATAAAATATTTAAATTTGAATTTATATAGATCAAGAATTAAAGAAAACAGAATTAGATCGGGAAAAGTCAAAAGTCGTCGAGTAGCCGATTCCGTTTATCCGAATTCGTACAAGGTAAGCCAATATACAAATAAATGTGTTTGAGATGGTTTATTTATGCTTATATGCTATTGAACAATGATGAATGGCTATATGCATTGATTATGAGATATCCGAGAAAGTATCGACAAGTTTCGACATTTAAAAAGCCCCGTACGAACCTTAGGAATAGTTAGGATATATATGTCATGACATAGGATTTTCGATATGTAATATTGTGTAAGACCACGTCTAGGACGTTGGCATCAATTTGGTATTTACGTGTAAGACCACGTCTGGGACGTTGGCATCGTATCTGATTTTGTGTAAGACCCTGTCTGGGACAGTGACATTGATATTTGATTACATGTAAGATCACGTTTGGGACGTTGGCATTGTACGAGCTTTCTAAGCTATCCACGTATCCTTATGATTCTGAATGGTTTAACGGGCATTCCAAGAAAAGAATGATTATATAAATTGTGTATCTAATTCAGGTACGTTTGAAATGTGTACTATATTTGAGAATAAAAGGTAAGTACATGTGAAATTGTTTATATGTAATATAAGTATGAGAAAATATGCTATATGTACAAATGAATTGGAAATATGAGAAATGTATATGAACTATGTGATTTGTGATAGTATTTGGCTATGGAACATATGTATTTTATGTTGTTTATATGTTTTAAATGATAAGTTTATTTGTATATGACTTACTAAGCTTTTGAAAGCTTAATTTGTGTGTGTTTGCATTATTTTATAGATATCGTAGCTATCGGGAGCTCGGGGATCGTCGAGGATCATCATCACACTATCAAACTCTATTTTGGTACCTTTTAAAAATGTATATATTAAAGTATGACATGTATAGGCTAGAGGATTTTGGTTATATTTTGTGATGTGTATATCTAGCCATGTGATATGGCTTGGTTATGGATGAGATTATCAATGAATTTAGTATATGCTTGTGTTCATAAATGGTATGTTTCGATGTGCTTCAATGACCAAATGAAATGGTCAATTTTGGTAAGTTTTGATATGTGCAAATTGTGGAATTGGTAAATTTATAGCATGTGATTAAATGAAAATAAAATGAGGTTATGAAACAAATGTTTAGATATGATTTTGTCTTATGTTTTGGCATAATTTGGTATGACTATTAAGCATGAAATTGGTTGATAAGGTTATGGCATGAATGATGTATGTTTTGGTATTAAAATTAGCTAAAATTATAATGCAAATGTGTTTGGTTTGATGCTTGTAGGTTTGACCCAAATTGGGTGGCAAACTGGCTTTTCAAATGGCCTATTTTTGTCCATACGGGTAGAGACACGGGCGTGTGTCTTAGCTGTGTGTGACACACAGTCATGTTGCACGGCTGTGTGTCCCTTGGGGTACCTTACGATTTTAAGTCAATCTTGAGCACAGCCAAGGCACATGGGCATGTGGCTAGCCGTGTGACACAAGTCAATTTCAATCACGGTCAAGGCACACGGGCATGTCTTATGGCCGTGTGATTAAGTCAGTATGTATGCCCTGTTTTGACATGGCCTGGACACACGGGCGTGTCTAAAGCCGTGTGAGGCACACGGCCTGTTCACACGGGAGTGTGACCTATACAACTTTGAAAATTGTTTAAGTTTCAAAAAATTTTGTATGAGTTCGGTTTAGTCTCGAACCTTCACCAAAGTATGTTTAAGGTTTCGTAAACCTTCTAAAGGGACTATCTGTGTATGAATTGCTATGATATGATTATGTATAATTTATAATTTAGTAATGTTTCGATATGTCCGGTAATACCTCTTAACCCTAGTCCGACAATGGATACGGGTTAAGGGTGTTATATTATTTTATTTTTAATCGGAAAACTATAAAAGTTATGCTTGAACATATTAGAATCATGTAGTGAGTTGTGAGTGATTAAAATGGAATTTGTCCCTCTTATTATAAGAGAAATATCTTTGGTCCCCTCAACTATTGAGACTAAAAAATGCATGGCCATGCTTGAATGAATTGATGGAGATCAATGTCATTCATTTTGTCAGTCTAATTTGGTATTGAGAAATTAAATATAGAACGATATAAGGTTGACTTTATACATGTCTTATACTCTATCTAGAATAGAGAAGAATGGTTAAGTTTATTGCTCCCTTTAAGTAATTTAAAATGATAAGATTATTTTAAATTACGAGAAATAGTCAATTATTATTTTTATTTGAATTTAATTTTTGGAGATTTAAATTCGTAGTCAAAATGATAACAAATTGTAATTTTGTTACTATTTCCTGTTAAATTCAGAAATAATAATAAACAAGATAAAAAAAGGGTTTAATATATTCTCACTAGATAAGGAAGTAAAATTTAATTATTATTTAAAAGAGTTTTAGATAAAAGATAATTAAAATAGAATTTAATTATTATTATTATTATTTAAAAGAGTTTTGTATAAATAATATTAAAATAGAATTTAATTATTATCTAAAAGAGTTTTAAATAAAAGATAATTAAATAGAATTTAAATTATTATTTAAAAGAATTTTTAAATTTTAAGATGAAATATGATATTTCTTATCAGATAATAAAAGAGATTTTAAATTATTTAAAAGAATTTTAAATATATATACAACCTCAAATCCAGTTTACCCAACCCTATATATATATATGTGTGTGTGTGTGATATAGGTACACTTTTCCAGTAATACAAGTTTTTGGCTATCAACCATTTGAGAGAATAAACCAAAAATGTTTTTGAGAAAATGAAGTTGGAACTAGCATTCCATTTGACCGTTTATCATTTGTTCGAGTGTGAATACTTGTAGAGGGTGGTCGTCTTCCAACAAGTTAGCACCTTTAGAGATCCGATTCAAATCAAGCGTTAGTATTTAGAAGTTTAACAAAATAAAGGTAATTTTCATTACTCCCTTTTCGATTTGTACGTATTGCATGATACCTTTGGTAGTTTATGGGATATCAAGTTTATTTTCTATCATGTTATGTTCGTATGAGATTTGAACTCTATCCCATATCCCAACAGGGGTATCAAAGCATCTTGCTTTACGTATTTATCGTGCTTGCGCTATGTTTGAATCGCTTGATGTTGCTGTATGTAGTGTTTCCTATTGCATAATACATAGTATGGCCTTTTAGGTTTATATGAATGGCATATTATTTTGTTATTTTTTTTTACCAGGGGTTGTAATTTTTAAATACGGCCTGCATGTTGTTTTGTTTTATTTTAATTTTATTTCTCTAGTAGAAGTAAATTTTATTGTAATATAACAAGAAGACATTGTAAGCCCCTTTAGAGTGCCATTCGACCATGATGATGGAGGAGTTAAATGACTATACACAAGTTGGTGGTCCAAGGCGATGCCATGGAGATACTTATTACCTTGGGTTAAGTTTTTATTTTCATATTTTATTATGAAGATCAATTTAGATTAAGGCCATACTATGTCATGTTTATTTTAATACATATATGTGATTTTATGAATACGGAATGTCTTGGATGATATCTATTGGTATGTGATACTCATATTTTGTTAAGACATATATACTAAATATTAAAAAAATCAACAAAGATCCCTCACATAAAATTTTAAGTTTATATACCATCAATTTTAGAATACTTGTCAAGGGTTTTGTTATTTTAATGTGGGTTCTACCAAAGTAGGAGTACATTAGGTTATATTAGTGAGACAAGATGGGTAATGGTGTTACTCATTTGTTTAAAGTGGTTTAACTTAATTAGGCTATCTGTAACAACCTATTTTCAGTGAAATTAGAATAGTGGCTTCGGGACAAAAAATTTGATGTCATAAAATTTATTTTATTATTATTTTATTTCCTACAGTATGTTAGTATTATCGTATAAAAAATTCATTAAGAAATTTTACCGTTTACCTGCTCAATTTGATAAAAAGGACTAAATCGCGTAAAGTGTAAAAGTTATGTTCTAATAGCTAAAGGTATTAAATAGCTATAGAACTTAAAAGTGGAAGTCCTTATATGGTAATTAGACCATAAATAGTGATAGTGGATGTACATGGCTTAGCATTTGTGTAATTTGTGGAGTTTTTAAAGGAAAATTAAGTAATTAGGTAATTAAAGATAAATAAAATAAAATAAAAACAAAACATCATCTTTTTACTTTCGTCTTTCAACTAAATTTAAAAGAGAAGAATAGCCATCTAAGATGCTAGGTTCGACCAACTTAAATCCTTGTGAATGGTATGTATTTTTTCCCTTTTTTATTGATTTTTATGTTTTTGGGATCGTTGTAGCTTAATTTAGCTAGCCCGAGGACTAATTTGTGAAACGGTAAAACTATTAGGGTCTTTCCATTGTTTAATACATATTATTTTTGATGTTTAATGATGTAAAATAGACGGTTGTTGTTAGATAAACAACATTTGTAAATAGATTTTTGATAAAATTGTCAATTAGGGGTTAAATTGAAAAATGTGATAAATTCATGGTATAATTTGTAAATTTATGAAATATATGGGCTGCTATAGGTTGTATAGTAATCGGCTAGGCTTGGGTAAGGGTAAAATTGTATGAGTTTCATTTTCTAAGCCTAGGGACTAAATTCCAAAGAAATTAAAAGTATAGGGGTAATATGATAATTTTTCTAAAAATATGTTTTGGATTAAATTGAATTGATTATATGTTGAATTGAGTTAAATTATCTGTATAGATCATGTTAGACCTCGTACAAAGTTAGATCGGGGCATAGAGAAAGTCTCAGATTAATCGCCTACGTATCAATGTTTAATTGTCGAGGTAAGTTCGTGTAATTAAATTGTGTTTATATGTTTTAAATTGAAATATATATATGTTATGAATTGTTATACATTATTACCGATTTTGCATATCCAATGATGTACGACTATTACCGAGTCCCGTTTGAACCATAGGAATTCGTAGGATACAAATGACATGTCATTAGGGTTATATGATTTTTTTGAGATCCTGCATGTGTTACGGATACTCCATAGATCGTAAGAGCATACCGATTTATAGCTCGTGATAGCATACTGATCTATAACTCAAATGAGCATATCGATTCATAGCTCGTATGAGCATACATGTACATGAAGTGACGGATTACAATTAACGAGCTAGCACACTATGTGTAAGCTATCCCAGGTATCCAACGGTATTCTAAACGATTCAATGGGCAATGTTTTGATACGAAATGATATGAGTTTGATACGAACTATTACAGGTATACACATGAAATACATGGAAATGATGTTACATGATATATAGATATATGCAATGGATGATACATGTATATGGAACTTGATTAATTACTGAGATCATCCATGATTATCGGTTCATATATGTATTTACATGGCTCATATGGTTGGTGAATATGTGCTTAGGCATTTGGCCAAAATGTGTTGGTATATGCCTTGTACTTACCTATTACTTGATTAAATGGTAAGTTAAATTCTAAGTTATATGAACTTACTAAGCTTAAATGCTTACTCTATGTTATTTCCATGTTTTATTGAGAATCGGAAGCTCATTTGGGTTGGAAGCTTGTCGGAGCTATTACTTGATTAAATGGTAAGTTAAATTCTAAGTTATACGAACTTACTAAGCTTAAGTGCTTACTCTGTGTTCTTTCTGTGTTTTATAATGAATCAGAAGCTCATTCAGGTTGGAAGCTTTTCGGAGCTATATCACACTATCCATCCGCTCTTTTGGTACATTTGGATGTTTAATTTTGGTTATACTGGCATGTATAGGTATTTTTGGCTAATGTTGTCCTATGTGTTTGAAATGTTGTAATGGCCATTTGATTTTATTGAGTTTTGGGATTTTGATGAGATAATGGTTTAGTTTGACATGTATGTGAATAACTTATTTATGAATGATGATATTATAGCTCAAATATGCAAATGATAAGTGTCACTATGATGTAGGTGAATATGGTATTTTGGTGCACTAGATATATGTGAATTATGTGACTAATTGGAGCTAATTTTTGTATGCCATATATGGTACATTTTGGTATAGTTTTGGTCAAGCCTTTCAAAAGATCAAATTGTGTTCATAGTTATACATATATATATTGCCATTTTAGGTTCATAAGGGCATATTGGTTGCATGTGATTATACCATATGTATTAAGCTAGAATATGCTTGGTTTTTGGAGCTTTATTATAGCTTGTATATGTGTGTATTTGTGATTGTAGGAATATACCAATTTGGGTGAGAAAAATGGCTTGAAAAATAGCCTATTTTCATCCACACGGGCAGAGACACGGGCGTGTGTCTCAGCCATGTGTTGCACTGACATGGCCATGTGTCTCCTATAGCTTTAAAAGGGTTGCAAGTCAGGCTGTTACACGGCCTAGCACACGGCCTAGCATACGGGCGTGTGAGGTTGTTTTAAAGGTTACACGGCCTAGCACATGGGCGTGTCGCTTGGCCGTGTGACCAGGTTAGAGAGTTACACGGGCACAGACAGTAGTTAGGACACGACCGTGTGTTCCCATTTCGAATGCTCACATGGCCTGAGGCACGGGCGTGTTTCTTGGCCGTATGACCCCTGCAATATTAAAATTTTTTACTATTTTTTGAAAAATTCTCTAAGTTTCTAATTTAGTCCCGACTTGTTTCTAATGCATATTTTGGGCCTTGAGGGCTCATATAAGGGACAATATGAATGATTTTGATTGGTTTTTTATATGAATATTGATATGTTTTGAAATGTTGAAATTTTTGTTTGTTTGATCTGTAAACTCTGGTACTGTTCTGTAACCCTATTTCTGTGAAGGATACGGGTTAGAGGTGTTACATTTATTGGTATCAGAGCTATGATTTAGTCAATTCTCGAACTGAACATAGCATGTAAGAGTCTAGCTATACATGCCATTATATAACCAGTGATAGTGTGACATGTCCTGACTGTTTTAAAACATATTTTCATATAGCAATGACATCCAATCGAGTTGACTCTGATGAAGTAGAGAGTAACACTCAAGCGTCCATTCACGAAGTAGCATCAAACGGTACAAGGCTCGTATTTGAGGGCCGGGGAGGAGAGGTTAAAGAAGTATTCTTCCAAATGATGAATGAATGGTTTACTGATTTTGTACGGACAAATTCGGCTACTCAACAACCTCCACCCCCTCCCGTTCCTCAACTGGTTCCTGTTATGTCTTAAGGTATGGAACCAACCCAAGTTAGTAAGCCACCCATCGATAAGATTTGGAAGTACGGGGCTAAAGAATTCTGGACTACTACTGAAGATGATCCGAAGAGAGCTGAATTCTGGTTAGAGAATACAATGGGGGCTTTTGATGAGTTATCCTGTTCACCAGCTGAATGTGTTAAATGTGCGGTGTCATTATTGAAAGATTCGACTTACTAGTGTTGGAATACATTGATTTCTATTGTGCCAAGAGAGCGGATCACCTAGGAATTCTTTCAAACCGAGTTTTAAAAGAAATATATTAATCAGAGGTTTCTAGATCAGAAATGTAAAGAATTTCTTGAGCTTAAATAGGGCCATATAACTATGTCAAAATACGAGCGAGAATTTGTCAGACTGAGTAAATATGCTCGTGAGTGTATTTCGACTGAGACTGCTATGTCTAAGAGGTTTGAAGAAGCTGAATGAAGGCATAAAGCTACTAGTTGGAATTCTTGAGCTGAAAGAATTCATTGTATTGGTTGATCGAGCACATAAAGCTGAGGAGTTCTGTAAAGAGAAAAGACGTGCTAATTTTGAAGCTAGAGACTCGAGAAAGAGATCGACTGGGAAGTCTTATCATTTAGTATCAAAGAAATCAAAAGAACATCACAACCATTCTACAACTTCTGTTGGTTATTCTAGTAGAGACAGAGGTACCCGATGCTTTAGTCCAAAACCTTAGGCTATATTGTAGCAAGTGTGGGAAGTGTTAGAGATGTTTGGCCCGAGTGAAAACATTGTAAGAAACCACATTATGGCATGTGTCGATTAAAGAGTGGAGTGTGTTTCAGGTGTGGCTCCTTAGACCACTATCTTAGAGATTGCCCAGAGAAATTCGAGAAAGAGAAAGCTTAGACCACGAGGCCGAGCAATACTGCTGCAAGAGGTAGACCACTTCGTAATCCCCAAAATGTAAGTGGTAGCCTTGGTGTTACAAAAAATTTTGCTATGAGATCCGAGGCACGAGCACCAGTTAGGGCTTATGCTATTTGCACATGAGAGGATGCTTCTACGCTAGATGTTATTACTGGTTCTTTTTCCATTTTTGATACTGATATTACTGTTTTAATTGATCAAGGATCCACTCATTCATATGTGTGCACAAATTTAGTGTCTATTAAGAATTTACCTATTGAGTCCACTGAATTCGTAGTTAAAGTATCGAGCCCCCTAGGTCAGTTTGTGTTAGTTGATAAAGTCTGCAAGAATTGTCCTTTAATGACTGGGGGTTACATTTTTCCAGTTGATTTGATGCTGTTACCATTTGATGAATTTGATGTGATTCTGGGCATGGATTTGCTAACTCTACATGACGCTATTAGAAATTATAGACAAAAGCTTATTGTATTGAAATGTCAGAACGGTGAGACGCTTCGTATGGAAACAGATAGTCCAAGCGGGTTGCCTATGGTTATATCAACTATGTCAGCGTATTAATATGTGAGAAAGGGTTGCGATGCTTACTTTGCATATGTACTAGATACTAAAGTGTCTAAATTGAAGCTTGAGTCATACCAGTGGTTTGTGAGAATTGTGATGTATTTTCAGAGGAGTTACCTGGATTACCGCCGGTTAGAAAGGTTAAGTTTGCTATTGAACTTGTACCGGGGATGTCACCGATATTGATAGAACCTTATAGAATGAATCCTATTGAGTTGAAAGGGTTGAAAGCACAGCTACAAGAATTGACAGATAAAGGTTTTGCTTAACCTAGTTTTTCACCTTGGGGTGCATCGATTCTGTTCGTTAAAAAAGGACAGATCGATGAGGTTGTGTATAGACTACTGTGAGCTCAACAAAGTTACAATAAAAAATAAATATCCACTACCTCAAATTAACGATTTTTTTGAACAGTTGAAAGGTACTACAATATTTTTAAAGATTGATCTTTGTTTTGGTTATTATCAGCTACGAGTAAAAAATTCAGATGTATTGAAAACTGCATTCAGAACTGGTATTGTGATGTCGTTTGGTTTAACTAATGCACCTATAGTATTTATAGATTTAATGAATAGAATCTTCAGACCATATTTAGAAAGATTTTTTGTGGTATTTATTGACAACATTTTGATCTATTCTCGGGATGAATCTGAACATACTGAACACTTGAGAATTGTGTTACAAACTTTATGTGATAAACAAATCTTTGCTAAATTTAGCAAATGTGAGTTTTGGCTTTAATAAGTTAGTTTTCTGGGACATATAGTATCGGCTAAAGGCATCAGAGTTGATCCGAGTAAAATTTTAGCAGTTGTTGATTGGAAACCACTGAAAAATGTATCTGAGGCCAGAAGTTTTTTGGGATTAGCTGGTTATTACCGAAGGTTTGTTAAAGGGTTCTCGATGATTGCTACATCGATGACACGACTTTTACAAAAAGATGTGCAATTTGAATGGTCCTAGAAATGTCAGCAAAGTTTCAATCAGTTGAAAGCATTGTTGACTAAAGCACTAGTTCTGGTTTACTGAATCGGGTAAAGAATTTGTAATTTTCAGTGATGCATCTTTAAATGGTTTAGGTTGTGTTTTGATGCAGAAAGACAATGTAATAGCTTATGCTTCTAGATAGTTAAAGCCGCATGAAAAGAACTAACCTATATATGACCTAGAGTTGGCAGCTACCGTGTTTGTGTTGAAAAGTTGGCGACACCATTTGTTCCGCGAAAAATGTCATATATTTACCGATCATAAAAGTTTGAAGTATTTAATGTTGCAGAAAGATTTGAACTTTAGACAACATAGATGGCTCGAACTATTAAAAGATTATGAGTTGATCATTGATTATCATCCGAGAAAAGCAAATGTAGCTGCTGATGATCTGAGTAGGAAATCTTTATTTGTTTTGTGAGCGATGAATACATGACTAAAATTATCTAATGATGGTTCGATCTTAGCTGAGTTGAAAGCTACACTGATGTTTTTACAGCAGATCTGTGAAACTCAGAAATGTGATGACGATTTGTTAGGTAAACGAACATAGTGTGAGTCGACTTCTAATTCAGAATTTCAAATAGGATCTAAAGGTTGCTTATTGTTCAGAGGTAGAATTTGTATATCGAAGAGTTTAGAACTCATTAAGAAAGCCTTACACGAAGCTCATAGTGGTAGCTTATCTGTTCACCCGGGAAGTAATAAGATGTACGGTGATTTAAAATAGATGTATTGGTGGCCAGGAACGAAACGTGAGATATCTGACTTTGTATCTAAATGTTTAGTATGTCAGCAAGTTAAAGCTGAACATCAGGTACCTTCTGGATTATTATAGCCAGTGATGA
This sequence comes from Gossypium longicalyx, assembly GCA_025698465.1. Classification (NCBI taxonomy): domain Eukaryota; kingdom Viridiplantae; phylum Streptophyta; class Magnoliopsida; order Malvales; family Malvaceae; genus Gossypium; species Gossypium longicalyx. The sequence continues at coordinate 82,522,658 of CM046997.1, forward strand.
TAATGGAATGGAAATGGGATCGAGTTACTATAGACTTTGTATCGAGTTTAGGATCGAGTTACTATAGACTTTGTATCGGGTTTACCTTTATCTGTGAGAAAGAATGATGCCATTTGGGTTATCATTGATTGTTTGATGAAGTCTACACATTTTATTTTGGTACGTCAGATTTCTCCCTTGACAAATTACCTAAGTTATATGTTTTTTAGATTGTCAAACTACATGGAGTGTCATTCGGTTATAGATCCACGGTTTACATCACAATTTTGGAGAAAGCTACAGGAAGCTCTTGGAACGCAGTTGCACTTTAGCACTGCATTTCATCCTTAGAAAGATGGTCAGTCTGAACGAGTAATTTAGATTCTTGAAGATATGCTTCGTTGTTGTTTTAGTGTTTGAAGGCAATTGGGAGAAATATTTACCGTTGGTTGAATTCATGTACAACAATAGTTTTCAATCAAATATAAAGATGGCACCATATGAGGCTTTATATGGCCATAAATGTTGAACTCCGTTATATTTGACTGAGCTCAGTGAGAGAAAGATACTGGGGGTTGATTTGATTGTGAGACTGAAGAAAAAGTAAAAGTGATCCGAAACAGTGTGAAAGCGGCTTCAAATATTCAGAAATCATATGTAGACCTTAAACATAAAGACATAAAATTTCAAGTCAACGATAGAGTATTTTTGAAAGTATCACCCTGGAAGAAAGTTCTTCGGTTTGGTCAAAAAGGAAAGCTGAGCCCGCGATTTTTTGGACCATATGAGATTATTGAAAGAATCAGACCTATTATTGCATATTGATTAGCTTTATCGTCATAACTAGAAAAGATTCATAATGTCTTTCACGTGTCTATTTTATTACAGTATCGATCTGGCACCTCACATGTTATCTCTTCGACGGATGTAGAAATTCAGCTTGATATGTCGTACAGTGAAGAACTGATCAGAATTCTGACACAAGAGGTGAAGGAATTAAGAAACAAGAACATAGCTTTAGTAAAATTTTTCTAGAAACAACATGGTATAGAAGAAGCAACTTGGGAACCCGAGAAAGTTATGAAAAAGCAATATCCGAACCTCTTTTCTAGTAAGATTTTCGGGGACGAAAATTTCTTTAAGGGGAGATTTGTAACAGCCTGTTTTCAGTGAAATCGAAACAATGGTTTTGGGACCACAAATCCAAAGTCAAAAAATTTATTTTATTATTATTTTATTTCCTACAATTAGATAGTATTATTGAATAAAAATTTCGTGAAGAAATTTTACCGTTTACATGCTCAATTTGATAAAAAAGGACTAAATCGCGTAAAGTGCAAAAGTTGTGTTCTAATAGCTAAAGGTATTAAATAGCTATAGAAATTAAAATTGGAAGTCATTATATGGTAATTAGACCATAAATAGTGATAGTGGATGTACATGGCTTGATATTTGTGTAATTTGTGGAGTTTTTAAAGGATAATTAAGTAATTAGGTAATTAAAGATAAATTAAATAAAATAAGAACAAAGCATCATCTTTTTACTTTCGTCTGTCAATTGAATTTAAAAGAGAAGAATAGCCATTGAAGAAGCTAGGTTCATCCAACTTAAATCCTTGTGTATGGTATGTATTTTTGTCTCGTTTTTATTGATTTTTATATTTTCGGGATCATTAGCTAGCTCGGAGACTAATTTGTGAAACAGTTAAACTATTAGGGTTTTTCCATTGTTGAATACATATGAGTTTTGATGTTTTATGATAGAAAATGGATGGTTGTTGTTAGATAAACAACTTTTGTAAAGAGATTTTTTATGAAATTGTCAATTAGGGGTTAAATTGAAAAATGTGATAAATTCATGGTATTATTTGTAAATTTATGAAATATATGGGATGCTATAATTTTTTATAATAATCGACTAGGCTTGGGTAGGGGTAAAATAGTATGAATTCCATTTTCTGAGCCTAGGGTCTAAATTGTAAATAAATTAAAAGTATAGGGGTAAAATGGTAATTTAGCAAAAAAATATGTTTTGGATTAAATTGAATGGATTATATGTTGAATTGAGTTAAATTATCTGTATAGATCCAGTTAGACCTCACACAGAGTTAGATCAGGGTAAATAGAGTATCGAATTAATTGCCTAAGTATCTATGTTTAATCGTCGAGGTAAGTTCGTGTAATTAAATTGTGTTTATATGTTTTAATTTGAAATATATATATGTTATGAATTGTTTTACATTATCACTGATTGCATATACAATGAAATATGACGATTACCAGGCCTCGTTTGAACCGTAAGAATCCATAAGATACAAATGACATGTCATTAGGGTTACATGATTTTGTTGAGATCCTACATGTGTTGCGGATACTCCATAGCTTGTAAGATCATACAAGTTTATAGCTTGTAAGAGCATACCAATTTATAACTCGTAAGAGCATACTGATATATAGTTCGTGAGAGCATACTGATCTATAGCTCAAATGAGCATACCGATTTATAGCTTATATGAGCATACATGTACATGAATTGAAAGATTATAGTTAATGAGCTAGCACACTATGTGTAAGCTATCCCGAGTGTCCAACAGTATTCTAAATGATTCAATAGGCAATGTTTTGATATGAAATGATATGAGTTCGATACGAACTATTACAAGTATACACATGAAATACATGGAAATGATGTTACATGATGTATAGATATATGAAATGAATGATACATGTATATGGAACTTGATTAATTGTTGAGCTCATCCATGATTATTGGTTCATATATGTATTTACATGGCTAATATGGTTGGTGAATAAATGCTTAGGTATTTGGCCAAAATGTGTTGGGATATGCCTTGTACTTACCTATTACTTGATTAAATGGTAAGTTAAATTCTAAGTTATACGAACTTACTAAGCTTAAATGCTTATTATGTGTTATTTCTGTGTTTTATAGTGAACTGGAAGCTCGTTCAGGTTGGAAGCTTATCGAAGCTATTACTTGATTAAATGGTAAGTGAAATTCTAAGTTATACGAACTTACTAAGCTTAAATGCTTACTCTGTGTCCTTTCTGTGTTTTATAGTGAGCCAGAAGCTCGTTCGGGTTGGAAGCTTGTCGGAGCTATATCACACTATCCATCGGCACTTTTAGTACATTTGGATGTTTAATTTTGTTTATAATGGCATATATAGGTATTTTTGGCTAATGTTGTCCTATGTGTTTGAAATGTTGTAATAGCCATTTGAATTTATTGAGTTTTGGGATTTTGATAAGATAATGGTTTAGTTTGACATGTATGTAAATAAATTATTTATGAATGATGATATTATAGCTCAAATGTGCAAATGATAAGTGTCACTATGATGTAGGTGAATATGGTATTTTGTTGCACTAGATATATGTGAATTATGTGACTAATTAGAGCTAATTTTTGTATGCCATATATAGTACATTTTGGTATAGTTTTGGTCAAGCATTTGTTGATCAAAAGATCAAATTCTGTTCATAGTTATACATATATATTGTCATTTGAGGTGCTTAAGGGCATATCAGTTGTATGTTATCATACCATATGTATTAAGCTAGAATATGCTTGGTTTTGGAGCCTTATTATAGCTTGTATATGTGTGTATTTGTGATTATAGAAATATACCAATTTGGGTGAGAAAAATGGCTTGAAAAATAGCCTATTTTCATCCACACGAGCAGAGACACCGGCGTGTGTCTCAACCGTGTGTGACACATGGCCAAGTGACACGGCCATATGTCCTCTGTAGCTTTAAAAGGGTTGCAAGTCAGGCTGTTACACGGCCTACCACATGACCTGGCACACGGACATGTGAGGTTGTTTCGAAGGGTACACGACCTAGCACATAGGCATATGGCTTGGCCGTGTGACCAAGTCAAAGAGTTACACGGGCATAGACACGGGCCGAGACACGACCTTGTGTTCCCATTTCAAATGCCCATACAGCCTGAGACACGGGCGTGTCTTCTGGCCATGTGACCCCTGCAGTATTGAAAATTTTTACTATTTTATGAAAAATACTCTGAGTTTCCAATTTAGTCTCGACTTGTTTCTAATGCATATTTTGGGCCTCGAGGGCTCGTATAAGGGACAATATGAATTATTTTGATTAGTTTTTTATATGAATATTGATATGTTGAAATTTTTGTCTGTTTGATCTGTAAACTCCAGTAATGCTCTGTAACCCTGTTCTAGCGACGAATATAGGTTATGGGTGTTACACTATCAAAATGGTTTTGGGCCTAAAGGCATAAGATGAGATTTAAACATGCCAGGACATATGATGTCAAAAATCTCATAGATTTCTATGAGTTACATGAAATTTTATTGGTACGAGTTACCTACGTAAATAACTTAATTTTAATGTCATGCCAAAGCTAAATTAAAGTTGAGTTAAATATGGACTTAGCCAAAGCTAAATTAAAGTTGAGTTAAATATGGAATTAGGTTCACTAAATTGATATGATTATTCTTGAGGGTTATTGATTTAGTGGAAGCTTTTCATTTATCAAAATTCTTATTAAACTTTGCATTTTATTATAGATGACCAACAATAATAATTCTACTATGTCACTACAATCGATCCTTGAGAAGGACAAACTTACTAAGACTTACTTCCTTGACTGGTATCAAAATTTGAGAATTGTCCTCAAACAAGAAAGGAAGCTTTATGTCGTAGATGAACCTCACCTTAAGGAACCAGCTGAGAATGCTACTAGAGCTGAAAAAAATGCTTATGAGAAGCATAAAAATGACTCTATTGGTGTTGCATGCCTGATGCTAGCTACCATGAGTTCTGAAGTTTAAAAAGATCATGAACACATGGATGCTTAAGATATGATTTACAATCTAAAGGAAATGTTTCAGTAACAGGCAAGACAAGAAAGGTATGAGACTACCAAGGCACTGCATTCTTGTAAGATGGCTAAGGGTGTTTCAGTTAGTGCTCATGTCCTAAAGATGAAAGGCTATATTGATCACCTTGATAGACTTTGATTTCCATTAAGCCAAGAGTTGGCAACTGATTTGATTCTAAATTCACTAGCTAAAAGTTATGGCCAGTTTGTCATGAACTACAACATGAATGAGATGGACAAATCAATTTTTGAGCTATATATAATACTTAAAGCTACTGAGCAAAATATCAAGTCCAAGCCTAATCACGTTCTAATGGTTCAAAAGGGAAATGGCTTCAAGAAAAGAGGAAAAGAATTGGTAAGGGAAATGGCTTCAAGAAAAGAGGAAAAGAATTGGCAAGGGAAATGGAAAGGCTGGAAAGTCCAATTGTAACAGCCCGATTTAGGGCCTAGTCAAAATAGTGGTCTCGGGACCACAAATCCAAAGTTTGGAAATTATTATTATTATTATGAGGTTATAACATGATTATATTAGTGTAAGAAAAATTTGGTGAGTTAATTGTGATATTTGCAATCCCGATTGCAGAAAAGGACTAAATTGCAAAAAGGGAAAAAGTTGTATTTTAGTACCAAAATGTGTTAGATAGCTAGAGATATAAAATTGGGGGTATTTAAAGTGAAATTAGACCCCTAAATATGTCTTGGCCGGCCATGAGACAAGATTTTTCAAGTGGTCAATTTGTTTGGTAAGTGATGTCATTTTATGTGATAAAATAGTACCCTAAATGCCTAGCCTTCATCTTTTCCATCCATTCTCTTCTTCTTGACCGATTATACCAAAAAAATAAAGAAACTTTCAGCCACTTAGTCCCTCTACAAGTAAGTGATTTTAATGAGTTTTCTTGAAGATTTTTACATTTTTGGAATCCCTAAAGCATGAGCTTTCATATGAGGGGACTATTTTGCAAAATGATTAAGAGTTTAGAGTTTTTCCATGGATGGAATTGTGATTTTTTTGAGGTTTTATGGAAGAATATGATCTTAGAAGAGTTCTAAACAACTTTTATGAAGGGTGCTAGCATGAAAACACCTAAAAGGACTATTTTGCATAAGTTGCAAAATAGGTAATAAGTGTGTGAAATAGTGAGATTTTGGGGTTTCTATAGGAGTAAAAAGAGTTCGTCTAGGCTTGAAATATGAATAAATTCGATAAAAAATGATTTTCAAGCATAAGGGTAAAATGGTCATTTTGACAAAGTCTAGGAGCAAAATGGTTATTTTACCAAATATGTGAAATTATGATTGCATAATTGTAATTAGTGGGTTAATAAGTGCATTTTGTTATTATAGATCAAGTTTTGCAAATCCAAACCTAGAGCGGGGGAAAGCCAAGCAAATCGACTAAACCGACTAGTCGAGTACATTTTTGTAAACCGAGGTAAGTTGTATGTAAATAATACAACTATATTATTAATATATGTGTTTAAGTTGTCATTGAATGGATATAGCATGAATTTCTTTATTTCGTATTGAGAATGCGTAAAAACAATGAGATGATAGGACTCTCGTTAGAACACTAGGTAATATACTGAATGCTCTAGCTGTGACATTTGGGCCACATTATGATAGCCAGTGTAAGACCATGTCTGGGACATGGCATCAGCATTGAGATGAGTGCTAGATTAAGACGTGTCAGGGACATGTATCGGACTCGATAATGATAGTCAGTGTAAGACCATGTCTGGGACATGGCATCGACTTGAGATGTGAGTTAGTGTAAGACTATGTCTGGGACATAGCATCGGTACCTTACCCCTAGATTGAGGTTTATAAAAGGATTGGTAATGTACCGAATGGTTAAATGGTTTTGTGAGTTAATAATGAAAACATAATCATGTTAAGAGTGATATAGGTACCAAATTGGTACGTATGAGAAATGAGCTTCTTAGAGAGTATATGACTTGTATGGATGGTGATGAGTAAGTCATACTTATGCTTATCCTTGTGTTATGAGCATGATGATTATTGATGAATTGTTGTTGTATGTTTCATTATATGCAACTTACTAAGCTTTTATGCTTACCCTCCTTCCTTTCTATTTTCTTATAGTGCAGCCTATTTAGCTCGAGGATCACTTGGAGTCAGAGATATCGATCACACTATCGTCTGAAACTTTCGGTATAGTTGGATTTATATTTTTTAATATGGCATGTATATGGCTTAGACTTGATTATTTTGTGTCCTTAAGCATTAGCCTAATGTGTGGGCTTGGGTTAATTCTCACACTTTGAATTTGGTCTTGATATTGACAACTATTCAATTTTAATTATGCAAAGATGATATTTCTTTGATTGAGTATATTGCCTTAGGAAAGAATGTCTATTGTAGCTGATTTGGTTGTATAGTATAGACTAGAATTGGAGTTGGTTGAGTTTGAGTTAATTTCTGTCGGTAAGGGTGGCAAATAGGCTTGGTAAATAGCCTTATTTTGTCCACATGGGTAGGCACACGGGCGTGTGTCTAGGTCATGTGTGACACACGGTCAGCCCTATGGGCATTTGATGAGGCCGTGTGTCCCCTGCACGTAAAATTTTCAAGTCAGTATGAATGGTAATAACCACACGGGTGGAGACACAGCTGTGTGTCTCAACCGTGTAGAGGACATGGCCTAGCACACGGGCGTGTGTCATGGCCGTGTGACATGTTGGGTATGCTGACGTCAGAAACAGAATACTCAAGTTTTCTCACATGGGCTAAGACACGGGCACGTCAAGACCGTGTGAGCAACACGGGCCAGGGACACGGGTGTGTGTCCAGGTTGTGTGAAGTCTGCACTTGAACTTTGTAAAATGGTGTAATTAAATTGGCAACATGGGTAAGGGACACGAGCGTGTCCCTAGGTGTTTAGGCTGTGTGAGACACATGGGTCATCAACACGGCCATGTTAGGATGGTCACACGGGCGTGTTAGATTTCCACATGGGCGTGTGCCCTGTTTTAAATGCAAAGTTTGCATAGATCGAATAAGGACCCGGAAGAGTACTGAATGGTTTCCAATGGTTGATTTAGGCCTCGTAGGTCCATATTAAGAGGTTTAAAGTAGAAATTGAAAAAGTTTTAAATTGGACCGAGTCTTGGTGACTTAAGATGGGTTGCATGTACGAGATCAAGTAGGTAATGCCTTGTACTATGTCCCGACTTGGGTTACGGATATTGGGTGTTACACCAATGCTCACCCCAAGCCCAAACTTGAACCCAAGGATAAACTCCCTAAAGAGGGTGTTTGTTTCTTTTACAATGAACCTGGTCATTGAAAAAGAAACTACAACATATATTTCGAGGATCTAAAGAAAAAAAAGACTGGTGAGACTGGCTTTTAAGGTATTTATGTTATACATGTTAATTTTTCTCTTTTATGTTCCTGGGAAATAGATACTAGATGCGGATCTCACATTTGTACAAATGTGCAGGGACTCACAAGGAGTAGACAATTGAAGAAAAGTGAAGTTGACCTATGATTTGGCAATGGAGCAAGAGTTGCTGCTTTAGTTGTAGGAACTTATGAACTTACTTTACGCAGTGGAATTTTGCTAGATTTGAACAATTGCTTTTATGTTCCTAGTATAAGCAGGAATATCATTTCAGTTTCTTGTTTGGATAATGATGGTTTTTCTTTTATTATTAAGAATAATAATTGCTCCATTTATTATAAAGACATATTATATGCAAATGTCAATTTACAAGATGGTCTTTATATTTTGAATTTTAAAAAATCCAACAATTTTCAATCCATAACATAAATACTAAAATATTTAAGTCTAACGATTTCAATCCAAACTATCTTTAGATTATCGCCTTGGCCATATAAATGAGAAACGTATTGCAAAACTCCATCAAGATAGAATTTTGAATTCATTTGATTTTGAATCATATGATATCTGTGAATCTTGTTTATTAGGTAAGATGACAAAGAATCCTTTTACTGGACATAGTGAAAGGGCCAATGAATTATTGGGCCTAATACATATAGATGTATGTAGACCATTAAGTTCAATAGCTAAAGGAGGTTACAAATACTTCATTACATTTACTAATGACTTTAGTAGATATGGTTATGTCTACTTGATGAGACATAAATCTGAATCATTTGAAGTGTTCAAATGCTTTCAAAATGAAGCACAAAACCATCTTGGAAAGTTAATAAAAGCCCTTCGATTTGATTGAGGTGGAGAATATTTGAGCCAAGAGTTTGATGACCATCTTAGAAATTGTGGAATTATTTCAAAATTAACTCCCCCTAGAACACCACAATGGAATGGTGTGTCAAAAAGGAGATATCAAACCTTATTAGATATAGTTCGATCTATAATGAGTCTGGAAAATCTTCAGTTTACCTTTTGGGGTTATGCACTTGAAACAACTATATTAACACTAAATCGAGTTCCATCCAAAGTAGTTGAAAAGACACCATATGAGATATGGACTGGTAAGAAGCCCCACTTGTCTTTTTTTAAGATTTTGGGTTGTGAGGCTTATGTGAAATGTCTAGTTTCTAATAAATTGGAGCCTAAATTAGACAAATGCCTTTTTATTTTTGGGGTATCCTAGAGGAATTGAGGGATACCACTTTTGCAATCCCACCGAGAATAAAATGTTTGTCGCTCAGAATGGTGTTTTCCTATAAATGGAATTTATTATTGAAGGAACCAGTCTCGAAGAAGTTTCAGAACCAAAAAATAACATTGATTGCCTTTGGATACTTAGAGTTAACAAACCATTGTTGACACTTCTCCAGTAACACAAGTATTATATAGATCTGATAGGACACGTCATGAGCCCGAGAGATATGGATTTCTTGTAACTAATAACCATGACATAGTGTTAGTGGATCAAGATGAACCTAGTACCTTATCAAGAGGCTATGTTAGATTCGGACTCTAAGAAATGGTTAGAGGCCATGAAGTTTGAAATGTAATCCATGTATGATAATTAGTTATAGACCTTGATCGATCTACCTAAAGGTACAAAGAACATTGGGTGCAAATGGGTTTTCAAGAAGAAAATTGACATGGATGGCAAAGTGCATACTTACAAAGCAACGTTAGTTGCAAAAGGTTTCAAACAAACTTATGGTATAGACTATGATGAAACTTTTTTACCTGTAGCCGTGCTTAGGTCCATCAGAATCCATATTGCCATTGTTGCATATTATGACTATAAGATTTGGCAAATAGATTTCAAAATTGCATTTGTTAATGGAAACTTACTTTGAAGATGTGTACATGACACAACCCGAGGGTTTTGTACAACCAGAGAATTTTGGTAAAGTATGCAAGCTTCAAAGATCCATTTATGGTTTGAAGCAGGCTTCATGGAGTTGGAACCTTCATTTTTATGAATTAGTCAAAGAGTTTGGATATATAAAAAATAAAGATAAACCTTGTGTTTACAAGAAAATTAATAGAAGCACAATTACATTTCTGGTCTTATATGTCGATGACATTTTACTCATCGGGAATGACATTCCTATCTTACTGAATGTCAAGTCTTGGTTAGGGAAGTGTTTCTCAATGAAAGACTAAAGATCTATAGAGTTATATCTAAAATATTGATTGGTCTAAGTCAAAGTGTTTATATAGACAAAATACTGAAAAGGTTAAATATGAAAGATTCCAAGAGAGGATTCTTGCCTATGTCTCATGGTATTAATCTTAGCAAAACTCAGTGTCCTAACATAAAAGATGAGCGAGACCACATGAGTAAAATTCCTTATGCTTTAGTAATAGGATCCATCATGTATGCCTTGTTATGCACTATACCAGAGGTCTCTTATGCTTTAAGCATAACGAGTAGATACCAATCAAATCCCGGTGAGAGTCACTGGACAGCAGTAAGGAACATACTTAAGTACTTGAGAAGATCCAAAGATATTTTCTTGTTGTATGGTAGTTTGGAAGATGATCTAGTTGTAAGTGGTTACATAGATGCAAGCTTCCAAACCGACAAAGACGATTTCTAATCGCAATCAGGATATGTGTTTTTTTTAAATGGTGCTGCTATCTGCTAGAAAAGTTCAAAGCAAAGCACTGTTGCTAATTTCACAACTGAAGCTAAGTACATAGCAGCATCTAATGCAGCAAGGAAATAGTTTGGATCAAGAAGTTCATTAGTGACCATGGATGTAACACCCCTAACCCGTAAACCGTCGCCGGAATAGGTTAAGAGGTATTGCTAGACCTGTAATTCAATTCAGAATAATTATTTATCCAGAAACATCATAATCAAATCAATAAGATTCATTCACAACCATTATGAACTTAAAACCAATATAATAAAATTTAATCATACATTCAGGACTAAATCGTAACATATTACAAATTTTAGAAAGTTAGAAAGTTTTCAACTTTTTAACTATCACAAGCCTGTGTGAACAGGCAGTGTGCTTCACAAGGCATTGGACACAGCCGTGTGTCTAAGCCATGGCAAAATAGGGCATACATACTGACTTTTCCACACGGCCACAAGACACGCCCGTGTGTCAGGTCGTGTGAAAATTAGGGAGGCTACTGACTTAGCCACACGGCCAGTCACACGCCCATGTGTCTAACCCGTGCTCGAAACTGACTTGGCCACACGGCTTAGCACATGCCCATGTGTGATTGACCGTGTAGCCTGCTCAGGCTCATTTAGAAATGGCCTTCGAGCAACACGGTTGAGACACACGCCCGTGTCCCTACCCGTGTGGGCAAAAATAGGCTATTTACAAAGCCATTTTGCCACCCTAATATTACAAACATACAAACCACAATTCATAACCCAGTTGACAGTCACTTTATAACCATTTCATGTACAAAATATAACAAATTTTAAACATGCTCCAAAACTCAACCAATTCAATATCATAATAGGCATTCCAAACAATTTATACCAACTCACTATATCTTATCATTACCAACATGTTCATGCACACATACCTCATTTGATATCATTCAAATATACAAAATTAAGTAATTTAAAGTGATAAGATTGTTCTAATTTCGAGTAGTAATCAGTTATTATTTTTATTCAAATTTAATTTTTGGAAATTTTCGTAGTCAAAATAATAACAAATAGTAATTTTGTTACTATTTCCTGTTAAATTCGAAAATAATAATAAACAAGATAAAAAAATTGATTTGATATATTCCTTATTAGATAAGGAAATAGAATTTAATTATTATTTAAAATATTTTTAGATAAATAATAATTAAAACAAAATTTAATTATTATTATTTAAAAGATATTTAAATAAAATATAATTAAATAGAATTTAATTATTATTTAAAAGAGTTTTAAAAACTCATCGAGGTCTTAAAAATAGTTCAAAAACAATTTGGGACTAATTTAAAACAAATCAGAGGTTTAAGAAAAAGTTGTAAAAATGTGAAAATAGGGGCCACACGGCCGTGTGACATACTCCAGGCCGTGTAACAATCAAACAAGGAACACACAGCCGTGTCCCAGCCTGTGTTCTCACCCGTGTAACTCACTGAGTATGGTCATACGACCGTGTCATAGACCGCGTGTCAGGCCGTGTAACTCTTTGACTTGCCACACTTGGGCATTTGCCAGGTCGTGTAAGTTACTGACTTGAAACACTAGAAAACCAGAAATGACACCCGGCCATATGCACCAAATTTGACCTAAAAATCATGCCATTTTAAGACCAAACCATACCTATTCCACCATTGCAATTACACACACATTCAATAGACCTAGGCACTACTTCAACACACCTAAACATACCAAATCAATCAACCTATTTCACCCAACCGATATGCCATTCAAAGGCACCACATATATACTAAACATTTAGTCTAAAAAATGATCAAAAGACCTCATTTATAAGATATTAGAAAAATAAGTGTTTCACTATGATTATAACCACTTCATTTAACAGCTAAACATCAAGAGGTTCATCTCTTGTTTGATCAATACAAAACATACCATAAGAAAAACACACTTCTAATTCATGAACTACATCTATCAACATTTCATAACCACATATTTATCTGTATATACATGCCACTACCCAAAAGATGCAAAAACTACCAACTTAGATGGATAGTGTGAGTTGGTTGGTTGATCCTTTTAAAAAGTCAGCAACGATTATCTACAAAACAATCCTTTGACTAAGTAAGACATTAGATTTGACTAAGTATATATATTCTATGAACACGCCTTTGGGTGAAGTTTGTGTTAGAAAATCTTGGTGGTTTGGTGGAGTCTTCTATAGAGTATACGCCACCCCAACCGTTAGACAAATATGTTAAGTCCTTAGTTTGAAAGAACCATTTACTATATTTGTAACAGTTTATTTTTCAGTGGTGTTAGAAACATTTGTTTCGGGCCACAAATCCAACAAGTAAATTCGTAAATATTATTATTTAATGTTTACGAGTCAAATATGATTTTAAAAGGTTTTTGATTTGGTAATTTATGTTATATAAATAATTTATTAAGTTCAAGTGGTAAGACTCTAAAGTCAAGTGGTTTTAGAAAATGAGGTATCGGGACCTCGTTTCTATCAACCAAGCCATAAATATTTTTATAAATATTTATGGAGTGTTATTAAAGTTGTATTAAAGTTTCATTAAAAAATTTTAATGTTTCGATAGTTAATTAATTAAAAAGGACTAAATTGTAAATGATGTAAAATTTGATTATTATTTGATTTGAGTGATTAAATGGCTTAATGAATAAAAGTAAAGAGAATTGAATGGTAATTAAACCATTCAAGGAGTTACTGGACAAATATGACATGAATTTGGTGTTTTATTTAATTACTAACCAAAGTTAAAATGGTAATTTGATAAATTAAATTAAATTAAATTAAATTGAACCAAAATCTTTATCATCTTTTAATTCTATTCTTCACCAATTGTAAAGAAGAAAAGGGAGCCATTTTAGACCTAGAAATTTCGGCAAGTTCAAAGCTAAATTGGTATGTGATTTCTCTCCTGTTTCTAATAATTTTTATGTTTTTGAGATTGTTGCAACTAGGTACAACTAGCCCGTACCTTTTCTTTTTGAAACTGTTAAAGATTTTGAATTTTTCCATTGGTGAATCTTTGTGATTTTAGATGTTAAATGATGAATTTGACATGTTAGTTATTATTTAAATGTATTTTGTTAAGTAATTTTGATGAATTTACTGATTAGAGACTAAATTGATGAAATAGTAAAAATATAAGGATTTCATGTGAAATTATTAAAAGTGTGGGCTGTATTGGTTGCCATGAATATTTGGATGGTATGGGTTTGCAATAAAATTGGTTAATTTTCATGTTTTAGGTTTAGGGACTAAATTGAAATAAAAGTAAAATGTTAGGGGCAATTTTGTAAAAATTCAAAAAGGACTAAATTGCACAAAATAAATTGTTTTATCTATATAAATTAATAAATTGAATGGAATTATTAATTTAGATCGGATCTAGTGGAGAATCGAGGAGAATGGAAAATTACTAAATAGCCCTTGTACTTTAACATTTTTGCAAATTTAGCTAGGTAAGTTCGTATGAACTATAATCACTTAAAAGTTGATTAAATTGAATGTTTAATGTGTGGTTCTATTGTAAATGAATCAATATATATGTTATTATACAATTTTTCAAGTAAAGAGACGATGGAAATCCAAAGACGTTCAATGACTATCGAGCCCCATTTGAACCTTAGGAATATATAGGATACAAATGACATGTCATTAAAGTTACCATGTTTCAAGTGTTGGTCCTGAATGTCCTACCATGGCTGAGTTCTAGCATTTGTTGTGGATACTCATTATCTTGTGTGAGCAGTATCGTGTAGCTACATTTCGACCGCCAACTTTTGTGAGCAGACCAGGGTTACCATGTTTTTGGTGCTAGTCCTGAATGTCCTACCAATGGCTGAGGTCCGGCATTAGTTGCGGATACTCATCAACTTGTGTGATTAGCACTATGTAGTTTACATTATGACCGTCAACTTGTGTGAGCAGGCTCATTTTACAGCTCGTGTGAGCTATGACTATGTGTTTAACACACTTTTTGTGAGCTTTCCCATGTATTTGGTGTTATTCTAAGTGGTTCAACGAGCATGAAAAAAGAAGGAACGATAAGTTTTCAAATGAATTATATCATGAAAACTATGAAAAGGTACGGAAAGAGAATGTTAAATGAAAACATGTCTATGTTCATGAAATTGATGATTTCTGTAACACCCTAAACCTGACCTGGACGTTATGGCCGGATCCAGCGTGTCACATTGAAGTGTTTTATTAAAAACCTTGTTTTCATTAAAAACCCTTCAAAAGAGAAAATTTTGTAACTTTCAGTTTGTATTTAGTTCCAGAATGAGGTGTCCAAAATGAATTATTTCTTTATATAAAAAAAATTCTCTTTATCTGCAGAAGCTTGATTATAAATAATTATTTCCAAAAAAACTTGGGATATGTCTAAAAGAAATAAATCCAAGATCCGTATCAAAATTGTAAAGCGTAGTAATGACAGCGAAATAATATCTAGCGAATAGGTCTTATTATGATCCGGACTGAAATAACTTAAAATACTAGAAATGATATGCTTAAGAAAACAAGTCCAAGTCGTCTTCCTAGCTGGCCACCTTGGAGTCCCTCCTACCGTCGAACCATCTACTGAGGATCACTTGAGAAAAAAAATAAAAGAGGGGGTGAGTTTTCGAAAACTCAGTGTGTACAACCCTTGGCAAATAGTAAAGCATACAAAAGCAAGCCTTTTTTTTGGGCCTGAGCCCAATTCAATATCAGAACAGATGTAAAGCAATCAAATATGCACGGATCCTACCCATCCAACCGCTACACTCCATCTCCATCCCCCGATACACACCATGTGGGGATATAAATATCGACCCACCCATCCGATACACTCCAATAATAGCTGATTGCGGTACTACCTAACGTTATAGCAAGCCACCAGTGGATCCACGGTCATCAAGCAACCATACGATCCTCCTATTCTTCCTCTGTTCCATAAATCCCAACCCATATGCAACCAAAACAGTATTTTGTATGAATGCAACAGGTATACATGTAACATCCATAAATCTTACATTCAACACATAGGGGTATTTTAGTCATTTCTGCCCTTATGGGCATTTTGGTAATTTCTCTTTATTATGGGTTTATCACTTACCTTGGCTCGTTAACAAGTCCTCGTTGGCTAAAGTGAACAGATACTATGCACCAGGTAGGATTCTAGAGAAGAGGAGATGAGTCATTTAGATCGCTTAAGTACCAAGCTCTCCCTAGATCTAATCCTAGACATGCATATACCCATTGCCACACCTTAACCTTATGACTCGTCCACGGTCACAATTAATTAATTATTTAAGTTTTATGTCTGATTGAGTAGTTACCAAAAACTAGGTCCACAACCCCTTACTAAACACTAACAGATCCACACTTATTCATTTGGCCCCTTTAGGCCCAGTCTCATTCATATGGCCCATCGACCCCAATCACATTCATGGCCTATCAGGCCCAATCACATTCATAGTCATGCAATCATATGATTTTTCATCACTTAGTATCAAATTGCCAATTTTTCCTATTATGGGCCCTATCGCCCATCGGAACCATTTAGCCCATTTTGGCCCAGTTGGCCAATACATGGCCCAAGTCCATGGAATCGCTCATGGGGCCTTTGATAACCTATTGATTTTCCCCCTTATGAGTGTACGCGCACTCGCAAGACTGTTATAGCGAAACTTCCAGCTTTTCAGCATTTCGACTTTCCGGCATTTTGGGATTTTTCGGTCCACTGTGTGTGTGCAGTGTATGTACACACCTGGTACTGAAACGTGTCGCGATCTCCTTAGCCACAAACCTTGACAAGCCTTAACAACCCTTCCTTGATCACTAATCATGAGTATTTCTTAAATCTGCATCAATCTGAATCATTAAGAACTAAACAACAAGTGACACACAATCATCTTAAGTCACTCCTAAGTTATCCATGACTATTCGGCCAACCTTAACCAATAAAAGAGAAATACTTACCCAAAAGCCCAAAACACCTAAGGAGCAATTTGGCAGAGATTTGAAATTCAAGATTTGATACTAACCCCCTACCAAAGCTGATTTAGAAAATGTGAGGGAGAGAAGAAATCGGTACTAGGAAGACCAACTAAAAGAAAGTAAAACACTTACACAAGAATTGATCTGCCAACGTTGAAGAAAAAAGTGGAGGCACAATAGGATTTTGGCCAAAAGATATTCGGCTTTAGAGAAAGAGCAACAAAGAAAAGAGTTCGATGAGAAAGGAAAGGAAGAAATTGGCACAAAATAAAAGAGAAAGAATAAGGGATTTCGGCTTTTAGATATTTGGAGAGAAAAGTGTTTTCAGTAAAATAGAAAGGAAGAATTCGACATTAGCCTAGAATCCCCAAAATCAGTACCTATATATACTATAGCCGAATTTACCTCTCCCCAAACTCCCAATTCGGCTCCACTTCTCTACACCCATTATCTCCTAACTTTTCTCCCTGATAACTCCTTAATACCTTCCTTAAATTTCTCCCCTGATCACTCCCTTCAGAGTTCACATCCAATGCCACTACTGGCCATTTATTGAGCAAAAATAAATCCTTCTTTTGAGCAAGGAGGGATTCGAACCCCAAACCTTCTTGTCGTGCATGTGACGCTACTTGCCACTCCAACACAAGGGTCTTTGTGTCCAATTCCACCTTCATTTATTTAAAAACCAACCTACTTGCCATCAAGGTTCTTTTAATTATTAAACTATAATTTCCTTCACCCCAAAGTTTGAACTCAAACCTTAACCAATGCCTATTATCACATAAATAACACTTGACTAGGAAAATTAAGCACACCTTTTATCAAAACTGAAAAAAAAGTTAGGGATTTTTGGGGGGTTACAATTTCAAGTGAGGTTATTCATGTTTATTGACTTATCTTATGTTAATTCAAGTGAATTATGAATTGATACACTAACATATATTGGTGATGATGCTTAGGCTTGTGTCAAGCTATTGGTTGGATTATATTATTTTTACTTATAAAGTTATGCATTGAAATGGTAAATGTCCAAATGGAAATATGCTTTTGTTCATGAAAGGGTAGTAAGGATTAAAGTATGTAATTTCTTATGAAATGGTTTATCATGTAGTTGATTCCAAAAGAGCTATGTTTAAATGCACTAGCTTGTGGCCATGGTTGATGTTATGCTTATGTCTTGTGTGTTATGCATATGAAACGGGTGAGGAAAGGTAATGAAATAGTAGGTTCATAGTTGAAATGTAATATGATAAAAAGGGAATGATGAGTTGATTGATGTACTTATATATGAGAAAGTTACGTATGCTATGGATGAATATACCTAGCTCATGAACAAATATGCTAATAAGCTAGTTGATGTTGTTATTTAAGCTAAAGTAAGTAAATGCTATGAAAAGTAAGTAAATGGAAGGGTTCAAAGTTTTATAAAATCCTATTATGTTAGGAATGAAAAATATATATGATATTGATGAACTTACACATTTATGAGTTAGTGATTATAAAGTTTGATAAACTTTGTGCGATCGGTAAAGATTTATAATTGCTCCATAAATTCATTATTGAAATGAAATGTTATGTTTAAAGTTTATACGAGCTTACTAAGCATTCATTGCTTACGTAGTTAATTTCCTTTACTTCACAAATTATCAAAAGCTTGAACAAGTTGGAAGCTCGTCGGAGATCTATCACACTATCTAGAGATTAAATTAGTAGATTTTGATGTTTTGGTTATATGGTATGTATAGGATTATGGTTATTTTGTTATGTAATTTGATAGTGAGTTTAGCTACTTGAATTGGCTTATATATGTTTAATGTTTTGTTTCATAAATAACCACGTGAGTTGGGTTATCTTGGTGAATTTGGTGATGTATATAAGTGTGCAAATAACCTTTTTTTTGAGTTTGGTAATGGTTCTATAAATGCTTATGGTGATGTGTAGTTTTTGAATTAGTAATTGGAGTATGAAATAGTCCATGTTTGAGGAATGATATGCTTGGGATTTTAGGTAAAATAATGCATATTTGGATATTCCCATATTGATGATTTGAGATGTTGAGTTTTGATATGAAATTGATTAGCATATGGTGGTTTATGTGTGCCTTGATGTTGTTTGTATTAAAATAGTATGATTTGTGTTTGGATGAGATTAGATGAATGCTTATAAATGTTCTGTAGTGGTATCAATTGGTTTGGTGTAGGTTTGTGCAAGTTGGATGGCAAAATGGCTTGGTAAATAGCCTATTTTTGTCTACACTGGTAGAAACACGGGCGTGTGTCTTAGCTGTGTATGTTACACAGCCGTGTGTCCCCTGGTGTTGAATTAGAAACCAGGTCAGTATGCCCCACACGGCCTCACACACAAGCGTGTAACTTGGCCGTATGGCATAAGTCCATATACCCTACAGGATTAGCACGGCCTAGCACATAGTCTGGCACACAGGCTGTGTGGCTATTTTTAGGAACACGGGCTAGCCATACGGGTGTGTGTGTTGGCCATGTGACCCAAGTCAGAGAGTTACACGGGGTTGGACATGGGCCGGGACAAGACCAAGTGATTCAAATTCAAATGTCCACACGACCTGTGACACAGGCGTGTCACACGGCTAGCCACATGAGTGTGTGTTCTCTGTATTTTGGAAAAAAATTCTAAGTGTGTGAAAATTTTCTAAAGCTATCGGTTTAGTCTCGAACCATCCCGAATGCATGTTTTGAGCCTCGTAGGCTTGTATTAGGGACGATATGAATGTTATTGATTGATGATTATATGAAATTTGAAAATTCATGTGAAATGTGTGTGTATTTGTATAATATGTTTTGTAATGCTCCATAACCTATTTTGGCATTGAGTACGGGTGAGGGATGTTACATTTATTGGTATCAGAGCTATGGTTTAGTCGATTCTAAGAGTAACATAGCATATGTGAGAGTCTAGCTATACATCTCATATATAACTTGTGATTGTGTGATAACTCCTAACAATTTAAAATTTGTTTTTGTATAGTAAATGGATCCCAAACAAGCTATAGTTGATGTAGAAAGCAATGTGCTAGCCTCCGTTCACGGGATAGCGCAATCCGAGTCTAGACCCGTATCGGGTAGCCAAGGATGAGAGGCTAAAGAAGCCTTCTTTCAGATGATGAATGAGTGGTTTACAAAGTATGTTTGAACAAATTTTGCTGCTCAACAACCTCCAACCCCAACAAATCCCCAACTGGTTCCCATAGCTCCTTAAAGTATAGAGTTTTTCCGACTGAATAAGCCACCAATTGATAATATCAGAAAACACGAAACCAAAGAATTTAGAGCTAATGTTGATGACGATCCTGAGCGAGATGAGTTTTGGCTTGAAAACATTATCAGAGTCTTTGATGAACTTTCTTGCACACCGGCAGAGTGTTTAAAATGTGCCGTTTCACTTTTGAGGGATACCGCATATTAGTGGTGGAATTCCCTAGTGTCAATGGTGCCAAAAGAAAGAGTTACCTGGGATTTCTTTCAAGTTGAGTTCAAAAAGAAATACATCAGTCAACAGTTTATTGATAAAAAACACAAAAAGTTTCTAGAGTTGAAATAGGATCGTATGTCTATGACAGAGTATGAGCGAGAGTTCGTGAGATACAGTAAATATGCTCAGGAATGTGTTTCAACTGAGGTCATTATGTGCAAGAGATTCAAAGATGGGTTGAACGAGGATATTAGATTGCTAGTCAGGATTCTAGAGTTGAAAGAATTTGTGATGCTAGTTGACAGAGCCTGTAAAGTTGAAAAACTTGGCGAAGAAAAGAGAAAGGCATATTTCGAAGCTAGAGATTTGAGGAAAAGATCGATGAATAAACCATATCAATCTTCATCAAAGAAATCATGAGGTTTGTATAGTCTTCAAATGTTTCGATGGGATATTCAAACAGAGATCATGGAAAACAATACTCAAGTCATATTGCCCAAGATATGTCAATAGCGAGTGTTGGCAGTGTGAGAAACAATAAGCCTGAATGCCAACGATGCGGAAGACGACATCCTGGTGAATGTAGAATGATTGACCGTGTAACACCCCTAACCTGTATCCTTCGTCGAAACAGGGTTTCAGAGCATTACTAGAATTTATGAATCACCTAAAAAATTTTCAATTAAATACTTACCGAATCAATGCATCATATAAATAAATAAATATATTACCATTCAATCAATGGTTTGACACTTGCCTAATCATCAACAACAACACATGTTAGTGTACTTACACATATTTCATATAAATTCTTATTTTCTTAATATGTCATATTTGAATTTAATACTCATCTTAACTTACATATTTTCCTTATATTAACATATAAAAGATAATCTCATATGTACATGTCATGATACATATCATTCTTTTACTGTTTCTTTAATAACATATATCATTCATTTCATTATATCAACATTTCATGCACCATAGTTTCCATATATCTCATGTATATTTATTTGAGAATGATTCATATTAAAATTAACATAAATTAAATTCTATGTACCTATACTTATTTCATTTATCTATCTTTTTAATTATTTCATTCATCTATTTTGTACATATATTTCCATATGACCAATTCTTGTAAACATTTCATAGATTCATTTCATATAACCATTCATCATCTGATACATATTACCTGAATATCAATTGTTCAACTGATGTCATAGTATCTCCCATCTACGGTCTTATTTATCTTCGACTTGATGCCATAGTGTCTTTCAACCATAGTCTTACTCATTTTCTGTCAGGTTGCCATGGTATCTTTCAACCATGGTCTTGTTCATTTCATGTTACATTGCCATGGTATCTTTCAACCATGGTCTTATTCATTCCCGTCACATTGCTATGGTATCTTTCAACCATGGTCTTACACATTTCATATCAGAAAGCACACTCCCGCGAACCTCATCCTTACAGCGGGATTACCAGTCCAGGCTAAATCCCTTGTAATATAAACTCATAGAGTATTGTCGGGATTACTACCCAAAGCTAAATCCCAACGACAATTACTCTAATGAGCTTGGATCTGAATTACCAGTCCAGGCTAAATTCAGACCCTAATTTGGATTACTCATCCGGGCTAAATCCATTTTCCACATATTCTTCGGGAGGGCTATATCAGGATAGGATCACCCATCCGGGCTAGATCCTTTTTATCGTCAATTCCTTTTCAAAGATCCGTCGAATTTTCCTTTCATTCAACCGGGATTTCTTCCCATTTTTATCAAATATGTCAGTGTTTTATAAATTTTCATATAATGAACATTCAAATCATATTCTTATCAAAAACATACATTTCAAGCATTTAAGAATATAATTCAAATTACACAAACTTACCTCATTGCTTGTTTGTGTTTATAATTTTATTAATCCGATATCTTTTCTTTTCCACGATCAAATCTCTTATTTGAGTCGTCCAGATCTTTATAAATAAATTTGATCATCATTTTCATTCATTTCATATTCTAATGTATTTAATTAATGCTCTAGGTAAAATTACCATTTTGCCCCTAAACTTTTATTTAATGACAATTTCATCCTTAGGGTCAGGAAAATAAAATTCTTGCAATTTAATCCTTATTTCCAGCTATTATTCTCATACATATTGATAACAGCCCATGAATTCTATAAAATATCAGAATTTTTCATAATTTTAACACTTTTCAATTTAATCCCTAAAAACATGTTTTTCCCCAATCTTGAACTAAATTAATAATTTCATTAAATTTTGTAATCTAAATAATAAAATAGTTCATTTCATGCAATTTGGTCATTTCTGATATTTTTACAAAATTACCTATAAAGTTTTACTTTTATTCAATTTAGTCCCTGAGCCTAAAACATGCAAATTAGCCATGTTAGATGAATATTCATACATATTTTCCTCCTCCTCCTCTCCATTCCACATCCTTAATGTATATAACATACTTGTAAGTAATATTATCTATAATTTTTATTATTTACTTTTATGAATATTCAAGCTGTCCATCTGTGTCATAGTCACTAAATTATTTATATCTTTAGCTATAGAACTCTAAATTAAGATTCGCTAATTTTCCCTGAAACTAGACTCATATATATTCTTACCATAAAATTTTCAGAATTTTTGGTTTAGCCAATAAGTACATTTTATTCTTTAAATTTACCCCTGTTCTGCTATCTGACAGTCCTGACCCTTCTTCACTAAAAATTAATTATCTCCTCGTACAGAATTCAAATGATGTTCCCGTTTATTTCTATTGAAAATAGACTCATTAAAGATTCTAAAAATATAAATTTAAGTCCATAATTATTTTTATCCAATTTTTTTATGATTTTCAAAAGTCAGAACAGGGGAACCCGAAATCATTCTGACCTTGTCTCACAAAATTGATTATATCTCATGATTTACAATTTTATTGCTTACATAATTTCTTCTATAAGAAACTAGACTCAATAAGATTTAATTTAATACTT
Organism: Gossypium longicalyx; assembly: GCA_025698465.1. NCBI lineage: Eukaryota > Viridiplantae > Streptophyta > Magnoliopsida > Malvales > Malvaceae > Gossypium > Gossypium longicalyx. The sequence goes on from CM046997.1 coordinate 82,546,055, forward strand.
TATTCATCCTATAATTAGATTTCTAAAATTTTTTATGATTTTTCAAAGTTAAACTACTGCTGCTGTCCAAAACTATTTTGGTACAAGATATTAATTACCATGTTATAACACCCTTATTTTCTTTTTCTACACCATTTCTCATCACTTTCTCTTATTTTCTCTTCACTAACATATCAAGAACATAGGAACTTATGTAAGAAAACTCTATTATAACATTATTTCCATGCTTTGTCAATAATAATAAACTTAAAAACATATTGAAATCTTGATGTACTTACCTTGTTTTATTGATACTAATCTTTAACTTAATTTTCTCTCTCCTCCAGCTTCTATTCTTGAATCCAACTTGATATTCTAACTCCCCATGGTCTCCTTAACATTTTTCTCTCTTAGTAGCTATGGAAATTCTTTTGATTTCTAGGTGAAAATGGTTAATTTTTGGTGGAAGGACCAAATTGTAAAGAAAAGAAAATTTCTTTCTTTTCCTTCTCTTCTAACGTTGGTTACATGCATGGAAAGATGATGAAAATTCTTCATCTTTCCTTCCTTTTATACTAAATAATTAATAATAAAAAAATAATGAAATAATAATAAAATAATAAAATATCTTATTAAAATAATATATATCTAATTAAATAATCATAAAATATCATCAACATCATCATTACTTTCTAGATTTCTCTCTCTTCCAATTGACCATTTTGCCCTTTATTATCTTTTAAAATTTCATCCTTGAGTCATCATTTAATTTGGTAAAATTGCAATTTAGTCCCTTATAGTTCTTCACCTATTCAATTTGGTCCTAATCCATCCATTTCCTTAGTTTCTAGATCATTCCACTCTTAAAATATTTACACTATTGGTCCTTCAAATTTTTCATATTTACACTTTAACCCCTCAATTTTTGAGTATTTATTCTTGTGCAACAAAACTTTTCTCACTTTTACAATTTAGTCCTTTCTTGAATTAATATATCATAATATACTTCTCAATATTGACATAACTCAAAATTCCCCTTTTTATCACTTTATTTCCTTATTTTACTATATCAAGGATAATATCTTACTATAAAAATTTTCAGGGTATTACAGACCGGGCTTGTTTCGGATGTGGCTCGCAAGATCATTTCATTCGAGATTGTCCCGAATTAGATAAGAAAGATAAATTCCAAAATGCAAGACCGAGCAACATAGTTACTAGAAAGAGGCCACCTAGAAATGCAGGGAATGTGTCTAGTAGTAGAGGAACAAATTAGGACTCAAATGTGAGATCCGAGGCTAGAGCAGCTGCTAGAGCTTACGCTATTCACGCTCATAAAGATGCGTCGTCACCCGATGTTATCACTGGTATATTTTCTCTTTATGACACTAATGTGATTGCTTTGATTAATCCTAGATCAACTTATTTGTATATTTGTATGAATTTGGTGTCTAGTAAGAGTTTTCCAATTGAGTCTACTGAGTTTGTGGTTAAAGTGTCGAACCCCTTAGGAAAATATGTTCTATTTGATAAAGTTTGCAAGAACTATCCTTTAATGATTTAGGGTTACTGTTTTCCGGCTGATTTGATGCTTTTGTCATTTGATGAATTCGATGCGATACTGGGTATGGATTGGTTATTTCTGGATGATGCCATTGTAAATTGTAGATGAAAGACTATTGAAATAAAATGTTAGAATAGTGAAATTCTTCGAATTGAATTAGGTGAGTCGAGTAAATTATTTTTTGCAATTTCGTCGATGTTAGCTTAGAGATATGTGAGAAAAGGTTGTGATGCTTCTTAGCTTATGTTTTGGATACAAAAGTGTCTGAATCTAAGATTGAATCAGTGCCAGTTGTCTGTGAGTATTCAGATGTGTTTCCAGAAGAGTTACCAGGGTTGCCACAGATCAGAGAGGTCAATTTTACTATTGAATTAGTACCAGGAACATCACCGATATCTATAACTTTGTATAGAATGGCTCCGACGGAGTTGAAAGAGTTGAAAGCTTAGTGTAACACCCTAAATTTGGGTCTAGAAGAATTGGGCTTTGAGTCTGGGTTCGGATAGAAGAAAACCTGAATATTGAGAAGTTTTAAATATTACTAGTGTTTAAAAAATATATATTGATAAAATATTTATGTTATTACTAATATTTTAATTTTTTTAAATAAATTTAGAAGTATTTAAAGTGTGGGAAAAATTCGATCCAAGACTCTAGCAAAAATTATTATTTTTGCTTCTTTAGGGGATCTGGGCATTAAGGTTTATTAATAAATTGGGCTAAAATTGGACATAAGGAGGAGTTTGGCCTAGTGGTTAGGCGTGTTAACCAGTAGGAAGGGAACAGGGGTTCGATTCCCTACGTGCGTAAATGTGGGTTTTTATTTTAGAAAAACCAAGGTTGTCGCAGGTAGGCCTTATTAATTGTTCATGCTAATTCATGTCACAAGCAGGCATCTGGCCCAGTGGCTAAGGACGTTAGGAGGGCGTGGGATGTGCTTGGGTTCAAGGCACGGCGTGCGCAATTTGGGTTTTTTTAATATGTAGATCGCGGCTAGAGTAAGGGTTAAGAAAAGTTGCGGGTATAATATAACACAACGAGCACCTTGGGCGCAGTGGCAACAACGCGTTAAAGGGACTGAGAGGGCACGAGTTCGAATCCAGGTGCTGGCGTTATTTTGGTTTGCTTTTAGGCGGACCAAGACTTCAGCAGGTAAGGTTTAAAGTTAACTGCGACTGTTATATATTGAAGAGCAAGCTATGACCCAGTGGCCAGCAGCGTGCCTATGCGTGTGGAAGGCCCAGGTTCGAGCTGCTGAGCGCGCGGATGCCTCTTTTTGCTGCATGCGTGTGGGAGAGTAGTAGAGTTGGACCAAAACTCTTCCCAGGCAGCAGATTGAAGCGGTCAAACGGTGGATAAGGCTGCTAGGTGGTTGGATGAATTTCAAATGCTTAATTCATGAAGCAAATCAAGGGAATTTGAAATTAGAAAGAATTTTGAATAAGCATTAAGTACTGTATTTGTTATTTTAATTTTGGCTTTTATGAATTATTCCCTTTTTGTTCATCTTTCCTTCATCAATAATAACCGAACCTATCTTCTTCTACTCTTCTTTTCTTTCTTTTCTTTTATCTCATCTCTTCCTTCTTTAATTTCCTTCAAAGCCGAATCTGTACTGTCATCTCCTCTTTTCTATTTTTCTATTTTCTCTTTTTCATTATACTAAAATCCGAAACATCCATACTTTAGTGATTCGGGAATTTATTTTTAGATCTATTTCCTACTTGCGATTAAGATAGATTCACAGTGGATCTAAGATTTGAAAAGTGTTGGAAACGCTTCTGACAAGAACGTCTTTGGTGGTAAGCATTCAGATCTTATTTTTCTTTATTTAGTAATTCAAGGATGAGCTGAAAACCCCTAAATATTTTAGGGAGACTATCGATTTTTGCCAAGATTAAAATTAAGTATTTTTCATTTGGTTTTTTTTATGTGCGCATCGAAGGCTAGAGATCAAGATCTATTTGGAGGCTAGTAAGATCAACAGGTTCAAGCGGTCGAGATCTAGATCTAGTAGTTAAAGATCAACAAGGTTAATCGTGGGGGAGATCTCGTTAGCGTTTCGTCGAAAAACAGGTGTGTAACTGACACCCTCTCATAGATTAGATCGGCAAAAGCCGAAAAGCCGAAATGCTGAAATGTCGGTATTTTGGGAACTTACGAGTGTGCGAATGCTCGAAAGATAAGTGGGTTAATATTTTTGATAATCTTAAGTGATAAAACTGCAGTACGTGCAATTTCGTGCATTATTGATATTTTGGGCTTAGTGGGCCGAAATCGGGTTAATGGACCAACCGCCCAATTCGTAAGTATATGGTAAGTGTTTTGATAGTGCGTAAATGGTAGAATTATGCATGAAAACCTTAAAATAGTTAAAATACTAAAATATCCCTATGCATGGAAAAATTACCATTATACCCCTAGGGTTAGTTTTGACTGGAAAGCATGATGATCTGAATCTGTATGATGTATGCCATGATTGCATCTCTCTGTTGCATGGGGACATGGGTTATATTATGGAGGAAGTATTCGTGGCTATGCCACAAATTATTCGATCTGGTGGCTCGCCACACGTATATTCGATTCCGTGGCTCGCCACGATTATTCTGTTCTCGTGACTCTGTCACATTATTCGCTTTTAGCGACCATGCCGCATATATTTCGTGACGTGTAGCGGTTGGGTGGGTCGAGTAGTCTCCCCATATGGTGAAAGGTTGGTATGGGGGTGCATGTGGTTGGATATGGGTTGGGTTTTGCATAAGCATGTAATATCTGTTCTGAGCTGTTATGGGCCTATGGGCTTATTTTGATTCCTGTTTTGGGCTAAGGCCAACTTATTCTGTTTCTATGGTTTGAGCTGATATAGGCTATGGTTGGGTTAACTTACACACTGAGTTTCCCAAAACTCACCCCTTTATTTTTCATCCACGCAGGTGATCCCCAACCATAGTGGGCTTGGAGCTGTGAGGGATTCGGAGTGGCCACGCAAGTCTGCAAATTCGATTTCTTTCTGATGAACTGGACGTCCTATTTATCTTTGTTTTTGGTTTTGGGTTTTTAAATGTAATAAGGCCGCTCTATTATTTTTTTATGGGTTTGATTTATATTTTATTATGATGAACTTAATTTATATTAACTATCAAAATGGGCTAGATCTAGGGTTCGTTTTCAAAAACATAAATTGATTTCAAAGTAACACGATTACAAACAAGGCTTTTGCTATGATAACGTTTTCCAAAATTAAATATGTTTTATTTTAAAATGAACATAATTACAATAGTAACCTAAGAATATACACGATGTTAGAGTGTGGCAATGGCAGTGTGCATGTCTAGGATTGGATCCGAAAGAGCTTGGTACTTAAGCAGTCCGATGGACTCACCTCCTCTTTTTTCTGGTTTCGTACCTGGTGCATAGCTTCCATTTACTTTAACCTATAACAAAAGTATCTTTTTAACACACCAAGTAAAGATTTTTAAACCAACAATATAATATGTTTTGAACGCTTCAATGTGGCACGTCGGATTCGGTCGTAACGTCTAGGCCGGGTTTGGGGTGTTACACTTAGTTACAAGAGTTAATAGATAGAGGCTTTGCACGACCTAGTTTTTCACCCTGGGGTGCACCAGTGTTGTTTGTAAAGAAGAACGACGGATCGATGAGAATGTGTATTGATTATCGCCAGGTTAACAAGGTAACGATAAAGAAAAAATATCCTTTACCGAGAATTGATGATTTGTTTGACCAATTGAAAGGGGCAACAGTGTTCTCGAAGATTGATTTACAATCTGGTTACTATCAGTTGCGAGTGAAGATTCAAATGTACCAAAAATTACATTTAGAATGAGGTACGGGCATTATGAATTTCTTGTTATGCCTTTCGGATTAACTAATGCTCCTACAGTTTTTATGGATTTGATGAATCAGATTTTTAGACCGTATTTAGATAGATTCGTTGTTGTATTCATTGACAACATTCTGATCTATTCTCGAGATGAGTCTGAGCATGCTGAGCATTTGAGGATTGTGCTACAAGCCTTGAGAGATAAGCAACTGTTTGGTAAATTCAATAAATGCGAGTTTTGGCTTCTAGAAGTCAGATTTTTGGGACATATTGTTTCAGCAGAAGGTATACAAGTTGATTTGAGTAAGATTTCAGCAGTTGTTGATTGGAAACCATTGAGAAATGTATCTGAAGTTAGAAGCTTTTTGGGGTTAGTTGGTTATTATTGACGTTTTGTCAAAGGATTTTTGATAATTGCTACACCGATGACTAGATTGCTACAAAAAGATGTGAAGTTCGAGTGGTCTGAAAAATGTCAACAGAGTTTTGATCAGTTGAAAGCATTATTAACTGAGGCACTTGTTGGTTCAACCTGAGTCGAGTAAAGAGTTTGTGATTTTTAGCGATGCGTAATTGAACTGTTTGGGTTGCATTTTGATGCAAGAAGGAAAAGTGATAGCTTATGCTTTCAGACAGTTAAAGCAGCATGAAAAGAATTATCCGACTCATGATTTATAGTTGGCTGCTATTGTATTTGCATTGAGAATTTGGTGACATCATTTGTACGGTGAGAAGTGCCATATCTTTATCGATCACAAGAGTTTGAAGTATATAATTGTAACAGCCCAATTTTGGGTCTAGTCGAAATAGTGGTTTCGAGACCACAAATTTGACATAGAAAAATGTGTTTTATTATATTTTTATGGTCTACATTTTTATAGAATTATTTTGTAAAAATTTCGTTCAAAAATTTTGACTTTTGGGCACTCAATTTAGTTAAAAGGACTAAATCATAAAAAGTGCAAAAGTTGAGTTCTATATGCTAGAGGTGCCCAATTGTTATTGTTATGAATTTTTAAATTGAAGGTCCTTAAATGGTGATTAGACCATTGGATAATTTGTTGGACAAAAATGGACATGAAATAGGTGAAATAGAATATTTTTAAGTTAGGGGAATTTTGGTCATTTAAGTAATTAAAATGAATTAAAAACAAAATTAAAAGCCAATTTTTGTCCATCTTCAACCCCATGGCCGAATTTCACAAGGGGAAACCATGGCTAGGGTTTTTCGAGCTGTAAGTCCGTTTTAGCCCCGTTTTTAATGATTTTCATGTTTTTGAAATTCTTGTAAAAAGATCTATCTATTTCTACCACTAATTGGAGATATGGGTAAAGTCTAGGGTTTTGACCCATGATGAATATGTGTGTATTTTTGTGTTTAATGGCAGAAAATGCATGTTTATGGTTAGAGAAACAACTTTTACTAAGTGATTTTCGATAAAAATGCCTAAAAGGACTAATTTGTAAAAGTTATAAAAATGTCATAAAAGTGTGATTTAATGAAAATATGGGCTGATATAAGTATAAAAGACGTTTGGCTATGCATGGGTAGTAAAGAAATTGAACACATTTCATTTTACGAGCTTAGGGGCAAAAGTGTAAATATGATAAAGTTTAGGGGCAAAAACATAATTTTTCCATAATATGATTTTTGGGTCACAATGAATAATGTGACTAATAAGTGAGCTAAATGTGTTGTTATAGATCAAGAAAAGTAAGATTCTGGCCTCGAATGAGGGAAAAACGGGTATTGGACGGTTAGGTCTTTTTTACCATTTTTGGTATTGAGGTAAGTTTGTATGTAAAAAATTCATCGTTTTTACTTATATTATCACATTTTATTATGTTTTATGAAATGTGGTTGAATATTGAATGAAACTGACAAGTATCGAAAAGTGAGAAATTTCTCAGTTGAACATTAGGAATAGAATAGGATACAAGTGACATGTCACTAGTGACTCAAGTGTGGTACTATGTGAAGGCCACTTTGAGAAGAGATAGCTTGGTCACAAGTGTAGTACTATTGAAGGCCACTTTGTGAAGAAAGATAGCTTTAGTCACAAGTGTGGTACTATGTGAAGGCCACTTTGTGAATAAGGTAGCTTTGACTACAAGGGTGGTACTATGTCCAGGCCACCAGGTATCCGGTATTATTCTGATGTGTCCAACGGGAAATGACTAGGTGTAATTGAATATATCTATGTGATGAATAAGTGTAGGTATGTGTGTGTAAACTTATCAGCAATGTGCTCGATATGTGATCGAACTTTGGTAAGATTGATATGGAGTAAGTGTTACAATGAAAGTTACTACAAAGAAAACATGAAAGAGTGAAATTTAGTAAAAAAACAGTTTTGGACAGCAGTAGTTGTGTGACTTTGAAAAATCACCAAAAATGGTAGAAATAGGATGAATAAGATATGAAATTAAAGCTTATTGAGTCTGTTTTCATATAAAGGAAACAGTGTAAGCAAAATAATTTCATATTATGAGATATTTGAATTTTTGTGAGACAAAGTCAGAATGATTTTAGAATCCCCTATTCTGAATTGGGAAATCATTAAAAATTGTAAAAAAATAATTATGGGTTATAATTTATATTGTTAAAATCCTTGATGAGTTTAGCTTCAAAAGAAACAAATGGTAATATCATCCAAATCCTGTATGAGAAGATAATTAACTTTTAGTGAAGTGGGGTCGGATCTGTCGAATAGCAAAACAGGGGTGATTTTAAAGAATAAACTGTACTTATTGGCTAAATCAAAAATTCTGAAAATTTTATTGTAAGAATATATGCGAGTCTAGTTTCTGGAAAAATTAGCAGATCTTAATTTGGAGTTTCATAGCTCTAGATATAAATAATTTAATGACTGTGACTCAAATAGACAACTTGTTTTGAACTTGAGTAAATAGTGGATCTATGTGTAGTTATGATTGCATTACTTTGAAAACATATTTTGAGGATATATAAAAGCATGTTAATAATTTTTTTATTATTTACATACATACTTATTAATCTATATGCTTGCTCCCCTCTCTTCTCCCTTGTTTTATAGTGTCAACAAGCTAGCTCAGGGTACGGAGATCGTTAGAGATCCATCCACTCTATCAACACTCTTTTGGTATTTTGAAAGTAATATTTTGAATTATGGCATGTATAGAGGACTTGGTTATTTTGTTATGTGTCATAATTGATTTAGCCTAAAATGTTGGCCTACGTTATTTGATAGTTCATTTTGTATAAGGCTATTGATGTTGGCTATTATTGGTTAAGTTGTATGTTTATGATAATGCCATGTTGTGTGTTGATAAATTTGGTGTAAGTGTGTAAATGTTTTGGATGGAAAAAGGCTTGGTAAATTGTAACACTCCTAACCCGTATCTGTAGCCGGATTAGGGTTACGAGACATTACCTGACAAAACACAGTTCGACACGTTCATAAAATTGATTTCATGATTAAAAATATATCTACTTCTTTACAAAAATTCTCAATTGAATAAGAACCATAAATTCATTCATATAAGTCATACGGACCACTTATTCAACTAAAACCATTCATAATTTATTTCTTTTAATTCATAAACAATTCATGCTTCAAATTACAATCACATCATTATCATCAACTTATACCATTATTCGAATGCTCAACTATTATCTAAGAATATATATATCATTAGATAACATATACTAAGCATATGTCAAAAAAACTATTTCGTTAGCTGAATAGTAACATATTAATTCATAATTTCTGCACTTATGCATATTATAACCAAATGAACTACATATACCTAGCCATTTATTTCATAAACTATTCGGCTAGTACATAATCTTATAAAATTTATGCCCATTATGAATAATATAAAATTTGGTCATTCAAACATATACCTATTTGGTCATATCACACGATTAAATTTTTAGTAACATAAATGATAATAACTAGCATCATTTCCAAATTAAGTATACCTGTCCTCACATTAAAAATTTATGCGCATATGATATAATAATCTAAACCATTTTTCTAACATCCATACTGAAGTATATCATGTCTATTTCGCATACTATAATTATATCTAAACATCACTTTTACAACATCAATTCGGGTGTATAAAATTTGAACCTAAATACCAACCATTTAATGATGATATATATATACAAACTTGCCATTACAATCCAAAACAAAAAAGCCAACTCACAAATGATTGTCTCATAAGCATATACGTATTTTTACTAAGTTTAGTCAAATATAATCATGCATTATATAGCCTAATTCTTATCTCACAAAATGATCAAAGCAATTATACACATATATGACATAAACATTACTTAATCAAAATATAATATACCATAACTAAAACATGCATTCGTGGTTTACTTCATTGCCTAAATCGAATGAACCCATACTTACCATTTCTCATTACCAAATACTATACCTAAACATCACAAATTGATAAACCAAATATCAAGCTTACTAAAGTGAGCTAATTTATAAGTCATTCTTGACATACCCATTCAATACATATAACCAAATTACTCTAATCAAATATACTTAGACTTAAGCTTCATGAGCACATATGCATTATAGCAAAAACACATCCATCAATTGAATCATTACTCAACTAAAACATGTATTCAAGACACCATACATACATACTATGGAACATACTTCCCAAAATAAGCTTATACCATGCCCAAATATACACAAACCTTAACCTTATTAACAAGCCATTTTCGCATGGCTATATATATATACACATTTCAAAACCAAATATATCAAAACTAACCTATACATGCCACATAACCAAATCTCAAAGCATTTATTTACTGAAGCAAAAATTGGATAGTGTGATAAGGTCTCCTATGACTTCCAACCCGAGCAAGTCCTCGAAACTCTATAAACATAGGAAAAACACACAGAGTAAGCTTTAAAAGCTTAGTAAGACATAAGCAAATAAAATCAACTCAATGGTGTATATAATTCAATTTAACTAGGCCAAATTTAACAAATCTTAACCACATATACATTCATCATACTCATAAATTCATATGATTACATTAAGTAATCTCATTTACCTCATTTTTCAATGAACATATAAATCTCATACATACTTAATTCAACTAGCTCTTTTGTTCATATTCACTTGCACACAAGCACATCTCATTCTCATACATTACATCTATTTCAATTACACATAATTCATTTTCATACATTCACCATTCATTGTCATGTAATTCACATATAATCAATAAATACATACTCACCTTTTATTTCTGAATTTCATAAACAAAACATATGTAACTGAGTCGGATATACTTTCACATAGTTATTCATTTCTTAGAATGCTCGTTGAACCATTCAGACTTGGATAAGACACTCGGATAATCACACATATTGTACAATGCCAACATCCCAGACGTGGTCTTACATGTAATCAGATATTGATGCCACTATCCCAGACAGGGTCTTACGTGAAACAAATACGATGCTGATGTCCTAGACATGGTCTTACTCGTAACCACATATATCGATGCCAACGTACTACACGTGGTCTTACTCGCACACATATATTAGAATCACATATCAATGCCACTGACCCAGACAGGGTCTTACACAAAACAAATACGATGTCGATGTCCCAGATATGGTCTTACTCGTAACCACATATATTGATGCCAACATACTAGACGTGGTCTTACTCGCACACATATATTGGAATCACATATCGATGCCAACATATTAAATGTGGTCTTACTCATACACATATATCGGTGCCATGGTCTTACTCACACATCACATATCGGAATCCTATCTCATGACATATGTATCCTAGCTATTCCAAAGGTTCATACGGGGCTTTTGGACATCGTAACTCGATCGGTTCAAGCTTATAACTAATTCTCATTTCGGCTTATACACATATATTTATTATAATTCAATTCGGCACATATAATACATATATAATTGAATTTAACAACATTTATTTACTTATGAACTTACCTCGGCAACGATAATCGGAACGGGATAGCTAATAGACAACTTTGGTTTTCCCCCGATCCAAATCCGAATTCCACTTTTGCCAATCTAATTAATATCAAAATTAACTCATTTATTCAATATTTCATTAAATTTTATCTAAAAACACATAATTTGGTCATTTTACATTTTAGCCCCTAACATTTCACATTTTTACAATTTAGTCCCTATTTTAAAATAACACAAATTACTCAAAATTTCATCAAACCATGTTAGGCTGAATTTACCTTAGGTCTCTAGCAACCCATTTCTTTTATTTATTTCACATTTTGACCCCTCAATTTACAAATTTCTCAATTTAGTCCTTAATACACATTTTTATCAAAAATCATTTAATTAAACATGAAAATCAAACAACAAAGATTTATTATTCATCATCAAACAACAATTTCATCACATTATCAACAATGTAAAATCTCAAATTCATCATCAATTACGAAAATTGAAGCATGGGTTTACTAGTATTCGAAGCAACGATCTCAAAAACGTAAAAATTATCAAAAAGCAAGCAAAATAGACTTACCTATTCACTCATGCAATGGCCGAATACTTTGAAGCTTTAATGGCTTCTTTTTATTTTAACTTTCGGCAAGAACAAACATTAATGGACTAATTTCATGCCTTTGTTTTATTTATTTCGTAATAATATATTATTTACCTTTTTAACCTTTGTTAATTAATATAAAAACCTTATAACCAATGTCCATTACCGTCCATCAACCATAATAGTGGCATAATTCCATTTAAAGGACTTAGCAATTAATAAACCATGGCAATTTAGTACTTTAACAATTAGATTGCCACTTTTGCATTTTACGCGATTAAGTCCTTTTATAAAATCGAGCACACAAACGATAAAATTTTCACACGAAATTTTTACACATACTAATTCACATATAATTAACTCAGAAAATAATATTAAAATAATTTTCTAACTCAGATTTGTGGTCCTGAAACCACTGTTCTGACTAGGGTCTAAACCGGGCTGTTACATAAATAGCCTAACTTTCATCCACACAGCTGGCCACACGGCCATGTGCTTAGGGCATGTGCCCCTATTTTTCAAGAAATTTTTCAAAGTTTCAAAAGTTCTCGGTTTGGTCCCGAACCACTTTCAAAGTATGTATTGGGCCTTGTAAACCCATATTAGGGACTTTATGATGAAACATGAAAAGTTTTAATTTGGATGAAATTTTATGACTCAGTTTTGTATGATTGGTTATGTTTAAGTCTGGTAATGCCTCGTACCCCATCCTGGCGTCAAACACAGGTAAGGGGGTGTTACAATAATGATTCAGAAATATTTGAATTTGCGACAACGAAGGTGGCTCAAGTTACTGAAAGATTATGAGTCAGTGATTGATTATCATCCAAGTAAAGTGAATGTAGTCGCGGATGCTCTAACTAGAAGATATTTATTTGCTTTGAGAGCGATGAATAGTCAGTTAACTTTGTCTGATAATGGTTCAATATTAGCAGAGTTGAAAGCTAAACCGAATTTTCTTCAGCAAATTTGTGAAGCTCAGAAGTTTGGTAACGAGTTACAAGCTAAAAGATTACAATGTGCGTCGACTAGTGATTCAGACTTTCAGATCGGATCTGACGATTGTTTAATGTTCTAAGGCAGAATTTGTGTACCAAAGAATTCTGAACTCATTCAGAAAATTTTACATGAAGCACGCAGTGGTTTTCTATCTGCTCACCCGGGGAGTACCAAAATGTACAATGATTTAAAATAGTTGTTTTGGTGGTCGGGTATGAAACGAGACATTTCAGAGTTTGTATCAAGATGTCTAGTTTGTTAGCAAGTTAAAGCTAAACATCAGGTGCCTTCGGGATTGCTACAACCGGTGATGATACCAGAATGGAAATGGGATAGAGCTACAATGGATTTAGTATCAGGATTACCCTTGTCTCCGAGGAAGAAAGATGCTATTTGGGTTGTTGTTGATCGACTGACGAAATTTTCACATTTCATTTCAGTATGTACAGAATATTCGCTTGATAAATTGGTTGAATTGTACATTTTTGAGATCGTTAGATTGCACCGGGGTGCCAATTTCGATTATTTTAGATAGAGATTCGAGGTTTACATCGCGATTTTGGAAGAGATTGTAAGAAGCTCTGGGTACAATGTTGAACTTTAATACTGTATTTTATCTACAAACTGACAGTCAGTCTGAGAGAATAATTAAGATTCTTGAAGATATGCTTTGTTGTTGTATTTTGGAATTTGAAGGCAATTGGGAGAAATATTTGCCATTGGTTGAATTCGTGTATAACAACAATTTTTAATCGAGCATAAATTGTAACGCCCCGTACCCGAGATCGTTGCCGGAGTCGAACACGAGGTGTTAACAGACTTAATTTATTGCTTAAACAGCTCAAACAATTTAATTTTAGAAATTCCAGACAAGCTGGCTAACTGCGTCACAGTCGCTTAAAAATTCATATCTCGAGTTCTTAAACTCAAAATCCAATTCCGTAAATTTTTCCCTGAAACTAGACTCATATATCTATTTACTAATTTTTTTCTAGAATTTTTGGCTAGGCCAATTAGTACAGTTTATTAGTTAAAGTCTCCCCTATTTCAGGGTTCAACTGCTCTGACCTCTGTGTATTACGAATCATATATCTCTCTGTACAGAATTTCAATGAATATGAAGTTTGTTTCTCATAAAACTAGACTCAATAATAAATCTGTACATATAAATTATGACTTCTAAATATTTTTATACAATTTATGGTGAATTTCTAAAGTCAGAACAGGGGATCTAGAAATCGCTCTGGCCCTGTTTCACAAAAATTTAAACATCTCATAAAATATAACTCATATACCTGTTTCGTTTCTTCCATATGAAAATAGGCTCATAATTATTCAATTCCATATTTTATTCATCATCTAATTATATCTCTACTATTTTTAATGATTTTTCAAATTCACGTCACTACTGCTGTCTGATTCTATTTTATGATAAATTTTACCTATTTCATGATTTCCATGGATTAACTAGCAATTTGACATACATAACACCAAATATGATCATAATTAGCCATTCCAATGGCTAATCATTACCAAGCATTTTTATACTACTCAATAACCATATCATAAGACCATATATACAAAATGATTATAATACTATACATGCCATACTCAAAATATACAAGCCATTATGCCAAGATGGTATACGGATAGTGTGAGCGTGCCTCCGACCGTTCCCGATTTCCGAGCTGGCTTGTCAACACTACAAGGAATGAAAAGGAGGGAGTAAGCATAAATGCTTAGTAAGTTCACATGCAAATAGCAAGTAACATAACCATATAAGCAAACATAAAACATCATTTGCATAATCATCACCAAGACATTCATATCATATTTTCATTTATCATCTTACCATATTGTTGTTATATCGATTTTTCAACCCGAGGGTTAAGTACATACCTGTTCAAAGTATCCATTTCACAACACTTACCAATACGTCCCTTTCATCTTGAGTATTCCTCCATTTGAGTAGAACTTTACCCGTTGAACACATCGGAATATAATTCGGATACATGGAAAGTTTGCACATAAGTGCCACATATGTAGCCAAGCTACTATGTAACCCGTCCATAAGCGAACTCGGACTCAACTCAACGAGCTCGGGCGTTCGTATCCATAAGTGAACTCGGACACAACTCAACGAGCTCGGATGCCTAGTTACATTTAACGAACTCAGACTCAACTCAATGAGTTCGAACATTTGCATCCATAAGTGAACTCGGACTCAACTCAACGAGTTCGGATGCCCAAATATCCCAGTGACATGTCACTTGTATCCTAATCCATTCCTAAGGTTCAACGGGACCTTTTTCCCAATCATGTGTCTCAACATCTTCTACGGAATACCGATACCGATACTCGGTAGTATTTCACATTTTCCAAGTATATCACATAATTTGACATATTATGAAACAATTATCACGAGTATAATATTTCATAATAATTATCATATC
This sequence comes from Gossypium longicalyx, assembly GCA_025698465.1. Classification (NCBI taxonomy): domain Eukaryota; kingdom Viridiplantae; phylum Streptophyta; class Magnoliopsida; order Malvales; family Malvaceae; genus Gossypium; species Gossypium longicalyx. The sequence continues at coordinate 82,561,470 of CM046997.1, forward strand.
ATTTAAATAACATAAAAACATTTAAAATAATAACTATGTTACCAACATTTACATATGAACTTACCTAGTATGCGAAAATGGCTACTTTTACCATTTCGTCCACAACTTGGTATTTTCCCCATTTTAGCCCGAATTTCAGTTTTCCTTGCTCTATAATTTGAAATATAGTCTAATTAGGACTCAAATTATTCAAATTGACCCAAAATCATATTTTGGAAAAATTACAATTTTGCCCCTAAACTTTTGCATATTTACACTTTTGCCCCAAAGCTCGTAAATTAAACTTCAGCCTATTTTCTTATGTTTTATGACATGCTGATCATTTTTCCCTTCTATGGCAACATCAAATTCTCACTCTAACATGTACTTATGACTATTAGTTATTTTTACCGATTAATCCCTTTTGCTCGTTTTCACTTAAAACCAAGTAGCACAAGTTGTCTAACATAATTTAAAACCTCATATTCTATCATAAAATACCAAAATACATAAATTTCACCTATGGGTATTTTTCCAAATATAAACCCTAGGTTAAATTATTGCTAGCATAAGCTAAATCGAGCTACCGGGACTCCAAAAACGTAAAGAACTTGAAAAACGGGGCTAGAATGGACTTACAATCGAGCTTGGAAACTTGAAAAACCCTAGCCATGGTTTCTCCTTGCTATATTCGGCCATGGGGTTGAAGATGAGCAAAATTGGCTTTTAATTTTGTATTTTAATTCATTTTACCCCTAAATGACCAAAATGCCCTTACTACTAAACTTTCCAAAAATTCCATCCATGTCCAATTTTTGTCCATAAACTTAGAAATTGGTAAAATTGCTATTTAAGACCTCCTAATTAATATTTCAAAACAATTTCATACTAGAAACTTCTAGAATGCAAGTTTTGCAAATTATTCGATTTAGTCCCTAATTTCAATTTAAGCACTTTAGGCATAGGATTTCATCACAAAATTTTCACACAATCATGCAGTCGTATCATAGACCTCAAAATAATCATAAAATAATTATTTCTATCTCGGATTTTGTGGTCACAAAACTACTATTCCGACTAGGCCCAAAAGTAGGATATTACAACTCTCCCCCCCTTTAGGGATTTTCGTCCCCGAAAATCTTACCAGAAAAGTGGTCTTCACTTTTAATCTCATATTCGGTGCCGAAGAACTTTCACTTAGACTATACCTCCAATACATCTCTTTAATTTCTCATATGATCTGAAAGCTTACGTCTCAACTCTCAACTGTTCTTAAATTTTCAACCTTCTCAGTTTCCCATGATATCATGACATAAAACCTGGATCTTAACTTGATTAATGGAGACCGAAATTCCAAGAAATCCAACAATCAAAGAGACCTGAATTTCCATGAATCTGATGAGTAGGAATTCATTCAATACATATATGATTTATAGATCTCGCCAAACATTTAACAATAGGATACATCACATTTTCCTCTTTCTGCCATGGAAATAATTCTGATATGGCCTCAAGAATAATCCTTCTCATTTCCATCCCAATATCAACACTGACAAGGATAATTTTGATAGATCCCAATGCTCGGCTTTAACCCCTTTAACTCCGATTTTATGTAACATCAAATGCTCTAAACTATCACATTACCTCACCGTCTTGAAACACATCACAATTCATACAACAGTATATTACTGAAAGTCAGTAAGTCTTTACTCAATGTAGACTAGTCTAGTTCAGACGTTTCGGTTACCAATATTCTCATCTATCCGAACTTTATCAACATGTAATAAACTTTTTAGCTTTTACAAAATGAAAACCTTATCATTCGTAGTGACTTTAACTAATATCAAACTCTTTCTAATAAATATACACTTCTCGTTCAGTCTATTTACTCTTTTTATCCGTACAAAATGAAATTCTATTATCAGGCTTGGGAAAAATAATCCTGAAATAATTGTCACATGAAATCTTTCAAATAGATAATTCACCATACCGACTGAAACTCACGCTTTTATCACTTATACCTTTACTGATGTCAAATCCTTACACAGAAATTTGAAAAAAAACCCCAATACTAAAATCACCACATTACCAAGATCAAATTAGAAGTATAGTCATATTTGACATGATTATCACGAGCTGAAGAACGCACTTCGAACACGAGTCATAATTGACAAATTATGGAACAAAGATAACAAGAAAACCGAATAAAGAAATCCAAAATAGAGAAACTCGGAATAAAGAAACCCAGAAAAAAGAAACCCAAGATACGATACTATGTTGGAGAATCGAAAACCAAGCCGGAGAATCGAAAACCAAACTCATAGAGAAAATACGGAATACCCCGATAATTCTTCAAAGAAAGAAAGTCCAAAAGAAAACATCATTTAATCCCACTGGAATCAAATATAACAAGAACAATATATCTTCCCATACATATATATCAGATGAAGCATCAAGTAGAAGAAACAGAATCATGATATCATATGTATTCTCTCATCAATTTTTATCAGACGAAATGAAATAGAATACCCGATGAAATAGAGCAATATAAATTATAAACCGATCAGACTACCAATGCTTTCATCCAACAATTGGATTAAAAGACATTCCCATATAACAAGAATTTCTTCGGAAGATCAATAGCCATAGAAATATTTCGAGAACGGGTAAACACATAGAACATCTCAAAAGAGATCGCTAAATCATGTCAGTCCATAACTATCACACTCAGATAGTTCACATTTCAAATATCATTTCCCCAACTATTTCTGCCATCACAAATTTCATATTAAACCATTCACTAAAGAAGGCCAGTTTTGAATAAATTTCGATTTACACTTTTCTCGACCTTGCACCTGAGTAATTCGGTTTACCAAGGAGAATTCCTTTTCTAACTGGAACAGTGCATAATTCCAATAATCTTTACGTCAATTTGATACTTTACTGGCTCTGACTTTACTTATCAGCTCATTTTCAATCTCTGATCATACTTATAATTATTCTATCACTGAACTCTTTGGGTTCTCAACCGGAAACTTATTCAATAAAAATCTCATGAAATTCCATTATAAGTACCATTTCGGTAAGGGGGAGGGGTTGTAGGACCTCTGACTCGACTTTCTTATACATACACATATGACACAACTTCCATCATCATAGCAACATCATCAAAATCATGTCATTCATTCATGTTGGCTTACACCAATTTTCCTATTGTCCCATTTAGACAATATACTTATGCATACATTCTATGTTTTCTAGACAGCTTTACTTATCCATTCATTTAATTAAATTAAGTCATGCTCATGACATCATATAAGGCCAAACAAACATAGATATTTGCACCACAATCATAACTTTCATTTCGTGCATCATCATGTACATATCATTACAATCATATAATTCAGTCCAACAATTTAACATAGATAAGTTCATTTCATTATAATCCTTTATCTCATAAAAATTATAAATCATTAGCATTCATCAACATTCGACGTCCAAATCAAGATAAGGACATTTTCATTCGTATCATAATATTATGACCTCTATTCATGCCTCTACTACTTTCTATTTATTCCGTTCATCTTATCAAGTAAGCCATATACACTACATCATATGAGCATTAAGCAAATATGAATATTTATCACATATGTCTCATAAACCTTTATTCATACTTTTCTGAACCGATACTTATCATAATCATAATTTTACTCAAATACCTTCACATACCATTGAACATGGTCGGCGCAGCTCGGTTGGAGAGTACCCTGTCTAAATAAGATGGTACTCATACGCGTCGGAAGACATCACACTATCACAGATCAGTGGCATGTATAGCTAATCTTTTACACATGCTATGTTAGTCCGAGAACAGACTAAACCTGCTCTGATACCACCAAATGTAACGCCCCGTACCCGAGACCGTTGTCGGAGTCGAACACGAGGTGTTAACAGACTTAATTCATTGCTTAAACAGCTCAAACAATTTAATTTTAGAAATTCCAGACAAGCTGGCTAACTGCGTCACAGTCGCTTAAAAATTCATATCTCGAGTTCTTAAACTCAAAATCCAATTCCGTAAATTTTCCCTGAAACTAGACTCATATATCTATTTACTAATTTTTTTATAGAATTTTTGGCTAGGCCAATTAGTACAGTTTATTAGTTAAAGTCTCCCCTATTTCAGGGTTCAACTGCTCTGACCTCTGTGTATTACGAATCATATATCTCTCTGTACAGAATTTCAATGAATATGAAGTTTGTTTCTCATAAAACTAGACTCAATAATAAATCTGTACATATAAATTATGACTTCTAAATATTTTTATACAATTTATGGTGAATTTCTAAAGTCAGAACAGGGGATCTAGAAATCGCTCTGGCCCTGTTTCACAAAAATTTAAACATCTCATAAAATATAACTCATATACCTGTTTCGTTTCTTCCATATGAAAATAGGCTCATAATTATTCAATTCCATATTTTATTCATCATCTAATTATATATCTACTATTTTTAATGATTTTTCAAATTCACGTCACTACTGCTGTCTGAATCTATTTTATGATAAATTTTACCTATTTCATGATTTCCATGGATTAACTAGCAATTTGACATACATAACACCAAATATGATCATAATTAGCCATTCCAATGGCTAATCATTACCAAGCATTTTTATACTACTCAATAACCATATCATAAGACCATATATACAAAATGATTATAATACTATACATGCCATACTCAAAATATACAAGCCATTATGCCAAGATGGTATACGGATAGTGTGAGCGTGCCTCCGACCGTTCCTCGATTTTCGAAGTGGCTTGTCAACACTACAAGGAATGAAAAGGAGGTAGTAAGCATAAATGCTTAGTAAGTTCACATGCAAATAGCAAGTAACATAACCATATAAGCAAACATAAAACATCATTTGCGTAATCATCACCAAGACATTCATATCATATTTTCATTTATCATCTTACCATATTGTTGTTATATCGATTTTTCAACCCGAGGGTTAAGTACATACCTGTTCAAAGTATCCATTTCACAACACTTACCAATACGTCCCTTTCATCTTGAGTATTCCTCCATTTGAGTAGAACTTTACCCGTTGAACACATTAGAATATAATTCGGATACATGGAAAGTTTGCACATAAGTGCCACATATGTAGCCAAGCTACTATGTAACCCGCCCATAAGCGAACTCGGACTCAACTCAACGAGCTCGGATGCCTAGTTACATTTCACGAACTCGGACTCAACTCAACGAGTTCGGATGCCCAAATATCCCAGTGACATGTCACTTGTATCCTAATCCATTCCTAAGGTTCAACGGGACCTTTCTCCCAATCATGTGTCTCAACCATCTTCTACGAAATACCAATACCGATACTCGGTAGTATTTCACATTTTCCAAGTATATCACATAATTTGACATATTATGAAACAATTATCACGAGTATAATATTTCATAATAATTATCATATCATTTAAATAACATAAAAACATTTAAAATAATAACTATGTTACCAACATTTACATATGAACTTACCTAGTATGCGAAAATGGCTACTTTTACCATTTCGTCCACAACTTGGTATTTTCCCCATTTTAGCCTGAATTTCAGTTTTCCTTGCTCTATCATTTAAAATATAGTCTAATTAGGACTCACATTATTCAAATTGACGCAAAATCATATTTTGGAAAAATTACAATTTTGCCCTAAACTTTTGCATATTTACACTTTTGCCCCAAAGCTCGTAAATTAAACTTCAGCCTATTTTCTTATGTTTTATGACATGCTGATCATTTTTCCCTTCTATGGCAACATCAAATTCTCACTCTAACATGTACTTATGACTATTAGTTATTTTTACCGATTAATCCCTTTTGCTCGTTTTCACTTAAAACCGAGTAGCACAAGTTGTCTAACATAATTTAAAACCTCATATTCTATCATAAAACACCAAAATACACAAATTTCACCTATGGGTATTTTTCCAAATATAAACCCTAGGTTAAATTATTGCTAGCATAAGCTAAATCGAGCTACCGGGACTCCAAAAACGTAAAGAACTTGAAAAACGGGGCTAGAATGGACTTACAATCGAGCTTGGAAACTTGAAAAACCCTAGCCATGGTTTCTCCTTGCTATATTCGGCCATGGGGTTGAAGATGAGCAAAATTGACTTTTAATTTTGTATTTTAATTCATTTTACCCCTAAATGACCAAAATGCCCTTACTACTAAACTTTCCAAAAATTCCATCCATGTCCAATTTTTGTCCATAAACTTAGAAATTGGTAAAATTACTATTTAAGACCTCCTAATTAATATTTGAAAACAATTTCATACTAGAAACTTCTAGAATGCAAGTTTTGCAAATTATTCGATTTAGTCCCTAATTTCAATTTAAGCACTTTAGGCATAGGATTTCATCACGAAATTTTCACACAATCATGCAATCATATCATAGACCTCAAAATAATCATAAAATAATTATTTCTATCTCAGATTTTGTGGTCATAAAACTACTATTCTGACTAGGCCCAAAATCAGGATACTACATAAAGATGGAACCGTATGAAGATTTTTATGGTTGCAATGCCGAACTCCATTGTATTGGATGAAACTTAGTGAGGAAAAGATTCACAGGGTTGATTTGATTAGAGAGACTGAAGAAAAAGTGAAAGTAATTCGATATAGTTTAAAAGTAGCTTCAAATCGACAGAAATCGTATGCAGATTTGAAACGAAAAGACATTGAATTTCAGATTGGTGACAAAGTATTTCTAAAAGTATCTCCATGGTATAAAATTCTTAGATTTGGCCGTAAAGGTAAACTGAGTCCACGATTCATCGAGCTGTATGAAATCATAGAAAGAATAGGGCTAGTAGCATGTTGACTAGCTTTACCGTCTGAGTTAGAAAAGATCCATAATGTGTTTCATGTGTCATGTTGCGTTGACATAGATCTGATCCATCACATGTAATCTCTCCTGTAGAAATTGAGTTTCAACCTGATATGACGTAAAACAAAGAACCGATCAAAATTTTAGCTCGTGAGGTTAAACAGTTGAAAAATAAAAGCATAGCTTTAGCGAAAGTATTGTGGCAACAGCATGGTGTCGGAGAAGCCACACGAGAGCCTGAGGAAGCTATGAGAAAATAGTACACTAACCTCTTTTCTGGTAAGATTTTCGAGGACGAAAATCCCTAAGGGAGGAGAGTTGTAACAACCCGTTTTTAGTCAAATCAGAATAGTGGTTTTGAAACCATAAATCCAAAGTCAAAATAATCATTTTATTATTATTTTAAGGTCTACAGCATGATAGTATGATTATGTGAAATTTTTGTTAAGAAATTTTATCGTTTGAATGCTCAATTTGGTAACAAGGACTAAATTGCGTAAAGTGCAAAGTGATGTTCTAATAGCAAAATGTATTAAATAGCTATATAACCTTAAATTAAAGGTCCTTAAGTAGTAATTAAACCATTATAATGGTGAGTGGACATTTATGGGCACATTATTAGGTGTTTTAAATGTTTAATTAAAGGTTAATTTTGTAATTTGGTAAATAAAGTAAATTAAAATAAAAGAAACAAAAGCATCATCTTTAATGTTGTCTTCTACCATCGAAAATTGAAGAGAGGATTAGCCAAAGCTAGGGTTCTTCATTCGGCCATCTCTTTTTTCTTCAATTAGGTATGTATTCTGTCCCGTTTTAAATGATTTCTATGTTTTTGAGATCGTTGCGGCTTACTCTAGCTAGCCAGAGACTATTTTGTAAAAATTTTAAAGATTTAGGATGTTGTCACTGATGAATAAGCATGTATTTTAATGATTGATGATAGATTATGAATGTTTGATGATAGTTATACAAGTTTTGTTAAGTGATTTTTAGTGAAAATGTAAATTAGGGATTAAATTGTGAAATGTAGAAAATTTATGGTTAAAATGTGAAATAAATGAAAAATATGAGTTTCTAGGGACCTAATTGAAATTTTACTAGCATGGGTTCTGGTTGAATTGCATGAATTTGTGATTTTATGAAATAAGGACTAAATTGTAAAAGTTGTGAAATACTTGGGGCAAAAGTGTAAATGTGCTTTAATAAGTGTTTTGGATTAAATTGAATAGAAAGATTATTAAATAAGTTAATTTGATATTATATAGATCAAGAAAAGTGAAGTTTGACCTAGATCGGGGAAAGAACAAGATTTTGGATTAATCGACTCGATTAGTCGTTTTTACGATCGAAGTAAGTTTGTATGATTAATAACCTTAATGTTATATGTGTTCATATGCTTAAATGTTATAATTGTGATATTATGACACTGCGGAACCTATCAACAAAGCATTGACACAGTGAGAATCCCGGTTGAACCTTAGGAATAGATAGGATACTAGTGACATGTCATTAGGGGTTATTGTGATTATGTGATCCGGGTGCTGGTCCTGTACGTCCTATCAGTGGCTGAGTATACTAGCATGTGTTGCGGTTACTTGATAGCTTGTGTGAGCAACACCATGTAGCTACGTCTTTATTGATAGCTTGTGTGAGCAGGCCCGTTGATAGCTCGAGAGTGAGCATATATGTGATATAAGATTGAGATAGCATTGGCTATGTATGTGGCAATTTGGTGTGAGATTCCCGAGTATCCGATATTATTCCGAATGGTTCAACGAGAAAAGATGATGGTACGAGGATGTAAGCAATGATACGGATCATTTCAGGTATTCGTGAAAAGTTTGGCAAGCAAGTGATAATTGATAAGTTCATACGAAAAGTAAGTGAAAGTTGATGAATTTATACATGACACATACAATTATGGAAAGGTGAAAATGGTTGAGTTGAATGTATTACTTACATTTTCTTATGTTCTTTAAATTGTAAATGAATTGGAAAATTATACTTATTAATCATATGAACTTACTAAACTATAAAGCTTACTCTGTTTATTTTACTGTGTTTTATAGTGATTTCAAAGCTAACTCGGATTCGGGGATCGTCAGAGATTTCATCACACTATCAAGCTATAATTTTGGTACTTTTGAATCTATGTTTTGGTTATATGGCATGTGTAACACCCCTTACCCGTGTTCAACACCGAAATAGGGTACGAGGTATTACCGGAACATAACACATACCATTAAACAAAACCGAGATAGAAATATGTCATCTAATTAGATAATGCATCGTTATAACATATGTCTTGAACAATATTAACCAACTTCAATGGCTTTGTACAAAATGATTGGTCAAATACTGTAACCAATATTTTAAACCTAGGCAATTATGACACGTAACAAAATAACTAAGCCTATTATACATGCCATAATTCAAAATGTTTAGTTCAAATACCCTAAAGTATTGATAGTGCGGGCAGATCTTCACGATCCTTAACTCCTGAGCAAGCTGGACGACACTATAAGACAAAAGAGAGAAAAGAAAGTAAGCTTATAGCTTAGTAAGTAAGTATATAAATAATAATTAAAGAATCTAATACATATGCACAATAACTCAAGTATATCTACTTTAATTTTTCTATTCACTCCACCTTGATTAAGCTGTCTCTCCTACGTCACGTTCACTAAATAAATCATAACTCGAGTTACAAAACTCAAAATTCAAACCCGTAAATTTTTCCTGAAACTAGACTCATATTAATTCTTACTAATTGTTTTCTGGAATTTTTTGTCCAGCCAATTAGTACAGTTTGGTAGTTAAAGTTTCCCCTGTTATACAGCTAAACTGATCTGACCTCTGTTCACTATCAATTGATTTTATCCCAGTACAAAAGTCAAATAGCCATGAAATTTCTTTCATTTGAAACTAGACTCAACAAGGAATCTATGAATGTAAATTATATTTCTTAATTATTTTTGTACAATTTTTAATGATTTTTCAAAGTCAGAACAAGGGATCACATAGTCATTCTGAACAAGTCACACACAAATATAAATATCTCAAAATATAGAGTTCCTTTACTTGCTCTGTTTCTCTTACATGAGAATAGACTCACTAAACTTTAATTTAATATCTCATTCAGCCTCTAATTAAATTCCTACTATTTTTGGTGATTTTTCAAATTCACGTCACTGTGACTGTCCAAAAACAGTATTATTGCAAATTCACTCTTTTCCACTTTCTTGTATTAACCTCATTTTAACATACATGTCACAATTCATTTTCACCACATTTCATACATCACAAGTATAGGTCCATGATTAAAATGTCACTATAAAATCATCCCGTTGAACACTTCAGATCAATTCTCGATACTTGGTGGTTTCAGCACACAGCTCCACCCATCATAATTCATATAATTCGGCTCTCTTATACACATGGTGAACACTTAGTACCACCCATGTGACCTAGCCAATTTATCTCGCAGCTCTCTTGTCTTCATGGTGTCCTTCACTTGGAATCACACATGCGACCTAGCTACATTTATCTCTCCCGTAGCTCTCTTATCTACATGGGATACATCCCGTATCACACATGTGACCTAGCTACTACATAGTATCTCGTAGCTCTCTTGTACACATGATATGCACTCAGCAGCATACATGTGACCTAGCTACGTTCCATCTATATTATTAAATCTTTCCGAATGTTCAACCGGGATTTCTCTCTCTATTACTTATTTCCATTCTTCCAATAGTCAATTTATGCTTTAAAATCAGCTATAATATATATATATAATAGGCTAAAATAAAAAAATGTAAATGAAGTTAATGTATTATTTACATACAAACTTACCTCGGTGCAAAATATGAAAATTTTGCAATTTAGTCCAAAATCTTTTCCTTCCCCCGTTCGAGGTCGATTCCACGCCTTTCTTGATCTATAACAACACATTTAGCTCATTTAACATTCATACTATTTATTTCAATCCAAAAATCACATTATGGAAAAATTACATTTTTGCGCCCTAGCTTTTACAAAATTATGATTTTCCCCTAGGCTCGGAAATTTAATTTCAGCCCTTATTCTTATGTTTTATGACATGCTGATCATTTTCCCTTCTATGGCAACATCAAATTCTCACTCTAACACATAGTTATGAACAATAGGTATTTTTACCGATTATGCCGTTTTGCTTGTTTTCGCTAAAAATCGCTTAGAAAAGATCATTCTCCTAACTTCAAACATTCATATTCTATCATCAAACATCAAAATACATGCATATCATTCATGGGTAAATTTTTAAACATAAACCCTAACTCAAAATAATGGTAGAAATAGGTAGACTGAGCTACGAGGATTTCAAAAATGTAAAGAACATTAAAAACGGGGCTTGAATGCACTTACTATTGAGCTTGAAAGCTTGGGAAAAACCCTGGCTATGGAGAACATGCAAGTTTTGGCCAAGCTTAATGAAGATGAACACATTTTTGTGTTATTTTTCCCATTTTATTTCATTTAATACACAAATGACCAAAATGCCCTTACTACTAAACTTTCTAAAAATTCCATCCATGTCCAAATTTTTGTCCATATAAAGTATAATGGTCTAATTGCCATTTAAGGACCTCTACTTAAAACCCCCATTTCAATCAAGTACTTATGAACTAGAACACACCCATTTTTCACCTATTTCAATTTAGTCCTAAACGTCAAATTAAACACCCAATCGATAAAATTTCGCAACAAAATTTTCACACAATTATGCAATCATAATATAAACACTAAAACTTAATCAAAATAAATTTTTTTAACCTCAGATTTGTGGTTTCGAAACCATTATTCCATTTTGGCCCTAAACCGGGCTGTTACAACTCTCCCCCCTTTAGGGATTTTCGTCCCTGAAAATCTTACCGGTAAAGAGGTTTGGGTACTGTTTTCTCATGGCTTCCTCCGGTTCCCACGTAGCTTCTTCTACTCGATGTATTTGCCATAACACTTTCACTAAAGCTATACTTTTCTTTCTCAACTGTTTTACTTCTCGAGCCAAAATCTTAATCGGTTCCTTATCATAGGTCAAGTCCGATCGAATCTCAATTTCTGTTGGAGAAATGACATGCGAAGGATCAGAACGATAACGTCGCAACATTGATACATGAAACACGTTATGAATTCTTTCTAACTCTGCCGGTAAGGCCAACCGATATGCCACTGGTCCAATCCTCTCAATAATCTCAAATGACGCCCAATAAAACATGGACTCAACTTGCCTTTTGGCTAAATCTCGAATTTTCTTCCATGGTGACACCTTCAAGAACACTTTATCACCCACCTGAAATTCAATCTCTTTTCTTTTAAATCGCATATGACTTTTGTCGATCTCAAGCGACTTTCAAGCAATCACAAATTATTTTTACTTTCTCTTCGGTTTCTTTAACTAAATCAACTCGTGAATCTGTTTCTCACTAAGTTCGGTCCAATATAAAGGAGTCGACACTTGCAACCATACAAGGCTTTCGCGATTGCCATCAGTATACTTGATGAAAAGCTCATTATTGTAGGCAAATTCAACCAAAGATAGATATTTCTCCCAACTGCCTTCAAATTCTAAAACACAGCATCTAAGCATATCTTCAAGCATCTGGATTACTCTTTCTGACTGACCATCTGTTTGTGGATGAAATGCAGTACTAAAATTCAATTTTGTACCCAAAGCTTCTTGTAACTTTTTTCAGAATCTCGAGGTAAACCTCGGATCTCTATCTGATATTATAGACATAGGTACCCTGTGCAACCTCACAATTTCAGTAATATATAATTTAGCTAATTTATCAAGTGAGTAATCGGTACGTACCGGTATAAAGTGAGTCGACTTTGTTAACCTATCAACCACTACCCAGACAACATCCTTCTTTTTAGGAGTCAAAGGCAAACCAGTTACAAAATCCATGGTAATCCTATCTCACTTCCACTCAGGTACCATTACTGGTTGGAGTAATCCTGAAGGCACTTGATGCTTAGCTTTTACTTGTTGACAGATCAAACACTTGGTTACAAATTCAGAAATGTCCCTTTTCATACCTGGCCACCAATACAACTTCTTTAAATCATTATACATTTTTGTGCTACCCGGGTGAACTGACAAACAACCACTGTGCGCCTCATGTAATATTTTCTGAATCAATTCATCATTTTTCGGTACACAAATCCTATCACGAAACATCAAACAGTCATCTGGTCCAACTCGAAAATCTGAGTCGTAACTCGATTCGCACTGAGTTCTCTTGGTTCACAACTCACTATTGTTCTTTTGAGCATCACAAATTAGCTGGATAAATAACGGTTTAACCCTCATCTCTGCCAGGATTGACCCATCATCAGACAATGCTAACCTCGTATTCATGGCTCTCAAAGTAAAAAGAGATTTCCTACTCAAGACGTCAGCAACTACATTCGCTTTTCCCGGATGATAATCAATCACTAGCTCATAATCCTTCAATAATTCAAATCATCTTCGCTGTCGTAGATTCAAATCCTTTTGATTCATTAAATACTTCAGACTTTTGTGATCAGTAAAAATTCGGCATTTTTCACCATACAAATAATGTCGCCAGATCTTCAAGGCAAAGACAATAGCGGCCAATTCCAAATCATTTGTAGGATAGTTCTTCTCATGTGGTTTTAACTGTCTCGAGGCATAAGCCACCACTTTACCCTCTTACATTAGCACACATCCAAGGCTTGTTAATGATGCATCACTATAAATTACGAACTCCTTCCCTGGCTCGGGCTGTACTAAAATTGGTGCTTCAATCAATCATGCTTTTAGCTTTTCAAAACTCTGCTGACATTTATCAGTCCATTCAAACTTAACATTCTTTTACAGCAACTTAGTCATAGGAGAGGCAATCATCGAAAATCCCTTAACAAAATGTCTACAATACCCGGCCAAGCCTAAAAAGCTTCTAACCTCGGATACATTCTTTGGCGGTTTCCAATCAACGATCGCGAAAATCTTGCTCGGATCCACCCGAATACCATCACCTGAGACTATATGTCCCAAAAATCCGACTTCACGAAGCCAGAACTCACTTTTACTAAACTTAGCAAATAGTTTCTTTTCTCTCAAGATCTGCAATATGGTTCTCAAGTGTTCGGCGTGCTCAGACTCATCCCGAGAATAAATTAAAATGTCATCTATGAACATCACTACAAACTTATCTAAATATGGCCGAAAGATTCGGTTTATCAAGTCCATAAATATAGCTGGAGCATTTGTTAAGCCAAAAGGCATCACAAGGAATTCATAATGTCCATACCTTGTTCGAAAGGCGGTTTTTGGTGTATCTGACTCTTTAACCCTCAACTGGTAGTAACCGGACCTCAAATCGATCTTTGAAAACACTGTTGCCCCCTTTAACTGATCGAATAAATCATCAATCCTCGGTAACGGGTACTTGTTCTTTATAGTCACCTTATTGAGTTGACGGTAATCAATGCAAAGCCTCATTGAGCCATCCTTCTTCTTTACGAACAATACAGGAGCACCCTAGGGAGAGAAACTCGGTCTCACAAATCCCTTGTCTGTTAACTCTCGCAACTGAGCCTTCAATTCTTTTAATTAAGTCAGAGCCATTCTATATGGAGCAACCGATAGCAATCGAGATCGGTGCAGTCCCCGGCAACAAATCAATGGCAAATGCTATCTCTCTATTCGGAGGCAATCCAGGCAATTCCTCTGGAAATACATCGGGAAATTCACAGACTATTGGTACTGATTCAAGCTTCAATTCAGACAGCTCAATATTCATTACATAGGCTAGATAAGCTTCACACTCTTTCCTCATGTATTTCTGTGCAGACATGTGCGAAATCGCCATAGGCAATTTATTTGATTCATCTGTTTCAACCCATAGAATTTCACCATTTTCACATTTCAACTCTATTGTTTTCTGTTTACAATCTACCTTGGCATCATACAATGTCAACCAGTCCATTCCCAAAATAATGTCAAACTCATCAAATGGTAACAGCATCAGATTAGCCGGAAAATAGTGACCTTGAATCATTAATGGGCAATTCTTGCAAACCTTATCAACTAGCACATATTAGCCTAAGGGGTTCGATACTTTAATCGTAAACTCAGTAAACTCAACAGGCAACTTCTTATTAGATACTAAATTCATACAAATATAGGAATGAGTAGACCCGGGATCAATCAATGCAATAACAATAGTATCATAGATAGAAAATATACCAGTAATCATATCCGGAGATGATGCATCCTCTCGAGCACGTATGGCATAAGCTCTAGCAGGCGCACTAACTTCTGATCTCGCCGCTGAATCTTTCATTACAATTTTACTGCTAGCTCCACTTCCAGTATTTCTCGGTGGTCTACCTCTGTTAGCAATAGTACTTTGTCTAGCACTCTGAAATTTTTCTTCTTTAACTTTCTCCGGACAGTCTCTGATAAAATGCTCGCGAGAACCACACCTGAAACAAGCTCGCTCGTTTCCCCAACACTCACCAAAATGTTGCCTGCCACATTGCTCACATTCGGGCTTTCTAGACCGTACATTACCCACACTTGCCATTGAAGTAGCTTGAGCTTTAGACCCCGAATATGCCCTACCACGATCTCTGTGTGAATCCCCAGCTGAAACTATCATTCGAGGGTTTGTCTCTTTGGACCTCTTTGATTAAGGTTGAAATGACTTGCTTATCGGCCTCTTTCTGGCATCTCGGGCCTCAATAGCAGCTTTTCTTCTTTCTTTGTTTAATTCTTCAGCTTTAAGAGCTCGATCAACCAACACTACAAATTCTTTCAGCTCTAGAATTCCTACAAGCACTTTAATGTCCTCATTAAGTCCATCCTCAAACCTTTTACACATAATAGCCTCGGTGGACACATATTCCTGGGCATACTTACTGAGTTTTACAAATTTGCGTTCATACTCTGCCACAGACATCTTGCCTTGCTTCAATTCAAGGAACTCCTTCCGTTTTTTATCAATAAATCGCTGACTTATGTATTTATTTCTGAATTCTTCCTGGAAGAAATCCCAAGTAACCCTTTCTTTTGGCACCACTGCTACCAAAGTCTTCCACCAATGGTAAGCTGAATCTCTCAAAAGTGATACGGCACACTTTAAGCACTCCTCGGGTGTACATGAGAGCTCATCAAATACACGGGTAGAATTTTCAAGCCAAAACTCCACTTTCTTGGGATCATCGTTGATCTTTGCTTTAAACTCTTCGGCCCCTTATTTTCGAATCTTGTCGACCGGAGGCTTGTTCATTCTTACCAAATCTATGCCTTGAGCAGCTACAGGAACCGTCTGAGGTATGGAAGGGGGTGGAGGAGGTTGAGCATTTGGGTTTGCTCGAATAAACTCAGTATACCAATTATTCATCATTTAAAGAAAGGCATCTCGAGCCTCATCTCCTTGTCTCGATGTCTCAGGTCTACTTTCTACAGGTACGGTCCCTTGCGCGGGAGCCGGTGCATTACTAGCAGCATAATCAGCCGCAGTTCCATCAGGATCCATTACTATATTAAAACAAAATACAGTTTAGAATAATCAGGAGTCACCACACTATCACAGTATATTTATGGCATGTATAGCTAGACTTTTACACACAGTATATTAGTTCGAGAACCGACTAAACCATAGCTCTAATACCACTAAATGTAACGCCCCTTACCCGTGTTCAACACCAAAACAGGGTACGAGGTATTACCGGAACATAACACATACCATTAAACAAAACCGAGATAGAAATATGTCATCTAATTAGATAATGCATCGTTATAACATATGTCTTGAACAATATTAACCAACTTCAATGGCTTTGTACAAAATGATTGGTCAAATACTGTAACCAATATTTTAAAACTAGACAATTATGACACGTAACAAAATAACTAAGCCTATTATACATGCCATAATACAAAATGTTTAGTTCAAATACCCTAAAGTATTGATAGTGCGGGCAGATCTTCACGATCCTTAACTCCTGAGCAAGCTGGACGACACTATAAGACAAAAGAGAGAAAATAAAGTAAGCTTATAGCTTAGTAAGTAAGCATATAAATAATAATTAAAGAATCTAATACATATGCACAATAACTCAAGTATATCTACTTTAATTTTTCTATTCACTCCACTTTGATTAAGTTGTCTCTCTTGCGTCACGTTCACTAAATAAATCATAACTCGAGTTACAAAACTCAAAATTCAAATCTGTAAATTTTTCCTGAAACTAGACTCATATTAATTCTTACTAATTTTTTTCTGGAATTTTTTGTCCATCCAATTAGTACATTTTATTAGTTAAAGTTTCCCCTATTATACAGCTCGACTGATCTAACCTCTGTTCACTACAAATTGATTTTCTCCCAGTACAAAAGTCAAATAGCCACGAAATTTGTTTCATTTAAAACTAGACTCAACAAAAAATCTATGAATGTAAATTATATTTCTTAATTATTTTTGTACAATGTTTAATGATTTTTCAAAGTCAGAACAAGGGATCACATAGTCATTCTGAACAAGTCACACACAAATATAAATATCTCAAAATATAGAGTTTCTTTACTTGCTCTGTTTCTCTTACATGAGAATAGACTTACTAAACTTTAATTTAATATCTCATTCAGCCTCTAATTAAATTCCTACTATTTTTGGTGATTTTTCAAATTCACGTCACTGCGACTATCCAAAAACAATATTAGTGCAAATTCACTCTTTTCCACTTTCTTTGTATTAACCTCATTTTAACATACATGTCACAATTCATTTTCACCACATTTCATACATCACATATATAGGTCCATGATTAAAATGTCACTATAAAATCATCCCGTTGAACACTTCGGATCAATTCTCGATACTTGGTGGTTTCAGCCCACAGCTCCACCTATCATAATTCATATAATTCGGCTCTCTTGTACAACATGGTGAACACTTAGTACCACCCATGTGACCTAGCCAATTTATCTCGTAGCTCTCTTGTCTACATGGTGTCCTTCACTTGGAATCACACATGCGACCTAGCTACATTTATCTCTCCCGTAGCTCTCTTGTCTACATGGGATACATCCTGTATCACACATGTGATCTATCTACTACATAGTATCTCGTAGCTCTCTTGTACACATGATGTGCACTCAGCACCATACATGTGACCTAGCTATGTTCCATCTATATTATTAAATCTTTCCGAATGTTCAACCGGGATTTCTCTCTCTATTACTTATTTCCTTTCTTCCAATAGTCAATTTATGCTTTAAAATCAGCTATAATATATATATATATATATATATATATATAATAGGCTGAAATATAAGAATGTAAATGAAGTTAATGTATTATTTACATACAAACTTACCTCGGTGCAAAATATGAGAATTTTGCAAGTTAGTCCAAAATCTTTTCCTTCCCCCGTTCGAGGTCGATTCCACGCCTTTCTTGATCTATAACAACATATTTAGCTCATTTAACATTCATAATATTTATTTCAATCCAAAATCACATTATGGAAAAATTACATTTTTGCCCCCTAACTTTTACAAAATTATGATTTTTCCCCTAGGCTCGGAAATTTAATTTCAGCCCTTATTCTTATATTTTATGACATGCTGATCATTTTTCCCTTCTATGGCAACATCAAATTCTCACTTTAACACATAGTTATGAACAATAGGTATTTTTACTAATTATGCCGTTTTGCTTGTTTTCGCTAAAAATCGCTTAGAAAAGATCGTTCTCTTAACTTCAAACATTCATATTCTATCATAAAACATCAAAATACATGCATATCATTCATGGGTAAATTTTTAAATATAAACCCTAACTCGAAATAATGGTAGAAATAGGTAGACCGAGCTACGAGGATTTCAAAAATGTAAAGAACATTAGAAACGGGGCTTGAATGCACTTACTATTGAGCTTGAAAGCTTGGGAAAAACCCTAGCTATGGAGAACATGCAAGTTTCGGCCAAGCTTAATGAAGATGAACACATTTTTGTGTTATTTTTCCCATTTTATTTCATTTAATACACAAATGACCAAAATGCCCTTACTACGAAACTTTTTAAAAATTCCATCCATATCCAAATTTTTGTCCATATAAAGTATAATGGTCTAATTTCCATTTAAGGACCTCTACTTAAAACCCCCATTTCAATCAAGTACTTATGAACTAGAACACACCCATTTTTCACCTATTTCAATTTAGTCCTAAACGTCAAATTAAACACCCAATCGATAAAATTTCGCAACGAAATTTTCACACAATTATGAAATCATAATATAAACACTAAAACTTAATCAAAATAATTTTTTTAACCTCAGATTCGTGGTTTCGAAACCACTATTCCATTTTGGCCCTAAATCGGGCTGTTACAGCATGTATAGGATTATGGTCATTTTGTTATGTAATTTGATAGTGAGTTTAGCAACTTGAATTGACTTGAAAATGTTTAATGTATTGTTTCATAAATAGCCATGTGATTTGGCTTATCTTGGTGAATTAAATGATGTTTATAGGTGTGCAAATAACCTTTGTTTTGAGTTTGGTAATGGTTCTATAAATGCTTGTGGTGATAGGTAGTTTTTGAATTAGTAATTGGAGTATGAAATAGTCCATGGTTGAGGAATGATATGCTTGGGATTTTAGGTAAAATAATACATATTTGGATGTGCTCATATTGATGATTTGAGATGTTAAGTTTTGGTATGAAATTGATTGACATATGGTGGTTTATGTGTGCCTTGATGTTGTTGGTATTAAAATAGTATGATTTGTGTTTGGATGAGATTAGATGAATGCTTATAAATGTTATGTTGTGGTATCAATTGGTTTGGTGTAGGTTTGTGCAAGTTGGGTGGCAAAATGGCTTGGTAAATAGCCTATTTTTGTCCAAACGGGCAGAGACACGGGCGTGTGTGTAACACCATATACTTTCCTTATTCATACATAGCCGAAACACATCATTCATCATCATCAAATTTAATCAAAACAATTAAATATGTATTAAACTTATAATAACCCTATCATATGATTTGATCCAGACAATCCATAATACTATCTCAAATTATATACTATAATCATATAGAGAATGCTAATTTACAAATAATCACTTATATATATATATATACACACTACATATAACTTCCATTCAAAACACATGACATGATAGTCTGAAAGAACTCATACATTGTCCAAAACGTATAACACCAATCATATATACCATTCATTAATAACATATAGCATTATATCCAAAACGAATTAAACCATGACTACACATAACCAAATTCAAACTTAGTAGTTAAGCCATATTCGCATGGCTGAAATTTTACATATTAAAGTTCAAACAAAAATACATATTTGCCTATACATGCCATAATGTTAACTTAAGATCAACTAAAAAGGGTACCAAAACGTTGTAAGTAGGTGTGATGACTTCGACGATGGTTCCAAGTACGCAAAATGGATCGAAGGAAAATCTAAATAAGAGACAAGTAAAAACACCAAATGAGTTTTCAACTCAGTAGTCGTAAGCAATAAAATGCAATAATTGACTCAGAGAGTGTCGAAATAGAACTAAAAGGTTCATTTATTACCTGGACCATTAATTCAATACTAGTCAACTACTACTATTAAATCAAAGTATTACATAACCGATTTCACACACGTAGGGCTCAATTAAGGAATTTTGCACCCATAGTACCATGCTAACCCGCACACAAAGTGCCTTAGTAATCCACACGCGAATCTACGGTTCAACTCCGCACACATAGTGCCAAATAATTTCGCACACATAGTGCCATACAAATACGCACACATAGTGCCATACAAATACACATATCTAGTAACCAAAGTCATTTCGTTATAAATAAATAATTGATTTAATTAACTAAATATAACCGGCCACAAATCTTTCAATCAAGAATACATGAACGAGAGTAATTCCTTTATGACATGTATATACCAATTATGTATAGAATAGCCAACTTTAAATGCTTATAGACTTACCTCTTGTTGGATAAAAATAGTTCCAATCGGCTACTCGATGGTCTTCGCTTTGCCCTTGCTTGATTCCCCTCCTTTAAGTTCTTGAGCTTAATCAAAATAAATTAACTAGTTTAACCGCCTTGCTAGTTATTTGTATCTGAATAAAAAAATGATTTTTATATCATGAGAAACACATGGTAAAATTTGATTTCTTTCTACTTTATGCTTTTGAGCTATTCGGCTAATAACCACATAATATCACATTACTATCAATAATCAAATCAATATTTCAATTACACATACATATATAACACACATATATATATATATATATATATATTTGTATATACAACAACTACCCTTGCTAATTTCTCACATATATAGTTTAATGATTTTCACAACACTTTATAACCGTAATTGATCAAGACATTAAAACTTCAACAAATATTCATCAATGCCTCAAGGCCGAATGCATTATCACCTTCCAAAATAACCTTTTCTCAAATATGTTCACATTCAAATATACATAATCATGAATCAAACTCAATTTATAAGCCAACCTCACTCATTTAATCGATTATATACAATCAAAGATAATATCACAAATGTGCATACCTATATAACTGAATGTGCAAGATCAAATTCAACATCACCTATATACTTAATTAGATGGCCGAATATATAATATTAATTATAATATCATTTTTATTTCATTTAAACACATAGCTTCATCTCATGAACACTTTGACCGAATTCTCCTAAACTAGCATAGCTCACATCTATTTATATCATCATATAAATCCACATATATCTATATATCTAGCTAAATTTTCTTTCACCTTTCTACTATTTCCATTCACAACATAAAAAAAACCATCCTCTTAGCATTTACTCCATCTAACTGTATGCCCATTTAATCACCTATTTAAGTAGAATATCAACATATGGGTTATAATAAGACATTGACTACTAACTAGATTTTCATAAAGTTTAATAGAATTAACATGAACCTTACCTTAATCAACCCTTAGGAAGGCCGAATGTCCTAAAAAATTTCCTCCTTCTTTCCCCTAGTTACGGCACTTGCAAGAGGAAGAAGATGACTACTCTCTCTCCTTTCTTATTTTATTCATCTTTTCCTATTAATTTATTTCTTTTATTTAATTTATTTTAACCATTAGCTAATATAAAATTATAACAAATTCAACTTAGTGGAAGACGCATCATTACTTGGCCGGCCATTACTTGAATTTTGGGCAATTTAACATGCAAACCCAAACTTTCACACTTTGTAATTACTTAATCCTTACAATTTACCTATCATAATTTTTCTAAGTTTCTCAACTAAGTCCTACTATGAAACTTCACATTTCTTAGACTAAATTAATACATCAAATTTGCACACATACACCACCACACATAGAATATATGTAGTTAAATTTGAATTAAATTTTTATGACTCAGTTTTGTGGTCCCGAAACCACATTCCGACTAGGGTCTAATTAGGGCTGTCACAACTCTCCCCCACTTAAAAATTTTCGTCCCCGAAAATCTTACCAGCGAATAAATTCGGATAACGTTCTTTCATAGAGTCTTCAAGCTCCCAAGTGGCCTCTTCTACTCCATGTTTGACCCATAATATTTTTACTAAAGAAATATTCTTATTCCTCAATTCTTTCACGTCTTGAGCTAAGATACGGATCGGTTCTTCTTCATAACTTAAATTCGATTGAATCTCGATTTCAGATGGACTAACCACATGTGAAGAATCTGATCTATACCATCTAAGCATCGATACGTGAAACACATTATGAATCTTTGCGAGTTCAGGTGGCAGAACCAATCTATAAGCAACTGGCCCTATTCATTCTGCTATCTCGTACGGTCCAATAAATCTTGGGCTCAATTTACCCTTTCGGCCAAATCGGAGCAACTTTTTCTAGGGTGGGACTTTCAAAAATACTTTATCACCGAGTTGATATTCAATCTCTTTGCGTTTCACATCTGCATATGATTTCTGACGATCCGATGCTACCTTCAAAATATTACTAATCACCTCTACTTTTTCTTCAGCTTCTCTGATCAAATCAACCCCGTATATCTTATTTTCGCTGAGTTCAGTCCAATACAATGGTGTGTGGCATTTGCGACCGTATAAAGCCTCATATGGTGCAATCTTGATACTTGATTGGAAGCTATTGTTGTATGCAAATTCAATCAAAGGTAAATACCGTTCCCACGAACCACTGAACTCGAGAATGCAACATCTCAACATATCTTCGAGTATCTGAATAACTCGTTCAGATTGACCATCTGTTTGGGGATGGAAAGCAGTGCTAAAATGTAGCTTAGTACCCAACGCTTCATGCAATTTTTTCCAGAATCGGGATGTAAATCTAGGGTCTCTATCAGAAACGATAGAAGTAGGTACTCCATGTAGTCGAACAATTTGAGAAACATATAATTCTGCCAATCTATCGAGTGAAAAATGCATTTAACAGAATAAAGTGAGCGGACTTCGTCAATCTATCCACAATAACCCAGATTGAGTTCTTCTTGTTCTGTGTCAATGGTAAACTAGATACAAAGTCCATCGTTACTCGATCCCATTTCCACTCCGGTATCATGATCGGTTGTAATAATCCCGAAGGAACCTGATGCTCCGCTTTCACTTGTTGACATATCAAACATTTAGAAACAAAGTTAGAAATGTCTCTTTTCATACCATGCCACCAATATTGTCCTTTTAGATCGTTGTACATTTTTGTGCTACCAGGATGGACTGACATTCGGCTACAATAGGCCTCACTCAAAATCATCGTGGTAAGTTTTGAATTTCTCGGAACACACAATCGACCTCTGAATCTTAAACAATCATTGTCGTCAATTTGAAACTCTGAACCTATAATAGAATCACATTGAGCTCCTTTAGCAACCAATTCTTTGTCGATTTTCTGTGCTTCACAAATTTACCGTATTAACATTGGTTCTGCTTTTAATTCCGCTACCAGCACATCATCAGTGGAAATAGACAAATGTACATTCATTGCTCGAAGAGCAAACAGAGATTTTCGACTTAGGGCATCAGCCACCACATTTGCCTTACCTGGATGATAATCAATGACAATTTCGTAATCCTTTAATAATTCAAGCCACCGTCGTTGTCTCAGATTCAAGTCTCTCTGAGTCATTAAATATTTTAGGCTTTTGTGATCAGTATAAACATGGCATTTCTCTCCAAATAGATAATGATGCCAAATTTTAAGAGCAAACACAATCGCAGCTAGCTCGATATCATGAGTTGGATAATTTTTCTCGTGAGGCTTTAATTGTCTCGAAGCATATGCAACAACTCTACCGTCCTGCATCAGCACACAACCCAAAGCATTCAAAGAAGCATCACTGTATACTACAGACTCTTTATCAGACTCCGGCTGAACTAACACAGGAGCCTTCGTCAAAAGGGTTTTCAGCTGGTCAAAACTTGTCTGACACTTCTCTGACCACTTAAACTTGACATCTTTTCGGAGCAGTTTTGTCAACGGTGTTGCGATCATAGAGAAACCCTTAACAAATCGTCGATAGTATCCTGCGAGTCCCAAAAAGCTCCGAATTTCAGAAACATTCCTCGGAGGTTTCCAATTAAGAATGACTGAAATTTTGTTTAGATCAACTCTAATTCCCGAAGCGGATACAACATGCCCCAGAAAGCTGACTTCCTTTAACCAGAATTCACATTTACTGTATTTTGCATACAATTTATTATCTCGCAAAACCTGAAGTACTAACCTCAAGTGTTCAGCGTGCTCGGACTCATTGTGTGAGTAAATCAGAATATCATCTATGAACACCACTACAAATTGATCTAAATACTGTCTGAATATCCGATTCATCAGATCCATGAAAACTGCCGGGGCATTAGTGAGCCCAAACGGCATCACTAAAAACTCATAGTCTCCATATCTCGTTCTGAAGGCAGTCTTAGGAACGTTAGAATCTCTAACTCACAACTGATAATAGCCAGATCGCAAATAAATCTTCGAAAACACAGAAGCTCCTTTCGACTGGTCAAATAAGTCATCTATCCGCGGTAACGGATATTTATTCTTTATCGTCAGTTTATTGAGCTGACGATAATCAATACACATTCGCATAGTTCCGTATTTCTTTTTCACGAACAGAACTGGAGCACCCCAGGGTGAGAAGCTGGGTCACGCAAAACCTCTGTCAGTCAACTATTGCAATTGAGCTTTCAATTCTTTTAACTCGGTCGGTGCCATACGATAAGGAGCGGTTGAAATTGGAGTCATACCTGGAACCAATTCTATGCTGAACTCTACTTCTCTAACAGGTGGTAATCCCGGTAATTCTTCAGGAAACACTTCTGAATACTCGCAAACTACAAGCACAGTCTCGAGCTTTTGTTCCGATACCTTGCTATCTAGTACATATGCAAGATAAGCTTCATAACCCTTTCTCACATATTTCTGAGCTAACACAGAAGATATCACTGCTCGTAACCCACTCAAATCACTATATTCAATTCGAATCATTTCACTATTTGAACATCGCAAGTCTATAGTCTTTAGCTTGCAATTTACAACAGCATCATGTTCGGTTAACTAGTCCATTTCGAGAATAATATCGAATTCGTCGAAGGGTAATAGCATCAAATCCACCGAAAAACAGAAATCTTTAATTATCAATGAACATCTCTTGCATACTTTATCAACTAACACATACCGACCCAAAGGGTTTGAGACTCGTATCACAAATTCAGTAGACTCAACAGGTAGAGTCTTACTAAATGCTAATGTTTCACATACGTAAGAATGAGTTGAACCAGGATCAATTAAAGTAAGTACACTAGTATCATAGAGAGTGAATGTACTAGTGATAATATCAGGGGAAGATGCTTCCTCTCGTGCACGGATGGCATAAGCTCTGGCAGGAGCACGAATCTCAGATTGAATAGCCGTATCGAGGGTCCCTCTCTGACTACCACCCCTGCCTCCTGTATTTCTCGGTGGTCTACCTCTAATCGTTGTACCACTCAATCTCGCACTTTGCACCTTATTTTTCTCATCAGGTTCCGTGCAATCTCGAAGGAAATGATCTCGTGAACCGCATCTATAGCAGGCTCTGTTAATAGACTTACCCTAACATTCACCTACATGTTGTCTTCCACACTGTGGACATTCGGGTTTTTCTTGCCGATTGTTGCCCACACTAGCAACCGAAGTAGCTCGAGAGTTCGTTGATGGTCGTTCTTTCATAGAAATTCCTGCAGTCGTCTTTGATCTATTAGCATCATCTCTGAACTTTTTTGCAGTCGAAAAAGGATTTTTACCCGCCGATCTTTTACGAAAGTCCCTAGCCTCATATTCAGCTTTCTTTTTCTCTTTTCCAAGCTCTTCAGCCTTGTAAGCTCATTCAACCAGTGTTACGAATTCCTTTATTTCTAGAATACCCACCAGTAGCTTTAAATCTTCATTCAATCCCTCTTCAAATCTTTTACACATGGCAATTTCGTCAGCTACATATTCCCGAGCATAACGACTGAGTCTTACAAACTCACGTTCGTATTCAGATACCGTCAGTCGGCCTTATTTAAGCTCCAAAAATTCTTTGCGCTTTTGATCAATGAACCGTTGACTAATATACTTCTTACGAAACTCCATCTGAAAGAAGTCCCAAGTAACTCGTTCATTTGGAACAATCGAAATCAGGTTTCTCCACCAATCAGGGTTCTCCACCAACAATCGAATATATAATATTAATTATAATATCATTTTTATTTCATTTAAACACATAGCTTCATCTCATGAACACTTTGACCGAATTCTCCTAAACTAGCATAACTCACATCTATTTCTATCATTATATAAATCCATATATATCTATATATCTAGCTAAATTTTCTTTCACCTTTCTACTATTTCCATTCACGACATAAAAAACACCATCCTCTTAGCATTTACTCCATCTAACCGTATGCCCATTTAATCACCTATTTAAGTAGAATATCAACATATGGGTTATAATAAGACATTGACTACTAACTAGATTTTCATAAAGTTTAA
Organism: Gossypium longicalyx; assembly: GCA_025698465.1. NCBI lineage: Eukaryota > Viridiplantae > Streptophyta > Magnoliopsida > Malvales > Malvaceae > Gossypium > Gossypium longicalyx. Next base: position 82,588,475 of record CM046997.1, read on the forward strand.
TAGAATTAACATGAACCTTACCTTAATCAACCCTTAGGAAGGCCGAATGTCCTAGAAAATTTTCTCCTTCTTTCCACTAGTTACGGCACTTGCAAGAGGAAGAAGATGACTACTCTCTCCCCTTTCTTATTTTATTCATCTTTTCCTATTAATTTATTTCTTTTATTTAATTTATTTTAACCATTAGCTAATATAAAATTATAACAAATTCAACTTAGTGGAAGAAGCATCATTACTTGGCCGGCCATTACTTGAATTTTGGGCAATTTAACATGCAAACCCAAACTTTCACACTTTGTAATTACTTAATCCTTACAATTTACCTATCATAATTTTTCTAAGTTTCTCAACTAAGTCCTACTATGAAAATTCACATTTCTTAGACTAAATTAATACATCAAACTTGCACACATACACCACCACACATAGAATATATGTAGTTAAATTTAAATTAAATTTTTATGACTCAGTTTTGTGGTCCCGAAACCACATTCAAACTAGGGTCTAATTAGGGCTGTCACAGTGTGTCTCAGCCGTGTGTGACACACGGTCATGTTACACAGCCATGTGTCCCTTGGTGTTGAATTAGAAACCAAACCAATATGCTCCACACGGCCTCACACACGGGCGTGTGACTTGGCTGTGTGGCATAAGTTAGTATACCCTACAGGATTAGCATGGCCTAGCACACGGTTTGGTGCATGAGCTAGCCACACGGGTGTGTATGTTGGCCATGTGACCCAAGTTAGACTGTGATATCTTGAATTAGGGCCTAATCGGAATAGTGGTTTTGGGACCACAAATTTGAGATAGAAATGATTATTTTATAATTATTTTTAGATCTATGATATGATTGCATGATTGTGTGAAAATTTTGTGAAGAAATTCTATGCATAAAGTGCTTAATTTGAAATTAGTGACTAAATTGAATAAGTTGCAAAACTTGCATTCTAGAAGTTTTTAGTATGAAATTGCTTTGGAATATTAATTAGGAGGTCTTAAATAGCAATTTAATCAATTTCTAAAGTTTTGGACAAAAATGGGCTTGTACATGAAAAATTACAAAGAAAGGCATTAAGGGTATTTTTGTCATTCGGTAAATATTTTCATTAAAAAGAGAAAAATAACACAAAAATAGACTCATGTTCTCCGTAAGGGGCTGCTGAAATTTGCTTATCACCATAGCTAGGGTTTCCAACATTTTCAAGCCTTGATTGTAAGTGATTCCAAGCCCCGTTTTTAATGTTCTTTACGTTTTTGGAGTCCCGGTAGGTGAAATGTGTTTATTTTGATGTTTTATGGTAGAATATGAAGCTTGAAATTGTGTTAAACAACTTTTTCTAAGCGATTTTACGTGAAAACGAGTAAAATGACATAATCGGTAAAAATACCTAATGTTCATAACTACATGTTAAAGTGAGAATTTGATGTTTTCATAAAAGGAAAAAATAATCAGCATGTCATAAAACATAATAATTTTGGAAAAAAATTAATTTTCGAGCTTTGGGAAAAAAGTGTAAATATGCAAAATTTTAGGGGAAAAATCGTAATTTTTCTAAAGTTAGAGTTAAGGACTATTTTGATAAATGTGAGTATTAAATCAGAAAAATGTGTTATTTTAGATCAAGAAAGACGTGGAATCGACCTTGATCGGGGAAATGAAAAGATTGTGGACTAAATTGCAAAATTTCTTTATTTTGTACCGAGGTAAGTTCATGTGTAAATGTGGTAACATAATTGTTATTTTAAGTAATTTAATGATATTGATATGATATGATATGATGATTATTATTATTATGAAATACTATGCTTTGTGGTTATTATTGAGTACTATTCAAATTATGTATGCTACTTGATAAATATGAATTGCTACCGAGTATCAGTTTCGACATTCCGTGGAAGACGACAAAGATGTGTAATCGAGGAAAAGCCCGTTTGAACCTTGGGAATAGATTAGAATACAAGTGACATGTCACTAGGATATTTGAGTTCCGAACTCGTTGAGCTGAGTCCGAGTTCACTTATGGATACGAATGCCCGAGCTCGTTGAGTTGAGTCCGAGTTCACTTATGGGCGGGTTACATGGTAGCTTGGCTACATAATTTTCGCAGGCTATTGAGTTTGTCTAGCTACGGATATGGCACTTATGTGCATGAAATCCATGTATTCAAATTATATTCCGATGTGTTCAACCGGTGAATCTTAAACGAATAAGGAGAACACCTAAAATGAAGGTGACATGTTGGTAAGTGTGGTGAATGAGAAAATTTGACAGGTATGTGCTTAAACCCTCGAGTTGAGAACTTGGTATGATGAAATTGTGGTAAGATAGTAAATGCAAATGTAACATGAATGCCTTGGTGTTGTTTATGCAAATGATGTTTTATGTTGGATTGCATGATTATGTTACTTGCTATTTGCATGTGAACATTTATGCTTACTCCCTCCTTTCCATTCTTTATAGTTTTGTCAAGCCAGCTCGAAAATCTGGAACAGTCGGAGGATCACTCACACTATCCGTGGACCATTTTGGTATAGTGGCTTGTATACCTTGAGTATGGCATGTATAGCATGATAATCATTTTGTGTATGTAATCTTATGATATGGCTATTGAGTGATAAGGAAATGTTTGGTTATGATTAGCCATTGGGATAGCTAATAAAAAATCATGTATGGTGTTATGTATGCTTAATGTGCTATCTAAATCATGGAATTTCATAAAAAGGTGAAATTTTCTATAAAACAGTATCATACAGCAGAAATGACTTGAGTTTGAAAAATCACTGAAAATAGTAGAAAAATAATTATATGGTGAGTAAAATATGAAATTTAATCTTATTAAGTATAATTTTATATGGAAGAAACAAAACAGGTAAATGATTTGTATTTCATGAGATATTTGGGTTTTGGTGGAACAGGGTTAGAGCAATTTTTGAATCCCCTGTTCTGAATTTCGAAATTCACCAAAAATTGTACAAAAATAATTAGGAGTCATACTTTATATGTATAGAATCCTTATTGAGTATATTTTTAATATAAATAAACAATATAGTCATATAAATTATTTACAGAGAGAAAAGTTATTTGAAATTAATAGAGGTCAGAGCAGTCAAACACTGCAACAGGGAAAACTTTAACTAATAAACTGTACGAATTGGCCCAACCAAAAATTTTATAAAAAAATTAGTAAATATATATATGAGTCTAGTTTTAGGATAAATTTACGGATTTTAATTTTTAGTTTCGTAACTCGAGATATGAATTTTTTAGCGACTGTGACGTAGATAGGCAGTTTATTACGAAAGGTGAAATAAATTGTCTGAAATTGTTTAAGTGATATTTTAAGTCTGTTAACGCCTCGTGCTCGACTTCGGCGACGGTCTTGGGTAAGGGGGTATTACATAGAGAGTTACACAGGGTTGGACATGGGCTGAGACACGACCATATGATTCCATTTCGAATGTCCACATGGCCTATGACACGGGCATGTCTTTGGCCGTGTAAGACACACGACCAGGCCACACGAGCTTGTGTCCCCTGTATTTTGGAAGAATTTTCTAAGTGTTTGAAAAATTTCTAAAGTTATTGTTTTAGTCTCGAACCACCCTGAATGCATGTTTTGAGCCTCGTAGGCTCGCATTAGGGACGATATGAATGTTATTGATTGATGATTATATGAAATTTGAAAATTTGCGTGAAATGTATGTGTATTTGTATAATATGTTCTGTAATGCTTCGTAAACCTATTCCAGCATTGAATACAAGTGAGGGGTGTTACATGATGCCTTATTGATGTGTTTTGTTTTGACAATGTGATATTGCATGTTTAAATGACCAAAGTGATAGGTGATGAATTGACCACAACATGGTCAAGTTATGATATGCTTTAGAAAGGTTTGGAATAGATGTGCAAGATTGAAAAATGGTATGCATATATGTTGGTTGTTGATACCATTTGGAAATGGCTAGATTTTTGTCATTTATATGGTTTTGATGCATGTGAGAAATGGTCCAAATGGTAATGTTACTTTAGCATGGCATGAATCTAGTATGGTATGCTTGAAATGTGTAATTTGTGATATTATTTGGCATGGAAATAAGTTAGTTGATGAATGGTCGAATATCCACATGTTAAGGTATGTTTGATACATTGTGTTTGAGATGCCTTTTGGCATATTGGTTTTATAGATGAATAATCTCTTGAATTGGTCTTAATATGCATGTTTAGGTATGTTTTAAGGTTTTATTGAATGTGCAAATGGCTTGTAGGTGTGTGCTTGAATTAGGTGAAAAAAATGGCCTAAATTTGGCCTATTTCCTGTCCACGCGGCCTAAGACACGGGCGTGTGTTTCAGCCTTGTGTGACACATGGCCATGCACATGACCGTGTGTCTCTTGTAGGTTTTAAAGGTAGTATTTCAAAAGTTACACGGCTTAGCACATGGCCTGGCACACAGGCGTGTGAGGCCATTTCGAAGGTTACACGGGCTGACACATGGGCGTGCGGCTTGGTCGTGTGACCCAAGTCAGAGAGTTACACGGGCACGGACATGGGATGGGACATGGCCGTGTATGTAATACCCCTAACCCATATTCGTCGCCGAACTAGGGTTAAGAGACATTACTAGACATATTGAAACATTTAGCATTCATTTGACAATCATCATAGCATCATAGTCATACATCAATAAAGAGTCCCTTACATAGGTCAACGACACCTTAAACATGCTTTAGAAAGTGGTCGGGACTAAACGGAACACATACAAAATTTTTTGAAACTTAAACAATTTTCAAAGTTATAAAGGTTACACGCCTATGTGCATAGGCCGTTTGCCTCACACGGCATTAGACACTCCTGTGTGTCTAGGCCGTGGCAAAAGAGGGCATACATACTGACTTGTACACACAGCCACAAGACACGCTTGTGTGCCAGGCCGTGTGAAAATTTAGGAGGCTATTGAATTGGGTCACACGGCTAGTCACACGCCCGTGTGTCTAGCCCGTGTTCGAAATTGACTTGGCCAGATGACCTAGCACATGCTTGTGCCTGTGTGTGCATCCGTGTGGTCTGCCCAGGCTCATTTTGAAATTGCCTCGAGCAACACGGCTGAGACACACGCCTATGTCCCTGCCTGTGTGGGCAAAAATAGGCTATTAGCAAAGCCAAAATGCCACCCTTTAAGGGTCCTCCCTACAAGTATAAAACAAAGCACATTTTGTACCAAATTTTCAACCAATTCACCATTAAAACATACACCATTCATGACATATTATTATCAACAAATTTCATGCTTGTAATCCATACCAAATCATACCAAATCTTAAGCCAAAAATCATACCAAAATATATGATTCATAATTTCAATTTACTACATTCATTCTCATGCCAAAATATTACCAAATTCCAAAATAGGCACATACCAAAACTTACCAAATTGGCCAATTCACTTGGCCATTCAAGAGCGCATCAAAACATACCATTTTTGAACACAAAACATATACCAAAATTCATTCATAATCACATCCATAACCAAGCCATATCACATGGCTAGATATACACATTACAAAACATATTCAAATACTTCTAGCCTATACATGCCATACTTCAATATTCACATTTTCAAAAGGTACCAAAATAGAGTTCGATAGTATGGTGATGATCCTCGATGATCCCCGAGCTCCTAGTAGCTTCGATATCTATAAAACAATGCAAACACACACAAAGTAAGTTTTCAAAATTTTAGTAAGCCATCTACAAATAAACCCATCACATAACACATTTCTAAACCATTTCATTCATGTAGTTCATGACAAAACATAACCACATGTCCATAATTCTAATATAACTTAATTGTTCATAAGTCACTTACACATAACACATTTCATACTCATATAATTCATACATATTTCATATGTCCACATATAAACACATACTTACCTTTCATTTGTAATCATAATGTACATTTCAAACGGACCTAAATTTGAGTACACATTCTAATATTCATACATTTCTTGGAATGCCCGTTGAACTGTTCGAAGTCAATAAGGATACTCAGATAGCTTAGAAAGCTTGTACAATGCCAACATCCTAAACGTGGTTTTACATGTAATCAAATATCGATGCCACTATCCCAGACAGGGTTTTATATGAAATCAAATATGATGCCAATGTCCCAGACATGGTCTTACACGAAAACACATATCGGATCCTATGGCATGACATATGTATCCTAAATATTCCTATGGTTTGTACGGGGCTTTTCGGATGTCGTCACATTATCAGAGCTTTCTCGGATTTTACATATTCAGCTCTCAAATCCGTTCATCACAATTCAAATATCATGTAAGCAATTAATAATTCAATTCAAACACATGTATTTGTATATTGACTTACCTCATACGAATTCGAACGAACAGAGTCGACTACTCGACGACTTTCGACTTCCCCCGATATAATTCTGTTTTCTTTTGTTCTTCGTCTATATAAATTCAAATTTAACTCTTTTATTCAACAAATCATTCAAATCAATCCATAAACACACATTTAGGGCATTTTACAAATTAGCCCTTACATTTTCACATTTTAACACTTTAGTCTCTAATCACAAAAATCACAAAATATACAAAATTTCCATATACCCATGCTTAGCCAAATTTTCATAGTGTTCATATAAGCCACATATTTCATTTATTTTACATTTTAGTCCCTCAATTTCTCATTTTCGCAATTTAGCCTAAATTACTCAAATTCATCAAAAATTCAAAGACAAAACATGTTAACCCAACATCAAGCTTCCATATACTATCATCAAACTTCATAAAACTCATAGTTTCATCAATGACTCAACTCAAGATCATCAATAATTTCAGAAATTGAGACATGAGCTTGATAGATTACTAAGCAACGATCACAAAAAAGTAGAAATCATCAAAAATCGATTAAAAACACATACCTAATTGATGCTTGCAAGTGCTGAATAATCAAAGCTCAAGAACCCTAATTTCTTTCTTCAATTTCAGCTAAAACGAACATAAATGGCCTAATTTCATGCTTTGTTTTTTAATTATAATAGGTTTATTTACATATTTACTTATTTAACCTTTGTTTAATCATAAAATAAACACATAATGGATGGTCATTAATGTCCATTAAAAATATCAATGGTCTAATTGCATCATAAGGACCTCTCCTTTAATAAGACACAGCAATTAAGCATAATTAACATATAGCATGCAACTTTTACATTTTATGCGATTAGGTCCTTTTTCAAAATTAAGCACACAATTGATCAAATTTTTATACGAAACTTTCACACATGCTTAAACACATACTATAAACATGGAAAAATAATATTAAAATATTTTTCTGACTCAAATTTGTGGTCTCGAATACACTATTTTGACTAGGGTCTAAACCTGGCTATTACAGTGTGTCCCTATTTTGAATGCCTATATGGCCTGGCCACACGACCGTGTGTCCCTATTTCAAATGCCCACACAGCCTGGCCACACAGCCGTGTGACCCTTGCAGTATGAAATTTTCTATCTTTTTCCAATAAGTTTTAAATGTTTTCGATTTAGTCCCGAATCATTTCTAAAGTGTTTCTAAGGCCTTAATGGCTCGAATAAGGGATGATATGCATGTGTTTGAATGGATTATGTTATGAATTATGAAATGATTGGAAACAAATGATTGGAGTTATTTTCTACGGTAATGCTACGTAACCCTATTTTGGTGACGGATACGGGTTAGGGGTGTTACAATATTTTTTTCGTCATTCGAATGATTTAGTTAGACAAATGAGAATTGGTTAGAATAGAACTAAGTTACTATACTCAATAAGACTTATATTTATGATGAGGGAGAAAGTACTTAGTTACAAGAAACGAGGCAGTTTAGTGGGATAATCAAACTTATCCACTAAACCTAGCTTTCGTGTATGGTTTTATAAAGTATTGGCTTCTTCAGCAAGTTTTACGTCTTCCTTCGCATCCATACTTTCTTCTCAAATTTTTCTCTATAATTTTCTTTTGGAAAACCTAAGACCAGAAACTTACTTGAAGATTTGGGTTCACTGTACTCAGCAAACTCCTTCGCTGTTTAGCACTTGGCAAATATAGATGGACTTTGAGTATTTTCATGGTTATTTACGTGACCTTAGTGCTGCTTTAAGGTAGGTTTAGAGTGTAAGGAAGAAAACTTCCCGATTCTGGGTTTTCTATTAGTGTTTCTTGTAAGCTTATTTAGTTTTTTGGTATAGCAATCTGATAAGTTTAACTATCTATATTATAGCTCTCGACACTTTTGAAGGTTCTTGTGATAAGGGTGAAAGTCCTACTATTTAAACTTGCTGCATTTTTTGGTGAGTTCTTTATTACTTTCATGTGTGTGTGATGCCTTTGTTTGTATTATTTTTTAAGGTAAGTAATCATATTTTGTGAAGATGATGTGTTACGGATGATTAATGGATGTTCGTTGTTATTAGTCTGAGTTGGTTTGTTTGTGTAAATAGAATAAGGACCTTTCTTTAAGATTAAGTCATTACCCTTTTTCTTCTACAATGAACAATATGGATTTAAAAAGGAAAATGAGTTCATGGCGTTGCCTTCAATGAAATGAGCATTTAACTGCTAAGTCGTGATACATGAAAATGGTCGTGAAGTCTTTGCTAGGGCAAAAGTTATTGCAAACTAAATTGGCAAATCATGACAAAGGAAAATGGATGAAATGAATGATATGGCTTGACTCTGGACTTGGGTGTGGCTAACACGAAGAAGGTTGTCTGTATGATTGTATGGGCGTAGTGTACACACTAAAGGAATAGTGCTCGGCTTATAGTTTGTTTGTGCTTGGCACTTGCCATCTGGCGAGCTATGTAACTATGTTGAGTTGGAAAGGTTTTGCTTAGATCATATATGATTACTGTAATGCTTTCCTCTGGAACTCACTAAGTTCATTGAGCTTACTTTTAACAGCCCATTTTTCAGTGAAATCGGAACAGTGGTTTCGTGACCACATATCTGACCCAAAAATAAAGTTTATTTTTATTTTATTATATGGTCCGTATTATGATAGACATGCCGTGTGAAAAATTTTATACGAAAATTTGATCGATTAAGTGTTTAATTACAGGAAGGACCAAATCACATATTAAATTCTAGTAGCTAGAAGGATCGAATAGCTATGGAATTCAAAACTTAAGGTCCTTATATGGTAATTAGACCATTAATAAAAAGTTAGTAGATATTTTTGGATGATTCATCCATGGAAAATTAGAAAAAGGCTAGGGACTAAATTGGAAACCGAAATTATTAAAGATGATAAATTAATTAAATAGAAATAAAAATTATTTTTGGATGATTCATCCATGGAAAATTAGAAAAAGGCTAGGGACTAAATTGGAAACCAAAATTATTAAAGATGATAAATTAATTAAATAGAAATAAAAATCATTTTTATCATCTTCTTCCTCAAAATAATACATGGAAACCCTAGGAGAGAGAGAAGAAACTTTCTTGGCCAAATTGGGTAAGTTTTCTTGTCCCGTTTTTAGTCATTTTGATATTTTTGAAACTGGGATAGTTTAATCTATCTATTTGGGGGATCAATTTAAGAAGTTATCATAGTATGGAAAATGGGTCATGGATGTATATGCTGAAAGTTTAAAATTTATGGTAGAAAATGAAAGTTTGTTGATAGATAAACAACTTTTACAAAGTGATTTTTGATGAAAACATGATTTAGGGACTAAAATGCAAAGTGGTGAAAATTGATGAAAAATTCTAAAATTTATAGAATATATGTGCTGTAAATTCTATGTTGAAATTTTGGTTAGGCTTGGAATAGGGAGTAAATTGCATAAATTTCATTTTTCGAGCCTAGGGATGAAATTGAAATTTATGGAAAAGTTAGGGGCAAAATGGTAATTTTTCCTAGAATTTAAATTGAGTCGACATGAATATGAAATGTGATAAATTGGCGTTAAATTTACTCACATAGATCTGAATGGACCAAATTCGGAGCTAGAATGAGGAAAAGAGGAAAATGTCGGATTATTAGATTTATGTACATGAACACTTGTCGAGGTAAGTTCGTGTAACTAAATTGTATATGTTTTATGCTTGAATTAAATGTTGTGTTTGTGAATTGTATAAATGCCATAAATATGTGAAATAATCACATACTCGTTAAAGACTGATAAATGAAAGTGCCGAATCAATTATAATGCCCGACAAATGATAAATGATAAAAATGTAAATCCTACGCTTGAGTTGAATGTGAACATTTGAATTGCGTAAATGCATAAATAAATGAGATTGACCACATGCTTGATAATACTTGAAAGATGCTAAATTCTATTTGAATAAATGGAAAATTCAATGGATATGTGATGAATGAGGTCCTGTATTTGTTGCTGAGGGATTTAGCTTGGACCAGTAATCTTATTGGCCTCATTACAGAAAGGATTTAGCCCGGACTGGTAATCCTGATATAAGTCCTCTCGAGCATATGTTATGGATTGGGTTTAGCCCGAATGGGTAATCCAGATCAAGCTCCTTAGTGCATATGTCATAAAAAGGATTTAGCCTGACCGGTAATCCTATTGTATATATGCGTGGCTAGAAAGTGTATTCTCTAAAATAGTACCTTATAGGTATCACTGAACATGAATTGAGAGATTCTGATTTGTACACCTTGGGTGTACTACATGTGTATCCATCGATGTTCCAAACAAATTCGAAGGGTAAAAATCTTGACATGAAAGGACATGAATAAGAAATGAGTTATTACACGTAGTTGTCTAAAATCCATGAAAATCATGCTACATGACATTTGACATATGAAAACATGAGATGATGATATTTGTGCATGGGATTCTTTTGATAAATATGTTCATCCTTGGTTATATACTTGTACACTTTAAGTGTGTACTACTAGTCGTGTGACATTGCTATTTCGAGTAAAATGTGTATAGTTTTGATATGAAATTGTAACACCCCTAACTTGTATCCATCACTGGAGTAGGGTTACGAGGTATTGCCATAATATTCACAATGTAAGGCATACCTTTATCAACCGTAAAACATTCATTCTCATAAATCATTCAACACAATCACATTGTCCCTTATAAGGGCTTACGAGGCCTTAAACATGCTTTAGAAGTGGTTCGGGACAAAACCGATATCATAATAAAATTTTGGAAACTTAGAAGATTTTAATCATACAGGGGTCACACGCCCGTGTGAACAGGCTGTGTGCCTCACACGGCCCCAAACCCGCCCGTGTCTTAGGTTGTGTGAAAACAGGGCATACATACTAACTTGGGTCACACGGCCAACCACACGCCCATGTGTCTAGCCTGTGTGCCCTTCGAAGTGGCCACACACGCCTGTGTGCCAACTCATGCACTAGGCCATGCCAAAACTATAGGGTATACTAACTTATGCAACACGGACAAGTCACACGCCCGTGTGCTAGGCCGTGTGCCAATTAGGGGGTATACTGACTTGTGCCACACGGCCAGTCACATGCCCATGTGTGAGATCGTGTGGAGCATACTGACTTCATTTTAATAACAAGACCAGGGGCACATGTCCCCGTAACATGATCGTGTGTCACACACGGCTGAGACACATGCCCGTGTCTCTACCCGTGTGGACAAAAATAGGCCATTTGCAAGGCCAATTTGTCACCCTAATTTATGCACACCTGAACAATCAAAATGGTACCATTTCATCATACAATTAGGTAGCCAAAACATCAACCAAATGTACCATTCATAAAATATCCATTTCAACCAATTTCAATACTCAATTCAATTGCATCTACCTAATCAAATACTTTTTGAACTCAACTTCTAAAATCATACTTCATCAAAGCATTTCTCAAGCATTTATACTTCACAAGTCATTTAACCATATTCATGCCAAACATGCCAAAGTAAGTCATCTTTCATGGCTATATATACAAACCAAAACATATACATTTACAAGCCATTTCTAATGGCCAAACACACGTCAACATTAATATCATTTATAAGCCAACTCTCATGGCTATAAACACAACCAAAATACTACATTTAGCCTATACATGCCGTATACCATATATACACAACTCAAAAGTACCAAATAGATGTCCGATAGTGTGATGATGTTTTCGACAATTTGCGGATCCGAGATAACCTATATTCACTGTAAACATAGAAAAATAACACGGAGTAAGCTTCATAGCTTAGTAAGCTCGTAAGTAAATAACTTAATTCATCAAATAAATGTAAATCAACCAATTTCACTTTGACTACAAACCTTTCTTATGTCTTAAAACATGATTAAATACCATCTCATTGAACATTCTCTATTTAATACTCAAATAAGTACTGTACATACTTGTATCGCCTCGTACTAACCTCTTCCTCAACCACGTCATTCATTTACTCGTTGAACCATTCAGAATAGAAATTGGATACTCAATAGTCTCATACGATAAGTACCTATACCATGGCCCATAGTCAAATCAAGGTAACTTATCCGAAGAATAATTATCATGGCTGGAAGCCAAATCATCAGATATGCATGGCTCGAAGCCAAATATGTATAACTCGCACCCAAAGTGCTAATATCATGGCCGGAAGTTAACTCAACTTATCATCCAAATGTTCAACCGGGATTTCACACTTTCTATTTCTATCATCGAATGCATTCGTAGAGTCGTTTCCACAATTTGCACATTATCCATAATCTCATAATCACATTTTATGCAATATCAAGGAATCTAACATACTTTTATAATGAAATTATTACATACGAATTTACCTCAAGTATGAAAACGACAAAATAAGTCAATTACTCAATTATCTTACCTTTCCCCTATCTAATTTCGGAATCCTCTTTTCTTGATCTAAATATATTTAAAATTAAATTCTTTAATGAAGCACTCATTCAATTTAGTCCTAAACATACATTTAGGCCTATTTACACTTTAGCCCCTAAACTTTTACACTTTTAACAATTTAGTCCCTATTTCACAAATTTACAAAATTCACATATTTTCAATAAAACCAAGCTTGGCAAAATTACATATAAGTCCCTAGCAGCCCAAAAATTTTATTTATTTCACATTTCAATCTCTCAATTTGCATATTTCACAATTTAATCCCTATTATGCAATTTCATCAAAAATTACTTTACAAAACATGAAAATCTATCATCAAAAATTCATATTTCATCTTCAAACATCAAAGAAGACATAAACCCATCAATAGAAACTCTCAAAATCTTTAACAGTTTCAAAATTAAAGGTACGGGCTAGCTACAAAGCAACGATCTGAAAAACATAAAAATCATCAAAAACTGAGCTCAAAACATGTACCAATTAACCTTGCAAGTGCTGAAACCTAAAAATCAATTAAAGACTTTCTTTTTCACCAACATTCAACCAAAAGAAAGAAAAGATGGACAAAATTCACTTTGTTTTTATTAGTATAACCTTTATTAACTATTTTACCATTTTAACCTTAAAATTAATACAAAATTTCATTTATGCCAAACCATTAACATCCACTAACCAATTAATGGAATATTAACCACTTAAGGACCTTAACTTTAAGGTTCTATAGCTATTAGACAACTTTAGCTAATAGAACAACACTTCTGCATTTTACGCGATTAAGTCCTTTTTTATCAAATTAACTATTCAAACGATAAAATTTGTTCATGAAACTTTCATACATACATACTATCATGCTGCAAACATATAAAATAATATAAAAATAATTTTCCAATATCAGATTTGTGGTTCTGAAACCACTCTTCTGATTTAGCTAAAACCGGGCTATTATAACCCTCCCCCTTTAGGGATTTTCATCCCCGAAAATCTTACCAGTGAATAGGTTCTGTTATTGTTTTCTCATAGCATCCTCGGGTTCCCACGTAGCTTCTTCAACCCCGTGTCAATGCCATAATACTTTTACTAATGCGATTTTATTATTTCTTAACTCTTTGATCTCACGAGCTAAAATTTGAATTAGTTCTTCAGCATATGACATATTAGACTGAATTTCAACCTTGGTCGGGGAAATGACATGTGAAGGGTCAGATCGGTATCGTCAAAGCATCGATACATGAAACACATTACGTATTTTCTCTAACTCAGATGGTAAAGATAACCAATATGCCACTGGCCCAACTCTTTCAGTAATCTCATACTGTCCGATGAATCGCAGACTCAATTTCCCTTTCTGACCAAACCACAATATCTTTTTCCATGACGACACTTTCAAAAACACTTTATCCCCAATCTGAAACTCAATATCTTTCCATTTCAAATCCGCGTACGATTTATATCGATCTGATGCTGCTTTTAAACTATCACGAATTACTTTTACTTTTTCTTCAGTCTCTCTGATCAAATCAACCCCGTGAATCTTATTCTCGCTAAGCTCAGTTCAGTACAACGGTGTTTGGCATTTATGATCATATAAAGCTTCGTACAGTGCCATCTTTGTACTCAATTGGAAGATATTATTATAAGCAAATTCAATCAACGGTAGATATTTCTCCCAGCTACCTTCAAACTCAAGAATGCAAGAACGCAAGATATCCTCAAGTATGTAAATATCTCGCTTGGATTGACCATCAGTTTGTGGCTGAAATGCGGTGCTGAAATGTAGCTTTGTAACTAAAGCTTCTTGTAATTTCTTTGAAAATTGCAAAATAAATCTCGGATCTCTATCCGAAATAATAGATAGTGGTATTCCATGCAATTGAACAATATCTGAGATATACAAATCAAAAAATTTATCAAGCGAGAAATCTGTACGTACCAGAATGAAATGAGATGATTTCATTAATCTATCAACAACAACCCAGATCACATCTTTCTTTTTTAGAGATAAAGGCAAACCCGATACAAAGTCTATTGTTACTCTATCCCACTTTCACTCGGGAATCAAAATCAGCTACGCAAACCCAGTAGTACCTGATGTTCAACTTTAACTTGCTAACTAATCAAACATTTTGAAACAAATTTTGAGATATCTCGTTTCATGTCGTGCCACCAATAATGTTGTTTCAAATCGTTGTACATTTTTGTGCTTACTAGATGTACTGATAAACAATTATTGTGTGCTTCATTTAGAATCTTACAGATGAGCTCAGAATTTCTTAGTACGCATATTCTATCACGAAACATCAAACAGTCATCAGGCCCTATCCGAAATTTTGAATCAGAAGTCAACTCACACTGAGCTCATTTTGTTTGTAATTTATTATTAAATTTTTGAGCCTCACAAATCTATTGTAGAAATAATAGTCTCGCACTCAACTCGACTACTAACGAACCGTCAATAGATAAAGATAACTATGTGTTTAAAGCACATAAAGCAAATAAGGACTTTTGACTCAAATCATCAGCAACTACGTTCGCTTTCCCCGGATGATAGTCAATCACTAATTCATAGTCTTTTAAAAAATCTAACCATCTCCGTTGTATCAAATTCAAATCCTTTTGAGTTATCAGATATTTCAAGTTTTTGTAGTTGATATAAATATGGCATTTCTCACCAAACAAGTAATGGCGCCAAATTTTCAATGCGAACACTATCGTAGCTAACTCTAGATCATGCGTTGGATAATTCTTTTTGTGTGGCTTCAATTTTCTTGAGGCATAAGCTACAACTTTACCTTCCTGCATCAAAACACAACCTAGGCAATTTAATGATGCATCACTGAAAACTACGAATTCTTTACCCGACTCAGGCTGAACTAATACTGGTGCCTTTGTTAATAATGCTTTCAACAGTTTGAAGCTCTACTGACACTTTTCTAACCACTCGAATAACATCTTTTTGAAGAATCGTGTCATCGGAGTCGTAATAATCGAGAAGCCTTTCACAAATCATCTATAATAGTCGACTAGTCCCAGAAAACTACAGACTTAAAATACATATCTTGGAGGCTTCCAATCTATAATAGCAAAAATTTTGCTCGGGTCAACTCGGATACCTACGGCTGAAACTATATGTCCCAAAAAACTAACCTCTCGTAACCAAAACTCACATTTGCTAAACTTTGCAAACAACTTCTTATCTCTCAAAGTTTTTAACACGATTCTCAAATGCTCAGTATGCTCAGATTCATCACGAGAGTAAATAAAAATATCATCAATAAGCACAACTATGAATCGGTCTAAGTACGGCCTGAAAATCTGGTTCATTAAATCCATAAAAACAGTAAGGGCATTTGTTAGTCCCAAAGGCATAACAAGAAATTTGTAGTGTCCGTACCTTGTTCTAAATGTAGTCTTTGACACATCTGAGTCTTTAACTCGCAACTGGTAACAACCCGATCTCAAATCAATTTTTGAAAACAATTTTGCCCCTTTTAACTAATTAAACAAATCATCTATTTGTGGCAAAGGGTGTTTATTCTTGATCATCACTTTGCTGAGCTGTCGGTAGTCTATACACATTCTCATCGTGCCATATTTATTTTCACAAATAATACCGGCGCACCCTAGGGAGAGAAATTTGGTCTAGCAAAACCTTTATCTGTTAACTCTTACAACTGGGCTTTCAATTCTTTTAACTCTGTCGGAGCCATTTTGTATGGAGCTATCGATATTGGTGTTGCTCACGGTACTAATTCAATACCAAACTCAACTTCTCTGATAGGTGGTAAAGCCGATAACTTTTCTGGAAACACATCTGGATACTTGCACACAACTGGTACTATTTCAATTTTTGTTTTTGTCACTTTCGTATCAAGTACATATGTAAGATAAGCTTCACGCCCCTTTCTCACAAACTTCTAAGCTAACATAGATGAGATCACAACTGGTAAACTATTCAGATCATCAAATTCAATTCTAATAGTCTTATTATTCAGACATTTCAGTTCAATCATCTTTCGTCTACAATTCACTATAACATCATTCATCGTTAGCCAATCCATACCCAAAATCACATCAAATTCATCGAATGGAAACAACATCAGATTAGCTAGGAAATAGAAATCTCGATGCATTAATGGACAATTCTTGCAGACTTAGTCAACCAAAACACATTTGCCTAAGTGGTTCGTGTAACAACCCGGTTTAGACCCTAGTCAGAATAGTGGTTTTGAAACCACAAATCCGAGGCAAAAAAATATTTTATGTGTTTATAGTATGTGTTTAAGCATGTATGAAAGTTTTGTGTGAAAATTTTATCATTTGTGTGCTTAATTTTGAAAAAGTACTTAATCGTAGAAAATGCAAAAGTGGCATTCTATTTGATTAAGTGCTGAATTGTTGTGTCTTTTTATATGTGAGATCCTTATTTTGTAAATGGACCATTGAATTCATGAATAGACATTAATGGACATTAGTTGGTGGAATTTTAATGATATTAATAAGGGTCAAAATGGTAAATAGCTAAATAATGTTGATTTAATTAAACAAAGGCATGAAAATAAGCCATATTATGTTCATCCTTGCTGAAATTTTAAATAAAAAGAAGAGAAAGTAAGAGTACTAGGGTTCAGCGCTCACATTGGCTAATTAAGGTATGTGTTTTGGTTTGTTTTTGATAATTTCTACCTTTTTGTGATCGTTACTCTGTATACTATCAAGCCCATGTCTGAATTTTAGAAAATTTTAATGATTTTAAGTTGAGCCATTGTTGATAATGTGAGTTTTATGCAGTTTGATGATAGTAAATGGAAGATATGTGTTAGATTACTATGTTTTTTATTGGGATTTTTGATGAATTTGAGTAATTTGGACTAAATTGTGAATATGAGAAATTGAGGGACTAAAATGTGAAATAAATAATAAATATGGGCTGATAGGGACCATAGGAAAATTCAACTAAGGCATTGTTTTGATGAAATTTTGTATATTTGGTGTTTTGTGTAATAAGGACTAAAATGTCAAAAATGTGTAAATTTAGGGGCTAAAGTGCAAAAATGCCAAAATATGTGTTTTTGTATCAAATTGAATGTGTTGATGATTAAATGAGTTAATTTTGAATACATATAGATCAAGAAAGGAGAAATTTGGACCAGATCGAGGCAAAAACAAAGTTTTCAATTGATCGACTAATATCGTCATTTTTACGACCGAAGTAAGTTCGTGTATAATACATATTGTTTGTATAATGTTTGTATGTGATGAAATAAATAGAAATAAGATTGAGAAGTTGGAGTATGTGAGATATGAATCAAATTTAAGGCAATAAGTGTGTGAGAAATGAAATAGCTACGGCTATTAAAAATGGCACTAAGTGTGCGAGAATATAACAACAATGGCTAGATAAATGGCACTATGTGTGTGATACCGATATAAGTTTGGTTTAATGAAATGGCACTAAATGTGCGATATTATTATAGCTTTGGCTACTTAATTGGCACTAAGTGTGTCAGTTCATCAAATGTTCAAGTATGATTGAATGTAGTAGTGCATCGAGCATCGAAATGATAAATGTGATAGATAAGAACGTGATGATACAGGTATGTATGGAACCTATGTGGTTGATGACATTGAGTATGAAGTAGATGAAAGGTTATGTAAATGAATGATTAGATGAGTTGCACTAAGTGTTAGCTAATTGATAGAATTTTATTTTAATTGATGAGTTAAATGTGTTATATCATGAAATTACTAAGCATTAAAGCTTACTGTGTGAAATGTTCTCTGTTTTACAGTGTTATAAAGCTAGCTCGGATCCAGGGATCGCCAGCGACTCACTCACACTATCGGATATCTATTTTGGTACTATTTTGAGAGTTGTATATATAGTATATGGCATGTATAGGCTAGAAGTATTTTAGTTTGTTTTCTGATGTGAATATCTAGCCATGAGATTTGGCTTGTAAATGTTGGTATGTATGGCCTTTTAAGTTGGCCTAAATGATGTGTTTGATAGGTAAGTCATATGATGTATATATTGTTCATGTGATGGTTTGAATATGGAATGTTGATTTGGAAAGTTTTTTTGTATGAAGTATGTGATAAAATAATGAGTTTATGTATTTGAAACTTATGTAAGTTATGATGATTTTGGTACATTAATTAGGTATGTTTTGGTTGTGAAATTGAGTAGTGAATTGAATGGCATTTGAATGGCATGATATATATGCAAAATGGTTGAATTGGTTGCCTATAAATGTATGCAAATGATGAAAAAATGTTGTGGATTTGGTGTGCTTGAGATAAGTGAGAAATGTGGCTTAAACCAAGCCTAATTTCACCCCACACAGTTGAGCACACGGGCATGTGTCTCAACCGTGTGTCTACTATAATTTAGTTATTCAAGTCAGTCTCGAGCACGGTCTAGACACACGAGTGTGTCTGGTGGCCATATGAGGCACACAGCCTTGGTACATGGGTGTGTGTGGCCATTTCGAAGGGTACACGGGCTAGACACACGGGTCTGTGGTCGGCCGTGTGACCCAAGTCAGTTTCAACCACAGCCAAGGCACATGGGAGTGTCTTGTGGTCGTGTGGTGAAGTTAGTATGTATGCCCTGTTTTGCCATGGCATTGACACACGGGCGTGTCTAATGCTGTATGAGTCACACGGACAGTTCACACGGGCGTGTGACCTTTATAACATAGAAAAATGTTTAAGTTTTGGAAAAATTTGTATGTGCTCGGTTTAATCCTGACTCCTTTCTAAAGTATGTTTAAGGTCTTGTTGACCTAAGTAAGGGACTTATTGTCGATGTTTGATTATGATTTGAGAATGATGTATATGAATTATTAGTAAAATATTTTGATTTCTCTGGTAACGCCTTTAACCCTAATCCGGTGACGGATATAGGTTAGTGGTGTTACAGTTCGATACTTTAATCATAAATTCAATAGACTCTACAGGCAAAGTCTTACTAGATACTAAATTCATGTATATATAAGAATGAGTTGATCCTAGATCTATCAATCCAATCACATTAGTATCATAGAAAGTGAAAGTACAGGTGATAACATCTAGAGATGATGCTTCTTCGCGAGCGGGAATAGCATAGGCTCTAGAAGGTGCTCTGGCCTCAGACCTCGCAGCTGAATCCTTTGTCGCCCCTCTACTACCACTTACATTTCCAGCAACTCTAGGTGGTCTACCTCTATTCGACGTGTTACTTGGTCTCACATTCTTAAATTTATCTTTCTCATCTATCTCAAGGCAATCTCGGATAAAGTGATCTAACGAACCACATTTGTAACAAGCTTTATTATTTTTATTCCAGTATTCACCAAGATGTTGCCCCCCACACTACTGACACTCGGGTTTGTTGTCTCTCACACTGCCAACACTTACTACTAATGTGGATTGACCTTTAGAACTTGAGTATTGTTTTCTACAATCTCTATTCGAATATTCGTTTGAAGCATTTGGGCAAGCATATTAATCTCTGAATTTCTTTGACGAAGATTGATATGGCTTACTCATCGATCTTTTTCTTGAGTCTTTAGTCTCTAAATTTGCTTTTGTCTTTTCTTTGCTAAGATCCTTGGCTTTATAAGCTCTTCCAACCAGAACAACAATTTTTTTCAACTCTAGAATTCCAACTTGAAGTTTTATATCTTCGTTCAGCCCATCAACAAATCGCTTGTACATTCTTTCTTTAGTAGACATACTCTCGAGCATACTTGCTTAATCATATGAATTTTCTTTCATAATTAATAACAATCATTCTGCCTTGTTTTAATTTCAGAAACTCTTTATGTTTTTTATTAAGGAATCGCTGGCTTATATATTTCTTTTGAAACTCCATTTGAAAGAATTTCCAAGTAACCCGTTCTTTCGGAACCACAGATATCAACGTGTTCCACCATTGATAAGCGGTGTCTCTAAGCAAAGATACAACAAATTTAATACATTCATCCGGAGTACAAGACAATTCCACGAATACTTGAATCTTATTCTCGAGCCAGAATTCAGTTCTCTCAGCATCATCATCAGCAGTAGCCCAAAACTCTTCATCCCCATGTTTACGAATCTTATCTATTTGTGACTTGTTCAACTATATCGGGTCTATAACTTGAGGAACACCAAGGATTTGTTGAGGAATAGGTGGGGGTGGAGGTTGTTGAGCAACCGGATTCATTCGAGCAAACTCCATGAACCACTCGTTCATCATTTGGAAAAAGGCTTGTTTAGCCTCTCCCTCATGGCTACTCATTACAAGTCTAGAATTTGATGGTGCTGCCCCTTGAGCGGGAGTAGACGCATTACTCTCTACATCATTGGCTACAGCTCTTTCGAGATCCATTATTATACGAAAATACAATTTAAGCTGTTAGGAATCATCACACTATCGTAGAGTACATATGGCATGTATAGGTAGACACTCACACAAGCCACATTAGTCCTAGAATCGACTACACCATAACTCTGATACCAATAAAATGTAACACCCCTAACCCATATCTATCACCGAAGTAGGGTTACAAGGTATTACCGAGCAATTCACAACATAAGGCATACATTTATCAACTGTAAAGCATTCATTCTCATAAATCATTCAACACAATCACATTGTCCCTTATAAAGGCTTACGAGGCCTTAAACATGCTTTAGAAGTGGTTCAGAACTAAACCTATATCAGACAAAAATTTTGGAAACTTAGAAAAATTTCAATTATATAGGGGTCACACGCCAGTGTGAACAGGCCGTGTGCCTCACACGGCTCTAGACACGCCTATGTCTCAAGTCGTGTGAAAATAGGGTATACATACTGACTTGGGTCACATTGCCAACCACATGTCCGTGTGTCTAGCTTGTGTGCCCTTCGAAGTGGCCACACACGCTCGTATGCTGGGCCATGCGCTAGGCCGTGCCAAAACTATAGGGTATACTGAGTTATGCAACATGGCCAAGTCACAGACCCATGTGCTAAGTCGTGTGCCAATTAGGGGGTATACTGACTTGTACCACACAGCCAGTTACACGCCTATGTGTGAGATTGTGTGGAACATACTGACTTCATTTTAATAACAAGACCAGGGGACACATGGCCATGTAACATGACCGTGTGTCACACATGGCTGAGACACATGCCCGTGTCTCTACCCATGTGGACAAAAATAGGCCATTTGCAAGACCAATTTGTCACCCTTCTTCATGCACACCTGAACAATCAAAATGGTACCATTTCATTATACAATTAGAAAGCCAAAACATCAACCAAATGTACCATTCATACAATATCCATTTCAACCAATTTCAATACTCAATTCAATGCCATCAAACTAATCAAATACTTTATCAACTCAACTACTAAAATCATACTTCATCAAAGCATTTCTCAAGCATTTATACTTCACAAGTCATTTAATCATATTCATATCAAACATGCCAAAGTAAGTAATCTTTCATAGCTATATATATAAACCAAAACATATACATGTACAAGCCATTTCTAATGGCCAAACACACATCAACATTAAAATCATTTATAAGCCAACTCTCATGGCTATAAACACAATTAAAATACTACATCTAGCTTATACATGCCATATACCATATATACACAACTCAAAAGTACCAAATATATGTTTGATAGTGTGATGATGTTTCTGATGATTTTCGGATCTGAGCTAGCCTTGATTCACTTTAAAACATAGAAAAATAACACGAAGTAAGCTTTATATCTTAGTAAGCTCGTACGTAAATAACTTAATTCATCAAATAAATGTAAATCAACGAATTTCACGTTAACTACACCTTTCTCATGTCTTAAAACATGATTAAATACCATCTCATTGAACTTTCTCTATTTAATACTCAAATAGGTTCTGTACGTACCTGTATCGCCTCGTACTAACCTCTTTCTCAACCACATCATTTGTTTACCCATTAAACCATTTGGAATAGAATTTGATACTCAATAGTCTCATACGATAAGTACTTATACCATGGCCTATAGACAAATCAAGGTAACTTATCCGAAGAACAATTATCATGGCTCGAAGCCAAATCATCCGATATGTATGGCCCGAAGCAAAATCGGTATAACTCACACCCAAAGTGCTAATATCATGGCCCGAATCCAACTCAACTTATCATCTAATAACAAGACACTACTATCCATAACTATTCCAAATGTTCAACCAGGATTTCACACTATCTGTTTCTATCATCAAATGCAATCGTAGAGTTGTTTCCATGATTTGAACATTATCTATAATCTCATAATCACATTTTATGCAATATCAAGGCATTAACATACTTTTATAATGAAATAAATACATATGATGTAACATCTCGATTTTGGGCCTAGTCAGAACAGCAGTTTTAGGACCACAAATTCAAGGTTGTAAAATTATTTTAATATTATTTTTAAGGTTTATAGCATGTGAATATGTATGTGTAAAAATTTTTTGAGCTAATTTTATTGTTTAATAGCTCAATTTGAGAAAAAGGACTGAAACGCGTTAAATGCGAAAGTTGCATTCTATTAGCTATAGGTGTTAAATAGCTATAGAACTTAAAAATTTGAGGTTCTCAATGAGTAATTAAGCCATTATATATGTGTATGGCTGTACATGAAGAGTAATAAATGAAAAAAAATCAAAAAGTCAAAAAATTGAGTAGGGTTGGTATTTGGTGACTTTAGCTAAATGAATAAAAAAATTAAATCAAAGGGTCATCTTTCTTCTCCATATTTTCCACCGAAAATTGAAATGAAAAACCCCCATGGGATCTTGAAAATTTTTAGCACAATAAACCCCTATATATAAGTCTTTTTTATGGTTATTTTTGTTGATTTTTGTGTTTTTGGAACCCTTATAGCTTAATCTAGCTAATGAGAGGACTGTTTTGCACTGTGACTGACAGTCTAGGGTTTTTCCATGAGAGAATTAATGTTGTTTACTGAATTTTTATGGAATAAAATGAATCTTGGTTGTTAAATAAACAACTTTTGTTAAGTGATTTTCATGAAAACACCTAAAGAGGACCTTTTTGTAAAAGTTGTAAAATAGGTGGTAAATGTGTAGAATAACTAAAATTTTGAGATGTTATAAGTTTAATAAAGGTTCGGATAGGCTTGGGTAATGAGAAAATTTGATTAAAATTATTTTATGAGCCTAAGGGCTAAATTGTAATTATGTAAAAGTTGAGGGGCAAAATTGTAATTTTACCAAAATATGATTTATGGGTTGTTTTGAATAATGTGATAATTAAATAAGTGGAATTTGCTATTATAGATCAAGAAAAATGGAGTCTGGGGCTAGACTGGAGAAAGAGCAAGACCTTGGACTAAATCGAACTAGTTGTCCATCTTTTGTACCGAGGTAAGTTTGTGTGTGATTGATATAAATTTTTATTATGCATTTAGCATTTAATGTTATATAAATTGTATAATTTTCTTCGTGAATATTATTAATGTTGTTTGATAAGGATTCGAGGTGATAAAAGCTAGTTGAACTTTAGGAATATTTAGGGTACAAGTAGTATGACATTTGGGTTGATGAGATCCCGTATAAGACCATATCTGGGATATGGCATCGGCATTAGTATGAGTTATCATGTAAGACGATATCCAGGATATGGCGTTGATACGAGATTTCGTGTAAGACCACGTCTGGAACATGGTGTTGAAATGAGAATTCGTATAAGACCATATCTAGGATATGACATCTATGTGAGATCCCATGTAAGACCATGTCTGGGACATGGCATTGGCATCTTATTATGTATGATAATTTCGACTATCCTTAGTATTCCAAGTGGTTCAACAGGTAGCTAGAGGATGTGTCAAAGAAATAACGATGTATAATCATATTGAAAGGGTACAGGTATGTACGCTAAGCTTGTAGTTATTGAGATTGTAAAATGATAAGGCTTCGGTAAGATGAGAATGAAGGCATTATGATCTCGATGTTCTATTGAACTTTATGTAAGTTGAATGAGATAGGATATGACTACCATGATTGTTTAAAATGAAATGATTTAAGTTTGTTATGTATGTGTATGAAAATTCATATTTTTATTACTTATTAATTACATGCAAGCTTACTAAGCTTTATGCTTACCCTCTCTCCTTTCCATTTTCTTTTAGTATCTCCAAGCTAGCTCGGGGATCAAGGGACGTCGGAGGCTTGTTTACACTATTGATTGGATCTTTTGGGTATAGTTAGTCTCAACATTTTGAATATGGCATGTATAGGGACTTGATCTTTTTATTATATGTCATATTGGTCTAGCCAAATGTGTTGGCTTATAATGATAGTTGAATCATTTTGTGTATGGCCATGAGATATGGCTCATGATGATTGTTGAGCTGTAAACCTATTCATCTATGTATGTATGTGCCAATTCCATTATGATATGGCCTATGGATATTGATGATTGAATGTTGATGAATGTCATGAGTGTGTATAAGTTGGTATGAAAATGCATACATGCAAGCTAAAGAAACATTGCTTATTAGTGTATGAGTGCTGGTAAGATATGGATTACCATAATAGGGTGTCTTAAACAGGTATATTGTCATGAAAAGTTGTCATGCATGAGCTATGTTTATGAGTGTTTAAGTGTCATTGAGGCTATATCGTGTTTGTACAATTGAGGGTGACAATTGGCTTAGAAAATAGCCTTAAAGTTGTACACACGGGTAGACACACAGACATGTATCTAGGCCGTGTGTGAAACACGACTTGCTCTATGGGCGTGTGGTCTGGCTGTGTGTCCCTTGCACCCTAATTAATGCAAAACAGAATGGCCTATAGTAAAAACACGGGTAGAGACACGACCGTGTGTCTCAACTATGTGAGGGACACGACTTCGAAACACGAGCGTATGCTCAGGCCGTGTGAAGTCTGCACCTGATTTTGGAATTTAATTTGCCACACGGCCTAAGGACATAGGCGTGTGCCTTGGCGTGGACCTTATTTGGTTACTGATGTCATAGTAAGAGAGTTACACGGGCTGAGGACAAGGGCGTGTCCCAAGCCACATGGGCGTGTGTGACCACACGGCCTACCCACTCGAGTGTGTGACTCTCCAACACATGAAAATTTTCTAAGTGTTATAAAAGTTTCAAAAGTTTTTGGTTTAGTCCTAAATCCCATCCAATGCATGACTTGGGCCTACAAGGCCCGTATATGGGATGTTGTGTATATGTTTGAATGACCTTAATTGGAGTGAAATTTTATGGTCTGGTTTTGTGTGTTTGTTTGCATTTACGTCTAGTAACTCCTTGTACCCTATTTTGGCGTTAAATAAGGGTAAAAGATGTTACATTTAGTGGTATCAGAGCTACGGTTTAGTCAATTTTTAGACTAACGTAGTGAGTGTACAAGTTTAGCTATACATGACATAAATACATTGTGATAGTGTGATGACTCCTGACCTTTTAATTGTGTTTTTATATAGTAATGGATCCCAATCGAGCTGAAGCCGACGACATAGAAAGTAATGCACCTGCTTCCGCCGAAAGGATAGTGCCGTAAGAGAGTAGACCTCCCACAGTTAGTCAGGAAAGAGGAGAAGGGGCTCGGGAAGCCTTTCTCCACATGATGGACGCTTGGTACACGGAGTTCGTTCAGACGAACTTGAACGCTCGACCCCCTCTACCCCTACCTATTCCCTAACCTATCCCAGTGGCACCCCATGGTATGGATTTTATAAGACAGAATAGACCTCTGGTGGATAAAATTTGAATGCAAGAAGCTGAAGAGTTCTGAGCTAACATTGATGATGATTCGGAACGAGCAGAGTTTTGGCTTGAAAACACCATCTGGGTTTCTGAGGAATTGTCATGCACACCGGAAGAGTGCATGAAATGTGTTGTGTCATTGCTTAGAGATTTGGCTTACCACTGGTGGAAGACACTTGTCTTGGTTGTGCCGAGTAACAGAGTGACATGGGAATTTTTCCAAGAAGAGTTTCGAAAAAAGTATATCAGTCAGAGGTTTATGGATCAAAAAAGGAAAGAGTTTCTTGATTTGAAGCAAGGTAGAATGACCGTAATTGAATACGAGCGTGAATTTGTGAGACTCAGCAAATACACTTGGGAATATGTGTCAACTGAAGCCATTATGTGCAAGAGTTTGACGACGGACTAAACAAAGACATCCGAATGTTTGTCGATATACTTGAGCTGAAGGAGTTTGTTATACTCGTCGAAAGAGCTTGTAAGACAATTGGCCAAAGAGAAGAGAAAGGCCGAGTTTGAGGCTAAGGATTAAAAAAAAAGATCTATGGGCAAGTCATTTTAGTCCATGTCAAAGAAGTCTAGGGACTTCTAATGCTTCTGTTGAGTTTTCAAATAGAAATAGAGGTAAATAGTATTCGGGTACTAAGGCTCAAACCGCCTCGATTTCTAATGTTGGTAATGCTCGACCAAGTAGACCGAAATGTCTTCAATGTTGTAGACGTCATTCCGGTGAGTGTCGAGGGAGTGACATGACCTGTTTCAAGTGTGGTTCCCCAGACCACTTTATTAGAGAGTGCCCCAAGATGGCAAAAAAAGGAGAGATACCAAAGTGCAAGATCGGGTAACATTGCTAGTCGAGGTAGACTGCAGAAAAATTCAGGTAGTGGAGCGAGCAGTAAGAATGCCCCTAAAGAGTCTGCTGTGAGACCCGAGGGTAAAGCTCCTATAAGGTCATACACCATTCGTGCTCGCGAAGAGGCTTCATCCCCAAATGTGATTATGGGTATATTTTCTACCTATAATGCTACTATTATTGCTTTGATTGATCCAGGATCTACCCATTCCTATATTTGTATGAAATTGGTGTCTAGTACGAGCATGCTTGTTGAATCTACAGAATTTGTGATAAAGTGTCAAACCCGTTAGGCAAATACGTGTTAGTTGATAAAGTATGTAAGAATTGTCCTTTGATGATTAGAGGTCACTATTTTTCGGCTAACCTTATGCTTTTTTCGTTTTATGAGTTTGACGTAATTCTTGGTATGGATTGGTTAACTGCTCATGATGTAGTGGTAAATCATGGAAGAAAATTTATTGATCTGAAATGTGAAAATAGTGATATTCTTCGGGTTGAAACAGATGAGTCGAATAGCTCACCTGTAGTGATTTCTTCTATGACCACTCAGAAGTGTGTAAGGAAGGGTTACGAAGCTTATCTTATGTTTGTGTTGAATACAAAAGAGTCTGAGTTAAAGATTGAGTCAGTACCGGTAGTTTATGGGTATTAGGACGTGTTTCTGGAAGAGTTGCCTTGATTGCCTCCAATTAGAGAAGTAGAATTTGGAATTGATCTAGTTTTGCGTACGACACCCATTTCTATTACTCCGTATAGAATGGCTCTAACTCAGCTAAAGGAATTGAAAATCCAATTGCAAGAATTGACGGATAAAGGTTCTGCGAGACCTAGTTATTCACCGTGGGGTGAACCGATTTTATTTGTGAAGAAGAAAGATGGTTTGATGAGACTATGCATTGACTATCGACAACTCCAGAAGGTGACGATAAAGAATAAGTACCCTTTGCCAAGGATAGATGATTTATTTTACCAATTGAAGGGAGCCACAGTATTCTCCAAGATAGACTTGAGGTCTGGTTACTATCAATTGAGAGTTAAAGACTCAGATGTGTCAAAAACTGCATTTTGGACGAGGTATCGTCACTATGAATTTTTAGTGATGCCTTTTGGTTTAACGAATGCTCCTGTAATTTTCATAGATTTAATTAACCAAATTTTCCGACCTTATTTGGTTAAATTTGTTGTGGTGTTTATTGATGATATCATGATTTATTCTCGTGATGAGTCTAAACATGCTACTTACTTAGAAACTATTTTACAAACTTTGAGAGATAAGCAGTTGTATGCCAAGTTTAGCAAAAGTGAGTTTTGGCTTAGAGAAGTCAGATTTTTGGGGCATATCGTATCAGGTGATGTGATTCGAGTTGATCTGAGTAAGATTTCAACCATTGTTGATTAGAAACTGCCGAGGAATGTATCTGAGGTTAGAAGCTTTTTGGGCTTAATCAGCTATTATCGAAGGTTCGTTAAGGGATTTTCCATGATTGCCTCTCTGGTGACCAATTTGTTGCAAAAAGACACCAAGTTTGAATGGTTAGAAAAGTGCCAACAGAGTTTCGAGAAATTAAATGCATTATTGACTAAGGCTCCGGTATTAGTGCAACCCGAGCGGAGAAAAAAATTTGTGGTTTATAGTGATGAATCCTTAAATGGATTGGGGTGTGTGCTTATGCAAGAAGGAAAAGTGATAGCCTATGCTTCGAGGCAATTGAAACTACACGAGAAAAATTATCCGACACATGATCTAGAGCTAGCCGCCATTGTGTTTGCATTAAAGATATGGAGACATCACTTGTATGGTGAAAAGTGTCGGGTATACACTGATCACAAGAGTTTTAAGTACTTGATGACTTAAAAAGATTTAAATTTGTGGCAACAGAGGTGGCTAAAATTGATAAAAGATTATGAGTTGGTGATTGACTATCACCCAGGTAAAGCAAACGTGGTCGCCGATGCCTTGAGTAGGAAATCCTTATTTGCTTTGAAAGCCTTGAATACTCAGTTGTTTGTGTCCGATGATGGTTCGATACTAACAGAGTTGAGAGCTAAACCGATGTTTCTCCAAGAGATCTGTGAAGCACAGATAGGTGATAGTGATTTGCAAACCAAGAGAGCTCAATGTGAGTTGGGTGTTGAATCAGATTTTTAGATTGGTTCCAATAGTTGTTTGATGTTCAAAGATAGAGTCTGTGTACCTAGAGTTGACGAACTTATTGGGAAAATCCTTCACGAGGCACATAGTAGTCGTATGTCAATTCATCTGGGTAGTACCAAGATGTATAATGGCATGAAGAGATTGTATTGGTGGCCGGGTATGAAAAGAGACATTTTAGAGATTGTGTCGAAATGCTTAATTTGTCAGCAAGTGAAAGTTGAGCACCAAATACCTTCGAGTTTACTTCAGCCTGTGATGATTCCCAAGTGGAAATAGTACCGGATTACTATGGATTTTGTGATAGGATTGCCGTTGTTACCAAGAAAGAAATATGCCGTTTGGGTCGTAGTTGATCGATTAACAAAATCAGCTCACTTTATTCCAGTACTACCAACTACTCACTTGATAAGTTAGTCGAGTTGTATGTTTCTAATATTGTGAGTCTTCATGGGGTACCTTTGTCGATTATTTCAAATAGGGATCTGAGATTCACATCATGGTTTTGGAAAAAGCTACAAGAAGCTTTAGGTACAAAGTTGAATTTTAGTACCGCTTTCCATCCGCAAACTGATGGTCAGTCAGAGAGAGTAATATACATACATGAAGACATGCTTCGGTGTTGTGTTCTTGAATTTCAAGGTAGTTGGGAAAATTACTTGCCGTTGGTGGAATTTGTATACAATAACAGCTTTCAGCCAAGCTTGAAAATGGTGCCTTATGTGGCATTGTATGGGCGCAAGTGCCGAACACCATTATATTGGACTGAACTCAGAGAGAATTAGATTTATGGGGTCGACTTTGTTAAAGAAACCGAAAAGAAAGTAAATGTGATTTGAGATTGCTTGAAACCAGCTTCGAATAAACAGATATCCTATGCGAATTTAAAACAAAGAGAAATTGAGTTCCAACTCAGTGATAAGGTATTTCTAAAAGTGTCTCTGTGGAAGAAAGTTCTCAGATTTGGTCGAAAAGGCAAGTTGAGTCTGCATTTTATTGGACCGTATGAGATTACCGAAAGGATAGGGTTGGTAGCATATTGGTTTGTTTTGCCATCTGAATTAGAAAAGATCCATGATATGTTCCATGTATCTATGTTGCACTGGTACCGATCAGACCCTTCACATGTGATTACACCGACAA
Source organism: Gossypium longicalyx (assembly GCA_025698465.1). NCBI lineage: Eukaryota > Viridiplantae > Streptophyta > Magnoliopsida > Malvales > Malvaceae > Gossypium > Gossypium longicalyx. The sequence goes on from CM046997.1 coordinate 82,619,262, forward strand.
AGATTGAGATACGACTGAATATGACTTATGGTGAGGAACCGATTAAGATTTTGGCTCATGAAGTCAAGCAATTAAGAAATAAAAGCATTTCCCTTGTAAAAGTGTTATGGCAATGACATGGAGTTGAAGAGGCCACATGGGAACCCGAGGAAACAATGAGAAGCCAATACCCAACTCTTTTTACCGATAAGATTTTCGGGGACGAAAGTGTAATATCCCGAATTAGGGCCTAATCGAAATAGTGGTTTTGTGACCACAAATCCGAGATAGAAATAATTATTTTATAATTATTTTTAGGTTTATGATATGAGTACATGATTGTTTGAGAATTTCGTGATGAAATTCTATGCATAAAGTGCTTAATTTGAAATTAGGGACTAAATCGAATAAGTTGCAAAATTTGCATTCTAGAAGTTTTTAGTATAAAATTACTTTGGAATATTAATGAGGAGGTCTTAAATAGCAATTTTACCAATTTCTAAAATTTTGGACAAAAATGGGCTTGTACATGAAAACTTTCAAAGAAAGGTATTAAGGGTATTTTGGTCATTTGGTAATTAAAAGAGTAAAAAAAGGAAAAAGATGGCAAAATATGTTCATCTTCTTCATTAGGACGAAAATTAAAGGGTTCTCCATAGTTAGGGTTTGTTTCAAGCTTCCAAGCTCTATAGTAAGCGATTTCAAGCCCCGTTTTTAATGTTCTTTACGTTTTTATAGTCCTGGTAACTCGATTTAGCTTATGCTAGTAATAATTCAACCTAGGATTCATATTTGGAAAAATACCCATAGGTGAAATTTGTGTATTTTGGTGTTTTATGATAGAATATGAGGTTTTAAATTATGTCAGACAACTTGTACTACTCGGTTTTAAGCGAAAACGAGTAAAATGGCTTAATCGGTAAAAATACCTAATAGTCATAAGTACATGTTAGAGTGTGAAATTGATGCTGCCATAGAAGGGAAAAATGATCAAAATGTCATAAAACATAAAAAAAAGGAAAGAAGTTTAATTCCCGAGCCTAGGGGCAAAAGTGTAATTTTGCAAAAGTTTAGGGGCAAAATGGTAATTTTTCCAAAGCTCGTATTTGGGGCTGTTTCGATGAATGTATGTATTAAATAAGATTAATTTGGCATTATAGATCAAGAGAAACGAGATTCAAATCGTGATCGAGGGAAAAACAAAGTTTACGAGGAATAGGTTTGATTGCTAATATTTTGTATCAAGGTAAGTTCATGTGTAAATGTAGTAACATAATTGTCATTTTAAGTAATTTAATGTTATTTATGTGATATGATTAATATCATGAAATATTATGCTTTATGGTTATTATAGAATAATATGTAAATTATGAATTGCTACCGAGTACCGATTTTGATGTTCCGTGGAAGACGGCAAAGATGTGTAATCGAGGAAAAAGCCTGTTTGAATCTTGGGAATAGATTAGAAAACAAGTGACATGTCACAAGGATGGTTGGGCATCCGAACTCGTTGAGTTGAGTCTGACTTCGTGAGATGTAACTAGGCATCTGAGCTCGTTGAGTTGAGTCCGAGTTCACTTATGGATGCGAATGCCCGAGCTCGTTGAATTGTGTCCGAGTTCGCTTATGGGCGGGTTACATGGTAGCTTGGCTACATATGTGGCACTTATATACAAACTTTCCGTGTATTTGAATTATATTCCGATGTGTTCAACGGGTGAATCTTAAGAGAATAAGGAGAATGCCTAAAACGAAGGTGACATGTTGGTAAGTGTGGTAAATGAGAAAATTTGACAGGTATGTGCTTAAATCTTCGGGTTGAGAACTTGGTATGATGAAATCGTAGCATGATATTAAATGCAAATGTAACATGAATGTCTTGGTGTTTTTATGCAAATGATGTTTTTATGTGGAATTGCATGATTATGTTACTCACTATTTGCGTGTGAACTTACTAAGCATTTATGCTTACTCCCTCCTTTTCTTTCATTATAGTTTTGACAAGCCGGCTTGAGAATCGGGATAGGTCGAAGACTCGTTCACACTATTCGAAGGCTTAAATCGGTAAAATGGCTTGTATATTTTGAATGTGGCATGTATGGCAAAATACTCACTTTGTGTAATTGATCTTATGATATGGCTATGGTTTGGCAAGAAAATGGTTTGTAAATGATTAGCCATTGGAATGGCCAATCTAAGTCATATTTGATGTTATGTCTGTTTAAAATGATATTTAGTCCATGAAAATTTATAGTAAAGTAAAATTTGTTATAAAACAAAATATTGCTGCAGCAATGACGTGAATTTGAAAAATCACTAAAAATAGTAGAAATGGACTTAAATGATGAACAAGCTATATAATCAAAGCTTAATTAGTCTATTTTCATATGGATGGAACAAAACAGGTATATGAATGATATTCTATGAGACATTTGAATTTTTGTGAAACAGGGCCAGAGTGATTTCTGGATCCCCTGTTCTGACTTTGGAAATTCACCATAAATTGTATAAAAATAATTAGAAGTCATGCTTTATATGTACAGATTTCTTATTGAGTATAGTTTTAAGAGAAACAAACATCATAGTTGTTGAAATTCTGTATAGAGAGATATCTGATTCGTAATACACAGAGGTTAGAGCAGTTGAACCCTAAAATAGGGGAGATTTTAACTAATAAACTGTACTAATTGGCCCAACCAAAAATTCTAGAAGAAAATTAGTAAATAGATATATGAGTATAGTTTCAGGAAAAATTTACGAAATTGGTTCTCGAGTTTCAAAACTCGAGATATGAATTTTTAAGCGACTATGATGCAGATTGCTAGCTTGACTGAAAATTTAAAAATTAAATTGTTTGAGCTGTTTAAGCAATGAATTAAGTCTGTTAACACCTCGTGTTCGACTCCGACAATGGTTTTGGGTACGGGGCATTGCATTTGGTGGTATCAGAGTAGGTTTAGTCGGTTCTCAAACTAACGTGTTGTATGTACGGGTTTTGCTATACATGCCATGCCAAATATATATATTGTGATAGTGTGACGACTTCTGACCTTTTAAATGATTTTTTTATAGTAAATGGATCCCAATCCAGCTGTGGCTGATGATGTAGAGTGTAATGCACCAGCTCCGGCTGAAGGGGCGGTGCCAACTGAAAATCCACCTCCTACTGTTGGTCAAGGAGGAGGAGAAGGGGCTCGGGAAGCCTTTCTCCAAATGATGAATGCTTGGTATACAGAGTTCGTTCGTAAGAACCCAAATACACAACCTCCCCCACCTCCCCCGATTCCTCAACCTGTACCCCGATGCCTCAAGGTGTGGATCTGATGAAATTTCACAGAACTCCAGTTGACAGAATCCGCAAGCAAGGGGCCGAAGAATTCAGGGCAAATATTGATGATGATGCCGAGAAAGCAGAGTTTTGGCTCGAGAATTCTATTCGGGTATTTGATGAATTGTCTTGTACACCTGAGGAATGCTTGAAATGTGCTATATCATTGTTGATGGATTCAGCTTATCATTGGTGGAAGACATTGATTTCAATGGTATCGAAAGAGAAAGTGACTTGGGAATTCTTTCAAGAAGAATTTCGGAAGAAATACATCAGTGAAAAATTTGTTGATCAAAAGCGTAAAGAATTTCTTGAGTTGAAGCAAGGGCTCCAGCTAGAACTTATACCATAAAGGCACGTGAGGATGCTTCATCACCCGACGTGATTACTGGTATATTTTCTCTTTATGATGTTAATGTTAATGCTTTGATTGATCCCGGTTCTACTCATTCACATGTATGCATGAAACTGGTGTCTAGTATGAATATACCTGTTGAGAACACCGAATTTATGATTAGAGTGTCGAATCCATTAGGTAAATGTGTGATAGTTAATAAAGTATGCAACAAATGCCCTTTAATGATTCGGGGTCATTACTTTCCGGCCGACTTGATGTTGTTGCCGTTTGATGAATTTGATGTTATTTTAGGTATGGATTGGTTGACATAGCATGATGCTATAGTAAATTGGAAAAGGTTATAGAACTAAAGTGTGAAAGTGGTAAAATTCTGCAGGTTGAATCAGGCAAATCAGAGGCATTATCTAGTGTAATTTCTTCAATGACGGCTCAAAGATATTTGAGGAAGGGTTATGAAGCTTATTTGACATATGTACTTCATACAAAAGAAATGGAAAAGAAAATTGAATCAGTGCCGATTGTGTGTGAGTTCGCGGATGTATTTCCAGAAGAATTGCCAAGTTTGCCTCCAGTCAGAGAAGTAGAATTTGGTATTGATTTGATACCGGAAACAGCTCCGATCTCGATTGCTCTGTATAGAATGGCACCAGCAGAGTTGAAAGAATTAAAGTCGCAGCTGCAAGAGTTGACTGATAAAGGCTTTGTGAGACAGAGTTTTTCACCTTGGGGTGATCCCGTTTTATTTGTGAAAAAGAAGGATGGTTCTATGAGATTTTGTGTTGACTATCGGCAATTAAACAAGGGTGACAATCAAGAACAAGTATCCGTTGCCAAGAATTGATGATTTGTTTGATCAGCTAATAGGAGAAACATGGTTTTCAAAGATTGACTTGAGATCTGGGTACTACCAGTTGTGAGTAAAAGAGTCGGATATACCTAAAACTACTTTTAGAACAAGGTATGGTCATTATGAATTTTTAGTTATGCCATTCGGGTTAACAAATGCTCCTGCTGTGTTTATGGATTTAATGAATCGTATATTTCGGCCATACTTGGACATATTTGTTGTGGTGTTTATTGATGATATCTTAATTTATTCAAAAGATGAGACAGAGCATGCTGAGCATTTGAGGATAGTTTTGTAAACTTTGAGAGATAAGCAGCTATATGCCAAGTTTAGTAAAAGTGAATTTTGGCTTCAGGAAGTTGGATTTTTGGGTCATATTATTTCAGGTGATGGTATACGGGTTGATCCTAGTAAAATTTCAGCCATTGTTGATTGGAAACCACCGAAAAATGTAACCGAGGTTAGAAGTTTCTTAGGGCTAGCTGGGTATTATCGGCGGTTTGTAAATGGATTTCCTATAATTGCTGCTCCTATGACTAGACTACTCCGAAAGGATGTTAAGTTTGAGTAGACGGAAGAATGTCAACAGAGTTTTGAAGAATTGAAAAAGTTATTAACTGAAGCACCAGTGTTGGTACAACCCGAATCAGGTAAAGAATTTGTGGTGTATAGTGATGCTTCTCGAAATGGTTTAGGATGTGTACTTATGCAAGAAGGAAAAATAGTGGCTTATGCTTCGAGGCAGTTAAAATCTCATGAAAGAAATTATCTGACTCATGATTTGGAATTAGCTGCTATAATGTTTGCTTTGAAGATTTGACGACATTATTTGTATGGTGAAAAGTGTTGAGTATATACCGACCACAAAAGTCTTAAGTACTTGATGTCACAAAAAGACTTGAATTTGAGACAGCGAAGATGGTTGGAGTTATTGAAAGATTATGAGCTTGTTATTGATTACCATCTAGGAAAAGCGAATGTGGTTGCCGATGCTTTAAGCAGAAAATTGCTATTTGCTTTGAGAGCTATGAACACTCAGTTAAAGGTATCAGATGATGGTTTGATTTTAGCAGAGTTAAGACCAAGACCGATGTTTTTACAAGAGATTTTTGAAGCTCAGAAAAGCGATGAAGATTTGCAAGCCAAGAGAAAACAATGTGAAGCTGATACGGGGTTAGGTTTCAAAATCGATTCTGATGGTTGCTTGATGTTTAAAAATTGGATTTGTGTACCGAAAAATAATGAGTTGATTCAAAAGATTTTGCATGAAGCACATAATGGTTGTTTGACGGTTCATCCTGGCAGTACGAAAATGTATAATGACTTGAAGCAAATGTACTGGTGGAGTGGAATGAAAAGAGATATTTCGAGTTTGTATCAAAGTGCTTAATTTGTCAACAAGTGAAAGTGAACACCAAGTACCTTCAGGATTACTCCAGCCTATCATGGTTCCTGAATGGAAATGGGATCGAATTACTATGGATTTTATATCAGGGTTGCCGTTAACTCCGAGGAAGAAAAATGCCATCTGGGTAATAGTTGACAGACTGACTAAATCGGCTCATTTTATTCCGGTAGTACGGATTATTCTCTGAATAAGTTGGCTGAATTGTATATCCGTGAGATTGTTAGACTTCATGGGATACCTTTGTCGATTATTTCGGATAGAGATCCAAGATTTACTTTGCAGTTTTGTCAAAAATTGCAAGAGACATTAGGTACGAAGTTAAATTTCAGCACTGCTTTTCATCCACAAACTGATGGATAGTCAGAGAGAGTGATTCAGATTCTTGAAGACATGCTCAAATGTTGCGTATTGGAATTTCAAGGTAGTTGGGAAAGGTACTTACTGTTAGTAGAATTTTCTTATAATAATAGTTATCAAACGAGTTTGAAGATGGCACCTTATGAAGCATTGGATGGTCGTAAATGTCGGACGCCATTGTATTGGACTGAACTCAAGGAAAATCAGATTTATGGAGTTGATCTAATAAAAGAAATCGAAGAAAAGGTGAATGTGATTCGAGATTGTTTGAAAGCTGCTTCGGATAGACAGAAATCTTATGCGGATTTGAAACGAAAGGAAATCGAGTTTCAAGTTGGTGATAAGGTATTTTTGAAAGTGTCTCCAAGGAAGAAAGTCCTTAGATTTGGACGGAAGGGCAAGTTAAGTCCGCGTTTTATTGGGCCATATGAAATAATTGAAAGAGTTGGACCAGTAGCTTATCGGTTAGCATTGCCACCTGAATTAGAGAAGATTCATGATGTGTTCCAGTATCTATGTTACATCGGTATCGTTCGGATCCTTCACATATAATTTCACTGACAGAAATTGAACTACGATCGGATATGACTTACGAAGAAGAACCGATTAAGATTTTAGCTCGAGAGGTCAAGCAACTAAGAAATAAAAGTGTCGCTCTCGTGAAAGTATTGTGGAAAAAGCACGGGGTAGAAGAGACTACATGGGAACCTGAGGAAACTATGAGAAATCAATACCCACACCTGTTTACCGGTATGATTTTTGAGGACGAAAATCCTTAAAGGGGGAGAGTTGTAATATCCCGAATTAGGGCCTAATCGGAATAGTGGTTTTGTGACCACAAATCCGAGATAGAAATAATTATTTTATAATTATTTTGAGGTTTATGATATGATTGCATGATTGTGTGAAAATTTCGTGACGAAATTCTATGCATAAAGTGCTTAATTTGAAATTAGGGACTAAATCGAATAAGTTGCAAAACTTGCATTCTAGAAGTTTTTAGTATGAAATTACTTTGGAATATTAGTGAGGAGGTCTTAAATAGCGATTTGACCAATTTCTAAAATTTTGGACAAAAATGGGCTTGTACATGAAAATTTTCAAAGAAAGGTATTAAGGGTATTTTGGTTATTTGGTAATTAAAAGAGTAAAAAAAGGAAAAAGATGGCAAAATATGTTCATCTTCTTCATTAGGACGAAAATTAAAGGGTTCTCCATAGCTAGGGTTTGTTTCAAGCTTCCAAGCTCCATAGTAAGCGATTCCAAGCCCCGTTTTTAATGTTCTTTACGTTTTTAGAGTCCTGGTAACTCGATTTAGCTTATGCTAGTAACAATTCAACCTAGGGTTCATATTTGGAAAAATACCCATAGGTGAAATTTTTGTATTTTGGTGTTTTATTATAGAATATGAGGTTTTAAATTATGTCAGACAACTTGTACTACTCGGTTTTAAGCGAAAACGAGTAAAATGGCTTAATCGGTAAAAATACCTAATAGTCATAAATACATGTTAGAGTGTGAAATTGATGCTGCCATAGAAGGGAAAACTGATCAGCATGTCATAAAACATATGAAAATGGGATGAAGTTTAATTCCCAAGCCTAGGGGCAAAAGTGTAATTTTGCAAAAGTTTAAGGACAAAATGGTAATTTTTCCAAAGTTCATATTTGGGGCTGTTTTGATGAATGTATGTATTAAATAAGATTAATTTGGCATTATAGATCAAGAGAAACGAGATTCAAATCGTGATCGAGGGAAAAGCAAAGTTTATGAGGAATAGGCTTGATTGCTAATATTTTGTATCGAGGTAAGTTCATGTGTAAATGTAGTAACATAATTTTCATTTTAAGTAATTTAATGTTATTTATGTGATATGATGATTAATATCATGAAATATTATGCTTTATGGTTATTATAGAATAATATGTAAATTATGAATTGCTACCGAGTACCAGTTTCGATGTTCCGTGGAAGACGGCAAAGATGTGTAATCGAGGAAAAAGCCCGTTTGAACCTTGGGAATAGATTAGAATACAAGTGACATGTCACTAGGATGGTTGGGCATCCGAACTCGTTGAGTTGAGTCCGAGTTCACTTATGGATGCAAATGTCCGAACTCGTTGAGTTGAGTCTGACTTCGTGAGATGTAACTAGGCATCTAAGCTCGTTGAGTTGAGTCCGAGTTCACTTATGGATGCGAACGCCCGAGCTCATTGAGTTGAGTCCGAGTTCGCTTATGGGCGGGTTACATGGTAGCTTGGCTACATATGTGGCACTTATGTACAAACTTTCCGTGTATTCGAATTATATTCCGATGTGTTCAACGGGTGAATCTTAAGAGAATAAGGAGAATACCTAAAACGAAGGTGACATGTTGGTAAGTGTGGTAAATGAGAAAATTTGACAGGTATGTGCTTAAATCTTCGGGTTGAGAACTTGGTATGATGAAATCGTAGCATGATATTAAATGCAAATGTAACATGAATGTCTTGGTGTTGTTTATGCAAATGATGTTTTTATGTGGAATTGCATGATTATGTTACTCACTATTTGCATGTGAACTTACTAAGCATTTATGCTTACTCCCTCCTTTCCTCTCATTGTAGTTTTGACAAGCCGGCTTGAGAATCGGGATAGGTCGAAGACTCGTTCACACTATCCGAAGGCTTAAATCAGTAAAATGGCTTGTATATTTTGAATGTGGCATGTATGGCAAAATACTCACTTTGTGTAATTGATCTTATGATATGGCTATGGTTTGGCAAGAAAATGGTTTGTAAATGATTAGCCATTGGAATGGCCAATCTAAGTCATATTTGATGTTATGTCTGTTTAAAATGATATTTAGTCCATGAATATTTATAGTAAAGTAAAATTTGTTATAAAACAAAATATTGCTGCAGCAATGACGTGAATTTGAAAAATCACTAAAAATAGTAGAAATGGACTTAAATGATGAATAAGCTATATAATCAAAGATTAATGAGTCTATTTTCATATGGATGGAACAAAACAGGTATATGAATGATATTCTATGAGACATTTGAATTTTTGTGAAACAGGGCCAGAGTAATTTCTGGATCCCCTGTTCTGACTTTGGAAATTCACCATAAATTGTATAAAAATAATTAGAAGTCATGCTTTATATGTACAGATTTCTTATTGAGTAAAGTTTTAAGAGAAACAAACGTCATAGTTATTGAAATTTTGTACAGAGATATATCTTATTCGTAATACATAGAGGTCAGAGGAGTCGAACCCTGAAACAGGGGAAAATTTAACTAATAAACTGTACTAATTGGGCTGACCAAAAATTCTAGAAAACAACTAGTAAATCGATATCTGAGTCTAGTTTCAGGGAAAATTTACGGAATTGGATTTCAAGTTTTGGAACTCGAGATATGAATTTTTAAGCAACTGTGACGCAGATTGCTAGCTTGACTGAAAATTTGAAAATTAAATTGTTTGAGCTGTTTAAGCAATGAATTAAGTCTTTTAACACCTCGTGTTCGACTCCAGCAACGGTCTCGGGTACGGGGTGTTACAGAAAGTCCCTAAGGGGGAAGATTTGTAACATCCTGATTTTGGGCCTAGGCGGAACAATGGTTTCGAGACCATAAATATGAGGTTGTAAAATTATTTTAATATTATTTTTAGTGTTTATAGCATGTGAATATGTATGTGTAAAAATTTTATGTAACACCCAAAACCCGGCCCAGAAGTTAGACCTAAATCTGGCATGTGACATTGAAGTGTTTTTCGAAAACCTTGTTTTCATTAGAAACCCCTCTTATTTAAAACGTAGTACATTGAAAACTTCTTAATTTTATTTACAAAACTCCTTTTTACTTTGCGGAAGCTAATTCTAAAAGTAACTGATTTACGAAAACGTGATGTTTTAAAAGTTAAGTCGCGAAAAAGTAGAGTTTTGAAAACAGTTGTTGTTTTGGAAAACCATGTCCTACTTCTAACAGATATTACACATACTAAATAAACTTTCCAAGTAAAAGGTTAAGGAAATAAAGAGGCCTTATTACAACCCAAATCAAAACCAAAGTGCTTAACTAAATAAACGAAATAGAAAAACATGTGCAGTTGTGTGATCGTCTCCGAGTCCCTCTGTGACCCCGATCCACCTGGGGATTACCTGCACGGTTAATAAATGGGGTGAGTTTACAAAAACTCAGTGTGTAATTTCCTTACTTGAGTAGCGATCGGTATGCGAGAAACAAAAAGAGAAGCTTGATCGGGCTAGAGCCGTTGCGATAATGATGCAGTCCGATTCAGAGCATACGTGGGCCAAAGCATATTACAATGTCATTTGGGTCACAGCCCATAACAGAATCAATTGAGCCCAGCCCAACCAATAACAGAACAGAATGTGTGAATGCATGGATGCATGCTATCCCATCCCAATAATCCAACCGTTACACATCAAGTCCATCCCCTGGTACACATCATGTGGGGATATAAATATCGACCCACCCATCCAATATACATCAATGGTAGCCGGTTGCGGTACTACTTTCATTACAGCAAAGCTGCTAATCATATATTGGGCTTAAAAAGCCTTCAGTAGTGGTATTATAATTGGCACAAAGCCATCGGTATGTATTATGTTTGGCACATAGCCATCAGTGATGGTAATATAATCGGCACACAGCCTTGGGTAAATATGATCCACACAGAGTCATCCATAAGTATGTTAGGCACATAACCACAGGTAAATACGTTTGGCAGAAAGCCATAGTTAAGATGGCACAGAGCCATTTTTAGGTTGGCACAGAGCCATTTTTAGGTTGGCACAAAGCCACAATCAGAATAATTGGCTTTAAGCCATCGGTAGCTATTTCATGTTAGGCACATAGCCATCAGCGATGGTAATACAGTACGCATATAGACTCAGGTAAATATGATGGACACAGAGTCATCAATAATCATATAAAAGCCACCAGTGGATCCACGGTCGTCAAGCAACCATGCGATTGATAAACCATCATTTATACATATTTTTACCCCATGCTTAGCACATTTTATGGATGATTTTTCCTTAGAATTGGTGAATTTGATGCTCCTAATGCCTTAATTTCAGGTTTTATACTTAGGTGAGCTTAGGAGAGCAAAAGGAACGAGAAACGGGCTAAAAGCAGAGAAAATGGCCCAAAGTACGAAATCAACATGGCCTAAACTTCCTCACACGGGCAGACCACACGGCCGTGCTATTCTAACAGCCTCGAACACCGCCTGAAGTAATCACATACGGGCGTGTCACACGGGCGTGTCCCTGCAGATCCCAAGTTGAGTCCAATTCGAAAAAGGATAATTTTGAGGGCTCTTAGGCATTTCAAAGCCTATAAATACACCCTAGAAGAGGAAAAAAAGGAGGAGGCATAGGGAGGAAGGAAGGAATTACCCGAAGAAAGCCGATTGATCCATATCAGAAGCCAGATTCATCTTCAAGACTGAAGATCTCCCCTCAATTTCTCTTCAGGAGTTTTGAGTTTTCTTTATGTTTTGTATTCATTATTCTTCTGAGATGTTTTCTTTTTTAGTTATGAACTAAATCCCCTAAATACCTATAGGGGATGAAACCTAAGACGAATCTTTTTATTATTTTCTGAATTGTATGATAAATATTTGACTTCTTCTTAATAATGTGTTCTTAATTCTTGTTTGGATATTCCAGGATATTGTTTCAAGTTACGCTCTTATTCAGAGAAGGAATAGACCCTGTCTAAGAGTACAATTTTCATAATTAAGCGGAGTTGATTGCACGCCTAGAGATAGGGTGACAATATTTTGCCGGATTAGGGTGAAACCTAATAAAAGGATCCATAGATCGAGTTAATGCAACCCTAAGATGATAATTAGAGAAAATTCTCAGTTATTCAATCTAGGAATTAGACGTTATTAGTCTTGAATAGGGATAATAACATAACTTAGGGATCTCTACGGAACAAGTTAAATGAATAATTCTTCCGATTCAGAGTTAGAATAACAAGTAAAGTCTAGGTGGATTCTTCCTTAGGTATTGTCTTAATTCAATCGTTTTCCAAAAGTAATCCCCCAATTCTATTTTCTGTGAATTCTTATTTTAGTTAATTAGTTAGTCAAAACAAACCCCCTTATTCTTAGGCTAGATAATAAAAAGACAGTCATTACTAGTACTTTTAGTTCCTTTGGGTTCAATAATCCGGTCTTGCTAAAACTATACTATTATTCGATAGGTACACTTGCCTATTTATTGATAATAGTTAGTTTCAAGAACGATTAATTATAAATATTTAAAACCTGTCACAAAATCACGATCAAGTTTTTGGCGCCATTGCCGGGGAGCTAAGATATTAGGAACACTCAATTTTTATTACTTTACCCATTTATTTTCCTTGCAAGTTAATTTTATTATTTTAATTTTTCTTTCTCTTGGCATGTTTTTATAGTTTATGACTTGAAGAAACCCGTCAGGACCACTACTTTTTGACGAAGAAATCGATCGCACAGTTCGCAGAAACCGAAGAGAAATAAGGCGAAGCCTAAGATACACAGAGGAAGAGCAAGAGAACGATAACGACTGAGGAGATGGCTAAAAATCAAGATAATCAGCTACCTCCTGCGATACCCGCTGAACTAGCAAATTAGAATCCTGCTCCTCGTACTATGTATGATTATGCTAAACCTACTTTAACAGGAACTGAGTCAAGTATAGTTATATCTGCTATTGCTGTGAATAATTTTAAACTAAAACCTAACACTATTCAAATGATACAGCAATTTGTTTAGTTTGATGGTTTGCAGGATGAGGATCCAAACACTCACTTGACAAATTTCCTGGAATTCTACGATACATTTAAAATTAATGGCGTTTCTGACGATGCCATTCGTCTTCGATTATTCCCTTTTTCATTGAGGAACAAAGCTAAACAGTGGTTGAACTCGTTACCACGAGGGTCAATTACTACTTGGGAACAAATGACCGAAAAATATTTATTAAAGTTTTTTTGCCGGCTAAAACAGCCAAGTTACGTAATGATATCTCTTCGTTTGTGCAGATGGACTTAGAAACTCTTTACGATGCATGAGAGAGATACAAAGACCTACTGCGAAGGTGTCCTCACCATGGATTACCTCTATGGTTGCAAGTTCAAACATTCTACGATGGTGTGAACCCCTCGACAAGACAGATGATTGATGCGGCAGCCGGGGGAACCATTAATAGCAAAACACCTGAAGAGGCTTACGAATTTATTGAAGAGGTGTCACTGAATAACTATCAGTGGCAAGTCATGAGGACTAAGCCAACTAAAACAGCAAGCATTTGTAACGTCGATTCGGTTATTATGCTGTCAAATCAGGTAGAACTTCTAAATAAAAAGATTGATGGTTTACTTGGTTCTACACAGGTTCATCCAGTAATGCACTGTGAAGTCAGTGGAGGTGGATCAAGCAATTTAGAATATCAATCCTATGGCCACAGCATGGAGAACGAAAAATTAAATTACATGGGTAATAATCCTCGATCTCAAAATAATCCTTATAGCAATATTTATAATGCAGGTTGGAGGAACCACACAAATTTCTCCTAGGGTGGTCAAGGGAATCAAAGGCCACAGAATCTTTCGGGTTTTCAACAACCACCCTATCAACAGGAAAAGAAACTAAACCTTGAAGAGATGCTATCGAAATTTATCTCGGTGTCCAAAACTCATTTCCAGAACACCGAGACAGCACTTAAAAAGCAACAAGCATCGATCCAAGGGCTCGAAACTCAGATTGGACAGCTTGCCAAGTTGATTTTCGAACAACCACAAGGTAGCTTACCAAGCAACAACCCAAAAGAGCACATGACAGAAGTTACGCTGATGAATGGAAGAGTGTTAGCTGAATCTGAAAAGAAGCCACCACAAGAAGCTGACAGAAAGGAGGTCGAACCCGAAAACAATGACAACCTAATGCCAAAAGAACATAAACCACCAATCCCATACCCAGCAAAGTTGAAGAAAGACCGCATGGATGCACAATTCGGTAAATTTCTTGAACTTTTGAAGCAACTGCATATTAACTTACCTTTTGTTGAAGCTATATCGCAGATGCCTACATATGCAAAATTCTTAAAGGAGCTTCTAATAAACAAAAGGAAATTTGAAGACTTATCTACAGTGGAACTTAATGAGTGCTCAGCCATACTCCAAAATAAATTGCCAACCAAACTGAAAGATCCAGGAAGTTTCACTATTCCCTGCTTAATTGATAGTTTGAATATTGATAAAGCACTAGCTGATTTAGGCGCCAGCATTAATTTGATGCCATATAAAATGTTTAAACAACTTGGTCTTGGGGAACATAAACCCACTAGGATGAGTATTCAATTAGCTGATAGATCTGTTAAATATCCTAGGGGAATTATAGAGGACGTACTTGTAAAAGTAGATAAATTTATATTTCCTATTGATTTCGTTGTGCTTGACATGGATGAAGATGTTGAGGTGCCTTTAATTTTAGGTCGACCATTTTTAGCCACTGCTAGAGCGATAATTGATGTGGGTGATGGTAAATTGGTCCTTAGAGTAGGTGATAAAGAGATTATTTTTAAAATTTATGATGTCATGAGATTTTCTAGAGAATAGGATGACTCATGTTATTTTATCGACTCTATTGGTCATGCTAGTCAAGATTCTTTTCAGGAAATCGTACACAAGGACACGATGGAACTGTGTCTCACCTAAGGAGAGGGGATGGATGATGATTCTCAATTAGGAACCAAACTAAACTCCAATGAAACCTCCCTAAAACTAGCAGAATATGAGGGAATTAAGGTAAAAGATGAACTTAAGCAAAAACCCTTTATTTACGAACCCCCCAAACTGGAACTTAAACAATTTTCGAATCACTTAGAATATGCATTCCTTGGAAATAATTCTACATTACTAGTAATTATTGCATCCAACTTGCAACCTAAAGAGAAAGAAGAATTATTCCAGTATTAAGAGAGCATAAAAGGGCCATAGCTTGGAAAATTTCTGACATTAAAGGGATCAGCCCTTCTTTTTGCACCCACAAAATTTTAATGGAAGATGAATATAAACCATGCGTGCAAGCCCAAAGACGACTGAACCCCAACATGAAGGAAGTTGTTAAAGCTGAGGTAATTAAACTCCTAGATGCTGGAATTATTTATCCTATTTCTGACAGTTCTTGGGTGAGTCCAGTACAGGTTGTTCCTAAGAAAGGAGGCATGACTGTTGTAGCCAATGAGAAGAATGAATTAATCCCAACAAGGACAGTCACAGGTTGGAAAGTGTGCATTGATTATAGGAAGTTAAATGGTGCCACGAGAAAAGACCACTTTCCTGTTCCATTCATTGACCAAATGTTGGAAAGATTGTCAGGACACATGTACTACTGCTTTTTAGATGGACTCTCTGGCTATTTCCAAATCCTAATAGCTCTTGAAGATCAAGAAAAGACGACATTTACATGTCCATACGGTATGTTTGCTTATCGTAGAATGCCTTTTGGATTATGTAATGCTCTTGCTACTTTTCAGCGCTGTATGATGGCCATTTTTGACGAACTCGTAGAATACGTCATGGAGGTATTTATGGATGATTTTTCAGTTTTCGGTAACTCTTTCCATCTTTGCCTAAAAAATTTAAAACAAGTGTTAACAAGATGTGAGGAAACAAACCTTGTGCTTAATTGGGAAAAATGTCACTTCATGGTTCAAGAAGGTATTGTGTTAGGACATAAAATTTCTAGTAGAGGGATTGAGGTTGATAAATCTAAAATTGAAACCATTGAAAAATTACCTCCCCTAATTTGGTTAAGGCTATTAGAAGCTTCTTAGGACATGCTGGGTTTTATAGAAGATTTATTAAAGGCTTTTCTAAAATAGCTAAGCCTTTGACTAAATTACTAGAAAAAGATATGCCTTTTAATTTCGATAAGGAGTGTTTAGAAGCATTTAATACTTTAAAGGATAAACTGACTAAAGCTCCAATTATAATTGCACCTGATTGGAATTCACCTTTTGAACTAATGTACGATGCGAGTGATTTTACATAGGTGCAGTTTTGGGACAGCGAAGAGATAAACATTTTCAACCTATCTATTATGCTAGCAGGAGTTTGACAGCTGCACAAGAAAACTACACTACCACGGAAAAAGAGCTGCTAGTTGTGGTTTTTGCATTCGATAAATTTAGGCCATACTTAATATTGTCTAAAGTTGTCGTTTATACTGACCATTCCGCTCTTTGCCACCTTTTGACTAAAACTGATGTAAAACCTCAACTCATTCGATGGATCTTATTATTGCAGGAATTTGACTTAGAGATTAAGAATAAGAAATGAGCTGAAAATCTTGCAGCTGACCATCTCTCCAGGCTTGAAAACTCAAGTACCACAAAACTAGATGACATTGAAATAAAAGATTCATTCCCTGAAGAACAATTTTTTATTATATCTGATTCTGAGGTACCTTGGTTTGCAGATATTGCAAATTTTTTAGCTGCTAACATTATCCCAAAAGGGTTGACACATCAACAAAAGAAGCAGTTCTTTACTGATGTGAAAAACTACTTCTGGGAAGACCCTTTTCCTTTCCGTAAATGTGCAGATCAAATCATTAGGAGATTCGTTACAAGGACAGAAGCATTGAAAATCTTGGAACATTGCCACTCAGGACCGGCTGGAGGACATTACGGTGGAAATAAGATTGCACATAAAATCCTCAAATCAGGTTTTTATTGGCCCACTCTATTCAAAGACGCCAACAGGTATGTTACTTCTTTTGACCAATGTCAAAGGATAGGTAATATATTCAAACATGATGAAATGCCTCAAACATATATACTCTCATGTGAAATATTTGACGTTTGGGGTATAGACTTCATAGGTCCATTCCCTAGTTTATTCGGGAATAAATACATCTTAGTAGCTGTTGATTATATGTCCAAATGGGTTGAAGCCCAAGCTTTACCTACTAATAATGCTAGAGTAGTACTACGATTCCTTAAGAAACTTTTCTCTCGATTTGGTTCACCTAAAGCAATTATTAGTGATAGGGGTACTCATTTTTGCAACACCCAATTTGACAAGACCCTAAAGAAATACGGAGTTCATCACAGAACAGCTACCCCCTATCACCCTCAAACTAGTGGCCAAGTCGAAGTAGCGAACCGAGAGCCTAAACGTATCCTAAAAAAGACAGTAAAATTAAACTGGAAGGATTGGGTGATGAAAGTAGATGATACTTTATGGGCTTATAGAACTGCTTTTAAGACTCCCATAGGAGCATCACCTTACAAACTTATTTATGGGAAAAGTTGTCACCTACCGTTTGAGTTGGAACATAAGGCATTCTGGGCTATATAATTTTTAAACCTTGACCCCAAACTTGCAGGTGAAAATAGGTTGATGCAGCTGAATGAGTTAGATGAGTGGCGAGCCAATGCATATGAAAATTCGCGCCTATATAAGGATGCGACGAAGAGCTGCCACGACGCCCTTTTGAAGCAACGAAGGTAATTTAAAGTTGGAGATCTTGTCCTGCTATATAACTCGAGGCTTACTTTGTTTCCTGAAAAGCTTAAATCACGATGGTCAAGTCCTTTCGTAGTTCAAACTGTGTTTCCATATGGTACGGTAGAGGTAAGTCATCCATCACAAGACACTTTTAAGGTAAATGGACATCGTCTCAAAATGTATAATGGTGAGAATTTCAAAGGCAATAAAGAGGAGCTACGACTCCATGAAGTTACCTAAATACACCCACAACATAGAGTCGAGCTTAGACTCTAAATAAGTGCTTCTCGGGAGACAACCTGAGCACTAACAATATTAATTTCTTTAAATTTTAGTATTTAACACCTAACTTACTAACGAAGATCTTGAATACAGGTTTTCCACACAGACACGGCCAGACACACGGGCGTGTTGAGGACCGTGTGGAAACAGGGCAGAGACTTTTCCCAAACACGGGCTATGATAAAATGCCACGGCCGTACGACATTACCATGGGCGAACCTGCCAAAATAACACGGACATCCGCCACGCCTGTGTTGTAGAACTGGGGTTGAACCTGAGAAAATAGCACGGGCATACGACACTCCCGTGTCTAGCACCTGTGGTCGAACCTGTTGAATTAACACGAGCGTGGGCCAACATACAGGAGCGTGGGAGAAGCGAATGAAGCCAGACACGGTCGTGCGACACAGCCGTGTGCACCCACACGCACAAGGAATACGAGCGTGGACTAAATGTCAGACGTGCCCAAAATTCAAAATTTGCGAATCACATAGGCTGAAACTGGAGAACATGGGTGTGTTCCCTGGCCATGTGCTCCAAAAATATTTAAATAGGCTGCACTATTCATTATCTTCTTCACAAAAAAAAAAACCCTAACCCTAGCCACTGCAAGTCCAGACGCCCTCCCCGCCACACCCGTGCGCCACCTCCAACTCCATTTTTGACGCGTATTCTCCCCTTCCTAGCGTTTGTTTACTCTTTTCCCTTTAATTGCACTCATTTTTTTTTATGTTAGTTATCATAGTACTATGCATTTTTTTTATGTTGGTCAACACAACAGCCCAATCATCCTCCCTTACTCTTATGGGCCAGATGTCTCCACAAGGCATCTCGAGCATGCTTAGTATGAGGATGATCAAGAAGCGCCGAGGAAACCACCCTCCTCAGTATCGCCTAGCCCAATCCACCGAGGAGGAGGCCCCCAAGGACATTACTGATGATGTCCCCCTACAGCACGAGGACCCACCATCTCAGCCACCACCACCCTCTCGTCTAGTTCATGCGACAGCTTCATATGCTGACATCTCTGAGCGCCTCACTCAATTCGAGCAGCAGCATTTTCAACGATTTGACAACATTGATGCTACTCTACCGTAGATTTGTCACCACCTCCACATCTCATCGCCAATCCCACCTCGCGAACCATCCAGCGATGAAGATGTTTAAAAACAATTTATTATTTTATGATTTTAATTTTTATTAAAACTACATTTTATTTTTATTCGATTTTAGAATTTTATTTTATAATTAACAATTTTGGTTATTCCATTAAGAGTAATTATTATTATTTATATCTCCTAAAAATTTCCTGATTCTGTCACAGTTATATAGAGCTCCTAAGCTCATCATCGCATAGGAACTAGAAAACTCTACCGGGAAAGGTTCTCCACAACTGCCATGTCCTGCTCGACCACGACCGTAGCTACCACTAGATATAATATTCTTTTACCATAGGACTTAGGGTCTAGTGAACCTGTACTCCCCACTGGAGTATCCTCCTCCACTCTCGCGCCGATTACTCTCCAAAACTCCAGTTCAAGTAATTCATTCATCATTCAGGAAGTTTCACTTCTCTCTCTATCTTATGATTACAAATTTATCTTTTTTCTATCTATCTTTGTACATTGAGGACAATGTACATCTTAAGTAGGGGTATTCATTTCACTATCAGAAAAATCCTTGAATGATTGCCTTGTTCTCTTGAAAAGCTCTCATATCATGTTTAGAATAAATTTTGATTGATTTATGATTTTTACAGATATATCTTAAATTAAAACATAGGCATTCATGCATTGAGTATTTAAACTTTAAGACATTAGGGAAGCAAGCATGATAAGTTGATTTTCTTTAAGAATTTAAAATTTTAGGTTGTTTCCCCAAGTCTAGGTATTCTCTTGATTTAAAATTCACAAGCTTAAACATCAAAAAGCCATAATTTTTTGAGATCTTGAGCCTTCAAGAGCATCTATTAATTCCTTTATGCTCACTTTCATTATGAGTGCACAAGATGGGCTGTTATTCTAGAACTTGCTTGATTATACATGTCAAGACCACACTATTTGATTTGATATGTCAAGATGATAGAGGCACTTAGGATTAACCCACTCATGCCATGAAAAGCCTACCTCCACGATTAACCATTAGTAAACCCCGTTGAGTTAACAAGCCATTTCTTGTATTCCCTTAACACTAACCCTTCACCCATTATTGTTGAAATCCCCTCAATTAAATTGATCCCTATTTTTGTCGAAATTTGAATTGAATAAATTGCTTAGCTATGTCCTGTTCTAAATAGTTAGTTATTTGACTTGTTCTTAAAAAAAGTAGTAGTGATCTTTTGAGTTAAAGTAGTTAAATTCCATATTCTGAGAAAAAAGCTCTGTTGTACGCAACTGATGACTAGTCATTTTTCTAGTTAGGTAATTTTTCAATTCAATCTCGATTCTAACCTTTTCTTCCAGCTTGTGACCACACCCTTTAACCAAAGCCACGTTACAACCCTCAAAAGACCTTTTGATTGATGTTTCATCTCAATTTATAGTGGTGGAGATTTGATTTTCATGCAAGCCTATGGTAATGACTTTTCATTATTGACTATTGAGTGCTTCATTTATTGTCTTTAAACACCTCAAGTGATTTGAGTGAATCTTTAGTGAGGATGTGAAACTCTGTGATATTTTGAATCAAAGGTAATTACTTAGATGAGGGGAGACACCTATGTTTTCATGATAAAATGCTCAACTTGGAATGTTTGAAACTTTGATGTTCTTTTAGTCAAATTTTCAATGTTTGATTACCTATGAATTATTTTGAGGTATTATCGATAGAAATTATAAGTTAAGAATAATTTGTTTTGATTATGAGATGAGGAATTTGCTTGAGGATAAGCAAATGCTTAAGTGTGGGGGTATTTGATAAACCATCATTTATACATATTTTTACCCCATGCTTAGCGCATTTTATGGATGATTTTTTCTTAGAATTGGTGAATTCGATGCTCTTAATGCCATAATTTCATGTTTTATACTTAGGTGAGCTTAGGAGAGCGAAAGGAACGAGAAACGAGCCAAAAACGGAGAAAATAAGCCAACATATGAAATCAACACGGCCTGGACTTCCTCACACGGGCAAACCACACGGCCGTGCTATTCTAACAGGCTCGAACACGGCCTGAAGTAATGGCACACGGGCGTGTCCCTACCGAACACAAGTTGAGTCCAATTTGAAAAAGGTTAATTTTGAGGGCTCTTAGGCATTCCAAAGCCTATAAATACCCCCCAGAAGAGGAAAAAAGGAGGAGGCATAGGGAGGAAGGAAGGAATTACCCGAAGAAAGCCGATTGATCCATCTTAGAAGCCGAATTGATCCTCAAGACTGAAGATCTCCCCTCAATTTCCCTTTAAGAGTTTTGGGTTTTCTTTATGTTTTGTATTCATTATTCTTCTGAGATGTTTTCCTTTTTAGTTATGAACTAAATCCCCTAAATACCTAAGGGGGATGAAACATAAGATGAATCTTGTTATTATTTTCTGAATTGTATGATAAATATTTGACTTCTTCTTAATTATGTGTTCTTAATTCTTGTTTTGATATTCCAGGATATTGATTCAAGTTGCGCTCTTATTCAGAGGAGGAATAGACCTTGTCTAAGAGTACAATTGTCATAATTAAGCAGAGTTGATTACGCGCCTAGAGATAGGGTGATAAGATTTTGTTGGATTAGGGTGAAACCTAATAAGGGGTTCCATAGATCGAGTTAATGCAACCCTAGGGTGATAATTAGAGAAAAGTCTCAGTTATTCAATCTAGGGATTAGACGTTATTAGTCTTGAATAGGGATAATAACATAACCTAGGGATCTATACGGAACAAGTTAAATGAATAAATCGTCCGATTCAGAGTTAGAATAACAAGTAAAGTCTAGGTGGATTCTTCCTTAGGTATTGTCTTAATTCAATCGTTTTCCAAAAGTAATCGCCCAATTCTATTTTCTGTAATTCTTAGTTTAGTTAATTAGTTGGTTAAAACAAACCCCCTTATTCTTAGGCTAGATAATAAAAAGACAGTCATTACTAGTACTTTTAGTTCCTTTGGGTTCGACAATCCGGTCTTGCTAAAACTATACTATTGTTCGATAGGTACACTTGCCTACATCGTGATAACAGTTAGTTTCAAGAACGATTAATTATAAATATTTAAAACCTGTCACAAATTCACGATCAGCGATCCTTAATCGGTGGATCCACGGTCGTCAAGCAACCATGCGATCCTCAATCGGTGGATCCACGGCCGTCAAGCAACCATGTGATCCTCAATTTCTTCTTCTGTTTCACTATTCTAACCCCATGCAATATGTCGTGTATGTCATGCTCAATCATCACACGTGTATGCAAAATAGCCATGCTCAGTAACAATCATTTAAACATATATTAAAAACATATCAGTTTTACAACCACAGTCAAGTCAGTTAAAACACAATCATACAATCACAGTCAATCAGTCAAATTCATAGTCCAAGTCAATCATTTACCCACAACGGCAAAACAATTATTTTACTCTACAAGGGTATTTCAGTGTGGCCCATTTAGCCCAATGAAGTCCTTAACGGCCTATGCCTTGCACACGACATGATAAGGTTAACTACTTCCCACCTAACAGTTAGATTTACATAAGCAGGCCCAAGTGGCCCATCGGGGCCATTTGGCCCATCGAGGCCCAGAACAGCCCCAGTACACGAGAACGCTCGTGGTAGCCTCTACAGTCAATCGCCTATGGTTTGTGGGCTCAATTTACCACACGAGCGATTGCATGCTCGTGAAGCCTCAAATGCCGAAGTTTTAGCTTTTCAGCTTTTGTCGACTTCCAACAAAGAAGGGCGCGAATACACACCTATTTATGAGAACGCGCCGAAGTCCACGATCACCAACCTTGGCACATCCTGCATTGAGTCTTCCTTCCCAACTCATCTGGTTCACTCTATTTAAAGCCAGCTTCTCACCAATTCTCATGTTAGCTTCTCGATGTGGGATTACTTTCAACCATTAGGAAAAAATTCTCATTCTTATGACCACTTCAACCATAGAGTTCTATTCCAACTCCACCTCCTACACAGCTCAAATAACAAAATAAATACTCCACTATGCATCCCAAGACTTGAACCTCATACCTCACAGTTACATAACACGCCACCTTGCCACTCCACCACAGGCTCTTTTTGTGATAAAAACGTCCATAATTAACTTTAAGACATATGTGCCAGCGTCCAGATTAATTTAAGAGAAAAACCAAAATGAATTGTAAGAGCCAAGACTTGAACCTAGGCTCCCTTGCAACCTTAATGAGGCCATAATCACTAGACCACATTCTTCCTTGTGTCATTTATTTAACACAATATTTTAAAAGGTCATCATCCAAGCATTCAGGGTTTTATTCACTTAATACCAAAATTTTTACTAAAGCCCAGGTTTGAACTCAAGATTTCTCCAATACTTCTCAGGGCCATTAACCACCAAAGTAGACATTTAATTGTGTAATTTCCTTGCACAATTAAATAATTATATTCAACCTCCTTACAGACCCAAACTCAAGGTCCAATACTTCTAGGCCCAAATTTGGGGCGTTACATTTTGTGAGCTAATTTTATCGTTTAATAGCTCAATTTTTAGAAAAAGGACTTAATCGCGTTAAATGCAAAAGTTGCATTCTATTAGCTAAAGGTGTTAAATAGCTATAGAACATAAAAATTTGAGGTCCTTCATGAGTAATTAGGCCATTATATATGTGTACGACTATACATGAAGAGTAATAAATGAAAAAAATCAAAAAGTCAAAAAATTGAGTAAGGTTGGTATTTGATAACATTAGCTAGATGAATAAAAAAAATAAAATCAAAGGGTCATCTTTCTTCTCCATCTTTTCCATCAAAAATTGAAGTGAAAAACCCCCACGGGAGCTTGAAAATTTTCAGCACGATAAACCCTACATGTAAGTCATTTTGATGGTTATTTTTGTTGTTTTTTGTGTTTTTGGAACCCTTACAGTTTAATCTAGCTAATGAGAGGACTATTTTGCACTATGATTGAAAGTCTAGGGTTTTTCCATGAGAGCATTAATGCTTTTTACTAAATTTTTATGGATTAAAATGAATCTTGGTTGTTAAATAAACAACTTTTATTAAGTGATTTTCATTAAAACACCTAAAGAGGACCTTTTTGTAAAATTTGTAAAATGGGTGGTAAATGTGTGGAATAACTGAAATTGTGAGCTGTTATAAGTTTAATAAAGGTTCGGCTAGGCTTGGGTAGTGAGGAAATTTGATGAAAATCATTTTACGAGCCTAGCAGCTAAATTGTAATTATGTGAAAGTTTAAGGGCAAATTTATAATTTTTCCAAAATATGATTTATGGGCTGTTTTGAATAATGTGATAATTAAATAAGTGGAATTTGCTATTATAGATCAAGAAAAACGGAGTCCTGGCCTAGACAGGGGAAAGAGCAAGATCTTGGACTAAATTAAACTAGTTGTCCATATTTTGTACCGAGGTAAGTTTGTGTGTGATTGATATAAATTTTTATTATGCATTTAGCATTTAATGTTATATGAATTGTATAATTGTCTTCGTGAATATTATTGATGTTGTTCGATAAGGATTCGAGGTGATAAAAGCTTATTGAACTTTAAGAATATTTAGGGTATAAGTATTATGACATTTGGGTTGATGAGATCTCGTATAAGACCATATCTAGGATATGGCATTGGCATTAGTATGAGTTATCATGTAAGACCATATCCGGGATATGGCATTGATACGAGATTTCGTGTAAGACCACGTCTGGGACATGGCATCAAAATGAGAGTTCGTACAAGACCATATCTGGGATATGGCATCGAAGTGAGATCCCATGTAAGACCATGTCTGGGACATGGCATTGGCATCTTATTATGTATGGTAATTTCGAGTATCCTTAGTATTCCAAGTGGTTCAACGGGTAGCCTGAGGATGTGTCAAAGAAATGACGATGTATAATCATATTGAATGGGTACAGGTATGTATGCAAAGCTTGTAGTTATTGAGATTGTGAAGTGATAAGGCTTCAGTAAGATGACAATGAAGGCATTATGATCTTGATGTTCTATTGAACCTTATGTAACTTGAATGAGATAGGATATGACTACCATGATTGTGACATCCCGAATTAGGGCCTAGTTAGAATAGTGGTTTTGAGACCACAAGTCTGAGATAGAAATAATTATTATATGATTCTTATGAGGTCTATGATATGAATGCATCCTCATGTGAAAGTTTCGTGAAGAAATTCTATGCATAAAATGTCTAATTAAATTTTAAGGACCAAATTGAATAAAATGCAAAACTTGCATTCTAGAAGCTTTAAGCATGGAATTGCTTTAGATTATGAATTAGAGGGTCCTAATTAGTAATTTGACGAATTTGTATAATTTTGGACAAAAATGGACATGCATAGGAAAATTTTAAAAGAAAAACCCTAAGGGCATTTTGGTCATTTAGTAATTAAAAGAATAAAAAGGGAAAATTAAAGCAAAAATGTGTCCATCTTCTCCATGTGCTAGTTGAATTTCTCAATAGCCATAGTTAGGGTTTTGTTCAACATTTTCAAGCTTGATTGTAAGTGCTCACTAGCCCCATTTTTAATGTTCTTTGTATTTGTGAAGTCTTTGAAGCATGATCTACCCATTTCTAGCTATATTTTGAGCTAGGGTTCATGTATAAATTTGACCCATGTGTAACATGCATGTATTTTGATGATTAATGGAGGAATATGAATGTTTGATACATGATAAACATCTTTTACTAAGTGATTTTTTGTGAAAACATCTGAAAAGGGGACTTGTTTGTAAAAGTGTAAAAGTAAGTAGTGATAATGTGAAATAAAGGAAAATATGGATTGATATGAGCATAGTAAAGGTTCTGCTAGGCTTGTCTAACAAAGAAAATGCATGCATTTCATTTTACGAGCCTAGGGACTAAATCATAAATAAGTGAAAAGTTAGGGGTAAAAAGGTAATTTTACCCAAGCATGAGTTATGGATTGATTTGAATAATGTGATTAATAAACAAGTTAAATTTAGCATTATAGATCAAGAAAAATGTGAACCAGGTCTTGATCGAGGAAAGAATAAAGTATACGACAATTAGGCTCGATTACAATCATTTTGTACTGAAGTAAGTGCATATGCAAATAATGTTGTAACACCCCAAACCCGGCCTAGACGTTATGACCGGATCCGACGTGCCACATTGAAACATTAAAAACATTTTTCTATTTTTAGTCCAGAAAAATCGTACTTAGTGTTCAAAAGATGATTTCATTATAGGTTAAAGTGAATGGAAGTTGTGCACCAGGTAGGAAACCGGAAAAGAGGAGGTGAGTCCATCGGACTGCTTAAGTACCAAGCTCCCTTCGGATCCAATCCTAGACATGCACACCACCATTGCCACACCTTAACTTAGTGTATGTTCTTATGAAACCAGTTCATTTAAGTCCAGTTTAAGAAAAGGTGATTAACTTTGGAAAGTGTTTTCGTTGCGGAAGTTTGGCTTTGTTGTCGTGGTATTTTAAAAATCAATTACTGTTTTTGAAAACGCACCCTAAGACTAATCAGTTTCAGTGATTAAGATAATATTATACCTATTCTAGTAAATCATATTAAAAACAATTAAAAAATCATTAAAGCGGCCTTATTACAACTTAAAACCTAAATCATAAAAGTAAATAAAAAGACGTCCAATTCACCAGAAGAAAACCAAATTTGCAGAACGAGTGGCCACTCCGAATCCCTCACAGCTCCAAGCCCACTATAGTTGGGGATTACCTGCGTAGAGGAAAATAAGGGGTGAGTTTGGGAAATTCAGTGTGTAAAATAACCCAACCATAGTCTAAACCAGTTCAAACCACAGAAACAGATCAAATTGGCCTTAGCCTAGAACAGATTTCAAAATGAAGCCCATAGGCCCATAACAGAACAGAACAAAAATTACATGTTTATACAGAAACCCAACCATGTCCAACCGTATACACCCCCGTACCATCCTTACACCATGTGGGGAGACTACTCGACCCATCCAACCGCTACATGCCACAGAATTTGCAGCATGGCTGCCAGAACAGATAGTGTGACAGAGTCACCAGATACAGATATTTGTGGCAGAGCCACCAGAACAGATAATTGTAGCATAGCGACCAGGACGCTTCCTCCATAAATATAACCCATGTCCCCATGCAACAGATATACAAATCATGGCATACATCATACAGAATCAGATCATCATGCTTTTCAGTCAAATTAACCCTAGGGGTATATGGTCATTTTACACTTAGGGGTATAACGATAATTTTCATACTTAAGGGTATTCTAGTAATTTATCTATTTTGGGGGTTTTCATGCATATTTCCACCATTCACGTACTAACAGAAACACTTACCGAGTGTTCTTACCGAATTGGGCTCGTTGGCCCATTGTCCCAATTTTGGCCCATTAAGCCCAAAATATCTCAGGTACAAAAATCATGCACTCTATAGTCTAAAAACTGTAGTTTACCAAATACGTTAATCGATCTACCTCACGAGCATTTGCACACTCGCAAGTCCACAAAATACCGATTTTCCGGTATTTTGGCTTTTCGACTTTTGCCGATCTAGTCTATGAGAGGGTGTTAGTTACACACCTGATTTGTAGTGGTTCGACGGCGAGTTCCACACACAAGCTGCCTACAATTGGATTACCAACACGTCAATCTAAATATCAAAAACAAACTACAGACCTATCCCCCTACCATATTCGGCCAACCAAGCCTCAGACCTTAGAGTTCTTACCTTTTTCAGAAACTAGCGACTAGGTTTAGATCCAGTCGTTCCACTTGTCCAAGCCTTCGATCAACAGCCTCTAGATCACACTAACATCATAATAAAACAATTGTCACAACCCTTAGAGCCATAGGGCCCAACCGACAGCCTCCCTAAGCCTTTAGGGGTTTTGGCTTTTCTAAAACCCGAAATAAAGAATAGATTCAAAAACTTACCACCGGTTCCTTTTGTCAACGATTCCACTTTAGTTCCTATACGATTTTGATGCAGATCTAAACCCTTAAATGTTAGCAGAAATCAAATCTTTAAAGGTCTAAAGATTCGGCTATGCCCCTAAGACTATGGGGTTTTCCGCTTTTTGAAATAGTGAAGAGAAAGATGAAATATTAGGGTTTTGTGATGGTTTTGTTGACAAGACTTTGGGGTTCAGAGGATGAGAGAATCGTCCAAAAAGATGGAGAAGAATCAGAGGGTTTGGCTAGAGAAATTGGCACAACAGAAACATGTTTTCAGGATTTTGGCTTTTATGGCAATCGACTTCCAAGGCTTAAAAACGAATGGAATGGAAGAGTAGAATGGTAGGAAGGGTTCGACTATAGAAGAAGAAGCAAAGAAGAAGAAAAGAGAATAGGAGATGAGAGGAGAAAAGAAAAAGAGAAGAGAATGGCCAGAACCCAAATGCTGAATTTTCTCTATACTAGTAACCCTTGGCCGGCCAACTCTTGCTCCTCAAGAGTCCATCATTCGGCCAATACTACACCCCCTAATCAGCTCCTAAATCTTCTCCCTTATCCCCTCCTTACTCGATCTCCTGAGCAGCTCAAACTCTTTCTAATAGAGTTCTACCTGAGTTCCATCACATCCCCTTTCGGTACATAAAAATTAATACTAATATTTGCTCACCTTATGACTTGAACCTTAGCTCTCCCTAGCCATCCACACGCCACCTTTTTAGCACCCTAGTGGTGTCACATGCCACTTTGCCACCTGCCTTCTTGTGGCTTATTTTACCCATTAACTCTTAAAAGCCCAACTTACTAGAACCCCTTTTCCCCTAAGAACTAAAATTAGTTAAAACTTCCGGATTTCATCTCAAACTTGGGCTTCTAGAGGCCCACTAACATACTTAGACCTACGCCCAGCAGTCAAAACACAGAAATTCAAAAATTCACCAAAATTCATAGAGGTCCCGAAAATTGGGGCGTTACAAATGTGGTGTTGTAGCATGTTTTTAATGTTTTGATATTATGTGATAAATGTTTTCTTGTTATTATGAGTTATATACTTATTGGTTGTTATGAAAGCATAAATGATAATTGGCCATTACATACCACATCATGAGCAAGTACGACAAAGTATGCCTTGTGCAAGTGAAGAAAATCCCGTTTGAACCTTATGAATAGTCTAGGATACAAGTGACATGTCACTATGAATTTAGAAATCCGAACTCGTTGAGTTGGTCCGAGTTCATTATGGATGTGATACATGTAATTGGGTTCTGGGTTGTAACACCCATATCCCGTATCCGTCGTTGGATTAGGGTTACGAGGCATTACCTAACCACACACAACTTAAGAAAGTCAATTGTTACTATATGGCAAAACATGACTTTAATGCAATTTAGACATATATATTGAGCATATTTTTAATATATTACAATGAACTATTAAAAGAGTACAAAATATAGACCATTGAATACCCTGTATACATGCTAATTATCATACATAAATAGCAATCACATAGCCAAGTACACATATTTATACCAATGGATATGTACAATTATTTCACTTATAACTTATCATTTTAACGAATCAAATGGTCATAATTTCAATCATCAAATATATATATAAACAACAATCATACTATTCTATCACATAAATAAAGTCATAGAAACACTTCTAGATAGTTTAGTCACATAGCCAAATATACAATATGCTTATCAATACCCCATTATCAAATCTTATAACCAATATAACGAACATATGAACTTTGTATTAAGCTTACTAAATTGAACTAATTTATAATACAAATTGTGTATTTCAAATAAGCCAATATTAATTTATAATTGAAATATTTACATATAAATATATATCCATCAACCATGCTTACTTCATTTAAGCTAATTCATAAAAATATGCATATATAAAACATACCATTATAACAAGCTTGCCAAAATGAATGGTCATAAGTTATCCATATTATTACTTTAGATAATAAGCATATACCAAGCGCAAACATATATATATATATAACATACATGTTTATTTAACAAGAAGATCTATCCACAAAATTTCATATCATACCTAATTTGCCTTTCAAATATATTATGAAACATATTTACCATAATATGCCTTGTTAACATTCCTATTCCAAAACCGAATGTATGAAAGGAATAATATTAAGTCTCATAACAAAACCTTACCAAAGCATATCAACCAAGATTCACATATATATACGCATATATTTACATATAAGCAATAGCCGAACACCAAAATCAAACATGACCATCACCTGAACGAAGCATTAAATCAAAATTTAACAAAGTAATAAGCCATTTTCGCATGGCTCATATTTACATAAACCAAAATCCAACATTTCAAAATATAATCCAGCCTATACATGCCATAGGTTCAAAAATTCAGCTTATAAAGTATCGAAGACAATCGATGGTGTGATAGACTTTGCGGATGATCCCTGAGCTCGTAACTAGATCTCAAAATCTATAAAACAGAGGTAAACATAACACAGTAAGCTATTTAAGCTTAGTAATTCATAAGAAAATAAACAATTCAATGACATAATCAACTCATTTAAACCTAACCAAATTATTCTATCATTATCATATTCAACCTCAATCTTATGATGTTATGCATATCATATACTTTCAATATAAACTTATTTATGGCTGAATACATATATATTAACAATGTACCTTTCGATTTCAAAGCTAAATATCATTATATGACCAAGTACATTTATACACATATACATATACTCATGAATCAAAATATAATATCATATGCTTATACATAGCAATGGCCGAATATATTTCACTAGGCATATATATTCACATTAGTAACATATGTAATTTACATCACATACCTAATGGTCAACTTACCTTTTTTTTCAAATAGGTAATCAACTAACTCATACTTGGTCGTTTCAACTTGTTTTACCCTTCGATCATAACTTATCATTGCCTGTTGGACCATTCGGAATCAAATAGGATACTCAAATAGTCACATATATCAAACAATGCCAACATGTAATGCCCCAAACTCCCAAATCCCTGATAAAATTATTTTTATGTGCTTGTGACGTGAAAGTATGTCTGGCTTAGTGTTTGTGTGCTCTAGTAGTGTTTGGGAAGTTGTGGGTTCAAGTCTTGGCTTCGACAAAAAATTTTGCTTTTAAGGATTAAAACCCTATCTTAGGTCAATGGGGTAATAAGTTTACTTTGGTAAAAACATGTCAGAATGGGCCTGCTGGTCTAGCGGATAGTGGCGTGTGGAGTGTGCTAGTTGTTTGAGGTTTGAATCATTGCTTGTGCAAGTGGAGATTTTTTTTACTAGTGGCCATGGGAGGAACTTGGTTTGACCGAAACACCAAGAGTTTGAACAAATTTGAATGAGGCTGTTTTTAGCCGAATCTGAGGAGATGGATGGGGGAAATTAAGGAGAAAATTGAGCAAGTTTGAGTTTGGAGGAGAGTCATGCCGAGTTTGAACTCTGGCACTAAATGTTTCGATTGTGCAGGAATGTTGGGGAGGTGTTTAGTGTGTTGAAGGCTGACCGAATCTGATGAGTTCATTTGGTAAAAAATTTGTCTATAGTAAATGGGTGCTAAAATTGGTTCTACTTAGGGTGCCGATGTGTGTTGGCTAACTGAGTGTCGACTTCATTCTCAATATCTCAGAATACCTTAGTGAGCTTTT
Source organism: Gossypium longicalyx (assembly GCA_025698465.1). NCBI lineage: Eukaryota > Viridiplantae > Streptophyta > Magnoliopsida > Malvales > Malvaceae > Gossypium > Gossypium longicalyx. Next base: position 82,651,124 of record CM046997.1, read on the forward strand.
CTTTTCATATTTTCTCTTCTTTAAGCCGATAATCTAACATTAGTGAAGGCTGATTGTTCCGATTGACTACCTTCTTCTTCTTCTTCTCCTCTTCTTTGAAGCTGAATACTTCTTTTCCAATTTCGTTCTTCTTTTCTCTGCTGGGCCGAATACCCATACTCTCCCTCTCTCAAATATTTTTGTTCTTCTTGCTTTGGTCGAATTTCCTTGATTGAATGTTGCCAAAATTCATTTGATTTATTGGTAAGTGTGTTTTACAATCGATTTATTATTTCTTTTCCTAGCTGAATTTCTTTTCGCTCTACTATCAAGTGTCGACTTTCCCTTTTCTTTCTCTTTAGGGCCGAATGTATGTTTTTCATTTAACAACTTATGATCTGCCAAAGCATGATAGGAGTGTGGATTCTATTGTAGAAGCTTAGGCTGATTACTCTTCTCATTGCAAGTGGTCTATCCACTTTTGGGGTAAGTGTTTTAAGTGTGATGTTTTTCATATTTGACTTTAAATACTTATCAGTTGATCGAATGTTTCTTATGAAGGTAAAATTTTTGGAGTAGTACATGGGTGTTAAGTTAGTGGGGTTCTGCGATTGTTGGATTGGTAAGTGTTAGTGAATTGATCGAATCTTTTTCGATATTGTGGTTTGGATTAATGGTGGATTTATTCTAATGAGGGGTTCTGGTTGACCATAGGTTCTCGGTCTCGAAAGTGGTTCGACTACGACATCACAATAGGTGTGTAACACTACCATTAGATGTGGAACGACAAAAGCTGAAAAGCTGAAAAGTGGGCTATCGACATCACACAGGTGTGTGGCTGCCTGTGTGGCGGGCCGTGTAATAAAACATGGCCATGTGGTCAACGAGATGGCCATGAATGTTTTCATGGTCCAAAATAATATTGGGTTATTTTGGACCGGTGGGGCCCTCACGGGAAAATCTCACAAAAGTGTGGTAAATATTGGGCCAGGCTGTGTAGACCACACGGCTAGAGCCATTTCTGGCTATGTGGGCCATATAAGGGTGTGGGCCCACATGGGCTCGCAATATAGGCCGTGGGCCCATTATCATCGATTGACTGTTAAGGTTGCATGGGTCACTCGAGACGACTGTGGACCTACTGTTGGGCCGATAAGTATACCTAGACCCTTAGTTTTTCTGTAAATGAGTGATATACCCTTATGTGATATATGACTGTCTGAGCATGCCATTTGTACTGTATATACATTTATATTATGTTGCCTTGCATGGCGTGGGATATATGATTTTGGAGGAAGTGTACTGAAAGGCTATAAGCTTATTATTGGCAGTTCTGCTGCAAATACTGTTTTAGTGCCACAACCAGTGCTACTTGGTGTGTAGGGATGGGTGGGTAGATTTTATCCTGACATAATGTGTAGGGTTGGTGGAAAGATAGTGTGTAGAGGCTGGATTGGGTAGGATTTTATGATTGCATACTTTACTGATACTGTAATGGGCCTAGGCCCCATTGATCTTACTGTTGCTGTAATGGGCTCAGGCCCAGACTGCTACTGTTACTGAAATGGGCTAAGGCCCTAACAGAAACTGAAAGGGCTTAGGCCCAAATTTTGTTAACCCTGATTGATTATTATAATGGGATTACACACACTGAGTTTTTGTAAACTCACCCATCTGTTAACTGTATAGGAAATCCCCAGACTTAGACGGACCAATGGGACAGAGGATTTAGTGGTGGCCACTCGACTTAGTTAACTTTTAGTATCATAATTACGATTTTATTTTGGGTTTTTCATTATGTGATAAGGCCTCTTAGGTTATTTTTTATTTGGTATTTTACTCAAATTTATTTGTGATTTGCAACTGCTAGTAGTAGGAAAAACACGAGCTTTTAAAAAGTCAAACATTTTAAAAACCATCACAAATACGTAACTCATTTTCAAAGCTTCCGCGAATAACAAGCCGTTTACTAAATTAATAACGTTTTTATTAAAATCAACCTTTAAAAGTACAAGTCCCACATTAGAAATGAGCAATAAGACTTTAAATCGGCTTTTCAACATATGCAAAGAGGCTAGATAAAGAAGGGTTTTTTAAACGATGAGTCTTAGATTTCGAAAAACACTTCAATATGATTTCCGCAGATCTGGCCATGGCATCTGGGCTGGGTTTGGGATGTTACACTTAGGGATATTAGAGCCAGGTTGCAAAATTTGGCTGTGGATTTGGGGTTTTTGCAAAAACGTGGAAATTTTAATAGAATTGTTTCAAATGGTTTAAAGTAATTGATAAAATTTGGAAATATTTTACTGAAGGAGTGGTACACCGAGTCTCCGCACCGATCCTGTAAGTCTTCTGACTGTTTATACTGAAAGGATTATATTGAAATGTTATTACTAAGACTACTTTAGGTAGTAAAATAGTATTGAAACTCTCTAGTTAGAGTAAACTACAAACCGTAGTAAAGGCTGCGAACTGCGAAAACAAACTCTGAGATAATATTGTTCATAAAATATCTGTAATAAACAGTGGAATAATAAACTGACTGGCATAAAACTATTAATACAGACTAAGCACATTCGATAATGAGCACCAGAGGTACTCGTGGAAGAGGCCGCGGTAGAGGCCATAGAGGTGCTCAGGTTGGGTCTTCGTCAGCTGGACACCAGCCTAATGAGGAAGCGAGAGAGGCACCAGTTTCACCTATGATTGAGACAGGATCTCAAAATTGAGTGTCTAGGGGCGACGCACTGTCCCGAGCGATGTTGAGGATTCTGGAAAGGGTCGCTGGGCCTAGTACTAGTACTGTGGGCCGTGGGTCGGTTACGAAACAACTCAAGTCTAGTGAGGCTAAAATATTTAGGGGTATTGCTGGAGTTCTCCTAATGTTGGTGAATATTGGATCGAGGCAATAGAGAGGATCATAGATGACCTCGACTGCACCCCCGAACAGAAACTAAAGGGTACAGTATCACTGTTGAGAGATGAGGCCTACCAGTGGTAGCTTACTATCAAAGAGGGCACTCAAGCCGATCGATTGACCTGGGAGTTTTTCAAGACTTCTTTCCAGGCTAAGTATATGGGTGCCAGCTATGTGGATGCCCGTAAGAGGGAATTTTTGAATTTAACTCAGGGAGATAAGACAGTGGCTGATCATGAGGCCGGATTTTTACGTCTGAGTCGCTATGCACGTGGGATGGTGGCAACTGATGATGTGAGGATGGCCTCAGAGATGGTCTAAGGGCTTTGATAGCTCTTCAGGGGGAGCAGGTTTTTGCAGTGCTGGTTGACAAGATGAAAATCGCTGAGGAGGTGAAGCGTGCTGAAAGTAAGAATAGAGAGAAAGGCAGAGGTAAGAGGGATGCTGGGCCCTCAAATTCATTTTAGAGGCCAAAGAAAAAGGCAAGAGCTGATGGGATGATTAGAGTTGGGGCCCCTGCTGTCACTATTGGACTGCAGTTTTGTGCTGACTGTGGGAGATGCAATCAGGGCGAGTGTTGGAAATGGACTGGGGCATGTTTGAGGTGCGGTTCTATGGAGCACCATATCAGAGATTTTCTGCAGAGGACTGATTAGGTGCCAGCTACTGGTTTTGGTAATACACCTCGGAGGGTTGTTCAACAGCCACTGAGAGGCTGTGGGCAGACCAGAGGTAGAAATGGTATGGGCCGTGGTCAGAGAGTACCGGGCAGAGGAGCTGGTCAGGCTGAGGCAAGGTACGCAGCTCTAATGTATGCTGCACGTCGCCGAGAGGAGGCAAATGCTCCGGACGTTATCACGGGTATGTTTTTTTATTTACAATGTACCCTATATTGCATTAATAGATACAAGATCTACTCATTCCTATATTGCCTGTTCGATTGTTGAAAACTTGGGGGTTACGGTTGAGAGTACTTCGAGCGAGATTACCGTACTAAATCTGTTACGGCAGTCTATTCGAGTAAATAAGATGTTTAAAGATATTCCCTTGGGGATACAAGAAGTCATCTTTCTGGCTCATCTTATTGAACTACCTTTCAGAGAATTCAACCTAATACTGGGGATGGATTGGTTGGTCAAACATCGAGTGAGTTTGGATTGTGCCACAAAAAGAATGATAGTGAGAACCAAGGAGGAGAATGAGGTAGTTGTCATTGGGGAACGCCGGAACTATTTGTCAAATGTGATTTCAGTGTTAAGGGCCAAGAAGTTGGTATGTAAGGGTTGTGAGGCGTTCTTGGCTTACATCAGTGTTTCAGATGTTGGGGACACTTTGGTAAAAGATATCAGAACAGTTAAGGAGTTTATGGACGTCTTTCCTTAAGAGCTACCTAGGTTACCTCTAGAACATGAAGTGGAGTTTGGGATTAAGCACCTTCTTGGTACAGCTTCGGTGTCCATCGCCCCTTATAAGATGGCACCGAAAGAACTTGTAGAGCTTGAGGCTCAGGTTTAAGAGCTATTAGACCGTGGGTTCATACAACCTAGTGTGTCTCCGTGGGGAGCACTAGTCCTTTTTATGAAAAAGAATGATGGATCCATGTGAATGTGCATCGATTATAGGCAACTGAATAAGCTGACCATTAAGAACAAGTACCCTCTGCCAAGAATTGATGATCTGTTTGACCAACAGCGAGGAGCGTCGATATTCTTTAAAATAGATCTTTGATCGGGGTATCACCAATTTGGACTGGCGAATGCATCGACAGCTTTCATGGATCTGATGAATCGAGTGTTCCAACCCTATCTGGATCGGTTTGTTGTAGTATTTATCGACGATATACTGGTGTATTCAAAGACTGAAGATGAACATGATGAACATCTCCAAGTAGTTTGTAAATTTTGAGGGAGAAACAACTTTATGCCAAGTTCAGCAAGTGTGAATTTTTGTTACTTGAGGTAACGTTTCTTGGTCATGTGGTATCTGCTAAGGGGATTAAGGTTGATCCTCTAAAGGTTAAGGTATTGTTGGACAAGAAGCCGCCTAAGACAGTATTTGAGAGTTGTAGTTTCCTAGGACTGGTGGGGTATTATAGACGCTTTGTAGAGGGGTTCACTGATTTTCACGCCTTCAACTATGCTACTATGTAAGGGTGTGCCATTTAATTGACTGATGCGCAGCAAGAGACCTTTGTGAAGCTCAAGAAAGTACTGACTGAGGTCACTGTCTTAATATAGCCAGAGTCTGGGAAGGAGTTCACTGTGTACAGCGATGCATCACATATCAGTTTGGTATGTGTGTTGATGCAAGAGGTTAAAGTGGTAGCGTATGCATCTCGACAGCTTAAGACTCACGAGACGAATTATCTGACGCGTGACTTGGAGTTAGTTAGGGTGGTATTTGCACTGAAAATTTGGAGGCATTACCTGTACGGTGAAAACTGTATCATCTACAAGGATCCCAAAACCTTAAGTATCTCCTCACTCAGAAGGAGTTAAATCTTAGGCAACATAGATGGATTGAACTACTTAAGGATTATGACAGTACGATTGAATATCATCCTGGGAAAGCCAATGTGGTGGCTGACGCATTGAGTCGAAGAGCCATGACTGATTTGAGGGCGATGTTTACTCGCCTTAGTTTATTTGACGACGGTAGTTTGTTAGTAGAGCTCTAAGTGAAACCATTGTAGATTGAACAGATTAAGAATAAACAGTTGGAGGATGAGGCATTGGGTCTTCAGTTTCGTTAGGTCAAAATGGTAATACTGTGGATTTTGGGCTGAATAGTGAAGGGGTACTCTGTTTCTGAGGCAGAATTTTTGTACCTAAGGATACTGATTTGAGGCAGTCTATACTGCGAGAGGTGCATTGTAGCCCCTATGCTATATGCCTAGGTGAAAATAAGATGTACAAAGATCTTCGTGAGATATATTGGTGGCCAGGTCTTAAGCGTGAGGTTACCGACTTTGTGAGGAAATGTCTAACTTGCCAGCAGGTTAAAACGAAACATCAGTTGCCTTTTGGATTGCTTCAGCCAGTTAAGATTCCACTATGGAAGTGGGAAAGAGTAGCTATGGACTTTGTGAGTGGGTTACTTTTAATGCCTACTAAGAAGGATTTGGTATGGGTCATCGTGGATCAGCTGACCAAATCTGCCCATTTAATGCCAGTTCGCACTGATTATTCGTTACAGAAACTGGCTAAGTTGTATGTATTTGAGATAGTGAGACTGCATGGGGTACCAGTTTCTATAATATCTAACAGAGATCCTCGCTTCACGTCTCGGTTCTAGAAGAAGATACATGAAGCTCTGGGTACACGGTTGGACTTCAGTACTGCGTTCCATCCTCAGATAGATGGTCAGTCAAAGAGGGTGATTCAGATACTGGAGGACATGTTAAGGAGTTGTGTGATTGACTTCCGGGGCAGTTGGGAGGATTACTTGCTGCTAGTAGAGTTTGCTTACAATAATAGCTACCAGTCTAGCATACAGATGGCACCTTACGAAGGACTATATGGTCGTAGGTGTCACACTCCTTCATGTTGGACTGAGTTGGGTGAACAGCCTGTTCTGGGCCCTGAGCTAGTATCTCATACCGAGGATAAGGTCAGATTAATTCGGGATTGATTGAAGGTAGCATCAGATATACACAAGTCGTATGTGGATCTGAAATGTAAGGAAATTAAGTATTCTGTGGGAGATTTTGTCTTTTTCAAGGTCCCGTCATGGAAGAAGGTACTGAGATTTGGGCATAAGGGCAAGTTGAGCCCAAGGTTTATTGGGCCTTACCGCATACTGAGATGAGTAGGACCAGTTGCCTACCAGTTAGAGCTACCTCCGAAATTAAAACGGATTCATGATGTGTTCCACGTCTCTATGTTGAGACACTACCGCTCTGAGCCTACACATGTTGTACCGGTTGAGGAGATTGAAGTTAGACCAGATCTGACTTTCGAGGAGGAGCCAGTCCAGATTTTGGATCGAAAGGTGAAAATATCGAGAAGGAAATCAATCCCATTAGTGAAAGTTCTATGGCAGAACCACAGTTCTGAGAAGGCTACGTGGGAACCTCAGGAGGCAATGCGACAACAATAGCCTCACCTTTTCTAACCAGGTAAATTTCGAGGCCGAAATTTTCTTTAAGGAGGGTAGAATTATAATGCCCTAAATCCCCAAATCCCTAATAAAATTATTTTTGTGTGTTTGTGACGTGAAAGTATGTTTGGCTTAGTGTTTGTATGCTCTAGGAGTCTTTGGGAAGTCGTGGGTTCAAGCCTTGGCTTCCACAAAAATTTTGCTTTTAAATATTAAACCCCTATCTTAGGTCAGTAGGGTTATAAGTTTATTTTGGTAAAAACATGTCAAAATGGGCCTGCTGGTCTAGCAGATAGTGGCATGTGGAGTGTAGAGTGTGCTAGTGGTTTGAGGTTCGAATCCCTGCTTGTGCAAATGAAGATTTTTTTTTACTGGTGGCCACGGGAGGAAGTTGTGTTTGACCGAAACACCAAGAGTTTGAACGAATTCGAATGGGACTGTTGTTAGCCGAATCTGAGGAGATGGATGGGGGGAAATTAAGGGGAAAATTGAGCAAGTTCAAGTTTGAAGGAGAGTCATGCCAGGTTTGAACTCTGGCACTTAGTGTTTCGGTTGTGTAGGAATGTTGGGGAGGTGTTTAGTGTATTGAAGGCTGACCGAATCTGATAAGTTCATTTGGTCAAAAATTCAGCTATAGTAATGGGTGCCAAAATTGGTTATGCTTTGGGTGTCGATGTGTGTTAGCTAACTGAGTGTCAACTTCGTTCTCAATATCTCAGAATACCTTAGTGAGCTTTTCTCTTCATCTTTTCTCTTCTTCAAACCGATTATCTGACATTAGTGAAGGCCAATTGTTCTGATTGAGTACCTTCTTCTTCTTTTTCTTTTCCTATTCTCTGAAGCTGAATACTTCTTTTCTGATTTCATTCTTCCTTTCTCTACTGGGCCAAATACCCTTACTCTCCATCTCTCAAATCTTTTTGTTCTTCTAGCTTTGGCCGAATCTCCTTGATTGACTATTGCCAAAATTCATTTGATTTATTGGTAAGTGTGTGTTACAATCACTTTATTATTTCTTTTCCTAGCCGAATCTCTTTTGGCTCTACTATCAAGTTTCGGCTTTCCCTTTTATTTCTCCTTGGGGCCGAGTGTATGTTTTTCATCTAACAACTTATGATCTGCCAAAGCATGCTAGGAGTGAGGATTCTATTGTGGAAGCTTAGGCTGATTACTATTCTCATTGCAAGTGGTCTATCCACTTTTGTGGTAAGTGTTTTAAGTGCGATGCTTTTCATATTGGACTTTAAATACTTATCAATCGATCGAATGTTTCTTATGATGGTCAAAGTTTTGGAGCAGTACGTGGGTGTTAAGTCAGTGGGGTTCTGCAATTGTTGGATTGGTAAGTGTTAGTGAATCGATCGAATCCTTTTAATATTGTGGTTTGGATTAACAATAGATTTAGTCTAATGAGGGGTTGTGGTTGATCATAGGTTCTCGATCTCGAAAGTGGTTCGGCTACGACATCACAACAGGTGTGTAACACTACCATTAGATGTGGAACAGCAAAAACTAAAAAGCCGAAAAGCTAAAAAGTGGGCTGTCGACACCACACAAGCGTGTGGCTGCCCGTGTGGCAGGCCGTGTAACAAAACATGGCCATGTGGTCGATAAGATTTCCATGGGCGTTTTCATGGGCTAAAACAATATTGGGCCATTTTGGGCCAAATTGGGCCATGTAGGCCCACACGGGAAAATCGCACAAAAGTATGGTAAATATTGGGCTAGGCTATGTAGACCACAAGGCTAAGGCCATTTCTGGCTATGTGGGCCATACGAGCGTGAGGGCCCAAATGGGCCCGCAATATGGGCCGTGGGCCCATTATCATCGATTGAATGTTAAGGTTGCACGGGTCGCCCAAGACGACTGCGGACCTATTGTTGGGCCGGTAAGTGTACCTGGACCCTTATTTTTTTGTAAATAACTGATATACCCCTTTGTGATGTATGACTATTTGAGCATTCCATTTGTACTGTATATACACTAATATTATGTTGCATTGCATGGGTGGGATATATGATTTTGGAGGAAGTGTACTAAAAGGCTATAAGCTTATTAATGGCAGTTCTGCTGCAAATACTATTTTAGTGCCGCAACCGGTGCTACTTGGTGTGTAGGGATGGGTGGGTAGATTTTATCCCCACATGGTGTGTAGGGTTGGTACGGAGATGGTGTTTAGAGGCTGGATTGGGTAGTATTTTCTGATTGCATACTGTATGGATACTGTAATGTGCTTAGGCCCCAGTGATACTATTACTGTAATGGGCTCAGGCCCAAACTGCTACTGTTATTGAAATGGGCTAAGGCCCTAACTGAAACTGAAAGAGCTTAGGCCCAAATTGTGTTTACTCTAATTGATTGCTATTATGGGATTACACACACTGAGTTTTCGTAAACTCACCCATCTGTTAACTGTGCAGGAAATCCCCAGACTTAGACAAATCAATGTGACGGAGGATTCACTGGTGGCCACTCGACTTAGTTAAATTTTAGTATCATAATTTCGGTTTTATTTTGGGATTTTCAATACGTAATAAGGCCTCTCGGGTTATTTTTTATTTTGATATTTTACTCAAATTTATTTGTGATTTACAACTGCTAGTAGTAGGAAAAATGCGAGTTTTCAAAAAAGTCAAATGTTTTCAAAACCACTACAAATACGTAACTCGTTTTCAAAGTTTTCGCGAATAATAAGCCATTTACGAAATTAATAATGTTTTATTAAAATCAACCTTTAAAAGTACAAGTCCCACATTATGAATGAGCAATATGACTTTAAATCGGTTTTTCAACCTATGCAAAGAGGCTAGTTAAAGAAGGGGTTTTTAAACGACGAGTCTTAGATTTTGAAAAACACTTTAATGTGACATCGCCAAATTTGGTAATGACGTCCGGGCTAGGTTTGGGGTGTTACAAAACGTCCCAGATATGGTCTTACATGCTATCTCATATCGATGCCAATGTCCCAGATAGGGTCTTATACGAATCAAATAAGATGCCGATGTCCCAGATATGGTGTTACACGTAACCACATATATTGATGCCAACGTCCCAGACATGATCTTACATGAAAACACATATATCGATGCCAACGTCCCAGACGTGGTCTTACACGAAAACACATATCGGAATCCTACGGTTCGTACAGGGCTTTCGGACGTCATAACTTAGTCGAATCGAATTCATAAACTTAATTCCCAAGCATATACACATTCGGTCATGATATATAAATACTCATAAAATTCAATTCAACATTTTCATTTTACATTTGTTTAAAACTAATAGCATTTACTTGCTTATAAACTTACCTTTGACGATGCAAATCGGAACGGGACGACTAGTTGACAACTTTAATTTTCCCCTGATGGGAATTTGATTTCTTTGGTTCTTAATCTAAACATATACAAATTAAACTCATTCAAACATGTTTTCATTCATTTTAGTCCAAAAACACATAAATGGGCAAATTACTGTTTTACCCCTAACATTTTACATTTTTTACAATTTAGTCCCTATCGCACAAAATAAAAAATATGCAAAATTTCAATATATAATGCTTAGGCCAAATATTCATCTTCTTCATTCAAGTCCATATATTTTATTTATTTCACATTTTAGTCCCTCAATTTATTATTTTTACAATTTAGTCCAAATTACTCAAAATCATCACTGTATCTCTAGTCCCTCTCTGACTGCTACTCATATTACCCGTATTTCTCAATGGCCTACCTCGAGCTACAGTGTTACCTGATCTCATATTCTGTACTGGATTTTATTTAGCTAACTCAAGGCATTCACGAACAAAATGATCCATCGATCTGCATTTCAAACAGGCCCGATCATGCAATCTACAACTGCCAGGATGTCGTTTACCACAATGTTTACACTCGGGTTGATTAGATCTAACATTACCAACACTAGGTACTGAGGTAGCTCTCGAGTTCATTGGGGGTTTATCCCGATCTCGTGTAGGATAACACGAAGTAGCCTTAGAACGGCTAAAATCATCTCGGAACTTTTCTTTGATGCTGACTGAAATGACTTACTTGATGATCTCTTACGTGAATCTCTAGCTTCAAATTCAGCTTTTCTTTTCTCTTTCCCGAGCTCTTCGGCTTTGCAGGCTCGCTCAACCAGGACTACAAACTCTTTTATTTCAAGTATGCCAACTAGCAATTTAATGTCTTTGTTCAACCTATCTTCAAATCTTTTACACATGATAGCTTCGGTTGAAACACACTCTCGGGCATATCGACTGAGTCTCACAAATTTTCGTTCATATTCCGTCACGGTCATCCGACCCTGTTTCAACTCCAGATATTTTTTACGCTTCTAATTAATAAATCTCTGACTAATATATTTCTTATGGAACCCAGTCTGAAAGAAGTCCCAAGTCACCCGTTCTTTCGAAACCATCGATACTAGTGTATTCCACCAGTGATATACGGTGTTTCGAAGCAAAGATATGGCACATTTTAGACATTCATCCGGAGTACATGATAACTTATCAAACACACAAATAGTATTATCAAGCCAGAATTCAGCTCGCTCAGCATCATCATTATCAATAGCTTTGAATTCTTCAGCCTTGTGTTTTCTGATTTTATCAATAAGAGACTTGTGTAATCTCAACGGATCACTCACTTGAGGCATAGTAGGTATCGGAGAAGGATTAATCGAGGGTGGAGGTTGTTGTACAGCCAGATTCGTTAGGATATACTAAGTAAACCAGTCATTCATCATTTGATAAAAGGCTTGTTTAGCCTCACCCTCTTGGTTACTCGAGGTCGGTCGAGAATTAGTCAGTGCTATCCCTTGCGCGGGAGTAGGCGCTATACTCTCGACATCATCAACTACGACTCTGTCGAGATCCATTTGCTATATGAAAACATATTTCCAAATGTCAGAAGTCATCACACTATCGTAGTATATAATATTACATGTATAGCTGGACTCACACGCGCTACGTTAGTCCTAGAATCAACTAAACCGTAGCTCTGATACCAATCAAATGTAACACCCCTAACCTGTATCTATTGCCAGATTAGGTTTACGAGGCATTACCTAACCACACACAACTTAAGAAAGTCAATTGTTACTATCTAGCAAAACTTGACTTTAATGCAATTTATATATATATATATTTTGAGCATATTTTTAACATACTACAATGAACCATTAAAAGATACAAAATATAGACCATCGAATACCCTGTATACATACTAATTATCATACATAAATAGCAATCAGATAGCCAAGTACACATACTTATACCAATGGATATGTACAATTATTTTACTTATAACTTATCATTTTAACAAATCAAATGGTCATAATTTCAATCATCAAATATATATATATACAATAATCATACTATTCTATCACATAAATTAAGTCATAGAAACACTTCTAGATAGTTTAGTCACACAGCTGAATATACAATATGCTTATCAATACCCCATTACTGAATCTTATAACCAATATAACGAATATATGAACTTTGTATTAAGCTTACTAAATTGAACTAATTCATAATACAAATCGTGTATTTCAAATAAGCCAATATTAATTTATAATTGAAATATTTACATATAAATATATATCTATCAACCATGCTTACTTCATTTAAGCTAATTCATAAAAATATGCATACATATATAAAACATACCATTATAACAAGCTTGCTAAAATGAATGGTCATAAGTTAACCATATTATTTCTTTAGATAATAAGCATATACCAAGCGTAAACATATATATATATATATATATATATATAACATACATATTTATTTAACAAGAAAATCTATCCACAAAATTTCATATCATACCTAATTTACCTTTCAAATATATCATGAAACATATTTACCATAATATGCCCTATTAACATTCCTATGCCAAAACCGAATGCATGAAAGTAATAATATTAAGTCTCATAACAAAACCTTATCCAAGCATATCAACCAAGATTTGCATATATATATATATATATAGATGCATATATTTACATATAAGCAATAGCCGAACACCAAAATCAAACATGACCATCACCTGAATGAAGCATTAAATCCAAAATTAACAAGTAATAAGCCATTTTCACATGGCTCATGTTTACATAAACCAAAATCCAACATTTCAAAATATAATCTAGCCTATACATGCCATAAGTTCAAAAATTCAGCTTATAAAGTACCAAAGACAGTCGATAGTGTGATAGACTTTGCGGACGATCCCCAAGCTTGTAACTAGATCTCGAAATCTATAAAATAGAGGTAAACATAACACACAATAAGCTATTTAAGCTTAGTAAGTCATAAGCAAATAAACAATTCAATGACATAATCAACTCATTTAAACCTAACCAAATTATTCTATCATAATCATATTAAACCTCAATCTTATGATGTTACGTATATCATATACTTTCACATATAAACTTATTTATGGCAGAATATATATATTAACAATGTATCTTTCGATTTCAAAGCTAAATATCATTATATGACCAAGTACATTTATACACATATACATATACTCATGAATCAAAATATAATATCATATGCTTATACATAGTAATGGCCGAATATACTTCACAAGGCACATGTATTAACATTAGTAACTTATGTAATTTACATCACATACCTAATGGTCAACTTACCTTCTTTTTTTTCAAATAGGTAATCAACTAACTCATACCTGGTCATTTTTGCTTGTTTTACCCTTCAATTATTGAACCATTCAGAATCAAATAGGATACTCAGATAGTCACATATATCGAACAATGCCAACGTCCTAGACGTGCTCTTACATGTTATCTCATATCGATGTCACTGTCCCAGACAGGGTCTTACATGAATCAAATACTCATAAAATTAATAGCATTTACTTGTTTATAAACTTATCTCGGACGATGCAAATCGAAACGGGACGGCTAGTCGACAACTTTAATTTTCCCTCGATCCCAATCCGATTTCTATGGTTCTTGATCTAAACATATACAAATTAAACTCATTCAAACATATTTTCATTCAATTTAGTCTGAAAACACATAAATGGGAAAATTACCATTTTACCCCTGACATTATACACTTTTTACAATTTAGTCCCTATTAGACAAAAAAATGCAAAATTTCAATATATCATGCTTAGGCCGAATATTCGTCTTCCTCATACAAGTCCATATATTTCATTTATTTCACATTTTAATCCCTCAATTTACTATTTTTGCAATTTAGTCCTAATTACTCAAAATCTTCAAAAATTCCAATACAAAACATATCAATCCAAAACATATCTTTCATATTTCATCAACTAACATCACAAAACTCAAATATTCATCAATAGTATAACTCAAAATATTCATCAAAATAAAAAAAAATTCAAGCATGGGCTTTGTAGATAACATAGCAACGATCTCAAAAACATAAAAATTATCAAAAATCGAGCTAAAACTCACCTTGAATCAAGTTTGCTAATGGCTGAACCCTTAAACTCCTTATTTTCTTTTTCTTTTCTTTAATTTTGGTCATGCAAAGTGTATGAACACTTTATGTTTTATTTTATGTTTTATATTATTATTACATATTAATTAACTTACAAATATAACCTTTATAATTAAACAACTAAAACATATATATCAAGGATACAACCATCCATCACTAACTCCAATGGTCTATTTGCAACTTAAATGCTTCATATTAATAAGACAAGTTCAATTCGGCCCCTAGATGTTTAACCACCAAATTTTCATTTTACGCGATTAAGCCCTTTTTATTAAATTGACACTCAAATGACAAAATTAAATCACGAAAATTTCATAGATATAAATTCACACATAATAAATAGAAAAACTATTTTTAAAATATTTTTCTGACTAGGATTCGTGGTCCTAAAACCACTATTTCGATTAGGGTCTAAATTGGGCTGTTACATAGGCAATGGTCTTGTGTGTCCTACAGGTGGCTAGGTAATCCTTGAGTTGGTCAGATACCTGACAGATTGTGTGAGCAGTCCGTGTAGCTACACCTGGACCGATAGCTTTTACGAGCAAGCCCATGAGTAGCTCTATTACGAGCGTTACATATTATGAGGTAGCTTTAGCTACGTATGTATATGTGGCACTTGTGTGCAAGTTTTCCGTGTATCCAATAGTATTCCGAGTGTTCAACGGGTAATGCAATGGATGTGATGAAAGTCCCGAGGAGGGCATGTTAAAGAGGTATGGTTATATGATATACTATGATGAGTACAGGTATGTACGCTAAACCTATGAATAATACCTTGGTAAAGAATGATTTGTGATAAGAAAGTATATGTGTACATATCATAATTAAGTCAAAGGGTTTAAGTGATGAATAATCTTTATGTATATGTTACTGTATCTTTGCATGTTGATTGCTTACTACCATTGCATATTATTTGCATATGGACTTATTAAGCTTTAATGCTTATGTAACAATCTGATTTAAACCCTATTCGAAACGGTGGTTTTGGGACCACGAATCCAAGTCAAAAAAATATTTAAAAATTATTTTCTGTGTTTATTATGTGTGAATTTATATCCGTGAAATTTTCGAGTTTTAATTTTGTCGTTTGTGTGCCGATTTAATAAAAAGGGCTTAATCGCGTAAAATGAAAATTTGATGGTTAAATGTGAAAGGGCCGAATTGTTGTTGTCTTTTTGAATTGAGGTATTTATAATGAAATATTACCATGATGGCATAAGATGGACGATTATAACCATGAATTATAATGGTTTAAAATTTTAATATAAAGGTTATATATGTAAAATGATTATTAAGTTATAATAATATAAAACATAAAATCAAAACCCATGTGTTCATCTTTTTGGTTTGACCGAATAACAAAAAGAAAGAAAGAAAAATAAAGCTTTAAGGTTAGGCCATTGTTGATGCTTGATTAAGGTATGTAACTAGCTCGTTTTTTGATAATTTTTACATTTTTGAGATCATTGCAGTGTAATGTACAATGCCCATGCTTGAATTTCTGATTTTGATGAATATTTTCAGTTATTACATTGATGAATAATTGAGCTTTGTGATGTTAGATGATGAATTATGAAAGATATGTTTTGGATTAATATGTTTTGTATTGGAATTTTTGATGAATTTGAGTAATTAGGGCTAAATTACAAAAATAATAAATTGAGGGACTAAAATGTGAAATAAATGAAATGTATGGACTAGTATGAGCATGGGTAACATTTGGCCTAAGCATGGTCTGTGCAAATTTTGCATGTTTTGTGTTTTGTGCAATTTGGACTAAATTTTAAAAAGTGTAAAATGTCAACGGCAAAATGGTAATTTGCCCATTTATTTTTTTTTTGGACTAAATTGAATGAAATTATGTTTGAATGAGTTTAATTTGAATATGATTAGATTAAGAACTAAAGAAATTAGATTTGGATCGGGAGAAAACCAAAGTTGTCGAATAATCGTCTCATTCAGATTACTGTTGTCTGAGGTAAGTTTATAGGCAAATAGATTTTGTAAATTTTAATATGTGTATGTTATAAATGCTGAATTGAATTGTTATAATTGTTTGAGAATGTGTCAAAATGATATATGTTTGAGAGCAATGGTTACGAGTTCGATTCAATCGAGTTATGACATCCGAAAGCCCCTTGTAAGCCTTAGGAATAGATAGGATATATATGTCATGACATAGGATTCTAATATGTGATGTGTGAGTAAGACAATGGCATTGATATATGTGTGTGAGTAAGATCACGTTTAATACGTTGGCATCGATATGTGATTCCGATATATGTGTGCGAGTAAGACCACGTCTAGTACATTGGCATCGTTATGTGATTACATGTAAGACCACGTCTAGGATGTTGGCATTGTACGATATGTTTGATTATTTGAGTATCCTATTCAATTTCGAATGGTTCAACGGGCAATGATAAGTTGTGTTCGAATGTGTAATCGAGCTAAAGTGATCAGGTATGTGATAGTTAATTTTCTATCTGAAATTAAGGTAAGTTTGGCTATTCGGTATGTGATACAAATTGTATATGATGCAAATGAATATATATGTGATCTTAGAAGTGAAAATTTAATTATTTTATTATCTATATGTGCATTCGGCCAATTTGAATTTGAGGCATAGTTATATGTTTGATAAATGTAATTGCAAGTTTGAAATTGTATATGAACATAATAGCATAATTCGATTTTGTTGTATTGAATTATAAATGTCATTGAGTTGTTATTTGCTTATAACTTACTAAGCTATGTTAGCTTATTGTGTGCGTATGTTTGCCTCTGTTTTATAGATTTTGGAGATTAGTTATGGGCTTGGGGATCGCCAGCAAATTCTATCACACTATCATCTATTTGTCGGTACTTTTAAAAGTTAAATTTTGAAACTATGGCATGTATAGGCTATACTACTTTTTGAATATCTTTGAAGTTGTGTATATAATATGCCATGCAAAAATGGCTTATTATTTTGTTGTGTTGGATTTTATGTCTTGATAAAATTATGAATATGTTTGGTTTTGATGTTTAAGTTATGCTTCGTTATGTGATTTAGTATCAAGGTAAATTCGGTTCTGATACATAGATTAAGTGAAGTTGCTAATAATATATATGTGATTGATCAATAAATTCGACTATGATATTAAATATAGGTAAAAGATGTAAGATGATTGAAATTTGGCATTTGAGTTTGAATCCAATGGTGATTATGCTTGGTTTTGGTTTTAGGTGATTCGGCTATGACTTGTATATAAGTGAATATAGGTGAAATTGGTTTGATAAGCTTGTTAAAGCGTGGATCTATGTTATGGTATTTTAGTAAATTTGGCATTAGTTTATAGAAGAAATTGATATGAATCATATTAGTAATTCAAACATGATTCAGCACTTATATATATAGGTATATGATGTATTGGTTTAATAATTATACATTAGTTGAGATATATTTGTAATATGTTTGACATGACAAAAATTTTGGTTATATGTATATTTATGTACTTAGCCGAATATGTGATCATTGAATTAGTCTTGAATATGACCTTTATTACATTGCATGATAAGTAATATTAGCATGTTTAGATTCAGTTTTGGTATGTTAAAGTGTTAGAAAAATAATTGCTATGTATTATGCATATACATATTTATGATGCGTTGATGTGAAAGGCAAACTATGTTTGATATATTGGTTTAGTACTTTGAAATGTTTATGTGAGTAAAATGATTGAATAAAGTTGAAAGTGGACGTTTGTTAAAGCATAAGTATTGATCATATTTGCATTCGGCCAAAGCTTTAGAAACTTACCATATGAATAGTAACTTATGCTTTTATTAAATAAGATGGTTAGTGATAAACCGTAATTTATACATATTTTTATCCCATGTATAGCACATTTATGGATGAATTCTAAGAATTGGTGAATTTGATGCTCCTAATCCTTTAATTTCATGTTTTATACTTAAGTGAGCATAGGAGAGTAAAAAGAGCGAAAAACGGGCCGAAAACAGAGAAAATGGGCCAACGTGGGAAATCAACACGGCCTGGACTTCCTCACAAGGGTAGACCACACGCCCGTGCCCTTTTAGCAGAATTAAGCACGACTTATACGGGTAGACCACACAGCCGTGTCTATTCAATAGACTCTAACATGGTTTGGAGCAATTGAACATGGATGTGTCACACGGGCATGTCCCTGTCGAGCCCAAGTTGAGTTCTATTCAGAAAAGGCCACTCTAGAAGGCTTGGAGGCATTAAAAAGTCTATCTAAACACCAGAGGAGGTACGGAGAAGGATGCACAGAGTGGGAAGCAGGAATTTACTCGAAGGAAGCCGATTGGTCCATCTTAGAAGCCGAATTCTCCTCAAGACTGAAGATCTCCCTTCAATTTCCCTTCAAGTGTTTTGGGTTTTCTTTATGTTTTGTATTCAATTTTCTTCTGAGATGTTGTCTTTTATAATTATGAGCTAAACCCCCTAAATACCTAAGGGGAATGAAACCTAAGACGAATCTTGTTATTATTTTCTGAATTGTATGACAAAAATTTGACTTGTTCTTTATTCTTGCTTCAATATTTCAGGATATTGATTCAAGTTGATGCACTTATTCAGAGGAGCAAAAGTCCCTATCTAAGAGTAAATTTGTCATAATAAAGCGAAGTTGATTGCACACCTAGAGATAGGGTGGCAAGATTTTGCCAGATTAGGGTGGAACCTAATAAGGGAATCTATAGATCGAGTTAATGCAACACTAGGGGTGTTAATTAGAAAGAGATTTCAATTAATCAACCTAGGGTTAGACGTTGTTAGTCTCGAGAGAGATAATAATATAATTTAGGGATTTATACGAAACAAGTCAAATGAATAAATCGTTTGATTCAGAGTCAAATAACAGGTGAAGTCTAGGTGGATTTTCTCTTGGGTATTGTCTTAATCAATCGAATTTCCCAAAAGTATTTTCCCCAATTCCCTTCTGTGAATTCTTAGTTAGTTAATTAGTTTAGATAAAACAAACCCCTTTATTTTTAGGCTAGATAATAAGAAAAGAGTTAATACTAGTTCTTTTAGTTCCTTTGGGTTCGACATCCCAATCTTGCTAAAACTATACTACTGTTTGATAGGTACACTTGCCTTCGTCGTGATAATAGTTAGTCTTCAAGAACGTTCAAATATAAATTTATTAAAACTTATCACGAACCATCACGATCAAGTTTTTGGTGCCATTGCCGGGGAACTAAGATATTAGGAACACTCTATTTTTATAACTTTAGCTATTTTACTTTTACTGCAATTTACTTTTTATTTTAATTTTTCTTTACTAACTTTTCTTTTTATTTCTGGCAGGTTTTTATAGTTTATGACTAGAAGAAACCCGTCAGGACCATTACTTTTTGATAGTAAGATCGATCGCACAGCTCGTAGAAATCGAAGGGAAATAAGGCGAAGCCTAAGATATATAGAGGAAGAGCAAGAGGACGACATTCACACCACAACCGAGGAGATGGCTGAAAATCAAAAAAATCCGCTACCTCCTGCGATTGCTACTGATCTAGTAAATCAGAATCTTGCTCCACGCACTATGTATAATTATGCTAAACCTAATTTAACAGGAACTGTGTCAAGTAGAGTTAGGCATGCTATTGCTGCAAATAATTTTGAACTGAAACCTAACACAATTCAAATGATACAACAGTTTGTTCAGTTTGATGGTTTGCAGGATAAAGATCCAAACAATCACTTGGGTGAATTTTCTGGAGTTTTGCGATACTTTTAAAATCAATGGCGTTTCTGACGATGCCGTACGCCTTCATTTTTTTCCCTTTTCACTGAGAAACAATGCTAAACAATGATTAAACTCATTACCACGAGGGTCAATCACTACTTAGGAACAAATGACCGAAAAGTTTTTACTTAAATATTTTCCGCTGGCTAAAATGGCTAAGTTGAGGAATGACATCTCTTCTTTTGTGCAGATGGATCTAGAAACACTCTATGATGCATAGAAGAGATACAAGGATCTTTTGAGAAGATGCCCTCACCATGGATTACCACTTTGGCTACAGGTTCAGACGTTTTACAACGGTGTGAACCCTTTAACGAGGCAACTCATCGACGCAGTCACCGGTGGAACTTTGAATAACAAAATACCTGAAGCAGTTTACGAACTCATTGAGGAGATGTCACTATGAGGACAAAGCCGATGAAATCAGCCGGTGTTTTCAACCTCGATGCAGTTACTATGCTTTCTAACTAGGTAGAACTTTTTAATAAAAAGATTGACAATTTGTGTAGTTCTACTCAGGTACATCCAGTTATGAGGTGCGATTCAAATAGAGGAGGAGCACACACAGAATATCAATCCTTCAACCCCAACAACGAGGAGGAACAAGTTCAATATATGGGTAATAATAATTCTAGATCTCAAATTAACCCATATAGTAACACTTACAATACAGGTTTGAGGAACCATCCTAACTTTTCATGGGGTGGTCAAGGTAATCAAAGGCCATAACATCCTCCGGGTTTTCAACAACCATCTTACCAACAGGAAAAGAATTCGAACCTTGAGGAGATACTAACAAAGTTTATCTCGGTGTCGAAAACTCACTTTCAAAATACCGAAACAGCATTTAAGAATCAACAAGCGTCGATCCAAGGGCTTGAAACTCAGATAGGACAGCTCGTGAAATTGATTTTGGAACGACCACAAGGTAGCTTGCTGAGTAACACAGAAACTAACCCAAAGGAGCAGCTTAACGCAATTACTGTCCAAGATGAGAAAATGTTAGTGGAACCTGAACCAGAACCAAGGCAAGAAATTGTCGTAACCAAAGGTAAGGATGAGGTAGACCACAATGAGCAGAAACTGGTAAGTATAGAGTACAAACCTCGAGTGCCATACCCCAATGCGACAAGGAAAGACCGTACAGACGAACAAATTGGTAAATTCTTTAAATTATTAAGGAAACTACATATTAACTCACCGTTTATTGAAGCTCTTTCGCAGATGCCAAATGTAGTCAAATTCTTAAAGGAGCTTTTAACAAATAAGCAGAAGTTGGATGAGGCATCACATGTGGAGTTAAATGCAGTGTGCTCAGCCATACTACAGAATAAGCTAGCCAACAAATTGAAAGATGCAGGGAGTTTTACGATTCCTTGTTTAATTGATAGCTTAGATGTTAATAATGATTTGGCTGATTTAGGAGCTAGTATTAATGTCATGCCTTATAAAATGTTTAAACAACTAGGTCTTGGGAAACCCAAACAAACTAGGATGGGCATTTAGTTAGCAGATAAAACCATTAGATTTCCTAGGGGTATTATTGAAGATGTACTCGATAAAGTTGATAAATTTATATTCCCAGTTGACTTTGTTGTTTTAGATATGGATGAGGGTAGTGACGTGCCTATAATTTTAGGAAGGCCCTTTTTAGCAACTACTAGAACCATTATCGATGTTGGTACAGGTGAACTCACACTTCGTGTGGGTGATGAGACAATCACCTTACAAGCTCGCAATTCAAGTAACACATCAAATATCGAGGGTGATTGTATAAATCGTACCACTAAAACTAACCATGTGGTGCAACCCTCTTTGTAGGAAACACATCCAAAAAGCGTACATGAGCCATGTTCAAGTAATAACAAAGGACCCATCTATGAAGAACGAAGGCTAGGAACTAGATGAATGGTGGACATAGAAACTGAGAACACACGATAAACCGAAACTATGCCATGACGAACCCAATGCTTCACCAAATCAACTTAAGGTTGGAGACAAGGTACTACTAGATGCTGCAGACCCTCGCATTACCACCTCTGAACCTAATGGAGAAACCCCTCTTACGGTACTTACCATTTTCCCATACGACACAGTAGAGGTAATTCATCCCAAATTTGGTGCGTTGAAGGTAAACAGTACTCGTCTCAAACCTTATTTTGATAACATTGATAGGAGAAATGAGGAGTGTAAACTCCTCGAACCATCATGACCACACAACAGAGAGGTAAGTCCAGCTTAGACTATAAATAAGCGCTTCTCGGGAGGCAACATGAGCACTAATAGTGTTAACTTCTTTAAATTTTAGTTTTTAACATATAACTCACTAACTGAGTCACTGAACACAGGTTTTCTAGAACCACACGGCCAGGCACACGGGCGTGCCTTAGGCTGTGCCCATACCATGAAAGTTAACACGACCGTGCGAAATGGCCGTGTGAAAATAGGGTAAAATTTTTCCCCAACACGGGAGTCGATAAATTACCACAGTCGTACGACATGGCCGTGGGAGAATTTGCCAAAACAACACGGGCGTGCGACACGCCCTTGTCTAGAGGCCATGGTTGAAACTGAGAAAACAACACGGGTGTGAGACACGCGCGTGCTCACTATCCATGGTCAAGACTGACAAAATAACACGGGCATGGGAGAAGCGAACGAGACAGGACATAGCCGTGCAACACGGCTGTGTGCATCAACACGTCCAATGAACACAGGAGTGGGTCGAAAACCAGACGCACCCAAACCCAAAACCCACAAAAAACACGGGCTGAAATAAGGGCACACAGGCATGCACCACGGCCGTGTGCCCCAATATCTATATAGACCCCCACTATTCATCATCTTTTTCTGCAATCCCTAATCCGAGTCGTCAAAATCTCTTCTTCCCCCACCGACAGGCCACCCCTAGTTTCCCCTTCTTCTTCCCTTTTTCTTCCTCCTCATACCCCTTTTTCCCTTTCTTTTCCATTGTCTCCCCTCTTCTCCCCCTTGTGCACCCCTACTGCAACTCACACGGCCTCACTGCCTAAGCCCGTGGCAGACACACATCACTCCTCAAACGACCAACCTCCTCCCTCTACCAAGCACTATTGTATTTGTCCATTCTTTTTTCTCTATTATCTTCATTTCTTTTACTAACCTTATGTTATTTCTTGTTTTCTTTGACTGTTTTTGATTAATCTTCATATTTCTAATAATAGTCATGCTTATGCTCTTTGTTTCTTATTTAGAAATTTGCCATTTTATTCGATGCATTATGACACATTCATTCATTAGTGTGTTTCCATGAATTTCATGCCTACCCACACCATATTCCATATTATCATTCCTATATGCATTCATTCACTAGGTATATTGTTTAGCACTAATTTCGTATTCCTATTGATAAAAAAATTTGATATGTCTTCCAATTGGGATTTGGTTATGAAATATTTAGTTTCAACCTGCTTGCCTACTTATCCATGCTATTCTGGGGAACAATTTATGACTTTGTCTTTCTATTTATAGGTGTACCATGTCAAATCCACGTGGTAAGAAAATTGGCATCCCCGCTTCAAAAAACTGGAAGGGACTCGAAGCCACATCCGCAAGCGCATCTGCCGAAGTGCGCCACCCCTTCCTAAAGTTTCCCTTGGGACCCCAGGAGAAATTATTCCAGATATTAAGGGCCCAACCCCTAGGTGCAGGTCGTTGTATTGATTGGACTGCTCTAAAGCAGATCCAACTAGCTAACGCGGTCCAGGCTTTCCTAACTACTGAACCATGAGGGCTCTTCTTCGAAATCGTCGAGCCGACTTATCTCGAGCTCACCTTAGAACTCTGCTCGACCTTTCACCTTCAAATAGTTATGACAGAGTTCGATGGTCCCAGAACGGTCCAGTTTTGTCTCAGCAGTTTAGTTCGCCAGTTGAGCGTCCCTGAGTTCGGTATCGCTTTGGGACTATATACGGAAGAGTTCATGGAGGACGACGACTTCGACAGTCTCAATCGCCACATCCACTATTCTCCTTCAAATTGCTGGAAGGACCTAGTCCCTACGTCGGCCACTTACGATCCTAGTCACTCCAAGGCGTCAGCTCTTGCCCCATCCCTGAGGTACTTACACGCCATCTTGGCCCACACTCTAACAAGGCGGCGAGAGAGCACAGACATCGTCAACACTCACGATGCCTAATTTTTATGGAGTATGGTGCATGGGCACGTCTTCGACCTTGCCTATTTCATCACCATTGCCATTCACCATCAGACGGAGCTACATAGGAAGGGTGTCATCTCTATTGGCCCTTATGTGACTCACCTGGCGCGCTACTTCAGCCTTCTCAACACAGCGGCACAATCATCCTCCCTTACTCTCATCAGCCAGATGTCCTCACAAGGCATCTCGAGTATGCTACATATGAGGATGATCGCGAAATGACATGGAATTGACCCTCCCCAATACAACTTGGTCCAGTCTGCCGAGGAGCAGGACCCAGAGGACATTACTAATGATGTCCCTCCACTTCATGAAGACCCACCGTCTCATCCACCACCTATCCATCGTCCAGTTCATACGGTGACATCATACTCTGACATCTTTGAGCGCCTTACTCGATTTGAGCAGTAGTGTTTTCAGCACTTTGATTACATTGATGCTACTCTATATCAGATTTGTCAGTACCTTCACATCTCATCGCCACCACCACCTCGCAAACCATCCGGCGATGACGATGTTTAAAGACTTTTTATTTATTATTTTTATTTTCACTTTTATCTTTATTTATCTTCTTAAAGTACTTTTTAATTTATTTTCCTTTAATACTATTTCATTTTAGGCTTTATAGTTTTTATTGAATAATTTATAGTTTTGGTTATTTCATTATGAACAATAATGCTTCTTTATATTTCCTACAGAGTTCTTGATTTTATCACATTTATAAAGAGCTCTACAGCTCACCATTACTTAGGAACTTGCAACTCCATTGGAAAAGGTTCTCCAAGACTGCCATGTCCTACCCGACGACCATGATAACCTCTTCGCTGGACACTGTGGTTGTGGAACCCAACTCTACCACCACCGGAGTATCTTCCTCTGATCTCATCATTGCCTTGGCCGATTATTCTCTATAAATCCAATTCA
This sequence comes from Gossypium longicalyx, assembly GCA_025698465.1. Classification (NCBI taxonomy): domain Eukaryota; kingdom Viridiplantae; phylum Streptophyta; class Magnoliopsida; order Malvales; family Malvaceae; genus Gossypium; species Gossypium longicalyx. Next base: position 82,676,525 of record CM046997.1, read on the forward strand.
AGGATTTCTTTCATCATTCAGGAAGTTTTACCTCTCTCCCTATCTTATGATTTTATATTTTTCAGTATATCTATCATTGTACATTAAGGAAAATGTGCATCTTAAATGTGGAGGGTTGTTTATATCTTTATCAGAAAAATCCCTGAATTTTGTCTTATTCTCATGTGATCTTCTCATATCATTATTAGAATGAATTTTGATTAATTTATGATTTTTAATGATATGTCTTGAATTAAAACATAGGAATTCAGGCATTGATTGTTTAAACTTTAAGGAATTAGAGAATCAAGCATGATAAGTTGACTTTTGAGAATTATCAATTTTTTTTAGGGTTGTTTCCCCAAGTTTAGGTATTATCTCGAGTTAAAATTCACAAGGTTTAAACATCAAAAAGCCATAATTCTTGTGAGATCTTGAGCCTTTAAGAGCATCTATTATTTCTTTCATGCTCACTTTTATTGTTGCTTTGAGTGCATCAATCTTGATTTGTTATTCTAGAACTTGCTTGATTATGCATGTTAAGACCACACCATTTGATTTGATATGTCAAGATGATAAAGGCACTTAGGTTTAACCCACTCACTCCATAAAAGCCTACCTTCATAATTAACCCTTAGTAAACCCTCTTGAGACTAATAACCCATTCATTGATTTACCTTCCATATTAACCCAATACTCATTATTGCTGAAATCCCCTAAATTATTTTGATCCCTATTTTTGTCGAGATTTGATTTGAATAAATTGCTTACCTACATTTTATCTTTGATAATTAGTCTATGTTACTTGACTTGTTCTAAAAAAAAATTACAATACACACATTAGTAGTAATTCTTTGTTTTTGAGCTTAAGTGTTTAAGTCCATATTCTGAGAAGAAGCTCACATGTATTCAATTGATAATTAGTTATTTTTCTAGTTAGGTAATTTTTTAATTCAATCTCGATTCTAACCTTTTCTTTCAGCTTGTGACCACACCCCCTAACCAAAGCCAAGTTATAACCCTTTAAAGACCTTTTGATTGATGTATCATCTCAATATATAGTGGTGGAGATTTGATTTTCATGCAAGCCTATGGTAATAACTTTTCATATTGACTATTGAGTGCTTTAACTTGGTTTCCTTAAAACACCTCGAGTGATTTGAGTAAATCTCTAGTGAGGATGTGAAACTCTATGATATTTTTAATCAATGATAATTATCTAGATGAGGGGAGACACCTATGTTTTCGTGATAAAATATGCAACTTGGAATGTTTGAAACTTTGATGTTCTTTTAGTTGAATTCTCAATGTATGATTACTTATGGATTATTTTGAGATATCATTAATAAGAATTATAAGTTGAGAAGAATTGATTTTGATTGTGAGTTGAAGATTTTTCTTGAAGACAAGCAAACGCTTAAGTATGGGGGTATTTGATGAACCTTAATTTATACATATTTTTATCCCATGTTTAGAACATTTATGGATGAATTCTCCTTAGAATTGGTGAATTTGATGCTCCTAATCCTTTAATTTCATATTTTATACTTAGGTGAGCATAGGAGAGTAAAAAGAACAAAAAACGGGCTGGAAACGGAGAAAATGGGCCAAAGTAGGAAATCAACACGGCCTGGACTTCCTCACACGGGTAGATCACATGCCCGTGCCCTTTTAGCAGAATTGAGCACGACTTAAACGGGTAGACCACACGGCCGTGTCTATTGAATAGACTCTAACACGGTTTGGAGCAACCGAACACGGGCGTGTCACACGGACGTGTCCCAGTCGAGCCCAAGTTAAGTTCTATTCAGAAAAGGCCACTCTTGAGGGCTTGGAGGCATTAAAAAGTCTATTTAAACACCAGAGAAGGTACAGAGAAGGACACACAGAGTGGGAAGCAGGAATTTCCTCGAAGGAAGCTGATTGATCCATCTCAGAAGCCGAATTCTCCTCAGGACTGAAGATCTCCCTTCAATTTCCCTTCAGGAGTTTTGAGTTTTCTTTATGTTTTGTATTCAATTTTCTTCTGAAATGTTGTCATTTATAATTATGAACTAAATCCCCTAAATACCTAAGAGGAATGAAACTTAAGATGAATCTTGTTATTATTTTCTGAATTGTATGATAAATATTTGACTTGTTCTTAATTATGTGTTCTTAATTCTTGCTTCAATATTTCAGAATATTGATTCAAGTTGATGCAAAAGTCCCTGTCTAAAAGTAAATTTGTCATAATTAAGCGGAGTTGATTGCACACCTAGAGATAGGGTGATAAGATTTTGCCGGATTAGGGTGAAACCTAATAAGGGAATCCATAGATCGAGTTAATGCATTACTAGGGATGTTAATTGGAAAGAGATTTCAATTAATCAACCTAGGGTTAGACGTTGTTAGTCTCGAGAGATATAATAATATAATTTAGGGATTTCTATGGAACAAGTAGAATGAATAAATCGTCTGATTCAGAGTCAAATGACAAGTGAAGTCTAGATGGATTTTCTCTTGGGTATTGTCTTAATCAATCGAATTTCCCAAAAGTATTTTCCTCAATTTTATTTTTCTGAATTCTTAGTTAGTTAATTAGTTTAGATAAAATAATAAAACAAACCCCTTTATTTTTAGGCTAGATAATAAGAAAAGAGTTAATAATAGTACTTTTAGTTCCTTTGGGTTCGACATCCCGGTCTTGCTAAAACTATACTACTGTTGTCGTGATAATAGTTAGTCTTCAAGAACGCTCAAATATAAATTTATTTAAACTTATCACGAACCATCACGATCATTTTGATGCAAGTTTAGTAAGTGGCTTTGTTAATTGTGTTTTAATTATTAAGTATATGTTATATGACGTTTTCGTGTGCATTAATGGAATAGCAAATAAGTAAGCTTGGTTTAGTCAAAATTTATAATAAGGTTGCATGTATATTTGGTCTTGAATAATAAGTAATGAGTTGTTTAATTCCTATGCTTATATTCAACCAGTTGATAATGATTTATGGTTGTATGTTTGTTGATTTCCATGCAACCTGTAATGTTTTGGTTTGGTTTAATATACGTTCATATGTGGTGAATAAAATGATTAATTCTTATGTGTATCCATGAATGTCCGAAAATTGTGTCTCGTTTGGTAATACCTCGAAACCCTATTCCATAGACGGGCACGGGTTAGGGGTATTACATTTGATTGGTATCAAAGCTACGGTTTAGTCGATTCTAGGAGTAACGTAGAGCGTGTGAGTCCAGCTATACATGCCATATTTTATACTGTGACAGTGTGATGACTCTTGACATTTGAAAATGTGTTTTCATATAGTAAATGGATCCCATTCGAGCCATAGCTAATGACGTCGAGAGTATAATGCCTGCTCCCGCGCAAGGGACAGCGTCGGTTGATTCTCGACCAACTTCGAGTAACCAAGAGGGAGAGGCTAAACAAGCCATTTACCAAATGACGAATGATTGGTTTACTCAGTATATCCGAACAAATCCGGCTGCACAATAACCTCCACCCCTGACTAATCCTCGTCCGATACCTGTTATTCCTCAAGTGATTGATCCGTTACGATTACATAAGGCCACTGTTGATAAAATCAGAAAACATGGGGCTGAGGAATTCAAAGCCATTGATGATGATGATGCTGAGCAAGCTGAATTTTGACTCGATAATACTATTTACTTGTTTGATAAATTATCGTGTAACCCTGATGAGTGTTTAAAATGTGCCATATTCTTGCAACGAGACACTGCATATCACTGGTGGAATACACTAGTATCTGTGGTTCCAAAAGAACAGGTGACCTGGGAGTTCTTTCAAATTGAGTTCCATAAGAAATACATCAGCCAGAGATTTATTGTAACACCTCTTACTCGTATTTGACACCGAGATAGGGTATGAGGCATTACCAGACTTAAACATACACAAACATGCAAAATTGGGCCATAAAATTTCATCCAAATTAAAACTTTTCAAATACATGCATATTGTCCCTTATACAGGCCTTCGAGGCCTAAAACAGACATCGGGGTGGTTCGGGACAAAACCGAGAACTTAAGAAAAACTTTATAAAATTTTCCATGCTCAACCTCACACGCCTGTGTGGAGGTATTGCACATGCCTGTGTGTTTAGCACACGCCCGTGTCCAATACTCGTGTGGAATTATTTTTCAATTCGAACCTACAGATGTTTTCACATGGCCGAACACATGCCTATGTCCCTGGCCAGTGTCCCTCACACGGCCTCGACATGCCCGTGTGAACGCCCGTGTCTAAAAACCTGAACATTTTGTTTATGACATCATCATTCATTTTGAGGCACACGGCCAGGGCACACGCACGTGTACTAGGCCGTGTCCTCCACACGGTCGAGACACACTGTCGTGTCTCTAACTGTGTGTTTACTACCATGCATACTTACTTAGAAAATTTGGGTGCAGTGGCCACACGGCTATTCACACACCCATGGGGCAAACCGTGTGTCATACACGGTTTAGACACATGCTCGTGTGTCTACCCGTGTGGACTATTTTAAGGCTATTTTCCAAGCCATTAGTCACCCTCATTCATTCATACACTTAGACATAAGTCATCACATGCATCATGGCATATTTAATCACTCAATTATTCAATTCCATGGCACTTCCATACCAACGTAGTGTCATCTTATGGCCCGTACATTTAGTTATACTACTTAGAATCATTCCACACCAATTTCATGCATTGTTTTACTTGTTACCCAAAACATCAATGTTATGCATCCATGACTATAGTCATTTTAAAACATCGATTCATCCCTTATCTTCAAGCACCTAACTAACACTTCATCAAGCATCCATCAAGCAATAACATATCATATCATCGAGGCATTATCACATGCATACATGCGAAACTAGAATACAACATAAGAATCAAATATAAGCCATATCACATGGCCATTAAAAAATGAATCAACGTCCGATCCCCGAGCTAGCTTGACGGAACTACAAGGAAGAAAATGAGAGGGGAGTAAGCATTTAAGCTTAGTAAGTCCACATGCAAATAATATGCAATAGTAACATGCACCATCATGCAAAATCATAGGAGCATATTCACAATTTCTCATCATTCAAACCTTTTTGGCTTATTTATTTGGTACTCACACATATGCATACGGATTCACTTTTTTGTCACATGTCATCCTTTAGCAAGGCATTACATATGAGAATAATGTACGTACCTGTACATACTTGTAGCATCTTAAATAACTTTACCTAGCCCACCTCAGGGCTTTCATCACATCATTCTTTTTATCAATTGCCAAACTTCTCATTGGATTTCCCATTGAATTACCCGTTGAACTCTTGGAATACCATGGGATACATGGAAACCTGCACCTGAGTGCCATATAAACATGGGTAAAACTCAATAACATGTGTTGCATCCATTTTGAACCTAGACTTCTCAACAAGATTGGATGCTCGCATCTATAATGAACTGGGACCACTCAACAAGCTCAGATGCTACATATCTCGCGAACTTGGACCGCTCAACAAGTTCGGATTAACCACATGTTTCACGAACTCAGACTGCTCAACGAGCTCAGATATCATATGCGTTACGAACTTGGACCGCTCAACAAGTTCGGACTTCTTAATCTCCTAGTGAACTGTCACTTGTATCCTAAACCATTCCTAAGGTTCGAATGGGATTCTTTTACTCATGCACGTAACTTCTTCGGCATACTTGCTAGTGGTGTCGGAATAACATCCATAACTTTTCTCATGCTTGTAATGTCATCAATAAACATAACATATAAAATAATGACATAATGTTAACCATGCAATATCAATGCGTTAAAACATATCATATTGTCACATTATTTACATATGTACTTACATCGGTACAAAATGATAATAATCGAGTCTAATTGTTGTATACTTTATTCTTCCCTCGATCGAGACCTGGTTCACGTCTTTCTTGATCTATAATGCCAAATTTAACCCATTTACTAATCACATTCTTCAAATCAATCCATAACTTATGCTTTGGTACAATTACCCTTTTACCCCTAACTTTTCACTTATTTACAACTTAGTCTTTAGGCTCGTAAAAATGAAATGCATACATTTTCCTTTTTATCCAAGCCTAGCCGAACTCATAAGATGCTCATAGCAGCCCATATTTCCCATTATATCATACATCTCTCTACCCATTTTACAAACTTTACAAGTTAGTCCCTTTTTAGTCATTTTCACTAAAAATCACCTAGCAAAAGATGTTTACCATATCTTAAACATTCATATTCCTCCATTAATCAACAAAACACATGCATATTACACATGGGTAATTTTTCAAACATAAACCCTAGCTTAAAATATAGTTAGAAATGGATAGATATTGTTACCGGGACTTCAAAAATACAAAGAACATTAAAAACAGAGTAAGGAAACACTTATTATTAAGATTGGAAATGTTGAACAAAACCCTAGCTATGGAGTCTTGGTATTTTCGGCAGCTAAGGAGGAAGATGGACAACATTTTCACTTGATTTTTCCCTTTTTATTCTTTTTATTGCCAAATGACCAAAATGCCCTTAGGGTTTTTCTTTTTAATTTTTCCTATGCATGCATCTTTTTGTCCAAAATTATAGAAATTGGTCAAATTTCTAATTAGGACCCTCTAATTCATAATCTAAAGCAAATTTCATGCTTAAAGCTTCTAGAATGCAAGTTTTGCCTTTTATCTAATTTGGTCCCTAAAATACAATTAAACATTTTATGCATAGAATTTCTTCATGAAACTTTCACATAAACATGCATTCATAACATAAACCTCATAAAAATCATAAAATAATTATTTCTATCTCAGTTTTATGGTCTCGAAACCACTGTTCCGACTAGGCCCTAATTCGGGATGTTATAACTCTCCTTCTTTAGGGATTTTCGTCCCCGAAAATCTTACAGGCAAAAAGGTTTGGGTATTGTCTCTTCATATCCTACTCGGGTTTGCATGTAGCCTCTTCAACCCCATGTCTTTGCCACAAAACTTTCACAAGAGCAACACTTTTGTTTCTAAACTGTTTAACTTCCCGGGCCAATATCTTAATCGGTTCCTCACCATAAGTCATATCCGGTGTGATTTCAATCTTTGTCAGCACAATAATATGTGAAGGGTCGGATCTATATCGGTGTAACATGGATACATGAAACACATCGTATATCTTTTCCAATTCAGGCGGTAAAGCCAACCGATAAGCAGCAGGCCATATTCTTTCAGTAACCTCATAAGGTCTTAGAAATTGAGGACTCAACTTGCCATTTCTTCTGAATCTCAAAACCTTTTTCCATTGAGACACTTTTAAGAATACTTTGTCACCAACCTGATACTCGATTTCTTTCCTTTTCAAATCTGCATACGACTTTTGTCTATCCGATATCGCTTTTAAACAATCTTGAAATACTTTCACTTTTTCCTCGGTCTCCTTAATCAAATCTACTCCATGAATCTTATTATCCTTAAGCTCAGTCCAATACAATGGTGTATGACATTTACATCCATACAATGCTTCATAAGGTGCCATTTTCAAGCTCGACTGATAACTATTGTTATAGGCAAATTCAACCAAAGGTAAGTATTTTTTTCCCAACTACCTTAGAATTCAAGAACACAACATCTGAGCATATCCTCAAGTGTCTGAATCATTCTCTCGGATTGTCCATCAGTCTGTAGATGAAAAGTAGTACTAAAGTTCAGCTTCGTACCCAATACTTCTTGTAACTTCTTCCAAAACCGCGAAGTGAATCTTGGATCTCTATCCGAAATAATCGATAAAGACACTCCATGAAGTCTCACAATTTCAGAAATATACAATTCAACTAACTTATCAAGTGAATAATCAAAACGTACCGGTATAAAATGAGCCAATTTAGTCAATCTGTCAACCACAACCTATACAATATCTCTCTTTCTCGGTGTCAATGGTAAGCCTGTCACAAAGTCCATAGTGATTCGGTCCCATTTCCATTCAGGAACTAAAATAGGCTGGAGTAAACTTGAAGGTACGTGGTTTTTAGCCTTTACTTGTTGACATATCAAGCATCTCGATACAAATTCAGAGAGACATATCAAGCATCTCGATACAAATTTAGAGATATCTCTTTTCATACCGTTCCACCAATATATTTTCTTTAAGTCATTGTACATTTTCGTGCTACCTGGGTGAACTGACATGCTTCCATTATGAGCCTCATGAAAATTATTTTGAATCAACTCATTATTCTTTTAAACAGAGATTCTATCATAAAACTTCAAACAACCATCGGAATCTATCTGAAAATTTGATCCGCTGCTCAACTCACACTGAGCTTTCTTAGCTTGTAACTCTTTATCAACTTCCTGAGCATCACAAATTTGTCTAAGAAAGGTCGATCTAGCTCTTAGTTTTGCTAAAATTGTAACATCATGAGATAAGGTCAACCGTGCATTCATAGCTCTCAACAAAGACAAAGACTTTCTACTCAGGGCATCAGCAACCACATTTGCCTTACCGGGGTGATAATCAATCACGAGCTCATAGTCTTTCAACAACTCAAGCCATCTTCATTGCCTCAAATTCAAATCCTTTTGAGTCATCAAATACTTAAGACTTTTATGATCTGTATAGATATGACATATTTCTCCAAACAAATAATGTCGCCAAATCTTCAAAGCAAAAACAATAGCAGCCAACTCTAGATCATGCGTAGGATAGTTCTTCTCGTGTGACTTCAATTGTCTCAAGGCATAAGCTACTACCTTGTCTTCTTACATAAGCACACAGCCTAGTCCACTCAAGGACGCATCACTGTAAATCACAAACTCTTTCCCTAATTCCAGTTGCACTAACACTGGTGCTTCTATCAATAATGCCTTCAGCTTCTCAAAACTCTGTTGGCACTTCTCTGTCCATTCAAACTTGACATCTTTTCGAAGTAGCTTCATCATAGGAGTGACTGTTATATAAAATCCTTTCACAAACCGTCTATAATAACCAGCCAAACCCAAAAAGCTCCTAACTTCAGTCACATTTCTTTGGCAATTTCCATTTGACAATAGTAGAAATTTTACTGGGATCGACTCGTATGCCATCTCCCGAAACAAGGTGGCCTAAAAATCCAACCTCTCGTAGCCAAAACTCGTTTTTGCTAAACTTGGCATATAACTATTTATCTCTTAAAATCTGTAAAATAGTTCTCAGGTGTTCAACTGTTCTGCCTCATCTCTAGAATAAATCAAAATATCATCTATAAAAACCACAACAAACTTATCCAAATATGGCCAAAAGATTCGGTTCATCAAATCTATAAACATGGTAGGAGCGTTCGTTAATCCAAATGGAATACCAAGGAACTCGGAGTGACCATACCTTGTTCTAAAAGCAGTCTTAGGCATATCAGACTCTCTAGCTCGTAACTGGTAATATTCGGACCTCAAGCCTATCTTAGAGAACAATGTCGCTCCTTTCAGTTGGTCAAATAAATCATCAATCCTTGGAAGAGGATACTTATTTTTAATTGTTACCTTATTGAGCTATCGATAATTAATGCATAACCTCATAGAACCATCCTTCTTTTTCACAAATAACATAGGAGCACCCCATGGTGAAAAACTCTGTCTCGCAAAACCCTTGTCAGTCAACTCTTGCAACTATGATTTCAATTCTTTTAGTTCAGTCGGGGCCATCCTATATCGAGAATAGAAATAGGTACTGTACCTAGCATCAGTTCAATACCGAACCCAATTTCTCTATTTGGAGGCAAACCTTACAATTCCTCTGGAAATACATCTACATACTCACACACAACTGGCATTGATTCGATTTTCATCTCAGATTCCTTTGTATTCAACACATATGCTAAATAAGCTCCATACCCTTTTTTCATACATTTCTAAACAGTCATTGAAGAAATTACCATTAGCAACTTACCTGCATCATCTGATTCAACCCGAAGAATCTCATTGTTTCCACATTTTAGTTCCATAACTTTCTATCTACAATTCATTATAACATCATGTAGTGTCAACCAATCCATACCTAGTATGACATCAAATTCATCAAACGGCAACAACATCAAGTCGGCTGGAAAACAATGACCTCTAACCATGAAAGGGCACTTTTTACATACTCTATCAACTATTACATACTTTCTTAATGGATTCGACACTTTAATCATAAATTCTGTAGACTCGACAGGTATATTCATACTAGATGCCAATTTCATACAAACATATGAATGAGTAGAGCCAGGATCTATCAAAGCAATAACATTAGTATCATAGAGAGAAAATTTACCAGTAATTACATCAAGAGAAGTTGCATTTTTACGTACACGTATAGCGTAGGCTCTAGCCGGAGCCCTAGCTTTAGAACTTACTGTTGTTTCTGTTGTCACATTCTTACTACCAGACCCATTCTCGGCATTTCTTAGAGGTCTTCCCTTAGAAACTACGCCACTCAGCCTAGCATTCTGAATACTTTGTTTCTCCATCCTCTCAGGACAATCTTTAATAAAGTGGTCTAGAGAACCACATCTAAAACAAGATCCTTTACTCACTCTACAGTTACCAGAATGATGCCTACCACATTACTAGCATTCAACTCTGGAAAGATAGCATTACGCACACTAGCCACGGGTGTAGCCTAAGGTCTAAAACCCGAATTCTGCTTTCTACGGTTCCCGTATGAATACCTAGCTAACATATGTGAACGAGAGTACACCTCTCTAGATTTCTTAGACTAAGATGGCAATGACTTACTCATATACCTTTTTCTAATGTCTCTAGCTTTAGACTCGGCTTTTCTCCTATCTTTACTCTGCTCTTCGGCTTTACAAGCCCGTTTAATAAGTACCACAAATTCTTTTAACTCAAGAATGCCCACCAATGTCCTTATATCCTCGTTAAGACCATCTTCAAATCTTCTGCACATCTTAGCTTCAGAAGATACACATTCCTAATTGTACTTACTGAGTCTGATGAATTATTTATCATATTCACTAACTGTTATATAGCCCTATTTCAAATCTAGAAATTCCTTACGCTTCTGATCTATAAACCGCTCACTAATGTACTTCTTTCGGAATTTCTCTTGAAATAAATCCCAAGTAACTCTCTCTATAGGTACCACCGATATCAGAGTTCTCCACCAGTGATACGCTGCATCTCTCAACAAGGATATGGCATATTTTAAGCACTCCTTGGGTGTACAAGATAATTCATCAAATACCCTTATCGAATTCTCTAACTAGAACTCTACCCTTTCAAGATCATCATTAGCATTTGCCCTAAATTCCTCAGCACCTTGCTTTCGAATTTTGTCAACCGGTGTTTTGGAAAATCTCATAAATCCCATACCTTGAGGCATCATGGGTGCGGGTTGAGGATTTGGGGGAGGTGGGGGAGGTTGAGCATTACATAAACTAAATGGCATGCGTCTAAATGCAAATGTACCGTACGGGCAGGTGAATGTTGTCTTGTGCTGATCTTTCGGTGCTAGTGTAATCTGATTATACCCCGAGTATCCATCAAGAAAATAGTAGTAGCCTCGCCCTGTGAGTCTATCTAGCATCTGGTCCAAAAATGGCAAAGGAAAGTGATCTTTCCTAGTTGCCTTATTTAGCTTCCGATAGATAATGCAAATTCTCCATCCCATAATCATTCTGGTCGATATCAACTCGTTATTCTCATTTTTAATGACTGTGATACCTCTTTTATTTGGCACGCACTGGACCAGACTTACCCATGAACTTTCTAAAATAGGGTAAATTATACCCGTATCTAACCACTTGATGGTTTCTTTCTTTACTACATCATTTGTAATGGGGTTCAGTCTTCATTGTCCATCAATCGTCCTTTTTTCACTATCTTCAAGGATAATCTTATGCATGCATACAAATGGACTAATACTGCGAATATCGACTATGGTCCATCCGATAGCCTTCTTAAATTGTTTCAACACCATGATGAGTTTCTCTTATTGTTCACTAGTTAATTCTGCTGAAACAATCAGAGGCAAAGTAGAAGCGTTACCTAAATAAACATATTTTAAATGTGAAGTTAGTTCCTTAAGTTCTAATTTAGGTGGCACCTCGATTGACACTTTTGGTTGGGCATAATTCCATTTCTCTAATTCCAAAGATTTAAAACGGGATTGCGGATTAAATCCCTTTTGATTAGCTTCTAACAACGCTAAGTATTCATCCTCCTCTTCATCATTCGAAGGATCTGATGTCAAAATTTGTTCCAACAGATCCTCAACGTAGTTGAGCTCCTTCTCCACTATTAAATCCCCGAAATCGGATACTACAGAATAATCATCAATTATGTCAAGAAATCACATAGACTTAAAAATGGTAAATGTTACCTGGTCATCCTGAACACACATAGTAAGCACGCCCTTCTGGACATCAATAAGGGTCCTTAGTTTGCTAAGAACGGTCTTCCTAAGATAATTGGCAATTATTTGTCTACTTCAAAGTTTAGGATAACAAAATGAGCAGGGAATATAAATTTATCTACACCTACCAATACATCCTCAATTTTTCCTTCTAGATGTGCTAAAGATCGATATGCTAAAAGAAGTATAACCTAGTAGGTCTAACTTCACCTATCCTCAAGTTCCTAAATATTGACATAGGTATCAAGTTAATACTCGCACCTAAGTTACATAATGCCTTACGACAATATGTTGCTCCAATTTTGCAAGGTATGGTAAAACATCTAGGATCCTTCAACTTTAGGGGTAATTTGTCTTGAAGATATAAACTGCATTCCTTTGTCAGAGCTACCGTCTCAAATTTTCCAAGCCTTCGTTTTTTGGACAAGATATCCTTCATTAATTTTACGTAGTTTGGCATCCGCTCAAGTGCTTCAACCAACGGGATGTTGATATGAAGTTGCTTGAGTACGTCTAGGAACTTCTTGAATTGAATCTCCTGTTTCTGCTTTTGAAGTCTTTGAGGGTAGGGTGGTGATGGTTTCTTTACTTGAACTGGTTGATTTTTCTTTTATGGTGATTCTGCATCTAACGGATTTGTTAGTTGATCAGAATTAGCTGGTTCTGAGGTTACTTTGTTAGATTTTGCAGGCTATGGTTCTGATGAAACTAGAATTTCAACATTCAGTTGAACTTCCTCTGAATCTTGAGTGTCAGGTTGCTTCTTTTTAGCTTTGATGGTGTTGGGCTCTACTGTCTTTCCACTCCTCAATGTCAATGCTTTGCAATGCTCCTTCCCTAGATTCCTTGGATTCTCTGTATCACTAGGTAAAGCACCTGGTGGTCGGTTCTTGAGTTCAGTAGCAATCTGGCCCACATGATTCTCCAAATTCCTTAGAGTGGCATCATTTTTTGCCATGTGTGCATTTAATAAATTCTCTAAGCTATTGGATGATTCAGCCGGAGCTGGTTTCTGAACTTGTTAGGGAAAACTAGGCGGCTGGGTTGGTCTAAGTTAGGCGTAAGTGTTACTGGTTCCAGCCCCTTGGTTACTCTAGGAAAAAATAGGGTGATTTCGCCACGATAGGTTACAAAAATTGGATTGCAGTCCTAGCTTTCCTTGATTTTGGTTCTGGTTACCTATGTAGTACATGGATTCTGGGTTTGATGGACATTCTTCGAACAAATGTCCTTCCCCACAATAGACACATGCTATATTTTCAAATTGATTAGGTGGCTGTGTTGCAAAACTATTAGACCCATTAGTAGTAAGATTTTTTAACATTGAAGATATTGATGATACCTTAGATGTGAGTGAAATGAAAGCGTCTACTTCATGTATTCCAGCAACTCGTCTTCCTGATGCTGCTCGATTGGTTGGCTATTAATAATTATTGCTGGCAATCCTTTCAATGATTTCATAAGCCTCATTATAAGACTTAGAAACGAGACAACCATTAGTAGAAGCGTCCACTACCATCCTCGTGTGAGCATTGAGACCATTATAAAATCTCTCAAGATGGATGCAATGTGGGATTCCATGATGAGGGCACTTTCGTAATAATTCTTTATACCTTTCCCATGCCTCATACAAATACTCATCATCCATTTGTTGGAAGGCATTGATCTCATTCCTCAACTTAGCATTCTTGCTAAGCTGGAAATACTTCATAAGGAATCTTTCTGCTAACTCTTGCCATGCTGGAATTGAATTTGGTGGCAATGAGTTCAACCAGGCTCGAGCTCTATCCTTTAGTGAATATGGGAATTGCTTCAATCGTAATGCATCTTCGGGTACTCTGGCAAACTTGAAAGAATCGTTCACCTCCATAAATAGTCTTAAGTGTAGGTGAGGATCTTCGGTAGGCATTCCACTGAATTGGCCCACTGTCTGAAGCATCTGGAACATTACTGGATTCAGCTTGAACTATTGTGCCTCAATTTCGGGACTTCTAATACCCAGATTAAGATCATTAAATATTGGCACGTCATATTGTCTTAAAGCTCTATCCCTATCATCAGCAATAAGGTTAGGATTTTGAGTAGGGTTTGCTCTATTTCCTTGATTTAGATTTTCAAAATTCATCTCTTCAGTCCTTCTCAGATTTGCTTGTCTTCTTCGCTCTCAAAAAGTTCGTTCTATCTTAGGGTCTATAGGGAGTAGGTCAATAATCCGGTCAATACTCATAAACACCTCTAATAATCACAAAAAAAATTAATGAAGTTAAAAATTAAATAGAAAAAATAAACCAAAATGTAAACTAACAAATTCACAAATAACTTTTTAAAACAGTCCCCGGCAACGACACCAAAAACTTGGAACGATGAAAATGTGCATGTGTACACAATCGCAACAAGTAATAAAGTTACAAGTAAATGTCGAGTTATCGTACCCATAGGGACTGTGAAAAGAACTATTTATGAATGTTATTTAAAACACTTTGGTGAGAAAAATATTTTGTTTGAAAAGGGTGATTAAAAACTAAGATTTTAAACTAACTAAACTAAAGAAATAAATCTTAAATACACGATTTCAAAATATGATTTAATCAAGATGACATAATTGTGTTGATTTAATTTCAATTTTTTTAACTTAGAACTATTAAGCTCATGCTTATGCAGTTACGAATAAATTCGCGGCAACTTGGTAATTTGCTAACTTATGAACATATTCACCGACACAAATCCATTCATCTCTTAACATATCCCTATGTTAATTCAAACGATTAAACAAATTTTTGTGACAGCCCTAATTTGACCCTAGTCGGGAAGTGGTTTCGGGACCACAAAATTGAGTCACAAAAATAATTAAATGTTATATTCTGTGATTGTTACATGTGAAAGTGCGTGTGTGAAAATTTCATGCTTTGATTTTGTCATTTATGAGTGAAATTATGAAATAGGACTTATGTGAAAATTTCTGAAAATGCTATAGGCTAATTTGTAGTGGCCAAATAAATAGTAGTGCAAAATAGGAGGATTTGCATGTCAAACCTCCCATTTTATGTGTAGTGGCCGGCCAAGGTGATGGGTATTAGATAATATATGTATTTTAGCATTATAATAGTTATAATGGATGATGGTCATGATGAACAACATGTGCAAATTTTTTTTATTGAAGTTATGACATAGGTATGGCACAAATTAATATATGCCATTTTGTGTCATAAAATGTTTAGGAATAAAGAATAATAAGAATGACAAAAGGGAAGTAAAGGAAGGTTTTTGTTCATTCTTGGTTCTTCATAGGCGAAAATTGAGAGAGCAAATAGGGGAGGAAACCCTTGAATATTCGGTCACTAGGAGGAGGAAAATTGAAGGTAAGTTCTTGGTACTTTGCTTCTATTTTGATGTTCATGGGTTCTTCTTGATTATACCTTAACTCATGAAGCATATTTTTGATTTTTGGTTGTGTTGTGAGCATTCAGTCATGAATTGAAATGAGGGAAATGGTTGTTGTTTCATGTTCTTTTGATGAATAATGGAAGATAGGTGAAGTTGAGCCAAGCAAATGAGCATGCATGTGCCTTAGATGCTAAAGGGGAAAAATCGGCTAACATGTTGTGTGTGAACTTGGATAATATTGAGTAATGTTTGTGCTTTAAAATGATGAAATGGAGTTTATGCTTAAGTGAAATTATAGGTATGTGATGATGGATTTGTGATATGCATGTTTAAATAACATGCATGCAAGGTATGTGTGAAAGAGTGATTTGGTAATAAATCTGCTTGGGACAAAGAGAAAGAACGTGATTTTGGAAAATCACCATAAATTGTGGGAGATGAGTTAGAAGCTGAATAAATTATGTAATTAAAGCTTAATGAGTCTAGTTTGGAGATGAGTCAGAACCTGAATAAATTATGTAATTCAAGCTTAATGAGTCTAGTTTCTTATAAAAGAAACCAAGTAAGCAAAAGGATTGCTGATAATAAGATATTTGAAGTGATGTGGGACAGGGTCAAAATGACTTCTAGATCCCCTGTTCTGTTTTTATAAAATCATTATAAATTGTACAAAAATGGTTATAAGATGAAGTTTATATGGTTATACTCCTTAATGAGTCTAGTTTCAAATGAAATAAATGAGAACATATTTTGAATTCCGTACAATGAGAAATTTGATTCGTAGTGAAGAGTGGTCAGATTAGTCAAATAGTGAAACAAGGGAAACTTTAAGAAAAATCTGGTATTGATTTGCCAGACCAAAAATTCTGAAAATTTTATGGATAAAAGATATATGAGTCTCTTTTTAGGGAAAATTAATGGCACATAATTTGGAGTTTAGTAGCTCCAGTTATAAATGATTTAGTGACTCTTGCTCAGGAAGACAGCTTGCAGTGAAATTATGATTATGTGGTAAATATTGACAAAAATTTGTTAATGAGTTGCTTATTGATTTCTTATAAGCTTACTATGATCAGTAAGTGTGAAAGTCGAATATATATAAATTATATTTATAAAGTGATGCTTGAATAGTTGAATAATGACTAGTTTAAAATCTTTGAATTTGAGCTCAAGAGCATAGAGGGACAAATTCGGATAAGGGAAAAGAGAAAGTAATCGAATAGCCATTGTAATCGTTCGGCAACATTCGAGGTAAGTTCTTAAGTGTTTAAGCTTGATTCCTTTTTATATGCCTAAGAGTTAAATTAATATGGCAAAGAGAATGTAATTTTATTAAGTTAATGTGTCGAATATGTTATGATTTAAGGCTATAACCCGATTATGGGTATTATGCTTAAGTTGAATTGGATTTGGAAATTTGATGCACTAAGTGAGTGTTACAATGAATAAACTATGCCGTATATGTGTTGGTAGAGATATCACGATTTGTGATTATTAAATATCTAAAGGAAACCATGATGTGTATAAAATTATTATTATTAGTCCTTTGTGGTAGCGAAATATGGCTTGGCACTAAAGTGATTAAATGTGAACTTCAATGAGGTAAACTATTAAAAGTGTGGTGCTTTACGACTATGGGCTAATACAATATGTGGATTCATTCCGTAAAGTAAATTATTCAGGTACGAACAACCTAATTAAGTACATGTGAATTAAATGAATTTGATGATTGATGTGAATTGAACATATAAGAAATGGTTTCATGTTTATGTTCAACTATGAGACCTTGTGTTAAATCGACAATCGATTTCATTCAATACATTAAGTTGGTCAGGTATGCGATATGTACTTATGCATGTTAAATCGATTGGAATTGAATCATGAATGTGAATTGAGAAGCATAGGGAAAAATGCCTATGTCATATATGTGAGTAAGGGTAAAACCATCGTAAATTATCGATAAGGATGGGCTATGTACGGAACCAACTTATAACTGCTAGTTTGAAAGGGTGTGTGCGAATCGGTGAGCAATATGTATATATTAGGTGAACTGTGACCTTTTGGTTCTACTTGAATTAAGTTGTGCGATAAATAATTTATGTATACGACTTATAGTTGAATGGTCACTATGGGTTAAGTTTGAATGGTGAAATGGATATGTGATATTTATGTATGACTTTTGAACCGAAATGTAAATGGTGGTGTTCATATGGAGCTTATATCCAAATGTAGCAAATGACTACTAATGTGATATGTTGAATGAGATGTGTTAATATATGATTAAATATGCATGATATTTGATGTGTATCAGGGCTTAAAGACCCATGAGCTTCGTCTTTGGGAATTATCAGGGTTAAATCCGCATGAGCTTCATCTTTGGTATTATATCCAGGTTAAATCCCATGAGCCGTGGCTTTGGTATTATATCCGGATTAAATCCGCATGAGCCTAGTGCTGGTATTATATCCGAGTTTAAAGTACCGTAGGCTTCGTCTTTGAGTGTTATGTTGGGTTTTATACCTCGCAGGCCAAGTGTTGGTGAATTTGATAAAGTATATGACTATGAGATCCTATGCTAAGATGATAAATTGAACTCGTATTACACATTAAGTGATTCAGGTATGTGATATATATATATATATATTATATGTGAGACTGATCTGACGGGAATTAAGAATGTGTAATGAGAAGCATATGAAAAGATGTTGTAAATTCATATGTATATTTGTATATGTGTGCATTCAGTTATTATGCAAAGTTACAAGATAGTTTTCGATATGCCATTTAATTATGGATGCTGTAAGTAAGTGTGGGTAAGAAATGATACACTAATGAAATTTGAAAGAATTAAAGTTAATCCGGAAGCTTGTAAATACTATGTTTATATGAGTTTGAGTATAAACGGAGTAAAATGATATGTGTTTGTGCATAATCAGCCAAATAGTATTGTACTCAGAAAGTGATATGTGATTTCGAACATTAGGTTTGTTTTTTTTAAGTTCAGCTTTTTAAATTGCTTAAGACTTACTAAGCTTATGAAAGCTTACTTTGAATGTTATGTTTCTCTGTTTATTTTTGTAGATCGTTGACTCTTACTATTATCTCGGGGATCGTCAGCACTTCGTCACACTATCTACTATTGTAGTAATCATTTGATTTGGACTTAGCTTATGGTATGTATAGGATAGACTATAAGTAGAATGATATTTTGACTATTGTATATAAGCCATGCGAATATGGCATCTTATGGAAGTTTACTTTTATAAGTTTTAAATTCGATCTTTGTTTGTGTCTATTAGTTATTTAAATAAATGATCTTTTATTTAAGAAAGGGTTAAAAATTTTACTGTTCTGATCCGATTCCTAATTTCTAGTAATGTCTTGTCCTATTCCGACAACGGATACGGGATAAGGGTGTTACAATTTTATTGGTATCAGAGCCACGGTTTAGTCGATTCTAGGACTAACGTAGCACGTGTGAGTCTCGCTATATATCCCATAAAGTGATAAAATGATAGTGTGATGATTTCTTACAGTTAAAATGTGTTTTTCGTAATATAATGAATTCTGATCCCGATCAAGCTGTAGCAGATGGTATTGAGAGGATTGAAACATGCTTATGATGTGTCAAAATTGAGAAAGGTATGAATAGAAGTATGATATACATTTGAAGTATTGAAATGCAAAGTAATTTTGCTGAATGTGTTATGAAATAAATATGGAAAAGTATACTAGGATAATAGTGATGTATATTGTATGCATGAGAAGTTATATTTTGGTTTAGGATTTTATGTAAATGGGCGAAATATATATATATATATATATATGTCATCTATTAGAGATGGAATTGCTGTGTAGTTTAGGCTTTGTTAATGTTATATATGATGTTATGTTTTAAATATGTGAATGAAAACTTTGAAGAGAAAATAATGTATTTGGAATGAGCCTACATGTAAATGATATCTATGATATAATGTCAAGGTGTATATGATATGTATTTATTGAAATGAAGTAAGTGAATTACAAATATGATATGCAATATGAAATGTATTAAAATGTGAATAAATATGCATGAAACTCGGTGATGTGTATTCGGGCCTTCGTGCCTAGCAGGCTTCGTGCCGGTGATGTGTATTCGGGTCTTCGTGCCTAGCAGGCTTAATGTCAGTGATTCGAGCAAGGTTTAAGTGTTCATTACTATATGAATTCAAAGTTAAATGAAAGAATACGTTTAAAGTGTACATATATGATGTTTTATAGACTTGGTTAAGTCATTTCAATGTGTAATAATGAATGAATATGAGCATTATGTGTGCGAATGATTAGAGGCACTGTGTGTGCAAATTCCTTTAATCGAGCACTATATGTGCGAGATCGGTAATTGAGGCACTGTGTGTGCGAATTCCTTTAACCGAGCACTATGTGTGCGAGATCGGTAATTGAGGCACTGTGTGTGCGAGTTCTTCAACCGAGCACTATGTGTGTGAGATCGGGCAGTGGGCACTAAGTGTGTGAAATGAGATTCATGTAAGACCTCGTCTGGGATGAAGGCATTGATTTGAGATGTTGTGTAAGACCATGTCTAGGACATGGCATCGACTCGCTATGTGATAACATGTAAGACCATGGTCGGACTATGGCTTTAAGTAAATGACATACTCAGAAAGTACGACGCTCTTTAAATTGACAAATGTTAGGAAGTAGAATTGAAGTTAGATGTTGAATTTTAATTAGATACTGATATTCGGTATTTGAGTTTGAATTGGGGATTAATAGATATAAATTGACGATTGATTATTGTTTCGGCTATAATTTTGTTATAAGTGGATAAAAAGAAAAAAAAAATGGTGGATATGTTGTTAAGGAATGGATTTATGTTATATGTACACTTAAGTGCTTAGTTGAAAATGTGTTATGGATTTAGTCTATGAGATTCTCGGTATATGAAGTTATATGTGCTATTGCTGAATGGACACTATTTTGTTAATCTTGTTCAAGAAATTATTTTGATTAAGTTCCGACATTCAAAATTTTGTAAGAATTTTTTATGAATGATGATAATTTTGGATATACGAGTTATGCACTAGAATAAATCTCATACCAGTGTATTATATTAGGCTTTATGCCTATTCGACTGTATACGGGTAACGTTAACTATGATTGAATGTGATAAATGAACTAAATGTTCAGGTACGTGGAAGTTGACTTTTCTTTTGGAAATGAGTTAAGTTGAATATTGAGATGTGATAAAGTTATAAAGGATATTCATTGGGATGTTTGAGAATATGTATACTTTCGGCCAGGTTACGGCTTATACATGAATGAAAATGTGGGTTATGAATATGTGAGTTGATGTTATGTATTATACATGTTAATATGTAATTTATATGTGTTTGAAATGCAAGTATAAATTCAATTAAGTGATTATTGCTTATGAAATCACGAAAATGCGATGTATGTGTATACTTGTAGAAATGTTTATGTATTTGTTTTAAGATAAGAAAGTGATTTTATAGATCGATGTGAAAGCAGTAATGAATTACAATTGTTATTGATGAGCTAATGTGTATATGGACATAATTCAATAAGAGGACGTTATCCTAACCTAGTCACTATAATTCAATAAGAGGACGTTATCCTAACCTAGTCGCTACTAAGATTTTTGGTGACGAAAATCCCTAGGGGGGAGAGTTGTGACAGCCCTAATTTGACCCTAGTCGGGAAGTGGTTTCGAGACCACAAAATTAAGTCACAAAAATAATTAAATGTTATATTCTGTGATTATTACATGTGAAAGTGCATGTGTGGAAATTTCATGCTTTGATTTTGTCATTTGTGAGTGAAATTATGAAATAGGACTTATGTGAAAATTTCTGAAAATGCTATAGGCTAATTTCTAGTGGCCAAATAAATAGTAGTGCAAAATAGGAGGATTTGCATGTCAAACCTCCCATTTTATGTGTAGTGGCCGGCCAAGGTGGTGGGTATTAGATAATATATGTATTTTAGCATTATAATAGTTATAATGGATGATGGTCATGATGAACAACATGTGCAAATTTTTTTTATTGAAGTTATGACATAGGTATGGCACAAATTAATAAATGCCATTTTGTGTCATAAAATGTTTAGGAATAAAGAATAATAAGAATAACAAAAGGGAAGTAAAGGAAAGTTTTTGTTCATTCTTGGTTCTTCATAGCCGAAAATTGAGAGAGCAAATAGGAGAGGAAACCCTTGAATATTCGGTGACTAGGAGGAAAATTGAAGGTAAGTTCTTGGTACTTTGCTTCTATTTTGATGTTCATGGGTTCTTCTTGATTATACCTTAACTCATGAAGCATATTTTTGATTTTGGTTGTGTTGTGAGCATTCGGTCATGAATTGAAATGAGGGAAACGGTTGTTGTTTCATGTTCTTTTGACGAATAATGGAAGATAGGTGAAGTTGAGCCAAGCAAATGAGCATGCATGTGCCTTAGATGCTAAAGGGGAAAAATCGGCTAACATGTTGTGTGTGAACTTGGATAATATTGAGTAATGTTTGTGCTTTAAAATGATGAAATGGAGTTTATGCTTAAGTGAAATTATAGGTATGTGATGATGGATTTGTGATATGCATGTTTAAATAACATGCATGCAAGGTATGTGTGAAAGAGTGATTTGGTAATAAATCTGCTTGGGACAGCAGCAGTAACGTTATTTTAGAAAATCACCATAAATTTTGGGAGATGAGTTAGAAGCTGAATAAATTATTTAATTAAAGCTTAATGAGTAGTTTCTTATAAAAGAAACCATGTAAGCAAAAGGATTTCCGATAATAAGATATTTGAAGTCATGTGGGACAGGGTCAAAATGACTTCTAGATCCCCTGTTCTGTTTTTATAAAATCATTATAAATTGTACAAAAATTTTTATAAGATGAAGTTTATATTCTTAGACTCCTTAATGAGTCTAGTTTCAAATGAAATAAACAAGAACATATTTTGAATTCTGTACAATGAGAAATTTGATTCGTAGTGAAGAGTGGTCAGATTAGTCAAACAGTGAAACAAGGGAAACTTTAAGAAAAATCTGGTATTGATTTGCCAAACCAAAAATTCTGAAAATTTTATGAATAAAAGATATATGAGTATCTTTTCAGGTAAAATTAACAGAACTTAATTTGGAGTTTCGTAGCTCCAGTTATAAATGATTTAGTGACTGTTGCTTAGGAAGACAGCTTGCAGTGAAATTATGATTATGTGGTAAATATTGACAAAAATTTGTTAATGTGTTGCTTATTGATTTCTTATAAGCTTACTATGATCAGTAAGTGTGAAAGTCGAATATATATATTATATTTATAAACTGATGCTTGAATAGTCGAATAATGACTAGTTTAAAATCTTTGAATTTGAGCTCAAGAGCATAGAGGGACAAATTCGGATAAGGGAAAAGAGAAAGTAATCGAATAGCCGTTGTAATCGTTCGGCAACATTCGAGGTAAGCTCTTAAGTGTTTAAGCTTGAATCCTTTTTATATGCCTAAGAGTTAAATTAATATGGCAAAGAGAATGTAATTTTATTTAGTTAATGTGTCGAATATGTAATGATCTAAGGCTATAACCCGATTATGGCTATTATGCTTAAGTTGAATTGGATTTGGAAATTTGATGCACTAAATGAGTGTTACAATGAATAAACTATGCCATATATGTGTTGGTAGAGATATCACGATTTGTGATTATTAAATATCTAAAGGAAACCATGATGTGAATAAAATTATTATTATTAGTCCTTTGTGGTAGCCAAATATGACTTGGCACTAAAGTGATTAAATGTGAACTTTGATGAGGTAAACTATTAAAAGTGTGGTGCTTTAAGACTATGGGCTAATACGATATGTGGATTCAGTCCGTAAAGTAAATTATTCAGGTACGAACAACCTAATTAAGTACATGTGAATTAAATGAATTTGATGATTGATATGAATCGAACATATAAGAAATGGTTTCATGTTTATGTTCAACTATGAGACCTTGTGTTAAATCGACAATCAATTTCACTCAATACATTAAGTTGGTCAGGTATGCGATATGTACTTATGCATGTTAAATCGATTGGAATTGAATCATGAATGTGAATTGAGAAGCATAGGTAAAAATGCCTATGTCATATATGTGAGTAAGGGTAAAACCATCGTAAATTATCGATAAGGATGGGCTATGTACGGAACCAACTTATAATTGCTAATTTGAAAGGTTGTGTGCGAATCGGTGAGCAATATGTATATATTAGGTGAACTGTGACCTTTTGGTTCTACTTGAATTAAGTTGTACGATAAATAATTTATGTATATGACTTATAGTCGAATGGTCACTATGGGTTAAGTTTGAATGGTGAAATGGATATGTGATATTTATGTATGACTTTTGAACCGAAATGTAAATGGTGGTGTTCATATGGAGCTTATATCCGAATGTAGCAAATGACTACTAATGTGATATGTTGAATGAGATGTGTTAATATATGATTAAATATGCATGATATTTGATGTGTATCCGGGTTTAAAGACCCATGCAGCTTCGTCTTTGGAATTATATCCGAGTTAAATCTCATGAGCTTCGTCTTTGGTATTATATCCGGGTTAAATCCTGCAGGCTTCGTGCTGGTATTATATCCGGGTTAAATCCCGCAAGCCTAGTGCTGGCATTATATCTGAGTTTAAAGTCCCGTAGGCTTCGTGCTGGTGTTAAGTTCGAGTTTTATACCTCGCAGGCCAAGTGTTGGTGAATTTGATAAAGTATATGACTACGAGATCCTATGCTAAGATGATAAATTGAACTCGTATTACACATTAAGTGATTCAGGTATGTGATATATATATTATATGTGAGATTGATCTGACGAGAATCAAGAATGTGTAATGAGAAGCATATGAAAAGATGTTGTAAATTCATATGTATATTTGTATATGTGTGCATTCAGTTATTATGCAAAGTTACAAGATAGTTTTCAATATGCCATTTAATTATGAATGTTGAAAGTAAGTGTGGGTAAGAAATGATACACTAATGAAATTTGAAAGAATTAAAGTTAATCAGGAAGCTTGTAAATACTATGTTTATATGAGTTTGAGTATAAACGGAGTAAAATGATATGTGTTTGTGCATAATCAGCCAAATAGTATTGTACTCAGAAAGTGTTATGTGATTTCGAACATTAGGTTTGTTTTTTTTAAGTTCAGCTTTTTAAATTGCTTAAGACTTACTAAGCTTATGAAAGCTTACTTTGAATGTTATGTTTCTCTGTTTATTTTTGTAGATCGTTGACTCTTACTATTAGTTCGGGGATCGTCAGCACTTCGTCACACTATCTACTATTGTAGTAATCATGTGATTTGGTCTTAGCTTATGGCATGTATAGGATAGACTATAAGTAGAATGATATTTTGACTATTGTATATAAGCCATGCGAATATGGCACCTTATGGAAGTTTACTTTTATAAGTTTTAAATTCGATCTTTGTTTGTGTCTACTAGTTATATAAATAAATGATCTTTTATTTAAGAAAGGGTTAAAAATTTTACTGTTCTGATCTGATTCCTAATTTCTGGTAACGTCTCGTCCTATTCCGGCGACGGATACGGGATACGGGTGTTAAATTTTAATAGGAAAACATTTTATGGCACATACATACTCATTAAATTGAACTAATCTCTTGAATATCCCTATGTCAATTCAAACGATTAATTAAATCTAATAAGCACATAAAAGACTATGTGAGGTAACAAGGTATCCCTACCTTGAAATAGTTTAATCATAATAATCTTGCAAGTTATGCAAGGCAAGTGTATCGCCAAATACATTGCTAATTTAACCTTCAGCTACCTTAGAAGAATAAACATGCACTGATTAAGTATTATGTCCATTAACTACAACTTCAATCCGTTTAAATAATTAATTCATTAGCTACCTCACAATTGTAATGTAAGAATAACTTAAGCATGATTTACTTAATCAAGCATTTTACCGATGCCTATAACAACATAAACACAATTTTAATAATTTAAGCAGATGAAATGAAATCAAACCAACACAAATTAAATTCAAGCTAAGCTGATTAAATTAACCATTCCATCAACATAAATATTCATAGATATGTTTATCATAACAACAACAAAAATTAAAGAGATGGGGAACAAGAATCAAATCTGGTGTTTTTCCGAGGCTGGACTAGTTTGCTCCGTCTATATTCTTTGTTGTCCTCGCTGATCAAGGCTGCTATGAACACTTCAATGTAATTGCGCCAAAATGTGTAAAGAATAACAGTTTCGCGAGGGGAGCAATCGACACAAGAGCAAGGGATTTTGGAAGGGAAAATGAGAGGAGAAAGTGAGAGAGGAGAGAAGAGATGTGAATGAATTGAGGTGTGTTTTGAATGATCAGCCAATGGGGGTTTTTATAGCTGAAGAGGACTCTAAAAATAGCTAAAATTATCAGCCAAAGAGCCCTCCCTTGGCCGTCCACACAAGTGGCAAAGTTGATGCTTTCAACTTTGCTAAATATAGCTTGGGGCAAATCCATAAAGCCACCAATTGTAGAAGGGCTTGAATGCAACTTTCACAAGTCTTCAATGGATTCTTTGCAAGCTTAATTAATCAGATAATAAGCTGATTTGGGGCAGCATATGGACAATTTTGGGCTGCCCAATCCTTGGCTGATTCAGTTCAATCGGTTCGGTTCAACTGGACCACTTTTCTCATAATTAATTAATAATAATTTATTTAGCCCAAACTAAATTGGGTATAAATTAAAATTAATTATATTATGAATTAATACACATAATTGGACCTTCTTATGCTGGAAATTAATTCGCCTTGATACTTTAAATTGCTTCTCGGTTTTGTGCTTCTGGTAGTGTCTGCAGAGCTACTTTTCGCCCTTTGTGCAAATCTGCCAAAAATAACCAAAATTTATCAAAAATAATTATAAAATTAACTAAATTTCAACATGTTCATATTTTAAGTGCAGTTTAATTATTTTATAAAATTTAATTATTTTTTGACAAGAATTTAATCGAATTCGCATGAATTTAAGTTAAAAAGGGTATGAAAAAGTGTGTAAATTGTTGTGTTTCCAGTCCTCCACACAGTTGAGACATACGGCGGAGTCTCTACCCGTGTGTTTACTACCATACATATTGACTTAGAAAATTTAGGTGCAGGGGACACACGGTTATTCAACATGCCCACGGGGCAAACTGTGTGTCACACACAGTTTAGACACATTCCCGTGTGCCTACCCATGTAGACTATTTTAAGGCTATTTTCCAAGCCATTTGTCACCCTCATTCATTCATACACTTAGACATAAGTCATCACATGCATCATGGCATATTTAATCACTCAATTATTCAATTCTATGGCACTTCCATACCAACGTAATGTCATCTTATGGCCCGTACATTTATTTATACTACTTAGGATCATTCCACAACAATTTCATGCATTGTTATACTTGTTACCCAAAACTTCAATGTTATGCATCCATGACTATAGTCATTTTAAAACATCAAGTCATCCCTTATCTCTAAGCACCTAACTAACACTTCATTGAGCATCCATCAAGCAATAACATATAATATCATCCAGGCATTATCACATGTATGCATGGGCAATTAGATTACAACCTAAGGATCAAATATAAGCCATATCACATGACCATTACAAAATGAATCACTATCATTATAGGCCTTCACAATTTGGCCAACTAGCATGTCACGTATCACAAAATAACCAAGTCCCCTATACATGCCATACTCAAAATAATACATTTACTATACCAAATGATCTTTTGATAGTGTGATCGAATGCTTCGATAACGTTCGATGCCCAAGCTAGCTTGACAAAACTACAAGGAAGAAAATGAGAGGAGAGTAAGCATTTAAGCTTAGTAAGTCCACATGCAAATAATATGCAATAGTAACATGCACCATCATGAGCATATTCACAGTTTCTCATCATTCAAACCTTTTTGGCTTATTTATTTGGTAATAACATATACACATACGAATTCACTTTCTTGTCACATGTCATCCTTTAGTAAGGCATTACATATGAGAATAATGTACGTACCTGTACATACTCGTAGCTTCTTAAATAACTTTACCCAGCCTACCTCGGGGCTATCATCACATCATTCTTCATATCAATCACCAAACTTCTCATTGGATTTCCCATTGAATTACCCGTTGAACTCTTGGAATACCATGGGATACACGGAAACTTGCACCTGAGTGCCATATAAACATGGGTAAAACCCAATAACATGTGTTGCATCCATTTTGAACTTGGACAGCTCAACGAGCTTGGATGCTTGCATCTATAATGAACTGAGACCACTCAATGAGCTCAGATGCTACATATTTCGCGAACTTGGACCACTCAACAAGTTCGGATTAACCATATATTTCACGAACTCGGACTGCTCAACAAGCTCGGATATCATATATGTCACGAACTTGGACTGCTCAACAAGTTCGGACTTCTTAATCTCCTAGTGGCATGTCACTTGTATCCTAAACTATTCCTAAGGTTCAAACGGGATTCTTTTACTCATGCACGTAACTTCTTCGTCATACTTGCTCGTGGTGTCAGAATAACATCCATAACTTTTCCCATGCTTGCAATGTCATCAATAAACATAACATATAAAATAATGACATAATGGTAACCATGCAATATCAATGCGTTAAAACATATCATATTGTCACATTATTTACATATGTACTTACCTCGGTATAAAATGATAATAATCAAGTCTAATCGTCGTATACTTTATTGTTTCCTCGGTCGAGACCCGATTCACATTTTCTTGATCTATAATGCCAAATTTAACTCATTTATTAATCACATTCTTCAAATCAATGAATAACTTATGCTTTGGTACAATTACTCTTTTACCCCTAATTTTTCACTTATTTACGATTTAGTCCTTAGGCTCGTAAAAATGAAATGCATACATTTTCTTTGTTATCCAAGCCTAGCTAAACTTATAAGATGCTCATAGCAGCCCATATTTACCATTATATCATACATCTCTCTACCCATTTTACAAACTTTACAAGTTAGTCTCTTTTTAGCCATTTTCACTAAAAATCACCTAGTAAAAGATGTTTACCATGTCTTAAACATTCATATTCCTCCATTAATCAACAAAACCCATTCATATTACACATGCGTAATTTTTCAAATATAAACCCTAGCTTAAAAGATAGCTAGAAATGGATAGATCATGTTATCGGGACTTAAAAAATACAAAGAACATTAAAAACCGACTAGGGAAACACTTACTATTAAGCTTGGAAATGTTGAACAAAACCCTAGCTACGGAGTCTTGGTATTTTTGGCAACTAAGGAGGAATATGGACAACATTTTCACTTCATTTTTCCCTTTTTATTCTTTTTATTGCCAAATGACCAAAATGCCCTTAGGGTTTTTCTTTCCAATTTTTCTTGTGCATGCCCATTTTAGTCCAAAATTATAAAAATTTGTCAAATTGTTAATTAGGACCCTCTAATTCATAATCTAAAGCAAATTTCATGCTTAAAGCTTCTAGAATGCAAGTTTTACCTTTTATTTAATTTGGTCCCTAAAATGCAATTAGACATTTTATGCATAGAATTTCTTCATAAAACTTTCACACAAACATGCATTCATAACATAAACCTCATAAGAATCATAAAATAATTATTTCTATCTCCGGTTTGTGGTCTCAAAACCACTGTTCTGACTAGGCCCTAATTCGGGATGTCACATTTATCAACTAGAAACGCAAAGAATTTCTAGAGTTGAAATAGGGTCGTATGACTATGAGAGAATATGAGCGGAAATTTGTGAGACTCAGCAGATATGCCCGTGAATGTGTATCGACTGAAGCTATAATGTGTAAAAGATTCGAAGATGGGTTAAATGAAGACATTAAATTGTTAGTTGGCATTCTTGAAATAAAAGAGTTTGTTGTACTTGTTGAGCGAGCATGCAAAGCCGAAGAGCTCGAGAAAGATAAAAGAAAAGATGACTTTGAAGCTAGAGATTCACGTAACAGATCATAGAGTAAGTTATTTTAGTCGGCGTCAAAGAGATTCCAAGATGATTCTAGCCGTTCAAGGGCTACTGTGGGTTATTCTAGATGTGATCGGGATAGACCACCTGTGAGTTCAAAAGCTACCTCAGTAGCTAGTGTTGGTAACGTTAGATCAAATCAACCAGAGTGCAAACATTGAGGTAAACAACATCCCAGCAGTTGTAAATTGTATGATTGAGCTTGTTTTAACTGTGGATCGATGGATCACTTCATCCGTGAATGTCCTGAATTGGTCGAGCAAGATACAGTGAAAAATACGAGATAAGGTAATATTACAGCTCGAGGTAGACAACCAAGAAATACGGGTAACTTGAGTAGCAATCAGAGAAGGAGTAAAGATACAACAGTTAGATTTGAGGCTCGTGCACCTGCCAGAGCCTATGCTATACGCGCACGCGAGGAGGCTTCATCCCCGGATGTTATTACTGGTATATTCACTCACTATGATACTAGTGTAATTACATTGATTGATCCCGGTTCGAATCATTCTTATGTATGTGAGACCTTAGTATCCAGTAAGACTTTGCCTGTTGAGTCTACTGAGTTTGTGATTAGAGTATTAAACCCCTTAGGCTGGTGTGTTTTGGTCGATAAAGTGTGCAAGAGTTGTCCATTGATGATTCGAGATTTAGCTTTTCTGACTAATTTGATGATGTTTCCATTTGACGAGTTTGATATAATTCTGGGTATGGATTGGTTAACTATGCACTTTGTTATTGTGAACTGCAAACAGAAGACGGTTGATTTATGATGCTAGAATGATGAGATTATTCGGATTGAATCTAATGATCTGAATGGTTTACCAGCAGTAATATCTTCGATTTTAGCTCGAAAATATGTGAGAAAGGGTTGCGAAGCTTACTTTTCTTATGTGATCGACTCTAAAATGACCGAAAAGAAGATTGAATCAGTACAAGTTATGTGTGAGTATCCAGATGTATTTCCTAAAGAGTTACAGGGTTTACCGCCGATACGAGAGGTAGAGTTTGGTATTGAATTAGTGCCGAGGACGACTTTGATTTCAATAGTTCCGTACAGAATGGCACCGACTGAATTAAAAGAACTAAAAGCTCAGTTGCAAGAGTTGACGGACAGAGGTTTTGTGCGATCGAGTTTTTCTCCCTAGGGTGTACCAGTTTTGTTTGTGAAAAAGAAAGACGGAACTATGAGAATGTGCATTGATTAAGGTGACCATAAAGAATAAATATCTATTTCCACGAATTGACGACCAGTTTGATCAGTTAAAGGGGCTACAGTGTTTTTGAAAATAGATTTGAGACCAGGCTACTATTAGTCACGAGTTAAAGACTTCGATATGCCAAAAACTACTTTCCAAATGAGGTACGGACACTATAAGTTTCTGGTTATGCCTTTTGGACTTACTAATACACCTACTATTTTCATGGATTCGATGAACCGGATATTCAGACAGTATTTAGATCAATTTGTGGTTGTGTTCACAGATAACATTTTGATATATTCCCATGATGAAACTAAGCATGCCGAACATCTAAGACTTGTGTTACAGACTTAGTGAGATAAACAGTTGTATGTGAAGTTCAGTAAATGTGAGTTCTGGTTACACGAAGTCAGTTTTCTTAGACATGTTGAATCAGCATCAGGTATTTGGGTTTATCCCAGTAAAATTTTGGCTATACTTGATTGGAAACCTCTGAAAAATGTTTCTGAAGTCTAAAGTTTTCTAGGACTTGCTCGTTACTACAGACGGTTCGTGAAAGGTTTCTCTATGATTGCAAACCAGATAATAAAGCTATTACAAAAAGATGTTAAATTTGAGTGGTTAGAAAAGTGTCAAAAAAAGTTTTGATCAGTTGAAAGTCCTTTTGACTGAAGCCCCAGTGTTAGTTCAGCCAGAATCGGATAAAGAATTTGTTATTTATAGTGATGCATCTTTAAATGGTTTGGGCTATGTTTTGATGCAGGAAGGCAATGTCATAGCTTATGCCTCGAACAATTTAAGCCAGACGAAAAGAATTATCTGACGCACAATCCAGAATTGGCAACTATTGTGTTTGAATTAAAAATATGGTGCCACTACCTGTTCAATGAGAAATGTCACGTTTATTCTGATCACAAAATCCTGAAATATTTGATGACTTAAAAAGATCTGAATTTGAGACAGCGTCGATGGTTAGAGCTGTTAAAAGACTACGAGTTTGTGATTGACTACCATCTGGGAAAGGCTAATGTTGTTGGTGATGCTCTAAGTCGAAAATCACTGTTTGCTTTGTGTGTAATGAATGTGCATATGGTTATGTTTGATGATGGTTCGATTATAGCTGAGTTAAAAACAAGGCCATTATATATTCAACCTATTTGTGATGCTCAGAAAGTTGATAACGATTTGTTAGCAAAATGGCGCCAGTGTAACATGAATGTTGATTTAGAATTTTGAGTTGATGCTGAGGGTTGTCTGAGGTTCAGAAACTGAATATGTGTTCCAAGAAATCCAGAGTTGATTCAAATGATTTTGAATGAAGCTCATAATAGTAGATTATCCGTTCATCTAGGTAGTACGAAAATGTATAATGATTTGAAACAGTTTTACTGGTGGCATGGTATGAAACGAGACATTTCTAACTTTGTTTCAAAATGTTTAATATGTCAGCAAGTTAAAGCCGAACATCAGGTACCTTCTTGATACCTGATTGGAAATGGGACAGAGTTACGATGAATTTTGTATCCGGTTTGCCATTAACACCGAGCAAGAAAGATGCAATCTGGGTTATTGTGAATAGATTGACTAAATCGGCTTATTTTGTTTTGGTTCACACAGATTACTCACTCAACAAGCTTGCTGAGTTGTATATTTCCTAGATTGTGAGATTGCATGGAGTACCTACTTCTATTGGTTCGGATAGAGATCCGAGGTTTACATCGTGATTTTGGTAAAAATTGCAAGATACACTAGGTACGAAATTACATTTTAGCACTACTTTCCATTCAAAAATAGATGGTCAGTCTAAATGAATCATTCAGATACTTGAGGATATGTTGAGATGTTGTATTCTTGAGTTCAAAGGTACGTGGGAACGATACTTGCCTCTAATTGAATTTGCATACAATAATAACTTACAATCGAGTATCAAAATGGCACCTTATGAGGCTTTGTACAGTCATAAATGTCGTACACCATTGTATTAGACTGAGCTCAGTGAAAATAAGTTACACGGGGTCGATTTGATCAGAGAGACTGAACAGAAAGTAAAAGTGATCCACGAAAGTTTGAAATCAGTGTTAGATCATCAAAAATCGTATGCGGACTTAAAGCGAAAAGATATAGAGTTTCAGATCAGGGACAAAGTGTTTTTACAAGTCTCGCCGTGGAAGAAAATTCTCAGATTCGATTGTAAAGGTAAATTGAGTACGAGATTTATTGAACCGTATGAGATTATTGAGTGTATCGGGCCGGTTGCATATAGACTGTTGTTGCCACCTGGGTTAGAAAAGATTCATAATGTATTCCATGTTTTGATGCTTCATAGATATCGATCTGATCCCTCACATGTGATTAATCCGTCAGAGATTCAGATTAAGTTTGATATGACATATGAGGAAGAACCGATTCGAATTCTGGCTCACAAAGTTAAAGAATTATGAAATAAGAAAATTCTGTTAGTGAAAGTACTGTGGCATAGACACGGAGTTGAAGAGGCAACATGGGAGCTAGAGAATGCAATGAAAGAACATTATTCAAACCTATTCACTGATAAGATTTTTGGGGATGAAAATCCCTATGGGGGAGAGTTGTAACAGTCCGATTTAGACCCTATTTGGAACGGTGGTTTTGGGACCATGAATCTGATCAGAAACATATTTAAAAGTTATTTTTTGTGTTTATTATGTGTGAATTTATTTCCGTGAAATTTTCGTGTTTTAATTTTGTCGTTTGAGTGTCGATTTAATAAAAAAGGGCTTCAAGAAACATAATGGCTTGATAAAAAGACACTAGGATATTTGTACTTATGCACTACTTCCATTCACCCCATCCTTTAGTTAAAAATTTTATAATACTATCCATATCTATGTCTCTAAAGTATTCTAAGTCAGTTTCATCAATAAAATCATTCTCATAGTTTAAAGCATTCTAAAAGTCACAAATTATTCGAGGGGTTACTCATACCTCTTTCCCTCGCACC
The DNA here is from genome assembly GCA_025698465.1 of Gossypium longicalyx. Taxonomy (NCBI): domain Eukaryota; kingdom Viridiplantae; phylum Streptophyta; class Magnoliopsida; order Malvales; family Malvaceae; genus Gossypium; species Gossypium longicalyx. The sequence continues at coordinate 82,710,587 of CM046997.1, forward strand.
AGTACCGTGTCCCATATATGACCTTTAGTATTTCTAGACTTATGGTCCCATAAACATGCATAGATTTCTTGTACAATGGAGACCATGACATTATCCTTTGGAAGCGTCTAGAAATGTTCCCATCGATGATAACTGACCAAAAGCCATATTTTTTTACACAAGATCATCGATGGATCAAATCCCCTCTCATGAATGAATGTTGTCCCTTGAAGTTCATTGAAACACTTTTCAACATTTGGATTTGGAAAATTAGAGGGAGTTTGAACCATCGATGGCTCTGTTTCCATAATTCTCATAACTTTCTAAAAGGTATTGTATTTCAACCTTAAGGAAAGAATTCAATAGAATAATAAAAAGTTTGAGTTTTGGAACCCTTAACCTTAAGTATATAGTCAAAGTTCATTTGAACTTCTTGCTTTCCCATGATGTTCCTGTTCCTCATTACACCGAGTATGATTGAGAAGTTTGTGAAAGGAAATTTGAAAAAAAAAATTTTGAGGGTTTGGGGTTTAAGAAGTGTTGAGAGATTTGAGAAAATTCGAGGGATTAGGGTTTGAAAAGTGTTTTAATTAGGGGTAAATATGAGTTTAGATTAGAAAATATGGTTTTAAAGGTTTAGAAATTGAGTAAAATTAATCTTTAAGGCGTCGGGTTGTGCAATGGGTCGGGTTAACCTTGCTGAAACTTGCAACGATGTCGTGACAGAGGTTATGTGTCACGACATCCCTGATAGTTTACCGATGTCACGACACAGGGGCTCTATGTCGTGACACATTTGCCAGTTTGGAGATTCTTAGGGTTTGTCTGTTACGTCGTGACTTGCTATTGTGATGTCGCGACAATGGTTCTATTTAGGCCCAAAACTCTATCTTAAGGATGTTACAATCTAAGGATAAGCCTACATCAAATAAAGGTTAAAATCTAAACTACATGGTTAGTTAGCTATACAATAATTTAAAAATATCATGCAGTATTGCCAATTCACCCGTGGATGATCTTTTTATTCTATTAGATTTTCTTCACCATCCGTCATGTCATTCTGCTCTTGCCTGTTTGTCCCATTTCTTGAACCTTTTTATTCTTTCTGTATTCATAAAAGGAAGCATTTCCCTTGATTTAGGGACATCAAAAATAGATAAATTTTTGCAATGCTCCCCTAATTTCCTCTTATTTTCCTCATTTAGTTGATAGCCACATTTGAGGGTTTCAGCCTCACCATTAATTTTCATTGTGAACTCATTTTTTTCTAAATCAATGGTGGATCTAAAAGTGGCTAGGAAGGGTCTTTCTAGTAAGATTGGTATCTCACGATCTTCCTTAAAATCAAGTGCTACAAAATTCATAGGAATAATAAACTTTTGCACCTTTACTAACACATCTTCTAGTACCCCCTTCATGTGTATTGAAGACTTGTCAACCAATTGCAATGTTTTTTGAGTTGCTTTAAGATTCCCTAACTCGAGTTGTTTGAAAATTGATAAGGGCATTAAATTAATACTAGCTCCTAAATCGCATAAGGCTCTATCAAAATGAATACTCCTTATTTCTATGGGAATAGTAAAATTGCCCAGGTCTTTCAATTTTCGCGGTACTTGTCTGGACATAATTACACTACAGGAAGCACTTAGTTAACATGTTCTTGTACCTTGGTTTTCTTACGCCTTGCCATCATCTCCTTTAAAAACTTGGTGTACTTAGGAACCTTCTCGATTAACTCGATCAAAGGTAGGTTAATATTTAAGGTTTTAAACAAATTCAAAACACTCACAAATTCATTCTCATCCCTCTTTTGTATTTGTTCTAATCTTGATGAAAATGGGACTTTTGTGATTTCGGCATCTTTAGGTTTCTATTTTCCCATCTCAGCCGCTGGAGCATTCTCCTCCTCTGGTTCAGGTATGTCTTCCACTTCTAGGGAATTATCTTGAGGTCCTTCAGTATTATCCATAGTTACCTTTGTAAGTATTTCTGGGCTACATAGTATCTTACCCAATTAGAGTGCTATAGCTTTTAGATGCTCTTTACCTTCCCTCTATGGGTTATCAATGCTTATGCTAATTTGTCTTTTGATATTACCCATCATGCTCATCACTTGGCTCATTTTATCTTCGAGCTTAGTCAATGTTCTTGTTGAATTGGTGCACTCAAACTACACCTGCTTGACATTTTTTCTCATTGACTGCACCTCTCCCTCAATTCTATCCAGACGTTGACCACATGCAAAATGATCACTTAGGTTGGTTCTGTCTTGAGGTTTCTGTAAATAAGGAGGTTGGTAATTAGTTTTTTTAACTTGATTTGAATTGTTACATTCTCATTGGTTTCCTCCTCATGTCAAGTTCAAGTTATCTCTCCAGTCGAGGTTGCATGTGTTTGAATAAGGGTTTCTACCCCTATTCCCAATATAATTCATATCCTTAGTAGGATTATTGATATAATGGAGGAGTGGCTTGTCTTCTCCATGCATAGACGGTGTCAAAGTAGATTAAATAGGTTGAGTTTATCCACTAGTTGCTAATACTTATCATCTTCTAGAATAGCTTTGACTGTAGCAGGTTTCTGGCCATATGTTAATCATTCAGTTGGCCACTGATAGGAGTTTAATGCCATATTTCATTAATTTCATATGCATCAATGTATGTCCTATTCATAAGGGCTCCTCTTGCTACCCCGTCTAATCTAAATCTTGCATATGCATCCAACTCATTATAAAATATCTACAATCTCATCCACTCAGGAAATCCATGGTGTAGACATTTTTTAATCAAAATTTTGAAGCGTTCCCACACCTCATAGAAGCTTTCCCCTTCCATTTGTCTAAAGACAACAATCTCTCTTCTTAATTGGACTACTTTGCTAATTGGGAAAAACTTCTGTATGAATTTTCCAGCAAGTTCCTCCCAAGTCGTGATCGATCCTAGAGCCTGCAAGTCCAACCAAGAAAAGGAATTATCAATCTCAACTTGGTAGGGCATAGTACCCTAGAGTTCTCCCATTTCGAGCCGTATACACGTTTACAGATATTTATGGTGCTGCTAGGTTTCCTTGGGCGTTATTGTCAACATCATCGAATAATGGATTGTCACATGGTATGTTACCTACAGCATGAGGCGATTGTTCTTGCATATGTTGTTGCTACTGTCGGTGATTCATTCAGATTATTTTTTATAGATTTGTTGCTGCTACAATAGGTGTGCCCCTACTATGAGTCATACACTAAAACCAGAAAAAAGGATGTTAGTAGTAATAAAAAGGAATAAAATCGTATCTATAACCAAGAAATTTATTAATTATTCCTTTAAATTGAAAAAATTAAAATTAACCTAGTGACATTGCCTCCCTGACAATGGTGCCAACAACTTGACCGCCTCCAGAGGTACTAATGTCCAGAGTGTGAATACTGCAATAAAATAGAGAGTTATGTGGTGATATCTACAAGTATACGGGTCAAGTTGTAATATAGATTTTACAACGAAGTAGGTAAGTACTCCAAGGATCGTACCTAAGGGAGGCGAGTATTAAATCAATCTTAACCTAAACAATTAAAGATCTAATTAAGACTTTAAGTAAGTTATAGAATGAAACTAAAATAAGAGATAATTTTAGGTTTCTTAAATAAAAAAACAAAAAATAATTAAATTTCAAGAGATATAAAGAATAAAGTGAATCGAATCTGAAAATAGGTGATCAGCTCGTTTCAGCAATCCCGATAAACTATCGTCTTAGGTTCCTCGTCAACCAACAAGCCACTACCTTAGCAGTATCTTCCGATATTCCACTAACATAATGAGTTAGCAAGGACTACTAATCTTCCGACCTCACAGTCTAGACTGGCTTGGGGTAAAGGTGTTCATGAATAAGCAATACCAATTTTTGGTTAATTCCCACCTTGATGACTTCCCGGGGTTGTCAAGCCTAGATTTTGTTTCATGTTCTTCCTTTCACAAATAATTGATCCGATAAGTAACCCTACTAAATAGTTAAAAGATCATGCTTCTACTCGCTAATACCCTATAGAAGGATTAGCTCCTCGTGGCTTTCATAAACAATATGAAATTGATGAAAGAATTATCGTAGAGAATGGATTAAAATAGAATGTCTAAGAAAATCCTAATTGATATTGATAATAAGCAAAAATCCACAACAGTTGATATCCTTTATAAGTCAGAACTCTTGAAAGAGACAAAAAATAGATAAACTAAAACTATGAAAACCTAAAGAAAGTAAGAAAAAAAAACTTAAACCTAAAAAGAGAATCGAAGCTAATGGAATGTCTCCATAATGTGTGTCAAAAGAGCCTATTTATAGCCTTCAGGTAGCTGTCATCCTTAACCCTAGGTTAGCTAACGCTCCTGAGCTTTATGTTCGATTGTGAAAACCAAAATGCCCATACTTTGTGTTTTTTTCTTATCAAATAGTTGATGTCGTGAAACACGAAGACCTGCATCATGACATAGCAGTCAGCCTACTCCTCTGCAGCTTGTTAAAGGCACCGTCAGCCTGTGTCACGACATTAAAGGCAACTTCTCACTTTCTCAATTTTACTCTCTATGTTGCGATATAACGTCCAGTATTGACCCAAAATGCCTTCTAATGGTCTCTTACACACTTAGAAAGTGTGTTAGCTCTCCTTTAGGCCTCATTCGAACCTTAAGGTTAATAAAAGACTGAATGTGCACATTGTATTGAACGTAAATAAAACTAAATAAAATTAATTGAAACATAATAAAAATGCTTTTATTCAAGCTCCTTAAATGTGAAAACTAGTTTAATCTATTACACTAATCACAACAGATCAAATATTAAGAATAAGTATCCCTTGACTCAAATTAATGACTTGTTTCATCAATTACGTGGTGCAATTGTGTTTTCAAAGATTAATCTTAAATATGGGTATTTTCAATTGAAAGTGAATAAGCCTGATGTATTAAAAACTGCTTTTAGGACTCAGTATGGGCACTATGAGTTTTTGGTGATGCCGTTTGGATTAACTAATGCTCATGGATTTGATGAACCGAGTATTCCATTCATACTTGGATAAATTTATGGTTATCTTTATTAATGATATTTTTGGTGTATTCTCTTGCTGGGGAGGATCATGACGAGCATTTAGGGGTTGTTTTGCAAATTCTGTGAGATAAGCAGTTGTATGTGAAGTTGAGTAAGAGTGAATTTTGGCTTAAGGAAATGGCATTCTTAGGTCATGTTGTATCGACAGAAGGGATTCGAGTGGATCCAAAAAAGATTGAGGTGATCTTAGAGTGGAAGCTGCCTAGGAGTGTTACTAAAGTTAGGAGTTTTTGGGTTTGGTTGGCTATTACCATAGATTTGTTTAAGGGTTTTCTCTTATTGTGGCACCCTTAGAAAAACTAATTCAGAAAGATGTGGTGTTTGAATGGACTGATGAAAGGCAGAAAAATTTTGAACAGCTTAAGGCAGTTTTGACTAAGGTACCTGTGTTGTTTCAACCAGAGCCTAGAAAATATTTTGTGGATTATAGTGATGCTTCGTATTTGGGTCTTAGTTATGTGTTGATCCAAGAGGGTAAAGTTGTGCTTTATGCTTCGAGACAGTTGAAGTCGCATGAGCGCAATTATCCTACTCATGATCTGGTGTTAGCTGATGTGGTTTTTGTGCTTAAGATTTGGAGCCACCATTTGTATGGAAAGAAGTGTGTTATTTATACGGATCATAAGAACATTAAGTATCTCCTCACCCAAAAGGAGTTGAATTTAAGGCAAAGGCGTTGGATAAAGTTATTAAAGGATTATGATTGTGTGGTAGAGTATCATTTAGGTAAGGCAAATGTTGTTGTTGATGCTTTGAGTAGGAAGTCGATGTTGGAATTCAGAGTTATGTTTGTGCTCTTGAGTTTAGCTAGTGATGGTGGTTTATTGGCTAAACTTCAAGTGAGGCCGACTTTGTTTGTAACATCCCTAACCCATATCCATCACCGGAATGGGGTTATGTGTAACATCTCGAAATAGGGCCTAAATGGAATAGTGGTTACGAAACCACAAATCTGAGATAGAAAAGTTTATTTTGATTAATTTTTATGATTTACCGAGTGATTAGATGCATGTGTTAGTGTATTGATAAGAAATTTTATAGATTGCATGTTTAATTTGCCTATTAGGGCTTATTTGCAGAAGTTGCTGTAACAGCCCGATTTAGGGCCTAAACGGAACGATGGTAGTAGAACCACGAATTTGAAGTCGAAAAATTTATTCTGATTAAGTTTTAAGGTTTATTTATTGATTAAAATATTGTGTAAAAATATCGTTAAGTAATTTTACTGATAAAGTGCTTAATTGGACTTTTAGGACTAAATTGCAAAAGTTGCAAAATATTTGTTCTAATTCATAAGTACCTGATTGAAATGGTAATTATACCATTATATTTCATTTGGACAAAAATGGGCATGAATAGGATAAAATTTTAAAGAAAGGCCTTAAGGGCATTTTAGTCATTTGGTAATTAAAAGAAATAAAAAAGGGAAAATAAAGCCAAAATTGACTCATATTTTTCATGGAGGCCGAAATTAGCATGGGGGAAGCCATGGCTAGGGTTTTCAAGCTTTCCAAGCTCAATAGTAAGTCCGTTCTAGCCCCGTTTTTCAAGTTCTTTACGTTTTTGGAATCCCGGTAACTTGATTAAGCTTATTCTAGCAATAATTTAAGCTAGGGTTCATATTTGGAAAAATACCCATAGGTGAAATGTGTTTATTTTGATGTTTTATGGTAGAATATGAAGGCTGAAATTATGTTAAACAATTTTTGCTGAGCGGTTTTAAGCAAAAATAAGTAAAACGGCTTAATCGGTAAAAGTTGTTATTGTTCATAACTATGTGTTAGAGTGAGAATTTGATGTTGCCATAGAAGGGAAAAATGATCAGCATGTCGTAAAACATAAGAATAAGGGATGAAGTTTAATTCCCGAGCCTAGGGGCAAAAGTGTAAATATGCAAAAATTTAGGGGCAAAATTGTAATTTTTCCAAAGTTTGAGTTAAGGACTGTTTTGAATAGTACATTAATTAAATAAGTAAAATATGATGTTTTAGATCTCAGAAAATGAGATTTGAACCTAGAATGGGAGAAAAATTGAAAATCGGGAAAGTTGGTAAAATGGTCGTTTTAGTATCGAGGTAAGTTCATATGTATAATAAGCATTAATTTATGCATGTTTCAATGTAAAATTGATATTTTTACTATGATTGCCAAGGTGTTGAAAGTAAGTATAATTATGATGATTTAAATGCTCAATATTAATTCGACATGGAAATGAGAAAGTATGTAAGTTTGTATGTAAATAATACATTATCTTTATTATGTTTTTTATATTTCAGCATATTTTATGTATTGTAGCTGATTTTTGAATCATAATTGACTATTGGAAGTATGGAATCAAGTATTAGAAAGAGAGAGAAATCCCGGTTGAACCTTCGGAAAGATTGGATGATACAGATGGTATGTAGCTAGGTCACATGTATGGTGCTGAGTGCACATCATGTGTATAAGAGAGTTACGAGACATTATGATGTAGCTAGGTCGCATGGGTGATACTATGTGTACACCATGTAGACAAGAGAGCTACGTGATATATGTAGCTAGGTCGCATGCGTGGTTCCAGGTGAAGGACACCATGTAGACAAGAGAGCTACGGGATATATATAGCTAGGTCGCATGCGTGGTTCCAGGTGAAGGACACCATGTAGACAAGAGAGCTACGAGATAAACTGGCTAGGTCACATGGGTGGCACTAAGTGTTCACCATGTGTACAAGAGAGCCAAAATTATGTGTACAATCGAGCTAGGTCACATGAGTGGTGCTAAGTGAAGGCCACTATGTGTACAAGAGAGCTTCGATTTTAAAGGTGGGCTGTGTACGATACCATCGCGTATCTGTTATTATTCTGAAGCGTTTAACTGGGAAATTGATTAAATGAAATTGTGTATGACTTTGTGATGATAAGTGTAAGTATATACGTCTGTAAATTATGAGCAATATGCTCGATATGTGATTGGAAATTGGAAAGATTGTTATGGGTAAGTGATGAATACAATTGAAGTGTGAAAGATCAAAATTGACAATAAAACTGCTATGGATAGTTGCAGTGATGTGAATCTAAAAATTTACCAAAACTAGTATAAATTGAATCAGAGACTGAATGAGATATCAAATTAAATCTTAATGAGTCTATTTTCATATAACATAAACAAAGCAAGCAAAGGAATTCTATATTATGAGATATTTAAGTTTTTGAGAGACTGATTCAGAATGACTACGTGATCCCCTATTCTGACTTGGAAAAATCATTAAAAATTGTAAAAAAATAATTAGGGGATATAATTTATATGTTTAAAATCCTTAATGAGTCTAGTTTCAAATGAAATAAACGAGAACATTCTTTTAATTCTGTACGAGGATAAATTTGATTCATAGTGAAGAGTGGTCAGAACAGTTGAGCAGTGAAACAGGGGTAACTTCAATGAATAAACTGTACTAATTGGCAAGACCAAAAATTCTAAAAATTTTATGGTAAGAATATAAGTGAATCTAGTTTTAAGAAAAATTAACATTTTGTAATTTAGAGTTCTGTACATCCAGAAATAAATAATTTAGCTGCTGGTACTCTGCTAGATAGCTTATTTTGAACCTATTTATGATTGTAATAGTGAAAGTATGTGTGTGTTTGTGATGGTAATATTCCGGGAACATATTGTGACTTCATTTAAAGTATGATAATGTATTGTTTATTAATATTTACATAATTACTTACTAAGCTATAATGCTTACTCCCTTCCTTTCCTTTTTCCTATAGTGTCTCAGATGTTAGCTCGAGTTGGAGGTCGCCGGAGGTTAAATCACACTATCAAACTATTGATCGATATATAAAGGTTTTAAAGTATTTTTAAGTCTTTGGCATGTATGGAGACTCGTTTAATTGTTACTAAGTTGCTAGAAATTGGCCTAAAATACTGACCTATGTTATTTGAAGGTCTCTATTGTATAAAGTCATTTAATGTAGAAATTTGAAGGTCTCTATTGTATAAAGTCATTTAATGTAGATAGTCTTGATTATGTTATTAATTAAATGATGCAATTTATGAATGTGCATGCTTGCCTATGTGTGTGGTTGAATTAAAGCATGATATGGGCCTTGTAAGCTCTTTTTAAGGGACAGCTTGAATGTGTTTGAAAAAGTTTTAAATTAGAGTGAAATTATGAATCAGTTTTTATACGATGATTAGTGATTAAGTCCGGTAATGCCTCGTACCCTGTTCCGGCGTCGAACACGGGTAAGGGGTGTTACATTATGAGGTATTACTTGACAAAATACATCTAGAAATTTACATGCATTCCATTTCATACTTAATATGTTATTATTATCAAATCACTTAAACCATTAAATTTTAAAATCTTATAGCTAACATAATCTCTTTACAAATCATCTCATATCATTTAACGAAAATATATGTAATCACATAATTCGTAAGCAAAAATATCATTTATATCATTTTACCACATAAGCATGTGTACATATCCGAGCTAATATAATTATTTCATTCCATTATTTCATACATAAATCATATAATCAAACAAATAGAAACACATCATTTTGACCATATCATAATTGACACAATAAGGATATATCAATTTCTAACCAAATCGAACGTATATGCATCACATAAAACTCATATTATCTTCTTGTTTTACCAATGCACAATTCACTATTCATTTGGTCATTTTTCAATACATTAGCTGAATGTATTCATGCTTAGTACAATAGCTTTATTCAATGTATAAATTCATCATTTTTAATCTATCACTTTATAAGCATATAATCTTTCATAGAAATAAATCAATATATATATATTAACCATAATTTGCACATCAAATCAAACATACTACATTATATCTCATCATCTATATATAAAATATCAAACCAATATCTCATATACTTATATATATGTATAAATGCCAAATCATGATTAAATTACTAATATGATTCATAACAATTTCTTCACTTATCGCAAGTATATTGAACTCACATTTATCACAAGCCACAATCGAATTATCTAGTTACTATAATACATAGCAAATATAAATAAAACATATTTCACCTATAAATACTAAGCATGTCTGAATCATCAATCAAATATAATTCTATTACCTAAATTCAACATTTAACCGAATCATTAAATAATAAGTAACATATCAAGCATAATTCATACTTTTATATATTCCATAGACGATTCAACTAAACCAAATAGAATCATCATTTGAGCATAACATATGAACCAACCTTAGCAAACATAAGAACCATGATCAAGATAACAAATACTTATATATCAAATTAGCTATTATTAAGCCACAACCAATATATATATCCATCAACATGTTTATTTCATTTTGAGCTGAATCATAAAAATAAACATATACAAAACATACCAATATGACAAGCTTACCATAATGAACGGTCATAAGCTATACATATAATTACTTTAAACCATAAGCATATACCAAGCACTGTAACGCCCCAAAAATAGTAGGTCTTAATTTTTGTACATTGTGTTGCTTATTAAATACGTAACTATTTCAATGGTTGAGTGTCCTGAGGGGTGCTGGAGAAGTCCTGAGTTCGAGCTTGGGCTTGTACAAAATTTAAGTTTTGTCTTGAATAAACCTTGGTTGATGATGGTGAGGTTCTTAAATAAATCTGGGAAGAATGTGTCATAAAGAGCTTGATAGCCTAGTGGTAGGTGGCGTGTTGGGATGGTTGGGGGTCGTGAGTTTGAGCCTTGTAGCGCACAAGGATGTTTTTTTTACTGCTATGCCGTTGTAGTGTCCGAGGTTGACCGAAATTGAAGTGTTTGAATGAGTTTGAATGGGTGGTTGTGAAGAGAGAAACTAGGAGATATTGAAGGGATTTGGATAGTGACGAGGTTGAGTGATGTATGGAGAGATTTTAGAAGAGTTGTGGGGAGTTGGGGAGTGTGAGGGAAGTGTGTTGAATGGAGGTTTTTGGCTTTCAGGGAATTCGGCTAAGGTTGTTCAAGAGCTATTGTTTTTTTCCTCTTTCTTTTGGCCGATTGGTGTTGGGGAAGGGTTTTCTTTCGGGTTTTGCATTTTCCTTATTCGGCTTTTACCAGTTAGTTCTGTCACTTTTTGCACTTTCGGGTTTTAACAATAGGTTTCATCTTTGGTCGACTTCTCCATCTTACCCTCCCTCTTCTAGTTTGTTGGTGACCGAATAATCTGTCTCTCTTTTCTTTCTACACCTCTTTTCTTCTATTAACCACTTCTATTATCATCCTTCCCTTCTTTTGATCCTTTACCAAATACTTCTTCCTTTCTCTTCTATCCTTTTGTAATCTTTTCACCCTTTGGTACTGTGGCATTGGTGGTATTACTTCTTTTTCCCTACCTCAGCTTTTAAATTTTGGCAACTGATTATTTGGCAATTAGTAGGTGCTTGTCTTCCACTCTGTTCTTTTCTTTTTGTGGTGTAGTAATCTCTCTTTTACCTACTTTACTGTCGTTTATGACTAAGAGCGTGTGGGTACTGAACCTTGCCTCTATCTTTTGGATTTTCACTTCGGGAATAGGGACGATTGCTTTATTTCTACAATCAGTTTCAAATTTTTGGTAAATGATTATATTGGTTCAATTTTTATGTGATCGATATCGATATAGATTAATGGAGTTCGTTTTTATGCAATTCAATTAAGGAGTGGTATTCAGCCTTTGTCAACAGTTCATTCAGGGTTAATCTCACTCTTGCAAGTAAGGTAAATGTTGGTGTAGTAATTTTGTTAAGAGTAAAAAGGGGATGTTGATCCTATTGCTTTGATTAATAGAGTATTTTTGGTGGAGTGTAGGCTTTGGACTCAAGGGCTTTTTGCGCAACTTCGTTTAAGGTGTGTAATCACACTGTCCCTATCATTAAACGGAAAAAGCCGAAAAATCGTTATCATTGATACCACACGGGTGTACGCTCGCCCATATGGACGTTTAAGCATTTTGGCGGGGGTATGTGACTGCAGAGACCACCACGAGCAATCTCATGGGCGTAAGTAGTTTTGGGCCATGTTGGGCATTAAGGGGCCGTGTGGGTCCACGGGCTCGTGGGCCTCACACAGGAAAACTGCACGGATGTATGGGAACTGTTGGGCCAGCTGTGTTGCATACACGACCAAGGCCATTATTTGGGCTTGGTGGGCCAAACGAGCATGTGGGACCACATGGGTCGTACAATGGGCTTGGGTTGCTCGAGACGACTGTGGACCTACTGTTCTACTGTTAAGGCTGCACGGGTTGCTCGAGACGACTGTGGACCTACTGTTGTGTCGGTAAGTGTGGCTAAACCTTAAGTTATAAATTAACTGTTTTACCCCTATGAGGTAAATGACTAAAATACCCCTATGTAATGTATGACTGTTTGAGCATGCCATTCTTATCGTATGTACATTTATATTATGTTGTATTGCATGGGGTGGGTTATATATTATTAGAGGAAGTACACTGAAAGGCTATAAGCCTATTACTGGCAGCTCTGCTACAAGTACTATTTGTGCCGAAGCTGGTACTTTATTCTGGAGTGTAGGGATGGATGGGTCGATTTATTCCCCAAATGGAGTGTAGGGCTGGACGGAGTGGAGTGTAGAAGATGGTTGGGTAGGATCTTTCTATGCATTTCTGATACTGTACTGTAATAGGCTAAGACCCACACTGATATTACTGTTGATATGGGCTTAAGCCCCGATTGTTTGTCACTATACGTTTGACTGTTTATTAATAGGGATTACACACTGAGTTCCATAACTCACCATTTCTGCTTAACTATGCAGGTAATCCTTAGATGGGTCGATGCTACGAGGGACTCAGAGACGGCCACACCACTGGTTAAAACTTTGTTTCGTTTTTAGTAGAAGTAGATTAATTTGGTGTATTTTCTGTAATAAGGCCATTTTTAAGTTTTATTTTTATTTGGGGATTTTATTAAATTGACTTATATCTGCAAGCCATAGGAATCGGGTTTTCAAAAAGTAAATGGTTTTCAAAAAGCTTCCGCAACGACAATGTCTTAAAAATGTAATAACAACCTTCTGTGGGACATGTTTTACTAAACGAACCTGTAGTTTGACAAATGGATTAAACAAATTAACTTTTCGAAATAGCACAAACAAGGTTTTAATACAATCGAGCTTTTTTATTAAATTTGCGATTTTCAAAACTAATTCCAATGTGACATCACAGACGCGGCCCTAACGTCTACGTCGGGTTTGGGGTGTTACAAGCACACTATATATATATGACATGCATATTACATAACAAAAATATCTATCTGCAAATTTTACATCATACCAAATATACCATACATATATACCTTGACATAACTTCATCATCATTAGCAAATATATCAAACATGATTCACATATAAATATATATATACTTATATATATAAGCCATAGCCGAAACACCAAAACCAAACATAGCCATCACTTGATCAAAGCAAAGGAATCCAAACTTAACAAAATATTAAGCCATTTTCGCATGGCTCATATTTACATACCCCAAAGTTGACATATATAAACTAGCCTATACATGCCATAGGTTCAAATTTAAACTTATAAAAGTACCAAAATAGTCGATAGTGTGATAAACTTCACTGACGATCCCCGAGCTCGTAACTTGACTCCAAAATCTATAAAACAGAGGCAAACATACACACAGTAAGCTATCATAGCTTAGTAAGTCATAAGCAAATTAAATAACACAATGACAATATCAACTCAATTTAACCAAATCAATTTATGCTATCATAATCACATTTAATTTCAAGCTTACAATTTCATATACAACATATGCTTTCATATATAAAATTTACCTTGGCTGAATATGCATATATTTATTATCAAAGTGATATTCAATTTCAAAACCATGGTACCATTATATAACTGAATATATATACACTCATAAGCATATACTTTTGAATCAAACTTTAATATCATATACTTATACCTAACATATTGCTGAATATACTTCACAAATACACATATATTTACATAAGTATCATATATAATTTACATCACATATCAATTAACCAACTTACCTTATTTTCAAATAGGATATCAACTATCACATACCTGATCATTTTAGCTCGTTTTACATATTCAATCACAACTTATTATTGCCCGTTGAACCATTAGAAATTGTATAGGATACTCGGATAATCACATATATCGTACAATGCCAACATCCCAGAAATGGTCTTACATGTAATCACATATCGATGCCACTGTCCTAGAAAGAGTCTTACCCGCACGCATATATCGAAGTCACATATCGATGCCAACGTATTAAACGTGGTCTTACTCGCACACATATATCGAAGTTACAAATCGATGCCAATGTATTAAACGTGGTATTACTTACACACATATAACGATGCCATGGTCTTACTCACACATCACATAATGGAATCCTATGTCATGACATATGTATCCTAGCTATTCCTAAGGTTCGTATGGGGCTTTCGGACGTCGTAACTCGGTCGAAACGAATTCATAAACATAGCTCCCAAGCATATTTATATTCAGCTACCACATATATACTTTCACATAGTTCATTTCAGCATATATAGTTCGTATTTAATCAAATAAATAACATTTATTTGCTTATAAACTTACCTCGGACAATAGTAATCGGAACGGGACGACTATTCGACAACTTTGGTTTTTCCCCGATCCAAATCTGATTTCTTTAGTTCTTGATCTAAACATATTCAAATTAAACTCATTCAAACATAATTTCATTCAATTTATTCCAAAAAACATAAATGAGCAAATTACCATTTTACCCCTAACATTTTATGCTTTTTACAATTTAGTCCAAATTGCACAAAACTCAAAACATGCAAAATTTGCACACACCATGCTTAGGCCGAATACTACCCATGTTCATACAAGTCCATACATTTCATTTATTTCACATTTTAGTCCCTCAATTTATTATTTTTGCAATTTAGCCCTAATTACTCAAAATCATAAAAATTCCAATACAAAACATATTAATCCAAAACATATATTTCATAATTCATCAACTAAAATCACAAAGCTTAATCATTCATCAATGGCATAACTCAAAATATTCATCAAAATAAAAAATTCAAGCATGGGCTTTGTACATTACACTGCAACGATCCCAAAAATATAAAAATTATCAAAAACCAAACAAAAACTAACCTTGAATCAAGCTTGGACAAGGCTAAATACCTTAAAGCTTTATTTATTTTTTCTTTTCTTTAGTTTTGGTCATGCAAAAAGGAATATGAACACTTGGTTTAATTTTATGTTTTATTAATACATATATTATTACATGTTTTACTAAATTAACCTTTATAATGTAATATAAAATCTTTATAATGGTTGTCCACAACCGTCCATCACTATATATTATGGTCTAATTTCAACTTAAATACCTCAATTCAAATAGACAACAACAATTCAACCCTTACACGTTAAACTATCAAGTTTTCATTTTACGCGATTAAACCATTTTATTAAATCGAGCACTCAAACGATAAAATTAAAGCATGAAAATTTCACGGATATAAATTCACACATAATACACACAGAAAATAATTTTAAAATATTTTTTTGACTCAGATTTGTGGTCTTAAAACCACCATTCCGAATAAGGTCAAAATCGAGCTGTTACAACTCTCCCCCTTTAGGGATTTTCGTCCCCGAAAATCTTACCGGTGAATAGGTTTCGGATAACATTCTTTCATTGCATCCTCTGACTCCCATGTTGCTTCTTTAACTCGTGTCTATGCCACAGTACTTTCACTAATGGAATTTTCTTATTTCGTAATTCTTTAACTTCGCAAGCCAGAATACGAATCGATTCTTCTAAAACTGCGATGTAAACCTCGGATCTCTATCTGAAACAATAGAAATAGGTACTCCGTACAATCTCAAAATTTGAGAATTATATAATTCAGCTAGCTTATCAAGCGAGTAATCTGTGCGAACCGGAACAAAATGAGCTGATTTAGTCAATCTATCGACAATAACCCAGATTGCATCTTTCTTGCTCAGTGTCAATGGTAAACCGGATACAAAATCCATCGTGACTTTGTCCCATTTCCACTCAGGTATCTTGATCGGTTGAATTAATCCAGAAGGTACCTAATGCTCAGCTTTTACTTGTTGACAAACTAAACATTTCAAAACAAAGTTTGAAATGTCTCGTTTCATACCATGCCACCAGTAAAGTTGTTTCAGATCATTATACATTTTCGTACTACCCGGATTAACAGATAACCGACTATTATGAACTTCATTCAAAATCATCTAAACTAACTCTAGATTTTCTTAGAACACATATTCGGTTTCAGAACCTCTGATAACCCTCAGCATTTACTTGAAACTCTGAATCAACATTCGAATCACATTGGCCTCGCTTTATTAACAAATCATTCTGAACTTTCTGAGCATCACAAATCTATTGTATATATAATGGTCTTGCTTTTAACTTAGTTACAATCGAACCATCATCAGACATAGCTATATGAGCATTCATTGGACGCAAAGCAAACAGTGATTTTTAGCTTAGAACATCAGCAACAACATTAGCCTTTCTCGGATGGTGGTCAATCACAAGCTCGTTATCTTTTAGCAACTCTAACCATCGCCCCTGTCTCAAATTAAGATCTTCCTGAGTTATCAAATATTTCAAACTTTTGTGATCAGAATAAACGTGACATTTCTCACCAAACAGGTAGTGGCACCATGTTTTTAATGAAAACACAATAGCTGCCAATTGTAGATCGTGCATCGGATAATTCTTTTCGTGCGGCTTTAATTGTCTCAAGGCATAAGCTATGATTTTTCCTTCCTACATTAACACACAACCCAAACCATTTAAAGATACATCACTATAAATAACAAATTCTTTACCCGATTATGGCTGAACTAGCACTGGAGCTTCGGTCAAAAGGGCTTTCAACTGATTAAAACTTTTCTAACACTTTTTCTGACCACTCGAACTTAACATCTTTCTGAATTAGCTTCGTCATCTGGGTTGAATTCATATAGATCCTAAAAGAAAGAAATCGGATTTAGATCGGGGAAAATCAAAGGTTATTGAATAGTCGACCTGATACATCAATCCCTATTACGAGGTAAATTCATATGCAAATAAATACCTTTAAATTGATTTATAAATGTTTATTTTTTGTTGAATTGCTATGGATGTTAAACGAACAAATATGACCAAGAATTGATGAAGTTACGATATCTGAAAGTCTTGGAAAATAAACTTACCGATTATTTAGCATACATCCTTATTAGATAATGAAACCAACGAATATGAAAATGGTTTCCCAATCACATGCACTCAATCAATGAATTAGTCTCATAGCAAAACACCATGTAATTCATCTTAGATGAGCTCATCAATCAACATGTCGTTTATACATATACTTCGTTTTACTCCCGTTGAGTTTCTAGGAAATCTTGATGGATTATCCAATCACCGTCAATTTATACGAATGATCATTTCAGGTATACACTCCCGCAAACCTCACATCTTACTGCGGAATTACCAGTCCAGGCTAAATCCCCCTTAATATAAACTCATAGGGTGAAGTCGAGATTACCAGTCCTGGCTAAATCCCTTATAACGACAAGCACCCTTAACGAGCTTGGATATGAATTACCAGTCCAAGCTAAATTCAGACCCTAATCGGATTACCCGTCCAAACTAAATCCATAATGCACACATATTCTTCGAGAGGCTCGATCACTCAAGGAACACCCGTCTGGGCTAGATCCTTTTCATATTTGAGATCATCGGATTACCTGTCTGGGCTAAATCCTTTATGTAACACATGCAGGATCTCAATTCACATGTCAATCATGGTTTATCCATTGAATTCCCCTTTCTAACCTCAACCGAGACATTATCCAACAAATCATTATCAAAGATGCATTCCATGCATTTTCATGCCATCAACGATGCAATTATCATGCATTCATAAATCATACAATTAGGTATATTATGAGTTTACTTTAAGTTATCCGAACTTACCTGGTACTCGCTTCGGTGTTGTGTTTCGGTTATTCTAAAACATTTTGCTCTTCTGGATCGGCCTTCAGAATTTGTTCCTCGAGGTATATAACAATAAAATTAAATCATTAACATATCACATTGTGCTTTTTGAGCCTAAATTTCACCCCCAGTCCAAATGACTATTTTGCCCCTAACCTTTCACATTTTTACAATTTAGTCCCTAAGCTCATATAATAAAACACATGCAATTTCTATCTTACACAAGCCTAGCCGAACTGACATTTTCCATTATTTTCATATTTCGACAAAAATGGGCTTGCATGGATGAAATTTTAAAGAAAGGGCTTAAGGGTATTTTGGTCATTTGGCATTTTAGTGAAATAAAAAGGGAAAAATGAACCAAAATCAGCTCATTTTCTTCTCCATGCTGCTGAAACTTCAAGGGACTCCAAAGCTAGGGTTTTCAACATTTTCAAGCTCAATAGTAAGTGCACCCAAGCCCCGTTTTTAATGTTCTTTGTATTTTTGAAAACTCGGTAGCTTACTCTCTCCATTTCTACCCATATTTCATGCTAGGGTTCATGTTTAAAAACTTACCCATGCATGAGTTACTTGTATTTCATTAAAATGCCAAATGACCAAAATACCCTTAAGCCCTTTCTTTAAAATTTCATCCATGCAATCCCATTTTTGTCGAAAAACTCAGAAATTGGGAAAGTTGCTCCCTAAGACCTTCTAATTTATAATCTAAAGCAATTTCATACAAAATACTTTTGGAATCCAATTTTTGCAATTTATTCAATTTAGTCCCTAATTTCCAATTAGACACCTTACTCAAACAATTTCTTCATGAAATCTTAACACATGCATTTTCTCATATTCTAGACCTCATAATAATCATAAAAAAAATATTTTGATGTCAGATTTGTGGTCCTGAAACCACTATTCCAACTAGGCCCTATTTCAGGATGTTACATTTCTCCCCCCTTAGGGACTTTCGTCCTCGAAAGTCTTACCAGTAATCAGGTTTGGATATTGGTTTCTCATAGTTTCTTCTAGTTTCCATGTAGCCTCTTCTATACCATGTCGATGCCATAGAACCTTTACTAAATTCACATTTTAATTTCTCAATTGTTTAACCTCACGAGCCAAAATCTTGATCGGTTCCTCTCCATAGGTCATGTCGGATCTAATCTCAATCTTTGCTGGAGCAATCACATCAGAGGGGTCTGATCGATATCGCCTTAACATAGATACGTGAAACACATCATGAATCTTTTCCAATTCGGGTTGCAATGCCAAACGATTGGCTAATGGTCCAACTCTTTTAGTGATCTTGTACGGTCCGATAAATCGTGGACTCAATTTGCCTTTCCGACCAAATCTCAACACCTTTTTTCCATGGAGACACTTTCAAGAATACTCTATCTCCAACTTGGAATTCAATCTCTTTTCTTTTCAGGTCAGCATATGACTTTTGCCTATCCGATGTCATTTTTAAACAGTCTCGTATCACTTTAACTTTTTCTTCAGTTTCCTTAACCAGGTCAACCCCATGAATTTGACTTTCCATGAGTTTTGTCCAGTACAATGGAGTTCGGCACTTTCTTCCATACAAGGCTTCATAATGTGCCATCTTCAAACTCGTTTGAAAACTGTTGTTGTAGGCAAATTCTACCAATGGAAAGTACTTTTCCTAACTACCCTGAAATTTGAGGATGCAACATCGCAACATATCCCCAAGAATCTAAATCATCCGCTTAGACTGACCATCAGTCTGTGGGTGAAAAGTCGTACTGAAACTCAATTTTGTACCCAGCGCTTCTTGTAACTTCTTCCAGAATCTCAAAGTGAATCTCGGGTTTCTGTCAAAAATAATCGACAACGGTACCCATGTAGTCTCACAATCTCAGATATGTACAAGTCGGCCAATCTATCAAGAGAGTAGTTTGTTCTTACTGGAATGAAATGAGCCAACTTTGTCAACTTATCCACCACAACCCATATAACATCTTTCTTTTTCGAAGACAATGGCAATCTTGTCACAAAATCCATAGTAACTTTGTCACACTTCCATTCGGGGACCATTACAGGTTGTAACAAACCTGAAGGCACTTGATGTTTAGCTTTAACTTGCTAACATATCAAGCACTTTGATACAAATTTGGAAATGTGTGTTTTCATGCCGTTCCACCAGTACATTTTCTTCAAATCATTGTACATCTTGGTACTTCCCAGATGAATAGAAAAACGGCTGTTATGTGCTTCTTGCAAGATTTTTCGAATAATCTCATCATTTTTAGGTACACAGACTCTACCTTTGAACATCAAACATCCATTAGGACAAATTCGATAATCTGATTCAATGTCTGACTCACATCGAGTTCTTTTAGTCTGCAGGTCTCTATCATTATTTTGAGCATCATAGATTTCCTGAAGAAGTATTGGCCTAGCCTCTAGCTCTGCCAAGATCGAACCATCATCAAGCAACGTTAATTGAGTGTCCATGGCTCTCAATGCAAACATATATTTTCTGCTTAACGCGTCGGCGACCACATTCGCCTTTCCCGGCTGATAGTCAATGATCAGATCATAGTCTTTAATTAGTTCTAACCACCCATACTGTCTCAAATTCAATTCTTTTTGAGTCATCAAGTACTTCAAACTCTTGTGGTCTGTGAATATACGACAAGTCTAACCTTATAAATAATGCCTCCAGATTTTCAAGGCAAAGACAATGGCGGCGAGCTCTAAATCATGTGTCGAATAGTTCTTCTAGTGTTGCTTCAACTGCCGTGAAGCGTAGGCTATCACCTTGCCATCTTGCATAAGTACACAACCCAGTCCATTCAAGGATGCATCACTGTAGACCACAAACTCTTTTCCCAGCTCAAGTAATACTAAAACAGGAGCTTGTGTCAGCAATGTCTTTAACTTCTCGAAACTCTGCTGACACTTTTCTGTCCATTCAAACTTAACGTCTTTCAGTAGCAACCTCGTCATTGGAGTCACTATCATAGAGAATCCTTTCACAAATCTTCGATAGTAACTGGCTAAGCCCAAAAAGCTTCTAACCTCAGTTACATTTTTAGGCGGTTTCCATTCAACAATAGCAGAGATTTTACTTGGATCAACTCGGATGCCTTTACCCTAAACAATATGACCCAAAATCCAACTTCTTGGAGCCAAAATTCACTCTTACTAAACTTAGCATACAGTTATTTTTCCCGTAAAGTCTGCAACACAGTTCTCAGGTGCTTCTTATGCTCTGCCTCATCTTTAGAATAAATCAAGATGTCGTCAATGAACAAAACGAAAAACTTATCCAAATATGGCCGAAAGATCTTATTCATTAGATCCATAAATACGGCCAGTGCATTGGTCAATCCAAATGGCATAACAAGAAATTCATAGTGGCCATACCTTGTTTTAAAAGCTGTGTTTGGCACGTTTGATTCCTTAACACGTAACTGATAATAACCAGACCTCAAGTCTATCTTAGAGAACACAATGGCTCCTCTTAACTGGTCGAATAGATCATTGATCCTTGGCAAAGGATACTTATTCTTGATAGTTACCTTGTTTAGTTGTTAGTAATCTATACATAGTGTTATTGAACCATCTTTCTTCTTTACAAATAATACGGGGGCACCCAAGGTGAAAAGCTCGGCCTAGCAAAACCTTTATCCGTCAGCTCTTACATCTGTGCTTTTAATTCTTTCAGCTTGGTTCGTGCCATTCTGTACGGGGCAATAGAGATGGGAGCTGTCCCTAGCACCGATTACTCTATCTCTCTCTCGGGAGGTAATCCGGGTAATTCTTTCGGGAATACATCTAGATATTCACATACTATAGGCACAATCTCAATCTTCAACTCCGTTTCCCTCGTGTTCAACACAAAAGCAAGGTAGGCTTCATACCCTTTTCTCATAAATTTCTGGGCAACCATTGCCGTGATTACAGCTGGCGACGTGCCCAAATCTCTTGAATCAACCCGTAGAATCTTGCCATCTGGGCATTTCAATTTAATATACTTGCTACCGCAATTTACAATTACATCATGCAAGGCTAACCAATCCATACCGAGTATTACATCAAACTCATCAGAAGGTAACAACATAAGGTTAGCTGGAAAACATTGACCATGAATCATCAAAGGACAATTCTTACAGACTTTATCAACCAAAACTAATTTGCCTAGTGGGTTCGAAAGTTTAATAACAAATTTTGTAGGTTCAACGGGTATGTTCATACTAGACACCAATCTCATGTAAATGTATGAATGCGTCGACCCCAGGTCAATTAAGGCAATAACACAAGTATTGAAAAGAGAAGAAGTACCCGAAATAACGTCAAGAGCAGAGGCTTCCTCTCGAGCGCGTATTGCATACATTTTTGTCGGGGCTCGAGCCTCTGATTTTGCAACCTTTTTGGCCGCAACTCGACTGCCACTAGCACTTCCAGGGTATCTCAGAGGTCTACCTCATGCCATGGGAGCACTCGACTTCAGGGTTACATCCACTTCTTTTTCTATTCGTTCTGGGAAGTCTCTGAGAAAATGGTCAAGAGAACCACATCTGAAACATGCACCGCTCTTTATTCAGTACTCTCCAAAGTGAAATTTGTTGCAAATCTT
This sequence comes from Gossypium longicalyx, assembly GCA_025698465.1. Taxonomy (NCBI): domain Eukaryota; kingdom Viridiplantae; phylum Streptophyta; class Magnoliopsida; order Malvales; family Malvaceae; genus Gossypium; species Gossypium longicalyx. The sequence goes on from CM046997.1 coordinate 82,733,305, forward strand.
ACACTTCAGCTTTTGGTCATCTACACTCCCCACACTAGTCACCATTAGGGAGGGAGGCTTATGATTTCGTCGCTTAGAGCTTCTCGTTCTACTCGAATATCCTACAAATGAAGTGGAGTGTTCATACTGGCTCATTGATTTCTTTGTAGAAAATGAGAGCGTCGTACCACCGGATCTCTTACTCGCAACTCGAGCCTCTCTCTTTGCTTGCTTTCTTTCATTATTAAGTTGCTCAGCCTTCTTGGCTCGATCAGCTAATGCGGCGAACTCCCGTATATCAAGGATCCCAATCAACAACTTGATTTCCTTATTCAAGCCTTCCTCAATGCGTTTACACATTTCAGACTCGGTTTGAACCCATTCAGTTGCATATTGGTTTAACCTTACAAACTTCCTTTCGTATTCTGCCACAGTCTTATTCCCTTGTTTGAGTTCCAGGAACTCTTTTCGCTTCGAGTCTAAAAATCTTTGACTGATATACTTTTTCCTAAACTCTGCTTGGAAAAATTCCCAGGTGATATTTTCTTTTGGCGCCACCGAAGATATGGTCTTCCACCAGTGGTATGCAGCGTCCTTCAAGAGAGATACGACACACTTTAAGCACTCCTCAGGTGTGCACGATAACTTATCTAGTACCTGTGTAGTATTCTCGAGCCAGAACTCGGCTCTTTCAGCATTATCCTCAATTTTAGCTCAAAATTCCTCGACCCCATACTTTCTAAGCTTATCTATGGGGGCCTTACCAATCCTTACCTGTGCCATTCCTCGTGGAAAATCCTCATTAGGTTGGTTAGGGGACGGTGGCAGTCGTGGTATGTTAGGGCGATTCCTCAGATAATCACCAAACCATTCATCCATCATGTTAAAGAAGGCGGCTCGGGCCTCTTCCCGGCCTTCAGAGATAACCCTTCTACTACTACTAGATACAGCTTGTTGTACGAAAGCTGGAGTATGGTTCTCGGCTCCCTCGGACTCATCTTGTGCATGATTGAAAGACATTTACTATATTCAAAAACAATTTAAACAGTTAGGTGATATTACACTATCAACATCCGTATAATGGCATGTATAGCGAACCTCAATACCCTCTACAGTAGTCCTAGAACAGACTAAACCATAGCTCTAATACCACTAAATATAACACTCTTCACTTGTATCCGATGTCGGGATAGGGTTCAAGGCGTTACCGGTAATTCACCTTTACAAACTTACTAAATCGAGTTACCAAATTTCGCCCAAAATTAAAACCTTTCAAACATGTACCTCTCGTCCCTTATACAGGCCTTCGTGGCCTAAAACACACCTAGGGGCAGTACGGAACAAAACCGAAAACATTGGATAAACTTTGGACACTTTAGAAAAATTTTCCTTACTTTGAAGTGAGACACGCCCGTGTGATGGGGCCGTGTGGTCACACACGCCCGTGTGGCTTGGGACATGCCCGTGCCCTCCGTCCGTGTACAACACTGACTTCAACCTCATCATTCTGTTAAAGGCACATGGCCAAGACACACATCCGTGTGCTTAGCCCGTGTTCTATACTAACTTAAAATTTCAAGTGCAGGGGACACATGGCTATACCACACACCCATGGGGGTGAGCTGTGTGTCACAGACACACACCCGTGTGTCTACCCGTGTGGACCTTATTAGGCCATTTTCCAAGTCTTTGATCACCCTCCATACTTATGGGTTACTTTTGCACATGATAAGGCCGAATTAAACACTTATATATATATAAAACTTTGATTAACCTCATTACATGTAAACCTCATGTCATTGGTTTCATACATGCTAAGTTAATTCTCATATTGCATTTAAGGATTTCCATGTCTACTTGATATATTTAAGATTGGCTCATTTATATAACTCATTGCCAATTATAACCAAGCTTTCATATGTGAACATAAACATGAATAAAATTTTAAGTCATTGCCTACTTTAAAATAAGCCAAATTTCCATGGCCATATTCAAAAAGATAAGTATAACTTTACATGCCTTCATTTTGGCAAATCAAATAACACATATAACAAAATACTCAAAAGCTCTATACATGCCATTGAACAAAACATAAGAGTCTATATACCAAAGCTGGACTAGTTGATAGTGTGTAGACTCTCCCACCGTCTTCCAATCTTTTCAAGTCCTCAATCTCTGAAAATGAAGAAAAAGAGAGGGGTAAGCATTTATATGCTTAGTAAGCTCGAATAATTGGAAAGTAAACTTATCGATTATTTAGCATACATCCTTATTAGATAATGAAACCAACGAATATGAAAATGGTTTCCCTATCACATGCACTTAATCAATGAATAAGTCACATAACAAAACACCATGTAATTCATCTTAGATGAGCTCATCATTCAACACATTGTTTATACCTATACTTTGTTTTAGTCCCATTGAGTTTCTAGGAAATCTCGATGGATTATCCAATAGCCGTCAATTTATACGAATGTTCATTTCAGCTATACACTCCCGCAAACCTCACATCTTACGGCTGGATTACCAGTCTAGGCTAAATCCCCTGTAATATAAACTCATAGGGTGAAGTCGGGATTACCAGTCTAGGCTAAAACCCTTATAATGACAAACACCTTTAACTAGCTCGGATCTGAATTACCAGTCCAGGCTAAATTTAGACCCTAATCGGATTACCCGTCCGGGATAAATCCACAATGCACACTTATTCTTCTAAAGGCTCGATCACTCAAGGAACACCCGTCCGGGCTAGATCTTTTTCATACTTGAGATCATCGGATTACTCGTCTGGGCTAAATCCTTTTTGCAACACATGTAGGATCACAATTTACATGTCAATCATGGTTTATCCATCGAATTCCCTTTTTTAACCTCAACCGAGACATTATCCAACAAATCATTATCAAAAATGCATTCCATGCATTTTCATGCCATCAACGATGCAATTATCATGCATTCATAAATCATACAATTAGGCATATTATGAGTTTACTTGAAGTTATTCGAACTTACCTGGTACTCGCTTTGATGTTGTGTTTCGGTTATTCCGAAACCTCTCGCTTTCCTCGATCGACCTTTGGAATTCGTTCCTCGGGGTCTATAACAATAAAATTAAATCATTAACATATCACATTATACTTTTTGAGATTAAATTTCACTCTCGGTCCAAATGACCATTTTTCCCCTAACCTTTCACATTTTTACGATTTAGTCCCTAAGCTCGTATAATGAAACACATGCAATTTCTATCTTACCGAATCCTAGCCAAACACTATTCCCTCCTATGGCAGCCCACATTTTCCATTATTTTCACATTTCTACCACATATTTAACAACTTTTGCAAAAAGGTCCTTTTAGGGGTTTTTCATGAAAATCACCTAGGAAAAGATGTTTAACACACCTCCAACTTTCATACCCATCCATAAACCATTAAAATACAAGTAACTCATGCATGGATAAATTTTTAAACATGAACCCTAGCATGAAATATGGGTAGAAATGGAGAGAGTAAGCTACCGGGATTTCAAAAATACAAAGAACATTAAAAACGGGGCTTGGGTGCACTTACTATTGAGCTTGAAAATGTTGAAAACCCTAACTATGGAGTCCCTTGAAGTTTCAGCAGCATGGAGAAGAAAATGAGCTGATTTTGGTTCATTTTTCCCATTTTATTTCTTTAAAATGCCAAATGACCAAAATACCCTTAGGCCCTTTCTTCAAAATTTCATCCATGCAAGCCCATTTTTGTCCAAAAACTTAGAAATTGGGCAAATTTCTCCCTAAGACCTTCTAATTTATAATCTATTACAATTTCATACAAATTGCTTCTGGAATCCAAGTTTTGTAATTCATTCAATTTAGTCCCTAATTTCCAATGGGACACTTACTCAAAGAATTTCTTCATGAAATATTAAAACATGCATATTCTCATATTCTTGACCTCATAATAATCATAAAATAAATATTTTGATGTTGGATTTGTGGTCGCGAAACTACTATTTCGGCTAGGCCTATTTCGGGATGTTACTGTGGCATTGATATGTGATTACATGTAAGACCACATCTGGGACATCAGCATTCTACGGTATATGTGATTATTCGAGTGTCCTATCCAATTCCGAATGGTTCAACAGGCAATATTAAGTTAAGATCGAATGAAAAATTAAGTTAATTAAAAGGTTCCCGTATGTATTCATACTAAGTTATGAAATAATGGTAAGTTAGATGCTTGAATCAATGATATAAATGTTATTTGTTATTTTGAATTACATATATGCATATGTAAAAGTATACATTCGGTTTAATGATGTATTCATAATGCAAATAAAAGTATATGTGTATATGAAAATTTTAATTGGTTAAATGTTTAGTATATGCGATCTTGTAAATGTGATTTATGTATATTCATATATGAATGAATATATTCGGCCAATGGTTTATATGTGACCTTAGAAATGAAAAATAGTTATGATATTAACTACATGTGTATTCATTCTATTTAGATTTGATGCATAGTTATATGTTTGATAAATGCATATTTTTGCAAGTTTGAAAATGTATATGAATATAATATAATGATTCCATTTTGTTACAATGAAATATAAATGTTAATGAAATACTTAATTGCTTATGACTTACTAAGCTATGATAGGTTACTGTGTGTGTTTATGTTTGTCTTTGTTATATAGATTTTGGAGTCTAATTACGAGCTCGAGGATCGTCAGCAAAGTCCATCACACTATCGTCTGTTTTTGGTATTTTATAAGTTTAAACTTGGATCTATGGCATGTATAGGCTAGATTATATTTTGTTAAGTTTGAATTTAAATATATTTTAAGGCATGCAAAAATGGTTGGTTTATTTTATTAGGTTCGATTTTAAGGTTTGATCAAAATTTGGTTATAATTGATATGGTTGATAGATATGGATAGGTATGATGTTTAAGTATTAGCAAGTTTCGGTTTTGATATAGATGTGTGAAGTGGCTGGCACATTTGCTAATGGTTGTCTAAATATGGTTATGGTTTAAGTCTGTTTTGAAAACATCGAGCATGCTATATGTGTATGATATATTTGACATATTGATGATGATATAGTCATATGATTTAATATGATTAAATAGGAGAAATGTTTGTGTTAAGTATGTATGGTGAGATTTAATATGTTTGTTCGAGTATGATTTAAATTGATATAATTATATGAGCATAGATTTGTGATGAGTCAAAAGGAATATTTGATTTTAATATATTGCTTCTTATGTGATATAAATATAAATGCATATTTAACATGCTGTGCGGATGCTATAATATAGAATAACCTATATACATGTGAAAAATGATTGATACATATAATAATGTTGATGAGGTTATGCCAAAGAATATGTAAATGTTAATTTGGTTTGAATGAAATTGTGGATGTATATTTTTAAAGAGTGGATGTTTGGCTGTAGAATGGAATAGATATAAATATATGTTTATTACCTTTAATCATTATTTATAAATGAGATGTGAAGTAGAATGAATAGCTTGTGATATGAATATGTTTAGATTTGGAAAAAAAGGTGAATTAACTTTCGATGGTTGTATAATAATTGAGGTATCATGTATTTGATGAAAAAGTTCAATTGTTTTGGCTGTATGGATTTATATATAAACTTAGCCGAAAATATGGCTATTAAATTAGTTTAAGTATGACGTTTGTTCATTTAATTGATATGTGCTAGTAGCATGTCAAAATTTGAGTTGGTATGCTATATATATGCTGGATAAATAATTAATATATATTATATATATAATTGATGTGTTGGTGTGAAGGACAAAATAAAATGTTTGATTATTCAGTCAGGTAATTTGGCAAATGTTTCATATGTATAAAGTGATTGTGCATAATAGAAGTAGACAACAAACAAGACATATGTATTTTCATGTTATATATATGTTTGATTAAAGACTTAACAAATGACCATATGAATAGTAACTTTGGTTTTTAATAAAGTTGCATGTATGTCTGATCTAAGTAATTAATAATGAGATGTTTATTTCCATGTGCTTATATTTGGCCATTTGATAATGATTATGGTTGTATGTTATCTAATTTATGTGTAACCTGTAACATTTGGTTTGATTTAATATATGTTCGATTGTGATAATTTAAGATGATTAATTTTTATGTGTATTTATAATTATCCGAAAGTTGTGTTTAGTTAGTACTACTTCGTAACCCTTTCTGGCAACGGTTACGGGTTAGAGGTGTTACAGCCAGGCCATGTGAAATTAAGGAGGCTACTGACTTGGGTCATATGGCCAACCACTCGCTTGTGTGCCACACAGGACCGATAGACACGCCCGTGTGTCTAGGCCGTGTCAAAATTGTAGGGTATACTGACTTTAATTCGTAGGGTACCCTAGGGGACATACGGCCGTATAACATGACCGTATGTCACACACGATTGAGACACACGCCCGTGTCTCTGCCCGTGTGGACAAAAATAGGTCATTTGAAAAGTCAAATTTGCCACCCTAACACATAAGCACTTACATTCATAAATAATCACATTAATGCAACTCAATTGGCAACCAAAATAACTAATTCATTACACATTATAAGCCATTTTCAACATTCCATTTACAAATCCAAATACATAATTAACCACTTATACAATTCATTTATCTAACATCTATATATCAAGACTTCTTTTGCATAATTTCATCCAAATATTACCATACCAAAACATACACCATTAAGCTCATATATGAAATCAAAATATGATACTAAAATAAGCCAAATAACATGGCTTAACTTATATACAATTTCATTCTTAAACCATGATACCAAAACATAACTATTAACATCAAACTAGCCTATACATGCCACATTTACATAAGTTCATAAGTTCAAAATACCAATCAGAAATTGGATAGTGTGACGTGCAACTCTGACTTATCCAAAACGAGTTAGCTAACGAACCCTATAAGACATAGAAAATGAAACAGAGTAAGCTTATAGCTTAGTAAGCCCGTATAATTTAGAATTTAAACTTACCATTTATAAACTATCAAGCAATAAATAAAAATGACAGCAATTCAATTTAACCATCACCTAATCACAAGTATCCATCACATGTTAGTCATTTAACAAATACATAAAGCTAGCTATTAGTACTTTACTTTGCATCAAATCTATAGTCACATATCAAATATTTAGCACTTATAACCTGTAACACATCAGAATAACCAATATTTAAGCATGTTGAACCTATTAAAACTTCAAAGGATGATCGAGTGAACAATGTCAGTAATCCATCAATTCATCATCATACATGCTCTTTCGAGTCATGGTCAGTAAGCTCTATTGAGCTGAAACGGTAAGCTCTATTGAGTTGAATGATAAGCTCCAATGAGCTGAAATAGTAAGCTCTTACAAACTGAATCAGTAAGCTCATACGAGCTATGGTGAGTTCGCAAAAAATGCAGGAGCTCGACCAATACGATAATCCCAGTAACATGTCACTCATATCCAATGAATTCATATAGTTCAAACGGGGCTTAGTAATGAATACAATATATCTCAATGCATTCATATTTTAAGTATTTCAATTATAAACATTCATTTCAATGAATACAAGTATAGAAAAGTTCGATTCGAATTATATGAACTTACCTCATATTTGCTCGGTTAACTTTCGTCTACCCATCTACCTTTTGTTTCCCCCGATCAAATTTCGATATTTGTTTGTCTTGATCATAATCTAGCCAAATTTCTAGCCAAACTGCAACTTGATATTTTTCTTTTCTTCCTTTGATAAAATTGGCCAACAAAGATGATAATGGCCTTTATTTTATGTTTGTTTTACTTAATTCATTTAAAATTAATTTAACATTTTATGCATACTTAATAAACATATAAAACATATATAACAAGGCCATTAATGTCCACTAACATTTAAAATGGTCTAATTACCATTTAAGGCCATTATATTCAAAAGCCAAAGCAATTTAACACATTTAACATATAGAATGCTACTTTTATTTTTTATGCAATTTAATCATTTTCATCGAATTAACCATTTAAACGGTAAAATTTCTTTACAAAAATTTCACACGATAATTCTATCATGCTATAAACATTAATAAAATAATAAAATAAATATTTTGACTACGGATTTGTGGTCCCAAAACCACTGTTCTGATTTGACCTAAAAACCGACTGTTACAGATGCGAATAGTAGCATTGCATCATGATGTCATCCGTGTTGTGTTGCAACACAAGAGGTTGTGTCACAACACGCACACCCCTGTGTCGCCACACACACCACTGTCTCACAACATAAGGGATCTTGTGTCGCAACATGCACTATTTCGTCCTAAGATTTCTTTTTATTTTTTACTTCGAAGCTCTGTGCCGTGACACGGCATGTCTATTTCATGAAATAGCTCTAGTTCTTTACATTGTTTGGCCTAAAATGGCACCTTTCACACTCAAATAACCCATTATTCATCCCTGCGGCTCAAGTTGGCCTAGCGAGTCGTCGAAACACTTAAAACATGTATAAAAATGCTTAGTTTGCTACAAATTAATCCTAAGCTATAAAAACAAAAAATTCAATAAATAAATATAAAATGGGTAGAAAACAGTCTAAATGTACTTAAATTGCCACTACAATTTATGGTAAATTAGGAATAAATTGAATAAATTCCAAATTTTTTGTGACTTTGTAATTAATTATGATTTGAGCTGGAATTTGATATTACATAGTGTCAGATTATTGTTTGTAGCTAAAGATGGCACGGGAATGTCGAAAGGGAGAGGAAAAAAGAAAGTCGGTTGTGAGTAACTCGACTATTCAGTTTGTATTTCTATAATTTAAATTGCTTTAATTATTGCATATTTTCATTATTCTGCATGGTAAGGTATGGAGGTGAGCTAAAATTGGTTATTTTATTTCAAATGGAATAGTTGTGATTAATTCTCGAGATTGAGGACTAAAATTAATAGAATTGAATATGGTGAAATTTCATGAAATTATAAAAGTAGCTTTGAATTTGATTGAATCATGTCATGTTATGTATGGGATAATAACTTGATGGATGAATTGATGATATATTGAGATTGATAGAATGTTAACTGACCATAAAATGCAATTAGATTGTTGGTTACCCTATTAACTGTTCAGGCAGAGTCGAATATAGTTAGCATTCCATAGGATAGATTGAGTATGGATTACTTCAAGTACGTGTTGATGAGTGTTAGGCTCAACTTTTACTTCGTTTATACCAATGAGCGTTAGGTACAATCTTGTTACTTTAAACTTTTCGATGAGTCACTGGGTGCCAAATTTGGTGTGTTGGTTGCATTTGTGTATCCATTCAAGTCTAAGTAAGCTTAATAGGGATTAAAAATGTAAAGTTGATAATGGTATATGAATTGAATTGCTATTGTGAAATATTATGCAAATAGGACTTACAAGTCCAAATGAATGAAATGAAAATAAGAAAAATCAACTAATTCAATTTAGGATATGGTATGTTAATGTGATATATTCATATACTAGTTAATTGAATATGTATAGAATGAGAAATGTGGTACAAATGGTAATTTATGGCAAGAAGTTGATAATTTGTTTAGATGGAATATTGGTTAGGTATTTAAAATTGATTTTTGTTGCATTTTATTGCTTGAATTATAGAAATATCACTAAGTTTCATTACTTAGCATGCGGTTTGTTCTCTTTGTACGCAGGTATAGTATATCCTTGGTAGTTCGAGTAGAGTTCTAGCATCTAGAAATTGATTCCTGACATAGCAAAGTTTGTATGTGTTTTGTTCTAATTAAGTGGCATGTACCAAGTTGAGTCTCTTTTATTTAGGACTATACTTTTGTGCAATTATCCTTTGAATTCAAAGTATATATGAATATATATATGGATTTCATAATTGGTTTGATATGCATTCTAGGTATTTAAGTATAATTGGCATGACAAATTGAATATTCATGCTTAAAATTGAGGTGATTATGCTTGATAATAGAATTAAATGTGTTGTGGCCTTAGTTAATAAATTGAATGAATTGTTGTTGTGTCATGAATGATAGATTAAACATTAGACTAGGGTTGAATGAAGGATTTTGATTGTATTGTTGTTATATGTTACATTATGGATTGATTAAATTAGGATTGTGTTAAAAACTTATTTGGTAAGTTGTAGGTTTGTAACCAAATAGGAACTGTAGAAGAAATATGTGACGTCGCGATGTCACACATATGTCATCACAACGAGATGTGAACTCCAGGCCACAACACAACAAGGAACCATGTCACTGCAACGAGACCAATTCAGTATGTCATGTCAGAATGAGGAACTACTTCACGTAGTGGTGTTAGTCTTGAGTTTTAAATATCTTACAATTTAGTCCTGATTCAATCTCAGAGTAACATTAAAGCTTTCTTAAGCTTGTATAAGACCCAAGAATCTTTACTTATCATTTTTTTTTTTGCTTTTAATGTTGATATTTGAATATTAAAATAGGTTGGATTGTGTTTATCTTGATCGTTGTTGCTTTGGCAATGAATGTGGCATCTCATAGCTCGGACCTAGTGATCGAGTCGGGTTATGGGGTGGTACAGTTTTAAATTTTAAGTTGTAGTAAAACCTTATCTTTCTAAATCTGAATGATCTCAATTTCAATATAATAGCTTCAAACACTTTTTTTATTTTTTAGATATGTCTTTATATGTATCCAATGATCCAAAATTATTTCTAATTATATTTTAAATCTTACAAAATGGTTCCAACTTGAGTCAGAAAATATTAGCACGTTGTGGAATGAATGTCTTTATAAAATAAAATTTTGGGTTTAGGCTATGAAATTATTATTGTAGCTTCTCATATTCATAACAATTGTTGGGACAAGTAAGAGGTGTTACAATTCTTACCTTCCTTGGTTGATTGTTTTTGGCTCAAAGATTGAAGGAAATTTGAGACCATTTTTGTAACATCCTTAAAAACCCCTTTCATCATAATAGTGTTATTTCGAGAAAATGTGAGTCAAATTTTTCCAAATAAATAAAATATGATTTATTTGTGCTAGCGGAGAAGGCAGCAGGAAACCAGAGAAAATTGAAAAGACTGAGATATTGAAAAAGTGTTAATCTTAGGTATAGATAAAATTGTAAGGATGTAAAAAGTTTTTGGGTTAAATGAGAAAATTAAAGTATAAAGGATGAAATCGTATTAGTAAGAAAATGTGGGAGGATATGGAATGTAATTACTGCCAATAATTGAGTGGATAAATATTGAAAGTTTTGAATTAAAGAAAAAGGACAAATGTTATCATAAATCTTAGTCATAGGATGTGTTGGCAAATTGTGAAGAGATCTTAGCCATTGATATTAAGATTTGATAGGAAGATTTTTTTTTTAAGTTATCATATTTTTATTTCATATTATATTATTATTAAATTATTAACTTATTAAATATATTTTAAATGAGTAAGGAGAACTGATAATTCTAAATTTTATAGACTTATTTAGCATCTTTTTACTTAATATTTAAGCAAATTTCCTGTATAGTATTAGTAAATTATATGAATTTAACTCATATTAAGACATTGAGTATGATTTTAGCAAGTTTGTAATTTTATTAAATTTTAGAGTTAATTTTGCATTAAATTAATTTAAACTACTACATGTTTAATAAAGTGCTTAATATATTGTAATGGGACCATGGAATTGACTAACATGGAGCAAATTAAATGTCACAACTGAACAAGTCAAATGGACAACCACAGCATGATTGGGTTCAGAAATTTGACCTTGACCAAATTGAAGTTGGTTGCTGGAAAGAAATCTAATTGTGTCTTAAATTGGGTCACAAAACCGTCCATCAAGGGGAAGAGAACCCCAAATTCGGTAAGCATCAAGAGCAGCCCAAAAATCATGTTTTGGGATAACTCAATTGAGGTCCTTATACTTGCAAAAAGATCACAAATTATCCCATAACTTCCACCATCAAAATTATCCAACCCATTCCATGAATCAGGGGAGAATTGATCAACAAATCAACAACTTCCTAACCATGCATCCCACAAGGAATGAGAAAATCAATGGATTTTCATGCAATCTTCAACGATCTCTCAAGTCCTCCATCCATTATAAATACCACTTTTCACTTCCTCATCTCGCATCCCTCATCACTCATTCATCTCTCCTTGCACAAACCTATGCATTACAACTTTTTGGCGCTATTGCTAGGGACTGTTCATTTAATCATTATTTGTGAAATTACTTCTTGCAATTTGGTTTATTTATTTTTATTCTTTATTGTTTATTTTTTGTGACTTTATTTTCAGGTGTTTATGAGTATAGATCAAATCATCGATCTACTTCCTGTAGACCCTAAAATCGAGCGGACAAATTGACAAAGAAGACAACAAAGATTAGCCCAAAGACAAGCCACGAAAATGGACCTTGAAAATCAAAACGATGTTAAAGGGAATGGAGTCGCTAATGTTCATAATCCAATCCTTATTTCTAATGATAGGGATTGAGCCATAAGGCAGTATACTGTGACACTTTTAATGAGTTAAATCTAGGAATTATGAGATTGGATATCTAGGCACCACAGATTGAATTGAAGCCTATGATGTTCCAAATGCTTCAAACAATGGGCCAAATTAGTAGTATGCCCACAGAAGATCCACACCTTCACGTTGTTTTCCCAATTAAAAATGCATTGAGGTTGAAGTTGTTTTCCTACTCGTTGCGAGATCAAGCATGAGCATGGCTTAATTCGTTGCCACCACATTCATTTTCAACTTGGCAAGAATTAGCTGAATGCTTTCTAGTAAAGTATTTCCCACTTAGCAAAAATGCTAAGTTGCGAATAATAAATCCCTATACAAGGCATAGGAAAGATTCAAGGAGTTCATTCTTAGATGCCCTCACCATGAGATTCCACATTACATCTAGTTGAAGACATTTTATAATGGTCTCAATGCACAAACAAGGTTGGTGGTAGATGCTTTTGTGAATGGTGCTCCCTTGTAGAAGTCTTATAATGAGGCTTACAAAATCATTGAGAGAATAACCAGTAACAATTAATAGTGGCCTACAAATTGAGCAGCTTTAGGAAGATGAGTAGTCAGAGTGTATGAAGTAAACGCCCTCACTTCTGTAACACCCCTAACCCGTATCTGTCGCTGGACTAGGGTTAAAGGCGTTACCGGACAAATTGAAACATTTCACAAATAATTCAGAAACATCATTCACACAATAAACATACATCATTACGGAGTCCTTTACATAGGTCAACGAGACCTTAATCATGCTTTAAAAAGGGGTCGGTACTAAATCGAGTTCATACAAAAATTTTTGAAACTTTAACAATTCTCAAAGTTGTATAGGTCACACGCCCGTGTGAATAGGCCGTGTGCCTCACACGGCTTTAAACATGCCCGTGTGTCAATTCCGTGTCAAAATAGGGCATACATACTAACTTGTCCACACGGCCACAACACACGCCCGTGTGCCAGGCCATGCAAAAATTAGAGAGGCTACTGACTTGGGTCACACGGCCAGTCACACGCCCGTGTCTCTGCCCGTGTGGGTAAAAATAGGCCATTTATAAGGCCAATTTGCCACCCATTAAGGGTCCTCCCTACAATTATCAAATAGACACCAAATGCATATCAAATTTCAACAATTTCAAGTCACAAATCATCCATTATTCAAACTATGATATTATCAACCAATCTCATCTTCATATAACATACCAATTCATGTCATTCCATAAACCAAAAACATATCAAAACATATGGTTTATAACCTCTTTTCAATTCATTCATTCTCATATCAAAATCTTACCAAATCATCAAATAATCACACACTAAAACTTACCAAATTGACCAATTTATTTGTCGATTAATAAACACATCACATAGACATAATTTGCATCACATATCATATACCAAAATCAACCATAAGATCAACCAAAACCAAGCCATATTACATGGCTAAATATATACATCACAAAACATAATCAAAGTACTTTTAGCCTATACATGCAATACTTTAATATTCACATTTTCAAAAGGTACCAAAAAGAAGTTCGATAGTGTGGTGATGATCCTCAACGATCCCCGAGCTCCCGATAGCTATGATATCTATAAAACAATGCAAACACACACAAAGTAAGCTTTCAAAAGCTTAGTAAGCCATATACAAATAAACTTAACACTTTAAACATAAAAGCATCATCAAATTACATATACTTCATAGCCAAATACTATCACAAACCTCAATGTTCATATACATTTCATATATTCCAAATTCATTAGCACATATAGCATATTTTCTCATGCTTTTATCATATATCAACATTTGTTCACTAAAGTACATATACTTACCTTTCAACATTAATATGATACTCATTTCGAATGTACCTGAATCGGATACATGTTCACATAATAATTCATTTTCTCGGAATGCCTGTTGAACCATTCGAAATCGTAAGGATGCGCGGATAGCTTGGAAAGCTCGTACAATGCCAACATCCCAGACATGGTCTTACATGCAATCAAATATCAATGCCACTATCCTAGACAGGGTCTTACACAAAATCAAATACGATGCCAACGTCCCAACCGTGGTCTTACACGTAAAACATAAGTCGATGCCAACGTCCCAGAACTGGTCTTACACGATAACACATATCGAATCATATGTCATGACATATGTATTCTAACTATTCCTAAGGTTCGTACGGGGCTTTTCGTGTAACACCCCTAACCCGTATCCATCACCGGACTAGGGTTAAAGGCATTACTGGACAAATTGAAATAAATCACAAACATTTCATAATCATCATATTAACGCCCGTGTGAACAAGCCGTGTGCCTCATACGGTAATAGACACGCTCGTGTGTCTAGGTCGTGGCAAAATAGGGTATACATACTGATTTGATCATACGGGCAGTCACACACGCCCATGAGTCCTGACCGTGTGGTATAAAGTTTGGCTTGATTTAATCCACATTTCTTCCCCTGCTCATGCATATTTAATCCATCTCATTATGAATCATTTCAAACCAATTAATAGGCATCCATTCATACATTTCCCAAAGTAATATCAAAACATTATATCCAATGAATCATGATAATCTAATGCTTAACTTATAACTGGGCATATAACATTACATATATTTTATAAGCTAATTATCGAACTTATTACATCAATTCAAGCACATATCAAACGGAATAATTCATATCACATGGCTTATGGTCCTTTTTGCATATTTGGCAAAACTAAATTCACAAAATAGTTAAGAACATATTTTAAACAACATAGTCATATGTGCATTTAAGATTAAGTCAAAATCAAAACATAACATATGGCTTAACAAGCATCCAAACATGAACCAAAAACGAACCTTACCAAATGGACAAATATGATTTTAATACCATCTATATATAAGTGCATAATTACCATGTTATCAATAGATATTTTCTAACTCAATTGTCGAACCAATATAAAAAACTTATGTGCTAAATCACATGTCAATATTACCTATACATATCCAATTCATTTCTCATCAATTCAGTTACCTAAGTTAATGTCTCAACACATTATAAAATAACCTTACGACCGCAAAGCATACTTATTATTTACTACCACTAAACCAATTCACAAGATAAATTATACAACCAAACAAGTCAATAATGAACCACAACCTAATCACATCCATCAGTCATAGTTACTTCACTTAAATCGAATTATAACAATTCATAAATGTAAGACATACTATGAATCAGGTTTACCATAATAAACTAATTATAAGCCTTACAAATCATCACTCAAAATCGATTTCATGTAACCAACATCACCATATATTTACCATGAATCATACCTCTTAAATTAAACTTATAATGTGACTGAATATAAATACCCACATTTGTATCATGAATAAGCCATTTTCACAAGGCTATATACATATACTAATTCCTAAATCAACTATATCAAAACTAACCTATACATGCCACATAACTGAAATTCAAAACTTTAATTTACCGAAAAGATAACCGGATAGTGTGATGAGATCTCCTTCGACTTCCAACCTGAGCAAGTCTCTAAAACTCTATAAACATAGGAGAAGTGCACACAGAGTAAGCTTTAAAGCTTAGTAAGCTCGTATATTAATAAACTTAACATAACAAATAATTTCTTTACAAAGCCATATGCATGATATGCTATCTCATACAACATTTTCCAAGTTATAAAACATGTTCCCATATTGAATTATCATCATCCAATATTATACTTGCTTACTTCAAAAACTTTAGCTTTCACAAGCTTATTCAACTCAATTTTCATATATCATTCAATTCACAATTTCATATAGCTGAATGAGCACATTATGGAAATAACACATCTAATCATATATATATACATAAATCTCATATCATCATTTATACTCAATTTCACCTTTCATACATATAACATCTAACAATTTCACGTATGCCACTTATAAACCATATCTTATTCATTTATTCATGTTTCATTTACACATATTCACATTTCTTTCCATATACATCACATAACATTATTTGTACATCTATACTTACCTTTCGTTTTCAAATATTGTATACATTTCAAAGTACCTGAATCGAAATGTCTTTCATTTAATCATTTATTTCTCGGAATGCCTGTTGAACCGTTTGGAATCAATAAGGATACTCAGATAACTCATAATCTAGTACAATGCCAAGTCCTAGACATGGTCTTACATGTAATCAAATATCGATGCCACTGTCCCAGATAGGGTCTTACATGAAATCATATACGATGCTAATGTCCCAGACATGGTCTTACACGTAAATCACAAATCGATGCCAACGTCCTAGACATGGTCTCACATGATAACACATATCGGAGTCCTATGTCATGACATATGTATCCTAAGTATTCCTATGGTTCATACGGGTCTTTTCGAACGTTGTCATATTATCGAAACTTTCTCGTATTCATATATTCTACTTCTCGAACAATTCAATATCATAATAACATATATATAACTTAGTGAAAATACACATATTTGTATTAGCATTCGGCATTGAATTCAATCATACAAATAGTATGCATTTACAATATGATTTTGTAATGTCTATTAAAATACGAACTTACCTCATTCGCAGTAACGACAAATTAAGTTGACTAATCCGATACTTTGATTTTCTCTCGATCTAGATCCGAATTCCGCTCTTGCCAATTTAGATAATGATAAAATTTACTTATTTAATCATTAATTCATTCAATTTAACACAATTTACACTTTTTAGCAAAATTACACTTTTGCCCCTATTATTTCACATTTTTGTAATTTAGTCATTATCACGTAAAATCACAATTCATTCAATTTAATACAAACTCATGTTGCCCGAATGTTACCCAATCTCAAATCAACCCATATTTTTCACTTTATTCATACTTTTAACTACATACTTTCATAATTTGCATTTTTACTCAAAATCACTTTGTAAAATATGTAAAACTATCATTTAACTTCCATATTTCATCATCAATCATCAAAAAGCATGAATATTCATCAATGGCATCTCACAAAATGTATAACAGTTTCGAAAACGGAGATATGAGCTAGCTAGATTAAGCTGCAACGATCTCAAAAACATAAAAATTATTAAAAAGGGATTAAAAATACTCACATGCAAGAAATATTGAGATGGTCGAATGAAGCTCTCCCATGGCTTCTTTCCTTTTCAATTTTGGTTGAAGAACATGAGAAATGAAAGCCTTTTTATTTCTTTTTTTTAACTTACTATAACATTTCTAACTAAATTACAAAACTAACCTTTATCAATATTATTTATTTCACAAAATGCCAAACCATCAAAACACACTATCTCATTAATGGGCCAATTACCATTTGAGGACCTCCACTTTAATATTCTATAGGTATTTAACACTTTAGCTAATAGAACTCAACTTTTACACTTTACGCTATTTAGTCCTTTTTACTGAATTAACACTCAAACGGTAAAATTTCTTTACAAAATTTTTACGCAAACATTCTATCATACTGTAAACCTAAAAATAATAATAAAATAAATATTTTGACTTCTGATTGTGGTCCCAAAACCAGTATTCTAATTAACCCTAAAAATGGGTTGTTACAACTCTCCCCCTTAAGGATTTTCGTCCCTGAAAATCTTATCAGAGAATAGAATTGTAACAACCCGATTTAGACCCTAATCAGAATGGTGGTTTTGGGACCACGAATTCGAGTCAAAAAAATATTTTAAAATTATTTTCTGTGTTTATCTTGTGTGAATTTATATCTGTGAAAATTTCGTGACTTAATTTTGTCGTTTAGGTATCCGATTAAATAAAAGGACTTAATCACGTAAAATGAAAATTAGGTGGTTAATTGTAAAAGGGACGAATGGTTAGTGGCTTTTTAAATTGAAGTATTTAAGTTGTAATTAAACCATATTTATAAGCTAAGGACGGTAGTAACCTTAATGAATATGATTTTATTATTAAATACCAAAGGTTAAATATGTAAATTATGTAATAATATGTACATAATAAAAAATATAATTAAATATCAATGTTCATATTCTTGTTTCATCCACTGAAATAACAAAAGAAAGAAAGAAAAGAAAGCTTTAGGTATTCGGCACTTTGGAAGCTTAATCAAGGTATGTAACTAGCTCGATTTTTTATCATTTTTACGTTTTTGAGATCGTTGCTAAGTTATCTACAAAACCCATGCTTGAATTTTTTATTTTGATGAATATTTTGAGTTATGCCATTGTTGGAAGCTTGTGATTTTTGTTGATGATGGTATAAAATAAAATATATGTGATAGATTAACATGTTTTGTATTGGAATTTTTGATGATTTTGAGTAATTAGGACTAAATTGTAAAAATAATAAATTGAGGGACTAAAACTTGAAATAAATGAAATATAGGGACTTATATAGGGACTTATATGAACACAAGGAAGATTTTTCCTAAGCATGATATCAAAATTTTGCATATTTTGTGTTTTGTGTAATAGGGACTAAATTGTAAAAAGTGTAAAATGTCAGGAGTAAAATGGTAATTTACCCATTTATGTGTTTTTGGACTAAAATGAATGAAAATATGTTTGAATGAGTTTAATTTGTATATATTTAGATCAAGAACCAAAGAAATCAGATTTGGATCGGGGGAAAACTATAGTTGTCGACTAGTCATCCCGTTCCATTTTTCATCGTCCGAGGTAAGTTTATAAGCAAATAAGTGTTAATAATTTTGAATATATATATGTTTTAAATGCTGAATCAAATGTTTATAATTGTATATACTTGATGACCGAATGTGTATATGCTTGAGAATTGAGTTTACGAGTTTGATTCGATCGAGTTACGACATCCAAAAGCCCAATATGAACCTGAGGAATAGCTAGGATACATATGTCATGACATAGGATTCTGATATGTGATATGCGAGTAAGACCATGGCATCGATATGTGACTCCGATATATGTGTGCGAGTAAGACCACGTTTAATACGTTGGCATCGATATGTGACTCCGATATATGTGTGCGAGTAAGACCACGTTTAATATGTTGGCATCGATATGTGACTCCGATATATGTGTGCGAGTAAGACTCTGTCTAGGACAGTGGCATTGATATGTGATTACATGTAAGACCACGTCTGGGACATTGGCATTGTACGGTATATGTGATTATGCAAGTGTCCTATCCAATTTCGAATGGTTCAACAGGCAATATTAAGTTAAGATTGACTGAAAAATTGAGTTAAAAGGTTCCGGTATGTATTCATACTAAGTTATGAAATTATTGTAAGTTAGATGCTTGAATCAATGATATAAATGTTATTTGTTATTGTGAATTACATATATGCATATGTAAAAGTATACATTCGGTTTAATGATGTATTCATAATGCAAATAAAAGTATATGTGTATATGAAAATTTTAATTGGTTAAATGTTTAGTATATGCGATCTTGTAAATGTGATTTATGTATATTCATATATGAATGAGTATATTCGGCCAAGGGTTTATATGTGACCTTAGAAGTGAAAAATAATTATGATATTAACTACGTGTGTATTCATTCTATTTAGATTTGATGCATAGTTATATGTTTGATAAATGCATATTTTTGCAAGTTTGAAGATGTATATGAATATAATATAATGATTCCATTTTGTATAATGAAATATAAATGTTAATGAGTTACTTAATTGTTTATGACTTACTAAGCTATGATAGCTTACTGTGTGTGTTTATGTTTGTCTTTGTTTTATAGATTTTGGAGTAATTACGAGCTCGGGGATCGTCAGCAAAGTCCATCACACTATCGACTGTTTTTGGTATTTTATAAGTTTGAACTTGGATCTATGGCATGTATAGGCTAGATTATATTTAGTTAAGTTTGAATTTGAATATATATTAAGCCATGCAAAAATGGTTGGTTTATTTTATTAGGTTCGATTTTAAGGTTTGATCAAAATTTGGTTATAATTTATATGGTTGATAGATATGGATAGGTATGATGTTTAAGTATAAGCAAGTTTTGGTTTTGATATATATGTGTGAAGTGGCTGGCACATTTGCTAATGGTTGTCTAAATATGGTTATGGTTTAAGTCTAGTTTGAAAACATCGAGCATGCGTTATGTGTATGATATATTTGACATATTGATGATGATATAGTCATATGATTTAATATGATTAAACTGGTGAAATGTTTGTGTTAAGTATGTGTGGTGAGATTTAATATGTTTGTTTGAGTGTGATTTAAATTGATATAACTATATGAGCATAGATTTGTGATGAGTCAAAAGAAATATTTGATTTTAATATATTGCTTGTTATGTGATATAAATATAAATGTATATTTAACATGCCGTGTGGATGCTATAATATAGAATAATATATATATGTGAAACATGATTGATACATATAGTAATGGTGATGAGGTTATGCCAAAGAATATGCAAATGGTATATTTGGTTTGAATGAAATTGTGAATGTATATTTTTGAAGAGTGGATGTTCGGCTGTAGAATGGAATAGATATAAATATAAGGTTATTACCTTTAACCATTATTTATAAATGAGATGTGAAGCATAATGAATAGCTTGTGATATGACTATGTTTAGATTTGGCAAACAAGGTGAATTAACTTTTGGTGGTTGTATAATAATTGAGGTATCATGTATTTGATGAAAAAGTTGAATTGTTTTGGCTATATGTATTTATATATAAACTTAGCTGAAAATGTGGCTATTAAATTAGTTTGAGTATGACGTTTGTTAATTTAATTGATATGTGCTAGTAGCATGTCAAAATTTGAGTTGGTATGCTATATATATGCTGGATAAATAATTAATATATATATTATATATATAATTGATGTGTTGCTGTGAAGGATAAAATAAAATGTTTGATTATTCAGTCAGGTAATTTGGCAAATGTTTCATATGTATAAAGTGATTGTGCATAATAAAAGTAGACAACAAACAAGACATATGTATTTGCATGTTATATATATGTTTGGTTAAAGATTTAACAAATGACCATATGAATAGTAACTTTGGTTTTTAATAAAGTTTCATGTATGTCTGATCTAAGTAATTAATAATGAGATGTTTATTTCCATGTGCTTATATTCGACCATTTGATAATGATTATGGTTGTATGTTATCTAATTTATGTGTAACCTGTAATATTTGGTTTGATTTAATATATGTTCGGTTGTGATAATTTAAGATGATTAATTTCTATGTGTATTTATAATTATCCGAAAGTTGTGTTTAGTTAGTAATACTTCGTAACCTTTTCCGGCGATGGTTATGGGTTAGGAGTGTTACAAGTTTACTGATTAGCTTTCACTAGCCTCATCAATTTCTTAAATAGCCTTAGATTTCTCAACTTTTCAATCTCACGAGCAAAAATTCTGATCTGTTCTTTGCTATACGTCATAACAAACTGAGTTTCTACTTCTGAAAGGGATACTATAGGTAAAGGATCTTATTTGTATCATCACATCATATATATAAGAAACATATTATAGATCTTCTCAATTTTTGACGGTAATATCATACGGTCTCACTCTCCCAATAATCTCATACAGCCTGATAAATTACGAACTCAACTTCTCTTTATAGCTAAATTGAGAAATTCTATTCCCACTATAATACTTTCATAAATACTTAGTTTTCTAACTAAAATTCAATGCTTCTACATATCAAGCTAGTATATGTTTTCTGTCAATGTGAAACTGCTTTCAGACTGTTACAAATTCCTTTCACCTTCTCTTTAGTCTCTTTAATCACATCAACCCTGTAATTCTTTTTATCACTGGTCTCGTATAAAACTTCGTATGGTGCCATCTTTATGCTCAACTGATAATTATTAATATACATAACTCAAACAATGGTAAGTTTTTTTTTTCTTCAAATTCTAAAACACAACAATGAAACATTACCTTGAGAATCTGAATCTCTCCCTCAGATTAGCCATTCGAAATAATAGACTCTGGCACACTGTGTGATCTGAAAATTTTTGACATGTATAACTCGGCTAATCTAACAAGAGAGAAATCTGTACGTATTGAGATAGAATGTGCAGACTTCTTTAAACGATCAAAAATAATTCAGATCTCATCTTTCTTTTACAGAATCCCTCAAAATTCTATTTCATCTCCACTCTGATATTAACACAGACTATAACAGTCTCGAAGGTACTTGATAATCAGCTTTAACCACTGTGCTAGAAGTCACATTTATTGTAAAATCTCTAAATTTCTCGGTACACGAACTCTATCTCGACACAACGAACATTGTCGGATCCAATCTGAAATTCAGAATCAAGAATCAATTTACGTTGTACCCTTTTTAATGTAATTCACTGATACACTTCTTAGCCTCACAAATTCGTTGATTAAACATCAATTTAGTTTCTAGCTCAGCCAACAACTATTCATCATATGATAAGATAAATCACATGTTTATCGCTCGTAAAACACACATATGTTTCCTGCTCAGAACATCCGTGACTATAATCGTTTGCCCAGGGTGATAATCAATCATTGACTCACAATCTTTCAATAGTTCAAGCCATCTTTACTGTCCCAAATTTAGATCTCTCTATAACATTAAATATTCTAAACACTCTTTCGGTCAACAAATAGGTTACAATACTCACCAAACAATCAATGTCACTGACTATTCAATGCGAATACTTTATCAATCATCTCTAATTCACATGTCGTATAATTCTTTTTATGGAGCTTTAGCTATTTATAAGCATAATCTATCATTATACATTCTTGTATTATAACACACTTCAAATTATTTAATGATGCATGACTAAAATTCATAAACTCTTTACCCGGTGCAGGCTGAACCAGAACTGATGCTTCAGTTGACAATGTCTTTAACTGATTACTACTTTATTAATAATTATCATATCATATAGATTCCACAAGTACAATGATTTTCTCAATTAAACAACTTTAGTTTACAAAAAAATTTCTCCATAAAACCATTTCGATAAATATAATTTAGTATCACGTCTTCTAGAATATGAATTCTTCATTTGGACTACACATCAAATTACCCGTGAACGTTTAAAGTTTATTTCCACCTTGTGGATAGATTTAGATACAAGTAACTCAATTAATCCTTCAAGAAATTAATCCAATCAAATTAGATAACTGAATCGATCTCAACTGTCAAGCAATAACTTTTCAATTATTAATCAACGAAGCTTTGAATCTTACTAAAGCCGCAACCAGCAGATAGATTAAAATCATAGTGCCATAATAAAGCTGACATCTCAACCGCACAGATAGGTAATGTCCTAGCTACTAATAATGCATTTTGAACACAAGAGAAATTCGAATATCATTTCAATAGCAACCAATGCAGAAACACAACCTCTATGAATCTGATAACTATACCACTGTACTCCCATGATCAACTAGAAATTTTAGTCATATTAGATATAGTAATCTTCGTCAGAAGAATATCTCTTGTAGAAAATCACATAGAATTATAGTAAAACCGAGGTAGCGAAATCTTAAATTGTTGAGCTATACAGAATCTCTAGAAATTACAACCCATATAGAATGATAAAGATCTCGATGATATCCCAGAAAATTTCCAAAAGGAAGAACAATACTCATAAACACTGAAATCAACGATAACAGAGGCAATATAATCTTCATGTATACTCAATAGAGCAAAAACCAGTAGAAACAGAATACTTGCATCATACGAATTTTACCATCGACTTTCCTGTCAACACTGGAGAATAGAATACTAGAGAAAATAGAATAATGCTGATCATAACCCGAACAACCCAACAATGCTCTAGTATATTAGTATATTTAAATAACGTTCTCATATGATAAGAATTTTATCTGAAAATATACAGTTACACATACCTTTGAAGATAAATGTACACATACTATGCCCAGAAGAAACCATAGTAACTGCCCGACTATAACCACTGCACTCAGCTATCATTTCAATTCAAACATTATTCCACTGTCTAATTCTGTCATCACTGTTTTCACATTATTCCATCACTAACAGAAATTAATTCATCAGAACTTTCAGTTAATACATTCTTTAGACATCATACTTGAATACTTTTGTCTCATCAAATTCAACTTCTTTTTTAATAGTGACTTTGTATAGTATGAATGGCTTTCAACACATTCCAATATCTTTTCTGTTACTGTCTTCACTTGCGGACTCATTCTTTTATCTAATCACAGTACTAGCCCTTCAATCATGAAGCTCTATAATTCCACACTTATAAGCTAATTTAATCCATATAATACAGATTTTATTACAATACTTTACCGATGAGTGGGTGAGGGTTGTAAAGCCTCAAATTTAACTCTCACATATATTTACACATAACATAGCATTTATCAATAACATGATATTATAAACTTTTACTCATACCTTTATGAGTTTTAACCCATCATAATCACATTTTCACTGAAACATTTGAGTACCACTTCTGCACTATCGTAATTAGCTCGGTTGGAAAGCACATCTGTCTAATTAAAACAATTCTCGTTAGAATTGGAAGACATCACACTATCATAGGTTAAATATGGAATGCATAGCTAGACTCACATATGCTATGTTAGTCCTAGAATCAACTAAACCGTAGCTCTGATACCAACAAAATATAACACCCCTAGCTCGTATTCAACGTCGGACTAGGGTTAAATGCGTTACCAGACAAATCGAAATAATTCACAAACATTTCATAATCATATTAACATAATCACACATCATTATAGAGTCCCTTATATAGGTCAAGGAGACCTAAAATATGCATTAGAAAGGGATCGGGACTAAACCAAACACATACAAAATTTTTCAATACTTAAATATTTTTCAAAGTTATTAAGGTCACACGGCCATGTGAACAAGTTGTGTACCTCACACGACAATAGACACGCCCGTGTGTCTAGGCCGTGGCAAAACAGGGCATACATACTGATTTGATCACACGGGCAGTCACACGCCAATGAGTCCAGATCGTGTGGTATAAAATTTGGCTTGATTTAAACCACATTTCTTCCCCTGCTCATGCATATCTAGTCTATCTCATTATGAATCATTTCAAACCAATTAATAGGAATCCATTCATACATTTCCCAAAGTAATATCAAAACATTATATCCAATGAATCATGATAATCTAATGCTTAACTTATCACCAAGCATGTAACATTACATATATTTCATAAGCTAATTATCGAACTTATTACATCAATTCAAGCACATATCAAATGGAATAATTCATATCACATGGCTTATGGTCCTTTTTGTATATTTGGCAAAACTAAATTCACAAAATAGTCAAGTACAGATTTTAAACAACATAGTCATATGTGCATTTAATATTAAGTCAAAATCAAAACATAACATATGGTTTAACAAGCATCCATACATGAACCAAAAACCAACCTTACCAAATGGACAAATATGCTCTGAATACCATCTATATATAAGTGCATAATTACATGTTATCAGTAGCTATTTTCTAACTCAATTGTCGAACCAATATACAAAAATTATGTGCTAAATCACATGTCAATATTACCTATACATATCCAATTCATTTCTCATCAATTCGGTTAGCCAAGTTAATGTCTCAACACACTATAAAATAACCTTACACCGCAAAGCATACTTATTATTTACTACCACCAAACCAATTCACAAGAAAAATTATACAACCAAACAAGTCAATAATGAACCACAACCTAATCAAATCCATCAGTCATATTTACTTCACTTGAACCGAATTATAACAATCCATAAATGTAAGACGTACTATGAATCATGTTTACCATAATAAGCTAATTATAAGCCTTATAAATCATCACTAAAAACTGATTTCATGTAACCAACATCACTATATATTTACCATGAATCATACCTCTTAAATTAAACTTATAATGTGACTGAATATAAATACCCATATTTGTATCATGAATAAGCCATTTTCGCAAGGCTATATACATATACTAATTCCAAAATCAACTACATCAAAACTAGCCTATACATGCCACATAACTAAAATTCAAAACCTTAATTTACCGAAAAGATAATCGGATAGTGTGATGCGATCTCCTTCGTCTTCCAACCTGAGCAAGTCTCCAAATAGCAAAAATGCACACAGAATAAGCTTTAAATCTTCATAAGCTCATATCATAATAAACTTAACATAACAAATAATTTCTTTACAAAGCCATATGCATGATATGCTATCTCATACAACATTTTCCAAGTTATAAAACATGTTCTCATATCGAATTATCATCATCGAATATTATACTTGCTTACTTCAAAAACTTTAGCTTTCACAAGCTTATTCAACTAAATTTTCATATATCATTCAATTCACATTTTCATATAGCTAAATGAGCACATTATGGAAATAACACATCTAATCATATATATATACATAATCTCATATCATCATTTATACTCAATTTCACCTTTCATACATATAACATCTAACAATTTCACATATGTCACTTATAAACCATATCTTATTCATTTATTCATGTTTCATTTAGACATATTCACATTTCATTTCCATATACATCACATAACATTCTTTGCAAATATATACTTACCTTTCGTTTTCAAATATTGTATACATTTCAACGTACATGAATCGGAATGTATTTCATTTAATCATTTATTTCTTGGAATGCCCGTTGAACTGTTCGGAATCAATAAGGATACTCAGATAACTCATAATCTCGTACAATGCCAATGTCTTAGACGTGGTCTTACATGTAATCAAATATCGAAGCCACTGTCCCAGACAGGGTCTTACACGAAATCATATATGATACCAATGTCCTAGACATGGTCTTACACGTAAATCGCAAATCGATGCCAACGTCCCAGACGTGGTCTCACACGATAACACATATCGGAATCCTATGTCATGACATTTGTATCCTAAGTATTCCTATGGTTCATATGGGGCTTTTCGGACGTTGTCACATTATCAAAACTTTCTCGTATTCATATATTCTGCTTCCCAAACAATTCAATATCATAATAACATATATATAACTTATTCCAAATACATATATTTGTATTACCATTCGGCATTGAATTCCATCATACAAATAGTATGCATTTACAATATGATTTCGTAACGTCTATTAAAATATGAATTTACCTCGTTCGCAGTAATGACAAATTAAGTCGACCAATCTGATACTTTGATTTTCCCTCAATCTAGATCCGAATTATGCTTTTGCCAATCTACATAATAATAAAATTTACTTATTTAATCATTAATTCATTCAATTTAACCAATTTACACTTTTTGGCAAAATTACACTTTTGCCCTATTATTTCACATTTTTATAGTTTAGTCCTTATCACGTAAAATCACAATTCATTCAATTTAATACAAATTCATGCTGGTGGAATATTACCCAATCTCAAATCAGCCTATATTTTTCACTTTATTCATACTTTTAACCACATAATTTCATAATTTCACAAATTAGCCCATAATTTGTATTATTACTCAAAATCACTTTATAAAATATATAAAACTTTATAAAATATATAAAACTATCATCTAACTTCCATATTTCATCATCAATCATCAAAAAGCATGAATATTCATTAATGGCATCTCAAAGAATCTATAACATTTTCGAAAACGAAGATATGGGCTAGTTACATTAAGCTGCAACGATCTAAAAATTTAAAAATTATTAAAAACAGGATTAAAAATACTCACATGTAAGAAATATTGAGATAGTCGAATGAAGCTCTCCCATGGCTTCTTTCCTTTTCAATTTCGATTGAAGAACATGAGAAATGAAAGCCTTTTTACTTTTTTATTTTTAACTTATTATAACATTACTAACTAAATTACAAAACTAAACTTTATTAACATTATTTATTTCACAAAATGCCAAATCATCAAAATCCATTATCTCTGTAACACCTCAAACCTGGCCCGGACGTTATGGCTGGATCCAACGTGTCACATTGAATTGTTTTATCGAAAACCTTGTTTTCATTGAAAACCCTTCAAAATAGAGTATTATGTAACTTTCAGTTGCGGAAGCTTTAGTTAAAACAGATGATCTATGAAAACTTGTCATTTTTAAATTAAGTTGCGAAAACGTAGTTTTAAAAACAGTTATGGTTTAGGAAAACCATGTTCTACTTCTAGCAAGTATAAAGCATAAAAAAAAATAATAATCCTGGTTTAAAAAAGATATTCATCAAATAGGCCATATTACAATCCGAACTGAAATAACTTAAAATACTAGAAATGATATGCTTAAAAAAAAGTCCAAGTCGTCTTGCTAGTAGGCCACCTCGGAGTCCCTCCAACCGTCGAACCACCTACTGAGGATCACTTGAGAAAAATAAATGAGGGGGTGAGTTTTCGAAAACTCAGTGTGTACAACCCTCAAAGAGTATTAAGCAATCAACAATAACCATAATATCATACATGCAATGCCATACAACCCACCCCAATAATCCAACCGCTATACACCGACTCCGTCCCTCGGTACACATTATGTGGGGATATAAATATCGACTCACCCATCCGATACACATCAATGGTAGCCCGGTTGCAGTACTAGCTTCATTGCAGCAAGCTGCTAATCAAATATTGGGCTTAATAGCCATCGGAGGATCCACGGTCGTCAAGCAACCATGCGATCCTCATATACTTCCTCCGTTCCATAATACCCAACCCATATGCAACCTAAATAGAATATCATATGAATGCATCAGGTATACATGTAGCATCCATAAGTCTTACATTCATCACATAGGGGTATTTTAGTCATTTTTTTCCTTTAGGGGTATTTCGGTAATTTCTTTTTATTATGGGTTTATTACTTACCTTGGCCCATTAACAAGTCCTCGTTGGCTAAAGTTAACAGATACTATGCACCAGGTAGGATTCTAGAGAAGAGGAGGTGGATCATTAAGATCAATTAAGTACCAAGCTCTCCCTAGATCAAATCCTAGACATGCATATACCCATTGCCACACCTTAACCTTATGACTTGTCTACGATCACAATTAATTAATTAATTAAGTTTTTTGTCTGTTTAAGTAATTATCAGATAATAGACCCCAAACCCCTTATAAATCCCAAACAAGTCTACATACTTACATATGGCCCACTAGGCCCAATCTCATTCATATGGCCTATCGGCCCCAATCACAATCATATGGCCCATCAGGCCCAATCACATTCATATGGCCCATCAGGCCCAATCACATTCATATGGCCCATCAGGTCCAATCACATTCATAGTCATGCTATCATATGATTTTTCATTACTTAGTATCAAATTGCCAATTTTGCCTATTATGGGCCCTACAGCCATCAGACCATTTAGTCCATTCTGGCCCAGTTGGCCAAAATATGGCCCAAGTCCATGGAATCGCGCATGGAGCCTCTGATAACCTATCAGTTTCCCCCCTTACGAGTGTTCGTGCACTTGCAAGACTATTGTAGCCAAACTTCTGGCTTTTTGGCATTTCAGCTTTTCGACATTTCAGGATTTGCCGGTCTACTGTGTGTATATGCAGTGTATGTACACATTTGGTACTAAGACGTGCTACGATCTCCTTAGCCACGAACCTATAAATGATGTCACTCAACGATTAATCACACACTTATCAAATACGATCACCAAAAACTGAAAATCTCACATTTGCCTTACCTTGAACGACAAGCCTTAACAACCCTTCCTTGATCACTAATCACGAGATTTCTTAAATCTGCATCAATCTTAATCATTAAGAACTAAAAAACAAGTGACTCGCAATCATCTTAAGTCACTCTTAAATCATCCATGACCATTCGGCCAACCTTAACCAATAAAAGAGGAACACTTACCCAAAATCCCAAAATGCCTAAAAAGCGATTCGGCAGAGATCTGAACTCCGAGATTCGATACTAATCCCCTACCAAAACAGATTTAGATAAAGGTGAGGGAGAGAAGAAATTGGTACTAGGAAAACTAACTGAAAGAGTAAAGCACTTACACAAGAATCGGTCGAAGTAGAGGGAGTAGTGGCGACATAGAGGGTTTTCAGCCAAAGAGATATTCGGCTTTTGAGATTTCTACGGTGAAAGGGGTTATTCGGCACAAATAAGAAGAAGAGAAGAAGGAATCGGCTAAAACCAAAGGTAAATCAATAGAGAATTTGAGTAGAGAAAGAATGGAAAATCGATACAAAATAAAAGAGAAAGAACAATGGATTTTGGCTTTTAGATCTTTGGAGAGAAATGTGTTTTCGATAACAAAGAGAGGAAGAATTTGGCATTAGCCTAGAATCCCCACAATCGACACCTATATATAGACTATAGTCAAATTTTCTATCCCCGAATTCCCAATTCATCTCCACTTCTCTACTATTCTCATCTCCTAACTTTCTCTATGATAACTCCTTAATCCCTTGCTTAAATTTCTCCTCTGATCACTCCCTTCAGAGTTCACATCCAACGCCACCATTTGCTACTCATTAAGAAAAAATAAATCTTTCTTTTGAGCAAGGAGGGATTCGAACCCCAAACCTCCTTGCCATGCATGTGACGCCACCTCTAAGCCCTACATGTGACGCTACTTGCCACTCCAACACAAGGCTCCTTGTGTCCAATTCCTCCTTCATTTATTTAAAAACCAACCTACTTGCCATCAAGATTATTTTAAATTATTAAACTATAATTTCCTTCACCCCAAAGTTCAAACTCAAAACTTAACCAAGGCCTATTATCACATAAATAACACTTGACTAGGGATACTAAGCACACTTTTTTTATCAAAACCGAAAAAAAGGAAAGTTTGGGATTTTTGGGGCGTTACAATCTCATTAATGGTCCAATTACCATATGAGGACCTCCACTTTAATGTTTTATAGCTATTTAACACTTTAGCTAATAGAACTCAACTTTTACGCTTTACGCGATTTAGTCCTTTTTACCGAATTAACTACTCAAACTGTAAAATTTTTAAAAAAAAATTTTACGCGAACATTCTATCATACAGTAAACCTTATAATAATAATAAAATTAATATTTTGACTTTGAATTGTGGTCTCAAAACCACTATTTCGATCAACCCTAAAAACGAGCTATTACATTTCGGACGTCGGAACTTTGTCGATACTTTCTTGGATGTCTCATTTTTCTCAACTCATATATTTATTCATCATAGTTCAATAGCATATAATCAATAGGAATTCGATTCAAAACACATTTATTTTTGTATAGACTTACTTCGTACGGATTCAGATAGATGGAATCGGCTACTCAACGACTTTCGACTTTCCCGATCTAATTTCGTTTTCTTTAGTTTTTGATCTATATAAATTCAAATTTAAATCTTTTATTCACCAAATCATTCAAATCAATCCACAAACACACATTTAGGACATTTTACAAATTAGCCCTCATATTTTCATATTTTGACAATTTAGTTCCTAATTCATAAAATCCCAAAATGCACAAAATTTCTTTAGACATATGATTGGCCGAATATTCCTATAGCTCATACAAGGCCACATATTTCATTTATTTCACATTTTAGTCCCTCAAATTACAAATTTCACAATTTAGCCCATTTTACTCAAATTCATCAAAATTTCAAAGATAAAATATGCTAACCCAACATATATCTTTCAATTTCTATCATCTAACTCCATAAAGCTCACAATTTCATCAATGAAATATTTCAAAATCATCATCAAAATTAGAAATTTAGGCATGGGCTTGATAGGTTACTAAGCAATGATTACAAAAACATAGAAATTATCAAAAACCGATCAAAACAAATACCTTAATCTACAATCACAAGTGTCGAAACCCTAAGAGCTTTTATTCTTTCTTTTGTTCTTCAATTTTCAACAAAATGAGCATATAATGAGCTATTTTCATGTTTTGTTTAATTAATATTAACATAATATACATTTTACCTTTTTGACCTTATTATAAACATATAATAAACACATAAATAATGGTCATTAATGTCCATTAACCATGTTAATGGTCCATTTACAACATAAGGACCTCATATTTTAAAAATCATAGCAAATAGGCACTTTTAACAATTAGCAGGCAACTTTCACATTGTACGCGATTAGGTCCTTTTATCAAATTAAGCACAGAAATGATCAAATTTTGATACGAAACTTTCACACATGTCAATTCACATATTATAAGCATAGAAAATAATATTTAAATATTTTTTTATTCGGATTTGTGGTCTCGAAACCACTATTTTGACTAGAGTCTAAACCGTACTGTTACAATTCTCCCCCTTAGGGATTTTCGTCCTCGAAAATCTTAACGTTGAATAAGTTCGGATATTGCTGTCTCATAATATCTTCAGGCTCCCACGTAGCCTCTTCAACACTGTGTCTATGCCACATTACTTTTACCAATGGAATTTTCTTATTTCGCAGTTCCTTAACCTCGAGAGATAAGATACGAATCCGTTCTTCTTCGTAGGTCATATCAAATTGAATCTCAATCTGAGACAGTAGAATCACATGCGAAGGATCAGATCTGTATCGTCGAAGCATCGATATGTGAAACACATTGTGAATCATTTCTAACTCAGATGGCAACAACGAACGATAAGCAACCGGCCCTATACGTTCAATAATCTTATACAGCCTGATGAACCTCAGACTCAATTTGCCTTTTCTTCCAAATCGGAGTACTTTCTTCCATGGTGATACTTTCAAAAACACTTTATCACCGATTTCAAATTCAATGTCTTTCCGTTTCAAATCTACATAAGATTTCTAACGATCGGAAGCTTTTTTCAGACTATCTTGGATCACTTTTACTTTCTATTCAGTCTCTTTTATCAAATCAACCCTATGGATCTTATTTTCACTGAACTTAGTCCAATACAAAGGTTTACGGCATTTTCTACCACATAAGGCTTTGTATGGTGCCATTTTAATGCTCGATTGAAAACTGTTATTGTATGTGAATTCAATCAATGGCAAATATTGTTCCCACAAACCTTCAAACTCAAGAATGCAACATCTCAACATATCCTCGAGTATCTGAATAATCTGCTCGGATTGACCATCCATCTGTGAGTGAAAAGCAGTACTGAAATGCAATTTCGTACCTAAAGCCTCTTGCAGTTTCTTCCAAAACCGTGAAGTAAATCTCGGATCTCTATCTGACACAATAGATAATGGCACACCATGCAATCTCACAATATCAGAAATGTATAACTCAGCTAGCTTATCAAGTGAATAATTAGATCATACCGAAATAAAATGGGCTTATTTCGTCACTCAATCAACTACAATCCAGATTGCATCTCTTTTTCAGAGATACGGGCAAACCCGAAACAAAATCCATCGTCACTCTATCCCATTTCCATTCCTGAATCATAATCGGTTGTAACAAACCAGAGGGTACTTGATGTTCTTGCTAACAGATTAAGCATTTCGTAACAAATTCAGAGATATCACGCTTCATACTAGGCCACCAATAAAGCTGTCTAACATCATTATACATTTTTGTATTACCCAGATGAACAGATAAATGACTATTGTGAGCTTCATTCAAAATCATCTGAATCAATTCTGGATTTCTTGAAACATAAATTCGATCTCCGAATCTCAGACAATTATCTTTATCAACTCTGAATTTTGAATCAAAATATAAATCACTCTGAGCTCGTTTTGCTAAAATCTCATTATCAACCTTCTGAGCATCAATAATCTGTTGAATGAATAATGGTTTTGATTTTAATTATGCTAAAACTAAACCATTATCAGACACAACCAAATGAGCATTCATTACACGCAGAGCAAACAGCGATTTTTGACTCAAAGCATCAGCTACAACATTTGCTTTTCCCGGATGATAGTCAATAACAAGCTCATAGTTTTTTAGCAGTTCTAACCATCTTCTTTATTGCAGATTCAGATCTTTCTGAATCATCAGATATTTCAAACTCTTATGATCAGAATATACATGCCATTTCTCACCAAATAGATAATGGTGCCAAATTTTCAAAGCAAACAGAATCGAAGCTAATTTCAGATCGTGCGTCGGATAGTTCTTTTCGTGCGGCTTTAACTGTCTCGAAGCATAAGAAATAATTTTGCCTTCTTGCATCAAAACACATCCCAGACCATTCAATGAAGCATCACTATAGATCACAAATTCTTTATCTGCTTCGGGTTGTACTAACACTGGAGTTTCAGTTAATAGGGCTTTCAATTGATCAAAGCTTTTCTAACACTTTTTGGACCATTCAAACTTTACATATTTCTAAAGCAGTTTCGTTAATGGAGTTGCAATCATAGAAAATCCTTTTACGAACCATCTATAATAACCGGCAAGTCCCAAAAAACTGTGGACTTCAGAGACAATCCTCGGAGGCTTCAAATCCAAAATAGCTAAAATTTTGCTCGGATCAACTTGGATACCTGATGCTGATACAATATGGCCCAGAAAACTGACTTCTCGTAACCAAAATTCACATTTGCTAAACTTTGCATACAATTGCTTATCATGCAAAGTCTATATCACTATTCTTAGATGTTCGGCATGCTTGGATTCATCATACGAATAAATTAATATGTCATCAATGAATACGATAACAAATCAATCTAAATACGATCTAAAAATTCTGTTCATCAAATCCATAAAGATAGCAGGTGCATTTGTTAATCCGAAAGGCATAACTAATAATTCATAGTGGACGTACCTCGTTCTGAATGTAGTTTTCGAAATGTCTGAGCTTTTCACTCGTAACTGATAATAGCCTAATCTCAAATCTATCTTTGAAAATACAGTAGCTCCTTTCAATTGATTATACAAATAATCAATTCGGGGAAAAAGGTATTTATTCTTGATAGTCACTTTGTTCAACTGACGATAATCAATACACATTCTGATCGTGCCATCTTTCTTTTTCACAAACAAAACAGGTGCACCCCAAGGCGAAAAACTTGGTCTAGAAAACCCTCTATCGATCAACTTTTGTAACTGAGACTTTAATTCTTTTAGTTCAGTCGGAGCCACTCTATACAGAGCTATCAAAATTAGAGTAGTTCTCGGTACTAACTCAATACCAAATTCCACTTCTCATATCGGGGGTAATACTAGAAGTTCTTTAGGAAACACATCAGGGAATTCACAGACAACAGACACTGATTCAATTTTCTTTTCTGACACTTTCAAATCAATCACATACTCAAAGTAAGCTTCACAACCTTTTCTCACAATACTCAGAGCTTTTATTGATGAAATCATAGCTGGTAACCCATTTAAATCACTGGATTCAATTTGAACTGTTTCATCATTCTTGCATCTCAAATCAATAGTTTTTCATTTGCAATTCACAACAGCATCATGCAAAGTTAACCAATCCATACCCAGAATTATATTAAACTCATCAAAAGGTAATAACATCAGATCGACCGAAAAAAATATCTTGAAACATTAATGAACAATTCTTGCTGACTTTATTAACCAAAACACATCTGCTTAAGGGGTTTGATACTTTAATTACGAACTCAGTAGACTCTACAGGGAAAGCCTTACAATTTACTAAATTCAAGCATATATAAGAATGAGTTGATCCAGGATCTATCAAAGCAATCACAGAAGTATCATAAAGTGTGACAGTACTAGTTATAACATCTGGAGACAAAGCTTCTTCACGAGCTCGGATAGCATAGGCTCTGGTAGGTGCACAAGCCTCGGATCTAATAGCATTGTCTTTTGTTCCCCTCTAACTGCCACTCACATTACCCGTATTTCTGGGAGGTCTACCACAAGATGCATTGTCACTTGGCCTTAGATTTTGCACAATCTCTTGCTCGACAGACTCGGGGCAATCACGGATAATATGGTCTAAAGATCCACATTTGAAGCAAGCTCGATCATATAATCTACAATTGCCGGGATGTCTTTTACCATAGTGCTTGCACTCAGGGCAATCAGACCGAACATTTCCAACACTGGCAACAGATTTAGCTGGAGCTCTAAAGCTCGAATGCGATCTTGCATGATCTCTATTCAAATGTCCCACATTAGCCTTTGAATGGCTATAATCATCTCAGAGTTTCTTTGATATAGATTGAAATGACTTGCTCGATGATCTCTTTCGCACTTCTTTAGTTTCTAAATCAATTTTTCTTTTCTCTTTTTCGAGTTCTTTGGCTTTACATGCTCGTTCAACAAGCACAACGAATTCTTTGATCTCAAGAATCTAAAATAACAAATGAATATCCTCGTTCAAGCCATCCCGAATATCTTACACAGTATAGTTTTAGTTGAAACACATTCTCTAGCATACTGACTCAATCTCACAAATTCTCGCTCGTATTCTGTAACAGACATACAACATTGTTTATGCTCAAGAAACTCTTTAAGTTTCTGGTCAATAAATCTCTAACTGATATATTTCTTTAGGAATTCAGTTTGAAAGAAATCCCAAGTGACTCGCTCTCTCGGAACAGCGGATATCAAGGTCTTCCACCAGTGATACGTCGTATCTCTTAGAAGTGAAACGACACATTTTATGCATTCATCTGGAGTCAAAGACAATTCATCAAACACTTACTGTATTCTCCAACTAGAACTCGGCTCTTTCAGCATCATCATTTCTTGTAGCACAAAATTCTTCAGCTCCGTATTTTCTCTTATCAACCAGAGGCTTAATCAACTGATTCGGATTAGCTTGAGACATAACAAGAACTTGTGCAGGATTATTCGGGGTTGGGGGTTGTCGAGAAACCGGATTAGTTCTAATGTACTGATTAAACCAATCATTCATCATTTGATAGAAGGCTTGTCTAGCCTCTCCATCATGGCTACTCGTAGCCGGTCTAGAGTCAGATGGTGCTGTCCCTTGCGCGGGAGTAGGTGCATTACTTTCGAATCGTCTGCTACGGCTCGTCCAGGATCCATATGCTATATAAAAACACATTTTCATTATCAAGATTCATCACACTATCGCAATTCATAAATATGACATGTATAGCTAGACACACATACGCTATGTTAGTCCTAGAATCGACTAAACCGTAGCTCTGATAGCAACCAAATATAACATCCCTAACCCGTATCCATCACCGGACTAGGGTTAAAGGTGTTATCGGATAAATAGAAACATTTCACAAATAATTCACAAACATCATTCACACATAGTCATACATCATTACGGAGTCTCTTACATAGGTCAACGAGACTTTAATCATGCTTTGAAAAAGGGTCGGGACTAAATCGAGTTCATACAAAAATTTTTGAAACTTTAAAAATTCTCAAAGTTGTACAGGTCACACGCCCGTCTGAACAAGTCGTGTGCCTCACACAACTTTAGACACGCCCATGTGTCAAGGCTATGGCAAAACAGGGCATACATACTAACTTGTTCACACGGCCACAAGACACGTCCGTGTGCCAGGCCGTTTGAAAATTAGGGAGGCTACTGACTTGGGTTACACGGCCAATAACACGCCCGTCTCTCTGCCGGTGTGGGCAAAAATAGGCCATTTACAAGGCCAATTTTCCACCCATTAAGGGTTCTCCCTAAAATTATCAAATAGACACCAAATGCATATCAAATTTCAACCATTTCAAGTCACAAATCATCCATTATTCATACTATGATATTATCAACCAATCTCATCTTCATATAACATACCAATTCATGTCATTCCATAAACCAAAAACATATCAAAACATATGGTTTATAACCTCTTTTCAATTCATTCATTCTCATATCAAAATCATACCAAATCATCAAATAATCACACACCAAAACTTACCAAATTAACCAATTCATTTGTCCATTAATAAACACATCACATAGACATAATTTGCATCACATATCATATACCAGAATCAACCATAAGATCAACCAAAACCAAGCCATATCACATGGCTAAATATATACATCACAAAACATAATCAAAGTACTTCTAGCCTATACATGCCAATATTTAATATTCACATTTTCAAAAGGTACCAAAAAGAAGTTTGATAGTGTGGTGATGATCCTTGACAATCCCCGAGCTCCCAATAGCTATGATATCTATAAAATAATGCAAACACATACAAAGTAAGCTTTCAAAAGCTTAATAAGCCATATACAAATAAACTTAACACTTTAAACATAAAATCATCATCAAATTACATATACTTCATAGCCAAATTGTAACACCCCAAACCCGGCCTAGATGTTATGACTAAATTCGTGATGTCACATTATAGTGTTCTACAAAAACACGAGTTATCGAAAGATCCGTTCTTTGTAAAAACTCTATTAGGTTCTTAACAAAAGGATATGAGGCCTAATTTATTTTGAAAACTCACGTTATTCAAGTAAAATATTAGTTATACTGGTTTATTATATGTAACACCCCAAACCCGACCTAGACGTTATGGCCGAATCTGTGATGTCACATTAGAGTGTTCTACCAAAACACGAGTTACTGAACGATCTGTTCTTTGTAAAAACTGCATTGGGTTTTTAACAAAAGGATATGAGGCCTAATTTATTTTGAAAATTCACGTTGTTCAAGTAAAATATTAGTTATACCTGTTTATTATTAAACTTTAAAACCATGCTTGTTGAGGAAGCTTTTAAAACGTGTTCGCCTGAGCGTGATGGTTTCAAAAAAACATTTGTTTGTTTCTTTTTCTTGAAAACCCAAGTCCTATCAGTAACAGGTAAATTAAAATAAATAAAACCCCAAAATAAAATAAAATTTAAAAGGCCTTATTACGATGAAAAACCCCAAAAAATAAAATCTTAGTCATATTCTATAATAAAGTACTATATCGAGTGGCCACTTCTTAGTCCTTCGTCATCTCGATCCATCTAAGCCTGGGGATTTCCTGCACAGATAGAAGATGGGTGAGTTTACGAAAACTCGGTGTGTGAAGCCCCAAAATAGTAGATAATCAGAACACGCAATCTGGGCCTAAGCCCTTTTTATTCCAGTTCGGGCCTTAACCTCTTTCCCATAACAGTAGTAGTTTGGGCCTTAGCCCGTTTCAATAACAGAGGCAATCTGGGCCTTAGCCCAATTCAATACAGTATGCAACAAAGAGTCCTACCCAATCCAGCCGCTACACACCAACTCCGTACTAGCCCTACACACCATGTGGGGATAAAATCGACCCACCCAACCCTACACAACAAGTCGTACCGATTTCAGTACTATAACAGTATTTACAGCAGAGGTGACAGTAATAGGCTTATAGCCTTTCAGTACACTTCCTCCAAAATCATATATCCCACCCCATGTAAAGCAACATAATAACATACGTGTATGCAGAAATAACATACGCAGAATAATCATACATAATATAGGGGTATTTTAGTCAATTTACCCCACAGGGGTATAATGGTCATTCATCAGATTAAGGTGTAAAGATACTCACCGACCCAACAGTAAGTCCACAGTCGTCTAGGCGACCCATGCAACCTTATTAGTCAAACGGTAAATATGGGCCTACAACCCCTAATGCTGCCCCATGTGAGCCCACATGCTCGTCCGGCCCACAAAACCCTAAAATAGCCTTAGCCATGTAGTTCACATAGCCTAGCTCAATATTTATCGCCATTGGTGCTATTTTTTCGTATGGGACCCACAAGCCCATTGGGCCCACACGGCCCAATTCGGCCCAAAATGGCCCAGTACTATTTTTGCCATGAAAATGTCTATGGCCATCTAGTCAACCACACGGCCTTATTTTGTAACACGGCCTATCACACGGGCACTCACATGCCCGTGTGGTGCCGACAACCCACTTTTTGGGTTTTTAGCCTTTCGGGTCTTCGGCTTTTCAGCCTTTGCAGTTTTACATCAAATGGTAGTGCTTACACGCCTGTAATGGAACTGTCGTTGCAACGCATTCGAGATCAAAGCACATATGATTCATAATGATCCACCATTAGCCACATTCATGGTAACTCCCAAACCAAAGTATTGAAATCACTCTAATTGATTCATTGCTACTTACCAAGCCACCAATCGCTGAACCCTTCTTGTTCACTACCTGAACTCTCTCCAAAGATTTAACCTCTAACCAAGACAATAACCAATTCATTAGAAATTATACTTCTTTGCAAATATAAAAAATATCTAAAGTGTTTACCACGAGTGACCAGATTCTTATTGCGAAAGGACAATCGGCCTAACTCCCTTGATCATGGAAATCGTGCCCCTAGCACATTCGGCAACCACAGAGTTAAGTGACAGACACTAAGATGAAATAAGGGTGAATGGGTAGGATACATTCGGCACATAGAAGAAAAAGAGATCGCAAACCTGAGAAGAGAAAAGACTAACCAATAATCGGCCTAGACTCCAATCTAAATGCCCAAGTACAAAAGAGATATTCGATTTTAGCAATAGAAAAGATAGCATGACAGAAAGGAAAGGAAAAGATGAGTCAGCTACAATCAGAGAAAAGTAAGTAGAGTTTGGCCCCCAAGTATCAGAATAGAAGAAGGAAGAGAAAATGTAATCGGTTAGGAGGGATGGATTGATAAGAAGAAAGAGAGAAGAAAGGGAGAAGGGAGGGTTTGGCTAATACTAGAAGAGTGATGGAGAGAGGGAAATTTTATCAACACAAGCACCTTACTGTAGGATAATACCAAGGTAGGTTAACATGAAACATACCCGAAAGGACACAAACCAATTCCGGCTATTACACAAACAATAACAAGAGAGGAGTAAAAGAAGAAAAACACCAGTAAAGAGCAAGAACTAAACCCATTTGGCACTCCCCTTGCCTATGACTGAATTGGTACCAAGGAGACTCCCACTTTTGGCAACCACTACCTCTTTCCCCTCTCCTTGATCTACTCCTCTTATCTCTCCACTAATCTCTCACTTGACCGATTCAAATTCCTCTCCCCTTATTAGTGTTTCAGTCAACCACTACTACCTCCCCAAAGGAAGTAGTAAAAATAATCTCCCTTATGCCTGAGCAAGGATTCGAACCTTAGACTCCTTACACACACCACACGCCACTTACCACTAGGCTAGCATGCTCACTTTGTCATGTCCTACACACATTAATTTAAAAGTCCACTAGCAACCGACAAGGGTTTATTCAAATAAAAAACCAAAATTTTGCTCAAGCCAAGACTTGAACCCATAGCTTCACAGACACTCCCAGAGCATTAAATAACTAAGCCAAACATATTTTCATGAGACAAACACACAAAGTAACCTTAACAGGGTTTTCGAGATTTGGGGTGTTACAATTCTATCATCTTAAAAGAAAATTTTGGCCTCAAAATTTACCTGGTCAGAATAGGTGAGGGTATTGTCGTTGCATCGCCTCCTCAGGTTTCCACGTAGCCTCCTCAAAACTATGATTCCGCCAAAGAACTTTCACTATAGGGATTGATTTCCTTCTCAGGATTTTCACCTCTCGATCTAAGATTTAGACTGGTTCTTCCTCGAAAGTCAGACCTGGTCTAACTTCAATTTCTTCAACCTGCACAACATGCTCAGGGTCAAAGTGGTAGCGTCTTAGCATAGAGATATGGAACACGTCATGAATCTACTCTAATTCGAGAGGTAACTCTAATTGGTAGGCAACCGGTCCTACACGCTTCAATACGAGATAAGGCCCAATAAACCTTGGGCTTAACTTGCCTTTATGCCCAAATCTTAGTACTTTCTTCCATGGTGAGACCTTCAAAAAGACAAAATCCCCCACAAAATACTCAATTTCCTTACGCTTTAGATCCGCATAGGACTTCTGTCTATCGGATGCTGCCTTAAGTCAATCCCGAATCAAGCGAAATTTATCCTTAGTATCAAAAACCAATTCAGGACGCAGAACTCCCTACTCACCCAACTCAGTCCAACACGAAGGAGTACGACACCTACGACCATATAATGCCTTGTAGGGTGTCATCTGTATGCTGGACTGATAGCTATTATTATAAGCAAATTCTACCAACGACAAGTAATCCTCGCAACTGCCCCGAAAGTCAATCACACAACTCCTCAACATGTCCTTTAGTATCTGAATCACCCTCTCTAATTGACCATCTATCTAAGGATAGAATGCAGTACTGAAGTCTAACCGTGTACCTAGAGCTTCATGTAACTTCTTCCAGAATCGTGACATGAAGCGAGGATCCCTGTAAAATATTATAGAAACTAGTACCCCATGTAGTTTCACTATCTCAGATATATATATAGCTTAGCTAGTTTCTACAATGAATAATACGTACGAACCGGTAAGAAATGGGCAGTTTTAGTCAATCGATCCACTATAACCCATACTGAATCTTTCTTAGAAGGCGTTAGGGGTAGCCCACTCATAAAATTCATAGTTACTCTTTCCCACTTCCACATCAGAATCTTAATCGGCTGAAGTAACCCAGAAGGCAACTAATGTTCTGCTTTAACCTGTTGGCAAGTCAAACATTTC
This sequence comes from Gossypium longicalyx, assembly GCA_025698465.1. Classification (NCBI taxonomy): domain Eukaryota; kingdom Viridiplantae; phylum Streptophyta; class Magnoliopsida; order Malvales; family Malvaceae; genus Gossypium; species Gossypium longicalyx. The sequence continues at coordinate 82,776,325 of CM046997.1, forward strand.
CCCACAAAGTCGGTAATCTCATGCTTAAGACCCGGCCACCAATATATCTCACGGAGATCTCTGTACATCTTATTTCCACCTGGGTGCATAGCATAGACACAACTATGTGCCTCCTGTAGTAAAGATTGCCTCAAATCATTATCCTTAGGTACACAAATTCTGCCTCAAAAATAGAATACCCTTTACTATTCAGCCCAAAATCAAAAGTATTACCATTTTCGATCTAACGGAATCGAAGACTCAACGGCTCATCTTCCAACTGTTTACTCTTAATCTGCTCAACCCATATTAGTTTAACTTGGAGCTCAGCCAACAAGCTACCATCATCAAATAAGCTAAGACGAGCAAACATTGCCTTTAGATGGACCATAGCCCTACGGCTCAGTGCATCGACCACTACATTGGCCTTACCAGGGTGGTACTCAATCAAACAATCATAATCCTTAAGTAGCTCAATCAATCTACGCTACCTAAGGTTTAACTCCTTCTGAGTGAGGAGATACTTGAGGCTCTTATGATCCGTGTAAATGATACACTTCTCACCATACAAGTAATGCCTCCAAACTTTTAATGCAAATACCACTATGCCCAACTCCAATTCGTTTGTTGGGTAATTCACCTCGTGAGTCTTCAGCTGGCGAGATGCATAAGCTACCACCTTACCCCTTGCATTAACACACAACCCAAACCAACGTGTGATGCATTGCTGTAGACTATAAATTCTTTTCCAGACTCTGGCTGAATCAAAACAGGAGCTTCAGTCAAAACTTGCTTGAGCTTCTCAAAGCTCTCTTGTTGCACATTAGTCTAGGCAAATGGCACGTCCTTCTGTAGCAACTTAGTTAAGGGGGTGGCAATCAGTAAAAACCCCTCTACAAACCTCCGGTAGTACCCAGCCAGTCCCAGAAAACTGCAAATTTTTTACATAGTCCTATGCTGCTTCCAATCTACAACAGCCTCAATTTTTCGAGGATCAACCCTAATCCCCTCAGCAGATACCACATGACCAAGAAACGTTACCTCACGTAACCAGAATTCATACTTGCTGAATTTGACGTACAGTTGCTTCTCTCTCAAGGTTTGCAGAACTATCCGAAGATGTTCATCATGTTAATCATCATTCCTTGAATACACCAGTATGTTGCCGATAAATAACACAACAAACTGGTCCAGATAGGGTTGAAACACTCAGTTCATCAGGTCCATAAAAGCTGAAGGTGCATTGGTCAGTCCAAAAGGTATTACTCGAAACTCGTAATGACCATAATGAGTCCTGAATGCTGTCTTGTGCGCATGGGCTTCGTTAACTCTCAATTGGAGATACCCCGACCGCAGATCTATCTTTAAGAAAACCGATGCTCCTTGCAGTTGGTCGAATATGTGACAGCCTGAATTAGGGCCTAAACGGAATAGTGGTTTCAAAACCACAATTCTAAAGTAGAAAAATTTATTTCGATTAATTTTTATAATTTATCGAGTGATTAGATGCATGTGTTAGAATATCGATAGAAAATTTCATGAATTGCATGTCTAATTCGTCTATTAGGACTTAATTGCAAAAGTTGATAAATATGAGTTTTAGATGTTAAAGGATTTAATTGAAGAGCATAACTGAAGTAGAGATCCTTAAATGGTAATTATACCATTAGGTTTTCATGGACAAAAATGGACATACATAGGTAGAAATAACCAAAGTTTTTAATGAAGGGTATCTTAATCATTTGGTAATTAAAAGATTAAAAAGAAAAAAGAAAAAGATGGCAAAATATATCCATCTTCTTCATTAGGATGAAATTTCAAGGGTTTTCCATAGCTAGGGCTTGTTTCAAGCTTCCAAGCTCCATAATCAAGAAAGACGTGGAATTGACCTTGATCGGTGAAAGGTAAAGATTGTGGACTAAATTGCAAAAAATTCTTTATTTTGCACCGAGGTAAGTTTATATGTAAATAATGTATTGTTTTATTATGTTATAATATTTTATTTTGTGACATGTGAAATAAGTTTTAGTATTGTTCAATTAATGGACACAAACGGTGATTTGTGGTTGATGAATTGAGATTAAATGAGGAAATCTAGGTTGAACCTTCGGAATGGAAAAACATGGTGCTAAGTAGATATACCACGGTTATACGTGTAACATGGTGCTAAGTGGATATGCCACGGTTACATATATTGATTCATTAACATGGTGCTAAGTGGATATACCACGGTTAAACATGTAAAGTGGTGCTAAGTGGATATGCCACGATTATACATGTTAATTTGAAAAGTGGTGCTAAGTGCGTATGCCACAATTACATGTTAGCCCAATAGTGTGGTGCTATGTGCATATACCACTAAGTTGGGCATTAATTACAGAAGGTGGAGCTATGTGCTAAAACCACTGGATATTGTTACTTTCCGAAGTGTTCACCGAGAGAAATAAGTTTGCTAAATGAAATTTAACGTGAAAAAAAATATGTGGGATAATACCAGAATATGAATATATGAGTTTTGGATTATGAGTTAGATATGTGATTAAATTTTTGATAAGATGAATATGGATAAGTATTATTTTGAAAGTTGATAATAAGAAATTTTAGTGAAGGAATGAAATTTGGGATAAACAGTCTAAAACAGCAGCAGGAGAGAGATTTTGAAAAATCACCAAAAATGGTAGAAGTTGAACTAGAAGTGGAATGAGATATGGAATTAAATCTTATTGAATCTATTTTCATATAAAAGAAACAGAGAAAAACAAAGGAATTCTGTATTTTGAGATATTTGTATTTTTGTAAGACTGGTTCAGACAGATTTCGTGATCCCCTGTTCTTAATTGTAAAAATCATTAAAAATTGTACAAAAATAGTTAAGGAACATAATTTATATGTTGAATTCCTTATTGAATTTATTTTCAGAAGAAAGAAACGAGAACCTCATTTGAATTTGGTAGCGAAAGATAATTAAATTTTAATGATGAGTGGTCAGAGCTACTGAACCGCGAAATAGGGGAGACTTCAATGAATAAACTGTATTAATTGGCCGGACCAAAAAATTTGAAATTTTTATGGTAATAAGAAATATGAGTCTAGTTTTTGGGAAAATTTATGGATCTTAATTTGGAGTTCCGTAGGTCTAGATAAAAATAATTTAGTGACTGGGATTCGAATGGACAACTTGTACTGAACTGAAATAAATGATAAATGCATATGAGAAAAAGGTTGTTTAATTATGGATACATATTTTGGGATCTATAAATGTCATTATTAGTTTGTTATCTTTATTATTTACATATTACTTACTAAGCTTTTAGCTTACTTTGCTTCCTATTCCTTTCTTCTTTTATTTTACAGTGAAATCAAGTTTGCTCGTGATTCGGGAAAAAGTTGTCGGAAGCTCACCAACGCTATCCATCCTTCCTTTTGGTATATTGTAAACATATTTTGGACATATGGCATGTATAGAAGGCTTGAGTATCTTGTTATAAATTTTAGTAATATTACTTTAAAAGTTGAATTCTAACGTTAGATATTTCACTCGTATTTTGTTATCGATATGATCTAATGTTAGTTACATTATAGGTTTATGATATATGTGAATTTAATTTTTTTAAAAGATGAGTGATCAATTGACGAATTTAAATTTAGATAATCATTTTATGTCTTGATTTGCTATAATTATATGTACATTGTTCTAGTAATACTCATATTCTATTTTAGTATTGAACACGGGTATGGGGTGTTACATTTTAGTGGTATCAGAGCTATGATTTAGTCAGTTCTCAGACCAGTATAGTGAGTGGGAAAGTCTATCTATACATGCCATAAATATATTGTGATACTGTGGTGACTTCCGACACTACTAAACTGTGTTTTGTTTTGTTTTTCAGTAATGGATCCTGATCGAGCGTGGTGGTGATGATCTTTGCAAGTATGTAATCACTCCCTCAGCGCAAGGGACCACGCTTGTAGAAAGTAGACATGAGACATCGGGACAAGAAGACAAAGCTAGGAATGCTTTCCTTCAAATGATGAATGACTGGTATACTAATTTTATTAGAGAAAATCCTAATGTTCAACCTCCTCCTCCCCCACCTATACCACAACCTATCCCCGCAGCTTCGCAAAGTATTGATATTGTATGATTGACAAAACTTTCGATAGATAAGCTTCGTAAACAAGGGGCTGAAAAATTTAGAGCAAACATTGATGATGATCCAGAAAAAGCAGAGTTCTGGCTTGAAAATATTATGCGTAAATTTGATGAATTATCTTGCACACCTAAGGAGTGTTTAAAATGTGCGGTGTCATTACTGAAAGATTCAGCCTATTAGTGGTGGAAGACTCTGATATTCGTAGTTTCAAAGAAAAAATAACCTGGGATTTCTTCTTGGAAGAATTTCGAAATAAATATATTAGTCAGCGATTTATCTATTAGAAACGGAAGGAATTTCTTGAATTGAAACAAGGAAAGATGACGATGGCAGAATATGAACACGAGTTTGTAAGGCTCAGTAAATATGTACAAGAATGTGTTCTACCAAAGCAATGATGTGCAGAAGGTTTAAAGACGGACTTAATGAAGACATCAAGGTATTAGTGGGAATTTTAGAATTAAAAAAAATGGTGGTACTAGTTGACAGAGCTTATAAAGCTAGGGAATTGAATAAAGAAAAGAGAAAAGCTGATATCGAGACCTGGGATCAAAGGAAAAGATCGATGAACAAGTCATTTCAGTCTCAATCAAAAAGACTCAAAGAAGCAAATCCTTGAAAGACAATTTTAGCAGGGTATTCTTATCGAGACAAGGAAAAATTGAATCCAGGTTCTAGAGCTCGAACTACTTCGATGTCAAGTATGGGAAATGTAAGATCAGATAGACATGAGTATCGACATTGTGGTAAACGACATCCCAGAGAATGTTGAGGAAAGATTCGAGCTTGTTTCTGATGTGGCTCTAAAGAACATTTTATCAAAGATTGTCTCGAGAAAATAGAAGAGGAGAAAGTTCAAAGTGCAGGCAGAGTAATGTTGCTAGCAGAGGTAGATCCTCGCGGAATGTTGGAGGTGGGACTAGTAGCAAAGGCATGATAAAAGACTCAGCTGCAAGGTCAAAAACAAGAACACCTGCCAGAACATATGCTATACGAGCTTGTGAGGAGGCATCATCCCCTAATGTGATCACTGGTAGTTTCTTACTTTATGATACTAATGTTATTGTATTAATTGACCCTGGGTCCACTCATTCTTATATTTGTGAAAATTTAGTACATAGTAAGAAATTGCCTATGAAATTAACTAAATTTTTAGTTAAAGTATCAAATCCTCTAAGTAGACATGTGCTCGTAGATAAGGTTTGCAGGAATTGTCCTTTGACGATTCAAGGCTACTGTTTTTCGGCTAACCTAATGTTGTTGCCATTTAATGAGTTTGATGTTATTTTGGGTATGGATTGGCTAACTCAGCATGTACAGTAGTAAACTATAGACAGAAATATATTTTGTTAAAATGTCAGAATGACGAGTTGCTCCGGGTTAAATCTGATCAGACAGAAGGGTTATCTGATGTGATCTCAGTGATGGCAGCACAGAGATATGTTAAAAAGGGGTATGATTCTTACTTGGCTTATATACTCGACACTAAAGTACCAGAGTCAAAGATTCATGCCATACTGGTAGTATGTGAATTTTCTGATGTGTTTTCGGAGGAATTACCAGGGCTACCACCAGAAAGAGAAGTGGAATTTTCTATAGATTTAATTCTAGGAACTACTCCGATTTCTATAGCTCCGTACCGAATGGCTCCTATAGAATTAAAGAAGTTAAAGACACAATTACAGGAACTTGTAGATAGAGGTTTTGTTCGACCAAGTCATTCACCTTGGGGTGCTCCAGTTCTGTTCGTGAAAAAGAAAGATGGGTCCTTGAGATTGTGTATCCACTATCGGTAACTCAATAAGGTGACTATTAAAAATAAGTACCCGTTGCCTCGAATTGATGATTTATTTGATCAACTGAAAGGTGCAACAATATTCTTGAAGATTGATCTTTGATCAGGTTACTATCAGTTACGGGTAAAGGAATTAGATGTGCCAAAGACAGCCTTCAGAACCAGGTACAGACATTATGATTTTTTGGTTATGCCATTTGGGCTAACTAATGCACCTGTAGTATTTATAGATTTGATGCACCAGATATTTAAACCATACTTAGACAGATTTGTGGTGGTATTCATTAATGATATTTTGATTTATTCTCGGGATGAAAAGGAGCATGCAGAACATTTGAGAATAGTGTTACAAATTCTGCGTGAAAAGTAACTTTATGCTAAATTCAATAAATGTGAATTCTGGCTCCGAGAATTGGGTTTTCTTGGACATATTGTATCTGCCTAAGGCATTAGGGTAGATCCGAGTAAAATTTCAGCTATTACAAATTGGAGTCCACCGATGAATGTATCTGAAGTTAGAAGTTTCTTGGGTTTAGCTGGTTATTATTGAAGATTTGTTCAGGGGTTCTCTATGATAGCTTTTCCAATGACCCATTTACTACAGAAAGATGTTAAGTTCGAGTGGACGAAAGAATGCCAACGGAGTTTGGATCGATTAAAAGAATTGTTGACAAAAGCACCTGTATTGGTACAGCCTGAATTGGGTAAGGAATTTATTATTTATAGCGATGCATCATTAAATGTTTTAGGTTGTGTCTTAATGCAAGAAGGTAAAGTAGTAGCCTATGCTTCAAGGCAACTTAAGCCATATGAAAAAAATTACCCGGTACATGATCTTGAATTAGCTGGTATTGTATTTGCATTGAAGATATGGCAGCATTACTTGTATGGTGAAAAATGTCATATTTATACTGATCATAAAAGTCTGAAATATTTGATGACACAAAAAGATTTGAATTTAAGACAGCGCAGGTGACTTGAACTGATACAGGATTATGATCTGATTATTGATTACCATCCGAGTAAGGCTACTATTGTAGCTGATGCTTTGACCCGAAAATCTTTATTTACTTTGCAAGTTATGAATACCCGGTTATCCTTGTCTGATGATGGTTCAGTTATAGTTGAAATGAGAGCTAGACCAATGTTTATACAACAGATTTGTGAGGCTCAGAAAAATGATGAAAAGTTATAAATTAAACGGGCATAATGTAAGTCGGGTACTGATTTTGAATTTCAAGTGGGGACTGATGGTTGTTTGTTATTCAGGAGCAGGATATGTGTACCTTAGAATTCAGAGATCATACAAAAGATTCTACACGAGGCCCACAACGGTACTATGTTTGTACATCCGGGGAGTAATAAAATGTATAATGATCTGAAAAAGATGTACTGGTGGTCAGGTATGAAACATGATATTTCTGAATTTGTATCAAAGTGTTTGATATGTCAGCAGGTTAAAGCTGAACATCAGGTACCTTCGGGGTTACTTCAGCCAATCACTATACCAGAATGGAAATGGGAAAGAATTACTATGGATTTTGTATCAGGGTTACCGTTGTCTCCAAGGAAGAAAGATGCCATTTGGGTGATTGTTGACTAATTAACAAAGTCAGCGCACTTTATTCCGGTACGTATGGATTATTCTTTAGATAAACTGGCTGAGTTGTATATATCTAAGATTGTCAGGCTACATGGAGTGTCTGTTTCCATTATATAGAGATCCTCGATTTACATCTCATTTCTGGGAAAAATTGCAAGAAGCCCTGGGTACCCAGTTGTATTTTAGCATCGCATTTCATCCTCAGACTGATGGCCAATCTGAGCGTGTAATTCAGGTATTGGAAGATATGCTTCGATGTTGTATACTAGATTTTGAAAGTAATTGGGAGAGATATCTACCTTTGATTGAATTTGCTTACAATAATAGTTATCAATCCAGTATTAAAATGGCTCCGTATGAAGCTCTATATGGTAGAAAATGTAGAACCCCATTATATTGGATAAAGCTTAGTGAAAAGAAGATATATGGGGTTGATTTGATCCAGGAAACAGAAGAAAAAGTGAAGGTGATTCGGGAAAGTTTGAAAGTAGCTTTTGACCGTTAAAAATCATATGTCAATCTTAAATGAAAAGATCTTGAGATTTTAGATTGGTGACAAGGTATTCCTGAAAGTATCTCCTTGGAAGAAAGTTCTCTGGTTCGGTAGAAAGGGTAAATTGAGTCCAAGATTCATCGAACAATATGAAATCATAGAAAGAATTGGATCGATTGTTTATCAATTGTCATTACCACTGAAACTCCATAGAATTCATAATGTTTTTCATGTACCTATGCTACAATGATATCGATCAAATCCTTGACATGTTCTATCTCCTACAGAAGTGGAAATTCAGCCAAATATGAGTTACAGTGAAGAACCAGTTAAGATTTTGGCACAGGAGATCAAAGAACTCAGAAATAAAAAGATAAAGTTAGTAAAAGTATTGTGGCAAAAACATGGAGTAGAAGAGGCAACATGGGAACCAGAAGAAGCTATGAGAAAACAGTACCCAAACCTTTTCAACGGTAGAATTTTTGTGGATGAAAATCTCTAAAGGGGGGAGAGTTGTGACAGCTCGAATTAGGGCCTAAACAGAAATAGTGGTTTCAAAACCACAAATCTAAAGTAGAAAAACTTATTCCGATTAATTTTTATAAATTATCGAGTGATTAGATGCATGTGTTAGAATATCGATAGAAAATTTCATGAATTGCATGTCTAATTTATCTATTAGGACTTAATTGCAAAAGTTGATAAATATGAGTTTTAGATGTTAAAGGATTTAATTGAAGAGCATAATTGAAGTAGAGGTCCTTAAATGGTAATTATACCATTAGGTTTTCATGGACAAAAATGTACATACATAGGTAGAAATAACCAAAGTTTTTAATGAAGGGTATTTTAGTCATTTGGTAATTAAAAGATTAAAAAAGAGGAAAAAGATGGCAAAATATGTCCATCTTCTTCATTAGGATGAAATTTCAAGGGTTCTCCATAGCTAGGGTTTGTTTCAAGCTTCCAAGCTCCGTAATCAAGAAAGACGTGGAATTGACCTTGATCGGGGAAAGGAAAAGATTGTGGACTAAATTGCAAAAATTTCTTTATTTTGCCCCGAGGTAAGTTTATATGTAAATAATGTATTGTTTTATTATGTTATAATATTTTATTTTGTGACATGTGAAATAAGTTTTAGTATTGTTCAATTAATGGACACAAACGGTGATTTGTGGTTGATGAATTGAGATTAAATGAGGAAATCTCGGTTGAACCTTTGGAATGGAAAAACGTGGTGCTAAGTGGATATACCATGGTTATACGTGTAAAGTGGTGCTAAGTGGATATACCATGATTACACATATTGATACATGTAACGTGGTGCTAAGTGGATATGCCACGGTTACAGATATTGATTCATTAACATGGTGCTAAGTGAATATATCACGGTTAAACATGTAACGTGGTGCTAAGTGGATATGCCACGATTATACATGTTAATTTGAAAAGTGGTGCTAAGTGCGTATGCCACAATTACATGTTAGCCCAATAGTGTGGTGCTATGTGTATATATCACTAAGTTGGGCATTAATTACAGAAGGTGGAGCTATGTGCTAAAACCACTGGATATTGTTACTTTCCGAAGTGTTCACCGGGAGAAACAAGTTTGCTAAATGAAATTTAACGTGAAAAAAATATGGGATAATACCGGAGTATGAATATATGAGTTTTGAATTATGAGTTAGATATGTGATTGAATTTTTGATAAGATGAATATGGATAAGTATTATCTTGAAAGTTGATAATAAGAAATTTTAGTGAAGGAATGAAATTTGGGATAAACAGTCTAAAACAGCAGTAGGGGAGAGACTTTGAAAAATCACCAACAATGGTAGAAGTTGAACTAGAAGTGGAATGAGATATGGAATTAAAGATTATTGAATATCTTTTCATATAAAAGGAACATAGAAAGCATAGGAGTTCTGTATTTTGAGATATTTGTATTTTTGTAAGACTGGTTTAGACTGATTTCGTGATCCCCTGTTCTGAATTCTAAAAATCATTAAAAATTGTAAAAAAATATTTAAGGAACATAATTTATACGGTTTAATTCCTTATTGAATTTATTTTCATAAGAAAGAAACGAGAAGCTCATTTGAATTTGGTGGCAAAAGATAATTAAATTTTAATGAAAAGTGGTCAGAGCTGCTGAACCGTAAAACAGGGGAGAATTCAATGAATAAACTGTATTAATTGGTCCTACCAAAAATTCTGAAATTTTTATGGTAATAAGAAATATAAGTCTAGTTTCTAGAAAAATTTATGGATCTTAATTTTGAGTTCCGTAGCTCCAGATAAAAATAATTTTGTGACTAGGACTCGAATGGACAGCTTGTACTGAACTGAAATAAATGATAAATGCATATGAGAAAAAGGTTGTGTAATTATGGATACATATTTTGGGTTCTATAAATGCCATTCTTAGTTTGTTATCTTTATTATTTACATATTACTTACTAAGCTTTTAGCTTACTTTGCTTCCTCTTCCTTTCTTCTTTTATTTTATAGTGAAATCAAGTTTGCTCGTGATTCGGGGAAATGTTGTCGGAAGCTCACCAACGCTATCCATCCTTCCTTTTGGTATTTTGTAAACAAATTTTGGACATATGGCATGTATAGAAGGCTTGAGTATTTTGTTATAAATTTTAGTAATATTACTTTAAAAGTTGAATTCTAACGTTAGATATTTCACTCGTATTTTGTTATCGGTATGATCTAATATTAGTTACATTATAAGTTTATGATATATGTGAATTTAATTTATTTAAATGATGAGTGATCAATTGACGGATTTAAATTTAGATAATCATTTTATGTCTTGATTTGCTATAATTATACGTATGTTGTTCTAGTAATACTCATATTTTGTTTTAGTATTGAACACGGGTATGGGGTGTTACAGAATAAGTCATCAATCCTCGGCAAAGGATATTTATTCTTAATGGACAGCTTATTCAGTTGTCTATAGTCGATGCACATACGCATGGATCCGTCTTTCTTTTTCACAAATAAGACTGGAGCTCCCCACAGAGACACACTTGGTCGGATAAATCCACGGTCCAATAACTCTTGAATCTGGACCTTAAGCTCAACCAGCTCCTTCAGTGTCATTCTGTAAGGGGCGATGGACACCGGAGCTGTACTAGGAAGGAGCTCAATCCCAAACTCCACTTCCCTTTCTAGAGGTAATCCAAGTAACTCTTCTGAAAAGATGTCCGAAAAATCTTTAACAGTCTTAATATGCTTTACCGAAGAGTCTTCAACATCTGAAACACTGACATAGACCAAGTATGCTTCACAACCCTTGCGAACCAACTTCATAACCCGTTTAGTGGCACAATCCAAGCTTACCCGATGTTTAACTAACCAATCCATGCCCAGTATTAGGTCGAATTCCCCGAAAGGTAGCTCCATAAGATCAGCCAAAAAGACAACTCCTTGTATCTCCAAGTGGACATCTCTAAACATCTTATTTATCTGAATAGATTGTCCCAACGGACTTAGAACAGTGATCTCAGTCATAGTATTTTTAGCCATTATACCCAATATTTCAGACATAGAGCATGTTATATATGAATGTGTAGACCCAATGTCAATCAATGCAATATAAGGTACATTGTGGATAAAGAACATACCCGTTATAACATCTAGAGCATCTCCATCCTCATGGTGACGTGCAGCATAGACTAGCACCGGCTGCATCGCCTCAGTATGACCAGCACCTCTACCTAGTGCTCCGTGACCATGGTCCATACCATTTCCACCCCTAGTTTGACCACGGCCTCTCGGTGGTTGCTGACCACCTCAAACCAGTAGCTTGCATCTGCTCAGGCCTCCATGGACAATCCTTAACACGGTGCTCTAACGATCCACATCTTAGACATGCACTAAATTTTCTCCAACATTCACCCTGATTGGGTTTTCCACAATCAGCACAAAGCTGTGATCCAATAATAGCAACAGTAGGGGCTCTAACTCTGAATGGCCCATCATCTCTAGGATTTTTCTTAAACCTTTGAAAAGAATTCGAGGGCTCAGCATCCCTCTTACCTCTGCCTCTATCTCTGCCCTGACACTCAGCACGTGTCACACCCTCAGTGATTTTAGCCTTGTCAACCAGGGCTATGAGATCTCGCTCCCTCTGAGGAGCTATTAGAACCCTTAGACTGTCTCTAAGGCCATCCCTAAATTGGACACACCACTCATATTCTGTTGCCACCATCCCACGTGCATAGCGACTCAGCCGTAAAATTTTAGCCTCATACTTAGCCACTGTCCTATCTCCTTGAGTTAAGTTTAGAAATTCCCTCTTGCGGGCATCTACATAGCTGGCACCCACATATTTAGCCTGGAAAGTAGTCTTGAAAAACTCCTAGGTCAAGTGATCGGCTTGAGTGCCCTCTTTGATAGTAAGCCACCACCGGTAAACCTCATCTCTCAACAGTGATACTGCACCTTTTAGCTTCTGATCAGAGGTGCAGTCAGGGTCATCCATTATCCTTTCAATGGCCTCAATCCAATATTCAGCCATATTAGGGGCAACTCCAGCAATACCCCTAAATATTTCTGCCCCATTAGACCTGAGTCGTTCCGTAACCGACCCACGGCCTATATTACCAGTACCAAGCCCAGCAACCCTTTCCAGAGTCCTTAACATTGCTTGGGACAGTGTGTCATTCCCGACTGTTCGATTTTGAAACCCCGTCTCAGCTATAGGTGAAGCTGGTGCCTCTCTAACTTACTCATTAGGCTAGTGTCTAGAAGATGAAGACCCAGCCCGAGTACTTCCACGGCCGCTGCCGCTGCCTCTACCACGAATACCCCTAGTGCTCATAGTCGTGCTTTTATCTATATTAAAATTTTTATGCCAGTCAGTTCATTTTCCAGTGTTTGTTACAGATATCTGATGAACAATTTTATTTCAGAGTTTGTTTTCGCAGTTTGCAGTCTTACTACGGTTCGTGGTTTACTCCAGAGAGTTTCAGTACCATTTTACTACCTAAGTAGTTTTAGTAATAACATTTCTATATTCTTATTTCAGTAAAAACACTCAGAATACTTACAGGATCGGCGCGGAGACTCGATGTAACACTCCTTCAATAAAACATTTCCAAATTATACTAATCACTTTAAATCGTTTGCAAATAATTCTGTTAAAATTTCTTTGTTTCTTTTAAAACCTAAATCCACAGCCGAGTTTTACAACCTGACTCTGATACCATTAAATGTAACACCCCAAACCCGACCTAGACGTTATGGCCAAATCTGTGATGTCGCATTAGAGTGTTCTACCAAAACACGAGTTATCAAAAGATTCATTCATTGTAAAAACTCCATTGGGTTCTTAACAAGATATGAGGTCTAATTTATTTTTAAAACTCACGTTGTTCAAGTAAAATATTAGTTATACCGGTTTATTATTAAACTTTAAAACCATGCTTGTTGAGGAAGCTTTTAAAACGTGTTCACATGAGCGTGATGGTTTCAGAAAAATGTTTGTTCGTTTCTTTTTCTTGAAAACCCGAGTGTTATCACTAGTAGGTAAAATAAAATAAATAAAAACCCAAAATAAAATAAACTTTAAAAGGCCTTATTACAATGAAAAACCCCAAAAAATAAAATCTTGGTCATATTCTATAATAAAGTACTATATTGAGTGGCCACCTCTGAGTCCTCTGTCGCCTCGATCCATCAAAGCATGGAGATTTCCTGCACCGATAACAGATGGGTGAGTTTACAAAAACTGTGTGTGTGTAACGTCCCAAAAATCTAGGGTCTGTAATTTTACGTATTTTGGCATAAATTCCATGGCTAGGTGATTTGGGTGTGTTTTGGAGTGTTTGGAAAGTCCTAGGTTCAAGCTCCAGCTCTTGCAGAATTTTTTATTATGCTCTTAAGAGAATCTGGGTACTGACTCATGGGCTTTATAAATAGTTGTGGTTGTTTTGGGTCATAAAAACCTTGTGGCTTAGTGGCAAGTGGCGTGTGAAGCATCTGAGAGGGCATGGGTTTGAATCCCAAGTAATGCAAAAGGGATTTTATTTTATGTCTATGTGATGTGAGAGGTAGAATTGGATGCAAACTCTGCAGAGGTGGTTGGAGACTTGGTCAAAAGAGATTTGGATGAAGGTTGGTGGGGATTTGGAGGAGGAAAAGGTGAAGAGACAAGTGGGAGGAAATCGTGGAGATTAGTGGAAAGGTGTTGGCTGAATTTGAGACTATTTGGGAATGTGTATTCGACACTTTAGGGGAAACATTTTGGGGAATTTCTCTTTTCTTTTGGTGCTGCCAAATAGGTATAGGAACAATAGGGCTTTTCATTTTGTTTTGGGTAATTTTCCTCTTGAGTTTTTGGTTGTTTCCTTTCTTGATTTTGGTACGTTTCTGAGCATTCGGGTTTTTCTTCTCTCAACTTTACTTCTGAATTGTTTTTCCGAATACAAGTCGGAGTGTGCCAAATTCTCTTTTGAACCTTTTTCCCTTTCTTCTTCACATTTATTCTCTGCCGAATTGGCATTCTTCTTCTTCTCCTCTTTTCTAAACCGAATACCTTAGACCTTCAGTCCCTCTCTTGATTCTTGACCGAATATACTAGCTTGAGATCAACTCTGCTTCTGTCTCTCCCTCACTTCCTAGGTAATAGCTGAATATCTTGTGTTTTCCTCACACCTTCTAAAACTCTGACAAGCCGACCACAGCATTGGTCATATCATACTCTCATTTTGTCACTCCATTTCTATTGCGAATCTACCATTACATTTCTCATGGTTACCAAGCTGAATATTAGGGTTAAGATATTAAAATGTATTTTTGTTACTTTGCGGTTTCCTTTTCTAGGATTATCATTATTTCTATCTAATGATCTTCCTACTCTCTTAGATCGAACGTTATACTCCATTCACGTGTGCCGCCCCTTAGGTCGGTACTCAGTTCTAGGGGATTCGGTAAGTTGTCCTCTGTCTTGCTGAAGTTGTTGTTGATGGGTGTAAACTACATCCTTAATTAACCCACTAACGAGATCTGGCATTATGCAGTTAAGGGTCAATCGACAATTGTTGGAGTCTAGCCAATCGATTTAAGGGTTTAAGGCTACACTCCTGTTTATCAAGCTTAGTGGTATGGATAGTATAGAGATTTAGGGTTGTGAATCTTATTATTAACGATTTAAGGGCTAATTAAATATTTGGATTGAATCTAGGTTGGAGCTTTTGGGATTTTCTCAAGGGGCCCTTTAAAGGTGTGTAACCGTACACCCAATTGTGTTGTTGCCAAAACATTGGATAAATGTGTGTATTCATACCACGATGTTACTGTGAATCGATAAAAGCTGAAAAGCCGAAAAGCCAAAACCTCAGCGTTTGAGGCCTTATGAGCCTGCGAACTCTCGTGTGGTAAACCGAGCCCACAAGTCGTGGGTGACAGACTGTAGTGGCCGCCACGAACGTCCTTGTGAGCTTGGGTAGTTATGGGCCTCGTTGTGCCGTGTGGACCCAATGGGCTCGTGGGCCCCACACGGATAGAATTTATAGTAAGTGAAAAATAATGGGGTAGGCTATGGTGATCGTATAGTCACAACTGAATTTGGGCTAAATTGGCCACACGAGTGTGGGCCCACTTGGGCGAGTAATGGGCCTTGGGCCCATTTTTACTATTTTGGCCATATGGGTTATCTGAGTTGGTATCGAGCCCCTAGAAGTAGTTAAATGACTGAAATACCCCTGAGGGGTAAATTTACTATTTTACCCCTAATCGACTCAATAACCATTATACCCCTAGTGGTAGGTTAATTGATATGTGTATGACATTTATATGACTGGTTTGAGTATGACATACTGCATACAAGTAATATTTATGACACGACATACTGCATGGGGTTGGGTTTCTTATTTGGAGGAAGTACTGTATTAGTGGCTTTGCCACGTAATTACTGCTCTGGTGGCTTCGCCACGTTTACTGTTATTAGTAGCATTGCTGCGTTACTATTAGCAGCTTCACTACGATATTGGTGTGTTGGCTGGGTGGGTCGATTTATTCCTCACATGGTGTATTGGTTGGTACGGGTAGTGTGTTGGTTGGGTTGGGGTGGGTTACATGACTGCACTGTACTAATCCTGAATTGGGATTAGGCCCACACTGTTACTGTATAGGGCTAAGGCCCAGACTATAATGATACTGAATAGGGCTTAGGCCCAGACTATAATGATACTGAATAGGGCTCAGGCCCAGACTGTTACTACATGCATTATTTACTATTTGACTGATAAGGGATTACACACTAAGTTTTCGTAAACTCACCCTTTCTTTTAACTGTACAGGTAATCCTCAACCTTAGACGGTTTGGAGCCGCAAGGGACTCAGAGGTGGCCACACAATTGCTGGTGTTCTACTGTTGAATTTATTTATTTAAAATTTCATATTGGGTTTTTGGTTATGTAATAAGGCCATTGGTGATTTTAAATTTTATTTGGGCTTTAATTTCTTACCTTAAACTACTAGACTAGGAAAAGATGAGTTTTAAAAATAATAACTATTTTCAAGGAAAACACGCAATTAAAACTTCAAGGTTTTTAAAAGCTTCGGTAATTTTTATTCAGTTAAGGAATCAACTATGATAAACATGGAAATCGTTTTAACAAATTGATTTCAATCAGCAACAACTTAATTTTCCAAATTTTCTCAAGTAATAAAAATTGAAAGGGTTTTAACTTAATCTCAGATTCTTAATGACAAGTCTTATTTCTGAAAAGCACTTCGATGTGACAAGCCTGATTCGGTCATAACGTCTAGGCCGGGTTTGGGGTGTTACATTTAGTGGTATCAAAGCCAGGTTGCAAAACTCGACTGTGGAATGGGTTTTTTTTTTAAATTTGAATTTTTAAACGTTGTGATTGGAAGTGTGGCACATTGAGTCTCCGGCACCAAATATATGAGTTTTTTGACATTGCTTGTTTTTACAGACTGAAATGTGTTACTAAAGGACTACTATAGGTAGTAGGACTACACTGAAACTCTTTAGTTAGAGTAAACTAACACTATAGAAGACCAAAAATTGTAGTAGGATACTGTTCTGCAGAAACAAACCCTAATTACTATCGTTCATAGCACATTGCTAATAATTACTGAAATTATAAACTGATACGTAAGACTTTTAAACAGATAATTTGCTATCAAAATGAGCACAAGAGGTACTCGAAGAAGGGGTACACGAGGTCGCGGTAGAGGTCGGGAAAGTGCTAGAGCTGGGTCTTCAGCGTCAGGTCACATGCTGCTAGGGAGGCACCAGTCTTACCTGTAACTAAGAGAGGGTTTCAGGACCGAGCAACTGGGGATGATACTCTATCCCAAGCAATGCCACCTGTACTTGAAAGGGTTGCTGGAGCGAGTACTGAATATGTGGGCCAAGGGTCAATTTCTGAGCGACTCTGGTCTAATGGAGCGAAAATCTTTAGGGTGTTTCTAGTGTAGCCCCAAATGTGGCAGAGTATTGGTTGGAGGAGACCAAGCGGATAATGGACGACCTTGATTGTACTAGGGAGCAAAAATTAAAAGGAGCAGTGTCTTTACTACGAGATGAGGCCTACCAATGGTGGCTCACTGTGATAAAGGGTACGCAGGCCGACCGTTTGACATGGGATTTCTTCAAAGTGGCCTTTCCAAGGAAGTATGTAGGTGCAAGTTATGTGGACGCCTGAAGGAAGGAATTTTTGAACTTGACCCAGGGGAGTAAGACTGTGGCAGAGTACGAGGAAGAGTTTTTGTGGCTGAGTCAGTATGCTCGTGGGATAGTTGCAACCGAGTATGAACGTCGTGTGCGGTTCGAGGATGGCCTCCGGGATGAGTTGCGTGTGTTGATAGCTCAGCAAAGGGAACGAGACTTTGCTGCCCTTGTTGAGAAAGCAAAAATTGTTGAGGATGTGAAGCGCTCTGAGTGCCAGAACCGCGAGAAAGATAGAGGCAGAAATAAGAGGGATTTTGGATCCTTGGGTTCTTCTAGAAGGCCTATGAAGAGGGCCAAATTTGATGGGCTAGTCCGAGCGGTTCCTGTTATTGTGGCAAGACCGTAACCTTGCACTGATTGTGGAAGATCTTATCAGGGTGAATGTTGGAAACCAATTGGGGCATGCTTCCGATGTGGGTCGTGCTTCTGATGTGGGTCCATGGATCATTAGGTTAAAAAATGTACTCAAAGGCCTGTTCAAATGCAAGCTGTAGGTCAGGGCCATGTTCAGCTAGGGAAAGGTGGTCAATAGCCACCGAGAGGCCGTGGCCAGGCTAGTGGTAGAAATGGTTTGGGTCAAGGTCGTAGAGTATTAGGCAAAGATGCTGGTAAAATTGAGGCAAGACAGCCAGCTTTGGTCTATGTTGCTCGTCGCCGAGAGGATGGTGACGCCCCTGACGTCATAACTGGTACATTCTTTATTTATAATGTACCATACACTGCTTTAATTGACATTGGGTCTACACACTAGTATGCTGCATGCACTGTGTTTGGGACGCTGGGTATCCAGTTTGAAAATACTGTTAGTGAGATGACTATGTTGAGCCACTGAGACAGTCGGTTAGGGTGAATAAGTTGTTCAGAGACGTGCCCTTAGAGGTCCAAGGGGCTGTCTTTTCGGCGGATTTGATGGAACTGCCGTTTGGAGAATTCAATATTATATTGGGCATGGATTGGCTAGTGAAACACCGTGCGAAATTGGATTGCGCTGCTAAGCGTATGGTGCTGAAGTCTACTGAGGATTGAGAGGTGACTTTGATAGGGAAGCGAAGAGATTATCTGTCGAATGTAATTTCAGCGTTAAGGGCCGAGAAATTGATTCACAAAGGTTACGAGACATTTTTAGCTTATGTCAGCATTTCTGATTCTAAAGGTCCTTTTGTTGGAAATGTCAGAACTATTAAGGAATTTCCAGATGTATTTCCTGAAGAGCTTCTTGGGTTTCCACCAAACCGGGAGGTCGAATTCGGTATTGAGCTCCTACCTAGAACAGTTCTGGTGTCCATCGCCCCTTATAGGATGGCACCGAAGGAATTGGTGGAGTTAAAGGCTCAAATTCAAGAGCTACTAGATCGAGGATTCATTCAACCGAGTGTGTCCCCATGGGGAGCACTGGTGTTGTTCGTGAAGAAGAAGGATGGAACCATACGCATGTGCATCAATTATCGTCAACTAAACAAACTGACTATTAAGAACAAGTACCCTTTACCGAGGATAGATGATCTGTTTGACCAGCTGCGATGAGCTTCTGTTTTCTCCAAGATAGATCTTCGATCTGGGTACCATCAGCTAAAGGTTAAGGAGACTAATGTGTATAAGACTGCGTTTAGGACTCGTTATGGTCACTACGAGTTTCTAGTGATGCCATTTGGGTTGACGAATGCACCAGCGGCTTTCATGGATTTGATGAACCGAGTATTCCAGCCTTATCTGGATCAGTTTATAGTTATGTTTATAGACAACATCCTAGTGTATTCAAGAACTGATGAGGATCATGATGCATATCTTTGAATTGTTTTACTGATTCTAAAGGAAAAGTTGTTTTACGCAAAGTTTAGCAAATGTGAGTCCTGGCTGTGAGAAGTGACATTTCTGGGTCACGTAGTGTCTACCAAGGGGATTAGGGTTGATCCTCGAAAAATTGTTGCTGTATTGGATTGGAAACCACAAAAGACGGTATCTGAGATTTGAAGCTTTCTAGGTTTGGCTGGGTATTACAGGCGTTTCGTTGAGGGGTTTTCACTAATTGCTGCACCTCTGACTAAGTTACTGCGTAAAGGGGTACCATTTTATTGGACTGATAAGTAGCAAGAGAGTTATGAAAAACTGAAGAAAGTTTTGAGTGAGGCCCTGTTTTAAAACAACAAGAGTCTGGGAAGGAATTAATTGTCTACAGTGATGCGCCGCACATTGGATTGGGTTGTGTGTTGATGCAAGAGGGTAAGGTGGTTTCTTAAGTGTCTTGTTAGCTTAAGCCTCACGAGGCAAATTACCCCACTCACAACTTGGAGTTAGTTGCGATGGTTTTCCCATTGAAGATTTGGAGGCATTACTTATACAGTGAGAAAACTATTATTTACACAGATCATAAAAGCCTGAAGTACCTCCTTACTTAGAAGAAGTTGAACCTTAGGCAATGAAGGTGGATAGAGTTGCTTAAGCATTATGATTGTTCAATTGAGTATCACCCTAGTAAGGCTAACGTGGTAGCTGATGCACTAAGCTGTAGGGTTATATCTGATTTGAGAGCAATGTTTGCTCGCCTCAGCCTGTTTGATGATGGTAGCTTGTTGGCTGAGCTTCAGGTTAGACCAACCTGAACTGATCAAATTAAGGAGAAACAGTTGTTGGATGAGTCATTGGTTCCTCATTTTTTATTGGTTGAGAATGGTGAGACTACTGATTTTGAACTGAATAGTGAGGGAGTGCTATGTTTTCGTGGGAGAGTTTGTATACTGAGGGATTCTGATTTGAGGCAACCTATACTGCAAGAAGCGCATAGTAGTTTGTATGCTATGCATCCTGGCGGGGATAAGTTATATCAAGATCTTTGTGAGATGTACTAGTGGCCAGGGCTTAAACGCGAGGTTACTAATTTCGTGGGTAAGTGCTTGACATGCCAGCAAGTCAAGGCTGAGCATCAACTTTCTTCTGGGTTACTGCAGCCAGTAAAGATTCCACTCTGGAAGTGGGAGAGGTAACCACGGATTTTGTAAGTAGGCTACCCTTAACGCCGCACTAAGAAGAATTCAGTATGGATTATTGTAGACCGATTGGCTAAGTCTGCCCACTTTATACCAGTCCACACTGATTATTCGTTGCAGAAGTTGGCTAAATTGTACATGGCTGAGATTGTGAGACTGCATGGGGTGCCAGTTTCTATCATTTCAGACAGAGATCCTAGATTCACATATCAGTTTTGAAAGAAGTTACACGAGGCTCTGGGTAGAAGGTTGGACTTCAATACTGCGTTCCATCCTCAGACAGATGGTCAGTCAGAGAGGGTGATTCAGATACTGGAGGACAATTTAAGATGTTGTGTATTGGATTTTCAAGGCAGCTGGGAGGACTGCTTGTTATTAGAAGAGTTCGCATATAACAACAACTATCAATCCAGTATCCAGATGGCACCGTACGAGGCTCTGTATGGTCGTAGGTGTCGTACTCCTGCATGTTGGACTGAGCTAGGTGATTTCTAATACCGAAGAAAAGGTAAAGTTGATTCGAGGTCAATTAAAAGAAGCATCTGATAGGTAGAAGTCTTATGCAGACCTAAAGCATAAAGAAATCAAGTACTCTGTAGAGGATCATGTCTTTCTGAAGGTCTTACCATGGAAGAAAATTCTGAGATTTGGATGGAAAGGCAAACTGAACCCTAGATTCATCGGACCTTACCGAATATTAAAGCGTGTGGGATTGGTCACCTACAAACTCGAGTTGCCTCCTGAATTGCACAGAATTCATGATGTATTCCACGTCTCAATGTTGAGGCAATACTGCTCTAATCCCTCACACATGTGCCAGTTGAGAAAATTAAGATTAGACCAGACCTAACTATCGATGAAGAACTGGTACAGATATTGGATCGTGACGTTAAGATATTAAGGAGAAAATCTATCCCACTGGTCAAAGTGTTATGGCATAATCACGGTTCAGAAGAAGCTACGTGGGAACCACAGGAGGCGGTGCGACAATAATACCCTTACTTATTTTGACCAAGTAAATTTTGAGGCCGAAATTTTTTTTAAGGGGGTAGAGTTGTAATGTCCCAAAAATCTAGGGTTTGTAATTTTACGTGTTTTGGCATAAATTCCATGTTTACTTTTATGGCTAGGTGATTTGGGTGTGTTTGGGAGTGTTTGGGAAGTCCTGGGTTCAAGCTCCGACTTTTGCTGAATTTTTTATTGTGCTCTTAAGAGAATCTGGGTACTGACTAATGGGCTTTATAAATAGTTGTTGTTGTTTTGGGTCACAAAAAGCCTTGTGGCTCAGTGGCAAGTGGCATGTGGAGCATCTGAGAGGGCATGGGTTTGAATCCTAGGTAATGCAAAAGGGATTTTACTTTATGTCTATGTGATGTGAGAGGTAGAGTTGGATGCAAACTCTGCAGAGGTGGTTGGAGACTTGGTCAAAAAAAATTTGGATGAAGGTTTGTAGGGATTTGGAGGAGGAAAAGGTGGAGAGATAAGGGGGAGGAAATCATTGAGTTTGGTGGGAATGTGTTGGATGAATTTGAGACTCTTTGGAAATGTGTATTCGGCACTTTGTGGGAAACATTTTGGGGAATTTCTCCTTTCCTTTAGTGGTATCGAATAGGTATAGGAACAATAGGGCTTTTCATTTTGTTTTCGGTAACTTTCCTCTTGAGTTTTTGGTTGTTTCATTTCTTGTTTTTGGTACGTTTCTGACCATTCGTGTTTTTCTTCTCTCAAATTTACTTACTGATTGTTTTGCTGAATACATGTTAGAGTGTGCCAAATTCTCTTTTTAACCTTTTTCCCTTTCTTCTTCACATTTCCTCTCTGCTGAATTGGCATTATTCTTCTTCTCTTCTTTTCTAAATCGAATACCTTAGACCTTCAGTCCCTCTTTTGATGCTTGGCCGAATATACTAGCTTGAGATCAACTCTGCTTCCGTCTCTCCCTCGTTTCCTAGGTAATAGCCGAATATCTTATGTTCTCCTCACACCTTCTAAAACTCTGAAAAGCTAATCATAGCATTGGCCGTCGTATACTCTCATTTTGTCACTCCATTTCTATTGCGAATCTACCATTACCTTTCTCATGGTTACCAAGCTAAATATTAGGAGTAAGATATTAAGATGTATTTTTGTTACTTTGCGGTTTCCCTTTCTAGGATTATCGTTATTTCTATCTAATGATCTTCCTACTCTCTTAGATCGAACGTTATACTTCACTCATGTGTGCCACCCGTTAGGTCAATACTCGGTTCTGGGGGATTCGGTAAGTTGTCCTCTGTCTTGCTCAAGTTGTTGTTGATAGGTGTAAACTACATCCTTAATTAACCCTCTAACGAGATCTGGCGTTATGCAGTTAAGGGTCAATCGACAATTATGGGAGTCTAGCCAAGCGATTTAAGGGTTTAAGGCTACACTCCTGTTTATCAAGCTTAGTGGTATGGATAGTATAGAGCTTTAGGGTTGTGAATCTTATTATTAACGACTTAAGGGCTGATTAAATATTTGGATTGAATATAGGTTGGAGATTTTGGGATTTTCTCAAGGGGTCGCTTAAAGGTGTGTAACCGTACACCCAATTTTACTGCTGCCAAAACATTGGATAAAGGTGTGTATTCAAACCACGATGTTACTGTGAACTGACAAAAGCCAAAAAGCTAAAACCTCGACGTTTGAGGCCTCACGAGCGTGTGAACACTCGTGTGGTAAACCGAGCCCACAAGCCATGGGCGACAGACTGTAGAGGCCGCCACGAGCGTCCTTGTGAGCTTAGGCTGTTATGGGCCTCGTTGGGCCGAGATGGGCCATGTGGGCCTAATGAGCTAGTGGGCCCCACACAGATAGAATTTACGGTAATTGACAAATAATGGAGTAGGCTATGGTGATCACATAGTCGCAACTAAATTTGGGCTAAATGGGCCACACGAGCGTAGGCCCACTTGGGGCGAGTAATAGGCCTTGGGCCCATTTACACCGTTTTGGCCATATGGGTTATCTGAGTCGTTCGAGATGACTGTAGACCTTTTGAAGGGTCGTTATCTATACCGAGCCCCAAGAATTAGTTAAATGACCAAAATACCCTTGAGGGGTAAATTTATTGTTTTATCCCTAATCGATGCATTAACCATTGTACCCCTAGTGGTAGGATAATTGATGTGTGTATGACATTTATATGATTGGTTTGAGTTTGACATACTGCATACACATAATATTTATGACACGACATACTGCATGGGGTTGGGTTTCTTATTTGGAGGAATACTGTATTAGTAGCTTTGCCACGTAATTACTGCTCTGGTGGCTTTGCACGTTCATCTGCAAAGACATTTTTGCGTTCATCGATAGCGACTTTTGCTGCGATATTGGTGTGTTGGCTGGGTGGGTCGATTTAATCCCCACATGGAGTGTTGGTTGGATTGGGGTGGGTTACATGACTGCGCTATACAGATCCTGAATTGGGCTTAGGCCCAGACTATGCATTGTTTACTGTTTGACTGAGAGGGGATTACACACTGATTTTTCATAAACTCACCCTTTCTTTTAACTGTACAAGTAATCCTCAGCCTTAGACGGTTTGGAGCTGCGAGGGACTCGGAGGTGGCCACACGATTGCTAGTGTTCTATTATTGACTTTATTTATTTAAAATTTCATATTGGGTTTTTGGTTATGTAATAAGGCCATTGGTGATTTTAACTTTTATTTGGGCTTTGATTTCTTACCTTAAACTGCTACACTTGGAAAAGATGAGTTTTAAAAATAATAACTGTTTTCAAGGAAAACTTGCAATTAAAACTTCAAGGTTTTTAAAAGCTTCCGCAATTTTTATTCAGTTAAAGAATCAACGGTGATAGACATGGAAATCGTTTTGACAAATTGATTTCAATCAACAACTTAATTTGCAAAATTTTCTCAAGCAATAAAAATTGAAAGGGTTTTAACTTAATCTTGGATTCTTAATGAGAAGTCCTATTTTCAAAAAGCACTTCGATGTAAAACGCCATATTCGGCCATAACGTCTAGGCTGGGTTTGGGGTGTTACAGTGTGAAACCCTAAAATAGCAGTTAATCAGAGAACACGCAATCTGGGGCTAAGCCCTTTTTATTCCAGTTAGGGCCTTAGCCTCTTTCCAGTAACAGTAGCAGTCTAGGCCTTAGCCCATTTCATTACAATATGCAACAAAGAGTCCTACCCAATCCAACCGCTACACACCAACTCCGTACCAGCCCTACACATCATGTGGGGATAAAATCGACCCACCCAACCTTGCACACCAAGTCATACCAATTTCGGTACAATAACAGTATTTGCAGCAGAGCTGCCAGTAATAGGCTTATAGCCTTTCAGTACACTTATTCCAAAATCATATATCCCACCCCATGTAATGCAACATAATAACATACGTGTATGCAAAAATAACATGCACAGAGCAATCATACATAATACAGGGGTATTTCAGTCAATTTACCCCACAGGGGTATAATGGTCATTTTATCAGATTAAGGTCTAAAGAAACTCATTGACAACAGTAAGTCCACAGTCGTCTAAGCGACCCATACAACCTTATAAGTCAAACGGTAATAATTGGCCTACAACCCCTAATGCTGGCCCATGTGAGCCCACATGCTCGTCTGACCCACAAAGAACTGAAATAGCCTGAGCCATGTAGTTCACACAGCCTAGCTCAATATTTACCGCCCTTGGTGCGATTTCTCCGTGTAGGACCCACAAGCCCATTGGGCCCACACGGCCTAATTCGGCCCAAAATGGCCCAGTTCTGTTTTGGCCCATGAAAACGTCCATGGCCATCTAGTCAACAACACGGCCTGTCACACGAGCGCTCACACGCCCGTGTGGTGCCGACAACCAACTTTCTGGGTTTTCAGCCATTCAGCTCTTCGATTTTTCAGCCTTTGTATTTTCACATCAAATGGTAGTGCTTACACACCTGTAATGGAACTGTTGTCGCAACACCTTCAAGATCAAAGCACCTATGATTCATAACGATCCACCATTAGCCACATTCATGGTAACTCCCAAACCAAAGTATTGAAATCACACTAACTGATCCATTGCTACCTACCAAGCCACCAATCGCTGAACCCTTCTTGTTCACCATACAAACTCTCTCCAAAGCTTTAACCTCTAATCGAGACAATAACCGATTCATTAGAAATTATACTTCCTTGCGAATATAAATAATATCAAAAGTGCATACCACGAGTGACCGAATTCTTATTGCGAAAGGATAATCGCCCTAACTCCCTTAATCATGGAAATCGTGCCCCTAGAACATTTGGCAACCACAGAGTTAAGTGACAGTCACTAAGATTAAATAAGGGTGAATGAGTAGGATACATTCAGCACATAGAAGAAAAAGAGATCGTAAACCTGAGAAGAGGAAAGACTAACCAATAATTGGCCTAGACTCCAATCTAAATGTCCGAGTACAAAAGAGATATTCGGTTTTAGCAACAGAAAAGATAGCAAGACAGAAAGGAGAGAAAGAGATGAGTCTGCTACAATCAGAGAAAAGTAAGTAGAGTTCGGCCCCCAAGTATCAGAATGGAAGAAGGAAGAGAAAGTGTAATCGGTTGGGAGGGATGGATTGATAAGAAGGAAGAGAGAAGAGAGGGTTCGGCTAATACCAGAAAAGTGATGGAGAGAGGGAAATTTTATCAACACAAGCACCTTACTGTAGGATAATACCAAGGTTGGTTAACATGAAACGTACCCGAAAGGACACAAACCAATTCTGGCTATTACACAAACAATAACAAGAGAGGAGCAAAAGAAGAAAAACACTGGTAAAGAGCAATAACTAAACCCATTCGACACTCCCCTTGCCTATGACCAAATTGGTACCAAAGAGACTCCCACTTTCGGCCACCACTACCTCTATCCCCTCTCCTTGATCCACTCCCCTTATCTCTCCACAAATCTCTCCACTAATCTCTCACTTGACTGATTTAAATTCCTCTCCCCTTATTAGTGTTTCAGTTAACCACTACTACCTACCCAAAGCAAGTAGTAAAAATAATCTCCCTTATGCCTGAGCAAGGATTCGAACCTCAGACTCCTTACACACACCACACGCCACTTACCACTAGGCTAGCAAGCTCACTTTGTCATGTCCTACACACATTAATTTAAAAGTCCACTAGCAACCGGCAAGGGTTTATTCAAATAAAAAACCAAAATTTTGCTCAAGCCAGGACTTGAACCCATAGCTTCACAGACACTCCTAGAGCATTAAATAACTAAGCCAAACATACTTTCATGACACAAACACACAAAGTAACCTTAACAGGGTTTTCGAGATTTGGGGCGTTACACAAATACTATCACAAACCTCAATGTTCATATACATTTCACATATTCCAAATTCTTTAGCACATATAGCATATTTTCTCATGCTTTTATCACATATCAACATTTGTTCACTAAAGTACATATACTTGCCTTTCAACATCAAATATGATACTCATTTCGAACGTACCTGAATCGGATACATGTTCACATAATAATTCATTTTCTCGGAATGCCTGTTGAACCATTCAGAATCATAAGGATATGCGGATAGCTCGAAAAGCTCGTACAATGCCAACGTCCCAGATGTTGTCTACACGTAAAACATAAGTCAATGCCAACGTCCCAGACGTGGTCTTACACGGTAACACATATCGAATCCTATGTCATGACATATGTATCCTAACAATTTCTAAGGTTCGTCCGGGGCTTTTCGGATGTCGAAAGTTTGTCGATACTTTCTCGAATGTCTCATTTTTCTAAACTCATATATTCATTCATCATAGTTCAATAGTATAAAATCAATAGTAATTCAATTCAAAACACATTTATTTGTATATAGACTTACTTCGTACGGATTCGGATAGACGAAATCGGCTACTCAATGACTTTCGACTTTCCCCGATCTAATTCTGTTTTCTTTAGTTCTTGATCTATATAAATTTAAATTTAACTCTTTTATTCACCAAATCATTCAAATCAATCCACAAACACACATTTAGGGCATTTTACAAATTAGCCCTCATATTTTCATATTTTGACAATGTAGTCCCTAATTCATAAAATCACAAAATGCACAAAATTTCTTTAGACATCTGCTTGGTCCAATATTCCTATAGCTCATACAAGCCCACATATTTCATTTATTTCACATTTTAGTCCCTCAAATTACAGATTTCATAATTTAGCCCATTTTACTCAAATTCACCAAAATTTCAAAGACAACATATGCTAACCCAACATATATCTTTCAATTTCTATCATCTAACTCCATAAAGCTCACAATTTCATCAATGGCATATTTCAAAATCATCATGAAAATTAGAAATTTAGGCATGGGCTTGATAGATTACTAAGCAACGGATGCAAAAACATAGAAATTATTAAAAATCGATCAAAACACATACCTTAATCCACAATCACAAGTGTTGAAACCATAAGAGCTTTTATTCTTTCTTTTGTTCTTCAATTTTCGACAAAGTGAGCATATAATGAACTATTTTCATGTTTTGTTTAATTAATATTAACATAATATACATTTTACCTTTTTAACCTTATTATAAACATATAATAAACAAAGAAATAATGGTTATTAATGTCCATTAACCATGTTAATGGTCCATTTACAACATAAGGACCTCACTTTTTAAAAATAATAGCAAATAGGCACTTTTAACAATTAGCAGGCAACTTTTACATTTTACGCGATTAGGTCCTTTTATCAAATTAAGCACACAAATGATCAAATTTTCATACGAAACTTTCACACATGTCAATTTACATATTATAAGCATAGAAAATAATATTTAAATATTTTTTGACACAAATTTGTGGTCCCAAAACCACTATTTCAACTAGGGTCTAAATCGGATTGTTACTGTAACACCCTAAACCCGACCTAGACATTATGGTCGAATCTGCAATGTCATATTGAAGTGTTTTTCGAAAAACATAATTTTGTTGAAAACCCGTTCTATATTAAAACTTCTTTGTGATATTGGAGAAAATTTAGGATAACTTGTTCATTGTTAAAACTCAAGTTGCTTTAGCTAAATCTTAATCATATTAGATTGTTATTACACTTTAAAATAATGTTTGTTGAGGGAGCTTTCAAAATTATGTTTCCTAAACGTGGTTTTTTGGAAAAGCATTTATTTATTTTTAAATCCGCAGCCTACTACTAACAGATATAAATCAAAGTAAATAAATCCTAAATTACAATAAAAACTTTAAGAGGCCTTATTACAAAACAAATACCCAAATTAAATTACTTATAAATTAAAAGTTTAAAATGGAAGCAAATGCTGTTCTGTGACCACCTTCGAGTACCAAGGTATTCAATTAATCAAGGTATTCAATTAGCCTTTTAATCATTAGGGTTAAACACCCTCTTATTAACGCTTAATTCCAAAATGGTGATTGTTACCTGCCTTGATTGAATAATTGCGGTTTAACCCACTTTAACCAAAATTGACCTCAAGATCCTTGCAAACTCTGCATTACAACCTAATCTTGTTAACTGTTACCGTAAACGTAAATAACTTGAACCAAGTGAATAGATTTTCGAAATGTAGAATTAAGAATGGAGAATAGCAGTAACCGGCCTACAACAATACACCCTAAAACTGAGGCACGAGGTGGTATGATCACACTCCTGATAGTAACCAGCAGAGAAAAGAAGGTGTTAGAGGGAAAGCTATTCTTACAGATAGAACAGAAGGATAAAAAATAAAACAATTGTGAACGCAAACAGAGATGATAGCCACAGCAAGGTTCGACTATAAGCCATGGATTCGGCAACCCAAAAAGAAAACCAACATAAAACCAAGTTACCATAATCGAGTGCAGAGAAAGATTCAGCTACCAGAGAAGAGGATATTTGGCTACCAATATAGGAGAGAAGCCGAACAAGTAAAGAGGGCGAAGGGCAAGGGTATTCGGCCAAGATAAAAGATGAGGAGAGGGAGTTGCTAAAACCAAAGAACTTGAGGAAGAGGAAGAAAGGTTATTCGGCCAAGAAGAAACCGATTGAGAGAGAGAAAATAAGAGAAGAGGCAAACAATTTGCAAAAGGAACTAGGGAAGGTTAAATTCGGACTAAGCCAAAAAAGAGAAAACCCAAAAGTTTCCGAGCAATTATCATCCCAGAACAAAGAAAAACAAAAAATAAATCAAAAACTATAACCAATTGTGAAAATTCGGCACAAACAGAGAGAAAAGAACTCAAAAGCTTTGACAGAAAGCCAAAAGTGATTGTACAAAGCCGAATTCTTTTGAGAAGAGTTCAATTCGGCACATTATTCTCCCTTTCCTGGATCCACTCCTTGAAAATCTCCATACAACACTTTCCCTAACTCATTTGACTATACACAATCTCTTCTGTTCGAATTTTCCTCCCCCAAAACACTCCCCAACTTTCTCCACAAACAATCAAACCACCTCTTAGCTTTAGAATCCCACTGACATTCTACCTCTTATTTGGCACAACATCAAAATAATCACTCTTATTACATCACTAAGTCTCGAACCTCAGACCCTAAAGAATTCTTCACACACCCCTATCCCCTAGACCAACAGAATTTTTATGACATTTTTATCCATATTAATTAAAAAAAACTACTGACTAAAAGTAGGGTTTATTCCTTTAAAATAAAAAATTTGTACAAGCCAAAGCTTGAACCCAAGACTTCTCAAACACTCCCAAAGCACTTAGAACACTTAACTACTAAAGTAGATACATAGTTCTGTGTAACACAACACACAAAAATAATTACTTAATATTTGGGGCGTTACAACTCTACCCATTAAATAAAATTTTGGCCTCGAAATTTACCTGGTCAAACCAGATGAGGATATTGTTGTCGCATCACCTCCTCGGGTTCCCACGTAGCCTCCTCAAAATTGTGATTACGCCGAAGTACCTTAACCAGTGGAACAGACTTTTTCCTCAGGACCTTAAAATCACAATCTAGGATCTGAACCGCCTCCTCCTCAAAGGTCAGATCTAGTCTAACCTCAATCTCCCCAGTCGAGATAACATGTGTGGGATCAAAGCAATAGCTCCTCAACATAGAGACGTGGAACACATCATGAATCCGGTCTAACTCTAGAGGCAACTCAAGCTGATAGGAAACTGGCCCCACATGTTTCAGTATATGGTAAGGCCCAATGAACCTAGGGCTTAGCTTGCCCTTCCGTCCAAACCTCAGTACCTTCATCCATGGTGAGACCTTGAGAAATACTAAGTCCCCCATAGAATACCCAATCTCCTTACGTTTTAGATCTGCATATGACTTTTGTCTGTCTGATGTTGCCTTTAGTCGATCCCAAATTAGTCTAACTGTATCCTCGATGTCAGAAACCAACTTAGGGCCCAGAAGAAGCCACTCGCCCAATTCAGTCCAACACGAAGGAGTACGACACCTACGACCATATAATGCCTCGTAAGGTGCCATCTGTATGCTACACTTGTAGCTATTGTTATATACAAACTCTACTAACGGTAAATACTCCTTCCAACTGCCTCGAAACTCTATCACACAACTCCTTAACATGTCCTTCAGTCTCTGAATCACCCTCTCTGACTGACCATTTGTCTGAGGATGGAACGCAGTACTAAAGCCCAACCTTGTACCCAAAGCCTCGTGTAACTTCTTCCAGAACCAAGACGTGAAGTGAGGATCTCTATCAGATATTATGGAAACTGGTACCCCATGCAGTCGCACTATCTCTGATACATACAGTTTAGCCAGCTTCTACAATGAGTAATCTATATGAACAGGTATAAAATGGGCAGATTTGGTCAATCGATCCACGACGACCTATATGATTACCACCTCTGGCCTGGCCACGGCCTCTCGGTGGCTGCTGAACACCCCTCGGCAGTTGTACATTATCCAAACTAGTAGCTTGCATCTGCTCAAGTCTCTGTAGACAATCTTTGATACGGTGCTCCAAAGATCTGCACCTAAAGCATGCCCCGATCCTTCTCTAGCACTCGCCTTGATGGCGTCTCCCACATTCAGTACAAGGCTGCGGTCCAGTAGCAACAACAGGGGCCCTAACTCTGACCGACCCATCATCTCTGGCCTTTTTCTTAGGCCTCATAACTGAACTTGAAGGCTCCCAAACCCTCTTGTTCTTGCCTATATCCTTCTCATAGTTCTTGCACTCAACGCGCTTTACATCCTCGGTGATCTTTGCCTTTTCCACTAATACAGCAAAATCTCGCTCCCTCTGTAGAGCTATCAAAACCCTCAAATCATCCTTGAGGTCGTCCTCGAATCAAACACAATACTCATATTCAGTAGCCACTATCCCACGTGCATAACGACAAAGTCGCAAAAATTCAACCTCGTATTCAGCCACAGATTTATCCCCCTGAATCAAATTCAAAAATTTTGTCCTTCGGGCATCCACATAACTAGCGCCATCATATTTTCCTTGGAATGCAGTCTTAAAAAATTCTCAGGTCACCCGATCGGATTGAGTACCTTCTTTATCTATAAGCCACCACTGATAGGCTTCATCTCGCAGTAGTGACACCGCACCTTTTAGTTTCTACTCGGGGGTACAGTCGAGGTCATCCATTATTCTCTCTATGGCCTCAATCCAATATTCAGCCACATTAGGGCAACTACAGCGATACCCCTAAAAATCTCAGCCCCATTAGACTAGAGTCATTTTGTAACCGACCCACGGCCTACAGTACCAGTATTGGGCCTAGTGACCCTCTCCAAAATCTGCAACATAGCTTGGGACAGTGCGTCATCCCCAGTCGCTCGATCGTGAGACCCAGTTTTAGGCACAGGTGAAGCCGGTGCCTCTCTAGCTTTAATGTTAGGCATATAACCAAATGACGAAGACCCAGCCCGAGCACCTCTATGGCCTCCACCGCGACCTCTTGTACCCCTTCCACGAGTACCTCTGGTGCTCATTATCAATTTGTGTATTATCTGTATTAACAATTTTATACATCAGTTTACTGTTCCAGTGTTTATTAACAGATATCTTATGGGAAATATTATCAGTAATTCATAGTTTTGCTTTCGCAGATTGCTGTCTTACTACGGTTTTAGGTTACCCTAAATAGAGTATTTTAGTACAGTCTACTACCTACAGTAATCTCAGTATTTCAGTTTAAACTGACAGTATTTTCAGAGGACTTACAGAATCAACGTCGGAGGCTCGGTAGACCCCACATTCAGAAATAACATTTCATAATACTTTCTAACCATTTGAAACATTTCTTTTTGGAAATTCCATGTTTTTATAAAAACCCCAAATCCACAGCCAAGTTCTGCAACCTGGCTCCGATACCATTAAATGTAACACTCCAAACCCGGCCTAGACGTTATGGCCAAATCTGCGATGTCACATTGAAGTGTTTTTTGAAAAACATAATTTCGTTGAAAACCCATTTTATATTAAAACCTCTTGCAATCTTGACGAAAATTTAGGATAACTTGTTCATTGTTAAAACTCAAGTCATTTTTAGCTAAATGTTAATCATATTAGATTGCTATTACACTTTAAAAAAATGTTTGTTGCGAGAGATTTTAAAACTATGTTGCGTAAACGTGGTGATTTGGAAAAGCATTTATTTTTTTAAAATCTGCGATCTACTACTAGCAGATATAAATCAAAGTAAATAAATCCCAAATTAAAATAAAAACTTTAAGAAGCCTTATTACAAAACAAATACCTAAATTAAATTACTTATAAATTAAAAGTTTAAAATGGAAGCAAATGCAGTTGTATGGCCACCTTCAAGTCCCTTCCAGCACTGATCCCCCTAAGGATTACCTGCGCAGAAAATAGAAGAGTGAGTTTATGGAAACTCAGTGTGTAATCCCTTAACAATAGTCAGTCATACAGTAGGCATTTACAGTCTAGGCCTAAGCTCGTTTCAGTAACAGTTTAATCTCAGTTAGGGCCTTAGCCTATTATAGTATCAGAATCAGTGTGGGCCTTGGCCCAATTCAGTAGCGGTCACAATACAGATATCTAATAAAAAATCCTACCCAACCAGCCTCTACACACCACTCCTTTCAACCATACACACCATGTGAGGATAAAATCAACCCACCCATCCCTACACACCAAAAATAGCACCGGTTGCGGCATTAAATAGAAATTCCAGTAGAGCTGCCAGTACAGTACACTTCCTCCAATCATAATAATCCATTCCCATGCAACATATCATGCGTGTATGCAACATATATAAAATGGCATGCTCAATACAGTTATACATACATAAGGGCATAACAGTCATTTTACCTCATAGGGACATAATAGTCATTTATCAATTTAGGGTCTAGGTGTACTTACCGACCCAACAGTAGGTCCACAGTCGTCTCAGGCGACCCGTACAACCTTAACAGTCAAACAGTGAAAATGGGCCCAAGGGCCATAATGTGGGCCCATGTGGGCCCACATGCCCGTGTGGCCCACTAAGTCCAGTAATGGCCTTGGCCGTATATACTACACAGCCTGACCCAATAATCTCCACACGTCTGTGTAACATCCCGATTTTGGGCTTAGATGGAACAGTGGTTTCAGGACCACAAATTCAGAGTCAGAGAAGTATTTTATTATTATTTTATGTGTTATGGCATGATTATATGAGTGCATAAAAATTTTGGTGAAATAATTTTAGCGATTGCATGCTAAATTGCGAAAAAGGACTAAATCGCATAAAGGGTAAAAGTTTTGCTTTAGTACCCAAATGTGTTAAATACTTAGAGAATTAAAATTAGTGATTTTTAGAGTGCAAATAGGCCATTAAATAAGTGATGGCCGGCCATGAGACAAGGGTATTAGAGAGTCAAAATTGTTAGGTGAGTCTGGTAACTTATTTGAGTAAGAATAAAATAAAATAAAGAGAAAAGATATCATCTTTTTCCTACATCTTTTCTCCACCAAAAAACACAAGAGAAAATGGGTTTTGAAGCTCAAATTTTCAGCAACTTAAACCCTTTGCAGTGATTTTCTTACTCATTCTTGATAATTTTTGTATTTTTGGAATCCTTGTAGCATGAGCTATCTAATGGGGGATTATTTTGCAAAATAGTTGAAAGTATAGGGTTTTTCCATGTGAATATTTATGTTGTTTGCTGATTTTTTATGAAAGAAAATAAATCTTAGTTGTGAAATAAACAACTTTTGTGAAAGGTGTTAGCATGAAAACACCTAAAAGTACCATTTTACAAAGTTTGTAAAATAGAGAGTAAATGTGTGTAATAATTGAAATCTTGAGTTGCTATAGTTATGAAAATGGTTCGTCTAGGCTTAAAGAGTAAGAAAATTGAATAAAAATCATTTTACAAGCCTAGGTGCAAAAGCATAATTTTGGCAAAGTTTAGGGGCAAAATTGTAAATTTACCAAAATATGATTTTTCGGTCAATTTGAATAATGTGAGTCCTAAATGGGCTATATTTGAAATGACAGATTAAGGAAATCGAGATTTGGGCTTAAATCGAGAAAATACAAGGTTATGGACTAATGGTAAAATTGCCATTTTCGTATTCGAGGTAAGTCCGTGTGATTTAATAAGCATGTTATTATTGTTATTATTGTTATACTTAAAAATCTCCTTGTTATTATTGTATTGAATTATGTGTTAGTGCTAGGGTGTATGAGAAAATATTATACCCTGTGAAATAATCGAAAGCTTAATATGTCGATTTCACTTTGTGCATTTATGAAATATTGGAAATTGATGAAATATGATATCTTGTTGAGATGAGTAAATTATAGAATGATGAAATGAACTGAAAGTTCTTATGGTGATGAACCTTGTCAATTGTATGATCAATTCCTCGAACAAGCTTGGCTATGATGTGACCCTTGAGAAATCGCGGCTGGACCTTTAGAAATACCTAGGATACGAGCATCGAGACACTACTATTATGTGAGCCAGTGTAAGACATGTCTGGGACATGCATCGGCCACATTATGAAATGCTAGTGTAAGACATGTCTGGGACATGGATCGACATTGAGACGAGAGCTAGTGTAAGACATGTCTGGGACATGCATCGGCTATGAAATGTGCTGGTATAAGACATGTTTGGGACATGCATCAGCACGGATATGTGAGAGCCAGTGTAAGACCATATCTGTGATATGGCATTGGCATCAATATGTGTAAGATTTCCCGATTATCCTTTGGTATTCCAAGTGGTTCAACGGATAGTTCAAAGCTTGCAATGAAAGCGAGAAGGTAAATATATGAGCATGCTGAGAAGGTACAAGTATGTATTCGAAGCTTAAATGCTATTGTGAACATGAAAAATACACCTTTGGTAAGGATACAAATAAGTAAGTTATGCCTATGAAAATGAAATTGTGGTGACCTTGTGATTATGAATTTATGTTTATGATGTACATATATGTATTCTTACTGTGATGGTTAAAATGTGATTGATGATTATGTGTGTGACTTAGAGGCCACATTAAATTAAGACATGAAATGTATATTCCTTTACTTGGTGGCCTAATGAACATGAAAGGAGAAATGGATTGGCATAAATACCCATTTAAAAAATGATCATAAAAGAGTGAAATATAGTAATAAAATAGTTTAGGATAGTAGCAGTAGTCCGACTTTGAAAATACACGAAAAATAGTGGAAAGTGAATTAGAGACTGAATAAAATATGGAATTGAAGCTTATGAGTCTAGTTGCACATAAAAGAAACGGTGTAAGCAAAATAATTAATATTATGAGATATTTGAGATTGTGTGAGACATAGTCAGAACGATTTTGAAATCCCCTGTTCTGATTTGGGAAAATCATAAAAAACTGTACAAAAAAAATTATGGGTTATAATTTATATGCATATATTTCTTAATGAGTCTATTTTTAAGAGAAATAAATTGTAACATTATTTGAGTTCCATATGAGAAGATAATTAATTTTTAGTAAAGAATGGTCGAAGCTATTGGGCTGCGAATTAGGGGTGACTTTACAGAATAAACTGTACTAATTGGATAAACCAAAAATTCTGAAAATTTTATGGTAAGAAGGTAAGTGAGTCTAGTTTCAGGGTAAATTAGTGGAACTTAATTTGGAGTTCCGTAGCTCCAGATAAATCATTTAGTGACTGTTACTCGAGAAAACAGCTTGACTAGAACATGAGTAAAAATGCAAATAGGGTTGTATTACCATGAGAAGCAAGTTGATAAATTGCTTAGTATTTTCATACAGTCTTACTAAGTAATAAAGCTTACTCCCTTCCTTTCCTTTCCTTTAGTGTTTTTAGGTTAGCTCAGGGTTGAAGATTGTCAGAGGCCGCATCACACTATCAAACCATCGCCTTTGGAATATGAATATATGTTACGCGTGTTCAAGAGAGTGGCATGTATAGGGGCTAGGATTTTATGATATGTGTTAATATGATTAGCCAAATGTATTGGCCCTAATTGAATTATTTGTATTTGTCCATGACATGTGGCTTATATTGGTTATTGGCTTGTAAGCCTAAGCATGTGTATGCATGATTAAATGCTTCATGAAATGTGATCATGTTGTTGATGTGGATGAATTATAAAGATGTCTTAGATGCTTAATCTTGTTAAAGCATAGTGTTGAGTTGCATGAGTGGATATGAAGTTGCCTCAATCATGTCTTATTTGTGTTTGATTAAGTGCTCTAATGTGCCATGTTAATGGCCAATGAAAATAAGCATGTGTGTATGAAATTGAGGGTGACCAATGGCTTGGAAAATAGCCTCAAAATTGTCCGCACAGGTAGACACACGGGTGTGTGTCTAGACCGTATGTGACATACGGTCTACCCACATAGGCGTGTAATTCAGTCGTGTGTCCCCTGCATCATGTATTTTAGCTTCGAATTGGCCATACGGGCTAAGACACGGTCGTGTGTCTCAGTCGTGTGAAGGACACGACCTGGAAACACGGGCGTGTGCCCTTGCTTTGGTGATGAAGTTATAAACAGAGAGTTACACGAGCTGAAAACACGGGTGTGTCCATGCCACACGGGCGTGTGACACTCCAAAGTGTGAAAATTTTCTATGTATTGCAAAAGTTTCATATGTTTACGGTTTGGTCCCGAACCACCCCGAATGTATGTTTTGGGCCCCATAGGCCCATATAAGGGATGTTAAACATATGTATGAAAGTTTTTAATTTAGATGAAATTTTATGGCCAGTTTTTACATGATTGATCGTATTAAGTCCGGTAATGCCTCGTACCCTGTTCTAGGCTCAGAATATGGGTAAGAGATGTTACATTTAGTGGTATCAGAGTATTGTTTAGTCGGTTCTTAGACTAACCTAGCACATGTTGTAATGCCCCGTACCCGAGACCGTCGCCGGAGTCGAACACGAGGTGTTAACAGACTTAATTCATTACTTAAACAGCTCAAACAATTAAAATTTAGAAATTCCAGACAAGCTGGCTAACTGCATCACAGTCGCTTAAAAATTCATATCTCCAGTTCTGAAACTCAAAATTCAATTCTGTAAAATTTTCCTGAAATTAGACTCATGTATCTATTTACTAATTTTTTTCTAGAATTTTTGGCTAGGCCAATTAGTACAGTTTATTAGTTAAAATCTCCTCTGTTTCAGGGTTCAACTGCTCTGACCTCTGTGTATTACGAATCAGATATCTCTCTGTACAGAATTTCAATGACTATGAAGTTTATTTCTATTAAAACTAGACTTAATAAGAAATCTGTACATATAAATTATGACTTCTAACTATTTTTATACAATTTATAGTGAATTTCCAAATTCAGAACAGGGGATCCAGAAATCGCTCTGGCCCTGTTTCACAAAAATTTAAACATCTCATAAAATATAACTCATATACCTGTTTCGTTTCTTCCATATGAAAATAGACTTATAATTCTTCAATTCATATTTTATTCATAAGCTAATTATATCTCTACTATTTTTAATGATTTTTCAAATTCACGTCACTACTGCTGTCTGAATCTATTTTATGGTAAATTTTACCTATTTCATGGTTTCCATGGATTAACTAGCAATTTGACATACATAACACCAAATATGATCATAATTAGCCATTCCAATGGCTAATCATTACCAAGCATTCTTATACTACTCAATAACCATATCATAAGACCATATATACAAAATGATTATAATGCTATACATGCCATACTCAAAATATACAAGCCATTATGCCAAGATGGAATACGGATAGTGTGAGCTTGCCTCCGACCGTTCCCGATTTCCGAGCTGGCTTGTCAACACTATAAGGAATGAAAAGGAGGGAGTAAGAATAAATGCTTAGTAAGTTCACATGCAAATAGCAAGTAACATAACCATATAAGCAAACATAAAACATCATTTGCATAATCATCACCAAGACATTCATATCATATTTTCATTTATCATCTTACCATATTATTGTTATATCGATTTTTCAACCCGTGGGTTAAGTACATACCTGTTCAAAGTATCTATTTCACAACACTTACCAATACATCCCTTTCATCTTGAGAATTCCTCCATTTGAGTAGAACTTTACCCGTTGAACACATCGGAATATAATTCAGATACATGGAAAGTTTGCACATAAGTGCCACATATGTAGCCAAGCTACTATGTAACCCGCCCATAAGCGAACTCGGACTCAACTCAACGAGCTCAAGCGTTCGCATCCATAAGTGAACTCGGACTCAACTCAACGAGCTCGGATGCCTAGTTACATTTCACGAACTCGGACTCAACTCAACGAGTTCGGACATTCGCATCCATAAGTGAACTCGGACTCAACTCAACGAGTTCGGATGCCCAAATATCCCAGGGACATGTCACTTGTATCCTAATCCATTCCTAAGGTTCAACGGGACCTTTTTCCCAATCATGTGTCTCAACCATCTTCTACGGAATACCGATACCGATACTCGGTAGTATTTCACATTTTCCAAGTATATCACATAATTTGACATATTTTCAAACAATTATCACGAGTATAATATTTCATAATAATTATCATATCATTTAAATAACATAAAAATATTTAAAATAATAACTATGTTACCAACATTTACATATGAACTTACCTAGTATGCGATAATGGCTACTTTTACCATTTCGTCCACAACTTGGTATTTTCCCCATTTTAGCCCGAATTTCAGTTTTCCTTGCTCTATCATTTAAAATATAGTCTAATTAGGACTCACATTATCCAAATTGACCCAAAATCATATTTTGGAAAAATTATAATTTTGCCCCTAAACTTTTGCATATTTACACTTTTTCCCCAAAGCTCGTAAATTAAACTTCAGCCTATTTTCTTATGTTTTATGACATGCTGATCATTTTTTCCTTCTATGGCAACATCAAATTCTCACTCTAACATGTACTTATGACTATTAGGTATTTTTACCGATTAAGCCCTTTTTGCTCGTTTTCACTTAAAACCGAGTAGTACAAGTTGTCTAACATAATTTAAAACCTCAGATTCTATCATAAAACACCAAAATACACAAATTTCACCTATGGGTATTTTTCCAAATATAAACCCTAGGTTGAATTATTGCTAGCATAAGCTTAATCGAGCTACCGGGACTCCAAAAACGTAAAGAACTTGAAAAACGGGGCTAGAATGGACTTACAATCGAGCTTGGAAGCTTGAAATACCCTAGCCATGGTTTCTCCTTGCTATATTCGGCCATGAGGTTGAAGATGAGCAAAATTGGCTTTTAATTTTGTATTTTAATTCATTTTACCCCTAAATGACCAAAATGCCCTTACTACTAAACTTTCCAAAAATTCCATCCATGTCCAATTTTTGTCCATAAACTTAGAAATTGGTAAAATTTCTATTTAAGATCTCCTAATTAATATTTCAAAACAATTTCATACTAGAAACTTCTAGAATGCAAGTTTTGCAAATTATTCGATTTAGTCCCTAATTTCAATTTAAGCACTTTATGCATAAAATTTCTTCACGAAAATTTCACACAATCATGAAATCATATCATAGACCTCAAAATAATCATAAAATAATTATTTCTATGTCAGATTTTGTGGTCTCAAAACCACTATTTCGACTAGGCCCAAAATCAGGATATTACACATGTAAGAGTCTAGCTATACATGCCACAAGTTTTTGATAGTGTGATGTCTCTCGGCGCGAATGAGAACTATCTTGTGTGGGCAAGGTACTCTCCAACCAAGCTACATCCGATCATGTAGATAATGATGCTAAAGCATTCAATAAAGTGCACTAATGAAGAGTTGAAACTCAGAAAGGTACGAACAAGAATTTGTGGAATGTATATGTACATATTTGTGATATGAGAAACATGAAATAGAATGTGTACATGGTATAATGAGCTTATCTATGATTGATTGATAATTCGATGGTGTACATGATTGATTTTTTCAAGTGAATGCTTGTGTTTAAATAACTTACTAAAAATACAGGTAGAAAGATTGTTCACGTATACTTATTTGAATGAATATGGTTGGCAAATTCACATAGTCTAAGTATAAGTGTTAAATTGCTTGGATTGATTTACATGTTTGTTATGATATGCATACGATGATGTGTAAAATCAAAGTATAGATTGGAATATACTTATCCATATTTTTTGGCTCTCGTATGATGTTATGTACACGACTGGTTTGATTAAATGAATGGGATAAGTAAAGTTACTAAAAAATCGAGTGCATGTATGAGTATACTTGTCTAAATAAGATAACTGGAAAGTTGGCGTAAAATGAATATGAATGTCGGTCTGTCTGAAATGAATGATACGATTTTGATGATGTTGCTATGATGATGAAAGTTGTGTTACATGTGCATGTATATGAGAGTCGAGTCAGAGGCCCTACAACCTCACCCCCTTACTAGAGTGGTGTATTGTAATGGAATTTCACGAGAATTGCACTGAATAAATTCACAAGTATGAAACCAAAGAGTTCAGTGGAGAAATACCTATAAACACGATTAAAGATTGAGAATTAAGCCAGAGCTAGAAAAGTACCAAGTTAAAAAAAATAAATAATAATATGGAAATTTGTGATTACAGAAATAGTTAAAGGAATAATGTTTGAAATGTGAGATGTTCAAGTATGGTAATTACAGTGAGCTGATGATGGCTGTCTCTTTTAAGGCACTCTATGAGTCCATGTATTTCTGGGAATTTGTTGTAGTGGTTGTATATTCTCTGATGAATTTTTGTAATAAGGAAATGCTCCCTGATCTTAATGTTAGACAAAGGCAATATCAGCCTGATTGGTACATAATTTACATGATCCTATTTTTTTTTGGCATTATGTTACCTTTTGTCTGTTGGGAATTGATGAGAAAGTGTATATGATGTTATGATTCAGTTTCTTCTAATAGTTGCCTTGTCAGATATGTATATGGAAAGGTATATTATTCTTGTTGCATCTATCTTTGGTGGCCAGAATGATGTTTTCTTCTGGATTTCCTTTCTCTGAGGGATCATTGAAGTCTTTCATATTTTCTTATGGACTTTGTTATCAGTCTTTTGATACGGTATCGTGATTTGGATTTTCTTGTCTTGGATTTCTTTATGTTGGATTTCTATGTTCTAGATTTCTCCATTATGGGTTCCTTTATCCTGAATTATTGGCTATCTTTATCTCGTAACTTATCAAGCACGGCTTATATCTAAAGTATGGCCTTCAGCTTGTAATATATATATCAAGCATGATTGTGTTTCTGATTTGATTATGGTGATTGGATGATATTAGTAATTGGAGTTCTCAAATTTCTATATGAGAATTTAACATTAACAAAGTTTGAACAGATGGAAATATTGTTAACCGAAGCATTTAAATTGACTTAGTATGCATTGGACAAAGACTTCTTGATTTTTAGTGATAGTTATTGTACGATCTTTGAGAAGAGTAAAATGCAGTGGCAAACATTTGGGTAGAAAATCTAGAACTTGTATAGAGATTTCACAAGAAAACTTAAAGGAGTAGTGTAGTAGTGATCAATTTTGGAACTCGACATCGTTGATCCTTGGGTATGAATACTTGAAATGTTGAAAGTTTAAGAACATATATCAAGTGTCATCAGAATTATTTTCGCCCATGTTGGCAATGGAATGGAAATGAGAAGAAGCTACTATGGATTTCATGTCTGGTTTATTACTGTCTTTGAAAGAGAAAAATGTTATGTGGCTTATTGTTAAATGTCTGATGAGATATGTAAATCATGCTAGTATGTACTGAATTTTCGCTCATCAGGTTCAAGGAATTTCGTGTCTTTATGATTGTTGGATATTTTGAAATTTTAGTCTCCATTAGTCGGATTGAGGATACGGGTTCTATATCATGATTTCTTGGGAAAGTTAGAGGTGGCCTTGAAATGAAAGGTAACTGAGAGTTGAATTGGCAAATAATCAGACTGTGTGAAATTATAGAAGACTATAAGGCCGAGATGAACTAGCTAGTTTCACTATTTGAATTTGAAAGGATTCAAGTATGTGTATATATGTGACATGATGGCATAAATGGGACCTTTGTGTATATAAACTCTCAGGTAGAGGTTGAAATTCAGCCGAGGTACAGTATAGTAATGAACCGCTTATGATACTGATATGGGAAGATAAAGAGATAAGTATTAAAGATACAGTCGAGTGAAAGACAATGATTATGGGGAAAAATTTTTATGTGAATACCAAAACCACTTTTCTGGTAAGATTTTCGGGGACAAAAATCCCTAAAGGGGGGAGAACTGTAGCACCCCGATTTTGGGACAAGAGGGAACAGTGGTTTCGGGACCACAAATCTAGAGTCAGAGAATTATTTTATTATTATTTTATGTGTTGTGGCATGATTATATGAGTGCATGAAAATTTTGGTGAAATAATTTTAGCGATTGCGTGCTTAATTGCAAAAAAGGACTAAATCGTATAAACGATAAAAGTTTTGTTTTAGTACCCAAATGTTTAATTACTTAGAGAATTAAAACTTTGGGTTTTTAAAGTGCAAATAGGCCATTAAATAAGTGATGGCCGGCCATGAGCTAAGGATATTAGAAAGTCAAAATTGTTAGGTGAGTTTGGAAACTTATTTGACTAAGAATAAAATAAAATAAAGAGAAAAGATATCATCTCTTTTCTCCATCTTTTCTCCACCAAAAAACAAAAGAGAAAATGGGGTTTTGAAGCTCAAATTTTCAGCAATTTAAACCCTTTACACGTAAGTGATTTTCTTAGTCATTCTTGATAATTTTTGTATTTTTGGAATCCTTATAGCGTGAACTATCTAATGGGGGGATTATTTTGTAAAATGGTTGAAAGTCTAGGGTTTTTTCCATGTGAATATTTATGTTTTTTGCTGAATTTTTATGGAAGAAAATGAATCTTAGTTGTGAAATAAACAACTTTTGTGAAAGGTGTTAGCATGAAAACACTTAAAAGTACCATTTTGCAAAGTTTGTAAAATAGAGAGTAAATGTGTGTAATAATTGAAATCTTGAGTTGCTATAGTTATGAAAATGATTCGGCCAAGCTTAAAGAGTAAGAAAATTGAATAAAAATCATTTTACGAGCCTAGGGGCAAAAGCATAATTTTGGCAAAGTTTAGGGGCAAAATTGTAAATTTACTAAAATATGATTTTTGGGTCAATTTGAATAATGGGAGTCCTAAATGGGCTATATTTGAAATCATAGATCGAGGAAATCAATAATCGAACTTAAATCGAGAAAATACAAGGTTATGGACTAATGGTAAAATTGTTGTTTTCGTATTCGAGGCAAGTTTGTGTGAT
The DNA here is from genome assembly GCA_025698465.1 of Gossypium longicalyx. Lineage (NCBI taxonomy): Eukaryota > Viridiplantae > Streptophyta > Magnoliopsida > Malvales > Malvaceae > Gossypium > Gossypium longicalyx. The sequence goes on from CM046997.1 coordinate 82,820,833, forward strand.
TTAATAAGCATGTTGCTAATGTTATTATTGTTATACATAAAAATCTCCTTGTTATTATTGTATTGAATTATGTGTTAGTGCTACGGTGTTGAGAAAATATTATACCCTATGAAATAATCGAAAGCTTAATATGTCGATTTCACTTGTGTATTTATGAAATATTGAAAATTGATGAAATATGATATCTTGTTGAGATGAGTAAATTATAGAATGATATAATGAGCTGAAAGTTCTTATGGTGATGAACCTTGTGAATTGTATAATGAATTCATCAAACAAGCTTGGCTACGATGTGACACTTGAGAAATCACGGTTGGACCTTTGGAAATACCTAGGATACGGGCATCGAGACACTACTGTTATGTGATCCAGTGTAAGAGATGTTTGGAGCATGCATCAGCCACATTATGAAATGCTAGTGTAAGACATGTCTGAGACATTCATCGGCATTGAGACGAGAGCTAGTGTAAGACATGTCTGGGACATGCATCGGCCTCAAAATGTAAGCCAGTGTAAGACATGTCTGGGACATGCATCGGCACGGATATGTGAGAGCTATTGTAAGACCATATCTGGGATATGGCATCAACATCGATATGTGTAAGACTTCCCGATTATCCTCTGGTATTCCAAGTAGTTCAACGAATAGTTCAAAGCTTGAGATGAAAGCGAGAAGGTAAATATATGAACATGCTAAAAGGTACAAGTATGTATTCGAAGCTTAAATGCTATTGCGAACATGAAACAATGCACCTTTGGTAAGGATACAAATAAGTAGGTTATGCCTATGAAAATGAAATTGTGGTGACCTTGTGATTATGGAATTATTTTTATGATGTACATATATGTATTTCTTACCATGATGGTTGAAATGTGATTGATGATTATGTGTGTGACTTAGAGGCCAAATTAAATTGAGACATGAAATGTATATTCCTTTACTTGGTGGCCTAATGAACATGAAAGGAGAAATGGATTGGCATAAATGCCCATTTAAAAATGATCATAAAAGAGTGAAATATAGTAATAAAATAGTTTCAGACAGCAGGAGTAGTCTGACTTTGAAAATACACGAAAAATAGAAGAAAGTGAATTAGAGACTGAATAGAATATGGAATTGAAGCTTATTTATTCTAGTTGCACATAAAAGAAACGGAGTAAGAAAAAGAATTTCATATTATGAGATATTTGAGATTATGTGAGACATAGTCAGAATGATTTTGAAATCCCCTATTTTGATTTGAGAAAATCATAAAAATTTGTAAAAAAATAATTATGGGTTATAATTTATATGCATATATTCCTTAATGAGTTTATTTTTAATAGAAATAAATAGTAACATTATTTGAGTTCCATATGAGGAGATAATTATTTTTTAGTAAAGACTGGTCGAAGCTGTTAGGCTGCGAATTAGTGGTGAATTTATAGAATAAGCTGTACTAATTGGCTAAACCAAAAATTCTGAAAATTTTATGGCAAGAAAATAAGTGAGTCTAGTTTCAGTTAAAATTAGCAGAACTTAATTTGGAGTTTCGTAGCTCTAGATATTAATCATTTAGTATTTTCATATGGTCTTATAAGATATAAAGCTTACTCCCTTCCTTTCCTTTCCTTTAATGTTTTCAGGTTAGCTCAGGGTTGGAGATCGTCGGAGGCTACATCACACTATCAAACCATTGCCTTTGTAATATGAATATATGTTACGCGTGTTCAAGTGAGTGTCATGTATAAGGGCTAGGATTTTATGTTATGTGTTAATATGATTAGCCAAATGTATTGGCCCTTATTGAATTATTTGTATTTGGCTATGATATGTGGCTTATATTGGTTATTGGCTTGTAAGCCTAAGCATGTGTATGCATAATTAAATGCTTCATGGGATGTGATCATGTTGTTGATGTGGATGAATTATAAATATGTATTAGATGCTTAATCTTGTTAAAGCATAGTGTTGAGTTGCATGAGTGGATATGAAGTTACCTTGATCATGTCTTATTTGTGTTTGATTAAGTGATCTAATGTGCCATGCTAATGGCCAATGAAAATAAGCATGTGTGTATGAAATTGAGGGTGACCAATGTCTTGGAAAATAGCCTCAAAATTGTCTGCACGGGTAGACACACGGGCGTGTGTCTAGACCGTGTGACACACGGTCTGCCCACATGGGCGTGTAATTCAGTCGTGTGTCCCCTGCATCATGTATTTTAACTTCGAATTGGCCATACGGGCTGAGACACGATCGTGTGTCTAAGTCGTGTGAAGGACATGGCCTAAAGACACGGGCGTGTGCCTAGGCCGTGTGCCCTTGCTTTGGTGATGAAGTTATAAACAGAGAGTTACACGGGCTAAAGACACAGGCATGTCCATGCCACACGGGCGTGTGACTCTCTAAAGTGTGAAAATTTTCTAAGTATTGCAAAAGTTTCATATGTTTACAGTTTGGTCCCGAACCACCCTGAATGTATGTTTTGGTCCCCGTAGGCCCATATAAGGGACGTTAAAAATATGTATGAAAGTTTTTAATTTATATGAAATTTTATGGCCAGTTTTTACATGATTGATCATATTAAGTCTGGTGATGCCTCGTACCTTATTCTGGGCTTAAAATATGGGTAAGGGGTGTTACAGTCTGTGTGGTTTACCCGTGTGGGGCCCATACGACCCATTTGGGCCCAACATGGCCCAAAATGGCCTAACCCCATGAAATCGCTCATGGTGGCCTCTAAGATCAAATGCCCACGTTTTTTTCGTTCGGATTACCACACGAGCAAGCGCACGCTCGTGTAGCATCAATAGTCCTATTTTTTTACTTTCGCCAATTTATGATGATAGCAGTGAGGTTACACACTTGCTTGGGAAGAGTGCTAAAAATCCACGAGTACCTAAATCCTACAATTAATCAAGGCATTCAATCAGCCTTTTAATCATTAGGGTTAAACTCCCTCTTAGTAACGCTTAATCCTAAAATGGTGATTGTTACCCTCCTTGATTGAACAATTGCGGTTTAACCCACTTTAACTGCTGTCCAAAATTAACCTTAAGATTCTTGGCAAACTCTGCATTACAACCTAATCTTGTTAACTGCTACCGTAAACGTAAATAACTTGAACCAAGTGAACAACTTACCGAAATGTAGAATTAAGAATGGAGAATAGTAGTAATCAGCCTACAACAGTACACCCTAAAATTGAGGCACGAGGTGGTACGATCACAATCCTGACAGTAACCAGTAGAGAAAAGAAGGTGTTAGAGGGAAAGCTATTCTGACAGAGAGAAACGAAAGAGAAAAAATAAAACAATCGCAAACGCAAATAGAGATGATAGCCACAGTAAGGTTCGGCTATAAGCCATGGATTCGATAACCCAAAAAGAAAACCAACATAAAACCAAGTTATCTTAATCGAGTGCAGAGAAAGATTCGGCTACCAGAGAAGAGAGTACTCAACTACCAATATAGGAGGGAAGCCGAACAAGTAAAGAGGGAGAAGGGCAAGGGTATTCGGCCAAGATAAAAGATAAGGAGAGGGAGTTGCTAAAACCAAAGAACTTGAGAAAGAGGGAGAAAGGTCATTCGGCCAAGACGAAACTGATTGAGAGAGAGAAAATAAGAGAAGAGGCAAACGATTTGCAAAAGGCACTAGGGAATGTCGAATTCGGACTAAGCCAGAAAAGAGAAAACCCGAAAGTTTCCTAGCAACTGTCGTCCCAGAATAAAGAAAAATGAAAAAATGAAAAACAATAACCAAAGGTGAAAATTAGGCACAAACTGAGAGAAAAGAACTCAAAAAGCTTTGACAGAAATCCAAGAGTGATTGCACAAAGCCGAATTCTTTTGAGAAAAGTCCAATTTGGCACACTACTCTCCCTTTCCTTGATCCACTCCATGAAAATCTCCATACAACACTTTCCCTAACTCATTTGACTCTACACAATCTCTTCTATTCGAATTTTCCTCCCCCAAAACACTCCCCAAATTTCTCCACAAATAATCAAACCACCCCTTAGCTTCAGAATCCTACTGAAATTCTACCTCTTATTCGGCACAGTAGCAAAATAATCACTCCTTTTGCATCACCAAGTCTCGAACCTCAGAACCTAAGAAATACTCCACACGCCCCTATCTCCTAGACTAGCAGACTTTTTATGACATGTTTTATCCATATTAAATAAAAAAAACTACTGACTAAAGACAGGGTTTATTCCTTTAAAACAAAAATTCTATACAAGCGAAAGCTTGAACTCAAGACTTCTCAGACACTCAAAGAACAATTAGAACACTTAACCACTGAAGCAGATACACAGTTGTGTGTAACACAACACACAAATAATTACTTAATGTTTGAGGCGTTACGGTTACAACTTCACTCTCAACTCAGGTATATTCTATCTCTTCAATATTGAAATAGTTTACTACTAATGGTTTTAATCATGTTGTAGCTCAGCCATCGAGCCAATTTGATATTGTTTCTTGTATATATTGTGGGGATGGTCATTCTTTTGAGAATTGTCCATCAAATCCTGAGTCTATTTATTATGTAGGAAACCAAAACCAAAATAGAAGTGGAAAAGGACCACAGTCCAACTTCTATAATCCTTCATGGAAAAACCATCCAAACTTCTCTTAGAGTAACCAATGAGGAGGATCGAACAACAACTATATGCAGTATAGATCAAATCAACCTCAAGGGTTCAATAAACAAGTTCAAAAGCCACTGCAAGCCTAACCATCTAATAGTTTGGAGAATTTGTTGAAGGTGTATATGGTGAAGAATGACGCCTTAATCCAAAGTCAAGCAACAACACTAAAAAATTTGGAGAACCAAATGGGTCAGTTAGCTACAAAACTTTGTAACTGACCACAAAAAGCCTTGCCGAGTGACACAAAAATTCCAAGGAATTTGGGTAAGGAACGTTGTAAGGTAGTCACTTTACGAAGTGGTAAAACTTTGGAACCCAAGGTAGTTGAGGCTGAGGATAATCTTACTAAGGAAATGGAAAATCAACAAATAGTTGAAATTCTTGCACCAAAAAAGCAAGATGCTGAAAAATCTGAAGAGATAAAATCTAAACTAGTGAATTCTGATAAGCTAACACTTTCTTTAGATGAAGATATCTTACCTCAAAAAATTTATTTAATCTAAGCCAAAGTTCCAACACCTCCCTATCCACAAAGAATCAAGCAGGAAAAATAAGAGGTGCAATTCAAGACGTTCTTGGATGTTCTGAAGCAGCTTCAAATTAATATACCATTGGTAGAAGCTTTAGAACAAATGCCTAATTATGTCACATTCATGAAGGACATTTTGTCTAAGAAGAAGAGGGTTAGTGAGTTTGAGACTGTAGCATTAACGAAAGAGTGTAGTGCATTCCTACAGAACAAGCTACCTCTAAAAATGAAGGATCATGAAAGCTTTACTATACCTTGTAATAGGTGAAGTAAGACACACAACTTTGACACTCCAACTCGTGGATCAATCTTTGGCATATCCAAAAGGAAAGATCGATGATATTTTGGTATGTGTAGATAAGTTTAGTTTTCCTGTTGATTTTATTGTCTTAGATTTTGAAGCAAATAATGTAACAGCCCAATTTAGACCCTAATGGGAATGGTGGTTTCGAGACCACGAATTCGAGTCAGAAAAATAATTAAAAATTATTTTTTGTGTTTATTTTGTGTGAATTTATATTCATGAAATTTTCGTGATTTAATTTTGTCGTTTAGGTGCTCAATTAAATAAAAGGACTTAATCACGTAAAGTGAAAATTTAATGGTTTAATGTGTAAGGGCTGAAATGTGTTTGTCTTCGTAAATGGATATATTTATGTGGTAATTAGCCCATGACAACATGCAATTGATGGTAATGGCCTTTCTATAACATGATTTTATATTTTAAATCAAAGCTTAATTAGGTAAATTAGTTAATAAGTTATTATATTATAAACATATCATAAAACAAAGCCATATATTAGTGTTTATATTTGTTTTTGCCAAAAATAAAAGAGAAGAAAGACAAGTTAGGTATTCGGCCATTGTTAAATAATTTGCCCATTTGTGTGTTTTTGGATGAATTTGAAATATTAGGGGTAAATGTGAAATATTAGGGGTAAAAGTGTAATTTGCTCATTTGTTTGTTTTTGGATGAATTTGATTGAATAATTGATTTAATAAGTTTAATTTATATTAATTTAGATTAAGAAAAGAGAAAATCAGATTTAGATCGGGGGAAAACTAAAGTTGTCAACTAGCCGATCCGAACCGATTTTTCATCGTTCGAGGTAAGTTTATAAGAAAATAGATGCACTTAATTTTAATTAAATGCAAATTATATATGCTGAAATGAAATATGAGAATATTTAATTGTAAATGCCGAATGTATATAAGCTTGGTAACCATGTTTATGTGTCCGTTTCAATCGAGTTACGACGTTTGAAAGCCCCGTATGAACCTTAGGAATAGTTAGGATACATATGTCATGACATAGGACTCCAACTTATGTGTGCGAGTAAAACCATGGCATCGATATGTGATTCTGATATATGTGTGCGAGTAAGACCCCGTCTGGGACAGTGGCATAAATGTGTGATTACATGTAAGACCACGTCTGGGGCGTTGGCATTGTACAATATGTGTGACTATCCGAGTGTCTTATCCAATTCTGAATGGTTCATCGGGCAACGATAATTGTGATTGAATGTGTAAAACGAGCTAATTGGCCAGGTATGAGCTAGCTTGTTACCTATTTAATTTAAGGTAAGTGAATAACTTGATTATTTCTTATAAATCACATTTGATGCAAATGAAAGACATATGTGATTATAGTATGTGTATTCGGCCAAATAATCAATATATGTACAAGATGATATATATTGATCATTGAGTTTGTGTATTTGAGCATATGTATATTTGGTCATTTAATGACATTTTGGCTATGAAAATTGAATAACATTTAGTAAATTTGATTATCTGAGCATTCGGTCAAAGTGGAAAATTGAGTATGAAACATATTACATATGAAATTTGTAGTTTGAATTTAAGGAATGATAATGTTATTATAATTTGGTTGGTTTAAAATGAATTGATTATATATTTTGGATTGTTTATTTGCTTATGACTTACTAAGCTATAAAAGCTTACTTTGTGTATATGTGTGTTTCCGTTTTATAGATTTTGGAGATCGTTACATGCTCGGGGATCGTCAGTAAAGTCAATCGCACTATCGTTTATTTTTGGTACTTTTAAAAGTTTTAAATTTGAACCTATGGCATGTATAGGCTATATTATCCTTTGAACATATTTGATTTTGCTATGTATATATATTAAAAAGCCATGCGAAAATGGCTTGTTTATCTTGCCAAGTATGTCTACATGGTTGAGTAAATGATGTGGTTGATATATTGGTTGTGGTTGACATATTCAGTTAGGAAGCATATTTGTAGGTGAATATGGTTTGAAGTGGTTGGTTGCAAAGTGAATGATTTATAAATAGCTCATTTAGTAAGCTTAATATATAGATTGATTTGCAAGTGTGATGAGTTGTATGATTCGGCTTGTAATGGATTAAATGGTGAATTTATAGCCAATTGTATAGTGATTAATTTATTTCGAAATGTATTGGTTAAGTGTGCACATTTTGCACATTTGAATGAGTGAGATATTTGTAGGATTTATGATGATTATGGTATGATTTCTTAAAGGCTAAAATAGTTGTATATTATTTGATGGGTTGTGGTTAGTACAACAAATGAATATTTGTTATATTAGTTATTTATTTTTGGTTAATGTATACATGTAAAAGTTATGTCATAAAATGGAGTTGTATACTTAGTATATGAAGTTTGTGTATTCAGATTGGTAATAAAATATTAAGGACATTCGGATATGACTTTTAAGTTTTTGCTGGGTTTGTAATTTTGATTTGGCGTGTAAGTGAAATTGGGTTTTATGCTTAAATTTGCACTTAGCCGATTATATGGTTATTGAATTGGTTTGGTAAATTAAAGTGTTAGTTAAAATGGTTACTTTATATAATGCATATAGGTTTATTTGTGACTTACGAATGCGAAGGGTATAGTTTGGCTTTTGGATTTGATTCTTGAAATGTTTTTTTTTTCATCTTGTTTATGGAATGAGTTAAGTTAAAATTTGAATTTGGTTAAACTCAATATTATACATTCAAGTATTCGGCTAAAGCATTGAAATGATCAAAGGAATAGTAACTTATGTTATGTTTTGAGTTTGAGTAGGTTGAATGCATGCTTATATGTGGATAAATGCTAAAACATTATGGTGTTATATAGTTTAAATTTTTAGTGGCATGCCATATCTTATTTCGATGCTATTATTTTATTTAAGAAAAATTTGGGTAAGTTGTGATTATATATATTTATATGTTTATATATTGATGCCAAAGATGTATGTTAATTTGTTATATAATTAAGACATGAGATATTTTCATAATTTATATTTGTTTTACTTGATGTGGGTGATTGTAATGACTTTGATATGCGCATATGCTTTGTGTCAAAATGATATGTTTGACATTATTTGCTTATAACTTTATATTGGACATATCTTGATTAAATGGTTATGATATGATTTATAAATATATTAAATTGATTATTTATGTTACAATTGCTTGGTATTTAAGTCGTATGCATGAGTGTAATTCTGATTGCTAGAAAGCTGTGTCTCGTCTGGTAATACCTCGTAACCTATTCCGGCGATAGATACTGGTTAGGGGTGTTACAGATAAGGAAGTGTCGATCATCCTGGGAAGACATTCTAGCCATGAAAAGAACATTAATAGATGTGCAAAAATACAAACTTATAATGAGAGTTCAAGACGACCAGGTAACATTTAATGTTCATAAAGCCATGAAATTTCCTAATGCGATGGAAGAATGTTTAGTGATGGAAGAGCTAGAAAACTTAGTTTCTATGGAATTGGAGAATAACTTTGTAGAAGACCTATTAGAAAACACTTTTAAGATCTAAGCCATTGAAAGATGAAGAAGGTAATGAAAGTATGACTTTGATGGAAGCCAATCTGAGGGATTATATTCAACCAGAATGGTTTAAACCATTAGACTTGGAAGCTCGGGAATTCACACAACTGAAGTTGTCAATTGAGAAACCATCCAAACTTGAACTTAAGTTGCTTCCCTCTCATTCGAAATAAATTTATTTGGGTAATAATTCTACTTTGTCTATGATTGTTTTAGCATAACTAACAAAACACCAAAAGGAGCAATTGATCAAAGTCATAAAGAAATTTAAAAAGGCGATCGGTTGGACCATAAGTGATATTCGAGGAATAAGCCCATCCTTTTGTATGCACAAGATTATTTTAGAGGAGGGTAAGAGAGCTAAAATTGATGGGCAAAGGAGACTCAATCAAATAATGAAAGTGGTAGTTCGAAAGGATGTTATCAAATGGTTAGATGTGGGAATTATCTACCCCATCTTAGATAGTATGTGGGTAAGTCCGATACGATGTGTGCCAAAGAAAGGTGGAATCATGATTGTTGAGAATGAATAAAACAAGTTAATCCTAACGAGGATGGCCATGAGTTGGAGAATCTGTATAGACTATAGAAAATTGAATAAAGCCACTCGAAAAGATCATTTTCTATTGCCTTTTATGGATCAGCTACTGGATCGGCTTGCAAGTAACGAATATTACTGTTTCTTAGATGGATATTCAAGATATAAACATTTGTAGCCTCGAAAGACCAACACAAAAAAACTTTTACTTGCCTGTATGGTACGTTTTCTTTTAGACAAATGCCCTTCGGTTTATGTAATGCAACTGCCACATTTCAACGATGCATGATGGCAATATTTCCTGATATGGTAGAAAACTTTGATAAGGTATTCATAGATGATTTTTCTATTTTTGGTAACACTTATGATGTTTGTTTCAATAGTTTGGTTGTAACGCCCCAAATCTTAAATGATTAATTTTGTGCTACATAAATGCATGTCTGCCTCAATGGTTAAGTGTTCTGAGAAGTGCCTGAAAAGTCTTGGGTTTAAGCCTTGGCTTGTGCAAAAGTTTTGTTTTTAAGGAATAAAACATGTCTCTAGTTAGTAGGCTTTTAATAAATGTTGGTATTTTATGACAGAAAGCGTCTGCTGGTCTAAGAGATAGGTGGCGTGCTACTATTACTGAGGGACTTGAGTTCGAGTCCTGCTGTGTGCAAGGGAGTGCTTTATTTTACTGCTGATGTTATGGAGGTGTTGTGGTTTGACCAAAACACTAAGGTGTTGGAGTGGAATTCGAACTAAGTAGTTGAGGGAGGAGTGATCGGTTTGAGGGATTTGAAGAGAGATTTGAGGAGAGAATTATGGGAAATTGAGGGAGAGGGAATGTTGTGCTAAATTTGAACTCTGGCATTCAGAATTTGGCCTTGGCAGGTATTGCTCTCCTCATTTTTGGTTCTGACATTTGCTTTCAAGTTCTTTTCATTCTTTATTTTGGTAGCTGAATATTACGATTGACCATTCGGGTACTTTTCGAGTTGGTTTTGTTCTTCATCATAGTGCCCTACTGACTGATTTTCTCTTTTTCCTCTACTCCCTTAGTAAACATCTTTTCGCTTGTTCTTCTTTGTTTTGGCCGAATACCCTCATTTCCCCTTTCTCAAACTCTTTCAATTTTTAGCCTGGGTTTTAATCGATTCTCTTTCCTTCTCCCTTTCTCAAACGATTTCCTCTTTGACCTATTACATCTTCTTCTCTCCTTCAATTCTTTTTGTGCTAACGGATTCCCTCTCTTCTCATCTGGTTACTTTGGCCGATTGCGGCATCTCTCTCTATTTTGTTTTTGGTTTTTGGAATAATTCTTTGAACAATCAGTGGGTGCTTAGTTCTTCTGTGTTCTCTCTTTCTCTCTGTATAATAATATTCCTTCTAACTTTTTCCTTAACTGCTGGTTATGGCTAGGGACGTGTTGGTGCTAGCCTTGCCTCTGTCGTGTTGGGTACTCATTTTGGGGATAGGCCGATTGCTTCCCTTCCCTACAATTGGTTTTACATTTTTGGTAAGTGCTATATGTTGGTTCAAACTACTTATGCGAACAATATTGATGAAGGTTAATAGAATTTCGTTGTATGCAGACTTTCACCAAGAAGCTTGAAATCAATCTTTGTCAGTGGTTTAAGTGGGCTAAGCCACATTCATTCAATCAAGGCAAGTATTAGTGATTATTCTGGCATAAGTATTGAGAAGAACTATTAACCCTATTGTCAAATGATTAATGGAATGTCTTGGTTGAATGTAGGTTTTGGTGTTCGTGGCCTATTCGCACATTTTCGTACAAGGTGTGTAAACCTTGCCCTAATCGTATATCAGCAAAAGCTAGAATAAGTGATCAACGACACTACATGGGTGTGCGCTCATTCATGTGGTAGCCTGAATGCTTAAACATGGGTGTATGAACGTTGAGTCCATCCATGAGTGATTTCATGGGTCGAGGCCGTCTTGAGCCATTTCAGACCAAATTGGGTTGTGTGGGCCCTAAGGGCACGTGGGCCCCATATGGGTAAACCACACAGAAGTGTGGAGAATATTGGGTCAGGCTATGCATCCACATGGCCAAGGCCATTTCTAGGCTTTGTAGGCCACAAGGGCCTGCAAAATGGGCCTTGGGCCCAATTTCACCAATTGACTATTAAGGTTGCACGGATCGCCTAAGACGACTGTGGATCTACTGTTGGGTCGGTATGTTTACCTGGACTCCCAAATTGATGAAATGGTTGCTATGCCCTTATGTGATAAAATGACTTTTATGCCCTCATGAGATATATGATTTTATTTGATCATGCCATTTGAACATATATAATACACGTATGATATTATGAAACGACATGACATATTGTATGGGAATGGGGTTTATTATGATTGGAGGAAGTGTATTGTACTGGCAGTTTTGCTGCAATTACTGTTTAGTGTCGTAACCAGTGCTATTTTGGAGTGTTGGGATGGGTGGGTTGATTTTATCCCCACATGGACTGTAGGGTTGGACGAAGATGGAGTGTAAAGGCTGGTTGGGTAGGATCTATTGATTGCATATCTGTACTGTACTGATACTGAGATGGGCTCAGGCCCACACTGATACTGTTACTGTAATGGGCTAAGCCCGAACTGAAACTAAACTGTTACTAAAATGGGCTTAGGTCCAAACTGCATTTGCTTACTATATGATTGACTGATTGTTTGATAAGGGATTACACACTGAGTTTACGTCAACTCACACTTCTGTTTATCTGCGCAGGTAATCCCCAGTTTTAAGCGGGTCGATGCTGCGAGGGACTCAAAGGTGGCTTCCATATTGATTCTTAAATTATAAGTAGTTTTATTTTGGGTATATTTTATGTAATAAGGCCTCTTTAAATTTTTAATATTTTATTTGGGGTTTTATTTATTTTGATTTATATCTGCTAGTAGTAGGATATGGGTTTTCAAAAAGATAAATGTTTTCCAAAACACCACGTTTACGCAACACGTTTTAAAAGCTTCTGCAAGAATTAATGTTTTAAAATTAATAACAATTTAATATGATTAACTTTTTGGCAAACAACTCACACATTTGAACAAACATATTAAAATAAGTCTTAAGTCACACCAAGAGGTTAAATAAAGATCAAGTTTTCAACGATATCACATTTTACGAAAAGCACTTCAATGTGACATTGCCAGATTCGGCCATAACGTCCAAGTCGGGTTTGGGGTGTTACATTGGTGAAGGTACTGAAAAGATTCAAGGAGACAAATCTTGTCCTTAACTAGGAGAAATGTCATTTTTATGGCCAATGAAGGAATTGTCTTAGGACACAAAAATTTAATATCCTGAATTAGGGCCTAATCGGAATAGTGGTTTCGTGACCACAAATCCGAGATAGAAATAATTATTTTATAATTAATTTGAGGTTTATGATATGATTGCATGATTGTGTGAAAATTTTGTGAAGAAATTCTATGCATAAAATGCTTAATTTGAAGTTAGGGACTAAATCGAAAAAGTTGCAAAACTTGCATTCTAGAAGTTTTTAGTATGAAATTGCTTTGAAATATTAATTAGGAGGTCTTAAATAGCAATTTGACCAATTTCTAAAATTTTGGACAAAAATGGGCTTGTATATGAAAATTTTCAAAGAAAGGTATTAAGGGCATTTTGGTCATTTGGATAATTAATGAAATAAAATGGGAAAAATGACACAAAATAGTCATCTTCCCCATTTAGTTGCTGCCGAATGCTCTATCTCACCATAGCTAGGGTTTCTTCAACTTTCAAGCTTCATAGTAAGTGATTCTAAGCCCCGTTTTTAATGATTTTTACGTTTTTGAGATCCCGATAACTCGATTAAGCTTATGTTAGCAATAATTTAACCTAGGGTTTATATTTGGAAAAATACCCATAGGTGAAATTTGTGTATTTTGATGTTTTATGATAGAATATGAAGTTTTAAATTATGTTAGACAACTTGCACTACTCGATTTTAAGCAAAAACGAGTAAAAGGGCTTAATCGGTAAAAATACCTAATAGTCACAAGTACATGTTAGAGTGAGAATTTGATGTTGCCATAGAAGGAAAAGTGATCAGCATGTTGTAAAACATAAGAATAAGGAATAAAATTTAATCCCGAGCCTAGGGGCAAAAGTGTAAATATGCAAAAGTTTAGGGGTAAAATTGTAATTTTGTCAAAATTTGAATTAAGGATTAATTTGATAATGTGAGTATTAAATAAGCTAAATGTGTTATTTTAGATCAAGAAAGACGTGGAAACGACCCCAATCGAGGAAAAGAAAAGATTGTGGACTAAATTGCAAAATCTTTGTATTTTGGTACCAAGGTAAGTTCATGTGTAAATAATGTAGCATAATGGTTATTTTTAAGATATTGAAGTTAATTATATGATATGCTGATTTTATTTATGAAATATATGCTTTGTGGTTATTTCCGAACAAAATGCAAATCATGTGTGCTATTTGTTAAATATAATTATTACCGAGTATTGATTTCGGTATTCTACGGAAGACGGCAAGGATATGTGTTCGAGGAAAATCCCGTTTGAACCTTAGGAATAGATTAGGATACAAGTGACATGTCACTAGGATGGTTGAGCATCCGAACTCGTTGAGTTGAGTCCGAGTTCACTTATGGATGCAAATGTCCGAACTCGTTGAGTTGAGTCCGAGTTCGTGAGATGTAACTAGACATCCGAGCTCGTTGAGTTGAGTCCGAGTTCACTTATGGATGCGAGCGCCCGAGCTCGTTGAGTTGAGTCCGAGTTCGCTTATGGGCAGGTTACATAGTAGCTTGGCTACATATGTGGCACTTATGTGCGAAGTTTCCATGTATCCGAATTATATTCCGATGTATTCAACGGGTAAAGTTCTACTTAAATGGAGGAATACTCGAGATGAAAAGAGACGTATTGGTAAGTGTTTTGAAATGGATACTTTGGACAGGTATGTACTTAACCTTCGGGTTAAGAATTTATACAACAACGATAAGGTAGTAAGATGGTGAATGATGATTAGAAATGTGATATGTGTTTTGATGATGCAAGCTAATGTTGATTGGTATGATTGCTTTGATATGTTACTTATTATTTGCATATGAACTTACTAAGCATTTATGCTTACTCCCTCCTTCTTACTCATTGTAGTTTTGGACAAGCCAGCTCAGGAGTCGGGATAGGTCGAAGGATCAGTCACACTATCCGGAGGAACTTTTCGGTAAATGGCTTGTAAATTTAAGTATGGCATGTATAGCAATATACCTATTTTGTGTAAATGATCTTATGATATGGTGATGGAATGGTTGAGAAAATGCTTGATAATGATAAATTATGGAAATGGTTAGTTTAGATTATGTTTGATGTTGTGGAAAGCTATTAGGATATCCAATTCATGAAAATCCATAAAAAGGGGTGAAATTTGCCATAAACAGAATATTGCAGCAACACTGATGTGAGTTTGAAAATTTACTAAAAATCATAGAAATTGAATTTGGTGATGGATTAAATATCAAATTGAAGCTTATTATGTCTAGTTTCACATGAAACAAATGAAACAGGTAAAGGAATTATATGTTAGAACATGAAACAAATGAAACAGGTAAAGGAATTATATGTTAGAAGATATTTGAATTTTAGTGAAACAGGGTGAGAGCAGTTTCTGGATCCCCTGTTTCAACTTTAAAAATTCACCATAAATTGTACAGATATAATTAGGTGGTTTATTTTATATTCTCAGAATCCTTATTGAGTCTAGTTCCAGGAGAAACAAATCTCATAATCATATGAATTTTGTACAGAGAGAAATGTGGTTCGTAGTAAACAGAGGTTAGTCCAGTCAAGTTCTGTAACAGGGGTAACTTTAACTAATAAACTGTACTAATTGGCCCGACCAAAAATTCTATAAAAAAATTAGTAGATAGGTATATGAGTCTAGATTCAGGGAAAATTTACGGATCTTGATTTCAAGTTTCGTAACTCGAGATATGATTTTTCTTGTGATTGTGACGCAAGTAGCTTAAAAGCTGTGAATGTAAAAACAAATAATCCAAAGTTCTAAAAATGTTAAATTAAGCTTAGTAACACCTCATACTCGACTCCGACGATGGTCTCGGGCATGGGGGTATTACATTTAGTGGTATCAGAGCAGTTTTAGTCGGTTCTCGGACTACGTGTTGTATGTACGGATTTTGCTATACATGCCATATGTATAAATTGTGATAGTGTGACGACTTCTGACCTTTTTAAATGATTTTTTTATAGTAAATGGATCCCGATCCAGTGTGGCGAGATGAAGTAGAGAGTAATTCGCCAGCTCGGCTGAAGGAGCAGCGCCAACTGAAAATCCACCTCCTCTGTTGGTGGTCGAGGAGGGGGAAAGGGTCGGGAAGCCTTTCTCCAAATGATGAGTGCATGGTACACTGAGTTCATTCGTACGAACCCAAATGTACAACCTCCCCCACCTCCCCCAATTCCTCAACCTGTACCCCCAATGCCTCAAGGTATGGATCTGATGAAATTTCATAGAACTCCAGTTGATAGAATCCGCAAGCAAGGGGCTGAAGAATTTAAGGCAAATATTGATGATGATGCCGAGAAAGCAGAGTTCTGGCTTGAAAATTCTATCCGGGTATTTGATGAATTATCTTGTACACCTGAAGAATGTTTGAAATGTGTTATATCTTTCTTGAGGGATTCAGCTTATAATTGGTGGAAGACTTTGATTTCGGTGGTACCGAAAGAGAGAATAACCTGGGAATTCTTTCAAGAAGAGTTTCGGAAGAAATATATTAGTGAAAGATTTATTGATCAGAAGCGTAAAGAATTTCTTGAGTTGAAGCAAGGTAATATGATGGTTCTGAGAATATGAAAGAGAGTTTGTTCGATTAAGTAAATATGCCAGAGAGTATGTTCCTACAGAGGCCAAGATGTGCCGACGATTTGAAGACGGGCTCAACGAAGACATCAAGGTATTTGTTGGAATTCTTGAATTAAAAGAAATAGTAGTATTAGTGGATCGAGCTTGCAAGGCTGAAGAACTACTTAAAGAGAAGAAAAAGGTAGAGGCTGAGACTAGAAATTGGAAAAAAAGACCGACAAGCAGTTCATTCTCACAGCAACCTGGAAAGTCAAGAAATATGAATCCTCGTTCCCAAGCTTCAGATGGGCAACCATATGGGAGTTATAAGAAGCAGAATGTGGGTCCTAAGTCCCAGACTACTTCGGCAGCCAGTGTAGGGATTTCGAGATTTGTTAAACCTGAGTGCCAGCGATGTGGTAGGAATCATTTTGGTCCGTGCAGAGCAAATGAATGTTTTCGATGTGGTTCTCTGGATCATTTTATTAGAGACTGCCCAGAGAGAGCTGAAAAAGAAAAATTTCAGAATACAAAAACAAGTGGGGCGGATTCGAGAGGAAGATATCCAAGAAAAGCTGGAAGTGAAACAAGCAGTAAGAATGTAGCCAGGGATGCACCAGTTAGACCTGAAGGAAGGGCTCCGGCTAGAACTTATGCTATTAAAGCGCGCGAAGATGCTTCCTCGCTTGATGTGATTACCGGTACATTTTCTCTTTATAATGTTAATGTTATTGCTTTGATTGATCCCGGTTCTACTCATTCATATGTGTGCATAAAATTGGTGTCTGATATGAATATACCTGTTGAGAACACAGAATTTATGATTAGAGTGTCGAATCCGTTAGGCAAATGTGTGATTGTTGATAAAGTATGTAAGAAATGTCCTTTAATGATTCGGGGTCATTACTTTCCGGCTGACTTGATGTTGTTGCCATTTGATGAGTTTGATGTTATTTTGGGTATGGATTGGTTGACATTGCATGATGCTAAAATAAATTGCAAAGAAAAGATTATAGAATTAAAGTGTGAAAGTGGTGAAATTCTGCGGGTTGAATTAGACAAATCAGAGGCATTATCTAGCGTGATTTCTTCAATGTCGGCTCAAAGATATTTGAGAAAGGGTTATGAAGCTTATTTGGCGTATGTAATTAATACAAAAGAAGTTGAAAAGAAAGTTGAATCGAGTCTTAGGTTGTGTGTAAATTTGCGGACGTATTTCGGAAGAATTGCCGGGTTTGCCTCGATCAGGAAGTAGAATTTGGTATTGATTTGATCTGGGAACAACTCCGATTTCAATTGCTCCGTATAGAATGGCACCAGCAGAGTTGAAGGAATTAAAGTCGCAGTTGCAAGAGTTGACTGATAAAGGCTTTGTGAGACCGAGTTTTTCACCTTGGGGTGCTCCCGTGTTATTTGTGGAAAAGAAGGATGGTTCTATGAGGTTGTGTGTTGATTATCGGCAATTAAACAAGGTGAAAATCAAAAAAAAGTATCCGTTGCCAAGAATTGATGATTTGTTTGATCAGCTAAAAGGAGCGACATGGTTTTCAAAGATTGACTTGAGATCTGGGTATTACCAACTGCGGGTAAAAGAGTCGGATGTGCCTAAAACTGCTTTTAGAACAAGGTATCGTCATTATGAATTTTTAGTTATGCCATTTGGGTTGACAAATGCTCTCTTTGTGTTTATGGATTTAATGAATCGTATATTCCGACCATACTTGGACAAATTTGTTGTGGTGTTTATAGATGATATTTTAATTTATTCAAAAGATGAGACAGAGCATGCTGAGCATTTGAGGATAGTTTTGCAAACTTTAAGAGATAAGCAGTTGTATGCTAAATTTAGTAAAAGTGAATTTTGGCTCCGGGAAGTTGGATTTTTGGGTCATATTGTTTCAGGTGATGGTATACGGGTTGATCCTAGTAAAATTTCAGCCATTGTTGATTGGAAACCACCGAAAAATGTAACTGAAGTTAGAAGTTTCTTGGGGTTAGCTGGGTATTATCGGCGGTTTGTAAATGGATTTTCTATAATTGTTGCTCCTATAACTAGACTACTCCGAAAGAATGTTAAATTTGAATGGACGGAAGAATGTCAACAGAGCTTTGAAGAAATGAAAAAGTTATTAACAGAGGCACTAGTGTTAAAGTACTGGCCAGAATCAGGTAAAGAATTTGTGGTGTATAGTGATGCTTCATTAAATGGTTTGGGGTGTGTGCTCATGCAAGAAGGAAAAGTGGTGGCTTATGCTTCGAGGCAGTTAAAACCTCATGAGAGGAATTATCCTACTCACGATTTGGAATTGGCTGCGGTGGTGTTTGCTTTGAAAATTTGGCGACATTATTTGTATGGTGAAAAGTGCCGGGTATATACCGACCATAAAATTCTTAAGTACTTGATGTCACAAAAGACTTGAATTTAAGACAAGCGAAGATGGTTAGAGTTATTGAAAGGTTACGAGCTTGTTATTGATTATCATCAGGAAAAGCGAATGTGGTTGCCGATGCTTTAAGCAGAAACTTGTTGTTTGCTTTGAGAGTTATGAACACTCAGTTGAAAATGTCAGATGATGGTTCGATTCTAGCAGAGTTAAGAGCAAAACCGATGTTTTTACAAGAAATTTCTGAAGCTCAGAAAGATGATCAAGATTTGCAAGCCAAGAGAAAGCAGTGTGAAGTTGATACAGTCGATTTGAATCGGTTCGATGGATGCTTAATGTTTAAAGATCGGATTTTGTATCAAGAATGAGGAATTGATTCAAAAGATCCTACAGGAAGCACATAGTAGTTGTTTCTCAATTCATCCAGGTAGTACGAAAATGTATAATGACTTGAAGAAAATGTATTGGTGGAATGGAATGAAAAGAGATATATCAGAGTTTGTGTCCAAATGCTTAATTTTTCAACAGTGAAAAGCTGAACACCAAGTGCCTTCGGGATTACTTCAGCCTATTATAGTTCCTGAATGGAAATGGGATCGGATTACTATGGATTTTGTATCAGGATTGCCATTGACTCCAGGAAAGAAAGATGCCATCTGGGTAATAGTTGACAGATTAACTAAGTCGGCTCATTTTATCCCGGTACATACGGATTATTCTCTTAACAAGTTGGCTGAATTGTATATTAGAGAAATTGTTAGACTACATGGAATACCATTGTCGATTATTTCAGATAGAGATCCAAGGTTTACCTCGCGTTTTGGCAAAAGTTGCAAGACGTGTTAGGTACGAAGTTAAATTTCAGTACTGCTTTTCATCCACAAACTGATAGACAATCAGAGAGAGTAATTCAGATTCTTGAAGATATGCTCAGATGTTGTGTATTGGAATTTCAAGGAAGTAGGGAAAAATATTTACCGTTGGTAGAATTTTCTTACAATAATAGTTATCAGACGAGCTTGAAAATGGCACCTTATGAAGCATTGTATGGTCGTAAGTGTCAAACGCCTTTGTATTGGACTGAACTCAAGGAAAATCAAATTTATGGAGTTGATCTAATAAAAGAAACTGAAGAAAAAGTGAAGGTAATTCGAGACTGTTTGAAAGTTGCTTCAGATAGACAGAAATCTTATGCAGATTTAAAACGAAAGGACATTGAATTTCAAGTTGGTGATAAAGTAT
Source organism: Gossypium longicalyx (assembly GCA_025698465.1). Lineage (NCBI taxonomy): Eukaryota > Viridiplantae > Streptophyta > Magnoliopsida > Malvales > Malvaceae > Gossypium > Gossypium longicalyx. The sequence goes on from CM046997.1 coordinate 82,840,841, forward strand.
TTTTAAAGGTGTCTCCGTGGAAGAAAGTTCTCAGATTTGGATGGAAGGGCAAATTAAGTCCGTGTTTTATTGGGCCATATGAAATAATTGAAAAAGTTGGACCGGTAGCATATCGGCTAGCTTTACCACCTGAATTAGAGAAGATTCATGATGTGTTCCACGTATCTATGTTACGTCGGTATCGTTTGGATCCTTCACATGTAGTTTCACCGACAGAAATTGAACTACAACCAGATATGATTTACGAAGAAGAACCAATTAAGATTTTAGCTCGAGAGGTCAAACAACTAAGAAATAAAAATATTGCACTTGTGAAGGTGTTGTGGCAAAAGCATGGAGTAGAAGAAGCTACATGGGAATCAAGAAAATATGAGAAATCAATACCCACATCATGCTTATTTACAGGTAAGATTTTCGAGGACGAAAATCCTTAAAGGGGGAGAGTTGTAATATCTCGAATTAGGGCTTAATTGGAATAGTGGTTTCGTGACCACAAATCCGAGATAGAAATAATTATTTTATAATTAATTTGAGGTTTATGATATGATTGCATGATTGTGTGAAAATTTTGTGAAGAAATTCTATGCATAAAATGCTTAATTTGAAGTTAGGGACTAAATCGAAAAAGTTGCAAAACTTGCATTCTAGAAGTTTTTAGTATGAAATTGCTTTGAAATATTAATTAGGAGGTCTTAAATAGCAATTTGACCAATTTCTAAAATTTTGGACAAAAATGGGCTTGTATATGAAAATTTTCAAAGAAAGGTATTAAGGGCATTTTGGTCATTTGGATAATTAATGAAATAAAATGGGAAAATGACACAAAATAGTCATCTTCCCATTTAGTTGCTGCCGAATTCTCTATCTCACCATAGCTAGGGTTTCTTCAACTTTCAAGCTTCATAGTAAGTGATTCTAAGCCCGTTTTTAATGATTTTTACGTTTTTGAGATCCCGATAACTCGATTAAGCTTATGTTAGCAATAATTTAACCTAGGGTTTATATTTGGAAAAATACCCATAGGTGAAATTTGTGTATTTTGATGTTTTATGATAGAATATGAAGTTTTAAATTATGTTAGACAACTTGCACTACTCGATTTTAAGCAAAAACGAGTAAAAGGGCTTAATCGGTAAAAATACCTAATAGTCACAAGTACATGTTAGAGTGAGAATTTGATGTTGCCATAGAAGGGAAAAGTGATCAGCATGTTGTAAAACATAAGAATAAGGAATAAAATTTAATCCCGAGCCTAGGGGCAAAAGTGTAAATATGCAAAAGTTTAGGGGTAAAATTGTAATTTTGTCAAATTTTGAATTAAGGATTAATTTGATAATGTGAGTATTAAATAAGCTAAATGTGTTATTTTAGATCAAGAAAGACGTGGAAACGACCCCAATCGAGGAAAAGAAAAGATTGTGGACTAAATTGCAAAATCTTTGTATTTTGGTACCAAGGTAAGTTCATGTGTAAATAATGTAGCATAATGGTTATTTTTAAGATATTGAAGTTAATTATATGATATGCTGATTTTATTTATGAAATATATGCTTTGTGGTTATTTCCGAACAAAATGCAAATCATGTGTGCTATTTGTTAAATATAATTATTACCGAGTATTGATTTCGGTATTCTACGGAAGACGGCAAGGATATGTGTTCGAGGAAAATCCCGTTTGAACCTTAGGAATAGATTAGGATACAAGTGACATGTCACTAGGATGGTTGAGCATCCGAACTCGTTGAGTTGAGTCCGAGTTCACTTATGGATGCAAATGTCCGAACTCGTTGAGTTGAGTCCGAGTTCGTGAGATGTAACTAGGCATCCGAGCTCGTTGAGTTGAGTCCGAGTTCACTTATGGATGCGAACGCCCGAGCTCGTTGAGTTGAGTCCGAGTTCGCATATGGGCGGGTTACATAGTAGCTTGGCTACATATGTGGCACTTATGTGCGAAGTTTCCATGTATCCGAATTATATTCGATGTGTTCAACGGGTAAGGTTCTACTTAAATGGAGGAATACTCGAGATGAAAAGAGACGTATTGGTAAGTGTTTTGAAATGGATACTTTGGATAGGTATGTACTTAACCTTCGGGTTAAGAATTTATACAACAACGATAAGGTAGTAAGATGGTGAATGATGATTAGAAATGTGATATGTGTTTTGATGATGCATGCTAATGTTGATTGGTATGATTGCTTTGATATGTTACTTATTATTTGCATATGAACTTACTAAGCATTTATGCTTACTCCTCCTTCTTACTCATTGTAGTTTTGGACAAGCCAGCTCAGAGTCGGGATAGGTCGAAGGATCGATCACGCTATCCGGAGGAACTTTTCGGTAAATGGCTTGTAAATTTAAGTATGGCATGTATAGCAATATACCTATTTTGTGTAAATGATCTTATGATATGGTGATGGAATGTTTGAGAAAATGCTTGATAATGATAAATTATGGAAATGGTTAGTTTAGATTATGATTGATGTTGTGGAAAGCTATTAGGATATCCAATTCATGAAAACCCATAAAAAGGGGTGAAATTTGCCATAAACAAAATATTGCAGCAACACTGATGTGAGTTTGAAAATTTACTAAAAATCATAGAAATTTAATTTGGTGATGGATTAAATATCAAATTGAAGCTTATTATGTCTATTTTCACATGAAACAAATGAAACAGGTAAAGGAATTATATGTTAGAACATGAAACAAATGAAACAGGTAAAGGAATTATATGTTAGAAGATATTTGAATTTTAGTGAAACAGGGTGAGAGCAGTTTCTGGATCCCCTGTTTCAACTTTAAAAATTCACCATAAATTGTACAGATATAATTAGGTGGTTTATTTTATATTCTCAGAATCCTTATTGAGTCTAGTTCCAGGAGAAACAAATCTCATAATCATATGAATTTTGTACAGAGAGAAATGTGGTTCGTAGTAAACAGAGGTCAGTCCAGTCAAGTTCTGTAACAGGGGTAACTTTAACTAATAAACTGTACTAATTGGCCCGACCAAAAATTCTATAAAAAAATTAGTAGATAGGTATATGAGTCTAGATTCAGGGAAAATTTACGGATCTTGATTTCAAGTTTCGTAACTCGAGATATGATTTTTCTTGTGATTGTGACGCAAGTAGCTTAAAAGCTGTGAATGTAAAAACAAATAATCCAAAGTTCTAAAAATGTTAAATTAAGCTTAGTAACACCTCATACTCGACTCCGACGATGGTCTCGGGCATGGGGGTATTACATTTAGTGGTATCAGAGCAGTTTTAGTCGGTTCTCGGACTACGTGTTGTATGTACGGATTTTGCTATACATGCCATATGTATAAATTGTGATAGTGTGACGACTTGACCTTTTAAATGATTTTTTATAGTAAATGGATCCCGATCCCAGTGTGGCGAGATGAAGTAGAGAGTAATTCGCAGCTCTGGCTGAAGGAGCAGCGCCAACTGAAAATCCACCTCCTACTGTTGGTCAGGGAGGAGGGGAAAGGGGTCGGGAAGCCTTTCTCCAAATGATGAGTGCATGGTACACTGAGTTCATTCGTACGAACCCAAATGTACAACCTCCCCCACCTCCCCCAATTCCTCAACCTGTACCCCCGATGCCTCAAGGTATGGATCTGATGAAATTTCATAGAACTCCAGTTGATAGAATCCGCAAGCAAGGGGCTGAAGAATTTAAGGCAAATATTGATGATGATGCCGAGAAAGCAGAGTTCTGGCTTGAAAATTCTATCCGGGTATTTGATGAATTATCTTGTACACTGAAGAATGTTTGAAATGTGTTATATCTTTCTTGAGGGATTCACTTATAATTGGTGGAAGACTTTGATTTGGTGGTACAGAAAGAGAGAATAACCTGGGAATTCTTTCAAGAAGAGTTTCGGAAGAAATATATTAGTGAAAGATTTATTGATCAGAAGCGTAAAGAATTTCTTGAGTTGAAGCAAGGTAATATGACGGTTACAGAATATGAAAGAGAGTTTGTTCGATTAAGTAAATATGCCAGAGAGTATGTTCCTACAGAGGCCAAGATGTGCCGACGATTTGAAGACGGGCTCAACGAAGACATCAAGGTATTTGTTGGAATTCTTGAATTAAAAGAAATAGTAGTATTAGTGGATCGAGCTTGCAAGGCTGAAGAACTACTTAAAGAGAAGAAAAAGGTAGAGGCTGAGACTAGAAATTGGAAAAAAAGACCGACAAGCAGTTCATTCTCACAGCAACCTGGAAAGTCAAGAAATATGAATCCTCGTTCCCAAGCTTCAGCTGGGCAACCATATGGGAGTTATAAGAAGCAGAATGTGGGTCCTAAGTCCCAGACTACTTCGGCAGCCAGTGTAGGGATTTCGAGATTTGTTAAACCTGAGTGCCAGCGATGTGGTAGGAATCATTTTGGTCCGTGCAGAGCAAATGAATGTTTTCGATGTGGTTCTCTGGATCATTTTATTAGAGATCGCCAGAGAGAGTGAAAAGAAAAATTTCAGAATACAAAAACAAGTGGGGCGGATTCGAGAGGAAGATATCCAAGAAAAGCTGGAAGTGAAACAAGCAGTAAGAATGTAGCCAGGGATGCACCAGTTAGACCTGAAGGAAGGGCTCCGGCTAGAACTTATGCTATTAAAGCGCGCGAAGATGCTTCCTCGCTTGATGTGATTACGGTACATTTTCTCTTTATAATGTTAATGTTATTGCTTTGATTGATCCCGGTTCTACTCATTCATATGTGTGCATAAAATTGGTGTCTGATATGAATATACCTGTTGAGAACACAGAATTTATGATTAGAGTGTCGAATCCGTTAGGCAAATGTGTGATTGTTGATAAAGTATGTAAGAAATGTCCTTTAATGATTGGGGTCATTACTTTCGGTGACTTGATGTTGTTGCCATTTGATGAGTTTGATGTTATTTTGGGTATGGATTGGTTGACATTGCATGATGCTAAAATAAATTGCAAAGAAAAGATTATAGAATTAAAGTGTGAAAGTGGTGAAATTCTGCGGGTTGAATTAGACAAATCAGAGGCATTATCTAGCGTGATTTCTTCAATGTCGGCTCAAAGATATTTGAGAAAGTGTTATGAAGCTTATTTGGCGTATGTAATTAATACAAAAGAAGTTGAAAAGAAAGTTGAATCAAGTCTTAGGTTGTGTGTGAATTTATGGACGTATTTCGGAAGAATTGCCGGGTTTGCCTCCAATCGGGGAAGTAGAATTTGGTATTGATTTGATACGGGAACAACTCCGATTTCAATTGCTCAGTATAGAATGGCACCAGCAGAGTTGAAGGAATTAAAGTCGCAGATTGCAAGAGTTGGTGATAAAGGCTTTGTGAGACCGAAGTTTTTCACCTTGGGGTGCTCCGTGTTATTTGTGGAAAAGAAGGATGGTTCTATGAGGTTGTGTGTTGATTATCGGCAATTAAACAAGGTGAAAATCAAAAAAAGTATCCGTTGCCAAGAATTGATGATTTGTTTGATCACTAAAAGGAGCGACATGGTTTTCAAAGATTGACTTGAGATCCAGGTATTACCAATCATGCGGGTAAAAGAGTCGGATGTGCCTAAAAGCGCTTTTAGAACAAGGTATCGTCATTATGAATTTTTAGTTATGCCATTTGGGTTGACAAATGCTCCTGCTGTGTTTATGGATTTAATGAATCGTATATTCCGACCATACTTGGACAAATTTGTTGTGGTGTTTATAGATGATATTTTAATTTATTCAAAAGATGAGACAGAGCATGCTTTGAGCATTTGAGGATAGTTTTGCAAACTTTAAGAGATAGCGCAGTTGTATGCTAAATTTAGTAAAAGTGAATTTTGGCTCCGGGAAGTTGGATTTTTGGGTCATATTGTTTCAGGTGATGGTATACGGGTTGATCCTAGTAAAATTTCAGCCATTGTTGATTGGAAACCACCGAAAAATGGCTGAAGTTAGAAGTTTCTTGGGGTTATTTGGGTATTATCGGCGGTTTGTAAATGGATTTTCTATAATTGTTGCTCCTATAACTAGACTACTCAGAAAGAATGTTAAATTTGAATGGACGGAAGAATGTCAATGAGCTTTGAAGAAATGAAAAAGTTATTAACAGAGGCACTAGTGTTAGTACAGCCCGAATCAGGTAAAGAATTTGTGGTGTATAGTGATGCTTCATTAAATGGTTTGGGGTGTGTGCTCATGCAAGAAGGAAAAGTGGTGGCTTATGCTTCGAGGCAGTTAAAACCTCATGAGAGGAATTATCCTACTCACGATTTGGAATTGGCTGCGGTGGTGTTTGCTTTGAAAATTTGGCGACATTATTTGTATGGTGAAAAGTGCCGGGTATATACCGACCATAAAATTCTTAAGTACTTGATGTCACAAAAAGACTTGAATTTAAGACAGCGAAGATGGTTAGAGTTATTGAAAGGTTACGAGCTTGTTATTGATTATCATCCGGGAAAAGCGAATGTGGTTGCCGATGCTTTAAGCAGAAACTTGTTGTTTGCTTTGAGAGTTATGAACACTCAGTTGAAAATGTCAGATGATGGTTCGATTCTAGCAGAGTTAAGAGCAAAACCGATGTTTTACAAGAAATTTCTCAAGCTCGTAAAGATGATCAAGATTTGCAAGCCAAGAGAAAGCAAAGTGTGAAGTTGATACTGAGTCGATTTGGAATCGATTTTGATGGATGCTTAATGTTTAAAGATCGGATTTGTGTACCGAAGAATGAGGAATTGATTCAAAAGATCCTACAGGAAGCACATAGTAGTTGTTTCTCAATTCATCCAGGTAGTACGAAAATGTATAATGACTTGAAGAAAATGTATTGGTGGAATGGAATGAAAAGAGATATATCAGAGTTTGTGTCCAAATGCTTAATTTTTCAACAGGTGAAAGCTGAACACCAAGTGCCTTCGGGATTACTTCAGCCTATTATAGTTCCTGAATGGAAATGGGATCGGATTACTATGGATTTTGTATCAGGATTGCCATTGACTCCAGGAAAGAAAGATGCCATCTGGGTAATAGTTGACAGATTAACTAAGTCGGCTCATTTTATCCCGGTACATACGGATTATTCTCTTAACAAGTTGGCTGAATTGTATATTAGAGAAATTGTTAGACTACATGGAATACCATTGTCGATTATTTCAGATAGAGATCCAAGGTTTACCTCGCGTTTTGGCAAAAGTTGCAAGACGTGTTAGGTACGAAGTTAAATTTCAGTACTGCTTTTCATCCACAAACCGATAGACAATCGAGAGAGTAATTCGATTCTTGAAGATATGCTCGGATGTTGTGTATTGGAATTTCAAGGAAGTAGGAAAAATATTTACCGTTGGTAGAATTTGCTTACAATAATAGTTATCGACGAGCTTGAAAATGGCACCTTATGAAGCATTGTATGGTCGTAAGTGTCAAACGCCTTTGTATTGGACTGAACTCAAGGAAAATCAAATTTATGGAGTTGATCTAATAAAAGAAATGAAGAAAAAGTGAAGGTAATTCGAGATTGTTTGAAAGTTGCTTCAGATAGATGTAAATCTTATGCAGATTTAAAACGAAAGGACATTGAATTTCAAGTTGGTGATAAAGTATTTTTAAAGGTGTCTCCGTGGAAGAAAGTTCTCGATTTGGATGGAAGGGCAAATTAAGTCCGTGTTTTATTGGGCCATATGAAATAATTGAAAAAGTTGGACCAGAGTAGCATATCGGCTAGCTTTACCACACGAATTAGAGAAGATTCATGATGTGTTCCACGTATCTATGTTACGTCGGTATCGTTTGGATCCTTCACATGTAGTTTCACCGACGTAAATTGAACTACAAACCGGATATGATTTACTGAAGAAGAACCAATTAAGATTTTAGCTCGAGAGGTCAAACAACTAAGAAATAAAAATATTGCACTTGTGAAGGTGTTGTGGCAAAAGCATGGAGTAGAAGAAGCTACATGGGAATCCGAAGAAAATATGAGAAATCAATACCCACATCTCTTATCTGGTAAGATTTTCGAGGACGAAAATCCTTAAAGGGGGGAGAGTTGTAATATCCTGAATTAGGGCTTAATTGGAATAGTGGTTTCGTGACCACAAATCCGAGATAGAAATAATTATTTTATAATTAATTTGAGGTTTATGATATGATTGCATGATTGTGTGAAAATTTTGTGAAGAAATTCTATGCATAAAATGCTTAATTTGAAGTTAGGGACTAAATCGAAAAAGTTGCAAAACTTGCATTCTAGAAGTTTTTAGTATGAAATTGCTTTGAAATATTAATTAGGAGGTCTTAAATAGCAATTTGACCAATTTCTAAAATTTTGGACAAAAATGGGCTTGTATATGAAAATTTTCAAAGAAAGGTATTAAGGGCATTTTGGTCATTTGGATAATTAATGAAATAAAATGGGAAAATGACACAAAATAGTCATCTTCCCCATTTAGTTGCTGCCGAATTCTCTATCTCACCATAGCTAGGGTTTCTTCAACTTTCAAGCTTCATAGTAAGTGATTCTAAGCCCCGTTTTTAATGATTTTTACGTTTTTGAGATCCCGATAACTCGATTAAGCTTATGTTAGCAATAATTTAACCTAGGGTTTATATTTGGAAAAATACCCATAGGTGAAATTTGTGTATTTTGATGTTTTATGATAGAATATGAAGTTTTAAATTATGTTAGACAACTTGCACTACTCGATTTTAAGCAAAAACGAGTAAAAGGGCTTAATCGGTAAAAATACCTAATAGTCACAAGTACATGTTAGAGTGAGAATTTGATGTTGCCATAGAAGGGAAAAGTGATCAGCATGTTGTAAAACATAAGAATAAGGAATAAAATTTAATCCCGAGCCTAGGGGCAAAAGTGTAAATATGCAAAAGTTTAGGGGTAAAATTGTAATTTTGTCAAATTTTGAATTAAGGATTAATTTGATAATGTGAGTATTAAATAAGCTAAATGTGTTATTTTAGATCAAGAAAGACGTGGAAACGACCCTAATCGAGGAAAAGAAAAGATTGTGGACTAAATTGCAAAATCTTTGTATTTTGGTACCAAGGTAAGTTCATGTGTAAATAATGTAGCATAATGGTTATTTTTAAGATATTGAAGTTAATTATATGATATGCTGATTTTATTTATGAAATATATGCTTTGTGGTTATTTAGAACAAAATGCAAATCATGTGTGCTATTTGTTAAATATAATTATTACAAGTATTGATTTGGTATTCTACGGAAGACAGCAAGGATATGTGTTCGAGGAAAATCCCGTTTGAACCTTAGGAATAGATTAGGATACAAGTGACATGTCACTAGGATGGTTGAGCATCCGAACTCGTTGAGTTGAGTCCGAGTTCACTTATGGATGCAAATGTCCGAACTCGTTGAGTTGAGTCCGAGTTCGTGAGATGTAACTAGGCATCCGAGCTCGTTGAGTTGAGTCCGAGTTCACTTATGGATGCGAACGCCCGAGCTCGTTGAGTTGAGTCCGGAGTTCGCTTATGGGCGGGTTACATAGTAGCTTGGCTACATATGTGGCACTTATGTGCGAAGTTTCCATGTATCCGAATTATATTCCGATGTGTTCAACGGGTAAGGTTCTACTTAAATGGAGGAATACTCGAGATGAAAAGAGACGTATTGGTAAGTGTTTTGAAATGGATACTTTGGATAGGTATGTACTTAACCTTCGGGTTAAGAATTTATACAACAACGATAAGGTAGTAAGATGGTGAATGATGATTAGAAATGTGATATGTGTTTTGATGATGCATGCTAATGTTGATTGGTATGATTGCTTTGATATGTTACTTATTATTTGCATATGAACTTACTAAGCATTTATGCTTACTCCCTCCTTCTTACTCATTGTAGTTTTGGACAAGCCAGCTCAGGAGTCGGGATAGGTCGAAGGATCAGTCACGCTATCCGGAGGAACTTTTCGGTAAATGGCTTGTAAATTTAAGTATGGCATGTATAGCAATATACCTATTTTGTGTAAATGATCTTATGATATGGTGATGGAATGTTTGAGAAAATGCTTGATAATGATAAATTATGGAAATGGTTAGTTTAGATTATGATTGATGTTGTGGAAAGCTATTAGGATATCCAATTCATGAAAACCCATAAAAGGGGTGAAATTTGCCATAAACAAAATATTGCAGCAACACTGATGTGAGTTTGAAAATTTACTAAAAATCATAGAAATTGAATTTGGTGATGGATTAAATATCAAATTGAAGCTTATTATGTCTAGTTTCACATGAAACAAATGAAACAGGTAAAGGAATTATATGTTAGAACATGAAACAAATGAAAACAGTAAAGGAATTATATGTTAGAAGATATTTGAATTTTAGTGAAACAGGGTGAGAGCAGTTTCTGGATCCCCTGTTTCAACTTTAAAAATTCACCATAAATTGTACAGATATAATTAGGTGGTTTATTTTATATTCTCAGAATCCTTATTGAGTCTAGTTCCAGGAGAAACAAATCTCATAATCATATGAATTTTGTACAGAGAGAAATGTGGTTCGTAGTAAACAGAGGTCAGTCCAGTCAAGTTCTGTAACAGGGGTAACTTTAACTAATAAACTGTACTAATTGGCCCGACCAAAAATTCTATAAAAAAATTAGTAGATAGGTATATGAGTCTAGATTCAGGGAAAATTTACGGATCCTGATTTCAAGTTTCGTAACTCGAGATATGATTTTTCTTGTGATTGTGACGCAAGTAGCTTAAAAGCTGTGAATGTAAAAACAAATAATCCAAAGTTCTAAAAATGTTAAATTAAGCTTAGTAACACCTCATACTCGACTCCGACGATGGTCTCGGGCATGGGGGTATTACATTTAGTGGTATCAGAGCAGTTTTAGTCGGTTCTCGGACTACGTGTTGTATGTACGGATTTTGCTATACATGCCATATGTATAAATTGTGATAGTGTGACGACTTCTGACCTTTTTAAATGATTTTTTTATAGTAAATGGATCCCGATCCAGCTGTGGAAGATGAAGTAGAGAGTAATTCGCCAGCTCTGGCTGAAGGAGCAGCGCCAACTGAAAATCCACCTCCTACTGTTGGTCAAGGAGGAGGGGAAAGGGGTCGGGAAGCCTTTCTCCAAATGATGAGTGCATGGTACACTGAGTTCATTCGTACGAACCCAAATGTACAACCTCCCCCACCTCCCCCAATTCCTCAACCTGTACCCCCGATGCCTCAAGGTATGGATCTGATGAAATTTCATAGAACTCCAGTTGATAGAATCCGCAAGCAAGGGGCTGAAGAATTTAAGGCAAATATTGATGATGATGCCGAGAAAGCAGAGTTCTGGCTTGAAAATTCTATCCGGGTATTTGATGAATTATCTTGTACACCTGAAGAATGTTTGAAATGTGTTATATCTTTCTTGAGGGATTCAGCTTATAATTGGTGGAAGACTTTGATTTCGGTGGTACCGAAAGAGAGAATAACCGGGAATTCTTTCAAGAAGAGTTTGGAAGAAATATATTAGTGAAAGATTTATTGATCAGAAGCGTAAAGAATTTCTTGAGTTGAAGCAAGGTAATATGACGGTTACAGAATATGAAAGAGAGTTTGTTCGATTAAGTAAATATGCCAGAGAGTATGTTCCTACAGAGGCCAAGATGTGCCGACGATTTGAAGACGGGCTCAACGAAGACATCAAGGTATTTGTTGGAATTCTTGAATTAAAAGAAATAGTAGTATTAGTGGATCGAGCTTGCAAGGTGAAGAACTACTTAAAGAGAAGAAAAGGTAGAGAATTTGAGACTAGAAATTGGAAAAAAGACCGACAAGCGGTTCATTCTCACAAAGAACTGGAAAGTCAAGAAATATGAATCCTCGTTCCCAAGCTTGGATGGGCAACCATATGGGAGTTATAAGAAGCGAATGTGGGTCCTAAGTCCCGCACTACTTTGACCGGTGTAGGGATTTGAGATTTGTTAAACCTGAGTGCCAGCGATGTGGTAGGAATCATTTTGGTCCGTGCAGAGCAAATGAATGTTTTCGATGTGGTTCTCTGGATCATTTTATTAGAGACTGCCCAGAGAGAGCTGAAAAAGAAAAATTTCAGAATACAAAAACAAGTGGGGCGGATTCGAGAGGAAGATATCCAAGAAAAGCTGGAAGTGAAACAAGCAGTAAGAATGTAGCCAGGGATGCACCAGTTAGACCTGAAGGAAGGGCTCCGGCTAGAACTTATGCTATTAAAGCGCGCGAAGATGCTTCCTCGCTTGATGTGATTACCGGTACATTTTCTCTTTATAATGTTAATGTTATTGCTTTGATTGATCCCGGTTCTACTCATTCATATGTGTGCATAAAATTGGTGTCTGATATGAATATACCTGTTGAGAACACAGAATTTATGATTAGAGTGTCGAATCCGTTAGGCAAATGTGTGATTGTTGATAAAGTATGTAAGAAATGTCCTTTAATGATTCGGGGTCATTACTTTCCGGCTGACTTGATGTTGTTGCCATTTGATGAGTTTGATGTTATTTTGGGTATGGATTGGTTGACATTGCATGATGCTAAAATAAATTGCAAAGAAAAGATTATAGAATTAAAGTGTGAAAGTGGTGAAATTCTGCGGGTTGAATTAGACAAATCAGAGGCATTATCTAGCGTGATTTCTTCAATGTCGGCTCAAAGATATTTGAGAAAGGGTTATGAAGCTTATTTGGCGTATGTAATTAATACAAAAGAAGTTGAAAAGAAAGTTGAATCAGTGCCGGTTGTGTGTGAATTTGCGGACGTATTTCCAGAAGAATTGCCGGGTTTGCCTCCAGTCAAGGAAGTAGAATTTGGTATTGATTTGATACCGGGAACAACTCCGATTTCAATTGCTCCGTATAGAATGGCACCAGCAGAGTTGAAGGAATTAAAGTCGCAGTTGCAAGAGTTGACTGATAAAGGCTTTGTGAGACCGAGTTTTTCACCTTGGGGTGCTCCCGTGTTATTTGTGGAAAAGAAGGATGGTTCTATGAGGTTGTGTGTTGATTATCGGCAATTAAACAAGGTGAAAATAAAAAAAAGTATCCGTTGCCAAGAATTGATGATTTGTTTGATCAGCTAAAAGGAGCGACATGGTTTTCAAAGATTGACTTGAGATCTGGGTATTACCAACTGCGGGTAAAAGAGTCGGATGTGCCTAAAACTGCTTTTAGAACAAGGTATCGTCATTATGAATTTTTAGTTATGCCATTTGGGTTGACAAATGCTCCTGCTGTGTTTATGGATTTAATGAATCGTATATTCCGACCATACTTGGACAAATTTGTTGTGGTGTTTATAGATGATATTTTAATTTATTCAAAAGATGAGACAGAGCATGCTGAGCATTTGAGGATAGTTTTGCAAACTTTAAGAGATAAGCAGTTGTATGCTAAATTTAGTAAAAGTGAATTTTGGCTCCGGGAAGTTGGATTTTTGGGTCATATTGTTTCAGGTGATGGTATACGGGTTGATCCTAGTAAAATTTCAGCCATTGTTGATTGGAAACCACCGAAAAATGTAACTGAAGTTAGAAGTTTCTTGGGGTTAGCTGGGTATTATCGGCGGTTTGTAAATGGATTTTCTATAATTGTTGCTCCTATAACTAGACTACTCCGAAAGAATGTTAAATTTGAATGGACGGAAGAATGTCAACAGAGCTTTGAAGAAATGAAAAAGTTATTAACAGAGGCACTAGTGTTAGTACAGCCCGAATCAGGTAAAGAATTTGTGGTGTATAGTGATGCTTCATTAAATGGTTTGGGGTGTGTGCTCATGCAAGAAGGAAAAGTGGTGGCTTATGCTTCGAGGCAGTTAAAACCTCATGAGAGGAATTATCCTACTCACGATTTGGAATTGGTCATGGTGGTGTTTGCTTTGAAAATTTGGCGACATTATTTGTATGGTGAAAAGTGCCGGGTATATACCGACCATAAAATTCTTAAGTACTTGATGTCACAAAAAGACTTGAATTTAAGACAGCGAAGATGGTTAGAGTTATTGAAAGGTTACGAGCTTGTTATTGATTATCATCCGGGAAAAGCGAATGTGGTTGCCGATGCTTTAAGCAGAAACTTGTTGTTTGCTTTGAGAGTTATGAACACTCAGTTGAAAATGTCAGATGATGGTTCGATTCTAGCAGAGTTAAGAGCAAAACCGATGTTTTTACAAGAAATTTCTGAAGCTCAGAAAGATGATCAAGATTTGCAAGCCAAGAGAAAGCAGTGTGAAGTTGATACAGAGTCAGATTTCGGAATCGGTTCTGATGGATGCTTACTGTTTAAAGATCGGATTTGTGTACCGAAGAATGAGGAATTGATTCAAAAGATCCTACAGGAAGCACATAGTAGTTGTTTCTCAATTCATCCAGGTAGTACGAAAATGTATAATGACTTGAAGAAAATGTATTGGTGGAATGGAATGAAAAGAGATATATCAGAGTTTGTGTCCAAATGCTTAATTTTTCAACAGTGAAAGTGAACACCAAGTGCCTTGGGATTACTTCAGCCTATTATAGTTCTGAATGGAAATGGGATCGGATTACTATGGATTTTGTATCAGATTGCCATTGACTCGGGAAAGAAAGATGCCATCCGGGTAATAGTTGATGATTAACTAAGTCGGCTCATTTTATCCCGGTACGTACGGATTATTCTCTTAACAAGTTGGCTGAATTGTATATTAGAGAAATTGTTAGACTACATGGAATACCATTGTCGATTATTTCAGATAGAGATCCAAGGTTTACCTCGCGTTTTGGCAAAAGTTGCAAGACGTGTTAGGTACGAAGTTAAATTTCGAAGATCGCTTTTCATCCACAAACCGATAGACAATCGAGAGAGTAATTTGATTCTTGAAGATATGCTCGGATGTTGTGTATTGGAATTTCAAGGAAGTAGGGAAAAATATTTACCGTTGGTAGAATTTGCTTACAATAATAGTTATCAGACGAGCTTGAAAATGGCACCTTATGAAGCATTGTATGGTCGTAAGTGTCAAACGCCTTTGTATTGGACTGAACTCAAGGAAAATCAAATTTATGGAGTTGATCTAATAAAAGAAACTGAAGAAAAAGTGAAGGTAATTCGAGACTGTTTGAAAGTTGCTTCAGATAGACAGAAATCTTATGCAGATTTAAAACGAAAGGACATTGAATTTCAAGTTGGTGATAAAGTATTTTTAAAGGTGTCTCCGTGGAAGAAAGTTCTCAGATTTGGATGGAAGGGCAAATTAAGTCCGTGTTTTATTGGGCCATATGAAATAATTGAAAAAGTTGGACCGGTAGCATATCGGCTAGCTTTACCACCTGAATTAGAGAAGATTCATGATGTGTTCCACGTATCTATGTTACGTCGGTATCGTTTGGATCCTTCACATGTAGTTTCACCGACAGAAATTGAACTACAACCAGATATGATTTACGAAGAAGAACCAATTAAGATTTTAGCTCGAGAGGTCAAACAACTAAGAAATAAAAATATTGCACTTGTGAAGGTGTTGTGGCAAAAGCATGGAGTAGAAGAAGCTACATGGGAATCCGAAGAAAATATGAGAAATCAATACCCACATCTGTTTACCGGTAAGATTTTCGAGGACGAAAATCCTTAAAGGGGGGAGAGTTGTAATATCCTGAATTAGGGCTTAATTGGAATAGTGGTTTCGTGACCACAAATCCGAGATAGAAATAATTATTTTATAATTAATTTGAGGTTTATGATATGATTGCATGATTGTGTGAAAATTTTGTGAAGAAATTCTATGCATAAAATGCTTAATTTGAAGTTAGGGACTAAATCGAAAAAGTTGCAAAACTTGCATTCTAGAAGTTTTTAGTATGAAATTGCTTTGAAATATTAATTAGGAGGTCTTAAATAGCAATTTGACCAATTTCTAAAATTTTGGACAAAAATGGGCTTGTATATGAAAATTTTCAAAGAAAGGTATTAAGGGCATTTTGGTCATTTGGATAATTAATGAAATAAAATGGGAAAATGACACAAAATAGTCATCTTCCCCATTTAGTTGCTGCCGAATTCTCTATCTCACCATAGCTAGGGTTTCTTCAACTTTCAAGCTTCATAGTAAGTGATTCTAAGCCCCGTTTTTAATGATTTTTACGTTTTTGAGATCCCGATAACTCGATTAAGCTTATGTTAGCAATAATTTAACCTAGGGTTTATATTTGGAAAAATACCCATAGGTGAAATTTGTGTATTTTGATGTTTTATGATAGAATATGAAGTTTTAAATTATGTTAGACAACTTGCACTACTCGATTTTAAGCAAAAACCAGGTAAAGGGCTTAATCGGTAAAAATACCTAATAGTCACAAGTACATGTTAGAGTGAGAATTTGATGTTGCCATAGAAGGGAAAAGTGATCAGCATGTTGTAAAACATAAGAATAAGGAATAAAATTTAATCCCGAGCCTAGGGGCAAAAGTGTAAATATGCAAAAGTTTAGGGGTAAAATTGTAATTTTGTCAAATTTTGAATTAAGGATTAATTTGATAATGTGAGTATTAAATAAGCTAAATGTGTTATTTTAGATCAAGAAAGACGTGGAAACGCTTGACCCAATCGAGGAAAAGAAAAGATTGTGGACTAAATTGCAAAATCTTTGTATTTTGGTACCAAGGTAAGTTCATGTGTAAATAATGTAGTATAATGGTTATTTTTAAGATATTGAAGTTAATTATATGATATGCTGATTTTATTTATGAAATATATGCTTTGTGGTTATTTCCGAACAAAATGCAAATCATGTGTGCTATTTGTTAAATATAATTATTACCGAGTATTGATTTCGGTATTCTACGGAAGACGGCAAGGATATGTGTTCGAGGAAAATCCCGTTTGAACCTTAGGAATAGATTAGGATACAAGTGACATGTCACTAGGATGGTTGAGCATCCGAACTCGTTGAGTTGAGTCCGAGTTCACTTATGGATGCAAATGTCCGAACTCGTTGAGTTGAGTCCGAGTTCGTGAGATGTAACTAGGCATCCGAGCTCGTTGAGTTGAGTCCGAGTTCACTTATGGATGCGAACGCCCGAGCTCGTTGAGTTGAGTCCGAGTTCGCTTATGGGCGGGTTACATAGTAGCTTGGCTACATATGTGGCACTTATGTGCGAAGTTTCCATGTATCCGAATTATATTCCGATGTGTTCAACGGGTAAGGTTCTACTTAAATGGAGGAATACTCGAGATGAAAAGAGACGTATTGGTAAGTGTTTTGAAATGGATACTTTGGATAGGTATGTACTTAACCTTCGGGTTAAGAATTTATACAACAACGATAAGGTAGTAAGATGGTGAATGATGATTAGAAATGTGATATGTGTTTTGATGATGCATGCTAATGTTGATTGGTATGATTGCTTTGATATGTTACTTATTATTTGCATATGAACTTACTAAGCATTTATGCTTACTCCCTCCTTCTTACTCATTGTAGTTTTGGACAAGCCAGCTCAGGAGTCGGGATAGGTCGAAGGATCAGTCACGCTATCCGGAGGAACTTTTCGGTAAATGGCTTGTAAATTTAAGTATGGCATGTATAGCAATATACCTATTTTGTGTAAATGATCTTATGATATGGTGATGAAATGTTTGAGAAAATGCTTGATAATGATAAATTATGGAAATGGTTAGTTTAGATTATGATTGATGTTGTGGAAAGCTATTAGGATATCCAATTCATGAAAACCCATAAAAAGGGGTGAAATTTGCCATAAACAAAATATTGCAGCAACACTGATGTGAGTTTGAAAATTTACTAAAAATCATAGAAATTGAATTTGGTGATGGATTAAATATCAAATTGAAGCTTATTATGTCTAGTTTCACATGAAACAAATGAAATAGGTAAAGAAATTATATGTTAGAAGATATTTTAATTTTAGTGAAACAGGGTGAGAGCAGTTTCTGGATCCCCTGTTTCAACTTTAAAAATTCACCATAAATTGTACAGATATAATTAGGTGGTTTATTTTATATTCTTAGAATCCTTATTGAGTATAGTTTCAGGAGAAACAAACCTCATAATCATATGAATTTTTTACAGAGATAAATGTGGTTTGTAGTAAACAGAGGTCAGTCCAGTCAAGTTCTGTAACAGGGGTAACTTTAACTAATAAACTGTACTAATTGGCCCAACCAAAAATTCTAGAAAACAATTAGTAGATAGGTATATGAGTCTAGATTCAGGGAAAATTTACGGATCTTGATTTCAAGTTTCGTAACTCGAGATATGATTTTTCTTGTGATTGTGACGCAAGTAGCTTAAAAGCTGTAAATGTAAAAATAAATAATCCAAAGTTCTAAAAATGTTAAATTAAGCTTAGTAACACCTCATACTCGACTCCGGCGACGGTCTCGGGCGTGGGGGCATTACAAAAAATTCTAGAAACAGGATTGAAGTCGATAAAGCAAAGGTGGATGTAATTGAAAAATTACCACCTCTAGTAAGTGTGAAAGGAGTTAGAAGTTTTTTTGGCCATGCCAATTTTTACCGAAGGTTTATCAAATATTTTTTTCAAAATTTCTAACCCTTTGTGTATCCTATTAGAGAAATACACCATTTTTAGCTTAACAAAGCATGCTTGAAAGCATTTGAAGAAACAAAAAATCGGTTAATCTCAGCCCCTATAATCATTACACCTGACTAGAACTCACCTTTTGAGTTAATGTGTGATGCTAGCAACTTTGTTGTGAGGGTTGTGATAGGGCAAAGAAGAAACAAAGTGTTTCATCCTATCTAATATGCAAGCAGAACTTCGACAGAAACCCAACTTAATTACACGGTAATTGAAAAAGAACTCTTTGCTATAGTTTTTGCTTTTGATAAGTTTTTTTCATATCTTATAGGTATGAAAGTCACAGTCTTTACCGATCATACAACCATCAAATATTTACTCTTAAATAAAGATGTTAAACCAAGGTTATTTCGATGGATACTCTTACTCCAAGAATTTGACCTTGAGATCCAAAACAAAAAAAGTGTTGAAAATCAAGTATCGGACCATCTTTCGAGACTGGAGCAACATGGGGTAGCTCATTCACTTGTTCCTATCAATGAGAATTTTCCAGATGAGCATATATTCAAGGTAAATCAAATCCATAAAACTCCTTGGTTTTTTTATTTTGCAAATTATTTAGCATGTGGAATAATGCCTCTATAAACAGCATACCAACAAAGGAAGAAATTCCTTCACGATAGTCAGTATTATTTTTGGGAGGAACCATTTTTCTTAAACAATGTGCAGATAATATAATTAGAAAGTCCATAGTAGGTAATGAGATTGACAAGATCCTATTCCACTGTCATTCACCTTCAAGTGGTGGACACTTTGGTGGTTCCCGCACTGCAGCAAAGACCTTACAAGTTGGATTTTTCAGGTCAATGGTGTTTAATGATGCATATGTATATGTGAAAAATTGTGATAAATGCCAGAGAACAGGAAACACATGAAGAAGGAATGAGATGCCCTTAACAAACATTTTAGAGGTAGAACTATTTGACGTATGGGCATTGAATTTTTAGGCCCATTTCTTTCTTCTTATGGTAACAGGTACATCCTTGTGGCTATCGACTATGTATCTAAGTGGGTAGAAGTCGAGGCATACCCAACAAATGATGCTAAGGTAGTCATGCGATTCTTACATAAGCATGTGTTTACATGGTTTGGGACATCGAGAGCTATAATTTATGATGAAGTATCTCACTTTGTAAACAAATGGCTTAAGTGGTTGCTTGACAAGTATGATGTGAAACACAAAATTGTCATCACCTATCATCCACAGATGAATGGGCAAGTTGAACTTGCAAACCATGAGATCAAAGGAATTCTTGAGAAGGTGGTGTAACCTAACAGAAAAGATTGGTCATGAAGGCTCGATGATGTTCTGTAGGCCTATCGAATAGGTTTTAAGACATCGTTAGGAATGACTCCTTATCGGTTAGTCTTCGAAAAAGCATGTCATTTACCATTTGTGTTGGAAAATAAAGCTCACTAGGCCTTGAAACAATTAAATTTGGATCTAAAACAATCCGGTGAGAGAAGAATGTTACAGCTTGACAAGTTGGAGGAATTGAAGTTATTTTCATATGAGAATGCCAAGATTTGTAAAGAAAAGACTAAGAGATGGCATGAAAAATGTATACAACCTCGTGAATTCAGAGAAGATCAAAGAGCTTTGTTGTTTAATTGAAGGCTAAGGTTATTTCCTGGGAAGCTCAAATCCCGATGGACAGAACCTTACACCATTCACAAAGTTTATCCGTATGGAGCAGTAGAATTGCATGATAACAAGGGAGCTACATTTAAAGTTAATGGTTAACATCTTAAACACTATTAGGATGGTGAAGTTGAGCGAGTTGAAACTTTGTTTAATTTAACAGACCCTTTATTTTTTTCATATAATTTATTTGAAAAAATGGCATACTTCACTTTGCTTAAAGGCCCAAGTTAAATCAAAAGCAAACCTGAAGGGTCGTTATGTTCAAGATTTCACAACAAGACATGATCTTGAGAGATTAGTGGAAAATGTTAAACTATTGAACCAGATTAAGCTAAATGAGCCAAATGAGCCAAATGAGCCAAACGAACCAGAATCTGATGAGTCATCAACCAAATCTAAATTACAAGTTAACTCAGTAAATGAAACAGAAGAATCAGAATATAAAGAGGAACCAAACAACCCTGAACCAAAGGTGGAACCAAATGTTGCTGAACTAGTGGAGCCAAGTATTAATCCTAAGTTGACTGTTCCAATACCCACTTCTTCGAACACTATGAAGAAACCAGAATTTTCAATTATGATAGATATGTTGAAATTCATGCATAACCAACAATAGGTTTATTGGAGATATGCAAAAAGTAGAGATGATTCTATACGAAATACTTTTAAGTATATCACTAATTGTTTTGTTCCTGAGTTTTCAAATCATATCTTCGAGACATGGCAAGAAAATCTTGTAGGGTTAAGTGATACTAATAAGGCAAAGAAAAAGTACATGAAAGATGACACGAATTACAAGGATGGAAATTTTTTTTCTTAGTATTTATTTTTAGGCATTTATATATATTTTTATTAGTATTTTGCTTTCGCACAATAAGTAGAAAATTGCAAACATGAATAAATCAAGCTCATCACCGCTTCTCTAATAAAAAGTGAAGTAGTGTGGTAATGTGAATGAACATGTCTAGGATTTTATTGTTGAGAAAGACTTGGTACTTAAGCAGTGTTCATGACTCACATCTCTTTTCTTGCAATCCTACCTAGTGTTGTGTAACAGCCTGTTTACAGTAAGATTAAAACAGTGGCTTCAGGACCACAAATCCAAGGTCAAAATATTTATTTTATTATTTTTTTAATGTCTACAGCATGTTAGTAGTGTTGTATAAAAATTTCGCTAAGAAATTTTATCGTTTGTATGCTCAATTTGATAAAAAGGACTAAATTGCGTAAAGTGCAAAAGTTGGGTTCTAATAGCTATAGAACTTTAAAATAGAGGTCCTTAAATGGTAATTAGCCCATTAATAAGTTAGTAGATGATAATTGCTTGGCATTTAGTGAAATAAATAATGTTTATAAAGGTTAATTTTGTAATTGGGTAAATAATGATAATTAAAATAAGTAAAACAAAGTTATCATCTTTCTACTCTTTCTTCAACCGAAATTTCAAACAAAAAAAGAAGCCATGGAAGCTTGCTAGGTTCGGCCTTGGTGTCTTTGTATGCATGGTATGATTTTTCATCCCATTTTTAATGATTTCTATGTTTTTAAAGTTGTAGCTTAATCTAGCTAGCCCAGGGACTAATTTGCAAAACTGTTAAAGTATTAGGGTTTCACCATTGTTGAGTGTGTATGTGTCCTGAATTTTAATGGTAGATAATGAATGGTTGTTGTTAGATAAACAACATTTGTTAAATGATTTTTAATGAAATTTCAAATTAAGGATTAAATTGAGAAATGTGATAAATTGTGTGGTAAAAGTGTGAAATAATGTAATGTGTGGGCTAATATGAGTATAGGTGAAATTCGGCTGCCATGGGTGTGGACTCAATTGCATGAATTTGCATTTTTATGAGCTAGGGACTAAATTGTAAAGAATTCAAAATTTTAGGGGCAAAATTTTAATTTTTCCATAATATGAATTTTGTATTAAATTGAATAGAGTGATATTTAAATAAGTCAAATTTGATTATATAGGTCTAGAAAAGAAACGTTCGAAATTCGATCGAGGGAAAAACAAAATAGTGGATTGATTGCTCTATTTTCTCCGTATTAATTCAAGGTAAGTTCGTATGTTTAATAAGTATTTAATTACATATGTTTAAATGCTAAATTGATATAATTTTGACGATACAATACTACAGGAATTCTTGATGAGTTATCGGCAATGTATTTATCCCGTTTGAACCTTAGGAATAGATTAGGATACAAATGATATCTCATTAGGGGTTACCGTGTTTTGGGTACTGCTCCGTATGTTCTATCGATGGCTGAATTTTTTAGCATGTGTTGTGGTTACTCGTCAGCTTGTGTGAGCAGCACCGTCTAGCTACGTCTTGACCGTTAGCTTGTGTAAGCAAACCTGATGATAGCTCGAGAGTTAGCTTTATATGAGATATGAGATTGAGATGGTTTCGACCATGTATTAGCACTTAGTGTGCGAGATTCCTGAGTATCCGATATTATTCCAATTGGTTCAACAGGTATATTGATGGTATGAAAGAATAAGAGATCGATATGTATCATTACAGGTATGTATGTGAATCATAAAAGCATTGAAGCTATAAAATTTGGGAATTTTATTTCTAACCTTATGGATGAACATGTGTTAGGTTTGTGGATTAAATTGAGTTGCATTATGCCATGTTTAATCACTTAAATTATGATTATTTGGTAAGTTGTACTTATTAGCCATACGATCTTACTAAGCTTAATTGCTTATTTTGTTTATTTTCCATGTTTTATAATGATTTAGAAGCTCGCTCATTTTGGAAGTTGTCGGAGATTGCATCACATTATCGAACTCTTATTTTTGTACTTTTGAACTTTGTGTATTCTGGTTATATGGCATGTATAGGTCTTTTCGCTAAGGTAGCCTTTATGTCTTGATGAATTTTGGCCATTTGAATTGGCTTGTAAGTTGTCATATATCTTGAAATGTTTATATATAAATATGGTCTTATGAAATGTGGTTATTCTCATTTTGGTATGTATTTGCAATTGTCGTGGAAATGTCTTAATTGTGTATTGGTATTTTGAGTACAAAATAATTGAACTTGAGAATTGGTATGTATGTTGAATTAGGAACAAAGTTTAATAAGTGAGTTTGATCATGTAGGTAAACTTTGGAGCCATATTGGTATGTTTTTGAATGGTTAATTGTGATGCTTATGAACCTTATGGTTGCTGGTATTGAAATTGCATGAATTGGACCTGGTTTAGATTGGTTTGAATGCCTATTGAAGATATGATCATATGCTATTTGGTATGTGTAGGTTGGAGCCACTTTGGGTGAGAAATAAGGCCTAGAAAATGACCTATTTTTGTCCACACGGGTAGAGACATGGGCGTGTGTCTCAGCTGTGTGTGAGACACGGTCAGGTGACACGGCCGTGTGTCCCCAGGTACTTATTTAGAAATCAAGTCAGTAGCTTCACACAGCCTAGCACACGAGCGTGTGGCTTGGCCGTGTGGCACAAGTCAGTATACCCTCTAGTTTTCACATGGCCTAGCACACGGCCTAGCACACAGACGTGTGGTCGGCCATGTGACCCAAGTTAGAGAGTTACACGGGGTGGGACACGACCATGTGATCCCATTTCGAATGTCCACACAGCCTGTGACACGGGCGTGTCTCTTAGCCATGTGTCTAGCCACACGGGCGTATGTCCCTTGCACTATGAAATTTTTCTATGTTTTTCTAAAAATTTATTAAGTATTTGATTTCGTTCCAAACCAATTCCAATGTTTATGTTAAACCTCGAGGGCTCATGTTAGGGACTATATGATTGTATTTGAATGATTTTTGTTTGGATTTGAGGAATGTATATGAAATGTAGGATTGTTTAATAAATAAGTCTGACAATGCACAGTATTCCTATTTCGGCGATGGATACGGCTTAGGGGTGTTACATTTATTGGTATAGGAGCTACAGTTTAGTCGATTCTTGGGCAAACGTAGTGTGTATGAGTCTAGCTATATATGCCATATATATAACCTGTGATAGTGTGATATCTCCTGAAGGTTTTAAATCATGTTTTCATATAGAAATGGATCCCAATCGAGCAATTTCTGATGATGTAGAAAGTCATGCGCTAGCCTCCATTCATAGAGTAGAGTCGTCTGAATCGAGACCCGTATCTAAGGGTCATAGAGGAGAGGCCAAGGAATCCTTCTTTCAAATGATGAATTTGGTACTTTTTGATACTTGCATCACATTATCGAACTCTTATTTTGGTACTTTCAAACTTTTTTGTATTTTGATTATATGGCATGATTAAGTCTTTTGGCTAAGGTAGCCTTTATGTCTTGATGAATTTTGGCCATTTGAATTGGCTTGTAAGTTGCCATATATCTTGAAATGTTTATATGTAAATATAGTCTTATGAAATGTGGTTATTCTCATTTTGGTATGTATTTGTAGTTTCCGTGGAAATGTCTTAATTGTGTATTGGTATTTTGAGTACAAAATAATTGAACTTAAGAATTGGTTTGTATGTTGAATTAGGCACAAAGTCTAATAAGTGAGTTTGATCATGTAGGTAAACTTTAGAGCCATATTGGTATGTTTTTGAATGGTTAATTGTGATGTTTATGAACCTTATGGTTGTTGGTATTGAAATTGCATGAATTGGACTCGGTTTAGATTGGTTTGAATGCCTATTGAAGATATGGCCATATGCTATTTGGTATGTGTAGGTCGGAGCCACTTTGGGTGAGAAATAAGGCCTGGAAAATGACCTATTTTTGTCCACACGGGTAGAGACATGGGCATGTGTCTCAGCCGTGTGTGACAGGTGACATGGCGTGTGTCCCCTGGTACTTATTTAGAAATCAAGTCAGTAGCTTCACACAGCATCGCACACGGGCGTGTGGCTTTGCCTTGTGGCACAAGTCAGTATACCCTCTAGTTTTCACATGGCCTAGCACACGGCCTAGCACACAGACGTGTGGTTGGCCATGTGACCCAAGTTAGAGAGTTACATGGGGTGGGACACGACCATGTGATCCCATTTCGAATGTCCACATGGCCTGTGACACGGGCGTGTCTCTTAGCCATGTGTCTAGCCACACGGGCGTATGTCCCCTACACTATGAAAATTTTCTATGTTTTTCTAAAAAATTATTAAGTATTCGATTTCGTTCCAAACCAATTCCAATGTTTGTGTTAAACCTCGAAGGCTCATGTTAGGGACTATATGATTGTATTTGAATGATTTTTGTTTGGATTTGAGGAATGTATATGAAATGTATGATTGTTTAATACATAAGTCTGACAATGCGCAGTATTCCTATTTCGGCGATGGATACGGCTTAGGGGTGTTACATTTATTGGTATAAGAGCTACAGTTTAGTCGATTCTTGGGCAAACGTAGTGTGTATGAGTCTAGCTATATATGCCATATATATAACCTGTGATAGTGTGATATCTCCTGAAGGTTTTAAATCATGTTTTCATATAGAAATAGATCCCAATCAAGCAATTTCTGATGATGTAGAAAGTCATGCGCTAGCCTCCATTCATAGAGTAGAGCCGTCTGAATCGAGACCCGTATCTAAGGGTCATAGAGGAGAGGCCAAGGAACCTTTCTTGCAAATGATGAATTTGGTACTTTTTGATACTTGCATCACATTATCGAACTCTTATTTTGGTACTTTCAAACTTTTTTTTATTTGGGTTATATGGCATGTATAAATCTTTTGGCTAAGGTAGCCTTTATGTCTTGATGAATTTTGGCCATTTGAATTGGCTTGTAAGTTGCCATGTATCTTGAAATGTTTATATGTAAATATAGTCTTATGAAATGTGGTTATTCTCATTTTGGTATGTATTTGCAATTTCCGTGGAAATGTCTTAATTGTGTATTGGTATTTTGAGTACAAAATAATTGAACTTAAGAATTGGTATGTATGTTGAATTAGGCACAAAGTCTAATAAGTGAGTTTGATCATGTAGGTAAACTTTAGAGCCATATTGGTATGTTTTTGAATGGTTAATTGTGATGTTTATGAACCTTATGGTTGTTGGTATTGAAATTGCATGAATTGGACTCGGTTTAGATTGGTTTGAATGCCTATTGAAGATATGGCCATATGCTATTTGGTATGTGTAGGTCGGAGCCACTTTGGGTGAGAAATAAGGCCTGGAAAATGACCTATTTTTGTCCACACAGGTAGAGACATGGGCATGTGTCTCGGTAGTGTGTGTGGGTGACATGGCGTGTGTCCCCTGGTACTTATTTAGAAATCAAGTCAGTAGCTTCACACAGCATCGCACACGGGCGTGTGGCTTTGCCTTGTGGCACAAGTCAGTATACCCTCCAATTTTCACACGGCCTGGCACACAAACGTGTGGTTCGCCGTGTGACCCAAGTCAAAGAGTTACACGGGGTGGGAGATGGCCATGTGATCCCATTTCGAATGTCCACACAGCTTGTGACACGGGCATGTCTCTTGGCCGTGTGTCTAGCCACACGGGCGTATGTCCCCTACACTATGAAAATTTTCTATGTTTTTCTAAAAATTTATTAAGTATTCGATTTAGTTCTAAACCACTTCCAATATTTGTTTTAAACCCCGAGGGCTCGTGTTAGGGACTATATGATTGTATTTGAATGATTTTTGTTTGGATTTGAGGAATGTATATGAAATGTATGATTGTTTAATAAATAAGTCTGACAATGAACAGTATTCCAATTCTGGCAATGGATACGGCTTAGGGGTGTTACATTTATTGGTATAAGAGCTACAGTTTAGTCGATTCTCCGGCAAACGTAGTGTGTATGAGTCTAGCTATATATGCCATATATATAACCTGTGATAGTGTGATATCTCCTGACGGTTTTAAATCATGTTTTCATATAGAAATGGATCCCAATGGAGCAATTTCTGATGATGTAGAAAGTCATGCGCTAGCCTCCATTCACAGAGCAGAGCCGTCTGAATCGAGACCCGTATCTAACGGTCATAGAGGATAGGCTAAGGAATCCTTCTTCCAAATGATGAATGAGTGGTTCTTTGAGTTTGTCTGAATGAATCCAGCTACTCAGCATCCTTCACCCCCACCTATTCCCCAACCAGTTCCCATAGCTCCTCAAGGTTTGAAACCTTTGCGTATGAGTAAACCGCCTGTTGATAAAATTTGAAAGTACGGGGCTGAAGAGTTTAGAGCTACAGTTGATGATGATCCTGAGAGAGTAGAGTTTTGAATAGAGAATACGATCCGGGTATTTGATGAACTGTCTTGTACACCAACAGAATGTGTTAAATGTGTTGTATCACTTCTGAGAGATACTGCATACCAGTAGTGGAACACTTTAACATTTGTGGTGCCGAGAGAAAGGATCACATGGTAATTCTTTCAAACTGAATTCAGAAAGAAATATATAAGTCAGCGGTTTCTTGATCAAAAGCACAAAGAATTTCTAGAATTGAAACATGGTCGTATGACTGTAACTGAATATGAAAGAGAATTCGTGAGATTGAGTAAATATGCTCGAGAATGTGTTTCTACTGAAGAAATCATCTGTAAGTGGTTCAAAGACAAGTTGAATGAAGACATTAAGCTTCTAGTCAGGATTCTTGAATTGAAAGAATTTGTTATTTTGGTTGATAAAGCTTGCAAAGTCGAGGAGCTTAGCAAAGAAAAGAGAAAAGCCAATTCTGAGGCTAGAGACTCGAGAAAGAGATCGATGAGTAAACCCTATTATTCCTCTTCAAACAAATCAAGGGATTCTTATAATCGTTCAAATGCTTCAGTGGAGTATTCCAATAGAGATTGTGGAAAGCAACACACTAGTCCAAAAGCTCAAGCTACTTCAGTATCTAGTGTTGGTAGTGTCCAAGCCAACAATCTGGAAGATAGCATCGTGGAGATCGTTGGATGAATAATAAAGTCTGCTTCAAATGTGGCTCACAAGATCATTTTATTTGTAATTTTCCTAAGTTACCTAAAAAAGATAAATTTTGACTACCAGGTCGAGTAATACAACTGCTAGAGGAAATACCGGGTTACCACCGATCAAAGAGGTTGAATTTGCTATTGATTTAGTACCGGGAACGTCACCAATATGGATAGCTCCGTACAGAATGGATCCTACTGAATTAAAAGAGTTGAAATCTCAGTTGCAAGAGTTAACAGATAGAGGATTTGCACGACCTAGTTTTTCGCCCTGGGGTGCACCAGTTCTATTTGTCAAGAAGAAAGATGGATCGATGAGATTCTTTACTGACTATCGTCAGCTTAACATGGCTACGATCAAGAACAAATATACATTACTGTGAATCGATGATTTGCTTGATCAGTTGAAAGGAGCAATAATATTTTTAAGAATTGATCTGAGATCTAGTTATTATTAGTTGTGGGTTAAAGATTCAGATGTGCTAAAAACTGCGTTCAGAATCAGTTACGGACATTATGAATTTCTTGTTATACCATTCGGATAAACTAATGCTCCTATAATATTCATGGATTTAATTAGTAGAATTTTCAGACCGTATTTGGATAGATTCATTGTAACACCCCTAACCCGTATCCATCGCTAGAATAAGGTTACGGAGCATTACCAGACTTAATACTTAAACAAACATATATTTCTCATACATTTTCCATATACAAAAAAAAGTCATTTACAATCAATCATATTGTCCCTAATACGAGCCCATGAGGCCTAAAACAAACATTAGAAGTGGTTAGGGACTAAACCGAGAACTCAAAGAAATTTTGGACAAACATAGGAATTTTCAAAATATAGGGCACACACGCTCGTGTGGCCCGACCATGTGTTTCACATGGCCAAAGACACACCTGTGCCACAGGCCATGTGGACATTCGAAATGGGATCACATTCCCGTGTCCCAGCCTGTGTCCAACCCCATGTAACTCACTGACTTGGGGACACAACCAACCATACGCCCGTGTGACTAGCCTGTGTACCCTTCAAAATGGCCTCACACACCCATGTACCAAGCCATGTGAAAACTGGAGGGTATACTGACTTATGCCACATGGCCAAGTCACACGCCCGTGTGCTGGGCCGTGTGGAGCTACTGACTTGGTTTCTAAATAAGTACCATGAGACACACGACCGTGTCACCTTGACATGCGTCACACACGACTAAGACACACACCCGTGTCTGTGCCCGTGTTGACAAAAATAGGCTATGTTTCAAGCCATATTTCTCACCCAAAATGTTGTCAACCTAGGTTCAACAATGCACAAACAACCAATGCATAAATAGGCACTTATAACCAACCAATTTTAGCCCAAAATTATATACTACCAATACCAACAACTAAAATGCTCTTAAGCATCCCAAATAGCGATTCAAATTCATACCAATTTCACATCCAAAATCACCTAAATAATCGAACTCACCTATTAGACTTTGTGCTTTAATCAACATGCATACCACATTCTCAAATTCAATCATTTTGTACTCAAAATATCAATTCAGAATAAGGCATTCACATAGCAATTATAAACCAAATATCGAAGGCCATTTACATATATATACATAACCAAGTATACCAAAATAAGCCAAGTCACATGGCTAAACACATAACCGAAAACAATATCATTTACAAGCCAAATCAATTGACTATCAACATTACAAACATATAGACCATATTAACCACAACTCCTATACATGCTATTTAACCAATTACATAAGTTCAAAAGTACCAAAACAACAGCTGGATAGTGTGATGAGATATCTGACAACTGCCAATCTGAGCAAGCTTCGAAATCACTATAAAACACAAAAAAGTAAACAGAGTAAGCTATTAAGCTTAGTAAGTTTGTATAGCAATAAATCAACTTACCATAATAACACAATTTCAGTAATCAAACATATCATGATATAACTCATACTGATCCACAAACCTATCACATATTCATTCACAAGGTTAGATATGAAATTCACAAGTTTCATAAATTTAAAGCTTATATGATTCACATACATACCTGTTAGATACGTATCAATCACTTATTCTTTCATACCATTGATATACCAATTGAACCTTTTGGAATAATATCGGATACTCAAGAATCTCGCACCCTAAGTACCAATACATGGTCGAAACCATCTCAATCTCATAACTCATATGTAAATGCTCATCTTGAGCTATCATCGGGTTTGATCACACAAGCTGACAGTCAAGACATAACCACATGGTGGTGCTCACTCAAGCTGATGAGTAACCGCAACACATGCTGAAAAACTCAGCCACCGGTAGAACATACAGACCAGCACCCAAAACACAATAACCCCTAATGACATGTCATTTGTATCCTATCTATTCCTAAGGTTCAACCGTAATTTCAGAAGTTGCCAAATCTTTGTCGAACATTTCTATGAAGTCATATTTATCAATAATGTAATAATAAAGCATTTAAAACACAATTACGTTAATGTTTATTAACATAGGAACTTATCTCGATCACAAAAACGATGGAATAGGATCAACTAGTTCAATACTTTATCTTTCCCTCGATCTAGACCCCTACGTTGCTTTTCATGATCTATATAATAAAATTTAACTTATTCAAATATCATTCTATTCAATTTAACCCAAAAAATCATGTTTTAGAAAAATTACACTTTTGCCCATTAAATTTTGAATTCTTTACAATTTAGTCCCTAGCTCACAAAAATACAAATTCATGCAATTTAACCCATACCCATGCTAGCCGAATTATATATATATCCATAACAGCCCATATTTTCATTATATCACACATTTCACCATGAATTTTACACATTTTACAAATTAATCCTAAATTTGCAATTTCAACCAAAATCACTTAACAAATGTTGTTTTTCTAACAACAACCATTTATTTTCTATCATCAAACATCAAAACACATCCAGATTTATCAATGGTAAAACCCTAGACTTTTAACAATTTTGCAAATTAGCCTCTAGGCTAGCTAGATTAAGCTACAACGGCTCACAAAAAACATAGAAATCATTAAAAACGGGCTAAAAATCACTTGCACGCAAGCACTTGAAATTGTCGAACAAAGAAGCCCTAGCTATGGCTATTCTCCCTTCTAATTTCGGTGGAAAAATAACATGAAGAAGATGATACATCTTTTCTTTCCTTTAATTTTAAGTTAATTTTATTCATTTATTATTTTAACCTTAATTATAACCTTTGAAAAACACATATAGAATGTCCATAATTTTCCACTCATGCTATTAATGGTATAATTACAACATAAAACCTGCAATCATTTTAATTTCATAGCTGTTAAATCCCTTTAGCTTATAGAACTCCAGTTTTGCACTTATGCAATTTAGTCCTTTTTATCGAATTAAGCATACAAACATTAAAATTTCTTAACGAAATTTTCATATGACTCTATTAACATGTTATAAACCTTGAAATAATAAGAAAATAAATATTTTGACCTCAAATTTATTGTCCCAAAACCACTATTCTGATTTTACTAAAAACGGGTTGTTACAACTCTCCCTGCCTAAAGAATTTTCGTCCCCGAAAATCTTACCGGAAAATAGGTTAGGGTACTATTTTCTCATTGCTTTTTCCGGTTCCCACGTAGCCTCTTCAACACTGCGACGTTGCGAAAGAACCTTTACTAAAGCTATACTTTTATTTCTCAACTCTTTGATCTCTCGTGTTAAAATTAAGATTGGTTCTTCGCTATACGACATGCAGGCTAAATTTCAACTTCTGCTGCAGAATTTATGTGTGACGGATCTAATCTATACCGGCGTAACATCGACACATGAAACACATTATGGATCTTTCCTAATTCTGACGGTAAAGCTAACTGATATGTTACTGGCCTTATTCTCTCGATAATCTCATACAGCCCGATAAATCACAGACTCAATTTTCCCTTGCAACCAAATCGAAGAATCTTCTTCCACAGTGATACTTTCACAAACACTCTATCGCAAAATTGAAATTCAATATCTTTACATTTCAAATCCACATACAATTTTTGTCGATCTGAAGCTACTTTCAAACTGTCACGAATTACTTTCACTTTCTTTTCGGTCTCTCTGATCAACTCAACCCTATGAATCTTTTTCTCACTAAGCAGGATCCAATAAAATTGAGTTCGACATTTATGACCATATAAAGCTTCATACGGGGCCATTTTTATGCTCGACTGATAACTATTATTATATGCAAACTCAACCAACGGTAAATATTTTTCCCAGTTGCCTTCAAACTCTAAAACACAACAACGAAGCATATCTTCGAGAATCTGAATCACTCTCTCGAATTGATCATCTGTTTGCGGATGAAATGCAGTACTAAAATGCAATCGTGTACCCAAAGCCTCTTGCAATTTCTTCGAAAATCATGATGTAAATCGCAAATCTCTATCCGAAATAATAGAAACTGGCACCCCGTGCAATCTGACAATCTCAGAGATGTACAATTCAGCTAATCTATCAAGTGAAAAGTTTGTACGTACTAGAATAAAATGCACAAATTTTTTCAGTCGATCATCAACAACCCAAATAGCATCTTTCTTTTTCAAAGATAGGGGTAACCCCGATACAAAATCCATCGTAACTCTATCCCACTTCCATTCAGGTATCATTACTGATTGTAATAGTCCCAAAGGTACCTGATGTTTGGCTTTAACCTGTTGAAAAACCATCCATCTTGACACAAATTCTGAAATATCTCGTTTCATACCCGACCACCAGTATGACTGTTTCAAATCATTGTACATCTTAGTACTCCCTGGATTAACAGATAAACAACCACTGTGTGCTTCTCTCCAAATTTGTCGGTACACAAATTCTACCTCGAAACAGTAAATAATTATCAGATCCGATCTGATATTCTAAATCAGTAGTTGACTTGTATTGTACTCTTTTAGCTTGCAATTAGTTGTCACATTTCTGAGCTTCACAGATTTGCTAAAGAAATACCAGTTTAGATTTTAACTCAGCTAAAATCAAACCATCATTAGATAATGTCAATCGTGTGTTCATCACTCTCAAAGCGAACAAAGATTTACATTCGCTTTCCCCGGATGATAATCAATTACTAACTCATAGTCTTTCAACAACTCAAGCCATCTCTGTTGTAGCAAATTGAAATCTTTCTAAGACATTAGATACTTCATATAACAACTCGTTTTTAGTTAAATCGGAGCGGTGGTTTCAGGACCACAAATCTGAAGTCAAAATATTTATTTTATTATTATTTTAATGTTTATATCATGATAGCATGTATGTGTGAAAATTTTGTGAAGAAATTCTATTGTTTAAATAGTCAATTTGGGGAAAAGGACTAAATCGCGTAAAATATTTCATGGCTGTGTGTCCCCTAGTGTTGAAATTAAAATGAAGTCAGTATGCTTCACATGGTCTCACACACGGGCGTGTGACCAACCGTGTGCTACAAGTCAGTATACTCTCTAATTTGCACATGGCCTAGCACACGGGCGTGTGACTTGGCTATGTTGCATAAATCAGTATACCCTACAGGTTTGGCACGGCCTAGCACACAGCCTGGCACATGGGCGTGTGTGGCCACTTCGAAAGGCACACAGGCTAGACACACGAGCGCGTGGTTGACCGTGTGACCCAAGTCAGTATGTACCCCCTGTTTTCACACGGCCTATGACACGGGTGTGTCTAGTGGCCGTGTGAGACACACGGCCTGGCCACACGGGCGTGTGTCTCCAGTTTTGAGAAAAATTTTCAAAGTTTTGTGAAATTTTCCTGAGTTAACGGTTTAGTCCCGAATCATTTCCAAAGCATGATTAAGGCCTAGTAGGCTATTATAAGGGACAAATTGATTTCAATTCAATGATGAATGTTTGAAATTGAGAAAATGTTCGCTAAATGGATGTTTAATTGTTTTGTAAGTCTAGTAGTACTCCGTAACCCTATTCCAGCCTTGAATATGGCTGAGGGGTGTTACACTTCAAGCTCTTATGGTCGGTAAAAATATGGCATTTTTCACCGAACAAATGATATTGCCAAATATTTCAATGAAAATACAATAGCAATCAACTCTAAGTCGTGCGTCGGATAATTCTTTTCATTCGGTTTTAATTATCTAGAAGCATAAGCTATCACTTTTCCGTCTTGCATTAAAACACATCACAAACCGTTCAATGATGCATCACTAAAAATCACAAACTCTTTACCCGACTCAGGCTGAACTAAAACTAGTGCTTCAATTAACAGTACTTTCAACTATTCAAAAGTCTGTTGGCATTTCTCGGACCACTCAAACTTCACATCTTCTTGCAATAATCATGTTATTGGTGTAGCTATCATCGATAACCCTTTCACAAAATGCTGATAATAGCTAGCTAATCCCAGAAAACTTCTGACCTCGGATACGTTTCTTGGTGGTTTTTAGTCAACAACTGCTGAAATCTTACTCGAATCAACTCTAATGCCTTCTGCCGAAACAATATGTCCCAAAAATTCAACTTCTCAGAGCCAAAACTCGCATTTGCTGAATTTAGCAAACAGTTGCTTATCTCTTAATGTTTGTAACACAATCCTCAAATGCTCAGCATGCTCAAATTCGTCTCGAGAATAGATCAGAATGTCATCAATGAATACAACTACAAATCTATCCAAATACGGTCTAAAGATTCGATTCATCAAACCCATGAATACTACAGGAGCATTAGTTAATCTGAACGGTATAACAAGAAATTCATAATGTCCGTACTTGGTTCTGAATGCAGTTTTCGACACGTCCGAATCTTTAACCCGCAACTGATAATAACTAGATCATATATCAATCTTTGAAAATACTGTTGCTCCCTTCAACTGATCGAACAAATCATCAATTCCTGGGAAAGGATACTTATTCTTAATCGTAACCTTGTTAAGCTGACGATAGTCAATACATAATCTCATTGATCCATCTTTCTTCTTTACAAACAGAGCTGGTGCACCCGAGGGCGAAAAACTAGGTCGTGTAAAACCTCTATCTGTTAACTCTTGCAACTGAGCTTTCAACTATTTTAACTTTGTAGGAGCCATTCTATACAGAGCTATTGATATCGGTGATGTTCTTGGTACAAAATCAATAGCAAACTCGACCTCTCTGATCAGTGGCAACCCAGGTAACTTTTCTAGAAACACATCTGAATATTCACAAACCACTAGCACTGGTTCAATCTTCGATTCAAACACTTTTGTATCCAATACATAAGCAAGGTAAGCATCACAACCTTTCCTCGCATATTTTTGAGCTAGCATCATTGATATCACAACAGGCAACCCATTCGAATCATCGATTTTAATATGAAGAATTTCACTATTATGACATTTCAACTCAATAGTCTTTTGTCTATAGTTTACAACAGCATCAAGCATAGTCAACCAATCCATACCCAATATCACATCGAATTCATCAAACAATAAAAGCATCAAATCAGCCAAAAAATAGTAACCCCGAGTCATCAAAAGATAATTCCTGCAAACTTTAACAACTAGAACATACTAGCCTAAGGGGTTCGATACTTTAATCACAAATCCAGTTGACTCAACAGGTAAACTCTTACTAGACACTAAATTCATACAGATATATGAATGAGTCGATCCAGGGTCAATCAAAGCAGTTACATCAGTGTCATAAAGAGAAAATGTACAGGTGATAACATCTGGTGATGATGCATCCTTTCGAGCGTGAATAGCGTAGGCTCTTGCTGGCACTCGAGCCTCAGATCTCACAGTAGAGTCCTTTGTCGCACCTTTGCTGCTAGTTACATTTCCAGTATTTTGAGGTGGTCTCCCTCTGGCAGCTGTATTGCTCGGTCTTGTATTCAGAAATTTGTCTTTCTCGGGTAAGTCAATGATTCCTAAATAAAATGATCTTGTGAGCCACATCTAAGATAGGCTTTAGTAGTCATCTAACAGTTTCCAAAATGTTGTCTTCCACACAATTCACACTCAGGTTTTTTGGTTTTGGCACTACCAACACTCGATACTGAAGTAGCTTGAGCTTTTGGACTCGTGTGCTGCTTCCCTCGATCTTTGTCAGAATACCCCATTGAAGCAGTCGAACGATTATAAAAATCTCTTCATTTCTTTGAAGAGGAATGATAAGGTTTACTCATTGATCTCATTCTTTAATCTCTAGCCTAAGAATCAGCTCTTCTCTTTTCTTTACCAAGCAAGCCCTATCGACTAAAATAATAAATTCTTTCAATTCTAGAATTTCGACTAGAAGTTTAATATCTTCCGTTAAACCCGTCTTCAAACCGCTTACACATAATTTCTTCAGTAGAAACACACTCTCAAGCATGCTTACTTAATCTTACAAATTCTCTTTCGTACTCAGTTACTGTCATACGACAATGTTTCAACTCCAGAAATTCTTTGCGCTTTTGATCAATAAACTACTGACTTATGTATTTCTTTCTAAACTCAATCTGAAAGAATTCCCACATGACTCATTCTCTCGGCACCACAGATATCAAAGTGTTCCACCACTGATATGCAGCATCTCTCAGAAGTGATACAGCATATTTCACACATTCCGCTGGCATACAAGACAGTTCATCACATACCCGGATCGTATTCTCAAGCCAAAACTTAGCTCTCTCAGGATCATCATCAACTGTAGATCTAAACTCTTTAGCCCTATACTTTCAAATTTTATCCACATGTAACCTGTTCATACGCAAGGCTTTCAAACCTTGAGGAGCTACAACAATCGGTTAGGGAATAGGTGAGGGTGGAAGTTGCTGAGCAACCGGATTCATTTGGACAAACTCAATGAACCATTCGTTCACCAATTGGAAGAAGGCTTCCTTAGCCTCTCCTCCATGACTCTCAGATATAGGTCTCGATTCAGACGGTGCTACTCCGTGAATAGAGGCTGGCGCATTACTTTCTACATCATCAGCAACTGCTCGATTGGGATTCATTACTATATGAAAACATGATTTAAAACTGTCAGGAGATATCACACTGTCACAGGTTAAATATGGAATGTATAGCTAGACTCACACACGCTACATTAGTCCTAGAATCGACAAAATCGTAGCTCTTATACTAATAAATGTAACACCCCTAACTCGTATCTATCACTGGAATAGGGTTATAGAGCAATACCGGACTTAATACTTAAACAAAAATATATTTCTCATACATTTTTCACATACAAACAAAAGTCATTCACAATCAATCATATTGTCCCTAATTTGAGCCCTCGAGGCTTAAAACAAACATTAGATATGGTTAGGGACTAAACTGAGAATTCAGGGAAATTTTGGAAAAACGTAAAAAATTTTCAAAATACAGGGGACACACGCCCGTGTGGCCCAACCGTCTGTCTCACACAGCCAAAGACACGTCTGTGCCACAAGCCATGTGGACATTCGAAATGGGATCACATGCCTGTGTCCCAGCCCATGTCACACCCCGTTTAACTCACTAACTTGGGTTACACGGCCAACCACACGCTCGTGTGACTAGCTCGTGTACCCTTCGCACACACCCATGTACCAGGCCTTGTGCTAGGCCGTGTGAAAGCTGGAGGGTATACTAACTTAAGCCACATGGCCAAGTCACACGCCCGTGGACTGGGCCGTGTGGAGCTACTAACTTGGTTTCTAAATAAGTACCAGGGGACACACGGCTGTGCCACTTTGTCGTGTGTCACACACGACTGAGACGTATGCTCGTATCTCTGCTTGTGTGGACAAAAATAGGCTATGTTTCAAGCCACATTTCTCACCCAAAATGTTGTCAACCTAGGTTCAATAATGCACAAACAATCAATGCATAAATAGAAACTTATAACCAACCAATTTCATTCCAAAATCATATACTACCAATACCAACAACCAAAATACTCTTGAGCATCCCAAAGAGCCATTCAAATTCATACCAATTTCACATCCAAAATCACCTAAATGATCAAACTCACCTATTAGACTTTGTGCTTAAATCAACATGCATACCACATTCTCAAATTCAATCATTTTATACTCAAAATACCAATTCACAACAAGGTATTCACATAGCAATTATAAACCAAATATCAAAGGCCATCTACACATATATGCATAACCAAGTATACCAGAATAAGCCAAGTCACATGGCTAAACACATACCAAAAACATATCTCATTTACAAGCCAAATCAATTGGCTATCAACATTACAAACATATAGACCATATTGACCATAGCTCCTATACATGCCATATAACCAAGTACACAAGTTCAAAAGTACCAAAACAATGAGTGGATAGTGTGATAAGATCTCCGACAACTCCCAATCCGAGCAAGCTTCAAAATCACTATAAAACACGAAAAAGTAAACAGATTAAGCTATTAAATTTAGTATGTTCGTATAACAATGAACTCAACGTAACATATGAACACAATTTAAGTAATCAAACATATCATAATATGACACATATTGATCCACAAACCTATCACATATTCATTCACAAGGTTAGATATGAAATTCACAAGTTTCATAGACTCAAAGCTTATACGATTCACATACATACATGTTATGATACGTATCAGTCACTTATTCTGTCATACCAACGATATACCAGTTGAACCATTTGGAATAATATCAGATACTCAGGAATCTCGCACCCTAAGTGCCAATACCTGGTTGAAACCATCTCAATCTCATACCTCATATGTAAATGCTCATCTCGAGCTATCATTGGGTCTGCACACACAAGCTGACGGTTAAGACGTAGCCACATGGTGCTGCTCACACAAGCTAATAAGTAACTGCAACATATGTCAAAAAACTCAGCCACCAATAGAACGTACGGACCAGCCCCCGAAACACAATAACCCCTAATGACATGTCATTTGTATCCTATCTATTCCTAAGGTTCAACCGTGATTTCAGAAGTCACCAAATCTTTGTCGAATATTTTCGAGATGTCGTATTTATCAATAATGTAATAATAAAGCATTTAAAGCACAATTACATTATTATTTATTAACATATGAACTTACCTCGATCGCAAAAATGACAGAATAGAATCGACTACTCCAATACTTTATCTTTCCCTCGATCTAGACCCGTACGTTGCTTTTCTTAATCTATATAATTAAATTTAACTTAATAAATATCATTCTATTCAATTTAACCCAAAAATCATGTTTTGGAAAAATTACACTTTTGCCCCTTAAATTTTGAATTCTTTATAATTTAGTCCCTAGCTCACAAAAACACAAATTCATGCAATTTAACCCACACCCATGCTAGCCGAATTATACATATATCCATAACAGTCCATATTTTTCAATATATCACACATTTCACCATGAATTTTACATATTTTACAAATAAATCCTAAATTTGCAATTTCAACCAAAATCACTTAACAAATGTTGTTTATCTAACAACAACCATTTATTTTCTATCATCAAACATCAAAACACATCCACATTTATCAATGGTAAAACCCTAGACTTTTAACAATTTTGCAAATTAGTCCCTAAGCTAGGTAGATTAAGCTAAATGACTAAAAAAAACATAGAAACCATTAAAAACGGGCTCAAAATCACTTACATGCAAGCACTTGAAATTGTCGAACCAAGAAACCCTAGCTATGGCCATTCTCCCTTCCAATTTCGATGGAAAAATAACATGAGAAGATGACACATCTTTTCTTTCCTTTAATTTTAAGTTAATTTTATTAATTTACAATTTTAACCTTAATTATAACCTTTGAAAAACATATATAGAATGTCCATAATTGTCCACTCATGCTATTAATGGTATAATTACAACATAAACCCTCCAATCATTTAATTTTGTAGCTTTTAAATCCCTTTAGCTTATAGAACTCTAGTTTTGTACTTTCAGCAATTTAGTCTTTTTTATCGAATTAAGCATGCAAACATTAAAAGTTCTTAACAAAATATTCATATAACTCTATTAACATGTTATAAACCTTAAAATAATAATAAAATAAATATTTCAACCTCTGATTTGTGGTCTCAAAACCACTGTTCCAATTTAACTGAAAACGAGATGTTACATTTGTAGTTGTATTCGTTGATGACATTCTGATTTATTCTTGAGACAATTCTGAGCATGCTGAGCATTTAAGAATTGTGTTACAAACATTGAGAGATAAGTAACTATTTGCTAAATTTAGTAAATACGAGTTTTGGCTCTAAGAAGTTGGATTTTTGGGACACATTGTTTCAGCGGAAGGCATACGAGTTGATCCGAGTAAGATTTTAGCAGTTGTTGACTGGAAACCACCAAGAAATGTATCCAAGGTTAGAAGCTTTCTAGGATTAGCTGGTTATTATTGGTGTTCTGTAAAAGGGTTCTTGATGATTGCTACATCGATGGCTTGATTGTTACAGAAAGATGTGAAGTTTGAATGGTCTAAAAACTGTCAACCGAGTTTTGATCAGTTGAAAGCACTGTTAATCGAAGCACCAGTTTTAGTTCAGACTGAGTTGGGTAAAGAGTTTGTAATTTTCAATGATGCGTCATTGAACGGTTTGGGATGTGTTTTAATGTAAGAAGACAAAGTGATAGCTTATGCTTCTAGATACTTAAAAACAAGTGAAAAGAATTATCTGATGCATGACTTAGAGTTGGTTGCTATTGTATTCGCATTGAAAATTTGGTGACATCATTTGTTCAGTGAAAAATGCCATATTTTTTACCGGCCGCAAGAGCTTGAAGTATCTAATGTCTCAGAAAGATTTGAATTTTCGACAACAAAGATGGCTCGAGTTGTTGAAGGATTATGAGTTAGTGATTGATTATCATCCCACGAAAGCAAATGTAGTCATGGATGCTCTAAGTAGAAAATCTTTATTTTCTTTGAGAGCAATGAATACACGATTGACATTATCTGATGATGGTTCGATTTTAGCTGAGTTAAAAGCTAAACTGATGTTTCTTCAACAAATCTGTAAAGCTCAGAAATATGATAATGAAATACAAGCTAAAAGAGTACAATGCGAGTCGACTACTAGTTCAGAGCATTAGATTGGATCCGATGATTTTTTGCTACTTCGAGGTAGAATTTGTGTGCAGAGGAATCCAGAGCTTATACAAAAAATTTTATACGAAGCACATAGTGGTTGCTTGTCTGTTCATCAGGGGAGTACTAAGATGTACAATGATTTGAAACGATTGTATTGGAGGTCTGGTATGAAATGAGACATTTCAGAATTTTTGTCATGATGCTTAGTTTGTCAATAGGTTAAAATTGAACATCAAGTACCTTCGGGACTACTACAGCCAGTAATGATACCTGAGTGGACATAGGATAGAGTTATGATGGATTTTGTATGGGG
Source organism: Gossypium longicalyx (assembly GCA_025698465.1). NCBI lineage: Eukaryota > Viridiplantae > Streptophyta > Magnoliopsida > Malvales > Malvaceae > Gossypium > Gossypium longicalyx. Next base: position 82,882,380 of record CM046997.1, read on the forward strand.
GTTACCCTTACCTCCGAAAAAGAAAGATGCCATTTGGGTTGTTGTTGATCGTTTAACGAAATTTGCACATTTCATTCCGGTACATACTAACTTTTCACTCGATAGATTAGCTGAATTGTACATCTCTGAGATTGTTAGATTGCACGGGGTGCCAATTTCTATTATTTTGGATAGAGATCCGCGGTTTACATCATGGTTTTGGAAGAAATTGCAAGAGGCTTTGGGTACACGATTGCATTTTAGTACATCATTTCATATGCAAATAGATGGTCAGTCCGAGAGAGTGATTCAGATTCTCGAAGATCTGCTTCGTTGCTGTGTTTTAGAGTTTGATGGCAATTTGGAAAAATATTTATCGTTGGTTGAGTTTGTGTATAATAATAGTTATCAGTCGAGCATATAAAATGGCACCGTATAAAGCTTTATATAGTCCTAAATGTCGAACTCCATTGTACTAGACCGAGTGTAACAGTCCGGTTTAGACCCTAGTCAGAATAGTGGTTTTGGGACCACAAATTCGAGTCAAAAAATATTTTTAATAATATTTTTTGTTCTTATTATATGTGAATTAGTATGTGTGAAAATTTCATACGAAAATTTGTTTGTTTTTGTGTTTAATTTTGAAAAAAGATCTAATCGCGTAAAATGTAAAAGTTGTCTGCTGTTTGTTAAAGTTCTTAATTGATTTGTCTTATTAAAAGACAGGTCCTTATGTTGTTATTTGGCCATTGAACATATGAGTGGACATTAATGACCTTGTATATTAATGGTTTAAATGTTACTTAAATAAGGCTAAAATGGTAAATGGATTATTTATGTATTATTTATAAAACCAAAATCAAAATTTGGTGTTATAACCATCCATATAGCCTAATGTTGAGAGAAAAAGAATAAAAAAAATATGGTTTTAGGGGTCGACACTCATTTTGTTTGAGCAAGGTATTTAATTTGCTCGGTTTTTGATAATTTCTACGTTTTTTGTGATCGTTGCTTAGTATACTATCAAGCCCATGTCTCAATTTCTGATTTTGTTAATGATTTTGAGTTGAGAAATTAATGAAACTATGAGCTTTAAGAAGTTTGATGTTAGTAAATTAAATATATGTGTTGAGTTAGTATATTTTGTCCTTGAATTTTTGATGAATTTGAGTAAATTGGACTAAATTGAGAAATTTATAAATTGAGGGACTAAAATGTAAAATAAATGAAATATGTGGGCTTGCATGAGCTATATGAAAATTCGGATAGACATGTGTATAAAGAAATTATGTGTATTTTGTGATTTTGTGAAATAGGGACTAAAGTGTTAAAATGTGAACATACGAGGGCTAGTTTGTAAAGTGCCCTAAATATGTGTTTTTGGATTGGTTTGAACGAATTTGAAAGTGAATAAGTTAAATTTGAATTTATATATATCAAGAACTAAAGAAAACGGAATTAGATCGGGGAAAGTTGAAAGTTGTTGAGTAGCCTATTACGTCTATCTGAATCCGTACGAGGTAAGTCTATATACAAGTAAATATGTTTGTAATGGTTTACTTATATTTAAATGCTATTTAACAATGATGAATGGCTTATTGAATTGAATATGAGATATCTTAGAAAGTATCAACAAAGTTTGATGTCCGAAAAGCCCCATACAAACCATAGGAATAGTTAGGATACATATGTCACACTACAGCAAAACAGGTTTTTAACGGCGTTTGAATGAAAAACGCCATTAAAGAACAAGCATCAGCGGCGCTTTTTAAAAACTCCGCTATAGTTTCACCTTTAGCGGCGCTTTTCAAAAAACGCCGCAAAAAATTTAACACAACGCCGTCGTTTTGTATTGAGCCTTTAGTGGCGCTTTTCAAAAACGTCGCTAAGGAACAAGTATTAGCGGCACTTTTTTAAAAATGCCGCTATATGTACACCTTTAGCGGCATTTTTGAAAAACGCCGCAAAAGAATTTTGCAAAACGTCGTCGTTTTGTATTGAGCTTTTAGTGGCTTTAGCGGCGCTTTTTAAAAACGCCGCTAAAGATCGAGTATTAGCAGCGCTTTTTTAAGAAACGTCGCTATAGGTACACCTTTAGCGGCGCTTTTTGAAAAAGGCCACTAATGCTCGATCTTTAGCGGCGCTTTTTGAAAAACGGCACAAAAGAATTTTGCAAAACTCCATCGTTTTGTATTGAGCTTTTAGTGGCTTTAGCGGTGCAAGCGCCACAAAAAATGAAAAAATTTAAAATACTATTATTTAAAATAATTTTAAAGATTTTTGGTATATGACTAATTGTTTTTTAATTTATATGTTAAATATTTTCTTATATATTTGTAAAAGAGATAGTATTAATTTTAAAATATTGAATTAATTATCATTATAGTTTAGGGTTTACGGTATATGGTTAAGGGTTTAATGTTTATGAGTTACTATTTTAAGGTTTATGGATTATGGGTTTATGGATTATGGTTTAAGGTTTAGGTGTTAGGGGTTAAGGGTTAAGGGTTTGTGGTTCATGGTTCAGGGTTTATGTTTTAGGATTTATGGTTTAGGGTTTAGGGATTAGGAGTTTAGGGTTTAGATTAATTAGTGTTTTTTAATTTATATGATAAATATTTTCTTATATAATTATAAAAGAGATAGTATTAAGTTTAAAATATTGAATTAATTATCATTATAGTTTAGGGTTTATGGTTTAGGGTATATGGTTTAGGGTTTAAAGTGTGTGAGTTACTATTTTAAAGTTTATGAATTATGGGTTTAGGGATTATGGTTTATGGTTTAAGGGTTGGGGTTTAAGGCTTAGGGGTTAAGTGTTAGGTTTTTAGGGTTTAGAGATTATGTTTATGATTTAGGGTTTATGGGGTAGGGATTAGGGGTTTAAGGCTCAGATTAATTAATGTTTTGTAATTTATATATTAAATAATTTATTATTGATGTATTTATTTTTTTAAATGTGTATAAACAACTAATGCAGACCATACTTAAAAGAATAATGCTTGTATTGCTGTGTCATTTTGTATTTTTTTAATTCATTGATTCCATTTTATTACTCTTAAAGTTTCCTTTTCTATTTTATATGTTAATTTAAAAATTATAAAAATCTTCAAAAAAATTTTAAAATTTTAAAATAAAAATTTAAAAATAAAAAATAAAAAACTTAAACATTTAATATTTAATATTTAATATTTTAGCCCATATTTCAGTTAAAAAGTTCAATATTCAAAATTAAAAAAAATCTAAAAAATAATAATCTCAGCACAGAAATTTTAAAAGAAAAAAATAGAAAAAAATATGTTAAAAATGAAAAAAATTAAAATTAAGCAATTGTGGCGTTTTTAAGTAAAACGCCATAAAAAATTTAGTTATAATTGCTTTTTTATAAAAAAATGCCGTAAAAAGTTGATCTATAATGGTGTTTTTAGTGGAAACGCCGCAAAAAGAGGAAATCAAAATCCCCAATTTTTGGTTACCTGCTCGTTACTCCCTCTTCTTCTCATCTCCGTTGCGCGCCCTAAATCCCCAAAATAACTCTCAAAATTTGCCCCCAAATTTCCCATTTCCAGCAACACCAAGTCAATACACCTACACCAATCACACTTCTTTTTCCTTTTCATGTCACTGCACTGAATTCACCCACCATAGCTACTCCTTTTCTCTCGATCTGTTAGGGTTTCTTTTAATTCTAGGCTTTCAAGGGAACGTACAGTTTCCTTTTAATTTTACCGGTGATTTCTATGGCAACGGAAACCTTAGATGACGAGAAATCGAAGGAAGAGAAGGTGATAGATGAAGAAAATGAAAAGGGAAGTAAGGAGGTTCTCGAGAAACAAATGGAAGTTGAAGAGAAGGAGAACGAGGAAGAAGAAGAAGAACAAGATGAGGAGGAAGAGAAAAGGGAGGAGGAGGAACAAGAAGAGAGAAAAGAATTATGGAGGCGATTTCATTTTTCTGTTTATTAATCCCCTTCCTCTTTGTTGCTTCCCTTTGGTAAGTATCACCCCACGCAACCTATCCTTTATTTTACTTAATCTCCACTTACTACTATGATTTAGAATTATGGAGGCGATTTCATTTTTCTATTTATTAATCCCCTTTTTCTCCCTTCTCATTGTATCCTTCTTTCAAAATATATTTCAGTCTGACATCATTTCATTATATAAAACCCAAATTGCTAACTTTACATGTCTTCCAGTTGGATAGGAGTCTATGTTTGATACAATATACTCATTTGTCTTTTTAAAAGGATTTTTCTCTCATATATTTTTGGAGGGTTGTATATCGTACGCATGTGTGTTGGTGTGTATATATAATATATGCTGGAATACGTACATAAATTTTTAAAGATTTTTTGGGTGGTTCAGCTGTTTGAATTTTGAACTTGATGCAATTGCGTTAGGTTCTACATTTGAGAAGAAATTGTATGCCAATCATATGGCCTTCTCAAATATCAGGGCTCAAGCTATCATTGTTAGGTCTTCAAGTTGTAAGACAAGGAAATACAGCATTGGACCGGATTTAGTTACATGAAGGGATGTGATGGGGTTCTTTTCGGAGTTTCGGTCATCTCGTTAAACTCTCCAGATGCTGATGGTGTCGGTTTGCCACCCGAAGAAAAGCCGAAATTATACGATGATGCATACAAAAAGGAGCTTGAAAATGTATGGTGAGATTGCATAGCTCCCTTATCTTTGATTTTTCCTCCATCCATAGGCTGCTAGTGTTAGTTTACTTATTTAACAACATTTCGCGTATCCTATCGTGTTTGGGTTCTTTACCGTATCATATCATGTTCAAGTTATTTTATATAAAATTTGAGACATTCATGTATTTGTGTCGTGTAATCTGCCAAGTAGGCATTGTATCTGTAAGACATTAGTAATGTACTAATCAAGAAACCTAACCTTGCTAAATATCCAATGAAGTTTACCTTATCTAGGCATTGCAGTTGATGCTTTGAAACTTCTTGTTGGCATGCTTGATCATCTTATACATTAAAGTATAACACTATGTTACCCTGATTTGATGTGAGTTTTGAATACCAGTATGTGTTCAGCATGTATATATACTTAGTATGATTGATTGTTGATGTAACAATGTTTGATTGCTAATCAAATGATTTTCACTTTTGTTTTCTCTTCAATAATGATTGATTGCTAATCTAACAATGTTTTTTTTTACCAAGATGCTGTCTAACAATTGCATAACCGAGCCATGTTTTTAAGATTGATTGAAAATGAATGATATTGTGAAATAACACTTACATAAGATAAAGTAGTAACTCTAGCTTTGGTATGCAGGATAAACTGCTTTGGTTGGAATTGTTTGATAATTAATGTTGTGGTATTTTTTTATCCGAGAGTAATTTGGATGTGAATGTAACATTAAATGTAATAACCCTCTGTATTGCATTAACAAAAACAATTGCCTTCATCTAGAAAATGATTTCATTTCAGGGTCATATTGGTGATTTTGGATTTTATTTATGTTTTATGGCATATTCAAAGTCTGTGATTAAGTTTACTGATGAGTCGATTGATTGCATTTCTTTTTTCTTTTTTTACAACTTTTTCTGACCAACAATTTATTTGTTACATATATGTTTTATTTTATTTTAATCATTAGTTGTATGTCACTAATGCTTAATTGTTATAATTTTTTACATAAATGTTTTTTTACTCGAGGCTAAGAAGTTAGCATCATAATATCAAAAGGAAGCGGACAAATGCAATTCGGGTATGCAGACGTGCGAAGAAGTAAGGGAGAAAGCTGAAGAAGCATTGTCGGCTCAAATGAAATTGACAGCAATGTGGGAAATAAGAGCTTCTAGACTACGAAGAAGATGATGAAAAATCCCCTGACTCTGCCTCCACTAATTCTGTTGATTCTGCTAAGAAGTTAGTCATTTTAATTAATACATATTTTCAAGGAAAACAATGTTCTAATATAATATGCTAGTTTTAGTGTAAAGCAATTTGATTTTAATTTGTTTCATTTCTTTTTTATGTGGTGTAGAGGGTATGTTGGAATTCACAGTTCAGGATTCAGAGACTTTCTGCTTAAACCGGAGCTACTTTGATCTATTGTGGATTCTGGTTTTAAACATCCTTCCGAAGGCAAAGTTTTAAACTCCTGTCTGATTTTAACATTCGTGAATTCCATGAATTAAGTCATTTTTTTCTTTCTTTTAGTGACTTATAATGGTGGGCAGTATACAAGTTTGGTGCTTTATTCTTTTGATTTACTGTTTTGGATGAAACATTTGTTGTTACAAGATATGCTTTGTAGTAATCTTTGAAATACTTTGCCTTGAAATTACATTTTCTCTACTTAATTTATCTAGGCATGAAAGTCTTCAAAATTATCATAGCTTTTCTTTTCTGTTGATTCAAACTATTCATTTAAACTCTTCTATTATATATTAGTAGTAAATATAATAAAATTTAAAGTGCAGAAAGTAGTATTTGAGTTAATGAATCCTAAAAATCGAAATAAGGGATTGAATATAGAAATTAGATTATCATTTTATTAAATATTTATTTGACAGAAAACAAAAAAATCAGGTCATAACAAGCTATATAAATTAATTGTGGTTTTTTTGGTACGCTTTTATATACTTTGATTAAGTTTGCACTGTAGTTTCACCACCAGTAACCTGTCAGGTTCTTAAATGGATTTTGTAATTTGATCTGCTTATCATATTTTGAATATTTCTTACTATAGGTTGTGGATTTTGGGGAAAGTGGTCCTTTTTGATGTTCCAGTTGCAAAGGTTACATAAATCCTTTCATGAAGTTCATTGATAAGGAAAGGAAGTTTATCTGCAATTTATGTGGTCAGTATTAATCAGCTTTGTATGCTCATCTCATATATTTTGCAATACCTTATGTATTTTAACTTATTCTTATATTCAATTATGGGCGAAAGTGATATTTTGAAAAGGAAAATTAAGGAAAAAAATTTGAAGCTGCTGTTTAACGGCACTAATGATTGATAACGTTAAGAATTCTTTGTGAATAGTGCAACAATTTCATACTTAAGAGAAATTATTGACTTCTATAATTTATTGCTGATTTTTGTTAATTTACTTCAGATATGGGAGCAGTGGCAGAGTTTTGACTTTGATTTTAGGAGTTAGAAGGTTAAGGCTTTTAAAAAGTGTTATTTAGAAATTTGATGATTTTAGTATTGTTATTAAAAAATGTTCTGAAAATTTAAAATATTTATTTTATACATGATGGTATAAAGTAAAAGTAAGTTAATTTTATTTTTAAAAAGTAAGATAATTTAAATGATATTCAAAATGGTTAATAGTATGATATATGAAATATTAATTTAAATGTAAGTATTAATTTACATATTTGTTGAGAGTTTCAATCAATAATGAAGATGATTGTGAATGCTGTCTTTTTTTTCTAAATTAATTTTATTAGGGAAAATGGCCTATATGTACAAAGCAAACATATAGTCTGACTCTTAGTTATAACCTATTTAGTGATGTCTTGTACAGATTGATTGAGATCCTCCCTCCCAATGCGCTACTATTAATTAATTTGTAAAGAATTTCAAGATCTGCATGGTGTGTGATAGGCTTAATTTACATCTGGAGCGAACATTAACACTCAAAGGATTAGCCATCTCAAAGGATTATACCTAAATTTTAACTTTAAATATTCATACGATCACATTACATCCCTTCTTCTCTGTTTCTCGCTCTCCGATTGTGTTGCTGTAATTATTTTAAATATATTAATTAATATATGAGAATTTTTTTCTTATACCAGTTGGAGTTTCTTAATTATTAATTTACTATGATGTGATATTTAAGGCCTCTTGAGTATTTTGTACTGACTTGGTTTTTTTTGTTCTGAGGATACAGTGCCACCAGCATTTAGAACTATTGCTTGAAAACATCCCAACAATGTTTTAGAGTAGTACAAGTGTTGAGTCATGTTTTGGTGCTGCAATCAAGGTAATTCATTACAAGGTTATACCTTCCTAATCTGTTTAAGGTGTTGCATGTATGTAACTTGGTTACTTGAAAAAAACTGAGGTTAAGATATTGATACATCAATCCTTATCTTAAACAATTTGTATGTAGTTTTCATATGTACTTTATTTGAGTATTGGAGTTTTTGGACTGCTTTCTCAAAATTTTTATTGACTAGAAGTTTTCTAGGAAAATTTGACGTGGTCTTGAATTCAATTTATAATTTGTTGCTAATATTCTTTTATTTTTAGCTGAATTAACTGACCAAATTTGGTTTGTTGGTTAACCATGAAAAATTCAGTTTGGTTAACAAAAGAGATTTTAAGAAAATTTGATATTTGAATGTTATTTTGGTTATTAGTTAGGATTAGTCCTGTTAAGTTTTTATACCTTCATTTTATTCGTTTTGAACTTTTAGTATGTGTTAATTTAACATCTAATGGTGATTAATATCTTCATTGTATTGTGCTTCTAGATTTTGATTTGTTCTGATATTTTGGTTGGATATGTAGAATTATCCATTGAAAAAATTTTGAAGGTTAATTTTGTTTCGTTAATGAAAACCAACCAAATTAACTGAAATATTAAGTTGTCCTCTCTTTTCCTACAATTTTGTAGTTAACAGATTTGGGTTTCACATTACATTATTTTTTATGTTGTAGGTACATATTATGCACTGCCTTTTCAACGACTTCTGCATTAACAGACTGGAGTAGTGTACAAAAATCCTTTAGACACTTGCAGACTATTCAAATCTATAATATTTTTTCCCCTCTGTTTGTAGGTTCGTTTGCATCTTGTCCTGATGAGAGTGTAGTTTATGAAGCTTTAAACTTTGCATTGTCCTCCGAGGTACTAGAATTCCTAGTTCAAAACTAAGCAATTTGTCTTTTTATAAAAGACCAAATTTCCAATTTTCAATGTTGTTTAGGTTCGCAAACAAGAAGTTGTATTTGGACTTGCTGTATTTTATTTATATCTTTATATTTAATCTAATTTTTATTATTTATTTTAGTTTTGATTCTATATTTTTATTTTTATTTTAATATTTAAGATAACTTGAGTTCTAACTTTTAGATTTTAATTGTGTTATTAATTTATTATTTTAAATTCTAAATTTAAATTCATCAATTTTTATATTTAGTTTTAAAGTTAAAATTTTCATAGAAAATTTAATTTAAACAGTATTTTTGTTATTTATCCTTAAAAATATATAGTTTGAAGTTCAAATTTCAAAAATAAAACATAATATAATATTTATCATAGAAAGAAATGTTTATTTAATTAAAATATTTTTTTAAAGGTCATTTTTTTAGTGGCGTTTGTGGTAAAAGCGCCGCTAAAGGTCATGCTTTTAGTGGCGTTTTAGGTAAAAGTGCCGCTAAAGGTCATGTTCTTTAGCGGCGTTTGTGAGAAAAGCACAATGACCTTTAGCTGCATTTCATAAACGCCGCAAATTTTAGCAGTGTTATCTATAGCAGTGTTTTTTGCGGCAAACGCTAAAATTCTGTTTTGCTGTAGTGTCATGACATAGGATTCGGTATGTCTTTTCGTGTAAGACTACGTCTGGGATGTTGGCATCGACTTATGATTTACGTGTAAGACCATGTCTGGGACATCAGCATCGTATTTGATTTCATATAAGACCCTGTCTGGGACAGTGGCATCGATATTTGATTACATGTAAGACCACATCTGGGACGTTGGTGTTGTACGAGCTTTTCGAGCTATCCACGTATTCTTATGATTCCAAACGGTTCAACAGGAATTCCGAGGTAATGAATTATTATGTGAACATTTAACTGATTCAGGTACGTTCAAAATGAGTATTATATCTGATGTTGAAATGTAAGTATATGTACTTTAGTGAAAAAATGTTGATATGTGATAAAAGCATGAGAAAATATGCTATATGTGCTAAAGAATTTGGAATATATGAAATGTATATGAACATTAAGGCTTGTGATAGTATTTGGCTATGAAGTACATGTAATTTGATGATGTTTTTATGTTTAAAGTGTTAAGTTTATTAGTATATGGCTTACTAAGCTTTTGAAAGCTTATTTTGTGTGTGTTTGCATTGTTTTATAGATATCGTGGCTATCGAGAGCTCGGGGATCGTTGAGGATCGTCACCACACTATCAAACTATATTTTGGTGCCTTTTAAAAATGTATATATTAAAGTATGGCATGTATAGGCTAGAAGTATTTGGATATGTTTTGTGAAGTGTATATATTTAGCCATGTGATTTGGCTTGGTTTTGGTGGTGTATAAATGAGTTTTTGGTATGAATTATGTGACGCAATATTATCTATGTGAAGTGTTTTGGATGGCCAAGAGAATTGGTCAATTTGGTAAGTTTTTGGAATGTGCCTAGTATGAAACTTGGTAAGGTTTTGGCATGAGATTTGATTATATGATTAAAGATTATGAAATCATATGTTTCCGTATCATTTTGACTTATGGGGTGACATGTTTTGGTATGTGTTACAAGGATGAATTTGTTATCAATGATATGGCATGAATGTTTAATGTTTTGTGATTGAAATTGGTTGGAAATATGTTGTAAATGTGTTTGGTTTGATGCTTGTAGGTTTGACCCAAATTGGGTGGCAAATTGGCTTTTCAAATGGCCTATTTTTGTCCACACGGGTAGAGACACGGGGGTTTGTCTCAGTCGTGTGCGATAGACGGTCATGTTGCATGGTCGTGTGTCCCTTAGGGTACCCTACGATTTTAAGTCATTCTTGAGCACAGCTAAGGTACATGGGGGTGTGGCTAGCCGTGTGACCCATTCCAGTTTCGACCACAGCCAAGACACAAGGGCATGTCTTGTGGCCGTGTGATTAAGTCAGTATGTATGCCCTGATTTGACACGGTCTAGACACATGGGCGTATCTAATGCCATGTGAGGCACACAGCCTGTTCACACAGGCGTGTGACCTTTGTAACTTTGAAAAATGTTTAATTTTCAAAACAATTTGTATAAGCTCAGATTAGTCCCGACCCCTTTCTAAAGCATGTTTAAGGTCTCGTTGACCTATGTAAGGGACTCTGTATTAATGTTTGACTATGATGCAATGATGATTGTGAAATGAATGTTAAATGTTTCGATTTGTCAGGTAATGCCTTCAACACTAGTCCAGCGACAGATACGGGTTAGGGGTGTTACACCGAGCTTAGTGAGAAAAAGATTCACCGGGTTGATTTGATTAGAGAGACCGAAGAGAAAGCTAAAATAATTCACGACAGTTTGAAAGGAGCTTCAGATCGACCGAAATCATATGCAGATTTGAAACGCAAAGATATTGAATTTTAAATCAGTGATAGAGTGTTTCTAAAAGTATCACCGTGGAAGAAAATTCTTCGATTTGGTTGCAAAGGAAAATTGAGTCTGCGATTTATCGGACCGTGTGAGATTATCGAGAGAATTGGGCCAGTGGCTTGTCGACTTGAGTTACCGCCAGAACTTGAAAAGATCCATAATGTATTTCATGTGTCCATGCTAAGATGGTATCGATCAGACCCATCTTACATGATTTCTCCGACAAAGATTGAAACTCAGCCCGATATGTCGTATAGCGAAGAACCGATCAAAATTTTTGCCCGAGAGATTAAAGAGTTAAGAAACAAAAGCATAGCTTTAGTGAAGGTACTTTGGAAAATTCATGATGTTGAAGAGTCTGCGTGGGAACTTGAGGAAGCTATGAGAAAACAATACCCTAACCTATTTTCTGGTAAGATTTTCAGGGACGAAAATTCCTTAGGGGGGAGAGTTGTAATAGCCTGTTTTCAGTGAAATTGGAATAGTTATTTTGGGACCACAAATCTGAAGTCAAAATATTTATTTTATTATTATTTTAATGTCTACAGCATGTTAGTAGTGTTGTATAAAAATTTCACTAAGAAATTTTATCGTTTCTATGCTCAATTTGATAAAAATGACTAAATCGCGTAAAGTACAAAAGTTGGGTTCTAATAGCTAAAGGTGTCTAATAGCTATAGAACTATAAAATATAGGTCCTTAAATGGTAATTAGCCCATTAATAAGTTAGTGGATGATAATGGCTTGGCATTTATTAAAATAAATTGTAACAGCCCAATTTCGGTGAGGTTGGAACAGTGGTTTCATAACCATAAATCTGAGTTAAAAATAAAACTAAAAATAATTTTATTTTATGGTTGGCATCATGATAGGAAGGTCACATGAAAATTTTAATACGAAAATTTTATCGATTGTGTGGTTAATTAGGTAAAGGACTAAATTGCATAAAATGCAAAAGTTGGATTCTAGTAGCTATAGGTATCAAATAGCTATGGAATTCAAAAATTAAGGTCCTTATATGGTATTTAGACCATTGAAGAGCAGTTAGTAGATATTTTAATGACTCATCCATGGAAAAATTAGAAAAGGCTAGGGACTAAATTGAAAATCACTAAAATTAAAAGATGAAAATTAAATAAAAAGAAATATTCATCTAATTTCATATCATCTTCCCAAAAATTTCTATGGAAACCCTAGGAGAGAGGAAGACAACTTACCAAGCTTGAAAAGATCCAGAAAGACCAACTACGGAACCAGATCGAGGAAAGCAAAAGGTTTCGGATTAGTTGAAATTTAAAAACGAACCACTTTCAAGGTAAGTTCGTGTAACTTAAAAATGTATGTTAATATGCTTGAATTGAATTGTATGATTGTGTTGTTATGTGTTAGATGATATATACATAATGATATAATTTTAAGTTGTGTAATATGGACAACTTATCGTGTTCCGGTAGAATGTTAAATTTTTGATGGGTTGAAAATAATAGTGCATATGTTACAAATAGAATTTAGCCCGGACGGGTAATTCTAATGTAATCCCTCTTGAGTTAGGTTAAAAATTTGATTTAGCCCAGACGGGTAATCTATATTAAGCTCTTTAGAGCATATGCTACGGATAGGATTTAGCCTGGACTGGTAATCCTACGGTAAAATGTACAACTCAAGGGTGTGCTTTTTCATTATGTACCCAATGGGTACTTTTGCACATGTGTATATTACCTAAACATCCATCGAGATTTCAATAGTTCTACGGAAAAGACTCTTGAAGAGTGGAAAGGTGAAATTAATGGAAGCTTGTAATGTGATGAGCTCATCTATGTTTACTTGATATTCGTATGAGATTATGTGGCTAACTTGTTTGAATAAGTGTATATGTTTAGGTAACTTACCCAAAATTGATGGAATATGTATTTATGTGTCCTTGTGTTAATAAATAAGATCGGTAAGTTTATTTCCCGTTATACGGACTTACTAAGCATAAAATGCTTACTCCGTTTATTTTTCCCTATTTTATAGTGCTCAAAGCTCACGAAAGTTGGAAGTCGGTCGGAGCAGTCATCACACTATGCACTATCTTATTTTGGTATAAATAGAAACCTCATTTTGGTATAATGGCATGTATAAGCTTAGTTGGCCAATGATGGCTTGTAATGGTTGTTTTGTAACCTAACCATTGCAGTGGCTAATGATGGTCTAAGTTTGGCTATTTTAAAGTGGTGTTTTGATAATCACATAAGTGTTTATTATGAGATGGTTTGATGAAATTGTGTTAGTATATGAGTTTATGACATGAGTAAATTTATATCTATTGATGCATGAGATAATACTATACGATTGATGTCAAACTTCTTGTGAATATGATGTTGGATTGGTGGATATATGCTTGTGAGTTTTAGTGCAGGAAAATGGTAAGTTTTGGGTGACAAATGAGGCTAGGAAATGGCCTTATTTTGTCCACATGGGCAGACACACGGGCGTGTGTCTTAGCCGTGTGTGACACACGGCTTGTCCCATGGGCATGTGGTCCGACCATGTGTCCCCTACATCTTAAAAATGAGAAACAAAATGCTCAGAATTGGGCACATGGGCTGAGACACGAGCGTGTGTCTCAGTCGTGTGGTTGAAACGGCCTTGGACACAGTCGTGTGAAAACTGCACCTAAATTTCGAAAATAAAAATTCACCACACGGCCTAGCACACAGGCATGTGACTTGGCCGTGTGACTTTCATTTTTTTCATGCTTTAAAAGTCAGAGAGTTACACGGGTTAGGGACACGAGCGTATGTAGTACATGGCTTGACCACACGGGCGTTTCCTTAAACCACAAGGGCGTGTGAGCCCTGCACCTAGGAAAATTTTTAGAATTTCGCAAAAAATTTCCTGAGTTTCTAATTTAGTCTCGATTTGATTCCAACACTCGTTTTGGGCCTCGAGGGTCCATATAAGGGACGGTATGTATGATCTCGATAAATGAATAGTAATTTACGTAAATTAATTGAAAAATGTTCTAAATATTTCGGTAATACTCTGAAACCTTATTCCAACGATAGATACGGGTTAGGAGTGTTACATAGATAATGTTTATACAGGTTAATTTTGTAATTGGGTAAATAATGATAATTAAATTAAGTAAATCAAAGTTATCATCTTTCTACTCTTTTTTCAACCAAAATTTCAAACAAAAAAAAAAGCCATAGAAGCTTGCTAGGTTCGGCCTTGGTGTTTTTGTGTGCATGGTATGATTTTTCATCCCCTTTTTAATGGTTTCTATGTTTTTAGAGTCGTTGTAGCTTAATCTAACTATCCCAGGGACTAATTTGCAAAACTGTTAAAGTATTAAGGTTTCACCATTATTGAGTGTGTATGTGTTTTGAAGTTTAATGGTAGATAATGAATGGTTATTATTAGATAAACAACATTTGTTAAATGGTTTTGAATGAAATTGCAAATTAAAGATTAAAATGAGAAAAGTGATAAATTGTATGGTAAAAGTGTGAAATAATGAAATGTGTGGGCTGCTATGATTATAGGTGAAATTCAGCTAGCATGGGTGTGGACTCAATTGCATGAATTTGCATTTTTATGAGCTAGGGACTAAATTGTAAAGAATTCAAAAGTTTAAGGGCAAAATAGTATTTTTTCCATAATAAGAATATTGTATTAAATCGAATAGAATGATATTTAAACAAGTTAAATTTGATTATATAAATCAAGAAAAGCAACGTTCAGAAATAGATCGGGGAAAAACAAAATAGTGGATTGATTGCTCGATTTTTTCATTATTAATTCGAGGTAAGTTCGTATGTTTAATAAGCATTTAATTACATATGTTTTAATGCTAAATTGATATAATTGTGATGATATGATACTATAGAAATTCTCGATGAGTTATCGGTAATGTATTAATCCCGTTTGA
Source organism: Gossypium longicalyx (assembly GCA_025698465.1). Lineage (NCBI taxonomy): Eukaryota > Viridiplantae > Streptophyta > Magnoliopsida > Malvales > Malvaceae > Gossypium > Gossypium longicalyx. The sequence goes on from CM046997.1 coordinate 82,897,595, forward strand.
ATCGTAGGAATAGATTAGGATACAAATGACATGTCATTAGGGGTTACCGTGTTTTGGGTGCTGGTCCGTACGTTCTACCAGTGGATGAGTTTTTAGGCATGTGTTGCTGTTACTCGTCAGCTTCTGTGAGCAGCACCGTGTAGCTGCGTCTTGATCGTCAGCTTATGTGAGCAAACTCGGTGATAGCTCGAGAGTGAGCATTTATATAAGGTATGAGTTGAGATGGTTTCGGCCATGTATTGGCACTTAGTGTGCGAGATTCTACAGTATCTGTTATTATTCCAAATGGTTCAACGGGTATATTGATAGTATGAAAGAATAAGAGATCGATATGTATCATTACAGGTATGTATGTGAATCATAAAAGCATTGAAGCTATGAAATTTGGGAACTTTATGTCTAACCTTATGGATGAATATGTGTTAGGTTTGTGGATTAAATTGAGTTGCATTATGACATGTTTAATCAATTAAATTATGATTATTTGGTAAGTTGTACTTATTAGCCATACGAGCTTACTAAGCTTAATTGCTTATTTTGTTTATTTTCCGTGTTTTATAGTGATTTGGAAGCTCTCTCGTTTTGGAAGTTGTCGGAGATTGCATCACACTATCGAACTCTTATTTTGGTACTTTTGAACTTTTTGTATTTTGGTTATATGGCATGTATAGGTCTTTTAGCTATGGTAACCTTTATGTCTTGATGAATTTTGGCCATTTGAATTGGCTTGTAAGTTGTTATATATCTTGAAACGTTTATATGTAAATATGGTATTATGAAATATGGTTCTTCTCATTTTGGTATGTATTTGGATTTGCCTTGGAAATGTCTTAATTGTATATTGGTATTTTGAGTACAAAATAATTGAACTTGAGAATTGGTATGTATGTTGAATTAGGCACAAAGTCTAATAAGCGAGTTTTGCAACATCCCGAATTAGGGCCTAGTCGGGACAGTGGTTTTGAGACCACAAATCTGAGATAGAAATAATTATTTTCTGATTATTATGAGGTCCATGATTTGAATACATGCTTGTGTGAAAATTTCATGAATAAATTATATGCATAAAACGTCCAATTGAACTTTAGGGACCAAATTGAATAAGATGTAAAACTTGTGTTCTAGAAGCTTTTTGTAATGCCCCAAAAAAGTAAAGTCTTTCATTTTTTATTATATGTCACAAATTTCATGTTTTCCTTAATGGCTAGGTGATTTGGGTGTGTTTTGGAGTGTTTGGGAAGTCTTGGGTTCAAGCTCCGGCTTTTGCAAAATTTTTTATTTTGCTCTTAAAAGAATCTGGGTACTGATTCGTGGGCTTTATAAATAGCTGTGGTTGTTTTGTGTCACAAAAAGCCTTGTGGCTAAGTGGCAAGTGGCGTGTGGAGCATCTAAGGGGGCATGGGCTCGAATCTGAGGTAATGCAAAAGGGATTTTATTTTATGTCTCTGTGGCGTGAGAGGTGGAGTTGGACTAGAACTCTGTGGTTGAGTTGGTCATAAGAATTTGAATTGAATTTGAATAGGAGGTGGGAGTGATTTGTGGAGTGAATTGTGGAGAGGATTAGGGAAAAAATAGTGGAGTGTGGGTGGAAAGGTGTTGGCTGAATTTGAGGCTCTTTGGGGATGTGCATTAAACACTTTGGGGAATTTTCTATTTTCTTTTGGTGGTGCCGAATAGGTATAGGAACAATAGAGCTTTTCATTTTGTTTTCGGTAATTTCCTTTTGATTTTTTCCTGTGTCCTCTTTTTGTTTTTGGTACGTTGCTGACCATTCGGGTCTTTCTTCTCTTCACCTTATTTCCCGATTGTTGTTGCCAAATACAAGTGAGTGTGTGCCAAACTCTCTTCTAAACCTTTTCCCTTTCTTCTTCACATTTCTTCTTTGCCAAATTGGCATTCTTCTTCTCCTCTTTTCTAAATCGAATACCTCTTTCCCTATAGCCGAACCTTGCCTTGTTCCCTCAAACTTGTTCTCCTCTCCCTCAACTGTTTACTATGGCTGAATTTTGATAAGGTATCATCGCCTCTTAACTCTCTTTCCCTCCTTATATTTACATCTTGGCCAAATCCCATCTTATTCCTTTGTTTTATTTCCAGTTGGTGAGTGTGGTGATCAGTTGAGCGAGACGCTCGGTTCTCTTCTCTCACTTAAGTGTTTTGTGTTTGGCCGAGTATTGTAAGGTAAGCCCTCAATGTCACTGTTTTCCCTTTCAGCTTTCGGGTTGGTTACTTTGTTGAACCATCTGCTAACTTCTCTCTTATTACCGAATACCACCTTTTATCTACCTTTCTGATTAATTCTTTTCATGCTTCGGTATGCACCACTGTATTAATCTATATCCTGTTCGGTTGTGTGTTAAGTGAGTTTCGTTTGGGGATGTTATTATACATCTCATGCGAGCCTGATATAGGATGGTGGCATCTTTTGTATAGGTAGGATCGAAGGCGATTGACCATTTCTTGAGAATCAAGGGTGTGGCTATTGAGGCCTTTTAGACATAGGAGTGTTCAGAGTGGGGATTGATTCCAATCGTATTAGGTGTGTATTCACACCACTATGTTACTGTGAATCGGCAAAAGCCGAAAAGTCAAAAAGCTAAACTTCGACATTTGAGGCCTCAGAAGCGTGCGAACGCTCGTGTGGTAAATCGAGCCTACAAATCATGGGCGATAGACTGTAGAGGCCACCATGAGCGTTCTTGTGGGCTTGGGCCGTGTGGGCCCAATGGGCTCGTAGGCCCCACACGGACAAAGTTTATGGTAAGTTATAAATAATGGAGTGGGCTATGGAGATCGCATAGTTGCTGCTGAATTTGGGCTAAATGGGTCACACGAGCATGTGGGACTACTAGGGCCCATTTACACTGTTTTGGCCATATGGGTTATCTGAGTCGTTAGAGACAACTCTAGACCTTTTGAAGGGTCGTTATTTGTACCGAGACCCCAAAATTAGTTAAATGATCGAAATACCCCTGAGGGGTAAAATTACTATTTTACCCTTAACTGATGAAATGACCATTATACCTCTAGTGGTAGGTTAATTGATGTGTGTATGGCATTTATATGATTGGTTTTGAGTATAGCATACTGCATACACATAATATTTATGACACAACATATTGCATGGGGTTGGGTTACTAATTTGGAGGAAGTATTGTATTATTGGCTTTGCCACATAATTACTACTCTGGTGGCTTTGCCACGTTTACTGTTATTAGCAACATTGCTACGTTATTGTTAGCAGCTTCACTGCGATGTTGGTGTGTTGGCTGGGTGGGTCGATTTAATACCCACATGGTGTGTTGGTTGGTACGGGTGGTGTGTTGGTTGGATTGGGGTTGGGTGGGTTACATGACCTGCATCGCATCTTGTTACTAAATAGGGTTCGGACTCGCATCATTATCGCATGCATTATCTCATCGTTGATCGATAGGGGATTACAGACTGAGTTTTTGTAAACTCACCCTTTCTTTTGAACTGTACAGGTAATCCAGACGATTTGGTGCTGCGAGGGACTTGGAGGTGGCCACACAACTGCTGTGTCTTACATTTGACTTTTTTTATTTTAAATTTCACTTTTGGGTTTTTAATTTTGTAATAAGGCCGTTTGTGGGTTTTAATTTTTAATTGGGCTTTGGATTATACATTTTTAAAACTGCTAGTTTAGGTAAAGACGAGTTTTTAAAACAATTATTATTTTCTAAAACACGCGTTTTAAACTTCATCGACTTAAAAAGCTTCTGCGATTATCAATCAATTTAATATAACATTGATGGTTAATAAGATAAACGTTTTGATGAGAACTTTTATTAAGTAGTAATAAAAAGGTTTCAAACTCAATAACGGATTTTTACTGAAGGGATCAATTTACGAAAAACACTTTGATGTAAGGTAAAGACGAGTTTTTAAAACAACTATTGTTTTCTAAAACACGCGTTTTAAACTTCATCGACTTAAAAAGCTTCTGCGATTATCAATCAATTTAATATAACACTGATGGTTAATAAGATAAACGTTTTGACGAGAACTTTTATTAAGTAGTAATAAAAAGGTTTTAAACTCAGTAATAGATCTTTACTGAAGAGATCAATTTACGAAAAACACTTTGATATGACACGCCATATTCGGCCATAACGTCTCGGTCGGGTTTGGGGTGTTACACTTTTAGCATGAAATTGCTTTAGATTATAAATTAGAAGGTCCTAATTAGCAATTTGACCAATTTTTAAAATTTTGGACAAAAATGGACATGCATAGAAAATTTTTGAAAGAAAGACCCTAAGGGCATTTTGGTCATTTGGTAATTAAAAGAATAAAAAGGGAAAATCAAAGCAAAAATGTGCTCATCTTCTCCATGCTAGGCCGAAATTCTCAAGACACCATATCTAGGGGTTTGTTCAACTTTCAAGCTTAATTGTAAGTGCTCTCAAGCCCCGTTTTTAATGTTCTTTAAATTTTTGAAGTCTTTGTAGCTTGATTTACCTATTTCCACCCTTACTTTAAAGTATGGTTTATGTATGAAAATTTACCCATGTGTGACGTGCATGTATTTTGATGATTTATGGAGGAATATGAGAGTTTGGTGTGTGATAAACATCTTTTACTAGGTGATTTTTCATGAAAACTACTAAAAAGGACTAAATTGAAAAAGGTGTAAAATAAGTGATAAAAATCTATTTTTGATGAAAATATGGGTTGTTATGAGTATAATGAAAATTCGGCTAGGCTTGGGTAATAAAGAAAATGCATGCATTTCATTTTACGAGCCTAGGGACTAAATTGTAAATAAGTGAAAAGTTAAGGGTAAAAAGGTAATTTCATCAAAGTATGAATTATGGATTGATTTGGACAATGTGATCATTAAACAAGTTAAATTTGGCATTATAGATCAAGAAAAAGTGATACGAGTCTTGATCGAGGAAAGAATAAAGTTTTCGAAGAAGAGGCTCGATTATCATCATTTTATATCGAGGTAAGTTCATATGCAAAATATATGGTGTTGTGGCATGTTTTTAATGTTTTGATATTATGTGATAAATGGTTTCTTGTTGTTATGAGTTATATGTTTATTGGTTGTTATGAAAGCATAAATGATATTATGGCCGTTACATACGACATCACGAGCAAGTACGACAAAGTTACCGTGGACAAGTGAAGAAAACCATGTTTAAACCTTAGGAATAGTCTAGGATACAAGTGATATGTCACTAGGAAATAAGAAATCCGAACTCATTGAGCAGTTTGGGTTCGTGATATATATGTGTGACCTCTGAACTTATTAAGTGGTCTAAGTTCATGATGTACGAGGCACATGTGATTTAGTTCCGGGTACTGGTCTTGTGTGTCCTACCGGTGGCTAGGTAGTCTTGAGTGGTTCAGATACCTGACAGCTTGTGTGAACAGTCCGTGTAGTTACACCTTGACCGATAGCTTATATAAGCAAGCCCATGAGTAGCTCCTTAGCGAGCGTTACATGTTATCAGGTAGCTTTGGCTACAAATGTATATGTGGCACTTATGTGCAAGTTTTTCGTGTATCCGATAATATTCCGAGTGTTCAACGGGTAATGTAATGAATAAGGTGATGAAATTCCCAATGAGGGCATGTTAAAGAAGGTAAGGTCATAAGATATATTATGGGTAAGTATAGGTATGTACACTAAACTATCGAGCAATGCCTTGATAAAGGATGATTTGTGATGAGAAAGTATATATATATGAACACTTGATAAATAATTCAAAATGCTTGAATAATAAGAAATCTTTATGGTTAAGTTATATGTCTTTGTATGATAATTGCTTACTATCATTTCATATTTTTTGCATGTGGACTTACTAAGCTTTAATGCTTACCCCCTTTCCTTTCCATCCTTTGTAGTTCTGCCAAGCTAGCTCAGGGATCGGAAGCTGTCGGAGTATTCGATCACACTATCAAAAGAATATTAGGTATAGTGAATTTGATAACTTGAGTATGGCATGTACAGGGAACTTGGTTATTTTGTGATATGTGTCATGCAAATTTGGCCAAGTTGTAAAGGCCTCTAATGTTGATGATTCATTTTGTAATGGCCATGTGATATGGCTTATATTTGATCATTGGGTTGTAATTTAATTACCCATGCATGCATGTGCTAATGCCTTGATGATGTGATATGTTATTGCTTGGTGAATGAATGATGAGGCGTGGAATAGATGCTAGGAGATAAGAATTTACTTAATGACTTAAGATGATCATGGTCATGAATATGTATTATGAAATTTGGATAACAAATTTGATTATGCATAAAATTGGTGTGGAATGCTTCTAAATGGCGTAACTAATTGAATATGCATTAGGATGATATTTTGAAGACATGAAAATGCCATGGAATTGGATATTGAGTATTTAAATATGCTATGTTGCATGCTATGAAACATGTTTGAGAGTGTGGATGAGTGAGGGTGGCAATTGGCTTAGAAAATAGCCTCTAAATTGTCCACACAGGTACACACACAGGCATGTGTCTAGGCCGTATGTGACACACGGTCTGCCCCACGGGCATGTTGTAGAGCCGTGTGTCCCCTATACCCTAGTTTTACAAGTTAGTATGCCCAGTAGTAAACACATGGGCGTGTGTCTTGGCCATATGAGAGGCACGACCTACCCATACAGGCGTGTGCTCTAGCCGTGTGAAGTCTACACCATTTTATGAAAAATTCATTTCTTTATAATGTACCACACGGTCTGGACAACAGACGTGTGATATGGCCATGTGACCTTATTTTGATGATGATGTTGTAGTCAAAGAGTTACACGGGTTGAGGACATGGGCATGTCCCATGCCACACGGGCGTGTGTGACCACACGGCCTACCCCCACGGGCGTGTGACACTCCAAAACAAGAAAAATTGTTAAGTTGCTCTAAGTTTTTTGAAAGTTCACAGTTTAGTCCCAAACCAACCCTGATGTATGTTTTGGGCCTCGTAGGCCCGTATAAGGGATGACATACATGTGTTTGAATGTTTTTGAATTGGTTGAATTTTTATGGACTAGTTTTACATGTATGTGTATGTTTAAGTTCGATAATGCCTCGTATCTTATCCCAACGTCGAACACGGGTGAGGGGTGTTACATTTAGTGGTATTAGAGCTATGGTTTAGTTAGTTTTCAGACTACGTAGCATGTATTTAAGTCTAGCTATACATGCCATACATATATAATGACAGTGTGATGACTCCTGACAATTTTAAAATGTGTTTTCATAGAGCAAGTGGATCTCGACATGATGCCTCAAGGTATAGATTTTATGAGATTCTGTAACACCCCCTAGCAGTGTTTGACGCCGAAATAGGATACGAGGCATTACTGAACACATACACAACCATTCATGCAAAAACGTAACATGATTAGCTAGACTTACAAATCATAATCAATATGAGCCACCTCTCATGGCCATATGCAATAGCTCGATATAGGCCAATACATTTAACCAAATCATAATAACACATGCCATAGAACTAGGTCCCTATACATGCCACTCACTTGATATTTCTAACATATGTATCAATACTCCAAAGGTATTGGCTTGATAGTGTGATGTTGCCTCCGACGATCTCCAACCCCGAGCTGACCTGACAACACTAAAAGAAATGGAGAGGGAGTAAGTTTTACGCTTAGTAAGCTCCTATGAAAAATAATAAGCAATGTATTAACATGCAATTTTTCAATTCCTCTCTATTTATTCAAAGTTCAGTTAAGTTATTTTCTCGATTCATGGTCACTAAATTATTTATATCCAGAGCTACGGGACTCTAAATTGAGAACCGCTAATTTTCTCAGAAACTAGACTCAAATATCTTCTTACCAAAAAATTTTCAGAATTTTTGGTCTAGCCAATAAGTACAGTTTATTCTTTAAAGTCACCCCTATTTTGCTGTCTGACAGTTCTGACCCCTCTGCACTAAAAATTAATTACCTCTTCGTACAAGATTTGTATAATGTTCCTGTTTGTTTCTTTCAAAAATAGAATCATTAAATATTTTAATATTATAAATTATAACCCATAATTATTTTTGTACAATTTTTAATGATTTTCCCAAATCATAACAGGGGATTCTAAAATCATTCTAACTCTGTCTTACAAAATTTTAAATATCTCATAATATGAATTTCTTTTGCTTACACCGTTTCCTTTATATGAAAATATACTCAATAAGATTTTATTTCATATCTTATTCAACTTATAATTCAATTTTCACCATTTTTGGTGATTTTTCAAAGTCACACAACTGTTGCTGTCCAAAACTGATTTATTTCTAAATTTCACTCTTTCATGTTTTCTTTGTAGTAACTTTCATTGTAACACTTACTCCATTCCATCTTACCGAAAGTTCGCTCAACTATCGAGCACATTGCTCATAGTTTTCCACAAACATATACCTACACTTATTCATCACATGGTCATGTTTTATTTTCACTTAGTTGATTTCCCGTTGAACTCATCAGAATAATAACAGATACACGGTTGCCTGCGCATTTCACCACCCTTGTAACCGAAGCTATCTGTACGCGTAGTAGCCTGCACTTAGTACTACACATGTGACCAACAACCCGGTATGCATAGTAGCCTGCACTTAGTACTACACACGTGATCGAAGTTGTTGGGTATGCATAGTAGCCTGCACTTAGTACTACACATGCAACCTAACTATCTGGTACACGTAGTAGCCTGCACTTAGTACTTACACGTGACCTAACCATCTGATACACGTAGTAGCCTACACTTAGTACTACACACATGATCGAAGTTTTCAGGTACGCATAGTAGCCTGCACTTAGTACTACACATGTGACCTAACTATTTGGTACACGTAGTGGCCTGCACTTAGTATTACACACGTGACCTTAAACCATCTTAAGCACATAGTAGCCTGCACATAGTACTACACATGTGTTCTCACAATGGATCATTCGTATCATTTCTATTTCGAAGGTTCAACCGGGAAATTCCTTACTTTTCAACATTTAACAAATTCATTCATAGTATATTTCGATTCATAATTTACATCAAATGATCATTCTATAGGCAGCCACATCTCATATAATAACAAAATATAATATCATAAAAAGAATTGATATATTATTTATATACAAACTTACCTTCCTTTTCACTCTTTCAAAAGTTATCCAACTTAATAAAACATCATGTTATATCAAATTCTCAATATATTCAGCTATAGCAAGCCATCAATGATTGAACCATCAAACAATTCATGTGCTACTAGTCATATATCATTGTTCTCACAAATTTTATATATCATTCCTTCATCACTTTTCAATATATTAAATCATGTCATTCGTGCAATAATAATATAGAATTTTCAATTCAAATATAGCATTGCAATATTATTGACACACGAACTTACCTCGGTACCAAAATAGCAAAAAGGAACCTAATCGTCGATTCTCCATTTTTCACCCGATCTAGGTCTAATCCTTATTTTTCTTGATCTATAATATCACCTTTAGTCCAATTATTAGTCACATTATTTAATATGATCCAAAAATCATATTTTGGAAAATTACGTTTTTTCCCCAAAACTTTGTTAAAATTATGCTTTTACCCCTAGGCTCGTAAAGTGATTTTTATTCAATTTTCTCACTCTATAGGCCTAGCCGTACCATTTTTATAACTATAGAAAACTACAATTCTCATCAAAACACCCTTTTATACCATTTTTACAACTTTTACAAAAATGGTCCTCTTAGACGTTTTCATCGAAAATCGCTTAGTAAAAGTCGTTTATTTAACACTCAACACTCATTTTCTACCATTAGACATCAAAATGCATGCCTGTCACACATGGGTCAATTTTTAAACATGAACCCTAGCTCAAATTAATGGTAGAAATAGATAGATCTTGTTACGGGGTTTGCCAAAACGTAAAAATTATTAAAAACAGGGCTAGAACGGACTTACAATCAAGCTTGGCAGCTTTAAGAACCCTATCCATGGTTTCCCTATGCAATTTTCTGCCAAGAGGTTGAAGATGGACAAAAATTGGCTTTTAATTTTGTTTTTAATTCATTTTAATAACTAAATGACCAAAATACCCTTAATGAAAAAACTTTGGAAACATGCCTAACCATGTTCATTTTTGTCCACCAACTTAACCAATGGTCTAATTACCATATAAGGACCTCCAATTTAAAATTTCATAACAATTGAACACCTCTAGCATGTAGAAATCAACTTTTACACTTTTTACGATTTAGTCCTTTTGACTAAATTGAGTGCCCAAACGTCAAAATTTTCAAACGAAATTTTCACGAAATAATTTCGTGAAATTGTATACCATAAAAATATAATAAAAATAAAATTTTCCTCATCGTATTTGTGGTCCCGAAACTACTATTCTGACTAAGCCCAAAATCGGGATGTTACTGTAACACCCTATACCTGTAACCCACACCAGGGTGGAGTACAGGGCGTTACCTATCTTGATCTTATGCATACAACCAATCTCAAGACACTGAGACTCGGTCCAATTTAAAAAATTTTCAATTTCTACTTTAAATTTCTTATTATGGGCCTACGAGCCCCAATTCAACTGTCGAAAATTAATCGGGACCATTCCAGGCCCTTAAACCATCCTTAAGAAATCTGCCTTTAAAACAAGGCACACGCCTGTGTGGAAGGGTAACACGCCCGTTTGACCATATCGACATAGTCGTACTGATAGCCCGTGTGGCTTTAAAACAAGGCACACGCCCGTGTGGAAGGGTAACACGCCCGTTTGACCATATGTGGCTAACACGGGCCTCAACCATGTAGAATTAATTTCAAATTCACACCTATAGGGGTTTTCACACGACCAGACACACGCCCGTGTCAATGGCCTGCGTCCTTCACACAGCCATGACACGCCCGTGTCTTAGCCCGTGTGTAAAAACCTGGGTATTCTGTTTCTGACGTCAGCATCCCCAAAATGTCACACGGCCTTGGCACACGCCCGTGTACTAGGCAGTGTCCTCCACACGGCCGTGTCACTGTCCGTGTGTTTATTACCAGGCATACTGACTTTAAATTTTTACGTGCTGGGGACACATGGCCAGACTACATGCCCATGGGGCTGACCGTGTGTAACACACGGCCTAGACACACGCCCGTGTGTCTACCCGTGTGGACAATATGAGGCTATTTACCAAGCCTCATTGCCACCCTTGCATACATATTTTCATACAAATACCAAAAAATACTAAAACAAGCATAATCTCTATAATCAAAGTAGCCACAATAGACATTCATTCAACCATAAAGATGCATCTTCTATAAACTCAAAATGAATGTTAGCCATCATTCAAGGCTTAATGCAAAATGTGGGATCTATCCTAAGCCAACACATTTAGCCAATTCTCAAAGACACAAAATAATAAGGTCTAAGTCCTATACATGCCATATTCAAAAATATAAATCCAACTATACTAAAGCTTTCAGTTAATAGTGTGATCAATATCTCTGACTTTCGGTGATCCTTGAGCTAATTAGGTGGCACTGACAGAAAAGGGAAAAGAAAGGGAGTAAGCATAAAGCTTAGTCAGTTGCATATAAATAAGTATACCACAACATTTATTCATAATCAATATGCTCGTAACACCAAAGTAGGCATAGGTGTAACTTACTCACTACCATCCATACAAGTCATATTTTATATATATTGAGCTCATATCTCATACGTACCAATTAGGTACATGTACCATTCACAACACGGTTATACTTTCCTCATTAGTTCAAAAACATAACATTCACCATTGAACCATTCGGAATAACACCGAGGATTCATTAAGCCTCAGACATGGGTAAGGTGTCGATGCCATGTCCCAAACATGGTCTTACACTGGCTCATATCTCAAGTCAATGCCATGTCGCAGACATGGTCTTACACTGACTATCATCTCATAGACAATGCATGTCCCAGACATGTCTTACACTGGCTTACGTCTCGAGGTCGATGCATATCCCAAACATGTCTTACACTAGCCCTCGTCTCAATACCGATGCGATGTCCCGGACATGGTCTTACATTGGCTCTCATAATGTGGCTGATGCATGTCCTAGACATGTCTTACACTAGCTCACATAAGTGACCCTAATGTCACGGCATGAATATCCAGTTTATTTCCTATGTTCAACGAGAACTCTACTATCTCTATTATCATCATACTTTCTTAATTCTACAATCAAGCAATTAATGCTATTAAATTTAAATGCAATTCGACACACACATTAGCAATGTAGTTGTATTATTTATATACAACTTACCTCGGATTACAAAATACACACGACTAGTCAGTTTAGTCAATTTGCTTGGCCTTCCCCCGGTCTAGGTTTGGATTCGATAAATCTTGATCGATAATAGCAAAATGCACTCATTTAGTCACTAAACATAATTAGGCAATCTAAAATTCACATCTTAGGTAAAATGACCATTTTGCCCCTAGACCTTGGCAAAATGATTGTTTTACCCCTATGCTTGAAAATCAATTTTTATCGAATTTATTCGTATCTCAAGCCTAACCAAACTCTTTTCAATCTTATAGCAACCCAAAATTTTCACTATTTCACACTCTTATCACCTATTTTGCAAATTATGCAAAATAGTCCCTTTAGGTGTTTTCATGCTAACACCCTTCACAAAAATTATTTATAACACAACTAGGACTCATATTATTCCATAAAAACTCAACAACTACCACAAATCCATTCATGTAAAACCCTAAAATCTTAATCAATTTGTAAAATAGACCTCTCATTTGAAAGCTCATGCTTCAAGGGTCTCAAAAATACAAAAATCATCAACAAAGGACATGGAAAGCACTTACTTATGAGTCAACTAAGTGCCTGATAATTTTGAGCTTCCAAACCCCTTTTAATGGCTGGTTTTTGGTGGTGTATAGGAGAAGAAAAGAAAAGATGACAACCTTTCTTTATTTTAATCAATTTGCTAATGTCATCAAAACCTAACACTTTGACTAATTGATTTCCTTGTCTCATGGTTGGCTATGCTTTCTTTTAAGGGTACATTTTCCCTTTAAATACCCCCAATTTTGGTTCTCTAGCTATTTGACACCTTTAGCTATTAATCTAGAACATTTACATTTTATGCGATTTAGTCCTTTTACGCAATTGGGCTCACAAATGTCAAAATTAACTCACCAATTTTTTCATAGACTACTATATACATGCTAGAACATAAAAATAATAATAAAATAATCTTTTGAACTTTATATTTATGGTCTCGAGACCACTGTTTTGACTAGGCCCTAAATTGGGCTATTACAGTTACAGATTCTCTAGAACACCAGTTGATAAAATTTGAAAGCAAGGTGCTGAGGAATTTAGGGAAAATGCTAATGAAGACCCTAAGAGAGTAGAGTTCTGGTTAGACAATTCGATAAGGGTATTTGATGAACTATCCTATACACCCGAGGAATGCCTAAAATGTGTCATATCCTTATTGAGAGATGTAGCATATCACTGGTGGAGAATGTTGATATCCGTGGTACCCCTAGAGAGGGTTACTTGGGAATTATTTCAAGAGAAATTCTGAAAGAAGTATATTAGTGAACGGTTTATCGACCAGAAGCGTAAGGAATTTTTGGATTTGAAATAAGACTGTGTGACAGTTAATGAATATGAGAGAGAATTCGTCTGACTCAATAAGTACGCTCGGGAGTGTGTATCCTCTGAGGCTAAAATGTGTAGAAGATTTGAAGATGGACTTAATGAGGATATTAAGACGTTGGTAGGCATTCTTGAGTTGAAGGCATTTGTAGTACTTGTCGAACGGACTTGTAAGGCCTAAAAACTGATTAAAGAAAAGAGGAAAGCTGAGTCTGAGGCTCGAGACACAAGAAAAAGATACACGAGTAAGTCATTTCCATCTCAGTCTAAGAAATCTAGAGAGATGTACTCCCGTTCACATGTGTCAGCTAGACATTCATACGGGAACTGTAGAAAGCAAAATTCAAGTTTTAGATCTCAGGCTACATCTGTAGCAAGCGTGGGTAATGCTAAACCTTTCAAAACCAAATGCCAGTAATGTGGTAGACACCATTCTGGCAACTGTAGGGTGAGTGACGGAACTTGTTTTAGATGTGGTTCTTCAAACCACTATATTAAAGACTGCCCCAAAATGGTAAAGAAAGAAAGATCTTAGAATCCAAGACCAAGTGGCACAGCTTCTAGGGGAAGACCCTCGAGAAATGCCAGGAATGGGTCTGGAAGTAAGAATGTGACAAGAGATACAGCTGTGAGGTCTGAAGCTAGAGCTCTGGCCAGAGCCTATGCAATAGGCGTACGTGAGGATGCAACTTCTCCTAATGTAATCACTGGTATTTTCTCTCTCTATGATATTAATATTATTGCTTTGATAGACTCTGGCTCTACTTATTCGTATGCGTGTATGAAATTGGTATATAGTATGAATATACTTGTTGAGTCTACAGAATTTATGATTAAGGTGTCGAACCCGTTCGGAAAGCATGTGATAGTTGATAAAGTATGTAAGAAGTGTCCTTTGATGATTAGAGGTTATTATTTTCTGCCGACTTGATATTGTTACCGTTTGATGAATTTGATGCCATACTGGGTATGGATTGGTTAACACTACATGATGCTATAGTGAATTGTAGACAAAAATTTATTGAAATGTAAAAATTGTGAGATTCTTTGGGTTGAATCAGATGATGCAAATAAGTCACCAATTGTAATTTCTTCGATGTCTGCTCGAAAATGTATGAGAAAAAGGTATGAAGCTTATTTGGCATACATATTGAATACAAAGGAATTCAAATTGAAGATTGAACCAGTGCCAGTTGTATGTGAGTATGCGGATGTATTTCTCGAGGACTTGCCAGGTTTGCCTCCAATTAGAGAAGTTGAATTCGACATTGAGTTAGTGCCAGGGACGGCACCTATTTCTATAACTCCATACAAGATGGCCCCGACTGAGCTGAAAGAATTGAAGTCACAGTTGCAAGAGTTGACTAACAAAGGTTTTCCGAGACCAATTTTTTCGCCATGGGGTGCTCCTATGTTATTTGTGAAAAAGAAAGATGATTCCATGAGATTATACATTTACTGCCGACAGCTCAATAAGGTGACAATTAAAAACAAGCACCCCCTGCCAAGGATTGATGACCTGTTCGATCAATTGAAAGGGGCAACATGGTTCTCTAAGATAGATTTGAGGTCCGGATACTACCAATTACGAGTTAAAGAGTCGAATGTGCCTAAGACTACTTTTAGAACGAGGTATGGCCACTACGAATTTCTTGTTATGCCATTTGGATTAACAAATGCTTCAGTTGTGTTTATGGACTTAATGAACTGAATATTTTAGTCATATTTGGACAAGTTTGTTGTGGTATTCATCGATGATATTCTGATATATTCTAGAAATGAGGCAGAGCATATTGAACACTTGAAAACTATTTTGCAGACTTTGAAGGACAAACAGTTGTATGCTAAGTTCAACAAAAGCAATTTTTGGCTTCAAGAGGTCAGATTCTTTGGCCATATTGTTTCAAGTGATGGTATCCAAGTTAATCCTAGTAAGATTTCTACTATTGTCAAATGGTACAATTCTAGCAGAGTTGAGGGCTAGACCGACTTTTCTACAACAGATTTGTGATGCTCAGAAAACTGATAAAGAGATACAAGCAAAGAAAGCTTAGTGTGAGTTGAACAGTGAACCAGAATTTTAGAGAGACTCCGATGGTTGTTTGAGGTTCCATGGTAGAATTTGTGTACCGAAGAATACCGAGTTAATTCAGAGTATTTTGCATGAGGCTTATAACGGGTGTATGTCAGTTCACCCGGGTAGCACGAAAATGTACAAGGATTTAAAGAAAATGTATTGGTGGAATGGTATGAAAAGAGATATATCTAAATCTGTATCGAGGTGTATTATTTTTCAACAAGTAAAAGCCGAACACCAGGTACCTTCATGTTTACTTCAGCCTATTTTGGTTCTCGAATTGAAATGGGACCGAATTACTATGGATTTTGTGACAAGTTTTCCATTGACACCAAGAAAGAAAGATGTCGTTTGGGTGGTAGTCGACAGGTTGACTAAATCAGCTCATTTTATACTGGCACACACTGGTTATTCACTTGATAAGTTGGTTGAATTGTATGTTTCTGAAATTGTAAGACTTTATAGAGTACCTTTGTCAATTATTTTGAATAGAGATCCGAGGTTCACATCATGATTTTGGAAAAAGTTGCAAGAGGCTTTGGCCACAAAACTGAATTTTAGTACCACTTTTCACCCACAGACCGATGGGCAATTTGAGAGAATAATTCAGACACTTGAAGATATGCTCAGGTGTTGTGTTATTGAGTTCCAAGGTAGTTGGGAAAATCATCTACGCTTGGTCGAATTTGCTTACAACAATAGTTATCAGTCGAACTTGAAGATGGCACCATATGAGGCATTGTATGGACGTAAATATCGTACACCTTTGTACTGGACTGAACTTAAGGAGAATAAGATTCATGGAGTTGATTTGGTTAATGAAACCGAAGAAAAGGTGAAGGTAATTCGTGATTGTTTGAAAGTGGCATCGGATAGACAAAAGTCGTACACGGATTTGAAAAGAAAGGAAATTGAGTATCAATTCGGTGATAAAGTATTCTTGAAAGTGTCTCCATGGAAAAAGGTTTTGAGATTCGATAGAAAAGGCAAGCTGAGTCCACATTTTACAGGACCGTATGAGATTACTGAAAGGATAGGGCCTGTTGCTTATCGGTTGGATTTTCCAACTGAGTTATAAAAGATTCACGATGTATTTCATGTGTCCATGTTGCGACAATATAGATCTGACCCCTCACATGTGATTGCTCTGACAGAGGTTGAAATTCACCCAAATATGACTTATGGTGAGGAACCAGTTAAAATTTTGGCTCGAAAAGTTAAGCAATTGAGAAACAAGTGATATGGCTTATATTTGATCATTGGGTTATAATCTAATTACCCATGCATGCATGTGCTAATGCCTTTATGATGTGTTATGTTATTGCTTGGTGAATGAATGATGAGGCGTGGAATAGAGGCTAGGAGATAAGAATTTACTTAATGACTTAAGATGATCATGGTCATGAATATGTATTATGGAATTTGGATAACAAATTTGATTATGCATAAAATTGGTGTGGAATGCTTCTAAATGGCGTAACTAATTGAATATGCATTAGGATGATATTTTGAAGACATGAAAATGCCATGGAATTGGATATTGAGTGTTTAAATATGCTATGTTGCATGTAGTGAAACATGTTTGAGAGTGTGGATGAGTGAGGGTAGTAATTGGCTTAGAAAATAGCCTCTAAATTGTCCATACAGGTAGACACACGGGTATGTGTCTAGGCCGTGTGTGACACTTGGTCTGCCCCACGGGCATGTTGTATAGCCATGTGTCCCCTGTACCCTAGTTTTACAAGTTAGTATGCCCAGTAGTAAACACACGGGCTAAGACAAGGGCGTGTGTCTTGGCCGTGTGAGAGGCACGGCCTACCCATAGGGGCGTGTGCTCTGGCCATGTGAAGTTTGCACCATTTTATGAAAAATTCATTTATTTTTAATGGACCACATGGTCTAGAAAAATGGGAGTGTGGTATAGCCGTGTGACCTTATTTTGATAATGACGTCATAGTAAGAGAGTTACACGGGTTGAGGACACGGTCGTGTCCCATGCCACACGGACATGTGTGACCACACGGCCTACCCCCACGGGCGTGTGACTCTCGAAAACAAGAAAAATTGTTAAGTTTCTCAAAGTTTTTCAAAAGTTCACGATTTAGTCCTGAACCAACCCCGATGTATGTTTTGGGCCTCATAAGCCTGTATAAGGGATGACATGCATGTGTTTGAATGTTTTTGAATTGGTTGAAATTTTATGGCCCAATTTTACATGTATGTGTATGTTTAAGTCCAGTAATGCCTTGTATCCTATCCCGGCGTCGGACACAGGTGAGGGATGTTACAATTTTGATCATGTAGGTAAACTTTGGAGGCATATTGGTATGTTTTTGAATGGTTAATTGTGATACTTATGAACTTTCTGATTGTTGTTATTGAAATTGCATGAATTGGACTTGGATTAGTTTAGTTTGAATGCCTATTGAAGATATGGTCATATGTTATTTGGTATGTGTAGGTTGGAGCCATTTTGGGTGAGAAATAAGGCTTGGAAAATGGCATATTTTTGTCCACACAGGCAGAGACACCGGCGTGTGGCTTAGCCGTGTGTGACACACAGTCAGGTGACACAACCGTGTGTCCCCCAGTACTTCTTTAGAAATCAAGTCAGTAGCTTCACATGGCCCAGCACACGGACGTGTGGCTTGGCCATGTGGCACAAGTCAGTATACCCTCCAGTTTTCACACGGCCTAGCACATGGCCTGGCACACGGGCATGTGGGACCATTTCTAAGGGTACACGGGCTAGTCACACGGGCGTGTGGTTGGCCGGGTGACCTAAGTCAGAGAGTTACACGGGGTTAGAAATGGGCTGGGACACGGCCATGTGATCTTATTTTGAATGTCCACACGGCACAGCCTGGCCACACAGGCGTGTGTCCCCTACACTTTGAAAATTTTCTATGTTTTTCTAAAAATTTATTAAGTATTCAATTTAGTCTCGAACCAATTCTAATGCTTGTTTTAAACCCCGAGGGCTCATGTTAGGGACTATATGATTGTATTTGAATGATTTTTGTTTGGATTTGAGGAATGTATAAGAAATGTATAATTGTTTAAGAAATAAGTTTGATAATGCTCCGTAACTCTATTCTGGCGATGGATATGGGTTAGGGGTGTTACATTTTGAGTTCTCATTCATTAATTTAGTTACACAATGAGGACATTGCTTCATTTTAAGGAGGGAGGTAGGGCAATATTTGCATAAATTTTAATTTTTCTTAAGTATGTTTCAATGTTTATGTAACACCCCTAACCCGTATCCGTCGTTGGAATAAGGTTACGGAGCATTACCGTAAAAACGTAACTTAAAATCATCAATTTCTAAACATTTCATAATTCATAACATAATTCATTCAAACACATGCTTATTATTCAATTCATTCAAACACATGCTTATTATTCCTTATTTGAGCCCTCAAGTCCTTAGAAATGCTTTAGAATCGATTCGGAACTAAACTAGAAACATTTAGAAATTTATGGAAAAAGATGGAAAATTTCACACTGCAGGGGTCACACGGTCATGTGGCTAAGCCGTGTGACTCACACGGTTGAGACACACTCTCGTCTCTCAGGCCGTATGGACATTTGAAGTAGGGACTCACAGCCATGTCCAAGTCCATGTCTGTGCCCAGGTAACTCTCTGACTTGGGTCACACGGCCAAGCCACACGTCCGTGGGCCAGACCGTGTAACTCTTGAACTGGCATCACATCCCTATGTGCCATGCCGTGTAACTGCCTGACTTGTAACCCTTTAAAACATACAGGGGACACACGTCCATGTTGCATGGCCTTGTGTCACACACAACTAAGACACACGCCCATGTCTTAGGCCGTGTGGACAAGAAATAGGCCAATTTCAAGCCACTTCTTTCACCTAATTTAAGCTTACACCTACAAGCCAATTGCACAACCATTCAAGCTTTAAAACATACCTAAAACATGCATAATAAGGCTAATTCAATATAGCATCTTCCATACAACCAATATGCCAAAAGGCCCCTCAACCACAACAATCAAATATACTTAAACATATGCATAATTTAGCCATTCATTAACCATACCTTTCTAATCTATTTCCTTACCAAACTTACTACAATGACCACATGCCAAAATCACATTCAAGCATACTGAATTGGTCATTCAAAATATAACTTTACTTGACCATTTCAACACCAACCATCAAAATATTAGAATGCCAAAAATTCATCAACCATACAACCACATTTACAAGCCATACGTAATGACTATCTCATCAAACACAATTCACTTATACATGCCATTATAACCATGACTTAAAACATCAAAATCCACCAAAATAGTTGTAGGATAGTGTGATAGGTCTCTGATGAGCTTCCAAACTGATCAAGTTTTCGATAACCTATAAAAACATAGAAAAAAAAATAACGTAAGCATATAATACTTAGTAAGTTTGTAATTCATGAACAAAGCCTACCATTTCAGAGCATAATCATAAAATAGATATGATAAATCCAACACAAGCTTGGCACAAGCCTAAGCATCATCAACGTCACAAGTTAGTGCTTAAATCACATAACTCAGCAAAATTCATCACATGCTA
Organism: Gossypium longicalyx; assembly: GCA_025698465.1. NCBI lineage: Eukaryota > Viridiplantae > Streptophyta > Magnoliopsida > Malvales > Malvaceae > Gossypium > Gossypium longicalyx. Next base: position 82,917,921 of record CM046997.1, read on the forward strand.
AGGTAAATTTCATAATCATAATACATATGAATTCATACTTCCATAACATAGCTATACATACCTTGATCATCAATACTTCATATCTTTCCATAATTTCGTAGTGTAATCCCATTGAATCACTTAAAATAATACCAGATACACGAGAAGCTCACACAAAGTGTGCTAACACACGGTCGAAACCATTCATTTCCTTTTCCTTTACATAACCGCTCATACGAGCCACAAATGGGCTTGCTCACACAAGTTGACGGTCAGAACATAGCTACCCGATGCCGCTCACACAAGTTGACGAGTATCCACAACAAATGCTAGAACTCAGCCATAATTAAGACGTTCAGGACCAGCACCCGATACATGGTAACCCTAATGACATGTCATTTGTATCCTATTTATTCCTAAGATTCAAATGGGGCTCGATAGTCATCGTAACATCATTGGATTTTTTGTCAAAGCATAATATGATAATTAAAATAATAGCATTTAAATCAAATACATTAAAACTGTAACACCCCTTACCTGAGTCCAAGGCCGAAACTGGGCATGAGGCATTACCATACTTAACTACATGCATTGTAACACCCCAAACCTGGCCTAGACATTATGGCCGGATCTGCGATGTCACATTAGAGTGTTATTCAAAACACAAATTTCATGAAAATCCATTCTACATAAAAAATTTCTTGGGTTATTAACAAAAATTTAGGATGTATTGTTCATTGTGAAACTCAAGTTGTTTTAGCAACTATTGATTATATTAGATTGTTATTAAACATTCCACAGTGTTTGTTGTGGAAACTCTCAAAATGTGTTGCGTAAGTGTGGTGTTTTCGGGAAAAAAACATTTGTTTATATTTTCTTGAAAATCCAAGTCCTACTACTATCAGGTAAAAATTAAGTAAATAAATCCCCATATTAAAATAAAACTTAAAGAGGCCTTATTACATACCGAAAAACCCAAAATTAAATCTTCAATATAATATATATAAAAAATAATAACTATGTTGAGTGGCCACCCCTGAGTCCTCCGTCGCCTCGATCCATCTAAGCCTGGGGATCTCCTGCACAGTTAACAGATGGGTGAGTTTATGAAAACTTAGTGTGTGAAATCTCATAAAAGCATACAATCAGAGTAACCACAATTTGGGCCTAAGCCCTTCCAGTATCAGTTAGGCCTTAGCCTATTTCAAGATAATGATGGCAGTGCGGACTGAGCCCATTTCGATGATCGATGTAGTAGTGAGGCCTAAGCCTAATAACTTATCAGTATAGTATGCAAACAGAGAATCCTACCCAATCCATCCTCTACACACCATCTTTGTACCAACCCTACACACCATATGGGGATAAAATTGACCCACTCATCCCTACACACCAAGTAGTACCGGTTGCGGCACTAAAAAAAGATTTGCAAAGAAAGTGCGCGATAATAATAGGCTTATAGCCTTTCAGTACACTTCCTCCAAAATCATATATCCCACCCCATGCAATGCAACATAATATAAATGTAAATACAGTAAGAATGGCATGCTCGAACAGACATCACATAGGGGTAAAACCGTCATCTTACCAAAATAAGGGTCCAGGTACACTTACCGGCCCAATAGTAGGTCCACGGTCGTCTTGAGTGGCCCGTGCAACCTTAACAGTCAATCAATGATAATGGGCCTACAGCCCATATTGCGAGCCCACATGGGCCCACACGCTCGTATGGCCCACAGCCCAGAAATGGCCTTAGCTGTGTGGTCTACACAGCCTGGCCCCATATTTACCACACTTTTGTGTGACTTTCCCGTGGGGGGTCCACAGGCCCATTGGGCCTATATGGCCCAGTTCGACCCAAAATGGCCCTATATCATTTCAACCCATGAAAACGCCCATGGCCGTCTCATCGACTGCACGATCATGTTTTATCATATAGCCCGCCATACGGGCGGGTGTCGACAGTTCTTTTCAGCTTTTCGGCTTTTTCCGTTTCATATTTAATGGTAGTGATGCACACACTTGTTTTCGAAGTGTGTATCTCTCCAAAGAGTTCCCCAACCTACATTCATTCAGAATATTCCGTTAGACGCTCGATACTAGGGTTAATCACCCTTTTCTAACCCCAACTTAAGATAACATCCAAAACTTGCCTTGGTTGAAAGAGTGCAATTAGCCCTGTTGAACCGTTTACGAAGGCTGATTTGTCCTCCTAATCGAATAGTTGCATTGACAGGGAAACCCATTAACAATGAACACATAAATACATGACTTGAAACTATATAATGGCTTATTGATCACACAAAACCCAGGTTAGGGGAAAATAGAGCAATCGACCAACATCCCTCAAAACAAGACATGCACTAGTTGACCACAATAGTCGAAAATAGGGTTACCTTGATCGAGTGATGAGGGACAAGTTTCGACTGCTTCAGTATCTACTAACAAATCCTTCACTTTTTGAGTAGTTCTAGAACCCAAAAGAATCACCACACCTAAGAAAAGGAAGATGAGAATTGGCCAGAAGGTAAAAGAGTATTCGGCCTTAAACAGTGCAATAATACTTACCGCTTTGTCAAAGTACACCAAAAAACTGCAATGAGAAGGAGTAATCGGCCTGGCTACCAAATAGGAAAAGACCATAAGTAGAACGGTTTGAAGGATGAAAAAGAAGAAGGGAAACAAGGGGTGTATAGTCACAATAGTAGATGAACTCAGAAAATCCCAAGAATTGAAAGAGAGAGAGATGATGATGTATTTGGCCAAGGAGAAAATATTTGGGGAAAAGAGAAAGACTAAAGGAAACAGGGAGCAATTGCCCAAAACCGAATAAAAGAAATAAAGAGTCGGCCTTGACAACAAAGTGGCAAGGGGAGGAGGAAGAATTGAAACACCAGAATCGAAAGATGCCCCAAGAACAAAAGTAGTATTCGGTTTTAAAAAGAAAGAGTGTGAAGCTTCAGAATTTTGCCAAACTCGAAAACACCAAAAGAAAGAGAGAAAAACCTAGCAAGAAAACCCTCAGCTCCAATTGGTTTCCAAAGCCAAAAGAAACCGAATAAAAATGTGCCAATACACCCCAAAATCAAAACTCAAAGAGTGTCTAGAATCCCCATTTGGCACAACCTCCCCTCACTCCTCAACTCCCCAGGATCACCTCCCCAAGATCCTCCCCAAATCACTTAACCGGTCACTCCACTATCCACATCCCCAAATTTCCTCCTAGAATTTTAGCTACATGATCCCTTACTCTACTCAAACACCTCCACCGTCAAAGCGTCAAAGTTCTAGTGATATACAACCACCTACACAACACAGCAGCAAAAAGACATCCCTTAAGCGCAATAGGACTCGAACTCAAGTCCCTTAGCATTAGTAACACACCATTTGCCACTAGTCTAGTAGGCTTTTTGTGTCATGCTTTACTCACATTAATCTAAGAGTCTACTAGCTGGAGACAAGGGTTTATTCAAGTAGAAGCAAAATTTTGCTCAAGCCAAGGCTTGAACCCATGACTTCTCAGGCACTCCCAGAGCACTAAACCACTAAGGCAGACATACATCCACATCACACACACACAAAAATAATTTTAACAAGGGTTTTCGGGATTTGGGGCGTTACATGCATACAATCGTTTTCGAGTCACCAAGACTTGATCAAACTTAAAACTTTTTTGAATCTTGTTTAAACTCCTTAATATGAGCCTACGAGGCCCCAAACCCTCATTGGAAACCATTCGAAACCAACTCGGGTCCTTAAACTGACTTAATAAAAATGACCCTTGAAACAAGGCACATGCCCATATGGAAAGGCAACACGCCCGTGTGGTCATTATAACATGGTCGTGCTGATGGCCCGTGTAACACACACGGCCTAAGTATCTAAGGCACACCCATGTCCCATACCCATGTGAATTAAATTCTAAATCCAAACCTACAAGGGTTTTCACACGGCCTGACACACGCCCTTGTTTATGGCCCGTGTCCCTCACACGGCCATGACACGCCCATGTCCTAGCCCGTGTCCAAAAACCTTGACATTTTGTTTCTAACGTCAGCATCTAATAAGGGGCACACGGCCAAGGCACATGCCCGTCGCCAGAGGCCGTGTCCTCTACACGACTGAGACACACGACTGTGTCTCTGCCCATGTGTTTACTGCCATGCATACTGACTTGAAAATTTTACATGCAGGGGACACACAGCTGGACAACAAGCCTATGGGGCTGACCGTGTGTGACACGGCCATGTCTCTGCCCATGTGTTTACTACCATGCATACTGACTTGAAAATTTTAGATGCAAGGGACACACGGCTGGACAACAAGCCAATGGGGCTGACTGTGTGTCACACACGGCCTAGCACATGCCCGTATGTCTACCCGTGTGGACAATATGAGGCTATCTACCGAGCCTTTTGCCACCCTGAAACACAATCTAATGCCAACCAACATTTCAAAATCTAACTTAATATGATTTCTCAACCAAACAACCATAGCTAAGGCTTATGTACAATTCATATATTCAAACATGCCATCAATTTCACATTCGTGAAAGACTATCTTGCATTCATATGATAACCTTCAAAATTAGCCATTTTTCATGGCCTTATACAAAATGAATCAAATGCTAAAGTATGCCATCACTTTTGGCTAACTAACAATGACACAAAACTCAAAATTCAAAGTTCCTATACATGCCATACTCAAAATATTAAGTCTAATTATACCGAGTGCTTTAGTTGATAGTGTGACTAGCTTCTCTGACGTATGCGATAATCCACGGGCTACTTTGACGGTACTATAAGAAAATAGAAAGGAAAACGGGTAAGCATAAAGCTTAGTAAGTTGCATGAAAATAAACATCAACTAGTTATCATACAACAATATGCTTATGACCTTTCATGACTTGTTCATGAATACCATAAATAGACATAAGTACAACTTACTCATCATCATCCAATACCATTCATATGGCAAATATATTGTGCCCACATCTCATACATTTCAAGTAAGTACCTGTACCACTCACCACATGGTCATAAATTTTCTCATTTCGATATAAATCATAAGTCTTTCGTTGAACCATTTGGAATATTACCAGATACTCAATAACCCTGAACATGGGATAAGATGCCGACGCCATGTCCCAGACATGGTCTTACACTGGCTAGCACATCAAAGTCGGTGCCATGACCCAGATAGGTCTTACACTGACTTTCATATATCGAGGCCAATGCCATGTCCCAGACAGGTCTTACACTGGCTCTCATCTATCGGTGTTGATGCCATGTCCCGCACAGTCTTACAACGACACGTAACAAGTCGACACCATGTCCCGGGCATGTGTCTTACACTAGCTTGTACATCCCGAGGCCGATGCATGTCCCAGACATGTCTTACACTAGCTCTCGTCTCAATGCCAATACATGTCCCAGAAATGTCTTACACTGGCTCTCAAAATATGGCCGATGCATGTCCCAGACATGTCTTACACTAGCTCACATACCACCTAATGTAATGGTACGAATATCCAAGTCTATTCCAAATGTTCAACTAGAAGTCTTTACTATATTAATTTCTCGGCATGCATTTTCATAATCACAATCAAACAATTTATGCAATATCAATTCAATCATACATCATAGCAATATAGTTGCATTATTAACATACAACTTACCTCGGATTACAAAATGTAGGAGACTAGATGATTCACTCTACTTACTTGGCTTTCCGCCGGTCCAAGTTCAGTTTTCGTCTTTCGTGGTCTAAAATGATAAAAATTTCACTCATTTAATCACCATATTAATAAAAACATCAACAATATACAATTTGGCAAAATTGACTATTTTTCCCTTAGACTTTTACAAAAAAGTTCTCCCTTGGGCTCGTAAATTAATTTTTATCGAATTTATTCAAATCTTAATCCTAGCTGAATCCTTTTTACTCTTATAGTGACCCAAAATTCCCATTATTTCACAACATTACTATCCATTTTACAAATTTTACAAAATGGTCCTATTAGGGTTTTCATGAGAAGTTCTTTCACAAAAGTCGTTTACTACACAACTAAGATTCATTTTCTTCCATAAAAACTCAAAAAAATCATAATTCCTTTCATGGAAAATCCCTAGACTATCAGGCATTTTGTAAATGGTCCCCCCATTAGCTAGCTCATGCCACAAGGGTTCCAAAAGTACCAAAATTATTAAAAATGGACATCTAAATCACTTACTTGAGAGAGAGATAAATGGCTGAAATTTCAAGCTTCCAAAACCCTTAGAATGGCTGAAAATTTCGGTGGAGAAGGAAGGAAAAAAATGGAAAAGAAGAAGGCTAGTCTCTTAGGGTATTATTTTATCATACATTAGGTCATCAATTTACCTAACCATTTGACCCATTGATTCTCTTGTCCCTATGGCCGGCCATGCCTCTTTAAGAGGGTCTAATTGCACTTTAAAGGCCTCCAATTATAGCTCTCTATCTATTTAACACCTTTGGCTAGCAAATCACACTTTTTCCCTTCATGCGATTTAGTCATTTTTCGCAATTAGGCTCACAAACGCTAAAATTAATTCACCAAATTTTTTCATGTACTAATATAATCATGCTATAACTCTAAAATAATAATAAAATACTTTCTCCGACTTCGGATTGGTGATCTCGAAACTACTGTTCCAACTTAGCCCAAAATCGGGCTATTACAAAAACACTATCTAAACTTACGTACTTACCTCTATTACAAAAATGACGAAATAGGACTAACTAGTCCGATACTTTATCTTTCCCTTGATCTAGATCCATACGAGACTTAACTTGATATAAATAATCAAATTCAATCCATTCAATATTCATTCTATTCAATTCAGTCTAAAATACACACTTTTAAAAATTTACACTTTTACCCCTAATATTTTAATTTCATTACAATTTAGTCTTTAAGCCCGTAAATTGAAATTCATGCAATTTCATCCACATACAGAGCTAGAAAAATTCAATATACACTTATAGAAACTCATACAATTCATTATTTCACAATTTCACTGTGTGTTCTACACATTTTACAAATAAATCGTTAATTGACATTTTTAACAAAAATCACTTTACAAAAGTTGTTTATTTATCAATAAGGATTCATTTTGTTCCATCAAACATCAAAAACCACATGTATACATTCATGGAAAAACCCTGACCTGTAACACCCCTTACCCGTATTCAACACCGAAATAAGGTTATAGAGCATTTCGGACGTACTAAACAATTAAAAATACATTTCACTTACATCTACAAATTCCATGTGATTTATCATTCAACATCATCACATTGTCCCTAATACAAGCCTACGAGGCCTAAACATGCATTTGAAGTGGTTCGGGAATAAATCAATAACTCAGGATAATTTTGGAACACTTAGAAAATTTTTACAAAATACAGGGGACACACGCACACGGCCAAATACACGCCTATGTCATAAGCCGTGTGGACATTCAAAATAGGATCATATGGCCGTGTCCCAGCCCATATCTGACCCTGTGTAACTCTCTGACTTGGGTCACACGGCACACCACACGCCCGTGTGACCAGCCCGTGTACCCTTCGAAATGGCCATACATGCCCGTGTTCCAGGTCGTGTGCTAAGTCGTGCCAAACTTATAGGGTGTACCAATTTATGCCACACGGCCAAGTCACACTCTCATGTGCTAGGCCGTGTGGAGCATACTGACTTGATTTTTAATTCAACACCAGGGGACACATAGCCGTATCACCTGACCATGTGTCACAGATGATTGAGACACATGTCTGTGTCTCTGCCCATGTGGACAAAAATAGGCTATTTACCAAGCCATCTTGCCACCCAAAATTTCATACACCTACATCAAACCAAATGACACGTAAACACATCTTCAAATGGCATTCAAACTCTTCTAAACTAAGTATATTACATGCTAGTTCAATACCAACAATTACAAGTCATAGAAATACCACAATATGCCATTCAATTTTATACCAAATATCACTTTCTTAATCATCAATATGGTCATTTTCAAACATGCAATATTTTACCTAAATTCACAAACATACCAAATCTCAACCATTTAATATCCATAATACCAACTTCTCAACAAGCATCACATACCAATTAACAAACACATAACAAAGGCCATTTGCACATATATATATATACATGACCAAATAAACCAAAATAAGCCAATTCACATGACTATGCACAAAACCAAATACTTAACATTTACAAACCATTTCAAATTACTAAATCCATTACCAACACATATACCAAAATGACCAAATTTCTTATACATGCCATATACCAAATACTTAGATTCAAAAGTACCAAAGGGATAGCTTGATAGTGTGATGCGGTCTCCGACGATTCCCGAATCTGAGCTAGCTTTGGTTTCACTATAAAACACGAAAAATAAACAATGTAAGCTATAAAGCTTGGTAAGCTCGTATGACAATAATAAGCAAAGCTCACTAGTCAATTACATTCAAAATATGAACATAATATACTACAAAACATTTAACCACTATGTTAACATATATTCAATTACATAATTTTAACCATGAACTCACAACTTCCATATATTCGATGCTTATATCATTTTCGTACTTACCTGTACTAATATGTATCTATTTCTCACCATTTCATATCTTCAGTATACCCAGTGAACATTCGAAATACTATCAGATACTCGGGAATCTCGCACCCTAAGTGCCACATACATAGCTGAAGCTATCTTAATCTCGTATCACATATAATGCTCACTCTCGAGCTGTCAACGGATCTGCTCACACAAGTTGACGATCATGACGGTGCTACGCGGTGTTGCTCACACACTGACGAGTATTTGCAACACATGCCGGATAACTTAACCACCGGTAGAACGTACAGACCAGCACCCAAATCACATAACCCCTAATGACATGTCATTTGTATCCTAATCTATTCCTAAGGTTCAACCAGGATTTCAAACTTGCCGAATTATCGTCGAACATGTCCGTAGTGTCATATTCACAGTTTAGGCAATACCAAAGGATTTAAAATACAAATATAATAATGCTTATTACACGAACTTACCTCAAATGCAAAAATGACGAAACGAGTCGATTAGTCCAAAACTTTGTTCTTTCCCCGATCTAAATACGAATTTCGCATTTCATGATCTATATAATATCAAATTTAACTCATTTAATCATCAACCTATTCAATTTAGCCCAAAAATGCACATTATAGCAACTTTACACTTTTTCCCCTAATATTTCAACATTTTTACAACTTAGTCCTTATCTAATAAAAAAACAAATTCATGCAATTCAACCTCAACCCATGCTAGCCGAATTTCAATTAGGTCCCTAACAGCCCACATTTTTCCTTTATTTCACAAATTAACCATGAATTTTATACATTTCACAATTTAATCCCTATTTGGACATTTTACTACAAATCAATTAACAAATGTTGTTTATCTATCAACAAGCATGCATTTTCTATCTTCAAATATCAAAATACACATAGATTCGTCAATGGAAAAACCCTAAACCTTTAACAGTTTTGCAAACTAGTTCTTGGGCTAGCTAGATTAAGCTGCAACGATCTCAAAAATATAGAAATCATTAAAAACAGATTGAAAAATACTCACCATGCACCAAGTTTTGCTTAGCTAAATTTAACTAGCTTCCATGGAGGTTTATAAGCTTAAAATTTCGGTAGATGGATGAAATTGGGAAGACAACACTATTGTTTTTATTATTTTACTATGTTTATTATTTAAATTACAAAATTAACCTTATTTAGTTATCTTTAAAACACTTAATAATGTGTCCAAATATGTCCACTCATACTATTTATGGTCTAATTACAACATAAGGACCTCTACTTTAAAATTCCATAGCTATTAGACACCGTTAGCTATTAGAACTCAAGTTTTACACTTTACGCGATTCAGTCCTTTTTATCAAATTAAGCATTCAAACGATAAAATTTCTTAACGAAATTATCACACAATCATATTATCATGCTGTAGACACTAAAAATGATTTGTGGTCCCAAAACCACTATTTCGATTTGACTAAAAATAGTCTATTACATAACCTTTTAATAGTTTTGGCCCTAACCTTTTAACAGTTTTGCAAATTAGTCTTTGGGCTAGCTAGATTAAGCTACAATGATCCTGAAAACATAAAAATCATTAAAAAAGGGATTAAAAATCGTACCATGGAAGCAATAAATGGTAGCCAAACTTCCAAGCCCTAACAATGCTTTTTCTCTCTTCAAGAATCGGTGAAGAAACAAGTGAAAAAGATTATACCATATTTTTCTTTAGTTTAATTAAACTTATTTACTTAATTACCTTTTTAACCTTTGTTTTTAACTTAAAATTCACCTATTTAATGCCCATCTTTGTCCACTCAATATAAAAATGGTCTAATTAACACATAAATCCCTCAACCATTTAATTTCATAGTTATTTGACACCTTTAACTTATAGAACCCTAATTTTGTACCTTTTACAATTTAGTCCTTTTTACTTAATTAAGCATGTAAGTATCGAAATTTTATAACGAAATTTTTATACGACCTTACTAATATTCCATAAACATTAAAATAATAATAAAATAAATATTTTCATATCGAATTTGTAGTCTCGAAACCACTGTTCCGGTTTCACTAAAAACAGGCTGTTACAGTTTACACATAAGTATGCTAAAATAAAATGATGTTTAGAGAAAATTTTTGTTCAGAAGTTGGCTCAAATGCAAGTATGATTTCTGATTTTATCTGAGTTTTTTATGTTATTTTAAGTTATGGAATGCTTGTATGTTCTTTAGTCTTATGTAGTCTTTGCCATGAAAATTTAATTTCCTTGGAAATAGACATGCATGAAGGTTTAAGCCTTTAGAATTGACTTAACAACTTTCTTGAGGCGAAATCCTAGGAGGCATAAGAATCTAAATATGATATAGGCACATTTTCTTTGGATTGTTTGAGTCTTTCAAGCCTACCTTATCAATTTAACTCTTGAAACTTTAATTTGTGCTAATGGTGTAACACCCCGTACTCGTATCCTACTTCGAGATGGAATACACGGTATTACCTCACTTGAATTCATGCTTACAACCCTTTCCGGGTTTACAAGACTTGGACAAATTTAAAACTTTATCAAGCTTATCGACGTATCCTTATCATGGGCCTACGAGGCCCAAAACACACATCAAAAATTACTCGGAACCAACTCAGGTTCTCTAGCCAACTTTAAAAAAATTTCACTTGACACAGGGGCACACGCCCGTGTGGAAGGGCAACACGCCCATGTGACTATTTCAACATGGTCGTGCTGATGGCCCGTGTGGCTCACATGGCCTAAGTAATGCAGGGACACGCCCGTGTCCACCACCCATGTCGAATTAATTCTAAATGTATACCTACAAGGGTTTTCCATGGCCTGGCACACGCCCGTGTCCCTGGCCCGTGTGCAAAAACATGGACATTCTATTTCTGAGGTCAGCAACTTCAAAATGTCACACGACCAAGGCACACGCTCGTGTGTTGGGCCATGTCCCTCACACGGCTAAGACACACGACCGTGTCTCTGCCCGTGTGTTTACTACCATACATACTGACTTGAAAAATTTACGTGCAGGGGACACACGACCGGACCACACGCCCATGGGGCTAGCCGTGTGTAACACACAGCCTAGACACACATCTGTGTGTCTACTCGTGTGGATAAAAATAAGGCTATTTACCAAGCCTCTTTTTCACCCTTACTTACACAACCTACACCATAACAACCACAACCAATACAAGACTATTTCATGCAATAAAATCAACAACAATAGACAACATTTCATTTGCGCATTTTACTCGTCCATGAACATAACATCATTTGCCTATATTAAAATGAATAATTAACCATCATTCATGGCTTAATAAAAAATGAGGGATTTATCCCTAAGCCAACACATTTGGCCAAATTACAAATACACAAAACACAAGTCTAATCCCCTATACATGCCATATTCAAAAATATAAATCAAACTATACTGAATGCTTCGATTGATAGTGTGATCGATATCTCTGACTTCCTTTGGTCCTTGAGCTAGCTAGGCAGCACTATAAGGAAATGGAAAAGGAGAGGGAGTAAGCATAAAGCTTAGTAAGTTGCACATAAATAAATAAACAACATGTATTTACCATTTATCAACAAACATCATAATACCCAAGTGGACATAAGCAAAACTTACTCATCAATATTCATTACACACCATATAGCATATAATGACCTCAAATTTCACACATAGGTACCTGTATCACTCATAACATGGTTATAATTTCCTCGTTATCTTGAAATCACAATTTTCACCGTTGAACCATTTGGAATACTGTCGGATATTCATTTAGCCTCAAACATGGAATAAGGTGTCGATGCCATGTCCCAGACATGGTCTTACACAAGCTCTAGCATATTGGTGCCGATGCCATGTCCCAGACATGGTCTTACACTGACACATCTCGTAGCCGATGCATGTCCTAGACATGTCTTACACTAGCTTATGTCTCGAGGCCGATGCATGTCCCAAACATGTCTTATACTAGCACTCGTTATAATGTCGATGCCATATCTCAGACATGGTCTTACACTGGCTCTCATAATGTGGCTGATGCATGTCCCAGACATGTCTTACACTAGCTTACACAAGTGACCCAAATGTCATGGCATGAATATCCGATCTATTCCCTAGGTTCAAACGGGAACTATACTATCTATATTATCATAATACTCTCTATTCCACACTCAATTAATTCAAAATATATTAATTCAAATACAATTCAACACCTACATTAGCAATGTAGTTGTATTATTTACTTACAACTTACCTCAGATTTCAAAATGTGGTGACTAGTCGATTTAATCGATTTACTTGGTTTTCCTCCAGTCTAGGTTCGGACTCGGTAATTCTTGATCTATAATAACAAAACGTACTTATTTAGTTACTTTATCAACCTAGGCATTCAACAATTCATAACTGGGCAAAATGACCATTTTGCCCCTAGACTCTTGTAAAATGACCATTTTGCCCCCGGCCCAAAAATTGATTCTTATCAAATTTCTTCGTATCCTAAGCCTAGCCGAACCCTTTTTACTCTTATAGCAACTCTAAATTTCCACTATTTCACATATTTATCCATAAACTTCCAATTTATGCAAAGTAGTCCTCTTAGGTGTTTTCATGCTAACACCCTTCACAAAAGTTGTTTATATGACACCCAAGACTCATTTTCTTCCATAAAAACTCAGAAAAAATTAAAAATCCTTTCACAGAAAAACCCTAAACTCTTAATCATTTTGAAAAATAGTAACCTCATTTGAAAGCTCATGCTTCAAGGGTCTCAAAAGTACAAAAATATTCAAGAAAAGCCATTAAAATCACTTACTTGTAGAGATGCTAAGTGGCTGGAATTTTTTTGAGCTTCAAAACCCCTCTAATGGCTGATATTTTTTATAGAAAAAAGATGAGAAAGAAATGAAAATGACAATTTTTTTTCTTTTTGTTATTTTCTATTCAATTAAGCCACCAAATATCACCTAATCTTTGACTTTTCTCATCTTTTTGTCCCTATGGCCGGCCAAGCTATCACATTATGGTCTAATTGCCCTATAAAGACCCCTAATTTTTATTCTCTAGCTAATTGACACCTTTAGCTATCAATTTAGGACTTTTACATTTTATGCGATTTAGTCCTTTTTCACAATTGGGCTCTCAAACGTTAAAATTAGCTCACCAAATTTTTCATGCACTATTATAAACATGCTACAACTCCATATTAATAATAAAATAATTTTTTTGACCTCAGATTTGTGGTCCCAAGACCACTATTCTGACTAGGCCCTAAATCGAGTTGTTACAAATGGCCTACTTTATTATGAATTACCTATATCATAAGCTATATTACCATATTTTTAAGTTTTATCCTATTTTTTTACACCAATCATAACCTTACTTGTCTTGGTGATCAAAATTTGAGGAAAAATTTAAAAAGATGTACATATTCTCCATTTGATTCATGATTCCAAAAAAAAAAAAAGTAAAGAAAATTTTGCTCAAAATCTGAAAATAATTTGTTGAGCATGAGTTTAAAATAAGTTTGGGGGTGTTCAAAAGACCCATTTGTAGGAAGGTTGTGTCGTAAAAAGATCCAAGAAAAATTTAGGGTTAAGATTATTGAACCTAGAAACTCACTTCTCTTTATCCTTACCTTTAGTCTAGCCTCATTACAACCATATAAAAGACCTATTGATTTGGATAATTATGTTGACTATATTAGTGGAGAGAAATTCCTAAGTTCAACATATGAAGACCACTGATTAAACCTTGTGATCATTTTGTCTAAATTTATAGGGAAAATTTGTTGAATGGTGAATATTACATATGACTTTGAAATGTATACGTTAGCATTTTTTTATACTTAGTATAAAATTTTGAAATAATGTTTGCTTACGAGTGACTTATCAATAGAAAGACTTTGTAAGCATAACTTTGTTAATGTATGTGCAAAAGTTAATTCTACTTAAACATATTGCAAGATTGCCTTATCAAAATTTTTTCTTTGCATGAAACATTACTCAGGACAAGCAGTGGATTAAGTTTGGGGGTGTGATAAGTCTAATTATATAGACTTATTTAGCATCTTTTTACTTAATATTTGAGCAAATTTTGAGTATAGTGTTAGAAAATTATATGACTTGAATTCATATTAAGACATTAAGCATGATTTTAGCAGGTTTGTAATTTTATTAATTTTTAGAGTCAATTTTCCATTAAATTAAGTTATATTGCTACATGTTTAATAAAGTGCTTAATATATTGCAGCGGGACCATGGAATTGACTAACATAGGAGCAAATTAAATGTCACACATGAACAAGTCATATGGATGGCTAGAGCATGATTGGGTTAATAAATTTGACCTTGACCCAATTGAAGTTGGTTGCTGGAAAGAAATCTAATTGCGTCTTAAATTGGGTTACAAAACTGTCCATCAATGGGAAGAGACACACAAATTCAACAAGCATCAAGAGTAGCCCAAAAATCATGTTTTGGGATAATTAAATTTAGGTATTTATACTTGCAAAAAGATCACAAATTATCCCAAACTTCCACTACCAAAATTGTCCAACACATTCCATGAATCTGGAGAGAATCGATCAACAAATCAACAACTTCCCAACCATGCATCCCACAGTTCATGGCCGACCATGGGAATAAGAAAATCAAGGGATTTTCATGCAATATTCAACAACCTCTCAAGCCCTCAATCCACTATAAATACCACCTTTCACTTCCTCATCTCACATCCCGCATCCCTCATCACTCATTTCTCTCTTCACTTTCCTCTTCTTTTCACGCATACTGCCATCCATTATCCTCATTCCCCTTAGCTAGCAATTCCTTCAGAAAATTCTCTCTGGGCCGGCCACCTTGAGGAGCACTTTGCGAAGGAGCAAACACAAGGATTGGAGGAAGCCACTGCAATTGATTTCTGAAAGACTACCAAAATCGTTTAGAGTTTCTTTTTTCTTATCTTTATTTTGTTCTTAGTTATTTAACATGTTCGGAAATTGTTTTAATGTTTTTAAGTAACAATGATAGCTTAATTTTGTTTAGCTAGAATAATTACATTAATTTGACAAAGTCCATTTGATTCATGTTTATGATGTTCTGTGCATCAATCTTTCACACTTTCAATTAAAACTCATGCATGTATGTCATTCATTAAAATGTGATTAATGCATTATAATTAGTTGATCAATCATTGTAAGATGATGATTAATGAACGCAATAATTGAAGATGCATGTTTAATTTAGATCGTAGCTTGATTAAATTAAATGTTCCTAATAACTCGAGAGAGCTCTATTACCTTGCATAACTTTTGAATTTGTGTGATTAAATTGTTTTAAACCTAATTCATCCCTGTTACTTCACATAAACATTAAGAAACCCTTAGTTAAATATGATCATGGTAGTACACATGTTTTTCTAAGTATAAGATTTCGAAAGGACTTATAATTGGTTTTAAGTTAATGAAAGATCGAGTTGGCATGGAATATTTTCTGGAACATTGTTAAACATGATAAAGGATGAATTAAGTCAAATATTGTAATTGTTCTTGCTCATTCATGTTATTATTGTTAAAGCTTGTGCATTTTTTTGCTAAGCCATCTCATTTGCATTTAATTAAATTTGCATTTAAATAATTAATTTAATTTCACATCATCCACCCCAATTTATTGTGTTTACTTACCAACTTGTAAATCTTTAATTTTGCAAATTATTGATTAATATATACAGTCTCTGTGGAGACAATAACTCTTGTACTTACTTATTACTTGATAACGATTGTGTACACTTGCACAAACCTATGCTACAAGAACTTTCTCCATAATTCTTCTCTCTCTCACACATCTCCTCTACTGTAGAAGAAGGAAACTTTATTTCTCTTTTCAATTTAGTCCTCCATCACCTTTAAAGACCCCATCCAAGTCATGGATCATCAAATTTATCTAGAAAGCCTTAGCTAAATCAAATTATCCACAAGATAACAAGTATAGATTTCAAGTTAGAAGTAGTGTGTCCATTCTTGAAGAGAGAAAATTTAGACAGTGTGAGAAACTATGGTTCTAAGGTAAGATTCTCATTATTTAAAGTCAGTATCATGTTTATTTTAATTTGTTAAGCGTGAAAATGTTATTATGTAAGTATATTGATTTTTCATATTTGTGATATTGATATGAAATGCAAAGAAAGGTAAGGATGAAGTTCAAAAAAGTGTGGGTAAAGGAAAACAAGTAGATAAAGCTTGAAGGAAAGTAGAAGGAAGTATTGTCAAGCCTTTAGAATTCTTTCTTATCTATTTAAATTTCTATGAGTAAATATACTAAAATAAATATGCTAATGCTTTGAATTAATAATATTTATAATATATAAAATAAGTGTTAAACCCATGAAAGTGATTAATGGATGTGTAATTGATATGTGATTATTTATGGTGTGGTTTTATGTGTAGAGTGAAGGACTAAATTGAAAATTGAGGAAATTGTCATGTAGATATGAGATTATGCAAACTAAACTATAGTTGAAAATTTAATTGAGTTTAAACTAATAATAATGCTCATAGACAAGTTTAGAACTTGTAGGATATAGGAGCCATGCTATTAGGAATATTTAGTGCGCTCATGAATTTAGTACTTTGGTGTTGGTGATTTTAACACATCTAGTATCTGTGAAAATTTAGCACATATGTGATCATGTATTTTGTGTTTACATTCCATATGTCTTGTTCGTACAAGTCTACTATGGGCTAAGTGAGAAATGAATGTATGGTAAATGAAAATGTGCTAAATAAGCTAGTTGCATTTATGAATTTTTAACTTAGTTAGATTCTTGTAGTATTGTTAATCTTATTTATTCATTTATTTATTTATCTAATTGCACTCAAAGGTAATAATTGAATTCTTAAGTGCTTACTAAGTTTTCACAAGCTTAATGCGTTATTTCTAACACATAGGTAAATATCATCTGAATATATCTTTTGAAGTGGTCAACCTCATCCACATCTCATCACAAAGGAAGAACTTGGAGAGTATGGATTATATATTTTGGTATTAGAGTGGCACGTACATAAGATTAGAACCATTGAATGTATTTAGTATGTTATTTGATGGTTTCAAAGCTATGTCATGCTCATTTTATATTATTTTTGGACTTGAGATACTTGGATTCCATGTGATGTTCTTGATACATATAATGTTGAGTGGTATTTTTTTATATTTTGACATCTAAAAATGTTTTGATTGGTAATGGTTTCGACTTGATTTTAGGTGTTTTAGGCATGTTTCGAGGTCTCCTATACACTTGTCTTGCAACAATTTTGATTTGTTTCGATACAAGTCAGACAGAATGCCCCGTTGAATAGTTTTAGGGAACTTGTATTAGTACAAGTAGGAGATGCACCAAAACTACTATTCTAGACCACCCTATTTGGTATGTTTTGCTCTAAAAAAGTCTTGAAAGAGCCCCGAAAGGGTCCAAAACGAGTCCCGATTTCAACCAAACTTTAACGATAGCTTGGAAATGACCTGAACCACTTTAAATGAGCTTAAATTGGTTAAAATGAAGTGAATTATATTATGTTCAAGTTTAGTGCTTTTAGTTCTTAAATGGAACATTTTTTGCTCGAGTTGTTATTCGAACTCGAGTAAAAGGTGTTGCAGTTTTTATTCAATAATATAAGAAGTCACATGATCTCTCTTTTTGGGCAGCCTTCAAACGGATGAGAAAACTGTTTTTCACATGAATTTTCCTTGGAAAAATAACAATATATTATTTATCACATAAACACCTCCCCTATTTCCTAAATCCAAAATCTAATCCTAAAATATTTAACTAGCCAATTTGACTTTTCTTCCAAAATAGCCTATAGCTTAATTTATGAAATTTTAATTCAACTAATTTAATAAAACTTCTCAGCATAAATTTGCATTTTAGTAAATTATAGAATAATTCAATATCCATTCTCAGAAAACTTACAGAATAAAATTTTGGAATGCCATGAATATTTTAGTATTGAAATAGTCATTATACATTAGAAAAAATAATAAACTGGTCTTCTTCATAAATTCTATTTATTTATATTGTTAAGTAATGATTTGGATTTTTCATATATTATTTTTATTTAATTGATCTGGAATTAAAAAATGACTAGGATTAAAAAAATATTTAAGTTTTTCTATAGTATACACGTTGGATTTTAAGTTTTTTCCTCAATTTCTTATTTTTTTTCAATAATATAAATGTTGGTTTTTAAGGGGTCTTTTTTTCAAATAAAAAAAATCACCTTGAATATTACCTTCACATCATCGTTTAACGGTGATTTTTTAACAAAATAACTAATTTACTCTTTTTATGATTTACAAAGATTAATTTATCTATTTTTTTAATAAATGAGATAAAATATAGTTTGAGTCCTAATATATGAGCCTTCATAATACTTTTACCAATAACGAAGCCAATGAAGTTGGCAGGAACCTTACCCCCTAAAATGAAAAATTTTTCATTTAAACTTCTTTATAATTTATAAAATTTAAAATTATTAATGGTAAAATTGCAGTCCTCCCTCCAAAGTGATAAAATTTCTTTTAATCTTTTAAAAATTATAAAAATATAGACTATTAAAATAATAAAATTATATTTTTACTATCTTAGAAATATACAATTTAATTTCGACCTCTAAAAAAAATTTTGAAAATTCACCTCACTTTTACCCAGCTAAATGTGATTCACGTAATTTAGATACAATATAAATACGAAAAACTAATTCAAATATGATAAATATATATATTGAGGAAGTTCCTAACATATACACATAAGAAGTACCAAGTTCTATGGTTGTTTCCCTTGGGAGGGGCAGCGAGATATTGGGGTGAAAGCTTTCGTTGGGCTTTAGCATTGGCCCCACAGATTTCACAAGGGACCACCAACACTGCCATCCGGATTGTTGTGGGCTTGCCCTTTACCGCCTTAAGATAACATACAATGTAATTCTTATGATAATTCATATATCCATAATATTATTTACATGTTCAAAATATCATAGGTTGATATAAAATCGAAAATTTGTTATTAGTCCTTTTATTATGTATAAATTGAAATTTATATTTATATTTTAATTTATTTATTTTCAATCTTTATAATTTTTAATTTTTAAAATTTTGATCCTATTTAAAACATAGATGTTAAGTTCATTAAATTAAATTATGCTATTTTCATAATTTTATGCCAAACATGTCATTACATGTCATTAATTTTTTATTCTCATAATGCTCAAAAAAATCTGTATCATTTTAGTTAATTGATATAATGGCTACTGTTTGTGTCAAATACTGAAATTTTAAATTTTAAAAAATATAAGAACTAAAACTATCAAATTGAAGAATCAAGTATCAAATCCGTAGCTTATACATAGTACAATAATAATAACATAACTAGATCAAACGAATTTAATTGTTATTATTTGAATTAAGAATGAAAATTGAAAAATATAAAAACTAATATTGACCAGAATATATAAACTAAATACATATTTTACGGAAATATAGAAATGAACCCATATTATATATGGTTATTACATTCGTATTTTATTTTACATTTTAGAAACCATATAATCTTATCACGTTTAAAACATATGAAAAAAATAACAATTTATCTTTTACCAATTATTATTAGATCGTTGAGTACTAATTTAAATATCATAGGTCTAACCAAGAATAGATAACACGACAGTCAAACCGTGTAGCACCATATAAACATTTCGCGAAAGATAATTTTAATTTTCATAAATTGTGTATTTGTTTGTAAAAAATAATTAAATTAACATTTTCGAATAAATGACAAATCAATTGAATTTTTTTAAGGAAAAAACACTAATCAAAACCGACCATTTATAAATATAGGCTGAAGTAAAATAATATATATATTGTATGAATGAAAATTGCTGTAAATTTTTTCGAAAAAATAATTTACAAAGCCATTCAACAAAATATCAAAATTTTAAAAACAGAACTCCATTTTTTCTCACAAAACAAAGACTACTTTACATGAAACAGGCGGTGTAAACCATGTACATAAAACCTTATACAAAGAAAATGATACTGGAAGTGACTGGATCTAATAGAGATTAAACCATGTGCATTAATACCATCCGCAAAGTTTCAACTGTTTGGAAAATAGTGGAGGCCTAGGTGGTGGGCTAGAAAGCTTAGATGTCTGGTCTTTCAAAAGAACTAAACAAACTGAAAGTATTGAAGACATAAAAAGAGTATTTTGAGTATATATACATAATAAAGTTGGTGGTTCTTTCATCCCCTCATAAATAACTCCTTGAAGTGCAACACAAAGTGAGAAACAGGGATGTGAAGAGTTCGTAAACCAAAAAATCTTTCAACGCAAGGTGGTTGAATGAACTTGAAAACCATTGCCATCTTGACAATATTCATTCCCACGCAACTAAGATCATAGAATTGGCAAGCCCCGACTCCTCAAATGTTAATTTGCTATCATAATCCAGAGATTTCGAAGCTCCTGGAATCGGTTGAGTCAGGCGGAATGGCTTTGATTCAGCTTCACCAAGTTGAGAATAGCAGAATGACCACAGTAGCTGCGTAATAACAAAATGATAAAAGCATATACACCTATCAGTTAGGACAACCCTGAGGGACTGGATCACTCTGCCTAAGGAAACAGCATACATTTTTGTCCCAAATTTTCAAGTTAAATTCAATGTCCCTACTCCAAGAAAAAAATATAATACTGAATGTCCATTTCAAACATATATTTATCAGTTTAAACTGGTATACACGTCAGTTAATGCAACACCTGAATGCTCTAAATTAGTTCAGATGAACAGGGTAGAGGGGGCAGGAATCTGAGGAAAGATCAGTTCAAATGATTCACCAATGCCCATTCTGTACATTCCAAGATTTTGCCATCAGTTATCTTATTTATGTTCTACAACATTTGAAGAACAGTGAAACATTTTCAAAGTGAGACTTACAGCAAGCATCCAAATGAAATAGTTGAACATACACATTCCTTAGACAGGAAATATCCAAGAACAAGCATAGTTGAACACAGCAAACCAAATTCTAATACATGAATGGTAATAAGTGACTAGAGGAAAACTCCCCAAAGAATGCTTACCTGTATTGGATCAGTTCGGAGAAAATTTCTCTGTACCCTGCGCCCATCAGGAAGTCGGACTCCAACCCTACATAAGAGGTTCCTGTCACCCTTAGGTTCTTCAGGTAGAGGTGGATATGCAGGCTTCTTAGTCAAGCATGATTCTTCCTCAGTTGTGGATGATACTTTATCATCTTCAGTTGTTTTAATAGAGTCTTTTGCATTCTCCATAGAAGCCGCTATTGCTCTCAACATTTCCTTATCTTCATTGGTTTCATCTGTTGACACTATAGTAAAATGAACTGAAATTACATGCAGATCAACCAAAACAGTTCTTAAAACAGCATATACGCTTGTGGGTGGACTTCTCTATTTTTCCTTGAAAGGAATCCTTCTCATTTTTATCCACTAATGCAGTATCATATACAGGTTAGCACATAGAGAAAGACATCTTCTCCCTCCCCCTTGAAAGCTTCAAGCTGAAGCTTTACAACATTTACTGGCTTTCTTGCAAGAGGTCTCAACACCACATATTAAGTTAAACAAAACCAGGCTAAAACAGTAGTATGCATTGCCCCACAGACTGAAACGTGCTTATCTATTTAACGGTTCTCTACCAGTAAACTGTAACTTGGTGTAAGAAAGAGGATACATGATTACCTTTAATTTTTTGTTGTGGAGTAACTGAGCTTCCTCTTGGACGTTTATGAGACAGAGTTGCATGATAATCCCTTGGGCCACCATCCATGAATTGAACCAGGTCCTAGAGATTAAAATACCTTATATCAAATCACAAAGCCATATGTTGAAAATTCTTTCAACTAATATAAATACATAATTTTATTAGACTTCTTTAGAACCATTTCATTTTCAATTTTGCTTATTTTCCTAAGGACTTCAATCTGCAATTTATGTTACAAATAAATACCTCCAGCAAACTCTCAGGTTGAACCATTCCAAACCAGGAGCGCATTTTCTGCCCTGTGATTGGGTCAATAACCAGCACTACGGGAATTGAATCTAGTTTGTAATAGGTGCAAACTTTCCTCCCCTCGCTTGTGTCATCATATACCTATATCCATAGAACAGCATCAAGGCAATTAAGGAAAGAAAACAGCGATTCAAAACATATATGATATAGAGGTCCTCTAAGGATGTATATGCAAGTCTATGAAGCTGTGATCATATGCACAATAAAATATTGTATAGTTAGCTTCAAGGCCTATTTTGATTTTTCCATATAATGTTGGCTAATAAAGCTAAGTATCAGAAAAAGTTCCATTTAGGGGGAATTAACAGATTGCAATTAGAACCAATATCTATGTCTATCAAAAATTTGCAAAACAATAAAATATTGTATTGTCAGCTTCAAGGCATATTTTGATTTTTCCATATATGT
Source organism: Gossypium longicalyx (assembly GCA_025698465.1). Taxonomy (NCBI): domain Eukaryota; kingdom Viridiplantae; phylum Streptophyta; class Magnoliopsida; order Malvales; family Malvaceae; genus Gossypium; species Gossypium longicalyx. The sequence continues at coordinate 82,941,052 of CM046997.1, forward strand.
TGGCTAATAAAGCCAAGTATCGAATCAAATTCCATTTAGGGGAATAGAACAGATTGCAATTAGAACCAATATCTCTATGTCCATCAAAAAATTGCAATACAACTTGTATCATATAAAAATCTAGTAAATTGAACCACAAGCAAATGATAGTGAAGTTCAAAACCATTCCTAAAGATGCAATAGCATCTGTTAAGAAAATAAATGAAAGGTAAAAATCTAAATAGAATATTGGGAAAAACTGATAGTAGATAGAGATAGAAAAAAGGGGCAAACAAGGCAAGACCAATAGAAAGCATCATACTGACCTGCCAGAAAATAAAGTTGGTGCTAACAGTTTCAGAAACTGCTTCATTTCCCCAAGTATCTCGATTAAGCTTCAAACACACAGCATCAGAAAATTGGATTTACATTATAAGCCACCTCATACGAAGGGAGCTAAGTAGAACTTCTTAATTTAAACTATAGTAAAGTGGGAAGACTTAAACAATACCATATGTGAGCTGAACTCCTTGGTAGATTGCAAGTTGACAAGGAGCCACTTGTCCTCAACAGATGCAGCAGCTTTTGCCTTTTCAAATGGTCCCTGGAACATCAGATGAAAAGGAGGACGATATAAAGAGGCAAGATTATCCCGAGGAGCATCTACCGTGGAAGAAGCACCTTCATCTGATTCCCAAACCCCAGGCCGTTTCATTTCCTCATCAAAATTACGGAATGCAATTAATGAACTCGACTGTTGGGGAGGTAATCCTAATCTTGAAGCTCTATACGAATATTAGAAAATAAAATATTACTGCATGAGGAGTTAATAGGAAAATGCAAAAGAATTTATCGCCAAATCATACAACACCTAAATACAATATACATGACACAGAAAAAAAAAGAATGACCAAAAAGGAAAAGTCAACATATACATTTGCAACTTCATATAAAGAAAAGAAAATTAATATACAGCTACAACAAGAAAGCTGTTAAAAATGAAAAAAAAAAAAAAAAAAAAAAAAAAAAACAGAGGGTGAAAAGATACCCATATAACGATGCATCATCATAAAGAGTCTCCCTTACTACAGGTAAAGGAGGGCGTACTTCCTCTCCACCAATGGGTCCAACATCACTGTTTCCAGACTCCTTCAACTCACTGTACAACATTAGAAGCCAATGACAACAACATCAGTAATAGTAAGAACACAAACAAGTAGGTGGTGATTTAGAGTGAACAAGAGTGCAATTCTCTAACCCGGAGTTTTGATCAACCCAAGAATCTACGTTTTCCACTGCTGGAGACTCAGAAGCCGTTCCAACTACACCACCTTCATTACCGACATAAAACAGCTGAAGAGCTTCATCCAGCTTCCAGCTAGTTGCCTGTTTTCCACCAATATTTTTCAATTGAGTTCCATACGCATAAATAACAATACTCACCTCGGATTTTTTTTTAAACGAAGGATTCTCAGTAACACAACGTTAATAACAGATTGCCTGAGATTACCGACTGAATCACAAAGCCATTAAGAATTTAAGGTTAAAAAAAGAAACAAAATTTACAAGCTTCAACATTGAAAAAATCCTTGGATATAAGAAAAAAGGTTCGAACTTTATTATATAAATGCAAAAAAATAAAAAAATAAAAGACAAAAAAATAAAAGGTTACTTGCAAAAACTGCATGGCGGTTTCTGCAGTTTGACCAACGGCGATCTCGAGAAAGGAGGAAACCATGCTCTGCTTATCACTCGCAGACAACATTCCCTCCATTTTCCCTCTTTTTACTCGTTCCTCAATTTCCCAATCAAATTCCCAAATCGAAATCCAACTCCAAAGCCCTAGATAGATGAATTCAGCTCAATTTGCGGTAGAAATAGAGAAAACACAAAGAGAAAGTGAGAGTCTCAGCGAATCTTTAGGGTTCGATTCAGGGGATTTATTAGTATTTATAAACTTACACTCCAAAACAGAAATCTATTAGAAGGAAAACCAATGGGAATTTCCTTTGAACGTTTTTAATTAATATCTTTTTTTAGGTCGTGTTTTTTACTTAGGGTCGGGCAGGTATTCTATAGTGAATTACTAATTTGTCCTTTTCAGGTGAACTTTTTCGATCGAATTAAGGGTCTGTTTGTTTACCAGTAAAATATTTTTTGGAAAATGATTTCTGGAAAATGATTTACTTTTGTGAAAAATGATTTATTGAAAATATTTTCTGGTGTTTGGATGAAGCTGTGTAAAATATTTTTTCATTGTTTTGTGATTTCTGAAAATATTTTTAAAGTAAAATTTATTTTTACATATATTAATAAATTTATGTATAAATTATTTTTACATGTATTGCAATGATTTATTTATAAATAAATAAATTAAATTAAATATATAATAATACTCAATTATTAAGCTACAATATTAACCTTGAAAACAATCAAAGTCAAATAAATTATTTGTAATTGTGTTAAAAAATAAAAAATAAGGATTGAATAATTATAAATTAGCTTCCAAACCACAATTAATACTAGAAATTAATAATATTATCCAAATGCATAATTAGTAGTACACCACATAATAACAACATTGTCCAAGTGCATAACTAAATATTACACCACATAAAAGTATCAATAACTTCAACCTTGAGAAAAAATTTTAAGCCAAAATTTTTTATGCTTCTTATTTTTAACTAAAAAAGCTTTGGCCTCGGATTCATGACTCACTAGATAATCAAACACAGAACACAAGAAGTCATCATGAAATCCTTCTTCCTCCATTGACATCACTTGTTCGTAAAGCTGTAGTATCTTACCCGCAGTAAATTGTTCCAAAGCATTAGCAATTTTCCCAAGTTGTTCACCCACAAATTTAACTTGTTCATCAACGACACTTTCTTGAACATTTTTTCTTTTACGTTTGGATGTGCCAGATGAAGATACATTTGTTCTTACCTCTTCATCCTCTTCATTGTAGCAGTCTAGAGGCACTGAATCTTGGTTACCATCATCCAAATCTATGTCAGCAAATGTTCTGGTAAAACTCCCTGTTGTTATATCTTTGCTAACAACTAAAGCCATTTCATCATAATGATCAATGCTTTTATTCAAAAATGGTTCATACTTCTTGTGTGCCTGTTGGATATTATACACAATTAGAATAACAAGTATAAAACAATTGAAATATACTTAACATATATATACATATATTACCATCACTGCTGCATCATATGTCGCTCTATCACATGTGATCATTTTCATGTTATCATCCCATCCAAAACCACTTTCACCTCGAATTTTGCATATAATTTGCCATTGGTTTTTTACAGTCCTCAAATGATTTTCCACATGCTTCGCATCGCATTGGACTTGGAATCTTTCAGAAATAGCTTCGACAACTCGTTTAATAGAAACTGTTTTGAAATTATTAAAAGGCTTATTTCCTTTCTGGGCCTCCTCTGCTAGAATTTCAAGAAAAACATGTTCCATCGGTTTTGTCTACCTGAATTGCTTGGAGGTCCATTCTTTGTTGCCCTTACCCATTCTACATTAATAATTGTCATTGTCAATCATTTCGATATCCAACAAGCTTAAAACATAATAAATTCAATATCTAACAAGCTTAACATAATCAATATCTAACAATTCAAGACATAATAATTTCAAAATCCAACAAACTAAAATTTTAATATCATTATCCAACAAACATTAACAAAAAAAGAACAATTTTAATACTAAAACATACATAACATAGAAACAACAAACCTAAGACCTAAACCTAGCTAATATTTCTAGCCATATAATCAGTCCACATAGTTTGTGCAATTTCGTCTCTCTTAGCAGACCATTCTCTTGATTCTTCTATTTCTTCTCGCTCCGTAAGAATTGGTATTATCAAATCAGACTCAGACTCCTCGTATAATCCTTGATTAAGTAAATCATTAGGATCAACTCCCATTATATGATTATGAATGATACAACAAACCAAAACTATATCTACTTGAGTTTGAAAATTCCAAAATGGTTCAGCATCTAATACACGAAACCGTTTCTTCAAAATCCCAAAAATAAATTCAATAGTGATTCACAATGATGAATGTCGAAGATTAAAGAGTTCCTTTGCATTTTCAGGCCCCTGAGCACTAAACTCTTTTAAATGATATCGGACACCACGATATGGGGTAATATATCCATTTCGGATGCCATATCCAGCATCAGCAAGATAATATTTGACTACAATTTTACAAAACATAATTAATACTAATAAATTATGAGCTTATTAGAACTATTTGGTATTTAATGATAATTATTACCTTCTGGAATTCTTAATCCTCTTGGGCGTGAAAGTGCATCACTTAAAATACGAGAATCATGTGCATTACCTTCCCAACCAGCTAAAACATAGGAAAATTTCAAATCAAATGTAATGGCAGCCAATACATTTTGTGTCGTCCCCCCTTTACGGCTACGAAATCTTCCTTCAATGCTAGGTGGAACGGATGCACGAACATGAGTTCCATCTAATGCTCCAATACAATCTTTAAAATAAGGATAAAACCTTCGATTGTTTCTGATTTCACTAGGAGTTGACTCATCAGGTGATCTAATAACTAGTTTATACAATTTCAAAATAGCTCTCAATACAATCCTAAAGTAACAGTGAACTGTCTCAGTTGATCTATAATATCTAGATCCAATCACTTGAAACCTTACATTATGACCAATTATATGTAAAAATATCACTACTTGCTCCCTAATATTCACAGATTTAGTTGATTGTAATAAATTATTCCTACTAAGAATATCACACAAATTAAAAAAGGCAATCGGTCTCATCCTTATCATATTAATACAATGTTGGTCACCACTATATAAAATACTATTAATATAATTTTCTCTTTCATAATCTCGATTCACACGAGGGTGAGAAGTAATTTCCTTCCTAGTTTTTAATTTTTAATCCAAAGAGCCCCAAAAGCTAAAACTGAAGCCACGACTTCTGCAATTACATTTTGATGTTGACTACGATCCATCTACACAAAACAATGCCACACAAATATTTGATCACTACAAAAAAGGTGCAAGCTTTTCATAAGATCACATATTGAATAAAGCTACCATGACTAGTGCATACATACATATATGAAAATTGATATCTAATACACTAGTAGCTCATGAAGATATCCAAAAGTCAAGACTTTAAAGATATATATTTATTAAAATAATTATAACGACTGAAATTATTTTTTATTAATTAAAAAAGTTGAAAAAAAAAACCTTTAATAATGTCGAATTTTTATTAAATCTATGTTAGTATAGATTATTTTAGGTTAAATTATGGTTACTGTTTATTTATTATATTTAAATTTATGAATTAAGAATTAATATTTATATTTTAATTTGATATTATTTTATTATTTTATTTTTATAATATCATTAATTCATGCTAAATGTTATTTTATTTTATTATTTTTATCTCGATACTAATACAACTAGAATTCATGTGCGCCCAATAGAGAACTAGAAATCAACTAGCATACACCCAATATCAGTCTCGATCAATACACGAGTTCTCAATACCATAGTGAATATGAAAATCTCAACACAAAAAAATCAAAGAAAAACACGAAATAAATAGTTAGAGAAAGATGATTCAATCTTCTAGCATTCTAATTGCACACCTCTCAAAGAGAATGAACATCCTATAAATAGAGCCAATAGCAAGAGAAAAGGAACTTGATAAGTTTTGCTAAATAATTAATAAGTCTGCTATACCAATGCTTCAAATTTGAAGTCGTCAACCGATAATGATAAAGCAACAATCATTATTCAATAAATTGCTCATGATCAATCATCCATTTGGCTAAGGAGATAATGAAAGAGTTGAACTGTTGAAGTTTCCTATATCTAGATAACCGACCGAGTGACCCATAACATTGTTTTGTCAAAAGATGCCAACAGAACCTTTCAATCTAAGAAACTGAAAACACCATACTAATCAAACAACAATATTATATGTGCTGCTTTTTAGTTATAAGTTCAATTTCTCAAACTTAGATATTTATCTCGAACTTGAATCAAATATACAAGAATCAGATAAGCACAGTTTAAACTCTTAATGTGCTGTTCGTAGATTGCATTTTGCAAAAAGCTTGCACATGCTTTATAGGATCAATTTGCATATTTTCACAGCTCACACATTACTACAGCTCACATATTACATAGCTTGCACATTACACAACTCGCACATCATTGTAGCTCACACATTACACAGCTCACACATCACTATGACTCGCAAATTACATAGATCACACATCATTAGGACTCGAACATTGATATATACATATACTAAATCAGTTGACATATAAAATCTTACTAAATCGGGTAGCACATAATTACTTACATAGGATTCGCACATAAGTACCTTTCAAGTCGATTTACTCAAGCATTACAAGGACAATTAGCACATATTTTGCCAAAGCAGCTTACACATACCTTATAGTAGCTATCCACACATGCTTTGCAAAGACAATGCATAAATAATTTACAGTTACACATGACTACCCTACATAGTAATCTAATTCACAAAGAAAATTTCACAATAATCTGATTCACAACACATACCATCGAATCGGCAGCAGAAAAATCTAACAAAAATTCCATTCAAAAACAGAAGAATTACCTGAAACAACAAAAGAATCTTGACGAACAGCAACAAGAAGGTGAATCTGAAGAAAGATCAAAAGAAAAAAAACCAGTTAAAATTTCAGGCATAAAATCGACTAAAGAAACAAATAAGGCATAAAATTTTAGGCTTCACTCCGGACACAGGCTAATTACAGCAAATGACGTATTGTAGTATCCTACCAAATGATATTTTATTCGTAGTTTATTAAATTTCATTATATTGTAGTATCTATCTATCCCAATACAAAAAACACAGGTCAACATTGGCAAAGGTAAAAAATATTGACAGAAAAACACACAAGTGGTATGGAGAAGAGTCAAATTTGTTGAACATCAGTGTCATTTTCTAAGGTGGTCCAATGGAGTTTTGTTCTCTCACATGGACTAGTGTGATTCCTAAAAATCATACATCACATGGAAAAATACAACCAAGACAAGTAAATTATTATATCAATGTTTCTAGTAACTCATGATCAAACAGCCCAATTCGTTCATTCATTCATTAAAAAAGACAAAAGCCAGGGGAAACATTTCAACTTTCTATTCATATTATATATTAAAGACATCATCCATCCTTGTCCTCATATGCAACATTAAACAGTGGAAAATTAAAGAAAGAGAAATTAAGAGCGTGAGAATGTGATCCTTTGAATCATTTAAGTTGAGCGACGAGTAGTAAGTATGTATATATATACATTTACATGAAGCAGCCTGTAAATTATTTTATCTCAAATCCATAGGAAAGATGAGAATTTTTTTGGGGGTTTATTAAATTAAGCAAAACTAGCCTCTCAGGGTTATTTTATGAAGCTTTTGGAACTGTGGATATAGTTCTTGTACTTCAAATCTTACCAAAATAAAACCATTGAAAATCCCCCCAAAAAAAATGGTAACTAAAAAAGAGAAACCATTGGATTTGAGAAAGGGTAGAGCTTTACCTTAAGCCAAGACCACCCCCAAAAAAAAGCTTTATGCAGGAAGAGGAAAATGCCTGCGAAAGAGAGAGAGAGATTGCATGAGAAAGAGAGAAAGAGAGGGAGAAAGGAAACGAAATACCAGTAGCAAGAGAACGTAAATTGAACAGCAGGAAGAGAAGGGGCCTTACCTGGATGAAGGAGAAGCATGGGAAAATGTCTTACAAAAATTGAAACGGTAAGACATTTTCCCAAAATGTAAGGGATTTTACGTGTGGTTTGGAAAATTTTTTCCAAATGGAAAAGGTTTTCAGGCTACCAAACACTGGAAAATGAGGAAAATATTTTTCGGAAAATGAAATACAACCAAACAAACACACCCTAAATGTTTTAAGTTCGATGACCCTGATGTTACGAAAAAATCTCGATAAAATATTAAAATTCAATACTTGAGATTGATTGGATCGATCTTATGTTCAAATTTATTTATATACTTTATTTATAATAACGGAAATTTCCACAAAAGAGAAAAACACATCATCAAAATTATGGCCTAACATAAAGGGTATCAACAGCTTCTGTGGTCTCGTTTTGCTTCTTGTTGTATTCTTCAATATCCATTTTTTACCTTCACAATATCAATATTTTGGATAAGGCTTAGAATATTAGCAAGAGTTGATTCAATTTGCTAATTCTCTTTTATTCTTCCAACAAGGATATTGATCTAAGATTTCTCTACAATGAGTATCTTGCATCCCCTTATCTCACGAGATTAGAATTTTAGTCTCGCAATTTGTACGGTTTTAAGTAATTTTTTGCATTAAATGTACCTAAATCGGTTTAACTCTCGCAAAGTGAGAATTCTCAATAGAAATTTTCCAAAGCACTAGAAATTAAACGGAAGCAACTCAAAAAAAGTGCTCGAAAGAACAGAAAATGTCACAAGAAAGCAAAAGCACACCAAGTATTTGAGTGAATGCTTCCAAAGTATTTTATTACTCAAAAAAGAAGTGAGTACAAATGAGGGGGGAAGGCCTCTATTTATAGTTAAGCTCTCTCAGATCCAATGATACAAATTAAAGTACATCAATGGTCGAGATTAAAAGCAATCTACAAATCAAATCTTCTAAGATTTATAAAATCAAATCTTCTAAGATTACAAATCTTCTAAGATTACTTCCCATATTTGTCATGCCATGTAGAAGAGCCTTCAATATCTCTAAGCAACGAGCCATGTGACCCCTTTCGAACAAGATGAATCATCCAAGTGTGCCTTAGTTGCGAGCTCCCTTACACAGTTGACTTATTATCAAATGTAGTAGTAATTTCGGTCTATTTCTACACTTAAGGAGTTTGGTTTCTAGGCAATTTAGTATTTATTACAATGTTTTCGGTATTTAGTTTTTAGTACTAAAAGTTAATAAAAATAAATATTTTTAACACATTTTATGAGTGTTGTGACCTATTAGGCCAACATAGGCCTTAAGTAGTTCTAATGTGTTGAATTGACTATGCATGATGATGAATCATAGACTCACTTGACATGGGAGAAAGAGACGAGTGATGCACAAACTTTTCGAGCCGTTATTCGATGAAACAAACCATACAAGGCGTGAATTACATGTCATGTAGCGCCATAGACCTTGTATGGCATGACATAGGTCGACATGCTCCCCAAGTCTTCTATGGTTATTTTCGCCTACGTAATGGACTTTATATGAAGACCTGGGACATGCCGAAAACCTAATTTAGGCTACTAACACTCCTATAAATAAGAACTTTGGGGTTTGATGTAGATGCCTTCAAAAACTCTCGTAGTTTAGGAGAATGATTAAACTTAACTTTCTTTTAGTTTTTCATAACAACTTTGTTCTTTCCTCTTGGAATTGATTTCGATCCGAGAGTTCTTTTATAATATTGAAGTATTTCAATTATTTGCTTTCACAAGTGACTTATTCATTATTCCGATTGAGATATTTACTACTTCATTCTTCAATCAGCGTCAAATTCAGGATTATTCTAATATCTTTTCTCTTTCGATTCAATTGGGTTCTTTACATGTTTTATTCAATTGAAATTAAGATTATGAATAACATGAGTGACTAAATCCCTTAGGGGAGATTAACGATTGGATGAGGACATGATTAACGGAGGATTTAGGGTTTTCTGAGAGGATTAATTGGTATAGATTATGTGTTCCTAAACCCTAGGCTTAACAACCCTATGAAGTAATCATAGGTTAAACGAGATTGGGAGATAAGTTTAATTAAGTAAATCGTAATTTATCCTGGTTGAGAAAGTGATGTTGGGAGATAAGTGAGTATCAACCAATCAATTAATTAGTTAGAGGCTGAGAGGTAATAACTGGTTAATTGGTAGCTAATCCACCCTAAAACTCTAATCCAAAGTTAATTACAAACCTTGAAATGAGTTAATCTTTCTTATTGGTTTAATTTGTTTATTCGTTTGTCTATTTTATTGTTTCTTTATTTTAATTATTTAATTTCTATTATTAATCCCTTTTATGGTTTTTCATAATATAGAATTTAATTATTACTATTTAGACTTATTACTGTAAAGAGATTTTCTATAGATTTATTCCATTTTCTCTTGAGTACGATCCTCGGAGTACTTCATGTGTTCCATTGTACACATATACTATATTACAATTTGACCCGTATACTTGCGGACATCGTCTATTTACTTTTATATATTTTTGGTGTGATATTTTTACAATAAACGATAACACGTTTATAGGTGATCAATAACCTGTGACATTCTACCCGACCTATTCTTGCAACGCCCTCATTGCATCCTCAGAATGGAACTAGTCTATCTTGTCTTGGAACTGCCATAAGGCCTCCGCAGGTTCCCAACTAGCTTCATTATCGAAAAGCCCCTTCAATCGAACTAAGTTTTCATGCCCCGAACTACACTACTTTTGTCAAATCACTTAGGCTGTCATGATGCAATCAATTTCATAATCATAGGAGACATTTACCCTTATTTGCGCTCATTCGAACTTACCTAAATTTGGATCCTCCTAATCCTCATGGAATGGCTTAAGCATACTAACATGGAACATCAGATAAATGTTGAGTTTTGCCGGCAACTCAAGTTTGTAGGCCACATTGCCTACTATCTTCAAAACACAAAAAAGGTCTTTCGTACCATCACACAAGCCTCTTGTGAAAGCCATTGTGGTGCAAAATCAAGTGTAATGTTGCAATGACTGAATCACCAACTTGAAATTGCACATCCTTGTGATTTTGGTCAGCCCACTTTTTATAGCACTTACTTACCTTGCGTAGGCAAGCTCTAGTTAAGTCATTCTGCTCTTATCAGTCCTTCGCAAATTGATAAACTGTTGGATTGAGTCCTGTATAACAGGTCGCAACAGTAATGGTTGTGAGTGGTTGTTACCCCGCCACTATCTAGAATGAACTCTTATTTGTCGCCCCGTTCCACTACAAGTTATAAGAAAATTGGGCCACGGCCACATCCAACAACTTTGGTCAGTCCCTCTATGTGGCATTCACATAATGCCGAAGATACGTTTCCAACAAAGTATTTACTCTCTAGGTTTGCCCATCAGTTTGCGGATGCATGCTAGTGGAAAATTTCAAGTTTGATCCCATCAACTTGAACAACTTTGTCCAGAATTGGCTCCTAAACTGCCTGTCTCAATCACTAATAATAGACTGTGACACTCCCCAATATTTCAACTCATGTCTAAGGAACAAACAAGCTGCCTCCTCAGCAAGGCACTTCTTAGTTGCTGGAATGAAAGTTTCATACTTAGAAAACTTGTCCACCACAACAGCAATACTCACAAATCCATCAGATTTAAGCAAACCAATAATAAAACCTATGGATACACTCTACCATGGGCATTCTAGAATGAGCAAAGGTTGTAAAAATCTGGCTGGAGTCTTCAACTCTACTTTGTCTTATTAGCACACCAAATAAGTTTTCACATAGGTCTCAACATCATCACCCATATAAGGCCAATAATAACTATCCTTCAAAATATCTAAAGTGCAGTGCATACTTGGATGGCTCACCCATATCATTACCTTGGTTGGTGGCTCCTAATCAACAATAGCCCAAATTTTACTTTCATCCATCTAAATTTTTCCACCTCTACCATGTGGCCTAAAAATGGCACCTCACGCTGGGCAAATGAGCATTTCTCCTCTTTGACATAAAGGTCATTCTCTCGCAAGGTTTGGAACACTTCCCTTAAATGGTTTGCATGTTCCTCATGTAACTTATTGTACATCACAATGTCATCAAGGTAAACAAGCAAAAAACAATCTAAGAAGGGTTGAAGTACCTTATTTTTCAGGTGCAAAATGTAGGCGAAGCGTTCGTCAGTCCAAAAGGAATTAAGAGGAATTCATATTAGCCATAATGATTCACACACGTGGTCTCTGGCTTATCCCTTTCGGCTATTCTGACTTAATGGTACCTCGATCGTAAATCTAGCTTAGAAAACCACCTCACGCTACCAAAATGATCAAATAGATCTGCAATGAGTGGAATTAGGTACCTATTATTAACAGTGGTCTTGTTCAATACCTAATAATCAATGCACAATCTTAATGACCCATCGTGTTTCTTCTGAAATAATATTGGTGTGTTGAATGGAGCTTTAGATGGTCTAATGAGCCTAGCATCTAAAAGTTCATTCAATTGTTTCTATAACTCTTCTAACTCCAATGAAGACATTCGATATGGGGCCTTAGTCAGCGGATCAGTCTTAGGCATCAACTCGATCTTGTGATCCACCTCTCACTTAGATGGTAACTTCTTAGGCAACTCGACAAGTATTACTTCTCAAAAAAACTAGAGTAATTGTGCCACTTCCTTTAGAAGCCTCTGAATGGGTTGGCTTTCAATATAGCTAAGTAAGAGATTTTATCTCCACATACCTTCTTGGCAAATTGGATTGTTGATATTGTCTTGGCTTTCACACCCACGTTCTATTTCATTTCCACAAGACATTGATAGTGTAAATCCAATATAAACATAAAAATGAATAAGAAATGCCTTAACCCAGTCAATAAAACTTAATCCAACCACAAAGTCATAATCATCAAGTAGTATTACCTCAATATTCTCTGTATCGATCCAACCACCAAGTTGAAGTTCTACTCATTTTTGCCACAACCATTGTCTAAACTCTATTTGAATTCACGATCTTAATATATCTCGTCTCTTTCTTAACTTTGAGATTCTATTTTTGAACAACCTCTTCGGATTTTAACAAAGTTGAAGCACATGTGCCTACGAGGGCATTAAATATTCTATTTGCAATAATGATGTCTACAAGCACCAACCCTTTTCTCTTTCGACCCTCATTGGTTTTGACAGAACTCAAGATCGCACCAAGCTTTATCGTTGCTTTGTTTAAGTTATCCTCCTCCTCTATGGTAGAAAGTGTAGACTTTTTCAAATATTCCCTTACCGTATGTGGACCATCACAAAGGAAGTAACCTATTAGTAAAAATAGGGAAGCAATGCTTTGAAATATCTGTAAAAATGTGAAAATTTTGTAAAAATATAGGGAAAATTTGTTTTAGTATGCCCAAAGACTAATCATGAGATGATTGTAATTACATACTTGTTTTATGTTGTTTATTAATATAAAAAATTGCCATTATTATTTCAGTTTATTTTTCTGTATATATAAATAAATTGAATTGTAGTAAGTCCTAAGAAAAATATGATTATTCTTAAAAGGTTCTTAGTCAAGTATTATTGTGGGCTTGGACAATAATAATGCATTGAGACTAATGTGTAGTTGATTGATGACAAAGTGTTATCATTGACATAAGAATGTCAAAATTAATACATGAGTATGTGTTAGAGAACAACATATTGGATTGACCCGCTATGAGTATGTTTCTTGGATTATCATGTACCAGATACAACATTACTCATAGTGATAACTATTTATACGATTCTCAGACTTGAGATCATTATTATCCCAACATCGTGAGTTGTATACTTTGATACAGTCAAACATCTTCCATAACAGGTTGCATCGAAAAGACTGATGTTAATCTATGTAGTGGGATATGGTTGATCAAAATAGGATTTGTCCCTCATACATAATGGGAGCAAAATCTTAGGCCAGTTGATTGAATGAGACTAGAAATGCATGACCATGCTTGAATAAGTTGATATGAGATATAATACATATTTGTTTATTGTAGTCTACTTGAGATATCAAGAAACATGATATTGGATTATTCAAATATAACTATTCCATGACTTGTGTCCAATCTAGATATAAATGACAAAAGGATGTAATGCATGAAAGGTTTATCACAGAAATGTTATGTCGAATTACAACTTCTTTTGACTTAGGTAGCAATGATGTATTACTAGATGCAACTCATTACTTGTATTATTAGAAAGTATTACTACTAACATTACAAGAACCTACAGGGTCACACCTTATGGTTAAAATGAACAAAATCCAAACAAAGTTGGTATTGTGGTTAGCTATCACATGAATTAAATTAATTATTGAATTAATTTAATTTGATAGTTAAATATTAAACGAATTAAATGTACAAGCTTGTTGTACACAAATAGAGAACATAGTTAAAATTAATATATGAATTTTGTAACACCCCTTACCCGTACCCGAGACTGGGACCGGATACGAGGCGTTACTAGACATGAACTTGAACATTTTCAGGAAATATGGGTTATGAAATTTTATTCCAATATAAAATAGATCAAATTGAATCATAATGTTCCTATTGTGGGCCTACGAGGCCCTAAACATACATTGAAAATGATCCGGGACTAAACCGAGAACTTACGAAAGTTCATAAAAAATTTCCTAGGTAAAGCCTCACACGCCCGTGTGGAGGCAATGCACAAGCCTGTGTGCTTTGGGACACGCCCGTGTCCCCTACCCGTGTTGAATTTATGAAAATTATTTTTCATTTCAAACCTACAGGGGTTTTCACATGGCGGAGCACATACCCGTGTCTCTGGCCCGTGTCCTACACACGGCCTTGACACGCCCATGTGGCCGCCCGTGTCCAAAAACTCAAGCATTCTGTTTATAACGCCATCATGCATTTAGGGGCACACGGCTAAGACACATGCCCGTGTGTCTAGCCTATGCTTGTCACTAACCTAAAGTTCTAGGTGCAGGGGACGCACAACCATACCACACGCCCATAAGGGCGATCCGTGTGTCACACACGGCCTAAACACATGCCCGTGTGTCTACCCGTGTGGACCTTGTAAGGCTATTTTCCAAGCTTTTGGTCACCCTCTATCAACCAATTACACTTATAGGTTACCTTAATACATAATAAGGCCGGATTATACCCTTACATATAATCTTGATAAACCTCATTGCATGTAAACCTCATATCATCGATTTTATACATGCTAGGTTTATTCCCTTTTTGTATTAAGGGTTTTCATGTCTCATTGACACATATAAAATTGGCTCATTATTGTAACTCATTGCCATTTATGGTCAAGCCATCCCATGCAAACATAAGCATGCATAAATTTATAGGTCATATCCCACTTCAAAATAAGCCAATTCCCATGGCCAAATACAAGAAGTTAGAGACATCTTTACATGCCTTCATTTTGGCAAATCAAATGACACATATAACAAAATACACCACAAGCCCTATACATGCCATTGAACAAAATAAAAGTGTCTATATACCAAAGCTGGACTAGTTGATAGTGTGTTGACTCTCCAACCGTCTTCCAATCTTTACGAGTCCTCGAGCTTTGAAAGACAGGGAAAAGAGAGGGGTAAGCATTTACATGCTTAGTAAGCCCGAATAACTGGAAAGTAAACTTACCGAGTAATTAGCATACAACCATATTAGGCAATAAAACCAACAAGCATGAAATGGTTTCCCTAACACATGCACTCAATCAACAGGTTAGTCACATAACAAGGCACCATATAATTTATCTTAGATGAGCTCATCATTCATCATTTCATTTATACATATCATATTAATCCCGTTGAGTTTCTAGAAAATCTCGATAGATTATCCATTTACCGTCAAATCATAAGAGCGATCATCTCATGTATGCACTCCCGTGAACCTCGCATCTTACGGCGGGATTAACAGTCTAGGCTAAATCCCTTGTAACAGCAAGCACTCTCAATGAGCTCGGATCTGAATTACCAGTCCAGGCTAAATTCAGACCCTAATCGGATTACCCGTCCGGCCCAAATCCACAATGCACACATATTCTTCGAGAGGATCGATCACTCAAGGAACACCCGTCTAGGCTAGATCCTTTCTATATTTAAGATCAACGGATTAATCTGCAACACATGCAGGATCTCAAGTCACATGTAAATCATGGTTTATCCACCGAACTTCCTTTTCAACCTCAACCGGGACATTCATCAACATGTCATTATTAAAGATACATTTCATAGATTTTATTGCCATTATCAAATGCAATTATCATAATTCATAAACCATGCAATTAGGCATATTATGAGCTTACCTTAAGTTATCCAAACTTACCTGGTACTCGTCTCGGTATCGTGTTTTGGTTATTCCGAAATATTTCGTTTTCCTCGATCGACCTCTGAAATTTGTTCCTCGAGGTCTATAAAAAAAATAAATCATTAACACCTCACATTGTACTTTTTGAGTCAAAATTTCACCTCAGTCCAAATGACCATTTTGCCCCTAACCTTTTATATTTTTACCATTTAGTCCCTAGGCTCGTATAATGAAATGTATGCAATTTCTATCTTACCCAAGCCTATTCAAATTTTTTCCCTCATATGGCAGCCCACATTTTTCCATTATTTCTCATTTCTACCACACATTTTACACCTTTTTCAAAAAGGTCCTTTTAGGGGTTTTTCATGAAAATCACCTAGGAAAAGATGTTTAACTCACATCCAACTTTCATATTCCTCCCTAAACCATCAAAATACAATTAACTCATGCATGGGTAAATTTCTAAACATGAACCCTAGCATGAAATATGGGTAGAAATAAAGAGAGTAAGCTACCGGGATTTCAAAAATACAAAGAACATTAAAAACGGGGCTTGGGAGCACTTACTATTGAGCTTGAAAATGTTAAAAACCCTAGCTATGGTGACTTGAGAATTTCGGCTGGACAAGGAAGGAGAATGGCTGATTTTTTCTTTCTTTTTCCCATTTTATTTCATTAAATTACCAAATGACCAAAATACCCTTAAGTCATTTCTTTGAAATTTCATCAATACAAGCCCATTTTTGTCCAAAAACTTATAAATTGGGAAAATTGCTCTTTAAGACCTTCTAATTAATATTCTAAAACAATTTCATGTAAATTGCTTCTAGAATCCAAGTTTTACAATTTATTCAATTTGGTCATTATTTTCCAATTGGACACCTTACTCAAAGAATTTCTTCATGAAACTTTAACACATGCATATTCTCATATTCTTGACCTCATAATAATCATAAAATAAATATTTCAACGTCAGATTTATGGTCCCAAAACCACTGTTCTGACTAGACCCTATTTCGGGATGTTACAAATTTGATTCATATAGAATTTTAATAGAATATAATTTACCGAAATTATTATAATAAATTATTAGAATTATGATTTCAGTTAAACATTGAAACATGGTAGTTATAATTCTTTTTGGAAAGAATATAACGTTTTTAATGCTTTCCATATGTTCTCTATAGGATTATTCCATTTTTAATATATGGATACCAAAAATCTTGAATTAGGGTAAGAATGTTTTAAAAGAAAATAAGAAAAAGGTCTAGCAATCGTCTTAGGAGATTTTCTCTAGATAAGTTCTAAGAGAGTTTTTGCCTTTCGTTTTAATACTAGGTGGACTACGTAGAGGCCGGGACATTTTCGTTGTGGCTTGGAATCGATATCAAATCAACAATATCCTTACATCATTTTTCAGTTAATAAGGTATCTTCAACCTTATTTCAACTCGTTTCATTCCTCGTACATAGATCCATGGTTGAGGATCACCAAAATATTTTTTTTGCTGCGCCATGGGGCGTACCATCGGTCCCAACATAAACTAGAGAAGCAATGCTTTGAAAAATCTGTAAAAATTCCTAATTACTGTAAGCAAGGGAAAGTGTTTTCTGTGATCAGTACGGGTTGAAAAAGTAAGTTCAAGGAGTGGGACAAGTGGAGGAAGGTGGAATGGCACGATAGATGCTAGACCTATACAAATAGAACCGAAATAGGAAGAGCATCCACATTTACATTAATCGAGTTGACGAATGAATCTGGTAGCAAAACATGATAATTTTTAAATTAAACGTTAACTTTTTGTATATTATTGTATTTGTTAACTAACCAGTCAATAGAAAATAATTATTATTTATTTACATTTTTGAAAATTATAAATTGAGGCACTTTGAAAATTGGAAATTTGGGTTAAAACGGAGTTGGTGTCACAACACGACAACTCTGTGTCATAGCATCGCATCCAAAATAAAAGAAATCGAGAAAATCATCTCAATGTGGCGACACAACACCTTTATGTTGCAACACAGAGGATAGTTTACCCAAGTTTTCAAAATTTCAGAGTGTATCACAACATCGAACCCCGATGTCGTGATCGGCATCTTCCCATGGGTGTTACGACACGGAACCCCTAAGTTGCGACATCACTGTAATTTTTGCAGGATCGACCCACTCAATCACGCAACCCATCAGGTTTGAACTTATTTAAACCTGATTTTTAACTTGAAAACACCCTATTTTAAACCCTAAAAAAACTTCTAACTTATCTTTAACCTTAATCTCCTTTCAAAAACTTTTCTTTAACATAAAACCATTCAAACCCTAAAACACTTTTTCTACTAAAATTCTTATCTTGCTTGCAATTCTCTATATTCATTTAGGTAAGAACAAATGAGAAGCAATCAAAGGAACGACGACAACCAAGTTCTACGAGGAATCCCACAGGAATCACTCGAGGTTAAGGGTTTCTAAACTCAATTGTTTTTACTATTAAATTGAGTACATTGCTTGATATTGTGTTTGTCTTTAGAGAAAGATCAAATTCAATATGCCACCTATGAAATCTAGAAAAACAAACACACAAGAACCACTATCGGTCTTGAATCTTTTAAAATTTCAAAACCATAGTGCTGAAAAATATTTTCTAGAATTACAAGGTAAAACATTCATTTGGGAAAGATGATTCAAACCATCGATGGTTCTTTGCAATGAAATATCGTCCTTAGTCTAATACCATAGATGGGAACACATTTGTGTGGCCCCGAAAGAAAATGTTGTTATACCTCTTGTCTAAGAATTTTATGTTGCCCTTAGGGACGAAGAGACACGGAAACCACACGGTGTCCAGTGAAAAATAGTAATGGTAAGAGGTAATAATGTACTATTCACCCTGGAAACCATCTGTAAATTTATCATGCTCTTTATTAAGAAACTGTTGTAAAAAAATATTGATTTAGAAAAAATTGAGGACATAGACATGGAAAGCATTGTAAAATATTTAACTAAGAATCGTGGTGAATAGAAACTCCAACCAAATACAAGACTTCCAACCAATTTCAATCAAGAAATCATGTTTTTAGTAGCTAAGATATGGATGCAATTTTTCTGTACTAGGATAACATCTGCACTAAATGTCTCTAACGTAAATACTTTTTGAGCTATCTTGTTGTATGACATCTTACAAAAGAAACAAATATGCATAGGGGAATGAATGGATCCATCAAAATATGAAGCGATGCATGAGTGGCCAGAAAATTGGGATTTTCTTTCCTCACTCAGTGACGGTACTTTGCAAAAGCGCAGAGGTTCCACTAGTGGAGAACGAGCAGTTCATACACCCAACGAAAAGCTTAATCGGTGATTCTATGTACACTAAATACGTAGAACTCCACTAAAAGCAAATCATAGATTGGAACCAAAGAAGAAAATAAAATATGGATGTTCTAGCGTCACTTAAAAGGAAAGGAAAATCGATGCCTTGAAAAGAAAGGGGTGAGAACAATGAAGCAAAAATAAATGGAATGATATGATGGATGCAAGAAATGAACCTACTTCTTTAAGAATTTGTGCAGTGAAACAACATGAGAGATCCTCATTATTTGCCAGATATGTTTGGCCTGATGTATAGCCAACAAGAGACAGAAGAGCAAGAGGCCAAGGAAGGAGAAGAAAGTACAAAAGAAGGAGAGGAGGACAATGAGACAAATTATGATGAGGAGGAGAAAAATTGAACTTTTTAATTGGTAACATTTAAAGATTGTATTTGGGATAATTTTTAATTTTTATTTAGAGTAGGATTAATAATAGATTGTTATTTAGTGTAGGATTAAAGAGTTAGGGAACAAGAAGCAAATCCTGTGTTTCTCCGTGGCTTAACTAGTTGCTCCGTTCTTCGTTCTCCATTGCCCTCGGCTATCAAAGTGGCTTATGGACACCTAATTGCTGCTCTAAAATGGCTGATGAAATCCTCTTTCCCAATAGAAGAAATCAGCACTTGAATAATAAGGGAAATGGGATGGAAAAAATGAGAGAAAAGTGAGAGAGAGAATGAGAGAATGTTGTGGAATAAAGGATGGTTTGAATGATCAGCAAGGGGTGGCTTTTATAGCTGATTGTGGCTTGTAAAAATAGAAAATTCCAGTAGCCAAAGAGCCCCCTATGGCCGGTCATCTACTTGGCAAGAGTTGAGACTTTCAACTTTGCTAAAAATGGCCTGGGGCAAATCTACAAAGCCACAATTAAAGGTGGGGTTTGAATGCAATTTAGAAGTCTTTCGAGGGCCTTTTTGCAAGCATATTTAATCAGCTAAAATTCTTATTTGGGTCAGCATATGGGTAGTTCTGGGCTGCCCAATTAGTGGCTGGTTCGGTTCACTCAATATGGTTCGACCAGTGCGGTTCAACTAGACCTTTTCTCCATAATTAATTAAAAATAATTTATTTAACCCAAATTAAATGGGGAATAAATTAAAATTGATTAAATTATGAATTAATACACATTTCTGGACCGTCTTAGGCTGGAAATTCATGTGCCTCGATACTTTGAATTGCTTCTCGATTTTGCGCTTTCAGCAGTGTCAGCTGAGCCAATTTTTGCCCTTTGCGCGAATTTGTCGAAAATATTAAAAATTAATAAAAATTGAGTATAAAATTAACTAATTTCACCATGTTCATATTTTTGATACAATTTAATTATTTTATAATATTTAATTATTTTTCGACAAGAATTTAACTGGATTTGCATGAATTTAAGTAAAAATGGGTAGGAAAAAGTATATAATTTTTTGTGTTTCCACACCCCCAAACTTAATTCATTGTTCGTCCCGAGAAATGCAAAAATTTTGAAAAGAAGTTCTCGGAAACACCTTTGAAAAATTCCTTCAGAACAGCATTTTCCTAAAATTATGAATTTAAAATACTTATGCTCAAAGACAAGAAATCTGATAGTTATGCTACTTAAGTATACATATTGTTCAAATTATATTCAACAACTTATTATAATAGAAAAATTTAGACTAAATGCTTTTGTAATCAAAGACATGTTAACCCTTACCAATTTGATTTTTATTCCTTTATTCAAGACTAAGCTGCAATCATTAAGCTTAACTTATGTCTTTATATGTTGATTGTAGCAATTTCTCTCTACTAATGTAGGTAGCATTAGGACTTTGAATCAATAGGTCTTTATCAAGGTTGTAACGTGGCTAGCCTAGGGGTAGGTGAAAGATGGATAATTTTTGGTTTAAAATCCCTAGACTCAGCGTCAATTGAACCTTCAAAATTTTTACCTTCGATACACCAACTTGACTTTCATATGCTCTTTTGTACATCTCTTTCAAATACACGTGCTCTTTTTTTAGCTAACACGAGCACTTACTTTGTGTACTGCAATTCTCGAGCAATTGATACTTCTTTTCAACTCCCCCAAACTTATTTTCGAAGTACATTTTGAATATTACTGAGTCTAGTGTTTAGGACAATTTTAAGATCATTAAGCGAAAAGTAATGGCTAATTATTGCAAGGGTCAAAATAAAATTAGGCCATATAGTCTCAAAGTTGGGTTTCAAAGGATAAAATTTTACCATGGTGGGCTTGAAAGGCTCAAACGGTCCAAACAATAGTTGCCTAAATCATTTCCAACGTTCCATACTCCCTAGGATTTCGCCTCAAGAAACTACTAAGTCAATTCTAAAGACTTAAACTTTCATGCATACCTAACTTTCCTAAAGAACTAAAAATTTTATGGTACGAATTTGCATGCTTTATTAAAAATACATTCATGTCATTATTAAGCTAACATAATAATTTATTGAAATAATAGAACTTTATTCATACTTAAATTGAGCATACTTAATAGAATTCAAATTTTTGAACAAAATATATCCTAATCATAATTAAAAGAAAAATTTATTCTGATATGAGTAGGAATAATTCAATTTTTCGGTCCCCCAACTTAAAATGAACAATGTCTTCATTGTTTAAAGTGAATAGATACTATACACTAGGTAGGATTTTAGAAAAGAGAAGGTGAGTCAATTTAACTGCTTAAGTACCAAGCTCTTTCTAAATCCAATCCTAGACTTGTATATATCTATTGCCACACTTTATATTTTGTGACTTGTTCATATTTACTCATAATTTCCATCTCTTGTTTTATTATGAAAAAAAAATTCCTAATTAAACTTAATCCTAAAAATAGTCTAAGAATAAAATAAAGTAAAGTCAAGATCTCTCCCTCTTATTTATTTGCAGATCCTTTCGATCTGGACTCATCTTTTGCTCTATCATTATTACCTTTGCACGAGCTACTTTGCTTCTTCTTTGATAATGGACTCCATGGTTCAAATATGAAATCTGGAAACTCAGGCACAAAAATAAACGAGTCATTGTATATTTTCTTAAAAGCACTTCTCATCGAGTCATCCCTTATTTTTGAGTATCTCCAGTAGGCTTGCTGCTGCCATTGCATATGTTGCATTAAGTCCGTCAATTTTGATAGCTCATCTCGAAGATCTGGGCTAGGCAATTGAGATGTAAACATTGAAGTTTCAGCATCAGGTTTAGCTTTTGGCTCCACTGATTCTACCTTATTAGGGACTTCAAATGATTGCATCGTGGGATCTTCTTCTTCATCAGGGTCCTGCGGTTCCTCACTTACTTCAAATCGTTGCTGTAGAACTGAGTTTCCAACTACTCGGTAAAGGTCCCAATCCATGATTGTACCTTGGCTATACCCTGTCTTCCTTACATTCGCAAGAATTTCAGCTTTCAAGCATAAAATTGTTATTGTAAAGGGGAAGTAAGCAGGGCCAGAGCGTTTAACAGCACAATTCCGTATTTCCCTCAAGATGATCTTCCCCACATTAATGGTCTTACCAGTTAGGATCAAGTATAATAAGACCATGAGCTCTAATGAGATTGTAGTCTCATGTGAGCTAGGCATAAGGCTAAATCAGATAAAGTAAAACCATACCTTCGAGAGTGGCGTCAAATATTCTCTTCGACAAGTGTGAATTCCTTGTTTTGGAAAAGTCCACGTAGAACCCTGAATTGTAAGTTCCTCGAGAATTTCTTACAAATTCTCAGGCTTAATATTACTCATCAATGTGAAATATTTATCATTTTTGAAATCAAGTAATTCAAAGAACTCATTAATAGCATTTGAATTTATCGGTACCTTGATTCCGTGAACTAGAACTTCTACCATCTTGCTTAAAGTTAGATTCACATAGAACTCATGAACTAGCTCCTCATCTACACTAGGTCTCTTTTCACAAAATAACTCCGAATTGAGGGTTTCAGCAACTTGACGAATACGTGCCATAAAGTCTCTGTAGTTGCTTTCTTTTAATGTAAAGCCTTTCTCTGGATCCATCTGTTGATTTTTGAAGCTACTTTCGTATCTCACTCTGGCTTCTTCATAGTGGAACTTGTTTTGTGTTTCATCAATTTGAGCAAAAGCACGAGTTCTCTTGCGAGGCATATTTAACCTTTTTGTAAAAAAAAATAAAAAATATAAGAACTCAGAAAATAATAATAATGAAGGAAAATGTGGCAATTTAAAAGGAGGGTTGGAGGGTTTATGGCTTAGGATGAATGAATGAAGAATGCTGCACAAGCAACTAAAGCGTACAGGCGTGGTGCGTCCAAGAGCAGTGATGGGCAGCAAGGTTGGAAGCAAGCAGCGACACGGGTGTTCGGCAGCAGGTAGCAATTGGGCTCGCGCAGGATGGTGCAGAAGGCAGGTATAGCACGCGGGATGAAGGCCTGGCACGAGCTGAGGCTGGTGCAGCAAGCGGGCAATGGAGCTGGACGTACTTGCGGCCTACTAGGACGTGCGACGTGTGCTGCTAACCGAGTGGCTGCTGGGCAAAGGTTTTCGGCACTTTGGTGTTTTATTGCTTTGGGTTTTGAGTGATAGATGAATACGAAGATGGGTGGAATTTATAAAGGGAGAAATAGGAATTAGAGTAGAATTCTTAAAACAATTTAATTAATAAAAATTATAAGTTCTAATCCTATACAGAGATAACAACAATTAATAATTAGATATATGCATATTAAATTATTAATTGCTATTTGATTTATTTAAACAAAGATAAAATATGATTAAAACTAATCCTAATTCTGTGCTAAAATGATGAAGATTAATATAAATTATAAAAGATATAATTATATATTGTGAAAATAAAATAAAATAAAATAAAATAAAGAACACACAATTTTTTACGTGGAAACCTTTTCGGAAAAAAACACGGGCAGAGGAGAAGAAAATTCACTATATCGAATTCGAATTAATACAAGAGGAGTAGACTATGTCTATTTATAGGCTTATAAAGCCATATTCTAGTAAGACTGAAATACCTTATTCTAATCAGTATCAAATAGATGGAATTTAATAAGGTTTAAAAAACCTTATTCTAAAAATAAAATAAAAGAAGTGTAATTCTATATGGTTTCTTCTTTTATTTTATTTTACCATTGTATTTAAATAAGGATTCGGGTCACTTAATTCTAACAATCTCCACCTTGACACGAATTTTCAATGAACAAGTTCTTCTTCACGAACTCTCAACGAACTAGTTCTCCACCTCTTCCATAAAACCCCTTAAGGGTTTAACTTTAACAATGAACACCAACCAAGTTTAAGCAATCCCCAAACTTGGTTATAGGAAGTGACTTAGACATCATATCTGCAGGATTTTCATGAGTACTAATTTTGCTCACAACGATATCACCACGAGCAATAATATCACGAACAAAATGATATCGAACATCAATGTGTTTTGTTCTCTCATGAAACATTTGATCTTTTGTAAGAAAGATGGCACTCTGACTGTCACAAAATACTGTGCTGATTTGAAGGTCTTCATTGAGTTCACTAAAGAGTCCTTTCAACCAAATAGCTTCTTTACAAGCCTTAGTAATCTCCATGTACTCAGCTTTAATGGTAGAAAAAGCGACTGTAGTTTGCAAAGTGGCTTTCCAACTAATTGCACAACCTCCGATTGTAAAGACATAACCTATGAGAGATCTTCTTCTATCAAGGTCTCCAGCAAAATCAGCATCAACATACCCAATGACTCCATCTCTAGTTCTTCCAAACTGTAAGCAAACATCAGTAGTACCTCGTAAGTATCTTAAAATCCACTGAACTGCTTTCCAGTGTTCTCTACCGGGATTCGCCATGTATTTGCTAACTGCACTAACTGCATATGATAAATCTGAACGTGAACAAACCATAGCATACATGAGAGATCCCACTACACTAGAGTATGGAACATGTGACATGTACTCAATCTCATTATCTGTTTGTGGAGACAAAATCAATGAAAGTCTGAAATGGGCTGCTAAAGGAGTGCTAACAGGCTTAGCACTCTGCAAATTGACCCTGCAAAGAACTTTCTCAATGTACCCCTTCTGACTTCTGTACAATTTACTTGTTTTTCTATCTCTGAGAATCTCCATTCCAAGTATCTTCTTTGTTGGTCCTAAACCTTTCATCTCAAATCTTTACTTAGTTGGGCTTTGACCTTTCTTATCTCTCTTTTATCTTTTGCTGCTATCAACATGTCATCAACTTAAAGAAGTAGATACACAAAAGAACCATCACTATTTTTCTTAAAGTAAACACAACTATCAAAACTACTTCTTTTGAAATCATGAGAAGTCATAAAGGAATCAAACCTCTTGTACCACTGTCTTGGTGACTGTTTCAAATCGTAAAGGGATTTTTTCAGCAAGCAAACATGGTCCTCTTTTTCTAAGACTGTAAAACCCTCTGGTTGTTGCATGTAAATGTCCTCCTCAAGTTCTCTATGCAAAAATGCAGTTTTTACATCTAACTGCTCAAGCTCCAAATCATGCATGGCCACAATACCAAGCAAAGCTCGAATCAAACTATGCTTAACAACTGGGGAGAACACATCTATAAAGTCCACTCCTGGAATTTGACTGTAAGCCTTTAAAGCAAGCCTTACTTTATATCTGGGTTCTTCAACTCATGGAGTCCCTTCTTTCTTTTTAAACACCCATTTACAACGAACAACCTTTTTACCTTTAGGAAGTTTTACAAGATCCCATGTTCTATTTTTGTGGAGTGATTCCATCTCCTCTTGCATAGCAAACATCCACTTTTCTAAGTTTTCACAGCTAACCGCCTCAGAATAATTAGATGGCTCTTGATTCACATCTATATCTTTAGCCACATTTAAACCATAAGTAACTAGATCAACCTCGGCATACTTCTTTGGAGGTTTAATTTCTCTTCTAGTTCTGTTTTTGGCGATAGAGTATTGTGGTGAAGAAGCAACTCTATTCTCAATTTTTGTACAGGTTTGAGGAGTCGAATCTGTATTAATCTGATGCTCCACATGCTTTTGATTTTCTTTATTGGAAGAGTCTTTAAGAGATAAGTTAGGTAGCATAGCAGTTTCATCAAAAACAACATCTCTACTAATCACAACTTTTCTATTTTCAGGACACCATAACTTATACCCTTTTACACCAGCTTTATAACCATGAAAAACACATTTAATGGATCTCGGTTCCAATTTTCCATTATCAACATGAGCATACGCAGGAAACCCAAAGATCTTTAAGTCAGAATAATTAGCAGGATTACCAGACCATACCTCTTGTGGAGTCTTTTTATCAATGGCAACGGATGGAGATCGGTTGATAAAAAAACATGCAGTAGAGGCTGCTTCTGCCCAAAACGACTTCGGTAAGTTGGCATTTGACAACATACATTGAACTTTTTCCATGATCGTTTTGTTCATTCGTTCTGCAACGCCGTTTTACTGTGGAGTATGACAAACTATCAAGTGTCTCACGATCCCTTCTGACTTGCATAATTTATTAAACTCATCAGAACAGAACTCTAAGCCATTGTCTGTGCGGAGGTATTTTATTTGTTTTCCCGTCTATTTTTCAATCATAATTTTCCAAGACTTAAATGTGGAAAACACATCATTTTTCTGCTTCAGGAAGGACACCCAAACTTTTCTGGAAAAATCATCAATAAAGGTTAGCATATAATTAGCTCCACCTCTCGAAGGCACTCTGAATGCCCCCCACAGATCATAATGAATATACTCCAACGTTCCCTTCGTGTTATGGATTCCTTTGGTGAATCGAACTCTCTTTTACTTCCCAAAAACACAGTGCTCACAGAAATTTTTTTTGCAAATTCCTTACCCATCAAGAAGTCCGCTTTTGCTCAATTCTACCATGCCATTCTCATTCATATGCCCTAGGCGCATATGCCAAAGTTTAGTAATATCATCATCTGACAAGGAAGAGAAGCGGCAATTTGCATCACCGATATGATGAGAGAACCCTACAAAATATATAACTTGGCAGTCTTTCTTTGCCCTTTCATCACAATAAGGGAACCTTTGGAAATCTTTAAAACCCCACTTTCAGCTGTGTATTTGTACCCTTTTGAATCAAGAGTACTCAATGAAATTAAATTTCTCTTCAATTTTGGAACATGTCGCACGTCACTAAGTGTTCTGACAACTCCATTAAACATCTTAACTTTAATTGTTCCAACACCTGTGATTTTACACGAAGCATTATTTCCCATCAAAGCAACACCTTCAGACACTGTTTCGTAAGTTGTATACCAATCCCGATTGGGACTCATATGAAAGGTGTAGCCTGAATCAAGTATCCACTCTTCGCTTACTTTAGAATCATTGACAGAAGCGACTAGAAGTTCACCATCGCTGTAGTCTTCTACAACATCACTTCAGAAATTTTCTCGGTTGTTTTCCTTTTGATTCATGACCTCCCTTTTAATCTTGTTCTATAGCTTATAGCACTCAGATTTAATGTGCCCTTTCTTCTTGTAGAAGTTACAAGTTTTACCTCTATTTGAAGACTTCGATCTACTCTTAGATTTACTGCGAGGATTCCGTTCCTGTGTCTTTCCACGATCATTATCAGTATTCCGATCTTGTCTCTCACCAGCAATGAGACTCTCTCCCTG
The DNA here is from genome assembly GCA_025698465.1 of Gossypium longicalyx. NCBI lineage: Eukaryota > Viridiplantae > Streptophyta > Magnoliopsida > Malvales > Malvaceae > Gossypium > Gossypium longicalyx. The sequence goes on from CM046997.1 coordinate 82,969,143, forward strand.
AGAGTCGGTTTTAACACAAGATGCTTCATCTTATCATACTAGGTCAAAGAATCATAAACCCCATCAACTGTGAGAGGCTCGCGACTATATAAAATCGTGTCTCTAAAGGTTGAATAAGACGGGGGCAACGAATAAAATCAACCCTAGATCTTCCTTATCATATTGAACCTCCATGGCCTCCAAGTTTGAGAGAATTTCTTTAAACACTGTTAAGTGTTCGTGTACAGACGCACCTTCCTCCAAACGATGAGCATAAAGACACTGCTTCATATGCAACTTGCTTGTTAGAGTTTTCGACATACATATTTGTTCTAGCTTCTTCCATAATACAGCGGTAGTCTTCTCTTTCATCACATCCTGTAAAATTTCTTTGGACAAATGTAGATGTAATTGTGTTAATGCCTTTCGATCTTTACGCTTCTTCTTCTCTTCATCTGTTAAAGTCGAAGGCATCTTATCTATCCCTAGCAGGGCATCCTCCAGATCCATCTGCGCAAGAACTACTTGCATCTTAATCTGCCACAACGCAAATCTGGTGTTGCGATCCAATAGCGGAATTTTATACTTCAAAGACGCCATTACCGTGATCGAGATGAAAAACCCGGAAGCTCTGATACCAATTTGTGAAAATAAAATAAAATAAAGAACACACAAATTTTTACGTGGAAACCCTTTCGAGAAAAAAATACGGGTAGAGGAGAAGAAAATTCACTATGTCGAATTCGAATTAATACAAGAGGAATAGACTATGTATATTTATAGGCTTATAAAGCCATATTCTAGTAAGACTGAAATACCTTATTCTAATCAATATCAAATAGATGGAATTTAATAAGGTTTAAAAAACCTTATTCTAAAAATAAAATAAAAGAAGTGTAATTCTATATGGATTCTTCTTTTATTTTATTTTACCACTGTATTTTATTTAAATAAGGATTCGGGTTACTTAATTCTAACATATATTAAAGATTAGCATCTTATTATTATTAAAAACTTATCAAATAGAATGTGATTAAATTAACACTAATCCTAAAATTAATAATAATTAATATATATTATAATGGATATAATTATATATTAATAATTGTAAATTTTTTTTACTAAAAATATTTATTCTAGAAGCCTTTTGAAAATATTTACAAAAGAAGGCATCTAGTTTTTATTATTTACGAAAAGAGCAACCAAATTTTTAAAAATGATTCAATTAAGTCCCTAGACTTAATGAAAATTTGGAATTGAGTTGCAATTTAAAACTTGGGTCAAAACTGACCTTTTTATTTGGAAAAATAAAAATTTAATTTTCTATTTGGGGAATAATTTCTCGAAAAATTATGTTAAAATCAATTCCCAGGAAAGATTGGAGGGGTCATAAGCGGTCTCGCTTAAGTTTCAATCTCCTTGACAGAATTTATTTAAACATACTAATCTTGAAAATATACCTTAAATCATTTATTAAAAAGGAAAATAAGAAAATTTTAAACATCCGATAAAATGAACGAAATTTCATTTCGTTCAATCTTATCTCTCTAATAGTGTTTCAGGCGCTGAGCATTAACTTGAAAATTACCTCCCTTACCTTGGAGCTCGACAACTCTGTATGGATAGATGCGATGAATCGTAAATGGACCGGACCAATATGATTTTAGCCTACCTGGAAAGAACTTTAGTTTGGAGTTAAATAACAAGACTCACTGACCTGCTTCAAATTCTCGAACTCAAATGTGCTTGTCATGCCATTTCTTAAGTCTCTCCTTGAGTAATTTGGCATTTTCATAGGAGAACATCCGGAGTTCCTCTAGCTCATTGAGTTGGAGCATCCGTTTCTCTTGAGCAAGCTTAGGATCCAAGTTGAGTTGTTGAAGTGCCCAGTAAGCCTTGTGCTCTAACTCTAAGGGTAGATGACATGCTTTCCCAAAGACCAACCTATAGGGTGACATCCCAAAAAGTGCCTTGTATGCTGTTCTGTAAGTCCATAAAACATCATCTAGCCTTTTGGACCAATCTCGTCGGTTTCGGCAAACTACCTTCTCAAGTACGCCTTTGATCTCCTTATTTGCCAGTTTAGCTTGCCCATTCATCTGCGGATGGTAAGTGATAATACTCTAGAACATCATATCTTTATTTGCTAATTGTATGATTATTTTGAGTATGTCCTACTAATTTGGGTTGTTATCTCTCTTCGCGTCAACAGGTTTGATATGTTCTTAAGAAAAATAAAAATTAGGAATGTGTTGGGCTGAGTAACCGAGGTGGGGTGCTTGGCTGTCATCTCTCTTCGCGTCAAAAGATTCAATATATTCCTAAGAAAAAAATAAATAAATAAAATTAAAAAAAGAAAAAAAAGAGAAAGATGTATTAATAAAATTTGGGGACGAAAGGTAGAAACAAATTGTGACAGCCCTAATTTGACCCTAGTCGAAAAGTGGTTTCGGGACCACAAAATTGAGTCACAAAATTATTTAAATGCTCTTTTCTATGTTTATTATATGTGAAGTTTCATGTGTGAAAGTATCGTGTCTTAATTTTGTCATTTGAATGTGGAATTAGCTAAAAAGGACTTGTTTGGGAAACTTTAAAAATGTGGTAGGAGAATGTCCAAGTGATTAATTTTGTAAATTATTAAAGTAGAGGATTTGCATGTCTATTTTACCACTTTATTTAAGTGTACGGTAGTGGGGTTGGTTTAATGCATCATGTGCTTTATATAATAATAAATTATAAACTTAAATTATGGTATAAAATAATATATGTTATTTTATAACATAAAATGAGGTGATAAAAACAAAGTTGAGCCTTATTTTTATCACTTAGCCAAAACTAAAGAAAACAAAAAGAAGAAGAGAAACTCTTGAATATTCGGTCATTTGGGGAGATAAATTCAAGGTAAGTTCATGGTAGTTTGGTTGAAAATTCATGTTTTTGAGTTCCTCTCTTTGTTCTACTTTAAACCCATGAATTAATTTGTTAAATTTTGGTTAATTGTGCATTCGGTCATGATAGGAAATTGCAAAAAATTGTATTTGATGATAGAAATTGATGAATGAAAGTTTGATGGACTATAATGTTAAAATCCACGTGATTGTAAGTTTATAAGTTTAAATTTTGAAATTTGAACTATGTGTGGCTCAATTGCTTGGAATGGACATTCGGCTATTGTATGTAATGCAAAGAAAATTTGGTGTTGGATGTTTTAAATGATTTAGATAGTTATAAATTAAGTTTGAGGCTTGGTACTTATGTATAGATGGTATATTTAGATAACTTGGCTTGGAAGTTGAGTAAATTATATTTTGAGAACTTTGTGAATATTCAGCCTAGGGGTATAGTTGTGAAGTATATTAGGCCAAATGAATATGTATGAGAGTTTTAATAGGAATTTCGTGTATTATGAAAGATGATGTATATATTTAATCATAGGATGGTCTTGGTAACCTTAGAAAAGAATGCATGAAAATTTAATAGGTTGCTCTAATGACCGAATATGCTAAAAGCTAATACATAGACTAGTTGATAAATATGTGTTAAAGAAATATGAACAAATATCTAATTGATTGGTATTCGACTATGGTTAATTGTATAATTAATTGACCGATTGTGGAGTAGTGAATCTATTTAAATTGTGAGTGCATGAATTGATTTTAAGGTGGCCAAAGGTTTTTAAATGAAATATTTGTAAAGATGCATAGTGCCAAATGTGTTCATGAATGAATGAGTTATGTGGGTTGTTTAAATGAAAGAAATGGATAAGTTAAGGTATAACTGAGTGTTCGAATGTGAATTACAAAGTACATGAATTTGAAAATGAAATGGTGATAGACTTAAGTGGACAAATGATGTGAATGAATTAACTTTTGAAATGTATATGGTTCCCGTACGTATGTGTTTGATTGAGAAGTTAAATTTGTTGATTTTAGCTCAAGAGCATAGAGGGCAAATTCGGATAAAAGAAAAGCTAAAGTAACTGAATAGCCGATCCGCGACTGTTGAAAATATTCGAGGTAAGTTTTGAGTATTCAAACATAGTTTATAATTGAATGTAATATGAAAAATGTATAATAGGAGAATTATGACATGATGATAAGGTGTGTGATATGTGTATTTATTCGAATGAAGGAAATAAATTATTAGTGCGTTTGTGCTATGTGAAATCAAGTAACATATGATTTGATATGTATGAAACTTGGTGAATTGATTATCGTATGATGAATTCGGGCCTTGAGCCTAGCAGGCTATAATGCCGGTGAAATAATATCGGGCTTCGAGCCTAGCAGGCGAAATGCCGGTGAATGAATTTAGACTTAAAGTCTAGCAGGATTTGTGCCGATGATGAATTAGTGTTTAAAACCTAGCAGGCTTAATGCCGGTGATTTGATAAAAGTCTAAGACTATAATACTTCGTGTTAGAACGACAATTGAATACATTCAATATATTAAGTTGGCCAGGTACGTATCATGTACTTATATATGAGTTTGATTTGAATTGAATCATAAGTGTATAATGTGATGCATATGTGAATAAGTGTTATAACTATATCTATGATCATGATACATTCAGCCAAAGTGTGAAGTTATGTGAAAATATTTGATTTACTTATGTTATATGAATTCAGATTCAAGTGAAGTTAATATGCTAAATATGCGTTAAATGTTTGTATATATTCGGCCAAATGGCAATATACCTAAGAAATATCACTTGAGAATTTGATTAATCGATTTATAATTGAATTTAATTGTTTGCATTGCTTAAAACTTACTAAGCTTATGGAAGCTAACTCTGTTTGTTATGTTTCTTTGTTTTTAGATCATTGACTCCAGCCACTTGCTTGGGGATCATCAGCAACTCGTCACACTATCTATCGTTTTGGTACTATTATGTTTTGGAATCCGTATGGCATGTATAGAATAGACTTAAGTGAATGATATTTTGAGATGTTGTTGTATATAAGCCATATAAATATGGTAACTTTTGAATGTCAGTATAAGTCTAAATTTCGATCTTTGATTTTGTTTGGCTAGCTAATGAACTTATGTAAATGTGAATGTACAAATGTAGTGTTTTGGATTGGTAACTCTTTATAATCTACTCCGGCGACGGATACAGGTTATAGGGGTGTTACATTTTATTGGTATCAGAGTTACGATTTAGTCGATTCTAGGACTAACGTAGTGTGTGTGAGTCTAGCTATACATGCCATAAAGTGTTAATACGATAGTGTGATGATTTCTGATAGTTGAAATGTGTTTTTCGTATAGTATTAAATTTCGATCTCGATCGAGCTGTAGCTGATGATGTAGAGAGCATAGCGTCTGCTCCCGCACACGGGACATCGCCGTTGGACTCTCAACCAAATGCTAGTAATCAGAATGATGAAGCTAAGCAAGCCTTCTATGCCCTGATGAACGATTGGTTTACCTAATATGTTCGAACTAATCCGGCTGTTTCACATCCCCCACCCCAACTAATACAACCCCTGCACCTGTGGTACCTCCGGTAGTCGACCCGTTGAGATTGAGCAAACCCCTAGTTGATAGAATTCAAAAGCATGTGGCTACTGAGTTCAAGGCTACTGACAGTGATGATGCCGAGCAGGTTGAGTTTTGGCTCGATAATACCATTCGCGTGTTTGATGAATTATCGTGCACACCCGATGAGTGCTTAAAATGTACTATATCTCTATTATGTGATTCTGCCTACTATTGGTGGAATACCTTGATTTCAGTTGTACCGAGAGAATGGGTTACTTGGGAATTCTTTCAAACCGAGTTTCGCAAGAAATATATCAGTCAAAGATTTATCGATCAGAAATGGAAGGAATTTCTTGAGCTCAAACAGGGCTCTATGACAGTTACCGATTACGAGAAAAAGTTTATCAGACTTAGTAGATATGCTCGGGAATGTGTTTCGTCTAAGGCTATCATGTGTAAACGCTTCGAGGACGGGTTGAATGGAGACATCAAACTGTTGGTGGGTATTCTGGAAATCAAAGAGTTTGTAGTGCTTGTCGAGCGAGCTTGTAAAGCCGAAGAGCTTGGTAAAGAGAAAAGAAAAGCTGATGATAGAGCTAGAGAGTTCCGTAAAATATCTTCAGGAAAATCCTTTCATCAGTCATCGAAGAAATTTAGAGATGACTCAGGCCGATCTAAGAATACTTTGGGTTTTTCCAGACGGGACTGTGATCGACCCCCTGTGAGTACGCGAGCCACCTCTGTTGCCAGTGTCGGCAATGATCGTCAGGATAGATCTGAGTGCAAGCATTGTGGTAAATGGCATTTAGGAAGCTGTAGATTTAATGACCGATCTTGTTTTAAGTGTGGATCAGCTGACCAATTTATCAGAGACTGTCCAAAATTAGCTGAACAGAATACTGATCCGAGTGGGAGACCTAGTAACACTGCAACACGAGGTAGACCACCTAGAAATGCGGGTAATGCTAGTGGAAATCAAAGAGGGACCAAATATACTACTGTACGTTTTGAGGCTCGTGCTCCTGCCAGAGCCTATACTATACGAGTGCGCGAGGACGTTTCTTCGCCAGATGTTATTATCGGTACTTTCACTCTTTTTGATACTGATGTTATTACTTTGATTGACCCCGGTTCTACTCATTCGTATGTGTGTGAAACTTTGGCATCTAGTAAGACTCTACCTGTTGAGTCTACTAAGTTTGTGATTCGAGTGTCGAATCTTTTGGGCTGTTATGTGCTAGTTGATAAAGTGTGTAAGAAATGTCCCCTGATGATCTGAGATTCTTGCTTTCCGGCTGATCTAATGCTATTACCATTTGACGAGTTTGATATCATTCTTGGTATGGATTGATTAACTATGCATGATGCGGTAGTGAATTGCAAGCGAAAGACAATTGACTTGAGATGTTCGAATGATGAGATAATCTGAGTTAAGTCTACTGATTTAAATGGATTACCGACAGTAATATCTTCGATGTTAGCTCAGAAATATGTGAAAAAGGGGTGTGAAGCTTATCTTGCGTATGTACTGGATAGTAAAGAGTCAGAAAAGAAACTTGAGACAGTGCTAGTGGTTTGTGAGTTTTCAGATGTATTCCCCGAGGAATTACCTGGATTACCACCTGTTCGAGAGGTAGAGTTTGGTATTGAACTTGTACCAGGGACTACACCTATTTCGATAGCTCCGTATCGTATGGCACTAACCGAACTAAAATAATTAAAATCTCAGTTGCAAGAGTTGATAGATAGAGGTTTTGCTCGACTGAGTTTTTCTCCCTGGGGTGTGCCAGTATTGTTTGTGAAAAAGAAAGACAAAACTATGAGAATGTGTATTGATTATTGTCAACTTAATAAAGTATCGATAAAGAATAAATATCCGTTGCCGCGAATCGATGATTTGTTTGATCAACTGAAAGGAGCCTCAGTATTTTCGAAGATAGACTTGAGATCAGGTTATTATCAGTTGCAAGTTAGAGACTCTGATGTGCCTAAAACTGCTTTCAGAATGAGGTACGGACACTACGAGTTCTTAGTGATGTCGTTTGGGCTTACTAATGCCCCTGCAGTTTTTATGTATCTAACGAATCGAATTTTCAGACAGTATTTGGATCGGTTTGTAGTCGTGTTTATAGATGACATTTTGATTTATTCACGTGATGAAACTGAATATGCCGAGCACTTGAAGTTAGTATTGCAGATTTTGCGAATTCTGGTTGAGAGAAGTCAGCTTTTTGGGGCATGTTGTATCCGCATCGGGTATCCGAGTTGATCCGAGTAAAATTTTAGCTGTACTCGATTGGAAGCCTCCGAGAAATGTTTCAGAAGTTCGGAGCTTTTTGGGACTTGTCGGGTATTATAGACAGTTTGTGAAAGGTTTTTCGATGATAACAACACCGATGACAAAGTTGGTACAGAAAGATGTCAAATTTGAAAGGTTAGAAAAGTGCCAGAAAAGTTTTGATCAATTGAAAACCCTTTTGACCGAAGCTCCAGTGTTAGTTCAGCCAGAGTCTGGTAAAGAATTCGTGATCTACAGTGATGCATCTCTGAATGGTTTGGGCTATGTATTGATGCAAAAGGATAGAGTTGTAGCGTACGCTTTGAGACAGTTGAAGCCACATGAAAAAAACTATCCGACTCATGATCTCGAGTTAGCTGCTATTGTTTTCGCTTTGAAAATTTGGTGCCACTACTTGTTCGGGAAAAAATGCCATGTGTATTCCGATCACAAAAGCCTCAAATACTTGATGACTCAAAGAGATTTGAATTTGAGACAAAGATGTTGGCTAGAATTATTGAAAGATTATGAGCTTGTCATTGATTAACATCCGGGAAAAGTCAACGTGGTTGCTAATGCTCTTAGTCGAAAATCACTGGTTGTTTTACGAGCAATGAATGTGCACCTGTCTGTGTCTACTGATGATGTGTTAGTAGCGGAATTAAAAGCAAAACCATTATTGATACAACAAATCCGTGAAGCTCAAAAAGCTGATGATGAATTAGTTGCAAAACGAGCACTATGTGTTTCGAAAGAGAATTCAGAGTTTTTGATTGATAGCAATGATTGTTTGAGGTTCAGGAATCGATTATGTGTTCTGAGAAATTTAGAGCTTATTCCGATGATTTTGAACGAGGCTCATAGCAGCCGAATGTCAGTTCACCCAGGTAGCACGAAAATGTACAACGATCTGCAATGTCAGTATTGGTGGCACGGTATGAAACGAGACATTTCTGACTTTGTTTCAAAGTGTTTGATATGTCAACAAGTGAAAGCGGAACATCAAGTGCCTTCAGGATTACTTCAGCCGATCATGATACCCGAGTGGAAGTGGGATCGAGTCACGATGGATTTTGTATCTGGGTTGCCATTGTCTTTGAGCAAGAAAGATTCAATATAGGTTATTGTTGATAGATTGACTAAGTCAGCCCATTTCATTCCCGTTCGCACCGATTATTCACTCAAAAAGCTAGCCGAATTATACATTTCTCAGATTGTGAGATTACACGGGGTGCCCATTTCTATTGTGTCGGATAGAGATCCGAGATTCACATCGCGATTTTGGAAGAAATTTCAAGAAGCATTGGGTACTAAGTTGCATTTTAGCACCGCTTTTCATCCCCAGACCGATGGTCCATCTGAGTGAATTATTCAAATACTCGAGGATATGTTGAGATGTTGCATCCTTGAGTTTAGTGCCTCGTGGGAACGATACTTGCCTTTGGTTGAATTCGCATACAATAATAGTTTTCAATCGAGCATCAAGATGGCACCTTATGAGGCTTTGTACGGTCGTAAATGTCGCACACCTTTGTTTTGGACCGAGCTCTGTGAAAATAAGATTTACGGAGTTGATTTGATTAAAGAAGCTGAACAGAAAGTTAAAGTGATTCGCGAAAGTTTGAAAGCAGCATCAGATCATCAGAAATCGTATGCGGACTTGAAACGGAAAGATATAGAGTATCAAGTCGGAGACAAAGTGTTTCTTAAAGTTTCACCGTGGAAAAAGGTACTTAGATTTGGCCGTAAAGGCAAATTAAGCCCGAGATTTATCAGACCATATGAAATTACAGAACGGATTGGGCCGGTTGCTTATAGACTACTTTTGCCACTTGAACTTGAAAAGATTCACAACGTTTTTCATGTTTCGATGCTCCGTCGGTACAGATCCGATCCTTCTCATGTGATTAGTCTATCAGAGATAGAAATTCAGTCTGATTTGAGTTATGAAGAAGAACCGATTCGTATTTTGGCTCACGGGGTGAAAGAATTGCGGAATAAGACAATTTCGTTAGTGAAATTGTTGTGGGTCAAACACGGGGTTGAAGAAGCTACTTGGGAGCTTGAAGACTCCATGAAAGAACGATACCTTAATTTATTCGCCGGTAAGATTTTCGGGGACGAAAATTCCTAAGGGGGAGAGTTGTGACAGCCCTAATTTGACCCTAGTCGGAAAGTGGTTTCGGGACCACAAAACTGAGTCACAAAATTATTTAAATGCTCTTTTCTATGTTTATTATATGTGAAGTTTCATGTGTGAAAGTATCGTGTCTTAATTTTGTCATTTGAATGTGGAATTAGCTAAAAAGGACTTGTTTGGGAAACTTTGAAAATGTGGTAGGTGAATGTCCAAGTGATTAATTTTGTAAATTATTAAAGTAGAGGATTTGTATGTCTATTTTACCACTTTATTTAAGTGTACGGTAGTGGGGTTGGTTTAATGCATCATGTGCTTTATATAATAATAAATTATAAACTTAAATTGTGGTATAAAATAATATATGTTATTTTATAACATAAAATGAGGTGATAAAAACAAAGTTGAGCCTTATTTTTATCACTTAGCCGAAACTAAAGAAAACAAAAAGAAGAAGAGAAACTCTTGAATATTCGGTCATTTGGGGAGATAAATTCAAGGTAAGTTCATGGTAGTTTGGTTGAAAATTCATGTTTTTGAGTTCCTCTCTTGGTTCTACTTTAAACCCATGAATTAATTTGTTAAATGTTGGTTAATTGTGCATTCGGTCATGATAGGAAATTGCAAAAATTTGTATTTGATGATAGAAATTGATGAATGAAAGTTTGATGGACTATAATGTTAAAATTCATGTGATTGTAAGTTTATAAGTTTAAATTTTGAAATTTGAACTATGTGTGGCTCAATTGCTTGGAATGGGCATTCGGCTATTGTATGTAATGCAAAGAAAATTTGGTGTTGGATGTTTTAAATGATTTAGATAGTTATAAATTAAGTTTGAGGCTTGGTACTTATTTATAGATGGTCTATTTAGATAACTTGGCTTGGAAGTTGAGTAAATTATATTTTGAGAACTTTGTGAATATTCAGCCTAGGGGTATAGTTGTGAAGTATATTAGGCCAAATGAATATGTATGAGAGTTTTAATAGGAATTTCGTGTATTATGAAAGATGATGTATATATTTAATCATAGGATGGTCTTGGTAACCTTAGAAAAGAATGCATGAAAATTTAATAGGTTGCTCTAATGACCGAATATGCTAAAAGCTAATACATAGACTAGTTGATAAATGTGTGTTAAAGAAATGTGAACAAATATCTAATTGATTGGTATTCTACTATGGTTATTTGTATAATTAATTGACCGATTGTGGAGTAGTGAATCTATTTAAATTGTGAGTGCATGAATTGATTTTAAGGTGGCCAAAGGTGTTTAAATGAAATATTTGTAAAGATGCATAGTGCCGAATGTGTTCATGAATGAATGAGTTATGTGGGTTGTTTAAATGAAAGAAATGGATAAGTTAAGGTATAACTGAGTGTTCGAATGTGAATTACAAAGTACATGAATTTGAAAATGAAATGGTAATAGACTTAAATGGACAAATGATGCGAATGAATTAGCTTTTGAAATGTATATGGTTCCCGTACGTATGTGTTTGATTGAGAAGTTAAATTTGTTGATTTTAGCTCAAGAGCATAGAGGGACAAATTCGGATAAGGGAAAAGCAAAAGTAACTGAATAACCGATCCGCGACTGTTGAAAATATTCGAGGTAAGTTTTGAGTATTCAAACATAGTTTATAATTGAATGTAATATGAAAAATGTATAATAGGAGAATTATGACATGATGATAAGGTGTGTGATATGTGCATTTATTCGAATGAAGGAAATAAATTATTAGTGCGTTTGTGCTATGTGAAATCAAGTAACATATGATTTGATATGCATGAAACTTGGTGAATTGATTACCGTATGATGAATTCGGGCCTTGAGCCTAGCAGGCTATAATACCGGTGAAATAATATTGGGTTTTGAGCCTAGCAAGTGAAATGCCGGTGAATGAATTCAGACTTAAAGTCTAGCAGGCTTTGTGCCGATGATGAATTCGGGTTTAAAACCTAGCAGGCTTAATGCCAGTGATTTGATAAAAGTCTAAGACTATAATACTTCGTGTTAGAACAAAAATTGAATACATTCAATATATTAAGTTGGCCAGGTACGTATCATGTACTTATATATGAGTTTGATTTGAATTGAATTATAAGTGTATAATGTGATGCATATGTGAATAAGTGTTATAACTATATCTATGATCATGATACATTCAGCCAAAGTGTGAAGTTATGTGAAAATATTTGATTTACTTATGTTATATGAATTCAGATTCAAGTGAAGTTAATATGCTAAATATGCGTTAAATGTTTGTATATATTCGGCCAAATGGCAATATACCTAAGAAATGTCACTTGAGAATTTGATTAATCGATTTATAATTGAATTTAATTATTTGTATTGCTTAAGACTTACTAAGCTTATGGAAGCTTACTCTGTTTGTTATGTTTCTCTGTTTTTAGATCGTTGACTCCAGCCACTTGCTTAGGGATCGTCAGCAACTCGTCACACTATCTATCATTTTGGTACTATTATGTTTTGGAATTCGTATGGCATGTATAGAATAGACTTAAGTGAATGATATTTTGAGATGTTGTTGTATATAAGCCATGTGAATATGGTAACTTTTGAATGTCGGTATAAGTCTGAATTTCGATCTTTGATTTTTTTTGGCTATGCATATAATTGCTAATGAACTTATGTAAATGTGAATTTACAAATGTAGTGGTTTGGATTGGTAACTCTTCATAACCCACTCCGGCGACGGATATGGGTTATAGGGGTGTTACACAAATAGGGTGTCTTGATAAGTTTGGTAAATTACCTAATTTTCATGAAATAATCCAAGTAGATCTTAATTTTTGTGTGTGTTAATTGGAACACTTTTTCAATTTTACTTAAAGCAAGCTAAGGGTTCTCTTTCTTTTTCATATGCATTTTGACTAATTTTTATAAAACTCTGGAGTAATATTTCTTTCATGGCAATATCAAATTTTTACAGTGGACAGGAACTATACTTGAGGGCAAGCATGGGTTAAGTAGGGGGAATTTGATAATACTCTAGAACATCATATTTTTATGTGCTAATTGCATGATTATTTTGAGTATGTCATACTAATTTGGGCTATTTTATGGTTCTTTGTCTTGTAGGGACTTAATTGAAGATAAAAGGAAATTTGGGGGCAAAAAGTGTGAAATTAAAGATGAATTGGGCCAGCATGCGAAGTAGGAGAGAAGTGGTGCTGAAAATGCAAAGTATGGAAGACTTTTGGGGCAAAAATACAAAAGAAGAGATTTTATAGCAAGACTCTATTTTAATTTCAATTATATTAGGATAATTATTAAGGATTTTTATTTAGATTTAATTTTAGGATTTATTTTCATTTATCTTTATTTATCTTTAATTGTCTTTATTTAGTTGTATTTATCTTTTAGAATTTAATTAGGAATAGACTAGGTTTTCTAGTATTATAAATAAGGGATGGAGTGGCACATATTGATCATCTCTTTTTTCTGTAAACACTCATTCTCCCAAAAACTTTTTCTTATGTTCTCTCCATATTTTCTTCAATAAAAATCTCATTTCTATTATATTTATTTCTTTCCCAAAAATCATGAGCCACTAAACCAATCTAGCCGAAAGTTGTCGAAATTTCCCAAAAAGGTTCATGAGGCTTAGAATCCGCGCTTAGCCTTCTCAATAGGGTATTCATCGCTTCTTCGCATTACGGGGTTAACACTTCCGTCCATGTCCCTTAATAGGTGATCTTTTCAACTTGTGCAAGGAACGACCACTTTGCACGTTTTGGAAAGGTTGCATAGTTAGTTTGTTGGCTTTTTGCGTCAGAGGTTGGCAAATCCAAGAGACAAAACGGCGTCATATTCGCTGTTGGGAAGTGATGATTTAGTAGAAGATAGTCCCACAAAAGCGATTATTGGCTAGAGTCAGGTTCCGCCAAATCTTGAGTCTAAATTCTTGGAGCTGGTGGTCGTAGGCGTCCTCTTCCACTATAACTGGCTTATCCTGCTCGATAAGGGTTACTTAGAAGCCAATGATTGAACCCAAGGCGGAACGAGACAGCTGAAGGCTGGAATCTCGCCACATAAGAAACTCTCTCTTTTCCTGACTCTGTTTATTTTTATATTCTCCATTTTAATTTTCACAATTTATTTAATTTCGCAAAATTCAATTCAACTTTAAATTCTATTTTTATTTTATTTCAAAATTCTTAATTCTGTGTGTGTTTTTTTTTTATTTTTCAGGAACACAGGTTTTCTTGGCTAAGAAATTGTCCAAGATTTCAAGAAACGAGCATTCGTACAATCCGGTCCCTGAGGATTCGACCCTACTTCTCCTTTACTATTATTTTTACTATTTTACAGGGAATAGGATATTTTTTGTGCTTTCAACGACGCATCAAATTTTGGCGCAGTTGTCGGGGATCGGTAATGTACTAATCTTGTTTTTTGTTTCTTATGACTAGATCTGCTCCAGGTACTCTTGTGTTTGATTCGGAGATTGAAAAGTCTGCGAGAGCTAATCGTAAGGAAACAAACTAAGGAAGAAGCAGTCAGTGGTGGTTGGGACTCAAAGTAATCCACCGCCAGAAATTAGAATCGACGATGAAGCAGAGTCTAGGGTTAACGAAAACCCTACTTAAACATTTGAAAGTGAAAAAGTAGAATTCGATTCACCATAAGAAGTGCTTAACGCCAGGATTAACGAAAACGCTAATCTAGTATCTCAACCTATGGCTCAAACAATTCGGTAACTGGCCAAAGCTCCGGCAGATGAGTCGCCACTATGCATCGCGTATCCTACTATGGATACTGATTTCAAACTAAAGTCAGGGTTAATTCAACTGTTGCCAACTTCTCGTGGGTTGCAAAATGAAAATCCCCACAAGCATTTAAAAGAGTTTCATATGGTTTGTCTTAGTATGAAACCTCAAGGGGTAACTGAGGACCAAATAAAATTGTGCGCTTTCTCCTTTTCCTTAGCAGATTCTGCTAAGGAATGATTATTTTATTTACCTCCTGGATCTGTAATGACTTGGGCTGATCTTTCTTGTTTGTTTCTCAACAGGTTTTTTCCAACATCGCGTGTAGCTGAGTTAAGAAGAGAAATCGTGGGCATAAGGCAAAAAGACGCAGAGTCTCTGTACTACTATTGGGAGTGAGTTAAAAAGTTGTGTGCAAGTTGCCGACAACACGGTATAACAGAACAGTCTTTTCTCCAGTACTTTTATGAAGGCCTAAAACCCATGGAGATGAATATGGTAGATGCCGCTAGTGGAGGAGCGTTGGTCAACATGACTCCACAACAAGCAAGAGACTTAATGTCCACGATGGCTGCAAATACTCAGCAATTTCGAGTTAATCCTGAACCCCCTAGAAGGGTTCATCAGCTAAGTAATTCAACCTTAGAAGATAAAATTGATAGACTTACTAATATTATAAGCTCTCTTATTGCAGAAAAAGACAAACCAGCCCAAGTATGCGGAATATGTGCTACACCTGAACATACAACTGATGCATGTCCCAGTTTGTATGATGATACTATGGCTCATTTAGATGCTGCGGGAAATTTCCCTGGGCCACCACAAAGGCAATACGACCCTTACGCTAACACCTACAACCCAGGATGGAGGGACCACCCTAACTTAAGTTATGGGGCCAATCCATGATATAACCAGGCATATCAAAATCGGGTTCCATAACAGCCACAAGATTCAGGTAATTCTCTAGAAACTTTGGTCAATAAATTAGCAGAATATGCTTGATTTTAAACAGAAAACCGAGGCATCTATAAGAGAATTGACCATATCAATTGAGAAATTGAACTCTCAAGGGAAGCTACCGTCACAAATAGAACCTAATCCAATACAACATGCAAATGTAGTGACGTTGCGAAGTGGAAAGGTACTGGAACCAATTCCTGGTAGGAATCTTGGCCAAGAAAACGCCCAGAAAAATCCCAAAAATGACGAACAGGTCCGAGCGAAACCTCTGTTGCCGAAAATCCAACCTCTATTTCCAGGATGATTAAATCAGTGTCAGAAAGGTAAAGGAGACAAGGAGATCCTCGAAACATTCAGAAACGTCAAGATCAATTTACACTGTTGGATGCCATCAGACAAATTCTGCAGTATGCCAAGTTCCTTAGAGAAATCTGCACCAACAAACGAAAATTAATAGGTAATGAAAAGGTAAGTGTTGGTGAGAATGTATCTGCAGTGTTACAGTGAAAAATGCCAGCGAAATGTAAAGATAGGGGCATGTTCGCAAAACCATACAAAATTGGTCATTTAGGAATTAAGAAGGCTATGTGTGATTTAGGGGCCTCCATAAACCTCATGCCTTTTTCCGTTTATGAATCACTTAACACGGGTTTTTTGACAAAGAGGTGTTATCATTCAGTTGGCAGACAGGTCCATTGTGCATCTCGAAGGAGTCCTCGAGGACATATTAGTGAAAGTCAATGGTCTTATCTTCCCTGCAGATTTCTATATGATAAAAATGGAGGAGGATAATGCTCCTAGGTCTTCAGACATCTTGTTAGGGAGACTTTTCCTTAGTACTGTAAATACTAAGATTGACGTACGAAACGGAACCCTCACGTTGGAGTTTGACGGAGAGATCGTGGAGATCGTGAATTTTAACATTTATGACACTATTAGTCATCCAAGTGAAGTCTTGGATGAAAACCGTGTCAACATAATTGACCCATCAGTAGAAAAAACTTTGGAGTCATCTATGGAGATAAATCCAAAATGATGTTTGATTATTTTGAATCTGTTAATAAATTATTGGCTCCTATGGATACTAAACTTCTACCTTCTGTTGTGCAGGCACCAGATCTGGAATTAAAACCACTTTTCGAGCATCTCAAATGCACATTTCTGGAAAATGATGGGACCATACATGACTTAAAGGGGATTAACCCCTTGATGGACACACGTAAGATTTTCTTAGAGAAAAAAACAAAACCAAAGAAAGAGGCATAAGGACGATTGAACCCAAATATGATGGATTTGGTAGAAAAGGAGAACTCCTAAGCTCGTACAAATGAAAGAATTCAGTTGGAACAACTCCAATACTAGTTGAGGCGTCAAGCTAGCGACGTTAAACAAGCGCTTGTTGGGAGGCAATCCAACCTTTATTTTATTTTTTTTACTTTTCTTAATTTTTATTATTTATTATTTTATTTCATTTTATTAGTACTTTTTATTTTACTTTATTTTATTATTTATTATTTTATTTTTGGATATTAATAAATTTCTCTTCTTTTATGTAGGTAAACTGAGGTGAAAATAGGAAGAAAAGGGGGAAAAAAATAAAAATTGGTATGGAACAGCCTTTATCCTACCCCTATTCCAACTAGGAATAACCTATCCCTACTTTATTAATACCCTAATCTTGTAGCCAAACACCCATCTTTCAGCCTAATATAACCCAAAACCCTAATTTTTTTTACCATTTTTTTCCAAATCCCCCTAGCCGCCGAAACTCTCCACCACCCCTCCCATCACCGATTTTCAGCCACTGTGGTAAGAACCCGAAGCCGAGCCGCCGCCGCACGCGTCACCTACCCCATCGCCACCCCTCGCCGCTTCACCTTCTTCTTCCCTTACGCACGAAACCACCGCGCCATCACCCTCTTTTCTGCGTGCACCGTCCTCTCTGACAGTAATTACACAGAGAGTTCTTCTAAACTTTTGTCTATTTATTTATTTATTCCACATCGAGGACTATGTGTTTTAAGTAGGGGGAGGCATTCCTCATTATTTCTGTCGTTTTAGATGCTGATTTTTTTTATTGTTGCTGCTGCTTTTAAGAATATTCTGCCTCTTTTCATGCCCAAGAATTTGACCACGACTTACCCACTGATTGACCCACATGCATGATTTTTGTCTACTGAGTTAGTTATGATTTTGCCTGTTTGATTGTATCTCCATTATTTTATTCCTTTTAGGCTGAATAGTTATGATTAATAGAGTTAACCCTAATTTGCTTTTAGTCAATTTGATTAAGTCTAAATACAAAGAGGACACTTAATACAATTGCATGCTTAAAATATGTTCATGACTATTAAGGTTGTTTTTCCTAAGTCCTCCAAAATTAAAATTTTGTTTAAAAATAATAATGTTTTTGTGGTTATGAGTACAGCTTAAGACGTGACTAGCTGAGTAACCGGGGTAGGGTGCTTGGGTTGTCATCCTATTTCACATTAAAAGGTTGTGTGACGTGTTAGATAACTCCGCTAACCGGAATTAATTTTTAAGAATGTGTTGGGCTGAGTAACCGGGGTGAGGTGCGTGGCTGTCATCTCCTTTCGCGTCAAAAGGTTTGATATGTTCTTAAGAAAAATAAAAATTAGTAATGTGTTGGGCTGAGTAACCGAGGTGGGGTGCTTGGCTGTCATCTCTCTTTGCATCAAAAGGTTCAATATATTCCTAAGAAAAAAATAAATAAATAAAATTAAAAAAAAAAGAGAAAGATGTATTAATAAAATTTGGGGACTAAAGGTAGAAACAAATAGGGTGTCTTGATAAGTTTGGTAAATTACCTAATTTTCATGAAATAATCCAAATTGATCTTAATTTTTGTGTGTGTTAATTGAAACACTTTTTCAATTTTACTTAAATCAAGCTAAGGGTTCTCTTTATTTTTCATATGTATTTTGACTAATTTTTATAAAACTTTGGAGTAGTATTTCTTTCATGGCAAAATCTAATTTTTACAGTGGACAGGAACCATACTTGAGGGCAAGCATGGGCTAAGTAGGGGGAATTTGATAATACTCTAGAACATCATATTTTTATGTGCTAATTGCATGATTATTTTGAGTATGTCCTACTAATTTGGGCTATTTTATGGTTCTTTGTCTTGTAGGGACTTAATTGAAGATAAAAGGAAATTTAGGGGCAAAAAGCGTGAAATTAAAGATGAATTGGGCCAACATGCGAAGTAGGAGAGAAGTGGTGCCAAAAATGCAAAGTATGGAAGACTTTTGGGGCAAAAATACAAAAGAAGAGATTTTATAGCACAAGACTCTATTTTAATTTCAATTATATTAGGATAGTTATTAAGGATTTTTATTTAGATTTAATTTTATGATTTATTTTCATTTATCTTTATTTAGTTGTATTTATCTTTTAGAATTTAATTAGGAATAGACTAGGTTTTCTAGTACTATAAATAGGGGATGGAGTGACACATATTGATCATCTCTTTTTTCTGTAAATACTCCTTCTCCTAAAAACTCTTTCATTTGTTCTATCCATATTTTCTTCAATAAAAATCTCATTTCTAGTATATTTATTTCTTTCCCAAAAATCATGAGCCACTAAACCAATATAGCCAAAAGTTGTCGAAATTCCCCAAAAAGGTTCACGAGGATTAGAATCCGCGCTTAGCCTTCTCAACAGGGTATTCATCGTTTCTCCGCATTATGGGGATGACACTTTCGTCCATGTCCCTTAATAGGTGATCTTTTCAACTTGTGCAAGGAATGACCACTTTGTACGTTTTGGGAAGGTTGCACAGTTGGTTCGTTGGCTTTCTGCGTCAGAGGTTGGTAAATCCAAGAGACAAAACGGCGTGGTATTCGCCGTTGGGAAGTGATGATTTAGCAGAAGATAGTCCCACAAAAGTGATTATTGGCTAGAGTCAGGTTCCACCAAATCTTAAGTCTAAATTCCTAGAGCTAGTGGTCGTAAGCATCCTCTTCCACTATAACTGGCTTATCCTGCTCGAGAAGGGTTACTTAAAAGCCAAGGATTGAACCCAAGGCAGAACGAGACAACCGGAGGCTGAAATCTCGCCACATAAGAAACTCTCTTTTCCCAACTCTGTTTATTTTTATATTCTCCATTTTAATTTTCGTAATTTATTTAATTTCACAAAATTCAATTCAACTTTAAATTCTATTTTTATTTTATTTCTAAATTCTTAATTCTGTGTTTTTTTTATTTTCAGGAACGCAAGTTTTCTTGGCCAAGAAATTGTCCAGGATTTTAAGAAACGAGCATTCGTACAATCTGGTCCCTGAAGATTCGACCGTACTTCCCTTTTATTGTTATTTTTACTATTTTACAGCGAATAGGATATTTTTGGTACTTTCAACGACGCATTAGTAAGCTGTTGCAACCTTGTGTTTCACTCCGTGCTTGTCTAATAACCATTTTAACCACTTGTTCACGAAGTGGGACCCTTCATCACTAATGATAGCTCTTGGGGTTCCAAACCTTGTGGACACGTGTTTCCGCAAGAACTTAATTACAACCCTAGCATCGTTTGTCAGATTAGCTTCAGCCTCGACCCACTTGGACACATAGTCCACTGCTACCAATACATACTTGTGACCAAAAGACAGAGGGAAAGGACCAAAAAAGTCAATACCCCATACATCGAACAATTTTACCTCAATGATGTTTGTTCGAGGCATCTCATTCCTGTTGGTGACATTTTCGACCCTTTGACATCGGTCACAGCTCTTTACGTACGCGTATGCATCCTTGAATAGTGTTGGCCAAAAGAATCCAGCTTGCAATACTTTGGCCGCCGTACGAGTACGTTCAAAGTGTCCCCCATTAGGAGCTGAGTGACAATGGTATAAAATCTTTTGCACTTCGTTTTCTACCACGCATCTCCTAATCATCTGATCTGCACACTTTTTAAACAAATATGGTTCTTCCCAGAAATAGTACTTCACATCATGAAAGAACTTTCTCCTTTGTTGATACGTCTTATCAATTGGCATCAAACCACAAGCTAAATAGTTAGCAATATCAGCAAACTAAGGGGTACTATGGACATGACTTACCTTCAGTATGTGTTCATCTGGAAACATTTCCTGAATTGGTATAATAGGAGAGTTCCCTTCTTGTGGCTCCAATCTAGACAAGTGATCTGCTACTTGGTTTTCTAGTCCCTTTCGCTCTTGAATTTTTGGATCAAACTCTTGAAGTAGAAGCACCCACTAGATCAGTCTCGGCTTAGCATCCTTCTTGGCAAGTAAGTACTTAATTGCCAAGTGGCCCATATAGACAGTCACTTTGGTACCGTACGGGCAGGTGAACATTGTCTTGTGTTGATCTCCTAGTGCTATTGTAATTTGATTATACCCCGAGTATCCATCAAGAAAACAGTAATAGTCTCGCCTCGCAAGTCTATCCAGCATCTGGTAGAACAGCAAAGGAAAGTGATCTTTCCTAGTCGCCTTGTTCAGCTTCTGGTAATCGATACAAATCTTCCACCCCGTAACTGTTCTAGTTGGTATCAACTCGTTATTCTCGTTTTCTACAACTGTGATACCTTCCTTCTTTAGCATGCACTGGGCCAGACTTACCCACAAACTGTTTGAGATGGGATAAATGATACCCGCATCTAACCACATGCATACAGGTGGAGTAATACTGCGAATATCAGCAATGGTCCATCGATAGCCTTCTTCAATTGTTTTAACACCAAGATGAGTTTCTGTTCTTGCTCAATAGTTAATTCTACTGAAATAATCACAGGCAGAGTAGAAGCGTTACCTAAATAAACGTATTTTAAATGTAAAGGTAATACCTTGAGTTCTAATTTAGGTGGTTTCTCGAGTGACGTTTTTGGTTGGGCATACTCCCTCTTCTCCAACTCCAAAGATTCAAAGCGGGATTGCGGATTAAATCCCCTTTGATTAGCTTCTAACAAAGCTAAGTATTCATCCTCCTCTTCATCATTTGGAGGATTTGATGTCAAAATTTTTTCCAATGGATCTTCAACAGAGTTAAGTTCCTTTTCCACTATTAGATCCTCTAAGTTGGATACTGCAAAACAATCATCAATTGCATCAGGAAATCGCATAGACTTAAAAACATTAAATGTTACCCGATCCTCCTGAATACGCATCGTAAGCTCACCCTTCTGCACATCAATAAGGGTCCTTCCGGTTGCTAAGAATGGTCTTCCTAGAATAATTGGTACTTCTTTGTCTACTTCAAAATCTAGAATCACAAAGTCAGTAGGAAACATGAATTTATCTACACATACCAATACATCCTCAATTTTTCCTTCTGGATGTGCTAAGGATCGATTTGCTAGTTGAAGTGTAACCGTAGTAGGTCTAACTTCACCTATCCCCAACTTCCTAAATATTGACATAGGCATCAGGTTTATACTTGCACCCAAGTCACATAGTGCCTTACCATAATATATTGCTTCAATGTTGCAAGGTATGGTAAAACATTCAGGATCCTTCAATTTTGGGGGTAGTTTGTCTTGAAGATATACGCTGCATTCCTTCGTCAGAGCTACCGTCTCAAATTCTCCAAGTCTTCATTTTTTGGACAGGATATCCTTCATGAATTTGACGTAGTTCGGCATCTGCTCAAGTGCTTCAACCAACGGGATGTTGATATGAAGTTGCTTGAGTACGTCTAGGAACTTCTTGAATTGAATCTCCTATTTCTGCTTCTGAAGTCTTTGAGGGTAGGGTGGTGATACTTTCTTTGCTGGAACTGGTTGATTCATTTTCTGCGGCAATTCTACATCTAACGGAGTTGTTAGTTGATCAGAATTACCTGGTTCTGGAATTACCTTATCGGGTTTTGCAGATTCTAGTTCTTATGAAACTGGAATTTCAACACTCGGTTGAACTTCCTCTAAGTCTAAAGCATCAGCTGGCTCCTTTTCAGCTTCAATAGTGTTGGTCTCTACTGTCTTTTCACTCCTCAATGTCAACACTTTGGAATGCTCCTTCCCTAGATTTCTTGGATTCTTCGTATTACTAGGTAAAGCACCTTGTGGTCGATTCCTAAGTTCAGTTGCAAGCTAGCCAATTTGGTTTTCCAGATTCTTCAATTTAGCTACTTGGCTTTGAATTAAGGCATCATTCTTCGCCATGTATGCCTTCAGCAAATTCTCCAAGCTATTGGATGGTTCAGCTTGAACTAGGTTCTGAACTTGTTGGGAAAATCTAGACGACTGAGTCGGTCTAGGTTGGGTGTAACTGTTACTGGTTCCAGCCCCTTAGTTACTCCAGGAAAAATTCGGGTGGTTTGGCCACGATGGGTTATAGAAATTGGATTACAGTTCTTGCCTTCCACGATTTTGGTTCTGGTTACCCATGTAATATACAGATTCGGGGTTCGATGAACATTCTTCGAACAAATGTCCTTCCCCATAATAAACATAGGTTATACTCTCAAATTGGTGAGGTGGTTGGGCTGCAAAACTGTTAGACCCATTAGTTGTAAGATTCTTAAGCATTGAGGATATTGAAGATACCTGAGATGTAAGTGAATTGAGAGCGTCCACTTCATGTATTCCAACGACTCGTATTCATGACGCGGCTTGATTGGTTTGCCATTGATAATTGTTGCTGGCAATCCTCTCAATGATTTCATAAGCCTCATTATAAGACTTAGAAAGGAGAGCACCATTAGCAGAAACGTCCACTACCATCCTCGTGTGAGCATTGAGACCATTATAAAATGTCTCAAGTTGGATACAATGTAGGATTCCATGATGAGGGCACTTTCGTAATAACTCTTTGTACCTCTCCCATGCCTCATACAAGGACTCATCATCCATTTTTTGGAAGGCAATGATCTCGTTCCTCAACTTAGCATTCTTGCTAGGCAGGAAATACTTCATAAGGAATCTTTTTACTAAATCTTACCGTGTAGAAATTGAGTTTGGTGGCAATGAGTTTAACCGGGCTCGAGCTCTGTCCATCAGTGAATATGGGAACAACTTCAATCGTAATGCATCTTCGGGTACTCCGACTAACTTGAAAGAGTCGCTCACCTCCATAAATAGTCTTAGGTGAAGATGAGGATCTTCGGTAGGCATTCCACTGAATTGGCCCACTGTTTGAAGCATCTGGAACATGACTGGCTTCAGCTCGAATTGTTGTGCCTCGATTTCAGGTCTCCTAATACCCAGATTAAGATCATTAAATATAGGCACTACATACTGTCTTAAGGCTCTATCCCTATCGTCAGCAATAAGGATAGGATTTTGACCAAGGTTTGCTCCATTTCTTTGATTCATTTTCTCGAAATTCATTCCTTCAGTCCTTTTCTGGTTTGCTTGTCTTCTTTGCTGTTGAAAGGTTCTTTCTATCTCAGGGTCTACAGGGAGTAAGTCAATAATCTGGTCAATACTCATAAACACCTAAAAAAATTAATTAAGTTAAAAATTAAATAGAAAAATAAACCAAAACATAAAACTAAAAAATTCACAAATAATGACTTTTTAAAATAGTCCCCAGCAACGGCACCAAAAACTTGGAACGACGAAAAAATGTACAAGTGTACACAATCACAACAAGTAGTAAAGTGACAAGTAATGTCGAGTTATCGTACCCACAGAGACTGTAAAAAGAATTATTTATGAAATTAATTGTAAAACACTTTGGTGAGGTAAAAATAATTTGGGTTTAAAAGATGGTTAAAAACTTATTTAAAAACTAAGTAAATAATTAAAATAAAACAATGGAGTTCTAATGCACGATTTCAATAAGAATTAATCAAGGTAACATACTTGTGTTGGATTAATTATATTCCTTTAACTTAGAATGATTAAACTCATGTTTACACTGCTACGAACAAATTCACGGCAACTCGGTAATTGGCTAACTTCTGAAGATACTCACATACAAAAATCCATTCATCTTTTAACATATCCCTATGTCAATTCAAACGACTAAACCGATTCTAACAAGCAAACATGTTATTTCACATACATACTCATTAAATTGAACTAATCTCTTACATATCCCTATGTCAATTCAAACGATTAATTAAATCTAACAAGCATATAAAAGACTATGTGAGGTAACAAGGCATCCCTACCTTTAATCACAATAATCTTGCAAGTTATGCAAGGCAATAATATTGCCAGATACATTGCTAATTTAACCTTCAGCTACCTTAGAAGAATAAACATGCACTGATTAAGTATTGTGTCAATTAATTATAATTTCAATCCATTTAAATAATTAACTCATCAGTTACTTAACAATTATATTGCAAAAATAACTTCGGCATGATTTTTCTTAACCAAGCAATTTACCGAGGCCTATAACAGCATAAACATCATTTTAACGATTCAAGTAGGTAGAATATAATCAACCCAACACAATTCAATTTTAAGCTAAATTGATTAAAATAACCATTTCAATAGCATAAATATTCATAAACATGTTCGTCAAAACAACAACAAAAATTAAAGAGTTAGGGAACAAGAAGCAAATCCGGTGTTTCTCCGTGGCTTGACTAGTTGCTCCATTCTTCGTTCTTCGTTGCCCTCGGCTATCAAGGTGGCTTATGGACACCTAATTGCTGCTTCAAAATGGTTGATGAAAGCCTCTTTCCCAAGAGAAGAAATCGACACTTGAACAATAAGGGAAATGGGATGGAAAAAATGAGAGAAAAGTGAGTGAGGGAATGAAAGAATGTTGTGGAATGAGGGATGGTTTGAATTATCAGCAAGGGGTGAATTTTATAGCTGATTGTGGATGCTAAAAATAGCAAATTCCAGCATCCAAAGAGCCCCCCTATGGCCGGCCATTTACTTGGCAAGAGTTGAGACTTTCAACTTTGCTAAAAATGGCCTGGGGCAAATCTACAAAGCCACAATTAAAGATGGGGTTTGAATGCAATATAGAAGTCTTTTGAGGGCCTTTCTGCAAGAATATTTAATCAGATAAAATGCTGATTTTGGTCAGCATATGGATGGTTTTGGGCTGCCCAATTAGTGACTGGTTCAGTTCACTCAATATGGTTCGACCAGTGCTATTCAACTAGACCCTTTCTCCATAATTAATTAAAAATAATTTATTTAACTCAAATTAAATGGGGAATAAATTAAAATGAATTAAATTATGAATTAATACACATTTTTGGACTATCTTATGCTGGAAATTCATGTGCCTCGATACTTCGAATTGCTTTTCGGTTTTACGCTTTCAGTAGTGTCAGCCGAGCCAATTTTTGCCTTTTGCACGAATCTGTCGAAAATAGTAAAAATTAATAAAAATTGAGTCTAAAATTAACTAATTTCACCATGTTCATATTTTTGACACAATTTAATTATTTTATAATATTTTATTAATTTTTTTATAAGAATTTAACCGGATTTGCATGAATTTAAGTAAAAATAGGTAGGAAAAAGTATATAAAATTTTGTGTTTTCATGGGGTAGTTTATTTTACTTGATTAAACTTTCCAAAAACAAAAACTTCCTTTTTCTTTTCACATTGTTTCATTTTTTTTTCTAATGTTACCCTTTTGCTTCCTTCTTTATTCATTCAGTTTCATCTTTTCAAGTTCCTTCTTTTTGTGCTATGTTGCATGACACTGATTTCGTACGGGGTCTAACTTCTCCTTTTTAGTTCGATTAGTTATTCGATAAGTTTGATTTAAAGGTTTGGTGTCGAAGGTTGTTCGACGTAACTTCGATTTTGGAATGTTAGTTTTTAGCAATTTGACTATGAGTTAATTGTTTGTTAGACAATTATTGGTTGTTTAGGGACAGGAACTCACCCTTGTTGGTTCTGCTTCGAATTCGTATCAGGTGCGTATTGAAAACCCTAGTTTTTTTGAATTTTGAATACCAAAAAATGTGGCGGTCTATGCCACATGGCCAGGGACATTGGCATGTGCCCAGGCCGTATGACCCATAAGATCGTGTGTTAAGCCGTGTGGTTGGTCTTGTAACTCACTGTTGATCGAATATTAGCCACATAGGTGAGGGAGACAGGTGTATGTCCAGGCCGTATGTGACCATGTTAATGTAGGGTTCACACGGGCAAAGGAAACGAGCACGTATCTAGGCTATATAACTCACTATTTATGATTTAGGGCCACCCAACCAAGGACATAGGCGTGTGCCTAGGCCGTGTGAGGCACACGGGCAAGGACATGGTCATGTGTCCAGGCTGTGTAACTTATTGTTTGCAAATTAATACCACACGGGCAAGTAACACGAGCGTGTGTAAGGCTGTGTGGGACACACGAGTGAGCACATCGGCATGTACCATACCATGTGAAGTCACACGGGCCAGTTCTCCAGGCCATGTGAAACCACACGGACGTGTGAAGCTATATTTGAAATTTTTCCCTGGGAAACAAGCATCGTCTGAAATGGGCGCAGGCCTATTGTAAGGTTCGTACAATATGAATTAAGCTTTATAACTTGATATCTGATGATCTAATAATGAACAACTTGTGATCTATATGTATATCTATTATGTTTGAACTGAATTGTTGTACTACCTCTGTTGAATCCTCTATGATACTATAGATCTGTTCTGTACTGGTTATACAAATGTTATCAAATGCTTGCATTACTACGATTTATATATTACACTCTATTTATTTGTATTTGAGTTTGGTTATACGCGATGCTTGGTGACTCACCCTTTGTCTTACTTTTACATGTCAGGAAGACATCTGATTTAGGATTGAATGGCATGTGAGAGCTCGAATTGTTTTGCACTGTGATAACTATAATTCAATCCTTTGGATTTGTAATCTATTTTGGACTTGTGTTATTTTTCTTTTTATAATCTTATCAGTATCTGTCAAGTTTAAAATGAAACTACAAAATCATCTAAATCAACCTAAAATAAATTTCTGGTTTTCAAAGTTAAAACTCTGAAAAGAAGTACATTTTTACTGTTTTGGTGTAACTCGTCCATATTCGGCTTAAACTTCTAGGTTGGCTTTGGGGTGTTACATTTAGTGGTATTAGAGCCAGTTTTGCAAGACTCGGGCTTTGGTTTTCGGGTTCAAAACACTTCTTGAATTTTTTTAAATAAATGGAACTTCTGATTGACTTCGAGGTATACTATTTTTGAAAAGTGTATGTTCATATTTTGATCATTTTTAATCTATAAATAGAAAATTTGAAACTTTGACACCGATCTTGTAAGTATCTCTACTTTAGCTATAATGAATGAAGTAGCACATACCATAGTGTTTTGGTATTTTTCCTAACCAAAACTGTTGATCAGTACCATGAATACACGTAACTTTGTTGTGCGAGGGTGTGTTCGATTTAATCGAGCAACTTGAGTCAAGTCCTTTTCTCTAGGCAATGAGCTCAATCTAGAAATCTGTGAATCTATTAGAACTCTTGAATCTGTGGGAAATGGATTAGGTCTCGATTTGTGATTATTGTGTAGGGAACCACAGGTGCAATTGTTGAGGAAAACTAAGAGGTTGTCTCAGCTGTGGATAGGTAACACATGAAGTTAGAGTTTGCGTACAACGTACTTTTAGTCAGATACAAGCTTCGATCCAGAAACAAAATCTGAGTTTGGGATATTTGATAAGATGGATAGAAAAGTCGGGAGGTGTTTGGAAATCATACAGGTATTTTATGATTTAATTCAATTGTGCTCTACTTGATAAGACTGTCTAAACTTGTACGGTAATGGTAAGTGATGTTTCAATTATGTATGTACAAATCTGAAGTAAAAGAATCATTAGTGACATTTTTGTAAAGAATTCAGGTGATAGACCGCGTTAGTGAATAGAAAGTCTGTTAAAACCAAGGTTTGTTGCTTTAAAATCAGTTTAGCACAGCGGTAGTGTGATGGTCTGTATACATAAGAGTATTTCAGATTTTGTGTGTTAGTGTGTGGTATAGCCGTGAAAATTTCGAGGACAAAATTATTTTAAGGAGGAGAGAGTTGTAACATCCCAAAAACTGGCTTAGAGGAAATCACGTTTTGAAACCAAAAGAGGTCAACCCTCGATTTAAGTTTAGACTTTGGAAATTCTTGACAAGTAAATTGTTTGGTTCAGTGGTCATGTGTTCTAGGTATGTGTGTGAGGTTCTAGATTCAAATCTTGTTTCTGGAAATTGTCATTTTGCTTAAACCCTTACTTTTGAATGTTGGTTTATAAGTTAAACTCGATGAATTGATATTAAGAATGAGCCTGCTGGTTCAATGGTTAAGTGTCTGTATACCCTTTGGTCTTGTGTTCGAGTCTCAAAAAAAGCTATGGAGATATTTTTACTAAACTACCTTGTGGGGTAGTTTATTTTAGTTGATTTAACTTTCCCAAAAAAAAATTTTCCTTTTTCTTTTCACATTGTTTCATTTTTTTTCCTAACATTACCCTTTTGTTTCCTTCTTTATTAATTCAGTTTCACCATTTCAAGTTTCTTCTTTTTGTGGAATGTTATGTTACACTGATTTTGTACGGGGTCTGAATTCTCCTTTCTAGTTCATTTCATTGGCCGGTAAGTTTGATTTAAAAGTTTGGTGTCGAAGGTTCTTCGACGTAACTTCGATTAGAATGTTAGTTTTTAGCGATTTGACTGCGAGTTAACTGTTTGTTGGATAATTTTTGGTCGTTTAGGGATGGAAACTCATTCTTGTTGTTTCTGCTTTGAAACCATTTTTTTTGCAAAATTTGGACGCCGAAAAATGTGATTGTTGACGTTACACGGCCAGGGACATGGGCGTGTGCCCAGGTCGTATGTGGCCATGTTAGTGCAGGTTTAAGACAGCCAAAGGATACGTATGTATTTTTAGGTTGTGTAACTCATTGTTTATGATTTAGGGCCACACGGCCAGGGACATGGGCATGTGTCCTGGCCATGTGAGCCACAGGGACAAGGACATGGGCATGTGTCCTAGCTGTGTAACTCATTGTTTGCGCATTAGGGCTACACGGGCATGTATTAGGTTGTGTGGGACACACAGGCGAGCACATGGATGTGTGCCATGTAATGTCCCGTACCCGATACCGTCGCCGGAGTCGAGCACGAGGTGTTACTAAACTTAATTTCATCAATTAAACAGCTTAAACAATTTAATTTTAAAATTTCCAGTCAAGCTAGCAATCTGCGTCACAGTCGCTTAAAAATTCATATCTCGAGTTGCGAAACTCAAAATCCAATTTCGTAAATTTTCCCTGAAACTAGACTCATATATATATTTACTAATTGTTTTCTAGAATTTTTGGCTGGGCAAATTAGTAAAGTTTACTAGTTAAAGTCTCCCCTATTTCAGGGTTCGACTGCTCTGACCTCTGTGTATTACGAATCAGATATCTCTCTATTCAGAATTTCAATGACTATGAAATTTGTTTCTCTCAAAACTAGATTCAATAAAAAATCTGTAAATATAAAATATGACTTCTAATTATTTTTATACAATTTATGGTAAATTTCCAAAGTCAGAACAGGGGATCCAGAAATCACTCTAACCCTGTTTCACAAAAATTCAAATATCTCATAAATTGTAATTTATATACCTATTTTGTTCAATCCATATGAAAATAGACTCATTAAGCTTCAATTTCATAATTCTATTTCTACTATTTTTAGTGATTTTTCAAATTTACATCACTGCTGCTGTCAGATTCTATTTTATGGCAAATTTCACTTTACTAAGGATTTTCATGGACTAAATATCATTTTAAACATACATAACATCAAATATGACTTAGATTGGCCATTCCAATGGCTAATCATTTACAAACCCTTTTCTTGCTAAACCATAGCCATATCATAAGATCAATTACACAAAGTGAGTATTTTGTCATACATGCCAAATTCAAAATATACAAGCCATTTTACCGATTTAAGCCTTCGAATAGTGTGAACGAGTCTTCGACCTATCCCGATTTTCAAGCCGGCTTGTCAAAACTACAATGAAAGGAAAGGAGGGAGTAAGCATAAATGCTTAGTAAGTTCACATGCAAATAGCAAGTAACATAATCACACAATCCCACATAAAACATCATTTATATTTTATATCTTTCTACGATTTCATCTTACCAAGTTTTCAACCCGAGGGTTTAGGCACATACCTGTCAAATTTTCTCATTTACCACACTTACCAACATGTCACCTTCGTTTTAGGCATTCTCCTTATTTTCTTAAGATCCACCCGTTGAACACATCGGAATATAATTCGAATACACGGAAAGTTTGTACATAAGTGCCACATATGTAGCCAAGCTACCATGTAACCCGCCCATAAGCGAACTCGGACTCAACTCAACGAGCTCGGGCATTCGCATCCATAAGTGAACTCAGACTCAACTCAACGAGCTCGGATGCCTAGTTACATCTCACGAACTCGGACTCAACTCAACAATTTCAGACATTTGCATCCATAAGTGAACTCAGACTCAACTCAACGAGTTCGGATGCCCAACCATCCTAGTGACATGTCACTTGTATTCTAATCTATTCCCAAGGTTCAAATGGGCTTTTTCCTCGATTACACATCTTTGCCGTCTTCCACGGAACATCGAAACTGATACTTAGTAGCAATTCATAATTTACATATTATTCAATAATAACCATAAAGCATAATATTTCATGATATTAATCATCATATCACATAAATAACATTAAATTACTTAAAATGACAATTATGTTACTACATTTACACATGAACTTACCTCGGTATAAAATTATTAGCAATCGAACCTATTCTTCGTAAACTTTGTTTTTCCCTCGATCGCGACTTGAATCTCGTTTCTCTTGATCTATAATGCAAAATTAATCTTATTTAATACATACATTCATCAAAACAACATTTAATACAAACTTTGGCAAAATTACATTTTTTGCCCCTAAACTTTTGCATAATTACACTTTTGCCCCTAGGCTCGAGAATTAAACTTCATCCTATTTTCTTATGTTTTATGACATGCCAATCATTTTTCCCTTCTATGGCAGCATCAATTTCACACTCTAACATGTACTTATGACTATTAGGTATTTTTACCGATTAAGCCCTTTTACTCGTTTTCGCTTAAAACCGAGTAGTACAAGTTGTCTGACATAATTTAAAACCTCATATTCTATCATAAAACACCAAAATACACAAATTTCACCTATGAGTATTTTTCCAAATATGAACCCTAGGTTAAATTATTGCTAGCATAAGCTAAATCGAGCTACCGGGATTCCAAAAACGTAAAGAACATTAAAAGCGGGGCTTGGAATCACTTACTATGGAGCTTGGAAGCTTGAAACAAACCCTAGCTATGAAGAACCCTTTAATTTTCGTCGTAATGAAGAAGATGGACATATTTTGCCATCTTTTTCCTCTTTTTTTAATCTTTTAATTACCAAATGACCAAAATACCCTTAATACCTTTCTTTGAAAATTTTCATGTACAAGCCCATTTTTGTCCAGAATTTTAGAAATTGGTCAAATTTATATTTAAGACCTCCTCATTAATATTCCAAAGTAATTTCATACTAAAAACTTCTAGAATGCAAGTTTTGCAAGTTATTCAATTTAGTCCCTAATTTCAACTTAAGCACTTTACGCACAGAATTTCGTCACGAAATTTTCACACAATCATGCAATCATATCATAAACATCAAAATAATTATAAAAGAATTATTTCTATCTCGGATTTGTGGTCACGAAACAACTATTTTGATTAGGCCCTAATTCGGGATATTACAACTCTTCCCCCCTTTAAGGATTTTCGTCCTCGAAAATCTTACCGATAAACAGGTGTGGGTGTTGATTTCTCATAGTTTCCTCAGGTTCCCATGTAGTCTCTTCTACCCCGTGCTTTTGCCATAATACTTTCATAAGAGCGACACTTTTATTTCTTAGTTGCTTGACCTCTCGAGCTAAAATCTTAATCGGTTCTTTTTCGTAAGTCATATCCGGTCGTAGTTCAATTTCTGTCGGTGAAATTATATGTGAAGGATCCGAACGATACCGACGTAACATAGATACGTGGAACACATCATGAATCTTCTCTAATTCAGGTGGTAATGCTAGTCGATATGCTACCGGTCCAACTTTTTCAATTATTTCATACGGCCCAATAAAACACGGACTTAACTTGCCCTTTCGTCCAAATCTAAGGACTTTCTTCCATGGAGACACTTTCAAAAATACCTTATCACCAACTTGAAACTCGATTTCTTTTTGTTTCAAATCCGCATAAGATTTCTGTCTATCTGAAGCAGCTTTCAAACAATCTCAAATCACTTTCACCTTTTCTTCGGTTTCTTTTATTAGATCAACTCCATAAATCTGATTTTCCTTGAGTTCAGTCCAATACAATGGCGTCCGACATTTACGACCATACAATGCTTCATAAGATGCCATCTTCAAACTCGTCTGGTAACTATTATTATAAGCAAATTCTACTAACGATAAGTACCTTTCCCAACTACTTTGAAATTCCAATACGCAACATCTGAGCATGTCTTCAAGAATCTAAATTACTCTCACTGATTGTCCATCAGTTTGTGGATGAAAGGAAGTGCTAAAATTTAACTTTGTACCTAATGCCTCTTGCAACTTTTGCCAAAACCGTGAAGTAAATCTCGGATCTCTATCCGAAATGATTGACAAAGGTATTCCATGAAGTCTAACAATCTCACGGATATACAATTCAGCCAACTTATTAAGAGAATAATCCGTACGTACCGAAATAAAATGAACTGATTTAGTTAGTCTGTCAACTATTACCCAAATGGCATTTTTCTTCCCCGGAGTTAACGGCAACCCGGATATAAAATCCATAGTAATCTGATCCCATTTCCATTCAGGAACCATGATAGGCTGGAGTAATCCCGAAGGTACTTGGTGTTCAACTTTCACTTGTTGACAAACTAAGCACTTTGATACAAACTCGGAAATATCTCTTTTCATTCCACTCCACCAGTACATTTTCTTCAAGTCATTATACATTTTCGTACTGCCTGGATGAACCGTCAAACAACCATTATGTGCTTCATGCAAAATCTTTTGAATCAACTCATTATTTTTTGGTACACAAATCCGATTTTTAAACATCAAGCAACCATCAGAATCGATTTTGAAATCTGACCCCGTATCAGCTTTACACTGTTTTCTCTTGACTTGCAAATCTTCATCGCTTTTTTGAGCTTCAGAAATCTCTTGTAAAAACATCGGTCTTGCTCTTAACTCTGCTAGAATCGAACCATCATTTGATATCTTTAACCGAGTGTTCATAGCTCTCAAAGTAAATAGTAATTTTCTGCTTAAAGCATCGGCAACCACATTCGCTTTTCCCGGATGGTAATCAATAACAAGCTCGTAATCTTTTAATAACTCCAACCATCTTCGCTGTCTCAAATTCAAGTCTTTTTGTGACATCAAGTACTTAAGACTTTTGTGGTCGGTATATACTCGGCACTTTTCACCATACAAATAATGTCGCCAAATCTTCAAAGCAAACACTATAGCAGCTAATTCCAAATCATGAGTCGGATAATTTCTTTCATGAGATTTTAACTGCCTCGAAGCATAAGCCACCACTTTTCCTTCTTGCATAAGTACACATCCTAAACCATTTCAAGAAGCATCACTATACACCACAAATTCTTTACCTGATTCGAGTTGTACCAACACTGGTGCTTTAGTTAATAACTTTTCAATTCTTCAAAACTCTGTTGACATTCTTCCGTCCATTCAAATTTAACATTCTTTCAGAGTAGTCTAGTCATAGGAGCAGCAATTATAGAAAATCCATTTACAAACCGCCGATAATACCTAGCTAGCCCCAAGAAACTTCTAACCTCAGTTACATTTTTCGGTGGTTTCCAATCAACAATGGCTGAAATTTTACTAGGATCAACCCGTATACCATCACTTGAAACAATGACCCAAAAATCCAACTTCCTGGAGCCAAAATTCACTTTTACTAAACTTAGCATACAGCTGCTTATCTCTCAAAGTTTACAAAACTATCCTCAAATGCTCAGCATGCTCTATCTCATCTTTTGAATAAATTAAAATATCATCTATAAACACCACAACAAATTTGTCCAAGTATGGCCAAAATATGCGATTCATTAAATCCATAAACACAGCAGGAGCATTTGTCAACCCGAATGGCATAACTAAAAATTCATAATGACCGTACCTTGTTCTAAAAGCAGTTTTAGGCACATCCGACTCTTTTACTTGCAGCTGGTAATACCCAAATCTCAAGTCAATCTTTGAAAACCATGTTGCTCCTTTTAGCTGATCAAATAAATCATCAATTCTCGACAACAGATCTTGTTCTTGATTGTCACCTTGTTTAACTGCCGATAGTCAACACACAATCTCATAGAACCATCCTTTTTTTTCACAAATAACACGGGAGCACCCCAAGGTGAAAAACTCGGTCTCACAAAGCCTTTATCAGTCAACTCTTGCAACTGCGACTTTAATTCTTTCAACTCTACTGGTGCCATTCTATATGGAGCAATCGAGATCGAGCTGTTCCGGTATCAAATCAATACCAAATTCTACTTCGATCGGAGAGGCAAACCCGACAATTCTTCTGGAAATACGCCCGCAAATTCACACACAACCGGCACTGATTCAACTTTCTTTTCAACTTCTTTTGTATTAATTACATACGCCAAATAAGCTTCATAACCCTTCCTCAAATATCTCTGAGCCGACATCGAAGAAATCACACTAGATAGTGCCTCTGATTTGCCTGATTCAACCCGCAAAATTTCACCACTTTCACACTTTAATTCTATAACCTTTTCTTTGCAATTTATTATAGCATCATGCAATGTCAACCAATCCATACCCAAAATAACATCAAATTCATCAAACGGCAACAACATCAAGTCGGCTGAAAAGTAATGACCCCGAATCATTAAAGGGCATTTCTTGCATACTTCATCAACTATCACACATTTGCCTAACGGATTCGACACTTTAATCATAAATTCTATGTTCTCAATAGGTATATTCATACTAGACACCAGTTTCATGCGTACATATGAATGAGTAGAACCGGGATCAATCAAAGCATTAATATTAACATCATAAAGAGAAAATATACTAGTAATCACGTCGGGTGATGAAGCATTTTCACGTGCCTTTATAGCATAAGTTCTATTTGGAGCTTTTGCTTGATTTAATCTTTGAATCTCTAACTACATTTTTGCTGCTTGCTTCATTTCCAGCTTTTCTCGAATATCTTCCTCTCGAGTCTGCACCACTAGCTTTTACATTCTGAAATTTTTCTTTCTCAGCTCTCTCTGGGCAGTCTCTAATAAAATGATCTGGAGAACCACTGCGAAAACATTCATTCGCTCTACATGGGCCAAAATGATTTACGCCACACACGGCACTGCACTCAGGCTTAACAAATCTCGTATTTCCCACACTAGCCGCAGAAGTAGTTTGAGATTTAGGACCCACATCTTGCTTCTTAACATTTCCATATGATTGTCCAGCCGAAACCTGTGAACGAGAATTCATATTTCTAGATTTTTTGGATTGCTGTGAGAATGAACTACTCGTTGGTCTTTTCTTCCAATTTCTAGTCTCTCGACCTCTGCCTTTTCTTCTCTTTAAGTAGTTCTTCACCTTGCAAGCTCGATCAACCAATACTACCATTTCTTTTAATTCAAGAATCCCAATAAATACTTTGATGTCTTCATTGAGTCCGTCTTCAAATCGTCTGCACATTTTAACTTCTGTAGGAATGTATTCTTTAGCATACTTACTCAACCTGACGAACTCCCTTTCGTATTCAGTAACTGTCATGTTCCCCTGCTTTAATTCAAGAAACTCTTTACGCTTCTGATCAATAAATCTTTCAATGATATATTTCTTTCGAAATTCTTCTTGAAAGAACTCCCAAGTTACTTTCTCTTTCGGTACTACTGAAGTCAATGTCTTCCACCAATGATAAGCTGAATCCCTCAACAATGATATAACACATTTCAAGCATTCCTCAGGTGTACATGACAATTCATCAAATACTCGAATAGAATTCTCGTGCCAAAACTTTGCTTTCTCGACATCATCATCAATATTTGCCCTGAATTCTTCAGCCCCTTGCTTGCGGATTCTGTCAACTGGAGTTCTATGAAATTTCATCAAATCCACACCTTGAGGCATCGGGGGTACAGGTTGAGGAATCAGGGGAGGTGGGGGAGGTTGTGCATTCGGGTTCGTACGAACAAACTCTGTATACCAAGCATTCATCATTTGGAGAAAGGCTTCCGAGCCCTTCTCCTCCTCCTCCTGACCAACAGTAGGAGGTGGATTTTCAGTTGGCACCGCGCCCCTTGATCGGAGCTGGTGCATTGCTCTCTACATCATCAGCCGCAACTGGATCGGGATCCATTTACTATAAAAAAATCATTTAAAAGGTCAGAAGTCGTCACACTATCACAATATATATATGGCATGTATAGCAAAACCCGTACATACAACACATTAGTCCGAGAACCGATTAAACCTGCTCTGATACCACCAAATGTAATGCCCTGTACCCGATACCGTCACCGAAGTCGAGCACGAGGTGTTACTAAACTTAATTTCATCAATTAAACAGCTTCAACAATTTAATTTTAAAATTTCTAGTCAAGCTAGCAATCTGCGTCACATTCGCTTAAAAATTCATATCTCGATTTGCAAAACTCAAAATCCAATTCTGTAAATTTTCCTTGAAAATAGACTCATATATCTATTTACTAAATTTTTTCTAGAATTTTTGGCTAGGCTAATTAGTACAGTTTATTAGTTAAAGTCTCCCCTGTTTCAAGGTTCAACTGCTCTGACCTCTGTGTATTACGAATCAGATATCTCTCTGTTCATAATTTCAATGACTATGACGTTTGTTTCTATTAAAACTAGACTCAATAAGAAATCTGTACATATAAATTATGACTTCTAATTATTTTTATAAAATTTATGGTAAATTTCCAAAGTCAGAACAGGGGATCCAGAAATTACTCTGACCCTATTTCATAAAAATTCAAATATCTCATAAATTATAATTCATATACCTGTTTTGTTCAATCCATATGAAAATATACTAATTAAGCTTCAATTTCATAACTTACTCACCACCTAATTCCATTTCTACTATTTTTAGTGATTTTTCAAATTTACATCACTATTGCTATCAGATTCTGTTTTATGGCAAATTTCACTTTACTAAGGATTTTCATGGACTAAATATCATTTTAAACATACATAACATCAAATATGACGTAGATTGGCCATTCCAATGGCTAATCATTTACAAACTCTTTTCTTGCCAAACCATAGTCATATCATAAGATCAATTACACAAAGTGAGTATTTTGTCATACATGCCACATTCAAAATATACAAGCCATTTTACCGATTTAAGCCTTCGGATAATGTGAACGACTCTTCGACGTATCCCGATTCTCAAGCCGGCTTGTCAAAACTACAATGAAAGAAAAGGAGGGAGTAAGCATAAATGCTTAGTAAGTTCACATGCAAATAGCAAGTAACATAATCACACAATCCCACATAAAACATCATTTACATTTAATATTTTTCTATGATTTCATCTTACCAAGTTTTCAACCCGAGGGTTTAGGCACATACCTGTCAAATTTTCTCATTTTCCACACTTACCAACATGTCACCTTCTTTTTAGGCATTCTCCTTATTTTCTTAATATCCACCCGTTGAACACATCGGAATATAATTCGAATACACGGAAAGTTTGTACATAAGTGCCACATATGTAGCCAAGCTACCATGTAACCCGCCCATAAGCGAACTCGGACTCAACTCAACGAGCTCAGGCGTTCGCATCCATAAGTGAACTCGGACTCAACTCAACGAGCTCGGATGCCTAGTTACATCTCACGAACTCAGACTCAACTCAACACGTTCAGACATTTGCATCCATAAGTGAACTCGGACTCAACTCAACGAGTTCGGATGCCCAACCATCCTAGTGACATGTCACTTGTATTCTAATCTATTCCCAAGGTTCAAACAGGCTTTTTCCTCGATTACACATCTTTGCCATCTTCCACGGAACATCGAAACTGATACTCGGTAGCAATTCATAATTTACATATTATTCAATAATAATCATAAAGCATAATATTTCATGATATGAATCATCATATCACATAAATAACATTAAATTACTTAAAATGACAATTATGTTACTACATTTACACATGAACTTACCTCGGTATAAAATTATTAGTAATCGAGCCTATTCTTCGTAAACTTTGTTTTTCCCTCGATCGCGACTTGAATCTCATTTCTCTTGATCTACAATGCCAAATTAATCTTATTTAATACATACATTCATCAAAACAGCATTTAATACGAACTTTGGCAAAATTACATTTTTTGCCCCTAAACTTTTGCATAATTACACTTTTGCCCCTAGGCTTGGGAATTAAACTTCATCCTATTTTCTTATGTTTTATGAAATGCCGATCATTTTCCCCTTCTATGGCAGCATCAATTTCACACTCTAACATGTACTTATGACTATTAGGTATTTTTACCGATTAAGCCCTTTTACTCGTTTTCGCTTAAAATCGAGTAGTACAAGTTGTCTGACATAATTTAAAACCTCATATTCTATCATAAAACACCAAAATGCACAAATTTCACCTATGGGTATTTTTCCAAATATGAACCCTAGGTTAAATTATTGCTAGCATAAGCTAAATCGAGCTACCAGGATTCCAAAAACGTAAAGAACATTAAAAACGGGGCTTGGAATCACTTACTATGGAGCTTGGAAGCTTGAAACAAACCCTAGCTATGGAGAACCCTTTAATTTTCGTCCTAATGAAGAAGATGGATATATTTTGCCATCTTTTTCCTTTTTTTTAATCTTTTAATTACCAAATGACCAAAATACCCTTAATACCTTTCTTTGAAAATTTTCATGTATAAGCCCATTTTTGTCCAAAATTTTAGAACTTGGTCAAATTGCTATTTAAGACCTCCTCATTAATATTCCAAAGTAATTTCATACTAAAAACTTCTAGAATGCAAGTTTTGCAAGTTATTCAATTTAGTCCCTAATTTCAACTTAAGCACTTTACGCATAGAATTTCGTCACGAAATTTTCACACAATCATGCAATCATATCATAAACATCAAAATAATTATAAAATAATTATTTCTATCTCAGATTTGTGGTCACGAAACCACTATTCTGATTAGGCCCTAATTCTGGATATTACATGCCAAACCATGTGAAGTCACACAAGCTAGTTCTCCAGGGCTTGTGAAACCACATAGGCTTGTGAAGCTATATTTGGAATTTTTCCTTCGGCAACAAGCGTCGTCTGAAACAGGTGCATGCCTACTGTAAGATATGTACAATATGAATTAGGCTTTATAACTTGATATCTGATGATCTGATAATGAACAACTTGTGATCTGTACGTATATATGTTATGTTTGAACCTAAGTGAGTAGGATCTGTCAGAACGTAATGTGCTATTGTCTATGTGTGTGAATTATCCAAGTAAAATCTGTATTTTGTTAAGTTTGTCGGTACACCTCTACACTACTCTGTTGATGAAGAATATACGATATCTGAAAATGGTAGACTTGTTGTTACTGATTCTGATTTGTGACTTCATTGCAAATCTGATATGGTCTGTTAAGGTTTGATAAGTCTATTTTACAAAACATGGGCTCCCATATTTATTGATTCTATTATTGAGTGACAGCATGACTTACATGCTCATTACTCAAATTTTGCATAAGCATGTCATTGCATGAGACTTGGGTTGATGTGAAAGGAAGAAGTTTTTGGTAGTTTAATGATTTGCATTATCTGGTGATTTATCCACATTTTTGTTCCAGCAGTTCAACTGTACTATAGTGACTTGGCTATATATATTTGATTGGTAGTTTAACTGCATATTGATAAGCCATCATTGCCGGGAAACTCGGGGTGGTGGGTCATTGTTGCTAGGCAACCCAAGATAACTTTACTGGTGTGTTTTGGATGGATGAGTTTAGGGAAGAACTTTATTATGGTGTGTAATAGAGTTTAGGAAAATTGTTTATGATAAATCTATATTCTGATCTGTTTGAAAAATATTGCATCTGCATAAATAAACATGCTCTGTTTTGCTCTGTTCTATTATGCTCTACTCTGTTTCGTTCCGTTTTGTTTAGTAATGCTATGCTCTGTTCCATTCTATTCTGTTCTGCTCTATTCGGTTCTGTTCTATTTGAATTACGTTGTTCTGCTCTGTTCTATTTTGCTTTGTCCTATTGTACTACCTCTGTTGAAACCTCTGTGGTACTTTAGATCTATTCCATACTAGTTATACAACTGTTATCAAATGCTTGCATTACTACAATTTATATATTACACTCTATTTATTTGTATTTGAGTTTGGTTATACGCGGTGCTTGGTGACTCACCCTTTGTCTTACTTTTACATGTTAGGAAGACATTTGATTTAGGATCGGACGGCGTGTGAGAGTTCGGATTGTTTTGCACTGGGATAACTACAATTTAATCCTTTGGATTTGTAATCTGTTTTGGATTTGTCTTATTTTTCTTTTTATAATCTCGTAAGTATCTTTCAAGTCTAAAACAAAACTACAAAATCATTTAAATCAACTAAAATGAATTTCTGGTTTTCAAAGTTAAAACTCTGTAAAGAAGTACGTTTTTACTACGCTGGTGTAACTCGTCCAAATTCGGCTTAAACTTCTAGGCCGGGTTTGGGGTGTTACAATTATTATGGGCTTGGACAATGATAATGCATTGAGACTAATGCGTAGTTGATTGATGAGAAAGTGTTATCATTGACATAGGGATGTTAAAATTGATACACGAGTATGTGTTACAAAACAACATATTGGACTGACCTGCTATAAGTATGGTTCTTTGATTATTATGTAATAGTCACAACATTAATCGTAGTGATAACTACGTATATGATCCTCAGACTTGAGATCATATTTTTCCCAACATAGTGAGTTGTATATTTTGACATAGTCAAATGTCTACCATAATAGGTTATACTATAAAAACTGATGTTAGGTATGTCGCAATCTATGTAGAGGGATATGGTTAATCAAGATAGGATTTGTCCCTTGTACATAATGGGAGCAATATCTTAGGCCTCTTAATGGAGTGAAACTAGAAATGCATGGCGATGCTCGAATAAGTTGATATGATATATCACACTTATTTGTTTATAGTAGTCTACTCAAAATATCAAGAAATATGATATTGGACTATACAAGGGTGACTATTCCATGACTTGTGTCCAATCTAGATATTAAGGATAAAATGATATAATACATGAAAAGATTATCACAGAAAGGTTATGTCGAATCACGACTTCTTGTAACTTGGGTAACGATGATGCATCACTATTGTAACTCATTACTTGTAATGTTAGAAATGTTTTACTATTACTACCAACATTACAAGAGCCTACAAGGTCAGACCCTATAGTTGAAGCAAACAAAATTCAAATACATTTGGTATTGTATTTGGTTGTCACATGAATTAAATTAATTTTATTTGATAGTTAAATATTGAACACATTATATGTACAAAATTGTTGTACACAAATAGAGAATGGCTAGTTATCCCAGTGATAGTTGATTAATTGGAAACCCGAAGTGATAGTTATTATTACCGAAGCGAGCTAATCACCAATGTCTACATTTGATATAATTTAGAAAAAAAATTTCTGAAGATTCTTTTTATTTATGTTATTTTTACTTCTTTCTTTAAAAAACTCCAAAAACTTTTATTTATATTTTATCACAGTATGATTTATTTAAAGTACTAATTAGATCTATTTGTATTTAGGTTTAGAATTAATTTAGTACTCGTCTCCCTTGGGTACGATCCTCCAAATACTTACCTCTTTTGTTGTAATAACTATATTACAACCTGACCTGTATACTTGCAGATATCACTTTATTTCATATCTTTTGTGCAATATTCTTACTCGGGCCGTTAGTATGCTCGGAGGTGGTCATGAACACAATAATCTTGATAATAAAGATAAGAATGAATAATAAATCAAAAGAAAAGTTTAATAAAATCCTGAATTATATTGATTGAAGTGCAAAATCCATAATAGCTTGATTACAGTTACAACTCACGTTCTTCAACGAATACAAAGTAGAATAAACTGAAATAAACCTAAAGCCTAAAAGAAAGGAAAAACTAAAAACTAAATTTACAAAAAGAAAAAAAACTTAGAATGTAAAAGCTCTCTCTAAATAAGTGTTTTAAGAGCCTATTTATAGAGTTAGGGTTGTCGTCGTTCTCAATCCTAGGTCAGCTAATGTTCTTGTGTTTAATATTCATTATAAGAACCAAAATGCCCTTGGCTCGCAAGTGTAACATCCTAAAATAGGGCCTAGTCAGAATAGTGGTTTCGGGACCACAAAATTCAATGTTAAAGTAATTGTCTAATGATTATTTTGAGGTCTAGAATATGAAAATATGCATGTGCTAAAGTTTCATGAAGAAATTCTATGTGTAAAGTGTCCAATTGAAAATTAGGGACCAAATTGAATAAATTTCAAAACTTGGCTTCTAGAAGCAATTTGCATGAAATTGCTTTGAATTATAAATTAGAAGGGCTTAAATAGCAATTTTCCCAATTTCTATGTTTTTGGACAAAAATAGGAATGTATAGAAAAATTTGGAAGTTTTATAAGGAGGGGCATTTTGGTCATTTGGTTATAAACTTAATAGAAAGGGAAAAGGAAAGCCAAAATTTAGCCATCTTCTTCCCTATAGCTGCTGAAATTCCTAGAGCTCCATAAACTAGGGTTTTCAACATTTCAAGCTCAATAGTAAGTGCTCCCTAGCCCTATTTTTAATGTTCTTTGTAATTTTGAGATCCTCGTAACATGCTCTATCCATTTCTACCCATATCACAAACTAGGGTTCATGTTTAGAAATCTACCCATGCATGAGGTGCTTGTGTTTTGATGATTTATGGAGGAATATAAGAGTTTAAAGGATGGTAAACAACTTTTACTAAGTGGTTTTTCATGGAAATGGCTTAAGGGACCATTTTGTAAAACTTATAAAAATGGGTAGAAAAATGAGAAATAGAGGAAAATATGGGCTGGTATGAGCTTAAGATACATTTGGCTAGGCTTGGGTAACCAAGGAATTACATGCGTTTCATTATACGAGCCTGGGTACTAAATTGTAAAAATGTGAAATATTAGGGCTAAATGGTTATTTTGCCCGGGGGTGAAATTTAGACTTGAAATGAATAGTGTGATGTATTAATAATTTACTGTTGCTTATATAGACCCCGAGAGACCAATTTCGGAGGTCGACGTGGAAAATAAAAGGTTTTGGAGTAACCGAAATTAGAACCCGAAACATCTTCCAGGTAAGTTC
Organism: Gossypium longicalyx; assembly: GCA_025698465.1. Taxonomy (NCBI): domain Eukaryota; kingdom Viridiplantae; phylum Streptophyta; class Magnoliopsida; order Malvales; family Malvaceae; genus Gossypium; species Gossypium longicalyx. The sequence continues at coordinate 83,013,126 of CM046997.1, forward strand.
GTATAACTCGAATGTTAACTATTTTCAAATACATTAAAATTTATGTTCATGTATGAGTTATAATATTGATAATCAATGTATGATAGTTCATGAAAATTGATGTTATGAGAAAATGTCCCTATAACATTCTAAAATAGGGCCTAATCGGAGTAATGGTTTCGGGACCACAAGTCCGATGTTAAAATAATTATTTCATGATCATTATGAGGTCTAGGATATGAAAATAAGCATGTGTTAAAGTTTCATGAAGAAATTTTATCTGTAAAGTGTCCGATTGGAAATTAGGGACCAAATTGAATAAATTGCAAAACTTGGATTCTAAAAGCAATTTGTATAAAATTGCTTTGGAATATTAATTAGAGGTCCTTAAAGAGTAATTTTCCCAATTTCTATATTTTTGGACAAAAATGGGCATGCATGGAAAATTTGGAAAGGTTAGTAAGGAAGGACATTTTGGTCATTTGGTTAATTAATGAAATAAAAAGGGAAAATCAAGCAAAAATCAGCCATTTTTCTTCTCCATAGCTGTCAAAATTTGCATGTTCTCCGTAGCTAGGGTTTTCAACATTTCAAGCTTGATAGTAAGTCAATCCTAGCCCCGTTTTTTATTTTTTTGAGATCCTTAAAGCATACTCTTTCTATTTCTACCCATATCTCAAGCTAGGGTTCATGTTTATAAAATTACCCATGCATGAAATGTGTTTTAATGATTTATGCAGGAATATGAAAGTTTAAAGGATGGTAAACAACTTTTACTAGGTAGTTTTTCATAGAAATGGCCTAAAGGACAGTTTTGTAAAAGTTGTAAAAATGAGTACAAAAATGTGTAATGAAGGAAAATTGTGGGCTACTATATGCATGAAAAATATTTATCTAGGCTTGGGTAACCTCGCAATTACATGCATTTCATTATATGGGCCTTAGGACTAGATTGTAAAAGTTGTGAAAGGTTAGGGGAAAATTGGTCATTTTGCCCTAGGATGGGTTTTAGGCCGGAATTGAATAATGTGAGATGTTAATAATTTTTTTTACTGATATAGACCCCAAGGAATCAATTCCGGAGGTCGACCGTGGAAAACGAAAGGTTTCAGAATAACCGAAATACAAATCCGAAATGACTACCAGTTAAGTTCGTATAACCCGAAGTAAACTCTTAATATACTTAAATATGCACGTTCTCAAATTTATGAAAATCTAGATATTTATTGCATGATAATCTAGGAAATGTGCTAGGGTAAATGAAAAGATGAAAAATGTCTTAGTTGAATAAAAAGGGTTATTTGATGGATACGCTATTCTTACATGATACGAGATCCCGCATGTGTTGCAGAAAAGGATTTAGCCAAGACGGGTAATCTGTTGATCTCGATATAGAAAGGATCTAGCTCGGACGAGTGTTCCTAAAGTGATCTAGCCTCCCGAAGAATATGTGTGCATTATGGATTTAGCCCAGACGGGTAATCCGATTAGGGTTTGAATTTAGCCTGGACTGGTAATCCAGATCTGAGCTCATTAAGATTGTTTGTCGTTAGAAGGGATTTAGCCTGGATTGGTAATCCTGACATCACTCCATGAGTTTATACTACAGGGGATTTAGCCTGGACTGGTAATCCCGCCGTAAGATGTGAGGTTCGCGGGAGTGCGTACTTTTTATGATCACTTGTATGACTTAACAGTAAATGGGCTATCCATCAAGATTTCTGAAAAATTCAACGGGATTAAAATGAGAAATAAGAATGGAAATTCTTGAATTGATGAGCTCATCTAGATCAACGTTATAATATTTTGACATGAGACTAACTTGATGATTTGAGTGCATGTGATAGGAAACTATCCTATATTGGTTGGGATGTATGACTAATATGGTTGTATGTTAATTAACCGGTAAGTTTACTTTCCAGTTATCTGGACATTGAGGCCTTGTCTGCTTTTGCAACTTGTCCCACATGCACATCATTTGTCTTGGTGACTGGTAATGAGCTGTATAATAACCTTTTATTTTGTTTAATGGCATGTATAGGGTTTTTGGTTATTTTATTGTATGTGTCATTTGGCTAGCCAATGTAAGGGCTTAAATGGTACACCTATTCTTTTGTATATGGCCTTGAGATAGGGCTTATATTAATATAGGTTGTAAACCTACTAATGATGCATGTTTATGTTTTAAATATTTCATGAGATATGGTGATGAGGTTTAACATGGATGGATGCTTGAAATGGGACCTAATAATTTGAGAGTGGACATAGCATGAAATGGTATATGATTATAACATGGCCTAAATGTAAAATGTGCTATGTTAATTCCTCATACGAAAAGGATAATTTAGCATGTACTAAGCCAATAAGATGAGGCTAACATGAAATGAGTTATGCTAACGTTGTTTAAGAGTATAATAAGACCATGTTATATATCATTGAAGTCTATAAGTGTGTATGGATGTTAGAAGGTGACCAAAGGCTTGGGAAATAGCCCTAAAAAGGTCCACACGGGTAGACATACGGGCATGTGTCTAAGCCGTGTGTGACACACGGTCAGCCCCCATGGGCGTGTTGCCTGGCTATGTGTCCCCTACACCTAAAATTTTAGGTCAGTTTGCATGGTAGTAAACACACGGGCAGAGACATGGCTGTGTCTCAACTGTGTGGAGAACACGGCTTAGCACACGAGCATGTGCCTTGGCCGTGTGCCTCAAAATGAATGATGACATCATAAATAGAATGTCTGAGTTTTTGGACACGGGCGATGACACGGGCGTGTCTAGGGCTTTTGAGGGACACGGGCTAGAGACACGGGCATGTGCTTGGCCGTGTGAAAAGCCCTGTAGGTTTGAAGTGAAAAATAAATTCTAGAAATTTCACACGGGTATGGGACACGGGCGTGTCCCAAAGTACACTGGCTTGTGCATTGCCTCCACACGGGCGTGTGAGGTTTAAACCTAGAAATTTTCTTATAATTTTCTTAAGCTTTCGGTTTGGTCCCGGATCGATTTAATGCATGTTTTGGGCCTTATAGGTCTATAATAGGGACACTATGATGTTGTTTAATTGGTTTTAATTTGAAGTGAAATTTTATAACCCATATTTTCTAGAGATTCCATGTTTATGTACAGTAATGCCTAATACCTTGTCCTGGAATTGGATATGGGTAAGGGGTGTTATAGTCCCGGTTGAATGAAAAAGGATATATGATGGATATTCAGAAAATGAATTGACAATAAAAAGGATCTAGCCCGGACGAGTGTTCCTATAGTGATCTAGCCTCTTGAAGAATATGTGTGCCTTATGGATTTTGCCCGGATGGGTAATCCAATTAGGGTCTGAATTAGGGATTTAGCCTGGACTAGTAATTTCGACATCACTCAATAAGTTTATACTACGGGGGATTTAGCCTGAACTGGTAATCCCACCGTAAGAGCGAGGTTTGCGGGAGTACGTGCTTTAAAATGATCACTTGCATGATTTGACGGTAAATGGGATATCCATCAAAATTTTGAGAAAATTCAACGGGATTAAAATGAGAATTGAAAATGGAAATGTTTGAATTGATGAGCTCATCAAAGACTAAAGTTATAATGTATTGGTATGAGACTAACTTGATGGTTGAGTGTATGTGATAGGGGAATTATGCTATGCATGTTTGGCATGAATATCTTTTATGGTTGTTTGCTAAATAACCAGTAAGTTTACCTTCCCCTTATCCAGACTTACTAAGCATGTCAATGCTTACCCCTTTTCACTTCTCCTGTTTTACAAAGCTCGAGGACTCGTGAAGATTGGAAGACGATAGGAGCGTTGTCAACACTATCAACTTGTCCCTCCTTGGTATATAGAAACTTTTATTTTGTTACAATGGCATGTATAGGATTTTTGGGTCATTTTGTTATATGTGTCATTTGGCAAGCCAATGTAAGGGCTTGAATGATAGGCTTATTCATTTTGTATATGGCCATGTGATATGGTTCATTTGGATATAGGTTGTAAACCTACTAACTGTGGATGTTTATGCTTGTATATTTATTGTGATATATCATGAATGAACATGAGATATGTGGTCAAATCATTTGGGAATGATTTAAGTCATAATTGGCAATGAGTTGTAAAATGAGCCAAGTATGAATGAGTATTGTTGGAATGGTAACCCTAACACAAAAAGGAGTAATATTAATACAGGATTAAAAGAGACATGAAGCAACATGCATGATCTTGACTAAGGAGGTTTTAAGGGTATTATTATACCATGATAGATGTCCAAGGAACATATTAGTGTGCTTGGATGAGTGAGGGTGACAAGAGGCTTGGAAAATATCCTCCAAAAAGGTCCACACGGGTAGACACATGGGCATGTGTCTAGGACGTGTGTGGTACACAGTCAGCCCTATGGGCGTGTTGTACAGCTGTGTGTCCCCTGCACCTAAAATTTTTAAGTCAGTATGCATGGTAGTAAACACACATGTAGAGACACGACTATCTGTCTCAACCGTGTGGAGGGCATGGCCTAGCACACAGGCGTGTGTCTTGGCTGTGTTCCCCTAAATGGATGATGACATCATAAACAAAATTTTGAGGTTTTTAGACATGGGCGATGACACGGGCTTGTCTAGGCCATGTGAAGGACACGAGCGTGTGCTCGGCCATGTGAAAACCCTATAGGTTCGAAGTGAATAATAAATTCACACGGGTAAAAGACACGGGTGTATGCATTGCCTCCACACGGACGTGCGAGGCTTAAACATGGAACTTTTTTTAAAATTTTCTTGAGTTCTCGGTTTAGTCTCGGACCGCTTTTAACGCATGTTTTGGACCTCGTAGGTCCATAATAGGGACAATATGATTAACTTTTGATTGGTTTTAATCTAGAACAAATTTTTATATCCAGTTTTCCCGGATTGTCCTTGTTTATGTTCGGTAACGCATCGTACCTTGTCCCGATCTCGGGTACGGTTAAGGAGTGTTACAATTTTGTTGATTCTCAGACTAACGTAGCATGTATCGAATCTAGCTATACATGCCGTTATACAAGTTATGATAGTGTGACATCTCCTAACCATTTTTAATTGTATTTGAATATAGTAAATGTCTTCCAATCAAGCTCAAGATGAGTCCGAGGGAGCCGAGAGTAATGCTCCAGCTTCCGTTCAGTGAGCTACTACTAGTTGTAGTAGATGGCCTATGTCTGAAGGCCGGGAAGAGGCAAGAGTTGCCTTCTTCGAGATGATGGATGAATGGTTTGGGGATTACTTGAGAAACTGCCCCAATATACTACAACCTCCTCTGGCCCCTGCTCGTCCTGAGGGAGAAGTGCCACAAGGTATGGCACCCTTGAGAATTGGTAAAGCCTTAGTGGACAAACTTAGAAAATATAGGGCTCAAGAGTTTAGAGCTAAGGTTAATGATGATGCTGAACGAGCTGAGTTCTGGCTTGAGAATATTGTGTGAGTTTTGGATCAATTCTCATGTACACCTGAGGAGTGTTTGAAGTATGTTGTATCTCTTCTGAAAGATACTGCATACCACTGGTGGAAGACTATATCTTCGGTGGCACCAAGAGAGAACATTACATGGGAATTTTTCCAAGCTGAGTTTAGGAAAAAGTATATAAGTCAAAGGTTCTTAGACTCGAAGCGAAAGGAGTTCTTGGAACTCAAACAAGGAAATAAGACCGTGTCAAAATATGAAAGAGAATTCATAAGGTTAAGTTAGTATGTGACGAAATGGGTCCAATCAGTGAAAGAAATGTATAAGCACTTTGAAGAAGGCTTGAATGAGGAAATTAAATTACTAATCGGGATCTTTGAAATACGAGAATTTACTGCACTAGCTGGTCGGGCCAAGAAGGCCGAAGAACTCAATAATGAAAGGAAACAAGCAAAGAGAGAAGCTCGAGTTGCGAGCAAGAGATCTAATAGCAGGATGCACTCATTTCCCACAAAGAAATCGAGAAGTCATCAAGAATGCTCCACTTCATCGGTAGGATATTCGGGTAGGCAAGTCTGTTTTAGTCGATAAAGTTTGTAAGAATCATCCCTTAACGATTCAAGGTCATTGTTTTCCGAGTAACCTTATGCTTTTACCCTTTGATGAGTTTGATGTAATACTTGGCATGGATTGGTTGGCCATTCATGATATGATTGTAAATTGTGGTAGCAAGTATATTGAATTGAAATGTTCAGATGGCGAAATTCTTCCAGTTGATCCAAGTGAGTTGGATACTCCACCGGTCGTAATTACCTCAATGATGGCTCAAAGGTATTTGAGAAAATGATATGAAGCTTACCTTGCTTTTGTATTGAATTCTAAAGAATCTGAGTTGAAGATGGAGTCGGTACTGATAGTATGCGAGTATCCAGATGTGTTTCTAGAAGAGTTGCCTGGATTACCTCCTGTTAGAGAGGTAGAGTTTGGTATCGAGCTAACGCCTGGAACAGTGCCTATTTCTATTGCCCCGTATAGGATGGCACCAACTGAGCTGAAAGAACTAAAGGCACAGTTGCAAGAATTGACGGATAAAGGTTTTGCAAGACCAAGCTTTTCGCTTTGGGGTGCTCCCATATTATTTGTAAAGAAGAAAGATGGTTCGATGAGGTTATGTATAGACTACCGACAACTTAACAAGGTAACCATCAAGAATAAGTATCCTTTGCCAAGGATCGATGATTTTTTGATCAATTGAGGGGAGCCACTGTGTTTTCGAAGATAGATCTGAGGTCCGGCTACTACCAATTGCGAGTTAAGGAGTTAGACGTACCTAAGACCGTTTTTAGAATGAGGTATGGCCATTACAAATTTCTTGTAATGCCTTTTGGATTGACGAATGCTCCGGCTGTGTTTATGGATTTGATGAATAGGATATTTCAGCCATACTTAAACAAGTTTGTGGTTGTATTTATTGATGATATCCTAATTTATTCTAAGGATGAAGTTGATCATGCGGGACATTTGAGAACTATTTTACAGACTTTATAGGACAAGCAGATGTATGCTAAATTTAGCAAGAGCGAGTTTTGGCTTCGAGAGGTAGGATTCTTGGGTCATATTGTTTCGGGTAAAGGCATCCGAGTTGATCCAAGTAAGATATCTGCTATTGTCGAATGGAAACCGTCAAAGAATATAACCGAGGTTAGAAGCTTTTTGGGCTTAGCCGGCTATTATCGACACTTCGTGAAAGGATTTTCGATGATTGCAACTCCTTTGATAAGGTTACTACAAAAAGATGTCAAGTTTGAATAGTCAGAAAAGTGTCAGCAGAGTTTCGAGAAATTAAAGACATTGCTGACTGAAGCTCTAGTGTTAGTACAACATGAACCGGGAAAGGAATTTGTGGTCTATAGTGATGTGTCCTTAAATGGACTGGGTTGCATGCTTATGCAAGAGGGCAAAGTGATAGCCTATGCTTCGAGACAATTAAAGCCACACGAAAAGAATTATCTGACACATGACTTGGAGCTTGCCGCCATCGTCTTTGCCTTAAAAATTTGGAGACACCATTTGTATGGTGAGACTTGCCGTGTATTCACTGATCACAAGAGCTTGAAGTACTTGATGACTCAAAGGGAATTGAATCTGAGACAACAAAGATGGTTAGATCTGATTAAAGATTATGTGCTGATAATTGATTATCACCCGGGAAAGGCGAATGTGGTCGTCGATGTAATGAGCAGAAAATCCCTATTTGCTTTGAAAGCTTTGAACCCACAGTTGGTGTTGTCTGAATATGGTTTGGTCTTGGTAGAGTTAAGGGCTAGGCCGACATTTCTTCAGGAAATTTGTGATGCCCAGATTAATGATAATGACCTATAAGATAAGAGAACTCAATGCGAGTTAGGCATTGAATCAGATTTTTGGATTAGTCTTGATGGTTGTCTGATGTTCAGAGACAGGGTATGTGTACCGAGAGATGATAAACTTATCCAAAAAATTTTGCAAGAGGCACATGATAATCGTTTGTCTATTCATACAAGAAGTACCAAGATGTATAATGATTTAAAAAAAATGTACTAGTGGAATGGCATGAAAAGAGACATCTCCGAATTTGTGTTGAGATGCTTGATATGTTAGCAAGTCATGGCTGAACATCAAGTACCATCAAGTTTGTTACAGCCTGTGATGGTTCTCGAATGGAAATGGGACAGGATTACCATGGATTTCGTAACGGGATTATCGTTAACCCCGAAAAAGAAAGATGCTGTTTGGGTTATAGTTGATAGACTAACGAAGTTGGCTCACTTCATCCTAATACAGACAGATTATTCTCTTGATAGATTGACCGACTTGTACATATCCGAAATTTTGAGATTACACAGGATACAGTTGTCGATTATCTCGAACAGAGACTCAGAACTCACTTCGAGATTGTGGAAGAAACTACAAGAGGCTTTGGGTACAAGGTTGAGCTTTAGCATGGCTTTCCACCCGTAGACTGACGGTCAGTCTAAGCGGATGATTTAGATTCTTGAGGACACGTTACGGTGTTACGTTCTTGAGTTTCAAGGTAGCTGGGAAAAGTACTTGCCATTGGTGGAATTCGTCTACAATAATAGTTTCTAGACGAGTCTGAAAATGCACCTTATGAGGCCTTGTATGGCAGAAAGTGCCAAACTCCCTTGTACTGGACAGAACTCAAAGAACATCAGATTCACGGAGTTGACCTAATTAAGGAAATGAAAGAAAAGGTTAAGGTGTACGCGACTGCTTGAAAGCGGCATCTGATAGGCAAAAATCATATGCTGATTTGAAAAGAAAGGAAATTAAATTTCAAGTTGGAGATAAAGTGTTCTTGAAAGTGTCTCCATGGAAGAAGGTATTAAGATTCGGCTAGAAAGGCAAACTGAGTCCAAGATTTATCGAACTATATGAGATTACTGAGAAAATTGGACCATTAGCCTACCGTTTAGCACTGCCATCTGAATTGGAAAAGATTCACGATGTGTTCCATGTATCCATGTGATTTCACCGACAGAGGTTGAGATTAGACCAGATATGACCTATGGTGAAAAACCGGTCAAGATTTTAGCTCGAGAAGTTAAACAATTGCGGAACAAGAATATTGCCTTAGTAAAAGTATTACGACATAGACATGAAGTGGAAGAAGCTACATGGGAACCCGAAGAGACCATAAAAAGTCAATATCTGAACCTGTTTACTAGTAAGACTTTCGAGGACGAAAGTCCCTAAGGGAGGAGAATTGTAACATCCTGAAATATGGCCTAGTCAGAATAGTGATTTCGGGACCACAAAATGCAATGTTAAAGTAATTTTCTAATGATTATTATGAGGTCTAGAATATGAAAATATTAATGTGCTAAAGTTTCATGAAGAAATTCTATGTGTAAAGTGTCCAATTGAAAATTAGGGACCAAATTGAATAAATTGTAAAACTTGGATTCTAGAAGCAATTTGCATGAAATTGCTTTGAATTATAAATTAGAAGGACTTAAATAGAAATTTGCTCAATTTTTAAGTTTTTGGACAAAAATGGGAATGCATAGAAAAATTTAGAAGTTTTGAAGGGGGTATTTTGGTCATTCGGTTATAAACTTAATAAAAAGGGAAAAAGAAAGCCAAAGTTCAGCCATCTTCTTCCCCATAGTTGTCGAAATTCCTAGAGCTCCATAAGCTAGGGTTTTCAACATTTCAAGCTCAATAGTAAGTGTTCCCTAGCCCCGTTTTTAATGTTCTTTATAATTTTGAGATCCTCGTAACATGCTCTATCCATTTCTACCCATATCACAAACTAGGGTTCATGTTTAGAAATCTACCCATGCACGAGGTGCTTGTGTTTTGATGATTTATGGAGGAATATGAGAGTTTAAAGGATGGTAAACAAATTTTACTAAGTGGTTTTTCATGGAAATGGCTTAAGGGACCATTTTGTAAAACTTATAAAAATGGGTAGAAAAATGAGAAATAGAGGAAAATATGGGCTGGTATGAGCTTAAGATACATTCGGCTAGGCTTGAGTAACCAAGGAATTACATGCATTTCATTATACGAGCCTAGGGACTAAATTGTAAAAATGTGAAATGTTAGGGGGTAAATGGTCATTTTACTCGGGGTGAAATTTAGACTTGAAATGAATAGTGTGATGTATTAATAATTTACTGTTGCTTATATAGACCCCAAGAGACCAATTTCGGAGGTCGACCGTGGAAAACAAAAGGTTTCGGAGTAACCAAAATTAGAACCCGAAACATCTTCAGGTAAGTTTGTATAACTCGAATGTAAACCATTTTCAAATAAATTAAAATGTATGTTCATGTATGAGTTATAATATTGATAATCAATGTATGATAGTTCATGAAAATTGATGTTATGAGAAAATGTCCTGGTTGAATGAAAAAGGATATTTGACGGATATTCCTAAAATAAATTGACGGTAAAAAGGATTTAGCTCGGATAGGTGTTCCTATAGTGATCTAGCCTCTCAAATAATATGTGTTCCTTATGAATTTAGCCCAGACAGGTAATCTGATTAGGTTTTGAATTTAGCCTGGACTGGTAATTCAGATCCGAGCTCTTTAAAAGTGTTTGTCGTTACAAGGGATTTAGCCTGGACTGGTAATCCCGCCGTAAGAGCGTGGTTCGCAGGTAAAATGATCACTTGCATGATTTGACGGTAAATGGGATATCCATCAAAATTCCGAGAAAATTCAACGGGATTAAAATGAGAATTGAAAATGGAAATGTTTGAATTGATAAGGTCATCAAAGACTAAAGTTATAATGTATTGGTATGAGACAAACTTGATGGTTGAGTGTATGTGATAGGGGGATTATGCTATGCATGTTTGACATGAATATCTTTTATGGTTTTTTGCTAAATAACCGGTAAGTTTACCTTTCCGTTATCCAGACTTACTAAGCATGTCAATGCTTACCCCATTTCACTTCTCTTGTTTTACAGAGCTCGTGGACTCGTGAAGATTGGAAGACGATTGGAGCGTTGTCAACACTATCAACTTGTCTTGCCTTGGTATATAGAAACTTTTATTTTGTTATAATGGCATGTATAGGATTTTTGGGTCATTTTGTTATATGTGTCATTTGGCAAGCCAATGTAAGGGCTTGAATGATAGGCTTATTAATTTTGTATATGGCCATGTGATATGGTTCATTTGGATATAGGTTATAAACATACTAATTGTGCATGTTTATGCTTGTATGTTTATTGTGATATATAATGAATGGGCATGAGATATGTGGTCAAATCACTTGGGAATGATTTAGGTCATAATTGACAATGAGTTGTAAAATGAGCCAAGTATGAATGAGTATTGTTGGAATGGTAACCCTAACACAAAAAGGAGTAATATTAATACAGGATTAAAAGAGACATGAAGCAACATGCATGATCTTGAATAAGGAGGTTTTAAGGGTATTATTATACCATGATAGATGTCTAAGGAACATGTTAGTGTGTTTGGATGAGTGAGGGTGACAAGAGGCTTGGAAAATATCCTCCAAAAAGGTCCACATGGGTAGACACACGGGCATGTGTCTAGGCCGTATGCGACACACGGTCAGCCCCATGGGCATGTTGTACTGCCGTGTGTCCCCTGCACGTAAAATTTTTAAGTTAGAATGCATGGTAGTAAATACACGGGTAGAGACACGATCGTGTGTCTCAACCGTGTGGAGGGCACGACCTAGTACACGGGCGTGCTTCTTGGCCGTGTGCCCCTGAATGGATGTTGACGTCATAAACAGAATGTCTAGATTTTTAGACACGGGCGATGACACGGGCGTGTTTAGGCCTTGTGAAGGACACGGGCCAGGGACGAGGGCGTGTGCTCAGCCATGTAAAAACTCCTGTAGGATCGAAGCGAATAATAAATTCTCACGGGTAAAGGACACGGGCGTGTGCATTGCCTCTGTACGGACGTGCGAGGCTTAAATATGGAACTTTTTCTGAAATTTTCTTGAGTTCTCTGTTTAGTCCTGGACCGCTTTTAACGCATGTTTTGGACCTCTTAGGTCCACTATAGGGACTGTAACACTCCAAACTTGGCCTAGAAGTTAGGCCTGAATCTGACGTGTCACATTAAAGTGTTTTTTGAAAACCATGTTTTCATTGAAAACCCTTCTTATTTGAAAACTTGAGTAAAATCCCTGTTACGTTAGTTTATTTTATAAAGTGGTGCATTGAAAAGTTATTAATTCTATTCTCAAAATTTCTTTTAAGTTGCGGAAGCTAATTTTATAAGTAACTGATTTACGAAAACGTGATGTTAAAAACTAAGTTGCGAAACCATTCCGAGAATGTTGCGGAAATGTAGTGTTGTTTAAAAACAATTATAAATCAAAGTAAATAAAACCCAAGTTAAAATCTAGAAACTTTAAGAGGCCTTATTACAAAAGTTGAAATCCGAAAACGGAATTTAAAACATAAATAAAGTCCAAAGGCAGTCGTATGGCCATTTTCGAGTCCCTCGCAGCACCGATCCTCCTAATGCTGGGGATTACCTACACAGTTAATAAACGGGGTGAGTTTATGAAAACTCAATGTGTAATCCCTTTACTAGAGTAGTAGTCAGTATACAAAAACATAAACCGAAACAGTCTGAGCCAAAGCCCTTTTAACAGTAACAGTATTGTCCAGTTTAGAGCATACGTAGGCCGAAGCCCACTACAATATCATTTGGGTCACAGCCCATAATAGAATCAATCGGGCCTAGCCCAAACCAATTACAAAACAAGTGGGCCTAAGCCCAATACAGTGATAGATCTCATAAATAGATATGCAACAGTATGAGGATGCATCCCACCCCGATCCAGCCAACACACCATCCGTACCAACCCTACACTTACGTGGGGATAAAATCGACCCATCCGGCCCAAACACACCAAATAGTTAGCCGGTTGCAAAGCACTAATCAAATCCCAAGCAAAGTCGCTAGTATATATGCGGCTCTAAGCCTTCAGTAGCGGTATTATAATTGGCACAAAGCCATCGGTAACTATATTATGTTTGGCAGATAGCCAGCAGCGACAGTAATATAATCGGCACACAACCTTGGGTAAATATGATCGACACAGAGTCATCAATAAGTATGTTAGGCACATAGCCACTGGTAAATACGTTTGGCACAAAGCCATAGTCAGGATGGCACAAAGCCATTTTTAGGTTGGCATAGGCCATAGTCAGATTACACGGCTTTAAGCCGTCCGTCGGTCCACAGTCGTCTTGTGTGACCCCGTGCGACCTATACAACAGATCAATCACGGGTCCACGATCGTCTCGTCGCGACCGTGTGACCTATCGTAACGTAACTTCCTCCATATCAATGTCCCAACCCCAAGCAATATGTCGTGTATGTCATGCTCAATCATCACACGTATATACAGAATGGTCATACTCAGTAACAGTCATTTAAATATATATTAAAAGCATATCAGTCATACAACCACAGTCAAGTCAATTAAAATGCAGTCATACATTCACAGTCAAATCAGTCATAACCCAAGTCAGTCATTTACCCACAAGGGCAAAATAGTCATTTTACTCTTTAGGGCAAAACGATCATTTTACCCTATAAGGGTATTTCAGTAATCCTACACTACAGGGGTATTTCGATAATTTTGTAAACAAGGGGTATTTCGATAATTTTACAAATCAGGAGTATTTCAGTAATTTTACAAATTGAGGGTATTTTAGTAATTTTACAAATCGGGGCTCTTAACGACCCAACCGAGGGTCCATTGTCGCCTCGAGCGACTTAAGTAACCTAAACAAACATAACGGTGAAAGTGGGCCTAAGGTCCATTACTCGGCCCAAGTGGGCCCACACGCTCGTGTGGCCCATATCCCAAATTTAGATACAGCTATGTGTACACCATAGCTCGATTCATTAATAGTCACTTACCGCAGATTTTATTCATGTGGGCCCACGAGCCCATTGGGCCCACACGACCCATTTCGTCCCATCGAGGCCCAAAATAACCTAAGTCATGTGCACGACATGACAAGTCTATCTACTTCCCGCTTAACAGCGAAATTTACCCACGCGGGCCCAAGGGCCCATTAGACCCATACGGCCTATTTAACCCAAAACTATTCATGGCTATATGAGCAACATAGGCCAGTCTAAAATTTACCACATAACATACATTATATCCGTGTGGGCCCACAAGCCCATTGGGCCCACACTACCCAGTCCAGCCTAACGTGTCCTAGAATAGCCTATGCCATGTACTGACATGACAAGCCCAACCATATTCCACCTAGCAGCTGATTTGACACAAGCGGGCCCACTGACCCATTGGGCCTATTCGGCCCATTTCGTGGCTTAGGTGGCCCACTACGGCCTAAGCCCACATATTCGCTCATGGTGGCCTTCCTCGATGTACGCCCACGTTTCGTGAGCTCAGTTTACCGTATGTACGATCGCACGCTCTAAGCCCCTCCTTTCGACTTTTCGGCTTCTTGGTATTTTGGCATTTCGACATTTCGGCATTTTTCGACCTATGGTTAAAACAATGTGTGTGGGTTCACACAATCTTTCGACTTTTGACCGATTATCAAATACGGTACTACTACACACGTGATGCGATTTGCTGTAAAACACTATCGGGCACTCCGGGACCTGCAGATCCAAACAAGATAGTTCACTAATCCACAATTCGCTGCAGACATTTCTGTAAAGACCCAATACCAACATCAATTCACATTTCATATCCAAGGGAAAATAAAAACTTTCCTTTAACGCCACCAAAATATAGCCACTTTACCTACCAACTGCATAACAGTAGAGCGCACTACTCCAATGCTAACCAAGTCGTTCCAACCCTTAACCTTCGAAAATAAAATAGTCGATTGATTCACCAAAAATCCATAAATGAAAAGAATACTTCACAGTTGCGACACTTACCAATAACACAAGAACCCAAAACAAAGGTAGCAAGTTGCGGCAACGAAAACCAAGGACTAAGGAAGGAATAACTTATAAGGAAAATCCAAAGCTGTGAGAAGAAAGAAAAAAGAAAGTTCAACAGGCAGTTGGCAGAAACAAAAGAAGACAATGAAAAATCGGCAAGGGAGGAAGAGGGTGCAAATGTTGCCATAGGAAAGGACAGAACAAAAAGGGAACCGAAAGAAATCACAAAGAACCTTCTAGCAAAAATCGGCAAAGAACAAAATAGCAGACTTGAGAAGTAGAGGAAAACTATCATCTATAATTTTTTTGGGAAAAGAATAGGAACTGAATTCTTTGAACACAAGATAACAATAACCCACATAAAATCCCATATTTTCCTCCTTAAATCTCTCCATAAATCACTCATTGATTTTCTCCACCAACCTCTCCTTGACCAATTCAACACAGAGACTCAGTCCAACTCCACCTTCTGCAAAGCTCAAACATCAAAATAAATACTCCATTGCGCATCCCAAGACTTGAACCTCAGACCTCACAGTTACACAACATGCCACCTTGCCACTCCACCACAGGTTCTTTCTGTGTCATAAATCATCCACAATTATTTATAAAGCCTACATGCCAGAGCCATGGTTTATCCCTTAAAAACCAAAATTTTGCAAGAGCCAAGGCTTGAACCCAAGACTTCTCAGGCACTTCCCAGGACACTTAACCACTGAAGCAGGCATTTGTTTGTGTCATTTTCTTACACAACTAAGTACTTATGTGCAGTCTCCTAGCTGTTCCCATGCTCAAAGCCCATCCCTTCTAGGCCAAATTCGGGGCGTTATAGGGACAATATGATTAAGTTTTGATTGGTTTTAATCTAGAATGAAATTTTATATCCAGTTTTCCCAGAATGTCCTTGTTTATGTCCGGTAACACCTCGTACCTTGTCCCGATCTCAGGTACAGGTAAGGGGTGTTACAGCAAGTGCTTCCTGTACAGGACTAATGTCATGACACATTAGTTTTTGTGTCGTGACATCGAAGGTAGTATGTATGGTTTAGGGCCAACTTCAAGGGTGTAACACGACATCCCTTGGCTATGTCGCGACACCCAAGGCAATATAGCAATCCTAGCATTTTGCTTCCTGTGTTGTGACATCGAACTCCCCGTGTTGCAACATAGTGACCAGCTTTGAGTTCCTATGCCTTTAAATAGTCTCTTGTACACTTATTAAGTACGTTAGTTCGTCTTTAGGCCTCAGTTAGCCTCTAAGGTCAATAAAAGACTCAAAATGCACTTTTTATTGAATTTAACTAAACTAAGAAAACACAAGTAAAACATATTAAATTTCTCATATTCAAGCTCCTCACGTACGAGAACTAGTTTAATCTGCTACATCGAATTATGACAGATTAAAGGTCCAACAATTTACATGCAGAGAATTCAAACTTTAGGAACAATATAGCTCGCTAAACACCTAAATTATACATACATCCTAGTTTCACCTAGTGATAGGTTTCACAAACAAATAAACATGCATGCAAAAGATTATCACACTTAAGTAGAGTTCGCATAAAACATGGGTTCACACACATGTAAGGGTTCACAAAGCTAAGGGTACGCATGTAATAAAACTAACATAATAAGGGTACAAAAGTAAATATAGTTCACAATAACTAATAGTTCACATGTAAATAATACAACACTACAAGGGTACGCTAGTAATCAACAAAGTTGACATGCGTGAATAGCATCAATTTATTAATTAAGAAACAAAAGGCAAAATCCAAAACATGGGTTGTAGAAATAGAGTAACGTTAATAACATAGCATGGTGTACTTTTATACTTAAGAAAAATATTTTATAATCAATTTAACACAGTAACTATCATTCAAAATAACATAGCATAAATCCATCACCCATCTCTATGGTTCACCCGTATTAGTTAAGTGCCTCGCCAAATCATCGACCTCGTCTATGCCATCCGTAATCTACTTACCTGAGAAGTAAGAGAGGAATGGGTGAGTTTGAGGAGAACTCAATGAATAATCAGAAACCATTAGGTTATTCTTAAAAATAGTATTTAAAAATAATAGAAAACTTAGTTGAAAAATGGTTTGCGTATTGGGTTCACAGGTGAGGATGCGTGTAACACCCCAAACCCGGCCCGGACGTTATGGCCGAATTTGGCGATGTCACATTGAAGTGTTTTTCGTAAAACATGATATCGTTTGAAAAGCCCAATGTTTATTTAGACCCTTTGTTTGATCTAGAAAATTATTTTAAAACTTGCGTCACTATCAAGAGTATTTACTTTAAAACGTTATTTGTCTCAAAATCTCGTTTATTGCGGAAGCTTATGAAATGGTTTTGCCATTCGCGGTATTTTGGTAAATCATGCATATCTTTTGAAAACTCGCATCCTACTACTAGCAGATATAAATAAAAAATAAATAAAACCCTAAAATTTAAAATTATAGAGGCCTTATTACATAACAATATGCAAATAAAACTACTTATAATTTAAAAATAAATATAGAAGCAAGAGCGGTTGTGTGGCCACCTTTGAGTCCCTCGCAGCACTGATCCGCTTAAGGATTAGGGATTACCTATACAGTTAAAACAAATAGGTGAGTTTACGAAAACTCAATGTGTAATCCCATATAAGCAAACAATCAGAGTAAACACAATTTGGGCCTAAGCCCTTTCAGTTTCAGTTAGGGCCTTAGCCCATTTCAGTAACAGTATCAGTGGGGCTTAAGCCCATATCAGTAACAGTGGCAATATTAGTTTGGGCTTTAGCCCATCTCAATGGAGAAGCAGTCATATACTCGGGCCTTTGCCCATTATAGTAACAGTAAATAGTACAATAATAGTAAACAGTGCAGTAGCAGTAACAGTATGCAAGTCCTACCCATCCAGCCTCTACACACCATCTCCGTACCAACCATACACACCATATGGGGATAAAATCAACCCACCCATCCCTACACACCAGAATTAGCACCGGTTGTGGCACTAAATAGTATTTGCAGCAGAACTGCCAGTATAATAGGCTTAGAGACATCAGTGATTTCCAGTAGAGCTGCCAGTACAGTACACTTCCTCCAATCATATATAAGCCTATCCCCATGCAATGCATCATGCAACATGTCATGTCGTATCATAATATTAAACATGTATTCCATATAGTTTACAAATAGCATGCTAAAATATACACATACATCCCGTAAGGGCAAAACAATCATCTTACCACCTAAGGGAAAAATAGTTATTTTACCACATAAGTGCAAAATCATCATTTTACCACATAAGGGCAAAATCGTCATTTTACCATATAAGGGCAAAATAGTCATTTTACCTTACAAGGGTATTACAGTCATTTTATCCTACTGGGTATTTTAGTCATTTTCAGGTAAATAAGGGTCTAGGTACTGTTATCGGCCCACCAGTATGTCTATAGTTATCTTGGGCGACCCGTGCAACCTTAACAGTAAATCGGTGATAATGGGCCCACAACCCATATTGTAGGCCCATGTGGGCCCACACGCTCATATGGCCCACATAACCCAAGATGGCCTTAGCAGTGTGATTCACACAGCTGACCTAATATTAACCACACTCTTGTGTGATTCTTCCCGAATAGGGCACACAGGCCCATTGGGCCTACGTGGCCTAGTTCGGCCCAGAATGACCCAGTATCGTTTCGGCCCATGAAAATGCTCATGGCCATCTCGTTGACTACACAGCCATGTTTTGTTACACAGCCTGCCACACGGGCGCCTACACGCCCGTGTGGTGTCGACAACCCACTTTTCACCTTTTCAGCCTTTCGGCTTTTCAGCCTTTGCAGTTTCACTTCTAATGGTAGTGTTACAGACTTGTTAATACAAATAGCGTAAATCCCCACGTACAACAACCTAGATTCAAACATGACTCATGTCAGTCTTTTAATCAATGGGGTTAAGACGCCCTCTTCTGAACATTTAATACCCAATATGGTACATTACTAACCTTGGTTATGCAAGTATGGTTTAATCCTTCATTAACCCAGTTATCACCAAATCCTTAGCACAACCTGTATTGAATCCCAATATCTTTAACTATCACCCTGAACAAAATAACTGAAACCAAACGAACGACATCTTGCCCCCACGCAGAACTAAGAACCGTTGATAGATAAAATCGGTCTACCACACCAGAGCCAAAGGTACATAGGATACAGAGACCAACCGAAATGATTGTACCTTTATCAAGGATCAGTAACACAGAAAGGTATTAGAAGGAAGATCGCAATTGCAGAGAGAAATAAGAATAAGCTATGAGTACTTACTGATTCACCAGAGGACTCTTACTAGCCGAAAACAAAATAAAGAGAAGATGGGGAAGAGAAGTCGAGGATGGAAAAGAACTAACTATTTGGCCAAAGGAACAAAAAACACCAAAGCCAAACCCCCCTTTCCAAGAGAAAAACCGTCGATAAAAGCTGAAGAATAAAAGGGAGAAAAGTAGAAAAGGGAATTCGGCTATCACACACCAAGATGGAGAGAGAGGGAATGAGATAGGTAAACAGTAAGGTGGAAGAATGAGGAGAATTGAGAGAGGATGCTAGCAAAAATCGACAAAGGTTTAAGCAAGGAAAAGAAAGATAGAGATTAGCGGATTAACAAAGAGAGCAAAATTCTATGAACAGGAACCTGAACCAGTAGTATAACGGCAGAAAAATAGAGGCTTAAGGAGAAAATGAAGAGAAAAAAAGAAAAGAGGCAAACTGGTTAACAGCCACCGAAATGAGGAGCACTTGCCAATCTCCAAAACTGAACATTAAGTGTTGAGAGTCCACAAACGGCAACAATACTCCCACCAAATTCGAATTCCCCTATTTCCTCCTAAAATCTCTACTGTTCATAAACATCAACAACCAAAAATCCCCATTTTCACTCCTCAAATTCAGCTAACAACAACCCCATTCAAATCTGTTCAAAATCTTGGTGTTTCAGTCAAACACAACTTCCTCCCATGGCCACCAGCAAAAATAATCCCCATTTGCACAAGCAGGGATTCAAACCTCAGACCATTAGCACACTCCACACACCATTATCCATTAGACCAGCAAGCTTTTTATGTCATACTTTACGAAAATAAACTTATAGCCCTACTGACCAAAGATAGGTGTTTTATCCTTAAAAAGCAAAAATTTTGTGGAACCCAGGACTTGAGCCCATGACTTCCCAGACACTTCCAGAGCACACAACCACTAAGCCAAACACTCAATTGTGTCACTTTCTTGCACAATTAAATATTTAGGTACAGTCTCCTAATTGTACCCCTGCTCAAAACCTAATACTTCTAGGCCCAAATTCGGGGCGTTACAATGTGAGACCTAGTTTACATCTAAAAAACATATTTTTGTGAAAGCAATTTAAAAACAATGTTTATAAATCCTTTTTTCTAAAAGCTTTCTTTAAAAAGGGTCTCACATTAAAATTACGAGGCCATATTTCTTTTCAAAACAAATTGAATCTAAGTTTATGACAGAGCTACCAGACCTACTTGCACATAACAGAAATCATGAATAGAGGTTCGTCAATATGTCTCATTGAATAAGTTATATCCAGCTGAACTCACAAAAGAGCACGTAGTTTGTCACATCCCAAAATTCTAGTTGTTGTTGTTATTTCATTAACAAGCATTTGTAGTGGTCTAGTGGTTAAGCACCTTAATTAACTCCTAAGTGAACCAATTTCAACTCTCCATGCTATCATCTTTTATTAATTTTTTGAACAAATTTGGGCATTCTTCCCATGCAAAATCGTCCATATATGTGCATGTAACTCCCACTTCAAATGTTTAGTAACTCCTTATTTTCAAAATTCCAAAAAGTAGCTTTCAAAGTTAATTGTTGTTAATGTTGGATCACCGATACGCCCCGTGGCACAACAGAATAGTTATTCCAGTGATCGTCAACCAATGATCCATGCACGAGGAATGAATCGGGTTGAAACAAGGGTTGAAAATATACCTTTCAAAACTAAAATAAGATGAATGACATTGTTGATAGGGTCCCTTTCAGAGATGTCGATTCCAAACCGTAATAATAATGTCTCGGCCTCTACTTAATCCACTTAGTCAAAGAAAGAACAACAAAATTGTCTTGAACTTTGCAGAGAGAATTTTCAAAAATAGCTTCTAGACCTTTTGATTTTTGTTTTCTTGGTAACCCTAACACACTAAGGGATTCATTTCTTTTTATTTAATTTGCTATCATATATGGGAAAATAAAAACGAGATTGTTCCCTTATTATTAGATAAACAAATAGAAAGTCAGGAAAAAGATTATATTCTTTCCAAAAGAACATCACTTTCCATGTCCTTTTATATTTTGACCGAAATTATTATTATAACTATTTATATTAATAATTTCAGTAAAATATATATAATTAATATTTTGTATAAATCAAATTCATATATTAATTTTATCTATGTTCTCTATTTATGTACAACAAGTTTGTACATATAATGTGTTTAATATTTAACTATCAAATTAAATTAATTCAACAATTAATTTTATTCTTGTGACAGATAAGTACAATACTATATGTATTTAGATTCTATTCGCTTCAACTATAGGGCGTGACCATGTAGGCTCTTGTAATGTTAGTAGTAACACTAGAACATTTCTAACATTACAAGCAATGAGTGGCACCTAGCAATGCATCATTGCTACCCAAGTTACAAGAAGTCGTGATTAGACATCCTTTTATCCTTAATATCTTTTCATGTATTATACCATTTTATCCTTAATATTTAGATTGGACACAAGTCATGGAATAGTCACACTCGTATAGCCCAATATCGTATTTCTTGATATTCTGAGTAGACTACTATAAACAAATAAGTGTGATATATCATATCAATTTATTCAAGCATAGACATGCATTTCTAGTCTCACTCCATCAAGAGGCCTAAGATATTGCTCCCATTATGTACGAGGGACAAATACTATCTTGATCAACCATATCCCTTTACATAGATTGCGACATATCGAACATCGGTCTTTATTGTATAACCTATTATGGTAGACATTTGGCTATGTCAAAATATACACCTCATTATGTTAGGACAATGATGATCTCAAGTCTGAGGGATATATACATATTTATCACCATACCACTACTATAATACCACCACACCACCACCATAGCACCACAGTATCACCACCCTTGTAACACTTTCAAAATTGTTTTCTTTTATAGCTCTTCTCTTTTCTTTTTTTTTTCTTCTTTTGATTATCACCTATACTCTTTATTTTCTTCATATTTTTGAATTTTATAATTATTTTTGGATTGTTCTTCATCATTTACTACGCTTGACAACAATTGGTAATTAAAAGTATTTTTGATTCTTCTATCTCTTATTTTCAGCTCTGCTTATCCTATTTTATTCTCATAGTAATTCTATTTAATTTATTCATTCTTTTTTTCTTCAATCTTAGATCCTCACATCAATTCTAATCATCAATATTAGAAGCGGTGCTTTTGAGCTTTCGGAAATATAGTGTAAGTGCTATAAGTTTGAGAAATAAGTTGGTTTTTAGTTAATTCTTTAATCGTAGTTAAGTGAATACTTATCACAAATATGATTTCATTAGGTGCAAATCAAGTTTATATTCTTTTGGATAGGAAGTGTATGAATTCAATTAGGATTTACTATTTAGATCACTAAAGGTGTGTGTTTTATTCAGTTTAATATGTGATGATTTTGGTTATGATTAACTAAATATTTTTGTAAACATAAAACATAGCAAAATATCAAGTGAGTGATTATGAGGATTTCAGGTAAGATATTTTTACTTAAATCTTATTGGCATGTTATATTATGTGGTGTCATTTTGTTATTTTATTCTAAACTCATGTTATGTGATATCATGGCTTATATGTTTGTTTTGTAGAGCATGAGCTACCATGACTATTGACATTGGTTTTGTATATTAATGCATGTTTAACATGCCTATTGTTTTGATAATGAATTTGCATGCCATGACGCATTACATGGGGTTGGGACATTATGTAAGAAGGAAGATGTGGTAGTTTAATAATATGCAATCTTTGGTGGTTTATCCACATATGTGTTTCGACAACTTGTCTACGATATTGGTGGCTTGACCATAATTATGTGTATTGGTAGCTAATGTGTTTTTGATGGATGAGTTATGGGGAACTCCTTTTGGTGTGTAGCGGTGATGGGTAGGATGTTTTGAGAAAAAAAAATGCATAATTGTTTTATATGTTCAAATTACCTTTCAAAATCATGGTCTCAAATTGTAAGCTTGAAGTTTTGCATTGACATAATCATGTGTAGAAAAGTATGCAATTTTGATTATTATGTGTTTGGAAATGTTTTTGACATGTTTAATGTGATATTTGATATCTAGCTTGATATAAGACTCACATTGAGCTTATGAGCTCACCCTTTTAGTTTTCATAAACTTTACAAATAATACCCATGCATATGAATTGGATATAACATTTGGAGGAAACTCTCAGATTAAATTTTAATAAAGTATTTTATAAACTTCTTGGGTTTGTTTTTGGACATTGGACATTGGATTGTTTTTGGTTATTTATAATTTTGATACAATAACTGTTATGCATGCATAAACAATGGATTTTTAAACATATTAGTCACTGATTTTAGAACTTCAAATGTTTACCCGTTTTTTAATAATACCAAATATAAAATTATCTAAAGTATTATTAAGTCCACTGCAAATTGTTTACATTTAGGCTATTTGTAAGTAACATTTTTAAATTGGTATTGCAAGTTTCCTTCTTAAAACATTTTAAACCAATAAACTGATTTATTTAAAGAATTTGCTCAAATTAATCACGTATTACTAAATGTTTTTCAATGTTAATAAATTATTTTGAAATAACCAAAATTTTCGTAAGAATGGTTTAAACTTAATTATTTTAAAATAGAAAAAGCTTTTCTATAGAATTAATGTGGCTTCCTAAATTTGGCCATAATATCTATGTAACACCTATATCCCGTCTCTACTGTCGGATTAAGGATCAGAGTGTTACAAAATCAAACAAAAATTTATCTTAAGTTAGAACTAATATTCAATTAAAATACAAACATATAATAACTCATAGAATAACTATTCACATGGGCCTTATTTCAAGTTTACGGGGTCCTAAAATTAGACTGAAAGTATTTAGGGATCAAATTGTATCAAAACATAAGTTTTTGGAAAAAACTTGAAAATTTGGAAAACAGGGGTCACATGGTCGTGTAACACAACAGACCGTGTGAACATTCGAAGTGGGAGCACACGGCCGTGTCATAGACTGTATAACTCACTTACTTGGCTTACACGACCGTGTGTTAGCCTGTGTAACTCTCTAACTTGGCTCACATGGCCGTGTCGCAGGTCGTGTGCTAGCCCATGTAACTCACTGGCTTGAGTCACACAGTCGTGTCTCAAACCGCGTGAAAATTGCACCAAAACTAACATATCACACACGACAATGTGAGATGGCCGTGTGTGGCACACGACTATGTGGCAGCCTGTGTCCCAAGCCATGTGCTTTGAAATTCACTTATTAAAGAAGCTAAAATCAAGCCAATACATTCCCAACAAGGTACACATAAAACAAAAACCATTCCATGTGTAACACCCCATTCCCATATCCTACGCCAGGACGGAATACTAGGCGTTACCTAACTCAAACTCATGCTTATGACCATTTTCGAGTTCCCAAGACTTGGAAAAATTTAAAACTTCCTCAAGCTTATCAACACATCTTTAGTAGGGCCTACGAGGCCTAAAACACACCTCGAAAATCATTCGGGACCAACTCGGGTTCTTTAGCCAACTTTAGAAAAATAACACTTGACACAAGGGCACACGCTCATGTGGGAGGGGCAACATGCCCATGTGGAATTAATTCTAAGTTCACACCTACAGGGGTTTTCACATGGCCTGGCACACACTTGTGTCCCTGGCCCGTGTCCTTCACACGGCCACAACATGCCCGTGTCCTAGCCCATGTGCAAAAACATGAACATTCTGTTTCTGACGTCAGCAACTCTTAAGGGTCACACGGCCAAGGCACACGCCCGTGTGGTAGGCTGTGTCCTTCTCACGGCTTAGACACACAACCGTGTCACAGCCCGTGTTTTTACTACCATGCATTCAGACTTGAAAATTTACGTGCAAGGGATACACAGCCGTACCACACACCCTTGGGAGTAAGCATAAAGCTTAGTAAGTTACACATAAATAAATATACAACAACAATTTTACCATTCAACAACATGCTCGTAATAAAAAAGTGGGCATAAGTATAACTTACTCATCACTATCCATATAAATCTCATAGCATATATCGAGCTCATATCTCATACATTTCAAATTGGTACCTATACCACTCACAACACGGTTATACCTCATTCAATAGCTTAAACTGTATCTCTCACCGTTGAACCGTTCGGAACATCAGAACTTCACCATGCCATGTCCCAAACATGATCTTACACTGGCTCATACCACAAGTCGATGCCATGTCCCAGACATGGTCTTACACTAACTATCACTTCGTAGCCAATGCATGTCCCAGACATGTCTTACACTGGCTTACGTCTCGAGGCCAATGCATGTCCCAGACATGTCTTACACTAGCATTTGTCTCGATGCTGATGCCATGTCCCAGACATGGTCTTACACTGGCTCTCATAATGTGGTCGATGCATGTCCCAGACATGTCTTACACTGGCCCATAATAACCCATATGTCATGGCATGAATATCTGATTTGTTTCCTAGGTTCAAACGGGAACTCTACCATCTCTATTATCATCATACTTTCTCAATTCCACAATCAAGAAATTCATGCTATATTAATTCAAATACAATTCAACATATACATTAGCAATGTAGTTGTATTATTTACATACAACTTACCTCGAATTATAAAATGTGGCGACTAGTTGATTTAGTCGATTTGCTTGGCTTTCCCCCGGTCTAGGTTTGGGTTTGGTAATTCTTAATCTATAATAGCGAAATGTACTTATTTAGTCACTAAATAGAATTAAGCAATCGACAATTCACATCTTTGGTAAAATGACCATTTTGCCCCTAGACTTTTGACAAAATGACTATACTAGCCTTAGACTCGAAAATTAATTTTTATCGAATTTTTTCATATCTTAAGCCTAGCCAAACCCCTTTTTACTCTTATAGCAACCCCAAATTCCCACTATTTCACACATTTATCATCTATTTTACAACTTATGCAAAATAATCCTTTTAGGTGTTTTCATGCAAACACCTTTCACAAAAGTTGTTTATAATACACCAAAGACTCATTTCCTTCCATAAAAATTCAGCAAACATTACAAATCCTTTCATTGAAAAACTCTAAACTCTTAATCATTTTGCAAAATAGTACCCTCATTTGAGAGCTCATGCTTTAAGGTGTCCAAAAATGTAAAAATCATTAAGAAAAGTCATGAAAATCACTTACTTGTAAGAGGAATGAGTTGCTAAAATTTTTAAAGCTCAAAACCCCTAACAATGGCTAAAAAATCAGTGTTAATGAAGAAAAAATGAAAGAAAAAGATGATAGCTAGGCTTAGGGCATTATTATATTATACATTATGTCATCAAATTACCTAAAGTTGACTTTTCAACATTTTTATCTCCCATGGCCGGCCAGCTAAGATTTAAGGGTCTTTTTGTCTTTTGAAGACCCCCAAATTAAGATTCATAACAATTTAACACCCTTCGCTATCAATTTAAGACTTTTACACTTTATGCGATTTAGTCCTTTTTCGCAATTGGTCTCATAAACGTCAAAATTAACTCACCAAACTTTTCATACACTACTATAAACATGCTATTACTCTAAAATAATAATAAAATAATTTTCTCAACTTCAGATTTGTGGTCTCAAAACCACTGTTCTGACTAGCCCCAAAATTGGGCTATTACAATTCTCCCCCTTAGGGATTTTCGTCCCCGAAAATCTTACCGGTGATTAAATTCAAGTATTGATCTCCCATATTCTCCTCGGGTTCCCATGTGGCTTCCTCAACTCCATGTCTATGCCATAAAACTTTCACGAGTGCTATACTCTTATTCCTTAATTTTTTTTGACTTCACGAGCCAATACCTTGACCGACTCTTCACCATAAGACATGTCCGAATGAATCTCAACCTCTGTTGGCGCAATCACATGCGAAGAGTCTGATTTATATCGGTGTAGCATGGACACATGAAACACATCTTGAATCTTTTCCAATTCTGGTGGCAAAGCCATTCGATAGGCAACTGGTCCTACTCTCTTGGTAACCTCATAAGGTCCTATGAAACGAGGACTCAACTTGCCTCTTCTACCAAATCTGAGAACTTTCCTCCACGAGGATACTTTCAAAAACACTCTATCACCGACTTGAAATTCAATCTCTTTCCATTTCAGATCCGCGTAGGATTTCTATATATCCGAAGCGGCCTTCAAGCAGTTGTGAATCACTTTAACTTTTTCTTTGGTCTCTTTGACTAAATCGACCCCATGAATTTGACTTTCTCTTAGCTCAGTCCAATATAAGGGCGTTCGACACTTTCGCCTATACAAAGCCTCATAAGGCGCCATTCTCAGACTTGTCTAATAACTGTTGTTGTAAGCGAATTCAACTAATGGTAAATACCTTTCCCAACTACCTTGAAATTCGAGAACACAACACCGCAACATGTCTTCTAAAATCTGAATTACTCTTTTCTATTGACCGTCGGTCTGCTGGTGAAATGCCGTGCTAAAACTTAACTTTGTTCCCAATGCCTCTTGTAACTTTTTCCAAAACCTTAAGGTAAATCTTGGATCTCTATTGGAAATAATCGACAAGGGCACCTCGTGTAGTCTTACAATCTTAGAAATGTACAAGTCAGCCAATCTCTCAAGGGAGTAGTCAATATGTACAGGTGTAAAATGTGCTGACTTTGTTAGCCTATCCACAATAACCCAAACAACATCCTTTTTCTTCGGGGTTATCGACAAACCCGTCACAAAATCCATAGGCATCTGATCTCACTTCCACTTGGGGACTGTGATAGACTGAAGTAGACCCGAAGGTATTTGGTGTTCAGCCTTCACTTGCTGACACACAAGGCACTTGGAAATGAATTATGAAATGTCTCTTTTCATTCCCGACCACCAGTATATTTTCTTTAGGTCGTTGTACATTTTTACACTACCTGAGTGGATGGACAAGCAACCACTATGTGCCTATCATAGAATCTTCTGTATAAGCTCATTGTCCTTGGGTACACAAATTTTATCTTTGAACATTATACATCCATCGGTGCCACCCCGAAAGTCTGATTCAATCCCCGACTCACACTGAGTTCTCTTGGCTTTCAACTCCTTATCACCTTTTTGAGCTTCACGGACCTCTCGTAGGAATGTCGGTCTAGTTCTCAACTCTACTAGAACTGAACCATCATCAGACAAATCCAAATTGGAGTTCATTACTCTCAACGCAAATAATGATTTTCTACTCAATGCATCGCCGACCATATTCGCCTTTCCTGGATGGTAATCGATAATCAACTCATAACCTTTTTATTAGCTCTAACCATCATAGTTGCCTTAGGTTCAACTCCTTTTGAGTCATCAAGTACTTAAGGCTCCTGTGATCATGAACAGCTGACACTTTTCACCATACAGATGGTGTCTCCAAATTTTCAACGCGAATACGATGGCAGCCAACTCTATATCATGCGTTGGGTAGTTTTTCTCAAGTGGCTTTAGCTGTCTCAAGGCATAGGCTATTACCTTGCCTTCTTGCATGAGCACACACCCCAAACCATTCAAGGAGGCGTCGCTATATATCACAAGCTCCTTGCTTGACTCTGGTTGTAATAAAACTGGGGCTTTAGTCAACAAAGCCTTTAATTTCTTGAAACTCTGTTGGCACTTTTCTATCCATTCGAATTTGACATCTTTTTGCAGCAGCCTTGTCATCGGAGTAGCTATCATAGAGAATCTATTTACAAACCATCTATAGTATCCGGCTAAACCCAAAAAGCTTCAAACCTCAGTCACATTTCTCAGTGGTTCCCACTCAACAATAGCCGAGATCTTACTTGGGTCAACTCTAATCCCATCACCCGACACAATGTTTCATAGAAATTCGACCTCTTTAAGCCAAAATTCACTCTTACTGAACTTGGCGTAAAGCTGCTTATCTCTCAAAGTTTGTAGAACCATTCTCAATTGCTCCACGTGCTCACCCTCATCATGCGAGTAAATCAGTATGTCATCAATAAAGACCACTACGAACTTGTCAAAAAATGGCTGAAAAATGCGGTTCATCAAATCCATAAACATCGTCGGGGCATTAGTCAAACCAAAAGGCATAATGAAGAACTCATAATGCCCGTATCTCGTCCGAAATGCAGTCTTCGGTACATCTTGCTCCTTAACCCTTAACTGGTAATAACCAGACCTCAAATCAATCTTAGAGAACACAGTGGCTCCCTTCAACTGATCGAACAAATCATCGATCCTTGGTAAAGGATACTTGTTCTTTACAGTTACCTTATTGAGTTACCTATAGTCGATACATAACCTCATCAACCCGTCTGTCTTTTTTGTAAAAAGTACCGGGGCACCCTACGGTGAATAGCTCAGTCTCGCAAAGCCCTTATTCGTTAACTCTTGCAATTGTACCTTCAACTCTTTCAATTTTATTGGAGCCATCCTATATGGAGCTATCGAGATAGGTGTCATACCAGGGACCAACTCAATACCAAATTCAACTTCCCTAGCTAGAGGTAATCCGGGCAACTCTTCCGAAAACACATCTATAAACTCACAAACCACTGGTATCGATTCAATCTTCGACTCAGACACTTGAGTATTCAACACAAAAACGAGATATGCCTCATATCCTTTTCTCAAATATTTCTCAGCAGTCAAAGATGACATCATTACAGACAATTTATCTGATTCATTTGGTCCAACCCGAAGAAGATTCCCATCATCACATTTCAACTCAATAACTTTCTTCCCACAGTCCACTACAACACTATGAGAGGTCAACCAATCCATCCCAAGGATTACAACAAATTCATTAAACGGAAATAACATCAAGTTAGCCGGAAAACAATGACCTCTAAATGTACATGTTTGCCTAAAGGGTTGGACACTTCTATCACAAATTTAGTAGACTCTACTAGCAAGTTCATACGGGATATCAATTCTATGCAAATGTAAGAGTGGGTAGACCCCGTGTCAATTAAAGCAACAACAGACATATCATGGATAGAAAAAGTACCCGTGATCACATCAGGAGACTCTGCCTCTTCTCGGGCACGTATAGCATAAATCCTTGCAGGCGCTCTGCCCTCTGACCTCACCGCAACATCTCTTGGCGTGCCTCTACTACTAGTCCCACTTCCGAGGTTCTTTTGTGGTCTACCCTTCAAAGGAGCACTACTTGCCTTCACTTCTTGCTTTTTCTCTCTCTTTTCTATTTCGGGACAGTCTCAGATGAAATGTTCTAATGATGCACACTTGAAACAACCCCTTTCATTCCCTCGGCACTCACCGAAATGACGCCTACCACATTGTGAACATTCTGGCCTATTTGGCTGAGCACTACCGACACTCGCGACAGAAGCGGTCTGGGCTCTTAATGTCGTGTTCTACTCGTTTTTGTTTCTATTCGAGAACCCCACCAAAGCATTCGATTGGGTAGTGAATTCCATAGATTTATTAGATGAGGACTGATGTGATTTCCCCATCTGTCTTTTTCTTGAATCACGCGACTCAATAGTTGCCTCTTCCTCTCTTTAACCAACTCTTCTGCTTTGCATGCTCTCTCAACAAGTACCACAAATTCCCTTAATTCTAATATGCCAACAAATAATCAGATATCCTCATTTAGACCAGCCTTAAACCTTTTACACATGGTAGCTTCAGTAGATATGTACTCCAGCACGTACTTGCTGAGTTTCACAAACTCACGTTCATATTCTGCTACAGTCATACGGCCTTGCTTTAACTCTCGAAATTCCTTCCTCTTTTGGTCTATGAACCTCTAGCTAATATACTTCTTTCGAAACTCTTCCTGGAAGAATTCCCAAGTACTCTCTCTCTCTCGGTACAACGGACACGAGAGTATTCCACCATTGATAGGCTGAGTCGTGTAGGAGCGACACGACACACTTCACACACTCTTCAGGCGTGCACGATAGTTCATCAAATACCCTAATGGTATTTTCCAACCAAAACTCTGCTCTTTCCGGGTCGTCATCTATGTTAGCCCGAAATTCCTCTACCCCTTGCTTCCGTATCTTGTCTACTGGAGGCTTCCCCCTCTTAAACACGTCCACTCCTTGTGAAGCTACAGGAGCATACTGAGGAATCAGAGGAGGTGAGGGAGGTGGAGTGTTCGGATTCGCAGGAACAAACTCTGTATACCAAGCATCCATCATTTGGAGGCAAGCTTCTCTAGCCCCTCTGGCTTGACCCATAGTCACGGGCTCACTCTCAATTGGCACGATCCCTTCAGCGGGAGCCGCCGCATTACTCTCCAAGTCATGTACCGTAGCTCTATCAGGATCCATTTACTATATGAAAATACAATTTATAAGCGTCAGGATTCGTCCCACTATCAATATACAATTATGGTATGCATAAATAGACTCGTACTCGTGCTTGCTTAGTCCTAGAACTGACTAAACCATAGCTCTGATACCACTAAATGTAACACCCCATACCCGTATCCTACGCTAGGATGGAATACAAGGTGTTACCTAACTTAAACTCGTGCTTATGACCATTTTCGAGTTCCCAAGACTTGGAAAAATTTAAAACTTCCTCAAGCTTATCAACACATCCTTAGTATGGGCCTACGAGGCCTAAAACACACCTCGAAAATCATTCGGGACCAACTTGGATTCTTTAGCCAACTTTAGAAAAATAACACTTGACACAAGGGCACACGCCCGTGTGAGAGGGGCAACACGCCCGTATGGAATTAATTCTAAGTTCACACCTACAGGGGTTTTCACACGGCCTGGCACACGCCCGTGTCCCTGGCCCGTGTCCTTTACACAGCCACGACATACCCGTGTCCTAGCCCATGTGTAAAAACCTGGACATTCTGTTTCTGACATCAGCAACTCTTAAGGGTCACACGGCCAAGGCATGCGCCCGTGTCCTTCTCACAGCTGAGACACACGGCCGTGTCACTGCCCGTGTGTTTACTACCATACATTCAGACTTAAAAATTTACGTACAGGGGACATACGGCCAGACCACATGCCCATAGGCCAGACCGTGTGTCACACACGGCCTAGACACATGCCCGTGTGTCTACCCATGTGGACAATATAAGGCTATTTACCAAGCCTCCTTGCCACCCTTGTAACACCCCAAACCCAGCCCAGACGTTATGGCTGGATCCGACGTGTCACATTGAAGTTTTTAAGAAAACCCATGCCTCTTTCAATGTCCTTCTTAGTGTTTTAAAAGATAGTTTTTGCTAAGTAATCAAAGTGAATGGAAGCTGTGCACTAGGTAGGTATCCGAAACAGAGGAGGTGAGCCATGAAGGCTGCTTAAGTACCAAGCTCTCGATTGGATCCAATCCTAGACATGCCCACAACCATTGCCACACTTTGATAAACGAGTAGAAGTTTATTCAAGTAAATATTTTTGATAAACCGATTAATTGTATCGTTGCACTATTTTGAAAACGAGTATCATTTTGAAAACGCGCCCTAATTCTAGCCCATTTTGAATTATTATCAAAAAAATATAGAGTTATTAAAAATAAAAATAATCCTAGAGGAATAGTTAAAGTGGCCTTATTACAACCCCAAAACAAATAATGTTAACAGTTAAGATAATACTATATAATAAAATCGTTTACTGATTTCAAAGTTCAAAAGCGATCATCATGGCCACTCTGAATCCGCTTCGGCTCCAAGTTTCCTCATCAAGGCTCACCTGCAAGGTTAAAGAAATAGGGGGTGAGTTTGGAAACTTAGTGTGCAACAAGCCCCTTTCAGAGCCCAAATCAACACAAGCATACTGGGTCGAAGCCTTCTCATTAATCATGTTACTGGGTCGAAGCCTTCCGTTTAACGATTACTGGGCCTTAGCCCTTGTTCATATATAAACTCACTGGGCCGAAGCCTTTTCATAATTCATATCACTAGGCCGAAGCCTTATTCTGTAAACGGTATGGCCCACTGGCCCATCTTCATTACAATCAAATATGTAAATCTCAATTCATGTATGCAAACCCATATCCATATGTGGGGAAACTATCAACCCACCCGACCGCTACTCTCCACCCGTACCAACCAAGCTCTCCATGTGGGGAATAACTAAACCCACCCAACCAATACTCTCCACTGGCAGCATAGCTGCTTTATCATATAATTAGAGGACTAGCCTCTTTTAATAACTGGGGCAAAACCCTTTTCGGTAAACTGGGGCAAAGCCCTTTTAGCATTTCCTCCGTTCATATAAAACCCAACCCATGCATATATGATTATATCATGGCATATCATGTGCATATCATGGCATATCATGTACAAAAATAGTATCACATGCATCTTAATTATAACATAACCCTAAGGGTATAATGGTTATTTCCACCTAGGGGCAAAATGGTCATTTTCACATTATAAGGGTAATTTTATTATTTTATCAATTATTAGGGTTTTCCATGCTCATTATCAATTATCAACAGTTTCAAGTGTTTAAACAGTGATTCTAGCCCATTCTAGCAAAACTGAATTATTGGGCCAAAAACCCCTAATAGGCCCTACATAGCCGATTTAGTCATCTAGGCCCATTTAGCCTATATTCCATAACGGTATTAACTGTCTTAATGTGCAATTTATCTGGATTCCATTTTCTACCAACCTGACCCAAATGGCCCGAAAAGCCCATTGGGCCCGATTTCAGCCCCTCGAGGCCCAACTTACCGTGATGCAGAAAATCATGCCCTTACCTGTTCCAACGATCCCGATCATCAAACTTAGCGTATCTAACCAACCTATGAGCATTCGCATGCTCACGAGTCCTCGAAATGCCGAAATTTTTGGCATTTCAGCTTTTTGGCATATATCGCGTTAAGCTACGAAAGAGGGTTTGTTACACACCTGATTTGTGACTACCACCACGAGATCATCTATGCAATGATTCCTGCAATCCACCACTTAACCGATTAAACTATGAATCCATGAATACCAATGCAAGAACTCTCTTACCATACTCGGCCAATACCTTAATGGCCATGAAACCTTACCTTTGTCGACTTAGATGCACTAGATCTAAATCTAGCTGCGCCCACACCTTTAATCCAATGCTCCTCGTTGATTACCTCCTTTGTAAACTAACACACACATACGAATCAATCCAAAGTTATAATCAATCTAGACAAGTCGACAGCCTCCCTATGCCTTCAGAGATTTCGGCTTCTAAATCCCGAAATAATGAATAAAACGAAAGTTTTGAGTACTTACCAGATGAAGGGATCGGTTACCACAAATAAAGAGAACAGGAAAGATGCTGGTCTAAAAGCAAACGGCACAACAAATCTTCAAAGGTTTCGGTTCTTGTAACTATTCGACAAAGGTGATGAAAAGAAAGGAAGTATTGGTTTGGTTTTGGTAATAAAAAAAAAGAAAACTGAATGAAGAGAGTGGTGATTTCGGCTAGAGAAGAAAAGGGGAGAAAAGAATAACCCTATGATATTTAAACAGAAGAAAAACGACACAACTAAGCTCCTAAATGCCGAAATACTAGCCAAATACTCCTCTGCCGAAATGCCCTCTCCAATTCCCACTATTCGGCCAACTCTTAGCTTCTCTCCAAATCCCCAAAATCTCCCCCCTTATCACTCCTTAATCCATGCGTTCGACTGATTCAAACTCTCTCCAATAGAGTTTCATTCAACTTTCAACTCCTGCCTGCTCAAGACATAAAAAGAACACCACAATTGCCAGCTTAATGGATCGAACCCTGGCCTTCCTCAACCACTTACACGCCACTTTTTTAGCTCCTTAGTGGTGTCACTTAGCCACTTTGTCAAGGGCTCTTTTGTGTTACATTTTACCCTCATCTTTTAATAAGGCCACCTATCCAACGCCCCTAACTCCTTAAGTCCAAAATTCAAAAATTCATCCGGGTTTTGGCCAGCCTGTGGGCCTTCTATAGGCCCACTTACATATTCCAACTATGAATTTTCACTACCAAATACCAAATTTTAAAAACTTACCAAATTCTCGAAAATTACGAAAACCCGAAAATCAGGATGTTACAACCCTTACTTACACAACCTACACAATAGCAACCAAAACCAATACAAAACTATTTCATGCAACCAAATCAGCCACAATAGACAACATTTCATTTGTGCATTTTACTCATGCATGAAAATAACATCATTTGCATATAACAAAATGAATATTAGCCATCATTTGAGGCTTAATACAAAATGAAGGGGAATCACCCATGCCAACACATTTGGCCAATTTTTCAAAGACTCAGAACATCAAAGGCTAGCCCTATACATGCCATTCTCAAAAAAAAAAATAGTCTAACTATACCGAGTGACTCGGTTGATAGTGTGATAGTTGCCTCTGACGTCCAATGATCCTCGAGCTAGTTAGGCGGCACTATAAGAAAAAGGAAAGGAGAGGGAGACAGCATAAAGCTTAGTAAGTTGCACATAAATAAATATACGACAATAATTTTACCATTCAACAACATGCTCTTAACAAAAAAGTGGGCATAAGCATAACTTACTCATCACTATCCATATAAATCTCATAGCATATATCGAGCTCATATCTCATACATTTCAAATTGGTACCTATACCACCTCCAACACAGTTATACCTTACTCAATAGCTTAAATTGTATCTCTCACCGTTGAACGGTTTGAAACTTCACCGAGTATTCGATAAGCCTCAAACAAGAGGTAGGGTGCCAATGCCATGTCCTAGACATGGTCTTACACTGACTATCACTTCGTAGCTGATGCATGTCCCAGACATGTCTTACATTGGCTTACATCTCGAGGTCGATGCATGTCCCAGACATGTATTACACTAGCATCCGTCTCGATGCCAATGCCATGTCCCAGACATGGTCTAACACTGGCTCTCAAAATGTGCTCAATACATGTCCCAGACATGCCTTACACTGGCTTACAATAACCCATATGTCATGGCATGAATATCCGATTTGTTTCCTAGGTTCAAACGGGAACTCTACCATCTCTATTATCATCATACATTCTTAATTCCACAATCAAGCAATTCATGCTATATTAATTCAAATATAATTCAACATATACATCAGCAATGTAGTTGTATTATTTACATACAACTTACCTCGGATTACAAAATGTGGTGACTAGTCGATTTAGTCGATTTGCTTGGCTTTCCCCCGGTCTAGGTTCGGATTTGGTAATTCTTGATCTATAATAGCAAAATGTACTTATTTAGTCACTAAATAGAATTAAGCAATCGACAATTCACATCTTTGGTAAAATGACCATTTTGCCCCTAGACTTTTGACAAAATAACCATTTTACCCCTAGACACAAAAATTGATTTTTATCGAATTTCTTCATATCTTAAGCCTAGACAAACCCCTTTTTACTCTTATAGCAACCCCAAATTCCCACAATTTCACACATTTATCATCTATTTTACAACTTATGCAAAATAATCCCTTTAGGTGTTTTCATGCTAACACCTTTCACAAAAGTTATTTATAATACACCCAAGACTCATTTTCTTCCATAAAAACTTAGCAAACATTACAAATCCTTTCATGGCAAAACTCTAAACTCTTAATCATTTTGCAAAATAGTACCCTCATTTGAGAGCTCATGCTTCAAGGGGTCCAAAAATGTAAAAATCATTAAGAAAAGTAATGAAAATCACTTACTTGCAAGAGGAATGAGTTGCTGAAATTTTTGAAGCTCAAAACCCCTAACAATGACTGAAAAATCAATGGTAATGAAGAAAGAATGAAAGAAAAAGATGACAGCTAGGCTCAGGGCATTATTATATTATACATTATGTCATCAAATTACCT
This sequence comes from Gossypium longicalyx, assembly GCA_025698465.1. NCBI lineage: Eukaryota > Viridiplantae > Streptophyta > Magnoliopsida > Malvales > Malvaceae > Gossypium > Gossypium longicalyx. Next base: position 83,050,120 of record CM046997.1, read on the forward strand.
AATGTTGACTTTTCAACATTTTTATCTCCCATGGCCGGCCAGCTAAGATTTAAGGGTCTTTTTGCCCTTTAAAGACCCCAAATTAAGATTCATAACAATTTAACACCCTTAGTTATCAATTTAAGACTTTTGCACTTTATGCGATTTGGTGCTTTTTCGCAATTAGTCTCATAAACGTCAAAATTAACTCACCAAAATTTTCATACACTACTATAAACATGCTATGACTCTAAAATAATAATAAAATAATTTTCTTGACTTCAAATTTGTGGTCTCGAAACCACTATTCTGACTAGCTCCAAAATCGGGCTGTTACACCATGACCAAAACAAACAACATCCTACACTTAAAACATATCAAAATTAGTAACCTAGACTTTGAACCAATATACCATTCATAGGTACCTCAATTATAACCCAACAATTTTAACACCTTTAACCCGTCTCCATCATCGGATTAAGGTTATGGAGCATTACCAAACAATAAAAAACATTTAAATATCATAATATTAAATAATTTAAATATATTATAAACCTTTCATTCTTATACATTTCGTCCCTAAATCGAGCCCTCGAGGCCTTAAAAATAGCTTAGAAACAATCCAGGACTAATTTGAAACAAATAGGAAAGTTTAGGAAAAAGTTGTAAAAATTGGAAACAGGGGATATACGACTGTGTGGCCAGGTCGTGTAACTTTTGAACAAGGGACACACGGCCATGTCCCAGCCTGTGGCCTCACCAGTGTAACTCACTGAGTAGGGTCACACGGCCGTGTCACACACCTGTGTGTCAGGCGGTTTAACTTTCTGAGTTGCCACACACGCCCGTGTGCCAAAACTGTATGCTAGGTTGTGTAACTCATTGACTTGAACGCTAAGAAAATTATCAGATGATACACGGCCGTGTCTCAGGCCGTATGAGTCCAAAATTCACCTAAAATCAGGTTATTTCAAAACCATTTCCTACATAACCATTTTTACCACTTGGGCACACATTCAAGGGGTTCAAATATAAACCAAACATACATAAATATGCTATTTCAAAAAACCTAATTCACCTAACTAATATGACATTCAAAGGCACCATATTTGCATCCAAAGATCATTTACCTAAACATGTCAATATTGCCTAATTTTAGGCATGAAGACTTAATTCCATTATGTGATTAAAACACATCACAATTGGCCATTTCCAAGCCAACATCAACAAACCATATGACCATGCATATCAGTTATCTAAAAGTGATCAATGGGACTTAACATAACAAGCATAATAAATCCATCAACCCTACATAATTATCAAGGCACAAACATACCACCATTTACACATTCACTAAATACCATTTCAAACATCCTATACATGTTAATATTGCCATTTCCAAACATAATAACCTAGTTCAAATGTGAACTAAAACATGTCACAAGTAACAATTTTCAAGCCATCATCAACATGGCAAGATAATCTTATAAACAAGCACTTTAAAGTAACCAAAATCACATAACTTGGTAAGGCATCAAAGTGTACCAAACCAACATAGCTTTCCAAAGCTTATACATGCCAAAACGCCATTAACACATACATCGTAATACCACTACAAATCACCCTATACATGCCATTATAAACCTTAACCAAATTACTCCAAAAACTACTGAATTATCTATTGGATAGTATGATAGGTCTCCGACGAGCTTCCACTATAAAACAAAGAAAAATAACTACGTAAGCAATGAATGCTTAGTAAGATCATATAAACTTTAAGCATAACTTACCATTTCATTTATACAATTCATAGAATAAACATAAGTTGTTACCAATGCCATAAGCTTAGTATAAGCCTATACAACATCACCAACTCACAGTTAGTATACTTTCCATAATACAAATGAATTCAACCATAAGATAAGTAGTTTTCCATATGTAAACATAACATTTAATTCATCAACATATTCATGAGATCATGATTCATTCCATTTGCATGCTTACCATTTCATTTCCTTTTCTTACTCATTGAATCATCTAGAATTACATCGGATACTCGGGAAAGCTCACACGAAGTGTACCTTTACATATAATCGTAACCTGTCCTTTACATCAATGCTTACATGAGTTGTGAAATAGGCCTACTCACGCGAGATGTGGGTCAGAATGTAAGCTACACAATGCTGTACACACGAGCTGTGGAGAATCCACGACAAATGCGGGACCTCAGCCATCAGTAGGACATTCAAGACCACACTCGAAACATGAAAACCCCTAATGACATGTCATTTGTATCATAAAAATTCCTAAGGTTCAACCGGGTTTCGATATCCATAATTCATCATAGCATTGATACGTTTATATATCTATTCATTTACATTATAAATAACACAATAGACATTCAATTTAGATAACATTAAAAATGATTATAGCTCATACGAACTTACCTCGATAAATACAATTGTAAAACTAAGCTGACGACTAATCCAACACTTAACTTTTCCTTGATTTTGATCCATTTGGCTTGTTTCTTAATCTAAATAATAATTTTTTTCAATTAAACCATTCAAATTACTTAACATAATTAATTCAATCCTATAATCCAATTTAAGGTGAATTTACAAAATTACCCCTAATATTTTAATATTTATGCAATTTAGTCTCTAAACCCTAAACTTGCAATTTCACCATTTCTAACCATAAATCATGCTAGCTGATTTTCACCCAATCTTATAACAGCCCATATTTAGCTACAATTTACATTATTTTCCTTGAATTTTACCATTTTCATAAATCAGTCCCTAAACTTGAAAATCATCAAAAATTACTTAACAAAATACTTATAGTTAACAATCAAGCTTAATAATCTATCATAAAATTCCAAGAACATCACAAATTCATCCACGTTAAAATTCTAAACATTTAACAATTTAACAAATTGATCCCGGGTTAGCTAGATTAAGCTAATACGATAGTAAAAAAATAAAAATAATTAAAAATGGGTACAAAATAGACTTACATGCATATATTGGAGCTTGGCCGAACCTTAACTCAAAAATGGCTTCCTTCATTTATTTGTTTCGGTTTCTTTTATCTCTTATGAAAGAAGATGATAATATGTTCTTTTATTTTTTCTGTTATAATTATTATTAAATTACAATTTTAACCTTACTTTCAACTTATTTCATATATAAATTGCTTGACCATATATGTCCATTCAAAATTATAGGGTAAAGTTGCTATTCAAAGCCCTTTAATCATTACTTTTTAGCTATTAAACACATATAACTAATAACGATTAAATTTTGCATTCTATACAATTTAATCCTTTTTCTTTAATTAACTATCTAAATAATAAAATTTCATAACCAAATTTTAATACAACCTTAATATCACACCGTAAATATTTAATAATATATTTACAGCTCGGTTTATAGAAATAAGGTCCCAATACCTCATTTTCTAAAACCACTTGACTTTAGGGTCATACCACTTGAACCTAATAATTCATTTAAATAATGTAAATATTAAATAGTAATATTTATGGACTCATACGTCGAATTTGTGGCCTCGAAACCACTATTCCGACAACACAGAGAAATGGGCTATTACAATAATACAACAAAACTTTATCCATTAACACACCTCAATCAACATTCATAACCAACCATACTATTATCTTCTATTCATACTAATAAAGTTTACCATTCAACATCACATAACATAATCACAAATACTAATTAACTTTTCATATCTACCAAACCTCTGATGTTAACTTTCTTACAACAAAATCTATATACATGCCACAACCCAAAAAGGGATATAAAAGCTACCAAGAGTAATGGATAGTGTGACCTTTAATGTCGATCCTTAGAGCTGTCTGCAATCGGTAACTACAAAATAACATAAGAAAAATTGTTAAGCTTAAATAGCTTAGTAAGATCATAGTGCAAATTCTATTGACTTGCTTTTAATAAAGGAATCACTTAAATATTATAACATGATAACTAAAATTCTTAATTGCTTTGTCTATAAATTTCCAAGAACTCATCATAACTTGAATATGTCCACTCTATGTAATTCTTCATATCATTCATTCAAGTTCAGCATTATCTGATTTAAATACTTGAACTTCATTTATTTTTAGGGGCATCATAGATGCAAAAATAGGGGCACCAAAGCGCAATCAGGAGCATGAGTGTGCAATCATGGGCACCAGAGTGCAGTCAGGGGCACGAATGTGCTATCAGAGGCACTAGAGTGCATTCAGGGGCACGGATGTGCAAACAGGGACACCAAAGTGTTTACAGGGGCACAGTTGTGAAACTAGGGACATCAAAGTGTTTTCAGGGGCACCGAGGTACAATGAAATCACTTCACATTTCCGTATTCATATTAGAACTCATTACAATCTTATACAATTCATTTCATAACTAGGAAACACTACTAATAATTACTTTTCAATTTCATGTATATATAATTAATACTTGTATTCTTAACAATTATGCTCACATGTACATTCAAAGAAATCAACTAACAACGTAATCACCATATAAATTACAAGTGAAACACATTAAATAGAAAATAACTAGGAACTTACCTCTACAGCACTTCCAGTTTAAACACAGGGACTACTCCGCAATCTTTCCTTTTCCTCGGTTATTAACTATTTTTACTCAAATCTTATCTACACAGTAATTAAATAAATTCTTTTAAATTCACATACATTTCACATTCAAAATGACCTTTAACTTTTCATTATTGACACATTTTCCCTAAAATTTTACATTTCTATCAATTTAGTCCCTAAACTCAAAATTCCATATTTGACAAAATTTTATAATTTATCAAGCTAACTGAATTTTTACCTTTCCATATTGAGCCCATTTTTTTTCTAATTTCACAAAATTTCCTTATCAATTCTAACATTTAATCAATTCAATCCTTTAATAAAAAAGAAATGAAAATCAGTTTATAAATTAATCATAATCAACAACTAAAATTTTCATTTCATCATTTAACATCTAAAATAACAAGAATTCATCAAAGACAACATCTATAATCTTTAATACTTTCAAAAATAAAGGTTCGGGTTAGTAGGACCTAGTTACAATGTTATCAAGAATATAAAAAATTATAAGGAACAGGTTGGAAATTACTTACATGCAAAGAGCTATGGTGACAGAACCTTTAAGAACCAAAAATGGTGTTCCCCCTTACAATCGGTGATATTACAGTCTAAACAGGTTGGACCCCAAAGCCACCGTTTCTAACACCACTGAAAACGGGATATTAGAGTCTAGGCCAAGTTTGGGGGGTTATATAGTTTGAGACATCACAAATCTCACAAAAGTCCATGCTCTCAAGGAGCACATAGAGTGAGATGCTTACAAAAGCTCATGCTCTAAAGGAGCACGCAGAGTTAGGCTCATAAAGGCTCATGCTCTCAAAGGAGCACACAGACTGAGACTTATCACAAAACTCACAAGAGCCCATGCTCTCAAGGAACACGTAGAGTGAGGCTAACAAATGCTCATGCTCTCAAAGGAGCACACAGAGTGAGAATTAAAATTGGTGAGTGCTCACACTATTGGTATACTAATCAGAAGGTTTAGTAAGGAGCTTATAGAATAGAAAGCTCACACTAAATTGGAGCCAAAGCAGAGCTAAAACATTTGATTATAAAAAACTTGCACTTTAAGTGCTTTTAAAACTTAGTTTAAAATCGTTCCTCCAAAATGTTCTTATATTTAAAGATTCGCACAAGAGCTCATATAAAACTCTACTTTAAAATCATCTAACTGTGTTTTGAAAATAGAGTTTCGTAGCTTAAAATAGAACTTTTTAGAAAGTTCTCTTTTGGGTTTTAAAAATAAGGTTAATTTTAGAAAACCATAACCATTAGCAAACATAATCGGAATACTTCTGAAAACCCATAGTATTTCACAGAATTGAATAACTTCGGACCACTCACCAGAAATGGAGAACTTAAACAATTTTGGATTCGCCTTTATCCTTGCTAGAAGATGGTACGACTAGTTTGCAACAAACAAACATATTACTAATAGAACATTTCACACATGCATGTGAACCTAGCTCTAAGGACGATCAACCCTAACAAGAGAAGGACTTACCTGAATTACTACGAATAGAATTTTTAGAATAGAGACTTGACGGCAGAATATTCAATGAACATTTTCACCGAATCAAGAGTCTTATTTATAGACCTAAGAGTCCTAAATATCTTTGGATACTTTATCTAATTTAGGAAAGGCATTACTTGTACGTAAAGTATTCCTAGATACAATAAATCACTTTTTCCTAATTTGAGTCTGACTGTATCTTTGACCGGTGAATCCTATTCGCACTTTGACTTGCGAACATAATTCACAACTTACTTAGCGAACCCTCTTCGCTACATAGACTAGCGAACCCTAGCTTGCCAAACAGAATGGCAAATTCCTAGCTCACCAACACATTAGCGAAGCTGCCTCATAGTGAGACTGGTGAACCCCCTTTACCACTTCATTTGGCATACACTGCTGCTAGTGAACACCCTTCTTGAAACTTCTTTAGCGAACATCCAGCTCGCTTGAATCTTAGCAAACCCCCAATTTGCCCTAAGTTTGGCAATCTCAGTTCGATGGAACACTGGCGAACCTTACTTTGCATGGCCAAAACTACCAACCCCGATTTTAGGTTGTGACAATTCTCCCCCACTTAAGACATTTCGTCCCCAAAATGTTCACCTTCGAACAACTATAGATACTGTTACCTCATGGCTTTCTTAGTTTCCCAAGTAGCTTCACTGGTCTTGTGGTTATGCCACAACACTTTAACCATAGAAACCTATTTGCTTATTAAGATCTTCACTTTGTGAGCCATAATCTTTAGTGGTTCCTCTTCATAAGTCAAATCAAGTTGGACCTCAATATTGTCTGTTGCTACAACATGAGATGGGTCAAATCAGTACTCCCTCAACATTGACACATGAAACACATCATGAATCTTCTAAAGTTCATGGGGTAACTTGATTCGATAGGCTACATGGCCCACTCATTTTACGATATCATACAGTCCAATAAATCTTAGACTTAGCTTCCTTTTTTGCCCAAACCTTAGTACCTTCTTACGTGGTGACACCTTAAGAAATAAGTGCTCCTACTTGGTACTCGATGTCTCACCTTTTTAAATCAACATAAGACTTTTGTTTATCTGAAGTAGCCTTAAGGCTCTCACATATCATCTTTACCTTATCTTCAATCTCATGAACTAACTCAGGTCCAACAATTTTCTTTTCAACGATCTCTGTCTAACATAGAGGCGTGCAACATGTCCTTCTATAAAGAGCTTCAAAAGGTGCCATTCGAATACCCGCTTGCTAGCTATTATTATAGATGAACTCTGCCAAAGCAAGATAACGTTCCTAGCTCATGACGAACTGCAAAACACATCTTCACAACATATCTTTCAACACTTGTAACACTCGCTCGGGCTGGTTGTTCGTTTGAGGGTGATAAGCAGTGCTAAAGTGAAGTTTTGAACCCAAAGCTCATTGCAAACTTCTCCAAAATCATGATGTAAATCTTAGGTCTGAGTTAGATGTTATGGAAATAGGCATGCCATGCAATTGCACTATCTCAGCAACATAGATTTTGGTGAGCCTTTGCAATGGATAATTAGTACGGATAGCTAAAAAGTGTGTACACTTCGTTAGGCAATCCACAATCACCTAAACTGCATCTTTCTAGGTTCTTGTCACTGCCAAATCAACTAGGAAATCCATTGTAATTCTTTCCCAATTCCATTCTGGGACTTTGAGTGGTTGAAGCAATCCTGAAGGAAATTGATGTAATAGCCCATTTTTAGTGAAATCGGAATAGTGGTTTTGAGACCACAAATTTGAAGTTAGAAAATTTATTTTATTTGCTACAGCATGATAGTAATACCGTATAAAAATTTCGTTAAGAAATTTTACCGTTTACATGCTCAATTTGATAAAAAGGACTAAATCGCGTAAAGTGCAAAAGTTGAGTTATAATAGCTAAAGGTGTTAAATAGCCATAGAAATTTAAAGTGGAAGTTCTTATATGAAAATTAGACCATAAATAAGATAGTGGAATATGATGGCTTGCCATTTTGTGTAATTTTTAAAAGTTTTAAAGGTTAATTTAATAATTAGGTAATTAAAGTTAATATTAAATAAAACCAAATTAAGTATCACCTTAGTTTCATCTCTTTCAATCAAAACTTTAGGGTTTGGAACCATTTTTATGCTTAACTTTCAGAAATCTCATTCTTGCCTATTTGGTATGTATTTTTAATTTGTTTTTAATGATTTCTATGTTTTTGGGATTATTGTAGCTTAATCTAGCTAGCTCGGGGACTAATTTGTGAAACTGTTAAACTATTAGGGTTTTACCATTGTTTAATATACATGAGTTTTGATGTTTGATGATAGAAAATGGATAATTATTGTTAGATAAACAACTTTTGTAAAGAGATTTTTGATGAAATTGTCAATTACGGATTAAATTGAAAAATAAGAAATTTTACATGATGAAATTGTGAAATAAATGAAATATAGGGCATGCTAGGGACCTAATTGATATTCGGTTATAGTGGATTGTGGTGGAATTTTATGAATTTCTATTTTTATGAGATAGGGACTAAATTACAAAGAAATTAAAAGTATAGGGGCAAAATGGTAATTTTGCCAAAACATATATTTTGAATTGAGTTAAATTTATCCATATAGATCAAGACAAACCTCGTACGACTTTAGATCGGGGCAAAGAGAAAGTCTCAGATTAGTTGCCTCCGTATCTACGTATACCTGTCGAGGTAAGTTCATGTAATTAAATTGTGTTTATATGTTTTCAATTGAAATATATATATGTTATGAACTGTCCTACATAATTACCGATTGCATATCCAATGACATATGAGGATTACCGAGCCCTATTTGAACCTTAGGAATATGTAGGATACAAATGACATGTCATTAGGGCTTACATGATTTGGGTACTAGTTCTAAACATCCTACTGATGGCTGAGGTCCTACATGTGTTGCGGATACTCCACAGCTCATGCGAGCAGCATCGTATAGCTATGTTTTGACCACAGCTCATGAGAGCATACCGATTTATAGCTTGTGCATACCGATCTACATCTTGAATGAGTATACCGATTCATAGCTTGTATTAGCATACATGTATATTAATTGACGGATTACAGTTATATGAGCTAGCACACTATGTGTGAGCTATCCCAGCTATCCAACGGTATTCTAAATGGTTCAACGGCCAATGTTCTAATACAAATTAATAAGAGTTTGATACGAACTATTACAGGTATATGCTTGAATTACATGGAAATGTTATTACACGGTATATAAAAACTTGAATCGGTTGATACATGTATTTGGAACTTGATCAATTATTGTATTCATCCATGTTTATTGGCTTATATAAGTGTTTACATGGCTAACATGGTTGGTGAATATGTGCATAGGCATTTGGCCAAATTGTATTGGGATATGCTTGTTTACTTACCTATTATATGACTAAATGGTAAGTTAAATCCTATGTTTACGAACTTACTAAGTTTAATTGCTTACTCTGTGCTATTTTCTGTGTTTTATAATGAATCAAAAGCTCGTTCAGGTTGGAAGCTTGTCAGAGCTATATCACACTATCCATCAGCTCTTTTGGTACATTCGGATGTTTAATTTTGGTTATAATGGCATGTATAGGTATTTTGGCTAATGTTGGCCTATATGCTTTTTTGTGAATATGGCCATTTGATTTGGCTTGTATTTTGGTATATTTTGGTTTGTATATAAGTAGATTTAATGTGGTTGAATGATGAGATGATAGATGAATATGCATAATATATACGATTGGTGACTTGTTGAGAATTGGTACTTTGATTGAATAGTTTATATGACTATTGATGCTAATTATAGAATGGAAATTTGGTACCAAATAGTTGTTCTTTGGCAAGTAAATTATATGGTATGTATTGATGCAAATATGCTTAGTAGTTAGTTGATTATTTTGTCAAATAGAGTACATGTTTGTATATGTTTTAATGCTTTCATTTGAGGTGCCTAAGGGAATATTGGTTGTACGATATTATACCATATGTATAAGACTTTCAAGCTTGAATTGGATGCCTTGTTATGGCTTGTAAGTATGTGCAATGTTGTGTGTAGGTACATGCAAAATTAGGTGAGAAAAATGGCTTGCAAAATGGCCTATTTTTGTCTACATGGTAGAGACACGGGCGTGTGTCTCAACCGTGTGTGATACACGGCCAGGTGACTTGGCCATGTGTCCTCTGTAACTTTCATAGGGTTATATGTTAGGCTGTTACACGGCCTAGCACATGGCCTGGCACACGGGCATGTGAGGTTACTTCGAAGGGTACACGACCTGGCACACGGGTGTGTGACTTGGCCGTGTGACCCAAGTTAGTGAGTTACATGGGCACAGACATGGGCTAGGACATGACCATGTGTCCCTACATTGAATGCCCACACGGTCTGAGACATGGGCGTGTCTCTTGGCCGTGTGAGTTACACGGCTTGGACGCACGGCGCGTGACCCTCTGCAGTGTTGAAAATTTTAAATGTTTTCTAAAAAATTCTATAAGCTTCCGATTTAGTCTCAACTTGTTTCTAATGCATATTTAGGGCCACGAGGGCTTGTATAAAGGAATATATATATAACTTGACTTGGTTCTAATATGTTCATTGATATGATATGAAATGTTTGAAATTTCTTTCCATTTGAATTGTAAACTCCGATAATAATTCGTAACCCTATTTCGGTGACAGATACGGGTTAGGTATGTTACAATTGATGCTCAACTTTGAGTTTCTAACAAACCAAACACCTCGCAACATTCTCAATGACAACTGGCTTCAATTCAGGCCACCAATACAACTCGTGAAGATCACAATACATCTTGCTGCTGCTTGGGTGCATCGTAAATGAACTATTATGAGCTTCGTTAATAATCACATGTCATAACTCCTCGTCTCTAGGCCCATACAACCTTCCTTAGAAACAAAGCATACCTTCTTCATTGAGTGTGAAGTCACCTTACACACCTTCTTCCAATTGGCTAAGCCTCTTCGCTAACTCTCCATCATGAGCTTGCTTTGCCTTGATTTGCTGTGAAAACATTGGTCTCACTTGCAATTGTTGAGAAGTCCTCTATCGTTGGTCACACTTAGCTGTGCAGACATAGCTCGAAGTTCACTCATGAACTTCCTACTCAATGGATCAGTAATCACGTTGGCATTTCCTGTGTGATACTTTATCACACAGTCATAATCTTTCAACATCTCGATCCACCTCCTTTGTCAATGATTCAATTCCTTCTGGTTCAACAAATATTTGAGACTTTTATGGTCAGTGTAGATGACACAGTTCTCGCCATAAATATAGTGTTGCCAAATCTTTAACATGAACACCACCATGACTTGTAACACCCCTTACTCGAGTCTAAGGTCGCGACTGGGCACGAGGCATTACCATACTTAACTATATGTATACAATCGTTTTTGAGTCACCAAGGCTTGATCAAACTTAAAACTTTTTCGAACCTTGTTTAAACTTCTTAATGCGAGCCTACGAGGCCTCAAACTCTCATTTGAAACCATTTGGAACCAACTCGGGTCCTTAAACTGACTTAATAAAAATGACCCTTGAAACAGGACACACGCCCATGTAGAAGGGCAACACACCTGTGTGATCTTTACAACATGGCTGTGATGATGGCCCGTGTGACACACACGGCCTAAGCATCTAGGATACACTCGTGTCCCACACTATATAAATTAAATTCTAAATTCGAACCTACAGGGGTTTTCACTCGGCCTGACACACGCCCGTGTCCCTCACACGATCATGACACGCTCGTGTCCAAAAACCTTGACATCCTATTTCTGACATCAGCATCTAATAAGGGGCACATGGCCAAGGCACAGGCCCGTGGCCAAAGATCATGTCCTCCACACGACTGAGACACAAGGCCGTGTCTCTGCCCATGTTTTTACTACCGTGCATACTGACTTGAAAATTTTATGTGTAGGGGACACACGGCCAGACAACATGCCCATGGGGCTAGCCATGTGTCATACACGGCCTAGACACACATCCGTGTGTCTACCCGTGTAGACAATATGAGGCTATCTACCAAGCCTTTTGCCACCCTGAAACACAATCTAATGCTGACCAACATTTTAAAATCTAACTTAATATGATTTCTCAACCAAACAACCATAGCTAAGGCTTATGTACATTTCATATATTCAAACATGCCATCAATTTCACATTCGTGAAAGACTATCTTGCATTCATATGATAACTTTCAAAATTAGCCATTTTTCATGGCCTTATACAAAATGAATCAAATGCTAAAGTAAGCCATCACATTTGGCCAATTAACAATGACACAAAACTCAAAAGTCTAAGTTCCTATACATGGCATACTCAAAATATTAAGTCTAATTATACCGAGTGCTTCAGCTGATAGTGTGATCGATACCTCCGACGTCTGTTGATCCTCTAGCTAGTTAGGTGGCACTATAAGAAAATGGAAAGGAGAGGGAGTAAGCATAAAGCTTAGTAAGTTACATGTAATAAATATAACAACAACTTTACCATTCATCATCATGCTCATAGTACTAAAGTAGGCATAAGCAGAACTTACTCATCACTATCCAATACATTTCATATATCATATACTAAGCTCACATCTTATACATTTCAATAGGTACCTATACCACTCACAACATGGTTATACTTTTCTCGTCTAACTTAAACTGTAACTCTCACCATTGAACCATTTGGAATGCTATCAGATATTCACTAGGCCTTAAACATAGGGTGTAATGCCAATGCCATGTCCCAGACATGGTCTTACACTGGCTCATCCATCAAGTCGATGCCATGTCCCAGGTATGGTGTTACACTGGCTATCAAAATCGAGGCTGACGCCATGTCCCAGACATGGTCTTACACTGGCTCTCACATCTTCGTACCGATGCCATGTCCTAGACATGGTCTTACACTGACACCTCTATACGTGTTGATTCCATGTCCTAGACATGGTCTTACACTGACACATCTCGTAGCCAATGCATGTCCCAAACATGTCTTACACTGGCTTACATTTCGAGGCCGATGCATGTCCCAGACATGTCTTACACTAGCTCTCGTCTCAATGCCGATGCCATGTCCCAGACATGGTCTTACACTGGCTTTCATAATGTGGCCGATGCATGTCCCAAACATGTCTTACACTAGCACACAAATGACCCAAATGTCATAGCATGAATATCCGATTTGTTCCTAAGGTTCACCCGAGAGTTCTATTATCTCGATTATCATCATGTAATTTCATTACCACAATTAAGCAATTTATGCTATATCAATTCAAACACATTAATAACAATGTAGTTATTTTATTTACATACAACTTACCTTGGCACTCAAAATGGGGCGACTAGTTGATTTAATCTACTTGCTTAGCCTTCCCCTGGTCTAGGTTCGGATTTTGTATTTCTTGATCTAAAATGGCAACATTTAGTCATTTAATCATCAATTAAATCTAAATGCTTAATAATTTATAATTTGGGAAAAATGACCATTTTAACCCTAGACTTTCATAAAATGACTATTTTACCTTTAGGCCCGGAAATTGATTTTTATCGAGTTTCCTTATTATTCAAGCCTAATCGACCATTTATCTCTCTTATGACGACCCCCAAATTTCCAATATTTCACAACATCACTCTCTATTTTACAAACTTTACAAAATGGTTCTATTAGGGTTTTCATGAGAAGTCCCTTCACAAAAGTTTTTTATTTCACAACCATGATTCATTTTCTTCCATAAAATTTCAGAAAACAACATGAAAACTCTCATTATAAAACCCTAGACTTTCAACCATTTTACAAAATAGTCCTCTCATTTGAAAGCTCATGCAACAAAGGTTTAAAATAAAAAAATCATCAAGAAAGACCATCAAAAACACTTACTTGAGAGGGTTACAAGTTGCTAAAATTTTCAAGCTTTCAAACCCCAAAAATGGCTAAATTTTTGGTGGAGAATAAATGGTGAAAAGGGATGATATCATCTTTCTTTTATTTTATTTCTATTTTAGTCAAATAAGCTACCAAAACCCGCCTAATTTGACTTTTTGACCACTCTTGTCCCCATGGCTGGGAAAACACTGCTTTTAGGGTATATTTGCCTTTTAAAGACCCCCAATTTTTGTTTCCTAGCCACTTGACACCCTTAGCTATCAAAATAGGACTTTTGCACTTTATGCAATTTAGTCCTTTTTCGCGATTAAGCTCTCAAACGCTAAAATTAATTCACCAATTTTTTCATGCACCTTTATAATCATTTCATCACACATAAAATAATATTAAAAGTAATTTCTATGGACTTGAAATAGTGGTTTCATAACCACTATTTCGACTAGCCCCAAAATTGGTCTGTTACATGACTAGTTCCAAATCATGAGTTGGGTACTTTTTCTCATGAATCCTCACTTACCTTGAAGCATAAGCTATCACCTTACCTTCTTTCATTAGCATGCACCGAAGTCCTATGTAAGAGGCATCACTGTAGACCATGAATTCTTTTCCAAGTTCGGGTTGAGTCAACACTGATGCTTTGGTGAGTATCCCTTTAAGCTTGTCGAAACTTTGCTGCCTTTCTTTAGTTCACACGAACTTTTATTTATTTTGAAGTAGCTTCATTAAAGGTGTTACGATACTAGTGAACCCTTCAACAAAGTGGCGATAGTACCCTACGAGCCCTAGAAACCTTCAAACTTCGGTCACACTTTTTGGTGCTCTCCATTCCAAATTTGCTTCAATCTTTCTTGGGTCCACATGAACCTCTTCTGTCAAAATTACATGCCCCAAAAATGTCACTTTTTAAGCTAAAACTCACACTTACTGAATTTCGCGAATAACTTCTTCTCTTGCAAACTCTACAATACAGTTCACAGATGCATGTCGTGCTCTTCTTCAGTTCACAAGTACACCAAAATGTAGTTGAAGAACACCAACATGCATCGACCCAATTACTCATTGAACACTCAATTCATCAAATCCATAAAGGTAGTAGGTGCGTTGGTCAAACCAAAGGGCATCACCAAAAATTCGTAGTGCCCATAACATGTTTTGAAAGTCGTCTATAGCACATTAGACTCCATCACTTTCAATTGATAGTAACATATTGCAAGTCAAACCTTGAAAACACCTTTGCACCTCACAACTAGTCAAACAAGTCAATGATCCTTGGTAAAAGGTATTTGTTTTTTACCGTAAACTTATTTAGTTACATATAGTCTATAACAGCCCGTTTTTCTTTAAATCGGAACAATGGTTTTGGAACCACAAATCCAATGTCAAAAAATTATTTTAATATTATTTTTGGTGTCTATAGCATGAAAGTATGAATGTGTGAAATGTTCGTGAAATAATTTCATCGTTTAATTGTTCAATTTGAGAAAAAGGATTAAATCGCGTAAAATGCAAAAGTTGCATTCTATTTGTTAAAAGTGTTTAAATGCTATGATATATTAAATTAAAGGTTCTTATTCTAAAATTAGGCCATGGATAATGAGGATGGACATTTATGGACATATATTAAGCATGTTTTGATGTATTAATAAAGGTTAAAATAGTAAAATGTAAAATAAGTAAAGATTAAATAAAACAAACCAAATTTCCTTCTTAATTATCATCTTCTTCACCAATTCATAAAAGAAGAAAAGCCATTAACAAGCTTTGAAGGCTCGGCTCTTTCATGTTTTAATAGTAAGTCCGTTTTTGCTCGTTTTTAATGATTTCTACATTTTTGTGATCGTTGCTTTGTAATCTAGCTAGCCCGTACCTTTAATTTTAAATTTGCTACAGATTTTGAGAGTTTCCATTGTTGAATCTATGTGTTCTTTGATGTTTAATGTTGAAATATGAAAGCTTGATGATAGTTTTACATGTTTTGTAAAGTGATTTTTGACAAAAATGTCAAAAAGGGATTAAATTGTGAAATGTGCAAATTGTGTGGTAGAAATGTGAAATAAATGAAATTTTTGGGCTGCTAGGGACTTATGTATAAATCTACTAAGCATGGGTTAAGTTGAATTGTGTGAATTTTGTATATTTGTGAAATAGGGCCTAAATTGATTAAATGTGGAACTTTAGGGGCTAAAGTGTAAAAATGCCTAAATATGTGTTGCGGACTAAATTGAATGAATTAATGAATAAATGAGTTAATTTGGAATGTATATAGATCAAGAAAAAAAGAAATTAGATTTAGATAGTGGAAAAATAAAGGTTATCGAATGGTAGATCCGGTCCGTCTATCCCGATTACAAGGTAAGGTCATATACAAATAAATGTCTTTAAATTGGATTATATATGTTTATTTGTCATTGAACTGCATTGAATATTGAATGATCAAATACGAGTAAGGATCGACAAGGTTACAATTTCTGAAAGTCCCGTACGAACCTCAGGAATAGTGTAGGATACAAATGTCATGGCATTAGGATTATCGAGATGAGATTATGTGTAAGACCATGTCTGTGACATTGGCATCGTTATTTGATTTCGTGTAAGACCATAGCTGGGCTATCGGCACCGATATGTGATAATATGTAAGACCATATCTGAGATATGGCATTGTATGAGCTATATGTGATTTTCAAGTATCCTTAACGATTCCAAAAGGTTCAACGGGTAATGTCAAGACGAGAAAGAATGTGTGCTTGAATTAAGTTATACAGTGCACGCATAAGATTTATATGAGTATTAAAAATGTAAGTATTTGTTGAATTTACATGTGTTCCTTGAATTGATATACAATGAGAAAGGTTTGTGAATTTATATGTGCTTATTCATAATTTGTCTTTATGATGGGAACAATGTTATTTCACAAGATAATTTATTTGTTTATGGCTTACTAAGCTTTTTAAGCTTACTTTGTGTGTTCTTTCCCTGTTTTATAGATAATCGAAGCTAGCTCAGACTCGGGGATCATCAGGAAACATCGTCACACTATCGATCAACTTGTTACTACTTTTGATACTTTGTAAATATGGTGTATGGCATGTATAGGCTAGTGTTATGATGATATGTTTTGAGTAATGATATTAATCATGAGAGTTGGCTTGTAAATGATGTAAATATTGGTGTGTATTTAGCCAATTAGGTTGGCTTAATTTATGAGTTTGGTAAGAGATATGTGATGTATAAATTGCCTTGTGTTTTGGCATGTTTGGTATGGCATGTTGTGACTTGGTTTTAAGATGATGAATTGGTGAGTTTTTTGTTATAAATTGGTTGTTGAATGGAAGGAATTTTAAATGGCATGAAATGTATATAAAATAGCATGTTTGGCTGCCTATAAATGTATTAAAATGATACAAAATGATGTGGTTTAGGTATACTTGAGTAAGGGTGAGAAATGTGGTTTAAACCAAGCCTAATTTCGCCCCACACAGTTGAGCACACGGGCATGTGACTTGACTGTGTGCCTGCTGTAACTTGGTTAAAACAAGTTAGTGAGTTACACGGTTTAGACACACGGGCGTGTCTACTGGTCATGTATGGCACACGGGCTGACAAATGATCGTGTGGCTAGCCATGTGACCTAAGTCAATATACCTTCCTGGTTTCACATGGCCATGGCACATGGCTATGTCTCAGGTCGTGTGATACAAAGTCAGTATGTATGCCTTGTTTCCACATGGCCTGTGACACGGGTGTGTCCGTAGCCGTGTGAGGCACATAGCCTATTCACATGGGCGTATGATCCCTGTATGCATGAAAATTTTCTAAGTTTTTCCAAAGTTTACAAATGTTATTAGTTTAGTCCCAAATCTCTTCCAAGTATGTTTGAAGGTCTCGTAAAGCCTTATAAGGACAATGTGATTATGTTTGATCGATGTTTATGTGATAATGGATTCATATATGAGAAATGTATGTTGTGTGCTGTAAGTTGTTTGTAATGCCTCATAAACTTATTCTAGTGATGGATACGGGTTAGGGGTGTTACATTTTATTATTATCAGAGTTACGATTTAATCGATTCTGGGACTAACGTAGCGTGTGTGAGAGTCGAGCTATACATGCCATATATACTCTGGGATAGTGTGATGATTCTTAACAGCTTAAATTGTGTTTTCATATAGTAATGGATCCCGAAAGAGCTGTAGCTGACGATGTAGAGAGTAACGCACCCGTTCCTGCTCAAGGGGCAGCGCCATCTGACTTTAGACCTATAAGGAGTAGACATGAGGGAGAGGCAAAACAAGCCTTTTTTCCAGATGATGAGTGAGTGGTTTACGGAGTTCGTTTGAATGAATCTGACTGCTCAACAATCACCACCCCCACTTGTTCCTCAACAAAATGCTACTATTCCTCAAGTTATAGATTTGACACGGTTGAGCAAGCCATCAATGGATAATATTCGGAAATATGGGGCTGAAGAGTTTCGGGCTACTATTGATGATGATGCAGAGAGAGATGAGTTTTGGCTCGAAAATACGATTCGAGTATTTGATTAATTATCTTGCACTCCTGATGAATGTATCAAATGTGTTGTATCTTTGCTGAGAGATAATACGTACCATTGGTGGAAAACGTTGATATTTGTAGTTTCTTGAGAACGGGTTACTTGGGAGTTTTTTCAATTTGAATTTCGAAAGAAGTACATAAGTCAGCGATTCCTTGATCAATAGCATAAAGAGTTTCTAGAGTTGAAACAAGGCCGGATGACTGTTATTGAGTATGAAAGAGAATTCATATGGTTAAGTAAGTATGCTCGAGAGTATGTGTCTACTGAGGAAATTATGTGTAAATGGTTTGTTGACGGGTTGAATGAAGATATAAAACTACTAGTCAGAATTCTTGAATTGAAAAAATTTGTCATTCTAGTTGAAAGGGCTTGTAAAGCCGAGGATCTTAGCAAAGAAAAGAGAAAGGCAGATTCTAAAGCTAGAGACTCGAGAAAAAGATCAATGAGTAAGCAGTATCATTATTCATCAAAGAAATCTCGATATTTGTTTAGCCAATCAAATATACCAGTGGAATACTCTAGTAGAGATAGTGGGAAGCAAGTTACGAGTTCGAAAACTCCAGCTGTGTTAGTGGCAAGTGTGGGTAATGTTAGATCAAATAAACCTAAATGTGGATGATGTGGAAAACGACATTTTAGAGAGTGTAGATTGAATGATAAAGCCTGTTTTAGATGTGGTTCACATGGACATTTCATTCAGGATTGCCTTGAGTCAGATGAAAAATATAAAGTTCAAAATGTGAGACTAAGTAATACAACTACTAGAGGGAGATCACCCTGAAACACTGGAAATACGAGTGGTAACCGAGGTGTTACAAGAGATTTTGCTATTAGATCTAAGGCACAAGCACCTGCCCGAGCTTATGCTATTCATGCACGGGAGGAGACGTCATCGCCAGATGTTATCATTGGTACTTTCACTCTCTATGATACAAATGTGATTGCATTGATAGATCCAGGATCAAATCATTCTTACATATGCATAAATTTAGTAGTTAGTAAGACTTTGCCTGTAAAGTCTATTGAATTTGTAATTAGAGTATCGAACCCCTTAGGCAAATGTGTTTTGGTTGATAAAGTCTATAAGAATTGTCTGTTAATGCATCAAGATTTCTATATTCCGGCTAATCTGATGTTGTTGCCATTGATGAATTTGATGTGATTTTGGGTATGGATTAGCTAACAATGCATGGTGCTATAGTGAATTGTAGGAAAAGATAATTGAACTAAAATGCCTGAATAATGAGACTATTAGAATTGAATCTGATGATCTGAACAGTTTTCCAGTTGTGATCTCGTCTATGTTAGCTCAGAGATTTGTAAGAAAGGGGTGTAAAGCTTACCTTGCATATGAACTTGATACGAAAGTGACAGAAACAAAGATTGAATCAATACCAGTTGTGTGCGAGTATCCAGATGTATTTCCCGAAGAATTACCAGGTTTACCACCTATTAGAGAAGTTGAGTTTGGTATTGAATTAGTACTAAGAACAACGCCGATATCAATAGCTCCGTACAGAATGGTCTCGACAGAGTTAAAAGAATTGAAAGCTCAGTTGCAAGAGTTGATAGACAGGGGTTTTGCTAGACCGAGTTTCTCTCCCTGGGGTGTACCGGTGTTATTTGTGAAAAAGAAAGATGGCACGATGAGAATGTGTATTGATTACAGATAGCTAAATAAAATGACTATAAAGAACAAATACCCTCTACCGTAGATTGATGATTTGTTTGATCAGTTAAAAGGGGCAACAGTATTTTCAAAAATTGATTTGAGATCAGGTTATTACCAGTTGCAAGTGAAAGAGTCGGATGTGCTGAAGACTGCATTTAGAACAAGGTACAGACATTACGAATTTCTTGTTATGCCTTTCGGACTAACAAATGCACCTATTGTTTTTATGGATTTAATGAACTGGATTTTTAGGCCATATTTAGACTGGTTCATAGTTGTACTTATTGATGACATTTTGATTTACTCTCATGATGAATTTGAGCATGCTGAGCATTTGAGAATCGTGTTACAAATTTTGAGAGATAAATAGTTGTTTACAAAGTTCAGTAATTGTGAATTTTGGCTAAGAGAGGTTGGTTTTCTGGGACATATAGTTTCAGCTGCGGGTATCTGAGTAGACCCGAGTAAGATCTCTGTGATTATAGATTGGAAGCCTCCGAGAAATGGAACCGAAGTTTGTAGTTTTCTGGGACTAGGTAGCTACTATAGATGATTTGTGAAAGGCTTATCAATGATCGCGACTCCAATGACACGGTTGCTTGAAAAAGATGTTAAATTTGAATGGTTAGAAAAGTGTCAGCAGAGCTTTGAACAGTTGAAAACAGAGGCCCAGTGTTAGTTCAGCTTGAGTCGGGTAAAGAATTTGTAGTTTTCAATGATGCATCATTAAATGGTCTGGGTTGTGTTTTGATGTAGGAAGGCAAAGTTGTAGCTTATGCCTCGAGACAATTGAAGCCGCATGAAAAGAACTATCGGACACATGATCTAGAGTTGTCTGCGATAGTGTTCACATTGAAAATTTGGCATCATTACTTGTTTGGTAAGAAATGCCATATTTATACCGACTATAAAAGCTTGAAATATTTGATGACTCAAAAAGACTTGAATTTGCGATAGCGAAGATGGTTAGAATTATTAAAAGATTATCAATTAGTGATTGACTATCATCTAGGGAAAACAGACGTTGTCATTGATGCTTTGAGTCGAAAGTCATTACTTGCTTTATGAGCTTTGAACACACAATTAGCTTTGTCTAATGACGGTTCGATAGTAGTTGAGTTGAAAGTGAGGCCATTATTTTTACAACAAATTTGTGAAGCTGAAAAGTTTGATAATGAATTGTAAGCAAAACGAGCTTAGTGTGAGTCGATTTCTGATTCTGAGTTTCGAATAGGGCCTGATGACTATTTGATGTTTCGTGATAGAATATGTGTACCAAGAAATTCTAAGCTTATTTGGGAGATTTTAAATGAAGTACACAATAGTTGTTTATCAGTACATTTGGGAAGCACTAAAATGTATAATGATTTGAAACAATTTTATTGGTGGCATGGTATGAAACGAGATATCTCAAAATTTGTTTCAAAACATTTGATTTGTCAGCAAGTTAAAGCTAAACATCAAGTGCCGTCAGGTTTATTATAGCCTATTATAGTTCCCAAGTGGAAGTGGGATAGAGTAATAATGGATTTTGTATCAGGTTTGCCTCTATCCCCGAGAAAGAAACATGGGATTTGGGTTGTGGTTAACAGATTAACGAAATCCGCACATTTCATTCTGGTACATACAAATTTCTTGCTTGATAAATTAGCTAAGTTATATATTTCGAAGTTGTGAGATTGCACGGGGTGCCTACTTCTATTGTTTCGAATAGAGATCTGAGATTCACTTCGTGATTTTAGAAGAAACTATAGGAGGCACTGGGTACAAAGCTGTATTTTAGCACTGCGTTTCACCCACAAACGAATGGTCAATCTGAACGAGTTATTCAGATACTTGAGGATATGTTGCATTGTTGCATTCTTGAGTTTACAGGTAGCTAGGAGAAATATCTACCGCTAATTGAGTTTGCTTATAATAATAGCTTTCAATCGAGTATAAAGATGGCACCATACGAAGCTCTATAAGATCGTAAATGTCGAACACCGTTGAATTGGAGTGAGCTCATCGAAAATAAGATTCACGAGGTTGATCTGATCAGAGAGATTGAAGAAAAAGTGAAAGTAATTCGCGATAGTCTGAAAGCAGCATCGGATCGACAAAAATCATATGCAGACTTGAAATGAAAAGATATTGAGTTTCAGATCAGGGATAAAGTGTTCTTGAAAGTATCACCGTGGAAAAAGATATTGCGGTTTGGTCGGAAAGGGAAATTGAGTCCGCAATTCATCAGACCATATGAGATTATTGAGCGAATTGGGCCAATTGATTATCGACTATCTTTACCACATGAGTTAGAAAAGATACATAACGTATTTCATGCATCGATGCTACAGAGACACAAATCTGATCCTTTGCATGCCATTTCCCCGATCGAAGTTGAAATTTAGCCAGATTTATCGTACAGTGAAGAACCGAACTGAATTTTAGCTCGTGAGATCAAAGAGTTGAGAAATAAAAGAATAGCATTAGTGAAAGTCTTGTGGCATCGACACGGGGTTGAAGAAGCTACTTGGGAACCCGAGGATGCTATGAGAAAACAATATCCAAACCTATTCACTGGTAAGATTATCCGGGATGAAAATCCCTAAGGAGGGAGAGTTGTAACAGCATGTTTTTCATTAAATCGGAACAGTGGTTTTAAACCACAAATCCGATGTCAAAAAAGTATTTTAATTTTTTTTTGGTGTTTACAGCATGAAAGTATGAATGTGTAAAATTTTCGTGAAATAATTTTATCGTTTAATTGTTCAATTTGAGAAAAAGGACTAAATCGCGTAAAATGCAAAAGTTGCATTCTATTTGTTAAAGGTGTTGAAATGCTATGAGATATTAAATTAAAAGTCCTTATTATGAAATTAGACCATGGATAATGAGGATGGACATGTATGGACTTATATTAAGCATGTTTTGATATATTAATAAAGGTTAAAATAGTAAAATGTAAAATAAGTAAATATTAAATAAAACAAACCAAATTTCCTTCTTAATTTTCATCTTCTTCATCGATTAATAAAAGAATAAATGCCATTAACAAGCTTTGAAGGTTTGGCTCTTGCATGTTTTAATAGTAAGTCCGTTTTTGCTCGGGTTTTAATGATTTCTACATTTTGTGATCGTTGCTTTGTAATCTAGCTAGCCCGTACCTTTAATTTTAAATTTGTTACAGATTTTGAGAGTTTCCATTGTTGAATCTATGTGTTCTTTGATGTTTAATGTTGAAATATGAAAGCTTGATGATAGTTTTACATGTTTTGTGAAGTGATTTTTGACAAAAATGTCAAAAAGGAATTAAATTATGAAATGTGCAAATTGTGTGGTTGAAATATGAAATAAATGAAAGTTTTGGGCTGCTAGGGACTTATGTATAAATTGGCTAAGCATGGGTTAAGTTGAATTGTGTGAATTTTGTATATTTGTGAAATAGGGCCTAAATTGATTAAATGTGGAACTTTAGGGGCTAAAGTGTAAAAATGCCTAAATATGTGTTGCGGACTAAATTGAATGAATTAATCAATAAATGAGTTAATTTGGAATGTATATAGATCAAGAAAGAAAGAAATTAGATTTAGATCGTGGAAAAATAAAGGTTATCGAATGGTAGGTCCGGTCCATCTATGTGACAACCCGCATTAGGGCCTAATCGGAATAGTGGTTTCGTGACCACAAATCCGAGATAGAAATAATTGTTTTATTATTATTTTGGGGTTTATGATATGATTGCATGATTGTGTGAAAATTTCGTGATGAAATTCTATGCCTAAAGTGCTTAAATTGAAAATAGGGATTAAATCGAATAAGTTGCGAAATTTACATTTTAGAAGTTTTTAGTATGAATCTGCTTTAAAACATAAATTAGGAGGTCTTAAATAGCAATTTGACCAATTTTAAGTTCATGGACAAAATTAGGACATGGAAGGAATTTTTGAAAGTTTAGTAAGGAGGGGCATTTTGGTCATTTGCATATTAAATGAAATAAAATGGGAAAAATAACACAAAATTTGTTATCATCTTCATTAGTTGCTGCCGAAAATTGCTCTCCTCCATAGCTAGGGTTTCTTCAACTTTGAAGCTCCATAGTAAGTGATTTCAAGCCCCGTTTTTAATGTTCTTTACGTTTTTGGATTCCCGGTAGCTCGATTAAGCTTATGCTAACAATAATTCAACCTAGGGTTCATATTTGGAAAAATACCCATAGGTGAAATTTGTGTATTTTGATGTTTTATGATAGAATATGAGGTTTTAAATTACGTTAGACAACTTGTGCTACTCGGTTTTAAGTGAAAACGAGTAAAACGACATAATCGGTAAAAATACCTATTGTTCACAACTATGTGTTAGAGTGAGAATTTGATGTGGTCATAGAAGATAAAAATGTTCAGCATGTCATAAAACATAAGAATAAGGGCTGAAATTAAATTTCCGAGCCTAAGGGCAAAATTGTAATTTTGTAAAAGTTAGGGGGCTAAAATGTAATTTTTCCATAATGTGATCTTTGGATTGAAATAAATAGTATGAGTGCTAAATGAGCTAAATGTGTTGTTATAGATCAAGAAAGGCGTGGAATTGACCTCGAGCGAGGAAGGAAAAAGTTTTGGACTAAATCGCTTAAAATTTCCACATTTTGCACCGAGGTAAGTTTGTATGTAAATATTATATTATTTTCATTTACATTCCTATATATTTCAGCCTATTATATGAATATACTAGCTGATGTTAAAATATAAATCGACTATTGGAAGAATAGAAATAAATAATAGAGAGGATCCCGATTGAACATTCGGAGAGATCGAATAAAAATAGAGGAGCGTAGCTAGGTCACATGTATGATGCTGAGTGCACATCATGTGTACAAGAAAGCTACGAAATACAATGTAGTAGCTAGGTCACATGTGTGATACGGGATGTATCCCATGTAGACAAGAGAGCTACGTAAGAGATAAATGTAGCTAGGTCACATGTGTGATACGGGATGTATCCCATGTAGACAAGAGAGCTACGTAACAGATAAATGTAGCTAGGTCGCATGCGTGATTCCAAGTGAAGGACACCATGTAGACAAGAAAGCTACGAGACAAATCGGCTAGGTCGCATGAGTGGTATTAAGTGTTCACCATGTGTACAAGAGAGCCGAACTAAATGAAGTATGATGGTGGGGCTGTGTGCTAAAACCATTAAATATCGAGGATTGATCCGAATTGTTCAACGGGATGGTTTTGTGGTGACGTTGTGGTTATGGACCTATACTTGTGATGAATGAATTGTGGTGAAAATGATTTGTGGCATATCTATATATGTAAGATAAAATGAGGTTAGCATAAAGAATGTGTGAAAGAGTGAAATTAGCATTAAAACTGTTTTGGACGGTAGCAGTGACGTGATTTTGAAAAATCACCAAAAATAGGAGGAACATAATTAGAGGTTGAATGAGATATGAAATTAAAGTTTAATGAGTCTACTTTCATATAAAAGAATCATAACAAGCAAAGGAATTTTATATTTTGAGATATTTACAATTGTGTGTGACTTGCTCAGGATGAATGTGTGATCCCCTGTTTCAACTTTTAAAAATCATTAAAAATTGTACAAAGAAAATTAAGAAATATAGTTTACATGCCTAAATTCCTCGTTAAGTCTAGTTTTAAATGAAACAAATTTCAGGGTTATCTGAATTGTGTAGTGAGAGAAATTCAATTCGTAGTGAACAGAGGTCAGACTAGTCGAGCTGTGTAACAGGGGAAGCTTTAACTAATAAACTGTACTAATCGGCTGAACCAAAAATTCTAGAAAAAAATTAACAAAAATATTTATGAGTCTAGATTCAGGGAAATTTTACGGATTTGAATTTCGAGTTTTTCAACTCGAGTTATGATTTATTTAGTGAACATGATGCAGGGGGGACAGCTTGATCAAATTGGGATAAACAATAAAAGTTAAAAAAAATATTATATAACTGAGTTATGTTGTAAACATGTTAGATTTCTTATTTGTTATTTATATACTTACTTACTAAGCTATATGCTTATCTTCTTTTCTTTTTCTTGTCTTATAGAGTTACTAAGCCGGATCGGGAATTGAAGATCGTGGAGACCCATCCACACTATCAATACTTTTTGGTACATTGTAAACACTATTTTGAAATATGGCATGTATAGCAGACTTGGTTATTTTGTTACATGTCATAAATGTCTAGGTTTAAATTACTACTTATAGTATCAAGCTAATCATTTTGTATGAAACCTTTGGAATTAGTTTGTATTGTTAATAGCAGATGTTATAATGATCAAATTGCACGCTATATTTTTGTTGGGTTTTATTTAATAGTATTTACTATGATTTGTTAATACCTCGCACTACTGTTTTTATTACTACGGATACGGGTAAGGGGTGTTACATTTAGTGGTATCAGAGCCAGGTTTAGTCGGTTCTCGGACTAATAAAGTGTGTGTAAAAGTCTAGCTATACATACCATAAAAATATTGTGATAGTGTGGTGACTCCTGACTATTCTAAATTGTGTTTTGTTTTAATATAGTAATGGATCCTGAAGGAGGCTGCTGATGATGATCTTTGCTAGTAATGCGCGCGGCTCCCGCACAAGGGACCGTACCTGTGGAAAGTAGACCAGAGACGTTGAGACAGGGAGATGAGGCTCGGGATGCCTTTCTCCAAAGGATGAACAATTGGTATACTGAATTTATTCGAGCAAATCCAAATACTCAACCTCCTCCACCCCCTCCTATACCTCAGATGATTCTGTATTTGCTCAAGACGTAAATTTGGTAAGGATGAACAAGCCTCCAGTTGACAAGATTCGAAAACAAGGGGCCGAAGAGTTTAGAGCAAAGATCGATGATGATCCTGAGAAAGCGGAATTCTGGCTTGAGAATTCTACCCGTGTATTTGATGAGCTCTCATGTACACCCGAAGAATGCTTAAAGTGTGTTTGTATCACTTTTGAGAGATTCGCCTACCATTGGTGGAAGACTTTGGTATCAGTGGTGCCAAAAGAAAAAGTTACTTGGGATTTCTTCGGGAAGAATTTAGAAAGAAATACATAAGTCAACGATTTATGGATCAAAAACGGAAGGAGTTCCTTGAATTGAAGCAAGGCAAGATGTCCGTGGCGAGAATATGAACGCGAATTTGTGAGACTTAGCAAGTATGCCCGGGAATGTGTGTCAACCGAGGCCATTATGTATGTGAGAAGGTTTGAAGATGGGCTGAATGAGGACATTAAAGTGCTTGTAGGAATTTTGGAATTGAAAGAATTTGTTGTATTGGTTGATCGAGCTCTTAAAGTGAAGAATTGAACAAAGAAAAAGAAAAGTCGCTATTGAGGCTCGAAATGCGTAAAAGGCCGATAAGCAAGCCATTTCAATCTCAATCAAAGAGTCAGAAGAGGCAAACCCTCGAATGACAGTTTCAATTGGGGAGTCACACAGAGATCGTGGTAGAGCGTATTTGGGGTCTAAAGCTCAAGCTACTTGGTGGCAAGTGTGGGTAATGTGCGACCTAGAAAGCCCGAGTGTCGACAATGTGGCCGGCAACATTATGGTGAGTGTTGGGGAACCGAGCGAGCTTGTTTCAGTGCGGTTCTCGCGAGCATTTTATTAGAGATTGTCCAGGAGAAAGTTAAAGAAGAAAGATTTTGAGTGCTAGACGAGAATACCACCGCTAGTAGAGGTAGACCACCGAGAATCATGGAGGTGGGACTAGCGATAAAGCTGCAATGAAAGACTCGAGTGGCAAGATCGGAAGCTAGAGCACTGCTAGAGCTTATGCTATACGTGCCCGAGAAGATGCATCATCTCCGATGTCATTCTTGGTACATTTTCTCTCTATGATACTATTGTTATTGCATTGATTGATCCCGGTCCACTCATTCCTATATTTGCATGAATTTAGTATCTAATAAAAAAAGTTGCTGTTGAGTTTCATCGAGTTTACGATTAAAGTGTCGAACCCTTAGGCCAATATGTGCTAGTTGACAAGGTTTGCAAGAGTTGCCCATTAATGATTCAAGGTCACTGCATTTTTCGCCAATTTGATCTTGTTACCATTTGATGAGTTTGACGTTATCTTGGGAATGGGTGGTTGACATTATATGATGCTAAGGTAGATTGTAAACAAAAGACACTAGAGTTGAAATGTGAAAATGGAGAAATTTTGTGGGTTGAAACAGATTTAATCAAATAAATTGCCTATGGTGATTTCGCACATGTCCTGCATTGTAAATACATGAGGAAAGGGTGTGAAGCTTATCCGCTTATGTAATGAATAATTGAGTTGCCTCAGCTGAAGTTTGAATCGATCATCGATAGTTTGTGAGTTTCGGATGTATTTCCGGAGGAATTGCCTGGGTTGCCTCGAACAGAGAGATAGAGTTTGCCATTGATTTGTTGCTGCGGCATCGCACCGATCTCAATTGCTCCATATAGAATGGCTCATTGAATTAAAAGAATTGAAGGCTCGATTGCAGGAATTAACAGATAAGGGATTTGTGAGACCGAGTTTCTCTCCCCTGGGTGCTCTCTGTATTATTCGTAAAGAAGAAGGATGGTTCAATGAGACTTTGCATTGATTATCGTCACTCAATAAGGTGACTATAAAGAACAAGTACCCATTGCCGAGGATTGATGATTTATTCGATCGGTTAAAAGGGGCTCTGATGTTTTCAAAGATTGATTTAAGGTCCGGTTACTACCAATTGAGAGTTAAGGAGTCGGATGTGCGAAAACCGCCTTTAGGACAAGGTATGGACATTATGAGTTTCTTGTAATGCCTTTTCGCTTAACAAATGCTCCAGCTATATTTATGGACTTAATGAATTGGATCTTTCGGCCATATTTGGATAAGTTTGTAGTAGTATTCATAGATGACATTCTAATTTATTCTCGGGATGAGTTTGAACATGCCGAACACTTGAGAACCATATTGCAGATTTTGAGAGAAAAGAAATTGTTTGCCAAGTTTAGTAAAAGTGAGTTCTGGCTTTGTGAAGTCGGATTTTTGGGACATATAGTCTCAGGTGATGGTATTCGGGTGGATCCAAGCAAGATTTCTGCGATCGTTGATTGGAAACCGCCAAAGAATGTATTTGAGGTTAGAAGCTTTTTAGGCTTAGCCGGATATTATAGACATTTTGTTGAGGGATTTTCGATGATTGCCTCTCCTATGACTAAGTTGCTGCAAAAGAATGTTAAATTTGAATGGTGATGAATGTCACAGAGTTTTGAAAAGTTGAAAGCACGATTGATGAAGCACCAATTTTAGTACAGCCAGAGCGGGAAAAGAGTTCGTAATTTATAGTGATGCATCGTTGATGAGGCCTTGGATGTGTGTTGATGCAAGAGGGTAAAGTGGTAGCTTATGCTTGAGAGACGTTAAAACCGCATGAAAAGAATTATCCTACACATGATTTGGAATTGGCCGCTATTGTCTTTGCTTTGAAGATTTGGCGACATTATTTGTACGGTGAAAAATGCCGAATTTTTACCGATCACAAAAGTTTGAAGTATTTGATGAATCAAAAGGATCTGAATCATGACAATAAGATGGCTTGAATTATTAAAGGATTATGATCAAGTGATTGATTATCATCCAGGAAAAGCAAATATAGTTCTTTGATGCCTTGAGCGAGAAAATTTCTTTTACTTTAAGAACCATGAATACGGGATTAGCATTGTCCGATGATGGGTCAATCTTAGCAGAGATGAGAGCTAAACCGTTATTTCTCCGATTGATTTGTGATGCTCAAAAGAATGATAATGAGTTGCGGACCAAAAGAACTCAATGCGAATCGAGTTACGACTCAGATTTTCGAGTTGGACCAGACGATTGTTTAATGTTTCAAGACAGAATATGTGTGCTTAGAAAAATAATGAATTGATTGAGAAAATATTACATGAGGCGCACAATAGTCGCATTTATCGATTCACCCAGTAGCACAAAAATGTATAAAGATTTAAAGAAGTTGTATTGGTGGCGGTATGAAAAGGGACATTTCGAATTTGTAACCAAGTGTTTGATCTGTCAACAAGTAAAAGCCGAACATCAAGTGCCTTCAGGACTACTTCTTGGTAATGGTGCACGAGTGGAAATGGGACAAGATTACCATGGATTTTGTAACCGGTTTGCCTTTGACTCCTAAAAAGAAGGATACTGTCTGGGTAGTGGTTGATAGATTAACAAAATCAGCCCACTTTATACTAGTACGTACCGATTACTCACTTGATAAATTAGCCGAATTATATATTGCTGAAATTGTGAGGTTGCACGGGTACCTATGTCTATAATATCGGATAGAGATCCGAGATTTACCTCGAGATTTTGGAAAAAGTTACAAGAAGCTTTGGGTACAAAATTGAACTTTAGTACCGCGTTCCATCCACAAACAGATGGTCAATCGGAAAGAGTAATCCAGGTACTCGAAGATATGCTTAGATCTTTGTGTTTTAGAATTTGGAGGTAGTTTGGAGAAATATCTATCTTTAATTGAGTTTGCCTACAATATGATTATCAGTCAAGTATACAAATGGCACCGTCACGAAGCCTTGTATGGTCGTAAGTGTCGGACTCCTTTATATTGGGTGAACTCGGTGAGAAGCAGATTCACGGAGTTGATCTAGTTAAAGAAACCGAAGAGAAAATAAAAGTAATTCGGGATTGCTTGAAAGTCGCTTCGAGATCGACAAAAGTCATATGCGCAGACTTGAAAAGAAAAGAGATTGAATTTCAAGTGGGTGATAAAGTGTTCTTGAAGGTGTCACCATGGAAAAAGATTCTGAGATTTAGTCGAAAAGGCAAGTTGAGTCCGCGTTTTATTGGGCCGTACGAGATTACCGAGAGAATTGGACCAGTGGCATATCGGTTGGCCTTACCGGCAGAGTTAGAGAGAATTCATAACGTGTTTCACATATCAATGTTACGACGTTATCGTTCTGATCCTTCACATGTGATCTTCCCAACAGAAATTGAGATTCGATCGGATATGACCTATGAGGAGGAACCAATAAAGATTTTGGCTCGAGAAATTAAACAGTTAAGAAATAAAAGTATAGCCTTAGTGAAAGTATTGTGGCACAGACATGGAATAGAGGAAGCTACGTGGGAACCTGAGGAAGCTATGAGGAAATAGTACCCAAACCTCTTTACCGGTAAGATTTTCGGGGACGAAAATCTCTAAAGGGGGGAGAATTGTGACAACCCGAATTAGGGCCTAATCGGAATAGTGGTTTCGTGACCACAAATTCGAGATAGACATAATTGTTTTATAATTATTTTGGGGTTTATGATATGATTGCATGATTGTGTGAAAATTTCGTGATGAAATTCTATGCCTAAAGTGCTTAAATTGAAAATAGGGATTAAATCGAATAAGTTGCAAAATTTACATTTTAGAAGTTTTTAGTATGAATCTGCTTTAAAACATAAATTAGGAGGTCTTAAATAGCAATTTGACCAATTTTAAGTTCATAGACAAAATTAGGACATGGAAGGAATTTTTGAAAGTTTAGTAAGGAGGGGCATTTTGGTCATTTGCATATTAAATGAAATAAAATGGGAAAAATAACACAAAATTTGTTATCATCTTCATTAGTTGCTGCCGAAAATTGCTCTCCTCCATAGCTAGGGTTTCTTCAATTTTGAAGCTCCATAGTAAGTGATTTCAAGCCCCGTTTTTAATGTTCTTTACGTTTTTGGATTCCCGGTAGCTCGATTAAGCTTATGCTAACAATAATTCAACCTAGGGTTCATATTTGGAAAAATACCCATAGGTGAAATTTGTGTATTTTGATGTTTTATGATAGAATATGAGGTTTTAAATTATGTTAGACAACTTGTGCTACTCGGTTTTAAGTGAAAACGAGTAAAACAGCATAATCGGTAAAAATACCTATTGTTCACAACTATGTGTTAGAGTGAGAATTTGATGTGGTCATAGAAGATAAAAATGTTCAGCATGTCATAAAACATAAGAATAAGGGCTGAAATTAAATTCCCGAGCCTAAGGGCAAAATTGTAATTTTGTAAAGTTAGGGGCAAAAATGTAATTTTTCCATAATGTGATCTTTGGATTGAAATAAATAGTATGAGTGCTAAATGAGCTAAATGTGTTGTTATAGATCAAGAAAGGCGTGGAATTGACCTCGAACGAGGGAAGGAAAAAGTTTTGGACTAAATCGCAAAATTTCCACATTTTGCACCGAGGTAAGTTTGTATGTAAATATTATATTATTTTCATTTACATTCCTATATATTTCAGCCTATTATATGAATATACTAGCTGATGTTAAAATATAAATCGACTATTGGAAGAATAGAAATAAATAATAGAGAGGGATCCCGATTGAACATTCGGAGAGATCGAATAAAATAGAGGGAGCGTAGCTAGGTCATATGTATGATGATGAGTGCACATCATGTGTACAAGAAAGCTACGAAATACAATGTAGTAGCTAGGTCACATGTGTGATACGGGATGTATCCCATGTAGACAAGAGAGCTACGTAAGAGATAAATGTAGCTAGGTCATATGTGTGATACGGGATGTATCCCATGTAGACAAGAGAGCTACGTAATAGATAAATGTAGCTAGGTCGCATGCGTGATTCCAAGTGAAGGACACCATGTAGACAAGAAAGCTACGAGACAAATCGGCTAGGTCGCATGAGTGGTATTAAGTGTTCACCATGTGTACAAGAGAGCCGAACTAAATGAAGTATGATGGTGGGGCTGTGTGCTAAAACCATTAAATATCGAGGATTGATCCGAATTGTTCAACGGGATGGTTTTGTGGTGACGTTGTGGTTATGGACCTATACTTGTGATGAATGAATTGTGGTGAAAATGATTTGTGGCATATCTATATATGTAAGATAAAATGAGGTTAGCATAAAGAATGTGTGAAAGAGTGAAATTAGCATTAAAACTGTTTTGGATGGTAGCAGTGACGTGATTTTGAAAAATCACCAAAAATAGGAGGAACATAATTAGAGGTTGAATGAGATGTGAAATTAATGTTTAATGAGTCTACTTTCATATAAAAGAATCAGAACAAGCAAAGGAATTTTATATTTTGAGATATTTACAATTGTGTGTGACTTGCTCAGGATGAATGTGTGATCCCCTGTTTCAACTTTTAAAAATCATTAAAAATTGTACAAAGAAAATTAAGAAATATAGTTTACATGCCTAAATTCCTCATTAAGTCTAGTTTTAAATGAAACAAATTTCAGGGTTATCTGAATTGTGTACTGAGAGAAATTCAATTCGTAGTAAACAGAGGTCAGACTAGTCGAGCTGTGTAACAGGGGAAGCTTTAACTAATAAACTGTACTAATCGGCTGAACCAAAAATTCTAGAAAAAAATTAAAAAAAAGATTTATGAGTCTAGATTCAGGGAAATTTTACGGATTTTAATTTTGATATGATTTATTTAGTGAACATGACGCAGGGGGGGACAGCTTGATCAAATTGGGATAAACAATAAAAGTTAAAAAAAATATTATATAATTGAGTTATGTTGTAAACATGTTAGATTTCTTATTTGTTATTTATATACTTACTTACTAAGCTATATGCTTATCTTCTTTTCTTTTTTCTTGTCTTATAGAGTTACTAAGCCAGATCGGGAATTGAAGATCGTCGGAGACCCATCCACACTATCAATACTTTTTGGTACATTGTAAACACTATTTTGAAATATGGCATGTATAGCAGACTTGGTTATTTTGTTACATGTCATAAATGTCTAGGTTTAAATTACTACTTATAGTATCAAGCTAATCATTTTGTATGAAACCTTTGGAATTAGTTTGTATTGTTAATAGCAGATGTTATAATGATCAAATTGCACGCTATATTTTTGTTGGGTTTTATTTAATAGTATTTACTATGATTTGTTAATACCTCGTACCCTGTTCCGGCTACGGATACGGGTAAGGGGTGTTACAGTCTATCCCGA
Organism: Gossypium longicalyx; assembly: GCA_025698465.1. NCBI lineage: Eukaryota > Viridiplantae > Streptophyta > Magnoliopsida > Malvales > Malvaceae > Gossypium > Gossypium longicalyx. The sequence continues at coordinate 83,084,354 of CM046997.1, forward strand.
TTACAAGGTAAGTTCATATACAAATAAATGTCTTTAAATTGGATTATATATGTTTATTTGTCATTGAACTGCATTGAATATTGAATGATCAAATACGAGTAAGGATCGACAAGGTTACAATTTCTGAAAGTCCCATACGAACCTTAGGAATAGTGTAGGATACAAATGTCATGGCATTAGGATTATCGAGATGAGATTACGTGTAAGACCATGTCTGTGACATTGGCATCGTTATTTGATTTCGTGTAAGACCATAGCTGGGCTATCGGCACCGATATGTGATAATATGTAAGACCATATCTGAGATATGGCATTGTATGAGCTATATGTGATTTTCAAGTATCCTTAACGATTCCAAAAGGTTCAACGGGTAATGTCAAGACGAGAAAGAATGTGTGCTTGAATTAAGTTATACAGGTACGTACAAGATTTATATGAGTATTAAAAACAGAAGTATTTGTTGAATTTACATGTGTTCCTTGAATTGATATACAATGAGAAAGGTTTGTGAATTTATATGTGCTTATTCATAATTTGTCTTTATGATGGGAACAATGTTGTTTCACAAGATAATTTATTTGTTTATGGCTTACTAAGCTTTTTAAGCTTACTTTGTGTGTTCTTTCCCTGTTTTATAGATAATCGAAGCTAGCTCAGACTCGGGGATCATCAGGAAACATCGTCACACTATCGATCAACTTGTTACTACTTTTGATACTTTGTAAATATGGTGTATGGCATGTATAGGCTAGTGTTATGATGATATGTTTTGAGTAATGATATTAATCATGAGAGTTGACTTGTAAATGATGTAAATATTTGTGTGTATTTGGCCAATTAGGTTGGCTTAATTTATGAGTTTGGTAAGTGATATGTGATGTATAAATTGCCTTGTGTTTTGGCATGTTTGGTATGGCATGTTGTGACTTGGTTTTAAGATGATGAATTGGTGATTTTTTTGTTATAAATTGGTTGTTGAATGGAAGGAATTTTAAATGGCATGAAATGTATATAAAATAGCATGTTTGGCTGCCTATAAATGTATTAAAATGATACAAAATGATGTGGTTTAGGTATGCTTGAGTAAGGGTGAGAAATGTGGTTTAAACTAAGCCTAATTTCGTCCCACATGGTTGAGCACACGGGCGTGTGACTAGACCGTGTGCCTGTTGTAACTTGGTTAAAACAAGGTAGTGAGTTACACGGCTTAGACACACAGGCATATCTACTGGTCGTGTGTGGCACATAGGCTAACACATGGGTGTGTGGCCAACCGTGTGACCGAAGTCAGTATACCCTCCTAATTTCACACGGCCATGGCACATGGGCATGTCTCTGGCCGTGTGATACAAAATCAGTATGTATGCCCTGTTTCTGCACGGCCTGTGACATGGGTGTGTTCGTGGCTGTATGAGGCACACCATCTGTTCACACAGGCGTGTGATCTCTGTATGCATGAAAAATTTCTAATTTTTTTCAAAGTTTACAAATGTTATCAGTTTAGTCCCAAATCTCTTCCAAGCATGTTTTAAGGTCTCGTAAAGCCTTGTAAGGGACAATGTGATTATGTTTGATCGATGTTTATGTGATAATGGATTCATGTATGAGAAATGTATGATATGTGCTATAAGTTGTTTGTAATGCCTCATAATCTTATTCTAGTGATGGATACGGGTTAGGGGTGTTACATAGTCGATGCACATCCACATGCTCCTATCCTTCTTTTTCATGAACGACACTGGCAAACCTCGAGGTGATATGATTGGTCATATGAAAACTTTGTCCAGTACCTCTTGGAGTTGCACTTTCAGTTCCTTAAGCTCCTTGGGTGTCGTGCGATACGATGTAATAGACATTGGCAAACTGTAACAACCCGATTTTAGCTAAAACGAAATAGTAGTTTTAGAACCCCAAATCTGAGGTCAAAAACATATTTTAATATTATTTTTAGTGTTTATGACATGTGATTAGATATGTGTGAATGTTTCATATTTTAATTTTATCGATTAAATAGTTAATTTGATAAAAAGATCTAATCGCGTAAAATAAAAAAGTTGCATTCTATAGGTTAAAAGTATTTGATTGTTATTAGATTAAAAAGTGGAAGTCCTTATTTTGAAATTAAACCTATGATAGTGGAAATTTACTATCCATTATGTGTTTTTAAATGATTTTGAATAAGGTCATTTTGGTAATTAGCTAAATAAATCATAATTTAACAAAACCAAAGCTAAAATTATGTTCATCTCTTCCATTTTCAATCGAAAATAAAGAAGAAAAGAGAGCTTTAAAGCATTCTAGGGTTCGACACCTTTAATCCTTGATTAAGGTATGATTTTTGATCCATTCTTGATGATTTCTACGTTTTTGTGATCGTTGCTTTGAGTACTAGCTAGCCCGTGCCCTAATTTTAGAGTTTGTTGGTGATTTTGTAAAATGCCTTGATGAATACATGAGTTTCGTGATAGTTGATGATGAAAAATGATAGATAAATGATAGATTTTCATGTTTTATCAAGTGATTTTTGAAGAAAATATAAGTTAGGGATTAAATTGTGATATTGTAATATCCCGAATTAGGGCCTAATCGGAATAGTGGTTTCGTGACTACAAAATCCGAGATAGAAATAATTATTTTATAATTATTTTGATGTTTATGGTATGATTGCATGATTGTGTGAAATTTTCGTGATGAAATCCTATGCCTAAAGTGCTTAAATTGAAATTAGGGACTAAATCGAATAATTTGCAAAACTTGCATTCTAGAAGTTTCTAGTATGAAATTGCTTTGAAATATTAATTAGGGGGTCTTAAATAGCAATTTTACCAATCTCTAAGTTTATGGACAAAAATTGGACATGGATGGAATTTTTGGAAAGTTTAGTAGTAAGGGCATTTTGGTCATTTAGGGGTAAAATGAATTAAAATACAAAATTAAAAGCCAATTTTGCTCATCTTCAACCCCATGGACGAATATAGCAAGGAGAAACCATGGCTAGGGTTTTTCAAGCTTCCAAGCTCGATCGTAAGTCCATTCTAGCCCCGTTTTTCAAGTTCTTTACGTTTTTGGAGTCCCGGTAGCTCAATTAAGCTTATGCTAGCAATAATTTAACCTAGGGTTTATATTTGGAAAAATACCCATAGGTGAAATTTGTGTATTTTGGTGTTTTATGATAGAATATGAGGTTTTAAATTATGTTAGACAGCTTGTGCTACTCGGTTTTAAGTGAAAACGAGCTAAAGGGCTTAATCGGTAAAAATACCTAATAGTCATAAGTACATGTTAGAGTGAGAATTTGATGTTTCCATAGAAGGGAAAAATGATCAGCATGTCAAAAAACATAAGAAAACAGGCTGAAGTTTAATTTACGAGCTTTGGGGCAAAAGTGTAAATATGCAAAAGTTTAGGGGCAAAATTGTAATTTTTCTAAATTATGATTTTGGGTCAATTTGAATAATGTGAGTCCTAATTAGACTATATTTTAAATGATAGAGCAAGGAAAACTAAAATTCGGGCTAAAATGGGGAAAATACCAAGTTGTGGACGAAATAGTAAAAGTAGCCATTTTCGCATACGAGGTAAGTTCATATGTAAATGTTGGTAACATAGTTATTATTTTAAATGTTTTTATGTTATTTAAATGATATGATAATTATTATGAAATATTATACTCGTGATAATTGTTTGATAATATGTCAAATTATGTGATATACTTGGAAAATGTGAAATACTACCGAGTATCGGTATCGGCATTCCGTAGAAGATGGTTGAGACACATGATTGGGAAAAAGGTCCCGTTGAACCTTAGGAATGGATTAGGATACAAGTGACATGTCACTGGGATACTTGGGCATCCGAACTCGTTGAGTTGAGTCCGAGTTCGTGAGATGTAACTAGGCATCCGAGCTCGTTGAGTTGGGTCCGAGTTCACTTACGGATGCGAACGCCCGAGCTCGTTGAGTTGAGTTCGAGTTCGCTTATGGGCGGGTTACATAGTAGCTTGGCTACATATGTGGCACTTGTGTGCAAACTTTCCATGTATCCGAATTATATTCCGAAGTGTTCAACGGGTAAAGTTCTACTCAAATGGAGGAATACTCAAGATGAAAGGGACGTATTGGTAAGTGTTGTGAAATGGATACTTTGAACAGGTATGTACTTAACCCTCGGGTTGAAAAATTGATATAACAACAATATGGTAAGATGATAAATGAAAATATGATATGAATGTCTTGGTGATGATTATGCAAATGATGTTTTATGTTCGCTTATATGGTTATGTTACTTGCTATTTGCATGTGAACTTACTAAGCATTTATGCTTACTCCCTCCTTTTCATTCCTTGTAGTGTTGACAAGCTAGCTCGGAAATCGGGAACGGTCGGAGGCACGCTCACACTATCCGTATACCATCTTGGCATAATGGCTTGTATATTTTGAGTATGGCATGTATAGCATTATAATCATTTTGTATATATGGTCTTATGATATGGTTATTGAGTAGTATAAAAATGCTTGGTAATGATTAGCCATTGGAATGGCTAATTATGATCATTTTGGTGTTATGTATGTCAAATTGCTAGTTAATCCATGAAAACCATGAAATAGGTAAAATTTACCATAAAATAGATTCAGACAGCAGTAGTGATGTGAATTTGAAAAATCATTAAAAATAGTAGAGATATAATTAGATGATGAATAAAATATTGAATTGAAGCATTATGAGTCTATTTTCATATGAAAGAAACGAAACAGGTATATGAGTTATATTTTATGAGATGTTTAAATTTTTGTGAAACAGGGCCAGAGCAATTTCTGGATCCCCTGTTCTGACTTTGGGAATTCACCATAAATTGTATAAAAATAATTAGAAGTCATAATTTATATGTACAGATTTCTTATTGAGTATAGTTTTAATAGAAACAAACTTCATAGTCATTGAAATTCTGTAAAGAGAGATATCTGATTCGTAATACACAGAGGTCAGAGCAGTCGAACCCTTAAACAGGGGAGACTTTAACTAATAAACTGTACTAATTGGCCAAGCCAAAAATTCTAGCAAAAAATTAGTAAATAGATATATGAGTCTAGTTTTAGGGAAAATTTATAGATTTGGATTTTGAGTTTTAGAACTCGAGATATGAATTTTTAAGCAACTGTAATGCAGTTAGCCAGCTTGTCTGGAATTTCTAAAATTAAATTGTTTGAGCTGTTTAAGCAATGAATTAAGTCTGTTAACACCTCGTGTTCGACTCCGGCAATGGTCTCGGGTACGGGGCATTACAGATATTGTAAATTGGGTGGTTGAAATGTGAAATAAATGATAAACTTGGGCTATTAAGGACCCATGTGAAATTCGGCTAGTTTAAATTGGGGTGAAATTATGTGAAATTTGTGTTTTGTGAATTGAGGACTTAGTTGTAAAAATTGTGAAATTCTAGGGATAAAAGTGTAAAAATGCCTTAAAGTGTGTTTTGGGTTGAATTGAGTAAATAAATGAATAAACAAGTTAATTTTGAATATATTTAGATCAAGAAAAAAAGAAATCGGATTTAGATCGAGGGAAATCGAAAATTATCGAGTAATCGATCTAATCTGTTCATCGTATATACGAGGTAAGTTCATATGCAAATAAATATCTTTAAATTGAATTATAAGTATTTATTTATCATTTAATTGTAACACCCCTAACCCGTATCCATCGTCAGATTAAGGTCCTGAGGTATTACTGAACAAAAGCACAACTCTGAACATTCACACAAGTCATATTCATATATGTAAACGAATATCCAATTAATTGTTAATCATTTATTTATTAATACATAATATAAAAAAAATACAAATCATATAATGAACATTGTAATGTTGTTGGAATAACTAGTAAACATCAATCATTTTAAATCATATCTCTATACATGTATAAATTAAATAAAAAAATCTAACACATGGCATTTTAGTCATTAACTTATACGGCATTAATAATCCATAAATGGTCAAATATATTTCAATAAACAAATAGAACTTATACACATTTTAACCATAATGAAATGGGACTATTGCCGAACATCAATAATGATGCTAATCAAGCTTAATTCACATACTAAAAGTATACTTAATCATTTATTTATAGTTAGCCATTTTATAACACAAGTAGCGACTTGAAATGCACCCATGCCAAAATGCATATACACAACTAGTCTTTTTATCACCAATTCAGACATTTAAACATTTCATAAAACCCATATACTCTTGAATATCACTTGTCTAATACGTATTATACCTTAGTTAGCTTAATAACCATTATTTACCTTGTGGCCGACGCATATAAACCAAACTCCTTAACATTACATATATTGGACATACTTTCTATATAAATCCAAACCAAGGTCAATTGTATACATAACCATGAGCATTAAAATCAATCGTATTCATTATCTCATTTTAACAAAGCATATCAACTAACTTCACACATATTTATATATATAAATACCATAGCCGAATGAACTAGTATACTTACGAACAGGTATATTTATTTGTACCATGACTGATACATCATATACTTAGATATATAAATGCAAAAGCCAAATCATCAATCAATTTATTCAATACATAAATCAAACATCACACCAAATATACTTGTCAACCAAATTTAACTATTACCATCATCATAAGTCATAACTAATTCATATTAACTAAGAGTGACACAACAACATAATTCATACCATATGTATACCATGTCCGACCCTTTCAAACCACAACCAAATCATCAAGCAACTTCCATGTACAAAGGCACATATCACATATACTTCTATCCATGGATAACTTTAGCCGAACCATTCACATGCACATCCTAAGTCATCAACCATTTTTAAAGCATATAGTACCTAACACAAATATTATACATTCATAGCACATATCCTCATGACTAAAATGAACACAAACCATACCTAGCATAATCGAATTCAAACATAAAAGATTAGCCATTTTCGCATGGCTTAGATTACACACAACCAAAATCCAACATTTCAAAATGTAATCTAGCCTATACATGTCATAGGTCCGAATATTCAACTTATAAATATCAAAGACAGTCGATAGTGTGATAAGCTTCTCTGGCAATTCTCGAGCTCGTAACTTGAATCCAAAATCTATAAAATACAAAACGAACATACACACACAAAGTAAGCTTTTATAGCTTAGTAAGCCATAAGCAAATAAACCATTCAAAGACATAATCCATACATTTAAATTATATCAAATTATACTATCATATTCAAATTAAACTTCAATCTTATGATTTAACATTTATCTTATACTTTCACATATAACTTATTTATGGTTGTATACATATATATATTATCAAAGCATCTTTCGATTTCAAAGCTCAACATGTATACACATAAACATATACTCATGAATTAAAATATATTTTCTTATGCATAAGCATAGCAATGACCGAATGAACACTAATATATATATGGATACATTAAAAAACTATCATTCAATGGCTAAGCGAAAACATCTTTATCATACCAAATACATGTACATTTATATGCATATACCCGTAAGTCAAAGTATAACAATCACACATATATGTATTTATCCGAACATACCACCAATTGCACATATTCAAAAATCATTTCAGTAATACTCTTATTATTTATTCACAAGGCCGAATACAATTTTCACATTCACTTGCATTCTTCCTTTACTTCAAATATGAGTTGCAACAAATATTAAGTAACTTACTTACCTTGTTCAAGTAGGTGATAATCCAATTCATACTTGATCACTTTAGCTCATTTTGCACATTCGATCACAACTTATTGATGCCTGATGAACCATTCGGAATTGGATAGGACACTCAGATAATCACACATATTGTACAATGCCAACGTCCCAGACGTGGTCTTACATGTAATCACATATCGATGCCACTGTCCCAGACAGGGTTTTACTTGCACACATATATCGGAATCACATATCGATGCCAACGTATAAAACGTGGACTTACTCGCACACATATATCGGAGTCACATATTGATGCCAATGTATAAAATGTGGACTTACTCGCACACATATATTAGAGTCACATATCGATGCCATGGTCTTACTCGCACATCACATATCGAAATCACATATCGATGCCAACGTATTAAACGTGGTCTTACTCGCACACATATATAGGAATCACACATCGATGCCATGGTCTTACTCACACATCACATATCAGAATTCACATGTCGATGCCTCATATACATCTTTGTATCAACTTTAAATTGTTCAGAGCATACATATGTTCATTAACAAAATTATCATTTACTACCAAGATCACAATATCATCATATAATCAAATATACATATATATATCCATGCTTCATACTTTAACATCACATACATAAACATATCTTATTTAGCCGAATATAAACTTGCAATTTATATACAAATAATCAATATTTTAATATGTATAGCTCATGTCACCACTTTCAATACTAGAACTCATTAATTACTTTATCATCAAACGTAAATTATTTTTATTACTCAATGCCGATTCATAATTTACTTCATATTATTACAAAAATTTATTGATAACATATATATTAAGATTTAACCACATCTATTTGCTTATAAACTTACCTCAGACGATATAAAATAGAATGGGACGGCTAGTTGATAACTTTCGTTTTCCCCCGATCCAAATTCGATTCCTTTAGTTCTTGATCTAAACATATTTAAATTAAACTCATTCAAACATATTTTCATTCAATATAGTCCAAAAACACATAAATGGGTAAATTACCATTTTACCCCTGACATTTACACTCTTTACAATTTAGTCCCTATTGCACAAAACACAAAATATACAAAATTTCAGCACACCCATGTTGGGCTGAATTTTACCCACTCTCATAAAAATCCATATATTTCATTTATTTCACATTTTAGTCCCTCAAATTAGTATTTTTTCAATTTAGTCCTAATTACTCAGAATCATCAAAAACTCCAATACAAAACATGTTAATCTAAAACATATCTTTCATATTTCATCATCAAACAACAAAAATCACAAGCTCTCAACAATGGCAAAACTCAAAACATTCATTTAAATTAAAAATTCAAGCATAGGTTTTGTAGTACTCGAAGCAACGATCTCAAAAACGTAGAAATTATCAAAAACTGATTAAAAACGAACCTTGAATCAAGCTTAGAAGGTGGCTGAATATTTGCAAGCTTCAAAACCCATTTTATTTTCTTTTGTTTTGGCAAGAACATGATATAAACACTAAATGGCTTTTTTTTATGTTATAATATAACATATATTACTTAATGTTTAATTTACATTTTTAACCTTAATAAAATAATATGAAAACTATATAATATATTCCTAATGTCATCCATCATTTGGTAAATGGCATAATTGCAACATAAAACCTCCATATTAAAAGAACAACAACAATTTGGCCCTTTTATTAACCATCAAATTTTCATTTTACGCGATTAAGTCCTCTTATTTAATCGGGCATTCAAACGACGAAATTAAATCACGAAAATTTCACAAATATTAATTCACACATAATAAACACAAAAATTAATTTTAAAATATTTTTCTGACTCAGATTCATGGTCCCCAAACCACCGTTTCGACTAGGGTCTAAATCGGGTTGTTACATGAATTGTATTGAATACCGAATGATCGAATACGAGCAAGAATTGATAGGTTTATGACATTCGAAAGACCCTACGAATGTTAGGAATAGTATAGGATACAAATGTCATGACATTAGTTTACCGAGATGTGGTTACGTGTAAGACCATGTCTGGGACATTGGCATCGTTATATGATTTTGTATAAGACCCTGTCTGGGATAGTGGCATCGATATGTGATAACATGTGAGACCATATCCAGGATATGTCATTGTACGAGCTATATGGCATTTTCAAGTACCCTTAACGATTCCAAATGGTTCAACTGGCAAAGTCAAGACGAGAAAGAATGTGTAAAAAAAATTAAATGAAACAGGTACGTATGAAATCCTTATGTGTATTGAAAGGAAAGGTAAGTGATGAGTTTAGATGTGGTTGTGTATATTAAATGAGAAAGATGGATACTTATGTATATTTTTTAGCCATGCTTGTATAATTGAATTGAAATATAATTGTTTCATATGGTGATTTTATTTGTATATGGCTTACTAAGCTTTTAAAGCTTACTTTGTGTGTGTTCTTTCCCTGTTTTATAGATAATCGAAGCTAGCTCGGACTCAGGGATCATCGGGAAATGTCATCACACTATTGATCACTTAGTTGGTACTTTTGAAGCTTTGTAAATATGGTATATGGCATCTATAGGCTAGTGTCATTATGGTATATTTTGAGTTTTGGATTTAGCCATGTGAGGTGGCTTGAAAATAATGTTAATGATGGAATGCTATTTAGCTTATAGTATGAATTGCAATATGGTATGTGATGTATATATGTATTGCTTGTGAATTCGTAATCTTGGTATGGTTTTGAAATGTAGAAATGACTAGTTGTTGATAGTGTATACTGGCATGATTGGAAATGATGTTTTTGGTTGGCTAAATGGTTGATATTTGGATGTCATATTGTTTTGAAAAGATTGATGAATTGGTATATGATTTAGTAAGTAATGAATGATGAATCATGTGGAGTTGGTATACTTTTGAGCTAGTTTATGGTCATTTTTGGTTGCCTATTATATGTGAAAATCATGCCAAATGAATGCTTTTAGGTACATGAAAGATAGGTGGGAAAAATGGCTTAAATCAAGCCTATTCCTCAACAAGTCCCAGTTGTGCCACAAGTGATAGATCCAATTCGATTGAGTAAGCCACCTGTTGATAAGATTCGTAAATATGGGGCTGAAGAGTTTTGGGCTAATGTGGATGATGCTAAACGAGCTGGGTTCTTGCTCGATAATACAATTCGAGTGTTCGATGAGTTATCTTGTACACTTGATGAATGTATCGAATGTGCTGTATCATTGTTAAGAGACACAGCGTATCACTAGTGGAATACATTAGTATCGGTGGTTCCAAAAGAACGGGCTACTTGGGAGTTTTTCCAAATCAAATTTCAAAAGAAATATAATAGCCAGAGATTCATTGATCAGAAACGTAAAGAGTTTCTCGAGCTGAAACAGGGCTGTATGTCTGTTACCGAATATGAGCGAGAATTTGTAAGATTGAACAGATACGCTCGAGAATGTGTTTTAACTGAAGCTATTATGTGCAAGAGATTTGAGGATGGTTAAAATGGAGACATCAAGCTATTAGTTGGGATTCTAGAAATCAAAGAGTTTGTGATACTTGTTAAACAGGATGTAAAGCTGAAGAATTCAGAAAAGAAAAGAGAAAAGCTGACTTTGAAGTTAGAGACTCCAGAAAGAGATCGATGAGTAAATCTTATCAGTCTATATCAAAGAAATTTTGAGACTCGTTGAATCGTTCCAATGCATCGATGAGATATTCAAGCAGGGATCGTGAAAAGCAACCTGTGAGTTCTAAAGCTCAAGCTACATCTATTGCTAGTGTTGGCAGTGTGAGACAAAATGGACTCGAGTGTAGGCATTGTGGAAAAAGGCATATCAGTGATTGTAGATTGAATGATCAGACCTATTTTAAATTTGGACCATTAGATCATTTCATTCGTAACTGGCCTGAGTTGGCTGAGCAAGATATAGTACAAAACAAGAGGCCGTGTAGCACTGCAGTTAGAGGTAGACCACCCAGAAACACGAGAAATATGCGTGGTAGCTAGAGAGTGACTAAAGATTCTACTGTGAGGTTAGAGGCCAGAGCATATGCACGAGCCTACGTTATTTGCACTCACGAAGTAGCGTCATCTCACCGGTACTTTTACTCTTTATGACACTAATGTGGTTGTATTGATAGATCCAGGATCAAATCATTCATATATATGTGTTAATTTAGTATCCAGTAAGACTTTGCCTGTAGAGTCTACTAAATTTGTGATTAGAGTATCGAACCCCTTAGGCAAGTGTGTTTTGGTTGATAAAGTGTGCAAGAACTATCCATTGATGATTTGGGATTTTTATTTTTCGGTTGATCTGATGTTGTTGCCATTTGATGAATTTGATATAATTCTGGGTATGGATTGGCTAACGCTATATGATGTTATAGTAAACTGTAAACGAAAGACGATTGATTTGAGATGTCAAAATAATGAGATTATCTGGATTGTGTCAGATGATTTGAATGGTTTACCTATAGTGATTTCATTGATGTTAGCTCAAAAATATATAAGAAAGCGTTGCGAAGATTATTTTGCTTACGTGTTTGATATGAAAGTGACTGAAAAAATATCGAATCAGTGCCAGTTGTGTGTGAGTATCCGGATATGTTTCCTGAAGAGTTACCGGGTTTACCACCAATCTGAGAGGTTGAGTTTGGCATTGAGTTAGTGTCAGGAACTACACTAATATCGATAGTTTTGTAGAGAATGGCTCCGACAGAGTTAAAGAATTGAAATCTCAGTTCCAAGAGTTGATCGATAGAGGATTTTCACGACCTAGTTTCTTGCCCTGGGGTGCTCCTGTATTGTTTGTGAAAAAGAAAGATGGCATGATGAGAATCTGTATAGACTACCAATAGCTCAACAAAGTGACAATTAAGAATAAGTATCCTCTGCCCAGAATGGATGATTTGTTTGATCAATTTAAAGGGGCTATGGTGTTTTCAAAAATAGATTTGAGATGGGCTATTACCAGTTGCGAGTTAAAGACTCTGATGTGCTAAAGACTACATTTAGAATGAGATATCGTCACAATGAATTTTTAGTTATGCCTTTCAGACTAACGAATGCACTTGCTGTCTTTATGGACTTAATGAACCAGATTTTCAGACCGTATCTAGATTGATTTGTCATTGTATTCATTGATGACATTTTGATTTACTCACATGATGAATTCGAGCATGTCAAGCATCTAAGAATTGTACTACAGACTCTGCCAGATAAGCAGTTATTTGCAAAGTTCAACAAATGTGAATTCTGGTTGCGTGAGCTTGGTTTTCTAGGGCATATTGTGTCAGCATCAGGTATTCGAGTCAATTCGAGTAAGATTTCTACAATAATGGATTGGAAGCCTCTGATAAATGTATATGAAGTCCGTAGCTTCCTGGGACTCACCGGCTATTATAGACGATTTGTGAAAGGCTTTTCGATGATTGCGACTCCGATGATGAAATTTCTTCAAAAAGATGTTAAGTTTGAATGGTCAAATAAATATCAGAAAAGTTTTGATCAGTTGAAAGCTTTATTGACAGAGGCACCAATGTTAGTTCAATCTGAATTGGGTAAAGAGTTTCTAGTGTTTAGTGATGCATCGTTGAATGGTCTGGATTGTGTTTTGATGCAGGAAGGCAAAGTTATAGCTTGTGCCTCGAGACAGTTGGAACAATATAAAAAGAATTACCTGACGCACGATTTGGAGTTAGCAGCTATTGTGTTCGCGTTGAAAATTTTGCGTTACCATTTGTTTGGTGAGAAATGCCACATCTATACTGATCATAAAATTCTGAAGTATTTGATGACTCAGAAAGATCAGAACTTACGACAACGAAGATGGCTTGAACTGTTAAAAGATTACGAGTTAGTGATTGATTATCATCCAGGAAAAGCTAATGTCGTTGCTAATGCTTTGTGCCAAAAATCCCTATTTGCTCTACGTGCAATGAACACTCAAATAGCTTGGTACAATGATAGTTTGATTGTGGCCGAGATGAAAGTGAGACCATTATTTTTATAGCAGATTTGCGAAGCTCAGAAAGTCAATAATGAAATGTTAGCAAAACGAGCTCAATGTGATTGAAACCCTGATTCAAAGTTTCAAGTTAATTCCGATGAATGTTTAAGATTCAGAGGTCAAATATGTGTTCTGAGAAATTCAGAGTTGATTCAGATGATTTTGAATGAAGCACATAGTAGTCGTTTATCTATTCATCTGGGAAACGAAAATGTATAATGACTTAAAATAGCTGTATTGGTAGCACGACATGAAAAGAGATATCTCCAAGTTTGTTTCAAAATGTTTAATCTATCAGCAAGTTAAAGATGAGCATCAGGTACCACCGGGTTTATTACAGCCAATCATGATACCCAAGTGGACATAGGATAAATTGACTATGGATTTTGTATCGGGCTTACCCCTATCTCTGAGAAAGAAAGATGCAACATGGGTTATTGTTGACCGGTTGACGAAATCAGCTCATTTCATTCCTGTACGTACAGATTTCTCGCTTGATAAGTTAGCTGAGTTATATATCTCCGAGGTTGTGAGATTGCACGGGGTATGTAACAGCCCGATTTAGCTAAATAGGAACAGTGGTTTTGGAACCACAAATCTGAAGTTGTAAAATTATTTTAATATTAATTTTGGTGTTTACAGTATGTGAATTAATATGTGTGAAAGTTTAGTATGAAAATTTTATCGTTTGTGTGCTCAATTTGCTAAAAGGACTTAATCGCGTAAAATGAAAAAGTGACTTGCTAATTGTTAAAGTGCTATATTACTATGAATTTTATTATGTAGGGCCCTTATGTTGTAATTTAGTCATTGAACATTAGTATGGATGGTAATGGACTTAAATGTTATGATTATTATGATTTTAAGACTCGATATTAGATTAAGTTACGAGCATTTATGTGATTGAATTTTGAGTTGTGAAATGTAATGATTATCTATTTGAACAGTGATATGACCGGTAATGCCTCGCAACCTTAATCCAACGACAGATACGGGTTAGTGGTGTTACATTTGATTGGTACCAGAGCTACGGTTTAGTCGGTTCTAGGACTAATGTAGCGCGTATGAGTCTAGCTATACATGCCATATTTATAAACTGTGATAGTGTGATGATTCCTGACAATTAAAATGTGTTTTTGTATAATAAATGGATCCCGATCGAGCCGTAGCAGATGATATGGAAAGTAATGCACCCGCTCCTACTCAAGGGGCAATGCAATCTGATTTTAGACCTATTACGAGTAGCCACGAGGTAGAAGCTAAACAAGCCTTCTTCCAGATGATGAACGAATGGTTCACACAATATATCCGTACAAATCTGGCTGCTCAACAACCTCCACCCCCACCTAAATCCTCCTTAGATACCTGTAGTACCTCAATTTATTGATCCGATGAGATTAAATAGGCCCCCGGTTGATAAAATCAGAAAACAAGGGGCTGAAGAATTTAGAGCCACTGTTAATGACAATGCTGAGCAAGCTAAATTTTGTCTTGATAATACTATTGGTGTGTTTGATGAGCTATCTTGTACTCCTGACGAGTGTATTAAATGTGCTGTATCTTTGCTTCGAGATTCTGCATATCATTGGTGGAATACACTAGTATCGGTGGTTTTGAAAGAGTGGGTTATCTGAGAGTTCTTTCAGACTGAATTCTAGAAGAAATATATCAGCCAGAGATTTATAGATCAAAAACGAAAAGAATTCCTTGAGTTAAAATAGGGTTGCATGATAATGACAGAATGCGAACAAGAATTTGTGAGACTCATCAGATATGCCCGGGAATATGTATCAATTGAAGCAATAATGTGTAAAAGATTTGAAGATGGGTTGAATGAAGACACTAAACTGCTAGTTGGTATTCTAGAAATAAAAGAGTTCGTTGTACTAGTCAAGCGAGCCTGCAAAGCTGAAGAGCTGGGAAAGAGAAAAGAAAGGCTAACTTTGAAGCTAGAGATTCACGAAAAAGATCATTGAGTAAGTCATTTCAGTCGGCATCAAAGAATGTCTCAGATGACTTTAGCTATCCAAAGGCTACTACGGGCTATTCTAGACGTGACTGAGACAGACCACGTGTGAGCTTGAGAGCTCCT
Organism: Gossypium longicalyx; assembly: GCA_025698465.1. Taxonomy (NCBI): domain Eukaryota; kingdom Viridiplantae; phylum Streptophyta; class Magnoliopsida; order Malvales; family Malvaceae; genus Gossypium; species Gossypium longicalyx. The sequence goes on from CM046997.1 coordinate 83,100,232, forward strand.
TTAGTAGCTAGTGTTGGTAACATCCGATCGAACCAACCTGAGTGCAAACATTGCGGTAAACGGCATCCTAGCAATTGTAGATTGAATGATCGGGCTTGTTTTAAATGCAGATCAATAGATGATTTTATTCGTGAATACCCTAAGTTAGCAGAGCAAAACATAGTGCAGAATATGAGATCGAGCAACATGTCAGCTCGAGGTAGACCACCAAGAAGCACAGGTAATGTCAGTGGCAGCCACAGGGTAACTAAAGACACAACTGTTAGATCTGAGGCTTACGCACCTACCAGAGCTTATGCTATTCGAGCTCGCAAATAGGCTTCGTCTCTAGATGTTATTACCGTACTTTCACTTTCTATGATACTACTGTAATTGCATTGATAAATCTGGGATTGACTCATTCTTATGTATGTGAAACTTTAGTATGGAGTAAGACTTTGCCTGTAGAGTCTACTAAATTTGTGATTAGAGTATCGAGCCCCTTAGGCAGATGTGTTTTGGTTGATAAAGTATGCAAGAACTGTCCATTGATGATTCGAGATTCCTATTTTTCGGCCGATCCAATGTTGTTGCCATTCGACAAATTTGATATAATTCTAGGTATGGATTGGCTAACGTTACATGATGCAGTTGTGAATTGTAAACAGAAGACTATTAATTTGCGATATCAGAATGATGAGATTATTCGGATTGAGTCTAATGATCTGAATGGTTTACTGGTAGTGATATCTTCGATATTAGCTCAGAAATATGTGAAAAAGGGTTGTGAAACTTACTTTGCCTATGTACTTGATTCTAAAGTGATCGAAAAGAAGATTGAATCAGTACCAGTCCTATACGAGTATTTGGATGTGTTTCTTGAAGAATTACTAGGTTTGCCACCGATCCGAGAGGTAGAGTTTGGCATTGAGTTAGTGCCTGGGACAACTCCGATTTCGATAGCTCTGTATAGAATGGTGCCGACCGAATTAAAAGATTTGAAAGCCCAGTTGCAAAATTTGACAGATAAAGGTTTCACACGACCGAGTTTTTCTCCCTAGGGTGCACCGGTTTTGTTTGTGAAAAAGAAAGACAAAACTATGAGAATGTGCATCGATTACCGATAGCTTAATAAAGTAACTATAAAGAATAAATGTCCTCTGCCACGAATTGATGATTTTTTCGATCAGCTGAAAGGGGCTACAGTGTTTTCTAAGATAGATTTGAGATCAGGTTACTATCAGCTGCGAGTTAAAGACTCAGATGTGCCGAAAACTGCTTCCTGAATGAGGTACGGACATTATGAGTTTGTAGTTATGCCTTTTGGACTAACAAATGCACCTGCTACTTTTATGGATTTAATAAATCGAATCTTTAGACAGTATTTGGATCAATTTGTGGTTCTGTTTATAGATGATATCTTGCTATATTCTCACAATGAATCTGAGCATCCCGAACATCTGAGAATAGTGCTACAGACTTTGCGTGATAAGCAATTGTCAGTAAATGTGAGTTCTGGTTACGAGAAGTCAATTTTTTGGGACATGTTGTATCAGCTTCGGGTATTAGAATTGATCCGAGCAAAATTTTTTCAATTCTTGATTGTAAGCCTCTGAGAAATGTATCTGAAGTCCAAAGCTTTCTAGGACTCGCTGGTTATTACAGATGATTCGTAAAAGGCTTTTCAGTGATTGCAACCCCGATGACGAGACTACTTTAGAAAGATGTTAAGTTTGAGTGGTCAGAAAAGTGCCAGAAAAGTTTCGATCAGTTGAAATCTTTATTAAGAAAAGCTTCAGTGCTAGTTTAGCCAGAGTCGGGAAAGGAATTTGTAATCTATAGTGATGCATCATTGAATGGACTGGGATGTGTTTTGATGCAGGAAGGCAAAGTCATAGCTTATGCCTCTAGACAGGTAAAGCCGCATGAAAAGAATTATCTGACGCACGATCTGGAATTGGCAGGGATTGTGTTTGTGTTGAAGATTTGGTGCCACTATCTGTTCGATGAGAAATGTCACATTTATTTCGATCACAAAAGCTTAAAATATTTGATGACTCAGAAAGACCTAAATTTACGACAGCAAAGATGGTTAGAATTGTTAAAAGATTATGAATTAGTGATTAACTACCATCCGGGAAAGGCCAATGTTGTTGTTGATGCTTTAAGCTGAAAATCTCTATGCATATGGCTCTATCTGATGATGGGTCGACTGTAGCTGAGTTGAAAGCGAGACCACTATTTATGCAATAGATTTGCGAAGCTCAGAAAGCTGATAATGAATTTCTAGCAAAACGAGCTCAATGTGATTTGAATAATGATTCAGAATTTCGAATTGATGTTGAGGATTGTTTGAGGTTCAGAGGCCAAATATGTATTACGAGAAATTCAGAATTTATTTAGATGATTTTAAATTAAGCTCACAATAGTCGATTATCTGTTCACCCGAGAAGTATGAAAATGTATAACGATTTGAAACAACTTTATTTGTGGCCTGGAATGAAGCATGATATCTTAGAATTTGTTTTAAAATGTCTAATCTGACAGCAAGTCAAAGCTGAGCATCAGGTACCGTCTCGGTTACTGTAGCCGATTATGATTCCTGAGTGGAAATAGAACAGAATCACGATGGATTTTGTATCGAGTTTGCCTCTGTCATCGAGTAAGAAAGATGCAATCTGGGTACTTATTGATAGATTAACTAAATCAACTCATTTCATTCCGGTACGCACGAATTATTCACTTGATAAGCTTGCTAAGTTGTACATCTCTCAGATTGTGAGATTGCACGAAGTACCTATTTCTACTATTTCTGATAGAGATTCAAGGTTCACATCGCGGTTTTGGAAGAAACTGCAAGATACATTAGGTGTAAAACTACATTTCAATACTGCTTTTCATCTGCAGTCAGATGGTCAATCCGAGCGGATTATTCAGATACTCGAGGATTTGTTGAGATGTTGTATTCTTGAGTTTGAAGGTATGTGAGAACGATATTTTCCACTAATTGAATTTGCATACAAAAATAGTTTTCAATCGAGTATCAAAATGGCACGTTATAAAGCTTTGTATGGTCACAAATGTCGAATACCTTTGTATTGGACTGAGCTCAGTGAGAATAAAATACACGGGGTCGATTTGATCAAAGAGACTGAACAGAAAGTAAAAGTGATTCGTGAAAGCCAAAAGCAGTGTCAGGTCATCAGAAATCATACGCAGACTTGAAAAGGAAAGATATCGAGTTTCCAATCGAGGATAAAGTGTTTTTGAAAGTATCTCCATGGAAGAAATTACTTCGGTTCGATCGTAAAGGCAAATTGAGTCTGAGGTTTATAGGACCGTATGAGATTATTGAACGTATCGGGCCAGTTGCTTACAGATTATCGTTGCAACCTAAATTAGAAAAGATTCATAATGTATTTAATGTATCGATGCTTAGATGATATCAATCCGATCCCTCGCACATAATTTCCCCGTCTGAGATTGAGATTCAATCCGATATGACATACGAAGAAAACTGATCCGAGTTTTAGATCGCGAGGTCAAAGAATTAAGAAATAAGAAAATTTCATTAGTAAAAGTCTTATGGCATTGACACGGGGTGGAAGAAGCTACGTAGGAGCCCGAGGATGCTATGAGAGAACAATACCCGAACCTTTTCACTGGTAAGATTTTCAAGGACAAAAATCCCTAACGGGGGAGAGCTGTAACAACCCGATTTTAGCTAAATCAGAACAGTGGTTTTGGAACCACAAATCCAAAGTTGTAAAATTATTTTAATATTATTTTTGGTGTTTACAGTATGTGAATTAATATGTGTGAAAGTTTAGTATGAAAATTTTATCGTTTGTGTGCTCAATTTTCTAAAAGGACTTAATCGCATAAAATGAAAAAGTGACTTGCTAATTGTTAAAGTGCTATATTGCTATGACTTTTATTATGTAGGGCCCTTATGTTTTAATTTAGCCATTGAACATTAGTATGGACGATAATGAACTTAAATTATATGATTTTTATGTTTATTTATAATGTTTAAAAAGGTAAAATGGCTTTTTATAATATATTAACTAAAATAAAAGATTAAAGAAAGACATGCATATTCATCTTTATTTGCTGAAACTTGAAGAACAAATAAGCCATTTTTGTTGTTTTAGGTTCGGCACTTTGAAGCTTTAAATTAGATCAAGAAAAGAGGAAATCATATTTGGATCAGAGGAAAGCAAAAGTTGTCGAATAGTCGTCCCGATCCGTTCGTCTCCGTACGAGGTAAGTTCATAAGTGAATAAATGATGTTAAATTGAATGTATTTATTTTGTACATAGCCGAATTGAATTATATGTATGTATAACTACATTGCCAAATTTAACTTAGCATGGAATGATTTGTTACGAGCATGAATCGATCAAATTACGGTGTCTGAAAGCCCCGTATGAACCATAGGAATAGTTAGGATACATATGTCATGACATAGGATTCCGGTATGTAATTTTGTGTAAGACCACATCTGAGACGTTAGCATCGATTTGAGATTTATGTGTAAGACCATGTCTGGGACATTGGCATCATATATGATTTCGTGTAAGACCCTGTCTGGGATAGTGGCATCGATATTTGATTACATGTAACACTTCGTCTGGGACGTTGGCATTGTAGGAGCTTTTTGAGCTATCCAAGTATCCTTATTGATTCTGAATGGTTCAACGGGGAATGTTGAGTTAAGATCGAATATGAAATCGAGCTAAATGGTTCAGGTATGTGCGAAGTTAAATGTTCATGAAAATAAGGTAAGTATGTAACACCCCTTACCTGAGACCATCGCCGGAGTCGAGCACGAGGCATTACCGGACTTAGCTTACTAATTCGGGACATAAAAATTTGATTTTAAAATTAATTTAGTTTCATTCATTCAATATGTCCTTAAAAAGAGTCCTCGAGACCCTAAAACATGAAATTGAAACGGTTCGGGAACAAACCGGAATCAATAAAAATTTTCCGATCACTTAAACAAATCAAAACAATTTATTTCATCTTTCATAAATAAATTGTCCATCTGCGTCATAGTCACTAAATAAATCATAACTCGAGTTACGAAACTCGAAATCCAAATCCATAAATTTCTCTAAAACTAGACTCATATATCTTCTTACTAAATTTTTTTCAGAATTTTTGGTCTAGCAAATTAGTACAATTTATTAGTTAAAGTTTCCTCTGTTTCAGTGTTCGGTTGCTCTGACCTCTGTTCACTACAAATTATTTTTCTCCCTATACAGAATTCAAATAATCATGTCGTTTATTTCTTTTAAAAGTAGACCCAATAAGGAATCTATACATATAAAGTATAACTCCTACTTATTTTTGTACAATTTTAGTGAATTTCTAAAGTCAGAATATTGGATTTAGAAATCACTCTAACCCTGTCTCACCAAAATTTAAATATCTCATAAAATACAAGTGAGCTTCTTCTCAGAATGTAGAATTACTATTAATAAGTATGCAAGTATTGTTGTTGTTGTTGTCTTTTTTTTTTTTTAGAACAAGTCAAATACAAAATAAAACATAGCTAAACAACTATTCCAACTCAAATCTCGACAAAAATAGGGATCAAATTAATTTAGGGGATTTCAACAATAATGAGTTATGGGTTTATATGGAGGGTAAATCAATGAATGGGTTGTTAGGCTCAACGGGGTTCACTAAGGGTTAATTGTGAAGGTAAGCTTTTGTGGAGTGAGTGGGTTAAACCTAAGTGCCTTTATTATTTTGACATATCAAATCAAAAGATGTGGTTTTGACATGCATAATCAAGCAAGTTTTAGAATAACAGTTCAATATTGGTGCACTCATAATGAAAGTGAGCATGGAAGAAATAATAGATGCTCTTGAAGGCTCAAAATCTCACAAAAATTATGGCTTTTTGATGTTTAAACTTGTGAATTCCAACTCAAGATAATACCTAGACTTAGAGAAACAACCTAGAAGTTTTTAATTCTTCAAAATTCAACTTATCATGCTTGATTCCCTAATGTCTTAAAGTTTAAACAATCAATGCATAAATGCCTATATTTTAATTCAAGACATATCAATAAAAATCATGAATTAATTAAAATTTATTCTAATAGTGATATGAGTAAATCACGTGAGAATAAGACATATTCTAATAGTGATATAAAAGACCCCCCACACTTAAGATGTACATTGCCCTCAATGTACAAAGATAGATATATTGAAAATGATAAATTGATGATCATAAGATAAGGAGAGAAGTGAAACTTCTTGAATGATGAATGAATTCCTTGAACTAGAGTTTTTGGAGAATAAATGGCGTGAGAGTGGAGGAGGATACTCCGATGGTGGTAGAGGTTCATTAGTCCATAAGTCCAGCGCGAAAAGAATATTATATCTAGTGGTAGCTACGGTCGTGGTCGAGCAGGACATGGCAGTCGTGGAGAACTTTTTCCGGTGGAGTTTTTAGTTCCTATGTGAGGATGAGCTTAGGAGCTCTTTTATAGCTGTGACAAAATCAGAAACTTTTTTAAGAAATGGAAAGAAATAGAATTACTCATAATGGAATAGCTGAAGTTGGTCATTGTAAAATAAAATTTATAAAATCTAATAAAGATAGGCGTAAAGAAAAATAAAAAGGAGTCTGAAGATGAAATAAAAGTAAAAACATAAAATAAAATAATTAATGAAAGTTTTTAAACATCTTCATTGCTAGATGGTTCGCGAGATGGGGGTGGCGATGAGATGTGAAAATGCTGACAAATCTGATGTAGAGTCGCATCAATGTGATCAAATCATTGAAAATATTGCTGCTCAATTTGTGTAAGGTGCTCAGAAATGTCAGCGTGTGAAGCCGCCGCATGAACTGGACGAGAGGGGCATGGTGGCTGAGACGGTGGGTCCTCATGCTGTGGAGGGACATCATCAGTAATGTCCTCGGGGGCCTCCTCCTTGGTAGATTAGGCGAGACGATATTGGGGAGGGTAAGTTCCTTGGCGCTTTTCGATCATCCTCATGCTTAGCATGCTCGAGATGCCTTGTGGAGACATCTGGCCAATGAGGGTCAAGGATGATTCTTGGGCTGTAATGTTGAGGAGCCCAAAGTGTCACGCCAGTCGTGTCACATAGGGCCCAATGGAGATGACCCCTTTTTGATGTCGCTTTGTCTGGTGGCGAATGGCAAGGGCAATAAAGTAGGCGAGGTTGAAGACGTACCCGTGCGGCATACAGCATAAGTAGTAGATGTCGTTGGTGGTGACGATGCTGGTGCTCTCTCTCCGCCCTATCAAGGTGTGAGATAGAATCGAATGCAAATACCTCAAGGATGGAGGGAGAGCTGATGCCTTGGAGCGACTGGGGTCGTAAGTGGCCGAATATGGTATGAGTGCACCCCAACACCGTGAGGGAGAATGGTGGATGTGACGGTTGAGAGAATCTAAGTCATTTTCCTCATTGAACTCCTCTGTATATAAGCCCAATACAGTACCGAATTCTAGGACGCTTAGCTGGCGGACTAATCCGCCTAGGCGAAATTGGACCGTGTTGGGATCATCATAATTTGTCATTACAGTCTGAAGATGAAACGTTGAGCATAGTTCCATTGTAAGCTCGAGATACGTCGGCTCGATGATCCCAAAGAAAAGCTCTCAAAGGTCGGTGGTTAGGAGGGCCCGAATCACATCAGCCAACTGAACTTGTTCTACTGCAGCCCAGTCGATGCAGCGGCCCACAGTTAAAGGTCGGGCCCGAAGTATTTGGTAAAGTTCTTCTTGGGGCCCAATGGGGAACTACAAAAAAGGGTGGCGAATTTTCACGGTAGGACCCAAGGAAGATGACGCCCCCTTTCTTCTCTTCGAAGCGGGGACGACGGTTTTCTTTCCTCGTGAAGATGATATTGTACCTACAATCAAAACCATTAATTCATCTTGAGGAATGGTCAAAGTAAAATGAAGACAAAAATTAAAATAAAATAAAAATCACAATTTCAGCCATAACTACTAAGACTAACAACTTAACCAAAGCAATCAATTTTATGGCGTAAGGATGGCAGAGAGTTTCATGGAATGCAATCATACTTGACGAATGAAACATGTCAACACAAAATGCATGAGTATGTTTGTTATTCTAACCATGAATAATTACTTTCAACTAGTCAAATAGGGTAGGGAAATCATGTAATGAGTAAGAATTTCACATGAAAAAAAGATGATAACTACTCTAGATAATGAATTTTGAGTGATAGAAAGATAAAAATAACATATAAAATGCAGATTGCTATTATAACTAGCATGAAAAATGAGTGCAATTAAAGGGAAAAGAGTATACAAACGCTAGAAAGGGGAGAATGAGAGTAAAAAATAGGGTTGGAAGCGGCGCACGGGCATGGCGAGGAGGGCATGTGGACTTGCAGCGGCTAGGGTTAGGGATTTTGGGTGAAGAAGACAATGAATAGTGCAGCCTATTTATAGATTTTGGGGCACACGGCCAGGGAATAGTCCCGTGTTCCCTAATTTCAGCCTGTGTGTTCCGTATTTTTTGAATTTAGGTGCATCTGGCATTCGGCCCACGCCCGTGTATTTTGGGCGTGTGGGTGCACACGGCCGTGTCGAACAGCCGTGTCTGTCTTCGTTCGCTTCTCCCACGCCCATGTATATAGGCCCACGCCCGTGTTAATTTAACAGGTTTGACAACGGGTGCTAGACACGGGCGTGTCGCATGCCTGTGCTATTTTCTTAGGTTCAACCACGGTTCTGTAACACGGGCATGGCGAATGCCCATGTTATTTTGGTAGGTTCGCCCACGGCCATGTCGCACGGCTGTGGCGTTTTATCTTATCCCGTGTTTGGGAAAAATCTCTCCCCTGTTTCCACACAGTCCTCAGCACACCCGTGTGCCTGGCCGTGTCTGTGTGGGAAACTTGTATTCAAGATCTTCGTTAGTAAGTTAGGTGTTAAATACTAAAATTTAAAGAAATTAATATTGTTAGTGCTCGGGTTGCCTCCCGAGAAGCGCTTATTTATAGTCTAAGCTTGACTTACCTCTCCATTGAATGTTCATGGTGGTTTGAGGAGTTTATACTCTTCATTCCTACTAGCCATCTTATCAAAATAAGGTTTTAGACAGGTGTTTTTACCTTAAAAGTGTCAAAATTGGGATGACTTACCTCAACTGTACCGAATGGGAAAATGCTAAGTACCGTAAGAGGGACTTCTTCATTTGGTTTGATAGTAACAATGTGAGGATCTGTCGCTTCTAATAAAACTTTATCTCTAACCTTAAGTTGATTTGGAAAGGTATTGAGCTCGTTCTGGCATAGTTTTGGTTTAACGGGTGTTTTTGGTTTATCGGGTGTTCTTAGTTTATGCGTCCGCCATTCATCTAGCTCCTCGATTTGTAGTCTTCGATCTTCATGAATAGGTCCTCTACTATTGTTTGAGAATGGCTCATGTACTTCCATTAGACTCATTTCCTGCAAAGTAGGTTTCACCATATTGTCAGTTTTAGTAGAATGGTTTAGACGATCACCTTCAATTTCTGATGTGTTGCCTGAATTGCAAGCTTGAAGGGTGATTGTTTCATCTCCCACACGAAGTGTGAGCTCACCTGTGCCAACATCAATAATCATTTTAGCAATTGCTAAAAAGGGCCTTCCTAAAATCAAAGGAGTGTTGCTATCCTCCTCTATGTCTAGAACAATGAAGTCAACAGGAAATATAAATTTATCGATTTTGACTAGCACATCTTCAATAATACCCCTAGGAAATCTTACAGTTTTATCTGCTAGTTGAATGCTCATCCTAGTCTGTTTGGGTTTCCCAAGACCTAGTTGTTTGAACATTTTGTAGGGCATGATGTTAATACTAGCCCCTAAATCAGCTAATGCATTATTAACGTCTAAACTACCAATTAAGCAGGGAATTGTAAAACTCCCTGGATCTTTTAATTTGTTGGGTAGCTTATTCTGTAGAATAGCTGAGCAAACTACGTTTAGCTCCACATGCGACGCCTCGTCCAACTTTCGCTTATTTGCTAAAAGCTCCTTTAAAAATTTCATTGCGTTTGGCATCTGTGATAGAGCTTCAATAAACGGTAAGTTAATGTGTAATTTTTTTAAGAGTTTAAGGAATTTACCAAATTGTTTGTCTGAGCGGTCTTTCCTTGTCGTATTAGGGTATGGCACACGAGGTTTGTATTCTGTACTTACCGATTTCTGTTCTTTGTGGTATACCTCACCTTTACCTTTGCTTATCTCGAAGATCTTGCCTTGGTTCGGTTCGAGTGTGACTAACCTTTCCTCATCTTGACTAGTAATCGCGTTGAGTTGCTCCCTTGGATTAGATTCTGTGTTGCTTGGCAAGCTACCTTGTGGTCGTTCAAAAATCAACTTGGCAAGTTGTCCACTCTGAGTTTTGAGCCCTTGGATCGACGCTTGTTGATTTTTAAGTGCTGTCTCAGTGTTCTGGAAACTAGTTTCTGACACTGATATAAACTTTGTGAGCATCTCTTCAAGGTTCAGCTTCTTTTCTTGTTGGTAGGGTGGTTGTTGGAAGCCTGGAGGGGGTCTCTGATTGCCTTTGCCTCCCCATGAGAAATTTGGGTGGTTCCTCTAACCTGCATTGTACGTGTTACTATAAGGATTGTTTTGAGATCGAGGATTGTTACCTATGTAATTTAACTGCTCGTTGTCCATGTTGTGACCATATGGCGGGTATTCTAAACTGCTCGATCCACCTCCATTTGCTTCGCACTCCATTACTTGGTAAACCTGTGAAGAACTAAGAAAACCATCAATTTTCTTATTCAAGAGCTCTACCTAATTAGAGAGCATGGTTATCGAGTCAACATTATAAAAACCGGCTGTTTTCGTTGGTTTTATCCACATGACTTGCCACTGATAGTTATTCAGTGACATCTCCTCTATAAATTTATAGGCAGCTTCATGTGTTTTATTGTTGATGGTTCCGCCAGCAACTGCGACAACCATTTGTCGAGTTGAAGGAGTCAGGCCATTATGAAAGGTTTGAACCTGTAGCCAGAATGGTAACCCATGGTGAGGGCATCTTCGCAAAAGATCCTTGTATCTCTCCCATGCATCGTAGAGTGTCTCTAAATCCATCTGCACAAAAGAAGAGATATCATTACGTAATTTAGCCGTTTTAGCCGGCGGAAAATATTTTAATAAGAACTTTTCGGTCATTTGTTCCCAAGTAGTAATTGACCCTCGTGGTAACGAGCTCAACCACTGTTTAGCTTTGTTCCTCAATGAAAAGGGAAACAACCGAAGACGTATGACATCATTAGAAACGCTATTGATTTTAAATGTATCGCAGAATTCCAGGAAATTTGCCAAGTTACTGTTTGGATCCTCATCCTGCAAACCATCAAACTAAAAAAATTGCTGTATCATTTGAATAGTGTTAGGTTTTAGTTCAAAATTATTCGCAGCAATAGCAGGTCTAGCTATACTTGACTCAGTTCCTGTTAAAGTAGGTTTAGCATAATCATACATAGTACGAGGAGTAGGATTCTGATTTACTAGATTAATAGCAATCGCAGGAGGTATCAGGTTTTCTTGGATTTCAGCCATCTCTTCAGTTGTGGCTTGTATATTGTCCTCTTGCTCTTCCTCTATGTATCTTAGGCTTCGCCTTATTTCTCTTCAGTTTCTTAGAACTATGCGATCAATTTCTTCGTCAAAAAGTAGTGGTCCTGACGGGTTTCTTCTAGTCATAAACTATAAAAACCTGCCAAGAGAAAGAAAAATTAAATTAATAAATAATAAAAATAAAATTAACTTGCAAGGAAAATAAATGGCTAATGTAATAAAAATTGACTGTTCCTAATATCTTATTTCCCCGGAACGGCGCCAAAAACTTGATCGTGTTATTTTGTGATAGGTTTTAAATATTTATAATTAATCGTTCTTGAAACTAACTATTATCACAATGTAAGCAAGTGTACCTATCGAACAGTAGTATAGTTTTAGCAAGACCGGATTGTCGAACCGAAAGGAACTAAAAGTATTAGTAATGACTGTCTTTTTATTATCTAGCCTAAGAATAAGAGGGTTTGTTTTAACTAACTAATTAACTAAACTAAGAATTCACAGAAAATAGAATTGGGGGATTACTTTTGGAAAACGATTGAATTAATACAATACCTAAGAAAGAATCCTCCTAGACTTTACTTGTTATTCTGACTCTGAATCGGACAATTTATTTATTTGACTTGATCCACAGAAATCTCTAAGTTATATTATTATCTCTCTCGAGACTAACAACGTCTAACCTTAGGTTGAATAATTGAAATCTCTTTCTAATTAACTTCCTAGGGTTGCATTAACTCGATCTATGGATCCCCTTATTAGGTTTCACCATAATCCGGCAAAGTCTTGTCACCCTATCTCTAGACGCGCAATCAACTCTGCTTAATTATGACAATTGTACTCTTAGATAGGGTCTATTCCTCCTCTGAATAAGAGCATAACTTGAATCAATATTCTAGAATATCAAAACAAGAATTAAGAACACATAATTAAGAACAAATCAAATATTTATCATACAATTCAAAAAATAATAGCAAGATTCGTCTTAGGTTTCATCCCCCTTAGGTATTTAGGGGATTTAGTTCATAACTAAAATAGAATGTAACGCCCCATACCCGAGACCGTCGCCGGAGTCGAGCACGAGGTGTTACTAAACCTAATTTCATCAATTAAACAGCTTAAACAATTTTTTTTAAAATTTCCAGACAAGCTGGCTAACTGAGTCACAGTCGCTTAAAAATTCATATCTCGAGTTCCAAAACTCGAAATCCAATTCTGTAAATTTTTCCTGAAACTAGACTCATATATCTTTTTACTAAATTTTTCTAGAATTTTTGGTCGGGCCAATTAGTACATTTTATTAGTTAAAGTCTCCCCTGTTTCAGGGTATGACTGCTCTGACCTCTGTGTATTATGAATCAGATATCTCCCTGAACAGAGTTTCAATGACTATGCTGTTTATTTCTATTAAAACTATACTCTATTAGTAACTTGTACATATAATGCATGACTTCTAATTATTTTTATACAATTTATGGTGAATTTCCAAAGTCAGAACAGGGGATCCAGAAATCGCTCTGGCCCTATTTCACAAAAATTTAAACATCTCATAGAATATCATTCATATACCTGTTTTGTTCCATCCATATGAAAATAGACTAATTAAGCTTAAATTCTATAAGTTATTCATCATTTAAGTCCATTTCAACTATTGTTAGTGATTTCTCAAATTCACGTCATTGCTGCAGCAATATTCTGTTTTATAGCAAATTTTACTTTACTATAAATTTTCATGGACTAAATAGCATTTTTAAACATACATGGTATCAAATATGATTTAGATTGGTCATTCCAATAGCTAATCATTAACAAACTCTTTTCTTGCCAAAGCATAATCATATCATAAGATCATTTACACAAAGTGAGTATTTTGCCATACATGCCACATTCAAGATACACAAACCATTTTACCAATTTAGGCCTTCGGATAGTGTGAGGGAGCCCTCGACCTATCCCGATTCTCAAGCCAGCTTGTCAAAACTACAATGAATGAAAAGGAGGGAGTAAGCATAAATTCTTGGTAAGTTCACATGCAAATAGTAAGTAACATAATCATGCAATTCCACATAAAAACATCATTTGCATAAACATCACCAAGACATTCATGTTACATTTGCATTTAATATCATGCTACAATTTCATCATACCAAGTTCTCAACCCGAAGATTTAAGCACATACCTATCAAATTTTCTCATTTACCACACTTACCAACATGTCACCTTCGTTTTAGGCCTCCTCCTTATTCTCTTAAGATTCACCCGTTGAACACATCAGAATATAATTTGGATACACAGAAAGTTTGTACATAAGTGCCACATATGTACCCAAGCTACCATGTAACCCGCCCATAAGTGAACTCGGAGTCAACTCAACGAGCTCGGGCGTTCGCATCCATAATTGAACTCGAACTCAACTCAACGAGCTCAGATGCCTAGTTACATCTCACGAACTCGGACTCAACTCAACGAGTTCAGACATTTGCATCCATAAGTGAACTCGGACTCAACTCAACGAGTTCAGACATTTGCATCCATAAGTGAACTCGGACTCAACTCAACGAGTTTGGAACTCAACCATCCTAGTTACATGTCACTTGTACCCTAATCTATTCCCAAGGTTCAAACGGGATTCTTCTCAATTACACATTTTGATCGCCTTCTTCGAAATGTAGAAACCGATACTTGCTAGCATCTCATACTTATCAAGTTGCTCACATAATTTGCATATTACAAAATAATAATTCACAAAACATAATATTTCATGATAATAAGTATCATATCATATAAATAACATTAAATCACTTAAAATAAAGATTATGTTACCTTATTTACACATTAACTTACCTCGATACAAAATATTAGCAATCGAGCGTATTCCTCGTAAACTTTGTTTTTCCCTCGATCACGACTTGAATCTTGTTTCTCTTGATCTATAATAGCAAATTAATTTATTTAATACATACACTCATCAAAACAGCCCTTAGTACTAACTTTGGCAAAATTACCATTTGGCCCCTAAACTTTTACATATTTACACTTTTGCCCTAAGGCTCGTAAATTAAACCTCATCCTATTTTCTTATGTTTTATGACATGCTGATAGTTTTTCCCTTCTATGGCAACATCAAATTCTCATTCTAACATGTACTTATAACTATTAGGTATTTTTACCGATTAAGCCCTTTTACTCGTTTTCACATAAAAAAAAGTAGCACAAGTTGTCTAGCATAATTTAAAACCTCATATTCTATCATAAAACACCAAAATACACAAATTTCACCTATGGCTATTTTTCCAAATATGAACCCTAGGTTAAATTATTGCTAGCATAAGCTAAATCAAGTTACTAAGACTCCAAAAACGTAAAGAACATTAAAAACGGGGCTTGGAATCACTTACTATGGAGCTTGGAAGCTTGAAACAAACCCTAGCTATGGAGAACCCTTTAATTTTCGTCCTAATGAAGAAGATGGACATATTTTTCCATCTTTTTCCTTTATTTAATCTTTTAATTACCAAATGACTAAAATACCCTTAATACCTTTCTTTGAAAATTTTCATGTACAAGCCCATTTTTGTCCAAAATTTTAGAAATTGCTAAAATTGCTATTTAAGACCTCCTCATTAATATTCCAAAGTAATTTCATACTAAAAACTTCTAGAATGCAAGTTTTACAAATTATTCGATTTAGTCCCTAATTTCAACTTAAGCACTTTATGCATAGAATTTCGTCACGAAATTTTCACACAATCATGCAATCATATCATAAACCTCAAAATAATTACAAAATAATTATTTCTATCTCGAATTTGTGGTCACAAAACCACTATTCCGATTAGGCCCTAATTCGGGATATTACAACTCTCCCCCCTTTAAGGATTTTCGTCCTTGAAAATTTTACTGGGAAACAGGTGTGGGTATTGATTTCTCATAGTTTTCTCAGGTTCCCATGTAGTCTCTTCTACCCCGTGCTTTTGCCACAATACTTTCACAAGAGTGACACTTTTATTTCTTAGTTGCTTGACCTCTCGAGCTAAAATCTTAATCGGTTCTTCTTCATAAGTCATATCCGATCGTAGCTGAATTTCTGTCGGTAAAATTATATGTGAGGGATCCGAACGATACTGACGTAGCATAGATACGTGGAACACATCATGCATCTTCTGTAGTTTAGATGGCAATGCTAACCGATAAGCTACTGGTCCAACTCTTTCAATTATTTCATACGGCCCAATAAAACGCGGACTCAGCTTGCCCTTCGGTCCAAATCTAAGAACTTTCTTCCATGGAGACACTTTTAAGAATACCTTATCACCAACTTGAAACTCGATTTCCTTTCGTTTCAAATCCGCATAAGATTTCTATCTATCCGAAGCAGCTTTCAAACAATCTTGAATCACTTTCACTTTTTCTTCGGTTTCTTTTATTAGATCAACTCCATAAATCTAATTTTCCTTCAGTTCAGTCCAATACAATAGCGTCCGACATTTACGACCATACAATGCTTGATAAGGTGCCATCTTCAAACTCGTCTGATAACTATTATTATAAGCAAATTCTACCAACGGTAAGTATCTTTCCCAACTACCTTGAAATTCCAATACACAACATCTGAGCATGTCTTCAAGAATCTGAATCACTCTCTCTGACTGTCAATCAGTTTGTGGATGAAAAGAAGTGCTGAAATTTAACTTTGTACCTAATGTCTCTTGCAATTTTTGCCAAAACCGTGAAGTAAATCTTGGATCTCTACCCGAAATAATCGACAAAGGTATCCCATGAAGTCTAACAATCTCACTGATATACAATTCAGCCAACTTATTAAGAGAATAATCCATACATACCGGAATAAAATGAGTTAATTTAGTCAGTTTGTCAACTATTATCCAGATGGCATCTTTCTTCCCCGGAGTTAATGGCAATCCTGATACAAAATCCATAGTAATCTGATCCCATTTCCATCCAGGAACTATGATAGGCTGGAGTAGTCCCGAAGGTACTTGGTGTTTAGCTTTCACTTGTTGACAAATTAAGCACTTTGATACAAACTCAGAGATATCTCTTTTCATTCCATTCCACCAATACATTTTTTTCAAGTCATTATACATTTTCGTACTGCCCGGGTGAACCGCCAAACAACCATTATGTGCTTCATGCAAAATCTTTTGAATCAACTCATCATTTTTTGGTACACAAATCCGATCTTTAAACATCAAGCAACCATCAGAACCGATTCTGAAATCTGACCTTGTATCAACCTCACATTGTTTTCTTTTGGCTTGCAAATCTTGATCATTTTTCTGAGCTTCACAAATCTCTTGTAAAAACATTGATCTTGCTCTTAACTCTGCTAAAATTGAACCATCATCTGATACCTTTAACTGAGTTCATAGCTCTCAAAGCAAATAGCAACTTTCTGCTCAAAGCATCGGCAACCACATTCGCTTTTCCCGGATGGTAGTCAATAACAAGCTCGTAATCTTTCAATAACTCCAACCATCTTCGCTGTCTCAAATTCAAATCTTTTTGTGACATCAAGTACTTAAGACTTTTGTGGTCGGTATATACTCGGCATTTTTCACCATACAGATGATGTCGCCAAATCTTCAAAGCAAATACTATAGCAGCTAATTCCAAATCATGAGTTGGATAATTTCTTTCCTGAGATTTTAACTGCCTCGAAGCATAAGCCACCACTTTTCCTTCTTGCATAAGTACACATCCTAAGCCATTTCGAGAAGCATCACTATACACCACAAATTCTTTACCTGATTCGAGTTGTACCAACACTGGTGCTTTAGTTAATAACTTTTTCAATTCTTCAAAACTCTATTGACATTCTTCCGTCCACACAAATTTAACATCCTTTCGAAGTAGTCTAGTCATAGGAGCAGCAATTATAGAAAATCCATTTAAAAACCGTCGATAATACCCAGCTAGCCTCAAGAAACTTCTAACCTCAGCTACATTTTTCGGTGGTTTCCAATCAACAATAGCTGAAATTTTACTAGGATCAACCCGTATACCATCACCTGAAACAATATGACCCAAAAATCTAACTTCCCGAAGCCAAAATTCACTTTTACTAAACTTGGCATATAACTGCTTATCTCTCAAAGTTTGCAAAACTATCCTCAAATGCTCAGCATGCTCTGTCTCATCTTTTGAATAAATTAAGATATCATTAATAAACACCACAACAAATTTGTCCAAGTATGGCCGGAATATACAATTCATCAAATCCATAAACACAGCAGGAGCATTTGTTAATTCGAATGGCATGACCAAAAATTCATAATGACCGTACCTTGTTCTAAAAGCATTTTTAGGCACATCTGACTCTTTTACTCGCAGCTGGTAGTACCCAGATCTCAAGTCAATCTTTGAAAACCATGTTGCTCCTTTTAGCTGATCAAACAAACCATCAATTCTCGGCAACGAATACTTGTTCTTGATTGTCACCTTGTTTAATTGTCGATAGTCAACACACAATCTCATAGAACCATCCTTCTTTTTCACAAATAATACGGGAGCACCCCAAGGTGAAAAACTCGGACTCACAAAGCCTTTGTCAATCAATTCTTGCAATTGCGACTTTAATTCCTTCAACTCTGCTGGTGCCATTCTATACGGGGCAATCGAGATCGGAGCTGTTCCCGGTATCAAATCAATACCAAATTCTACTTCCCTGACTGGAGGCAGACCCGACAATTCTTCTAAAAATATATCCTCGAACTCACACACAATCGACACTAATTCAACTTTCTTTTCAATTTTTTTTGTATTAATTACATACGCCAAATAAGCTTCACAACCCTTCCTCAAATATCTCTGAGCCGACATCGAAGAAATCACACTAGATAGTGCCTCTGATTTGCCTAGTTCAACCCGTAGAATTTCACCACTTTCACACTTTAATTCTATAACCTTTTCTTTGCAATTTACTATAGCATCATGCAATGTCGACCAATCCATACCCAAAATAACATCAAATTCATCAAACGGCAACAACATCAAGTCAGCCGAAAAGTAATGACCCCGAATCATTAAAGGGCATTTCTTGCATACTTTATTAACTATCACACATTTGCCTAATGGATTCGACACTCTAATCATAAATTATGTGTTCTTAACAGGTATATTCATACTAAACACCAATTTCATGCACACATATGAATGAGTAGAACCGGGATCAATCAAAGCATTAACATTAACATCATAAAAAGAAAATATACCAGTAATCACGTCGGGTGATGAAGCATCTTCACGTGCCTTTATGACATAAGTTCTAGCTGGAGCCCTTGCTTCAGGTTTAGCTGCTGAATCTCTGACTACATTCTTGCTGCTTGCTTCATTTCCAGCTTTTCTCGAATATCTTCCCCTCGAGTCTGCACCACTAGCTTTTACACTTTGAAATTTTTCTTTCTCAACTCTCTTTGGGCAGTCTCTAATAAAATGATCCGGAGAACCACACCAAAAACATTCATTCGCTTTACATGGGCCAAAATGATTTTTACCACACCGCTGGCACTCGGGCTTAACAAATCTCGATTTCCCCATACTAGCCACGGGAGTAGTCTGAGATTTAAGACCCACATTTTGTTTTTTAGAATTTCCATATGATTGTCCAGCTGAAACCTAAAAACGAGGATTCATATTTCTAGATTTTCTAGATTGCTGTGAGAATGAACTGCTCGTCGATCTTTTCTTCCAACTTCTAGTCTCAGCCTCTACTTTTTTCTTCTTTTTAAGTAGTTCTCCAGCCTTGCAAGCTCGATCAACAAGTACTACCATTTCTTTTAATTCAAGAATCCCAACAAATACTTTGATGTCTTCATTGAGTCCGTCTTCAAATCGTCTGCACATTTTAGTCCCTGTAGGAATATATTCTCTAGCATACTTACTCAACCTGATGAACTCCCTTTTCGTATTCAATAACTGTCATGTTGCCCTGCTTCAACTCAAGAAACTCTTTACGCTTCTGATCAACAAATCTTTCACTGATGTATTTCTTCCGAAATTCTTCTTGAAAGAACTCCCAAGTCACTTTCTCTTTCGGCACCACTAAAACCAATGTCTTCCACCAATAATAGGCTAAATCCCTCAACAATGATATAGCACATTTCAAGCATTCCTCAGGTGTACAAATCAATTCATCAAATACCCGAATAGAATTCTCAAGCCAAAACTCTGCTTTCTCGGCATCATAATCAACATTTTCCCTGAATTCTTCGGCCCCTTGCTTGCGGATTTTGTCAACTAGAGTTCTGTGAAATTTCATCAGATCCATACCTTGAGGCATCGAAGGTATAGGTTGAGGAATCGGGGGAGGTGGGGGAGGTTGTACATTCGAGTTGCATTTAACGAACTCGAAGATACGTGCACTCATCATCTAGAGAAAGGCTTCTCGAGCCCCTTCTCCTCCTCCTTGACCAATAGTAGGAGGTGCATTTTCGGTTGGCACCACCCCTTCAATTGGAGCCGGTGCATTACTTTCTACATCATCAGCCACAGCTGGATCGGGATCAATTTACTATAAAAAAATCATTTAAAAGGTCAGAAGTCGTCACACTATCACAATATATATGGCATGTATAGCAAAATCTGAACATACAACACGTTAGTCTAAAAAATTGACTAAACTTGCTCTGATACCACCAAATGTAATGGCCAGTACCCGTGACCGTCGCCAGAGTGGAGCACGAGGTGTTACTAACCTTAATTTCATCAATTAAACAGCTTAAATAATTTATTTTTAAAATTTCCAGACAAGCTGGGTAACTGCATCACAGTCGCTTAAAAATTTATATCTCGAGTTTCAAAACTCAAAATCCAATTCCGTAAATTTTCCCTAAAACTAGACTCATATATCTATTTACTAAATTTTTCTAGAATTTTTGGTCAGGCCAATTAGTACAGTTTATTAGTTAAAGTCTCCCCTGTTTTAGGGTATGACTGCTCTGACCTTTATGTATTACGAATCAGATATCTCCTTGTACAGAGTTTCAATGACTATACCGTTTGTTTCTATTAAAATGAGACTTTATAAGGAACCTGTACATATAAAGAATGACTCCTAATTATTTTTATACAATTTATGGTGAATTTTCAAAGTCAGAACAGGGGATCCAGAAATCACTCTGGCCCTATTTTACAAAAATTTAAACATCTCATAGAATATCATTCATATACCTGTTTTGTTCCATCCATATAAAAATAGACTCATTAAGCTTAAATTCTATAACTTATTCATCATTTAATTCCATTTCTACAATTTTTAGTGATTTTTCAAATTCACGTCATTGCTGCAGCAATATTCTGTTTTATAGCAAATTTTACTTTACTATAAATTTTCATGGACTGAATAGCATTTTTAAACATACATGGTATCAAATATGATTTAGATTGGCCATTCCAATGGCTAATCATTAACAAACTCTTTTCTTGCTAAAGCATAATCATATCATAAGATCATTTACACAAAGTGAGTATTTTGCCATACATGCCACATTCAAGATACACAAGCCATTTTACCAATTTAGGCCTTCGGATAGTGTGAGCGAGCCTTCGACCTATCCCGATTCTCAAGCCGGCTTGTCAAAACTAAAATGATTGAAAAGGAGGGAGTAAGCATAAATGATTAGTAAGTTCACATGCAAATAGTAAGTAACATAATCATGCAATTCAACTTAAAAACATCATTTGCATAAACATCACCAAGACATTCATGTTACATTTGCATTTAATATCATGCTACAATTTCATCATACCAAGTTCTCAACCCGAAGATTTAAGCACATACCTGTCAAATTTTCTCATTTACCACACTAACCAACATGTCACCTTCGTTTTAGGTATTCTCCTTATTCTCTTAAGATTCACCCGTTGAACACATGAGAATATAATTCGAATACATGAAAAGTTTGTACATAAGTGCCACATATGTAGCCAAGCTACCATCTAACCCGCCCATAAGCGAACTCGGACTCAACTCAACGAGCTCGGACGTTCGCATCCACAAGTGAATCGGACTCAACTCAACGAGCTCAGATTCCTAGTTACATCTCACGAACTCAGGCTCAACTCAACGAGTTTAGACATTTGCATCCATAAGTGAACTCGGACTCAACTCAACGAGTTCGGACATTTGCATCCATAAGTGAACTCAGACTCAACTCAACGAGTTCGAAACTCAGCCATCCTAGTGACATGTCACTTGTACCCTAATCTATTCCCAAGGTTCAAACGGGATTCTTCTCAATTACACATTTTGATCGCCTTCTTCGAAATGTAGAAACCGATACTTGCTAGCATCTCATACTTATCAAGTTGTTCACATAATTTGCATATTACAAAATAATAATTCACAAAACATAATATTTCATGATAATAAGTATTATATCATATAAATAACATTAAATCACTTAAAATAAAAATTATGTTACCTTATTTACACATGAACTTACCTCGATACAAAATATTAGCAATCGAGCGTATTCCTCGTAAACTTTGTTTTTCCCTCGATCACGACTTGAATCTTGTTTCTCTTGATCTATAATACCAAATTAATTTATTTAATACATACATTCATCAAAACAGCTCTTAGTACGAACTTTGGCAGAATTACCATTTTGCCCCTAAACTTTCACATATTTACACTTTTTCCCCAAGGCTCGTAAATTAAACCTCATCCTATTTTCTTATGTTTTATGACATGCTGATGATTTTTCCCTTCTATGGAAACATCAAATTCTCATTCTAACATGTACTTATAACTATTAGGTATTCTTACCGATTAAGCCCTTTTACTCGTTTTCACTTAAAACCGAGTAGCACAAGTTGTCTAGCATAATTTAAAACCTCATATTCTATCATAAAACACCAAAATACACAAATTTCACCTATGGGTATTTTTCCAAATATAAACCCTAGGTTAAATTATTGCTAGCATAAGCTAAATCAAGTTACCAAGACTCCAAAAACATAAAGAACATTAAAAATGGGGCTTGGAATCACTTACTATGGAGCTTGGAAGCTTGAAACAAACCCTAGCTATGGAGAACCCTTTAATTTTCGTCCTAATGAAGAAGATGGACATATTTTGCCGTCTTTTTCCTTTATTTAATCTTTTAATTACCAAATGACTAAAATACCCTTAATACCTTTCTTTGAAAATTTTCATGTACAAGCCCATTTTTGTCCAAAATTTTAGAAATTGCTAAAATTTCTATTTAAGACCTCCTCATTAATATTCCAAAGTAATTTCATACTAAAAACTTCTAGAATGCAAGTTTTACAAATTATTCGATTTAGTCACTAATTTCAACTTAAGCACTTTATGCATAGAATTTCGTCACGAAATTTTCACACAATCATGCAATCATATCATAAACCTCAAAATAATTACAAAATAATTATTTCTATCTCGAATTTGTGGTCACGAAACCACTATTCCGATTAGGCCCTAATTCGGGATATTACAAGGAAAATATCTCAGAAGAATAATGAATACAAAACATAAAGAAAACCCAAAACTCCTGAAGGGAAATTGAGGGGAGATCTTTAGTCTTGACGATGAATCTGGCTTTTGAGATGGAGCAATCGGCTTTCCTGGAGCAATTCCTTGCTTCCTACTTTGTGTCTCTTTTTCTCCTATTCTAGGGTGTATTTATAGGCTTTGGAATGCCTAAGAGCCCTCAAAATTAGCCTTTTCCGAATTAGACTCAACTTGGGTTCGGCAAGGACACGCCCGTGTGCGATTACTCCAGGCCGTGTTTGAGCCTATTAGGATGGCACGAGCGTGTGGTCTACCTGTGTAAGTCGTGCTTCGATTCTGCCAAATTGACACGGCCGTGTGGTCTGCCTGTGTGAGGAAGTCCAGGCTGTGTTGATTTTGTACGTTGGCCCATTTTCTCCTTTTTTGGTCTGTTTCTCATTCCTTTTTACTCTCCTAAGCTCACCTAAGTATAAAATATGAAATTAAGGGATTAGGAACATCAAATTCACCAGTTCTAAGGAAAAATATCCATAAAATACGCTAAGCATGGGGTAAAATATGTAGAAATGATGGTTTATCACAATGCCTTGGCATGGTCTTACATGGTATCCTTAAACCCTAATGTCATGACATTTGTATCCTACACATTCCTAAGGTTCAACCGGGACTTTCTGAAATTACTTCTCCGTCAATTCATGCTTGAGTCTTCTTTGAATAATTTCATAAAATAATTATACACATGCTGGAAATTAACAACATTAACATAAAATAATAGATTATTGAATTTATTTACCGCAAACTTACCTTGAAACAAAATACGATCAACTATATCAATTTAGTCCACTATTTTTTTCTTTCCCCGGTCTAACTCTGGATTTCGTTCTTCTTGATCTATAATAACAAATTTAGCTTATTTAATACTCAAATTTATTAAAACAATCATTGACTCAAACTTTGGAAAAATTACATTTTTGCCCTTAAACTTTTACATATTTACACTTTTGCCCTAAGGCTCAGAAATTAAACTTCATCCTATTTTCTTATGTTTTAGGACATGATGATCATTTTTCCCTTCTATGGAAACATCAAATTCTCACTCTAACATGTACTTATGAATATTAGGTATTTTTACCGATTGTCATTTTACTCGTTTTCACGTAAAATCGCTTAGTAAAAGTTGTTTAACACAATTTCAAGCTTCATATTCTACCATAAAACATCAAAATAAACACATTTCACCTATGGGTATTTTTCCAAATATAAACCCTAGGTTAAATTATTGCTAGAATAAGCTTAATCAAGTTACTAGGACTCCAAAAACATAAATAACATTAAAAACGGGGCCAAAACGGACTTACAATCGAGCTTGGAAGCTTGAAATACCCTAAATATGTCTTCCTCATGTGAAATTCGGCCAAGGGGTTGAAGATGGACAAAAATTGGCTTTGAATATTGTTTTTAATTCATTTTAATAACTAAATGACCAAAATGCCCTTAATTTAAAACTATGGTGTTTTATCTTCCTTTAGGTATTTTTGTCCAAACTAATATAATGGTCTAATTACTATCCAAGAACCTCCACTTTAAAATCCCATTACTCACAAGTACTTAGTACCTTTGTGAACTAGAACACACATTTTACAACTTTTGCAATTTAGTCCTAAATACCAAATTGAACCCTCTATCAATAAAATTTCTAAACGAAATTTTCACACAATCATGCAATCATGTCATAGACATTAAAATGATAATAAAATAAATTTTTCAAGCTCGGATTTGTGGTTATGTAACCACTATTTCGTTTAGGCCCTATTTCGAGATGTTACATTTCTCCCCCCTTTAGGGATTTTCGTCCCCGAAAATCTTACCTGTGAAGAGATTTGGGTACTGTTTTCATATAGCCTCTTCGGGCTTCCATGTAGCCTCGTCTACCCCATGTCTATTCCATAATACTTTCTCAAGTGCAATACTTTTGTTCCTTAATTGCTTTACCTCTCGAGCTAGAATCTTTATCGGTTCTTCACCGTAAGTCATGTCTGGCTGAATCTCAACCTCTATCTGAGAAATCACATGTGTTGGATCTGAATGATAATGACATAGCATAGGCACATAAAATACATCATGAATCTTCTCTAACTTAATCGGCAAAGTTAACCTATATGCTAATGGTCTGACTCTCTCAATCACTTCAAACGGTCCAATAAAACTTGGACTTAGTTTGCATTTCTTGCCAAATCTGAGAACTTTCTTCCACGAGGATACTTTCAAAAACACTTTGTCACCAACTTGATACTCAATCTCTTTTCTCTTCAAATCTGCATACGACTTCTGTCTGTCTGAAGCTGCTTTCAAGCAATCTCTGATGACTTTTACTTTCTTTTCTGTTTCTTTAACTAGATCAACCCCGTAAATCTAATTTTCCTTAAGCTCTGTCCAATACAAAGGTGTGCGACATTTACGTCCATACAAAGCTTCATAAGGTGCCATATTCAAACTCGACTGATAACTATTATTGTAGGCAAACTCTACTAATGGTAAGTACTTTTCCCAACTGCCTTGAAATTCTAGTACACAGCATCTAAGCATATCTTCAAGTACTTGAATAACTCTCTCTGACTGACCGTCGGTCTGAGGATGGAAAGCTGTACTAAAACTCAACTTTGTGCCCAAATCTTCCTATAACTTCTTCCAAAATCGTGAAGTAAATCTCGGATCTCTATCTAAAATGATCGATAATGGTACCCCGTGTAGTCTGACTATCTCTGAAATATACAACTTGGCCAACTTGTCAAGTGAATAATCCTTATGAACTAGGATAAAATGTGCCGACTTCGTTAACTTATCAATCACAACCCATACTGCATCTTTCTTTCTCGGTGTCAACGATAATTATGTCACAAAATCCATAGTAACTCGGTCCCATTTCCACTCAGGGACTAGCACAGGCTGCAATAAACCTGAAGGTACCTGATGTTCGGCCTTTACCTGCTGACAAATCAAGCATCTAGAAAAAAACTCTAAAATGTCCCTTTTCGTTCCTACCCACCAGTACATTTTCTTCAAATCATTATACATCTTTGTACTACCTAGATGAATAGAACAAGAACTACTATGTGCTTCCTGTAAGATCTTTCGAATAAGCTCATCATTCTTCGATATGCATACACTATCTTTGAACATCAAAAAATCGTCAGAACTGATCTGAAAATCAAACTCTATTTCCGACTCATACTGAGCTCTTTTGGCTAACAACTCATTGTCATTTTTCTGAGCTTCACAAATTTCTTCATGAAACATCGATTTAGCTCTCAACTCAGCTAAGATAAAACCATCATCTAATAAGGCTAGACTAGTGTTCAAAGCTCTTACTGCAAACAAAGATTTCCTACTCAAAGCATCAGCAACAACGTTTGCCTTACCTGGGTGATAATCGATCACTAGCTCATAATCTTTAATCAACTCTAGCCATCTTCTTTGCCTCAGATTCAAATCTTTTTAGGTCATCAAATATTTCAAACTTTTTGATCAGTGAATATTTGGCACTTCTCACCCTACAAATGATGTCTTCAAATATTCAGCACAAAAACAATGGCAGCTAGCTCTAAATCATGTGTCGGATAGTTCTTCTCATGTGGCTTTAGCTGTCTAGAGGCATAAGCAATTACCTTTCCTTCCTGCATAAGTACACAACCAAGTCCATTCAAGGGCGCATCACTGTAAATCACAAACTCCTTACCTGGTTCTGGTTGTTCTAAAACAGAAGCTTCAGTCAACAATGCCTTTAACTTGTCAAAACTCTGTTAACACTTCTCAGTCCATTCAAACTTGACATCCTTTCACAGTAATCTTGTCAGCGGGGTAGCTATCATGGAAAATCCCTCTACAAATCGTCTATAATATCCCGCAAGACCAAGAAAACTTCTAACTTCTGGTACATTTCTAAGAGGCTTCCAATCAACAACAGCTGAAATCTTGCTCGGATCAACCCTG
The DNA here is from genome assembly GCA_025698465.1 of Gossypium longicalyx. NCBI lineage: Eukaryota > Viridiplantae > Streptophyta > Magnoliopsida > Malvales > Malvaceae > Gossypium > Gossypium longicalyx. The sequence continues at coordinate 83,127,306 of CM046997.1, forward strand.
ATACCTTCACCTGAGACAATATGTCTAAGAAAACCAACTTCTCGTAACCAAAACTCACTTTTGCTGAACTTGGCATACAACTGATTATCTCTTAAAATCTGTAAAACTGTCCTCAAATGCTCTGCATGCTCAGCCTCATCATGAGAATAAATCAAGATATCATCAATGAACATAACTACAAACTTATCCAAGTAAGGTCCGAAAATTCGATTCATTAAGTCCATGAAAATGGCAGGAGCATTAGTTAAGCCAAATGACATCACAAGGAACTCATAATGACCATACCTAGTCCAGAAAATAGTCTTCGAGACATCTGACTCTTTAACTCGCAACTGATAGTATCCGGATCTCAAATCTATCTTGGAGAACACAATGTCTCCCTTCAATTGATCAAACGAATCATCAATTCTAGGCAGTGGATACTTGTTCTTTATTGATACCTTGTTAAGCTGCCTATAATCTATGCACAATCTCATTGATCCGTCTTTTTTTTTCACAAATAGCACTGATGTACCCCATGGTGAACTACTGGGTCTTGCAAAGCCTTTATCTGTTAATTCCTGAAACTGAGCTTTCAATTCTTTCAATTCCGACGGGGCCATTCTATAAGGACCAATAGAAATAGGTGTTGTACCCAGAATCAACTCAATACCAAACTCAACTTCTCTAACAGGAGGCAAACTTGGTAGTTCTTCCGGAAACACATCGGGAAATTCACATACCACAGGCACTGATTCAATTTTCAATTCTAGATATTTAGTGTTCAACACAAAAGCAAGATAAGCTTCATACCCTTTTCTCAAACATTTTCGAGTAGACATAACAGAAATCATGGCAAATGAACTATCTGACTCTTCTGAATTAACCCGAGGAATTTCACCATTTTCACATTTCAACTCAATGAATTTCTTTCCATAATTCACTATCACATCATGTGTAGTCTACTAATCCATACCTAGAATCACATCAAACTCATCAAATGGCAATAGCATGAGATCGGCCAGAAAACAGTAGCCTCTAATCATCAAAGGGAAATTTCTACATACTTTATCTACTAATCCATGCTTGCCTAATGGATTCGATACTTTAATCACAAATTTTGTAGATTCTATAGGCATAATCATACTAGGCATCAATCTCATGCAAACATATGAATGGGTCGAACCCGGATCAATCGAAGCAATAACTCTAGTATCATGGAGAGAAAATGTACCTGTAATCACATCGGGGAAGGATGCCTCTTCGTGAGCACGGATAGCATAGGTCCTCGCAGGTGCTCTAACATCTGGCCTCACTACTGAATCTCTAGATGCACCTCTATTACTTGCCGCAGCTCCCGAATTTCTCAGTGGTCTGCCTCTAATAGGAGCGTTGCCTGATCTTACACTCGGTATTGCTTCTCTTTTAATCATCTTGGGACACTCCCAAATAAAATGGTCTGGTGCACCACATCGGAAACAACCTATCTCAGTGGATCGACACTGACTTGGGTGACGTCAACCACATCAGGGACACTCTGGTCTATCAGGCTGAACACTACCAACACTTGCAATCGAAGTGGTTTGAGCTTTCGGACTCATAAATCTTCTGCCTCTGTTTCGGCTAGAATATCCAGCTGAAAAATTAGATCTAGTGGAGAACTCTCTAGGCCTCTTGGGTGTAGACTGAAATGACTTGCTCATTAGTCTTTTCTTCGTGTCTTGCGTCTCAATTTCAACTTTGCCCTTTCTTTTTAACAGCTCCTCTGGCTTGCAGGCTCTCTCAACTAGGACAACAAACTCTTTTATTTCTAGGACACCAACCGACAATCGGATATCATCATTAAGCCCTTCCTCAAATATTTTACACATAATAGCCTCTGTAGACAGACACTCTCGAGCATAATTGCTGAGTCTGACAAACTCGCGCTCATATTCAGTCATTGTCATATTGCCCTGTATCAATTGTAGAAACTCTTTTCTTTTCTGGTCAACAAACCTCTGCCTGATGTACTTTTTATGAAATTCCTCCTGAAAGAAATCCCAAGTGACTCTCTCTTTCGGTACAACTGATAGAAGTGTCTTCCACCAATGGTAGGCCGAGTCTCTAAGAAGTGATACAACACATTTCATACATTCGTCAGGTGTGCAGGATAACTCATCAAAGACTCTGATAGTATTCTCGAGCCAAAATTTTACCTTTTCTGCATCATCATCTTTTGAAGCTCGAAACTCTTTGACTCCTTATTTTCTAATTTTATCAATTGGTGGCTTTTCTCTTATAACCGTACCTATGACTGGGGGAGCTACATAGGTGGTCTGATGATCATGGGGGGTGGAAGTCTAACAGCCAGATTCGTACGAACGAACTCGGCAAACCATTCATTCATAGCTTGGAAGAAGGCTTCTCGAGCCCTTCCTCCCTGACTAACTGTAACGGGCCTTCCACTACTATCTGGTGGCACCATCCCTTCTACGGGAGCCGACACGTTATTCTCTACATCATCTGCACCAGCTTGTTCGGGATCCATAACTATAAAAGAAAACATTTTAAAATTGTTAAGAGTCGTCACACTATCAACATATAAGTATGGCATGTATAGATAGACTCTTACTCATACTAAATATTCCGAGAACTGACTAAGTATTTGCTCTGATACCAATAAATATAACACCCCTGACCTAAGACCGTCACTAGAGTCGAGCACGAGGCGTTAACGGACTTAGCTTACTAATTCGGGACATAAAAATTTGCTTTTAAAATTAATTTAGTTTCATTCATTCAATATGTCCTTAAAAAGGGTCCTCGAGACCCTAAAACATGAAATTGAAACGGTTCGAGAACAAACTGGAATCAATAAAAATTTTCCGATCACTTAAACAAATCAGAACAATTTATTTCATCTTTCATAAATAAACTGTCCATCTACGTCATAGTCACTAAATAAATCATAACTCAAGTTACGAAACATGAAATCCAAATCTGTAATTTTTTTCTAAAACTAGACTCATATATCTTCTCAATAAATTTTTTTCAGAATTTTTGGTCTAGCCAATTAGTACAGTTTATTAGTTAAAACTTCCCTTGTTTCAGTGTTCGGCTGCTCTGACCTCTGTTCAGTACGAATTAATTTTCTCCATGTATAGAATTAAAATAACCATGTCGTTTATTTCCTTTGAAAGTAGACCCAAAGTAATCTATACATATAAAGTATAACTACTAATAATTTTTTTTACAATTTTTAGTGAATTTCTAAAGTCAGAACAGGGGATTCAGAAATCACTCTGACCCTGTCTCACCAAAATGTAAATATCTCATAAAATACAACTCTTTTATTTACTCTGTTTCTTTCATATGAAAATATACTCAATAAGATTTAATTCTATATCTCATTCACTATCTAAATCCATTTATACTATTTTTAGTGATTTTCCAAATTCAAGTCATTACTGCTATCCGATACTGTTTTAAAGCTAATTTCACCTTTTTCATGATTTCCATGGAATAACTAGCATTTAGGCATACATAACACCAAGCATGTCCTTGATTAGCCATTCCAATAGCTAAGCATTATCAAGAATTTACATACCATTCATTAGCCATATCATAAGATCATACACACAAAATGGCTACGATGTTATACATGCCATACTCAAAATGAAACGTCTAGCTATACCAAAATAATCCTTGTGATAGTGTGTCAGACCTCCGACGTACTTTACAATCCCCGAGTTAGCTTGAAAAAACTATAAAAAGAAGAAAAATAAAGGGGATAAGCATTAAGCGTAGTAAGTTTGCATGCAAATAAATAACAAAATTCATAATAATTATCTTACTACTTGGCATGATACTACTTAATGCAACTTCATTAATTGTCATAGACATATTTTTAATTTCTTCACTTACTCACTTACTTAAATACTTACTTACTTAATCAAATTCATTAATACATTTTATTTACCTTTTTCCTTATCAAGCATACATGAACATTATATACTTACCTTTGCTCTTCTAACATGAACTTGTCTTACCTTTTTAACATAACTCGTATTACCTTACCTTACCTTGATATTCTCTTTAAATTTTCCCGTTGAACCACTTAGAATACTAAGGATACACAGGTACCTTACCATTGCCATGACTTTTCATGGTCTTACGTGGTATCCTTTTGAAACATACCATTGCCATGTCTTGACATAGTCTTACATGGTATCCTTGCCTTATGAACTCACCAATGTCATGCCTTGGCATGGTCTTACATGGGACCTTTGCCTTATAGTAACTTACCAATGCCATGTCTTGACATGGTTTTACATGATTTCCTTGCCTTAGAAGCCTTACCAATTGCCATGCCTTGGCATGGTCTTACATGGTATCCTTAAACCCTAATGTCATGACATTTGTATCCTACACATTCCTAAGGTTCAATCGAGACTTTCTGAAATTACTTCTTCGTCAATTCATGCTTGAGTCTTCTTTGAATAATTTCATAAAATAATTATACACATGCTGTAAATTAACAACATTAACATAAAATAATAGAATATTGCATTTATTTACCGCAAACTTACCTCGAAACAAAATATGATCAACTATATCAATTTAGTCCACTATCTTTTTCTTTCCCCGGTCTAACTCTGGATTTCGTTCTTCTTGATCTATAATAACAAATTTAGCTTATTTAATACTCACATTTATTAAAATAGTCCTTGACTCAAACTTTGGCAAAATTACAATTTTGCCTCTAAACTTTTACATATTTACACTTTTGCCCCAAGGATCGGAAATTAAAATTCATCCTATTTTCTTATGTTTTAAGACATGATGATAATTTTTCCCTTCTATGGAAATATCAAATTCTCACTCTAACATGTACTTATGAACATTAGGTATTTTTACCGATTATGTTGTTTTACTCGTTTTCACGTAAAATCGCTTAGCAAAAGTTGTTTAACACAATTCCAAGCTCCATATTCTCCCATAAAACATCAAAATAAACACATTTCACCTATGGGTATTTTTCCAAATATAAACCCTAGGTTAAATTATTGCTAGAATAAGCTTAATCAAGTTAGCGGGACTCCAAAAACGTAAAGAACATTAAAAACGGGGTTAAAACGGACTTACAATCGAACTTGGAAGCTTGAAAAACCCTAGCTATGTCTTCCTCATGTGAAATTCGGCCAAGGGATTGAAGATGGACAAAAATTGGCTTTGAATATTGTTTTTAATTCATTTTAATATCTAAATGACCAAAATGCCCTTAATTAAAAACTATGGTGTTTTATCTTCCTTTAGGTATTTTTGTCCAAACTAGTGTAATGGTCTAATTTCTATCCAAGGACCTCCACTTTAAAAACCCATTACTCACAAGTACTTAGTACCTTTGTGAACTAGAACACACATTTTACAACTTTTACAATTTAGTCCTAGATACCAAATTGAACCCTCTATCGATAAAATTTCTAAATGAAATTTTCACACAATCATGTAATTATGCCATAGACCTTAAAATGATAATAAAATAAATTTTTCTACCTCGAATTTGTGGTTTCGTACCCACCATTCCGTTTAGGCCCTATTTTGGGATGTTGCAAAGTATAATACTTGAGATAATGATATAAATTATGCATGTTAAAAGAGTGATTTATATGTACATGAAATTGTTCATATTCGGCCAAGTTGAAATTATAATGCTAGTGTTTATTTGATAATTTATTTGATTATGACTTACTAAGCTATTTAAGCTTACTGTGTGTTTGTTCGTTCGTTGTTTTATAGATTTTAGAAGCTAGTTACGAGCTCTGGGATCATCAAGGAAATCAGTCACACTATCGAACGCTATTTTGGTATTTTAAAGCTTGAACTATGAACATACGGCATGTATAGTCTAGCATTTGTTTTGGTTGGTTTTGAAGTGTATATATATAAGCTAGTCTTAATATGTTTGAAATTGAATTTGTACGTATATCAATAGCCATGTGAAAATGGCTTGATTATAATATTATGGCTTTTGTGTATTCAATCATGCTTTAAGATTATATTGGAAGTGTGTTTTATGCTATAAACTGTGTGGTGGATGGATGTTTGTTTCGGTAATGTGAAGTATTATGTATGGTTTTATAATGTGGATTGGCATGAGTTGATATGATGATTATATATTGAATGTGAATTAGCTATATAGGTTTGGTTGTTAAATGACAATCGAGGAAAGTGTTTCAGGTTAATTTTGCTAGCTGAATTGATAAAAAGCAAGTTGGTCTTGTGTGATATTTTGGTACAATGCATAATATGTGTAATAAACATGATTTGATTCGGCATTTGTACTTATGAATTAGGATGAATTGGTTTGATTTCATGATTATATTATAAACATGTTGTATTGGTTATATGATTAGTTAATAAGTGAATTAAATGCATGCTTATATTCGACTAGTAATAGGTTTAATTAATAATTTATGCCTATGAAGTCATTGGTTGTGAAATGATCAACTTTGTTATGATTAGGAAATGGCATATTTTAGCTTATGATTGAATTGCATAATTTGTACTATCTATGTGGTTAAACTTGATAGCCAAATAAGCAAGGAATGAATTTGCTAAGTGTGTATAAATTTTGACATGATGATTAGCCTATAATGTTATTATGGATAATTCTGCATTGAAGTTTATTATAGCTATGGTTTTTATGGTGACTTGCGCATTATTTCAATAAAGCTAAATGTAAATAGAATTATGTTATAAAGTTAGTTAAGGTTTTATAAGTTAATGATTATATAACCATGTGATACGGATTGGTATGGTTATTTATGTGCTTAGTCTATAAAATGAAACATAGTTTTAATTTAAGTGTTCGAATATCATGGATTTAATGGCCATATTGTTTAAAAAAATGTTTGCTTGATTCATTGTTTGGATTGGTTCATGTTTTAGGTATACAATATTTGTAATTCATGAGTAGTATTGAATTATTGATTCGGTAAATATATCTAGATATGGTTTTGACATTAGGAAATACACTCATGGTATAATGGTAATTAAAGAATTTTTGGTCATGTTTTTATATTACCAATGCCGCGTAAATGAATGAAAAATTTTAGTAGCGAAATATGGTTCGTTTGATGTTTAATTTGTACATGTGCAAAAGCTATAATAATAGATTTGATATTCAACTAATGGAATAGTTGTTTTGTTATATGTTCTGTATATGATATGTTTTAAATATATGCTAGAATATATTTTAATTATGCAATGTTATGATTATTATGATTTTAAGACTCGATATTTGATTAAGTTACGAGCATTGATGTGATTGAATTTTGAGTTGTGAAATGTAATGATTATCTGTTTGAACTATGATATGACTGGTAATGCCTCGTAACCCTAATCCGACGACAGATACGGGTTAGGGATGTTACAGGGTACCTATTTCCATTGTTTCAAATTGAGATCTGAGGTTCACATCACGGTTTTGGAAGAAACTACAAGACGCACTGGGTACAAAGCTACATTTTAGTACCGAGTTTCACCCGCAGACGGATGGTCAATCTGAGCGAGTTATTCAGATACTCAAGGATATGTTACGTTGTTGCATTCTTGAGTTCAAAGGTACGTGGGAAAAATATTCGCAGTTGATTGAATATACTTATAATAATAACTTTCAATCGAGTATTAAAATGGAAACATACGAGGCTCTATACGGACGTAAATGTCAAACACCGTTGTACTGGATGGAGCTCAATGAAAGTAAGATTCACGGGGTTGATCTGATTAGATAGATTGAAGAAAAAGTGAAAGTAATTCGTTAAAGTCTAAAAGCAGCGTCAAATCGACTAAAATCATACGCAGATTTGAAACGGAAAGTTCAGATCAGGGATAGAGTATTTCTAAAAGTTTCACCATGGAAGAAAATACTCTAGTTCGACTATAAAGGGAAATTGAGTCCACAGTATATCAAACCATATGAGATTATCGAGCGAATCGGGCTAGTTGCTTATCGATTATCCTTACCGTCTGAATTAGAGAAAATACATAATGTGTCTCATGTATCAATGCTTCGACGATACCAATTTGATCCGTCACACGTTATTTCTCCTTTTGAGGTTAAGATTCATTCAGATTTTTCGTATAGTGAAGAACAGATTCAGATTCTAGCTCATGAGATCAAAGAGCTGAGAAATAAGAAAATCGCGTTAGTGAAAGTCTTGTGGCATTGGCACGTGGTTGAAGAAGCTACGTGGGAACCCAAGGATATTATGAAAAATCATTACCCAATCCTATTCATTGGTAATATTTTAGGGGATGAAAATCCTTAAAGGGAGAGAGTTGTAACAGCCCGATTTTAGCTAAAATGGAATAGTGGTATCAGAACCACAAATTTGAGGTCAAAAAAATATTTTAATATTATTTTTAGTGTCTATGACATGTGATTAGATATGTGTGAAAGTTTCGTGTTTTAATTTTATCGATTAAATGGTTAATTTGATAAAAGGATCTAATCGCGTAAAATGAAAAAGTTGCATTCTATAGGTTAAAAGTATTTTATTGCTATTAAATTAAAAGGTGGAAGTCCTTATCATGAAATTAAACCTATGATAATGGAAATTGACATGAATAGCCATCCATTATGTGTTTTTAAATGATATTAAATAAGGTCATTTTGGTAATTAGCTAAATAAATCATAATTTAACAAAACCAAAGCTAAAATTATGTTCATCTCTTCCATTTTAAACTGAAAATAAAGAAGAAAAGAGAGCTTTAAAGCATTCTAGGGTTTGACACCTTTAATCCTCGATTAAGATATGATTTTTTATCTGTTTTTGATGATTTCTACGTTTTTGTGATCGTTGCTTTGAGTACTAGCTAGCCTGTGCCCTAAATTTTGAGTTTGTTGGTGATTTTGTAAAATGCCATTGATGTTGATGATGAAGAATGATAGATAAATGATAAATTTTCATGTTTTATCAAGTGATTTTTGAAGAAAATACAAGTTAGGGATTAAATTGTGAATTTTGTAAATTAGGTGGTTGAAATGTGAAATAAATGATAAATATGGGCTGTTAAGGACCCATGCAAAATTTGGCTAGTTTAAATTAGGGTGAAATTATGTGAAATTTGTGTTTTGTGAATTGAGTACTTAGTTGTAAAAATTGTGAAATTCTAGGGGTAAATGTGTAAAAATGCCTTAAAGTGTGTCTTGGGTTGAATTGAGTAAATAAATGAATAAACAAGTTAATTTTGAATATATTTAGATCAAGAAAGAAATCAGATTTAGATCAGGGGAAATCAAAAGTTGTCGAGTAATCGATCCGATCCGTTCATCGTATATACGAGGTAAGTTCATATGCAAATAAATGTCTTTAAATTGAATTGTAAGTATTTATTTATCATTGACTTGTATTAAATACCGAATGATCAAATACGAGCAAGTATCGACAGGGTTACGACGTTCGAAAGACCCAACGAACCTTAGGAATAGTATAGGATACAAATGTCATGACATTAGTTTACCGAGATGTGATTACGTGTAAGACCATGTCCAGGACATTGGCATCGTTATATGATTTCGTATAAGACCCTGTCTGGGACAGTGGCACCGATATGTGATAACATGTAAGACCATATCCGGGATATGGCACTGTACGATCTATATGCGATTTTCGAGTATCCTTAACGATTCCGAATGGTTCAACGGGAAAAGTCAAGATGAGAAAGAATGTGTAAATGAAATTAAATGACACAGGTACATATGAAATTCTTATGTGTATTGAAAGGAAAAGTAAGTAATGAGTTTAGATGTGGTTGTGTATATTAAATGAGAAAGATGGATACTTATGTATATGTTTTAGCCATGCTTGTATAATTGAATTGAAATATAATTGTTTCATATGGTGATTTTATTTGTATATGGCTTACTAAGCTTTTAAAGCTTACTTTCTTTGTGTTCTTTCCCTATTTTATAATTGACGATTAGGTCCCTCTTTGCCATTTTTGGTGTCGAGGTAAGTTCATTTGTAAATAATGCAATGTTATATCATGTTTTAATGCTTAATTAATGTATGAATTTCTATGTTTAATTGTTAAAATGAGTGTATGAATGATACTATGGCCAATGAGAATGACATTGTGAACGAGTTCGACAAAGATGAGACGTCGAGAAAATCCCATTTGAACCTTAGGAATAGTTTAGGATACAAGTGCAATGTCACTAGGAACTATGTGATTATGAGCTCATGAGATTATGTGTATTTGTGACTATGTGAATCCGGGTGCTGGTCTTGTACGTTCTACCAGTGGCTGGGTAGCCCTGTGTGTGTTGCGGGTACCTGTCAGCTTGTGTGAGCAGCCCGTGTAGTTACGTCTTGACTGTTAACTTGTGTGAGCAGGCCTGTGATTAGCTCGAGAGTGAGCAATGTGTGATTGTGATATGAGGTAGCATGTGAGCAGTGTGTGATTGTGATATGAGGTAGCATGTGGCTACGTTTGAAGCATTATGTGCAAGTCTTCCATGTATCCGATAGTATTCCAAGTGTTCAATGAGCAAATCAGTGAATTATGTGACAAGTAAGTCAATGATGAGGAAATATGAGAATGTGCTACGAGTTAGTACAGGTATGTACTTATAACCCAGAGTAAAGGTCTCAGTATACTATGAATATGTGGTAAGAATGCATACAAGAGAGTTATGATTGTGAAATATTGGTCGTCATGTGAGTAATGATCTACAATTATGATAAATGGATGTATGATAAGATTTGAAAATAATCATGTGTTAGGCTTATTAGCCTAATTGGGTTGGGATATAGTATGATGTACCTTAAGTTGTGATTCAATAGATATGTGAAAGATTGTTAAGCTATATGTTGAAATTATAATTACTCGCAAATGATGTTCGTGTTGTTAAGCAAATTGAAATACCTTGCTATGCTATAATGGGGAGATTATGGTTGCTAGTCTAATGACAAGACAATATAATTAGTGTGTGTAAGATAAAAGAGTAAGCGTTATGAATGAGTAAGTGGTAATCATGGGATTTAATGCAAATTTTAATAATAGTATTAGCATGGATGGATAAAATAAATAAATGCTAATAGTTGTTCTTATTTGCATATGAACTTATTAAGCTTTGAATCTTACTCTCCTTTCCTTTCCCATGTATCATAGGGTTAATAACCTAGCTCGAGTTGGAGATCACCGGAGATGTTATCACACTATCAAGCTATCATCGTGGGTTAAAGTGAATACAAACCTTTTATGTTTATGGCATGTATAGGGACTTAGTCATTTGGTGTATGAGTCATTATGATTTGGCTAAATATATTAGCTTGTGATGGTTAAAGATTTGATGCAATCTATAGCCATTTAAATTGGCTTATATTGGCCAATGAATGGCATGTAAATATTCGATAATGACTAGCTATTGGAATGGCTAGTTTTGGATATGCTTTGGTGTTTGGTATGTCTAAATGAAAGTTAATACAAAGAAATTATGAAAGAGTAAAATTAGCTTTAAAACAGTTTTGGACAGCAGCAGTTGTATAACTTTGAAAAATCACCAAAATTCTGGAAATCAAATTAGAGGTTGAATCAAATATGAAATTAAATCCTATTGATTCTAGTATTACATAGAATAATGGTGTAAGAAAAAAAATTTAATTTTATGAGATATTTGAATTTTTGTGAGATAAGGTCAGAATGATTTCGGGTTCGCCTATTCTAAATTTGGAAAATCATTAAAAATTATATAAAAATATTTGTGGGTTAAAATTTACATTTTAAGTCTTTAATGAGTCTATTTTCAAGAGAAACAAATGGTAACATGATCTGAATCCCATACTATGAGATAATTAATCTTTAGTGAAGAAAGGTCAAAACTGTCAAGCAGCAGAATAAGGACGAATTTGAAGAATTAACTGTACTTATTGGCTAAACCATAAATTCTAAAAATTTTATGGTAGAAAGATATTTGAGTCTAGTTTCGAAAAAATCAAGTAGATCTAAATTTAGAGTTCTGTTGCTCAAGATATAAATAATTTTCTGACTATGACTCAAGTGGACAATTTTGTTATGAACAGTAAATAATTGTTTTGATATGTTTAAGTCTTGATTATGGTTGTGTTGGTAGCTTAATTGTGCCATGTTAAGTTTCATTGAAAGTGTGTATGTGAGTGTGCAATTGATGGTGGCAAATGGCTTGGTAAATAGCTATTTCCTTGGCCACACGGGCAGAGACACGACTGTGTGTCTCAGTTGTGTGAAGGACATGGTCACGAGACACGGGCGTGTGACTTGGTCGTGGGACCCCAAATTGTGCATGATGTCATAAATAGAGAGTTACACGGACTGAGGACACGGGTATGTCCCAAGCCGCATTGATGTGTGTATGACCACACGGCCTTCCCACACGGGCGTGTGACTCTCCAAAGTATGAAAATTTTCTAATTGTAGTAAAAGTTCCAAAAGTTCTCGGTTTAGTCCCAAACTACACCCAATGTATGTTTTGGGCATCGTTGGCCTGTAAAAGGGACGATATGCATGTTAATGAAAGTTCTAAATTTGGGCAAAAATTCATGTCTCGGTTTTATATGACTGTGTGAGTTTATGTCCGGTAACGCCTCGTACCCTGTTCCGGCATCGAATATGAGTAAGGGGTGTTACATTTAGTTATATCAGAGCTATGGTTTAGTCAATTCTTGGACTATCATAGCATATGTGAGCCTAGCTATACATGCCATATTACTACTTGTGATAGTATGCTATCTCCCGATCTTGATGAAATTGTTCTGTTGAGACAGAAATGTTTTCCAACCAAGCTACTTTCGATAAGGCCGAAAGTGATATTAAGATGTTTGAAAATGTGTTTGTGATGAGACGAAACTCAGTGATGATCATTTTATGATTCACAAAACTAGACTACGATCATGACTAAGGTATCGAATGGTAGTATAGTTATGGTGAGTCCAGAATATCGTATCCACAAGGACTAAAAGTACTAGTATTAACTATCTTTCTATTATTTAGCCTAAAATATAATGGATTTGTTTTAATCTAAAATTAACTAACTAATTAACTACTGAACGCGACAGAGAGCAAATTGGAAAAATTACTTGAAGAAAACTTATAAAGAGGACAATACCCAGAAAAGAATCCACCTAACACTTCACTTATTATTCTGACTATGAATCAAATGAATTATTCAATTGTCTTGATCCGTAGAAATCCCTAAAATATGTTAATATCTCTTTCGAGACTAAGAACAACTAACTCTAGGTTGATTAATTGAAATCTCTTTCTAATTAAAACCACTATCGTCGCATTAACTCGATTTATGGATTCCCCTATTAGATTTGACTCTAATCCGGTAGACCGCTTAATTATGCTAGATCTACTCTTAAACAGGGACTTTTGCTCCACTGAATAAGCACATCAAATTTGGAATAATATCCTAAAAATATTAAAACAAGGATTAAGAACACCTAATCAAGAACAATAACAAGTATTTATCGTGTAATTCAGATAATTAAATAATAAGATCCATAGTAGGTTTCGTCCTCCCTAGGTATTTAGGGAGTTTAGTTCATAATGTAAAAAGAAAACATCTCAAATTTAGAAAAACAACAAGACATAAAAAAAACCAAATAAACTTCAAGAGAAATTTGAATGGAGATCTTCAATCTTGAGGTGGATCTGCTTCTGAGATGATTCCAACGGCTTCTTTCGAGAAATTTCTGCTTTCTCCTCAGTGTGTTCCCTTAGGTCTTCTTCTAGTATGTATTTATAGACTTTTGACTGCTCAGAAACCTTAAAAATTGGCTTTTTCTGCGTGTTTGGGAAACAGGGAGCGATATCGACACGGGTTGGCACATGGGCATGTGGCCTGCCTATGTGGATCTTGAAAACTCTGATTTTGGCCCATTATTCGCTCTTTTTGCTCCCAAATGCTCTCTTAAGTATAGAAACATGAATTTAAGGGATTAGAAGCATCAAATTCACTAATTTACATTATTAACCATCCATAAATGCATTAAGAATGGGATTAAAATATGTTACATTTATGGTTTATCAAATATCCCCACAGTTAAGCATTTGCTTGTCCTCAAGCAAAATCCTCAACTCACAATTAAAATTAATTCTTCTCAACTTATAATTCTCATCAATAATGTTTTGAAATAATACACAAATAATCATGCATTGAAAATTCAAGTAAAAGAGCCCTAAAGATTCAAACAATCCAAGTCACACATTTTTAAGACATGAAAACATAGGGATCTCCCCTTATCTAAATACTTACCTTTAATTCAAAATCGACAAGATTTTACATCCTCACTAAAGATTCACTCAAATCACTCAAAGTGTTTAAGGTTCAAAAATTAAGCATTCAAAAGTCAATTATGAAAAGTCATTACCATAGGCTTGCATGAAAATCAAATCTCCACCACTATAAAATGATATGATACACAAATCAAAAGGTCTTTAAATGGTTGTAACGGGGCTTGGGTTAACGGTGTGGATAAAGGCTGAAAAAGAAGGTTAGAATCAAGATCAAATTGATAAATTACCTAACTAGATAAATAAACTAATATTGAATAATTACGTCAATCGAAATTATTAAAGAATAACACAAGCTTCTTATCAGAATATGAAATTAACTACTTAAGCTCAAAAACATAGAACTAGTAAAAATTCAACATAAATGTATATAAAATTTAACAATTGAAGCAAAAGAACATAGTTAAGCAACTAACCAAATCAAATCTCGACAAAAAGGGAGTCAATAAAACAGGAAACAATTCTCAATGAATCAAAAAAAAGTTATGGGTTAATATTAAAGGATAAATCAAGAAATGGTTTGTTAGGCTTAAAGGGGGTTCACTAAGGGTTAATTATGAAGGTAGGCTTATGGGATAAGTGGGTTAAAACCTAGGTGCCTTTATCATCTCAGTATATCAAATCAAAGGTGTCGTCTTGACATGTATAATCAAAGCAAGTTCTAGAATAACAAATTAATATTGGCACACTCATAACCTATAATAAAGTGAGCAAGAAAAAAAATGTATGCTCTAAAAGCTCAAAATCTCACAAAATTATGGCTTTTGATGTCAATCTTGCAAATTTCAAACTTCAAGGTAATATTTCAATTTAGGGAAACAACCTAAAACTTTTTTTATTTTGAAAATAGACTTATCATACTTGATTCTCTAGTGTCTTAAAGTTTAAACAATCAATGCAAAATTACCTATGAATTTAATCTAAAACACATCAACGATAATCATAAATTAATAAGAATTCATTCTAATAGTAATGTGAGAAAATTACTTAGACACAAGACATAATTCAAGGATTTTTTAATTATTCTACAGATAACCTCCCCACACTTAAGATGTACATTGTCCTCATTGTACAAACATATATAATCACAGTATAAACAGAATTCATAAGAGAGGGAGAAAACTGAAACTGCCCTGAATATTGGATGAAATCTTCAGAATAGTGAAAAGCGGAATTGCAGTCAAATCTAAATGCAACTCATGATTCCAAGCAAACTAACAAGAAAATAAACACAAATAATAAATAATATTAAGGGTTATAACTCGACTAGAAACAACCATAAATCTTTCAAAAGATAATAATGAAAATAAGTTGAAGAGAAAAAAAAATAAAACAACTAAGACAAATTTAAAAGGAAAGATATAATAATAATAATAATAATAATGATGATGATGATGATGATGATGATGATAATAATAATAATAATAATAATAATAATAAAACTCAATGATATCAATAAACTTAAAAGGTAATTGTAATGATAATAGTAAAAAAAAAGAAAAAAATAGAAAAAAATAGAAATAGCAAAATAAAAATAATTAAAATATATAAAAAATTAAAAAATTAAAAAAATAAAAAATATAAGTATAAGAATAATTAATTATTAAAATAAAAATAAATAATATAAAAATTAAAAAATAAATAAAATAAAATAAAATTGGGGTGATTAACCTAGTTTTCACATGGCCATGGACATGCCCGTGTGGGTCACATGGCCCTGTCGCCAGGCCGTGTGTGTTTTCCTTTGCTTCTCCCACGCCCATGTGAGATCCCACACGCCCGTGTGGCCAAGCCATGTGCTCCACACACCCGTGTGGCCAGGCCATATGGGTCAAAAACACATTTTTTTTTAGATTTTGAAAATTAATTAATTTTAAAAAAATTATAAAATAATGTTAATAAAATTAGTAGTGTTAACACTTAGGTTGCCTCCCGAGAAGCACTTATTTAAAGTCTAAGCTCGACTTATCTCATACTAGCACGGTTACAGTGGTTCACGGAGTCGAAACTCCTCTTTCTCACTGTCAATTCTATTATCAACATAAAGTTTTAACCGAGTAATATTTACCTTAAAAGTGCCAAATTTAGAATGATTTACCTCGACTGTACCGTATAGGAAAATATTCAGTACCGTAAAAGGAGTTACTCCGGTTGTATTGAGCTCTGAAGTGGCAATTTGAGTGTCCGTTTTATCCAACAATACCTGATCGCCAATCTTAAATTGGTTCATCCCATCCTTAAGCTCGTTATGGAGTCACTTTGGTTCATCGTGTATTTTAGGTTTGTCCTTGATGTGTGTCCGCCATTCATCTAGTTTATCGATTTGTAATCTTCTTTCTTCATGACTTGTTCTGTTTTTGTTATGTAAGCTGGACTGCGGCTTTGCCATGTTTTTCCAAGGTGTTTCTTGCAAAGAATGTTGAGCCACAAGGTTATTAACATTAACAGAACTCGCAATATCATCTCGATCACTAGATATCCTAACAGAATCACGAGCTTAGAGTTTAATCGTGTCATCACCTACACGAAGTATTAACTCACTTGTACCAACATCTATGATAGTTCTAGCAGTTGCTAAAAAAGGCTGTCTTAAAATCAATGGTACGTCACTATCCTCATCCATGTCTAAAACAACAAAATCAACTGGGAAAATAAATTTATCAATTTTGACGAGTATGTCTTCAACAATACCCCTAGGAAATCTAGTTGTTCTATCTGCCAATTGAATGCTCATCCTAGTTTTTTTGGGTTTCCCAAGACCTAGTTGCTTAAACATTTTGTTGGGCATAACATTAATACTAGCCCCTAAATCAACCAAAGAATTATTAACACTTAAACTACCAATTAAATAAGGAATAGTAAAACTCCCTAGATCTTTCAATTTGTTGGGTAGTTTATTCTGCAAAATGGCTGAGAACATTGCATTTAGCTCTACGTGCGATGAATCATCTAACTTCTGCTTATTTGCTAAAAGCTCATTTTTAAAATTTAACGGAATTTGGCATCTGCGAAAGAGCTTCAATAAACGGTAAGTTAATATGTAATTTTTTCAACAGTTTAAGGAATTTACTGAATTGTTCATTTGTGTGGTCTTTCCTTATCGCATTTGGATATGGCACATGAGGTTTATATTCCTTACCGACCGAATCTTGCTTATTTGGGCTTACCTCAACCTTACCACTGCTTACCACAATTTCTTGCCTCAGTTTAGATTCAGATTCAGTTAACCCTTCTTCATCTTGAATAGTGATCGCATGAAGATGCTTTCTTGGGTTAGTTTTGGTGTTGCTTGGCAAGCTACCTTGTGGTCATTCTAAAATCATCTTTGTGAATTAACCGATTTGATTCTCAAGCCCTTGAATCGACGCTTGTTGATTTTTGAGTGCTGTTTCGGTGTTTTGGAAACAATTTTTTGACACTGAAATAAATTTCGTCAACATCTCCTCAAGGTTCGGCTTCTTCTCCTACTGGTAAGGTGGTTGAAAGCCTAGACCACCCCAAGAGAAGTTTGGATGGTTCCTCCAACCTACATTATAAGTGTTACTATACAGATTATTCTGAGGTCTAGAATTATTACCCATATAGTTGACTTGTTCGTCTTCTGTGCTTAGGTTGTAGGATTGATTTTCTAGATGGTTCCCTCCTCTATTTGTGTCATATTGCATCACCGGATGTACCTACGTAGAACCATATAAACCATCAATCCAAAAGTTCTACCTGATTTGACAACATGGTGACTGCATCAACATTAAAAACACCAGCTGCTTTCATCGGCTTTGTCCTCATGACTTGCGACTGATAATTATTCAATGACATCTCTTCTATAAACTCGTAAGCCTCTTCAGGTGTTTGGTTATTCGAAGTCCCACCGGCGGATGCATCGATCAATTGCCTAGTTGAGGGGTTCAAACCATTGTAAAAAGTTTGAACCTGTAGCCATAGAGGTAACCCATGGTGAGGGCACCTTCTCAATAAATCTTTATACGTCTCCCATGCATCATATAAAGTCTCTAAATCCATTTGTACAAAAGAAGATATATCATTCCTCAATTTGGCTGTCTTAGCCGGTGGAAAGTACTTTAGCAAAAACTTCTGGGTCATTTGATCCCAAGTAGTGATAGAAACTCGTGGTAGGGAGTTCAACCACTGCTTAGCCTTATTTCTCAATGAGAAGGGGAATAATCGTAGGCAAATGGCATCATCAGAAATGCCATTTATCTTGAAAGTGTCGCAGAATTCTAGGAAATTAGCCAAATGAGTATTTGGGTCTTCGTCCTGCAAACCATCAAACTGAACAAACTATTGAATCATTTAAATAGTATTAGGTTTCAGTTCAAAATTATTTGCAGCAATAGTAGGTCTAATAATACTTGATTCAGCCCCAGTTAAATTGGGCTTGGCATAATCGTACATTGTACGAGAAGCAGGATTCAGATTTACAGGATTTATAGCAACCACAGAAGGTAACTGATTATTATGATTTTCTGCCATTTCCTCAATATTAATAATAATATCCTCTTGCCCATTCTATCATACTTTGTTGATTTTGCCTCGCTTCTCTACGATTTTTACGAGCTGTACATTCAATCTCACTGTCGAATACTAGAGGTCTTGGCGGGTTTCTTCTAGTCATAAACTAAAGGAACCTGCTAGAAGCAAATAAAAGAAAAGTTAGTAAATTAAAAGTAAAACAAAAAAGAATAAAATAAAATAAAAATAAAAATGGCTAAAGTAATAAAAATCTAGTGTTCCTAATATTTTCATCCCCGGCAACGGTGCCAAAAACTTGATGATCATTTTATGATTCATTAAACTAGACTACGATCACGACTAAGGCAAGCGTACCTATCGAATGGTAGTATAACTATGGTGAGTCCAGAATATCATATTCACAAGGACTAAAAGTACTAGTATTAACTATCTTTCTATTATTTAGCCTAAAATATAATGGATTTGTTTTAATCTAAAATTAACTAACTAATTAACTACTGAACGCGACAGAGAGCAAATTGGAAAAATTACTTGAAGAAAACTTATAAAGAAGACAATACCCAGAAAAGAATCCACCTACACTTCACTTATTATTCTGACTATGAATCAAATGAATTATTCAATTGTCTTGATCCGTAGAAATCCCTAAAATATGTTAATATCTCTTTCGAGACTAAGAACAACTAACTCTAGGTTGATTAATTGAAATCTCTTTCTAATTAAAACCACTATCGTCGCATTAACTCGATTTATGGATTCCCCTATTAGATTTGACTCTAATCCGGTAGATTTATGTCATCCTATTTCTAGGATTGCATGCAACTCCGCTTAATTATGCTAGATCTACTCTTAAACAGGGACTTTTGCTCCACTGAATAAGCACATCAAATTTGGAATAATATCCTAAAAATATTAAAACAAGGATTAAGAACACCTAATCAAGAACAATAACAAGTATTTATCGTGTAATTCAGATAATTAAATAATAAGATCCATAGTAGGTTTCGTCCTCCCTAGGTATTTAGGGAGTTTAGTTCATAATGTAAAAAGAAAACATCTCAAATTTAGAAAACAACAAGACATAAAAAAAACCAAATAAACTTCAAGAGAAATTTGAATGGAGATCTTCAATCTTGAGGTGGATCTGCTTCTGAGATGATTCCAACGGTTTCTTTCGAGAAATTTCTGCTTTCTCCTCAGTGTGTCCCCTTAGGTCTTCTTCTAGTATGTATTTATAGACTTTTGAATGCTCAAAAACCCTAAAAATTGGCTTTTTCTGCGTGTTTGGGAAACAAGGAACGATATCGACACGGGTTGGCATATGGGCATGTGGCCTGCCCGTGTGGATCTTGAAAACTCCGATTTTGGCCCATTTTTCACTCCTTTTGCTCCCAAATGCTCTCCTAAGTATAGAAACATGAATTGAAGGGATTAGGAGCATCAAATTCACTAATTTACATCATTAATCATCCATAAACGCATTAAGAATGGGATTAAAATATGTTACATTTATGGTTTATCACTCAGAAAGGTAAGAAA
Organism: Gossypium longicalyx; assembly: GCA_025698465.1. Classification (NCBI taxonomy): domain Eukaryota; kingdom Viridiplantae; phylum Streptophyta; class Magnoliopsida; order Malvales; family Malvaceae; genus Gossypium; species Gossypium longicalyx. The sequence goes on from CM046997.1 coordinate 83,147,644, forward strand.
TGAAATGAATCTTTATATTGTGATAAGCCCACTCATGTTTGTTCGATATCCATATGATCTTATGTGCCTAACTTATTTGACTAAGTGAACGTGATAAGTAATCTTATTCAAATCGGTGGAATATGTGTTTATGTGTACTTGTTTGAATAAGATAATCAGAAAGTTCGTATAACATAAATATGTATGTTAATTTGCTTGAAGTGAATTATGTGATTGTGACGATATTATGCAGATGATAAATGCTAAGTCATATGTATGTATTTATGACAGTCAAATTAGAGGCTTTACGACCTCACCCCCTTATCAATGTGGTATTTTATAATAAGATTTTACGAGATTTATGTCGAATGAACTCACAAGTGTGAGACTAAAGAGTTTGGTAGCGGAATAACTAGAATGTGGTCAGAGTTGAAATAGTTGACAAGTGAATACATTTTTGAAAAAGATATCGGATTATTCTAAACATTATTCAGATTAAGCAATGTCACGGTTAAAGAAAAGTTAATCTCGACTAATCAACTCATTCAAGTATGATAGCTAAAGAATATGTTTGCTGAAATTTCTCCCGAATTAGTTTTCATTAGTGAGTGGAATAATACAGAGTTCATGATAACAGAATTAGTTAGAGAAATGATGTCTGAATTGTAATGATGTCTGAGTATAACAATTATGGTTGAATAGATTACAATGATCTCTTCTGATTATTCTGTATATATATTCACTCATCCTCAGGGGTTTATGTGATTGTTCGTTTCCTGATGAAATCCTTATCATGTGAAAATGTTAGCTGGCTATAATTTTAGACGAAAGATCTGTTGGTTTGGTTGGTTCATGATCGGCATTTCTTTATCTCTTCGAAATTCTATTCTAATATGTTGGAATGAAGTCGATGGTAAAAAAAATTGTGAGACTATTCTTATGTTTCTACCGATTATGGTTTTGTTTTATACATGCGAGAAATATATTATCTCTGTTATGATGGAAGTCCAGAGTTGGTAAGCAGTGTTTTTCTTCTGGCTTTCTCTGAGGAATTATCAAGATCTTTATTATCTTCTTGTGAGTTATGTTCTCGGACTTCCAGTATGGTATTGTATCTTGGATTTCTTTATCTCGATTTTTCTATCATTCTTATTTTGTGAATTATCAACCATGGCTTATCTTTAAAGTGTGTTCTTCAGCTTGTGATAACTATGTCTATTATGAATATGCTTCTGGTTTGATCATATAAACGTGGTGATTTTGGTATATGGATTTCTCTAATTTTCATGTAAGGAATTGACATCGGTAAAGGTATAAGTGGTGAAATCACAAGCTTCAATTTGTATGATGGATTTCTTTTCTCAGATAAGTTAATTAAAGTCAATGCATTCAATCGAGATGTCTTTGTTTCTTTGAGCTAATGCAATTGTAAAGGTCTTGATTAGCATGATAAGAGAATTTTGAAAGATTTTGTGTTTGAGGTTGTTTTAATAACATGAAGAAAGGAGCATTTTGTTATGTTATTATTTGATAGTCGAAATCGACTTGTTGTTTTTATCAAAGTGAGTTGGTCAGTTGAAATGTGGTTTGAGTTACATGTAGTTAATGTATCCTCAGTTATGGTAATAAATTTTGTGCATTCACGAATATATCGATGGACAGTCTGAATGAAGAATTGATATTCTAGAGAGTATGATACCGAGATATACCTATTAGATTTGTTCTAATCTGATGATGTTACTATGAGTTAAATTTGTTCTGAATGATATGGTTACCACATTTATAAAAAATCGGATGGTTTGTGCATGTTAGCAACGTTGAAAACAATTGAAGATATTATTAACCGAAGCTCTGGTTCTGAGTTCAGTTTGAATTGAGTAATGAATTTATGATTTTTCAATGATGCACTATTGAACGAATTGGAATGTGTTTTATTACTAGAATATAAAGTGATGGTTCATGTTTTCAGATAGTTAATGTCATATTAAAAAGAACTGTTCAACCAGTGATTTAGAGACGATCACTTTTATGTCCATATTGAGAATTTGGTGATATTGTTTATTCGACAAAAGGTGTCTCATGTTCCCTGATTTCAAGAATTAAAGTATCAAATGTCATAGAAAGATCTGAAGTTAAGATAGTGTTTCAGACTTGAGCTATGGAAAAAATCGTGAGCAGTTATTGATTAATCTCTGGAAAGGTAGTTATAGTTATAGATGTCTAGATGGAAAATTTTTTTTATTTATTTTTGTGAGTACTGGTTACGGGTTGATCTTATTTGATGATGGTCTGATTTTAGTTAAATAAAAAAGCTAAAGTGATGTTTTCTTTGCAAGTTTGAGAATTTCAGAATTGTTTTAGTGAGTGATAAGCTAAATGAGTACAGCGATGATTGACTTTTGATTCTAAACTTTAGGTTGGACCTAATTTATGTTATTATTATTCCGAGATGGGATCTGTGTACTGAAGTATTCAGAGCTTATGCAAGAAAATTTTGTACGAGGCTCAATAGTAGCTCTTTGGTTCATTCTGGGAGTAATAAAAATGTGTAGTTATTTGAAATAGATGTTTTGGTGATTGGGTTTCTCATTTGACAGATTGGTTTCTGAGGTTGTTAGCTCTCACAGAGTGCCAGTCCCCACTATTTCAGATTGAGATTTGAGGACTATATCCTAATTTTGGAAAAAGCTACAGGAAATTATGAGTACACAGTTGCATCTTGGCATGGTAATACATCTGTAAATTAGTGGTAAGTCTGAGAGAGTAATTCAAAACTTTGACGATATGCTCCGGAACTGTGTGTTAAAGTTCAAAGTGATTAGAAAGAGATATACACGGTTGATATGACTTGTGATTCTGGGAAATTAGTGAAAGTGATTCATGAGAGTTGAAAGAAATTTCTTCTGGTAAGATTTTCAGGGATGAAAATCCCTAAAGGGGGGAGAATTGTAACAGCCTGATTTTGGGCCTAGTTGGAATAGTGGTTTCGGGACCACAAATTCGATGATGAAAAATTTATTTTTATTATATTTTTATGGTCTAAAATTTCACGGAATCATTTCATGAAAATTTTATTAAAAAATTTCGATGTTTGGGCACTCAATTTAGTCAAAAGGACTAAATTGTAAAAAGTGTAAAACTTGAGTTCTAGAAGCTAGAGGTGTCTAATTGCTATGACATTTTAATTGGAGGTCCTTAAATGGTAATTAGACCATTGGTTAATTTTTTGGACAAAAATGGACATGAAATAGCTGAAATAGAATATTTTTAAGTTAGGGGCATTTTGGTCATTTAGTAATTAAAATAAATTAAAAGCCAATTTTTGTCCATCTTCAACCCCATGTCTGGATTTCACAAGGGAAAACCATGGATAGGTTTTTTCAAGCTTTCAAGCTCGATTGTAAGTTCGTTCCTGCCTCATTTTTAATGATTTTTACGTTTTTGAAATCCTCGTAACAAGATCTACCTATTTCTACCATTTATTTGAGTTATGATAAAGGTATAGGGTTTGACCCATGTTAGAAATTTGCGCATTTTGATGTTTAATGGTAGATTATGCATGTTTATGGTTGGAGAAACAACTTTTGCTAAGTGATTTTCGGTGAAAATGCTTGAAAGGACTAAATTGTGAAAGTTATAAAATATGTAGTAAAAGTGTCTTCTAGTGGAAATTGTGGGCTGTTATAGCTATGAAAATGGTTCGGCTAGGCTTAAAGTACAAAGAAATTGAATAAACTTGATTTTACAAGCCTAGGGGCAAAAATATAAATATGACAAAGTTTAGGGGCAAAAATGTAATTTTGTCATAATATGATTTTAAGGTCACAATGAATAATGTGACTAACAAATAAGCTAGATGTGATGTTATAGATCAAAGAAAACGAGGTTCGGACCTAGAATGAGGGAAAAAGAGTAATTGACGATCAGGTCCCTTTTTTGCCATTTTTGGTGTCGTGGTAAGTTCATGCGTAAATAATGTAATGCTGTATCATGTTTTAATGCTTAATTAATGTATTAATTTTTATGTTTAATTGTTACAATGAGTGTATGAATGATACTATGGTTAATGAGAATGACATTGTGAACGAGTTCGACAAAGATGAAATGTCGAGAAAATCCCGTTTGAACCTTAGGAATAGTTTAGGATACAAGTGACATGTCACTAAGAACTATGTGATTATGAGATCATGAGATTATGTGTATATGTGACTATGTGAATCCGAGTGCTGGTCTTGTATGTTCTACCAGTTGCTGGGTAGCCTGGCATGTTACTCAATACCTGTCAGCTTATATGAGCAGCCCGTGTAGTTACATCTTGATTTTCAGCTTGTGTGAGCAGGCCCGTGATTAGCCCGAGAGTAAGCAATGTGTGATTGTGATATGAGGTAGCATGTGGCTACGTTTGAAGCACTATGTGCAAGTCTTCCGTGTATCCGATAGTATTCCAAGTGTTCAACGGGTAAATCAGTGAATTATGTGACAAGTAAGCCAATGATGAGGAAATATGAGAATGTGCTACGAGTTAGTACAGGTATGTACTTATAACCCATGAGTAAAGGTCTCGATATACTATGAATATGTGGTCAGAATGCATACGAGAGAGTTATGTTTGTGAAATATTGATCGTCATGTGACTAATGATCTACAATTATGATAAATGGATGTATGATAAGATTTGAAAATAATCATGTGTTAGGCTTTGAGCCTAATTGAGTTGGGATATAGTACGATGTATACACTTAAGTTGTGATTCAATAGATATGTGAAAGATTGTTAAGCAATATGTTGAAATTATAACTACTCGTAAATGATGTGCGTGTTGTTAAGCAAATTGAAATACCTTGTTAATAATGTGATATGCTATAATGGGGAGATTATGGTTGCTAGCCTAATGACAAGACAATATAATTAGTGTGTGTAAGATAAAAGAGTAAGCATTATGAATGAGTAAGTGGTAATCATGGGATTTAATGCAAATTGTAATAATAGTATCATCATGGATGGATAAAATAAATAAATGCTAATAGTTGTTCTATTTATATATGAACTTACTAAGCTTTGAAGCTTACTCCCTTTCCTCTCCCATGTCTCATAGGGTTAATAAGCTAGCTCGAGTTGGAGATCGCCAGAGATGTTATCACACTATCAAGTTATCATCATGGGGTAAAAGTGAATACAAACCTCTTAAGTTTATGGCATGTATAGGGACTTAGTTATTTGGTGTATGAGTCATTATAATTTGGCTAAATATATGAGCTTGTGATGGTTAAAGATTTGATGTGATGTGTAGCCATGTAAATTGGCTTATATTGGCCAATGAATGGCATGTAAATATTCGATAATGACTAGCTATTGCAATGGCTAGTTTTGGATTTGCTTTGGTATTTGGTATGTCTAAATGAAAGTTAATACAAAGAAATCATGAAAGAGTAAAATTAGTATTAAAACGGTTTTGGACAGCAGCAGTAGTATAACTTTGAAAAATCACCAAAATTTATGGAAATCAAATTAGAGGTTGAATAAAATATGAAATTAAATCCTGTTGAGTCTAGTATTACATAAAATAAATGTTGTAAGAAAAAGAATTTCATTTTATGAGATATATGAATTTTTGTGAGACAAGGTCAGAATGATTTCACGTTCCCCTATTCTGAATTTGGAAAATCATTAAAAATTGTATAAAAATAGTTGGGGGTTTAAATTTATATTTTTAAGTTCTTAATGATTCTATTTTCAAGAGAAACAAACGGGAATATAATCTGAATCCCGTACTATGAGATAATAATCTTTAGTGAAGAAAGGTCGAAACTGTCAAAAAGTAGAACAATTACGAATTTGAAGAATTAACTGTACTTATTAGCTAAACCATAAATTCTGAAAATTTTTTGGTAGGAAGATATTTGAGTCTAGTTTCAGAAAAATCAAGAAGATCTAAATTTAGAGTTTTGTTGCTCAAGATATAAATAATTTAGACACTATGACTCAAGTGGAAAATTTTGTTATGAACAGTAAATAATAGTTTTGATATGTTTAAGTCTTGATTATGGTTGTGTTGGTAGCTTAATTGTGCCATGTTAAGTTCCATTGAAAGTGTTTGTATGAGTGTGCAAATAAGGGTGGCAAATGGCTTGGTAAATAGCCATTTCCTTGGCCACACAGGCAGAGACACGGCCGTGTGTCTCAGTTCTGTGAAGTACATGGCCACGAGAAACGGACGTGTGACCCCAAATTGTGCATGACGTCATAAACAGAGAGTTACACGGGTTGAGGACACGGGCGTGTGACTCTCCAAAGTATGAAAATTTTCAAATTGTAGTAAAAGTTCCAAAAGTTCTCTGTTTAGTCTCGAACCACACCCAATGTATGTTTTGGGCCTCGTGGGCCTGTAAAAGGGATGATACGCATGTGAATGAAAAGTTTTAAATTTGGGCAGAAATTCATGACTCGATTTTGTATGTTTGTGTGATTTTATGTCCGGTAACGCCTCGTACCCTGTTCTGGAATAGAATACGAGAATGGGGTGTTACATTTAGTTATATCAGAGCTATGGTTTAGTGAATTCTCGGACTAACATAGCATATATGAGTCTAGCTATACATGCCATATTACTACTTGTGATAGTGTGATATCTCCAGATCCTGACGAAATTGTTCTGTTGAGACAGAAATGTTTTCCAACCGAGCTACTTTCAATAAGGCCAAAAGTGATATTAAGATGTTTGAAAATGTGTTTGTGATGAGACGAAACTCAGAAAGGTAAGAATAAAAGTTCATGATATGTATGTGATTAAGTATAAAATGAAATAGTCATAAGTTGAGAAATATGGAAAACTGAAATGAAATGAAAGTTTATATTGTGATAAGCTCATTCATGTTTGTTCGTTATCCATATGATGTTATGTGCCTAACTTATTTGATTAAGTGAACGTGATAAGTAATCTTACTCAAATTGGTGGAATATGTGTTTATGTGCACTTGTTTGAATAAGATAATCGAAAAGTTCGTATAACATAAATATATATGTTAATTTGCTTGAAGTGAATTATGTGATTGTGACGATATTATGCGGATGATAAATGCTAAGTCATATGTGTGTATTTATGAGAGTTAAATTAGAGGCTTTACGACCTCACCCCCTTACCAATGTGGTATTTTATAATAAGATTTTACGAGATTTATGTTGAAAAATCACCAAAAACTGTGGAAATCAAATTAGAGGTTGAATAAAGTATGAAATTAAAGCCTATTGAGTCTAGTTTTACATAGAATAAACGGTGTCAGAAAAAAGAATTTCATTTTATGAGATATTTGTGTGAGACAAGGTCAGAATGATTTTGGGTTCCCTTATTCTGAATTCCATAAATCATTAAAAATTTTATAAAAATAGTTAGGAGTTAAAATTTATATATGTAAGTTCTTAACGAGTCTATTTTCTAGAGAAACAAATAGGAACATCATCTGAATCCCGTACTATGAGATAATTAATCTTTAGTGAGGAAAGGTCGAAACTATCAAACTATAGAACAGCAACGAATCTGAAGAATTAACTGTACTTATTGGCTAAACCATAAATTCTGAAAATTTTATGGTAGGAAGATATTTGAGTCTAGTTTCAGAAAAATCAAACGGAACAAAGTTTAGAGTTCTGTTGCTCAAGATATAAATAATTTAGTAACTATGACTCAAGTGGACAATTTTGTTATGAACAGTAAATAATAGTTTTGATATGTTTAAGTCTTGATTATGGTTGTGTTGGTAGCTTAATTATGCCATGTTAAGTTCCATTGAAAGTGTGTATGTGAGTGTGCAAATGAGGGTGGCAAATAGTTTGGTAAACAGCCATTTCCTTGGCCACACGGGCAGAGACACGACCGTGTGTCTCAGCTATGTGAAGGACATGGCCACGAGACACGGGTGTGTGACTTGGCTGTGTGACCCCAAATTGTGCTTGACGTCATAAATAGAGAGTTACACAGGCTGAGGACACGGGCGTGTCCCAAGCCACATTAGTGTGTGTATGACCACACAGCCTACCCATACGGGCGTGTGACTCTCCAAAGTATGAAAATTTTTTAATTGTAGTAAAAGTTCCAAAAGTTCTCGGTTTAGTCCCGAACCACACCGAATATTGTAAAAGGGACGATATGCATGTGAATGAAAAGTTTTAAATTTGGGCAGAAATTCATGACTTGATTTTGTATGTTTGTGTGAGTTTATGTCCGGTAATGCGTCGTACCCTATTTCGGAATCGAATACGAGTAAGGGGTGTTACATTTAGTTATATCAGAGCTATGGTTTAGTGAATTCTCGAACTAACATAGCATATATAAGTCTAGCTATACATGCCATATTACTACTTGTGATAGTGTGATATCTCCTGATCCTGACGAAATTGTTCTGTTGAGACAGAAATGTTTTCCTACCGAGCTACTTTCGGTAAGGACGAAAGTGATATTAAGATGTTTGAAAATGTGTTTTTGATGAGACGGAACACAGAAAGGTAAGAATAAAAGTTCAAGATATGTATGTGATTAAGTATAAAATGAAATAGCCATAAGTTGAGAAATATGGAAAAGAGAAATGAAATGAAAGTTTATATTGTGATAAGCTCACTCATGTTTGCGCGATATCCATATGATGTTATGTGCCTAACTTATTTGATTAAGTGAATGTGATAAGTAATCTTACACAAATCAGTGGAATACGTGTTTATGTGCACTTGTTTGAATAAGATAATTGAAAAGTTCGTATAACATAAATATGTATGTTAATTTCCTTGAAGTGAATTATGTGATTGTGACGATATTATGCAGATGATAAATGCTAAGTCATATGTGTGTATTTATGAGAGTCAAATTAGAGGCTTTACGACCTCACCCCCTAACCAATATGGTATTTTATAATAAGATTTTTACGAGATTTATGTTGAAAAATCACCAAAAATTGTGAAAATAAAATTAGAGGTTGAATAAAATATGAAATTAAAGCCTATTGAGTCTAGTTTTACATAGAATAAATGGTGTACGAAAAAGAATTTCATTTTATGAGATATTTGTGTAAGACAAAGTTAGAATGATTTTGGGTTTCCTTATTCTGAATTTGATAAATCATTAAAAATTTTATAAAAATAGTTAGGAGTTAAATTTTATATATGTAAGTTCTTAACGAGTCTATTTTCTAGAGAAACAAATAGGAACATCATCTGAATCCCGTACTATGAGATAATTAATCTTTAGTGGGGAAAGGTCAAAACTATTAAACAACAGAACAATGACGAATTTGAAGAAGTAATTGTACTTATTGGCTAAACCATAAATTCTGAAAATTTTATGGTAGGAAGATTTTTGAGTCTAGTTTCAGAAAAATCAAGCGGATCTAAATTTAGAGTTTTGTAGCTCAAGATATAAATAATTTAGTAACTATGACTCAAGTGGACAGTTTTGTTATGAACAATAAATAATTGTTTTGATATGTTTAAGTCTTGATTATGGTTGTGTTGGTAGCTTAATTGTGCCTTGTTAAGTTCTATTGAAAGTGTGTATGTGAGTGCGCAAATGAGAGTGGCAAATGAGGTGGTAAATGGCTATTTCCTTGGCAACACGGGCAGAGACACGACCGTGTGTCTCAGCCGTGTGAAGGACACAGCCACGAGACACGGGCGTGCGACTTGGCCGTGTGACCCCAAATTGTGCATGACATCATAAATAGAGAGTTACACAGGCTGAGGACACGGGCGTTTCCCAAGCCACATTGGTGTGTGTATGACCACACGGCCTACTCACACGGGCGTGTGACTCTCCAAAGTATGCAAATTTTTTAATTGTAGTAAAAGTTCCAAAAGTTCTCGGTTTAGTCCCGAACTACACCGAATGTATGTTTTGCACCTCGTGGGCCTGTAAAAGGGACGATATGCATGTGAATGAAATGTTCTAAATTTGGGTAGAAATTCATGACTCGATTTTGTATGTTTGTGTGAGTTTATGCCCGGTAACGCCTCGTACCCTGTTCTGAAATTGAATACACGTAAGGGGTGTTACATTTAGTTATATCAGAGCTATGATTTATTAAATTCTCAGACTAACATAGTATATATGAGTCTAGCTATACATGCCATATTACTACTTGTGATAGTGAGATATCTTCCGAGCCTGACGAAATTGTTCTATTGAGACAGAAATGTTTTCCATCTAAACTACTTTTGATAAGGCCGAAAGTGATATTAAGATGTTTGAAAATGTGTTTGTGATGAGACGAAACTCAGAAAGGTAAAAATAAAAGTTCATGATATGTATGTGATTGAGTATAAAATGAAATAGACATAAGTTGAGAAATATGGAAAAGTGAAATGAAATGAAAATTTATATTATGATAAGCTCACTCATGTTTGTTCGATATCCATATGATGTTATGTGCCTAACTTATTTGATTAAGTGAACATGATAAGTAATCTTACTCAAATCGATGGAATATGTGTTTATGTGCACTTGTTTTAATAAGATAATCGAAAAGTTCGTATAACACAAATATGTATGTTAATTTTCTTGAAGTGAATTATGTGATTGTGACGATATTATGCAGATGATAAATGCTAAGTCATATGTGTGTATTTATGAGAGTCAAATTAGAGGCTTTACGACCTCACCTCCTTACCAATACGGTATTTGATAATAAGATTTTACGAGATTTATGTTGAAAAATCACCAAAAATTGTGGAAATCAAATTAGAGGTTGAATAAAATATGAAATTAAAGCCTATTGAGTCTAGTTTTATATAGAATAAATGGTGTAAGAAAAAGAATTTCATTTTATGAGATATTTGTGTGAGACAAGGTCAAAATGATTTTGGGTTCCCCTGTTCTGAATTTTGAGAATCATTAAAAATTGTATAAAATAGTTGGGGATTCAAATTTATATGTTTAAGTTCTTAACGAGTCTACTTTCAAGAGAAACAAACATGAACATCATCTGAATCCCCTACTATGAGATAATTAATCTTTAGTGAAGAAAGGTCGAAACTATCAAACAACAGAACAAGGACGAATTTGAATAATTAACTGTACTTATTGGCTAAACCATAAATTCTAAAAATTTTATGGTAGGAAGATATTTGAGTCTAGTTTCAGAAAAGTCAAGCAGATCTAAATTTAGAGTTCTGTAGCTCAAGATATAAATAATTTAGTGACTATGACTCAAGTGGACAGTTTTGTTATGAACAATAAATAATTGTTTTGATATGTTTAAGTCCTGATTATGGTTGTGTTGGTAGCTTAATTGTGCCATGTTAAGTTCTATTGAAAGTGTGTATGTGAGTGTGCAAATGAGGGTGGCAAATGGGTTGGTAAATGGCTATTTCCTTGGCCACACGAGCAAAGACATGGCTGTGTGACTTGGCCGTGTGACCCCAATTTTGTGCATGACATCATAAATAGAGAGTTACACAGGCTAAGGACACCGGTGTTTCCCAAGCCATACGAGCATCTACCCACATGGGCATGTGATTCTCCAAAGTATGAAAAATTTCTAATTGTAGTAAAAGTTCCAAAAGTTCTATGTTTAGTCCCGAACCACACCGAATGTATGTTTTGGGCCTCGTGGGCCTCTATAAGGGATGATATGCATGTGAATGAAAAATTTTAAATTTGGGTAGAAATTTATTTCTCGATTTTGTATTGTGTGAGTTTATGTCCGGTAACGCCTTATACACCATTCTGGCGTCTAATACGGGTAAGGGGTGTTACATATAGGCTAGTGTCGTTATGGTAGATTTTGAGTTGTGGATTTAGCCGTGTGAGTTGATGATGGAATGTTATTTGGCTTATAGTATGAATTGCAATATGGTATGTAATGTATATATGTATGCCTTGTGAATTTGGTAATCTTGGTTTGGTTTTGAGATGCAAAAATGACTAGTTGTTGATGGTGTATAATGGCATGATTGGAAATGATGTTTTTGGTTGGTTAAATGGTTAATATTTTAATGCCATATTGATTTCACCATTTTTGCAATCGAGGTAATTTCGTATGTAATAAGCATTGTTATATTTGTGTTTTAAATGCTTTGATATTGCATAAATTGTGAATACAACCTTGTAAACATATTCGGCGACGAATCGGCAAATGTGAAATCCCGATTGAACCTTAGTAATAGATTAGGATACGAATGACATGTTATTAGGGATTATGTGATTTGGGTGCTGGCCCATACGTCCTACCAGTAACTGAGTTATCTTGCATGTGTTACGGATGCTCGTCAACTTGTGTGAGTAGAACCGTGTAGCTTCACCATGACCATCAGCTTGTGTGAGCAGACTCGTTGATAGCTCGAGAGTGAGCAATATATGTGATATGAGATTGAGATAGCTTCGGCTATCTATATATGTGACACTTAGGGTGTGAGTTTCCCGGGTATCCGATAGTATTTCAAATGTTTCAATGGGTATATGAAAGATATTGATGAGTATGAGATTGATACGAGAAGGTACAGGTATGTACATGAACCGTATAAGCTTTAAATCGAAGAAATTTGTGATGTTCACATCTAACTTTGTGATTGAATATTTGATATGTTTGTGTTTTTATATAAGTTGTATATTCATATGATCAAATTTTTTAATTGTATTTTTTTGGTAAGTTGAGTTATTTTTATACGAGCTTAATAAGATTTATAGCTTACATTGTTTATTTTTCCATGTTTTATTGTGAAATCAAAGCTAGCTTAGATTCGGGAATCGTCGGAGACCTCATCACACTATCAAGCTATCACTTTGGTACTTTTGAATCTATGTTTTTGTTATATGGCATGTATAGGAGCTTTGGTCATTTTGTTATATGTTAGTAATGAATTTTTCCAATTGGGTTGGCTTGTAAATGTTTAATGTTTGGTTTTGTATATAGCCATGAAAGTTGGCTTATTTTGGTTGATTTGGTTGTGTATGTATATATACAAATGGCATTTTTCTTGTGTTGATAATTACTATGCAAATGATTGTGGTAAATGGCTGATATTTGAGAAATTTGTGCTTATAAGTTTAGGCAAAATATTGCATAATTGGAAGTGTCCACATTGATGAATTGTGAAAATGAGGTTTGGTATGAAATTGAATGGCATATTATGGTATTTGTGTGTCTTGTATATTTTGGTATTGGAATGGCATGAATTAAGTTTATTTGAGATTGGATGAATGCCTATTTATGTCATGTTTGGTGCCATTTGGTTTGGTGTAGGTGTATGCAAATTTGGGTGGCAAGATGGCTTGGTAAATAGCCTATTTTTGTCCACACAAGCGTGTGTCTTAGCCGTGTATGACACACGGTCAGGATTCACTGTTGTGTGTCCCCTAGTGTTGATTTAGAAATCAAGTCAGTATGCTCCACATGGCCTAGCACACGGGCGTGTGACTTGGCCGTGTGGCATAAGTCAATATACCCTATAGGTTTGGCACGGCCTAGCACATGGCTGGGCCACATGGGCGTGTGTTCCCTATATTTTGTAAAATTTTCTAAATTTTCCAAAAAATTTCATAAGTTATTGGTTTAGTCCCGAACCACCCCGAATGCATGTTTAGGGCCTCGTAGGCTCGTATTAAGGATGATATGGATGTTTGTGATTAATTATGAATAATGTTTGTTTGGAAATTGAAAATGTATGTGAAATGTATATTTAATTGTATAATATGTCTGGTAATGCTCTATAACTCTATTCCAGCGATGAATACGGGTGAGGGTTGTTACACCTCTGAAGTATGCTGAGCATGTTTTAACGTTGATTGATGTATGTTGGACTTAAAATTCACGTGAATGCTTCACAAAAAGAATGATTTATTACTAACGTGACAAATTATTATGAGTTTGATGTGTGACGGTGGTGTAACATCCTGTTACTCAGGCTCAATGACCAGGTCGAGTATAGGGTGTTACATTTGGTGGTATCATAGCTTAGGTTATTTAGAACGCAAACCTTAGTTGTTGATGTACTGATTTGGGTTTCGTAACCTATGGATCCAGAAACCTAAGAGTTTAAGTTACTTTGATTACTTAAATTGTTTGAAATGTCTATGATTGAATTGCATATAGGTTAGGAATGGCAACACATTGCCTTTAATCTTAAAGTTTGTTTGCATAAACATGACATGGATCATTTCCCCTACCACTCATACATTTTCTTATTGTTGTATGTTAGATCAATATATTTGAAATGCCTCCTAGATGTGTTAATGTGAGAGCTAATGCTCAAAAGGATGGTATATACTCTACACCTTTTGTGTCGCCTTGATGGTCTTCTAATGGAAGCTATGATTGGAATGTTTTAACAGATTACTGGTTCTAATCCTGCTCCTGTACCCGCCAATCCTGCACCTTTTAATCGAGGGTTGTTGCTTGAACATCTTTGGGCATTAGGTGGTAAAGATTTTTTTGGCGTAAAAGGAACCGATCCGACCGTAGCTGAGTACTGGTGGTTCAACAGGTGGTTCTGGATGGCCACTTTGTGCAGATTGTGAGCGTAAGCATTTCGGTGAGTGTCGTAAGTTGACAGGTGGTTGTTTTAAGTGTGATTTGAAGGAACATTTTTTGAAGGATTGCCCAAACAGAGTTGAGGCTTCATAGATTCAGTGTTCGACACCTGCCAGAGGCCGTGGCCGCAGTAGAGGTAATGAGAGATCGGTTGGGTAGTGAATTGTTGCTAATACTAGTACTTCATAGGTTGAATCTGGAGCACCAGCTCGGGTTTATGCTTTTAGGGAACCAGAGGATTAGGATCTGAATGATGTCATCGCAGGTACTTTCACATTGTAGTATACTCCGTTATTTTCTTTAGTTGATTCTGGTTCTACGCATTCGAATATCTTGAGTGTATTGGCATGTAGGTTAGGGATTCCTGTAGAGACTATGATTTAGGTACGACTATTATTAGTTCTTTTGGAGATAGTGTGATAGTAAATAAAGTTTATCGTAGATGTCTTCTTATGATAGAAGGGCATGTTTTCCCTATTGATCTTATGGAATTACTTTTCTATGGGTTTGATGTTATTCTTGATATGGGCTGGTTGACTGAGCATAAGGCTAAGGTATATTTTGATACAAAACAAACTACTTTAAGGAATAGTGATGGGCTAGAAATTGTTGTTGTTGGTGAAAGACCGGGATTTCTGTCCAATATGGTGTCGGCTATGAAGACTGGAAAGATGATGGGAAACTGTTGTGAAGCTTCTTGACCTATGTGATGAATTTTGTAAGTAAGGAGTTGAGAGTTTAGGATATTTGCACTGTTAAGGATTTTCCTGACATGTTTCCTGAAGAGTTGCCTGGTTTGCCACTAGATCGTGATGTTGAGTTGGATACTGAGCTCTATTCTATTACCGCACCGGTGTCCATTGTGTCTTATCACATGGAACCAAAAGAGATCAAGGAGTTAAATATTAAGTTGCAAGAGTTGATTAATAGAAGGTTCATTCGACCAAGTGTAACTTCATAAGGTGCACCCGTTTTGTTTGTGAAGAAGAAGGATGGTATGATGCAGATGTGTATTGACTATAGGTAGTTGAATAAGTTGACTATTAAGAACAAGGATCCCTTACCTCGAATTGATGACTTATTTGATCAGTTCCAATGTGCAACAGTGTTTTGAAATATTGATCTTAGATTTGGGTATTATCAATTGATGGTGAAGGATTCTGATGTATTAAAAACTTCTTTTAGGACTCGATATGGGCATTATGAGTTTTTGGTCATGCCGTTTCGTTTAACTAATTCATTTGCTGCATTCATGGATTTGATGAACCGAGTATTCCATTCGTACTTGGATCAATTTGTGGTTGTCTTCATAGACGATATTTTTGTGTATTCTCGTTCTGAAGAGGATCACGATGCATATCTAAGGGTTGTTTTGGTGATTATGTAAGATAAGCAGTTGTATGCGAAGTTGAGTAAATGTGAATTTTGGCTTAAAGAAGTGGCATTCTTAGGTCATGTTGTGTTAGAAGAAGGGATTCAAGTGGATTCAAAGAAGATTGAGGCGATCTTAGAGTGGAAGCTGCCTAAAAGTGTTACAGAAGTGAAGAGTTTATTGGGATAAGCTAGCGATTATCGTAGGTTCGTTAAAGGGTTTTTCCTTATTGCTACACCCTTAATGAAACTACTTCAGAAAGATGTGGTGTTTTAATGGACTGACGAAGGCAGTTTTGATCAGCTTAAGGCAGTTTTGATAAAGGCACTTGTTTTGATTCAACCAGAGCCGAGAAAGTTTTTGTGGTTTATAGTGACGCTTCATATTGGAGTCTTGGTTGTGTGTTAATGCAAGAGGTAAAAGTTGTAGCTTATGCTTCAAGACAATTGAAGAAGCATGAGCTTAATTATCCTACTCATGATTTGGAGTTAGCTACTATGGTATTTGCGCTGCAGATTTGGCAGCATTACTTGTATGGAGAGAAGTGTGTTATTTATACGAATCAAAAGAGCCTTAAGTACCTCCTCACCCAAAAGGAGTTGAATTTAAGATAGAAGCATTGGATTGAGGTTTTAAAGGATTATGATTGGGTGATAAAATATCATCCTGGCAAGGCAAATATTGTTGTTGATGCTTTGAGTAGAAAGTCAATGATGAAGTTGAGAGCTATGTTTGCACGTTTGAGTTTAGCTAGGTATGGTGGTTTGTTAGCTAAACTTCAAGTGAGGCCAACTTTGTCGTAACATTTAAGGAAAAACAATTGTTAGATGAAGAGTTGTTAAAGAGAATTTGACAGGTTGAGCAAGGTGTTAAGAGAGATTTTGATGTTGACAGTGATGGTATATTGAACTTCTGAGGTAGGTTGTGTGTGTTGCATTATGTAGATTTGTGGCAAGCGATTCTTACCGAGGCAGATAGTAGCCCTTACACTATGCATCCCAGTAGTGGTAAAATGTGTCATGATGTTCGAGAGATTTATTAGTGGCTTGGGTTGAAGCGTGATGTTACGGATTTTATGAGTCGACATTTGGTTTGTCAGAGGGTAAAGACAAAACATCAGTTTCCTTTGGGTTTGTTGGAATCGATTGCAATTCCTAAATAGAATTGGGAAAAGACCACTATGGACTTTGTTTTAAGTTTTCTTTTGACTCCGACAAAGAAGGATTCAATGTGGGTAATAATTGATCGATTTTCTAAGAGTGCATAGTTCTTGGCAGTGCGTACCAACTATTCTTTGAAGAAGTTGGCTAAGTTTTACATTGCTGAAATTGTACGTCTTCACGGGGTTTCAGTTTTGATTATTTCAGATAGAGATTCGCGTTTTACATCGAATTTTTAGAAAAGCTTGCAAGAGGCTTTGGGGTCGAAGCTTAGTTTTAGTATGGCTTATCACCCCCAAACTAATGGTCAGTCTGAGAGGGTAATACAAGTCTTAAAAGATGTGTTATGAAGCTATGTGATTGAGTTCATTGGTAGTTGGGAGTGATATTTGTCGTTATCAGAGTTTGCTTACAATAATAGTTTTCAAGCCAGTATTCGTATGGCACCATTTGAAGTGTTGTATGGTAGGAAGTGTAGATATCATTTGTGTTGGACAAATTTGGATGAGGAGCAAGTTGTTGGACCGGATTTAGTTCGTGAGATTGAGGAGAAGGTGAGGTTGATTTGTGATAAATTAACAGCAGCATCTGATAGGCAGAAATCTTATACGAATTTGCAACGTCAAGATATCGAGTTTCAAGTTGGGGATAAGGTATTCTTGAAAGTTTCACCTTTGAAGAAGGTTTTAAGGTTCAGAAGGAAGGGTAAATTGAGTCCAAGTTATGTTAGACCTTTTGAAGTTGTTGAGAGGATTGGTTCGGTAGCTTATCATCTCAAGTTGTTGCCAGAACTTGAGCAAATTCACGATGTTTTCCATGTGTCTATGTTATGGAAGTATTGTTTAGATTAGTTGCATATTGTACCAATGGAGGAGATTGAAGTTCAAATTGATCTTACTTATATGGAAGAACTGATTGCGATTCTAGCTCGAGAAGAGAAGGTTTTACGAAATAAGAGGGTTTCATTGGTTAAGGTTTTGTGGTGCAACCACAAGATAGAAGAGGCTACTTGGGAAGCCAAAGATACGATGAGACAACAATTTTCTTATTTGTTTAGCTCAGGTAAATTTTAAGGATGAAATTTTTTTTAGAGGGGAAGAGTTGTTACATCGCAAAATTGAGTCTAGGAGTTGTAGGGGTATTTTAAGGATTTTAGCCTTAATGTGCTCAGGATTTAGTTAACATGGTAATAGGAGATGTTCTCATTTATAGTATTTAGAAAATCCAATCAACTTTTTGAAAATAATGTTCAAAAGGTTTTCAATTTTAAAATACGTATTGATTTGTAAAAGGGTCTAAATTATGAATTTTTAAAATGCAATTAAACCAAATTTTAATTTTCACCTTATTTTCTTCCTCTACCTACAGCTTTCACGATAGTTTTCTCCCTTCTCTAATGTTTGTCGTCCCTTGCTCTCCCAAGCTCTTCTTATTCAAATTTTGATTTCCAAACATTATTCTTTTGATTTCCTTCAATTTTCCAAGCATTAAATCCCTCTAGAATGTCATAAAACACTAAAAATACCATTGATTTCATCATCTCTCAAACTTGTCGTTTTCTTAAAGTTGCACCGAAAGCTCATTTTTCTTCCATTGAAGGTAACAATTCAATTTCTTATTAGTTTTTAATGTTATCAGGTCTTTAAAAATGAGTTTTCAGCCATTAAATCGCATGTTTTAAATAAAAGCTAAAAATTGAGTCATTAATGGTGGATTTCGGGATTTTTAGTAAAAATATGGTTTCAAAGTGTTCTAAAATTAGTTTTGGCATGATTAGAAGATTTCTAAACTTCCTTTAAAGTTTTGTTAAAAATTTCTTAAGTTTTAATGAATTTTTGTGAAAATTGTCATAAACATGTCGAAAATTTCGATACAATGAATTGAGTAGTTTGGTGTAGTGTCAAGGTTGAGAATCTATTGTAGGTGAATAATTAGCTAAATGAAATTCATTTTAGTAAAAAAATTGAGTATAGACCGAGATAATCAAAATTTTAAGTTGCTATGTCGAATGTTTCGGTTTCGTGAGAACTTAGCTTAGGCTTGTGTTTTTAATTGTTGTAGGTGAGTCATTAGCTGATTTTTTTATTGTATTACTGTGTGATTTATTGTGATGAAGCTTCGAATTTGTTAGAATGGAGTGTGAGCTTAAAGAAGTTTAGTGAATGATCGAAAAACTACCAATAAACATGATATCATATATTTAATGAAAGCAACCAAAACACATTTACATACATATTTAGCCATGGTGACATACTAAAATATTCATGCATCAACTATTAACTCATTTAACTTTATAATAACCTAATTAAACATACATCACATTTCATAATATTTCATTTAATGATAAATTGACACTTGAGCTATGAAACATAAAAGTGGGCTCTATCACTACACACTGGATGCATGAATCCCCAACACACCAATGACTCGATAAGTTGAACATATCCCAAAAGCGTAGCATTTAGCTAACACTCACCAAACACCAACATATCCCAATTAATGGAGATGAGCTCACATTCCCATATCTCTCCGAAACTGTCCTGAGCCTCAATGCCCCAAATCAAAACATAAGGCTGAGTACTCACAGAATCCTATGGCATGCCAACTATATCCAATGGTCTCAAAACGTCCCAAGGCCAAAGTACCCATAATTGAACACATTCTTTTACTGTTTCTGCACATTTTCACTGCACATTTACATCATTAACACAACATTATCACTGCCATTTGGCGTGTTTAACATGCCTGCAATTAACATATTTCATAATAGCCATCTCAATCATATATCTCATATCACATTAACATGTCATAATAGACAATCCACATCACATAATCACGTATTGCACAACAGTAATGGGAGGAATAAGAAAGCTTACATTCGAAAATTAGGATAGGGGTTTATGCTACTCCTAAGCTCTGATTTAACACTATGAATTGTGTCTACAAGCAGTGATTCTAAACACTCACTATTTGCACTTTCACCTTGTCACTACGAGGCCTTAAACATGCTTTTGAAGTGGTTTAGGACTAAACTGATATCATACGAAAATTTTAGAAACTTAGAAAAATTTCAATCATAAGGGTCACACGCTCGTGTGAATGGGCCTGTGTCTCACACAGCTCCAAACATGCCCGTGTCTCAAGCCGTATGAAAACAGGGCATATATACTGACTTGGGTCACACGGCCAACCACACGCCCATGTGTCAAGCTCGTGTGCCCTTCGAAGTGGCCACACATGCCCGTGTACCAGGCCGTGTACTAGGCTATGCCAAAACTATAGGGTATACTGAGTTACGCAACACAGCCAAGTCACATGCCCGTATGCTAGGCTGTGTGCCAATTAGGGGGTATACTGACTTGTACCACACGGCCAGTCACACGCCCGTGTGTGAGACCATGTGGAGTATCCTGAATTCATTTTAATAACAACACTAGGGGACACACGGTCGTGTAGCATGACCGTGTGTCACACACGGCTGTGACACACACCCGTGTCTCTACTCGTGTGGACAAAAATAGGCCATTTCCAAGGCCAATTTTCCACCCTTATTCATGCACACCTAAACAATCAAAATGTACCATTTACAAGCCAACTCTCATGGCTATAAACACAACCAAAATATCACACCTAGCCTATACATGCCATATACCATATATACACAACTCAAAAGTACCAAAGAGGTGTCCAATAGTGTGATGATGTTCCTGATGACTTTTTGGATCTAAGCTAGCCTTGATTCACTATAAAACATAGAAAATAACACAAAGTAAGCTTCATAGCTTAGTAAGCTTGTATGTACATACCTGTATCACCTCATTAAACTTTCTTTATTTAATATTCGAATAGATTCTGTACATACCTGTATCACCTCGTACTAACCTCTTTCTCAACCACATCATTCGCTTACCTGTTGAACCATTCAGAATAGAAATTGGATACTCAATAGTCTCATACGATAAGTACCTCTACCATGGCCCATAGCCAAATCAAGGAAATAACAATTATCATGGCTCGAAGCCAAATCATCCGATATGCATGGCCCGAAGCCAAACTGGTATAACTGACACTCGAAGTGCCAATATCATGGTCCGAAGCCAACTCAACTTATTATCTAATAACAAGACACTAGTATCCGAATCTATTCCTAAAGTTCAACCGGGATTTCACACCTTCTGTTTCTATCATCGAATGTATTCGTAGAGTCATTTTCACAATTTGAACATTATCCAAAATCTCATTATTACTATTTATGCAATATCAAAACTTTTAACATACTTTTATAATGAAATTACCACATACGAACTTACCTCGAGTATGAAAATGGCGAATGAGTCAATTACTCGATAATCTTGCCTTTCCCCCGATCTAATTTCAGATTCTTTTTTTCTTGATCAAAATATATCCAAAATTAACTTCTTTAATCAACCACTCATTTAATTTACTCCAAAACATACATTTAGGCCTATTTGCACTTTAGCCCCCAAACTTTTACACTTTTAACAATTTAGTCCCTATTTCACAAATATAGAAAATTCACATAATTTCATTATACCCAAGCTTGGCCGAATTACATATAAGTCCCTAGCAGCCCAAAACATTCATTTATTTCACTTTCAACCACTCAATTTGCATATTTCACAATTTAATCCCTATTATGCAATTTCATCAAAAATCACTTCACAAAACATGAAAATCTATCATCAAAAATTCATATTTCATCTTCAAACATCAAAGAACACATAAAATCATCAATGGAAACTCTCAAAATCTTTAACAGTTTCAAAATTAACGGTACGGGCTAGCTTGATTGAGCTGCAATGATTACAAAAACATAGAAATCATAAAAAATCGAGTCAAAACCACTTACAAATTGAGCTACCAAGTGACCAAACCCTAAAAGCTTTTCATAGATTTTTTCTTCACTTATTTTCGGCTAGAATAAAGAAGATGACTAAAATTATGGTTTTTATTTTATTTAATTAACTTATTAATTATGATTTACATTTTAACCATAATATTAAACCATTAAATTCACATAATGGTTGTCCAAAATTGTCCACTCATGCTATTAATGGTATATTTGCAACATAAGGACCTTTGACAAGTAGAATGCAACTTTTGCATTTTACTCGATTTAGTCCTTTTTCTCAAAAATAAAGCAATCAAACGGTAAAATTCCTTCATGAAACTTTCACACATACATACTATCATGTTGTAAACACATAAAATAATATTAAAATAATTTTCCAACATCGGATTTGTGGTTCTGAAACCACTATTCTGATTTAGCTAAAACCGGGCTATTACGACTCTCTTATTCTCATAGCATCCTCAGGTTCCCAAGTAGCTTCTTCAACCCCGTGTCAATGCCATAATACTTTTACTAATACAGTTCCCTTATTCTTTAGGTCTTTGATCTCACGAGCTAAAATTCGAATCGGTTCTTTAGCATATGACATATCAGACTGAATTTCAACCTTGGTCGGGGAAATGACATGTGAAGGGTTGAATTGGTATCACCGGTATCGCTGAAGCATCGATACATGAAACACATTATGTATTTTCTCTAACTCAGATGGTAAAGATAACCGATATGCCACTGGCTCAACTCACTCAATAATCTCATACGGTCGATGAACCGTGGACTCAATTTCCCTTTCTGACCAAACTGTAATATATTTTTCCACGGTGACACTTTCAAAAACACTTTATCCCCAATCAGAAACTCAATATCTTTCCATTTCAAGTCTGCGTACGATTTTTGTTGACTCGAAGTCACTTTTGAACTGTCATGAATTACATTCACTTTTTCTTCAGTCTCTCTAATCAGATCAACCCCGTGAATCTTATTCTCACTAAGCTCAGTCCAGTACAACGTTGTTCTACATTTATGATCGTATAGAGCTTCGTATGGTGCCATCTTTATACTTGATTAGAAGCTATTATTGTAAGCAAATTCAATCAACGTGTAATGCCCCAAAAATGTAAGGACTATAATTTTGCATGCTTTGGCACAAATTTCTTGTTTGCTTTATTGGCTAAGTGATTTGAGTGTGTCTGGGAGTGTTTAAGAATCCTGGGTTCGAGTCTGGGCCTTGGGAAAATTTTTGGTTTTGTTCTTAAGTGAGACTAGCTGTTAGCAGTTAGGACTTATGTTTAAGTGTGTAAGTTTTTATGTCAAAAAAAGGCCTTGTAGTTTAGTGGCAAGTGGCGTGTGGAGCATCTTAGAGGGCATGGGTTCGAATCCCCATAGCAATAAATGAGCATTTATTTTGCTATCAGGGGACGACAAGAGTTGTGTGGGATTTAAACTCTAGTGATGGAGAGTTTGAATGGGTCATAGAGGTTGTTATGGAGGGTATCAATGAGGGATAAGAGGAGAAAATCTTAGAGATTTTTAAGGAATTTGAAATTGGAATGAGTTGTAGCTGAATGGGGATGCTTGTGAGTGCAAATTTGGCCAAGGGGGTTTTAGGAGTGCATTTTCAGCAATTGGTGTGAAAGTAGGTGCCGAATTTCTTCTCTTCTATTTCGAGTTTGTTCTTTTTGACATTTTTGGTACCATTCTCCCTTGTACCGATCTCTTTTCGTGCCTTTTGGGATTTAAGCCGAATTTTCTTGTCTTTATTTCTTTCTTTTGATTCCACCTTGTGTCGAATGACCTGACTTTCTCCTCTCTTTTCTTCTAAGTCTTTGACTGAATTCTTCCTTCCTCTACTATCTATTTTTTTTCTTTTTTCCTCGTCATAGTCTTCTTTGGCCGAACTCCTCCTCTTCCCTCACCCATTTGTTTGCTTGGTCGAATATCTCTTTGACTGAATCCCTCTTGCCTCCTCTCCCTATCGACTCATTAAGGCTTTTCTCTGTGTTAGCTGAATGCTCTTTTGCCTAACCGAATCTCTCACTGCTTGACTAAGGTAATTGAGTTTCCCCTTAGATTGCCGAATTCCTAGCATTAGTTGAGCCTTGCTATTGCTATCTCCAATGTGTGGGCTCACAGTTATGACACTTCTCTTTCTTTTTGGTCTACTATAATAGTCTTTCTCTAATCCCTCTCTTTTTATCAATTATTGTTAAAGGGTGCGTTCGTGGCATCGTTTGCTCGATTGTAGTTCTTGCTGGGTAGGCCAAATACTGCTACCATTCTTTCTTAGTCCTTGTTTCGGTAAGAAGTACACCTGGTTAAAGTGGTTTATATTTAAGGTTGTAACAAAGTGGACTTTAATGTAGATTATGGCCAATAAGTGAGTGATCATGGATTAAGGGTGGTTTGAACCCTACTTGTACTATCAAGGTAAATAGTATATGTGAGGGGAATTAGGAGATATTGTGAGTGTGGTTAATCCAAGTAACTGAAAGCTGACTTTGGATTGTTATTTTGGATTTAGGTTGGGCATGTGGTGGTTACCGTTTTGCTACTGCCAAAACGAAGGACAAAGGTGTGGATTCACACCATTATGTTGTTGTGAATCGGCAAAAGCCGAAGAGCCGAAAAGTCAAAAAGTTAAAAATTCAATTTTTGAGGCCTCACGAGAGTACGAATGCCCATGTAGTAAACTGAGCCCATAGATCAGAGACGACAACTGTAGAGGTCGCCACGAGCGTTTTTGTTAGCTTGGGCTGTTATGGGCCTCGTTGGGCTGAGAAGGGCTGTGTGGGTCTAATGGGCTCGTAGGCCCACACGGATAAATTTTATGGTAAGTGAAAAATAATAGAGTGGACTATGGGGATCGCATAGTCACGACTGAAACTGGGATGTTTGGGCCACACGAGAGTGTGGGCCCACTTGGGCCAAGTAATGGGTCTTAGGCCCATTTACACTATTCTGACCATGCCGCTTATTTGAGTCTATCGAGACGACTATAGACCTTTCTGAAGGGTCATTATCTATATCGAGACCCCAAAATTAGTTAAATGACCAAAATACCCCTAAAGGGTAAAAATTACTATTTTACCCCCAATGAATGGAAATGACCATTATACCCTAGAGGTAGGTTGATTGATGAGTGTATGGCATATGCATGACTATATCTAAGTATGAAACCTTGCATACACGTAATATTTATGACATGCCATTCTGCATTGGTGTTGGGATTCTGATTCGGCGGAAGTACTTTACTAGTGGCTTTGCCACGTTTTACTGTTCTGGTGGCTTTGCCATGTATTCTGATATTAGTGGCTATGCCACATTTACTGTTATTAGTAGCTTGGCTGCATTACTGTTAGCAGCTTCGCTGCAATATTGGTGTGTTGGCTGGGTGGGTTGATTCATTCCCCACATGGTGTGTTGGATGGTACGGGTGGTGTGTTGGTTGGATTGGGATGGGTTGCATACATGTACTGTATTTATACTATTTTGGGCTTTGGCCCACACTATCATTGTATAGGGCTAAGGCCCGCATCGCATCTTGCTCTTGAATAGGGCTCGTGCCTAAGATGCATGAATGCACTTATTCATTGTTTGGTGATAGGGATTACACACTGAGTTTTCATAAACTCACCCTCTCTTTTAACTGTGCCAGTAATCCCCAACCTTAGACGATTTGGAGCCGAGAGGGACTTAGAGGTGGCCACATGATTGCAGATGATATGATTATGACCTTATTTAATAAAGATTTTATATTTGGGTTTTTATTATGTAATAAGGCCATTTGGGGAATTTTTAACTTTTATTGAGCTTTTGATTTCATATTTTCAACTGCTAGAGTAGGAACATCGAGTTTTCAAAACTAATAACAGTTTCAAAGTAAACATGCATTTTTAACCTTAAAGTTTCCAACTAGAGAAGCTTCTGCGGCATTAATCGGTTTAAGAAAACTATGATAACTAACGTTTTGATAAGCTAATTTCAGTTGTAATAACGAAAATTATCGAGTTTTTTTCAAGCAATAAAAACTAATGGGTTTTAACTTAAAATTGGTTTTTACCAAAAAGTTTAAGTTTTAGAAGGCACATCAATGTGACACGTCAAATTTGGTCATAATGTCTAGGCCGAGTTTGGGGTGTTACATTTGTGGTATCAGAGTCAAGTTGTAAAACTCGACTGTGGAATGGGTTTTTGGGAAGTTGAATTTTAAACATTGTGATTGAAAGTGTGGCACACCGAGTCTCCGGTACCAAATCTATAAGTTTTCTGATACTATTTAATTTTATTGACTGATACGTATTACTGAAGGACTACTATAGGTAGCAGAATTATACTGAAACTCTATAGTTAGAGTAAATTGAGACTATAGATGACTGAAAACTGTAGAAGATTCTGTTTTGCGGAAACAAAACCCTAATTACTATTGTTCATAACGCATTGATTAATAACTATTGAAATTATAAACTAATTCATAAGACTTAAATCTAGATAATCCGTTATCGAAATGAGCACAAGGGGTACTCGCAGAAGGGGCACAAGAGGCCGCGGTAAAGGCTGAGGAAGTGCTAGAGCTGGGTCTTCAGCATTGGGTCACATGTCTACTAGAGAGCCACCAGCTTCACGAGTAACTGAGACAGGGTCTCATGACCGAGCAGCTGGGGATGATGCTTTATCTCAAGCAATGCTACGAGTTCTTGAAAGGGTTGCTAGAGCAAGTACTGGATTTATAGGCCGAGGGTCAATTTCTGAGCGACTCCGGTCTAATAGAGCGGAAATTTTTTGGGGTGTTTCTGGTGTAGCCCCAAACGTGGTGGAGTATTAGATGAAAGCTATCGAGTGGATAATGGATGACCTTGACTGTACTATGGAGCAAAAATTGAAAGGAGCAATGTCTTTATTGCGAGATGAGGCTTACCAATGGTGGCTCACTATGAGAGAAGGTACATAAGCTGACTGTTTGACATGGGATTTCTTCAAAGCAGCTTTTTTAGGGAAGTATGTGGGCGCAAGTTATGTAGACGCCGGGAGGAAGGAATTCCTGAACTTGACCCAAGAGAATAAGACTGTGGTGGAGTACGAGGCAGAGCTTCTACGGCTGAGTCGCTATGCTCGTGAAATAGTCGCAACTGAGTATGAACGCTGTGTACGGTTCAAGAATGGCCTCCAAGATGAGTTACGTGTACTGATAGCTCTACAAAGGGAGCGAGACTTTGCTGCCTTTATTGAGAAATAAAAAATTGCTGAGGATTTAAAGCGCTCTGAGCACCAAGTTCGTGAAAAAGAGAGGGGCAGGATTAGGAGGGATTTTGGGCCCTCGAGTTCTTTTGGTGGGCCTAAGAAGAAGCCTAGATTTGATAGGCCAGTCTGAGCTGGAGTTCCTATTGTTGCTGCTAGGCCGTAGCCTTGCACTGAATGTGGGAGAGCTCACCAGGGTGAGTGTTGGAAATGAACTCGGGCGTGCTTTCGATGTGGGTCCATGGATCACCAGGTTAAAAATTATACTCAGAGGCCTATTCAGATTCAAACTGCAGCTTAGGGCTGTGTTCAGCTAGGAAGAGGTGGTTAGCAACCACCGAGAGGTTGGGGTCAGGCCAAAGGTGGAAATGGGTTTGGACGAGGTCGTGGAACACCAGGCAGAGGTGTTGGTAACACCAAGGCGAAACAACCAACCTTGGTTTATGCTGCTTGTCATTGAGAGGATGGTGACGCCCCTGATGTCATAACTGGTATGTTCTTGATTTACAATTTACCATACACTGCTTTAATTGATATTGGGTCTACACACTCGTATGTTGCATGCACTGTGTCTGAGACGTTGGGTATTCAGTTTGAAAATACTGTTGGTGAGATGACTGTGTTGACTCCACTGAGACAAGCAGTTGGAGTGAATAAGTTGTTCAAAGACGTGCCCTTGGAGGTTCAAGGGGTGGTCTTTCTGTTGGATTTGATGGAACTGCCATTTGAGGAATTTGATATTATAATGTCCATGGATTGGCTAGTGAAGCACCGTACGAAATTGGATTGTACTGCTAAGCGTGTGGTGTTGAAGTCTATGAGGGATGAGGAGGTGACTGTTATAGGGGAGCGAAGACATTATCTGTCTAATGTGATTTCTGCGTTAAGGGCCGAGAAGCTGGTTCACAAGGGTTGCGAGATGTTCTTAGCTTATGTTAGTATTTCTGATTCTAAAGGTCCTTCTATAGGAGATGTCAGAACTGTTAAGGAGTTTCTGGATATATTTCTCGAAGAGCTTCCTGGGTTGCCTCCGAACTGTGAGGTCGAATTTGGCATTGAGCTCTTACCTGGAACAGCTCTAGTGTCCATTGCCCCTTATAGGATAGCACCAAAGGAGCTGGTAGAGTTAAAGGCTCAAATTCAATAGCTACTAGACTGAGGATTCATTCGACTGAGTGTGTCCCCGTGGAGAGCACCGGTGTTGTTTGTGAAGAACAAGGATGGATCCATACGCATGTACATCGACTATCGTCAATTGAACAAACTGACTATCAAGAATAAGTACCCTTTACCTAGGATGGATAGATGATCTATTTGACTAGCTGCGAGGAGCCACGATTTTCTCCAAGATTGGTCTTCGGTCTGGGTATCATCAGCTGAGGGTTAAGGAGGCTGATGTGTATAGGACCACATTTAGAACTCGTTATGGTCACTACGACATTCTAGTGATGCCATTTGGGTTGACAAATGCACCAGCAACTTTCATGGATTTGATTAGCTAAGTATTCCAGTCTTATTTGGATTGATTTGTGGTTGTGTTTATAGATGACATCCTAGGGTATTCAAGAACCGAAGAGGATCATGATGTGCATCTTCGAATTGCCTTACAAATTTTGAAGGAAAAATAGCTTTACGTAAAGTTAAGCAAGTGTGAGTTCTGGCTGCAAGAAGTTACATTTCTAGGCCATGTGGTGTCGGCAGAGGGAATTAGGGTGGATCCTCAGAAAATTAAAGTTGTGGTGGATTGGAAACCACCAGAGACGGTATCCAAGATTCGAAGCTTTCTCGGTCTGGCTGGGTATTACAGACGTTTTGTTGAAGGATTTTCACTGATTGCTGCACCTCTGACTAAGTTACTGCGTAAAGGGTACCGTTTAATTGGACTGATAAGCAGCAAGAGAGTTTTGAGAAACTAAAGAAAGTTTTGATAGAGGCTTCTGTTTTAAAGCAACCAGAGTTTAGGAAGGAATTTATTATCTACAGTGGCGCGTCGCACATTGGTTTGGGTTGTGTGTTGATGCAAGAGGGTAAGGTGGTCGCTTACACGTCTCATCAACTTAAGCCTCACGAAGATTTGGAGTTAGTTGCGGTGGTATTCGCACTGAAGATTTGGAGACATTACCTGTACAGGGAAAAGACTATTATTTTCACAGATCATAAAAGCCTCAAGTACCTCTTTACTTAGAAAGAGCTAAATTTAAGGCAACGAAGATGGATAGAGTTACTAAAGGATTATGATTGTTCAATTGAGTACCACCCTGGTAAAGCTAATGTGGTAGCTGACGCACTGAGCCGTAGGATTGTATTTGATTTGAGAGCAATGTTTGCTCGTCTCAGTCTATTTGATGATGGTAGCTTGTTAGCTGAACTGCAAGTGAAACCGACTTGGACTGATCAAATTAAGGAGCAACAATTGCTGGATGAGTCACTAGTTCCTCATTATCGACAAGTCAAGAATGGTGAAACTACAGATTTTGGGCTGAATAGTGAAGGAATATTATGTTTTAATAGAAGAGTTTGTATACTGAGGGATTCTGATCTGAGGCAGTTTATACTACAATAGGCGCATAGTAGTCCATATACTATGCATCTTGGCGGAAATAAGTTGTACTGAGATCTTCGTGAGCTGTACTGGTGGCTAGGGTTGAAATGCGAAGTTACTGATTATGTGAGAAAGTGTTTGACATACCAGAAATTTAAGGCTGAGCATCAAATACCATTTGGGTTACTGCAGCCTGTTAAAATTCTACTCTGGAAGTGGGAAAGGGTAACCATGGATTTTGTGAGTGGGCTACCCTTAACTCCTATTAAGAAGGATTCGATATGGGTGATTGTAGATTGATTGACTAAATCTTCCCATTTTATACCAATTCGAACTGATTATTCATTGCAAAAGTTGGCCAAGTTATATGTGGCCAATATTGTGAGACTGCATGGTGTACGATTTCTATCATCTCTGATAGAGATCCTAGATTCACATCTCGGTTCTGGAAGAGGTTGCATGAGGCTTTGGGTACAAGACTTGATTTCAGCACTACGTTCCACCCTCAGACAGATGGCTAGTCAGAGAGGGTGATTCAGATACTGGAAGACATGTTAAGAAGTTGTGTAATTGATTTCAGAGGCAGCTAGGAGGACTATTTGATGCTGGCAGATTTTGCGTATAACAATAGCTGCCAATCCAGTATTCAAATGGCACCGTACGAAGTGTTATATGGTCGTAGGTGTCGTACATCTACCTGTTGGACTGAGTTGGGTGAGCGGCGAATTCTAGGGCTGAAATTAATTTTTGATACAGAAGATAAGGTAAAGCTGATTCAAGACCAGTTAAAGAAAGCGTCTGATAGGTAGAAGTCTTATGCAGACTTAAAGCGTAAAGAGATCGAGTACTCTGTAGGGGATTATGTTTTTCTTAAAGTCTCACCATGGAATAAAATTTTGAGGTTTGGGCAGAAAGGCAAGCTTAGCCTTAGGTTTATTGGGCTTTACCGAATACTTAAGCGTGTGGGACCGGTCGCTTATCAACTTGAGTTGCCTCCAGAGTTGGATAGACTAATGATGTGTTTCATGTTTCAATGCTGAGGCGGTACTGTTCTGATCCCTCGCACATAGTGTTAATTGAGGAAATCGAGGTTAGGCCTGATTTAACTATCGAGGAGGAGGCAGTGCAAATTTTGGATCGCAACGTTAATGTTTTGAGAAAGAAATCTATTCCACTGGTCAAAATGCTTTGACGTAATAACGGTTCAAAAGAGGCCACGTGGGAACCAGAAGAGGCGATGCGACATCAATACCCTCACTTATTCTGACCAGGTAAATTTCGAGGCCGAAATTTCTTTAAGAGAGGTAGAGTTGTAACGCCCCAAAAATGTAAGGTCTGTAATTTTGCATGCTTTGGTACAAATTTCTTGTTTGCTTTATTGGCTAAGTAATTTGAGTGTGTCTGGGAGTGTTTGAGAAGCCTGGGTTCCAGTCTGGGCCTTGGCAAAATTTTTTGTTTTGTTCTTAAGTGAGACTGGCTGTTAGTAGTTAGGACTTATGTTTAAGTGTGTGAGTTTTTAAGTCACAAAAAGGCCTTGTGGTTTAGTGGCAAGTGGCGTGTGGAGCATCTGAGAGGGCATGGGTTCGACTCCCCTTGGCAACCAAGGAGCATTTATTTTGCTATCAGGGGATGGCAAAAGTTATGTGGGATTTGAACTCTCGTGATGGAGAGTTTGAATGGGTTTGTTCTTTTTGACATTTTGGGTACCATTCTCCCTTGTATTGATCTATTTTTGCGCCTTTCCGGACTTAAGCCGAATTTCCTTGTCTTCATTTCTTTCTTTTGATTCCACATTGTGCCGAATGACTTCACTTTCTCCTCTCTTTTCTTCTAAGTCTTTGACCGAATTCTTCCTTCCTCTACTATCCATTTTTTTTTCTTTTCTCCTCGTCACAGTCTTCTTTGGCCGAACTCCACCTCTTCCCTCACCCTATTTTTGCTCGGTTGAATATCTCTTTGATTGAATCCCTCTTGCCTCCTCTCCTTGTTGACTCATTTAGAACAAAAATATAACAATACTTATTACAAACGAACTTACCTCGATTGCAAAAACAGTGAAATAAGTCGATTAGTCCGATACTTTATTTTTCCCCCGATCTAAATCTGAATTTCACTTTTCATGATCTAAATGTAATCAAAATTAACTTATTTAATTATCACTCTATTCAATTTAGTCCAAAATACACATTAAGGCAACTCAACACTTTTGCCCCTAATATTTCAACATTTTTACAATTTAGTCATTATCTCATAAAAACACAAATTCATGAAATTTAACTTATACCCATGCTAGCCGAATTTCAATTAAGTCCCTAGCAGTCCATATTTTTCATTTATTTCACAATTTAACCATAAAATTTTAATATTTCTCAATTAAATCCCTAAATGACAATTTTGTCAAAAATCACTTTACAAATGTTGTTTATCTAACAACAAGCATACATTTTCTACTATTAAACATAAAAAAAACATGCTATTTAATCAATGGAAAAACCCTAAACTTTTAATAATTTTGCAAATTAGTCCCTGGGCTAGCTAAATTAAGCTGCAATGATCTCAAAAACATAGAAATCATTAAAAACGAGACAAAAATCATACCTAAATGGACAACAATGCTTTGGCAGAATATCAAACCCTAGAAATGTCTTTTATTCTCTTCAAATTTCAGCTAGGAACATGATGAATGAAATAAAAGGCCTTTTGCTTTATTAATTTATCATTTAATTATCTAAATACTTAATTAACCTTTTAATATACCATTTAAAATCAGTTCAATCATGTACATAAATGTCCAATAACATTAACGATGGTCTAATTACAACATAGGGACCTCTACTATTTAATTTCATATCCATTTGCACCTTTAACTAATAGAACACAAGTTTTACACTTTATGCGATTTAGTCCTTTTTATTAAATTAAGCACTTAAACGATAAAATTTCTTAACGAAATTTTCACAAAATCATATTATCATACTATAGACCTCAAAATAATAATAAAATAATTATTTTGACTTTAAATTTGTGGTCCCAAAACCACTGTTCTGATTTGACTAAAAACAGATTGTTACAAAAGGAACTAATATTAACAAATATACATACTTTTGAAACATTTAGCAAAAATTCCTGGATAAGTACGTAGGTATCGATACTGTAACAAAGGTATCAGTATTTCTCTTAAAGGGTATCAATACCGATTGGAAAATCGATACCAAATCAGAATTTTGTTTCCCGTTTAAAAATCAAATTCTCAAAAATTATCGATACCTTTATTAAAGTATCGATGATTTTACCCTGAGTATTGATACTCGTGATATGGTATTGATACCAAATTGCATAAATGACTTCCTACACTCTAAAAAAATCACAGAAGTATCATTTTTAAATCCCAAATATCGATACCTCTGCTCCAAACCATAAAAGTTCAGCATATAACAACATATAGTCTATTTCAACATAGTATTATTCAGCATGCACCTATTAAATCATCATATAAACACTAAGACATCTAAAATGGCAGTTCAAATGTAACAAAAATGTCTGAGCAACAAAAAAATACCAAGTTCAATGTGTCAAAATATTTAAAGCAATAAAGACATGTAAACAACCTAAATACCATGGAAAAAAATGTAACAACCCAATTTTGGGCCTAGTCGGGACAGTGGTTTTGAGACCACAAATCTGACGTAAGAAAATTTATTTTTATTATATTTTTATGGTCTGCAATTTCACGAAATGATTTCATGAAAATTTCATTTGAAAATTTTGACATTTGAGCACTCAATTTAGTCAAAAGGACTAAATCGTAAAAAGTGCAAAACTTGAGTTCTAAAAGCTAAAGGTGTCTAAGTGCTTTGAAATTTTAAATTGGAGGTCATTAAATGGTAATTAGACCATTGATTAATTTTTTGGATAAAAATGGACATGAAATAGGTGAAATAGAATATTTTTAAGTTAGGGGCATTTTGGTCATTTAGTAATTAAAATGAATTAAAAACAATATTAAAAGCCAATTTTGTCCATCTTCAATGCTATGGCCAAATTTCACAAGGGAAAACCATGGCTAGGGTTTTTCAAGCTTCCAAGCTCGATTGTAAGTCCATTTTAGCCTCGTTTTTAATGATTTTTACGTTTTTGAAATCCTCGTAACAAGATCTACCTATCTCTACCATTTATTTGAGCTAGGGTTCATGTTCAAAAATTTACCCATGTGTGTCATGCATGTATTTTGATGTTTAAAAGAGGAATATGTAAGTTTAATGTGTAATAAACATCTTTTACTAAGTGATTTTCGGTAAAAATGCCTAAAAGGACTAATTTGAAAAAGTTCTGAAATATGTCATAAAAGTGTGATAAATGAAAAATATGGGTTTCTATAGTTATAAAAAGGTTTTGACTAGGCTTAAAGAACAAAGAAATTGAATGAAAATCATTTTACGAGCCTAAGGGCAAAAGTGTAAATATGATAAAGTTTAAGGGCAAAAATGTAATTTTTCCATAATATGATTTTTGGGTCATAGTGAATAATGTGACTAATAAATAAGCTAAATGTGATATTTTAGATCAAGGAAAACGGGATTTGGACTAAGAACGGGGGAAAAACGCGTATTTGACGGTTAGGTCTTTTTCACCATTTTTGGTATCGAGGTAAGTTCGTATGCGAGTAATGCAATATGTACTCTATTTTAAATGTTTAAATATTTCATGTATGGTAATTTCATATGCAAACTATATAATATGTACCATATTTTAAATGCTTTAATATTGCATGTATGGTAAGTACATATATAATTAATGTGATGTTGTATCAAGTGTTTAATGCTTAAATTTTATTATGAATTATGCTTTGATTATTCCATGAGTATGAAATTGGTGTTATGGATATTGAAATCGACATTACGAGCAAGTTCGACAGAAATATGGTATCGAAGAATCTCGTTTGAACCTTAGGAATAGTTTAGGATACAAATGACATGTCACTAGGGACTATGCGATCTGAGCTCATGAGTTGTGGTCTGAGCTCATGATATATGTGACACATGTTATGGGGTTCTGGCTGTTGGTCTTGTATGTTCTACCGGTGGATGGGTAGTTCGGCATGTGTTGTGAATACTTGACAGCTTGTATGAGCAGCCTGTGTAGCTACATCTTGACCGATAGCTTGAGTGAGCAGACCCGTGAGTAGTTTGAAAGCGAGCAACATGTGATATATGATATGAGGTAGCGATGGCTACATATGGGGCACTTAGGTGCTAGATTTCGATGTATCCGATGGTATTCCAAGTGTTCAACGGGTGAATTATCGAGTAACTTGACAGAAGACCCAAGGGGTAAGTCAATGAGAAGAATGAGTATGAGTTGTGTTACAAGTTAGTACAGGTATGTACATAAAGTTTATAAGCTATGGCTTCGTGATATTATGAGTTCATGATCACTATGAAAGTAACTTTGAGTTAACCTTGTGATTATTGGTTTATGTGTAAGATGTATAAATACATGGTTAAGTTGAATGATGCTTATGAAAAGGGCTTGTAGGCCAAATTGATTGGAGATATTATTGTTGCTAGATTAAGTCAAGTTATGTGAAATTATGTTGGTAAATCAAAAGAATAAGCATTGGGAATTGATTTTGTTACAACTTGAGATTTATAGCCACTTTATGTTAACTTGTGTTTATATTGTTAGACGTGGTATACGATTGGTACGAGTTGCTATTATTTTCATACGGACTTACTAAGCTATGAAGCTTACCCCCTTTCTTTCCCACCTCTTATAGGTTTATTCAGCTAGCTCGGGTTGAAGATCGTCGAAGATTTTATCACACTATCAAGCTATCATTTGGGGTATAAGTGAATGTAAGTATGTTAAGTCTATGGCATGTACAGGGACTTAGTCATTTTGTGTATGTGTCATTATGATATGGCCAAATGTATTGCCTTGTAATGAATAAAGATTTGATTTGGTATGTAGCCATATAAATTGGTTTATATTGGCTATTGGGTTGCAAGTATATTAATTACTCATATGCCTATGCCAATGTCATTGTGTGATATCGTTTATAATGGTATGCTAATGAAAGTTAGTACAAGGGAATCATGAAAGAGTAAAATTAGCATTAAAACAATTTTGAACAGTAGTAGTAGTATAACATTGAAATATCACCAAAAATTATAGAAATCAAATTAGAGGTTGAATAAAATATGAAATCAAATCCTATTAAGTCTATTTTTACACAGAAGAAACAGTGTAAGCAAAAGAATTTCATTTTATGAGATATTTGAATTTTTATGAGACAAAGTCAGAATGATTTCGGGTTCCCTTGTTCTGACTTTGGAAAATCATTATAAATTGTATAAAAATACTTGAGGGTTCAAGAGAAACAAACAGGAACATCATTTGAATCCGGTACTAAGAGATAATTAATTTTTAGTGAAGAAATGTCAAAATTGTCAAACAGCAGAACATGGATGAATTTGAAGAATTAGCTGTACTTATTGGCTAAACCATAAATTCTGAAAATTTTATGGTAGGAAGATATTTGAGTCTAGTTTCATAAAAATCAATCAGATCTTAATTTAGAGTTCTGTAGCTCAAGATATAATTTTAGTAACTATGACTCAAGTGGACAGTTTTGTTATGAATAGTAAATAATTGTTTTGATATGTTTACGCCTTGATTATGGTTGTGTTGGTAGGTTAATTGTGCCATGTTAAGTGCCATTGAAAGTGTGTATGTGAGTGTGCAAATGAGGGTGGCAAATGGCTTGGTAGATAGCCATTTTCTTGGCCACACGAGCAAAGACACGGCCGTGTGTCTCAGCCATGTGAAGGACACGACCCCAGAACAAGGGCGTGTGACTTGGCCTTGTGACCCCAAATTGTGCATGACGTCATAAATAGAGAGTTACATGGGTTGAGGACACGAGCGTGTATGACCACACGGCTTACCCATACAGGCGTGTCTCAAGCCACATAGGCATGTGACCCCTATTTTGATGAAAATTTTCTGAGTTTTCCAAAGTTCTCGGTTTAGTCCTGAACCACCTCCAATGTATGTTTTGGGCCTCGTAAACCCGTAATAGGGACGATAGGAATCTGCATGAATGGTTTTAAATTGGATGAAATTTTATGGCTCGGTTTTGTATGATTGGTTATGTTTAAGTCCAATAATGCCTTGTACCCTGTCCCGATGTCAGACACGGGTAAGGGGTGTTACAAAAAACTAGTAATAAGTCTACCACATTTCCTTTTTCCTCCCAAAACATAAACAACTAATTAAACACTTATGAATTAATGTAAAAGACTTGTTTGGATCATCCTTCGGAACCACACTGTTCACACCAAAACTTAACTAATCTGCATTTGTGTAAAAAGGAGTAGGTGTGCTTAACAAGATCAGTGAATGCTAAAAAAACTACCATTCAAACAAGTCATCATGCATTAAAGAAACATCTATATAGCATAATTACAATAGTTCCAACTTTAATGCCATATTGTACTTACTCATGCATAGTCTAATGGTTCATTTACTTAGTAATCACATACACTTTTAGGCATATATCACATTACACGTATAATCACATTTAAAGATAATTTGGCACTTAAGCTATGAAACATAGAAGTGGGCTCTATCACCAACACACCAATTGACTCATAGAGTTGAACATATCTAAAAAAAAGTAAAGCATAAAGCTAATACTCTCCAACACACCAAACATGTCCCATTGAATGGAGCTTAGCTCACATTCCCTTATCTCTCCAACTTGTCCTAGGGCATCAATGCCCAAAAACACAATACATATAGATGAGTACTCAAAGTTCTATGGCATTCCTACTATATCCAACGGTCTCAAAGATCACGAGGTCAAAATATATATTATTAACACACATATTTACTTATCGTTCACTGCACTTATTCACTACAAATATCACATTATAAGCACAACATTATCTTTGTCATTTAGCATGTATAACATGCCTACATTTACACTTTATAAATGGTAATCATGAACACATAACACATGCTATAACATCTCGTCTTAGTTCACATTTTCACAATCACACTAGTATATATTTCACAAATTAAATCAAGAGTACGAGAAATCTTACACTAGCACATCTAAATTATCAATTAACACAATGAATCGTGTCCACAAGCAGTGATTCTAAACACTCACCAACTACCTTCGCTTAGACGCCGAAATCTAAACTATCATTTCCTTAGCCCGTAGAAGGTCCTAACGAATCCAAAGCTTCAACACAATAAATCACACAACAATACAATAAAAAATAAGCTAAAGACTCACTTCAAGCACTTAAAAACCCAAGCTTAAGCTAGGTTCTCATGAAACCGAAACCTACGACATAGCAACTTAGAATTTTGATTATCTCGGTCTATACTCAATCTTTTTTCCTAAAATGAATTTCATCCAACTAATTATTCACCTATGATAGATTCTCAACCTTTAAACTATGCCAAACTACTCAATTCATGGTATCAAAAATTTTGACATGTTTAAGACAATTTTCACAAAAATTCATTAAAACTTAAGAAATCTTTAACAAAACTTTAAAGTAAGTTTAGAAACCTTCTAATCATGTCAAAACTAATTGAAAAACACTTTGAAACCACATTTTTACTCAAAATCCTGAAATCCACCATTTTATTTTCCTGTAGTGAAGGGTGGTTTGGTCGAATTCTGCTATTGGTGATTGTTTCCATTTCATTTCCTTGTGACGCCAATCTCTGTCAACTGGCCGAATGCTCAATTTCTTTTCCATTATTCAGTTTTGGTTTTCAAAGGGGGAGGTTTCTCTAGTGTCGCAGGGCATCTGAAGCGATTACATGGGGATTCACGACTCCGACAAGTGATCAGTTTAGATCGGTAACTTTGGAGGATTAGTGATCCACTTGTGCTGTAGAGGTGAGATGGTGCTTATTTGGGTTAAGTGAGTATGATAATTTAGGTAGGGGACTAACCAAATATTGGAATGAATGTACGCTTTGGGTGTGAGTAGTTACTCGGCTTTGCAAGTAAAATGTGTAACCGTGCACCTGATTTCGTTACTGTCAAACGTGGGATATAGGTGTGTATTCACATCCCTGTTTAACTGTGAATCAGCAAAAGCCAAAAATCTAAAATGCCAAAACCTTGACATTCGAGGCCTCATAAGCGTGCGAACGCACGTGGGGTGAACTGAGCCCCAAATCGTAGGTAGCAAACTGCAGAGGCCACTACATGCATTTTCATAGACTGGGGCCATTATGGGCCAAAATGGGCCATGTGGGCCCAATGGGCTTGTGGGCCTACATGGGTAAAATCCTTGATAAGTGATCATCAATAGGTTGGTTTAGGAGGCTCGCGATGCTGTATGTTAATCTGGACTAAATGGGCCACACCCAATAGCGGGTTTTGGGCCGATATATTCTATTCTAGACATGTAGGTTATCTGAGTCGCTCGAAGCGACGATAGACTTCTAGGAGGTCGTAATAAGTATCGAGACCCCAATATTGTTAAAATGACCAAAATTCCCCTGGGGTAAAATTATTGTTTTACCCCTAATTGACGAGATGTCCGTTACACCTCTAGTGGTAGGTTGACTAATGTATGTATGATAGTTATATGATTAATACTGAGCCTAACATCCTGCATTCACGTATTTTACTGTGACATGTCATCCTGCATGGGATTGGCTTAATATTGACGTAGGAATACAAGGCTTTCAGTCTATGGCCTTTTGTCGTTCTGTCTACGGCGTTCAGCTATTCGATTGACTTAGTGCCGTAACCGGTGCTAAGCTTGGTGTGTTGGCTGGGTAGGTCCATTTTATCCCCATATGGTGTGTTGGTTGGTACGAGTGGTGTATTGGTTTGACTGGGTTAGATATCTATCTACATATTAGCATCTGATACTGATTCTGTATTGGGCTTAGGCCCACCCGATTCTATTAATGGGCTAAGGCCCACCTAATACTTTGTTTGTTATGGGCTCAAGCCCAGTCTGTTTCTGCATACCGTATATTTGACTGTTTATATTATAAGGGATTACACACTAAGTTTTCACAAACTCACCCTTCTATCTAATTGCACAGGTAATCTCCAGCCATAAGAGATTTAGAGTCGCAAGGAACTCGGAGGTGGCCACATGACCCTGATGCTCTACTATAGTCTTTTTATTTGAATTTTATATTTTGGGGTTTTAATTTTGTAATAAGGCCTTTAAGGGATTAAATATTTAATTGGGCTTTTGATTTCCTTATTTAAAATTGCTAAACACGAATTTTCAAAAATTAATAACTATTTTCAAAAACACTTAAAAACAGACGTTTTTATATTTCAAACTTTAGTAGCTTTCGCAAGTTGAAATAACTTAAAGTATCAATGCCAGACATTAAGTAAACATTTTTGACGAGATGATTTGCTAACCTCGAGAAAAAGGTTTTAATCATAGAAATAAGCTTTTAATGACAACTCAATTTTTGAACGATGCTTTGATGTGACACGCCAGATTCGGCCATAACGTCTGTGCCAGATTTGAGGTGTTACATTTAGTGGTATTAGAGCCTGGGTTACAAAACTCGGCTGTGGAATGAGTTTTCAAAATTTTGTATTTCATGATGTTGTTTTCAAATATGTAAAGTGTTTTAAGGTATGGTTCTGGAAAGTCTGGCACACTGAGTCTCCAGCACCAAATCTGTAAGTTCTCTGACATTATCTACTATTATAGATTAAAATGTGATACTGAGAAACTACTATAGATAGTAGTGTTAGAACTGAAACTCTATAGTTAGAGTAAACTGAGACTGTAGGAAAAATGAAGACTGGAAACTGTAGTGAGCTTGCGAATGTGAAAACAAACTCTAAATCTCTGCTCGTTAATAAAACATCTACTTAAATTACAAAAATTATAACTAATTTGCATAAAATTCTTAAACTAGATAATACACATAGTGAAAATGAGCACTAGAAGGGGTGCAAGAGGTCGCGGCAGAAGCCGTGGATGTGTTAAAGCTGGATCATCGGCATCGAGGCACATGCCAGACGTTGAGGCGAGGGAAGCACCAGCTTCATCGGTGACTGAGCCAGGGTCATTCGACCGAGCTACTAGGGATGACGCACTGTCCCAGACGATGCTTCGTTTTTTGGAAAGGGTTGTTGGTACTGCTGGGACTAGTACTGTTACTGGGGGCTGTAGATCGGTTACAGAACGACTCTGGTCAAATGGAGCAGAGATCTTTAGGTGAGTTTCTAGGGTGGCCCCTAGTGTGGCAGAATACTGGTTGGAGGAGACTGAAAGAATTTTGGACGACCTCGACTGCACGCCAGGACAAAAGTTGAAGGGTGCCATGTCCTTCCTGAGGGATGAAGCTTACCAGTGGTGGCTTACGGTAAAAGAGGGTACCTTCGTCTGATCGATAGACCTAAGAGTTCTTCAAGTCCTTGTTTTAGGGAAAGTATGTGGGCGCCAGCTATGTGGACGCTTGTAGAAATGAATTTCTAAATTTGGTTTAGGGTGACAGATCTATGGCTGAGTATAAGGCAGAATTTTTGCAACTTAGCCGGTATGCCCGAGGAATAGTAGCAACAAAATACGAGTGTTGTGTCTGATTTAAGGACAACCTCAAGGACAGCCTCCGAGTGTTGATAGCTCCACAGCAGGAGTGGGACTTTGCCACGTTAGTAGAGAAAGCTAAGATTACTGAGGAGGTAAAGTGCGCCGAGCGTCAGAATCATGAAAATGAAAGGAGCAGAGATAAGAGGGTTTTGGAGACCTCTAGTTCTGATCGGAGGCCTAAGAAAAATGCCAAAATGGAAGGGCCAATTTGGGTTAGGCCGCTGTTGCTGTTACTGGATTATAGCCTTATGTGGGTTGTAGGAGTTATCATCGGGGTGAGTGTCAAAAAAGAAATGGGACGTGCTTCAGGTGCAGATCAATTGGGCACTTTGTAAGTGATTGTACACAGAGGCCTGAACAAATGCAAGCTGCAGGGCAGGGTGTTGCTCAGCCAGCGAGAGGTGGTCAGCAGCTGCCAAGAGGCTATAATCAGGCTAGGGGTGGAAACAATTTGGGCTGTGGAGCACTAGGCAGAGGTGCTGATCAAGCTGTGGCGAGGCAACCAGCTTTGGCCTATGCAGCACGTCGCCAAAAGGGCGGAGACACTCCCGATGCAAATATTGGTATGTACTTTATCCATAATATGTTATATTCATAGTTGGGTACTAGAGTGCGCAGCAGGAGCGTGGTGGTGTAGGTTAAGTTAAGCGATTGTGTTGATAGTTGGAAATTTCGAGGATGAAATTTATTTAAGGGGGTAGAATTGTAACGCCCCAAAATTTGGGCCTAGAAGTTCTGGGCCTTGAGCAAAGGAACGGTTAGGAAATTGTACATAAAAGTCCAATAAAATGGCATAAAATAATTGTCTGCTCTGATGGTTAAGTGATTTGGGAGTGTCTGGGAGTATTGGAGAAGTCTTGGGTGCAAACCTAGGCTTTAGCAGAATTTTAATTTTAAGTGAATAAAACCCTGGATGCTAGGAAGTGGGCCTTTAAAATTATTGTGTTAAATAAATGACATAAGAAAACATGAGGTCTAGTGGTTATGGCGTCATTAAGGTTGCAAGGGAGCCTGGGTTCAAGTCTTGGCTCTTGCAATTTATTTTGGTTTTTCTTTTAAAGGAACCTGGACTTTGGCCTATAAACCTTTTAATTAATTGAGGATATTTTGTGACACAAGAGAGCTTGTGGCAGGGAGGCAAGTGGAGTGTGAGCATGTGAGAAGGGCAATGGTTCGAATCCCCTTGCAAGCAAAATGCAATTATTTTGCTACATGGGTATGGTAAGTGGTTGAATTGGATTGAAACTCTGGAAGGCTGTTGTGGACTTGGTAAAAGGGTGAAGTTTGAACTGGTCATGGTTGTTGAATTGAATTTGAATTGGGGGAGCTAGAGTAAATCAAGGAGAAAACGGTGGAGGGAATCAGGGAGATTTTCAAGGAATTTGATGAGTGGCTGAATTTGGGGTTACATGGGAGTGTGCATTCGATTTTTTGGGGGAAGCATTTTGGGACTTTGTCTTTGGTGGTGTCAAATGCGTATAGGAACTTTGGGGGTCTTTCATCATTCTTTTGTTTCGGTAGCTTTCCTCTTGAGCAATTGTTCTCCCAATCTTGGTGCGTTTTTTTACCATTCGGGTATTTTCCTTTTCAGCATTATTTTGCAATTGTTTTTCATTTTGCCGAAACTCATGTGAGAAAATGCCAAATTCTCTTAAAAGAATTCCTTTCTTCTTAATTTCTTCTTTGGCCGAATCTGTTTCATCTTCTTTCCTTACACTGAATCTTTTCTCTTCTTTCCTCGTATTATTTTGTCAATTCATTTTCAATAGCCGAATTTTCCCCTCATTCATCTTCTTCTCCTCTTGGCTTTCTCCTTTGGCTGAACATAATTCTTTTGTCTCTCTTGATTCCCTAAGTCAATTATTTTTTATTCACTGAATAGCTTAACCTTGTAGTGAAGGGTGGTTTGGTCGAATTCTAATATTGGTGATTGTCTCCATTTCATTTCCTTGTGACATCAACCTCTGTCAACTGGCCGAATACTAAATTTCTTTTCCACTATTCAGTTTTGGCTTTCGAAGGGGGAGGTTTCTCTAGTATCGCAGGGCATCTGAAGCAATTACGTTGGGATTCATGACTCTGACAAGTGATCAGTTCAGATCGGTGACTTTAGAGGTGGCCATAAGCG
The DNA here is from genome assembly GCA_025698465.1 of Gossypium longicalyx. Classification (NCBI taxonomy): domain Eukaryota; kingdom Viridiplantae; phylum Streptophyta; class Magnoliopsida; order Malvales; family Malvaceae; genus Gossypium; species Gossypium longicalyx. Next base: position 83,191,055 of record CM046997.1, read on the forward strand.
ATTTGGAGCCGCGAGGAGCTCAGAGGTGGCCACACGACCGCTGATGCTCTGCTGGCCTTTAAGGGATTAAATATTTAATTGGGCTTTTGATTTCCATATTTAATACTGCTAAACACGAATTTTCAAAAATTAATAACTATTTCCAAAAACACTTAAAAACAAATGTTTTTATATTTCAAACTTTAGTAGCTTCCGCGATTTGAAATAACTTAAAGTATCAATGCTAAAAATTATGTAAACATTTTTGATGAGATGATTTGCTAACCTCGAGCAAAAGGTATTAATCATAGAAATGACCTTTTAACGACAACTCAAATTTTGAATCATGATTTGATATGACATGCCAGATTCGGCCATAACGTCTAGGCCAGGTTTGGGGTGTTACAACTTGAATATGAAATATGGTAAATTGATGTTAAATTTAATCGTATAGATTCGGATAGACCAAATTTGGAGCTAGAATGAGGAAAGAGGAAAATGTCAGATTTGTAGATTTTACGTACACGAACATTGTCGAGGTAAGTTCGTGTAACTAAATTGTGTTATTTACATGCTTGCATTGTTTGTGTTTATGTAAATTGTATAAATATCATAAATATGTGAAATGATTACATATCTGATCAAGCCTTGTAAATAAAAATGTTTAAATTAAATGACAATGCTCGATAGATGATAAAGGATAAACGATAAAAATGTTACTTATGCTTGGAATGAATGTGGAATGTGTTTACTTGAATTATATGAATGTTATGGATGCATGAAATAATCACATGCCTAATAATGCTTAAAAATGTTTAAATCCCGGTTGAATAAATGAAAATCAATTGATAAATAATTTTCCGAAATGAATGAGGTTTTGTATTTGTTGCTGGTGGGATTTAGCTCAGACGAGTAATCCTATTGACCTCATTTCTGAAAGGATTTAGCCTGGACGAGTAATCCTAATATAGGTCCTCTCGAGCATATGTTATGGATTGGATTTAGCCTAGACGGGTGATCCAAATCAAGCTCTTTAGAGCATATGTCATAAAAAGGATTTAGCTTGGACTGGTAATCCTATTGTATACATGTGTGGCTCGAGAGTGTACTCTCTGATACAGTACCTTATAGGTACCATTGGATGTGAATTGACGGATTCTGATTCATACACCTCGAGTGTACTACCTGCGTATCCATCGATATTTCAGATAAATTCAATAGGTAAAAGTTTTTTACATGAGAAGATATGATTAAGAAATGAGTTATTACACATATCGGCCTGAAATACATGAAAATGATGATAAGTGATATTTGATATATGGAAATATGAAATGATGATATTGTACATGGAATTTATTTGATGAGTATGTACATCCTTGATTCTAGACTTGTACACCCTGAGTACACTAAGCGTGACCTTGACATTCCGAGTAATATGGGTAGAATTCTGATATGAAATGATCTAAACTCGAGATAAACTATTATGAAATTATACTTGCAATATAAAGAGATGATTTATACATGTTAAATGAATACATGTTATGGAAAGAAAATGTGCATGGAAACTTGATTGTTATTGAGCCCATATATGCTTGTGATGTTATTATGGATTATATGACTAACAAGGGCAATGAGGATATGTGTAGGGCTTAAAGGAAAACTGATTGAATATGCCTTACATAGTTACCTCAAAATAGAATGAATTGTAAGTTAAGTACCATGTTATACAAACTTACTAAGCATTTCATGCTTACTTAGTTTTATTTCCCTGTTTTATAGTAAATTGGAAGCTAGTTGGATTGGAAGATTGGCGAAGATCACTCACACTATCCATCGGGCCATGTCTGTATAATATGGTAAATCAATTATGGTTGTAATGGCATGTATAAGATATATTGGTCATGTTGGCATGTAAATGTAAATGATGCTTGTAATCTAGCCATTGGAATGGCTAGTAATGGTTTGTTTGGATATATTTGTAATGTCATACTATGGTAACTATATACGTGTTAAGTAGATGATCTATTATGTCTAACATATGGACTAACTACGGCAAGGTTATGAACATGTATGCATGTAATGGTATGCCATGATGAATGATAGAATTTGTTTAATTTGAATGCTTGGAATGGTTGGTATTGGATGTGTGTTCCAAGTGTAGGTCATGGATGTGATTTTAGGTGATAAATGAAGGTAGAAATGGCTTCATTTTGTCCACACAGGCAGACATACGGGCGTGTGTCCAGACCCTGTGTGATACACAGTCGAGTACATGGGTGTGTAGTTAGGCCGTATGTCTCTTGCACCCTAAATTTTGAGAAATAGAATGCTCAGAATTGAGCACATGGGAAAAAAGACATAGGCATGTGTCTCAATCGTATGTGCTACGCGGCCTAGAACATGAGCGTGTGTCTTGGCCGTGTGAAACCTGTACCTAATTTCAAAAAGAATTAATTAACCACACGGCCTAGCACACGAGTGTGTGGCATGGCTGTGAGCACAAGTCAGAGAGTTACATGGGTCAAACACGGCCTGCAACACAATCGTTTTCCAGGGTCACACGGGCATGTCCCTTGGACGACGTGTGTATGTGAACCCTGCACCTTTGAAAATTTTTGAAATGTCACAAAGAATTCTTAGAGTTCCAGATTAAGTCCCGACTCGATTCTAATGCTTGTGCTGGGCCTCAAGGGTCCAACTAAGGGATGTTTTGAATGATCTCGGTTAATGAAAAGTAACTTACATAAATTATTTGTAAAATGTTCTGAAATTTTTGATAATGCTTTAAAACCCTATTCTGATGATGGATATAGGTTACGGGCTTTACATTTAGTGGTATCAGAGCTATGATTTAGTTGGTTCTCGAACTGAACATAGTGTATGTAGAGTCTAGAAATACATGTCATTATATAACCTGTGATAGTGTGATATCTCTCGACTCTGATGAAAATTATTTTGCAAATAGACAAAGATAGTTTCCAACCGAGCTAATTCTGATACTGCTGAAAGTGATACACTCGTGCCTAATTAAAAATGTTGCTTATGATAAAATGGGACTTGTAAAGGTATGAAATAATTTTTTTACAGTGAACATGTTAACGATACATGTTAAGTGATATGTGTGTATTTATTAAAGCTAAATTTTGAGGCTTACGATCTCCACCCCCTTACCAGTACATTTTTATACGATGAAATTAATAATATTTATATGGATTAAGCTCATAAGTGTAAAAGAAGAGTTCAAAGGCTGAATGATTAATAATGTAGTTAGAATTGAGAATGGGTTAGTAAGTAAAGATAGTATTAAAAGAGATATCATATTTTTCTGAGGATTTCTCTGAATATGCGATGTTATTGTTAAGGAAGAAGTTATTCATGAGTAATCGACTTACCCAGATATGATATTTACAGAATGGATTAGCCGAAAATTCTTCCAAATTGACTCTTTTAGTTAATTGAATAATGTAAGATTATTGATGACTTTATTAGCCAGTGGAATAATGATGAAATTGTAAAGATATTTGAATATAGCTATTATAATTGAGTATATTACAGCAATATCTTCTTGGTACTCTATAAGTTTTCTTATTCTCAGAGACATATGAAATTGTGCATGTTCAAATGCAATATTTATCGTATTAAAATGCTGGCTAATTATAATAGATAGAATTACTGAAAGTCTGGTTGATTCATGAGCGGTATTTTAACGCCCCAAATTTGGTTCTAGAAGTATTAGGTTTTGAGCGGGGGTGCAGTTGGGAGACTATACATAAATATTTAATTGTGTAAGAAAGTGACACAATTGAGTGTTTGGCTTAGTGGTTGTGTTCTCTGGAAGTATCTGGAAAGTCATGGGTTCAAGTCCTGGCTTCCACAAATTTTTTTGGTTTTTTAAGGATAAAACCCCTATCTTTGGTTAGTAAGGTTATAAATAAAATTTGGTAAGGTATGACATAAAGAGCCTATAGATCTAGTGGATGTCGCATGTGAATGTTTCTCTTGAGTTTAAGGTTCAAGTCATGGCAAGGAAAAAAGAGTATTTATTTTGCTCTCTTGCCATGTGAGAAGCAGAAGCCGACTAAAACTCTGCAAGGTAGAATTTGAATTGGTCAAGAATAGGAGGGTGGAGTAAATCAAAGAGGAGATAAAAGAGGATTTTTAGGGAGAAATTTGTGGAGGAAAAGAAGGAGTTTGAATTGTTGTGGAAAGTTGGCCGAATGGGGACTCTAGGCACTGATGAATTCGGCCTAGGGGTCTTACACCTCATTTGGTCAGTTTAGCACTCTCGTTTTCATTTTTGAATTTTGGGTATTTTTCCTTTGTTTTCTGAATAGCCAATTTCTGCTAAGGGACTTGGGGAATTTCTCGTTTTAACCATTCGGGCACTTTCCTATTTTCATTTTTGGTTCTTCATAAACAGCAACTAACTTCTCTTCCTCTCCTTCTCAACTTTTGGATTTTTGTGTTATCGATTGTTTCCTTCTCTTCCCTTCGGTTTCCTTTGCTTTTCTACTGTGTTGGCTGAATCTATTCCAGTTCCCTTCATTCTTCTCTTGGCCAGATTGTTCTTGGCCGATTCTTGCTAAAGTGCTGCCGAAATTCCTTTGACTTGTTGGGTAAGTGTTCTATTGTTTGTTTTCCCCTTAGCCGAATCTCATTTGGCTTCTTCTCAAAGATTTAGCTTTTGGTATCTCTTAGGCCGAGTGTTTGTTGTCTCTCTTTCTTACCATGGGGTAGTATTCATCTAACACCTTTTTAATTCCTTATTCGTGTGATTGTTATTAGGGGCTTGATTTCTGTAATCAGGGTGTTTAGCTGATTACTCTGTCCCTGTAAGTGGTACCTTCTCTATTGGTAAGTACTTTAATCCAAGGCAAAATTAAGTGGGGTTATGAAGTTTGATGATTTGGTTAACTGTTCGTGTGAAGGTTGAAGCTTTGGGAAGAATAAACGAATCTTAGGAGTGAGAGGGGTTCTACAACAGTGCGTTTGGTAAGTAGCGATGGTTCGGTTAAAGTTCTTACAATGCTTTGGTTTTTAGATTAACCGTAAATATGACCGATGGTGGGGTTGTGGTTGATCATAGGTTCTCGATTCAGAAGTGGTTCAATTACAACTCCATAACAGGCGTGTATTCACACACTGAATAGGCTGTAAAACAGTAAAAGTCGAAAAGCTAAAAAGCTGAAAGAATGGCTTTTGGCCACATGGGTGTGCGAACGCACATGTGGTAAGCCAATCCCACGAATCATGGGCGTAAGACGGTAGAGGCCGCCATGAGCACTCTCATAGTTTGAGCTGCTTTGGGCCACGATGGGTCGAAATGGGCCATATGGGCCCAATAGGCTTGTGGGCTCCATACGGATAAATCCTACAATATATGGTAATTACTGGACTGGGCAGTGTAGTTCGCATGGCTGTGGTAATTTTTGGGCCTGATGGGCCACACGGGCGTGTGGGCCCACTTGGGCTACATAATGGGCCTTGGGCCCATTTGCACTATTAGATCTGTTAAGGTTCCATGAGTCGCTCGAGGCGACTGTAGACCTTTGGATGGGTCAATAAGAGTACCTAGACCCCAAGGCGGGTAAAATGACCAAAATACCCCTATAGGGTAAAATGACTATTTTACCCTTCGAGGGTAAATGACTAATTTGTGCTATGATTTGACTGTTCTTTCTGAGTATGACATTCTGCATATATGTATGATTTATTACATGACATTTTGCATGGGGATGGGTTTATATATTTTGGAGGAAGTGTACTCTACTGATATGGTCGCACGGGTCGCACAAGACGACTGTGGGCCTAATGTTGCACGGATCACACAAGACGACTGTGGACCTACTGATGGCTTCAAGCCTATTACTGGTAGCTTTGCTGTGTTACTATTACTGGCAGCATTGCTGCGATATTGATGGCTTTGTGCCACTATTGATGGCTTTGTGCCGCTACTGATGGCTTAGGTACAACTCAAAATTCCTAGTTATTTATTTTTACTGACTCGACCATAGACCAATTCCCTTTTTATTTGGGAGTATTGAATACGCCCACTATTGATGGCTTTGTACCACTAGTGATGGCTTTGTACTGTTATTGATGGCTTCGTGCCGCTACTCATGGCTTTGTGCCATATACTGATACTAACAGCCTTGCTGCGTCACTATTACTAGCAGCTTTACTACAATATTATTACTGGCAGCTATGCTGCGATTCTGGTGTGTTGGCTGGGTGGGTCGACTTTGTCCGCACATGGTGTGTTGGTGGTACGAAGTGGTGTGTTGGCTGGTTTGGGTTGGGTTTCATTGTTGTACTATATTGTTACTGCATTGGGCTAGGGCCTGACTATTTCTGATCTGGGCTTAGGCCTAGACTGTGTTATTCACTATTTGTTTGGTATTGGGATTACACACTGAGTTTTCATAAACTCACCCATTTTTTTTAACTTTTCAGGTAATCCTTAGGCTGATCGGTGCTACGAGGGACTCGGAGATGGCCACACTTTCGCTTTTGTTTTCTTTTTTCTTTGCTATTAGATTTCGTTTTGGGTTTTGAATTATGTAATAAGGCCCCTCTAATTTTCTAGTTTTTAATTTGGGATTTTTGTTTATTATGATTTATATCTATTGAACGTAGGATACGGTTTTCCAAAATGATAACTGTTTTCAGAACACTACGTTTTCTCAATGTTTTTGAAATGTTTCCGCAACAAATAGAGTATAAAAAGTAATGACAATTTAAAATGAATAACGAACAGCTAGAATGACTTGAGATCTAACAAAGAGGCTTTAAATTTCCAAACGGGTTTTCGTCAACAAGAGTAGGTTTTCGAAACGCACTCCAATGTCACACCGTCAGATTTAGCCATAACGTCTAGGCCGAGTTTGGGGCGTTACATTTAGTGGTATCAGAGCCAGGTTTACAAAACTCAGCTGTGGATTTGGGTTTCTTCCAAAACTTGGAATTTCTAAATAGAACTTCTTCAAATGATTTGAGAGTATTTTGAAATGTTTTCACTGAATGTGTGTGGTACACCGAGTCTCCGGCGCCGATTCTATAAGTCATTCTGAAACTATTGCTTGTTTGCACCATAATGCAGTAAATAGAAATACTGTGACTTCTTTAGGTATTAGACTGTGTTGGAAACACTGGAATTTAGATTTTGTATTTATTCTATGTGTGTTCTTGAAATGTAGATTTTTAAGTTAGCGACAGTACTGATATGGAATCCGAGGGTAAGCAAGGTCGCAAGGGGTTGCCTATTTCACCAGATCATGAGCTTGTTCAAGAGACGGAGGTCAAGGTAAGTTCACCAACTTCGGGTGGTGATAACCCGGAGCTTGGTACTGAAGCTCTAACTTGGTTAGTAAGGGAGGTGCTAGAGGAAGTGTTTGAGGCCAGAGTTAAGGAGGTTGGTGAAATGCTTCAGGCTAGGTGCTTGGATTGTAAGAGGAAGAGAGATCATAGTTTTCTAAGGCTAGACCCTCATTCTGTGAAACGTGTTAAAACGCGTCCGAACTTACCGGCTTGCGAGCATTGTAAAGGGTATCATTCAGGTAAATGCTAGAGGAAGTCAAGAGCATGTCTCTGATGCGGGTCGAAGGAGCATCGGGTTTGGGATTGCCAAGTCACTTTTAAGTCAGGTATATTTTATTTGGATGTGACGATTGGGATATAGAAATTGTATGTGGGTGATATCTATTTACTCCAATGGTTAGATGTTTTGGGTGTGTGTAAGAGGTTTAAAGTTCAAGTTAAAGTGTGAAAGTGTTATTCAGATCAGAGTGCACAGCGAGAGCGTAGTGGTGTAGTTCAAGTAGTGCAACTGTTTTGATAGTTGATAATTTCGAGAACGAAATTTCTTTAAGGAGGGGTGAATTGTAACGCCCCGAATTTAGGCCTAGAAGTATTAGGTTTTGAGCAGGGTTGCAGTTGGGAGACTGCGCATAAATATTTAATGGTGCAGGAAAGTGACACAATTGAGTGTTTGGCTTAATGGTTGTCTGCTCTGGAAGTGTCTAGAAAGTTATGGGTTCAAATCCTGGCTTCCACAAAAAATTTTGGTTTTTTAAGGATAAAACCCCTATCTTTGGTCAGTAAGGTTATAAATAAATTTTGGTAAGGTATGACATAAAGAGCCTATTGATCCAGTGGATGTGGTGTGTGGATTTTTCTTTTGAGGTTTAAGGTTCAAGTCATGGTAAGCCAAAAAGAGTATTTATTTTGCTCTCTTGCCATGTGAGAAGCAGAAGCTGACTGAAACTCTACAAGGTAGAATTTGAATTGGTCAAGGAGAGGAGGGTGGAGTAAATCAAGGAGGAGATAAAGGAGGATTTTTAGGGAGAGATTTGTGGAGGAAAAGAAGGAGTTTTAATTTTTGTAGGAAGTTGGCCAAATGAGGACTCTAGGCACTGATGAATTCGGCTTAGGGGTCCTACACCTCATTTGGTCAGTTTAGCACTCTCGTTTTCCTTTTTGCGTTTTGGGTATTTTTCCATTTTTTTCTGAATAGTCGATTTCTACTAAGGAACTTGGGGAATTTCTCGTTTTGACCATTCGGGCACTTGCATATTTTTATTTCTGGTTCTTCACAAACAGCGACTTCTCTTTCTTTCCTTCTCAACTTTCGGGTTTTTTCCTGATCGATTGTTTCCTCCTCTTCCCTACGGTTTCCTTTGATTCTCTACTATGTTGGTCGAATCTATTCCAGTTCCCTTCTTTCTTCTCTTAGCCGAATTATTCTTGGCCGATTCTTGCTAAAGTGCTGCCAAAATTCCTTTGACTTGTTGGGTAAATGTTCTATGGTTTGTTTTCCCCTTAGCCGAATCTCATTTGGTTTCTTCTCAAATATTTGGCTTTTGGTATCTCTTAGGCCTAGTGTTTGCTTTCTCTCTTTCCTACCATGGCGTAGTATTCATCTAACACCTTTTTAATTCCTTGTTCATGCGATTGTTATTAAGGGCTTGATTTCTGTAATCAGGGTGCTTAGCCGATTACCCTATCCCTGCAAGTGGTACCTTCTCTATTGGTAAGTACTTTAATCCTAGGTACAATTAAGTGGGGTTATGGAGTTTGATGATTTGGTTTACTGTTCGTGTGAAGGTTGAAGCTTTGGGAAGAATACATAGATCTTAGGAGCGAGAGGGGTTCTACAATAGTGCATTTGGTAAGTAGCAATGGTTAGGTTAAAGTTCCTGCAATGCTTTGGTTTTTAGATTAACCATAAATATGACTGATGCTGGGGTTGTGGTTGATCATAGGTTCTTGATTCAGTAGTGGTTCAGTTACAACTCCATAACAGGTGTGTATTCACACACTGAACAGACTGTAGAACTGCAAAAGCTGAAAAGCTGAAAAGCCGAAAGAATGGCTTTTGGCTACATGGGTGTGCGAACGCACATATGGTAAACCAAGCCCACGAATCATGGGCGTAAGACGGTAGAGGCAGCCATGAGCACTCTCATGGGTTTGGGATATTCTGGGCCAGGATGGGCCAAAATGGGCCGTGTAGGCCCAATAGACTTGTGGGCTCCACCCGGATAAATCCCACAATATATGGTAATTACTGGACTGGGCAGTGTAGTTCGCATGGCTGTGGTAATTTTTGAGCACACGGGCATATGGGCCTACTTGGGCCGCATAATGGGCCTTTGGCCCATTTACACTGTTAGAACCGTTAAAGTTACATGAATCACTCGAGGCAACTGTAGACCTTCGGATGGGTCAATAAGAGTACCTAGACCCTAAGGCAGGTAAAATGACCAAAATACCCCTATATGGTAAAATGACTATTTTAACCCTCGAGGGTAAATGACTGATTTGTGCTATGATTTGATTGTTCTTTTTTAGTATGACATTTCGCATATATGTATGATTTATGACACGACATTTTGCATGGGGATGGGCTTATATATTCTGGAGGAAGTGTACTGTACTGATATGGTCGCACGGGTCGCACAAGACAACTGTAGATCTACTAATGGCTTAAAGTAAATTACTAGCAGCTTTGCTGCATTACTATTGCTGGCAACATTGCTACGATATTGATGGTTTTGTGCCACTATTGATGGATTTATGCCACTATTGATGGCTTTGTACCACTATTGATGGCTTTGTATCGTTATTGATGGCTTCGTGCCGCTACTCATGGCTTTGTGCCATATATCGTCATCGCGGCCTTTGCTGCGTCATCGGCATCGTAGCTTTGCTGCGATATTATTACTGGCAGCTATGCTGCGATACTAGTGTGTTGGCTGGGTGGGTCGACTTTGTCCCTACATGTTGTGTTGGTGGTACGAAGTGGTGTGTTGGCTGGTTTGGGTTGGGTTACATTGTTGTACTGTATTGTTACTACATTGGGTAGGGCCCAAACTGATACTGATCTGGGCTTAGGCCCAGACTGTGTTATTCACTGTTTGTTTGATATTGGGATTACACACTGAGTTTTCGTAAACTCACCCATTTGTTTTAACTGTTCAGGTAATCCTTAGGCGGATCGGTGCTGCGAGGGACTCGAAGATGTCCACACTTCCGCTTCTATTTTCTTTTTTATTTGCTATTAGATTTCATTTTGGGCTTTGAATTATGTAATAAGGCCTCTCTAATTTTCTAGTTTTTAATTTGGGATTTCTGTTTATTATGATTTATATCTGTTGAACGAAGGACGCAGTTTTCCAAAACGATAACTATTTTCAAAACACTACGTTTTCGCAACATTTTTGAAATGCTTCCGCAACAAACAGAGTATAAAAAGTAATGACAATTTAAAATGAATAACGAATAGCTAGAATGACTTGAGATCTAACAAAGAGGCTTTAAATTTCCAAACGGGTTTTCGTCAACAAGAGCAAGTTTTCAAAAAGCACTACAATGTGACACCGCCAGATACGGCCATAACTTCTAGACCGGGTTTGGGGTGTTACAGGTATTGCTCTATTTTTCTTGGGTTTTCTAATTTATCATGATTGATATAAGATTTCATGATAAGGTTCATATGATGTCATTATCTACTTATACTAATTGAAGCCCTAAATTGCGATTATGCAAGTATATTGTCTTTATCACAATTGTTTCTACTAAGTATGAGTATGCATGATATTACTCTTTTGAATTTTCCCTGAGATATCATCGATCTCTTTGTTATGTAAACATGGTTTACTTCTTAAAGATACTCTTTGATCGGAGGTAATTACATTTATTATCGTTATAAAAATTGACTCGATCATGAGGTATGGTGATAGAGATCACAGATTATAGAAACTGTGTTACTGCATTGGTTATTATTGGGGCCACTTTCAGTATTCCCTCTTTTAAGTTGAGGTGCACTATTGATATTGAAGTGTTGCTTTATCTATACGGTTGAAATGTTGGTCATATTATTGCACTATATTTTTAAATCTATCTGATGGTTGTGGCTTTGGAAAAACTCAGAGCTTCAATGTTAATAATTGAAATAGCTAAATTGATGACCCAATTATTACAGAAAACAGGTAAGATTTGAATGGACTGATAAATATCAATAAAGTTATGACCAGTTAGAAGCTCTGTTGACCGAAATATTAATTCTGGTTCAGCTTGAATTGGGTAAGGAGTTTGTTATTACAGAGATGTATTATTGAATGGGATTAGATTATGATGTATTATTGAATGGGATTAGATTATGTTTTGATGCAGTAAGGCAAGGTAATAGCCTGTACTTTCAAACAGTTAAAAACCACATGGAAAGAATTACTCGATACATGATCTAGTATTGACAGCTATTATTTTTGTGTTGAAATCTGACAACATTACTTGTTTGGTGAAAAATGTCATATATTCACCGATTATAAAAGTTTGAAGTATCTGATGTTGCTAAAAGATTTGAATCTGAGATAGCGTATATGGTTTGAAATGTGGAAAGATATGATTTGATAATGGAATATCACTCGGAAAGAGTGAATGTGGTTACAGATATTCTGAGTAGAAAATCTCTGCATACTTTGCAAGCCATGGGTACTGATTATGATTGTCTGGTAATAACTTAATCTTAGCGGAGTATAGAGCTAAATCGATGATTTTACGATAGATCAATAAAACTCAAAAAAGTAATAATGAGTTGTAAGTTAAACGGGTACAAAATGAAATAATCATTGAATCAGGATAGCAGATTTGAATCTGATAATTGTCTGTATTTTCGATATATAGCTTGTGTACTAAAGAATTTGGAACTTTTATAGAAAATTTTACATGAATGATCATAGTGGTACTAGGTCTATTTATCTGGGGAATGATAAAATGTATAATGATTTGAAAAAGATGTATTAGTAGCTCGAAATGAAATGTGGCATTTCTGAATCTGTGTTTAAATGTTGGATGTATCAGCAAGATAAGGATGAAACTATCAGGATGATTATAGCAAGTGAAGATACCAAAATGGAAATGAGACAAAGTTACTATGAAATTTATATCGGGATTATCCTTGTCAATGAAAAAGAAAGATACTATTTGAGTAATTGTAGATTGTTTGATAAAGCCTGGACATTCTATCCTGGTATAAGTGGATTTCCCACTTGATATATTGCTTGAATAATCAGTTTTTAAGGTTGTCAGATTATATGATGTGCTAGCTTCTATTATGTTTTATAGAGATCTACAGTTCATATTTCGATTCTGAAATAAGTTACAAGAAACTCTGGGTATACGGTTACATTTAGTATCATGTTTCATTTTCAGAAGGATAATCAATCTGAACATGTGATTCAGATCTTGGATGATATGCTTCAATGTTGTGTACTTGAAGGTAACTGAGAAAAGCATTTGCCTTTGGTTGAATTTGCTTATAATAACAATTAACAATCAAGTATAAAATTTTACCGTATGAGGTTTTATATGGTGACAAATGTAAAACTCTGGTGTTTTGGACGGAGTTCAATGAGAAAAGATACATGTAGTAGGTTTGATTCTTTGAAACTGAAGAAAGATGAAGTGATCTGAGATAGTTTAAAAGTAGCATTTGATCGTTAGAAATCCGATGTGAATCTGAAATGAAAAGAAATGGAGTTTTAGATTGGCAACAAAATATTTTTGAAAGTTTGCCATGGAAGAAAGTTCCCCGGTTTGACCGTAAAGGCAAATCAAATCTATGGTTTATTGGGTCATATAAGATTATTGAAAAGAATTAGACCTAATGCGTATTGATTGTATTATTATTAGAGTTCTACAAAATTCACAATGTTTTATGTGTATATGTGTTATGATAGTATCGATCAGACCCGTCATTTGTTATTTCTCTGATAGAGATTGAAATTCAGCTTGGCATAACTTATAGTGAGCGATTGGTTGAAATTTTGGCATGTGAAGTGAAATAAACGAAAAATACAAAGGTAGCTTTAGTAAAAGTTTTCTGGCAATAACATGATATAGAGGGAGCTACCTAGTAACTGGAGGAAACTATGAGAAAGTAATATTTGAATCTCTTTACTGGTCAAATTTTTTAGGACGAAAATTCCTTAAGGAGGGAGAGTTGTAACAGCCCAATTTCGTTGAAATCAGAACAGTGGTCTCAGGACCACAAATCCGAGCCAAGAAATAAAGTTTATTTTTATTTTATAATATGGTCTGTATTATGATAGATATGTCATGTGAAAATTTTGATATAAAAATTTTATCGATTAAGCGTTTAAATAAGAGAAGGACTAAATCGCATAAAATGCGAAAGTTGAATTCTAGTAGCTATAAGGAATAAATAATTATGGAATTCAAAACTTGAGGTCCTTATATAGTGATTAGACCATTAAAGAAAAGTATGTAGATATTTTGGTGACTCATCCATGTAAATTTAGAAAAAAAGGGCAAGGACTAAATTGGAAAGTGAAAATATTTAATTAATTAAAAGATGATAAAAGAGATATCATCTTATTTTCTCATCTTCTTCCCCAAAATATTACATGGAAACCCGAGGAGAGAGAGAAGAAACTTTCATGGCCAATTTGGGTAAGTTTCCTTGGCCCATTTTTTGTAGTTTTGTCCACACGGACAGACACACAAGTGTGTGTTTAAACCGTGTGTGACACATGGTCGAGTACATGGGCGTGTAGTTAGGCCATGTGTCCCCTGCACCATAAATTTTGAAAAACAGGCATGTGTCTCAGCCGTGTGTGCTATACGACCTAGAACACGGGCGTGTGTCTTGGCCGTGTGCACTAATTTTGAAAAGAATTAATTAACCACAAGGCCTAGCACACGGACGTGTGGCATTTAGAGAGTTACACGGGGTTGAACATGGCCTGCAGCACGGGCATGTTCCAAGGTCACACGGGCGTGTGAACCCTACACCTTGAAAAATTTTTGAAATGTCATGAAAAATTCTTAGAGTTCCTGATTAAGTCCCGACTTGATTCTAATGCTCGTGCTGGGCCTCGAGGTTCCAACTAAGGGATGTTTTGAATGATTTTGGTTAATGAAAAGTAATTTACGTAAATTATTTGTAAAATAATCTGAAAGTTTCGGTAATGCTTTGAAACCCTGTTTCGACGATGGATACGAGTTAGGGGTGTTACATATAGCACGAGTTAATGTGATAATAGGAATTTTAATTAGAAAGATATTTTAAGTAATCAACCTAGAATAAGTTGTTCTTATACTTGAAAGATATATTAGCATAATTTAGGTATTTCTACGGATCAAGGTATTAAGTAAAAGAAATTGTGTAATTTAGATTGATAGTGGCAGGTGAAATCTAGCTGAGTTCTTTCCTGGGTATTGTTTCGATTCTTGGTTGTTAATTAATTATTTTCGTGTTTTGTTCTTTGTCATGGTCATTAGTTAATTAATTCAGTTAATTTTAGTTTAATCAATCACTTGAATTATTTGGTTAAATAATAAAAAGACAATAATTACAAGTACTTTTAGTGTTCATGGGAACGATATATTTTCTCACCATAGCTATACTATTAATTGATAGGTGCACTTGCCTTAGTCAAATTTTTAATTAACTTTGCAACGCATCAAGTTTTTGATGACATTGTAGGGGACTAAACTATTAGGAAAACTTTATTTCTATTAATTTAGCCATTTTTTATTTTAATATTAATAATTTTGTTTTTAATTTAATAATTACATTCTAATTTTTCTTTTGTTTAATTCTTACTGGTTCCCTTAGTTAATGATTAAATGCAACCCATTGGAACCATTAGTTTTTTATAATGTGATAAAAAAAACTACTCGCAGAAATCATAAAGAGGTTAGAGAAACAACGCCAAGTCAATAGATTTTAATAAACAATAAGATCAAAAGGACATTACTGTGGATATGGATAATAATCCTATTAATCTTCAACTTCCTGCACATCCTGCTTCTGGGACTATGTATAAATATGCAAAACCCACTCTGATTGGGGTTGCATTGAGTATTGTCATATCGACTATTGCTGCAAACAATTTTGAGATTAAGTCGAACACAATTCAAATAGTGTAGTAATATGTTCAGTTTGATGGGTTACACGATAAAGATTCAAAAGCTCATTTAGCTAACTTTCTGGATGTTTGGGACACATTTAAGATAAATGGTGCTACTAATGATGTCATACACTTACAGTTGTTCCCATTCTCTTTGAGAAACAAGGAAAAAAAGTGGATGAACTCACTTCTACGGGGTTCCATCATCACTTGGGCTTAGATGACTGAGAAGCTTCTATTGAAGTATTTTCCACCGGCCAAAATAGCTAAGTTGAGGAATGACATCTCTTATTTTTCTCAATTTGAGCTTAAAACACTATACAATGTATGTGAGAGATTTAAGGATCTTTTAAGAAGGTTTCCGCATCATGGGTTACCTTCATGGTTGCAAGTTCAAACATTTTGCAATAATTTGAATCCCTTAACTAGGAAGATAACTGATGCAGCAGTTGGTGGAACACTAAATAATAAGACACCTAAGCTAGCCCAAGAATTTATTGAGGAGATGGCACCGAATAACTATCAATGACAAGTTATGAGAACAAAACCAACTAAGGTAGCTAGTGTTTTTAATATAAATGTAGTTGTTATGTTGGCATGTCAAGTGGAAGTGCTGAATAAAAATATTATTGGTTTGATTTTCAATCAATAGGTGAATCCAATAATGCAATGCGATGCAACTGGAATGAGGATGATCAATCCAGAATGTTTGCCCACCAAGTCTAAGATGGAGCATAAGCAAGTAGACTTTATGGGTAATAATTCTAGACACTAGGGCAATCCCTACAGCAACAATTATAATCCAGGATAGAAGAATCATCCAAATTTCTCTTAGGGTGGTCAAGGATCTGGAAGAGATTTTGACTAAATTTATTTCAATGTTAGAAACTAGATTCTGAAACAC
Source organism: Gossypium longicalyx (assembly GCA_025698465.1). NCBI lineage: Eukaryota > Viridiplantae > Streptophyta > Magnoliopsida > Malvales > Malvaceae > Gossypium > Gossypium longicalyx. The sequence continues at coordinate 83,207,372 of CM046997.1, forward strand.
TGAAACAACGTTGAGGAATCAGTAGGCATCTATTCAAGGCCTCGAGAATCATATTAGTCAGCTTGCTAAATTAGTTTCAAAGACAACTAGGCAATTTACCATGTAACATTGAAACCAACCTAAAGGAACAAGTCTACGCAATCATTATACGAAGTGCAAAGGTGTTAGCCAAGCCTGAAAAGAAGCTAAATCTAGAAGCTGTTGAGAAAAATGATGGGGTTGAGGAATACAAGAAAGAGCCTAAGCCAGTGCTTAGAGAATAAAAACCACCAATTTCATATCCCGTAAATTTGAAGAAATATCGCATGAACAACCAATATGGTAAATTTCTTGAACTTTTAAAAAAAATTGCATATTAACTAACCTTTTGTTGAAGCCCTTCCACAGTTGCCAAAGTATACAAAATTTTTAAAGGAGCTGTTAACAAATAAAAGGAAGTTAGACAAACTGTCCATTGTGGAGCTCAATGAGGAGTGTTCAGCCATTCTCCATATAACAAGCTACCCACCAAGCTTAAAGATCCAGGGAGTTTTACTATTCCTTGTTTTATTGGTAGCTTAAATGTAGAAAAATTTTGGCTGATTTGGGTACTAGTATAAATTTAATGCCTTATAAGATGTTCAAACAACTTGGTCTTAGGGGACCAAAACCCACTAGGATGAGTATTCAATTAACTGACAGATCAATTAAGTATCCTAGGAGTATTATTGAGGATGTACTTGTTAAAGTTGATAATTCATATTCTTTGTTGATTTCGTTATATTGGACATGGATGAGGATATTGAGGTACCCATGATCTTAGGTCGACCACTTTATCCATGGGTAGAACTATTATTGATGAGGGTAATGGTAAACTTGTGTTGATGGTAGGTGATGAAAAGGTTACTCTTCAAGCACGTAATGCTGTGAGAGTTTCTAGTAAGCGAGATGATACTAGTTATTCTGTTGATATTAGTAATCATGTGGCTCAATATTCTTTACAGGAAATTAGTCATGAAATCAATTTAGAATTGTATCATGTTCAAGGTGATAGAAATCAAAGGACAAGTGAAGAGAGAATGGTGCAACTCAATGAAATAGATGAATGGCGAACAAAGGTTGATGAGAACTTGAGAACGTTCAAAGAAGCAAAAAAGCAATGACATCATGTTCATGTAAAAAGGATAAACCAATTAAAATTGGGAGACAAAGTGCTGCTAGACAATTTAGATTCACTAATGTTTCCTAAAGAGCTTAAGTCAAGATGGTCGAATCCATTTGTGGTACGGAACATATTCCCAAACAAAACCATTAAGGTAACACACTCTGATTATGGCACATTCAAGGTAATTGGTCATCAACTAAAACTTTATATTGGTGGTGATATGGACAATGAGAGAGAGCTCTAGATCCAAAATATGAATTAACCGTGAGCTTGAAAAAAGAAGTCGAGCTTAGACTTTAAATAAGCACTTCTCGAGAGGTAACTCGAGTTTTTTTTTAATTTTTATTTACATTTAATTATGTAGGATGCTTAGTACATTTAATAATAATTATAATAATAATAATAAATTTTAAAAAAATGGTCCACATGGTCTAGGGTAGACCACATGGCCATGTGACACACATGCCCCTATACATGGTCATGGGAGAAGTGAGCAATACACCCATACGGGCAGAATGAATACACAGTCATATGGTACACATGGCCTAGACACAAAGGCATGTCATGTATTCTATGAATACTAGAGCCAATTTTTCAATTTTCTTTTGACACACATGGTCTGAGTGGATTCACAAGGTCTGGTGACATGACTGTGTGGTGCACACGGCCTAAACACACATGCGTGTACTAGGCTCCAGGTCGTGTGAACACTAGAACAATTTTCAAAAAGTTTTTAATAGGCAACATGACCTTAGAGAGATACACGATCGTATGCCCTTCATGGTCTGGCACATGGTCGTGTACCCTCTTCTAAAGCTACATTTTTTGTTTTTTTTTCTTTTGTTTCTTTCCTACTCATTTCATTAAACCCAAACCCTAACAAGTGCTCTATCTTTGCCGCTGTCACGAACCCAAAAATCCCCTGAACTATCTTTATTTTTATTTTTATTTGGAGTTGCTATAAGAGTGAAAAGAGTTTGGCTAGGCTTACGATATGATGAAATTCGATAAAAATCAATTTTCTGGTCGAGGGCTAAAATGGTCATTTTGCAAAAGTCTAGGGGCAAAATGGTCATTTTGCCCAATTATGAATTGTTGAGTGCCTAGGTTGATAAAGTGACTAAATAAGTACATTTTGTTATTATAGATCAAGAAATACCGAACCCAAACCTAGACCGGGGGAAAGCCAAGCAAATTGACTAGTTGCCACATTTTGTAATCTGAGGTAAGTTGTATGTAAATAATACAACTACATTGTTATTATATGTGCTTTAACTATTATAGCATGAATTGCTTGATTGTAAAATTGTGAATGTTTAATGACAATTGAGATAGTAGAATTCCCGTTGGAACCTTAAGAAGTAGATTGGATATTCATGCCATGACATTTGGGTCATTTGTGTGTGAGCTAGTGTAAGACATGTCTGGGACATGCATCAGCCACATTACGAGAGCCAGTGTAAGACCATGTTTGGAACATGGCATCGACATTGAGATGAGTGCTAGTGTAAGACATGTCTGGGACATGCATCGGCCACATTACGAGAGCCTGTGTAAGACCATGTTTGGAACATGGCATCAGCATTGAGACGAGTGCTAGTGTAAGACATGTCTGGGACATGCATTGGCCTCAAGACGTAAGCCAATGTAAGACATGTCTAGGACATGCATCGGCTACGAGATGATAGTCAGTGTAAGACCATGTCTGGGACATGGCATCAACTTGAGAGATGTGTCAGTTTAAGACCATGTCTAGGACATGGCATCGGCACGTATATGAGGAAGCTAGTGTAAGACCATGTCTGGGACATGGCATCGGTATCTTACCCACGTTTGAGGCTTAATAAATATCTGATAGTATTCCAAATAGTTTAACAGTGAAAGTTATGTTCTTAAGTTAATGAGGAAAGTATAACTGAGTTTACCTAATTGGTACGCATGAGATATGAGCTCAACATATATTGTGTGACTTGTATAGATGGTAATGAGTATGTTATGCTTATGCCTACCTTAGTGTTATGAGCATGTTGATTATTAATAAATTATTGTTGTATACTTACTGACATGTAACTTACTAAGCTTTTATGCTTACTCCCTTTCCTTTTCATTTCCTTACAGTTTCGCCTAACTAGCTCAAGGATCATCGGAAGTCAGAGATATCAATCACACTATCAACCGAAACATTCGGTATAGTTGGATTTATATGTTTGAGTATGACATGTATAGGACTTTGTTATTTTGTGTCAGTGAGGATAGGAATATGTATTAGCTTGGGTTGGAAACCCTTCAATTTGCTTTAAGCCTTGAATAATGGCTAACATTCATTTTGAATTTATAAAAGACGCATTATCATGGTTGAATGAATGTCTATTGTGGTTGATTTGATTATGGAAATTATGTTCGTTTTGGTATTGGTTGGTATTTGTATGGAACTACATATGTAAGGGTGGCAATAGGGTTTGGTAAATAGCCTTATATTGTCCACACGGATAGGCACACAAACGTGTGTCTAGGTCATGTGTGACACACAGTCTGCCCCATGGGCGTATAGACCGGCCATGTGTCCCCTGCCAATAAAAATTTCAAGTCAGTATGCATGGTATTAAATACATGGGTAGAGACACGGCCGTGTATCTCAATCGTGTGAAGGACACAGCCTAGCACACAGGCATGTGCCTTCGCGGTGTGACATTTTGAGCATGCTGACATCAGAAATAGAATGTCCATGTTTTCGCATATGGGCTAGGACACAGGTGTGTCGTGGCCGTGTGAGGGACACAGGCCATTGACATAGGCGTGTGTCTGGCCGTGTGAAAACCCCTGTAGGTGTGAATTAGAAATTAATTCTACATGGGTGTGGGACACGAGCATGTCTCAGGGTGCTTAAGCCGTGTGAGCCATACGAGCCATCAGCACGACCATGTCAAAATGGTTACACGGGCGTGTGCCTTGTTTTAAAGGCAATTTTTTTAGGTAGGTTTAAGGACTCGAAATGGTCCCGAATAATTTTCAATGGTCGATTTAGGGTTCGTAGACCCATAATGAGGTGATTAAGGTGAAAATTGAAAAAAACAAAAAAAAATAATTTGGAACGAGTATTGGTGACTTGAGAATGGTTGTGTATAGGAGATCAAGTTAGGTAATGCCTTGTATTCTGCCTGGCATGGGTTATGGGTATGGGGTATGACATTTAATGGTATCAACTCTATGGTTTAGTCGGTTCTAGGATTAACCTAGTGAGAGTACGAGTCTAGCTATACATGCCATAACTGTATGTTAATAGTGTGATGATTTTTGACAATTATAAATTATGTTTTTATATAGTAAATGGATCCTAATAGAGCCACGACAGATGACGTGGAGAGTAACACGCTGGCTCCCGCTGAAGGGACTGCACTAGTAGAGAGTGAACTTGTAACTATGGGCCAAGGCGGAGGGGGTAAAGAAGCCTACCTCCGAATGATAGATGCTTGGTACACAGAGTTTGTCCGTATGAATCTAAACACTCCGCCTCCCCCACATTCTCCGATTCCTCAGTATGCCCTAATAGCTCCGCAAGGTGCGGACATGTTTAGAAGAGAGAAGCTTCTAGTAGATAAAATCTGAAAACAAGGGGCCGAGGAATTCCGGGCTAGCATAGATGATGACTCAGAAAGAGCAGAGCTTTGGCTAGAAAATACCATTAGGGTATTTGATGAACTATCATGCACACCTGAAGAGTGCGTGAAACATGCAGTGTCACTCCTACGGGTATGGGGTGTTACATTTAGTGGTATCAGAGCTATGGTTTAGCCGATTCTAGGATTAACCTAGCGAGAGTACGAGTCTAGCTATACATGCCATAACTGTATGTTGATCAAGTATGTAGAAATTGCCCTTTGACAATTAGGGGTCATTGTTTTCCGGCTAACTTGATGTTATTGTCATTTAATGAATTTGATATAATCCTAGGGATGGACTGGTTGATTTCTCATAGTGTTGTTGTGGACTGTGGGAGAAAAGTTATTGAGTTAAAATGTGAAGATGGGAATGTTCTTCGGGTTGGACCAGATGAGTCAGATAAATTGCCTGTAATAGTATCGTCTTTGACTGCTGAAAAATATTTGAGAAAAGGATATGAGGCTTACCTAGCTTTTGTGCTTAATACTCAAGTGTTTGATTTGAAGATTGAACCAGTGCCGGTAGTTTGTGAGTTTACAGACGTGTTTTCGGAAGAATTACCCGGATTGCCTCCAGTGAGGGAAGTTGAGTTTGGAATCGAGTTGGGATGGCTTTAGTGAAATTGAAAGAATTGAAGGTACAGTTACAAGAGTTAATGGATAAGGGCTTTACGAGACCGAGTTTTTCACCGTGGGGTGCTCTGGTACTCTTTGTGAAAAAGAAAGATGGGTCGATAAGGTTATGTAACGACTATAGACAACTCAACAAGGTAACAGTGAAGAACAATTATCCTTTGCCAAGGATCGACGATTTGTTCGTTCAGTTGAAGGGAGCCACCGTGTTTTCTAAGATCGATCTGAGATCTGGCTAATATCAGTTAAGGGTTAAAGAGCAAGATGTGCCAAAGACTATGTTCTGGACAAGATACGGGCAGTATGAGTTCCTCGTCATGTCCTTTGCTTTGACTAATGCCCCGGCGGTGTTTATGGATTTTATGAATCGCATTTTTCATCCATATTTGGATAAGTTTGTAGTGGTCTGGAAACACAAAAATTTATATACTTTTCATATCCAATTTTTCTTAAATTTATGCAAATCCGGTTAAATTCTTGTCGAAAAATATTTAAATATTATAAAATAATTAAATCATGTTAAAAATATGAACATGGTGAATTTATTTAATTTTATACTTACCTTTGATTAATTTTGACTATTTTCGACAGATTCACACAAAGGGTGAAAATTGGCTCGGCTGACACTGTTGAAAGCACAAAATCGAGAAGCAATTTGAAGTATTGAGGCACTTTAATTTCTAGCCTAAGACGGTCCATAAATGTGTATTAACTCATAAATTAATTAATTTTAATTTATTCCCCATTTAATTTGGGCTCAATAAATAATTTTTAATTAATTATGGAGAAAGGGTCCAATTGAACCGCACTAGTCGAGCCAAATTGAGTGAACCGAACCAGCCACTAAATGGGCAGCCCAGAACCGTCCATATGCTGACCCAAATCAGTGTTTTAGCTGATTAAATATACTTTCAAAAAGGCTCTCAAAAGACTTCTAAATTGCATTCAAACCCCACCTTAAATTATGGCTTTATAGATTTGCCCCAAGCTTAAAATAGCAAAGTTGAAACTCTCAACTTTACCATGTGTGTGGCCGGCCAAGGGAGGGCTCTTTGGCTGCTGGAATTTTATATTTTTAGCATCCACAACCAGCTATAAAAGCCACCCATTGCTGATCATTCAAGGCATCCCTCACTTCACAACATTCTCTCATTCCCTCTCTCACTTTTCCCTCATTTTTTCCATTTCATTCCCTCCTGTTCAAGTGCCGATTTCTTCTTTTGTGAAAGAGACTTCCATCAGCGATTTTGGAGCAGCAATTAGATGTTTATAAGCCACCTTGATAGCCAAGGCCAACAAAGAATGAAGAACGGAGCAACTAGTCAAGCCACGGAGAAACACTGGATTTGCCTCTTGTTCCCTAACTTTTTAATTTTTGTTGTTGTTTTGACGAACATGTTTATGAATATTTATGCTATTGAAATGGTTATTTTAATCAACTCAGCTTAAATTATGTTTGTGTTGGGTTGATTATATTCTGCCTGCTTGAATTGTTAAAATGATGTTTATGCTGTTATAAGCCTCGGTAAGATGCTTGATTAAGTAAAACCATGCCTAAGTTATTCTTGCATTACGACTGTGAGGTAACTAATGAATTAATTATTTAAATAGATTGCAATTGTAATTAGTTGACATAGTACTTAATCAGTGCATGTTTATTCTTCTAAGGTAGCTGAAGGTTAAATTAGCAATGTATCTGGTAATATTATTGCCTTGCATAACTTGCAAGATTATTGTGATTAAATTGTTTCAAGGTAGGGATATCTTGTTACTTCACAAAGTCTTTTATATGCTTATTAGATTTAATTAATCGTTTGAATTGACATAGGGATATGCAAGAGACTGGTTCAATTTAATGATTATGTATGTGCAATAACATGTTTGCTTGCTAGAATTTGTTTAGTCGGTTGAATTGACATAGGGATATGTCAAGAGATGAACGGATTTTTGCATGTGAATTTGTTCATAACTTGGCAAATTACCGGGTTGCTGTGAATTTATTCGTAATAGTGGAAACATGAGTTTAGTAATTTTGAGTTCAAGAAATATAATTAATCCAACACAAGTATGTTACATTGATTAAATCTTATTTGAAATCGTGCACTAGAACTCTTTTGTTTTATTTAAATCATTTACTTAGTTTTTAAATAGTTCCTGACCATCTTCTAAAACCAAATTATTTTTACTTCACCAAAGTGTTTTACAATTAATTTCATAAATAATTCTTTCTACAGTCCCTGTGGGTACGATAACTCGACAATTACTTGTCACTTTATTACTTGTTGCGATTGTGTACACTTGCACATTTTTCCTTCGTTCCAAGTTTTTAGTGCCGTTGCCGGGGACTGTTTTTAAGAAGTCATTATTTGTGAATTTGTTAGTTTTACATTTTGGTTTATTTTCCTATTTAATTTTTAACTTAATTAATTTTTCTTTGATAATTTCTGGTGTTTATGAGTATTGATTGAATTATTGACCTACTCACTGTAGACCCTAAGATTGAACGGACTTTCCGACAGCGAAGAAGACAAGCGAACCAGAGAAGGACTGAAGGAATGAATTTCGAGAATATGAATCATGGAAATGGAGCAAACCTTGCTCAAAATCCTATCCTTATTACTGATGATAGGGATAGAGCCTTAAGATAATATGTTGTGCCAGTATTTAACGATCTTAATCCAGACATTATGAGACCCGAAATCAAGGCACAACAATTTGAGCTGAAGCCAGACATGTTCCAGATGCTTTAGACTGTGGGCCAATTCAGTAGAATGCCTACTGAAGATCCTCATCTTCATTTAATACTATTTATGGAGGTGAGCGACTCTTTCAAATTAGCTAGAGTTACTAAAGATGCATTACGCTTGAAGCTATTCCCGTACTCACTAAGGGACAGAGCTCGAGCCTGGTTGAATTCATTGCCACCAAACTCAATTTCTACATGGCAAGAGTTAGCCAAAATATTCCTCATGAAGTATTTCTCGCCAAGTAAGAATGCTAAATTGAGGAACAAGATCACTGCCTTCCAACAAATGGATGATGAATCCTTGTATGAGGCATGGGAACGATACAAAGAACTACTATGGAAATACCCTCATCATGGAATTACTACAGAAATGCCCTCATCATGGATTCCCACATTTCATCTAACTCGAGAAATTTTATAATGGTCTCAATGCTCACACAAGGATGGTAGTGGACGCTTCTGCTAACGGTGCTTTCCTATCTAAGTCTTATAATGAGGCTTACGAAATCATTGAGAGGATCACCAGTAATAATTATCAATGGTCGACCAATCGAGACGCGTCAGGAAGACGAGTCGCTGGAATACATGAAGTGGACACTCTCACTTCACTTGCATCTCAGGTATCTTCGATATCCTCACTGCTTAAGAATCTTACCACTAATAGGTCTAACAGTTTTGTAGCCCAACCACCTCATCAATTTGAGAGTGTAGCTTGTGTTTATTGTGGGGAAGGACATTTGTTCGAAGAATGTCCATCAAACCTCGAATCCGTGTATTACATGAGTAACCAAAACAAAAATCGAGGACGAAAAGGACTGCAATCCAACTTCTACAACCCATCGTGGCGAAACCACCCGAATTTTTCCTGGAGTAACCAAGGGGCTGGAACTAGTAACAACAACGGTCAACCTAGACCGACTCAGCCGCCTAGTTTTTCCCAACAAGTTTAGAAACCAGCTCAGGCTGAATCATCCAATAGCTTAGAGAATTTATTGAAGGCATACATGGCAAAAAACGATGCCACTCTAAGGAATTTGGAGAATCAAGTGGGCTAGCTTGCTACTGAACTCAGGAACCAACCACAAGGTGCTTTACCTAGTGATACGGAGAATCCAAGAAATCTGGGGAAGGAACATTGTAAAACATTGACATTGAGGAGTGAAAAGATAGTAGAGCCCAACACTATCGAAGCTGAAAAGGAGCCAGCTGATGCTCAAGACTCAGAGGAAGTTCAACCGAGTGTTGAAAGTCCAGTTTCACAAGAACCAGAAATTGCAAAACCTGACAAGGTAATTCTAGAACCAGCTAATTATGATCAACTATCAACTTCGTTAGATTCAGAATTGCCGCAGAAAATAAATCAACCAGTTCCAGTAAAGAAACCTCCACCACCCTACCCTCAAAAACTTTAGAAGCAGAAGCAGGAAATCCAATTCAAGAAATTTCTAGATGTACTCAAGCAACTTCATACCAACATCTCGTTGGTTGAAGCACTTGAGCAAATGCCGAACTACGTCAAATTTATGAAGGATATCCTGTCCAAAAAATGAAGACTTGGAGAATTTGAGACAGTAGCTCTAACGAAGGAATGCAGCGCATATCTTCAAGACAAACTACCCCCAAAGCTGAAGGATCCTTGATGTTTTACCATAACTTGCAACATTGGAGCAACATATTGTGGTAAGGCATTATGTGACTTAGGTGCGAGTATTAACTTAATGCATATGTCAATATTTAGAAAGTTGGGGATAGGTGAAGTTAGACCTACTACGATTACACTTCAACTAGCAGATCGATCCTTAGCACATCTAGAAGGAAAAATCAAGGACGTATTGGTACGTGTAGCTTCCCTGTTGATTTTGTTATCCTAGACTTTGAAGTGGACAAAGAAGTGTCGATTATCCTAGGAAGACAGTTCTTAGCAACTAGAAGGACCCTTATAGATGTGCAGAAGGGCGAGCTTACGATGCATGTTCAGGATGATTAAGTAACATTTAATTTTTTTAAGTCTATGCGATTTCCTAACACAATTGATGATTGTTCTACAGTATCCGATTTAAATGATTTAATAGTGGAAAAGGAGCTCAACTATGCCGAGGATCTGTTGGAACAAATTTTAACATCAGATCCTCCAAATGATGAAGAGGAGGATGAATACTTAGCTTTGTTAGAAGCTAATCAAATGGGATTTAATCCGCAATCCCGCTTTGAATCTTTGGAGTTAGAGAAAAGAGATTATGCCCAACCAAAAGCATCAACCGAGGAGCCACCTAAAATAGAACTGAAGGTACTTCCCTTACATTTGAAATATGTTTATTTAGGTAACGCTTCTACTTTGCCTATGATTGTTTCAGCAGAATTAACTACTGAGCAAGAAGAGAAACTCATCTTGGTGTTGAAATAATTCAAGAAGGCTATCGGATGGAACATAGCCAATATTCACAGTATTAGTCCATCTGTATGCATGCACAAGATTATCCTAGGAGATGGAGAAAAAGGGACGATTGATGGACAACAAAGACTGAACCCCATCATGAAAGACGTGGTGAAAAAGGAGATTATCAAGTGGTTAGATGCGGGTATCATTTATCCCATCTCAGATAGTTCGGGGGTAAGTCTGGTCCAGTGCGTGCCAAAGAAGGGTGGTATCACAGTCATAGAAAACGAGAATAATGAATTGATACCAACTAGAACAGTTACAGGATGGAGGATTTGCATCGATTACCGGAAGCTGAATAAGGCGACTAGGAAAGATCACTTTCTTTTGCCGTTTTTGGACCAGATGTTGGATAGACTCGCTAGACGAGACTATTACTATTTTCTTGATGGATACTCGGGGTATAATTAGATTACAGTAGCACCAGAAGATCGGCACAAGACAACATTCACCTGCCCGTACGGTACATTTGTATTTAGATGTATGCCATTTGGTTTATGTAATGCACCTGCTACATTTCAAAGATGTATGATGCCCATTTTTACTAACATGGTTGAAAAGTACTTGGAAGTTTTTATGGATGACTTTTTAGTGTTCGGAGATATGTACGATGATTGCTTAGCCAATCTAGCTAAGGTACTAAGACGATGCGAAGAAACAAACCTAGTACTTAACTGGGAAAAGTGCCATTTCATGGTACGAGAAGGAATTGTTCTAGGGCATCGGATAACGAGACATGGAATCGAGGTAGATAAAGCAAAGATAGATGTTATCGAGAAACTCCCACCTCCAACATCTATAAAGGGTGTTAGGAGCTTCTTAGTTCACACCAGGTTTTATCGAAGATTTATCAAGGACTTCTCCAAAATTCCTAAACCCTTATGCAAATTATTGGAGAAGGACACGACATTCAAGTTCGGCGATGAATGCTTAAAGGCATTCAATTATTTGAAGAGTCAATTAATTACGGCACCTATAATTGTCACACCAGATTGGGATCTACCATTTGAATTAATGTGTGATGCAAGCGATTTAGCGATGCCTCGGAAACGAGAATCCAGAACCACTATCGAACCAAGTCGCAACTTTTTAGATGCCGACCTCAATGTAGTCCACCCAATTGACAATGACCGGAAGAAATCCCCAAAGCCGTTTTTGAGAGATTTTTTGCTTGACGGCTGCTAGACAACAAAACTAGGTTTTCGGGGTTTTATTTATATCTATAACTCCCCTTTTAATTGGTATATTTAAAATAAATAAATATAATAATGTTTTAACCAAAAATTATAATTACATTAATTATAATAAAGATTTCAATAAACTACATTTATTTAAATTTATATACGAACCAAATTCATATATTAATAGAATTATGTTCTCATTATGTGTACAACATTCTTGTACATATATATAATATGTTCAATATCTAATTTCCCAATTAAATTAATTCTATAATTAATTTAATTCATGTGACAACCAAACACAATACCAACTATGTTTTATTCTGATCATCTCAACCATATGGTGTGACCCTGTAGGCTCTTGTAACGTTAGCAATAATAATAGAACGATTCTAATGTTACATACAATGAGTGGCATCTAGCAATGCATCATTGCTCCCTAAGTTACAAGAAGTCATGATTCAACATAACCTTTTATGATTTACCTTTCATGCATTAATCCTTAAGTCCTTTATCTCTGGAATGAACACAAGTCATGGAATAGTCACACTTGCATAGTCCATCTCATGTTTCTTGATATCTTGAGTATACTATGATATACAAATAAGTATGACATCTCATATCAACTTATTTGAGCATGGCCATGCATTTCTAGTCTATGACATCTCATATCAACTTATTTGAGCATGGTCATGCATTCCTAGTCTCACTCAATCAAGTGGCCTAAGATATTACTCCCATTATATAGGAGGGACTTATTCTATATTGATCAACCATATCCCTCTACACAGATTGTGGTATATCCAACATCAGCCTTTATAGAACAACCAGTTACGGTGTACATTTGACTGTATCAAAATATACAACTCACGATGTTGGGATAATGATGATATCAAGTCTGAGGATCATATACATATTAATCATTATGAGTAATGTCATGACAATTACATAATAATCCAAGAAACATACTCATAGTGAGTCAGTCCAATATGTTGTTCTCTAACACACATATTCATGCATTCATTTTGACACTCTATATCAATGACAACTGTAATATCTCGAATTAGGGCCTAATCAGAATAGTGGTTTTGTGACCACAAATCCAAGATAGAAATAATTATTTTATAATTATTTTTAGGTCTATGATGTGATTGCATGATTGTGTGAAAATTTCGTGACGAAATTCTATGCATAAAGTGCTTAAGTTGAAATTAGGGACTAAATCGAATAATTTGCAAAACTTGCATTCTAGAAGTTTTTAGTATGAAATTACTTTGGAATATTAATGAGGAGGTCTTAAATAGCAATTTGACCAATTTCTAAAATTTTGGACAAAAATGGGCTTGTACATGAAAATTTTCAAAGAAAGGTATTAAGGGTATTTTGGTCATTTGGTAATTAAAATTAATTAAAAGGGAAATTAAGGCCAAAATGTGCTCATCTTCTTCAAGCCTTGGTCGAATCTTACCTCTCTCCATAGCTAGGGTTTCTTCAACTTCCAAGCTTCATAGTAAGTGATTTCAAGCCCCGTTTTTAATGATTTTTACGTTTTTGGAATCCCGGTAGCTCGATTTAGCTTATGCTAGCAATAATTCAACCTAGGGTTCATATTTGGAAAAATACCCATAGATGAAATTTGTGTATTTTGGTGTTTTATGATAGAATATGAGGTTTTAAATTATGCTAGACAGCTTGTGATACTCATTTTTAAGTGAAAACGAGTAAAAGGGCTTAATCGGTAAAAATACCTAATATTCATAAGTACATGTTAGAGTGTGAATTTGATGTTGCTATAGAAGGGAAAAATGATCAGAATGTCATTAAACATAAGAAAATAGGATGATGTTTAATTTACGAGCCTTGGGGCAAAAGTGTAAATAAGTGAAAGTTTAGGGGCAAAATGGTAATTTTGCCAAAGTTTGTACTAAGGGATGTTTTGATGAATGTATGTATTAAATAAATTAATTTGGTATTATAGATCAAGAGAAACAAGATTCAAGTCGTGATCGAGGGAAAAACAAAGTTTACGAGGAATAGGCTCGATTGCTAATATTTTGTATCGAGGTAAGTTCATGTGTAAATAAGGTAACATAATTTTTATTTTAAGTGATTTAATGTTATTTAAATGATATGATGCTTATTATCATGAAATATTATGCTTTGTGAATTATTATTTGGTAATATGCAAATTATGTGAACAACTTTATAAGTATGAGATGCTAGCAAGTATCAGTTTCTACATTTCGAAGAAGGCGATCAAAATGAGTAATTGAGAAGAATCCCGTTTGAACCTTGGGAATAGATTAGAGTGCAAGTGACATGTCACTAGGATGGTTGAGTTCCGAACTCGTTGAGTTGAGTCCGAGTTCGTGAGATGTAACTAGGCATCCGAGCTCGTTGAGTTGAGTTCGAGTTCACTTATGGATGCGAATGCCTGAGCTCGTTGAGTTGAGTCCGAGTTCGTTTATGGTCGGGTTACATGGTAGCTTGGCTACATAGATTTCAAAAGCTATTGAGCTTGTTTAGCTATGAGTATAGCACTTACGTGTACACTATCCGTGTATCCAAAATTATATTCCGATATGTTCAACGGGAGAATCCTAAGAGAATAGGGAGAGTACTTAAAACGAAAGTGATTGACGATGAATGTGTTGAAGAAGTGAAAATGGACAGGTATGAGTTTAATCCTTGGTTGAGAATTTGGTAAGACAAAATTGTGGTAAGATAGTAAGTATTCTTATGACATGAGTGTCTTAATGATGTTTATGTTGGATTGCATGATCATGTTACTTGTTATTTGCATGTAAACTTACTAAGCATTTATGTTTACTCCCTCATTTTCATTCATTGTAGTTTTGACAAGCCGGCTTGAGAATCAGGATAGGTCGAAGGCTCACTCACACTATCCGAAGACCTAAATTGGTAAAATGGCTTGTATATTTTGAGTGTAGCATGTATAGCACTATACTCACTTTGTGTAAATAATCTTATGATACGGTTATCGTTTGGTAAAAAAAGGTTTGGAAATGATTAGCCATTGGAATAGCCAATCTAGATCATATTTGATGTCATATATGTTTAATGTGTTACTTAGTCCATGAAAATTCATAAAAAGGTGAACTTTATTATAAAACAAAATTTTACAGCAGAAATGACGTGAGTTTGAAAATACATTGAAAATGGTAGAAATAGGGTTAGATGATGAATAAAATATGAAATTGAAGCTTATTATGTCTGTTTTACATGGAAGAAACAAAATAAGTAAATGAGTAGGATTTTATAAGATATTTAAATTTTTGTGAAACAGGGGCAGAGCAATTTCTGGATCCCCTATTCTGACTTTATAAATTCACCAAATATTGTATAAAAATAATTAGAAGTCATTCTTTATATTTATCGATTTCGGATTGAGTGTAGTTTTAAGAGAAAGAAACGGCATAGTCTTTTGAGTTCTGTACAAAGAGAAAAGTGGTTTGTAGTGAATAGAAGTCAAAGCAATCAAATGCAAAAATAGGGTAAACTTTAACTAATAAACTGTACTAATTGGCTCAACCAAAAATTCTAGAAAACAATTAGTAGATAGATATATGAGTCTAGTTTCAAGGAAAATTTATAGATCTTAGTTTTGAGTTTCAAAACTCGAGATATGAATTTTTAAGCGACTGTGACACAGTTAGCCAGCTTGTGTGGAATTTCTAAAATAAATTGTTTGAGTTGTTTAATTAATGAATTAAGCCCGTTAACACCTCGTGCTCGACTCCAGTGACAGTCTCGGGCATGAGGGCTTTACATTTGGTGGTATCAGAGCAGGTTTAGTCGGTTCTCGGACTAACATGTTGTATGTACGGGTTTTACTATACATGCCATGCCATATATATATTGTGATAGTGTGACATAGTAAATGGATCCCGATCCAGCTGTGGCTGATGATGTAGAGAGTAATGCACCAGCTCCGGCTGAAGGGGCGATGCCGACTAAAAATCCACCTCTTACTGTTGGTCAAGGAGGAGGAGAAGGGGCTCGGGAAGCCCTTCTTCAAATGATGAATGCTTGGTATACAGAGTTTGTTCGTACGAACCCGAATGCACAACCTCCTCCACCTCCCCCGATTCCTCAACCTGTACCCCCGATGCCTCAAGGTATGGATTTGATTAAATTTCACAGAACTCTAGTTGACAGAATCCGCAAGCAAGGGGCCGAAGAATTTAGGGCAAATGTTGATGATGATGTCGAGAAAGCAGAGTTTTGGCTTGAGAATTCTATTCAGGTATTTGATGAATTGTCTTGTACACCTGAGGAATGCTTGAAATGTGGTATATCATTGTTGAGGGATTCAGCCTATCATTGGTGGAAGACATTTATTTCAGTGGTACCGAAAGAGAAAGTGACTTGGGAGTTCTTTCAAGAAGAATTTCGGAAGAAATACTTCAGTGAAAGATTTGTTGATCAGAAGCGTAAAGAGTTTCTTGAGTTGAAGCAGGGCAACATGACAGTTACTAAATACGAAAGGGAGTTCATCAGGTTGAGTAAGTATGCTAGAGAATATGTTCCTACAGAGGCTAAAATGTGCAGATGATTTGAAGACGGACTCAATGAAGACATCAAAGTATTTGTTGGGATTCTTGAATTAAAAGAAATGGTAGTACTTGTTGATCGGGCTTGCAAGGCTGAAGAACTACTTAAAGAGAAGAAAAAAGTAGAGGCTGAGACTAGAAGTTGGAAGAAAAGATCGACGAGTAGTTCATTCTCATAGCAATCTAGAAAATCTAGAAATATGAATCCTCATTTTCAGGTTTCGGCCGGACAATCATATGGAAATTCTAAGAAACAAAATGTGGATCTTAAATCTCAGACTACTTCCATGGCTAGTGTGGGGAATTCGAGATTTGTTAAACCCGAGTGCTAGCAGTGTGGTAGAAATCATTTTGGCCCATGTAGAGCGAATGAATGTTTTCGGTGTGGATCTCTGGATCATTTTATTAGAGACTGCCCAGAGAGAGTTGAGAAAGAAAAATTTTAAAGTGTAAAAGCTAGTGGTGCAGACTCGAGGGGAAGATATTCGAGAAAAGCTGGAAATGAAGCAAGCAGCAAGAATGTAGTCAGAGATTCAACAGCTAAACCTGAAGCAAGGGCTCTAGCTAGAACTTATTCCATAAAGGCACGTGAAGATGCTTCATCACCCGACGTGATTATTTGTATATTTTCTCTTTATGATGCTAATGTTACTGCTTTGATTGATCCCAGTTCTACTCATTCATATGTGTGCATGAAATTGGTGTCTAGTATGAATATACCTGTTGAGTACACAGAATTTATGATTAGAGTGTCAATCCATTTGGCAAATGTGTGATAGTTGATAAAGTATGCAAGAAATGTCCTTTAATGATTCGGGGTCATTACTTTTCGGCCAACTTGATGTTGTTTCCGTTTGATGAATTTGATGTTATTTTGGGTATGGATTGGTTGACATTGCATGATGCTATAGTAAATTACAAAGAAAAGGTTATAGAATTAAAGTGTGAAAGTGGTAAAATTCTGCGGGTTGAATCAGGCAAATCAGAGGCATTATCTAGTGTAATTTCTTCGATGTCGGCTCAAAGATATTTGAGAAGGGTTATGAATCTTATTTGGTATGTACTTAATACAAAAGAAATTGAAAAGAAAATTGAAAAGAAAATTGAATCAGTGGCGATTGTGTGTGAGTTCGCGGATGTATTTCCAGAAGAGTTGCCGGGTTTGCCTCCAATCAGGGAAGTAGAATTTGGTATTGAGTTGATACCTGGAACAGCTTCGATCTCGATTGCTCCGTATAGAATGGCACCAGCAGAATTGAAAGAATTAAAGTCGCAGTTGCAAGAGTTGACTGACAAAGGCTTTGTGAGACCGAGTTTTTCACCTTGGGGTGCTCCTGTATTATTTGTGAAAAAGAAGGATGGTTCTATGAGATTGTGTGTTGACTATCGGCAAGTAAACAAGGTGACAATCAAGAAAAAGTATCTGTTGCCGAGAATTAATGATTTGTTTGATCAGCTGAAAGAAGCGACATGGTTTTCAAAGATTGAATTGAGATCTGGGTACTACCAACTGCGAGTAAAAGAGTCGGATGTGCCTAAAACTGCTTTTAGAACAAGGTACGATCATTATGAATTTTTAGTTATGCCATTCGGGTTAACAAATGCTCCTACTGTGTTTATGGATTTGATGAATTGCATATTTCAGGCATACTTGGACAAATTTGTTGTGGTATTTATAGATGACATCTTAATTTATTCGAAAGATGAGACAGCACATGTCGAGCACTTGAAGATAGTTTTGCAAACTTTGAGAAATAAGCAGTTATATGCCAAGTTTAGTAACAGTGAATTTTGGCTTCGGGAAGTTTGATTTTTGGGTCATATTGTTTCAGGTGATGGTATACGGGTTGATCCTAGTAAAATTTCGGCTATTGTTGATTGAAAACCATCGAAAAATGTAACCGAGGTTAGAAGTTTCTTGGGGCTAGCTGGGTATTATTGACGGTTTGTAAATGGATTTTCTATAATTGCTGCTCCTATGACTAGACTACTTCGAAAGGTTGTCAAATTTGAGTGGACGGAAGAATGTCAACAGAGTTTTGAAGAATTGAAAAAGCTATTAACTAAAGCACCAGTGTTAGTACAACCCAAATCAGGTAAAGAATTTGTAGTGTATAGTGATGCTTCTCAAAATGGCTTAGGATGTGTACTTATGCAAGAAGGAAAAGTGGTGGCTTATGCTTCGAGGCAGTTAAAATCTCACGAAAGAAATTATCCAACTCATGATTTAAAATTGGTTGCTATAGTATTTGCTTTGAAGATTTGGCGACATTATCTGTATGGTAAAAAATGTCGAGTATATACCAACCACAAAAGTCTTAAGTACTTGATGTCACAAAAAGACTTGAATTTGAGACAGCGAAGATGGTTGGAGTTATTGGAAGATTACGAGATTGCTATTGACTACCATTCGGGAAAAGCAAATGTGGTTGCCGATGCTTTGAGCAGAAAGTTGCTATTTGCTTTGAGAGCTATGAACACTCAGTTAAAGGTATCAGATGATGGTTCGATTTTACTAGAGTTAAGAGCAAGATCGATGTTTTTACAAGAGATTTGTGAAGCTCAAAAAAGCGATGAAGATTTGCAAGCCAAAAGAAAACAATGTGCGGTTGATACAAGGTCATATTTCAGAATCAGCTCTGATGGTTGCTTGATGTTTAAAAATCAGATTTGTATACCGAAATATGATGAGTTGATTCAAAAGAATTTGCATGAAGCACATAATGGTTGTTTGGCGGTTCACCCGGGCAGTACGAAAATGTATAATGACTTGAAGAAAATGTATTGGTGGAATGGAATGAAAAGAGATATCTCCAAGTTTGAATCAAAGTGCTTAATTTGTCAACAAGTGAAAGCTGAACACCAAGTACCTTTGGGACTACTCCAGCCTATCATGGTTCCTGAAAGGAAATGGGATCGGATTACTATGGATTTTGTATCAGGGTTGCCGTTAACTCCGGGGAAGGAAGATGCCATCTGGGTAATAGTTGACAGACTGACTAAATCGGCTCATTTTATTCCTGTACGTACAGATTATTCTCTTAATAAGTTGGCCGAATTGTATATCAGTGAGATTGTTAGACTTCACGGAATACCTTTGTCAATCATTTCGGATAGAGATCTGAGATTTACTTCTAAGTTTTGGCAAAAGTTGCCAGAGGCATTAGGTACGAAAAAGAACCGATTAAGATTTTAGCTCGAGAGGTCAAGCAACTCAGAAATAAAAGTGTCGCTCTTGTGAAAGTATTGTGGAAAAAGCACGGGGTAGAAGAGACTACATGGGAACCTGAGAAAACTATAAGAAATCAATACCCACACCTGTTTACCGGTAAGATTTTCGAGGATGAAAATCCTTAAAGGGGGGAGAGTTGTAATATCCCGAATTATGGCCTAATCAGAATAGTGGTTTCGTGACCATAAATTCAAGATAAAAATAATTATTTTATAATTATTTTGAGGTTTATGATATGATTGCATGATTGTGTGAAACTTTCGTGACGAAATTCGATGCATAAAGTACTTAAGTTGAAACTAGGGACTAAATCGAATAATTTGCAAAACTTGCATTCTAGAAGTTTTTAGTATGAAATTACTTTGGAATATTAATGATAAGGTCTTAAATAGAATTTGACCAATTTCTAAAATTTTGGACAAAAATTGGCTTGTACATGAAAATTTTCAAAGAAAGGTATTAAGGGTATTTTGGTCATTTGGTAATTAAAATTAATTATAAGGGAAATTAAGGCCAAAACGTGTTCATCTTCTGCCTTGGCCGAACCTAGCCTCTCTCCATAGCTAGGGTTTCTTCAACTTCCAAGCTTCATAGTAAGTGATTTCAAGCCCCTTTTTTAATGATTTTTACGTTTTTGGAATCCCGGTAGCTCGATTTAGCTTATGCTAGCAATAATTCAACCTAGGATTCATATTTGAAAAAATACCCATAGGTGAAATTTGTGTATTTTGGTGTTTTATGATAGAATATGAGGTTTTAAATTATGCTAGACAACTTGTGCTACTCGGTTTTAAGTGAAAACGAGTAAAAGGGCTTAATCGGTAAAAATACCTAATATTCATAAGTACATGTTAGAGTGTGAATTTGATGTTTCTATAGAAGGGGAAATGATCAGCATGTCATTAAACATAAGAAAATAGGATGAGGTTTAATTTACGAGCCTTCGAGAAAAAGTGTAAATAAGTGAAAGTTTAGGGGCAAAATGGTAATTTTGCCAAAGTTCGTACTAAGGGCTGTTTTGATGAATGTATGTATTAAATAAATTAACTTGGTATTATAGATCAAGAGAAAGAAGATTCAAGTCGTGATCGAGGGAAAAACAAAGTTTACGAGGAATACGCTCGATTGCTAATATTTTGTATCGAGGTAAGTTCATGTGTAAATAAGGTAACATAATTTTTATTTTAAGTGATTTAATGTTATTTATATGATATGATACTTATTATCATGAAATATTATGCTTTGTGAATTATTATTTGGTAATATGCAAATTATGTGAACAACTTGATAAGTATGAGATGCTAGCAAGTATCGGTTTCTACATTTCGAAGAAGGCGATCAAAATGTGTAATTGAGAAGAATCTCGTTTGAACCTTGGGAATAGATTAGGGTACAAGTGACATGTCACAAGGATGGTTGAGTTCCGAACTCGTTGAGTTGAGTTCGAGTTCATGAGATGTAACTAGGCATCCAAGCTGGTTGAGTTGAGTCCGAGTTCGTGAGATGTAACTAGGCATCCGAGCTCATTGAGTTGAGTCCGAGTTCACTTATAGATGCGAACGCCCGAGCTCGTTGAGTAGAGTCCAAGTTCGTTTATGGGCGGGTTACATGGTAGCTTGGCTACATAGATTTCAAAATCTATTGAGCTTGTTTAGATATGAGTATAGCACTTATGTGCACACTATCCGCGTATCTGAAATTATATTCCGATGTGTTCAACGGGAGAATCCTAAGAGAATAGGGAGAGTACTTAAAACGAAAGTGATTGACGATGAATGTGTTGAAGAAGTGAAAATGGACAGGTATGAGTTTAATCCTTGGTTGAGAATTTGGTAAGACAAAATTGTGGTAAGATAGTAAGTATTCTTATGACATGAGTGTCTTAATGATGTTTATGTTGGATTGCATGATCATGTTACTTGTTGTTTGCATGTGAACTCACTAAGCATTTATGCTTACTCCCTCCTTTTCATTCATTCTAGTTTTGACAAGCCGGCTTGAGAATCGGGATAGGTCGAAGGCTCGCTCACACTATCCAAAGACCTAAATTGGTAAAATGGCTTGTATATTTTGAGTGTGGCATGTATAGCACTATACTCACTTTGTGTAAATAATCTTATGATATGGTTATGGTTTGGTAAAAAAAAGGTTTGGAAATGATTAGCCATTGGAATGGCCAATCTAGATCATATTTGATGTCATATATGTTTAATGTGTTACTTAGCCCATGAAAATCCATAAAAAGGTGAACTTTATTATAAAACAAAATTTTACAGCAGAAATGACGTGAGTTTGAAATTACATTAAAAATGGTAGAAATATGGTTAGATGATGGATAAAATATGAAATTGAATCTTATTATATCTGCTTTTATATGGAAGAAACAAAATAAGTAAATGAGTAGGATTTTATAAGATATTTAATTTTTTGTGAAACAGGGGCAGAGCAATTTCTGAATCTCTTGTTCTGACTTTGGAAATTCACCAAATATTGTACAAAAATAATTAGAAGTCATGCTTTATATTTAAATATTCCTTATTGAGTCTACTATTAATAGAAAGAAACTTCATAGTCTTTTGAGTTCTGTACAAAGAGAAAAGTGGTTTGTAGTGAACAGAGGTCAAAGCAGTCAAATGCAGAAATAGGGTAAACTTTAACTAATAAAATTTAATAATTGGCTCAACCAAAAATTCTAGAAAAAAATTAGTAGATAGATATATGAGCCTAGTTTCAAGGAAAATTTATGGATCTTAATTTTGAGTTTTGGAACTTGAGATATGAATTTTTAAGCGACTGTAATGCAGTTAGCCAGCTTGTTTTAAATTTCTAAAATAAATTGTTTGAGTTGTTTAATTAATGAATTAAGCCCGTTAACACCTCATGCTCGACTCCGGCGACGGTCTCAGGTACGGGGGCGTTACAACAACTCTTTATCATCAATAAACTACATGTTAGTCTTAATGCATTATTGTTGTCCTAGTCAACAATAATACTTGACTAAGGATCTTTTAAGAACAATCATATCATTCTCAGGACATTATTATAAAACAATTTATTTATACACACAGACAAGAAACTGAAATAATAATGGAAACGCCTTATATTAATAAACATGGTAAATCAAGTATGTTATTACAACCATCTCATGATTGATCTTTGGGCATACTCTTACACTGTATGGCGAGAAGTGTCGAGTGTTCACTGATCACAAGAGCCTTAAGCAGTTGATGACTCAAAAAGAGTTGAATTTATCACAACGCCGGTGGTTAGAGCTATTAAAGGATTATGAGTTGGTGATAGATTACCATTCGGGAAAGGCGAACGTCGTCTTCGATGCATTGAGTAGAAAATCGCTATTTGCATTGAGAGCAATGAATGCCAATTTGGCCTGTCTGAAGATGGTTCAGTTCTAGTAGAGTTAAGGGCTAGACTGACATTTCTTCAAGAGATCTGCGAAGCTCAAAAAGGCAATAAGGAGTTGCAAGCTAAGATAGCTCAGTGCAAGATAGGTAATGAATCTGAATTTCGTATTGGTACCGAGGGTTGTATAATGTTCAAAAATAGAGTTTGTGTACCCAAGAAAACAAGTTGATCCAGAAAATTTTAGATGAGGCACATAGGGGTTGTTTGTCCGTCCACCCGGGTAGTGTGAAAATGTACAATGACTTGAGGAAAGTGTACTGGTGGCTGGGAATGAAAAGAGACATTTTAGAGTTTATTTCCAAGTGCCTAGTGTGTCAGCAAGTGAAGGCTGAACACCAAGTACCTTCGGGTCTACTTCAACCTATTACGATCCCCGAGTGAAGTGGGATTGAATTACTATGGATTTTGTGACGGGTTTACCTATAACCCCAAAGAAAAAGGATGATGTTTGGGTTATAGTGGAAAGACTAATGAAGTCAGCTCACTTTATTCCTGTACGAACAGATTTCTCTCTTGATAGATTGGCTGATTTATACATATCCGAGATCTTGAAATTACACGGGGTACCGTTGTCGATCATTTCAGATAAGGACCCGAGATTCACTTCGAGATTTTGGAAAAAGTTACAAGAGGCATTGGGAACAAAGTTGAGTTTCAGCACGACATTTCACCTGTAAACCAACGAACAGTCGGAAAGAGTAATTCAAATTTTAAAAGATATGTTGCGGTGTTGTGTTCCTGAATTCCAAGAAAGTTGGGAAAGGTACTTACCATTGGTCGAATTTACCTACAGCAACAGTTATCAGGCAAGTTTGAAGATGGCGCCTTATGAGGCTTTGTATGGACGGAATTGTCGAATGCCCTTATATTGGACTGAGCTGAGAGAAAGCCAGATACACGAGGTCAATTTAATCAAAGAGACCGAGGAGAAAGTTAAAGTGATTCACAACTATTTGAATGTAGCTTCGGATAGACAGAAATCTTATGTGGATTTGAAACGGAAAAAGATTGAATTTCAAGTCGGTAATAGAGTATTTTTGAAAGCATCCCCGTGGAAGAAAGTTCTCAATTTTGGTAGAAGGGGGAAGTGGAGTCCTCGTTTCATAGGACCCTATGAGGTTACCGAAAGAGTAGAGTCTGTTGCCTATCAATTGGCATTGTCACTAAAGTTAGAAAAGATTCACGAAGTATTTCATGTATCCATGCTACGTCTATATAGATCAGACCCTTAGCATGTAATTGCACCAACAGAGGTTGAAATTCATCTAGACATGACTTATGGCGAAGAGCCAAACAAGATTTTGGCTCGAGAAGTCAAACAGTTGAGAAATAAGAGTATAGCACTGTGAAAGTTTTGTGGCATAGACATGGAGTAGAGGAAACCACATAGGAACCCGAGGAGGCTATGAGAGATCAGTACCCAAACTTATTCACCGGGAAGATTTTCAGGGGCGATTGTCTCTAAGGGGGGAGAAATGTAACAGCCCGATTTTGGGGCTAGTCGGAATAGTAGTCTTAGGACTACAAATCTGAAGTCAAAGAAATTATTTTATTATTATAGAGTCATAGTATGTTTATAGTAGTGCATGAAAAATTTAGTGAGCTAATTTTAACGTTTGTGAGCCCAATTGCGAAAACGGACTAAATCGCATAAAATACAAAAGTCCTAAATTGATAGCTAAAGGTGTCAAATAGCTAAGGAATGAAAATTGGGGGCCTTTAAAGGGAAATTAGACCCTTAGAAATATGGTGGCTGGCCATAGGAGACAATGAGTTGAAAATTTTCAATGTTAGGTAATTGATTTTTGACTTTTTGACTAAAGTAGAAATAAAATAAAAGAAATGTGATATCATCCTTTTTCACCATTTCTTCTCCACCAAAATTTAGCCATTTTTTGGGGTTTTGAGCTTTAAAAATTTCAGCAACTCATTTGTAACACCCCAAACCCGGCCTAGACGCTATGGCCAAATCTGGTGTGTCATATTGAAGTGTTTTAGCGAAAACCATGTTTTCATTAAAAACCCTTCTTTAAATAAAAGAAACCCTAATTAACTTTAAAAAACACCTTCAGTTACGAAATCCTTGTTTAAAACATTTGATTAAAAAAAACTTAGTTATGGAAACGTAGAAAACATACTATAATTTAAGAAATCCATGTTCAACTTCTCGCAGTTACATTGAAAATAATAATAATTCAAGTAATAATAACACAATGAAAACCTTATTACAATCTGATCTGGAACATACTTAAAAAGAAGTAAAAACTTAAAGGCTTAAAAAAAACCCAAGTCCAAATCATCTTGCTAGTTGGCCACCCAGAGCCCCTCCAAACATCAAACCTTCTACTGAGCATCACTTGAAAATAAAATAAAAGAGGGGGTGAGTTCTCGCAAACTCAGTGTGTACAACCCTCGAAGAAAACAAGCATTCAAAAAAAAATCATCCATCATTCATGCAATGCAATCCTATCCAAATTATCCATCCACTACACACTAGCTTCGTCCCCCGTCACACCATGTGGGGATATAAATATCGACCCACCCAACCTACACATCATGGTAGCCCGGTTGCGGAACTACCTTCATTTATATATTGGGCTTTAAAAGTCGTCGGTGGATCCACGATTATCAAGCAACCATGCGATCCTCATATACTTCCTCCGTTCCATAATTCCTAACCCATATGCAACCTAAGCAGAATATCATTTGTATGCATGTCGCATCCACAAAACTTACATTCAACACCTAGGGGTATTTTGGTCATTTTTTCCCTTAGGGACATTTCGGTAATTTTCCCTTAATTACAGTTTTTTACTTATCTTGGCCCGTTAACAAGTCCCGTTAGCTAAGATGAATGAATACTATGCACCAGGTAGGATTCCAAAGAAGAGGAGGTGGGTCATTAAGACCGCTTAAGTACCAAGCACTCCCTAGATCCAATCCTAGACATGCATATACCCGTTGCCACACCTTAACCCTTTGACTTGCCCACGGTCGCAATATATTAATTAAGTCTTATGTGGAAATCATATACTAGGCCCAAAACCCCTTACAAAGCCTAAACAATTTCACATACCTGTATCTGGCCCATTAAGCCCAATCATATTCGTATAGCCCATTAAGCCTAATCATATTCGTATGGCCCATTAGGCCCAAATCACCTGTATATGGCCCATTAGGCCCAAATCACATTTATATGGCCCGTTAGGCCCAGTCACATTCATATTCATGCTCACATACAAATTCCTATCACAAAGCATCAATATTCAGTTTTTGCCTATTATGGGCCCAACAGCCCATCAGGCCCATTTAGCCCATTCCGTCCCATATGGCCAAATCACAACCCAAGTCCACGGAATCGCCCGTGGGCCTAAGGAAACCCATCAATTTCCCTCTTACAAGTGTTCACGTACTCGCAAGACTACCGTAGCCAAACTTTTGGCTTTTCGGCATTTTGGCTTTTCGGCTTTTGCTGATTCATTGTGTGTGTGTGCAGTGTATGTACACACCTGGTAAGCAAGCGTACTATGATTTCTGTAGCCCAAACCTACAATCGATGTCACTCAAAGATTAATCTCACATACTTATCGAATACTTTACCAAAAGTCAGAATCTCACCTTAACCTTACCTGAACGCTAAGCCTTTACTAGCTTCTACTTTGGTCACTAATCACGTATATCTCTCAGATCTGAAGAGCAAATCGGCAGGAATCCAAAACCGAGATCTGGCACTAATTCCCTACCAAATTCGATTAGAAAGAAGTAAGGAACTGAATACTCGATACTTATCAAAAATCGATTGGGAGAGCGAACACTTACACTAGAACCGACTGGGTGGAAAGAGTAATGGCGGCACCAAGGGTATTCGGCCAAAGGATATTCAGCTCTTAGAGTTTTGAATGGCAGCAATTGATTGCTCGGCACCAAAGAAGAAAGGAAGAAGGATCGGCTAAAGCAAAGAAAATATTGAGTAGAGGAGAAATAGAATTCGACACAAGGAAGAAGAAAAAGAAAAGAAGGCAAAGAGTTTTTAGCTTTTAGAGAAAAGAGTTTCTAGCAACAGGGTGGAGGAAATTCGGCATTAGCTTCATACCCTAGCATTCGGTACCCATTTATAATCCTTATAGTCGAATTTTCTCATGCCCAATTCCCCATTCGGCTCCATCACTTCTCCCTTCTCATCTCCTCGTTTTTCTCCCTGATAACCCCTTAATCCCTTCCTTAATTTTCTCTCTGAACACTTCCCTTGGAGTCCACATTCATGCCACTTCCATCCTTCTAGAAGGCTAAAACTAAACTTCTAAAAACACTAAGCTAGGATTCGAACCTTAGACCTCCTTGCTAGCTATTAACGCCACCTCCCTACACCCTAAATGGCATCACTTAGCCACTCCTCCATAGGGCTTATTGATGTTATTTTCCCCTAACTTTATTTCAAAGCCCAACTACTTGCCAACCCTGATTCTTTTAATAATTAAACTATAATTTCATTTACCTCTAAGTTTGAATTAAGACCTATTATAATTATCACTGGGCCAGAAATATAAAACACAATTTTTATCAAAACTGAAAACAAAGAAAGTTAGAGATTTCGAGATTTTTGGGTTTCGAGAGTTTTGGGTTTTGGGATTTTTTTGGGGCGTTACATCATTCCTCTTGCAAGTAAGTGATTTTAATGAGTTTTCTTGAAGATTTTTACATTTTTGAGACCATTGAAGCATAAGCTTTCAAATGAGGGTACTATTTTGCAAAATGATTAAGAGTCTAGGGTTTTGCCATGAAAGGATTTGTGATGTTTGCTGAGTTTTTATGGAAGAAAATGAGTCTCGGGTGTCTTATAAGCAACTTTTGTGAAAGGTGTTAGCATGAAAACACCTAAAGGGACCATTTTGCATAAGTTGTAAAATAAGTGATGAATGTGTGAAATAGTGGGAATTTGGAGTTTCTATAAGAGTGAAAAGAGTTTGGTTAGGCTTAAGATATGAATAAATTCGATGAAAATCGATTTTCAAGCCGAGGGGTAAAATGGTCATTTTGTAAAAGTCTAGGGGCAAAATGGTCATTTTGCCCAATTATGAATTGTTGAGTGCCTAGGTTGATAAAGTGACTAAATAAGTGCATTTTGTTATTATAGATCAAGAAATACCAAACCCAAACCTAGACCAGGGGAAAGCCAAGCTAATCGACTAAATTGACTAGTTGCCACATTTTGTAATCCGAGTTAAGTTGTATGTAAATAATACAACTACATTGTTATTATATGTGCTTTAATTATTATAGCATGAATTGCTTGATTGCCAAATTGTAAATGTTTAATGACAACTGAGATAGTAGAAATCCCGTTGGAACCTTAGGAAGTAGATCAGATATTCATGTCATGACATTTGGGTTATTTGTGTGTGAGCTAGTGTAAGACATGTCTGGGACATGCATCGGCCACATTACAAGGGCCAGTGTAAGACCATGTTTGGAACATAGCATCGGCATTGAGACGAGTGCTAGTGTAAGACATGTCTGGGACATGCATCGGCCACATTACAAGTGCTAGTGTAAGAATGTCCATGTTTTTGTACACGGGCGTGTCGCGACCGTGTGAGGGACACGGGCCATTAACACGATCGTGTGTCTGGCCGTGTGAAAACCCCTTTAGGTGTGAATTAGAAATTAATTCTACACAAGTGTGGGACACGGGCGTGTCCCAGGGTGCTTAGGCCGTGTGAGCCATACGGGCCATCAGCACGACCATGTCGAAATGGTCACACGGGCTTGTTACCCTTCCACATGGGTGTGCCTTGTTTTAAAGGGAATTTTTTTAGGTAGGTTTAAGGACCTGGAATGGTCCCGAATAATTTTCAATGGTCGATTTGGGGTTCGTAGACCCAAAATGAGGTGATTAAGGTGGAAATTGAAAAGAAAATTAATTTCGAACGAGTATTGGTGACTTGAGAATGGTTGTGTACATAAGATTAAGTTAGGTAATACCTTGTATTCTGCCCGACATAGGTTACGGGTATGGGGTGTTAGATTCACCCTGAGTGTCAATACTCATGATTGGGTATGGATACCAAATTAAGCTGTTGACTTTCTACAAATTTATTTCAACATGAAGATATTGATACTAAAGCCCTGATTACCGATACCATTATATAAAATAGCAAAAAATTACAACATAACAGGGCATAATACACAATCAAACATTTACCATTCAACATGTATCAACTAACACATCATCTAGCATCAAAATGGCCATAATTATAGTCCCAAATCAACCTCTCAACCACGAATATTCTAACCAAATAAAAACAAACAGAATAATGATAAACATCCATCAAAACCTAAAAGTCTATGAACATATCAAAAAATCAAAGACATAATATGCATATCCAACCAACATTCTAACCACAATGCCCTTATTTCCATAATATAAAAGAATAATAATGTCACATACTCAATTTACTCAGCCTAACTTGGATCACTTCCTTGGAATTTTTGCACCACTCACACCACTAATTCTAAATATTTTCAATGGTTAGAAAGAGTGGGTGAGCTTAAACAAGCTCAGTGAATGTCGAAATAACCACAAAGTATACACAACATCAAAGGTTAAACAAGAGCATACTACAACACATTCACAAACATATTCTAACTAAGTCAAAATAACATATTCACGCTTCATTAAATCATGAAACTAGTATCTACTCTCACATGCAATTACACTCAACTCATATATATATAATTCGTTTAACGATAGTTTATCAAGACAAAACAACGCATTCATGCTTTAATGACCTGCAAGTCCAAGTTATATATTTGCATGCATTTACATATAACATTTTCATGTATTAATTATTAATAATTTGGCAACTTGGAAACATGAAACATAAAAGTGGCCTCTATCACCATACATTGGATACACAGATCTCCATCACACCAATTACTCAAAGAGTCTAACATATCCCATAAGTATAGCATAAAGCTAAACACACTCCAACACACCAACATATCTCGGTGAATAGAGCTTGGCTTGACATTCCCTTATCCCTCCAATCTGTTCCTGTAACAGCCTGATTTAGACTTTGTGAGATAGACAATTGTATGCAAAGTTTAGTAAATGTGAGTTCTGGTTAAGCAAAGTCAGTTTTCTGGGCCATGTTGTATCAGTATCGGGTATTTGGGTTGATTCGAGTAAAATTTTAGCTATACTTGATTGGAAACCTCCAAGAAATGTTTCTGAAGTTCGAAGTTTTCTGTGCCTTGCCGGTTATTATAGACGGTCTGTGAAAGGTTTCTCTACGATTGCAACCCCGATGACAAAAATATTACAGAAAGATGTTAAGTTCGAATGGTCAGAGAAGTGCCAGAAAAGTTTTGATCAGTTGAAAGCCCTATTGACCGAAGCTCCAGTGCTAGTTTAGCCAAAATCGGGTAAAGAATTTGTTATTTATAGTGATGCATCTTTAAATGGTTTGGGTTGTGTTTTGATGCAGGAAGGCAAAGTTATAGCTTCTGCCTCGAGACAGTTAAAGCCACATGAAAGGAAGTATCCGACACACGACTTAGAATTGGCAGCCATTGTGTTTGCATTGAAGATATGGTGCCACTATTTGTATGGTGAAAAATGTCATGTTTATTCTGATCACAAAAGCCTGAAATACTGATGACTCAAAAAGATCTAAATTTGAGAAAACGCTGATGGTTAGAGTTGTTAAAGGATTACGAGCTTATGATTGACTACCACTCGGGAAAAGCTAATGTTGTTGCTGATGCTCTAAGCCGAAAATCACTGTTTGCTTTACGTATAATGAATATGCATATAGCTATGACTGATGATGGTTTGATAATAGCCAAATTAAAAGTAAGATCGTTATTTGTTCAACAAATTTGTGATGCTCAAAAAGTGGATGATGATTTGTTAGCAAAATGAGCTCAATGTGATTCACATGTTAATTCAGAGTTTAGAATTGATGCTGATGGTTGTTTGAGGTTCAGAAATCGAATATGTGTCCCGAGAAATTCAAAGTTGATTCAGATGATTTTCAACGAAGCTTACAATAGTCGGCTGTCTGTTCACCTGGGTAGTACGAAGATATATAATGATCTAAAACGGCTTTACTGGTGGCATGGTATTGAACGAGATATTTCTGACATTGTTTCAAAATGTTTAGTCTGTCAGCAAGTGAAAGCCGAACATTAGATACCTTCTGGATTGCTTCAGCCGATTATGATACCTGAGTGGAAGTAGGACGGAGTCACGATGGATTTTGTATCTGGTTTACCATTGACACCTAGCAAAAAAGATGTAATCTGGGTTATTGTGGATAGATTGACTAAATCAGCTAATTTTGTTCCGATACGTACCGACTACTCACTTGATAAGCTAGCTAAATTGTATGTTTCTCAAACCGTTAGATTACACGAGGTACCTATCTCTATTGTTTCAGACAGAGATCCGAGGTTTACATCGCGGTTTTGGAAGAAACTGCAAGATGCACTAGGTACAAAATTACATTTTAGCACTACTTTCCATCCGCAAATAGATGGTCAGTCCAAACGAATCATTCAGATACTTGAGGATATGTTGAGATGTTGCATTCTCGAGTTCGAAGGTACGTGGGAATGATACTTACCTCTGATTGAATTTGCGTACAATAATAGCTTTCAATCAAGCATCAAAATGGCACCTTATGAGCCTTTGTATGGATGTAAATGTCGTACACCATTGTATTGGACTGAGCTCAGTGAAAATAAGATACACGGGGTCGATTTAATCAGAGAGACTGAACAGAAAGTGAAAGTGACCTGTGAAAGTTTGAAAGCAGCATCAGATCGTCAGAAATCATATGCAGATTTGAAACGAAAAGATATAGAGTATCAAATCGAAGACAAAGTCTTTTTGAAAGTCTCACTGTGGAAGAAAATACTCAGATTCGGTCGAAAAGGCAAATTGAGTCCGAGATTTATTGGGTCGTATGAGATTATAGAGCGTATCAGACCAGTTGCTTATAGATTGTTGTTGCCACCTGAGTTAGAAAAGATCCACAATGTATTCCATGTTTTGATGCTTCGTAGATATCGATCTGATACCTCACATGTGATTAGTCCATCTGAGATTGAGATTAAGCCTGATATGACATATGAGGATAAACTGATTCATATTCTAGCTCGCGAGATTAAAGAATTGCGAAATAAGAAAATTCCGTTAGTAAAGGTACTGTGGCATAAACACGAAGTTCAAGAAGCAACATGGGAGTCAGAGGATACAATGAAAGAACGCTATCCAAACCTATTCACTGGTAAGATTTTCAGAGACAAAAATCCCTAAGGGGAAGAGTTGTAACAACCCAATTTAGACCCTAGTCGGAATGGTGATTTTGGGACCACGAATCCGAGTCAGAAAAATATTTAAAAATTATTTTCTGTGTTTATTATGTGTGAATTTGTGTGTAAAATTTTCGTGATTTAATTTTGTCGTTTGAGGGTCCGGTTAAATAAAAGGACTTAATCGCGTAAAATGAAAATCTGGTGGTTAATTTTAAAAGGGCCGAATAGTGGTTGCTCGTTTAATGTGGAGGATTTATGTTGCAATTAGCCCATTGACATATTGGTTGGACGGTATTAGGCATATATTATGTAGTTTTTATATTATTTCATTAAGGCTATATATGTAAATTAAACCTTAAGTTAATATAAGTTATAATATATATCATAAAACATAAAATAAAGTTAATATATGTGTTTATACTTGTGTTCTTGCCGAAACAAAATAAAATAAAAAGAAACTAGGGTTCGACACTTTGCAAAGCTCAATCAAGGAAAGTTCTAGCTCAGTTTTTGATGATTTTTACGTTTTTGAGATCGTTGTTAAGTTATCTTCAAGACCCATGCTTGAATTTTTTATGTTGATGAATATTTTGAGTTATGCCATTGATGAGAGCTTGTGATATTTTTTGTTTGATGATGAAATATGAAAGATATGTTTTATATTAACATGTTTTGTATTGGAGTTTTTGATGATTTTGAGCAATTAGGACTAAATTGCAAAAATAATAATTTTAGGGGCTAAAATGTGAAATAAATAAAATATATGGACTTGTATGAATATGGGTAAGATTCGGCCTAACATGGGTATAGGGAAATTTTGCATATTTTGTGTTTTGTGCAATAGGGACTAAATTATAAAAATTGTAAATGTTAGGGGTAAAATGGTAATTTTCCCATTTATGTGTTTTTGGACTAAATTGAATGAAAATATGTTTGAATGAGCTTAATTTGAATATGTTTAGATCAAGAACCAAAGAAATCGAATTTGGATCCGGGTAAAACGAAAGTTGTCGACTAGTTGTCCTGTTTTGTTTTATATCGTTCGAGGTAAGTTTATAAGCAAATAGACGTACTTTATTTTAATTAAATACAAATTATATATGGTAAAATGAAATATGATAATATATATATGCAATTGCCGAATGTGTATAAGCTTAACTATCATGTTCATGTATTCGTTTTGACCAAGTTACGACGTCCGAAAGCCCCGTATGAACCTTAGGAATAGTTAGCATACATATTTCATGACATAGGATTCCGATATGTTATGTGCGAGTAAGACCATCGCATCGATATGTGATTCTGATATATGTGTGTGAGTAAGACCCTGTCTAGGACAGTGGCATTGATATGTGATTACGTATATGTGTGATTAACCGAGTGTCCTATCCAATTCCGAATGGTTCATCGGGCATCGATAAGCTGTGATCGATAGTGTAAAATGAGTTGGAATAACCAGGTATGAGTTAGCTTGTTACACCTAAAATAAGGTAAGTAACTTGATTATTTGTTACAAATCATGTGTGATGCAAATGAAGAATATATGTGATTATGGTATGTGTATTTGGTCTTATAAATGTCTGATATGAATATTATGGAATTGGTTTTTGAATATGTGTATACAAGACCATGTATATTCAGCCATATAGATAGTACATGTACACGATGTTATATTATGATTTTGAGCTTGTGTATATAAGTGTATGTACGTTTGGATATATATATTGAAATTTTGGCTTTGAAGGTTGGATGATAGTTTATATTTTTTATTATATGAGTATTCGGCCAAGGTAGTGTTTGAATATGAAAATGTATTATTTAAGAAACTTGGTAATTTGAGACTAGATGTGCTAAATATGATATATTATGGTTTAGTTTAATTGAACTGATAATATCATTTGGTTGTTTATTTGCTTATGACTTACTAAGCTTAGATAGCTTACTGTGTGTATATTTGCTTCTGTTTTATAGATTTTTGATCAAGTTACGAGCTCAGGGATCGTTAGCAAAGTTCATCACACAATCTACTATTTTGGTATTTAATAGGTTAAACTCGAATTATGGCATGAATAGGCTAGCCTTGGAGTTAGTTTATTTTGAAAGTATATGTATATTGGCCATGTGAAAATGGCTTAACTTCTATGCTTGAATTTGGTTTTGTTTGATTATGGTTTTAGTTCGTTTTGGATATAAAGCTATGTGCCATGGATAAGTTTCATACTAAGATAAAGTATATATGCAAATTTGCTTATTATGTTTAGACTTGGTCTTATATGTTCTTAGTCATAGTGTTTAATGAGTTTAGTTTTGGTAATTCAGTGATGGAAATTTTGGATGTGTACGTGAGTTTAAGTAATATGATTTTGTTAAGGTAATAAGTAATGAAAATGTTCCGTGGATGTTTTAGTCAATTGTTTTGGTATGCATTCAAATGTTAAGTGTGGCCTTTAGTTTTAGGGTAAATGCGCACCATGCATACATGCATTAATAACATGTTCGGCCAAGTTATATTGTACTAAAGTTGCATATGTGTTTGCTTACTAAATTATGTAATATGTCTTCAATTGGTTTTATTATTAGCATGTGCAGAAGTTGTTATTTATTACTAAATGTCAGATTGAGGATATAGTAAATTACGCATGATTTAGTATTGAGATGTTATTTGTGTCCAAAAATGGTGTAAGTTAAAATGGTAATATGTGCTTAAGCTCAGTGGAACATGATGCATCTTTTATATGTTGGATGTTTATTAAACCGTAAATATGACTTACTATTAAGCTTATTTTGAATATATATTTAGATGCCTTTATTTATATATATACACATGTATTTGAATGGATGTATTAATTATATTTAGTGTAATAGGCCCAATTTGCCCGGGCTATTTAAAAAAACAGAATAAACTAAATAAAAGAAAAATAAAGTTTTTTTTTAAACAAGTCCATTTTACAAGGCCCACAAACACTTAAACCCAATTACACCCAAGCCTATACCGTAGCCCAAATACCTAAAGTACCTAGTAGCCCATTACACCCTCAACCCAAAAATATACGGGGCCCAAAAGGCCCAAATCAGTTAGCAGGTTAGGAAACCCTAGGGTTTCCAGAAGCTTCGCGCCGCAAGCATTCCAATCGTCACGCCCCTTCGGCTCGCGCCATTCCAGTGACCTTTCATCGGCGCCGTGACTCCAACTCTGTATCGTGCCGTAATCGGCGCACGAATCAACGCTAGCACACTCACAGCCGTGATATCCTCGCTGGTACCTGCAAAAAAGAAAGAACCACAGCAGATAAGAGAAGCAAACATGGAAAAGAAATCAAAGATTTCTTTCCAAAATGTAACGATTCACAGAAGACTATAAAAGCCTCTTCACTAATTTGTAAACGATACGATTTTTTTATCAGATATAAAAACATAAAAACAGATTATAAATTTTTGGAAGCCTTGCCAAAGAACAGAGGTGATTCCTTTTGCTTTATTTCCTTTATTTACTTCTCGAATACCTGCATATCATACACACAAAGCACCATAAAAATAATAAAAGAGGATTACCTTTTCGATTCGCTGAGAAAAGTGAAACTTTTCGAATCCCGACCATTTGTATGTATGGAGTCAGCAGGCGCGCGTGGATGTGTGGGTGCCCGGGGACGGAGGCTCGACGGAGCTCCGAGGGCCTGCTCTCAGTCCTCTTTCAGAGGGTTTTTCTTTGTTTTTTTAAAAAACGAGATTAAAATAATTTTTAAGGAAAAAATTTGGCTTATATAGCCTCATAGGAACAGCGTCGTTTAGGCTTAAAATAATAGGCTTCAAAATGGTGTCATTTCAGGGCCGAGGATCCGCGCGTCTTCCCGTGACCCGGGAAGGATCCGCGTGTTTTTGCTTAAAGGGCTAATTGCCCAATCGGTCCTTTCGTATTTTCAGAATTTATAATTTCGTTCAATTCAAATTTTAATTTTGTTTTAATTTTGCCCTGACCTTCTATTTTCATTTCAATTTAGTCCTATTTACTATCATAAAGCCTATTTCGGGACGACGTCGTTTTGGGATTAGGGTCAAATTGTCAAGTGAGTCCCTCAACTTTTAACGCGTGTTTCAATTGGGTTTAAAATTCATTTTATTTATTTAAAAATTAACCATATATTCTTATTTAAATTCAATTTTAATCCTTATATATATATACATTTTACATACAATTTCTTTATTTTAAATATTTTATATATATTAATTATTTTTTATACATGTAAAAATTATTATATATTATTTTTATTATTTATCAGGTTATTTGTATTTTATTATATATTTTACTTATATATTTTATTATACATTATATTTTATTATATATATTATTCCCTATATTATTTTCATTTTATTATATATTATTCTATTATTTATTATTTATTAGTACATATAATTAAAAATTTGTAAATTATTATTAAATAATACATATATCATTATTAAATATTTAATATTTAATATCTAATGTTCTTAAATTTACTATAAAAATTTCTGCTCATATTTAACATATTATTCTTTTTATAAATATATTAAGTTATTATATCATATAGTATGTTTTATATATATTAATCGGTTAAAAAATTCTCCTTTATCATTTTCATATTATTTTAAATATTTTTTTAATTATATATATATATTTGACTTATATTTTATATATGTTCATAATTTATTTATTTATTTTTGTATTTTTTATTTATTTAGTATTGTTTTAGCATGCTAATTTTATCTCTTAAATTATTTGTTATTTTTATGTTATTTATTGTTTTGCATGAAATATTATTATATATGTAATTTATGTTGTTATATTCATTACTTTCTATGTTATATTTTGCATGAAATATTAACGCATGTATATTTATGTTATTTATATCTGCATGAAAGGTTAATGTATATTATATAATTTATGTTGTTATTCATCATTTTCTATATTATAGTTGCATGAAAGCATGTAGTTTATATTGTTTAGTATTGATATCTTGTAATATGTCAAACGAATCATTGTTATAAAAGTTTATATTTCATTTAATCCAAAAGAATCTTAAAAAATAAGGCAATGTTTTTGGTATTTAGGAATTCAGGAAGTAGTGCCCTAACATGCTGGGTTGCGATTTCCCGTTTGTCTAAATGTCTAAAAAATATCCTTCTAAATAAATTTTGTAAATCACAAGATGATTTCAGTTACGAAAGTATAGGAATATCGTGTCCAATCATGCTGGATATGATGTTCGTACTCTTTTGAAGCGAAGGAATCTTGATTTTAAACTCAAATTATTATGGTTTTAAAAAGAGATCTTATTTCTAAATTCCATCAAACTTTTGACATTAAGACAAAACTATTCAATTTGGTACCAATTTTGGGCGTTGCGAGGGTGCTAATCTTTCCTCGTACGTAACCGACTCCCGAACTCGTTTTCTCATAATTTCGTAGAACAAAATGTTTTATAAGGTGATCCAATCACACTTAAAAAGGTTGGCGACGACTCCCATTTTCAAAATACTCTCTTTGAAAAAAGGTTTCGACAGCTTGGCGACTCCACTGGGGACTTTATAAGAGAGTCAAGCCAAGAAATTGATTATTTTGTTGTCTTAATGTCAAAAGTTTGGAAAAATTTTAAAATATCGATCTTTTTTACATGTGTTTGCTGCATATGTTTGTTATTTTGATTTCGCACACATTGCATTTGCATGACCGCTGTGGTCACACCCTTAAGTGGGAGTGAGAAGCTACGCTTTCGTGAGGTTTTCACCTCCGTATGAGCTAGTGGATTACTTCCGGGATACATCTGTACCTATGTCTTCGTGAGATTTTCATCTCTGTATGGCCATAGGGAAATGTGTCCCCTTGAACCGAACTTGGTCCATATGAGCCTATAATGGGTAAGGACCGAGGAATCTACTGGTTCAGGTACCCTCGCTTTAGAACTGAAACACATATAGTGAACTTTAAGTGCTTACCCTAGGGAGTATAGTGCTAGCCTTTAGTAAGTTACCCTTATAAGTGCTTGTTTATTATACTTTTATATATGATACTGACTTATTTTATTTTGCTATCATTGCATGTCACTCAACATTTAAAGGTATCGATTCACGGTTCGATTTCTAAATTAGAAAGTTTTGTAATGAGAAACGAATATCTTGATAAAGTGGAGGACAACGTTTCTATCTGTGCATGGTCAGAGAAAACCCAGTTAGATAAAGGAGATAGTGTCACTGAGGGGTATACGTCAGACATGTGGGACTTCACTCGTATCAGTTCGACACAGAATGAGTTTCAGGAGATGAAAGATCAAATGTTGGAGGCAAGAGAAGGACATTGGAAGGGAGAACTTCACCATTTTCAGGATCAAGTCAGAGATAGGGACTACTTTATGGGAGAAGGCATAGTCCAGATTCGAGAGGTTGCTGATCATTTGCAAGACCTGGCAGCGCAAGCTAATGTATTAAGTGCAAAGTATGAGTCACTGTCAGATAAAGGTCGAGAGTTAGCATTGTTATTGGATAGGGTTAAAACTCTGGGCCTAAGGGCGAAAGTGTATTTGTAATCCGTTTTGTATAAAGATTTTTGTTTCTTAAATAACGTTTTCTAAAAGAAACTGAATCAAAATCGATATCTTTTTGCATTCATGCATTTGCATCTCATTGCATCATATGCATTCAAATTTATAGAAAGGCCCTAATTAGTAAAAATTGCACAGAGAGAGAAAGAGAGAGAGAGAGAGAGAGAGAGAGAAAGAAGGAGTAAGAGAAAGAAAACTTGGAAGCAACACATCCTTACGGTACACGCGCTAAGACAAAGAATATGGATCAAAGACTTGAGCAGATCCAAAAAGAAATGCAAGAGCAATTGCAGGAGCAATTGGCGAAAATCCAATAGGAGATGAAGGATCAAATGTTGGAGGCTCAAAGGAATATGATGGCTGAGATGGCTCAGCTGCTGAAAGGGGCGACGGATAAAGGAAAGGCCCCTATGACCATCACTGAAGAAGATAATGAGGATCATCCTCCGGGTTTTACTCCACCCCATGTACAAACTCAACCTGAAGCATATCCCCGAAGGTCGTCTATCACAATAAGGTCTCAACATGGGCAAGTCGATGCTGGAATACCCATGAACTTCCAAACTGGCTTGGGATCCAACTCGGGAGATAACCCTACCAATCCAGTCATCCCTGATTTAGATGTAGCTGAGAGGGAGGAGATGAGACTCGAATCATCAAAGCAATTAGAGGAGCATTGCAGATGGTTAGAGGAGAAATTTAAGGCATTAGAAAATGCTGATAATCGTCAGGGAATTGATACCAATGACTTGAGTTTGGTCCCAGATTTGGTGCTTCCTCATAAGTTCAAGATGCCGAAATTCGAGAAATACAATGGGACTACTTGTCCTGAGGCCCATATCACCATGTTCTGTAGACGGATGACTGGCTATGTAAACAATGATCAATTATTGATCCATTATTTTCAAGATAGTTTGGTTGGGGCAGCGGCTAGGTGGTATAATCAATTGAGTCGTGCAAGGATCGGTTCTTGGAGAGACTTAGCGCAAGCCTTTATGCAGCAATATAATCATGTGACTAACATGACTCCTGATAGAATCACTTTGCAGAACATGGAAAAGAAGCCTAATGAGAGCTTTAGGCAATATGTACAGAGGTGGAGGGAGGTTGCCATGTAAGTTCAACCACCGCTCTTGGAGAAAGAAACTATCATGCTGTTCATTAACACTTTGAAGGCCCCATTTATTACTCGCATGATTGGAAGTACCACCAAGAGCTTTGCTAATATAGTTATGGCAGGAGAAATGATTGAGAACGGCATAAGGGGTGGCAAGATAGAAGGGGAAACTGCTAAAAGATCGGCCCCAAGAAGGAAAGATAATGAGGTGAAAAATACGAGTAGTTATAATTCAAAAGCGATTACGGTTAGTCAGCCCAGAGCAACTACAGTTGGGCAACAGGATTCCCAAAAGCAGGGATCTGGTTCGAGAGAAAATTCTGAGAAGGTCTCATTTACGCCTATCCCGGTGACGTATCAGAAGCTTTATCAAAGTCTATTTAATGCACATGCAATAGCTCCTTTTCATTTGAAACTACTGCAACCCCCATATCCCAAATGGTATGATGCAAATGCCAAATGTAAATACCATGCAGGGATATCAGGCCATTCAATCGAAAATTGCACTGGCTTTAAAAAAGCAATGGAAAGGCTGATCAAGATGGAGGTCGTAAAATTTGACGACACCCCTAGTACAGAGAACCCGTTGCCAAACTATGGTGATCAAGGGGTAAACGCAATTGGGGACACTGGTATAAGAAGGATTAAAGAGGACGTGGCTGAGGTAAGAATGCTGATGAAAGTAATCTGGGAAGAAATGGTGAAAAGAGAAATGATAATCTTTGAAGAGGGAAATAAAGGAGTGAGGGACTACTGTGAGTTCCATGCAGAAAAGGGACACGAGATCCAGGAATGTGACGAGTTTAAGGCTTTGGTACAAAGCCTTATGAATAATAAGGAGTTGGAATTTTATGAAGCTGGCTCAAATGAGGGTCATGTATGTGCATTGGAAGGTGAACCAAAGAATCAAAGAATCAACAGACCAAGGATCATTATTTCTATACCAAGGAATAATGAAGTTGAGACACAAACAGCGCCGAAAGTCATAATTCACAAACCCGTTTCCTTTCCTTATAAGGATAATAAAAGGGTACCCTGGAATTATGACTGCAATATGACAATACCGGAGAGAGAAGATATAGCAAGTACTTCTAAGGAGGCTTAAGTTGAAGGACCTACACACGTAGTGGGAAGCGTTATGATACAAAAGGTATCAGAGTTGAGCCTACGAAAGTGAAAGCCTTTGAGGTTGAGAAGGAGAATAGGGCTGAGGTACTTGTTAATGAACCAGTGAAGGAAGAAGAAGCTAGAGAGTTTCTAAAATTCCTGAAACACAGTGAGTATAGTGTGGTTGAACAATTGTGCAAACAACCAGCTCGTATATTAGTGTTGCCTTTGCTTTTGAGTTCAGAAGTACATCGGGAGGCATTAATGAAGGTGCTCAACGAGACTTACGTTACTAATGATATATCTGTCAACAAGCTGGATCGATTGGTTAGTAACATAAGTGCTGACAACTTCATTTATTTTAATGATGATGAAATCCCACCTGGTGGCATGAGATCAGCTAAAGCTTTGCACATCACCACTCGCTACAAAGGATATACATTGTCGAGTGTGCTTATTGATAATGGGTCAGTTTTAAATGTCCTGCCATTGTCCATATTGAACAGATTGCCCATAGACAATTCTCACATGAAAACATGCCATAATGTAGTGAGGGTATTTGATGGCACGGAAAGAAATGTCATGGGAAGAATTGATATCCCCTTGCTGATCGGGCCAAATCTGTATGAGGTAGACTTTTTAGTGATGGACATCAAGCCTTCTTATAATTGCTTGTTGGGGAGGCCTTGGATACATTCAACAGGAGTGGTACCCTCATCCTTGCACCAGAAATTGAAGCTA
Source organism: Gossypium longicalyx (assembly GCA_025698465.1). Taxonomy (NCBI): domain Eukaryota; kingdom Viridiplantae; phylum Streptophyta; class Magnoliopsida; order Malvales; family Malvaceae; genus Gossypium; species Gossypium longicalyx. The sequence goes on from CM046997.1 coordinate 83,249,259, forward strand.
GTAACAGACGGACGGCTGGTCACCATAAATGCGGAGGAAGACATCATAGCAGCAGTCACTAGTGATGCACCCTATGTAGAGGCAAACGAGGAGGCTATTGAGTGTTCTTTTTGCTCCTTAGAATTCGTTAATGTAACATTTATTTCAGAAGGTAATGAGGTGCCGATGCCTAGGATATCCAGAACTACAAGAATGGGTTTGCAGATGACTGTGGGAAAAGGAGCCTTGCCAGGAAAAGGATTGGGAAGATATCTCCAAGGAGGGATTCAAGTTCCAGAACTAAAGGAGAAGAGAGACCATTTTGGCTTGGGTTTCAGGCCAGATCATAAGCAGAGGAGGAAGGAAATAGAGAAGCGTCAAGAAAGAAGAAAGGCGCATTTAAGTGGAAGAGAAATAGAGTGGGAACTGATGACGTTCCTTCATATATCCCAAACCTTTATATCAGGAGGGATAATTCACCCTGAGAGAGGGTTGCTCGAAAAAGGAAATTATCACATCAATGTTGTACATAATGAAGAGTCTGAACGAAGAAACCTTGAGGGCATTCGTCCTTACAAATCGAGAAGCTCTTTAAACAATTGGACTACAGAAGAACTTCCTGTAGTTTTTAAAGATTTTTCAGAGTAATTTTCAGAACACTCTTGTTGCTCTAGAGCCTAGAAGTAATAAGATTTCATTTGTAAAATGGGCTCATGTTTGGATATTTGCATTTCAATAAAACACGACTTTTGTTATCAATCTGAGTGAATATTCTTTTATACCGATCAATATTCTTTTGACCTCTTTAAATTCTTTCAAATTTTTTCATTTCATACATAACACATAAATAAACATTCTTAAAAATCATTCATTCTTTGTACATCCTTTCGTACCCCGCAGGTCCCTAGATATCAATGACATGAGCACTGATACTACAAATCCTGAATTCTCTTTTGAGCAAGACATGTGTTTAGAAGAACCTTAGGATTTTGAAGATGACAGGGATTGTGATGTGTCTCCAGATCTGTTGCGAATGGTGAAACAAGAGGAGAAACAAATCCTACCCTATGAGAAAGAGGCAATAGAGAATGTAGTCTTGGAGGAAGGAAAAGAGGTGAAAATAGGGACACATATTGCAAAGGAAATGAGACAAGGTCTTGTTGAGCTACTACGTGAATTCAAAGATATCTTTGCATGGTCATATGAGGATATGTCGGGGTTGAATACTGATATCATGGTACATCGTCTCCCCATAAGACAAGATTGCAAGCCAATCCAACAAAAATTATGAAGGATGAGGCCTGATATTGTGCTGAAAATAAAAGATGAAGTCAAGAAGCAGTTTGATGCTGGATTCCTACAAGAGGTTAAGTATTCAGAATGGGTCGCTAACATTGTGCATGTCCCTAAGAAGGATGGGAAGGTACAAATGTGTGTTGATTACAGAGATCTGAACAAAGCTAGCCCAAAGGACAACTTTCGTTTACCGCACATCGACAGTTTGGTGGACAATATAGTGGGATATTCGTTGTTTTCTTTTATGGATGGCTTCTAAGGGTACAATAAGATAAAGATGCATCCTAAGGACATGGATAAAACCATCTTTATAACATTGTGGGGCACCTTTTGTTACAAGGTAATGCCCTTCGGGCTGAAGAATGCAGGGGCAACATACCAAAGGGCTATGGTGACCTTATTTCATGATATAATGCATAAGGAGATTGAGGTGTATGTTGATGACATGATTGCCAAATCTCAAACAGAGACGGAGCATATTGAAGTCTTGAGGAAGTTGTTCTTGAGATTGAGAAAGTTTCAATTGAAGCTTAATCCAGCAAAGTGCATCTTCGGAGCTAGGTCGAGGAAGTTATTGGGCTTTATGGTCAGCGAAAAGGGAATAGAAGTTGACTTAGACAAGGTTAGAGCCATACGAGAATTTCCTCCACCACGTACTCAAAAGGAAGTTCGGGGTTTTCTTGGAAGATTGAATTATATCACTCGGTTTATTTCACAATTAACCGAGAAATGTGATCCTATATTTCGCCTCCTTAGAAAACACAACCAAGGTACTAGGGATGAGGAATGCTAGAACTCTTTTGATAAGGTTAAGCAATACTTGTTAAATGCTCCAGTGTTATCTCCGCCTAGTCCAGATAGACCATTAATTCTGTACTTATCAGTGTTTAGTACTTCTATGGGGTGTGTGCTTGGTCAACGTGACGAGTCAGGAAGAAAAGAGAAGGTGATATATTACCTCAGCAAGAAATTCACAGAGTGTGAGATGAGATATTCGCCAATTGAAAGGTTGTGTTGTACTTTAATCTGGACGACTCGAAGGTTGAGACAATATATGCTATATCATACGACTTGGTTAATTTCGAAACTTGATCCATTAAAGTACACGATGGAGTCAACAACCCTAAATGGAAGAATGGCAAGGTGGTAAGTACTGCTTTCAGAGTTTGATATAGTCTATGTGAGTCACAAGGCTATAAAAGGAAGCGCAATAGCAGAATTTCTGGCCAGCAGAACTCTAGAAGATTATGAGTCATTGAGCTTTGATTTTCCTAATGAGGAGTTGATGTATGTGGCAACTACTGAAGAATATCCATGGAAGCTAAACTTTGATGGCGCATCCAATGTGGTAGGAAATGGAATTGGGGCAGTCTTAGTATCCCCAAATGGTGATCATTATCCATTTACATGTAAATTGGATTTTGACTATAAGAACAATATGGCCGAGTATGAAGCATGCATCATGGGGATTCGAGCAGCCAAAGAGCGAAACCCTAGAAGTATATAGAGACTCTGCATTGGTAATTTATCAGCTTAGGGGTGAATGGGAGACAAGGGACCCCAAATTGATTAATTATCGAAAGGTAGTTTTGGAGTTACTTGAGAAGTTTGATAACATCACCTTCAATTATCTCCCACGGGACGAAAATCAGATGGCAGATGCTTTAGCAACATTGGCTTTCATGATTAAAGCAAATAAAAAATAGGATGTAAGACCAATTCAGATGAGTATTTCTGAGGTCTCAGCTCATTTTTGTAACATCGAAGAAGAGGAAAATGAGGATCATCCTTGGTATCAAGATATATTACGGTATGTGAGAAATCATGAATATCTAGAGCTGGCAACTGAGAATGACAAAAGAACCTTGAGGAGGTTAGCCTGCGAATATGTACTAGATGGGGACATTCTTTATAAAAGAAGGAAAGATCAGGTGCTCTTGAGATGTGTCGACGCTGTGGAAGCCAGAAAAATCTTGGAAAAAGTACATGAAGGTGTTTGTGGGACACATGCAAATGGCTTTACAATGGCAAGGCAAATCATGAGGTTTGGATACTATTGGTCTACTATGGAGGAAGACTGTATCAACTATGCCAAGAAGTGTCATAAATGCCAGATATATGGGGACAAAATTCATGTACTACCTTCACCTTTGCATGTTATGACTTCTCCATGGCCCTTCTCTATGTGGGGCATGGATGTCATTAGACCAATATCACCAAAAGCTTCAAATGGGCATCGTTTCATTTTCGTGGTCATTGACTACTTCACGAAATGGGTAGAGGCAGCTTCATATGCTAGTGTTACCAAGTCGGCAGTAAGTCGATTCTTGAAAAAGGAGATTATTTGTCGGTATGGAATGCCTGAGAGGATCATATCGGAAAATGCATTGAACTTGAATAACAACATGATTGTGGAAGTCTGCAACCAATTCAAGATCAAACATCATAATTCATTTCCATATCGCCCAAAAATGAATGGGGCAGTGGAAGCTGCCAACAAAAATATCAAGAAGATAATGGGGAAAATGACTGGGACCTACAGAGATTGGCATGAGAAATTACCATTTGCACTCTTTGCCTATTGAACATCCATCAGAACCTCTACAGGGGCAACTCCTTTCTCGTTGGTTTAAGGGATGGAGGCAGTGTTACCCATTGAAGTGGAAATATCTTCTCTTCGAATTTTGTCAGAGATAAAGCTGGATGAAGTAGAATGGATTCAATCACGGTATGACCAATTGAACTTGATTGAAGAAAAGAGGCTAAGGGCTATTCGTCATGGCCAGATGTATCAGAAGTGAATGATGCGAGCTTATGACAAGAAAGTTCGTCCAAGAGAATTTCAAGAAGGGGACCTTGTACTGAAAAAGATTTTTCCCATACAGAAGGACTTTAGAGGAAAATGAATGCCGAATTAGGAAGGGCCGTATGTTGTGAAGAAGGCTTTCTTTGGTGGTGCACTGATTTTGATAGAAATGGATGGGAAGAGTTTACCCAATCCAGCGAATTCAGACTCAGCCAAGAGGTACTTTGTCTAAAGAGAAGGGAAGCCAAAGTGAAAACCCACAAAGGGCGCTTTGAGACTTCTAAAATATATATATGGAGAGGCCAAGGTGAAAACCCGCAAAGGGCACCTTGAGACCAAAGGGGGTTTTTTGAGTTAAAAACCCGAAAGGGCTGCTCAAATTTCGAAAAGCATGCAGTGACCTTGCTATACCAGATCTGACAAGAAGTGGAGTGTGTTACATACCGGGGCATCAAAAAAGCACTTTGGATCTTCTAAACACATGTTAAACTCAAAACAGTCTTCATAGAATTTGTATACGTGAAGCCCAAGTCGTGATATGTTGGACATCCGATTTTTGTCACATTTACTATCTTTGGATTCTTTTTCTTCTCAAAGATATGTTTCAAAGTTAACTTCTGTTGAATTCTGATGATTTATCTAACTATTCTCAAGATCAAATTATTTGTCTTCCATTATTCATAAAGTGTGTTGCATTGAAATAATGATTGATGAACAAAATATTTTTACAAACGAAGTTTTGCATATTACTCTGGAAATCTCTAGAGAATACGAGAAACTAAAACAGAACAATTGTTTGAAGAATTCCCGTAAGTGAGGGACGGAGGAACTCGAGGAAATTTCTTCTTCAGTTCAAGGGATAATGGGGCAACTCAAACGATTTGGTCCTAAGGAAGGATCACTTTACAAACACCTCCAGTAGGTCGTAACATTCGAGGAATGGTACAAAAGGACCAAATTGATTCAAAGCATATGAGCAGAGTATGATTGGTACTTCGAGTGAAATTTTGATTGAATGAATAAGTGATGACATCCGAAACAGGAATTATTTTCATTTTGCATCATAATATGTCTAATTAGGAGCATTTGATTCATTTCAATCATAGCATCCTAATTACTAGGCATAAGCACATACCCATTCTACAGGTTATATCTTCTAGAAGGTAGATTTGGTGTCTCTGTATTGATAGGGAACAGATCAAAGATAGTAGATTTGGCGTCTCTGTATCGACGGAGAGTAGATCGAAGATGGCAGATTTGGCGTCTCTGTATTGACAGAGAGCAGATTGAAGATAGCAGATTTGGCGTCTTTGTATTGACAGAGGGCAAATCGAAGATAGCAGATTTGGCGTCTCTGTATTGACAGAGAGCAGATCAAGATAGCAGATTTGGAGTCTTTGTATCAGTGGAGAGCAGATCGAAGATGGCAGATTCGGCGTCTCTGTATTGACAGAGAGCAGATTGAAGATAGCAGATTTGGCGTCTTTGTATTGACAGAGGGCAAATCGAAGATAGCAGATTTGGCGTCTCTGTATTGACAGAGAGCAGATCAAGATAGCAGATTTGGAGTCTTTGTATCAGTGGAGAGCAGATCGAAGATGGCAGATTTAGCGTCTCTGTATTGACAGAGAGCAGATCGAATATAGCAGATTTGGCATCTTTGTATTGACAGAGGGCAGATCAAAGATAGCAGATTTGGTGTCTCTGTATTGATAGAGAGCAGATCGAAGATAGCAGATTTGGCATCTCTGTATTGACAGAGGGCAGATCGAAGATAGCAGATTTGGCATCTCTGTATTGATAGAGAGCAAATCAAGATAGCATATTTGGAGTCTCTGTATTGACAGAGGGCAGATCGAAGATGTCAGATTTGGCGTCTCTGTATTGACAGAGAGTAAATTGAAGATAGCAGATTTGGCGTCTCTGTATTGATAGAGGGCAGATCGGAGATAGTGGATTTGGCGTCTCTGTATTGATAGAGGCCAGATCAAAGATGACAGATTTGGCGTCTCTGTATTAGCCGGGGAGCAGATCGAAGATAGCAGATATGACATTCGTGAGTTTGCATCGAAGCAGATGACAGATTTGGCGTCTCTGTACTTGACGGGGTGCAAATCAAAGATATCAGCATGGCGTCTTTAAGTTTGTGGATAACATATTGAATACTATGAAGTCGGGACCCGGTAAAGACCAGGCAAATTTGGTCCTTTTATAAATCTTTACTCTATTCCTATTACACAGTAATGAGCAAAGAGGGGGAGCTGTAATAGGCCCAATTTTCCCAGGCTATTTAAAAAAACAGAATAAACTAAATAAAAGAAAAATAAAGTTTTTTTTAAACAAGTCCATTTTACAAGGCCCACAAACACTTAAACCCAATTACACCCAAGCCTATACCGTAGCCCAAATACCTAAACTACCCAGTAGCCCATTACACCCTTAACCCAAAAATATACGGGGCCCAAAAGGCCCAAATCAGTTAGCAGGCTAAGAAACCCTAGGGTTTCCAGAAGCTTCGCACCGCACGCACTCCAATCGTCACGCCCCTTCGGCTCACACCATTCCAGTGACCTTTCATTGGTGCCGTGACTCCAGCTCTGTATCGCGCCGTAATCGGCGTACGAATCAATGCTAGCGCACTCATCGCCGTGATATCCTCGTTGGTACCTGCAAAAAGGAAAGAACCACAGCAGAAAAGAGAAGCAAACATGGAAAAGAAATCAAAGATTTCTTTCCAAAATGTAACGATTCACAGAAGACTATAAAAGCCTCTTCACTAATTTGTAAACGATACGATTTTTTTTATCAGATATAAAAACACAAAAATAGATTATAAATTTTTGGAAGCCTTGCCAAAGAACAGAGGTGATTCCTCTTGCTTTATTTCCTTTATTTACTTCTTGAATACCTACATATCGTACACACAAAGCACCATAAAAATAATAAAAGAGGATTACCTTTTCGTTTCGCTGAGAAAAGTGAAACTTTTTGAATCCCGGCCGCCGTATGTGGCGGAGCTGGAAGTGGCGCGTGGACGTGTGGGTGCCCGGGGACGAAGGCTCGACGGAGCTCCGAGGGCCTGCTCTCAGTCCTCTTTCAAAGGGTTTTTCTTTGTTTTTTTTTTTTAAAACGGGCTTAAAATGATTTTTAAGGCAAAAATTTGGCTTATATAACCTCATAAGAACGGTGTCGTTTAGGCTTAAAATAATAAGCTTCAAAACGGTGTCGTTTCAGGGCCGAGGATCCGCGCGTTGACCCGTGACCCGGGAAGGATCTGCGTGTTTTTGCTTAAAGGGCTAATTGCCCAATCGGTCATTTCGTATTTTCAGAATTTATAATTTCGTTCAATTCAAATTTTAATTTTGTTTTAATTTGGCCCTGACCTTCTATTTTCATTTCAATTTAGTCCTATTTACTATCATAAAGCCTATTTCGGGACGACGTCGTTTTGGGATTAGGGTCAAATTGCCCAGTGAGTCCCTCAAATTTTAACGCGTGTTTCAATTGGGTTTAAAATTCATTTTATTTATTTAAAAATTATCCCTAGATTCTTATTTAAATTCAATTTTAATCCTTATATATATATATACACACATTTTACATACAATTTATTTATTTTAAATATTTTATATATATATATAAATTATTTTTTATACATGTAAAAATTATTATATATTATTTTTATTACTTACCAGAGTTATTTGTATTTTGTTATATATAATATTTTATTATATATATTATTCCCTATATTATTTTCATTTTATTATATATTATTCTATTATTTATTATTTACTAGTACATATAATTAAAAATTTGTAAATTATTATTAAATAATACATATATCATTATTAAATATTTAATATTTAATATCTACTGTTCTTAAATTTACTATAAAAATTCTGCTCATATTTAACATATTATTCTTTTTATAAATATATTAAGTTATAATATCACATAGTATGTTTTATATATATTAATCGATTAAAAAAATTCTCCTTTATCATTTTCATATTATTTTAAATATTTTTTTAATTATATTTTTTTTACTTATATTTTATATATGTTCATAATTTGTTCATTTATTTTCTGTATTTTTTTATTTATTTGGTATTGTTTTAGTAGGTTAATTTTATCTCATAAATTATTTGTTATTTTTATGTTATTTATTGTTTTGCATGAAATATTATTATATATGTAATTTATGTTGTTATATTCATTACTTTCTATGTTATATTTTGCATGAAATATTAATGCATGTATATTTATGTTATTTATATCTGCATGAAAGGTTAATGTATATTATATAATTTATGTTGTTATTCATCATTTTCTATATTATAGTTGCATGAAAGCATGTAGTTTATATTGTTTAGTATTGATATCTTGTAATATGTCAAACACATCATTATTATAAAAGTTTATATTTCATTTAATCCAAAAGAATTTTAAAAAGTAAGGCAATGTTTTTGGTATTTAGGAATTCGGGAAGTAGTGCCCTAACATGCTGGGTTGCGATTCCCCGTTTGTCTAAATGTCTAAAAAATATCCTTCCAAATAAATTTTGTAAATCACAAGATGATTTCAGTTACAAAAGTATAGGAATATCGTGCCCAATCATGCTGGATATGATGTTCGTACTCTTTTGAAGCGAAGGAATCTTGATTTTCAACTCAAATTATTATGGTTTTAAAAAGAGATCTTATTTCTAAATTCCATCAAACTTTTGACATTAAGACAAAACTATTCAATTTGGTACCAATTTTGGGCGTTGCGAGGGTGCTAATCCTTCCTCGTACGTAACCGACTCCCGAACCCGTTTTCTCATAATTTTGTAGACCAAAATGTTTTATAAGGTGATCCAATCACACTTAAAAAGGTTGGCAGCGACTCCCGTTTTCAAAATACTCTCTTTGAAAAAAGGTTTCGACATTTAGTATATGAGATATGAAATTCATATTGATTAACATAGTAATGTTGCATAAATGAATGACAAGTTTGGTATTGAAATTTTTTCCATTTGTAGTACAACGTGTATGTGTGCAAGACTTTTATAAAATTTTGGTTGATATTCCATTTACGAAGTTGTTGATTTGTTATATGTTCAATTTATAAATATATAATATGTTTTATATATATGTTGAACTTTGTTTTAAATATGTTATCGTATGAACGATGTGAATTTTAAGATTTGATATTTGATAATGTGACGAGCACTGATGTATTTTAAAATTTTGAATTGTAAAATGTAATGCAGAATAGTATGAACTGTGATTTGATCGGTAATGCCTCGTAACTCTAATCCAGTGATGGATACGGGTTAGGGGTGATACAGTTCCAGGGTTTCAATGCCCAAATCACAAAACACAAGAGTGAGTACTCACAATCCTATGGCATGCCAACTATATCCAACGGTTTCACGAGATCACGAGGTCGAAGTATCCGTAAATACACACATTTAATTATTGTTCTTCTGCATTTAATCTCTGTTCATAAACATCAATTTACATCACAATTTGTACACATAGCACACTTATCGTATTCACATTTAATTGCACTTTAAGTGCCACACCTATGTTCATTGAGTCATCATATGTCCGTTCACATAAGAAAGCATTAAAACTCAGATTATCATATACCATATACCAATATTCACTTACTTTACTTGTCACACCAGCATCACATTCCATAATTTAACACATATGTACTTACTATTTTTTGTACACTTTCACTACACACTTATATTGCTAACTAAACATCAACACTGTCACAACTAACACATTCCCAAGAGCTATCACAATATATATCTCATGTCACATTATCAAAACTTAATACTCAATCCACTTCACAAAATCACATACTTTGCAAATTAGACGAGGGGTATAAGAAAGCTTACACTCAAAACCTAGGATAGGGATTTAGGTTATCCCTAAGCTCCCGATTAACACTATGAATCGTGTCTACAAGAAGTGATTCCAAACACTCACCGTTCACACTTTTGCCTAGTCGCGGAAAGCTTAAACTAGTTTTCCTTTCCTTTTGCCTTGGTCGTCAAAGACTCCAATAGTTCTGAATCTTCACCAAAATTAACCACACAACAAACATAATTAATTTATAGCTATAGACACACCCAAACAATCAAAAACGTAGGTCTAAGGTTCTTTCCTTTTGGAATTGAAATTTTTGACTTGCAAATTTTAAACTCAAATATATTAATCTTTACTCATTCCATTTTGCCTAAAATAAATTCCAATCAACTAATTATTTATCTAACAATGATTCCCAATCTTCAAACCACTTTAAACTACTCAGAATCATGGTTCCAAAATTTTGACATACAATGGCCATCTTCATGAAAACTCAATAAAAACCTAGGATCTTTTAATGAAACTTTAAGGAGAGTTTAGAAACCTTCTAATCACTTTAAAACATGTTGAAAAACACTTTGAACATTGATTTCATTCAAAATCCCAAATTCCACCATTGACAACCCAAATTTCGACATCTATTCAAAACTTTTGATTCAATGAATAAAAACTCAATTAAAATGACTAGATTACATCAAAAACTATTAGGAAATCAAAACATTACCTTGATTGAGGGAAAAATGAATGATTGGTGTAAATCTAAGAAAACCCACAAGTTAATCAATAGTAAAATCAATGGTGTTCTTGATGCTCCTTTTGTAATTCTAAAGAAGTTTAATGTTTGGAATATGATTAAAAAAAAACAAGAGATTAGAGTAATGAAGACCAAAAATTTAAGGAAAAATTTTAGGGATTTTTCTTTCCTAATGGGCAGCACAAGAAAATGATAAAGAATATTTCTCTTCATTTTTTTAAACGTCAAAAGTAGGGTAAAAAGGGGGGAAGATTTTATATGTTTATGTGATATTGTCCCTGAATTGTTTTTTGTATTTAAGTAATTTTCTCAAACCCAACATTAAAGTTAATCTCTTTTTTTTTTTAATTTGGAGTTTTTATTTATTCTGTTTGAGAATAATTTGTGGATTTTGTACATTGTTTTATTTATACTTTAAGACACGAGAGAATCAAGCATGATAAGTTGTTTTTTTAGAAATCATTATTTTAGGTTGTCTCTCTACACTGAAGCATTATCTAGAAATTTTAAAATTTAGAGAGTTTGCAATAAAAAACCAAATTTTTTTACGAGCTTTTGAGCCTAGAGAGATATATTTCTTTTTCGTGCTCATTTTATTTTTGGTTGCGAGTATGTCAACTTGATTTGTTATTGTAGAACTTGTTCTGGTTATGCATGTCGAGACCACATTATTAATTTGATATACTGAGATGATAAAGTCACTTACAATTTAACACGCTTAACCTTTAACACAACTTTATCTTTTATACTACTGAATTTTACTTTATTCTTAAAAAATTGAAAAAAAATTTTAAAAAAATTTAATAAAAAAATTCGATTGAGTTTGAATCATTAATCTCATCTTTTGTATAAAACCTCATATCCGCTCTTTATTTCTTATTGATGTAATTTTTTTTATTTCAACAATTGATTTTTTTTGTTAACTTATTAACTCGATTCTCAATTGCAACCAACTTTTATGACATTTTCCGTACACTTCACCAAAGCCCCGTTACAACCTTATAAAGACCTCTTGATTTTTGTGTCATCTCATTTTTATAGTGGTAGAGATTTGATTTTTCAAGCAAGCCTATGGTAATTACATTTTTGTTTGACCGTTGAGTGCACATTAGTTGAACCTGAACATTTGAGTGTTTGATTGAACCTTCGTGAGAGTGTTAACTCTTGTTGAGTTGAATTTTAAGTAATTAATGGCATAGGGAGATGCCTAATGTTTTTAAGTCTTAAAGGTTATCCTATGTTTCCAAATATCACTATTCTGACACAATCATCCAAAATTCAAGGCAGTTTTAGCTTTTTTTGTCTCCCTTTTCTTACGATATTTTGCTTATTACGACTATATTTATTTGTACATTGAAGGCAATGTAGCAGTTTTAGCTTTTTTTGTCTCCCTTTTCTTACGATATTTTGCTTATTATGACTATATTTATTTGTACATTGAAGGCAATGCACATCTTAAGTGTGGGGAGAATTTTATTATAGCCCCAGAAAATGTTTTTTTTGTGTTTAAGTAATTTTCACAAACCTAATATTAAAGTTATTTTTTTATAATTTGGAGTTTTTATTGATTATAGTTCAGAGTTATTTGTGAATTTTTGTGCATTGTATTATTTATACTCTAAGACATGAGAGAGTCCAGCATGATAAGTTTTTTTTAGAAATTATTATTTTAGGTTGTCTCCTTAAACTGAAGTATTATCTTAACATTTTAAAATTTACAAGTTTGATATCAAAACCATAATTTTTTTTTGAGCTTTCGAGCCTATAGAACATATATTTTTCATGCTCATTTTATTTTTGGTTGTGAGTATGTCAACTTGATTTATTATTCTAGTTACCAGCTTTAATTATACATGTTGAGACCATATTATTGGTTTGATATACTAAGATGATAGTGTCACTATAGATTTCACTCGCTTAACCTTTAACACAACTTACCCCGTTGAATTAACCCCTAATAAACCCCGTTAATCCTAACACATTTTTTTTTCTTTTCACTCGTTCATGTTAACTCAATAACAACATTAATGTTCTAAATCACCCTTTTTATTGACTCCCTTTTTTATTGAGATTCGATTTAGTAAGTTGCCTGATTATTTAATAAGTTGCCTGATTATACTTTATCTTTTGTATTACTGAATTTTACTTTGTTCATTAAAAAACAAAAAAAATAGTTGAAAAAAATGAATGAAATTTTTTTTGATTAAGCTTGGATCGTTAATCTCATTTTTTGTATAAAAACTCATATTTTCTCTTTATTTCTTGTTGATATAAATTCTTTTAATTCAACAACTATTTTTTTAGGTAACTTATTAACTCAATTCTCAATTGCAACTAACTTTTATTACCTTTTTCGTACCATTAACCTAAGCCCCGTGTAACATCCCAAAAATCGGGGTTAGTATAATCAGGTTTGTGAATTGAGAGAGAGTGATCATGCCTTAATTTTTTTTAAATTATCTATGCATTTTTTGAAAATAAATGAGTTATTGGATTGTTGTTTAAATGTTGGTGTAATGTTTCTTGAAACCCAAGTTCAAATCCCTTCCCATGCAAATAATTTATTTTTTTGGCAAAAACCCCATGTTTTAATGTGTGGACCATCCAAGCCTAGTTAACCTAGGTATAAATATTAATTTTTTACTAATAATTCAGTCTCTAATCCTCCTCCTCATTTCCCTAGCCGTTCCTCTCCTCCTCTCCTTCTCTTTGATTTTAATTTTTTTTCCTTTTTCCCATTGTTGTCGTCGCCTACACCTAGTTTTACCATCTCTTTCTCTCTTTTTTTCTTTTTCTTTTTCCACAAGATTTGTTAACATATTCTCCACCATATTGCTGTCATTTCTCCTCATTAAAATCAGCCCCAAATCTGAAATATTGAACTCCAAGATCGATCTCGAACATTGCCAAGAAAGTGTCATTGTCGTTTCTCTCGACTAGCTTGGGTAAGGTTTCTTCTCTCTTCAATTTCTTAATTAATCTTGTCCATTAAAAACCTAAATTTCCAAATCTTTAATTTTGGGGATTTTAAATGATTTCAAATGTATTTTTCCAGAATTTAATGAGATCTCAAACTGTTTTAAAATTCAGCCCCAATTTTGGCCACATGGGTGGTGCGTGTGCCTATGTGCAAGAAACTGGTTGTTTTGTTTCTTGGTTCTTGCCTATATTTTTCCAGAATTAATTTGAGTTCTTGAACCCTCCTAATCAGATTTTAAACCCATTTAAATTAGGGAAAATTTTCTTGATCGATTGGCCATTGGATCCCACAAGTCATGAGCGTAAGTGCAATTAAGGGTAACTAGTTTGTTATTTCAACATAGTTGTTGGGTAAAGGTTATGAATTGATTAAATAAAGGAATTTAATAATTAATTAGATACTTATTTTCTAGTATATTATTTAATTAGGTACTACCCAAACGTCCCAAATCATCCGTAAAGGCGAAGAACAATTGTACATACGGTTTGCATCGATACAGTGTAAGGAATCTAACTAGTTTGAATTCATAAAATAGTTATAATTTCAACGATTGGTTTGAACTCATAAGTGGGTGTTTTGGGAATGGTTTAATGGTAATTTTATTGAATTTATACTGAATTTTGGTTCAAGTTCATTTAAGTAATTATTAAGGAAAATTAGAAGATTTGCTAGTGTGCTGCGAGGAAGCGAAAAATAATTTGTGGGTCCTACACTCATAAAATTGTTTGAAAATGTTAAATATCATGTTATATATGATAAATTATCTTGCTGGTTGGATTGTATTAATAGCCAAATTATTGATTTTGTGAGTGGTCGAACTAGGTATGTTTCGAGCCTTAAAAGATTGACATGTTGGCAAAATTGCTAGTTTGATAGTATGAATGTTTGATTGAGTTTGTAATTGCATATTTGAGTTATGAGATATGAGAATGTTTGACTGAATGATATAATGTGTTGAGATATTAAGCTTATGTATGATTTAAACACATGAGATATTTGTTATATTATGTACTGAAAAGGGTGCTATTTATGCACAATGAAAATCCGTAAAAGAATGTGAAATTTAATGATATTCATTGATACCAACACAATGGTAATTTGAAAGATCGGAACGTTGTTTCCATTTATTGAAAGTATGTGATTATTGAGGACATGTTGAGCATGTCAAATGATTGTGAAAAGTATTGAGATATGATTATGTATGAGATTGTGTGACATATTGCATATGCATTGGGTTGGGATTTTGTGGTTGACGGAGGAGTTCCGTAGAGTACCAGTGGCATATTAAGTCCGCATTATTTGTAGTCAGTGCATTGCACTTGGAGTATCGAGGGGATTGGCAATTTTATCACATATTATATGTTATTGGCAATTGTATCTATAACACCCCTTACTCATATCTGACGCTGGAATAGAATACGAGGCGCTACCTATCTCAACACATGCAAACATACATTTCCTAGTTATAAAATTTCGCTCCAATTTAAAACTTTTCACAATACCTTAATGTCCCTACTATGGGCCTACGAGGCCCCGAACACACTTTGGAATTGATTCGAGATTAATCTGTGCACTCTAGAAAAATTTGTAAAACTTCAAGCAGACAGGGGCACACGCCCATGTGGAAGGGCGACACGCCCGTGTGTCTTCTTAACATGGCCATGTTGAAGGCCCATGTGGCTCATACGGCCTAAACATATCGGGACACACCCGTGTCCCTAACCCGTACAAATTTATTTCTCGATTCAAACCTAAAAGGGTTTTCACACGGCTTGACACATGCCTGTGTTCATGACCCGTGTTCCCCACATAGCCATGACACGCTCATGTCTCAGCCCGTGTACAAAAACCTTGACATTTTGTTTCTTATGTCAGCAACCCTTTAAGGGCACACGGCCATGGTACACACACGTGTACTAGGCCGTGTCCTCCACATGGTTAAGAAACACAGCCATGTCTCCGCCCGTGTGGTTGCTACTGGGCATTCTGTTTTTCCAACTTTTGGTGCAGGGGACACACAGCCTTACCACAGGCCCATGGGGCAAGCTGTGTATCACACACAGTCTAGACACACACCCGTGTGTCTGCCCATGTGGACAAAAACAAGGCTATCTACCAAGCCTTTTTGCCACCCTTACTTGTACCAACCTACACAACGTCAAACATAACCAATCCAAGCACAAACACACATAACCAAAACAGCCACAACCATGAGAATTTTCATCAAATGCATTTAATAATAATCAATATTAGTCAACATTAATGGCCTATACAAAATGAATATCACATCTATATGAGCCAACACTTGTGGCTAAACTAACATGACACTAAAAAAAAGATCAAGTCTCTATACATGCCACACTCAAAACATTTAAACTAGCTATACCAAAAGCTTCAGGTGATAGTGTGAACGATGCCTCTGACGTCCCCTTATTCCCGATGCTAACTTGGCAGCACTATACGAAAATGGAAAAGAGAGGGAGTAAGCATAAAGCTTAATAAGTTGTATATAAATAAGTAGCAACATCAACCATGCATATTTAAACACATAGCATATTATAAATCAACCCAACATTCTTGAGTGATCAAAGGTAAATATCACTACATGCTTATATATCACAAGTATAAGCCAAAGATTACAAAATCATCCCAAAATCATTTTCATAGCTAGAACTTACTCATATCATTCTTACCATTAAGACATCCTAACTAGACTCATATCCTATGAGTTTCAAATAAGAACCTGTACCACTCACAACATGATTATGTCATTCCATATCTTTCTCATAAGCTTTAAAATAACCCGTGAAACCATTCAGAATACTAAAGGATATCCGATAAGCCTTACACAACAGGGTAAATTCTCGATGTCATGTCCCAGACATGGTCTTACACTGCTCACATGTAGAGGCTGATGCTATGTCCCAGACATGGTCTTACACTAGCTCTCATCTCAATGTCGATGCCATGTCCCAGACATGGTCTTACTCTAGCTCTCATAACATTGCCGATGCCATGTTCCAAACATGGTTTTGCACTGGCTCGCATACTGTGGCCGATGCCATGTCCCAGACATGGTCTTACACTGGCTCTCATAATGTGGCCGATGCCATGTCCCAGACATGGTCTTGCACTAGCACACATATCACCCAAATGTAACGGCATGGATATCCAATCTATTCCTAAGTTCAGTCGAGAATTTACCGCATTAAATTTCATCAAGCATTAATCATAAGAATATTCAACATTATTTTGAAAAAAAACAATCATTCGACACATAATAACGATAAAGTTGCCTTACTTACGTACAACTTACCTCGGTATACAAAAAGTGGACGACTAGTTGGATTTAGTCTACTAGCTTGGCCTTCCCCCCGTCTAGGTCCAAATTTTGTATTTCTTGATCTAAAATGATAAAAATTCACTAATTTAATCATCATATTAATCAAAGCATTTCATAATTCATATTTTTGCAAAATGACCATTTTGCCCCTAAATTTTCACGATATTACGATTTTACCCCTAGGCTCGTAAATCGATTTTCATCAAATTTCTACATTAACCAAGCCTAGCCAAAACTAATTTAAGCCTATAGCATCTCACAATATCAATTATTTCACACATTTGCAACCTATTTTATAAACTTCACAAAATAGTCCTCTTATGTGTTTTCATGAAAACCACTTCACAAAAGTTATTTATTTAACAACCATGATTTATTTTTTCTATAAAATTTCAGCAACAAAAATGATTACTCTCATGTCTAAACCCTATACTCTCAACCATTTTGCAAAATATTCCCTCCATTAGTTAAATTAAGCTACAAGGGTCCCAAAAGTACAAAAATTATCAAGAAAAGTCATCAAAATAACTTACTTATGAGAGAACTTAATGGCTAAAAGTTTAAAGCTTTGAAAATCCCTTTCTTGCTGATAATTTCGGTGGAGAAGATGAATGATAAAAGATGAAGACCTTTTTTGTTTTATTTTATCTTATTTCTAGTCAAAATAAGCTACCAACTCCACCAAATTTCGATTTATTTATTCATCTTTGTCCCTATGGTCGGCCACCCCTATTGAAATGGGTTTATTTTCCCTTTAAATACCCCTAATTATGATGCTCTAGTTATTTAACACCATTTTCTAGAAAAACAAAACTTTTGCCCTTTATGCGATTTAGTCCTTTTTCGAAATTAAGTAAGCAATTGCTAAAATTATTTCACCAAAATTTTCATGCACTCATATAATCATGCTATAACACAAAAATAATGTTAAAAATAATTTTTCCAGCCTCAAATTAGTGGTTTCGAAACCACTGTTCCGACTAGGCGCAAAATCGGGTTGTTACAATTCTCCCTCATTAGGGATTTTCGTCCCCAAAAATCTTACCGTTAAAAAGGTTTGGGCATTGCACTCTCATAGTCTCCTTGGGCTCCCATGCGGCCTCTTCAACCCCATGTCATGCCATAGTACCTTCACCAGTGGTATACTTTTACTTCTCAACTGTTTGACCTCTCGGGCCAAGATCCTAACCGGCTCTTCACCATAAGTCATGTCTGGTCGAATCTCAACCTCTGTTGGTGAAAGAACGTGTGAAGGGTCAGAAAGGTAATGGTGCAACATCGACACATGGAAAACATTGTGGATCTTCTCTAACTCAGATGGTAAGGCTAGTCAATAAGCTACCGGTCCAATTCTTTCACTCACCTCATAAGGCCCAATAAAACGTGGACTTAATTTTGCTTTCTTACCAAATCTGAGGACTTCTTCCATTGGGATACTTTCAAAAACACCTTATCACCGACTTGAAACTCAATTTCCTTTCATTTCAAATTCGCATAGGATTTCTGTCTATCCGAAGCGGCTTCCAAATAGTCACGAATTATCTTTAATTTCTCTTCGGCCTCTTTGACTAAGTCAACCCCGTGAATCTGACTTTCTCTAAGTTCAGTCCAATACAAGGGTTGTAACATCCTAAAATATGGCCTAGTCGGAAGGGTCGTTTCGCGACCACAAAATCTGATGTTAAACTAATTTTCTAATGATTATTATGAGGTTTAGAATATGAAAATATGCATGTGCTAAAGTTTCATGAAGAAATTTTATGTGTAAAATGACCAATTGGAAATTAGGGACCAAATTGAATAAATTTCAAAACTTGGATTCTAGAAGAAATTTATATAAAATTACTTTGAAATATTATTTAAAGGTCCTTAAAGAGTAATTTACCCAATTTTTAAGTTTTTTGACAAAAATGGGCATGCATGAAAAATTTGGAAAGGTTAGTAAGGAAGGGCATTTTGGTCATTTGGTTAATTAACGAAATAAAAAGGGAAAATCAAGCAAAAATTCACACATTTTCTTCTCCATGCTGCCAAATTTGAAGGGGTCTCCATAGCTAGGGTTTTCCAACATTTCAAGCTTGATAGTAAGTCAATCATAGCCCCATTTTTAATGTTCTTCGTATTTTTAAGATCCTCGTAACATGTTCTCTCTATTCCTACCCATATTTTAAGCTAGGTTTCATGTTTAGAAATTTACCCATGCATGAAGTGCTTGTTTTTTGGTGATTTATGGAGGAATATGAGAGTTTAGAGGATAGTAAACAACTTTTACTAAGTGGTTTTTCATGGAAGGGGCATAAGGGACCATTTTGTAAAACTTATAAAAATGGGTAGAAAAAATTGATAAATGGAGGAAAATATGGGCTGGTATGAGCTTAAGATACATTCGGCTAGGCTTTGGTAACCAAGGAATTACATACATTACATTATACGAGCCTAGGGACTAATTTGTAAAAATATAAAATGTTAGGGGCTAAATGGTAATTTTGCTCAGGGGTGAAATTTAGACTTGAAAGGAATAGTGTGATGTATTAATAATTTACTGTTGTTTATATATACCCCGAGAGACCAATTTCGGAGGTCGACCGTGGAAAACAAAAGGTTTCAAAGTAACCGAAATTAGAACCCGAAACATCTTCTAGGTAAGTTTGTATAACTTGAATGTAAACTATTTTCAAATACATTAAAATGTATGAGTTATAATATTGATAATCAATGTATGACAATTCATGAAAATTGATGTTATGAGAAAATGTCCTGGTTGAATAAAAAGGATATTTGATGGATATTCCGAAAATATTTTGACGGTAAAAAGGATCTAGCTCGGACGGGTGTTCCTATAGTGATCTAGCCTCTCGAAGAATATATGTGCATTATGGATTTAGCCTAGATGGGTAATCCGATTAATGTTTGAATTTAGCCTGGACTGGTAATTTAGATCCGAACTCCTTAAGAATGTTTGTCGTTACAAGGGATTTAGCCTGGACTAGTAATCCCGACATCACTCCATGAGTTTATACTACAAGGGATTTAGCCTGGACTGGTAATCCAACTATAAGAGTGAGGTTCACAGGAGTACGTGCTTTAAAATGATCACTTGCATGATTTAACGGTAAATGGGATATCCATTGAGATTTTGAGAAAATTCAACAGGATTAAAATGAGAATTAAAAATGGAAATATTTGAATTGATGAGCTCATTAAAGACTAAAGTTATAATGTATTGGTATGAGACTAACTTCATGGTTGAGTGTAAGTGATAGGGGAATCATGCTATGCATGTTTGGCATGAATATCTTTTATAGTTGTATGCTAAATAACCGGTAAGTTTACCTTTCCGTTATCCGGACTTACTAAGCATGTCAATGCTTACCCCCTTTCACTTCTCTTGTTTTACAGAGCTCGCGGACTCGTGAAGATTGAAAGACGATAGGAGCGTTGTCAACACTATCAACTTGTCTTGCCTTGGTATATGGAAACTTTTATTTTGTTAAAATGGCATGTATAGGATTTTTGGGTCATTTTGTTATATGTGTCATTTGGCAAGCCAATGTAAGGGCTTAAATGATATGCTTATTCATTTTGTATATGGCCATGTGATATGGTTCATTTGGATGTAGGTTGTAAACCTACTAATTGTGCATGTTTATGCTTGTATGTTTATTGTGATATGTCATGAATGGACATGAGATATGTGGCCAAATCACTTGGGAATGATTTAGGTCATAATTGGCAATGAGTTATAAAATGAGTCAAGTATGAATGAGTATTGTTGGAATGGTAACCCTAACACAAAAAGGGTAATATTAATACAGGATTGAAAGAGACATGAAAAAACATGCATGATCTTGACTAATGAAGTGTTAAGGGTATTATTATACCATGATAGATGTCCAAGGAACATATTAGTGTGTTTGGATATGTGAGGGTGACAACAGGCTTGGAGAATATCCTCCAAAAATGTCCATACGGGTAGACACACGGGCATGTGTCTTAACCGTGTGTAACACACGGTCAACCCCATGGGCGTGTTGTACTGCCGTGTGTCCCCTGCACCTGAAATTTTTAAGTCAGTATACATGGTAATAAACACAAGGGTAGAGACACGGTCATGTCTCTCAACCGTGTGGAGGGCACAGCCTAGCAGATGGGCGTGTGTCTTGGCTGTGTGCCCCTAAATGGATGATGATGTCATAAATAGAATGTCAAGGTTTTTAGACACGAGCGATGACACGTGCGTGTCTAGGCCGTGTGAAAGACACGGGCTAAGGACACGGGTGTGTGCTCGGCCGTGTGAAAACCCCTATAGGTTTGAAGTGAATAATAAATTCACATAGGGAGCAGACACGGGCGTGTCTAAAGCACACAGGCGTGTGCATTGCCTCCACACGAGCATGTAAGGCTTAAACATGGAACTATTTTTAAAATTTTCTTGAGTTCTCAGTTTAGTCTTGGGCCACTTTTAACGCATGTTTTGGACCTCGTAGGTCCATAATAGGGACAATATGATTAAGTTTTGATTGGTTTTAATCTAAAACGAAATTTTATATCCTGTTTTCTTAGAATGTCCTTGTTTATATTAGATAACACCTCGTATCTTGCCTCGATCTCGGGTACGGGTATGGGTATGGGATGTTACATTTAGTGGTATCAAAGCTACGATTTAGTCGATTCTCAGACTAACGTAGCATGTATCAGATCTATCTATACATGCCATTACACAAGTTATGATAGTGTGACATCTCTTAACCTTTTAATTGTATTTGAATATAGTGAATATCTTCCAATCAAGCCCAAGATGAGTCCAAGGGAGCCGAGAGCCATGCTCCAGCTTCCGTTCAGCGAGCTATTTCTAGTAGTAGTAGAAGGCCTATGTTTGAAGGAAAGGAAGAGGCGAGAGCCGCCTTTTTCAATATGATAGATGAATGGTTCAGGGAATACCTGAGAAACTATCCTAAAATACCACGTCCACCTCCACTCGCTAACTGACCTGATGAAGTACCAGGGGTTGTTGAACCAGTGAAAATTGGTAAGGCCCCAATGGATAAACTTAGGAAATACGGGGCTGAAGAGTTTAGGGCTAAGGTTGAGGATGATGCTGAACGAGCTGAGTTCTGGCTCAGGAATATTGTGCAAGTTTTGGATGAATTGTCATGTACACACGAGGAGTGTTTGAAGTGTATTGTATCTCTTTTGAAAGATACTGCATACCACTAGTGGAAGACTATATCCTCGGTGGCACCAAGAGAGAACATTACATGGGAATTTTTCCAAGCTAAGTTTAAGAAAAAGTATATAAGTCAAAGGTTCTTAGACTCAAAGCGAAAAGAGTTCTTGGAACTCAAACAAGGAAATAAGACTGTGTCAGAATATGAAAGAGAGTTCGTAAGGTTAAGTCAGTATAAGACGGAATGGGTCTAATCAGAGACAGAAATGTGTAAGCACTTCGAGGAAGGCTTAAATGAGGAAATTAAATTGTTGATTGGGATCCTTGAAATACAAGAATTTATTGCTCTAGCCAATCGGGCCAAGATGGTCGAAGAGCTCAATAATGAAAGGAAATAAGCAAAGAGAGAAGCTCGAGTTGTGAGCAAGAGATCCAGCGGCAAGACACACTCATTTCCCACAAAGAAATCGAAAAGTCATCAAGAACGCTCCTCTTCATCTGTAGGATATTCAAGTAGAGCAAGAAGCTCCAAGCGACATAACCCGAAGTCTTCTTCCCCTATGGTAACTAGTTTGGGAAGTGTTGATGATCAAAAGTCGAAGTGTAAAAGCTACAACAAATTTCACTTCAGAGAGTGCTGAATTAAGATTGGTGCATGCTATAGATGTGGGTCTCTTGACAACTTCCTCAGAGACTGTCCGGAGTGAACTGATAAAGAGGTTGAGTTAGCCCCACCGTCGAATGCTCCTATTTCTCGAGGTAGACCCCCGAGACATACCGGAATGCAAGTGATAGTCGAAATGTTGCTAAAGATGCTACTGCAAAATTAGAGGCTCGAGTCCCAGCGAGAACTTATGCTATACGCGCCAGAGAGAAAGCCTTAGCTTCTGATGTCATTACGGGTACATTTTCTCTTCATAATGTCCATGTTATTGCCTTGATTGATCAAGGACCGACCCATTCATACATTTGCATGAAATTGGTTTCCAGCATGAATATGTTTTTGAAACCTAAAAAATTTGTGATTAAGGTATCAAACCCTCTAAGCAAGTTTGTTTTAGTCGATAAAGTTTGTAACAATTGTCCCCTAACTATTCAAGGTCATCATTTTCTAGCTAACCTTATGCTTTTACCCTTCGATGAGTTTGATGTAATACTTGGAATGGATTGGTTGGCTGTTCATGATGTGATTGTAAATTGTGGTAGCAAGTATATTGAATTGAAATGTTTAGATTGCGAAATTCTCTGAGTTGATTCAAGTGAGTTGGATACTCCGCTGGTCATAATTACCTCAATGATGGCTCAAAGGTATTTGAGAAAAAGGTACAAAGCTTACCTTTCTTTTGTACTGAATTCTAAAGAATCTGAGTTGAGGATGGAGTCGATACCGATAGTATGTGAGTATCCAGATGTGTTTTCGAAAGAATTGCCCGGATTACCTCCTGTTAGGGAGGTAGAGTTTGGTATCGAGCTAACGTCTAGAGCAGCGCCTATTTCTATTGCCCCGTATAGGATGGCACCGACTGAGCTGAAAGAACTAAAGGCACAGTTGCAAGAACTGACAGATAAAGGTTTTGTAAGACCAAGCTTTTCGCCTTAGGGTGCTCCCATATTATTTGTAAAGAAGAAAGATGGTTCGATGAGGTTATGTATAGACTACCGACAACTTAACAAGGTAACCATCAAGAATAAATATCCTTTGCTAAGGATCGATGACTTGTTTGATCAATTGAGGGGAGCCACCGTGTTTTCAAAGATAGATCTGAGGTCCAGCTACTACTAATTGTAGTTAAAGAGTCGGAAGTACCTAAAACTGCTTTCAGAATGAGGTATGGCCATTACGAATTTCTTGTAATACCTTTCGGATCAATGAATGCTTCGGCTATGTTTATGGATTCGATGAATAGGATATTTCAACCATACTTAGACAAGTTGTGGTTGTATTTATTGATGATATCCTGATTTATTCTAAGGATGAAGTTGAACATGTGGGACATCTGAGAACTATTTTACAAACTTTACGGGACAAGTAGATGTATGCTAAATTTAGCAAGAGCGAGTTTTGGCTCCGAGAGGTAGGATTCTTAGGTCACATTGTTTCGGGTGAAGGCATCCGAGTTGATTCAAGTAAGATATCTGCTATTGTTAAATAGAAACCGTCGAAGAATGTAACTGAGGTTAGAAGCTTTTTGGGCTTAGCCAAGTATTATCGACGCTTTGTGAAAGGATTTTCGATGATTGCAACTCCTTTGATGAGGTTACTGAAAAAAATGTCAAGTTTGAATAGTCAGAAAAGTGTTAGTAAAGTTTTGAGAAATTAAAGACATTGCTGACTGAAGCTCCAGTGTTAGTACAACTCGAACTAGGAAAAGAATTCGTAGTCTATAGTGATGCATCCTTAAATAAACTGGGTTGCGTGCTTATGCAAGAGGGCAAACTGATAGCCTATGCTTCCAAATAATTAAATTTATTCGAAAAGAATTATCTAACACATGGCTTGGAGATTGCCGCCATCATCTTTGCCTTAAAAATTTGGAGACACCATTTGTATGTTGAGACTTGTCATATATTCATTGATCACAAGAGCTTGAAGTACTTGATGGCTCAAAGGGAATTGAATCTGTGATAATAGAGATGGTTAGAACTGATTAAAGATTATGAGCTGATAATTGATTATCACTTGGGAAAGGCGAATGTGGTCGCCGATGCACTGAGTAGAAAATCCTTATTTGCTTTGAGAGCTTTGAACACACAGTTGACGTTGTCTGAAGATGGTTCGGTCTTGGTAGAGTTAAGGGCTAGGCCGACATTTCTTTAGAAAATTTGTGATGCCCAGGTTAATGATAATAACCTATAAGCTAAGAGAGCTCAATGCGAGTCAGACATTGAATCAGATTTTTAGATCAGTCTCGATGCTTGTCTGATGTTCAGAGACAGAGTATGTGTACCGAAAGATGATGAGCTTATCTGGAAAATTCTGCAAGAGGCACATTATATTCATTTGTCTATTCATCCAGGAAGTACCAAGATGTACAATGATTTAAAGAAAATGTACTGGTGGAATGGCATGAAAAGAGACATCTCTGAATTTGTATCGAGATGTTTGATATGTCAACAAGTCAAGGTTAAACACCAAGTACCATCAGGTCTGTTACAGCCTGTGATGGTTCACAAATGGAAATGGGACAGCATTATAATGGATTTCTAACAGGATTGCCGTTAACCCCAAAAAAGAAAGATGTTATTTAGGTTATAGTTGATAGACTAACGAATTCGGCTCACTTTATCCCAGTACAGACAGATTATTCTCTTGATAGTTTGGTCAACTTGTACATATCCGAAATTGTGAGATTACACAGGATACCGTTGTCAATTACCTCGGACAGAGATCTAAGATTCACTTTGAGATTTTGGAAGAAACTACAAGAGGCTTTGGGTAAAAGGTTGAGCTTTAGCACGGCTTTCCACCCGCAGACTGACGGTCAGTCTGAGCGGACGATTTTGATTCTTGAGAACATGTTACAGTGTTGTGTTCTTGAGTTTTAGGTTAACTGGGAAAAGTACTTGCCATTGGTGGAATTTTCCTACAATAATAGTTTCCAGACGAGTTTGAAAATGGCACCTTATAAGGCCTTGTATGGCAAAAAGTGTCGAACTCCCTTGTATTGGACAAAACTCAAAGAACATCAGATTCACGGAGTTGACCTAATCAAAAAAACGGAAGAAAATGTTAAGGTGATACGTGATTGCTTGAAAGTGGCATCTGATAGGCAAAAGTTGGAGATAAAGTGTTCTTGAAAGTGTCCCCATAGAAGGAGGTATTAAGATTCGATCGAAAAGGCAAACTGAGTCCAAGATTTATCGGACCTTGTGAGGTTACTAAGAAAATTGGACCATTAGCCTACTGTTTAGCACTGCCAACCGAATTGTAAAAGATTCATGATGTGTTTCATGTATCCATGTTACGAAGATATAGATCAGACCCCTCCCACGTGATTTCACCGATAGAGGTTAAGATTAGACTAGATATGACCTATGGTGAAGAACCGGTCAAGATTTTAGCTCGAGAAGTTAAACAATTGTGAAACAAGAATATTGCCTTAGTAAAAGAATTATTACATAGACATGGAGTGGAATATGCTACATGAGAACCCGAAGAAACCATGAGAAGTCAATATTCGAACTTGTTTACTGGTAAGACTTTCGAGGACGAAAGTTTCTAAGGGGGGAGAATTGTAACATCCTAAAATAGGGCCTAGTCAGAAGAGTGGTTTCGGGACCACAAAATCCGACGTTAAAGTATTTGTCTAGTGATTATTATGAGTTCTAGAATATGAAAATATGCATGTCCTAAAGTTTCATGAAGAAATTCTATGTGTAAAGTGGCCAATTGGAAATTAGGGACCAAATTAAATAAATTGCAAAACTTGGATTCTAGAAGCAATTTGAATGAAATTTCTTTGAAATATTAATGAGAGGTCCTTAAAGAGTAATTTGCCCAATTTCTAAGTTTTTGGACAAAAATGGGCATGCATGGAAAATTTGGAAAGGTTAGTCAGGAAGGGCATTTTGGTCATTTGGTTAATTAACGAAATAAAAAGGGAAAATCAAGCAAAAATTCAGCTTGATAATAAGTCAATCCTAGCCCCATTTGTAATGCTCTTCATATTTTTTAGATCCTCGTAACATATTCTCTCTATTCCTACCCATATTTCAAGCTAGGTTTCATGTTTAGAAATTTACCCATGCATGAGGTGCTTGTGTTTTTATGATTTATGAAGGAATATAAGAGTTTAGAGGATAGTAAACATTTTTTTACTAAGTGGTTTTTCATGGAAATGGCTTAAGGGACCATTTTGTAAAACTTATAAAAATGGGTAGAAAAAAATGAGAAATAGAGAAAAATATGGCTGGTATGAGCTTGAGATACATTCGGCTAGGCTTGGGTAACCAAGGAATTACATGTATTTCATTTTACGAGCCTAGGGACTAATTCGTAAAAATATGAAATGTTAGGGCTAGATGGTCATTTTGCCCGGGGGTGAAATTTAGACTTGAAAGGAATAGTGTGATGTATTAATAATTTATTGTTGCTTATATAGACCCCGAGAGACCAATTTCGAAGGTCGACCGTGGAAAACAAAAGGTTTTAGAGTAACCGAAATCAGAACCTGAAACATCTTCCAGGTAAGTTCGTATAACTCGAATGTAAACTATTTTCAAATACATTAAAATGTATGAGTTATAATATTGATAATCAATGTCTGATAATTCATGAAAATTGATGTTATGAGAAAATGTCACGGTTGAATGAAAAGGATATATGATGGATATTCTGAAAATGATTTGACGGTAAAAAGGATCTAGCCCAGACGGGTGTTCCTATAGTGATCTAGCCTCCTGAAGAATATATGTGCATTATGGATTTAGCCCGAATGGGTAATCCAATTAAGGTCTGAATTTAGCCTTGACTGGTAATTTAGATTCGAACTCTTTAAGAGTGTTTCTCGTTACAAGGGATTTAGCCTGGACTAGTAATCCCGACATCACTCCATGAGTTTATACTACAGGGGATTTAGCCTGGACTGGTAACCCAACTATAAGAGCGAGGTTCACGGGAGTACGTGCTTTAAAATGATCACTTGCATGATTTAACGGTAAATGGGATATCCATCGAGATTCCCAGAAAATTCAACGGGATTAAAATGAGAATTAAAAATGGAAATATTTGAATTGATGAGCTCATGAAAGACTAAAGTTATAATGTATTGGTATGAGACTAACTTGATGGTTGAGTGTATATGATAGGGGAATCATGTTATGCATGTTTGGCATGAATATCTTTTATCGTTGTATGCTAAATAATCGGTAAGTTTACCTTCCTCTTATCCGGACTTACTAAGCATGTCAATGCTTACCCCCTTTCACTTCTCTTATTTTACAGAGCTCGCGGACTCGTGAAGATTGGAAGATGATAGGAGCGTTGTCAACACTCTCAACTTGTCTTGCCTTGGTATATAGAAACTTCTATTTTCTTAAAATGGCATGCATAGGATTTTTAGGTCATTTTGTTATATGTGTCATTTGGCAAGCCAATGTACGGGCTTGAATGATATGCTTATTCATTTTGTATATGGCCATGTGATATGGTTCGTTTGGATGTAGGTTGTAAACCTACTAATTTTGCGTGTTTATGCTTGTATGTTTATTGTGATATATCATGAATGGACATGAGATATGTGGCCAAATCACTTGGGAATGATTTAGGTCATAATTGGAAATGAGTTATAAAATGATTCAAGTATGAATGAGTATTGTTGGAATGGTAACCCTAACACAAAAAGGGTAATATTAATACAGGACTGAAAGAGACATGAAGCAACAAGCATGATCTTGACTAAGGAGGTGTTAAAGGTATTATTATACCATGATAGATGTCTGAGGAACATATTAGTGTGTTTGGACGTGTCAGGGTGAAAAGAGGCTTGGAGAATATCCTCCAAAAAGGTCCACGCGGGTAGACACACAAGCATGTGTCTAGACCGTGTGTGACACACGATCAGCCCCATGGGCGTGTTGTACGGCCGTGTGTCCCCTGCACCTAAAATTTTTAAGTGAGTATGCATGGTAGTAAACACACGGTAGAGACACGGCCGTGTGTCTCAACCGTGTGGAGGGTACAGCCTAGCACATGGGCGTGTGTCTTGGCCGTGTGCCTTTAAATGGATGATGATGTCATAAACAGAATGTCGAGGTTTTTAGACATGAGCGATGACACGTGCGTGTCTACGCCGTGTGAAGGACACGGGCTAGGGATACGGGCGTGTGCTCGGCCATGTGAAAACCCCTGTAGATTCGAAGTGAATAATAAATTCAAACGGGTAAAGGAAACGGGTGTTTCCAAAGCAGACCAGCGTGTGCATTCTCTCCACACTGGCGTGTGAGGCTCAAACATGGAACTTTTTCTGAAATTTTGTTGAGTTCTCGGTTTAGTCCCGGACCACTTTTAATGCATGTTTTGGACTTCGTAGGTCCATAATAGGGACAATATGATTAAGTTTTGATTGGTTTTAATCTAGAACAAAATTTTATATCCTGTTTTCCCAAAATGTCCTTGTTTATGTTCGGTAACGCCTCGTATCTTGTCCCGATCTCGGGTACGGGTAAGGGGTGTTACAAGGGTGTTAGGCACTTACTTAAATGCAAAGCCTCATAAAGCGCCATTTTCAAACTCGACTGATAGCTATTGTTGTAGGCATACTCTACCAGCAGTAAATACTTTTCCCAATTGCCTTGGAATTCAAGAACACAACACCGTAACATGTCTTCAAGAATCCAAATTACTCTTTCTGACTGGCCGTCAGTTTGCGGATGGAAAGCCGTGCTAAAATTCAACTTTGTCCCTAAAGCTTCTTGTAACTTTTTCCAAAACCGCGAAATAAACCTCGGATCTCTATCTAAAATAATCGACAAGGTCACTCTATGAAGTCTCACAATTTCAGAACATACAACTTGGCTAGCTTATCAAGTGAGTAGTCGGTATGTACCGAAACAAAGTGAGCTGATTTCGTTAATCGGTCAACTATGACCCAAACAGCATCTTTTTTTGTGGGTGACAACAGCAATCCCATCACAAAATCCATTGTAATTCGATCCCATTTCCACTCGGGGACCATCCCAAGCTAAAGTAAACCTGAAGGTACCTAGTGCTCGACTTTCACTTGCTGACAAATTAAACACTTAGAGACAAACTCTAAAATGTCTCTCTTCATTCCCGACCACCAATACATTTTCTTCAAGGCATTGTACATTTTCACACTACCCGGATGGATAGACATACAAATGCTATGTGCCTCATGCAAAATTGTCCAAATAATCTCATCGTCTTTGGGTACACAAATTCTATCTCGAAACATTAAACAGCCATCTGAACCAATCCAAAAATCTGATTCTATACCCATCTCGCACTGAGTTATCTTAGCTTGGAATTCTTTATTATCTTTTTGAGCTTCACAGATCTCTTTCAAAAAACATTGGTCTAGCTCTCAACTCTTCTAGAATTGAACCATCCTCGATTACAGACAACTGAGTGATCATAGACCTCAAGGCAAACAATGACTTCCTACTCAAAGCATCGGCGACCACGTTCGCCTTCCCTGAGTGATAGTCGATCACCAGCTCGTAATCTTTTATGAGTTCTAACCATCTCCATTAGCGAACGTTCAATTCCTTTTGAGTCATAAAATACTTTAGACTTTTATGGTCGGTGAATACTCGGCATCTCTCGCCAAACAAGTGGTGTCTCTCTTTAGTACGAACACTATGGCTGTTAGCTCTAAGTCGTGTGTCAGATAATTTTTCTCATACAGCATCAGTTGTCTCGAGGCATATACTATTACCTTGCCATCTTGCATGAGCACACATCCTAATCCATTCAAGGATGCATCGCTATACACTAAAAATTCTTTTCCCGGTTCTGGTTGCACTAAAATTGAGGCTTCAATCAACGCCTTAAGCTTCTCGAAACTCTGGTGGCATTTTTCTGTCCAATCGAACTTGATATCTTTCTGAAGCAACTTCGTCATCAAAGTACCAATCATGAAGAATCCTTTAACGCATCGTCTATAGTAACCCGCTAAGCCTAGAAAGCTTCTAATCTTTGATACATTCTTCAGCGGTTTCCACTCAACAATAGCCCAGATCTTACTCGGGTCAACTCTAATTCCCTCACCCGACACGATGTGTCCTAAGAATCTGACCTCTCGGAGCCAAAACTCACTTTTTCTAAACTTGGCATACAATTTTTTATCTCTTAAAGTCTGCAAAACAGTTCTCAAATGCTCCGCATGATCACTCTCATCATGAGAATAAATTAATATATCATTAATAAAAACCACAACAAATTTATCCAAGTATGGCCGGAAAATATGGTTCATTAAATCCATAAACACTACAGGTGCATTCGTTAAGCCAAAGGGCATGACAAGGAACTCATAATGTCCATACCTCATTCAAAACACAATTTTTGGCACATCCTGTTCCTGAACTCTCAACTGGTAATAATCGGAACTCAGGTCTATCTTACAAAACAATGTGGCTCCCTTTAATTGATCAAAAAAATCATCGATCCTTGGCAAGGGATATTTGCTCTTCACTGTCACCTTGTTAAGTTGTCTATAGTCTATACATAACCTTATCGACCTGTCTTTCTTTTTCACAAAAAGTACCGGAGTACCCCACGAAGAATAGCTCGGTCTCACAAAACCCTTATTTGTTAACTCTTGTAGCTGAGCCTTCAGCTCTTTTAACTCCAACGATGTCACCCTATACGGTGCAATTGATATAGGCGCAGTACCAGGGACTAACTCGATGCCAAACTCGACTTCCCTAGTTGGAAGCAATCCGAGCAACTCTTCTGGAAACACATCCGTAAACTCACATACCACTAGCACTAACTCAATCTTTACCTCTGGCACTTGGGTATTCAACACAAATGCGAGATAAGACTCATACCTTTTTCTCATGTATTTCACTACAGTCATAGAAGAAATCAATACAGGTAATCTATCCGGTTCACCTAATTCAACCTGAATAATATCCTTATTTTCACATTTTACCTCAATAAACTTACTACCATAGTTTACTAACACGTTATGAATAGTCAACCAATCCATGCCAAGAATTAGGTCAAATTCATCAAACGGTAGTAGCATGAGATTAGCCGGAACACAATGACCTCTAACCATCAAATGACAGTTTCTACACACCTTGTCAACTAACACATGCTTGCCTAATGGGTTTGACACTTTTACCACAAATTCTATAGGCTCGACAGGCATATTCATGCTAGACACCAGTTTCACACAAGTATACGAATGGGTAGACCCCGAATCAATCAATACAACAACAAAAATATCGTGAAGAGAAAAAGTATCCGTAATCACATCAGGTGACGATGCCTCTTTGCAAGCGCGCATGGCATAAGTCCTTGCAAGCGCTCTACCCTCGGACCTCACAACGGAATCTCTAGGCGCACCTATACTATTAGCCCCTCTTACCCGGTTCTTCTGTGGTCTACCTCTCGAAGGAGATTTACTCACTATCACATCTTACTTTTCGTCTTTCTCACCTATTTCAGGACAGTTTCGAATGAAATGGTCTAACGACCCACATTTGAAACAGCCTCTTTCATTCCCTCGACACTCACCAAAATGATGCCTACCGCACTATGAACATTCTGGTCTGTTCAATCGAGCACTACCAACACTCGCGATAGAAGTGGTTTGAGCTTTAGATGCCGTGTACTGCTTATTCTTATTTCTACTTGAGTATCCCATGAAAGCATTTGATCGAGTAGTGAACTCTCTCGATATCTTAGATGAAGACTGATGTGATTTCCCCGTCTATCTTTTTCTTGAGTCACCAGACTCAATATCAGCTTTTCTCTTTTCTTTGGTCAATTCTTCTGCCTTGCAAGCTCTTTCAACCAGCATCACAAACTCCCTTAAATCTAAGATGCCAACTAATAATCGGATGTCTTTGTTCAATCCATCCTCAAATCTCTTGCACATGATGGCTTTAGTAGATATGCACTTTTCAGCGTATTTGCTAGGCCTTACGAACTCACGCTCATATTATATTACTGTCATTCGGCCTTGCTTCAATTCTAGAAATTCCTTCCTCTTTTGATCTATAAACCTCTGACTAATATACTTCTTTCGAAATTCCTCTTGGAAGAACTCCCATATAATCCTTTCCCTTGGTACAACTGACACAAGGGTGTTCCACCACTGGTAGGCCGAGTCTCGTAGGAGTTAGACAACACATTTCATGCACTCCTCAGGTGTGCAAGACAACTCATCGAATACCCTAATGGTATTTTCTAGCCAGAAATCCACCCTCTCTAGGTCATCATCTATATTCGCTCTAAATTTCTCAGCCTCTTGCTTCCTAATTCTATCAACCAGAGGTTTCTCCCTTCTTAACATTTCTACCCATTAAGGCACTATGGGGTAAGGGTGAGGGATTGGAGGGGGTGGAGGAGCTGGGGCATTCAGATTTGCACGAATAAACTCTAAATACCAGGCATCCATCATATGAAGGTAAGCTTCTCTAGCCTCTCCGCCCTGACTCATTGCCACGGGCCTGCTCTCTACTGGTGCGGTCCTTTTAGCGGTAGCCGGTGCATTACTCTCTACATCGTCTGTCATTGCTCCGTCAAGATCCATTTACTATATGAAAACACAATTTAAATTCGTCAGGAGTCGTCAGACTATCAAAATGTATTTATGGCATGTATAACTAGACTCGTACTCATGCTAGGTTAGTTCGAGAATCAACTAGACCATAACTCTGACACAACTAAATGTAACACCCCTTACTCGTATCCGACGCCAGAATAGAGTACGAGGTGCTACCCATCTCAACACATGCAAACATACATTTCCTAGTTATAAAATTTTCTCCAATTTAAACTTTTCACAATACCTTAATGTCCCTATTATGGGCCTACGAGGCCATCAACACACTTTGGAATTGATTTGGGACTAATCTACGCACTCTAGAAAACTTTGTAAAATTTTAAGCAGACAGGGGCACACACCTGTGTGGAAGGGCGGCATGTCCGTGTGTCTTCTTAACATGTCCATGTTGAAAGCCTATGTGGCTCACACGGCCTAAACGAGGGTGTCCATAGCCCGTACGAATTTATTTCTCGATTTTAACCTACAGGGTTTTTACACAGCTTGGCACACGTCTGTGTCCATGACTCGTATCCCCCACACAGCCATGACACGCTCATGTCTCAGCCCGTGTACAAAAACCTTGACATTCTGCTTCTAACGTCAGCAACCCTTTAAGGGCATACGGCCATGGTACATGCCCGTGTACTGGGCCGTATCCTCCACACAGTTAAGAAACACAGCCGTGTCTCCGCCCGTGTGGTTGCTACTGGGCATTCTGTTTTGCCAACTTTAGGTGCAGGGATACATGACCTTACCACACGCCCATGGGTCAAGCCATGTGTCACACATGGTCTAGACACATGCCCGTGTGTCTACCCGTGTGGATAAAAACAAGGCTATCTACCAAGCCTTTTTGTCACCCTTACTTGCACCAACCTACACAACGTCAAACATAACCAATCCAAGCACAAACACACATAACCAAAATAGCCACAACCATGAGAATTTTTATCAAATGCATTTAATAATAATCAATATTAGCCAACATTAATGGCCTATACAAAATGAATATCATATCCAAATGAGCCAACACTTGTGGCTAAACTAACATGACACTAAACAAAAGATCAAGTCCCTATACATGCCACACTCAAAACATTTAAACTAGTTATACCAAAAGCTTCAGGTGATAGTGTGATCGATGCCTTCGACGTCTCTTGACTCCCGATGCTAACTTGGCTGCACTATACGAAAATGGAAAAGAGAGGAAGTAAGAATAAAGCTTTTTAAGTTGCATATAAATAAGTAGCAACATCAACCATGCATATTTAAACACATAGCATATTATAAATCAACACAACATTCTTGAGTGAACAAAGGTAAATATCACTACATGCTTATATATCACAAGTATAAGCCAAAGATTACAAAATCATCCCAAAATCATTTTCATAGCTAGAACTTCCTCAAGTCATTCTTACCATTAAGGCATCCTAACTAGACTCATATCTCATGAGTTTCGAATAAGAACCTGTACCATTCACAACATGATTATATCATTCCATATATTTATCATAAGCTTTAAAGTAACCCGTGAAACCAATTTGAATACTAAAAGATATTTGATAAGCCTCACACAATAGGGTAAATAGCCGATGCCATGTCCTAGACATGGTCTTCCTATAACATCCCGAAATAGGGCCTCGTCAAAATAGTGGTTCCAAGACCACAAATCTGACATCAAAATATTTATGCTATGATTATTATGAGGTCTAGAATATGAGAATATTCATGTGTTAAAGTTTCATGAAGGAATTCTTTGAGTAAGGCGTCCAATTGAAAATTAAGGGACAAATTGAATAAATTTCAAAACTTGGATTATATAATCAATTTGTATGAAATTTCTTTAGATTATAAATGAGAAGGTCTTGGAGATCAATTTTCCCAATTTCTATGTTTTTGGACAAATATGGGCTTATATGGATGAAATCTTAAAGAAAGGGCTTAAGGGTATTTTGGTTATTTGGCATTTTAATGAAATAAAATGGGAAAAATAAGTCAAAAATCAGCTCATTCTCTTCTTTTTGCTACTGAAACTTTAGGGTTCTCTATCCCCGAGGAATAAATTCAAGAGGTCGATCGAGGAAAACGAAAGGTTTCGAAATAATCGAAACACGATACCGAGACGAATACCAAGTAAGTTCAAATAACTTAAAGTAAACTCCTAATATGCCTAAATGCATGATTTAAGAATGTATGATAATTGCATTTGAGGATGGCATGAAAATACATGAAATGCATACTTAACAATGACATGTTGAAAAATGTCCCGGTTGAGGTTGGAAAGGAAGTTCGATGGATGAACCATGTTGCA
Organism: Gossypium longicalyx; assembly: GCA_025698465.1. Taxonomy (NCBI): domain Eukaryota; kingdom Viridiplantae; phylum Streptophyta; class Magnoliopsida; order Malvales; family Malvaceae; genus Gossypium; species Gossypium longicalyx. The sequence continues at coordinate 83,285,005 of CM046997.1, forward strand.
TGTGATTTTGAGATCCTGCATGTGTTACAGAAAGGATTTAGCCCGAACGGGTAATCCGTTGATCTGAAATATAAAAAGGATCTAGCCCAGACGGGTGTTCCTTAAGTGATCTAGCCTCCCAAAGAATATTTGAACATTATGGATTTAGCCCGAACGGGTAATCTGATTAGGGTCTGAATTTAGCTTGGACTAGTAATTCAGATCCGAACTCAGTAAGGGTATTTGTCGCTAAAAGGGATTTAGCCTGGACTGGTAATCCCGCCGTAAAATGTGAGGTTCGTGGGAGTGCATACCTGAAGTGATCATTTTTATGAATTGATGGTTATTGGATAATCCATCGAGATTTCTTAAAAACTTAATGGGATTAATATGAGATATATGTTCAAAAGGAAATATTGAATGATGAGCTCATTTAAGACAAATTACATGGTACATTATTATTGTGACTAACTTATTGATTGAGTGCATGTGATAGGGATACCATTTTCATGATTGTTGATTCTATTGCCTAATATGGTTTTATGCTAAATAACTGGTAAGTTTACTTCCCAGTTATTCAGGCTTACTAAGCATGTAAGTGCTTACCCCTCTCTTTTCCCTGTCTTACAGAGCTCGAGGACTCGCAAAGATTAGAAGACGGTTGGAGAGTCAACACACTATCAACTAGTCCAGCTTTGGTATATAGACACTTTTGTTTTGTTCAATTGCATGTATAGGACTTTTGAGTATTTTGTTACATGTGTCATTTGATTTTCCAAGATGAAGGCATGTAAAGATATACATATCTTTTTGTATATGGCCATGGGAATTGGCTCATTTTGAAGTAGGCTATGACCTACAAATATATGCATGTTTATGTTCATATGTGATGGCTTGGTTATAATTAGCAATGAGTTATAAGAATAAGTCAATCTTGAATGTGTCAAGGAGATATGGAAACCCTTAATACAAAAAAAGAATTAACCTAGCATGTATAAAACCGATGATATTAGGTTTTCATGCAATAAGGTTTATCAAGGTTTTATATAAATGTATAATTTGGCCTTATCATGTATTAAAGTAACCTATAAGTGTGATTGGTTGATAGAGGCTGACCAAAGGCTTGGAAAATGGCCTAACAAGGTCCACACGAGTAGACACACGGGTGTATCTGTGTGTAGGCCGTGTGTGACACACGGCTCGCCCCCATGGGCATGTGGTATGGTCGTGCGTTCCCTGCACTTAAAATTTTAAGTCAGTATAGTGCACGGGCTAGACACACGGGTGTGTGTCTTGGCCGCGTACCCCTAAATGCATCCTGACATCATAAATAAAGAGTTACATGGGCTGAGGGCATGGTCGTGTCCCAAGCCACACGGGCGTCTGTGATCACACGGCCCCATCCACATGGGCGTGTGACTCTCTAAGGTAAGAAAATTTTATTAAGTTTCCCAAAGCCTATCAAACGTTTTCAATTTTGTCCCAAACCACCCCGACGTATGTTTTAGGCCTCGAAGGCCTGTATAAGGGACGGTATGTATATGTTTGAAAAGTTTTAATTTTGGGCAAAATTTGGTGAGCCTTATTTTAATGTCGTGAAAGTTTAAACCCGGTAACGCCTCGAACCCTATCCCGACGTTAGGTACTGGTGAGGGGTGTTACATTTAGTGGTATCAGAGCTACAGTTTAGTAGGTTCTAGGACTACCGTAGAGAGTATTGAGGTTCGCTATACATGCCATTATATGAACGTTGAGAGTGTGATATCTTCTAACTGTTTGAATTGTTTTTGAATATAGTAAATGTCTTCCAATCAAGCATAAGATGAGTCCGAGGGAGCCGAAAGTCATGCTCCAGCTTTCGTACGACGAGCTGTATCTAGTAGTAGTAGAAGGTTTGTGTCTGAAGGCCGGAAAGAGGCCTGAGCTGCTTTCTTTAACATGATGGATGAATGGTTTAGGGATTATCTGAGGAATCACCCCAACATACCACGACCTCCCCCGCCCCCTAACCAACCTGATGAAGATTTGCCACGAGGTATGGCACCGGTAAGAATTGGTAAGGCCCCTATAGATAAGCTTAGAAAGTATGGGGTTGAGGAATTTAGAGCTAAAATCGAGGATGATACTGAAAGAGTTGAGTTATGGCTTGAGAATACTACACGGGTACTAGATGAATTTTCGTGCACACTCGAGGAGTGCTTAAAGTGTGATGTGTCTCTCCTGAAAGATACTACATACCATTGGTGGAAGATCGTATCTTCGGTAATGTTAAAGGAAAATATCACTTGGGAATTTTTCCAAGCAGAGTTTAGGAAGAAATACATCATTCAAAGGTTCTTAGACTTTAAACGAAAGGAGTTCCTGGAGCTCAAACAAGGGAATAAGACTGTGGCAAAATATGAAAGGGAGTTTGTAAGGCTAAGTCAGTATGCAACTGAATGGGTTCAAACTGAGTTAGAAATGTGTAAACGCTTCGAGGAAGGTCTGAATGAGGAAATCAAGTTGTTGATTAGGATTCTTGAAATATGGGAGTTTTCTGCATTAGCTGATTGGACCAAGAAGGTCGAGGAGCTCAATAATGAAAGAAAATAAGCGAAGAGAGAGGCTCGAGTTTCGAGTAAGAGATCCAGTGGTAAGACACTCCCATTTCCCACAAAGAAATCAAGGAGCCAACATGAACGCTCCACTTCATCAGTAGGATATTTGGGTAAAGCGAGAGGCTCCAAACGATGAAATCAGAAGTCTTCCTCCCCGATGGTGACTAGTGTGGGTAGTGTAGATGACCAAAAGTCGAAGTGTAAGAGCTGTAACAAATTTCACTTCGGAGAGTGCCGAATGAAGAGTGGTGCATGCTTCAGATATGGTTCTCTTGACCACTTTCTCAAGGATTGCCTACAGTGAATTGAAAAAGAAGTGGAAGTAGCACCAAAGTCAAGTGCTCTTACTGCATGAGGTAAACCTCCGAGGTATCCTGTAAGTGCTAGTGGCAGCCAAGTTGCGGCCAAAGACACTGCAAAATCAGAGGCTCGAGCCCTGAAAAGAACGTATGCAATACGCGCTCAAAAGGAAGCCTCTGTTCCTGATGTCATCACGGGTATTTTTTCTCTTTTTAATACATGTGTTATTGCCTTAATTGATCCAAGGTTGACGCATTCATACATTTGCATAAGATTGGTGTCTAGTATGAACATACCCATTGAACCTACGAAATTTATCATTAGAGTGTCGAACCTACTAGGCAAATCAGTCCTGGTTGATAAAGTCTGTAAGAATTGCCCTTTGACGATTCAAAGTCATTGCTTTCTAGCTAACCTTATGTTGTTACCATTTGATGATTTTGATGTAATACTTGGTATGGATTGGTTAGCCCTGCACGATGTAATTGTGAACTGTGGTAGTAAGTATGTAGAATTGAAATGCCCAGATAGTAAGATTCTACGGGTTGATTCAAGAGAATTGAGTATGCCGCCGGTTGTAGTCACAGCGATGGTTGCTCAGAGATATATGATAAAAGGGTACGAAGCCTACCTTTCTTTTGTATTGAACACTAAATAAATAGAGTTAAAGATTGAGTCTGTGCCAATAGTATGTGAATATCCAGACGTATTCCCAAAAGAATTACCCGGATTACCTCCTAAAAGAGAGATAGAGTTTGGTATTGAATTGGTGTAGGAACTGCTCCTATTTTTATTGCTCCGTATAGGATAGCACCAACCGAGCTGAAAGAATTAAAAGCACAGTTGCAAGAGCTGATGGATAAAGGTTTTGCAAGGCTAAGCTTTTCACCTTAGGGTGCCCCTGTATTGTTTCTAAAGAAGAAAGATGGTTCGATGAGGCTATGTATAGATTATCAACAACTAAACAAAGTGACTAGAAATAATAAGTACCCTTTGCCAAGGATCGATGATTTGTTCGACCGGTTGAGAGGAGCCACCGTATTTTCTAAGATAGATCTGAGGTCCGGCTATTATCAGCTGCGAGTTAAAGAATCGAATGTACCTAAGATAGCTTTCAGAACGAGGTACGGTCATTATGAATTTCTTGTCATGCCGTTTGGGTTAACGAATGCACCGGCCGTATTCATGGACCTAATGAATAAGATCTTTCGGCCATAGTTGGATAAGTTTGTTGTTGTGTTCATTGACGACATCTTGATTTATTCCAAAGATGAGACAGAGCATGCGAAGCACCTGAGAACTGTGTTGCAGACCGTACGGGAAAAACAACTATATGCTAAGTTTTACAAGAGTGAGTTTTCGCTCCAGGAAGTTGGGTTTTTGGGTCATATTGTTTGGGTAAAGGCATCTGAGTGGATTCAAGTAAGATCTCTGCTATTGTTGAATGGAAACCGCCTAAGAATGTAACCGAGGTTAGAAGCTTTTTGGCCTTAACCAGTTACTACCAAAGATTTGTGAAAGGATTCTTCATGATAGCGACTCCAATGACGAGGTTGCTATAGAAAGACATTAAGTTTGAATGGACGAAAAGTGTCAGTAAAGTTTCGAGAAGTTAAAGACATTGCTGACTAAAGCTTATGTTTTAGTATTGCCTGAGCTGGGAAAAGAGTTTGTGGTCTACAGTGATGCATCCTTAAACGAACTGGGTTGTGTACTTATGCAAGATGGCAAGGTGATAGCCTATATTTCACGGCAGTTGAAGCCACACGAGAAGAACTATCCGACACATGACTTAGAGCTCGCCGCCATTGTCTTTTCCTTGAAAATCTTGAGGCATTATTTATATGGTGAGACTTGTCGTGTATTTACCGATCACCAGAGTTTGAAGTATTTGATGACTCAAAAAGAATTGAATCCGAGACAGCGGAGGTGGTTAGAATTAATTAAAGATTATGAGTTGATCATTGACTATCACGTGGGAAAGGTGAATGTGGTCGGTGACGCGTTAAGTAGAAAATCTTTGTTTGCACTGAGAGCCATGGACGCTCGATTAGCATTTCTTGATGATGGTTCAGTCTTGGCAGAGCTAGAGGCTAGGCCAACATTTCTTTAGGAAATCTATGATGCTCAAACTAATGATAGTGACCTGTAGGCTAAAAGAACTAATTGCGAGTCGGGCATTGAATCAAATTTCCAGATCGGTCCTGATGGATGTTTGATGTTCAGAGATAGAGTTTGTCTGCCCAAAGATGACGAGCTTATTCGAAAATTCTTTCAAGAAGCACATGATAGCTGGTTGTCTATTCATCCGAGAAGTACCAAGATGGACAATAATTTGAAGAACATGTACTAGTAGAATGGTATAAAAAGAGACATTTCTGAATTTGTATCGAAACGTCTGATATGTAAACAAGTTAAAGCTGAACATCAAGTACCTTCAGGTTTGTTACAGCCTGTGATGGTCTCCGAATAGAAGTGGGACAAAGTTACTATGGATTTCATAACAGGATTGCCATTGACTCTGAAATAGAAAGATGCTATATGAGTTGTGGTGGATAAGTTGACAAAGTCGGCTCATTTTATTTCGGTAAGAACAGATTACTCTCTTGATAGATTGGCCGACTTGTATATCTCTGAGATTGTGAGATTACATGGGGTACCGCTGTCGATTATTTCGGACAGAGACTCGAGGTTCACTTTGAATTCTAGCAGAAGTTACAAGAAGCCCTAGGTACAAAATTGAGTTTTAGTACGGCTTTTCACCCACAGACCGATGGTCAGTCTGAGCGGATGATTCAGATTCATGAGGATATGTTGCGATGTTGCATACTCGAATTTCAGGGTAGCTGGGAAATGTACTTGCCATTGGTAGCATTTGCCTACAACAACAGTTTTCAAATGAGTTTGAAGATGGTGCCTTATAAGGCCTTGTATGGCAGAAAGTACCGAACTCCATTGTACTGGATAGAACTCAAGGAAAATCAGATTCACGGGGTTGATCTAATCAGGAAAACAGAAGAAAAGGTTAAAGTGATACGAGACTGTTTAAAAACAGTATCGAATAGGCAAAAGTCATATGCTGATCTGAAAAGAAAAGAGATTGAGTTCCAAGTTGGAGATAGAGTATTTTTGAAAGTGTCTTCATGGAAAAAGGAGTTATGATTTGGCCGGAAAGGCAAACTAAGTCCGCGATTTATTGGACCGTACGAGATCATTGAAAGAGTTGGACTATTAGCCTATCGTTTGGCATTGCCACCCGAATTGGAAAAGATTCATGATGTGTTTCACGTATCTATGTTAAGACGATACCGATCAGACCCCTCTCATGTGATTTCACCAGCAGAGATTGAGATTAGACCAGACATGACCTATGGAGAGGAGCCGGTCAAGATTTTGGCTTGTGAGACTAAATAGTTGAGAAATAAAAATGTGGCCTTAGTAAAGGTTTTATGGCATTGACATGGTGTGGAGGAGGTTGCATGGGAGATGAAAGAAACCGTGAGAAGCCAATATCCAAACCTGTTTACTGGTAAGACTTTCGAGGACGACAGTCCCTAAGGGGGGAGAAATGTAACATACTAAAATAAGGCCTAGTCGGAATAGTGGTTTCGGGACAACAAATTTTACATCAAAATATTTATTTTATGATTATTATGATGTCTAGAATATGAGAATATACATGTGTTAAAGTTTCATGAAGGAATTCTTTGAGTAAGGTGTCCAATTGAAAATTAAGGATCAAATTGAATAAATTTCAAAACATGGATTCTAGAAGAAATTTGTATGAAATTTCTTTAGATTATAAATTAGAAGGTCTTGGAGAGAAATTTGCCCAATTTCTAAGTTTTTGGACAAAAATGGGCTTGTATGGATGAAATCTTAAAGAAAGGGCTTAAGGGCATTTTGGTCATTTGGCATTTTAATGAAATAAAATGGGAAAATAAATTAAAAATCAGCTCATTCTATTTTTTTTGCTGCCGAAACTTTAGGGTTCTCTATAGCTAGCGTTTCCAAGCTTTTCAAGCTCAATAACCCCGAGGAACAAATTCAGGAGGTCGATCGAGGAAAACGAAAGGTTTCGGAATAACCGAAACATGATACCGAGACGAATACCAAGTAAGTTCAAATAACTTAAAGTAAACTCCTAATATGCCTAAATGCATGATTTAAAAATGTATGATAATTGCATTTGATGATGGCATGAAAATACATGAAATGCATGCTTAACAATGACATGTTGAAAAATGCCCCGGTTGAGGTTGGAAAGGAAGTTCGATGGATGAACCATGTTGCATGTGATTTTGAGATCCTGCGTGTGTTGCAGAAAGGATTTAGCCCGAATGGGTAATCCGTTGATCTCAAATATAGAAAGGATCTAGCCCGGACGGGTGTTCCTTGAGTGATCTAGCCTCCCGAAGTATATTTGTACATTATGGATTTAGCGCGGACGGGTAATCCGATTAGGGTCTGAATTTAGCCTGGACTGGCAATTCAGATCTGAACTCAGTAAGGGTGTTTGTCGCTAAAGGGGATTTAGCTTGGACTGGTAATCCCGACAACACCATATGAGTCTACAATACGGGGGATCTAGCCTGGACTGGTAATCCCAACGTAAAACGTGAGGTTCGCGGGAGTGCATACCTGAAATGATCATTTTTATGAATTGATGAGATTTCCTAGAAACTCAATGGGATTAATATGATATATATGTTCAAAAGGAAATATTGAATGATGAGCTTATCTAAGACAAATTACATGGTACATTATTATTGTGACTAACTTGTTGATTGAGTGCATGTGATAGGGATACCATTTTCATGCTTGTTGATTCTATTGCCTAATATGGTTTTATGCTAAATAATCGGTAAGTTTACTTCCTAGTTATTCGGGCTTACTAAGCATGTAAATGCTTACCCCTCTCTTTTCCCTGTCTTACAAAGCTCGAGGACTCGTAAAGATTGGAAGACGGTTGGAGAGTCAACACACTATCAACTAGTCCAGCTTTGGTATATAGACGTTTTTGTTTTGCTCAATGGCATGTATAGGACTTTTGAGTATTTTTTTATATGTGTCATTTGATTTGCCAAGATGAAGGCATGTAAAGATATACATATTCTTTTGTATATGGCCATGGGAATTGGCTCATCTTGAAGTAGGCTATGACCTACAAATATATGCATGTTTATGTTCATATGTGATGGCTTGGTTATAATTGTAAATGAGTTATAAGAATGAGCCAATCTTGAATGTGTCAATGAGATATGGAAACCCTTATTACAAAAAGGGAATTAACCTAGCATGTATAAAACCGATGATATGAGGTTTTCATGCAATGAGGTTTATCAAGGTTTTATATAAATGTATAATTTGGCCTTATCATGTTTAAAGTAACCTATAAGTGTGATTGGTTGATAGAAGGTGACCAAAGGCTTGGAAAATGGCCTAACAAGGTCCACATGGGTAGACACAAGGGCGTGTGTCTAGGTCGTGTGTGACACACGACTCGCCCCCATGGGCGTGCGGTATAGTCGTGAGTCCCCTGCACTTAAAATTTTAAGTCAGTATAGTGCACGGGCTAGACACACGAGCATGTGTCTTGTCTGTGTGCCCCTAAATGCATGCTGACATCATAAACAGAGAGTTACACGAGCTGAGGGCTTGGGGGTGTCCCAAGCCACACGAGCGTGTGTGACCACACTACCCCATCCACACGGGCGTATGACTCTCCAAGGCAAGAAAATTTTATTAAGTTGCCCAAAGCCTATCAAATGTTTTTTGTTTTGTCCCGAACCACCCCGACGTATGTTTTAGGCCTCGAAGGATTTTATAAGGGACAGTATGTATGTGTTTGAAAAGTTTTCATTTTGAGTGAAATTTGGTAAGCCGGATTTGTATGTCATGAAAGTATAAACCTGGTAATGCCTCGAACCCTGTCCCAGTGCTGGGTACAGGCGAGGGGTGTTACACTTCCACTACCTCACATGTCGAGGCTGATTCCATGTCCCAGACATGGTCTTACACTAGCTCTTGTCTCAATGTTGATGCCATGTCCCAAACATGGTCTTACTCTGGCTCTCATAACATTGTCGATGCCATGTTCCAAACATGGTCTTACACTTGCTCACATAATGTGGTCGATGCCATGTCCCAGACATGGTCTTACACTAGCTCTCATAATGTGGTTGATGCCATGTCCCAGATGTAACACCCCTTACCCGAGACCGTCGCTGGAGTCGAGCATGAGGCATTACCTGACTTAACTTAATAATTCAAGGCATAAAATTTTCTTTTAAAATTAATTTATTTACATTCATTCAATATGTCCCCAAAAAGGGCCCTCGAGACCCTAAAACATGCAATTGAAACGGTTCGGGACCAAACTGGGAACATTAAAATTTTTCCGAATAATTAGACAAATCAAAACAATTCATTTCATTATTCCTTATAAAACTTCCCACCTATGTCTAAGTCACTAAATAAATCATAGCTCAAGTCACAAAAATCAAAATTTAAATTCGTGAATTTTCCCTAAAAATATTCTCATATATATTCTCACTAATTTTTTTTTTAGAATTTTTGGTCTAGCCAATTAGTATAGTTTATTAGTTAAAGTTTCCCCTGTTGCACTGTTCGACTACTCTGACCTCTCCTCACTTAGAATCAATTTTCTCCCTGTAAAGAATTCAAATAACCATGCTGTTTGTTTATCTTGAAAGTAGATTCAATAAGGAATCTATAAATATAAACTATAACTCCTACTTATTTTTTTACAATTTTTAGTGAATTTATAAAATCAGAACAGGGGATTCAGAAATTGCTCTGACCCTTTCTCACTAAAATTCAAATATCTCTTAATATACACTTCTTTTACTTACTCTGTATCTTTTATATGAAAATAGACTCAATAAGCTTTAATTCTATATCTCAACCATCACCTAATTCTATTTCTAGTATTCTTGGTGATTTTTCAAGATCACGTCACTGCTGTTGTTCAATTCTGTTTTAATGTTAATTTCACTTTTTCATGATTTCTTTGTATTAACTAGTATTTAGGCATACATAACACCGAAACATGTTCTTCATTAGCCATTTCAATAGCTAATCATTACCAAATATTTACATACCATTCTTTATCCATATCATAAGGTCATACACACAAAATGGCTAAGTCCCTATACATGCCATAAACTAGATCGTTTGTAAACGAAGATACCTATTTGGTAACTTGATAGTTGATAGTGTGAAGTGATCTCCGACGACCTCCAACCCAAGCTTGCTTTTAAGTACTCTGAAAGATGGGAAAGTGAAAGAAGTAAGCTTATAAAGCTTAGTAAGTTCACACGTAAAATAATAAGCATTAGCAATCAATTTAGCTTACTACTATGCTGTCATAAATTGCTTAAATAATGTTTAGTTCTTACTTTCCCATCTTACTCATAGGTAACCTTACCAAAGGCTCAGAATACAAAAGGCACCTTACTTAATAGCTTGCTTACATACCTGCAACATCTCACTTAACACATGATTATTCGTTCATAATATAGGCATATTGCCAATCATGTCATAAAGTGTCACAAGCATAACTGAAAACTCATCACTTACTTAATACTTGATACTCTTTCTTCATGTTCTCACATTGTCGTTTCTTTGACTTACTCTTTGGATTACTCGAGAACCTTTTCCTTTTTGAACTTACAATTGCCATGTCTTGACATGGTCTTACGTGGTATCCTTGCCTTATGAACTTACCAATGTCATGCCTTAGCATGGTCTTACATGGGACCTTTGCCTTATAGTAACTCATCAATGCCATGTCTTGACATGGTCTTACATGATTTCCTTGCCTTATAGAACTTATCAATGTCATGTCTTAGCATGGTCTTAAATGATATCCTTATCTTAGTGCCAATGCCACATCTTGATGTGGTCTTACATGGAGTCCTTAATCAATGTCGATGCCATGTCTTGACATGGTCTTACACGGGATCCTTGCCTTACCAATGCCATGTCTTGACATGGTCTTATATTGTATCCTTAACCGTCAATTCCTCCTTAAATGCCCTGTTATGAACATGGAATTTTCCGTCAATTCTTCCTTAATTACCATGGTACAACCATGGACTTTGTGATATCAATGCCTTGTCAAGTCATAGCTGAAACATACTTGCTCAAATTCTCAAGGTTAGTCGCATAACTCAATAATAACAATACTAATAACAATAATTGCATAATAATAAAATGCTACTCAACTTACATACTTACATTCTCAATCTCATCATATCATCAACTTAACTTATTCTCATCAAACTATGCTAGTCAATACTTTCTTGTTATCATACAAAGCCATAATTCAAAATATAGTCTTACATATAAATTATACAAGTTCTCTTTCCAATATCGAATTATTATCGAACATTAATCATTATATCTGAAACTCAATACTAAAGTATTTATGGCCAAAATATCAATTTATCATTCAAATATGCATAATTAAATGCTTATTAAACATATGAACTTACCTCGATACCAAAACGACCATTTTACCAACTTTCCTGACTTTCGATTTTTCTCCCGTTGTAGGTCCAAATCTCACTTTTCAGGATTATTGAGCTTGGAAAGCTTGGAAACCCTAACCATGGCTTCCCCCATGCTATTTTCGGCCCCTATGAAGAAGATGGACCAATTTGGGCTTTATTTTCCCTTTTTAATTCTTTTAATTACTAAATGACCAAAATGCCCTTAAAGGCTTTTCTTTCAAATTTGTCCTATTCTTGCCCATTTTTGTCCAGCCTTAAATATAATGGTCTAATTACTAAATAAGGACCTCCACTTTAAGAACCCATTTCAATTAAATCCCCTTTATTATCTAGAACACTCATTTTGCTAATTTTACAATTTAGTCCTAATTATCAAATTAGGCACTTATACATAAAATTTCTTCACGAAATTTTCACACAATTATTCAATCAATGAATAAACCTTAAAACTTAATCGGAATAAATTTTTTTGACCTCAGATTCTTGGTTTCGTAACCACTATTCCGTTTAGGCCTTATTTCGAGATGTTACACCAGACATGGTCTTACACTGGCTCTCATAATGTGGCCGATGCCATGTCCCAGACATGGTCTTACACTGGCTCTCATAATGTGGCCGATGTCCCAGACATGGTCTTACACTAGCACACATATCACTCAAATGTAATGGCATGGATATCCAATCTATTCCTATGTTCAGCTGAGAATTTACCACATTAAATTTCATCATGCATTAATCATAAGCATATTCAACATTATTTTGTAAAAACAATCATTCCACACATAATAACGATAAAGTTGTCTTACTTACGTACAACTTACCTCGGTATACAAAAAGTGGACGACTAATTGGATTTAGTCTACTAACTTGGCCTTCCCCCGGTATAGGTCCAGATTTCGTATTTCTTGATCTAAAATGATAAAAATTCACTAGTTTAATCATCATATTAATTAAAGCATTTCATAATTCATATTTTGGCAAAATGATCATTTTGCCCTTAGACTTTCACAAAATTACTATTTTACCCCTGGGCTCGTAAATTGATTTTCATCGAATTTCCACATTAACAAAGCCTAGACAAAACTAATTAAGCCTATAGCATCTCACAATTTCAATTATTTCACACATTTTCAACCTATTTTATAAACTTCACAAAATGGTCCGCTTAAGTGTTTTCATGAAAACCACTTCACAAAAGTTGTTTATTTAACAACCATGATTCATTTTCTTCTATAAAATTTCAGCAACCAACATGATTACTCTCATGGATAAACCCTAGACTCTCAACCATTTTGCAAAATAGTCCCTCCATTAGCTAAATTAAGCTACAAGGGTCTCCAAAGTACAAAAATTATCAAGAAAAGTCATCAGAATCACTTGCTTATGAGAGAACTTAATGGCTGAAATTTTCAAGCTTCAAAAACCCCTCTCTTGCTGATAATTTCGAAGGAGAAGATGAATGATAAAAGATGAAGTCCTTTTTATTTTATTTTATCTTATTTCTAGTCAAAATAAGCTACCAACTCCACCAAATTTTGATTTTTTTATTCATCTTTGTCCCTATGGCTGGCCACCCCTATTGAAATGGTTCTATTTTCCCTTTAAAGACCCTTAATTATGATTCTCTAGTTATTTAACACCATTTGCTAGAAAAACACCCTTTATGCGATTTAGTCCTTTTTCAAAATTAAGTAAGCAATCGATAAAATTATTTCACCAAAATTTTCATGCACTCATAAAATCATGCTATAACACATAAAATAATATTAAAAATAATTCCTCCAGCCTCAAATTAGTGGTTTCAAAATCATTGTTTCGACTAGGCCCAAAATCGGGCTGTTACAGTATCGCACTATTTGATATCTAGCAGATGTTCTGCATTATTGATTATTCGATGGTTTTACCACGTCGAGCTATGCTCATAATGTTTTAGAGTTTGGCATAAGGATTTTGGGAAACTCATGGTGTGTGGCAGATGGTATGGGTAGGAACCTTTTTGCATTACATCATGTGCACGACATATTTGAATGTTATTGATTTATGCTACGCATTGTATTTTTTTGTATTGATCGGTATCAAAATTAATGATTGTTACTCGATTGAATGATGTCCTATGCTCATACACCATTTGATGTTAATTTGATAATGGTTATGTAATGACATGAAATTATTACCGGACTCGGTATTCAGAGAATCAACTTGGACCTCAGATTATTATTTTTTAATTAAGTATTATTAAGTCTTTATTGGTTTTGGCTTGTAATTTTTAATTATTTCTAGACTGTGGCTTGGTAACTTTTCTTTTGGGGATTTTTGCATACATGAATTACTCAAGCATAATAACCGAATAATGCATGATATTAGGCTTAAGTAAAATTTGATATTGTTCCCTAGTTTCCCCTACACTGTAAAGGAACTGTTTTTGAAAAATAAATCGATAAGGCAACTAATTTTTCAAAATGACTTGAAAAATGGTTTTTCCGTTGCATTAGTTTAACTTCGAGTTTTTTTTAAAGAAAAGCGACAAGCAAACAGTTTTTCTAAAATAGCACCATTAACAATAAAATGAATTCTAAGCATACACGACCTAATGAATGAATGCTTTTAAGCTAACTCAAAGTACAACTACAATTTACTCTAAAATGAGTTTATTTAAAGTCTTAAAAAGTAACATAAGTTAGCTTAGCCATTTTGGTGGCTAATGTAGCCTTCTCAATCTAGCAATAATGTCTAGGCCGGGTTTGGGAGGTTACATTTAGTGTTATTAGAGCCTTGGTTCAAAACCTCAGACTGAGTTTTTAAATGTACTTAAGTAAGTCTACATGCATGCATACATGAAAAAGGGGAAGTTTGGGAAAAACAAGCCACAGACAATTTTGAAAATGATATTCTACAAAGAAAATCAAGTCTGAGACTCCGATGTTAGTTTTCATAGAAAAGTTATTGTTAAATTATATGTAAACATTTGATGTGTATTACTGTAGAAATAGAACTAAAATAGTTAGTATTTAATTTTTATTTGAAAATATAATATAGTAAACTCAAAATTGATTGAAGTTAGCTAGTGATTATTTTTTTCTGAAACTGTAGATCAAATTTAAGACCATAAGATACATAATTAACAACTATAGAATGAGGAACCATTGGGCTCAACGTCGAGTTACACAATTTTAGTCATTTTCTTAGCAAAGAATTGTGCCTAACCCTCTGAAGACTCACATCGTGATTGCGCCTACTTCTGAAGGTGAAAACTAGGAGGTTGGGGATGATGCATTGTCTGTCCCAAGCGATATTAGGAGTTTTAGAAAAGGATTTCAAGATTATGGTTGAAAGGACTAATATGGAGGGAGTGACTAAACGCTTGGAGTGCAAAAGAAAGGAAAAGAATAAAGTTCGAAAAAGGAGAGAGTCTGCTTCCACTGGACCAAATTAGTGACCTTTAAAGTGGCCCAAATAAGTTAGACCTCAACGAAAGATTGTAGTAGTTATTACTAGAGAAACTGTTAGATTAGCTAGGATTAGCTTAGCCATTTCGGTGGCTAATGTAGCCTTCTCAATCTAGCAATAACGTCTAGATCGGGTTTGGGAGGTTACACCCCGTTACAACCTTGTAAAGACCTCTTGATTGGTGTGTCATCTCATTTTTATAGTGATGGAGATTTTATTTTCATATAAGCCTATGGTAATAACATTTCCTTTTCGACTATTGAATGCAAATTACTTAAACTTTAAACACCTTGAAAGCTTGAGTGAACTTTCATGAGGGTGTTAATTCTTATTGAGTTTGAAGTTTAGGTAATTATTGAGATAGGGGAGATGCCTGGTGTTTTTAAGCCTTGAAAATTATCCTACATTTTTGGATTTCACTATTCCGACATAATCATCCAAATTCAAGGTAATTTCAGTTCTCTAGCTCCCTTTTCTTTCAATATTTTACTTATTGTTGTTATATTTGTTTGTACATTGAAGGCAATGTACATCTTAAGTGTGGAGAGGAATTTATATGTTTATGTGATATAGTCCTTGAATTATTTTTTGTGTTTAAGTAATTTTCTAAAACCAAACATTAAAGTTAATATTTTTTAATTTAGAGTTTCTATTCATTTTGGTGTCGAATAATTTGTGGATTTTTGTGCATTGATTTATTTATACTTTAGGACACGAAAGAGTCAAGCATGATAAGTTGTTTTTTAGAAGTTAATATTTTAGGTTGTCTCCCTAATTTAAAGTGTTATCTTGAAATTTTAAAATATACAAGTTTGACATCAAAACCATAATTTTTTGTGAGCTTTTGAGCCTATAGAGCATAGATTTTTTTGGTACTCATTTTATTTTTGGTTGTGAGTATGTCAACTAGATTTGTTATTCTAAAACCTAGCTCGGTTATACATGTCAAGACCACATTATTGATTGCATATATTAAGATGATAGAGTCACTTAAGATTTAACCCACTTAACCTTTAACACAACTTACCCTTTGAATTAACCCCTAGTAAACCCCATTGATCCTAACACATTTTTTTTCTTATCACCCTATCATGTTAACTCGAAAACCATATTAATGTTGAAAATCACTCTTATTATTGACTCCCTTTTTGTAGATTCATTAGTTGCCTGACTATAGTTTATCTTTTGTATTACAAAATTTTACTTTTTTCTTTAAAAAAAAGGAAAAAAAACTAGTTGAAAAAATTGCATCAAAAAAATTTTGACTGAGCTTGGATCGTTAATCTCATCTTTTGTATAAAAGCTTATATCCGCTCTTTATTTCTTGTTGGTGTACATTGTTTTAATTCAGCAAATGATTTTTTTTGTTTGGTAACTTATTAACTCGATTCTAGATTGTAACCAACTTTTATGACTTTTTCTGTACCCTTCAACTAAGCACCATTACAACATTATAAAGACCTCTTGATTGATGTGTCATGTCATTTTTATAGTGGTGGAGATTTGATTTTCAAGCAAGCCTATGGTAATAACATTTCTTATTCAATCGTTGAGTGCAAATTTCTTGAACTTTAAACACCTAGACTGCTTGAGTGAACCTTCGTGAGGGTGTTAATTCTTATTAAGTTTGAATTTCAAGTAATTATTGAGATAAGGGAGATGCCTAATTTTTTTAAGCCTTAAACATTATCCTACGTTTCCGAATTTCATTATTTTGGCACAATCATCAAAATTGAAGCAGTATCAGTTCTTTTACTCCATTTTCTTATAATATTTTTCTTATTATGACTTTATTTGTTTGGACATTTATGGCAATGTACATTTTAAGTGTGGGGAAATTTTTATATGTTTATATGATATAGTGCATGGATTATTTTTTTGTATTTAAGTAATTTTCTCAAATCTAACATTAAAATTATTTTTTAAATTTTGGATTTTTTATTGATTTCGGTTGGGAATAATTTGTGGATTTTTGTGTATTCTTTTATTTATACATTAAAACACGAGAGAGTCAAGAATGATAAGTTATTTTTTAGAAATTATAATTTTAGGTTATCTCCCTAAACTAAAGCATTATCTTGAAATTTTCAAATTATCAAGTTTGGCATCAAAATCATAATTATTTGTGAGCTTTTTGAGCCTATAGAGCATATTTTTTTCGTGTTCATTTTATTTTTGGTTGTGAGTATGTCAACTTGATTTGTTACTCTAGAACCTACTTCGGTTATACATTTAAAGACTGTAGACACTCAATTTTGCCCGGGCCCAAAAATAAGTCCAAGAACAAAAATAATAAACCCAAAAAAAACCGAAGTCCAAGTTCAGTCCAGAATTACAAATATAATTTGGCCCGATCGGAATGGCCCATTACTTGAAAAGATTTAAGGTCCATCTACAAGCTTGACTCATATGAAAATATAATCTTCAATGATATGCAATCTTAGATATGATATGCAATCTTAGATATGATATGCAATCTTAGATATGATACAATCTTAGATATGATTGCAATCTTAGATATGATATGCAATCTTAGAAGATATGATTTTGTAATCTTAGAGATTTAATTTGTAGATATCTTTTAATCTTAACCATTGATGTAATTGATCTGTACCGTTGGATTTGAGGAGGTTCAACTATAAATAGAGGCCTCTCCCTTCATTATAAACACACGGGAGTTTTGGGAAACAATAAAATTTTTGAGAGCTTTTACTCAAAATTCTCTCCCTCTTACGTTCTTATTTTCTACAGTTTGTTCTTATTTTATTCTTTGTTCATCTTCGTTTTTCAACCCTTTTTATTTTGATTTAATCCATGTTTCCCTGATTTTTTTATATATATTTTAATTTTTTAATAATTTTAGTATCATATCAAACTATTTCATTTTTTAATAATTTTTTTTAGTATTACTCTTAGTAAATATTTTTTTTAAATTTTACTCAAATCATTATTTTAAAAAATATATTTCATTTAATTGTCATATTTTATCCAAAAGTTTTTCTAAAATGAGGCAATGTTTTTCGTATTTAGGAATTCGGGAAATAGTGCCCTAACATACTGTGTTACGATTTCCCGTTTGTTTAAATGTCTAAAGTATCCTTCTAAATAGATTTTGTAAATCACGAGATGATTTCAGTTATGAGAGTTTAAGAATATCGTGTCCTATCATGCTGGATGTGATGTTTGTATTCTTTCGGAGCTAAGAAATCTCGATTTTTCAACTTAAATAATTCCAGTTTTAAAAAGGGATCCTATTTTTAAATCCTTTCAAATTTTTGACATTAAGACAGAAAACTATTCAATTTGGTACTAATTTTGGGCGTTGCGAGGGTGCTAATCCTTCCTCGTACGTAACCGACTCCCGAACCTGATTTCTTAATTTTCGTAGACCAAAACGTTTTATAAGGTGATCCAATCACACCTAAAAAAGGTTGGTGGCGACTCCCATTTTTGTTTTTCAAAAGTCGATTCCCGTTTTTCAAACATTCCCTTTAAAAATGGTTTCGACAGCTTGGCGACTCCACTGGGGACCTATAAGAGAGTCAAGCCAAAAATT
Source organism: Gossypium longicalyx (assembly GCA_025698465.1). Lineage (NCBI taxonomy): Eukaryota > Viridiplantae > Streptophyta > Magnoliopsida > Malvales > Malvaceae > Gossypium > Gossypium longicalyx. The sequence goes on from CM046997.1 coordinate 83,303,421, forward strand.
GATTATTTTCTGTCTTAATGTTGGAAATTTGGAAAAATTTTAAAATACGTCATTCTTACATGTGTTTGTTGCATATGTTTGTTATTGTTTACGCACGCATTGCATTTGCATGACCGTTGTGGTCACACCCTTAAGTGGGAGTGAGAAGCTATGCTTTCGTGAGGTTTTCACCTCCGCATGGGCTAGTGGATTGCTTCCGGGATACATCCGTACCTATGTCTTCGTGAGATTTTCATCTCCGCATGGTCGTAGGGAAATGTGTCCCCTTGAACCGAACTTGGTCCATATGAGCCTATAATTGGTGAGGATCGAGGAATCTGCTGGTTCAAGTACCCTTGCTTTAGAACCGAACTACATATTGTGAACTTTAAGTGCTTGCCCCAGGTAGTATGATGATGACCTTTAGTGCCTACCTTTATAAGTTCTTATTTATTATATTTTTTTATATATGTGACACTGACTTGTTTTTCTTATTTTTCTATCATTGCATGTCATTTATGATTAAGAGGTGTCGATTCAAGGTTCGATTTCTGAGTTAGAAAGTTTTGTAATGGGGAACGAATATCTTAATAAAGTGGAGGACAACTCTTTCGTTTGTGCTTGGTTAGAGAAAACCTAGATAGAAAAAGAAAATAGTGTCACCGAAGGATACACATTAGAATTATGGGACTACACTCTCATTAGTGTGATGCAAAATAACCTCCAAGAGTTAAAGGAAATATGGGATTAATGGAATAACGAAGCCAAGCAGTTGTTCTACAACAGTTATGGGGAATTGCAATATTTGCTTGACATGAAGATAGATGAACAATTCAAGATGAGCGTGGCGAGTACTGATGGACACTTCTACCATTACAGATGAAGATAGTCACCTCGTGGATGGTAAGGGTATAAGACCTACAAAATTGAATTGGATGGAAAGAATTTTGCTTATGATGGTAGAAAGGCTCACTTACTATAGGACCGCTACCAAACAACAAGCTGGAATTTACTATGGTAATTTAGGATGTTGTACCTATCAAAAATAATGGAAATGCAAGCCCTAATGGTCGGGACAGCCTAAATGAGCATGAAAGAAAGAGATTAAAGAAGATCGTATCGTTTAAAGACCTTTAAAGTGGAGATTATGGGTGTTATAAAGTTTGATGATAAGCCTGGTACAGAAAACCCATTTCTAAACCATAGCGATCAGAGGGTAAATATGATTGGGGAAGATGAGGTTAAACAAGGAAATCTAGAGGGTATTCGTCCCTACAAACTGGAAAGCTCCTTAAACAATTGGAAGGCAGAGGAACTTCTTGTAGTATTTAGAAATTATACGAAGTAATATTCAAAACACACTTATTGTTTTAAAGCCTAGAAACAATAAGGTTTCATTTGTGAAATAGGCTCATGTTCGAACATCATTGTTTCAATAAAACATATCTTTCATGATCAATGTGAGCAAATATTCTTTCATTCTTTTACCGATAAATATTCTTTTGACCTTTAAAATTCTTACTAAATTACATTCATAACATGTAAATAGTCATGCTTGAATTCATTTATTCCTTGTATATTCTTTTGTGCCTATCATGGGTCCCTAAATATCAATGACATGGGCAACGATACTACAGATTCAGAGTTCCTTTTTGAGCATGACATGTGTTTAGAGGAATCTTAGCACTTTGAAGATGATGAGATTGTAATCTATCTTCTGATTTGTTGGAAATAGTAAAGCAAGAAGAGTAGCAAATTTTTCCCCATAAAGAGGTGGTAGAGAATTTAGCCTTAGAGGAAGGAAAGGTTGAGAAATTGGAACGTGCATAACCAGAGAGACAAAACAAGACCTTGTTGGGACTATTATGGGAATTCATAGATGTCCATAGGAACGTTGGAAGAACACATCCAAGAGGATTCATAATGACCAGGATAAACAAGAGCCTTGGGCACTGTTGGTTCACCACGGAAGGGGATCGCATCAGTTATATCATAAATGCCAAATTTAATGAGCCAAGACTTATAGGGCATGTATGTTATGGGCCCGTCAAAAGTTTCAAGTTGACAATGGTTCATCTTTGTGGTTGCTGATTGTTCCGTTAAGAGGGTAGAGATAGCTTCATATGCCAATATTACAAAGTCAATAGTCATCAAATTTCAAAAAAAAAACATCATATCCAACTGCACAATGCCAAAAGTTTGCAGTCTTTTCAAAGATAAGGCCTCATACCACAGTACAACAAAGGTTGCCAAAAGAAAAGGAAAACAAGAAAAATAAATTACAGAAGATGATCGAGACTGGTAAAAATTGGCATAAGAAACTACCGATTACTCTCTATTCTTACATTGGGGCAAACACCTTCAATTCTAGTTGTTTCAAAGGTTCCAACCATCATACTTGGAATGGGTGCATTATTTGGCTTTCCTGAGCAGTTTGATGTGTCATCAATAGCTGCAATGGTTAGCTCCAAGCGGTGGCCATTGATTTCCAGCTATGGGGCATTAGGCCGTACACAGTCTCTGAAGCTTAAAATGATAGATTCTTTCTTCAAAATCAGTTTCTGACAAAGTGGATGACGGTATCATGAAGGAAGCTCTCTTAGATTTCTATACAAGTTCAGGGAAGAGGAAACCTGATCAAATCATTATTTTCAGGGATGGGGTTAGCGAGTCTCAATTCAATCAAGTTTTGATCAAGTTGTTGAGGCTTGCAAGTTTCTTGACGAGAAGTGGAACCCTAAAGATTGTGGTTATTGTCGTACGAAAAACTATCATACCAAGTTTTTTTTCAACAGAGATCTCCTGACAATGTGCTACATGGTACTGTCATTGACAACAAAGTATGCCATCCAAAGAACAATGATTTTTACCTTGGTACCCATGCTGGAATGATTGGAATCACGAGGCAGACCCACTATCATGTTCTCTTAGACCAGGCTGGGTTTTCAGCTGATGATCTACAAGATTTTGTTCATTCTCTATCCTATATGTATCAAAGGAGCACCACAGCCATATTTGTTGTGGCTCCTATTTGCTACGCTCATTTGGCAGCTTCACAGTTAGGGGTAATTGATGAAGATTAGGGATGTTTCAGAAACATCATCGAGTCATGGTGAGATGTATGATCCGGGAGTAATCTTTGTACCTCAGCTTTCCAGGTTGAAAGATAAAGTCAGCAACTTCATTCTTGTCTGCTGAGAATCATTGAACCATCTTTTTGTAGGGTTTGACAAACAACAACCGGGGGGCTGCTTCTTTGGGCAATCCTTTTCTCATGGGTTTATGAATCAAGATTTTTTCCTCCAAGCTTTGATGGAGTCAAGAATTGAATACCTCTAGTAAACTTAACTTGAAAGTATTCATCCTAAGTAAATGTACCAAAATGGATGACACAGACTTATGACAAAGAAGGTTCGTCCAAAAGAATTTCATGAAGGAAACCTTGTGCTGAAAGAGATCCTTCTCATTCAAAAGGATGCCGAATTGGGAAGGGCCATATGTTGCGAAGAGGGCTTTCTCTAGAGGTGCACTGATTTTTGACAAGAAATGGATAGGAAGAATTTATCTGATCCAGTGAATTCGGACTCAATCAAGGAGTATTTGGTCTGAAAGTGAAGGGAAGCCAAAGTGAAAACCCGCAAAGGGCGCTTTGAGACTTCTATTTTAAAAAAAATAAAAAATAAATAAATAAAAAATGGAGAGGCCAAGGTGAAAACCCGCAAAAGGGCATCTTAAGACCAAAGGGGTTTTTGAGTTGAAAACCCGAAAGGGCAGCTCAAGTTTTGAAAAGCATGCAATGATCTTACTATACCTGATTTGACAAGGAGCGAAGTATGTTACATATCGGGGCATCAACAAATTACTTTGGATCTTCTAAACACATGTTAAACTCAAAAGGGTCTTCATGGAGTTTGTATATAGACGCCCAAGCGGCGATATCTGGGGCATCATATTTCTGTCCTATTTACTATCTTTGGATTCTTTTCCTTCGCAAAGATATTTTCTCAAGCTTTTTTTTTTTTTTGCATTCCTTCAAATGATTTGTCCAAATCTAATTATCCTCAGGATCAATTTATTTGTCTCCCATTATTCATAAAGCATGTTGCATTGAAATAATGATAGATGAACTGAAATATCTTCACAAACGAAGTTTTGCATATTACTCTGAAAATTTCTAGATAATACAAGAAACTGAAACATGACAATTGTTTAAGGAATTCTCATATGTATGGGTTGGAGATACTCGAGAGATTTTCTTCTTCAGTGCAAAAGGTGGTTGGACATTTTAAGCAATATTGATCTTAAGAAAGGATCATTTCATAAACATCTTTAGTGGGTCGTAACATTCGGGGAATGGTACGGTAGACCAAATTGATGGAGAAGATTCGAGGCATACAAGCAGAGTATGATTGATATGTCGAGAAGAACGAGGTGGAAAGCTCGATAGATGAATGAGTGATGACGTCCGAAATAGGAGTTATTTTCATAAACATTTTGCATTATAACAGGTTTAATTAGGAGCACTTGACTCATTTCGATCATAGCATCCTAATCATTAGGCATGAACTCATACGCATTATACAGGTTATGTTCTTCAAGGGGAAATGAAGATTGATGTGCCTTAACTCCCTAAGCAATAGGGTAACAGGCTAAAGCATAGCAGATCTGGCTTTCACGTGTTTACGCTGAAGTAGATCTAAGATGATTTGGCGTCTCTGTATTGTCAGAGAGCAGATCGAAGATAGCAGATTTGGCATCTCTGTACTGTCAGAGAACAAATCGAAGAAACAGATTTGGCATCTCCATATTCGACGGAGAGCAGGTCGAAGACATAGCAGATCTGACCTTCATTGAAGCAAATCCAAGATGATTTGGCATTTCTGTATTAGACGGGGAGCAGATCGAAAATATAGCAGATCTGACCTTCATTGAAGCAGATCCAAGATGATTTGGCATCTCTGTATTAGACGGGGAGCAGATCGAGACATAGCAGATCTGACCTTCATTGAAGCAGATCCAAGATGATTTGGCATCTCTGTATTAGACGGGGAGCAGATAGAAGACGGCAGATCTGACCTTCATTGAAGCAGATCCAAGATGATTTGGCATCTCTGTATTAGACGGGGAGCAGATTGAAGACATAGCAGATCTGACCTTCATTGAAGCAGATCCAAGATGATTTGGCATCTCTATATTAGACGGGAAGCAGATCGAAGATAGCAGATCTGACCTTCATTGAAGCAGATCCAAGATTATTTGGCATCTCTGTACTAGACAGGGAGCAGATTGAAGACATAGCAGATCTGACCTTCATTGAAGCAGATCCAAGATGATTTGGCATCTTTGTATTAGACAGGGAGCAGATCGAAGACAACAGATCTGACCTTCATTGAAGTAGATCCAATATGATTTGGCATCTTTGTATTAGACGGGGAGCAGATTGAAGACACAGTAGATCTGACCTTCATTGAAGCAGATCCAAGATGATTTGGCATCTCTGTATTAGACGGGGAGCAGATCAAAGACAGCAGACTGACCTTCATTGAAGCAGATCCAAGATGATTTGGCATCTCTGTATTAGACGGGGAGCAGATTGAAGACACAGTAGATCTAACCTTCATTGAAGCAGATCCAAGATGAATTGGCATCTCTATATTAGACGGGGAGTAGATCAAAGACATAACAAATTGGACCTTCATTGAAGCAGATCCATGATGATTTGGCATCTCTGTATTAGACGGAGAGCAGATCGAAGACATAGCAGATCTGACCTTCATTGAAGCAGATCCAAGATGAATTGGCATCTCTGTATTAGACGGGGAGCAGATCGAAAATACAACAGATCTAACCTTCATTAAAGTAGATCTAAGATGATTTGGCATCTCTGTACTGTCAGAGAACAAATCGAAGAAACAGATTTGGCATCTCCATATTCGACAGAGAGCAGATCGAAGACATAGCAGATCTGACCTTCATTGAAGCAGATAAAAGATGATTCGGCATCTTTATATTAGACGGGGAGCAAATCGAAGACATAACAGATGAGACTTTCATTGAAGAAGATCCAAGATGATTTGGCATCTTTGTATTAGACGGGGAGTAGATCAAAAACACAACAAATTGGACCTTCATTGAAGTAGATCCAAGATGATTTGGCATTTCTGTATTAGACGGGGAGCAGACATAGCAAATCTGACCTTCATCGAAGCAGATCCAAGATGACAGATTTGGCATCTTTGTATTAGACGGGGAGCAAATCGGAGATAACAGATTTGGCATCTCTGTATTAGACGGGGAGCAGATTGAAGAAGTAGATTTGGCGTCTCTGTATTAGACGAGAAGCAGATCGAAGATAACAGATTTGGCGTCTCTGTATTAAACAGGGAGCAGATCAAAGATAGCATATATCGCCTTCCTGAGTTGCAGTGAATTGAAGCCGTCAAGAGGCCATTTAAAGAAGATCAAGGATCAAGAACTCAACACTCGGCGAGCCCGGGCAAAATTGGTCCTTTTATAGTCTTTGCTCTATTCTTGTTACACAGCAATCAGCAAAGAGGGGCAGCTGTAGACACTCAATTTTGCCTAGGCCCATAAATAAGTCCAAAAACAAAAATAATAAACCCAAAAAAATGAAGTCCAAGTTCAGTCCAGAATTACAAATATAATTTGGCCTGATCGGAATGGCCCATTACTTGAAAAGATTTAAGGTCCATCTACAAGCTTGACTCATATGGAAATATAATCTTCAATGATATGCAATCTTAGATATGATATGCAATCTTAGATATGATACAATCTTAGATATGATTGCAATCTTAGATATGATATACAATCTTAGATATGATACAATCTTAGATATGATTGCAATCATAGATATGATATGCAATCTTAGAAGATATGATTTTGTAATCTTAGAGATTTAATTTGTAGATACCTTTTAATCTTAACCATTGATGTAATTGATCTGTACCGTTGGATTTGAGGAGGTTCAACTATAAATAGAGGCCTCTCCCTTCATTGTAAACACACGGGAGTTTTGGGAAATAATAAAATTTTTGAGAGCTTTTACTCAAATTTCTCTCCCTCTTACGTTCTTATTTTCTACAGTTTGTTCTTATTTTATTCTTTGTTCATCTTCGTTTTTCAACCCTTTTTATTTTGATTTAATCCATGTTTCCCTGATTTTTTTATATATTTTTTAATTTTTTTAATAATTTTAGTATCATATCAAACTATTTCATTTTTTAATAATTTTTTTTTAGTATTACTCTTAGTAAATATTTTTTTAAAAAATTTTACTCAAATCATTATTTTAAAAAATATATTTCATTTAATTGTCATATTTTATCCAAAAGTTTTTCTAAAATGAGGCAATATTTTTCGTATTTAGGAATTCGGAAAATAGTGCCCTAACATACTAAGTTGCGATTTCTCGTTTGTCTAAATGTCTAAAGTATCCTTTTAAATAGATTTTGTAAATCACGAGATGATTTCAGTTATGAGAGTTTAAGAATATCTTGTCCTATCATGCTGGATGTGATGTTTGTATTCTTTCGGAGCTAAGGAATCTCGATTTTTCAACTTAAATAATTTCGGTTTTAAAAAGGGATCCTATTTTTAAATCCTTTCAAATTTTTGACATTAAGACAGAAAACTATTCAATTTGGTACCAATTTTGGGCGTTGCGAGGGTGCTAATCCTTCCTCGTACGTAACCGACTCCCGAACCTGTTTTCTTAATTTTCGTAGACCAAAACGTTTTATAAGGTGATCCAATCACACCTGAAAAAGGTTGGTGGCGACTCCCGTTTTCGTTTTTCAAAAGTCAATCCCTATTTTTCGAACATTCCTTTAAAAAATGGTTTCGACAAAGACCACATTATTGATTTGATATATTGAGATTATAGAGTCACTTAGGCTTTAACCCGCTTAACCTTTAACACAGCTTACCCGTTGTATTAATCCTAGTAAACCTCGTTAATCCTACCAAATGTTTTTCTTATCACTCGTTCATGTTAACTCAAAAATCACATTAATGTTGTAAATCATCCTTATTATTGACTCCCTTTTTTTCTGAGATTTGATTTGGTTAGTTGTCTGACTATAGTTTATCTTTTGTATTACAAAATCTTACTTTGTTCTTAAAAAAAGAAAAAAAATTAATGAAAAAAATTCAATTGAGCTTAGATCGTTGATCTCATCTTTCTTATAAAAGCTCGTATCCACTCTTTAGTTCTTGTTAATGGAAATTCTTTTCATTCAACAACTATTTTTTTTTGTAACTTATTAACTCGACTCTCAATTGTAACCAACTTTTATGACCTTTTTCGTACCCCTAACCTAAGCCACATTACAATTTTGTAAAGACCTCTTGATTGGTGTGTCGTCTCATTTATATAGTGGTAGAAATTTGATTTTCAAGCAAGCCTATGGTAAAAACATTTATTGTTCGACCATTGAGTGCACATTACTTGAACCTTAAACACACTGAGCGCTTGAGTGAACCTCCGTAAGGGTGTTAATTCTTATTAAGCTTGAATTTCAGGTAATTATTGAGATAGGGGAGATGCCTAATGATTTTAAGCCTTAAAGATTATCCTACATTTTTGGATTTCACTATTCCGGCACGATCATCCAAATTTGAGGTAGTTTTAGCTCTCTTCCTTTCTTTTCTTACGATATTTTGCTTATTGTGACTATATTTGTTTGTACATTAAGGACAATATACATCTTAAGTGTGGGGAAGATTTTATATATTTATGTGATATAGTCCCCAATTTTTTTTTTGTGTGTGTTGAAGTAATTTTCTCAAACCTAACATTAAAGTTAACTTCTTTTAAAATTTGGAGTTTTTATTTATTCTAGTTAGGAATAATTTTTTAATATTTATGAATTATTTTATTTATACTTTAAGACACGAGAGATTCAAGCATGTTAAGATGTTTTTCAGAAACTATTAATTTAGGTTATCTCCCTAAACTGAAGCATTCTCTAGAAATTTAGAAATTTACAAGTTATTTTATTTATACTTGATTTGTTATTTTAGAACTTTCTTTGGTTATAAATGTCGAGACTACATTATTGATTGATATATTGAGAAGATAGAGTAACTTAGGATTTAACCCTCTTAACCTTTAACACAAATTACCCATTGAATTAACCCCTAATAAACCCCATTAATCCTAACACATTTTTTCTTATCACCCATTCATGTTAACTCGATAACCACATTAATATTGTAAATCACTTTTTTTATTGACTCCCTTTTTTATCGAGATTCGATTTAGTAAGTTGCGTGACTATATTTTATCTTTCGTATTACTAAATTTTACTTTGTTTTTAAAAAAATAAAAAATGTTGAAAAAAATGAATTAAAAAAAAATTGATTGATCTTTGATCGTTAATCTCATCTTTTTTATAAAAGCACATATCCGCTCTTTATTTCTTGCTGATGTAAATTCTTTTAATTAAGCAACTGATTTTTTTTTTTTTGCAACTTATTAACTCGATTGTCGATTCTAACAAACTTTTATGACCTTTTCCATACATTTAACCTAATCCCTGTTACAACCTTGAAAAGACCTCTTGATTGGTGTGTCATCTCATTTTTATAGTGGTGGAGATCTGATTTTCCTACAAGCCTATGGTAATAACATTTCTTGTTTGACCATTAAGTGCACATTACTTGAACCTTAAACACCTTGAGAGCTTGAGTGAACTTTCATGAGGGTGTTAATTCTTATTGAGTTTGAATTTTAGGTAATTATTGAGATAAGGGAGACGCCTGATGTTTTTAAGCCTTAAAAATTATCTTGCGTTTTTGGATTTCACTATTTTGACACAATCATTCAAATTCAGGGCAATTTCAGTTCTCTTTTTTCCCTTTTCTTACGATATTTTGCTTGTTGTGACTATATTTTTGTAACAACCCGTTTTCAATGAAATCGAAACAATGGTTTTGGGACCACAAATCCGAGTCAGAAAGAAAGTTTATTTTAATATTATTGCATGGTATACATTATGATAGGAAAGACGTATGAAAATTTTGATAAGAAAATTTTACCGATTTCATGTTTAATTATAGAAAGGACCAAATTGTGTAAAATGCAAAAGTTGAGTTCTAGTAGCTATAAGTATAAATAGCTATGGAATTCAAAACTTGAGGTCCTTATATGGTAATTAGACCATTAAGAAAAGTTAGTAAATATTTTTGATGATTCATCCATGGAAATTTAGAAAAAGAAAAGGATTAAATTGGAATTTGGAATAAATAAAGACGATAATAGCCTAATATCATCTTATTTCATCTTCTTCTTCCCTAAAATTCTATGGAAACCCTAGGAAAGAGAAATAAAAACAATCAATCCTAATTGGGTAAGTATTCTTGTCTCGTTTTTTAGTAATTTTTATATTTCCGAGATCGTAATAACCTAATCTATTTATTTTGGGGATTAATTTGCAAAGTTATCAGAGTATCAAAATTTTGCCATGGATGAATATGCTGAAATTCTAAAATTTATGGTAGGAATTGAAAAGTTATTAATAGATAAACAACTTTTGTAAAGTGAATTTTCATGAAATTGTGATTTAGGGACTAAATTGTAAAGATGTAAAACTCTTGGAAAATTTTTTATTTTTATGAAACATATGTGCTGTAAATGTTATATGTAAAAATTGGTTAGGCTTGGAATAAGGATTAAATTGCATCAATTTCATTTTCCAAGTTTAGGGACGAAATCGTCATTTATGGAAAGTACAAGGGCAAAATTGTAATTTTTCCTAGGATGTGAATTGAATTAAATTGAGTATGAAATGGATTAAATTGGCGTTAAATTCATTTAGATAGATCCAGAAAGACCTAATACTAGGTTGGATCGATAAAAACAAAAAGTATCGGATTAGTAGATCCTTGTATACGAACGTTTATCGAGATAAGTTCATATAACTAAATTGTGTATATTTGTAACAGCCCGATTTAGACCCTATTCGAAATGGTGATTTCAGGACCATGAATTCGAGTCAGAATAATATTTAAAAATCATTTTCTAAGTTTATTATGTGTGAATTAATATCTGTGAAATTTTCATGTTTTAATTTTGTCGTTTGAGTGCCCGATTTAAGGGCTTAATCGCATAAAATGAAAATTTGATGGTTTAATGTGTAAGGACCGAATTGAATGGGTCTTTATAATTTGAAGTATTTATGTTGCAATTATGCCATTGAATAAATGAATGGATGGTAATGGCATGCATTATTAAGTTGTTATATTAAATCATTAAGGTTATATTAGTAAATGAATAATAAAATGTTATTATAATAATATACGTTATATAAAATTCATCATGCATTTGTCTTTTATTTCTTCATGACCGAATGTCAAAATAAAAGAGAAAGAAAAAGGTTTTCAAAGGTTCGGCTATTGTTAAGCTTAATCAAGGTATGTAACTAGCTCAGTTTTTGATAATTTTTACGTTTTTGAGATCGTTGCAGTGCAATATACGAAGCCCATGCCTGAATTTCTGATTTTGATGAATATTTTCAGTTATGTCATATATGAATATTTGAGTTTTGTGATGTTTTTTGATGAATTATGAAGGATATGTTTTGGATTAATATGTTTTGAATTGGAATTTTTTGATGATTTTGAGTAATTAGGGCTAAATTGCAAAAATAATAAATTGAGGGACTAAAATATGAAATAAATGAAATGTATGGACTTTTATGAACATGGGTAGCATTCGTCCTAAGCATGGTGTGTGCAAATTTTGCATGTTTTGTGTTTTGTGCAATTTGGACTAAATTGTAAAAAGTGTAAAATGTCAAGGGTAAAATGGTAATTTTCCCATTTATGTGTTTTTGGACTAAATTGAATAGAATTATGTTTGAATGAGTTTAATTTGAATATGTTTAGATCAAGAACAAAAGAAATCGGATTTGGATCGAGGAAAAACCAAAGTTGTCGAATGGTCATCCCGTTTCGATTACTGTTGTCTGAGGTAAGTTTATAAGCAAGTAGATGTTATTTATTTGATTAAATACGAACTATATATGCTGAAATGAATAATGTGATAGTATATATGTGGAAGCCGAATATGTATAAGCTTGGAATCTATGTGTACGAGTTTGATTCGATTGAGTTACGACGTCCGAAAGCCCCGTACGAACCTTAGGAATAGCTAGGATACATATGCCATGACATAGGATTCCAATATATGATGTGCGAGTAAGACCATGGCATCGATATATGTAACACCCCTTACCCATACCCGAGACTGGGACCGAATACGAGGCGTTACCAGACATGTACACAAACATTTTCAGGAAATATAGATTGTAAAATTTCATTCCAATATAAAATAGATCAAATTGCATTATAGTGTCCCTATTGTGGGCCCATGAGGCCCTAAACATACATTGAGAATGATCCGGGACTAAACCGAGAACTTGCAAAAGTTCATAGAAATTTTCTAGGAAAAGCCTCACACGCCCGTGTGGAGGCAATGCACACGCCCATGTGCTTTGGGACACGCCCGTGTCTCCTACTCGTGTTTAATTTATGAAAATTATTTTTTTATTTTGAACCTACAGGGGTTTTCACACAGCCGAGCACACGCCCATGTCCCTGGCCCGTGTCTTTCACACGGCCTAGACACACCCGTGTCTAAAAACTCAAGCATTCTATTTATGACGTCAGCATGCCTTTAGGGGCACACGGCCAAGGCACACGCCCGTGTGTCTAGCCCGTGCATGATACTGACTTAAAATTCTAGGTGCAGGGGACGCACGGCCATACCACATGCCCATAGGGGCGATCCATGTGTCACACACGGCCTAGACACACGCCCATGTGTCTACCTATATGGACCTTGTAAGGCTATTTTCCAAGCCTTTGGTCACCCTCTATCAACCAATCACACTTATAGGTTGCCTTAATAGATAATAAGACCAAATTATACCTTTACATATAACCTTAATAGACTTCATTGCATGTAAACCTCATATCATCGGTTTTATACATGCTAGGTTAATTCCCCTTTTGCATTAAGGGTTCCCATGTCTCATTGAAACATTAAATATTGGCTCATTATTGTAACTCATTGCCAATTACGGTTAAGCCATCCCATGTAAACATAAGCATATGTAAATTTGTAGGTTACAGCCTACTTCAAAATGAGTCAATTCTCATGGCCATGTACAAAAAAGATAGATATATCTTTACATGCCTTCATTTTGGCAAATCAAATGACACATATAACAAAATACACCACAATCCCTATACATGCCATTGAACAAAATAAAAGTGTCCATACACCAAAGCTGGACTAGTTGATAGTGTGTTAATTCCCTAACCGTCTTCCAATCTTTACGAGTCCTCGAGCTCTGAAAAATAGGGAAAAGAGAGGGGTAAGCATTTACATGCTTAGTAAGCCCGAATAACTGGAAAGTAAACTTACCGAGTAATTAGCAAACAACCATATTAGGTAATGAAACCCACAAGCATGGAATGGTTTCCCTAACCCATGCACTCAATCAACAGGTTAGTCACATAACAATGCGCCATGTAATTTATCTTGGATTAACTCATCGTTCATCATATCATTAATATACATCATATTAATCCTGTTAAGTTTCTGGGAAATCTCGATGGATTATCCATTTACCGTCAAATCATAAGAGCGATCATCTCATGTATGCACTCTCGCGAACCTCGCATCTTATGGCGGGATTACCAGTCTAGGCTAGATCCCTCGTAATATAAACTCATGAAGTGATGTCAAGATTACTAGTCCAGGCTAAATCCCTTATAACGACAAGCACTCTCAATGAGCTCAAATCTAAATTACCAGTCCAGGCTACATTTAGACCCTAATCGGATTACCCGTCCGAGCTAAATCCACAATGCACACATATTCTTCGGGAGGCTCGATCACTCAAGGAACACCCATCTGGGCTAGATCCTTTCTATATTTGAGATCAACAGATTACTCGCCCGGGCTAAATCCTTTCTGCAACACATGCAAGATCTAAAGTCACATGTAAATCATGGTTTATCCACCGAACTTCCATTTCAACCTCAACCGAGACATTCATCAACATGTCATTATTAAAGATACATTTCATGGATTTTCATGCCATTATCAAATGCAATTATCATACATTCATAAATCATGCAATTAGGCATATTATGAGTTTACCTTACGTTATCCCAACTTACCTGGTACTCGTCTCAATATCATGTTTCAGTTATTCCGAAACCTTTCGTTTTCCTCGATCAACCTCCGAAATTTGTTCCTCGGGGTCTATAACAATAAAAATAAATCATTAACACCTCACAGTGTACCTTTTGAGTCTAAATTTCACCTCCGGTCCAAATGATCGTTTTTCCCCTAACCTTTCACATTCTTACAATTTAGTCCCTAGGCTCGTATAATGAAATGCATGCAATTTCTACCTTACCCAAGCCTAGATGAATGTGTTTTCCTCTTATGGAAGCCCACATTTTTTCATTATTTCTCATTTCTACCACACATTTTACACCTTTTCCAAAAAGGTCCTTTTGGGGGTTTTTCATAAAAATCACTTAGGAAAAGATGTTTAACACACATCCAACTTTCATATTCCTCCATAAACCATCAAAATGCAAGTAACTCATGCATGGGTAAATTTCTAAACATGAACCCTAGCATGAAATATGGGTAGAAATAGAGAGTAAGCTATCGGGATTTCAAAAATACAAAGAACATCAAAAACGGGGCTTGGGAGCACTTACTATTGAGCTTGAAATTGTTGAAAACCCTAGCTATGGAGACCCTTGGAGTTTCAGCTGGACAAGGAAGAAGAATGGCTGATTTTTGCCTTTTTTCCCATTTTATTTCATTAAAATGCCAAATGATCAAAATACCCTTAAGCCTTAGAAATTGGGAAAATTTCTCTTTAACACCTTCTAGTTAATAATATAAAGCAATTTCATACAAATTGCTTCTAGAATCCAAGTTTTATAATTTATTTAATTTGGTCCCTATTTTCTAATTGGACATCTTACTCAAAGAATTTCTTCATGAAACTTTAACACATGCATATTCTCATATTCTAGACCTCATAATAATCACAAAATAAAAATTTCAACGTTGGATTTGTGGTCCCGAAACCACTATTCCGACTAGGCCCTATTTCGGGATGTTACAATATATGTGTGTGAGTAAGACCACGTTTACTACGTTGGCATCAATATGTGATTTTGATATATGTGTGCAAGTAAGACCACATTTAATACGTTGGCATCGATATATGATTCCGATTTATGTGTGAGAGTAAGACCCTGTCTGGGACAGTGGCATCGATATATGATTACATGTAAAACCACGTTTGGAACATTGGCATTATACGAGATGTGTGATTATCCGAGTATCCTATTCAATTTCGAATGGTTCAATGAGCAATGATAGGTTGTGATCGAATGTATAAATCGAGCTAAAGTGATCAGGTAAGAGTTAGTTATTACCTATTTGAAAATAAGGTAAGTTTGTTATTTAATAAGTAATGCTATTTATATATGATGTAAATGAAAATATTTGTGTATATGAATAGTACATTCGGCCAAAGGTTATGTATAGTAGTATCATTATTATGATCTATGTGCAAACATATATGAATGAATATATTCGGCCTTATGAATATATATAATGTGAATATTTATGAAATGATTCATCATTACAGGTATATGAGTTTATGTATATTTGGTTAAATAATGATATTATGGTTTTTGATATTGAATGATATTTTGGTATAGGATATATGTATATTCGGCTAAATGAAAGTTTATGTTGTATATGAAATTGTAAGTTTGAAATTAAATGTGATTATAATAGTATGTATAGGTTTGGTTAAATTGAGTTATTTATTTTCTTATAACTTTCTAAACTATGATAGCTTACTGTGTGTGTATGTTTGTCTCTATTTATAGATTTTGGAGTTAAGTTACGAGCTCGGGGATCATCAACAAAGTCTATCACACTATCGGCTGTTTTTGGTACTTTATAAGCTAAATTTCGAACCTATGGCATGTATAGGCTAGATAATATTTGGAAATGTTGGACTTTGGTATGTGTATATATTTAAGCCATGCGAAAACGACTTGTTTATTTTATTAAGTTCAGTTTCAAGGTTTGATCGAATTTTGGTTATATTTGATATGGTTGGAGTTTATTTTGGTATACATATTATATGATATGTATGATTTGTGTTTTGGTGATATGTTTGTGATGCTAATTATATGATTCGAAAATGAGATGTGTTAATGATGAATCATAATCGGCCATGAAAGTAGCTCATTTTGGATGTATGATTTGTGGTATATTTTGTAAGGTGGTTGATTATAAAATTTGGCTTAAGTGAGGTTAATATGGTTGATGGATATGTTTTGGTTGTGGTTTTGATGTTTCGGTCATTATATGTTTATATGTGAATCATGGTTGATATATTTGCTAATGGTGATGAAATTATGCCAAAGTATATGCGTATGGAAAGTTTAGTATGATGTGAAATTGTGGTTGGATATTTTTGTTGAGTGGTATGTATGATATATAAGTGGGATGTATTAGGTAAATTGTTATGATTTGAATTATTGGTATTTGGTTATGTGATGAAGTAAATATGGATAATGATTATAAGTTTTTAATCATTAGTTATCAATGATGTGCATTCATATTCGGCTAATGATAGATAAATTAAATATGTGTGCATGTAACATGTTTGTTTGTGGTTTGATATTTAAAAGTCAAGATGATTAGTTTAATGTTTGATTCTTGTTATATGTATAAAGAGTTAACGGAAAATTATAGAAATAATATGGCTATTTTGATCCGGTACTTATTAGTAAATAAAGAATATGTATGAGGTATGTTTTGTTAGTTAAACAGATAGTCATTAAGTGACAAGTTAATATTTGTATTCGGATATGCAAATGGTGAATTTTAACTTAAGATTGAATGGTGGAATTGGAATGACTTTAATGGTTAATTTTTAATAGTCGAATAGGTGAGCAAATGAATTGATTATGTATTTGTAATTTTGTCATGATGTTAGTATATAAACTTTGGTATGTTTAGATTTGATAATTATGCTTAGAAATGGTTCGTAGATTGTTTGATAGCTTGTGTATTAAGTGATATTATCATGTTTAAATTCGGCCTTGACACTTTATAGCATTAGACAAAAGTATGTTATGTTATATGTATAATTACAAACTTGTGATGTGTTTGATGAGAAAAGTAAATTATGATTGACATATTGGTTTGCTTATATGAAATGTTATATGCGTGTATAGTAATAGAGAAAAATGAAAGTTGACATTGAATAAAGTATATGTATTTAGTATGTATTAATATTCAGTTATTGTATTGGAAATTGACCATATGAATAGTAATTCGTGTTATAATATAACAAAATGGTTATATGTGAGTTTAATAAAATTGTTTTATGTTTTGTGTATTAATGATTCAAGAATTGATAAACTGAAGTTACAAAGGTATACCTTCGAATATGATCTGAGTAATTGTGTGAATGTATGAAAGTTGTATCTTTTTCGGTAATGCCTCGTAACCCCAATCCGGCGACGAATATGGGTTAGAGGTGTTACAATATTTATATGCTTGAATTGAATATTGTGTATGTGAATTATATAAATGCCATATACATGAAATTGATTACATATCTAACAAAGCTCGATAAATATTAAATCCCGTTTGAATAATGGAATTCGACGGATACAGGATTTCCCGAATTGGTTATAGTCCTGCATATGTCGTGGACACAACACAACTCCTACGAGCATCCTGTTATAAGCCCTCTCGAACTTCCAGTTATATAGTTCCTGCGAGCATCCTGATTGATAGTTATCCTACATGTGTTGTGGACAATCGCAACTCTTTGTGAGCGTTCTGTTATATGATCGGTTGTGATCCTGCATATATTATGGACACAAATGCAGCTCTTTATGAGCGTCCTGATATAGGCTCTTTATAAGCTTCCTGATATGGGTTGTTTGAACTTCCTGTTATGTAGCTATCTGAAGCTCCCTGATAATAGCTCTTCGGAGTTACTTGTTAAGCTCAATGAGCTTCCTGTTCTAAACTCTTTAAGTTTCTTGTTATAGCCCGGATAAGCTTCCTGTTACATGGCTCAGATGAGCATCTTGTTATATGGCTCGAGAGAGTGCTTCCTAATTATGTGCCCTAGGTACCCCTGAATACGAGTTGATGGTTTACAGTGTTGTACACTTCAAGTGTACTACATGTGTATCCAATGATATTTCAAATAAATTCAATAGGCAAAGTTCTGTTATGGCTAATCTGAACTTGAGATGATTTATCATAGAAATGTATATGTTATATGAAAATATGATAAGAAAAGTATATGTGTATGAAGGTTTTTACATTATGAGCTTATCTTTATTACTTGAAAAGTATTTAGAAATTCATGACTAACTTGCTTGATTGAGTGCATGTGATTAGGCAATTGGCTAATTTGTTTGGATGCATGTTATTTACATGATTACTTAAATTGAATATAAATGGTAAGTTAAATTCCTGTTATGCGAACTTACTAAGCATTAAATGCTTACTTTGTTTTATTTTCCTCTATTTTATAGTATTCGGAGGCTCGTGAAGGTTGGAACTTGGTCGGAGACGCATCATACTATCCCTTGGACCTCTCGGTATATGAAACAAGCTAACTTTTGATATAATGGCATGTATTGGTTAAATAGATTAAATGATAAAATATTTTGGTTGTAACTAGCCATTGGAATAGCTAGTGTTAAGCATACTTTGGTCTAATTATATAAGGCCTTATCATGTTTGATGTGTGTTAAAAATGGTTTTATGGTGAAAGGTATATAAACCATATGATGAATGGATTTGAATTAGTATAATTGATAAAATTTGCATATAAACATAAGTGCAAATTTGGTAAGTTTAATCACTTGAACATATGTGCTAATATGCTATATACAGTACTTGTATTTGGCTTGATTTTATAACTTGAATTGGTTTGGAAGTGTGTTAAATTGATAATGTAGATATAAGGTAAAATTTGAGTGAGAAATAAGGCTTGGAAATGGCCTTATTTTGTCCACACGGGTAGACACATGGGGATGTGTCTCAAGTGTGTGTGACACACGGCCATGCGCACGGGCATGTGGTTTGGCTGTAACAGCCCAGTTTTAGCTAAATCGGAATAGTGGTTTTGGAACCACAAATCCTAGGCCATAAAATTATTTTAATATTATTTTTGGTGTTTACAGTATGTGAATCTATATGTGTGAAAATTTCGTGAGCTAATTTTATCGTTTAATAGCTCAATTTGAGAAAAATGACTAAATCGCGTAAAATGTAAAAGTTGCATTCTATATGTTAAAAGTGCTTAATTGCCATGTTTTATTAAAATAAAGGTCTTTATGATGTTATTAAACCATTTATAGCTTGAATAGACCATTATGGACATGTATTAATTAGTTTTTATGTTTTATAACTAAGGTTAAATAAGTAAATTGGTAATTTAAGTTAATTAAAATAAAACAAATTGAATTATCATCATCATTTTATCCTTTCATAACCGAAAATACGAAGAAAATAAAGCTTTGGAGAGCTTTTAGGGCTCGGCACTTATCCAGCTTGATTAAGGTATGTTTTGAGCTCGGTTTTTGATGATTTTTATGTTTTTGTGGTCGTTGCTTCGTGTTCTAGCTAGCCCATGCTTCAATTTTTGAAAGTGTTGATGATTTTGTAAAATTCCATTGATGATAGCTTGAGCTCTTAAATGTTTGATGATGGAAAATGAGTATTTGTTTATAGATTATCATGTTTTGTAAAGTGATTTTTAGTGAAATTTCATAAAAGGGACTAATTTGTGAAGAGTGTAAAATATGTGGTTAAATGTGTGAAATAAATGAAAATATGGGCTGATATGAAGCTATATGAAATTCGGCTAGCATGAAATTAGAAAGAAATTGTGTAATTTGTGATTTTGTGAAATAAGGACTAAATTATAAGAAATGTGAAATTATAGGGGTTAATGTGTAAAATGCCCCAAATTGTGTGCTTTGGATGAAATTGAATGAATTGAGGAATAAAAGTGATAATTTTGAATTTATATAGATCCTAAAAGAAAGAAATTGAATTTAGATCAAGGGAAATCGAAAGTTATCGAGTAATCGAACCGATTTGTCTATTCTGACTACGAGGTAAGTTCATATGCAAATAAATGTCTTTAAATTGAATTATATATTTTTTATTATCATTGAATTGCTACGAATGTCGAACGAGCAAGTACGAGCTTGAATCGACGAAGTTACGACATCCGAAAGTCCTGTACGAACCCTAGGAATTGTATAGTATACGAATGCCATGACATTAGGTTATCGAGATGTGATTACATGTAAGACCATGTTTAGGACATTGGCATTGTATTGAGATCACATGTAAGACGATGTTTGGGACATTGGCATCATTAATCGATTTTGAGTAAGACCCTATCTGGGACAGTGGCATCGATATGTGATAACATGTAAGACCATATCTGGGATATGGCATTGTATGAGCTTATGTGATTTCCAAGTATCCTTAATGATTCCAAATTGTTCAATGAGCAAAGTCAAGTCAAGAAAGAATATGTGAATGAGTTAAGTGACTCAGGTACGTACGAAACTCATATGAGTATTAGAAAGGGGAAATATTTGGTGAACTCGATTAAGACATTGAAAATATGTTCAATGAGAAAGGTTTGTAAATTTGAATGAGATTAGCCATGTTAAGCATATTTAAATTGATATGTAAATATTCATGTGATAACTTTATTTGTATATGGCTTACTAAGCTTTTAAAGCTTACTTTGTTTGTTCTTTCCATGTTTTATAGATTATCGAAGCTAGCTCGAACTCGTAGATCGTCAGGAATACGTCATTGCACTATCGATCATCTTGTTGGTACTTTTGGAGTTTTGTATATATGGTATATGGCATGTATAGGCTAGTGTCATTTTAGAATGTTTTGAGTTGTGATTATAGCCATGAGATTTGGCTTGTAAATGTTGGAATATGGTCATTTATGTTGGCTTGGTTATATGTTGATAAGTGATATGTATATGATGTATATAATGTCTTATATGTTGGTTCATTTTGGTATGTTTACCACAGTTGTTGATATAGCCAAATAGTTGTTATTTGGTTGTTTAGTAAATGATGTATTAATGTTTGGAAGATTAGCATATTGTGGTTGGATTTTGAGATGGAGATATGGTGTAATTTCTGTTATGAAATAGAGGATAAGTTGATGAATAAATGCATTTGGAAATTAGATAAGTTGTGATGATTTTGGCATAATGATTTGGTATGTTTGAATATGGAATTGAGTGGTTGAAATGGTTGATGAATGATGGCATTTTATGTAATTGAATTAGCATGTTTTGGCTATCTATATCTGTATTGAAATGATACCATTTTAATGGCTAGGTGTGCATGAGAAAAGGGTGGCAAATTGGCTTTGTAAATGGCCTATTTTTGTCCACACGGGCAAAGACACGGGCGTGTGTCTTAGCCTTGTGTGACACACAGTCATGTTATATGGCCGTGTGTCCCCTAGGGTGCCCTTCGAATTAAAATCAGTATACGCTACAGTTTTGACACGGTCTAGACACACGGGCGTGTCTACTGGTCGTGTGTGGCACACGGGCAGGCACATCGGCGTGTGGTCGGCCATATGACCCAAGTCAGTAACCCCCTTAGATTCCACACGGCTTGGCACAAGGACATGTCCTCAGCCGTGTGGTGCAAGTTAGTATGTATGCCCTGTTTTCACACGGTTTGTGACACGGGCGTGTCTGGTAGCCGTGTGAGGCACACGGCCTGTTCACACGGGCGTGTGACCCTTAAATTAAAGAAAATTTTCTATATTTCCCAAAGTTTGCAAATGATATAGTTTAGTCCCGAACCACTTCTAAGCATAATTTAAGGTCTAGTAAGACCTTATAAGGGACAATGTGGTTCATTTGAATGGGTTTTGATTATAATTGCATAAATATATGTGAATGAGGTGTGTTATCCGGTAATGCCTCGTAACCCTATTCCGGTGTCGGATACAGGTTAGGGGTGTTACATTGGCCATGTGTCCCCTGCATCTTAAAAATTGAAAAACAGAATGCTAAGAATCGATCACACGTGTAGAGACACGGGCGTGTGTCTCAGCCGTGTGAAGCACACAGCCCAACACATAGGCTTGTGTCTTGGCCATGTGAATCCTGCACCTAAATTTTTAAAAAATTAAATTGTCCACACAGCCTAGCACAAGGGCGTGTGGCTGGCCGTGTGACCCAAGTCAGAGAGTTACATGGGAATGAACACGAGCTGGGACACGGCCTTGTGCCATACATCGAATGCCTACACGGCCTAGGACATGGGCGTGTTATGTGGCCGTGTGAGCCACACGACCTGATCACACGGGCGTGTGTCCCCTGTTTATAAGGAAATTTTGAAATTTTTGCGAAAAATTCTCTAAGTTCCCGATTTAGTCCCGACTTGTTTCTAATGTATAAACTAGGCCTCGAGGGTCCAATTATGGGACAATATGATTGGTTTCGGATTTGAATAGTAAATGACATAAATTAATTGTATTTGTTCTATAAACTCTAGTAATGCTCTGTAACCCTATTCTGGCGACGGATATGGGTTAGGGGTGTTATAGTTTTTTTTGTACATTGAGGGCAATGTAAATCTTAAGTGTAAGGATGATTTTATATGTTTATGTGATATAGTCCCTGAATTGTTTTTTGTGCTTAAGTAATTTTCTAAATCCAAATCTTAAAGTTAATTTTTTTTAAAAATTTAGAGTTTTTATTGATTCGGGTTGAGAATAATTTGTCGATTTTTGTACATTTTTTTATTTATACTTTAAGACACGTGAAAGTCAAGCATGATAAGTTACTTTTTAGAAGTTATTATATTAGATTGTCTCCCTAATTTGAAGCGTTATCTTGAAATTTTAAAATATACAAGTTTGACATCAAAACCATAATTTTTTGTGAGTTTTTGAGCTTATAGAGCATAGATTTTTTTCGTTTTCATTTTATTTTTGTCTGTGGGTATGTAACAGTCCGATTTTGGGGCTAGTCAGAATAGTGGTCTCAAGACCATAAATCTGAAGTCGGAGAAATTATTTTATTATATAAATAGTTGTAGCATGTTTATAGTAGTGCATGAAAAATGTGGTGAGCTAATTTTAACGTTTGTGAGCCCAATTGCGAAAAAAGGACTAAATCGCATAAAGTGCAAAAGTTTTAAATTGATAGCTAAGGGTGCCAAATTTCCATGTATCATAAATTGGGTTTTTTTTAAGTGAAATTAGGCCATTAGATAGGTGATGGCCGGCCAGGGTAGATAGAAATGTTGAAAAGTCAACATTAGGTGAAATTTGATGTCATAAGGTGTAATATAATAATACCTAAGCCTAGCTATCATCTTTTTCTTTCATTCTCTCTTCATTCCACCAATTTTTCAGCCATAGTTAAGGGTTTTAAGCTTCAAAAATTTCAGCAACTTATTCCCCTCACAAGTAAGTGATTTTATGAGTTTTCTTAAAGATTTTTACATTTTTGAGACCCTTGAAGCATGACCTTTCAAATGAGGGTACTATTTTGCAAAGTGATTAAGAGTTTAGGGTTTTGCCATGGAAGGATTTGTGATGTTCGCTGAGTTTTTATGGAAGAAAATGAATATTGGGTGTCTTATAAACAACTTTTGTGAAAGGTGTTAGCATGAAAGCACCTAAAAGGACTACATTGCATAAGTTGTAAAATAGATGTTAAATATGTGAAATAATGAGAATTTAGAGCTGCTATAAGAGTAAAAAGGGTTCGTCTAGCCTTAAGAAACAAAGAAATTTGATAGAAATCGATTTTCGAGCCGAGGGGTAAAATGGTCATTTTGTAAAAGTTTAAAGGCAAAATGGTCATTTTGCCCAATTATGAATTTTTGAGTGCCTAGGTTGATAAAGTGACTAAATAAGTGCGTTTTGTTATTATAGATCAAGAAATACGGAATCTAAACCTAGACCGAGGGAAAGCCAAGCAAATCGACTAGTCACCACATTTTGTAACCCGAGGTAAGTTGTATGTAAATAATACAACTACATTTCCAATGTATGTGTTAAGTTATATTTGAATTAATATAGCATGAATTGCTTGAGTATGGAATAGAAAGCATTATGATAATAGAGATAGTATAGTTCCCGTTCGAACCTAGGAAATAGATTGGATATTCATGCCATAACATTTGGGGTCACTTGTGTGAGCTAGTGTAAGACATGTCTGGGACATGCATCAGCCACATTATGAGAGCTAGTGTAAGACCATATCTGGGATATGGCAGGGGCATTGAGACGAGTGCTAGTGTAAGACATGTCTGGGACATGCTTTGGCCTCGAGATGTAAGCCGGTGTAAGACATGTCTGGGACATGCATCAGCTACGAAATGATAGTAAGAGTAAGACCATGTCTGGGACATGGCATCGACTTGAGATATGAGCCTGTGTAAGACCATGTCTGGGACATGGCATCGACATCCTACCCCATATTTGAGGTTTTTCGAATATCTGATAAAATTTCGCATGGTTCAACGGTAAGATATGCAGTTAAGCTAATGAGTATGGTATAACCGTGTTGTGAGTGATACAGGTACCTATATGAAATGTATGAGATATGAGCTCAATATAAGCTACATGATGCGTATTGAATATTAATGAGTAAGTTTTACCTATTCCCAAATTGTGCCTATTCCGAAATTGTGTAATATGAACTTGTTGATAGATGGTAAAGTTATGTTGTATATTTATTTATGTGCAACTTACTAAGCTTTTATGCTTACTCCCTTTTCTTTCCATTTCCTTCCAGTGCCGTCTAACTAGCTTAAAGATCATCGGAAGTCAGAGATATCAATCACATTATCAATTGAAGCATTCGGTATAGTTGGATTTATATTTTTGAGTATGGCATGTATAGGACCTAAACGTTATTATTTTGTGTCAATGAGGATTGGCCATATGTATTGGCTTGGGTTGGAAACCCTTCAATTTGTATTAAGCCTTATTCATTTTGAATTTATAAAAGGTGCACTATCATGGTTGAATGAACGTCTATTGTGGCTAATTTGATTATGGAAATTATGCTTGTTTGATATTGGTTGGTTTTTGTATGGAATTACATATGTAAGGGTGGTAATGTGGCTTGGTAAATAACCTTATATTGTCCACATGGGTGGGCACACGGGCATGTGTCTAGGCCGTGTGTCAACATATGTAAGGGTGGTAATGTGGCTTGGTAAATAGCCTTATATTGTCCACACGGGTGGGCACACGGGCATGACACACGGCCAGCCCCATGGGTGTGTCGTCCAGCTGTGTGTCCCCTGCACGTAAAATTTTCAAGTCAGTATGCATGTTAGTAAACACACGGGCAAAGACACGGCCATGTGTCTCAGCCGTGTGAGGGACACAGCCTAGCACATGGGCGTGTGCCTTTGCCGTGTGACATGCTGGATTTGCTGACGTCAGAAACAGAATGTCCATGTTTTTGTACATGGGCTGGGACACGAGCGTGTCATGGCCGTGTGAAGGACACAGGCCAGGGACACGGGCGTGTGCCAGGCCGTGTGAAAACCCCTGCAGGTGTGCATTTAGAATTAATTCCATACGAGATGAGGAAACAGGTGTATCCCTGTATTGCTTAGGCCGTGTGAGCCACACAGGCCAGCAGCACGGCCATGTCGAAATGGTCACACGGGCGTGTGCCCTATTTTAAGGGCAAATTTCTTAAGGTTGGTTTAAGGACCCGAAATGGTCCGAATAGTTTTCAACTGTCAATTTGGGGCACGTAGGCCTTAATAAGAAGTTTAAGTAGAAATTGAAAAAGTTTTAATTTAGACCGAGTCTCGGTGACTTGAGATTATTTGTATACATAAGATCATGCTAGGTAATGCCTCGTACTCTGCCCTGGCATGAGTTGCGGGTATAGGGTGTTACAGGGTATGTCAACTTGATTTGTTATTCTAGAACTTGCTTCGGTTATACATGTCGAGACCACATTATTTAATTGATATATTGAGATGATAGAGTCATTTAGGATTTAACCCGCTTAACCTTTAACACAGCTTACCTGTTGAATTAATCTTAGTAAACCAAGTTGATCCTAACACATTTTTTTTCTTATCACCCGTTCATGTTAACTTGAAAATCACATTAATGTTTTAAATCACCCTTTTTATTGACTCTCTTTTTGTTGAAATTCGATTTTAGTTAGTTTCCTAACTACACATTATCTTTTGTATTACAGAATTTTACTTTGTTCATAAAGAAATAAAAATAAATAAAAAATCGTTGAAAAAAATGATTAATAAAAAATTTGATTGAGCTTGGATCATTAAACTCATCTTTTGTATAACAGCTCATATCGGCTCTTTCTTTCTTGTTGATGTAAATTTTTTTAATTCAGTAAATAATTTTTTTGGTAACTTATTAACTCGATTCTCGAATGTAACAAACTTTTATGACCTTTTACATACCCTTAAGCTAAGCCTCGTTACAATCTTATAAAGACCTCTTGATTGATGTGTCATCTCATTCTTATTATGGTGGAGATTTGATTTTCAAGCAAGCCTATGGTAATAACATTTCTTATACAATCGTTAAGTGCACATCACTTGAACCTTAAACACCTTGAGCGCTTAAGTGAATCTCTGTAATAGTTTTA
The DNA here is from genome assembly GCA_025698465.1 of Gossypium longicalyx. Taxonomy (NCBI): domain Eukaryota; kingdom Viridiplantae; phylum Streptophyta; class Magnoliopsida; order Malvales; family Malvaceae; genus Gossypium; species Gossypium longicalyx. The sequence continues at coordinate 83,330,192 of CM046997.1, forward strand.
ATTCTTATTAAGCTTAAATTTCAGGTAATTGTTGAGATAGGGGAGATGCCTAATATTTTTAATCCTTAAAGATTATCCTACGTTTCCGGATTTCACTATTCCGACACAATCATCCAAATTCAAGGCAGTTCCAATTCTCTTCCTCCCTTTTCTTATGATATTTTGCTTATTGTGACTATATTTGTTTCTACATTGAGGACAATGTATATCTTAAGTGTGAGGAAGATTTTATATGTTTATGTGATATAGTCCTTAAATATTTTTTTTTTGTTTACGTGATTTTCTCAAACCTAACATTAAATTTATTTTATTTTTTTAATTTGGAGTTTTTATTGATTCTAGTTGGGAATAATTTGTGGATTTTTGTACATTGTTTTATTTATACTTCAAGACATGAGAGAGTCAAGCATGGTAAGTTGTTTTTTATAAACTATTAATTTAGGTTGTCTCCCGAAACTGAAGTATTATCTTGAAATTTTAAAATTTCCAAGCTTAACATCAAAACCATAATTTTTTGAGCTTTTGAGCCTATAAAGCATATAATTTTTTTCATGCTCATTTTATTTTTGGTTTTGAGTATGTTAACATGATTTGTTATTCTAGAACTTGTTTCGGTTATACATGTCGAGACCACATTATTGATTTGATATACTGAGATGATATAGTCACTTAGGATTTAACCAGCTTAACCTTTAACACAGCTTACCCGTTAAATTAACCCCTATTAAACTCCGTTGATCCTAACACATTTTTTTGTTATCACTCGTTCATGTTAACTCAAAAACCACATTAATGTTGTAAATCACCATTTTTATTGACTCCCTTTTTGCCGAGACTCGATTTAGTTAATTGTCTAACTATTCTTTATATTTTGTATTACTGAATTTTACTTTGTTCTAAAAAAAACCAAAAAAAAAAAGAAAAGGAAAGGAAAAAAAGTTGAAAAAAATGCATGAAAAAAACTCATTTGAGCTTAGATCATCAATCTCATATTTTGTATAAAAAGCTCATATTCGCTCTTTATTTCTTGTTTATGTAAAAAAAATTAATTCAACAACTGATTTTTTTTGTTTGGTAGCCTATTAACTCAATTCTTGATTATAACCAACTTTTATGACATTTTCGTACCTTTAACCTAAGCCTCATTACAACCTTGTAAAGACCTCTTGATTGGTGTGTCATCTCAGTTTTATAGTGGTGGAGATTTGACTTTCAAGCAAGCCTATGGTAATAACATTTCTTATTTAACTTTTGAGTGCACATTACTTGAACACTTACATCTTGAGTGCTTGAGTGAACTTTTGTGAGGGTGTTAATTCTTATTGAGTTTGAATTTCAGGTAATTATTGAGATAGGGGAGATGCCTAATGTTTTTAAGCTTAAAAGATTTCTGCTTATATTGCTGATATTCTTTAGTGTCATTTTAGTTTGAATTTCCAATGCATAATTATCTTTAGATTATCCTAAGACATTGTTGGTTAAAACAATAAATTGAAGGAAGTTAACTTGAATGTGGATTGAGAATTTTGCTTTAGGACAAACAAACTCATAAGTCTGGGGATGTTTGATAAGTACTAAAGTAACATCTTTTAACCTCGTTCTTAATGCGTTTTTGGATTATTATTAGATGTTAATTGTGAATTTTATACTCCTAATCTTTTAAATTCGTGTTTTAATACTTAATATAGCACTTGGGAGCAAAAAAGAGCGAAAAGCGGAGCGTCGGAGCAAGCTACAGGAGCCAAACAGGCTGAATCATTCCACACAGCCAAACCACATGGTTGTGTTACCCAACTAGTGTATGGTAAACCGTGTCAATTTCATGGAATTGTGCACCAAATAATGAGTAATCTCATTTTTAGGTTTTTTGGGCAATATAAGATGTATATATGACAAAAATAAGGAGATGGGAGGGAACCGTCAGAGAATACTCAAGAAAATAACTCAAAAAACACCATTGAAGCCGACTTTGAAGTAGATTTTTTTCAAGATTGAATATTCCCATTTGGTTTCTTAGGAAGTTATCATGAGTTTCTTTTTTTCTTTCGGTTATACTGTCTCTTGGATGTTTCTATTTTCAAGTGATAAACCGTCATTTATACATATTTTTACCCCATGCTTAGCGCATTTTGTGGATAATTTTTCCTTAGAATTGGTGAATTCGATGCTCCTAATGTCTTAATTTCATGTTTTATACTTAGGTGAGCTTAGGAGAGCGAGAGGAATGAGAAACGGGCCAAAAACAGAGAAAATGGGCCAGTGTACGAAATTAACACGGCCTGGACTTCCTCACACGGGCAGACCATACGGCCATGCCATTCTAACAGGCTCGAACACGGCCTGAAGTAATCGCACACGGGCGTGTCACACGGGCGTGTCCTTGCCAAACCCAAGTTGAATCCAATTCAGAAAAGCCTAATTTTGAGGCCTCTTAGGCATTCCAAAGACTATAGATACACCCTAGAAGAGGAGAAAAGAGGGAGGCACAGGGAGAAGGAAGGAATTACTCGAAGAAAGCCGATTGATCCATCTTAGAAGCAAGATTCATCCTCAAAACTGAAGATCTCCCCTCAATTTCCCTTTAGGAGTTTTGGGTTTTCTTTATGTTTTGTATTCATTATTCTTCTGAGATGTTTTCCTTTTAGTTATGAACTAAATCCCCTAAATACCTAAGGGGGATGAAACCTAAGACGAATCTTGTTATTATTTTCTAAATTGTATGATAAATATTTGACTTATTCTTAATTATGTGTTCTTAATTCTTGTTTTGATATTCCAGGATATTGATTAAAGTCACGCTCTTATTTAGAGGAAGAATAGACCCTGTCTAAGAGTACAATTGTCATAATTAAGCGGAGTTGATTGCACGCCTAGAGATAGGGTGACAAGATTTTACCGGATTAGGGTGCAACCTAATAAGGGGATCCATAGATCGCGTTAAAGCAACCCCAGTGTGATAATTAGAGAAAAGTCTCAGTTATTCAATCTAGGGATTAGACGTTATTAGTCTTGAATAGGGATAATAACATAACTTAGGGATCTCTACGGAACAAGTTAAATGAATAAATCGTCCGATTCGGAGTCAGAATAACAAGTAAAGTCTAGGTGGATTCTTCCTTAGGTATTGTCTTAATTCAATCGTTTTCCAAAAGTAATCCCCCAATTCTATTTTCTATGAATTCTTAGTTTAGTTAATTAGTTAGTTAAAACAAACCCCCTTAGTCTTAGGCTAGATAATAAAAAGACAGTCATTACTAGTACTTTTACTTCCTTTGGGTTCGACAATCCGGTTTTGCTGAAACTATACTACTGCTCGATAGGTACACTTGCCTACATCATGATAATAGTTAACTTCAAGAACGATTAATTATAAATATTTAAAACCTGTCACAAAATCACGATCAAGTTTTTGGCACCGTTGCTGGGGAGCTAAGATATTAGGAACACTAAATTTTTATTACTTTAGCCATTTATTTTCCTTGCAAGTTAATTTTATTATTATTAATTTACTTTTTCTTTCTCTTGGCAAGTTTTTATAGTTTATGACTAGAAGAAAACCGTCAAGACCACTACTTTATGACGAAGAAATCGATCGCACAGTTCGTAAAACCGAAGAGAAATAAGGCAAAGCCTAAGATACACAGAGGAAGAGCAAGAGGACGATATCTCAACTACGACTGAGGAGATGGCTGAAAATCAATATAATCACCTACCTCCTGCGATACCCGCTAAACTAGCAAATCAGAATCCTGCTCCTCGTACTATGTATGATTATGCTGAACCTACTTTAACAGGAACTGAGTCAAGTATAGTTAGACCTACTATTGCTGTGACTAATTTTTGAACTAAAACCCAACACTACTCAAATGATACAGCAATTTGTTCAGTTCGATGGTTTGCAGGATGATGATCCAAACACCCACTTGGCAAATTTCCTAGAATTCTGCGATACATTTAAAATTAATGGCGTTTCTGGCGATGCCATTTGTCTTCGGTTATTACCATTTTCATTGAGAAACAAAGCTAAATAGTGGTTGAGCTCGTTACCACGAGGTTCAATTACTACTTGAGAACAAATGACTGAAAAATTTTTATTAAAATATTTTTCGCTGGCTAAAACGGCCAAATTACGTAATGATATCTCTTCGTTTGTGCAGATGGACTTAGAAACTCTTTACGATGCATGGGAGAGATACAAAGACCTACTACGAAGGTGTCCTCACCATGGATTACCTCTATCGTTGCAAGTTCAAACATTCTACAATGGTGTGAACCCCTCGACAAGACAGATGATTGATGCAGCAGCCAGGGGAACCATCAATAACAAAGCACCTGAAGAGGCTTACGAATTTATTGAAGAGATGTCACTGAATAACTATCAGTGGCAAGTCATGAGGACCAAGCCAACTAAAACAACAGGCGTTTATAATGTCGATTCGGTTACTATGCTGTCAAATCAGGTAGAACTTCTAAATAAAAAGATTGATGGTTTACTTGGTTCTACGCAGGCTCATCCAGTAATGTACTGTGAAGTCAATGGAGGTGGTTCAAGCAGTTTAGAATATCAATCTTATGGCCACAGCATGGAGAACGAACAATTAAATTACATGGGTAATAATCCTCGATCTCAAAATAATTCTTATAGCAATACTTATAATGCAGGTTGGAGGAACCACCCAAATTTCTCCTAGGGTGGTCAAGGGAATGAAAGGCCATAGAATCTTAATGGTTTTCAACAACCATATCAACAGGAAAAGAAAACCGAACCTTGAAGAGATGCTATTTAAATTTATTTCGGTGTCCGAAACTCGTTTCCAGAACACCGAGACAGCACTTAAAAATCAACAACCGTCGATCTAAGGGCTCGAAACTCAGATAGGCCAGCTGTCCAAACTAATCTCCGAATGACCACAAGGTAGCTTGCCAAGTAATACTGAACCCAACCCAAGGGAACAGCTCAACGCAATTAATGTTCAAGATGAAGAAGGATTCTTTGAGCCTAAGCCAGAACCAAGGCAAAAAACTGTGGTGAGCAGAGGTCAAGGTGAGGTAGGTCATGATAAAAGAAAATCAGTGAATGTTGAATATAAACCTCGTGTGCCATACCCCAATGCGACAAGGAAAGACCACTCAGATGAACAATTTGGTAAATTCCTTAAACTCTTAAAAAAATTACACATTAACTTACCGTTTATTGAAGCTCTATCACAGATGTTAAACGCAATGAAATTTTTAAAGGAGCTTTTAGCAAATAAGCGGAAGTTGGACGAGGCGTCGCATGTGGAGCTAAACACCGTTTGCTCAGCTATTCTACAGAATAAGCTACACAACTAATTAAAAGATCCAGGGAGTTTTACACTTCCTTGCTTAATTGGTAGTTTAGATGTTAATAATGCATTAGATGATTTAGGGGCTAGTATTAACGTCATGCCCTACAAAATGTTCAAACAATTAGGTCTTGGGAAACCCAAACAGACTAGGATGAGCATACAATTAGCAGATAAAACTATAAGATTTCCTAGGGGTATTATTGAAGATATGCTAGTTAAAATCGATAAATTTATATTTCTCGTTGACTTCATTGTTCTAGACATAGAGGAGGATAGCAACACTCCTTTGATTTTAGGAAGGCCCTTTTTAGCAACTGCTAAAACGATTATTGATGTTGGCACAGGTGAGCTCACACTTCGTGTGGGAGACGAAACAATCACCCTTCAAGCTCACAATTTTGGCAACACATCGAAAATTGAAGGTGATCGTCTAAACCATTCTACTAAAACTGACAATATGGTGCAACCTACTTTACAGGAAATGAGTCTGAAAGAAGTACATAAGCCATTCTCAAGCAATAGTAGAGGACCTATTCATGAAGATCGAAGGCTACAAAGCGAGGAGCTTGATGAATGGCGAAGGCATAAACCAAGAACACCTGATAAACCAAAACTACGCCAGAACGAGCTCAATACCTTTCCAAATCAACTTAAGGTTGGACATAAAATTTTATTAGAAGCCACAGATCCTCACATTGCCACTACCAAACCGAATGAAGAAGTCCCTCTTACGGTACTTAGAATTTTCCCATTCGGTACAGTCGAGGTAAGTTATCCCAAGTTCGGCACTTTTAAGGTAAACAACACCGGTCTAAAACCTTATTTTGATAAGATGGGTAGCAGGAATGAGGAGTGTAAACTCCTTGAACCACCATGACCATTCAATGGAGAGGTAAGTCGAGCTTAGACTATAAATAATCGCTTCTCGAAAGGCAACCCGAGCACTAACAATATTAATTTCTTTAAATTTTAGTATCTAACACCTAACTTACTAACAGAGATCTTGAATACAGGTTTTCCACACAGACACATCCAGACACACGGGCGTGCTGAGGACCGTGTTGAAACAGGGCAGAGATTTTTCCCAAACAGGAGTTGTGATAAAATGCCACGGCTGTACGAAATTGCCGTGGGTGAACCTGCCAAAATAACACGGGTGTTCGCCACACCCGTGTTGCAGAACCATGGTTGAACCTTAAAAAATAGCACGGGTGTGCGACACGCCCGTGTCTAGCACCCGTGGTCGAACCTGTTAAATTAACACAGGCGTAGGTCTACATACACGAGCGTGGGAGAAGCAAACGAAGCCAGACACGGGCGTGCGACACGGCCGTATGCACCCACACGCATAAGGAACACGGGCGTGGACTAAATGTCAGATGCACCCAAAATTCAAAATTCGCGAATCACACGGGCTGAAATTGGGGAATACGGGCATGTTCCCTGGTCGTGTGCCCAAAACCTATAAATAGGCTGCACTATTCATTGTCTCCTTCACCCAAAAAACCCTAACCCTAGCCGCTGCAAGTCCACACGCCCTCCTCACCATGCCCATGCGCCACCTCCAACTCCATTTTTTATGCTCATTCTCCCCTTCCTAGCTTTTGTTTACTCTTTTCCCTTTAATTGCACTCATTTTTTATGTTAGTTATCATAGTACTATGCATTTTTTATGTTCTTTTCATCTTTTTATCACTCACATTTCATATCTAGAGTAGTTATTATCTTGTTTTTGTCACTCACATTTCATATCTAGAGTAGTTATTATCTTCTTATGTTGAAGTTCTTCCTCGTCGCATGATTTATCTGCTACATTTTATTTGTTTAAAGTGAAAATACTCATAACTTTTGGGTTGATATTCTCCAACAATAAAATGTACTAACATAGAATTAATTGTCATTTCTTTTAGAAAACTCATACTATTGTCATGCTAATGATACACCATAAAATTGTTTTTGATTAAGTTTGCAGTAATTGTGACTAAGATTATTAGTTCTAATTTATGACTTCTGCCTTTTTGGATTTGCTTCTGTCTTACCTTGAACATTCCTCACGACGTAATAATGGTTTTGCTTACAGATATATAATGTCGTCTTCACGAGGAAAGAAAACTGTTGTCCCAGCTTCAAAGAAAAGGAAGGAAGCATCATCTTCCTCGGGTCCTACCGCGAAAATTCGTCATCCTTTTCTGCAGTTCCCCATCGGGCCCCAAGAAGAACTTTTTCAAATTCTACAGGCCTGACCTTTAGGTGTGGGCCGCTGCATTGACTGAACAGCTCTTGAACAAGTCCAGTTGGCTAACGATGTACGAGCACTCCTGACAATCGATCTATGGGACCTTTTCTTTATGATCATCGAACCAACGTACCTTGAGCTCACACTCGAACTTTGCTCGACATTTCATGTTCAAGACGTCATGACCAACTTTGATGATCCTGGAACAATTCAGTTCCGTCTCGGCTATTTAGTCCGCCAGTTGAGAGTACTTGAGTTCAGTATAACTTTGGGCCTATACACAGAGGAGTTCATGGATGAGAACGACCTCGACACTCTCCATCGCCACATCCACTACTCTCCCTCAAAATGTTGGTACGCTTTAGTCCCCAGTTCAGCCACCTACGACCCGAGCTGCTCTAAGGCATCAGCTCTTTCTCCCTCCTTGAGGTACCTACACACCATCTTGGTACACACTCTGACAGGACGTTGAGAGAGCACCAACGTCGTCAACACTCACTACGCCTACATTCTATGGAGCATGGCGAACGGGCATGTACTCGACCTCGCCTACTTTATTGCCCTCGCCATTCGCCACTAAACAGAGCGACATCGGATAGGGGTCATCTCTATTGGCCCGTACGTGACTCGATTGGCACTGCACTTCGGGCTCCTCAACATAGCAGCCCAATCATCCTCCCTTACTCTTATGGGCCAGATGTCCCTACAAGGCATTTCGAGTATGCTTAGTATGAGGATGATCAAAAAGCATCGAGGAACCCACCCTCCTTAGTATCGCCTCGCCCAATCCACCGAGGACAAGGCCCCCGAGGACATTGCTATTGATGTCCCCCCACAACACGAGGACCTACCATCTCAGCCACCACCACCCTCTTATCCAGTTCATGTGGTGGCTTTATATGCTGACATCTCTGAGCACCTCACTCGATTCGAACAGTAGTGTTTTCAACGATTTGACAACATTGATGCTACTCTATAGTAGATTTGTCACCACCTCTACATCTCATCGCCAGTCCCACCTCTACTTTTATTTTTATTAGATTTTAGAATTTTATTTTTATCAATTTTGGTTATTCCATTAAGAGTAATTATTCTTATTTATATCTCGTAAAAAGTTCCTGATTCTGTCACAGTTATATAGAGCTCTTAAGCTCATTATCGCATAGGAACTAAAAAAAAACTCCACCGGGAAAGGTTCCCTACGACTGCCATGTCCTGCTCGACCACGACCGTAGCTACCACTAGATATAATATTATTTTGGCGCAGAACTTAGGGTCTAGCGAACCTCTACTCCCCACCGGAGTATCCTCCTCCACTCTCGCGCCGGTTACTCTCCAAAACTCCAGTTCAAGGAATTCATTCATCATTCAGGAAGTTTCACTTCTCTCCCTATCTTATGATTACAATTTTATCTTTTTCCTATCTATCTTTGTACATTGAGGACAATGTACATCTTAAGTGTGGGGGGTATTCATTTCACTATCAGAAAAATCCCTGAATGATTGCCTTGTTCTCTTGAAAAGCTCTCATATCATGTTTAGAATAAATTTTGATTGATTTATGACATAGGCATTCATGCACTGAGTATTTAAACTTTAAGACATTAGGGAAGCAAGCATGATAAGTTGATTTTTTTTTAAGAATTTAAAATTTTAGGTTGTTTCCCCAAGTCTAGGTATTCTCTTGATTTGAAATTCACAAGTTTAAACATCAAAAAGCCATAATTTTGTGAGATCTTGAGCCTTCAAGAGCATCTATTAATTCCTTTATGCTCACTTTCATTATGAGTGCGTCAGTATGAAACTGTTATTCTAGAACTTGCTTGATTATGCATGTCAAGACCACACTATTTGATTTGATATGTCAAGATGATAAAGGCACTTAGGATTAACCCACTCATGCCATGAAAAGCCTACCTCCACGATTTACCCTTAGTAAACCCCATTGAGCTAACAAGTCATTTCTTGTATTACCTTTAACACTAACCCTTAACCATTATTGTTGAAATCCCCTCAATTAAATTGATCACTATTTTTGTCGAGATTTGAATTGAATAAATTGCTTAGCTATGTCTTGTTCTAAATAATTAGTTATTTGACTTGTTCTTAAAAAAAATATGTATACATATAGGTAGTAGTGGTCTTTTGAGTTAAAGTAGTTAAACTCCATATTCCGAGAAAAAAGCTCTGTTGTACGCAACTGATGACTAGTCATTTTTCTAGTTAGGCAATTTTTCAATTCAATCTCGATTCTAACCCTTTCTTCCAGCTTGTGACCACACCCTTTAACCAAAGCCACGTTACAACCCTCTAAAGACCTTTTGATTGATGTTTCATCTCAATTTATAGTGGTGGAGATTTGATTTTCATGCAAGCCTATGGTAATGACTTTTCATTATTGACTATTGAGTGCTTAATTTATTATCCTTAAACACCTCGAGTGATTTGAGTGAATCTTTAGTGAGGATGTGAAACTCTGTGATATTTTGAATCAAAGGTAATTATTTAGATGAGGGGAGACACTTATGTTTTCATTATAAAATGCTTAACTTGGAATGTTTGAAACTTTGATGTTCTTTTAGTCAAATTTTAAATGTTTGATTACCTATGGATTATTTTGAGGTATTATCGATAGAAATTATAAGTTGAGAAGAATTTGTTTTGATTATGAGATGAGGATTTTGCTTGAGGACAAGCAAATACTTAAGTGTGGGGGTATTTGATAAATCGTCATTTATACATATTTTTACCCCATGCTTAGTGCATTTTATGGATGTGAATTCGATGCTCCTAATGTCTTAATTTCACGTTTTATACTTAGGTGAGCTTAGGAGAGCGAAAGGAACGAGAAACGAGCCAAAAATGGAGAAAATGGGCCAACGTACGAAATCAACATGGCCTGGACTTCCTCACACGGGCAGACCACATGGCCGTGCCATTCTAACAGGCTCGAACACGGCCTGAAGTAATCGCACACGGGCGTGTCACACGGGCGTGTCCCTGCCGAACCCAAGTTGAGTCCAACTCAGAAAAGGCTAATTTTGAGGGCTCTTAGGCATTCCAAAGACTATAGATACACCCTAGAAGAGGAGAAAAGAGGGAGGCACAGGGAGGAAGGAAGGAATTACTCGAAGAAAGTCAATTGATCCATCTCAAAAGCCGGATTCATCCTCAAGACTGAAGATCTCCCCTCAATTTCCCTTCAGGAGTTTTGGGTTTTCTTTATGTTTTGTATTCATTATTCTTCTGAGATGTTTTCCTTTTTAGGTATGAACCAAATCCCCTAAATACCTAAGGGGGATGAAACCTAAGACGAATCTTGTTATTATTTTCTGAATTATATGATAAATATTTGACTTGTTCTTAATTATGTGTTCTTAATTCTTGTTTTGATATTTCAGGATATTGATTCAAGTTACGCTCTTATTCAGAGGAAGAATAGACCCTGTCTAAGAGTACAATTGTCATAATTAAGCGGAGTTGATTGCGCGCCTAGAGATAGGGTGACAAGATTTTGCCGAATTAGGGTGAAACTTAATAAGGGGATCCATAAATCGAGTTAAAGCAATCCTAGGGTGATAATTAGAGAAAAGTCTCAGTTATTCAATCTAGGGATTAGACGTTATTAGTCTTGAATAGGGATAATAACATAACTTAGGGATCTCTACGGAACAAGTTAAATGAATAAATCGTCCAATTCGGAGTCAGAATAACAAGTAAAGTCTAGGTGGATTCTTCTTTAGGTATTGTATTAATTCAATCGTTTTCCAAAAGTAATCCCCCAATTCTATTTTCTATGAATTCTTAGTTTAGTTAATTAGTTAGTTAAAACAAACCCCCTTAGTCTTAGGCTAGATAATAAAAAGACAGTCATTACTAGTACTTTTAGTTCCTTTGGGTTTGACAATCCGGTCTTGCTAAAACTATACTACTGCTCGATAGGTACACTTGCCTACATCGTGATAATAGTTAGTTTCAAGAACGATTAATTATAAATATTTAAAACTTGTCACAAAATCACGATCATCAAGCATGAACTAATTTTTTAAATACCTGAGGGAGATGAACCCTATGATGGATTATGTCGTTTGATTTTTATTTTATGCAATAAATATTTAGTTTCTTGTTCTCAATTATGTGTGCTTAATTCTTGATTTAATATTTCTAGACTATTTATTCATGTTCGATGTGCTTAAATCGGAGGTTAAATAGATCTTGTTTAAGAGTAGATTTTGCGTAACTTAGTGGAGTTGCATGCAATCCTAGAAATAGGACGACATAAAACTACTAATTCGAGTCAAATTTAATAAGGGAATCCATAGCACAAGTTAATGCGATGATAGGGGTTTTAATTAGAAAAAAATTTCAATTAATCAACCTAGAATTAGTTGCTCTTATGCTCGAAAAAGATATTAATATAATTTATGGATTTCTACGGATTAATATGCTATGTAAAAAAAATTACGTAATTTAGATTGATAGTGATAGATGAAACCTAGGTGAATAATTTCCTAGGTATTGTTTTGCTTCTTGGCTGTTAATCAATTATTTTCATGTTTTGTTCTTTATCATGTCCGTTAGTTAATTAATTTAGTTAATTTTAGTTTTAATCACTCGAATTTATCAGTTAAATAATAGAAAGATAGTAATTACTAGTACTTTTAGTCTTCGTGGGAATGATATCTTTACTCAACGTAGCTATACTATTAATTTATAGGTGTATTTGTCTAATTTATAGGTGTATTTGTCTTAGTCAAATTTTTAGTTAGTTTCGCGACGCATCATAGTTCTGTGTTTTGATCCGATTGGTTCGAGCCCACACTCGAAGCAGTTCATGGTATGAGAATAGTGGAGAAGATTGTTTGGTTGAAAACCGAAAAACGTCAAGGATTTGCTTATCCAAAAACACAGTTATGATTTCAGTTCAAGGTTTATTGCTATAAATATCACAAATTGAGTCGGTTTTCAAATTTTTAATTTTTCGTTGTGCAAAAAAACTGTTTTCAAACCGGATTTTTTTCCAATACATAGCAACAAAGCTAAAATTATTGAAAAATTGACCCAAGTATCGATACTTGACTCACTATTTGCATATTGGACTTCTGAATGATGTTTCATGGCTCGTTTGAGTTATCTTTTTCTTTGGTGTGATTTATGGATGCTTGGAATGATTTAATTGGATGTTGTAACTCCAAAATAAACATGATTTGATTGAATAATTGACTGATCGAAATGTCTTAGCATCTAATATGACATCTTTATTCGGTTCACGTAAAAGGTGTAAGACTCAATATATAAATCATATTTTTATATTAAAATAAAAGATAAATATAACTCTTATAAATTAATAAAAAATTCATAAGTGATGGGATAATTGCTTAAAAAGATATTATTACCATGATAATATGTTAGTATTACTTTAATACGAATGAATATTCACCTTAGGTTATAACAAAAATAAAAATAAAAAAGATAATTTTTTTCTTAATATTATCAAACATGAAATATAAATCACATATACTTTTTAAGTATTTAATATAAATTATTTGTAAAGTTTAATTTGAATATATAAATCATATTTATAATTTATATAAATGAGGAGTGAATTTATAATTTAGCACCCAGACTGGATTTTGAAAAGCCAAAGGTTAAAAAATTTTAACTTCTTAATTTTGCTTAAAAAGGCAGTTTGATAAGTTAATTTCGCTTGAAAAGTTGACTATTTAAAGGCCTAAAGGTTACTTTAACATTAGTTTTGAAAAGTTACCTGAAAAATAGTTACACGAAAAATGGTGCTTTTGAAAAATGTGATTTAATATTTTAAGTGTTTGACAATATTTTTAAAAAATGCTGTGAAAAGTAAAAATATTTATTTTAAATATGATGATGTAAAGTAAAAATTAATTTAAATAATTTTTAAATTTATTAATATTATGATAAATCAATTTTAATTATGTTTAAACAATTAATATAAATTTGTTTATAAAAATTAATTTGAGCATATAAATCATATTTTTTTTGTAGTGTAACTTGTTAATTGTTTCATTACAACTTACGGTACAGTAAGTCTTATCTGAGTAGTCGTGATTCTAAAAAAATATAAAATTTATTTTCTTTACTTGTACCCATTTTTTATTTCTTTCTTTCTTTGATCCCTAACTTCTTCCTTTTCTCTTCTATTCTCCTTTCTTCTTACTCACCAAAATTTATTCACCTTTGAGTGTCCTTTGGGTCCCTTCTTTTTCCACCCCTTACGAACCCGACCTAACTTTTAACATTCACAAACTAAGACAATGTGGATTAGAAAAAGTTTTTTCTGCTTTTCTCTGTTATTGAAGTGAGATGAAATTGATGATGATTGATTTAGAGCTTTTTTTTTTCTTTTAGTTTTGTAAGTGAATTGTTATTTTGCTGGTTTTTGGAAGTTTCAGACAACCAAAGTCGCTAAGCCATGTCGCTAAGGAATGAGTTGAACAAGTGATGTCGCCTAATAACAAGAAAAGCGCGATGATCGGAGAGATTTTAAAGATAAAAATGATATACAAAGTTTATTTACAGATCTTTATGAGCTCAAATGGTTTACAGTTACTATGTTTATTTTGTAAAGTTGGAATTTTTGTACTTTGATTAATTATAATGTGAATTTTAATTAAAAATGGTGGAAAAGGTTGTTGGAAAAAAAAAGTTTGAACCTCGAGAGTAGAAGAGCAAAGTTTCCTATTTTATTTTTCTCCTTTGGTGCCTGTGGTTGGCTTTAGGATTTTACTTCAATTGAAATGCTTTATTAAAGTTGATGCTACACTTTGGCAGTTTTGGCATAGAACAATGCTGATAGATTAATTCGTTTGGTTTCCAAAATCTTGAATTCTGTTCCAAGGCTTTTATCATAGATATTACTTTTCATTCTTGTGACTTTGATGCCTTTTCAAGAAATTTGAAGTTTAAATCATTAAGAAAAAAGGAAGAATATACGAGTAGAAGGAAGAAGATAGGAGGAAATAAATAACTAAAATACTATTATAATTTCCGAGATAAAATTGAGACAATGTCTAATTGTTAAAAATTATTATTTTTTAGAATATATGATAAAATTAATATAATATGCAAACGTTGAAAATTAAATTTCTTATTATGTCAATTTTAGAACTATTACATTTTTCTTCTCCACAAAGTTAATGATAGTTAAAAAAAGGGTTAATATATAGTTTGCACCTCGAATTTGTCCAAAATACTTAGCTCGTAGCTTTTTTTTTTGGAACTTATTTAGTACTTGAACTTGTATTCCGTCGCATAGACTAGTACCTCTGCACTAACATCATAAATTTGTGATGACATGACATTGATAGCCAATCTAGCGTTGACATGTGACAACCTCTCAGTATGCCATGTGGCAACCTCTCAGTATGTCACGTGAAAAATATATATTTTTAAAAAATAAAAATATTTAAATAATATACAATTTAATAAATAAAATTATAACTTTTTTCACATCAAGACTGAAACTGGACAAACTGATGCCTAGATACATCTGAGTCTAGACTAACATTTGTCCAGATTCATTCTACATGTAGTTTTTAGTAAGTTTATTTGGTTTTAATTTTTTATTATAAAATATCAGGTTATTTATATTATTGTTGATAATAGCTAAAAGTAACATGTTTTAATCTCATTTTTAATTCTATTTTAGGTGATTATTCAATGTTAATGGTGAATTTTATGCTCCTAATCCTTTAAATTCATGTTTTTATAGTTAGGATAGCATTTGGGAGCAAAATGATTAAAAAAATAAGTTATAAGAGCCACATAGGCTGACCCCTTCCACATGGCTTGACTTTATGGTCATGTGGTAGGCCATGTTGATTTTGCGAAGGTGCACCATAAATTGTGAAAAATCACGTTTTTTAGGTTTTTCGGCTATTTTAAGGCGTATATATATGATAAAAATATGATGATATGAGAGCGTTGTCATAGAATATTCAAGAAAATAACTCGAAAAACACTATTGAAGCAAATTTCCGTCAAGATTAAAGACTTCTAGTTGATTTCTTAGGAGATTATTATGAGTTTCTTTATTTTTTTTTGTTATATTGTCTCTGGGATGTTTTTATTTGTAAGCATGAATTGATTTTCTAAATACTTAGGGAGATGAACCCTATGATGAATTTTGTCGTTTGATTTTTATTTTATGTAATAAATACTTAGATTTTGTTCTTAATTTCTAGATTATTTATCCATGTTTGATGTGCTTAAATTAGAGGAGTAATAAATCCTATTTAAGAGTAGATCTTGCATAATTGAGTCGAGTTGCATGTAATCCTACAAATAGAATGATATAAATCTACCGGATTAGAGTCAAATCTAATAGGGGAATTCATAAATTGAGTTAATACGATAATAATGGTTTTAATTAGAAGGAAATTTTAATTAATCAATATAGAGTTAGTTGTTCTTGCTCTCAAAAGAGATATTAGTATAATTTATGGATTTCTACCAATCAATATACTAAGTAAAGAAATTGCGTAATTTAGATTGATAATGACAGATGAAATCTAGGTGAGTTCTTTCCTGAGTATTGTTTCGCTTCTTGGTTGTTAATCGATTATTTTTCTAATTTGTTCTTTGTTGCGTTCGTAGTTAATTAATATAGTTAATTTTAGTTTTAATCAATCACTCAAATTTATCGGTTAAATAATAGAAAGATGGTAAAAACTAATACTTTTAATCTTCATGGGAATGATAACTTTGCTCATCATAGCTATACTGTTAATTGATAGGTGCACTTGCTTTAATCAATTTTTTAATTAGCTTCGCGATGTATCGATTGTTATTGTTATTATTTTAAAATTCAAAAATAAATAATTTAAAAAAATTAGAATATATAAATGAATCAAAAATAAAAAATTACACTAAGAATGTCTAGATTGAAATGCATCTAGACAACTTTTAGATGTTCTTTTTAGTTCTTTTATTTATTTATATATTTTTATAAAGTTTTAATTTTTTATTAATTTATATATTATAAAATTTTATATATTTTTAAGATATTATAGGCTTTTTTTATATATTTTTAATTTTGTATATTTTATAAAATTATATTTTTAAATAATAACTTAAAAACTGATATTTTATAAAAAAATAAAAAATAAAAACTTATTAAAAATTACATTTAGAATGAAGTTTGACAAATTTGTATCTAAGTTCATTCTAGATGTAAAAAATTATACTTCTATTTATTAATTTATATACTTTTAAATTTTTTGATTTATGATTCTCATGTGGCATATTAAAAGATTATCACGTGTCATTACCGAATTGACTATCAATACCACGTCAATGCAAACTAAATATATTAGTACGAAGGTATCAATTTTAATAGTAGAATATAAATTCATATACCAATTAAATAAAAAATAGATACAAAATTAAAAAAAACAAATATTAAACCTTAGAAAATTAACTAAAAAAAATCTATTGATTTCGGTGAACATTTTATTACGAAAAAAGTTCCATCAAGTATAGTCAAACGATGTCAGGTTAATTTTTAACAATTGAACGTATTTCCGCACTATGAAGCCACAGCAGTCCAAAATCAGACAACTTTTATCTATTTAACATTACTTATAGTTACGAAAGTACTTTTCCATTAACAAAGCGAACTCCTAAAACCAAAACCAACAATAACAATTTTAAGACCCGCGCTTTCTCAGTTTCTATTCGCAGTCGCCCCGCCCTTTTCCAGCTCTGCGCTCTCCTCTCTTATATTTTCTCTTCTCCTCGCCCAAATCAAAATAAAAATAAATTAAAAGGAAAACAGATTAAAATTAAAGTTAAAATGAAGCGCGTTTTCGAGGAAATCTCAGACGAAGAATGGGAGAACCACTCTTTCAAGGCTTCTCGTGTTTTGAAGAAAAACCCTAATCCTCCTCCAATTGAGTCTTTCGCTTTCAATTCCCAAACTCAGGCTAGTTTTTCCGACCAAAGCAGCGATGATTGTGTTGAAATCGAAAATTTGGCTGATGATTCCAACTTGGAAGACGACGTTGAGCCCGAGGATGCCGGGCCGATCAACCGTGCGCGTCGATTCATCGTTGATGAAGACGATGACGACGAAGAAGATGGTGACGGAAGAGACGGCAATGAGAATGGTTTTGAGGAGCTGTATGACGTTGAGTCGAGTGAAGAGGAGCAATTGCAAGAGGATGACGTGGTGGGGAAGGCGTTGCAGAAGTGTGCGAAAATATCTGCGGAGCTACGGAAGGAGCTGTATGGGAGTTCCGGTGCTTCTTGCGAACGATACGCCGAAGTTGAAGCTTCTTCAGTGAGAATCGTTACACAGGTATTAAAAAAAGCTTAAGGCATTCTGTTTTTCTGTTTGGTTACTGAGAAAATTGAGGAAGGAAGGCCGTGGTAAATGCTTTATGAAGCTGTAAAAGGTTGTAGTAAGTTTGAGCGAGCTAAATTTAGCGAATTTTGTGATTATGATTTTTGTCTAATCTTTATTTTAATGAAAATCACCAATAGCTTTAAATTTCATTTTTATGTTCATTTTAGGGGGGCCGGTTATTTTTTATATACTGCATGACAAAATTTGGGGAATGTATTATATGCGTTGTCTTTTCCACATTAGCTTCGTTGTTTCCGAATAGACTTGTCTATAAATTGGAATATTTCTTACTCTTGCAGAATGATATTGATGCAGCATGTGCAGTGGTGGATCCGGAATTTCAGCCAGTTCTCAAGCCATATCAACTGGTTGGTGTAAATTTTCTTCTTCTGTTGCATCGTAAGGGCATTGGTGGAGGTACTTGTTCTAATCTTTTGACATCATTGTTGGGCTTTATATTTCTAGGTCTTTTTTATTGATTTAGAACCTAAAACAAGAAATCGTAATTGTTTGTGGGGATTTGATAAGTTACTGAACATATTTCTTATCACCTGAGAAAAAAAAAGCTTCGCTCACTCTTAAGTGTTGTTATTGGCCTACATTCTTCAAGTACCTTTGAAGATTGTTAACTGTAATTGGGTGATTAAAAGTTAAGATGAAGGAAAGAGACATAAAACTCTTAACTGTGGGTTGTGTTATCCATTCTTCTGTTGCATAATAAATGCATTGACCTTTGTCAATCACTTTCTTGAAATGTATCAATAGCTTTCGTGGAAAAGGAAGGAGAAGGAAAACATAAGAACCTTGAGTGATAGTAGCTTAGCGGAGTTAGATAATATGCAGGCTTTATACTCTTAGCTTTTGAGGGAATGATATTGAACTAGTTAAGTTTAAGAAAGTATGTGAAGATCTGTTGAGATTTGTACTTGTTTCAGTTAGTTTCCAATTTGATAAGAAGATTGTGAAAAGAATTTGTCAAGGTTGAGTCTTATTGCTGAATTTGATGTTGAATCGACCAAAAAGGGAATGGTTGTTCATTTTTCTTTATGATGCCATGTACTATGTTAATAGGTAAGCAATTTGGCATTCCATTTTTCTTATTGCCTTATGAGTGCTGTACATAAATATTGATTGCTTTTGCAGCCTCTATTTCATATAATTTGGAAGGACAATTACAACTTTTTGTATATGTGCAGCTATATTGGCAGATGAGATGGGTCTTGGGAAAACCATTCAGGTACTTCAACTCTAAGTTCTTGCCCTTGATAATCCTCTGTATTTGGTTTTTATCAGACCAAATTGCTTTTCTCTACAGGCTATTACATATCTGACTTTGCTGAAACATCTGAAAAATGATCCTGGTCCTCATTTAATAGTTTGTCCTGCCTCACTTTTGGAAAACTGGGAAAGAGAACTTAAGAAGTGGTGCCCCTCATTTTCTGTACTTCAGTATCATGGTGCTGGCCGAGCATCTTATTCAAAAGAGTTGAGTTATTTGTCCAAAGCTGGATTGCCACCTCCATTTAATGTTCTTCTTGTGTGTTATTCACTTTTTGAAAGACACAGGTATACTGTAATGTTAACTGGGTTTTTATGTTTGTGTTCTATACTATCTGCCTGTCTGTGTGTGTTTGACTTTGTTATTATTGGTTTTCACAGCGTGCAGCAGAAGGATGACCGTAAAATTCTGAAACGATGGAAATGGAGCTGCGTGCTAATGGATGAGGCCCATGCTTTGAAGGACAAGAACAGCTACAGGTGGAAAAATCTAATGTCAGTTGCTCGAAATGCAAAGCAGCGTCTTATGCTAACAGGCACACCACTGCAAAATGATTTACATGTACTATTAGTATTACCTTTACCTCCCTCTCCTAAAAATAATTCTAAAATCTGAAAGTATTTAAGTAAATAATGGTTGCAGAGCATTGTGGCCATATTGTGCAGCATGTGAGTGATATGGTTAACACTTAGCAGTTAGTAAAGTTGCATTTAGTGCTGAAGCATTAAATTTCATCAATTAAAAACTACAACCTTAATGAACTTGATTTTGTCAGAGATAAATTAAGTGATGGAAAAAGAATACAAATGCTTATTAATGGGTAGTGTGCGTTATGACAACTATGTTTCCACTCAATGAATCATGCACTAAAATTTTGTTTTTCACAATAAAGTTGTTCATCTCTTAATATCTCATATATTTTCTTCCTGTCAATGGAATCTCCAATTTTTGTAAGAAATGCATGTCCTTTGATTATAAAAGCTTCTTGTAAGAAAATTTTATCACTATAAACGCTGGTGGTATGAGAAGCATTAGAAGGTAATTTTATTTAACATTCTTCTGAGTCCACATGTTACATTGCTGTTGCTGAGTGGCTGGATTTTTTGTTGCAGGAGCTGTGGTCTTTGCTAGAGTTCATGATGCCCGACCTTTTTGCCACTGAGGATGTAGATCTGAAGAAGCTACTAAATGCAGAAGATAGGGAGCTAATTGGTCGTATGAAGTCCATCTTGGGACCATTCATCTTGAGGCGTTTGAAATCAGATGTGATGCAGCAGCTTGTCCCAAAGATACAGCGGGTAGATGCTTCTTACTCTTTTGTTTTAATCCGATAATGAGTGTTTCTTTCCTGAGGAATTTTGATTTGAAAAGTCCTTTCACTGTTAGAGGAGTTTAAGCATCACTTCTGCAGGTTGAGTATGTGATTATGGAAAAGCATCAAGAAAATGCTTATAGGGAAGCTATAGAAGAGTATCGTACAATTTCACGAGCGCGCATTGCAAAGTTATCAGAGCCTGACTTGAATAATATCATTGGGATTATTCCTCGACGTCAGATCTCTAACTATTTTGTTCAGTTTCGCAAGGTGCTTCTTGTTTTTTCTCCTCTACATGCAGTTAATTTGAAATGGGTTCCCAGTTCTTAATCCTAATTTCTTGTTTTGAACTAATTTAGATTGCAAATCATCCATTATTAGTGAGGCGAATATATGATGATGATGATGTTGGTCGCTTCGCTAAAAGGTTACATTCGATTGGTGTTTTTGAATGTACCTTGGACAGAGTAGTTGAGGAATTAAAGAATTACAGTGACTTCTCCATTCATCAGGTAATTCTTTCTTTGAAGTTCTGTTTTTCTTTAACGACTAGCATACTTGCTTCATTTACCATTTGTAAGTCTGTTTGATCAACCTTCGATTGTGTTCATTGTTTAGTTCTTTCTCAACAAACTAGTCATATAATGTTTACATCTAATAAAAAGTTATTACTTATGAAGACATTAACTGAAAAGGAGGTATTTGAAATATTTTTGAATTGGAAATAGAATTATTTAATAAAGTTGAAAAAGTAGATTAGGATTAACAAAGGAGACTGGTAAATTCAAGAAAAGGATTAGAATATCTGTGAATTATTCAGATTGCAGGTAGGTTGCTGTCACTCTTCATTGTTTTGCCATGTTCCTGTAGTTTTGTTCAGTTTTCTTCCCGCTCCTTTGTTATGAATACTCTATGTTTTAGTTTTCTTTTCTACAATTAACCATACTGTCCCCTTTAGCTGTGAATGGATTTTAAGTTGGTGGTAGTAAGATAATGCTGTCAGGTTGATCCAACCTAAAAGCTAAAGTTCTGTGGTGAGTGCCTGAAATAGGTTTCAACTGCAACATATTCTCTTTGTAGTTTGTACTAGTTTGTTGCTTTTGAAAGTGTTCACCACGTCTGAGCCCATTATTGACTCTATGCCCGAATCAAAATGAGGAAACCCTGGATTCGAACCATATTCTAAAAGCTAGCTTATTTTTGTAAGATTGTGCTTGAGGATGTGGTATTAAATTGCTGAAAATTTCAACAATGGTGTATGTTAATGTTGTTTTTGTTATGCTAGTTCTTGAGGTGCCTCTGCTCTATGTTCATTATAGATATATCTGGTATTCCATATTGGATCCTCTTTTTTCTTTGAGCCAAAACCTTTTTATGAAATTTAAGATTGAAGCACATTAGTTGATATGATGCTATGGAATCAGGAACTGATTGCCGAAATTGTAGGTTGGTGAATTGTAGCCTTTGATATTCATCACAGCCGAGCTTAGTCACCCATAGATATGGTTTTGCCATGCATATCTTGTTGAGCATGCTGATATCTACTTATTTGTCAAAGGTGATGAGAAGTTTAGCTTGAATTACTGCATGAATAATAAATAAGCAGAGGTGGGAATAAAACACATACCTTTTTGAAGCTTTATTTTGGACGACGTGTTTGGTTACAAGTTTAACAAATTCCTGGTTTGAATTCATTGAGTGTTTGTTTGAATCCTAATCAGACCCTAATGAATCTAGTGAACTACAAATTATCGCTGTAATATTCCCATCTTTTATGCAATTCATCCCAAATTTTACTAATTTTAAGCCTTATGTTGATAGCATATTATTGCACAGGATTTTGAAGATTCTGATGAGCCTCTGTATTAAGTACAGAGACATTGTTCTTTCATTCTATTGCCTCTCTTTATCATTGAATGCTTTTAAGTATTGAATGCCGACATTCCAATTTTTCTATGCTTTCATTTGAAAATGCCCATCTTTTAATCGAGATATCAAGGTTGGTAAAACCATCACTTTTCATAGTTAAACTTATCTTTCCAAATAGAATTTGTCTATTTCAACTATAACAAGTGGATAAATAGACTGCTGCATGTACATTCAGTATCACTAGCATTGTGTGTTCTGTAATTATTGCCATTGGTGTGGTGGGTCAAACTTTATGTATACATTACCATTGGTTCTTTTTCTCTGCATAAAGACTAGGGTTTTATTGCAAGCTTATGATGAAAAGGCTTTTTGCATATTTGAAACTATTTCTGACCTAAATCATAAATTCTTTCTGTTCTAGTTTTGGCATTCATATATTTTCTTTGAACATCCTTATTACAGCTTTTACTTCGTTATGGAATTACTGGTGGTAAAGGAACTCTTTCTGATGAACATGTTATGCTTTCTGCTAAATGCCAGGTATCTTTTTATTTCTTCTCTCTCTTTTTCTTCCAAAATGTTGTTCTTCATTTACATTTAACTCTCTCTTGGTGCCAGGCATTAGCAGAGCTTCTCCCTTCACTCAAGAGAAGTGGTCACCGTGTTCTGATTTTTAGCCAGTGGACATCAATGCTTGATATCTTAGAGTGGACTTTAGATGTGATTGGGGTTACATATAGACGGCTTGATGGAAGGTGATGCTTTACGTTTGCTTTGTTTAAACGTTTCATTTTCATTTGTGGCTAAAAGCTTTGGTCTTCTTTTTCCAAGTTTGATTCCACTTTTTTAATGTAAGGCTTAACTGATGCAGGACTTTTTAGTTGGCATTTTACTTGTATACACAGTTGTTCTTGTTTTCTTTTTACAAAGCTTCCATTATATCAGCTGAGCATTAAATTGTATCTTACTTTGCAGCACTCAGGTGACCGATAGGCAGACTATAGTTGACGATTTCAATAATGACACTTCTATATTTGCGTGCTTGTTGTCCACGAGAGCTGGAGGGCAAGGTTTGAACTTAACAGGAGCTGATACTGTAGTTATTCATGACATGGATTTCAATCCACAGATAGACCGACAGGCTGAAGATCGCTGCCATCGAATTGGCCAAACAAGGCCAGTTACCATATACAGGTAATTGGAAACACCCTTTGTTTCACTTTACTTTGCCTTCTCTAGTCCCTCCCTGTTTCTTCTCATCTCTCTTTGTGAAGTTCTAGTTCATCCTTTAGTGAATGCATGCTCAAATCTTTTCCAGGCTGGTTACGAAAGGTACAGTTGATGAGAATGTTTATGAGATTGCAAAAAGGAAGTTGACTCTTGATGCAGCGGTGCTAGAGTCTGGATTGGATGTAGGCAATGAAGATGACACATCTGAGAAAACAATGGGGCAGATATTATCATCCCTACTTATGAGCTAGAACAAGAGTATGTGATAAATTTTGGGGGGTTTTTTTTTTCAGATTCTTTATACTTATGTTGCACCCATTGTTGTATCAGCTATGTTGATCTTAATAGTTAGGGTCACTTGGGGGGGAGGGGGAGGGGGAGGGGGGAATGAACCTTCAAATTGTTAGCGTATGTCTTGCATGGGTAATAATCAACACCGAACTCTCAACATCAATGTACCAGCATATCATTGAGAACTATTAAGAGGAAGGGACCGGTATCTTTTGGGGGCTGTGCCTATCTCCCGAATCGTCTCTATTTGTTCTTTTTTCTTTTCAACATGAAGAGCATATTAATTGATTATGATCTTATACTATATCTGCCATAGCAAAGAACATTAGTATCATTATGTCGAAATGTCAAACTTAAAGAGAATGATAGTGAATTTTAATGGTACGTTTGTGTACTTATATGTCTTTTGGGTAAACTAGTCATGGTTGGAACTAGTGGTCCACGAAACCATAACTATCAATGTCCTTCCAATGCGATCATGACTCACAAGCATAGAAGCGAGCACCGAAGCACCCAAATCATATGTTATATATTTTGGTCAAAATATCTAAAAAAGTTGAGAATTCCTCTCCTCCCTCCATGTAATGTTCCACGAAAACTATAAATTTCATTGTCCTTCCAATGTCACCATCGACTCGCAAGCATCGAAGCACTCAAATTATATATTATATATTTTGCTCAAAATATATAAAAAAGTTAAAAGAATTCTTCTCTTTCCTTGCCTCCCTCCCTGTCTCTCTCTCTATATAACACTACTATATCATTTCTAGTAAATAAGAATTTTAAGAGAGCATACATTTATTCAATTTTATTTCAATTTCTTGTAGTTTCTCAGCAATTTCCATTTCATGATCTTTCTCTCTATATATTAGACCATTTTTAGTAAATTCGAATTTTTAAGAGGGCTTATATTCAATTTGATTTCTAAATCCTGTACTCTTTTAGTGTCTCTCTAGTTTATTTCCTTTAACTCCATTTAAATTTTTAGAAAAAAATATTATAATAATAATTTCAATTCATTTTTTTCTTAGTTTAAATTTAAATAAAATAACTTTTATTTTCTTTCTTAATGTTCATTATAAAATTAAATTAATATAATTACAATTAAATATCTAATTTTAATAATTTCAGTGCCAACATTTTATTTCATATTTCAGCTTTAATTTAATCATTTATTTAAGTATTTTTAACCTTTTATTTTTTTAAAGAAGATAATAATATAGTTTGAGACTAAAGTATAATCTAAATATTATATATATATATATATATATATATTTTTTTTTATATCTTTATCTTTAACTTCTTTTTTACAAAGAAAGGCCACACAGGCCAAAACATCAAATTAACTTGCATCTAAAATTATAAAGTTATGGATATCATCAGAATAATCCATATCAAAATTCAAATTACAAAATTTTTAAGTGACCAATTACAAAGGAAATCAACCACTTTTTTACAGTATCAATTGATCCATCTAATATCAAAAGCACTAAAAGAAACACTCATGTTCTGAACCTCCTTAATCCGGTGCCCAAAAATGGTGATATCGGCCCGAGCCTTTCGGACTCTATTGACAACACTTGTGCAGTCCATCTCAAAATTAACCTTGTTGAGATTGAGGTTTCGAGCAAAGCTAATACCTTCAATCAATGCATCCAACTCAGCCCATTCCGAATTAACAACTTTAACTTTAAACATACCTCTGTCCCTTAAAACAAAGCCATCCGAGTCTCTAGTAATAATGCCCAGCCCCGTCCCCCTTTTATGCACAGCAACATCGACGTTTATTTTAAAAAAACCTTCCATCGGTTTTTCCCACTTGCGGACGACTCCTAATTAAAATAAATTAGATCAATCTAAACCTTTTAAATATATTTAAAATAAATAGGTATATTCGCAAATTCTTTCTAGTTCAATAAATCACATTTTAAATATATGTTATTTTTTTAATTACAAGTTTTAAGTTGTCTTTAAACCTTAATTAACAACTTTTTTCCCCCAAAATTAACAGTCATTTTAAATATTCTAACTTTTATAATAATACAATTAATCACATTAACTTTTCATTTTTAATATCTTTAACTTTTATAATAACACAATTTAATCACATCAAGTTTTCATTTTTTTTCATTATTTTTTATATGTAATCGTTTATGAAGTTTAATCTCTATATAAACTTACCATATGCTTGACCAAAATCTCATCAAACATCGTTTTACAAAATATCCAATACTTTCAAGCCTTTTTCATCAAACCTCATCAAATATCATCACAAGTTTTTCTTCTAGCCCTGACAATGGTGTTGTTCATCCATGCATGACCACTGGAAACCTCGAAGTCAACACTTGAATCTCGATTGACAATTAGTATTTTTTTAGTTTTATTATTACATTTTAATTATTATTTAATGTACAAGTAATTTTAATTATATACATTTATATATTTATATATAATATATTTTCATATTCAATATATATAATATTTCAACTCCTTTCGAAGTCTTTATATAGAGAAATTAGTTGTTTTTAAAGTTCAGGATAATTTTTTTTATTTTTCCATCACATAAACTCTAAATTTGTACCTAGATTTATCTTTAGTTTCTCCTTTTTCATTCTATTTTAAAAACTTATAATTTCCTTGATAAAATTGTTTTACTATTATGGATAAAAAAAAAATATCATGTTAGGATTTTATGCGAGCTAGTTTTATTAGAGCGAAATTTTATTGATTTAAATTTGAAATTTTCTATTATGCAATGGATTTAGTT
Organism: Gossypium longicalyx; assembly: GCA_025698465.1. Classification (NCBI taxonomy): domain Eukaryota; kingdom Viridiplantae; phylum Streptophyta; class Magnoliopsida; order Malvales; family Malvaceae; genus Gossypium; species Gossypium longicalyx. The sequence continues at coordinate 83,356,893 of CM046997.1, forward strand.
TTCTCTATCTACCATTTGATTCAATCAAACATTCAATGGTTATTTGAGAATTTAAAAGTTAAGTTTATTTTTTGGTAATTTCTTTTCTATGTTACAAATCTGCCTTTGATTTTTTTTTTGGTTACAATTTGTAATTGTAAATGTAATTTGATCTCAAGAAAAAAACATGGATTAAAACTTATAAATTATCTATTTATAACGAATATTGTTTTTTTTTGTAATTTTTTTTAAAGTTTAATAATATTAAATTGGTTAGACTATATTTTGATTGATAATTTTTTTGAGGTTATGGGCTTCTTTAATTTTTATTTTATTTACAGTGGCTTTAATTGGTTTTGGAACTTACATTTTTCATTTATAATACATTTTCAATTTATTTCCCTTTTTTTATAAAAAAATATATAAAATAATTACTACTTAGTATTATCTTCCTTGACCAGGACACCATTTCTCTCCCCATCTTGAACTCCATTGATATTGTGAATCAACAATTGTTGCGGCGAGCGTGGAATAACTCTAGGAATGTTGTTTACCAGATCATCGACTATGAACTTTAGAAAGATAAAGGCACGTCCAGGAATTATGGCTGCATAGGGTGACTGGGAGGATACATGCATGGCAATATCTACCAAAGGGGGGCAAAAGCTGGAATTGATGATCGGAGATATTGGAATTGAGTTTTCACAGAAGAATCAAGTCATGCCTGATGGTTATTCTAATTTCAAGAAGATTGATGATATTTGTGAAGGCGTTTGTGGAAATGCTACAACCAGGGCTTCTGGGCTGAAATCGGCTTCATTTGTGAACCAGGGAAGAAACAACCAATCTTGTAGGTTGCGTCCTGTGCCTGCTCGCTTGTGGATATCCTATGCAGCCAAACCAGAGACTGTGGATAAGGTGTGCGAAATAGTAAGGAAACGACTAGCTTTGTCAAGTGACAACCCTGTCACTGGGGCATGAAAATTTTCTAATCTTGGTGCTGATTCTCTTTATCCGGTATTCCCTCAACCCCTCAATAATCACTGATTCGTTTTCTGACTGCCAAGCTTTTTCCTTTTTCTTCTTATTTGGGTAAATGTAGGGTACAGAGTCATGGATCTCCTGTATTTATTTGAGTTAGAATGAAATTTTGCTTATCTGTATGTTCGTGCTCATGTCTATATATGTATCCTTGAAATTATCCATTTTTCTCTAATTAATCTTAATTCATTCCTAGAATTTGTTTAGGATTGAAGATGAAGGTGTATGTGTGTATATATATATCTGCCTTCATCCTTTCTTACTGCTAATTTCTTTGAAAATCGTATATATTATCCTGCTTATGATTTCATTTCCAGTATTGTGCACAAGGCTTGTGTTAAACTGTGTTGGTAGGGGGTCTAATTAATTATAACCTAACAGTTGTCACCATGTAACAATTAGCTTACCATGTATAATTTATTATTAGTATAAATAATGAGTTCCATATATATTCCATAATACTCTCGTTTAGTTCAGAAAAATTAACCAATCCAAGTTGATAACTGAATTATAGAAATTTATCTCTGCAGATTGATTATGTAAACATGATAGATAATGAATCTTATTAAGCTTCGTCCTGTTTGATTCTTGTCTGCCTTTTTCTTTGATTTATTTTGTTATGTTGTCTGCATTTCATCCTAATTTGGTCAATTGGAGTGAATTACTATGAGTCTGATGTACTAATTGCTTTCTAATTGTTAAAAATGTGTTATAAAATTTTCTAATACCAAGGACTCTTGTCAAATATTTGCTAGACATGAACTCGTGTATATTGTTGATACGAGATTAGATTTGTTATCCCCATTGTTTTATGCACCTTCTTCTTGGGAAATTGTTTCCTTCATGGTTTGATTTCTGGATAGTTGATGATCCAATGTTTGGTGGTTGTTTGAGATATATGCTTGTTTCTTTGGAAAGTAACAACTCTGCTTTTTTGACTGTGTGCTGTCAGTTTGTGTTGACTACTTTCAAAGCTATCCAAGCAACATGGATAACCTTTGCCGACAAATTTTTAGAGTAATTTAAAATGATTTGATGGAGAAACTAACTCTCCTCATTTACATATGGACATGAGCCTTATCTGAATTTGTCCTCTTTTTTAGAGAACTTGTATGTTTTAAACATTTAAAGATTGCTTCAATTCATATACTTCTTTTCCTGATATAAATTTTGTTTTATTTATCTGCATGCTGATAGTTCCCATCCTTCATTTGAATATAAGTATACGGAATGAGTTTTTGTATGCGCTAACATTTTGCAGGTAAAATCAAACTAAATCATCTATGGTAGATGCTATTCTCCCTACTCTTCTCCCCTTTGCTTAAGTTCATGTCATGTACTACTGCTTACCTTATGATCTCATACTTTTACTTAGTATTGGTGATGCATGTCAAATTTTGTTTCTTTGATATTGTATTTGTCGGTACCAACTGCATGTTTGTAGGCTTGTATTCCGTTGCACGCACGCTTTGATGACTTTAGATATATTCACACCATCTGAAAATAGGATGTCTTTATGAGTCTGCAGATGGCACGAATGCAGTATATGCGCTTGCTGTATTTTCCAATCACTGCTTTATCAGTTTCATGCACCTGCAGTTATAGTATTACCATTTCTGTTTAGTATTAGCCATTTTTAATCATTTTGTTTCAATTCAGTTTGTTGATGGAGATGTTTTGTTGCCATTTCATGTAAAAACCTCAGTAGTGGTAATCAATAATAGGAGTTTTACTTATATAGTCAGCTGTATAATGCCTTTCTTTTCCTCTTAATAGTGGTTGCATTTTGGTTGATTTATGGGGGGTGTTTTTATGTTGCAAATTACTTGGGTCGACTTTGCTACATTCTTAGATGCTTTCACAGTGCTTTGATTTAGTTTAGATGATAATGGTTTTCTGTTGTGGGGTTTTAATTGCTAATTCAAGGTAATTAGTGCTGGGTTTTTAGTTAACCAAAGGACTACCTTTTAAATTTAGAGTTGGTTTCTCAATATTACATAAGAGAAACGAAGTTGTTGTCAGCCTATTATTCTTCAAAGGGAATTTGTGGAAAAAGCTATGGCAAATCCTGATTGATGATACCCTCCCAAAGTTGTTTTTCTTTAACCTATTATTTTTGTGCTTTATATACTTGCACTTTTAAGTAAAATCAATTAAACATGATACAAGTTAACTTGCTATCTTATTCTCATCATCCCCATCTTGAGCCCCTTTTGGCTTTTACGTTGTATCATTGATCATGGGAAAGATGACTTTAGTTTCCTACTTCTATTTTCTTTTTTATTGCCTTGAATTGCGAAACAAGGATCTTTTTGTTTTTAATGATGCATGCTCCTTGACTGATTGTTGATTAGTTTCTGCATTGATCACTAAGGCTCGCTGATTTAAGATTGCGACCCTTGGTTTTCTAACAACTCGCTGACCTATGTTCACAGTTGATATTTTTTACAGTCTGTTGATTTAAGATCGTGACCCTTCGTTTTCCAACAGCTCGCTAACCTACGTTCACAACTGATTTTTTTATGGTCCGCTGATTTAAGATCACAACCCTCAATTTTCTAACAGCTCGCTGACCTACGTTCACAGTTGATTTTTTTATGGTCCGCTGATTTAAGATCACAACCCTCGATTTTCTAACAGCTCGCTGACCTACGTTGTGACCCTTGGTTTTCTAACAACTTGTTGACCTACATTCGCAATTGATATTTTTTACGGTCCGCTGATTTAAGATCGCGACCCTTGGTTTTCTAACAGCTTGCTTACATACGTTCACAGTTGTTATTTTTTATGGTCCACTGATTTAATATCACGACCCTCGGTTTTCTAATAGCTCGTTGACTTACGTTTACATCTGATATTTTTTACTATCCGCTGCTTTAAGATCGCGACCCTCGATTTTCTAATAGCTCGTTGACCTACGTTCACAACTATTATTTTTCACGGTTTGTTGATTTAAGGTCTCAATCCTGATTTTTTGATAGCTTGTTGACCTATGTTCACAATTGATATTTTTATGGTCTATTGATTTAAGATCACAGCCCTCGATTTTCTAACAGCTCACTGATTCATGATCACGATTGTCGTTTTTAAAGCTCGTTAATTTCTTCAACAAGGGGACAACTTTTTACTTACGAAAAATGCAGTTTGCGTTATTCTGCAATATAGTTTTGACTCCTGTACCATACTATTGGACAACAAAATTCGCTCCGTAAAGTTTTAAGTTAAAGCTTATATAGTACGTCACAAATTACACGCTTCACACGTGTGAGATTGTTTCAAATGAATCATTTTATAATTTTTCTTCAAGGTGGAGGACAAATTATTATATATGATTATAATAAAAATTATTTGACCCGAGATCCAACTTGAGATCCAACTCGATATACCCATGATCTAAGTACTAAAAAAGAGCCCATCTTCATGATCAGGGGACGGTATTGAAAACACCCCATTTCTTTTATGATCTTCTTTAGTCCTTGACCACAACACCATTTCCTTCTCCATCTTAACCTTTGTTGATATTGTGTATCAACAAAATGCATTTCGAACAAAATTATAGACTATTTTGACAAATAATTTTTGTTTGTACATGGAGTCTTTGGATATCATTGATATGTTAAAAAAAAATAATTATACTAGTTTTTGGTGTCTTTACCATTTTTTGTACTGTGTATATTAATTTTCAATATAATTATACTGAAATACCCTTTGATGTGTTTTTTTTTTCAACTACAATTTTATGTATTATACCGGCAAGTAGAAAGGTGAGAGTGTACTCAATGACCAACATGCAAGTCTATCTATTTTTTAAGAAGTTTATGTTGCACTTACAAAATGGTGGATACTCTTTGAAAATATTTACGTTTTGTTCATACGTTTGAAAAACATAAATTATTGAATGAATAAAAAAATTGATTATAATCTTAACGTAAGAAATTATAACACATTTTTGAAATATATGCGGACCAAAGTTTTGGATGCAATTGAGCATATTATTTATATTTTAAAAGTGTTATTAGGATATGTTATTTTTAATATTTTCACTAGTGAATATAATATAAAAGAGATCATTGTCATAATTTTGATGAATTTTTTCTTTATAAATATGAAAATATAAATATGTTTTCATTTTTATCTACAATTTAAATAAATTTTTAATACTTAATAGATTTATAAATTTGTAGTTTGTATATCATGTAGTCAATTGGTTTGACAAAATAGCACAATTATAAATAATATTATGTTTAGACAATTTCTTGCTATAAAATCTTTATCTCTATATAATATAAATTAAATTAAGTGTTAAATTAACAAAATAATAATTATAAAATTAATTGATTAAATATTGAAAGTTAATTATTATAAAAGAAGAGAAAAAGAACAAAGAACAATATATATATTATTATGAGAATCAAAGAAAAATATATCTGAAAATGATATGTTTGTATTATAATAATTAATTAAATAAGTTTTCTTTTGATATTGAGAATAATTATTATTTATTAAAATTGGCAATTATCAACAAAATTTGAAAGCATATTTTGGACATATATATATATTATTAGATACTCAAACTATTTTTAATGATTATTCAAATTCAATAATTAAAATTAAGATCTGAATTTAACTTTTTGAAGTCAAGATTTGTCATTAGATATTTATTTTACATGAATATTTTAATTCGAGCAAATATATATTATTAGATATTTAAACTTTTTTTAATGATTATTTAAATCCAATAATTAAAATTAAAATCTGAGTATAGCTTTTGAAGTCTTGATTGGTTATAGAAATTTATTTTACATGAATAGTTTAATTTGAATTAATAATTTTAGATTAATTTTTTTAGAGATAATAATAATTGTAAAATAAAATAATATTTTGAAATTTCATGTAAAATGTTAAAAAATAATTCAATCAACTGAAATCAATATTTGAACAACTTAATTTTTTAAACATGTTTGAAATTATTAGATAGAATTTTTTTCTACGAAAAAAACATAAAAAATAATAAGTAAACAATGACTTACTTATCACTCAATAAAGAATAAATTCAATTGTTTTATTTTATTTTATTTCACTTAAGATTATATTATGCTTTATTAAGCAGTCTAGTTATATTCTGTATTTAATTTTAAATATATACCAAATAACTTTTATAACTTAAATTCAACACTTAATGTTTTTATACTTATTTTTTTAACACTTAATTTTTTAATTTTTTAAACATAGTTTTATTTTAATAATTTTGAACAGAGAGACCAAACTTTTTCCTATTTTTCCTTTACCATTTTTTATTAACGAAGTCTTTTGTACTTTAAATTTTGAGAATTTTATGTTTTAATTTTTTTAATTTTATTTAACTAGCTTTAATATTTTAACTTTTTATCTTATTATTATATAAAATAATTGCGCAAAATTATTCCTAGTTTAATGAAATTTTCGACACCTAAAAACGCATAAGTTGAAAATTAATTATAATTAACACATTTAAAGAATTTTAAATCTAGGTATATGTATGTAACTTGATAAATTAACATATTAAATGTCATATTATAAAATTTAAAAATATAATTATGCTTCCGTATTTGTAAAAGTTATAATATATAATCGATAATTTATTCTTATATTTTTATATAAAAATTACTAATATAGCATCCGTACTATGATGTTAATTACAATTATGTTATTAATTATTTACATGAATTGTTCATTATTATGTTGTTTATCTTATATTTTTATTTTATAGTATTTATCGTTTAATTATTAAAATAACCATATATTATAAATAAATTATATATAATCATTCAACTATGAAGAGATTTAAATTTAATCATCCAATCATTAAAATAATAAATTTAAACACTATTGTTAATGACATTAATTTTTTGATCATTGGTGACATGCTATTGTGCTCCTAAATATATTCAATTTAAGTCATAACCATTATTGAAACGCAAGTTGTCATCATAATAATATATTATGATGAAACTTGAGAGTGGAATATTTCGAAGATTATATCCCTCAAAGAGAATGTTAGTATCAAGCTAATGCAAATACTAGAATTCACCTAATTCTATGTTTACCAATCTAACAAATATCATAGTTATTAATGTAAACAATTAAGAGAAGTGTGTACTTAACTAATTAAGAACCTAAGTAGTAATCTAGCAATCTTGAATTTAACCTTCATAGCAAGTATAGAACTAGTAATTAGTAGGTTCAATTTGTTAATTTATGATTAAGTTTGAACTTGTTGATCATAAATGTATTGTCATTAATCTTAACCCTCTTGATATATTAACTCGCCTTGAGGACTAGGATTCACTACTAAACCGTAGCTCTTGCTAGTAACCCTAGCCTACACTGAGTCTCTCAACTTTTTGTACTTAGCGAGCTAGATTGGCATCGTTAATTAAGATGAGACCTATCATTTTTTCCTAATTCTAATCATGCCCATGGTTGCCAAATCATAAACATGTATTAAGTTCTCCAAGCTAAGCAAGCAACAATTTAAATCCTCACAACAAATTAAGCATTTAATAATCTCATTACTGATATTGATCACTAGTCACATAAATCATTTAGCCACACTTAGATCTAACATACACAAAGTATTCAAAAATGGTAATCAACATTATAATTGTAAAAATATAACATGATTAAGTTTAGAAATGTCCAATTAAGTTTAGATCTTCCAATTATTATGGGCCCAAGCTTGGATCCTTTTACACTTGGCTTGTCTAGCAAAACTTGAGATTGGAATTAAAAAAAAAAACTAAGAAAAAAACTTAAATACTAAAGGTTACAAGGAAAATCTAATGGAATTACAAAGTAGAAACTACAAAGGATTAAACTTTTTGCAAAGGAAATAAAAGAAAATGATAAAAACTAATAGTCTAGCTTTCTCCTTTGTTCCCTCTCTCTCAATTTTCAGCTGAAAGAAACAATTTATATTATCAAATTCAAATAAGGAAATTTCATATAAAGATTTTCACTAAATTTTTCGTCAAGCATGAATGTCGTGGCCTACCATGGGGAATGTCGCAACTTCCTTTGCGATTTCCAAATAATCCCCTTTAATCATTTTTTTGAATAAAAGTTCTTGGATTATATTAGGTGAAACCATCATGATGAAACAAGAACTTACATTGCAACTTCCTTTTTAGAATTTCCAAAACCAAGCCTTTCATCCTTGGTTGAGCTCCTTCATTTTGAAGGGAATTTCAAAACTTGCTTAACAGAACATTTCAATTCAACTTACTACCTAGCTATGATTTGCATCATTTTCTTCTTCCAACCTATGCAATTGTAGCTCAAATAAGGATAACTTGTATTAAACACTAAAACATGAAAATTAACCAAATAGTAACCTATCTAACTCAAATCCAAAATACTAAAAACCACATTAAATGGATTGATTTTACATAAAAACAAGCTTAAACCAAATTGAATTTGATTATGAAATATATACCTATTAGCCATCTATCAAACTTTCCCACACTTAAGCTTTTGCTTGTCCCTAAGCAAAATACTAGAGTTTTTAAACATATGCAAAAAAAGAAAAAAAAGAAAAAAAGAAGAAGAAGACAACCCTTAACAATTAGTAATGACTCATAATACTAAAGAGTTAGAAATATAAAGTCTAGCATTGAATAGGATTGATCATGTTAGCTTTGATGTCTCAAGCTTTTGATATAACAACGTTTAAGATTAATTTTAAATATATTATATTTCCTAAGTCATTTGGTGAAAATATGATTGAAAATTTTATCAAACATTTTCAAAATACTTGCAAAGTATTCAAAAACTTGTTTCAAATGTGTTTTAACTTATCTAAATGTTTTTGAGTCAATACCAAAGTGTTCTAAGGTGTTTAAAATGTTTTAAAGATATTTTGGTGGCTTAGTTTCATTTCTTGGGGGTCAAGTATCAAAACTTGCAAGTTTGTAGCCGAAAAAGTCTCTGTAGGAGGATAATGTATTAGTACTTGTGACCGCCTCTGAACGTACCAACGTCTAGAGTAAAAATCTTGCACAAAAGATACGAAAAAATAGTATCTACAAGTATACGAGTCAGGTTGTAATATAGTTACAAAGGAGTAGGTGAGTACTTTGAGGATCGTACCTAAGGGAGGCAAGCACTAAATTAATCTTAACTTAAACATAAATAGATCTAATTAATACTCTAATTAGTTTATAGTATGAAGAGATAAAAGAAGAATTTTTGGATTAGAATAAAATAATAATAAAAGAAATAAAATCAAAATAAGGCCTAGGAGTTTTGAGGGTATTTTAAGAATTTTAGCCTATATGTGCTCGAAATTTTGTAAGGTTGGTATTCGATAATGTTTTTGACAATGACTATTAGGAAACTAAGTCAATTTTTGAAAATGAGTTTTAAATACCTTTAATTTTAGGAAAATGACTGATTTGTAATAGGGTAAAAATTGTAAGCATTTATGTCAGAATTTTGCCAATTTTTAGAATTGAACCTATTTCTTCCACCACCAACATGTTTTCACGTCAGGTTTTTCCCCTTCATTGTGCTTGCCATCCCTTTGATTTCTTTAGCTTTCCTTACTCAGTTTTGACTCCCAAACTGTGATTCTTTGATTTATACCATTATCAAAGCCTTAAACCTCCATAAAATATCTTCAAAATAGCCAAAAACTCCATTGATTTCACCACTATCAAGTTATTGGGTTTTCAGGTTTGCATCAAGAGTTCGATTTTTGGAAATCAAAGGGAATGTTTTGATTCCTTATTAGTTTTCCATGATATCTAGTCCTTAAAATTGAATTATTAGCTTTAAATCGCATGTTTCAAATAAAAGCCGAAAATTTGGTTGTTAATGGTGAATTTTGGGTTTGTGGATTAAAACTTAGTTTTACAGTGTTTTAACATAGCTAGAAAGTTTCTAAAGTTACTTTGAAGTTTCGTTAAGAGTTTATCATGTTTTAATGAATTTTGGTTATTATGGCCAAAACTTGTCGAAAAATTTTGATACATTGAAACATGTAGTTTTATGTAGTTTAATGGTTGAGAATTAGTCGTAGATGAATATGTAGATGAATAAAACTCATTCTGTACGAAAAGATTAAGTGTAGATCGAGTTATTCGAATTTTAAGTTTGTTATACTAAAGGTTTTGGTTAGAAGAGAATGAAGCTTAGGCTTATGTTTGTGACTGTTTAAGGTGAATTATTAGCTAATTGTGGATTGTAAAATTGCGTGGTTTGTCTTGTTGAAGCGTCAGAGTCAATAGGACCTTCAGTGAGTAGAGATAAAGGCAAAGAAAATCTTGCCTAAGCTTTCGGTTTTCAACGGGAACTAACTTTTGGTGAGTGTTTTGGAATAGCTGATCGTAAAGGATTCATTGTGTAATTGGGAATTTAGAGGTAGCCTAAACCCCTACTCTAAATTTCGAGTGTACGTGTTCTCACACCTATGTTATAATGTGATAAATGTGTATTGTGCAATTGTGAAAATGTGAGCATGTATGAGATACTATGATATGTGTTGTAAGTTGATGATGACTGATATGAAAGTGAATATATGAGTATGTAATTCATGCCATGAGATAGTAAATAAGTGGGTACATTTTCATAATACGTGTTAGTGGTTATAATGTGTTGATGGCATGTATATGTAGTGAACATGTATGAAAATCAGTATGCAAATATGTGTTGATAGTATGGATATTTTGGCCTTGTGAACCTTGAGACCATTGGATATAGTTGGCATGCCATAGGATTGTGAGTACTCACCTTTTTGTTATGATATTTGGGGTGTTGAGGCTCGGGATAGTTTTTGGAGAGATAAGGGAATATTAGCCTAGCTCCATTCAACGGGATATTTGTGTTTGGTGTGTTGGACAGTGTTAGCTATATCCTTCACTTATGGGATATGTTGACTTTACGAGTCTATGTGGTGTGTTGGAGATTCATGTATCTGATGAGTGGTGATAGAGTCCATTTTATGTTTTATGATCCCAAGAGCTAAACTATCATTAAATGGATCTAATATGTGTTATAACATATATGTGCGTGAATAATCCTATGAACAATAAGTAAAAGTATGCATGAAAAAGGGTTAACATGTGAAATATGACATGGAATTAGAGATGTTATGAATATGTTATAAGACTGTTTGTTGTTGCATAATGACTTGTTTGCGTAAAGGTTGTTCTGATCATTCACTGAGCTTATTAAGCTCACCCACTCCATTTTAACCTTTGCAAAGTAGTTGCGCTTTCGGTGTGAGTAGTGTGGCCCTCAAGGAAGTGATCCAAGCCATTCTTTTAGTTACTATAGTAGGTGTAATTGGTTTATTTATTATATGGGACTTTAAGGCAATGTGGTAGACTTTATATCGATTTTGTTAAGTCATTTTTGGGCTATGTGCTTGTTGTTTATATTTGGAAGCATATGGACTTGAACACGATATTTGGGCTACTGTTTTAGATATTTTAATGCTTATTTGACTAGTTGAATGAAGCATGATGTTTAAGGATTAAGTTGAGTGGTTTTATTGCTTGCATATGTTGAATTTTTGTAACCTGGAGCAGAGGTATAGATATTAGGGCTTTAAAAATGATACCTTTGTATTTTTTGAAAGTGCAAGAAGAAAAAATAGAGAATTGGAATCGATACCTCGGCCCGAGTATCAATAATCGAGGTAAGTGTATCGATACCTTGCGAAAGGTACTGATAATTTTTGATGTTTTGAAACTTGACGAGAAATAGAATGCAAGTTTGGTCTTGATTTTCCATGTGGTATTGATACCACTTAAGGAAAATATCGATACCTCCGAAATACTATCGATACCTACGTAACAGCTTTGGAAAATTTGAAATTTGGCCCATTTGCAGGTTTGATTGATATTTTTAATACCCTTAGTATATGTACAGCATGTTTTAATGATAAGAAGTGGTTATACGACTATAATTCATATGCTTGATTAAATAAAGATGGCGATTGGTTAATTGTGAAACTGTTTGCTAAATAAATGATACGTGATGGTGGTGTAGTGTCCTTGTATTCGGGCTCAGTGACTGGGCCTGGTATAGGGTGTTACACTGCTATAATAGGGTATATCATGAATCTCATAGATATCTCTCAAAGTAATTGGCTTGTCTTCGCCTCTCATTATGACTGTATCCCAATTTTGTCTTCTAATTTGTTGGTCTCTTGTACAACTGAAGTTACTGCAGTTTCTTTGGGAGCGATACAGAATCACTCCTAATGATGGTATCTAACTAAAGTCCAGATTTCATTGCACAAAACCATTGAGGGTTCGAATCCTCACTCTTGAATGAAACGTCTACCCTGTAACTCAAGAAAATATTTTTCAATATTTGGGTTCTCAAATTTTGCAGGGTCTGAAACTACTGGAGTTTGTTGGACTATTGCTTTCTTACTCTTCCTAAGAGGCATATTCTATTGTTTTACTTTTGAAGTAATCAAATAAAAGTTAAAAAAATCAATGGAACAGTGAAATGAGGAAATAAATACTTAAACCTCGAACTCCTTGCGTCTTCTCCACATGCTTGATAGCTTTGCACCCAGCCTTAGAAACACCAAGAAGGTTGATATAGTTAGGGTTTGGATTTGAAAATAGGGGTTTGTAGATAGAAGAGACTAGAGAGTTTTTAGAGGTTAAGAGAAGTTTAGAAGATGATTGAAAGTGTTTTTAGGTTAAAAATTAAAGGTTTATAAAGTTAAAACCCGGGTGAACTAAGGTTTAAGTCATCGGGTTGTACAAATGGGTTTGTTTGACCTTGTAAAAAATTACAGTGTTGTCATGACACAAAGGTTTCGTGTCACGAAATCCCTGTCATTTTTCCAATGTCGCAAAATTGGGGTTCGTTTTGTGGAACCAGACTTGAAGGCCTTTAAAAAACTTGATTAATGTTTCTATTAGTGTGCCATTCCATATCACATAACTTGGATTCTGGTTCCAGAGGCCTTCAAGTTTTCCTACAGGCCGTTCTACTCTTCTATCAAGTGTTTCTTATAGTAATCGAGTACTTCATGCTTTCTTCAGCCCTATCGTCGTGTTTACCAGCGAGATCGTTTGGATGATGCCTGTCATGTGATCATAAGTCCTGGGGATACATATTTTTTTGATCTTTGTCAAAATCGGGAAGATCCCTAGGTCGTTAAACTTTTGGGGCATTTGATTAAATATTACTTTCTGACAGAAAACATTCAAGTTAAGTATTTCCTTAGAAAGTGCATGTTTATCCTTATTCTTTCTCACAAGGTTCCTAGTCCTTGGGCATTCTTCCACTAGATTAGTAATGAATACCGTCAGCTCCGATTGTTGGGGTATATCCATAATGTATTGATTTTGTATACTTTCTCCATTGAGAGAATCTAACATTGTTGGACAGATGAGTTCAATTCTTGACTGATTCCTATGTTAACTCACCATTTCCTCAATCTATTCTATAACTTCTTGGAATGTTGCTTTCTCTAATCCTTCTTAATATTTTGCTAAACTCAATGTTAATAGGTTATTTGAGAGCTCCCCTTCCTCACAAGCATTTATAATTAAATTCTCCTCCTTGTTCGTTCTTCGGTCTTGCTCGTACTGATATCTTACAAGATTTATATTGATGTTACTGGTGTTATCTTGGAGAGGGGTTAGAGTATCTCCTTGGAGTTGGCTTAACTCAAATATTAATAATCGCTTGTTCTCTTGAATTTCCCATTCTTCATAGACTCTTTCTTTGTAGATGTCATCATTGTATTATGAGTTCTCATCTAACCACATATAACAAAAGTTGTCCATTATTTATGCCCAATCACCCTTGGTAGTTACTGCTGGTAATACTTTAGACAAGAATAGGTACTAGAATTCCTTGAAGAACAGAAACGTGTTAGTAATGTCAACTAAACCTTAGCTATAACTTAAAAATTTCCTAATTATTCTATTAGAATGAAAAACTTAAAATAAAAATTGTGACGTTGCCTCCCCGACAATGGTCCAAACAACTTGATCGCCTCCGGACGTACCAATGTCCAAAGTAAAAATCCTGCACAAAAGATATAAAAAAACGATATCCGTAAGTATACGGGTCAGATTGTAATATAGTTACAACGGAGTAGGTGAGTACTCCAAGGATCGGACCTATGGGAGGGATTAACTAAATTAATCTTAAATTAAACATAAATCGATCTAATTAATACTCTAATCAATTTATAGTACAAAGAGATAAAATAATAGTTTTTGGCTTATAGTAAAATAATAATAAAAGAAATAAAAGTAATTAAATGAATGGAAAGCAAGGTTTGACGTCGCAACATAATGATCAAGATGCTAAAATAGTAAGATTGCCTTTGGTGTCATGACACAGACAGAGGATGTCGCGACATAGCCCTGAATCCAAGCCTGAGCCAAGCAAACTGCCATAAGTTTTGCAACATAGAGCAGAGGAAGTCACGACATTGGCCCTATACGTGAAGAATTAACGAGTTGAGGGTGTTTTGGTCTTCATAATAAAATTTAATGTAAAAATGCTAGCCGAACTAGGGCTAGGGACGGTAACCAACCCTAATATTATAAATGGGCCTCATTAAACACTGGAGAGCATCTTTTCTATAACTTAGAATTTTCCTTTGAGTTTAGTGTTTAGTTTTTAGTTTCTTTTGTACTTAGGATTTCTTTTCAGTTTATTTTTCATTAGTGTTCTTCGGAGAATCTGACTTGTGGATTCAACAAACTCTTTTTGGATTTTGGCACTTCAATTATTCAATACGAATAAGGATTTCTCTAAACTTTTACTCTTGACCTATTTTTCATGTTTATTTTCTTCATTAAGTTTAATTGTTTATGGAATCCATGAGGAACTAATCCTCTTGTGGGGGATCAGGGAGTGGACGTGAGAGTAATTAATTTCTATAAAGGGTTTCTTAGTGGTCAACTATTTGGGATATGAAGAACTTAAACCCTAGGTGTAATACCTTTAACCCGTATCTGTTGCCGAAACAGGGTTACGGAGCATTATCAGAGTTTTCAAATGTAGTACTAAAATGCAACCGCATACCAAGTGCTTTCTGTAACTTTTTCCAAAATTGTGACGTAAATTGCAGATCTTTATCTAAAATGATGGTAACTAGTACCCTGTGCAATCTGACAATCTTTGAAATATATAATTCAGCTAATCTCTCAAGGGAGTAATCTTACATACCAGAATAAAATGTCCAGACTTCGTCTGACAATCAACAACAACACAAATTGTATCTTTCTTCCTCGGAGATAGGGGTAAACTCGATATGAAGTCCATTATAACTTGATCCCACTTCCATTCTAGTATTAGCACTGGCTGTAATAATCCAGAAGGTACTTGATGTTCAGCTTTAACTTGTTGACATACTAAACATCTCGATACAAAATCTAAAATCTCACGTTTCAGTCTCGGCCACCAGTACTTCTGTTTCAAATCACCATACATCTTATTACTTCCCGAATGAATAGACAATCTACCATTATAAGCTTCGTGTAAGATTCTATGAATGAGCTCTGAATTCTTTGGTACATAAATTTTACATCTGATCAATAAACAATCATCGGGTCCTACCTGAAATTCTGAATCGAAAGTTGATTTACTCTGAGCTCAATTAGCTAGCAACTTGTTATCACACTTTTGAGCTTCACAAATTTGCTGTAAAAACATTAGTCTAGCTTTCAACTCGGCTAAGATTAAGCCATCGTCAGATAATGTCAGTCGCGTATTCAATGTTTGCAGAGCAAACAAGGACTTTCTACTCAAAGAATCAGCAACTAGGTCTGCTTTTCTCAGATGATAATCAATGATCAACTTATAATCTTTTAACAGCTTAAGCCATCTGCGATGTCTCAGATTTAAATCTTTTTGTGACATTAGATACTTCAAACTCTTGTGATCGGTAAATATATGACATTTTTCACTTAACAAATGGTGTTACCGAATTTTCAACGCAAACACAATAGCTGCTAACTCTATGTCATGTGTTGGATAGTTCTTTTTGTGCGGCTTTAACAATCGAGATGCATAAGCCATCACTTTGCCTTACTGCATCAAAAAACATCCTAAACTATTTAAAGATGCATCGTTGAAAATCACAAATTCTTTACCCGATTCAGGCTGAACCAAAACTGGTGTCTTGGTCAACAGTGCTTTCAACTGATCAAAACTTTACTGACATTTCTTGGGCCATTCAAACTTTACATCTTTTTGTAAAAGTCACTTCATTAGTATAGATATTATTGAAAACCCTTTTACGAGTCTTCTGTAATAACCAGCTAATCCCAGGAAACTTTTAACTTTAGATACGTTTCTCGATGGTTTCCAGTCAACAACTGCTTTCTCTCAAATCAACTCTGATGCCATCAGCTAATACTATATGTCCTAGAAAACCAACTTCTTGGAGCCAAAACTCATCTTTGCTAAATTTAGCTTAAAGTTGTTTATCTTGCAGGGTTTTCAACATAATTCTTAAATGTTTAGCATGCTCGGACTCGTCTCGTGAATATATCAGAATGTCATCAATGAATACCACAAAAAATCTCTCTAAATACAGCCTGAAGATTTTGTTCATCAATTTCATAAATACTGCAGGTGCATTAGTTAAACCAAATGGCATCACAAGAAATTCATAGTGTCCGTACTTGGTTCTAAATGCAGTTTTCGGCACATCCAAATTTTTCACTCACAACTGATAATAGCCAGAACGAAGATCAGTTTTTCAAAATACTGTGGCACCTTTCAACTGATCAAACAGATCATCAATTCGAGGCAGTGGATATTAATTCTTGATTGTAACCTTGTTAAGCTAATGATATTGAATAAATAATGTGATCGATCCGTCCTTTTTCTTAACGAACAAAACTGGTACACCTTAAGGTGAAAAGCTGGGTTGAGCAAAACCCCTATCTGTCAATTCTTGCAACTGTGCTTTCAACTCTTTCAAATTAGTAGGAGCCATTCTATATAGTGCTATTGAGATCGATGATGTCCCTGGTACTAATTCAATAGCAAACTCAACCTTTCTAATCGGCGGTAATCCAAGTAACTCCTCTGGAAAGACATCAGGATACTCGCAAACCACTGGCAATGTTTCAAGATTTGATTCATACATTTAGTATCTAACACATATGCAATGTAAGCATTACAACCTTTTCTCACATATTTGTACACTGACATAGCTGAAATTACCATAGGCAACCCAATCACACTATCTGAATCAATACGAAGTGTCTTACCGTTCTGACATTTCAATTCAATAAGCTTTCGTCTATAGTTTACAACAATGTCATTTAGAATTAACCAAGCCACACCCAAAATCACATCAAACTCATCAAATGGTAATAGCATCAAATCAGCCAAAAAAATGTAACCCCGAGTCATCAATGGATAGTTCTTGCAAACTTTATCAACTAATACATATTGACCTAAGGGGTTTGACACGATAACCACGAATTCAGTGGACTTAACAGGTAAATTCTTACTAAATGCTAAGTTTGTGCACACATATGAATGATTTGATCCTGGATCAATCAAAGCAATAACATCAGTGTCAAAGATAGAGAAAGTATCTGTAATAACATCTAGCGCAGAAGCTTCCTCTCGTGAGCAAATAGTGTAAGCCCTAGTTGGTGCTGGTGCCTCGGATCTCACAGTAGAGTCCTTTGTTACACCACGACTACCACTCACATTTCTAGGGTACGAGGTGGTTTACCCCTTGTGGCAGTGTTGCTGGGTCGAACATTCTAAACTTTTTTTTCTCAGATATTTTTGGGCATTCATGAATAAAATGCTTAAGCGAACCACACTTGAAACACACCCTATCTTTTGCTTTGCACTTGCCAAAATGTCGCCGTCCACACTGTTGACAATCAGGTTTATTATTTTTAACACTACCTATGCTAGCCATAGATGTAGCTTGCGTCTTAGAACCAACATAATTTTTGCCTCGATCTCTATCAAGGTAACCCTCTAAAGCAATCAAGCGATTATGGTATTCTTTTGATCTCTTCGAGTGTGACTGATTTGACTTCCCGGTTGATCTTTTTCTTGAATCTCTAGGTTCAAAATCAGCTTTTCTTTTATCATTACTAAGCTTCTCGGCTTTATCTGCTCAGTTAATTAAAACAACAAATTCTTTCAGCTCGAGGATCCTAACTAGATGCTTTATATCCTCGTTTTATCTGTATTCAAATCGTTTACACATTACAGTCTCAGTCAGAATGCACTCCCGGGCATATTTACTTAATCAAAAAAATTCCCATTCATACTCTGACACTGTCATACTGCTCTGCTTAAGCTCGAGAAATTCTTTACATTTTTGATTAAGGAATCTTTGTTTTATATATTTCTTTCTGAACTCATTTTTAGAAGAATTCCAAGTCAATATGCTCTCTCAGTACAACTGAAATCAAGGTATTCCACCACTGATATGCTGAATCTTTTAGTAGATAGACTACACACTTTACACATTCAATTGGTGTACAAGATAACTCGTCGAAAACTCAGATAGTATTCTTTAACCAAAACTCAGCTCTCTCAGGATGATCATCAACTGTAGCTCGAAATTCTTCAGCCCCATATTTGTGAATTTTGTCGATTGGAGGTTTATTAGCTCGTATTGTTTCCACAACTAAGGGAACAGCTGGAACCTGTTGGGAACAGGTGTGGGTGGAGGTCGTTGAGTCACCAGGTTCGTTCGTACGAACTCGGTAAACCACTCACTCATCATTTGAAAGAAATTTTCCTTAGCTTCCCTTCCCTGGCCCTTAGATATGGGCCTCGAACCACTTGACGCAGCTTCGTGAGCAGAGGCTTGCACGTTACTTTAAACTTCATCAGAGTCGGCTCAGTTGCATGTCATTGCTATATAAAAACATATTTTAAAAAGATAAGGAGATACCACAGTATCACATGTTATATAATGACATGTATATCTAGACTCATAGACGTTATGTTTAGTCTGAGAATTGACTGAATCTTAGCTCTGATACCAATAAATGTAATACCTCTAACCTGTATCCGTCGCTGGGACAGGGTTACGGAGCATGATTAGAGTTTTCAAATCAAACAGACATAAATTTTAAAATTTTCAAATCACATCAATAAACATATTAAAACCAATTCAAAACATACATATTGTCCTTTAAACGAGCCTTCGAGGCCTTAATTACACGTTAGAAACAAGTCAGGACTAAATAAAAAACTAGAAATTTTTCAAAAAATAATGAAAATTTTCAACACTGCAGGGGTCACACGGCCAAGTGACACGCTCATGTCTCAGGCCGTGTGGGCATTCGAAGTAGGGACACACGGTCGTGTCCCAGCCCGTGTCCGTGCTCGTGTAACTCACTAATTTGTGCCACAAGGTCAGGCCGTATGCTAGTGTGCCAGGCTATCTGTTAGGCCGTGTATCAGCCTGACTTGCAACCCTTCAAAAGCTACAAGGGACACGACCGTGTCACCTGGCTGTGTGTCACACACAGCTGAGACATACACCCATGTCTCTGTCTATGTGGACGAGAATAGGCCATTTTACAAGCCATTTTTCTCACCTAAACTAGCATGTACCTAAAACCAAAATGCAAATATGCACATGTTTTAATAATACACCAAAATCAACCATAAACAAATCATATACATATGGTATAACATCATACAACCAATATGCCCTTAGGCACCTCAAATGAAAATATATAAACATGTTTAACCATGTATTCAAATTGGCCAAAATGACTAAATAACTTTCAACTAAACTTACATCAATTCAAACCGTTGAATTAATTTACCAAAACCTATGAAATGGTACAAAATATGCCATTCATTCACTAACATCAATAGACATATATATACCTTTCATAATAAGATACCAAACCACAACAAGTTATAAGGCTTATACAATATGCATATTCACCTATTACAATTCAAACATATTAAGCCAAACATCGACCATAATAAGGTTAATATTTACATGCCATAAACTAAACCCATATAAACATCGAAATGCTAAATCACAAGCCAAACCAAATGGCTATTCCAATAACCAAAACTTATGGCCAACATTAGCCAAAATACCTATACATACCATTATAACCAAAATTAAACATTCGTAAGCACCGAAAGAGCCGATAGATAGTGTGATTGATCTCCGATGACTTTCCAACTAGAACGAGCTTCTGACAACTACAAAACACAGAAATTTAACACAAAGTAAACATGTCATGCTTAGTAAGTTCGTAACACATACAATTTAACCTTGCCAATACAGTATACAACCACACAGCATGGAAACCCAATCCAACTTGGGGATAACTAATTCAAAAACTTATATATGT
Organism: Gossypium longicalyx; assembly: GCA_025698465.1. Taxonomy (NCBI): domain Eukaryota; kingdom Viridiplantae; phylum Streptophyta; class Magnoliopsida; order Malvales; family Malvaceae; genus Gossypium; species Gossypium longicalyx. The sequence continues at coordinate 83,377,259 of CM046997.1, forward strand.
ACATTCATATTCTTAACTTTTACAAGGTGTGCATTACTTACCTTTCATCAAACTAATGTAATTTACATTGAAAGCTCATATTGAAGTTCACACGAGGTAATAATATGATGGTTGACCCATCCCTTTTGCATAATTAAATAACCGAATTTATCCCTTTTTATAGTTTGACAGCCGAAGCTATCCCTTTTCATAATTTGATGGTCGTCACCATCCCTTTTCATTGTGCGATGGTCGTCACCATCCCTTTTCATAATTTGATAGCCAAAGCTATAGCTTTTCATATATCAATTGTAACACCCCTTACCCGTATTCGACACCGGAATAGGGTATGAGGCATTATTGGACTTACACACAAGCAATCATGCAGAACCGAGACGCAAATTTCCATACAAATTAAAACTTTTCTATACATTCATATCATCCCTATTATGAGCCTACGAGACCCAAAACATGCATTGAGAGTGGTTTGGGACTAAACCGAGAACTTTCAAAATTTTTACAACACTTAGAAAATTTTCATGCTTTGGAGGGTCACACGCCTGTGTGGCTTGGGACACGCCCGTGTCCACAACCCGTGTAACTCTTTGTTTATGATGTTATCAACAAAATAGGGTCACACGACCAAGGCACACACCTGTGTGCTAGGCCGTGTGGGCAATTTAATTTTCATAATTTTTCATAAAATAAGTGCAAAGTTCACACGCCCTGGGCACACGCCCATGTGCCTGGGCCTTGTCCTTCACACGGTTGAGACACACGACCGTGTCTCTGCCCATGTGGCCAATTTCGAAGCTAAAATTAAAAAATGCAGGGGATACACGGCCGGATCACACACCCAATGGGCAAGCCGTGTGTCATACATGGCCTAGACACACGCCCGTCTGTCTACCTGTGTGGACAAAAATAAGGCTATTTACTAAGCCTTTTTGCCACCCTTACTTGCACCAACCTACACAATATCAAACAACACTAATCCAAGCATATACACACAACCAATTTAGCCACAACCAAGACATCCACACATAAATTGCATGCTATTTTCTATCACATACAACATTTCATAATTATCATCACAAACCATGCAATAACTCCATCTATGAAAGGCATCTTTATATGTATAAATACTTAACCAATATTAGCCAATACTAAATGACCATTTACAAAATGAATCAAATACCATTACAAGCCAACACATTTGGCCAAATCAATAATGACACATATCACAAAAAGACCAAGTCTCCTATACATGCCATAATCAAAATAGCGAAACCAACTATACCCAAATGACTAAATTGATAGTGTGATCGATGCTCTGACGACTTCCGATCCCCGAGCTAGCTTGGTGATACTATAAGAAAATGGAAAGGAAGGGGGTAAGCTTTAAGCTTAGTAAGTTAGCATGTAAATAATAATCAACTTTAAACATACAATAACATATACATAGCATAATGTAAATTAGCACAAAACCATCAAGTGATCATAGACATATCTTACTCATTTGCATCCTTACCACTAATGCATCTTAAACTGAAATCATTTCTCATGAGTTTTGTGTACGTACCTGTACCACTTCATAAAATAATCATAACCTTTCACGTCTTTGACATAATTTTTAAATCACCCGTTGAACCACTTGGAATACTAAAGGATACTCAGGGATTACATACACATAGAATCATACCAATGCCATATCCCAGATATGGTCTTACATGGGATCTCATATCGATCCAATAGCCCAGCTATGGTCTTACATGATTCTCATATCGATGCCATGTCTCAGACATGGTCTTACATGAAATCTCATAACGATGCCATATCCCAGATATGGTCTTACACATAAACTCATAACCCTAATGTCATGACATTTGTATCCAAACTATTTCTAAGGTTCAATCGGGAATTTTGCCGTATCGAATCTTTGCCGAATGAATCCATAATGATAATTGTACAAGTCATGCAATAACAAAATATTAAATACATAATATAAGTTGCATTATTTACACACGAACTTACCTCGGTACAAAATATGGCTAACTAATTCGATTTAGTCCACAACCTTAGTCTTTCCCCGGTCTAGGTCCGGACTCTGTTTTTCTTGATCTATAATAGCAAATTTAGCTCATTTAATTACCAAATTGTTCAAATCAGTCCAAAACCCATAGTTTAGTAAAATTATAGTTTTGCCCCTAAACTTTCACATATTTACAAATTAGTCCTTAGGTTCATAAAATGAAATGTACTCATTTTCTTTGTTACCCAAGCCTAGTCGAACCTATATCATGCTTATACCAACCCACATTTTTCATCAAATCACATTTCTATTACCCATTTTTATAACTTTTACAAATAAGCCCTTTTTAGGTGTTTCCATCAAAAATCACTTAGTAAAAGATGTTTATCACACATCAAACTTTCATAATCTACCGTAAAACATCAAAATACATGCATATCACACATGGGTCAAACCCTAAGCATCAACCCTAGCTCAAATAAATGGTAGAAATGACTAGATCGGTTGATAACAACTTCAAAAATGTAAAGAACATTAAAACGGTGCTAGAATGCACTTACAATCAAGCTTGAAAGTTGAATAAACCCTAGCTATGGTGACCTTAGGAATTTCGGCTATGGCATGGAGAATATGAGGAAATTTTGACTTAATTTTTTGTTTTTTATTCTTTTATTAACGAAATGACCAAAATTCCCTTTTTACTAAACTTTCAAATTTTACTTATTCATGCCCATTTTTGTCCATAAAAATAGAAATTGGTTAAATTGCTATTTAAAGACCTCTAATTAATAGTCCATAGCTATTTCATGGTTAGAGCTTCTAAAATCACATATTTTGCAACTTTTTCAATTTAGTCCTAAAAATCAACTTGGACACTCTAACAACAAAATTTCTCAACAAAATTTTAACACAATCGTGCAAAGATATCATAAACCTCAACACATTCATAAAATAATTATTTCTACTTCGGATTTGTGGCCTCGAAACCACTATTCTGACTAGGCCAAAAATTACGATGTTACATCGATAGCTGAAGCCATCCCTTTTCGTAGTTAATCCTTAGGCTCGTAAAATAAAATTCATACAATTTCATCCCTAGGCTCGTAAAATGAAATTCATGCAATTTCATCCCTACCCAAGCCTAGCCAAATATCATACAAGCTTATAGCAGCCTACACATTTCATTAATTCACAAATTACACCATGAATATTTCTCATTTTTCAATTTAACCCTATTTGACAAATTTATCAAAAATCACTTAACAAAAGTTATTTATCTAACAATAAGGATTCATTTTCTTCCATTAAACATTACAAAAAACTAAAATCCATTCATGTTAAAACCCTAGACATTCAACAATTTTGCAAATTAGTCCCTGGGATAGCTACATTAAGCTACAATGACTCCAAAAGCATAAAAATCATTAAAAATGGGTCAAAAATGACTTACATGCAAGCTAAAATGCCGTGGTCGAACCTAGCATGCTTCCATGATGCTTTTCTTCTTTGATTTTCAGTGGTGAAGATGGCAGAAAGATGATATCTTTCTTTTCTTTATTTTATTTTAATTGTTTAATTACTAATTTACTTAATTAACCTTGATATATAAGCTTTAAAATCACCTAATAAATGTCCATATTTGTCCGCTCAACATGTCAATGGTTTAATTACAACATAAACCCTCTAACCATTTAATTTTATAGCTAATAAACCCATTTAGCTTAGAGAACTCTAGTTTTGCACCTTTTGCAATTTAGTCCTCTTTATTGAATTAAGCATGCAAACAGTAAAATTTCTTAACGAAATTTTTATACTATATTACTAACATGTTGTAGAGTTTAAAATAATAATAAAATATATATTTTGATGTTAGATTTGTGGTCTTAAAACCACTATTCTAATTTCACTAAAATCGGACTGTTACACTAGGCCTGATAAACCTATGAAATCATTTAGGTGGGAATTAACCAAAAATTTGTATTGTCTATCCATGAACCCCTTACCCCAATCCGGTCTGGATTGTGAGGTCAAGAAATAAGTAGTTCTTCCAGACTCATTAGTTCAGTGGAAGATTGAGAGATCCTGCTAGGTTAATGGCTGGTTGATTGAATAGAACCCGTAATAGGAATTAGTTATGACCACCAAAGAAAATTAGTCTCCCATGCTTAAATTTGATTAAGTCAACATATTAGTTCTTTAGTTTTGTTCCTTTATGCAATTTTATTTATTTTCTTATAAAAACAAATTATTTTGCTTTTATGTTTTATTGTACTATAATTTATTTAAATTACTAATTAATTCTATTAACATTTCTATTTTTATTACTTTAGTACTCACCTCCCTTGGGTACAACCTGTAGAGTACTCACCTACTTCATTGTAAAAACTATATGACAACATGACTCTTATACTTTCGGACATCCCCTGAATTCCATATATTCTGTAGTAGTATTCATACTCTCAACGTTAGTACATTGGGAGACAGTCATTCTAATGTTACATTGCATCCTTGGTTTGAGAAATATATTTATTGATTTGTTTTAGTTCATCTAGTCAAATACATTTGAGAATGACTCCTAGGAGGACTAGAAGAACTAATGAATAAGAGGCACCAATGGTTGCGAATAGCTCAAACTTTCCAAACTCGAGCGTCAAATTTTTTTCTTAGAACTTTAAGGATAGAAGTCCATACAAAGGAGGGTTTTTGAACCAGTGATGGTCTTTTGTACAAAAATTTAGCTATTGGTCCAATACCATAGGTGGGAATGATTTTGCATAACCCCCAAAGACCTCACTATAATCCCGATAGTACAAGAATTTCATGTATCATTTAGGGATAGGGAGTCTATGAGACCATATGATACTGTTTGGAAAAAGGTTCCCGTACGGGGCATAGATATGCATGTCATCCCTAGGAAATTTGTGAATTTTATAATGCTCCGTATTATGAATCCAATTTTGTAGAAAACATTGATTTAGAATAATTTGGGGATATTAATATGGATAACATTATAAACTATCTAATAGATGGTAGGGGTAAATAGAAACATTGCCTAGGTCCTGATATTCCCACTTCCTTTAATAAAGCAATTATATTTCCTATTACAAAAATGTGGAGGCAATTTTTATGCACCCGAATTGCTATTACTGTAAAATTACGAAGTAGGGCCTAGAAGTTGAGCCTAGCGAATAGAGGTCGCCAGTGGCTTTGGAGAAGTAGGGTTTGCCTGTGTGTTTAGCAAACTATGATCGCCAATAGGCCTGAAGAGTTGGTGTTAGCCAAAAGACTCAACAATCTGGTGTTCTCTAGAAGGCTTGGCAAGCTGGTATACGTTAGCAAGTTTAGCAAGATGGTATACGCCAGCAAGACTCGTGAGATGGTGTGCTCTAATGGGTTTGGCAAGCTAGGTTGGATAGTTGGTCTGGCGAGTAGGTGTTCGCCAGTAGGCTTGGCAAAGAAAGGATTGCTAGTGGGCCTACAAACTGGGGTTGCCAGTGGGTGTTATGAATTGTGATAGTTATTTTGGGTCGAGAGTTAATAATAGGTGTAGTTGAAGGGTAATTATACTAAAAATAGGAAGCCAACTTATTTTACAACACTATCCATGGACGTAACTTCTTTCCTACTTCTACTACAACTAGGGTATTCTAAGAACATTAGAACACTTGGTTCTATAAATTAAGCCCTTTCCATTAGAAATATCATATTTTGATATGCAACAAAATTCTCTAAAATTCATCATTGATTATTCTGTTACCAAATTTTAAGAACCTCCACTTAGCTCTTAGGATTTAAAGTAAGATTCTATTTCTCTATCATGTTTAGAAGTAACTAAGAAAGGTTAGCAAGCAAAGGTAACTAGGTTCACCAAAAGGTTGGCATGTATGAACCTAGGGTCGTTTGTAATTATGTAGGAGTTTTCATGTTCTTTTTCTATTAGTAACTTTTATATGTTTGTGAAATTTCAAAAAATTTATCTGATAGTAAGTATCTGTGAACAAGACTTCGCGTAAGTATGGCAAACCCTGTTCACAAGTTCTATGACTTTGCTAAGTCTTGTTTAACTTATGTTTTATACATGCTTTGTGGTTATTCTTTCCTTTATATTCACTGAGTTTGCTAGAGCTCACACACTCCTTTCTAAACGCTATATATAGTTAGATCGCATGGTGAGCAACGATGAGGTGGGTGATCCAAGAAGCCTAAATGCTAAAAAGGTGATACAAGAGAACTTTGTATTTAAAGCAAGGTAAGAATTATGCATGGGCTTAGAGGTATCTTTCTGATGACTTTATTTTTTATGACCCCTTATGTTTCTCTAAAATGCTTCTATTTACGAACTTATATTACCTAATAAATATCTGAGTTTCAAGTACATGAATAAAATCCAAGTCTAATTTAATGTTTATTTAAATCACAAGTTCATATTAAAGCAATTTAATTTCTAAACATAGTGTTCACCATAAGCAACAACATGTAATGAATTAAATTGACTAACTTATAAGGAGTTTTCTACAGTTACTATGAAGTGATAGGGTGTGAACCCTAAAACTTAGTGAACTGCTTTCAATTAAACCTTTAATAATACATAATAGGAGAAAACCCTGCAAACTGAGTTCATGAAATCTGAATGAATAGGGTTAGTCCACGCACCTTACCCTATTTAAAGGAATTATTATGTTTGCGAACCCTGTTCGCAAGACCAGCCTTGTTTAGGTAACTTAGAACCTTTGTGCAATGCAAACACTTAATGGAATTATTTTACGAACCTTATGAAAATCGATAAGTGAATGCTAGATGAACTGACATGCAAACCTTTAGTTGTATGTGAACAATACTAAATAGAAGTTAGTTTAAGAGTTTGATAAAAGTCCTTATATAATATTTCACTGCACATTAATAACTTTAGACATATTTTATCCTTTATATTGTAGTATGATAGAGGTTAGGTTTGGTGTGAATGGAGAGTCACTTAAGTGGTTAATTTAGCATTTCATAGCTTGGAAGGACCAGGTATGGGGTGTTATACCTACTTTAAATGTTTCTAATGTTAATAATTTCTGAGTGGTTTTGTTATACACTATTTTGTAGAAAAAATAGGTATGCATTAGGATGTAGATCTACATTTAAATGAAAAGGTGGATTAGTTTCTAGAAAATTGGGGTCTTTTCCCTCCATTTTATGATGACCCTTTGCAAAAAGGTCTGAATTCCAGTGATAACCACAGAACAATTTATGAAGTCATCCAGGAGTCTCATCAGAGATCCATTATACAAAAAATACACAAAGCTTCAAAGAAAACAAATACGTGATTGGAACAAATAGAGAAAGGAAAAGATGGATGTCTCCGTTTCATTTAAACAAAAAGAAAAATCAACATCTCGGAGAGAGTTAAAGGGAAGCAATATCTTGGACAGCTAATGGATGCTAAGGTGGATGCAGGAAATAGGCCTGGTAGGACAAGAGTTTGCACAAAAAAATGGCATGTGAATACCAAATTTGCAACCAAAAAAAGATGGCCCCATGTACTCCCATAAATTATCTGAGGAGCAAGAAAGTGAGGAAGAGGAAGGAAGTGATGACGAGGATGATAAGGAAGAGGATGAATTTAAGGGCAAGTTTCCTAAGAGGAGGATGATAAGGACTATGAGGCAGCATTTTAGCCACAACAATCTACACAGAGAGGGCCCATCATTCGTAGCCCAACCCTATATGTATATTCGTAGGGTGGAGGCTCCTCTCGAGGCCATGTCTAGGGCCAAGGGAAAGCCCCGATGGAAGGGGAAAATTGCCCTATTTTGACGACTAAAATCAACTTTTAATTTTTGTACTTATAAAATAATTAATTAGGATGATTTTATTTTTCTTGTTCTAGATTAGAAGTAGGAGTAACAGTAATTTATAGATATATATTTTTCAATTTTCTATGCAAGAATCCTATGCAGAGAAAACACTACATTTACGAGTTGTAAACGAACAAGGAAGGAAGCACCCACCATAAGGCTATAATAATGCCATGATCAATTGGACAACTTTGTTCCTTATATACTCATGGGTTGCACATTAAGGACAATTTGCTATCTAAAGTGCGTGTGGAGGGTAACATAGGAGATTTCATTTTTATTTTTATGCTTTATTTTATTTTATTTCTTGTCAAAAGTGTATTTGAGCTTGTAGAAATACAAGTGATTGGTTTGGAGCATGTATATAATTTGATTGTATTTACTGTAAATTTGGCATGATAATGAATGATTTTAAAATTTTGGTTATTAAACTACTAAGTTATATATATTACACTATAAATAGACGTTAAGTATAGCAAATGATAGAGTGAATATAGGGAAATGAGCATACTAGTGTGAATGGTAAACGGTTAGAATTATGACTACTTGATTGATTAAATTTGTGAATATTTAGATACCTAGGGATGACCTAAGGCATTATTTGGTACAACCTAGAACCAAAAAGGCAACCTTATTCATCAATCCTTAGTACCCATATTTGAGCGAGAAAACTGTTCTTGATGAACCCTAATACAAAATACGAAACCAAAATGTAAATTTTTATTTAACACTTTTTCTTTAGTCCTTGAATTGCACAAATATTAGACGTCAAGCCATATGTATTGAGGGATAGGTAGAGAGACGCAACAGTGGTTTTGTAAAGTCAAAGTGAAATAAGAAGAAGCAGTGTGCTGTAGTGATTTGAGGTCTAGACATAATGTGTAAAACAAAAGAAAAATTTAAAAAAAGTAAAAATAAGTAGAAGAAGTACTTGAATAATGAAAAGCATTATAAGAGATATGTTGAAAAAGTCAAAAGTGAGTAAAAAAAACAAAGTCACAAAATTAGAAAACTCAATCATTAGTGCAAAAAAACTTTTAACCTGATCGTAATTACTTTATCATGTTGTGACTTCCATCATCGAGAAATAAGGAAGGGGAGGGAAGGAGAAATAAGGGGGTGAGCAGGAAAGGGTCACTAAGGGGAGAATAGGGGACAATATGATATGCCAAACTAATTTCGTGCTTGAAACTATTTTAATTCTCCTTATTCTTTAATTCCATACCAACCTTAAGCCTCAGAATGTTACAATTTGAAAATTCCTATGTGACCTAAGTAAATCTATTTGTGATTAGACATTGTATTAAGTAATGGCAAGAATAATTGTTTGTATTATGCTAGGATAATCAAAGTACATGTATGATTTCTCGATGGATCAATATATTCGAGGACCTTGTTGCTTATATACTTTGTAATATACTAAACTTAGGTGTCTGAAATTGACAATGGTAAATTGTTTACATATCATGTTGGAATTACGTGTATGTATGATTATTCCTAGTTACGTTGTTCCAAAACTCATCTTTGTATCATACTTGCTCAAGAGTCGTCTTTTATATTTCATTTTTCATATTTTCTTGCTTGAGGACAAGAAATGACTTAAGTGTAGGGGAGTTTGATCTACTGGAATTCGTTGTAGCATATTAAACCATTTTTCATACTTAAGAAGCTTGTATAAAAGCAATTTTGTTATATTTTACTTAGTTTTCATATTTAGGTATTAAATAATAAAAAGTCTGATTTGAGCTACTTATATGACCTTAAGGGCCATAATAGGCCTAAAGTAAGGGTAATATATTAGGTGAGTGTGCATGACAACATTTGGAGGCATGAGAACACGAAACTGGTCTCAATGTTGCAACGCGGAGTGTCAATATCGCAACATAGGAAGCAAAACACCCAAAAGAGCAAACTTCCTTTAGTGTCGTGGCACAACCAGAGGGTGTCGTGACACTACCATGAAATCAAGCCTTAGCTTGAATCTACCATCAGTGTCGTGACATAGACTAGAGGATGTCACAACACTACATTGACGAGGAGAATTAATGAGCCAAGGGCGTTTTGGTCCATATAACAAACTTTAATGTAAAAATGTCAACTGAATAAGGTCTATGGATGATGGCCAACCCTAAATCAAGAAATAGACATCATGAGCAGTTCAAAATGACTTTTTATTCAAGTTTTAGCTTATGAATTTAATTTAGTTTTAGTTTTTAGTTTCTTTAGTTTATTTTATACTTAGGTTTTTTTATTGTTGTAATTTGCTTTCATTTTTATTTCGTTCTTTGGAGAATTCAATTCATGGATTCATTAACTCTTTGTGGATTTCTGCTCTTATGGTTATCAATACAAATTAGGATCCTTCTTAAACCCTATTTTTTATTTATTATTCATGCTCATCTTTTCAATCAAGCTTATGAAGTTTGTGAGATCCATGAGGAACTAATCCTTTTATGGGAGATTAGTGAGTGAACGTGGGAGTAATTGATTTCTATGTAGGGTTTCTTAATGGATCAGTTGGTTGGGATAGGAAGAACATAAAACCCTAGGCCTAACAATCCTAGGAAGTCATCTAGGTGGGAATGAGCCCAAAATTGGTATTGCTTATCTGTGAACACCTTACCCCAATCTGACTGGGATTGTGAGGTCAAGAGATAAGTAGTTCATGCCGACTCATTATTTTAGTGGAAGATCAAGAGATCCTGCTAGGTTAATGACTAGTTGATTGAATGGAACCCAAAATAGGAATAGTTATGACCACTGAAGCGAGTTAGTCTTCCGTTCTTAGAATTGATCAAATCTACAAATTAATTTTCTATCTTTATTTTTTGCATCTTAATTATTTTTATAAAGTATGAGTTTTCATCACAATAGGAATTATAGTAATATATTTTAGTTAAATTACTAATTAGATCTATTAACATCAAAGTTAGAACTAATTTAGTTTCACCTCCCTTGGGTACGAACCTTAGAGTACTCCAATACTTTGTTGTATAATTTATATTACAACTTGACCCATATACTTGTAAAAACTGGATAACGCTTATATTTTGTTTGCAATTTTCACACTTTAGAAGTTTGTACGTTTGGAGGCAATTAAGATCCCACAAATATCGAAGACAACCCTTGAGAAGATGAGAAGGAGCAACCGACGACAATAGTTTCTGCACAGGTAAAGTCTTGAGTAATCTAGCTGAACTAACTTTAGATGAGAATAAAGAAGATGTAAAAGATTCTCAGAAGAAATTGTTCCAAAGGAGGATGCTAAATCAGAGTCAGAACTAGTTATCGAGTTGGCAACTGAATCTAAAAATGTGCCAAAGGCTAAACTTGTCCCCACAAAGGCACCATTTCCCTCACGGATATAGAACGAACAACATGGGGTTGAAACAAAATGTGTAAGTTTCTTGAATTTATTCCAGTCATTTTATATTAAGTTACCCCTCATTGAACCAGTAGAAAAAAAATCCAAAACATACAAAACCTTTAAAAGAAATAATGGAAGGGCATAAGAAATTTCAAAAGGGAGACCAAATTAACATTGATACATACTGTGGAGTGATAATCCCTAATCATATACCCCTAAAATTGAAAGTCCTGGGGAGTTTCGCGATTCTAATAGAAATCGTGAACATAAACCTTGGTAGGCATTATGTGACTTAGGAACTTATGTTAAGGGCACTTAAAAACGCTCAATTCATACTAGAGCTAGCCAACATACCTTTGGCTCAACCAAAAGGGGTGTTCAAAGATGTGTTGGTTAAGGTGTGTAGAATTACAATTCTGATTGATTCTATAATTCTAGACTTTGAAGCAAACTGTGATAAACCCATTTTACTAGGGAGATCTTTCTTAGCCACCTCTAATTTTGCCACTGGTTTAGAGAAAAATGAACTAAAAATTAAAATCAATGGTGAAATTGAAAAATTCAAATGTGGTGATTTAAAAAATACAAGGTATAAGGAAGATTTAAGGCAAGTATTATAACACCCTTCACCCAGTTTAGTCGTTGGACCCGAGTTACAGGGTGTTACATCAACCAACGAAACTTAATCACATGCATATGTGGTTTTGAATAAGAGCAACGACTACTAAAATTAACATTTAAAGAAAAGTTCATTGCTAATTTAAACATTTAAATGACGATAGAAATAGTTTTAACCGTAATTAACGTTCATTTTTAATAAATCTAAAAAAAAAATTGATACTTGTATATGGGTATCGATACCAAAGTTGGACTTTTTCAAATTTTGAAAACATCCCAACTTCGAGGTATCGATACTCGTATTTCAAGTATCGATACATTTACCCAAAATGCCAAAAATTCACAAGTTAAAATATTATCCATGCTAAAAACAATGCTCTACTTAACACACAATTACAGTCTAATTTAACTAAACTTATTAACATCCTTAAATCATTTATCATGCCACATCCACACATTTAAATAAGAATATCTAACATGCATTATCAACCTTAATCTCAAACGTGAATTTAGTCGCAAACGGAGTCCAAAACAACATTCATATTCCATCAATCCAATACCAAGACAAAATTGATAAAATAATGTTAATAAAAACTAAAACTCTAACCCATATTGCCTTTTTTTAGTAAGTTCAAAAGAATCATAAAAACCACCTACTTAAAAATATTGCCTTGCTTAGATCATTTCCTTCGCCACTCCACTTACATTGGAAAAAAAAAACAACTTATCTGCAAAGATTTAGTGAGGAGTGTGTGAGCTTAAACAAGCTCAGTGAATGTCTGAATAACCATAGAGGCACTACATCAAAGGTTAAGCAAGAGCATACTACAAAACATTCACAACCATATTCTAACCATGTCAAAATAACATATTCACACTTCATTAAATCATAAAACTACCATATACTCTCACATGCAATTACACTCAACTCGTATATGTATAATTCATTTAATGATAATTCATCAAGACAAAACAATGTATTCATGCTTTAATGACCCACTTATATAGTCACATGCATTTTCACACAATATTTTCATGTATTAATTAATTAATGATAATTTAGAAACTTTGAAACATAAAAGTGGGCTCTATCACCTCACATTGGATACACGGAATTCCATCACACCAGTGACTCAAAGAGTCTAACATATCCCATAAGTGTAACATAAAGATAAACACTCTCCAACACACCAACATATCCTGGTGAATGGAGCTTGGCTCGACATCCCTTATCCCTCCAATCTGTCCTGGGGCTACAATGCCCAAATCACAAAACACAAGGGTGAGTACTCACAACCCTATGGCATGCCAACTATATCCAACAGTTTCACGAGATCACAAGGCCAAAGTATCCGCAAATACACACATTTAATTACTGTTCTTATGCACTTAATATTTGTTCATAAACATAAATTCACATCACAATTTGTACACATAACACACTTATCGGATTCACATTTAGTTGCACTTTAAGTGCCACAACTATACTCATTAAGGCATCATATATTCGTTCATATGAATGCAGTAAAAATCATATTATCACATACCACATACCAATATTCACTTACTTTACTTGTCACATCAACATCATATTCCACAATTCGACATACATTATGCATATTTTCATAACAAGACAAAATTATCAGAAAGGCTTACTCTCAGGACTTAGGTTAAGGTTTTCGGCTATTCCTAAGCTCCCGGTTAATACTATAAATCATGCATACCAGCAGCAAATTATGCATATTTTCATAACAAGACAAAATTATAAGAAAGGCTTACTCTCGGGACTTAGGATAGGGTTTTAGGCTATTCCTAAGCTCCCGGTTAATACTATGAATCACGCATACCAGCAGTAACTCCAGACACTCATGTTCACACTTTCTTCTATTTTTTGAAAGCTTAAACTAGCTTTTTCTTGCCTTTTGCCTTACTCGAGGAAGGTCCTAATGATTCCGAAGCTTCACATATAACAACCACACAATATACACCATTAATTTATAGCTATAAACACACCACAATTAACTAAAAACGCAGGTCTATGGTTAGTTTCTCTTGGAACTGAAATTTTTGACTAGCAACCTCAAAACCCAAATATCTTAATCATTACTCATTCCTATTGCCTAAAATCAATTCCAATAATCTAATTATTCATCTACGAATAAGTCTCAACCTTCAAAGCATGCAAAATTGCTCAGATTCATGGTTCCATAAATTCAACATACACGACCCCCTTTAACAAGAACTCAATAAAAGCATCAAATTCTTTAATGGAACTTTAAGGAGAGTTTAAAAACTGTAACATCTCGAATTAGGGCCTAGTCGAAACAGTGGTTTCAGGACCACAAATCTGACATAGTAAAATTTGTTTTTATTATATCTTTATGGTCTACAAATATACGAAATGATTTTTTGAAAATTTCATTTGAAAATTTTGACGTTTGGGCACTCAATTTAGTCAAAAGGACTAAATCGTAAAAAATGCAAAACTTGAGTTTTAGAAGCTAGAGGTGTCTAATTGCTATGAAATATTAAATTGAGAGTCCTTATGTGATAATTAGACCATTAGTTGAGTTGTGGAAAAAAATAGACATGGTTAGGCATGTTTTAAATTGTTTTTCATTAAGGGTATTTTAGTAATTTGGCTAATAAAGCCAAAATAACTTGAAAAAGAAGATGCCATCTTCTTCATTTTTCATGGCATGGCCGAATTTTGCAAGGGGAGACCATATTTAGGGTTTTCCAAACTTTTCGAGCTCCATATTAAGTCTGTTCTAGCCTCGTTTTTAATGATTTTTACATTTTTAAAGTCGTTATCACTCGATTTATCTATTTCTACCAATATTTTGAGATATGGTTGAATTCTAGGGTTTTGAAACATGATAAATATGCATGTATTTTGATGTTTAATGGTAAATTATAAAAGTTTATGGTTAGAGAAATGACTTTTACTAATTGATTGTCGGTAAAAATGCATAAAAAGGACTAAATTGTAAAAATTATAAAATTTATCATAAAAGTGTGAATTAGTGGAAGTTGAGGGCTGATTTAGTTATGAAATTTGTTTGGCTAGGCTTAAAGTACAAATAAATTGAATGAAAATCATTTTACGAGCCTAGGGGCAAAAGTGTAAAAATGATAAAGTTTAGGGGCAAAAAAGTAATTTTGCCATAGTATGATTTTTGGATCACATTGACTAATGTGACTAATAAATAGACTAAATGTGATATTATAGATCAAAGAAAACGAGGTTCGGACCTAGAACGGAGGAAAAATAAGAAATTAACAATTAGGTCCCTTTTCGCAATTTTTGGTATCGAGGTAAGTTCGTGCGATAATAATAATGCAATGTTATATTTGAATGTTAATGCTTGATATTACATGAATTGTAAGTACATGTGTAAAAAATGTGACAATATAGTATGTTTTGATGTGTTGATATTATGTAATAAATACTTGATTACTATTATGTAAGTTATGCCTAATGGATTTTATGAAATATAAATGATATTATGTTTGTTATCCACGACATCATGAGCAAGTACGAGAAAGATGCCATGTGCAAGTGCGAAAAATCCCGTTTGAACTTTAGGAATAGTTTAGGATACAAGTGACATGTCACTATGAAATTATATGATCTGAACTCATTGAGTTGGTCTGAGTACATGATATATGTGCCATCTGAACTCATTGAGTTGGTCTGAGTTCATGATGTACGTGACACATGTAATTGGGTTCCGGGCGCGGGTCTTGTGTGTCCTACCGGTGGCTAGGTAATCCTTGAGTGGGTCAGATACCTGAAAGACTGTGTGAGCAGCCTGTGTAGTAACACCTTGATTGATAGCTTATATGAGTAGGCCCATGAGTAGCTCGATGACGAGCGTTACGTGATATGAGGTAGCTTTGGCTACGTATGTATATGTGGCACTTATTTGCAAGTTTTCTGCGTATCCAATAATATTATGGGTGTTCAACAGGTAGTTCAAAGAATGATTTGATGATAGTCTTAAAAGGGTATGTCAAAGACAAGAATGAAGATGTTAAAAACGTTGAAAGGGTACAGGTATGTATACTAAGCTTATGGTTTTTGAGACTTTGAAATGTCGAGACCTCGGTGAGTTAAGATGTAATATCCCGAATTAGGGCCTAATCGGAATAATGGTTTCGTGACCAGAAAATTCGAGATAGAAATAATTATTTTATAATTATTTTGATGTTTATGATATGATTGCATGATTGTGTGAAATTTTCGTGAAGAAATTTTATGCATAAAGTGCTTAAATTGAAATTAGGGACTAAATCGAATAATTTGCAAAATTTGCATTCTAGAAGTTTCTAGTATGAAATTGTTTTGAAATATTAATTAGGAGGTCTTAAATATCAATTTTACCAATTTCTAAGTTTATGGACAAAAATTGGACATGGATGAAATTTTTAGAAAGTTTAGTAGTAAGGGCATTTTGGTCATTTAGGGGTAAAATGAATTAAAATACAAAATTAAAAGCCAATTTTGCTCATCTTCAACCCCATGGCCGAATATAGCAAGGAGAAACCATGGCTAGGGTTTTTCAAGCTTCCAAGCTCGATTGTAAGTCCATTCTAGCCCCGTTTTTCAAGTTTTTTTACGTTTTTGGAGTCCCGTTAGCTCAATTTAGCTTATGCTAGCAATAATTTAACCTAGGGTTTGTATTTGGAAAAATACCCATAGGTGAAATTTGTGTATTTTGGTGTTTTATGATAGAATATGAGGTTTTAAATTATGTTAGACAACTTGTGCTACTCAGTTTTAAGTGAAAACGAGCAAAAGGGCTTAATTGGTAAAAATACCTAATAGTCATAAGTACATGTTAGAGTGAGAATTTGATGTTGCCATAGAAGGAAAAAATGATCAGCATGTCATAAAACATAAGAAAATAGGCTGAAGTTTAATTTACGAGCTTTGGGGTAAAAGTGTAAATATGCAAAAGTTTAAGGGCAAAATTGTAATTTTCCAAAATATGATTTTGGGTCAATTTGAATAATGTGAGTTCTAATTAGAGTAAGGAAAATTGAAATTCGGGCTAAAATGGGGAAAATACCAAGTTGTGGACGAAATGGTAAAAGTAGCCATTTGCGCGTACTAGGTAAGTTCATATGTAAATGTTGGTAACATAGTTATTATTTTAAATGTTTTTATGTTATTTAACTGATATGATAATTATTATGAAATATTATACTCGTGATAATTGTTTGATAATATGTCAAATTATGTGATATACTTGGAAAATGTGAAATACTACCGAGTATATCAGATCGATATTCCGTAGAAGATGGTTGAGACACATGATTGGGAAAAAGGTCCCGTTGAACCTTAGGAATGGATTAGGATACAAGTGACATGTCACTGGGATATTTGGGCATCCGAACTCGTTGAGTTGAGTCCGAGTTCACTTATGGATGCGAATGTCCGAACTCGTTGAGTTGAGTCCGAGTTCGTGAGATGTAACTAGGCATCCGAGCTCGTTGAGTTGACTCCGAGTTCACTTATGGATGCGAACGCCCGAGCTCGTTGAGTTGAGTCCGAGTTCGCTTATGGGCGGGTTACATAGTAGCTTGGCTACATATGTGGCACTTATGTGCAAGCTTTCCATGTATCCGAATTATATTCCGATGTGTTCAACGGGTAAAGTTCTACTCAAATGGAGGAATACTCAAGATGAAAGGGATGTATTGGTAAGTGTTGTGAAATGGATACTTTGAACAGGTATGTACTTAACCCTCGGGTTGAAAAATCGATATAACAACAATATGGTAAGATGATAAATGAAAATATGATATGAATGTCTTGGTGATGATTATGCAAATGATGTTTTATGTTTACTTATATGGTTATGTTACTTGCTATTTGCATGTGAACTTACTAACCTTAAATTAGAGGTCCTTAGTGAGTAAATAAACCACAAACTTATTAGTGGCTGGACATGGAGCCTTAATTCATGGAATGGTCAAAGGTTAGGTGACTAAATTGATGATAAAATATTAACCTAAAGGCTAGCTACCATTTTTTTTCATTCTCCTTTCTTCTCCACTGAAAGTTTCAGCAAAGAGGGTGTTTTTGAGAGCTCAAAATTTCAACAACTTCTACCCTTCGCAAGTAAGTGATTTTGATGGTCATTTTTGTTGATTTTTATGTTTTTGGAACCCTTATAACTTAATCTAGCTAATGAGGGGACTATTTTGCAAAATGGTTGAAAGTATAGGGTTTTTCCATGAGAGTATTCATGTTGTTTTCTAAATTTTTATGGAAGAAAATGAATCTTGGTTGTTAAATAAACAACTTTTGTGAAAGGGGTTTTCATGAAAACACCTAAGAGGACCATTTTGTGAAGTTTATAAAATAGGTTGCAAATGTGTGAAATAATTGAAATTGTGAGATGCTATAGGCTTAAAGTAGTTTTGGCTAGGCTTGGTTAATGTGAAAATTCGATGAAAATGGTTTTCCGAGCCTAAGGGCAAAATCATAATTTTTGTGGAAGTCTAAGGGCAAAATAGTCATTTTGCCAAAATATGAATTATGAAATGTCTTAACTAATGTGATGATTAAATTAGTGAATTTTATCATTTTAGATCAAGAAAAACAAAATTAGGACCTAGACCGAGGGAACACCAAGCTAGTAGACTAATTCAATCTAGTCGTTGACTTTTTGTATACCGAGGTAAGTTGCACGTAAATATTACAATTCTATTGTTATTATGCATTAAATTATTAACATTGCATGAAATGCTCGATGTTGTTACGAGTTTGCATGATGAAATTTGATGTAGTGAAATTTTCGGTTGAATCGTAGGAATAGATCAGATATCCATGCCGTGATACTAGGGATATGTGAGCCAGTGTAAGACCAAGTTTGGAGCATGGCATTGGCATTTATACGAGAGCTAGTGTAAGACCGTGTCTGGGACATGGCATCGGCCTTGATATGAGGGCTAGTGTAGGACCATGTCTGGGACATGGCATCGGCTTTGATATGTGAGCTAGTGTAAGACCATGTTTGGAGCATGGCATCGGCATTTATACGAGAGCTAGTGTAAGACCATGTCTAGGACATGGCATCAGCCTCGATTTGTGGGCTAGTGTAAGACCATGTTTGGAACATGGCATCAGCACCGATATATGAGAGCTAGTGTAAGACCATGTTTGGGACATGGCATCGACATCTTACCCTTTTGTATGAGGCTTAACGGATATCCATTTATTTTCCCAACTGGTTCAACTAGTGATTTAAAGATTATGTCATGATTGAGAAAAGTTATGATTACATTGCGAGTGGTATAGGTACCTACATGAAACTCATGAGAATGAGCTCGGGTTATGTATATGAACAGTAAGGATGAAATGAGTAAGTTATGTCTATAGTCATTCAAGAATCTTGTGCAAGTGTATGATATGTTATGAGTATGATGTTACTTGGTAAAACAATGTTAATTATTTACTTGTAACTTACTAAGCTTTATGCTTACTTCTTCTCTTTTCCATTTTCTTATAGTGTTGCCAAGCTAGTTCGGGAATCAAGAGACGTTGGAGGCATCGATCACACTATCACCTGAAGCTTTTGGTATAGCTAGTTTAAATGATTTGAGTGTGGCTTGTATAGGGACTTGGTCTTTTTGTTTAGTGTCATGTTAGTTTAGCCACAAGTGTTGGCTCATATGGATATGATATTCATTTTGTATAGGCCATTGATGTTGGTTAATGTATAGGCCATTGATGTTGGTTAAGATTGATTATTATTAAATGCATTTTATGAATATTCTCATGGTTATGACTGTTTTGGTTATGTGTGTTTATGCTTGGATTGGTTATGTTTGATGTTGTGTAGGTTGGTGCAAGTAAATGTGGCAAAAAGGCTTGGTAGATAGCCTTGTTTTGGTCCACATGGGTAGACACATGGGCGTGTGTCTAGACCGTGTGTGACACACAGTTTGCCTCATGGGTGTGTAGTTAGGCCTTGTGTCCCCTGCACCTAAATTTGGCAAAACAAAATGCCTAGTAGCAACCACACGGGCATAGACACGATCGTGTGTCTCAACCATGTGGAGGACATGGCCTAGTATATAGGCGTGTACCATGGCCGTGTGCCCCTAAAGGGTTGCTAACGTTAGAAACAGAATGTCAAGGTTTTTGTACACGGGTTGAGACACGGGCGTGCCATGGCCGTGTGGGGGACATGGGTCATGGACATGGGCATGTGCCAAGCATTGTGAAAATCCCTATAGGTTCGAATCGAGAAATAAATTCACACAAGTGTGTCCCGATATGTTCAGGCCGTGTGAGCTACAAGGGCCTTCAACATGGCCATGTTAAGAAGACACACAGGCGTGTCGCCCTTCCACACAGGCATGTGCCCCTGTCTGTTTTGAAATTTTACAGAGTTTTCTAAAGTGTTTAGTTTAATCCCGAACCATTTCCAAAGCGTGTTTTGGACCTCGTAGGTCTATATTAGGGTCATTAAGAGGAAGTATGAAAGTTTTAAAAATCAAGCGAAATTTTTTGACCCGAAAATGTTTGTATATATGTGTTTAAGTCCGGTGACACCTCGTATCCAGTTTCGGCGTCGAACTCGGGTAAGGGGTGTTACAATTATTATATTGTTTAGTTATTATATAGATCAAAACTTGGACAGAAAAGACAATAACCAAGGAAAAGAAAAAATAGTGGATTAGTCCCCATGTTTTGATCAACATTAAATAGTTGGTAAGTTCATGGTGTTTCAATATGTAAATGAATTTCTACTTGTATTCTTATGTTATAGTTCTTTAATTAAATGTTTATAATTAACTATTGAATGAATCCACATACATGCCCCTATTTGTACTTCAGTAACCCTGGGTGCACTTACGTGCCCCTATTTATACTTTGGTAACTTTGAATCGTATGGTATAGGAACTGTATTTAATTATATTTAGATTAAACATTATACTATGTCCTTACTAATCTTATAAGTTCTTTATGGATTGTTTTGTAGATAATCGTTGCTGACATTTTGGAAGGATCACTATCCATATAAGTTGGTAGTTTTTGTATCTCCTAGGGTAGTGGCATGTATATATAGATGAAAATGTAGTCGAAATGTATATGCTGTTGTGTAATGGTGCTTTGATATGTTTAGGTCTTAAAGATTATGTTTTATTGGTGCATTTTTATGTTTACCAAATGTGTTCATTTTGGTTTCTTGTTAAGGCATGTAAAAATTGCTCTTATGGTGTGTTTTAAATTGTTTTGAAATGGTTAAATGTGTTATGTTTTAGTACCTAAATAAACTAGGTTTATATGCATGAAATGAGGCATGTGAACATGTTCAGGTAACTGATGTATTGGATGCTAATTATGATGCCTTTGAATGACATATTGGTTAGGTGAATTAGGGTCTTGTAAATAGAATTTATTGGTGTTCTTGGATGATTATTTAACCCCTTGAAAGTGTGCATAATTGGATTGAATGCTTATGCATGAAATGGTCTTGAACTGGTTTCATTTTAAGTAAATTTTGTGTTCACACGGCTTGGGACATGGGCGTGTGACTCAGCTGTGTAAGGCACACGGCCTGGTGACACGGTCGTGTGTCATTTGAAAATTTCAAAGGGTGCAAGTCAGTGAGTTACACGGCCTAGCACAAGTCCTAGCACATGGGTGTGTGGAGCAACTCAGAGAGTTACATGGCCTGGCATATGGGCGTGATACATGGCATTGTGACCTTACTCAGTGAGTTACACGGGTGAGGACACGGGGTTGGGACATGGCTGTGTGTCCCTATTTCGAATGTTACATGGCCTAGGGCCATTCACACAGCCTAGCTCGTATGTAACACCCCTAATCCATATCTATCGCTGGAATGGGGTTACGAGGTATTACCGGATGGGACACAAAATTTAGGACGTTCACATTTACACATATGTTATATTCACATAACTAAAACATAAATTCTATTTAAGCATTTAACACATAGTTTAAATCATAACACAAAATCAATGAGACCTCAAAGTCATATATAATAAAATTTTAAGTACATACAAAATTAAAACAAAACATATTTCATTTCATATATGATACCAAGCATCTATTTTATAGCTTTCAATATCACGTATATATTTCATTAATTAATTGGCCAATGTTCAAATTAAAAGAAATACTTATGGGCATTCGATATATAAGATTAAATAATACTTATTGTATAGCTTATAAATCATACATGCATAAAACATATTAAAACATTAGTAATTGGACTAATATATTCATGTACTTTAAGAATTCATAAGTAATCCACCATAATTTTTTTTGTTTAATCATTTCAAACATCAAGGACATTTCACAGTATCTACCCATATCCTCAGTGACCAAACTAAACCATATACTTAGTTATTTTACCTAATCACCTTGAGTACATATTACAACTAAAAGTTCACCCATTTCACATGCCAAATTACCGTGAATTGAATTAAATATACACAACCAATAATTCAATTACCTATTCGGTCATATAAGGTATTTTCACTACATCATGTTTATATAATTTGCCATACACCATACCACATATCTAACAAGCCGAAAATACGCTTACACATACATAAATACCCTAGCCAAATCAACTATTATACTTATAAGCATGTACGTATATTTATACCATAACGACATGTCAAATACCTAAATATATATAAGCAATAGCTGAATCATCAATTAAATTCCAACATATATCACATGATAATAATGATCAAATATCGAACTTATAAACATTTTTAGTCATGGATAAACTTAACTAAATTATACTCAAGTATAATTAAAATCATTTATCACTTCTATCATATGTTAACTACCACATTTACTATACATCTTAGTATATAGCTTGATAAATAAAATATACATAATCCATAAGCAAAATGACTAAAATTTCGAACATGAAGTTAAGGTATATCCAATGCATAAAACTCTTACCACAAAATCATTCATTCATAATACTAGACACTTTAAATTAACGAATTTCAAGCACAATAAAGCATAACCGAATTATCAATACCAAGCTTACTAACTTTGTAACCAAGCACACATAAAACCAAATCTAAACATAAATAGCAAGCCATATTCGCATGGCTGAAATACATAACCAAAATCAATATCTCAAAAGTATGTTCCAGCCTATACATGCTATAATACGAGTTTGATTATCTAAATACCGAGGTTGTAGATAGTGTGTTTGACTTTGCTGATGATCCCCGAGCTTGTAACTTGAATCTAAAATCTATAAAACAGAGTAACTAGACACAATGTAAGCTATCTTAGCTTAGTAAGCAATAAGCAAATAAGTAGTTCAATAGTGCATTCAATCGATCTTATAAACCAAATTATATTATCATGACGAAAGCCTAATCTTAAACCCACATAAGATGCAATGATACATTTCCAAACTCCATTTCTTTTTACCTTAACCGAATGCTTACATGGACAAAGAAATTATGATCATTCAACATTTCGGGTCCAAAATGTTACCAAATAATCAAGCATACTTACCATGTTAATAAACATGTAACGCCTTGATTTTTGGGATTTTTCGGGTTTCTGTGATTTTAGGTAAAATTTGAAATTTTGGTGTTTTGAATATTGGAATTACGTTTAAATGTGTTAGTGGGCCTTTAGAAGGCCCAAGCCTAAGTTAAACACGAAAAAATATCAAGGTTGGATTTTAAGTGAATAGGAGACTTGGTTAAGTGGGTTTTTAAGAAGAACTTCGTAAATTATGACACAAATAAGTCCTTGGTAAAGTGGCAAGGTGGCGCCACTAAGTTCCTAAAAAAATGGTGCTTGGGAAGGAATTAAAGGTTCAGGGTTCAAGTTGCAAAGTAGGCATACTGTTACTTTTTAATTTTAGGCATGTGCCGAGCATGTGATCACTTAAGTGAATTTTGGCAAGGGCCTTAGGGAGGTTGGGCCGATTGTTTTAGTTGATATTAGGGTTAGGTTCTTTTCTTTTTCTGTCTTGGAGAATTAGGGTTAGCCATCTGAAAGCTTTCACTGTCATTCATCCTTTCTGAGTTCTCACAAAAGCCGAAAACGCAAATTCTTTCTCCTTGGTGCCGAGTTCTTCTTCCTCTCTTTTTCCTCTATTTTCTTTCTTCCTTTTTCTTTTTTCTTCTAACCGAAACCTTCTGACCACCTTACTCACCTCCTCTGTTTCGGATACCTACCTGGTGCACAACTTCCATTCACTTTGTTAACTTAGCAAAAGACGTTCTTTTTAAACACTAAAATGAATCATGGGTTTTTAAAACTACAATGAGACACGTCAGATTCGGCCATAACATCTGGGCCAAGTTTGGGGTGTTATATTTTGTGGTATCAGAGCCTGGGTTGCAACTACTCGACTATGGGTTTCTAAACGGGTTTAAAATCAAGAAGTTCAAAATAAGGGTATTTTAAATCAATTTTTTTTAAAGAATTTCTATTCTCTGTGACCAAATACATGTTTTTGTTTTAAATGGTTTGAAGAAAGAAGTGGCACACTGAATCCTCGACACCAAGTCTGTAAGTGTACTTTCTTTTACACCGTGTGATATTTATATGATGCTATAGATAGAACTGAGACCCTACTATGATACTTTAGATAGGGTAGAGCTGTAAAATAGTAGGATTGAGACTGTAGCTAGGCTACGACATTGCGAAAACAATCCCTAAACTGCTATATTTCCATAAGACATCTCGTAATAAACAACTAAAATATTAAACTAATGTCATAAAATTCGTAAACAGATAGTTCGATATGAGTATAAGAGAAACTCATGGACGAGGCCGCGGACATGGTCGCGGAAGGGTGCAAGCTGAATCTTCATCCTCAGGGCATAGGCCAGCTGATGAGGCATCCGTGCCACAGGCAATTGAGGCTGGGTTACATGATCGGGCTGCGGGGGACGATGCTTTGTCCCAAGCGATGTTAAGGGTTTTGGAAAGGGTTGCTAGAGCTAGCACTGGGACAGTGAATAGGGGATCCATCTCTAAGCGACTCCGGGCTAACGGAGCAGAGGTTTTTAGGGGCGTATCCAGAGTAGCCCCAAACGTGGATAAATATTGGCTAGAGGCAACAGAGCGGATTATGAACGACCTAGATTGCTCTGTAGAGCAAAAGCTGAAGGGGGCTGTGTCGTTGCTACGAGATGAGGCATACCAGTGGTGGGTCACTGTAAGGGAGAGTACCCCGATCGAACGAGTAACCTGGGTATGTCGGAGCTAGTTATGTGGATGCCCGTCAAAAGGAATTTTTGAATCTGGCTCAGGGTAATAAGACTGTTGCGGAGTATGAGGCAGAATTCTTGAGGCTGAGTCGATATGCTAGCGGGATAGTTGCGACCGAATATGAGTGCAGTGTTCGATTCGAGGATGGCCTACGCGATGAGCTTAGGGTGCTGATAGCTCCACAAAGGGAGCGTGGCTTCGCTGCCTTGGTGGAGAAGGCTAAGATAGCCAAGAAAGTAAAACGAACCGAATGGCAGAATCATGAGAGGGATCGACCCAGATTCAGGAGGGATTTCGGACCCTCGGGTGCTACAAATAGAAATGTTAAAAGAGCTAGAATGGAGGAACCGGTTCGACTAGTTCCGGTGAATGCCTATAGGCCTCAGGTTTGCAAGGATTGTGGCAGAATGCATATGGGGGAGTGCTGGAAATGAACTGGGGCATGTTTTCGATGTGGGTCAAAGGAACATAAGTTCAGAGAGTGTCCTCGGAGAGCAGCTCAGGATCAAGTTGTGGAGCAAAGAGGTGTCCAACCGCAGCGAGGAGCACCACCACCATACAGAGGTCGTGGGCAAGGTAGAGGTGGGAATGGTAATGGACGAGGACGTGGGGCACCTGGCAGGGGTCTGGACATGCTGAAGCTCGACAGTTGGCGTTGGTTTATGCTGCACGGCATCGTGAGGAGGGTGATGCTCCTGATGTTATAACCGGTACGTTCCTCATTTATAGCAAGCCTTACACTGCTTTGATTGATATGGGTTCCACTCACTCGTATGTTGCTTGTGATGTATCTGGGGCATTGGGTGTGCTTCGTGAGGAGACTGTAAGTGGGGTATCAGTGATAAGTCCTTTGGGACACTCGGTTAAGGTAGATAAACTCTTTAGGGAGGTGCCTTTAGAGACACAAGATAGGATATTTGTAGGGATTTAATGGAGCTGCCATTTGAGGAATTTGATCTTATTTTGGGAATAGACTGGCTAACTAAGCATAGGGCGATGTTGGATTGTGCTGTTAAGAGAATGGTGCTAAGAACTACCGAGGATGAAGAGATAATGGTCATAGGGGAGCGAAGGAACTATTTTTCCAATGTTGTCTCAGCTTTAAGGGCTGAGAAGTTGATTCAGAAAGGTTGTGAGGCGTTTTTAGCATTCGTGAGTCAAGCTGAACCTGAGGGGATGACTGTGGAGTCAGTTAGGACTATCAAAGAATTTCAAGATGTATTTCTGAAAGAACTTCCTGGACTACCTCCGAATAGAGAAGTTGAGTTCGGAATCGACTTGTTACCTGGAATAGCTCCAGTGTCCATTGCACCTTATAGGATGGCACCAAAGGAGTTGGTGGAACTGAAGGCCCAGATTCAAGAACTGTTAGATAGAGGGTTTATAAGACCAAGTATTTCTCCGTGGTGAGCACCAGTGTTGTTTGTAAAGAAGAAAGATGGGACCATGCAGATGTGTATTGATTATCGGCAGTTGAACAAACTGACGATCAAGAACAAGTATCCTTTGCCAAGAATCGACGATCTGTTCGATCAACTGAGAGGAGATTCAGTATTTTCTAAGATCGACCTTCGGTCAGGATATCATCAGTTGAGAGTCAAAGAAGAGGATATTCATAAGACGACATTCAAAACTCGATATGGTCACTACGAGTTTTTGGTTATGCCCTTTGGTTTGACTAATGCACCGGTGACATTCATGGATTTGATGAATCAGTTATTTCAGCCGTACTTGGATCAATTCGTAGTCATTTTTATCAATGATATCTTGGTATACTCGGAAACGGAAGAGAAACATAATGAGCATCTTCGTATTGCGCTGCAAGTGCTAAGGGAAAAGCAACTCTATGCAAAGTTCAGTAAGTGCGAGTTTTGGTTGAATGAAGTAACTTTCTTGGGGAATGTTGTGTTTGCTAAGGGGATCAAGGTAGACCTTCGGAAGATTGAGGCGATTCTGGAGTGGAAGCCACCGAGGTCAGTAATAGAAATCCGAAGTTTTCTGGGGTTGGCAGGCTATTATCGAAGATTTATGGAAGGATTTTCTGTGTTGGCAGCGCCGTTAACGAAACTTATAAGGAAGGGAGCACCGTTTCTTTGGACAGATAAGCAGCAAGAGGCTTTTGAGAAGTTAAAGAAGGTTCTGACTGAGGCACCAGTGTTGATTCAGCTAGAGTCTGGTAAGGATTTCACTGTGTATAGTGACGCGTCACATGTAGGTTTCGGCTGTGTGTTGATGCAAGAGGGTAAAGTGGTAGCTTATGCTTCACGACAGCTTAAGCCTCATGAGGTAAACTATCCTACTCATGACTTGGAGTTGGCAGCAGTGATCTTTGCGCTTAAGATATGGAGGCACTACTTGTATGGGGAGAGATGTATTATCTATATGGATCATAAGAGTCTTAGGTACTTGCTGACTCAAAAGGAGATGAATCTTAGACAGCGAAGGTGGATAGAGTTGCTAAAGGACTATGACTGTTCGGTTGAGTACCATCCAGGTAAGGCAAATGTCGTGGCTAATGCGTTGAGTCGAAGGACTGTGGCGGAATTGAAGGCAATGTTTGCTCGCTTAAGTTTGTATGACGATGGAAGCTTATTGGCAGAGTTACAAGTGAGACCGACTTGGGTGGAACAGATTAAGAAGCAGCAGTTGGTGGATGAGTCATTGGTTTCTCGGTTTCAGCAAGCTGAGAAGGGGGAGAATTCAAACTTTGGATTAAATGGTGATGGGGTTCTTTATTTTCGAGGAAGAATTTGTATGCCGAAGGACTCTGACTTGAGATTGATGATTTTGAGGGAAGCACATGGTGGACCTTGTGTTATGCATCCAGGAGGGAGTAAGTTGTATCGAGACTTGCGAGAGCTATATTGGTGGCCTGGGCTTAAGCAAGAAGTGACCGAATTTGTGAGAAAATGTTTGACGTGTCAAAAAGTAAAGGCCGAGCATCAACTGCCTTCAGGATTGTTCCAGCCAGTGAAGATACCACTTTGGAAATGGGAAAGGGTAACTATGTATTTTGTGAGTGGCCTGCCATTGACACCTTCTAAGAAGGACTCAGTTTGGGTAATTGTGGATAGGCTGACGAAATCTGCCCATTTCATACCTGTTTGAACCGATTACTCACTTCAGAAGTTGGCCAAGTTGTATGTGGCAGAGATAGTGCGATTGCATGGAGTGCCAATATCAATAATTTCTGATTGAGACCCAAGGTTTACATCTCGGTTTTGGTAGAAGTTACACGAGGTGTTGGGTACACGATTGGATTTCAGTACTGCTTTTCACCCTCAGACAGATGGACAGTCGGAAAGGGTTATTCAAGTTTTGGAGGATATGTTAAGAGGTTGTATCTTCAATTTTCGTGGTAGTTGGGAGGACTACTTGCCATTGACGGAGTTTGCGTACAAAAACAACTACCAAACAAGTATTCAGATGCCTCCTTACGAGGCACTGTATGGGCGAAGATGCTGTTCGCCTACTTGTTGGGCTGAGTTGGGGGAAAGGCAAGTACTTGGACCGGAGTTAGTAGCGAATACTGAAGACAAAGTTAAGGTGATCAGGAATCGATTAAAAGAGGCAGCGGATCGACAAAAGTCTTATGCTGATCTGAAGCGTAAGGATATTGAATATGCTGTAGGGGACATGGTCTTTTTAAAGGTTTCGCCTTGGAAGAAGAGATTGAGGTTTGGTAAGAAGGGCAAGTTGAGTCCACGATTCATTGGGCCTTATCGGATCCTTAAGCGGATAGGGCCAGTGGCTTATCAGCTAGAGTTACCTCCAGAGCTGGATCATACTCACGACGTCTTTCATGTGTCCATGCTAAAGCGATATCATTCTGACCCTACTCATATCGTGCCAGTTGCAGAAATCGAGGTACAGTCGGACTTGACTTTCGAGGAAGAACCTGTGCAGATACTTGACTGTGACGTCAAGGTGTTGAGAAGAAAGTCAGTCCCATTGGTGAAAGTACTGTGGCGTAATCATGGAAGGGAAGAGGCTACTTGGGAGTCAGAAGAGACTATGCGTCAACAATACCCTCAATTATTTGGGTCAGGTAAATTTTGAGGCTGAAATTTCTTTACGGGGGTAGAGTTGTAACGCCTTAATTTTCGAGATTTTTCGGGTTTCTGTGATTTTAGGTAAATTTTGAAATTTTGGTGTTCTGAATATTGGAATTGCGTTTAAATGTGTTAGTGGGCCTTTAGAAGGCCCAAGCCTAAGTTAAACGCGGAAAAATATCAAGGTTGGATTTTAAGTGAATAGGAGACTTGGTTAAGTGGGTTTTTAAGAAGAACTTCGTAAATTATGACACAAATAAGTCCTTGGTAAAGTGGCAAGGTGGCGCCACTAAGTTCCTAAAAAAATGGCGCCTAGGAAGGAATTAAAGGTCCAGGGTTCAAGTTGCAAGGTAGGCATACTGTTACTTTTTAATTTTAGGCATGTGCCGGGCATGTGATCACTTAAGTGAATTTCGGCAAGGGCCTTAGGGAGGTTGGGCCGATTGTTTTAGTTGATATTAGGGTTAGGTTCTTTTCTTTTTTTGTCTTGGAGAATTAGGGTTAGCCACCTAAAAGCTTTCACTATTATTCATCCTTTCTGAGTTCTCACAAAAGCCGAAAACGCAAATTCTTTCTCCTTGGTGCTGAGTTCTTCTTCCTCTCTTTTTCCTCCATTTTCTTTCTTCCTTTTTGTTTTTTCTTCTAGCCGTAACCTTCTAACCACCTTACTCACCTCCTCTATTTCGGATACCTACCTGGTGCACAACTTCCATTCACTTTGTTAACTTAGCAAAAGACGTTCTTTTTAAACACTAAAATGAATCATGGGTTTTTAAAACTACAATGAGACACGTCGGATTCGGCCATAACGTCTGGGCCGGGTTTGGGGTGTTACAAAATTTTTTTTGAACCAAATAGTAATAATAAACCTTACATCCATTTACTCTCATCCACGAACTTAAGAATCAATAATTATCAACACATATATAAGTATTACTTATATGGCCGAATATACCAAATCATATATGCACATATATGAGAAACATTTCAATGATACACAAGTTTATTCATTCACAAGCTGAATATACACATCAAATACTCATATATTCTTCATTTGCAATGTGTATGGTTTACAACAAAAGTCCATAGTACTTACTTACCTTATCCCAAGTAAAAATCAAGTTAATTCATACCTAGGCATTTAACTCGTAATACATATCTGTGTACAATTTACCTTTTGCTCTATGAACCATTTGAATTTGGATAGGACACTCAGATAATCACATAAATCGTACAATGCCAACGTCCCAGACGTGGTCTTACATGTAGCCACATATCGATGCCACTATCCCAGATAGGGTATTACTCGAAAACACATATCGAAATCACAAATCGATGCCATGGTCTTACTCGCATACACATATCGGAATCCTATGTCATGACATATGTATCCTAGCTATTCCTAAGGTTCATACGGGGCTTTCAGACGTCGTATCTCGGTAGAAACGAATGCTCAAACATAGTTATCAAGCTTATATACATTCAGCATTTACATATATAAATTCATACAATACGTACCAGCATATATATTTAACATTTAACTACATTTATGCATGTCTATTTGCTTATAAACTTACCTCAGACATCGTAAAACGGGACAGGGCTACTAGTTGACAACTTTCGTTTTTTCCCAGTCCAAATCCGATTTCTTTGGTTCTTGATCTAAACATATTCAAATTAAGCTCATTCAAACATATTTTCATTAAATTTACTCCAAAAACACATAAATAGGCAAATTACCATTTTACCCCTGACATTTACAATTTTTATAATTTAGTCCCTATTGCACAAAACACAAAATACACAAAATTTCACAACACCCATGTTAGGCTGAATGGTACCCATGCCTATACAAGTCCATATATTTTATCAATTTCACATTTTAGTCCCTCAAATTATTATTTTTGCAATTAAGTCCTAATTACTCAAAATCATCAAAAACTCCAATACAAAATATGTTAATCTAAAACATATCTTTCATTTTTCATCATCAAACAACAAAAATCACAAGCTATCAACAATAGCACAACTCAAAATATTCATTAAAATAAAAAATTAAAGCATGGGTCTTGAAGATTACTAAGCAACGATCTCAAAAACGTAGAAATTATCAAAAACTGAACAAAAAGCGACCTTGATTGAGCTTGAATATTGGCTGAACCCTAGCTTGCTTTCTTTTCTTTTTCTTTAGTTTCAAAAATGAAGAACCATTATAACAAAATGTAAACTTTATTTTATGTTTTATAATTTATGTTATATTATAATTGTTTATAATGTTAGTTTACGAAAATAACCTTAATTAATTTATGTTAAAACCTTTTAATAAAAACCCATTACCGTACACCTAATAAGTTTTGGGCTATTTGCAACATAAATGCCCCAAATTAGAAAGCCACTAACTTTTTGACCCTTATACTTAAAACTATCAAATTTTCTATTTACACGATTAAGTCTTTTTATTTAATCGGACACCTAAACGACAAAATTAAATCACGAAAATTTCATAGATATAAATTCATACAAAATAAACACAGAAAATAATTTTAAAATATTTTTCTAACTCGGATTCATTGTCCCGAAATCACCGTTTCGATTAGGGTCTAAATCGGGCTGTTACATCGTATTTGTTGCCGGAATAAGGTTACAGAGCATTACCGTAAGATTTGAACATTAAATCTTACATTTCATACATTGACATATCATGATATAAAACACTCATTCACATACATATTATCCCTTAATCGAGCCCTCAAGGCACTAAAAATACTTTAGTATTATCCAAGACTAAATTGGCAACATTTGGAATGTTTAGGAAAAAGTTAGAAAATTTGAACTATAGGGGTCACACAACCGTGTACTTGATAATTCATCGAAAACTCTCACAGTGCTTTCTAACCAGAACTCGGCTCTTTTTGGATCATCTTTGGATGTACCTCTAAACTTTTCAGCCCCATATTTACGAATTTTATCAATTGGAGGCTTTCTCACTCGTACTGGCTCCAAATCTTGAGCAGCTACGGGGACCAGTTGGGGGTACAAGTGGGGGTGGAGGTTGTTAAGCTACTGGGTTTGCTCGCACGAACTCAGTGAGCCATTCATTCATCATCTGGAAGAAGGCTTCCTTAGCCTATCCTCCCCGGCCCTCAGATATGAGCCTACTTCCACTAGACGCTGCTCCATGAATGGAGGCTTGCCCGTTACTTTATACTTAATTGGAATCAGCTCAGTTGGATGACTTTTTATCTATATAAAAACATAGTTCAAATCGAGTTAGGATTTATCACACTATCAAAGGTTATATAATGGCATGTATTGCTAGACTCGTACATGGTACGTTCAGTTTGAGAATCGACTAAACTGTAACTATGATACCATTAAATGTAACACTCCTAACTTGTATCCATTACCGAAATAGGGTTACAGAGCATTACCATACAATTTGAAAATTAAATCATACATTTCATACATTGACATATCATGATAAAAACACTCATTCACATACGTATTGCCCTTTAATTGAGCCCTTGAGGCCCTAAAAATACTTTAGAAATAATCTGGAACTAAATTAGAAACATTTGGAAAGTTTAGGAAAAAGTTAGAAAATTCAAACTATAGGGGTCACACGGCCGTGTGACTCACATGGCGGAGACACACGCCCATGTCTTAGGCCGTATAACAATTGAAATAGGGACACATGGCCATGTCTCAGCCCGTGTCCTCACCCGTGTAACTCTCTGAGTTGGGTAATAGGCCAAGCGACACGCCCGTGTGCCAGGCCGTGTAACTCTCGAAATAGCCACACACGTCCATGTGCCAGGCCGTGTGTTGGGCCGTGTAACAGCTTGGCTTGTTTGCATTAAAACATACAAGGGACACATAGTCATATCGCCTGGCTATGTGTCATACACGGCTGAATCACATGCCCTTGTCTCAGGTCACATAGACATAAAATTGACCAAAATCAAGCCATTTCCATCACCAAAACAAGCATGCACCTAAAAACATTTTGTGCACATGACTAAAGCATCAAAACCTTACCAAAACATGCATGAAATGACCAACTCAAAAGACCAAATCCATTCAAGCAATATGCCATACAAGGCACCTCAAATGCAAACATACAAATATACCTAAACATATACATATACTTGATCATATTTCATTTATAAACATCTAGTTCATTTCCATCTCAAAACATATCATAACTTGACTTATATCACTTTAACATAAACTTACCATTTGAGCGTTACCATCAATGCATTATATGTACCAAATTGACACAATTCAACCATCATCGAAATGGTACCAAAACAACCAACTCATACATACCAAAATCAACATCTAAGCATTGAACTAAACATCAAACACTAGTCCACCTATACATGCCATTATAACCTTGGCCAAAACATCAAAAACTATCGATATAAACCCTGGATAGTGTGATAGATCTTCGACGAGCTTCCAAACCAATCGAGCTTCCGATTATCTACAAAACATAGGAAAGAAAACTACGTAAGCACATAATGCTTAGTAAGTTTGTAAAACATGAAACATAACTTACCATTTCAATACATAACATTAAAATTAAGCATAACATAATCCAACCATAAGCTTGGTACAAGCCTAAGCACCATTAACAACATATATTAATTCGTTCAAAAATAATTCACTTGAATTAACACAAGGTAAGCTATGTGTACATGAACATACTTCATTTGAAAATGTAACACCCCTAACCCGTATCTATCGTTGGAATAGGTTACAGAGCATTACCAGAGTTTACGTTTCAAAACTATCAAAAATTTTGATCATTTAATAACTCAACATAAATCATAGTAAAATCAATTAATATCATTCATATTGTTCCTTATACGAGTCCTCGAGGCCCTAAAAACACATTAGAAACAAGTCGGGACTGTAACACCCCTAACCTGTATCCATCGCCAGATTAGGGTTACGAGGCGTTACCAAACTAAACACAGTTCGGGAAAGCTTTAAATCACTTTCCAGGCATCAAATTATAATTATATTTTGTTTAAACTAGATACGTATATTTGATTCTCAATATTAACTAAATTCAAACATGCATGCTAATCATGGCTCATGCATAATGTAACAGTCTGGTTTTGACCCTAGACGGAATAGTGGTTTCGAGACCACAAATCTGAGTCCAAAAAAATGTTTTAATATTATTTTCTGAGTCTGTGAAATTTATGTGATTTAATTTGTCTGTTTCTGTGCTTAATTATGAAAAAGGATTAAATCACGTAAGGTGTAAAAGTTGAGTGCTAAATGCTAAAGCACCTATTTGGCTTGGCTTTTAAAATAAAAGTCCTTGCATGTCAAATTTACCATTTTTTTAATGGTGGACAAAAATGGTCATGTGGTTGGTGAATTTAATGTTATATCATTAAGGGCAAAATGGTAAAAGGTGATTATAATGCTTATTATAATAAAATGAAAACATGAAAGTGGCCAAATTATCACCTTGTTCAGCCAAAACTAAGAGAAAGAAGAAGCCATTGAAGCATTTTGATGTTCGTTTAGTGCATGTCTTAATAGATCAAGAAAGGAGGAATTCAGATTTAGATCGAGGAAAGTCGAAGGTTATCGAGTAGATAGTCCAAGTCAACAAATTTTGAGTACAAGGTAAGTTCGTACTTAAAATATGATGTTAAGTAAGCTTTGATGCCTTAATTATACATGGTTTGTATATAATTAAATTGGATGATATGATGATGAATCGGAAGTTTTGACACTAAGTGTGTAACAGCCCAATTTTGACCCTAATTGGAATGGTGGTTTCGGGACCACGAATCTGAGTCAGAATAATATTTAAATATTATTTTCTATAATTAAAATGTGTGAAGTTGCTTATGTGAAAGTATCGTTTAAAAATTTTAGTGTTTGGAGGTCGATTGATGAAAAAGGGTTTAATCGCGTAAAATGAAAAATTTAAGGGTTAATGTATAAGGGCCAAATTATGATTGTTTTTATACTATGGAATATTAAGGTTGCAATTTGGCCATAAATAGGAATTAGTGGCCGGCCAATATGCATGAAATAGTAACTTGAATTGTTTATTATATATTATGACATTATGATATATTTTAATATATGTTAATATAATATATTTGATAAAAGATGAAAGTGTTCATCTTTTTATTCTCATTTTGACCGAAACTAAGAGAAAGAAAAGAAAGTTTAAGCTTTGGTATTTTTGGTCCTTGTAAATTCAATTAGGTAAGTGATTTGAGTTCAGTTTTTATTAATTTTTACTTTTTTGAGATCATTGCTATGAATATTATAAAGCCCATGCTTGAAATTTTGAAATTGATTATGTATTCATGAAGTGTCATTGTTAATAGTTTGATGAAATTTATGTTTGATGTTAGAAAAATAAAATAAATGTGTTAGATTAACATTTTTGGTATTGAAATTTTTGGTAATTTTGAGCATTTAGGGTTAAATTTTGAAAATATTAAATTGAAGGATTAGATTTTGAAATTAGTGAAATGGGAGGACTTATATAAGCCTAGTGAACGTTCGGCCTTAGCATTGTACATGCAAATTCTTCATATTTTGTGTTTTGTAAAAATTGGATTAAATTGTAAAAGTGCATAATGTTAGGGGTAAATTGGTAAATTGCTCAATTATGTGTATTTAGATTTAAATGAATGAAGTTTTATTTGAATGAGCTTAATTTGGAACTTTTTAGATCAAGAACCAAAAAGATCGGACGTGGATCGGGGAAAATAAAAAATCGTTTAGTAGTCGAACTCAACTGTTCGTCGATATCCGAGGTAAGTTATTAAGAAAATTTTTGTGTTGTTGTTGATAAAAATTTAAATCAAATTAAGTAGATGAACCGAATTGAATTACATGGAAAGTTGATGTCACCAAATTTAAAAGAAATTGATGAATTTAAATTGATGTGTATTGAGTAATAGAATTTAGGTACTAAGTGTGCGAGTGTAAACGATTACGGATGTGAATTTTGCACTAAGTGTGCGAATATGGTTATTGAGCACTAAGTGTGCGAGTTTAAATATTGAGCACGAAGTGTGTGAGTTTAAATATTGAGCACTAAGTTTGCAAACTAATATATATTTTCCGAGTAAACATTAGCACTAGGTGTGAGATTTATTTGAGTAGATCGGAAATAGTTGAATAAATTAAAGCTTCAAATTTCTTGATGAACAACTATGATGTATAGCTCAAGTTTGTGCAGGTGAGCATCGATTCCATGTGATGAGTATTATAAATTGGAAGTATGTATAAAGATAGATTGGTTTTAATGGCTTTGTGGTCAAATATATTAATGTTATTCGATGATGAATGTTAAATGCATTTGGTTTTTTTTTTGTGTCTGTGAGTAATGTAGTATATTGTGGTTGAGCAGATGCATATTGGACTTAGTTGAATTTGTCCATATGATAAATAAATTGTTTTGAATGTGGTAAGATGTTGATTAAATGATCTAGTAGTATGACTTAATTAGATGATACTAGCCTATTAAATTTAATTTGGAGTTGTTGAAGCTTATAACTTACTAAGCTATGGTAGCTTATTTTGGATGTGTTTTTCTTATCTCTATTTTATAGATTTTGTTGATCGTTACGTGCTCGGGGATCGTTGGTAAAGTCATCCACACTATCATCAATATTTTGGTACTTTTAAAAGTTAGTTTGGTACTTATGGCATTTATAAGCTAATAACTCTTTTGGAGATGTTTAAATTTTATATATGTATAATGGTTAAGTCATGCGAAAATGACTTAATTTACATGTTAAAGTTTGGTTATGTTTGGTTGTGGTTTGAGTTTGCCTTTATTTGTGATGTCTAAATTTGGTGTATTTGTTTATAGTAATGATCAATATGGTTTATAATATTAGTTTAGTAAGATTTGAAGATGATGGAATAATAAGCATTATTCGAGTCTAAGTATTATATGCTATTGTGGTGTAAGATTAATTATGGTATGTGTATGTTGCGGTAAGTGAGTTGTTTTATATGTTCGAGGTTTATAATCGAAAATGTTACTTATAATTTGATCAATTATGGGTTGAATATTGATATTCAGTGTTAATGGCAAGCATGAATATGTTTTAAGCTTAATGATTGGTATTTATATTCGGTTTATTACCTATCTAATTTTGGTATGCATATTGAATATATATATATATATATATGGTTTTATATAGACATTCAAAATGATTGAAATGGACATGGTTATTTTACTTAAACATGGATGAGAAATGATGCACATTTGGTCTTGTTAAAATGATACTTCATGCGCATAAATTTTTGTTAAGTACTTATATATACCTTATTTTGTTAAGTAAATATCAAGCATTGATGCAATTGGTTTAACCTATTATTTGTTTTTAAATGAATTCGTAAAATGGCCAATTGACTTTGTAAGTAAGTATAAGCAAATAAGTTGTTAAATTTATATTTAAATTTGGCTGGGCAGTATATTATTATACAGTTAAATTTTACTATATGAATGTTGAAAGGTTGTTGTGATCGTTAGGTAATACCTCATAACCCTTCTAGTGACGGAATCGGGTTAGGAGGTGTTACATTTAATTGGTATCAGAGTTATGGTTTAGCCGATTCTCAGACTAATGTAGCTTGTTTAAGTCTAGCTATATATAGCATAAATTATATTGTGATAGTGTGATGACTCCTGACACTTGAAATGTGTCTTTTGTATAGTAAATGGATCCTGATCCCGGTCGAGCCATAGCAGATGATGTCGAGAGTGTAGCGCCTGCTCCCGCGCAAGGAACAGGGCCTGTTGATTCTCGGCTAAATGCAAGTAACCATGATGATGGGGCTAAACAAGCCTTTTATAGTATGATGAATGAGTGGTTTACTCATTATATTCGGACAAATCCTGCAGTTCAACAACCCCCGAACCCGAATAACCCACTTCTGATGCCTGTGGTACCACCGACTATTGATCCTATGAGATTAAATAAGCCCCCAATTGATAAAATCAAAAAATACGGGGCCCAAGAATGTAGGGCCACAGATGATGACGATGCTGAGAAGGCCGAATTATGGCTCGATAACACTATCCGAGTATTTGAAGAACTATCATGTACTCCTGATGAGTGTCTAAAATGTGCCATGTCTTTGTTACGCGATTCTGCCTATCATTGGTGGTATACCTTGGTTTCGGTTATGCCGAAAGAACTGGTCACTTGGGAATTCTTTCAGACTAAATTTTGTAAGAAATATATTAGTCAGAGATTCATAGATTAGAAATGTAAAGAGTTTCTCGAGCTTAAACAAGGCCATATGACTGTCACTAAATACGAGATATGCCCGAGAGTGTATTTCAACTGAAACTGCTATGTGTAAAAGATTTGAGGAAGGACTGAATGAAGACATAAAATTGCTTGTTGGCATACTTGAAATAAAAGAGTTCTTAGTACTTGTCGAACGAGCTTGCAAAGCTGAAGAGCTTGGGAAAGAGAAAAGAAAAGCTGAGTTTGAGGCTAGAGATTTCCGCAAGAGATCAATGAGTAAGACTTTTTAGTCGGCATCAAAGAAGTTTCGAGATGACAGTAACCGATTTAAAACTACTGCCGAGCTTTCTATACGAGATCGACCACCAGTGAGTTCACAAGCCACTTCGATTGCCAGTGTTGGTAATGCTCGATCAAATAAATCCGAGTGTCAGCAATGTGGAAGACAGCATGTGGGTGAATGTTGGGGCAAGTATAACAATAGAGTCTATTATAGATGTGGATCACGAGATCATTTCATTCGGGATTACCCGGAGCCAGTTAAGAAATATAATGTTCAGAGTGTGAGACCGAGTGGCGTTGCAACTAAGGGTAGACCACCCAGGAACACAGGAGGTGGGAGTGGTACTCAGCGAGGGGCTTTGGACACAACAGTTCGATCTGAGACTCGTGCACCTGCCAGAGCTTATACTATTCGAACGCGAGAGGAGGCCTCATCCCCTGATGTTATTACCGGTATATTCACTCTCTATAATGCTAGTGTGATTGCTTTAATTTTTCTCGGTTTAACTCATTCTTATGTGTGTGAAACATTAGTATCCAGTAAGACTTTGCCTATTGAGTCTACTGAGTTTGTGATTCGGGTATCAAACCCCCTGGGTCGATGTGTATTAGTTGATAGAGTGTGTAAGAACTGCTTCCTGATGATTCGAGATTTGTATTTCCCGGCTGATTTAATGCTATTACCATTTGATGAGTTTGATATAATTCTGGGAATAGATTGGTTAACAATACATGATGAAATAGTGAATTGTAAAAGAAAGACTAATGATTTGCGGTGCCAGAATGATGAGATAATTTGAATTGAATCTACTGATCTGAATGGTTTACCAGCAGTGATATCTTCTGTATGTGCTCGGAAGTATGTGAGAAAGGGTTTCCAAGCTTACCTTGTGTATGTGCTTGATAGTAAAGTAACTGAAAAGAAGATTGAATCTGTACCAATGGTGTGCTAGTATCTAGATGTGTTCCCTGAAGAATTACCGGGATTACCGCCTATTCGAGAGGTAGAGTTTGGTATTGAGTTAGTACCGGGGATGACTCCGATTTCGATTGCTCCATACCGAATGGCACCTACTGAATTAAAGGAATTGAAAGCCCAGTTACAGGAGCTGACAGATAGAGGTTTTGTGCAACCGAGTTTCTCTCCCTAAGATGCGCTAGTTTTATTTGTGAAAAAGAAGGATGGAACTATGAGAATGTGCATTGATTATCGACAACTCAATAAAGTGACCATAAAGAATAAATATCTGTTGCCACGTATTGATGATTTGTTCGATCAATTAAAGGGAGCTTCGGTGTTTTCAAAAATAGATTTAAGATCGAGTTACTATCAGTTGCGAGTTAGAGATTTTGATGTGCCTAAGACTGCTTTCTAAACGAGATACGGACATTATGAGTTTTTGGTGATACCGTTCGGACTTACTAACGCACCTGCTATTTTCATGGATTTGATGAACCAGATTTTCAAATAGTACTTAGATCGGTTTGTGGTTGTGTTTATTGATGATATATTGATCTACTCTCGTGATGAAATTGAGCATGCCGAGCACTGGAAAATGGTATTACAGACTTTGTGAGATAAAAAATTGTATGCAAAGTTCAGTAAATGTGAGTTCTGGTTACACGAGGTTAGCTTTTTGGGCATGTGGTTTTGGCATCGGGAATACGGGTTGATCCGAGTAAGATTTCAGCTAT
Source organism: Gossypium longicalyx (assembly GCA_025698465.1). Taxonomy (NCBI): domain Eukaryota; kingdom Viridiplantae; phylum Streptophyta; class Magnoliopsida; order Malvales; family Malvaceae; genus Gossypium; species Gossypium longicalyx. The sequence goes on from CM046997.1 coordinate 83,417,642, forward strand.
ACTTGATTGGAAACCCCCGAGAAATGTTTCAGAAGTTCAAAGTTTTCTAGGACTTGCTGGTTACTACAGGCGATTTGTAAAAGGTTTCTCGATGATTGCAACTCCAATGACAAAGCTACTTCAAAAAGATATTAGATTTGAGTGGACAAAAAGGTGTGAGAAAAGCCTCGACCAATTGAAAACTTTGTTGACTGAAGCTCCAGTGCTTGTTCAACCAGAATCGGGTAAAGAGTTCGTATTCTTTAGTGATGTATCCTTGAATGGTTTGGGTTGTGTTCTAATGTAGGAAGGCAAAGTTGTAGCTTATGCCTCAAGACAGTTAAAGCCACACGAAAAGAACTATCCGACACATGATCTCGAATTGGCCGCTATAGTATTTGCTTTGAAGATATGGCGTTGTTATTTGTTCTGTGAAAAATGTCATGTTTATTATGATCATAAAAGTCTCAAATATTTGATGACTTAAAAAGATTTGAATTTGAGATAGCAACGATGGTTAAAGTTGCTTAAAGATTACAAGCTTGTGATTATCACCCGGGAAAGGCTAATGTGGTTACTGATGCCCTAAGTCGAAAATCACTGTTTGCTCTGCGAGCAATAAATACAGATATGGCTATGACTATAGATGGCACAATTATAGCAGAATTAAAAGTGAGACCGTTATTTGTTCAGTAGATTTGCGAAGCTCAAAGGGTTGATGAAGACTTGATAGCAAAAAGGAGTCACTGTGATTCTAATGCTGACTCAGAATTTCAGGTTGATACTGAGGGATGTTTATGGTTCAGAAATCAAATATGTGTACCAAAGGATTCTGAGTTGATTCGGATGATTTGTAATGAAGCTCATAATAGTAGATTGTCTATTCACCCGGGTAGCACGAAGATGTATAATGATCTGAAACAGTACTATTGGTGGCATGGTATGAAAAGAGATATTTCAGACTTCGTGTCGAAATGTTTAATACGTCAGCAAGTAAAAGCCGAGCATCAGGTACCATCGAGATTACTTCAGCCGATTATGATACCTGAATGGAAATGGGATCGAGTCACGGTGGATTTTGTATCCGGTTTACCGTTAACACCAAAAAAGAAAGATACAATCTGGGTTATTGTTGATAGATTGACGAAGTCAGCTCACTTTATTCCAGTCCTTACAGATTACTCTCTTGATAAGCTAGCTGAATTGTATATTTCTCAGATTGTACGATTACACAGAGTACCTATTTTTATTGTTTCAGATAGAGATCCGAGGTTTACATCGCAGTTTTAGAAGAAACTACAAGATGCACTAGGTGCTAAATTACATTTTAGCACTGCTTTCCACCCCCAGACGGATGGTCAGTCTGAGCGAATCATTCAAATACTTGAGGATATGTTGAGATGTTGTGTGCTCGAGTTTGATGGTACGTGGGAAAGATACTTGTCTCTGATCGAATTTGCGTACAATAATAGCTTTCAGTCAAGTATCATGACGGCACCTTATGAAGCTTTGTATGGTCGTAAATGTCGTACACCTTTGTACTGGACCGAGCTCTATGAGAACAAGATATACGGAGTTGATTTGGTGAAAGAGACTGAGCAGAAAGTAAAAGTGACCCGAGAAAGTTTGAAAGTAGCGTTAGATCGTCAGAAATCATATGCGGATTTGAAGCGTAAAGACATAAAATTTCAGATAGGTGACCAAGTATTTTTGAAAGTCTCGCCGTGGAAGAAAATTCATAGATTTGGTCGCAAAGGCAAGTTGAATCCGAGATTTATTGGGCCGTATAAGATTGTAGAGCGGATTGGGCCGGTTGCGTATAGATTACTGTTGCCACCTGAACTAGAAAAGATTCACAATGTTTTTCATGTTTTGATGCTCCGACGGTATAGATCTGATCCTTCTCATGTGATTAGTCTATCTGAGATTGAGATTCAGTCCGATTTAACTTATGAGGAAGAGTTGACAAATAAGAAAATCTTGTTGGTGAAAGTTTTATGGCATAAGCATGGGGTTGAGGAAGCAACTTGGGAGCTTGAGGATTCGATGAAAGAATGTTATCCAAATCTATTCATTGGTAAGATTTTCGGGGACGAAAATCCCTAAGGGAGGGAGAGTTGTAACAGCCCAATTTTGACCCTAATTGGAATGGTGGTTTCGGGACTACGAATTCGAGTCAGAATAATATTTAAATATTATTTTCTATGATTAAAATGTGTGAAGTTGCTTATGTGAAAGTATCGTTTAAAAATTTTAGTGTTTGGAGGTCGATTGATGAAAAAGGGTTTAATCCTGTAAAATGAAAAATTTAAGGGTTAATGTATAAGGGCCAAATTATGATTGTTTTTATACTATGGAATACTAAGGTTGCAATTTGGCCATAAATAGGAATTAGTGGCCGGCCAATATGCATGAAATAGTAATTTGAATTGTTTATTATATATTATGACATTATGATATATTTTAATATATGTTAATATAATATATTTGATAAAAGATGAAAGTGTTCATCTTTTTATTCTCATTTTGACCGAAACTAAGAGAAAGAAAAGAAAGTTTAAGCTTTGGTATTTTCGGTCCTTGCAAATTCAATTAGGTAAGTGATTTGAGTTCAATTTTTATTAAATTTTACGTTTTTGAGATCATTGCTATGAATATTATAAAGCCCATGCTTGAAATTTTGAAATTGATTATGTATTCATGAAGTGTCATTGTTAATAGTTTGATGAAATTTATGTTTGATGTAAAAAAAATAAAATAAATGTGTTAGATTAACATTTTTGGTATTGAAATTTTTGGTAATTTTGAGCATTTAGGGTTAAATTTTGAAAATATTAAATTGAAGGATTAGATTTTGAAATTAGTGAAATGGGAGGACTTATATAAGCCTAGTGAACATTCGGCCTTAGCATTGTACATGCAAATTCTTCATATTTTGTGTTTTGTAAAAATTGGATTAAATTGTAAAAGGGCATAATGTTAGGGTTAAATTGGTAAATTGCTCAATTATGTGTATTTAGATTTAAATTAATGAAGTTTTATTTGAATGAGCTTAATTTGGAACTTTTTAGATCAAGAACCAGAAAGATCAGACGTGGATCGGGGAAAATAAAAAATCGTTGAGTAGTTGAACTCAACTGTCCGTCGATATCTGAGGTAAGTTATTAAGAGAATTTTTGTGTTGTTGTTGATAAAAATTTAAATCAAATTAAGTAGATGAACCGAATTGAATTACATGGAAAATTGATGTCGCCAAATTTAAAAGAAATTGATGAATTTAAATTGATGTGTATTGAGTAATAGAATTTAGGTACTAAGTGTGTGAGTGTAAACGATTACGGATGTGAATTTTGCACTAAGTGTGCGAATGTGGTTATTGAGCACTAAGTGTGCGAGTTTAAATATTGAGCACTAAGTGTGCGAGTTTAAATATTGAGCACTAAGTGTGCAAACTAATATATATTTTCCGAGTAAACATTAGCACTAGGTGTGAGATTTATTTGAGTAGATCGAAAATGGTTGAATAAATTAAAGCTTCAAGTTTCTTGATGAACAGCTATGATGTATAGCTCAAGTTTGTACAGGTGAGCATCGATTCCATGTGACGAGTATTATAAATTAAAAGTATGTATAAAGATAGATTGGTTTTAATGGCTTTGTGATCGATTATATTAATGTTATTCGATGATGAATGTTAAATGCATTCAGTTTTTTGTGTTTGTGAGTAATGTAGTATATTGTGGTTGAGCAGATACATATTGGACTTAGTTGAATTTGGCCGTATGATAAATAAATTGTTTTGAATGTGGTAAGATGTTGATTAAATGATCTAGTAGTATGACCTAATTAGATGATACTAGCCTATTAAATTTAATTTAGAGTTGTTGAAACTTATAACTTACTAAGCTATGGTAGCTTATTTTGGATGTGATTTTCTTGTCTCTATTTTATAGATTTGGAGATCGTTACGTGCTCGGGGATCGTTAGTAAAGTCATCCACACTATCATCAATATTTTGGTACTATTAAAAGTTAGTTTGGTACTTATGGCATGTATAAGCTAATAACTCTTTTGGAGATGTTTAAATTTTATATAAGTATAATGGTTAAGTCATGCGAAAATGACTTAATTTACATGTTAAAGTTTGGTTATGTTTGGTTGTGGTTTGAGTTTGCCTTTATTTGTGATGTCTAAATTAGGTGTATTTTTTTAACAGTAATGATCAATATGGGTTATAATATTAGTTTAGTAAGATTTGAAGATGATGGAATAATGAGCATTATTCGAGTCTAAGTATTATATGCTATAGTGGTGTAAGATTAATTATGGTATGTATATGTTGCGGTAAGTGAGTTGTTTTATATGTTCTAGGTTTATAATCGAAAATTTTACTTATAATTTGATCAATAATGGGTTGAATATTGATATTCGATGTTAATGGCAAGCATGAATATGTTTTAAGCTTAATGATTGGTATTTATATTCGGTTTATTACCTATCTAATTTTGGTATGCATATTGAATATATATATATATATATATGGTTTTATATAGACATTCAAAATGATTGAAATGGACATGGTTATTTTACTTAAACATTGATTAGAAATGATGCACATTTGGTCTTGTTAAAATGATACTTCATGCGCATAAATTTTTGTTAAGTACTTATATATACCTTATTTTGTTAAGTAAATATCAAGCATTGATGGCAATTGGTTTAACCTATTATTTGTTTTTAAATGAATTCGTAAAATGGCCAATTGACTTTGTAAGTAAGTATAAGCAAATGAGTTGTTAAATTTATATTTAAATTTGGCTGGGCAGCATATTATTATACAGTTAAATTTTACTATATGAATGTTGAAAGGTTGTTGTGATCATTAGGTAATACCTCATAACCCCTCTGGTGACGGAATCAGGTTAGGGGGTGTTACAAAGTGTGCAATTTAAATTAGCTTCGGCTATTTGAGGCACTAAGTGTGCGATACTAACTTAGTCTCGGTAATTTGAGATGGCACTAAGTCTGCGAAAATATATTTATTTTGGGCTAACCATATAGCACTAAGTGTGCAGATGTTTAAAATACGAATTAGTTATGAAAAGTCTTATAACATTCACAAGAGGTGAGTATGAAAGTGTATAAGTACGAAAATTTTCAGGTATGTATAATACCTAAGTGGTAGATGATGTTATGTATATGAATTTCATTGAGTTGATATAGATTTATGGATTGAAATTATGCAAATATATATGTTGTTATATTATGTTTCATATATTATGAATGACTTGAGGACAAGCTTACTAAGCTTTTGAAAGCTTACTTTGTGTGTATTTGCTTTGTTTTATAGATATCGTAGCTACTGAAGGCTCGAGGATAGTCGAGGATCGTCACCACACTATCGATCTCATTTTGGTACTTTTGAAAGTGTATATATTTTAAAGTATGTCATGTATAGGCTAGAAGGATTATGTTTATAAGTTTTGATATGTATATATTTGCTATGAGAGTTAGCTAACAAATAATAAGTTGTGTATGGTTTTGGTGTATGTTTGTAATATGCTAAGTTTTAATGAGTTTTGGTCATTCTTAAACATGGAAATGGTTGGAAATTTTGGTATGAATGTTGTATATCATTGCTTGTAGGTTTGACCCAAAGAGAATTGGCAATTGGCTTAAACCAAGCCTGCATTGTGCCACACGGTCAGGGGACACGGGCATATCTTGTGGCTGTGTAAGAAAAACAGTATTCACCTAAAAATCACACGGCCTTGACATGAACGTGTCATATGGCCGTAGGCTAAAGTCAGTAGCTAGCTAAGTATCACACGGCCATAGTATACGGGCGTGCCTATTGGCCGTGTGAAAAGGTCAGTATGCATACTCTGTTTTGGCACGGCTGATTCACATGGGTGTGTCTGATGCCCGTGTGAGGCACGTGGCCTAGATGCACGGGCGTGTGACCTCAACAGAATTGAAACATTTTCTATGTTCTAAATTTTATGAATGTGTTCAGTTTAGCTCTAACCATTATTAAACATATGTTTTAGGTCTCGTAGACCTTCTTATGAAACAATTGCTTATAAAATGATATAAAATAATATCTGTGATTCTAAATTGGTTTGAAATGTTATGTTTGTCTGGTAATGCTCCTTACCTATTCCGATAACAGATACGGGATAGGGGTGTTACATTTTAGTTGGTATCAGAGCTATGGCTTAGTCGGTTCTAGGACTATCATAGCGTATGTGATTCTAGCTATACATGCCATATAATTGAAACTGCGATAGTGTGATGAATCCTTACATTGAAATGTGCTTTTGTATAGCAATGGATCCCGATAGAACTGTAGCTGATGATGTTGGAAGCAATGCGCCTCCTCCCGTGCAAGGGACGGTGCAAGCTGATTCTAGACCGGCTATGAGTAGCTGTGATGGTGAGGCTAAGCGTGCCCCTATCAAATGATGAATGATTCCTAATACGTTAGAACTAATCCGGCTGTACAACAACCTCCACCCCCGGTTAATTCTCCTCAAACTCCTGTTATGCCACCAGTAAATCCAATACAGTTGAGTAGACCACCAGTCGATAAGATTAGAAAACACAGGGCTGAAGAGTTCTGAGCTACAACAAAGGATGATGCTGAAAAAGTCGAGTTCTGGTTAGAGAACACAATAAGAGTATTTGATGAATTGTCTTTGAGCTCTAAAGAATGTATAAAATGTGTTGTTTCTCTCTTGAGAGATACGACATATCCTTGGTGGAAGACTTTCACATCCGTGGTTTCGAGTGAATGAGTTACTTAAGATTTCTTTCAAGCTGAATTCTAGAAGAAATGTATCAATCAAAGATTCATTGATCAGAAACGCAAAGAGTTTCTTGAGCTTAAACAAGGCCGTATGTCTGTCACAGAATACGAGCGGGAATTTGTAAGGCTGAGTCAATATGCTCGTGAATGTGTATCTATGGAAGCAATAATGTGTAAGAGATTTGAAGATAGCTTGAATGAAGATATTCGTTTGCTAGTTGGGATCCTGGAAATTAAAGAATTTGTGGTGCTTGTTGAACGAGCATGTAAAGCGGAAGATCTTGGGAAAGAGAAAAGAAAGGCTGATTTTGAAGTTAGTGAGGTATGAAAGAAATCATTGGGTAAATCATTTCAGTCTGGATCCAAAAATTTTAGAGATGATAACAGTCGTTTGAAGGCTAGTGCGGGATATCTGAACATAAATCATGTTAGATCCTAATCGAATTACAAATCTTCAGCCACATCTGTTGCTAGTGTTGATAATTCAAGGAATGAAAAGCCTGAATGTGATCAGTGTAGAAGACGACACTTTGGTGAATGCTGGCGAAAAAGTAATAACTGAGCTTGTTATAATTGTGGTTCAAGAAACCATTTTATTAAAGACTGTCCAGATTTAGCTGAAAAAGATAATGTTCAGAATCCGAGACCGAGTGGTAATGTTTCTTGTGGTAGACCTCCCAGAAATACGAAAAAAGTAAGCGGTAGTCAAAGGGGAATGAAAGACACAGCTGTTAGATCTGAGGCTCGTGCACCTGTTAGAGCGTATGCTATCCGAGCTCGAGAGGAAGCTTCATCACTAGATGTGATTACGGGTACATTTACTCTCTATGATACTTATGTGATTGCTTTGATAGATCCTGGATCAACACATTCATATATATATGTATGAACTTAGTGAACAGTAAGACTTTGTCTATAGAGTCTACTAAATTTGTAATTAGAGTTTCAAACCCCCTAGGCAGATGTGTCTTGGTTGATAAAGTCTGCAGGAATTGTCAATTAATGTTTTGAGATAATTGTTTTCCAGTTGATTTGATGCTATTACCTTTTGATGAGTTTGATATTATTTTGGGAATGGATCGGCTAACTTTGCATGATGCTGTGGTGAACTATAAACGGATATTGATTTGAGATGCAAGAATGATGAAATAGTCAGAATTGAATCTAGTGATTTGAATGGATTGCCGGCTGTAATATCTTCGATGAAAGCTTTGAGTATTGTGAGAAAGGGTTGTGAAACCTACATTGCTTATGTGATTGATTTGAAAGTGTCAGAAAAGAAAGTTGAATCTGTACCTGTTATCTGTGAGTTTCCTGATGTGTTTCCAGAAGAGCTACCTGGTTTGCCTCCGATTCGAGAAGTCGAGTTTGGCATTGAATTAGTACCTGGTACTACTCCGATTTCAATAGCTTCGTACAGAATGACTCCGACTGAGTTAAAGGAATTAAAATCTCAGTTGCAAGAATTGACTGATCGAGGATTTGCTAGACCGAGTTTTTCACCATGGGGTGCTCCTGTTCTATTTGTGAAAAAGAAAGATGGCACAATGAGAATGTGTATTGATTACCGACAGCTTAACAAAGTGACTATAAAGAACAAATATCCTTTGCCTCGAATAGATGATTTGTTTGATCAGTTGAAAGGTGCGACTGTATTTTCAAAGATAGATCTGAGATCGGGTTACTATCAGTTACGGGTAAAGTACTCTGACATTCTGAAAACTGCTTTCCGAACGAGGTATTGGCATTATGAATTTTTAGTTATGCCTTTTGGATTAATGAATGCACCTGCTGTATTTATGGATTTAATGAATAGAATTTTTGGACCGTATCTAGATCAATTTGTTGTTGTATTCATTGATGATATATTGATTTATTCACGTGATGAATCTGAGCATGCTGAACATCTGAAAATAGTGTTACAGACTCTACGAGATAAATAGTTGTATGCAAAGTTTAGTAAATGTGAATTCTGGTTGCGAGAAGTTGGTTTTCTGGGTCATATTGTATTAGCCTCTAGTATCCGAGTTGATCCGAGCAAGATTACAACTATTCTGGATTGGAAGCCTCTGAGGAATGTATCTAAAATTCACAATTTTCTGGGACTTGCCGGTTATTACAAATGATTTGTAAAATATTTCTATGTGATAGCAACTCCGTTGACTAAATTGCTTTAGAAAGATGTGATATTTGAATGGTTTGAGCAATGTCAGAAAAGTTTTGATCGGTTAAAAGATCTGTTAACTGAAACTCCGGTATTGGTTCAACCTAAGTCAGGTAAAGAATTTGTTGTTTACAACGATGCTTCGTTGAATGGACTCGGTTGTGTTTTAATGCAAAAAGGAAAAGTTATAGCTTATGCCTCGAGACAATTAAAGCCGCATGAAAAGAACTATCTGACTCACAACCTCCAGTTAGCTGCTATTGTGTTTGCTTTGAAAATTTGGCGTCACTATCTGTTTGGTGAGAAATGTCATGTGTTTTTTGATCATAAAAGTCTGAAGTATTTAATGACGCAAAAAGATTTGAATTTGCGACAGAGAAGATGGTTAAAATTGTTAAAAGACTACAAACTTGTGATTGATTATCACCCGGGAAAAGTAAAATGTGGTTGCTGATGCTTTGAGTTGAAAGTTGTTATTTGCAATGAATGCTCATTTAGTTCTGTCTAATAATTGTTCAGTTTTAGCTGAATTAAAAGCAAGACCTTTGTTTTTACAACAGATTATTGAAGCTCAAAAAGGTTGATAATGAGATTATGGCTAAACGAACTCAGTGTAATTTTGATTCTGATTCTGAATTTCAGATAGATGTTGATGACTGTCTGAATTGTGTTTCGAGAAATTCAGAGTTGATTCGGATGATTTTCAGTGAAGGTCACAGTAGTAAATTTTCTGTACACCTGGGAAGTACAAAAATGTATAACGATTTGAAACAATTATATTGGTGGCCGGGAATAAAAAGAGATATTTCTGACTTTGTTTCGAGATGTTTAACTTGTCAGCAAGTTAAAGCTGAGCATCAGGTGCCATCTGGGTTATTACAACCGATTATGATTCCGGAGTGGAAATGGGATCGAGTGACCATGGATTTTGTTTCGTGTTTGCCTTTGCCTCCGAAAAAAAAGGACACAATTTGGGTTGTAGTTGATCGTTTGACGAAATTAGCTCATTTTATTCTGATTCGGTTTGATTATTCACTTGATAAGCTAGCTGAGTTGTATATTTTTGATATTGTGAGATTGCATCGTGTGCCATTGTCGATAGTGTCAGATAGAGACCTGAGATTTATGTCGCGATTTTGGAAGAAATTACAAGATGCTGTGGGTACTAAATTACACTTTAGCACTGCTTTCCATCCACAAACGGACAGACAATCTGAATGGATTATTCAGATACTCAAGGATATGTTGAGATGTTGTATTCTTGAGTTTGAAGGTACGTGGGAACAATATTTACCTTTGATTGAATTCGCTTATAATAATAGTTTTCAATCGAGCATTAAAATAGCACCGTACGAAGCCTTATACGGTAGAAAGTGTAGAACTCCGTTATACTGCACTGAGCTCGGCGAGAATAAGATTTACGGTATTGATCTGATAAAAGAAACAAAACAGAAAGTGAAATTAATTCGAGATAGTCTGAAAGCTACCTCTGATCGTCAGAAATCATATGTAGATTTGAAAAGAAAATATATTGAATTTGAGATTGGCGACAAAGTGTTAAAGAAAGTATCTCCATGGAAGAAAGTGATTCGGTTTGGTAGAAAAGGGAAGTTGAGTCTGAGGTTCATCAGACCGTATGAAATCATTGAGTGAGTTGGGCCAGTTGCTTATAGATTGAGGCTACCATCTGAATTAGAAAAGATACATAATATATTTCACGTATCGATGCTTCGTCGGTATAGATCTGATCCGTCCCATGTAATATCCCCTTCTGAAATTGAGATTCAATCTGATATGACTTACGAAGAAAAGTCGATTCGTATTTTAGCTCGTGAGATTAAAGAGTTACGAAACAAGAAAATTTCATTAGTTAAAGTGATGTGGCGTCGACACGGTGTTGAAGAAGCCACGTGGGAGCCTGAAGATTTAATGAGACAACAATATCCGAATCTGTTTAACAGTAAGATTTTCAAGGATGAAAATCCCTAAGGGGGAGAATTGTAACAGTCTAGTTTTGACCCTAGACGGAATAGTGGTTTCGAGACCACAAATCCGAGTCCGAAAAAAATATTTTAATATTATTTTCTGAGTCTGTGAAATTTATGTGATTTAATTTGTCTGTTTCTATGCTTAATTATGAAAAAGGATTAAATCACGTAAGGTGTAAAAGTTGAATGCTAAATGCTAAAGCATCTATTTGGCTTGGCTTTTAAAATAAAAGTCCTTGCATGTCAAATTTACCATTTGTTTTAATGGTGGACAAAAATGGTCATGTAGTTGGTGAATTTAATGTTATATCATTAAGGGCAAAATGGTAAAAGGTGATTATAATGCTTATTATAATAAAATAAAAACATGAAAGTGGCCATATTATCACCTTGTTCAGCCGAAACTAAGAGAAAGAAGAAGCCATTGAAGCATTTTGATGTTCGGCTAGTGCATGTCTTAATAGATCAAGAAAGGAGGAATTCGAACTTAGATCGAGGAAAGTCAAAGGTTATTGAGTAGATAGTCCAAGTCAACAAATTCTGAGTACGAGGTAAGTTCGTACTTAAAATATGATGTTAAGTAAGCTTTGATGCCTTAATTATACATGGTTTGTATATAATTAAATTGGATGATATGATGATGAATCAGAAGTTTTGGCACTAAGTGTGCGATTTAAACATCTTGGCACTAAGTGTGTGATACCGACTTAGTCTCGGTTATTTGAGATGGCACTAAGTGTGCAAAAATATATTTATTTTGGTCTAACCATATAGCACTAAGTGTGCAGATGTCTAAAATACGAATAAGTTATGGAAAGTCTTATAACATTCACAAGAGGTGAGTATGAAAGTGTATAAGTACGGGAATTTTTAGGTATGTATAATACCTAAGTGGTAGATGATGTTATGTATATGAATTTCATTGAATTGATATAGATTTATGAATTGAAATTATGCAAATACATATATGTTGTTATATTATGTTTCATATATTATGAATGACTTGAGTACGAGCTTACTAAGCTTTTGAAAGCTTACTTTGTGTGTATTTGCTTTGTTTTATAGATATCGAAGCTACTGAAGGCTCGGGGATAGTCGAGGACCGTCACCACACTATCGATCTCATTTTGGTACTTTTGAAAGTGTTTATATTTTAAAGTATGGCATGTATAGGCTAGAAGGATTATGTTTATAAGATTTGATATGTATATATTTGCTATGAGAGTTAGCTAACAAATAATAAGTTGTGTATGGTTTTGGTGTATGTTTGTAATGTGCTAAGTTTGAATGAGTTTTGGTCATTCTTAAACATGGAAATGGTTGGAAATTTTGGTTTGAATATTGTATATCATTGCTTGTAGGTTTGACCCAAAGAGAATTGGCAAATTGGCTTAAACCAAGCCTGCATTGTGCCGCACGGTCAGGGGACACAGGCGTGTCTTGTGGCCGTGTAAGAAAAATAGTATTCACCTAAAAATCACATGGCCTTGACACAGACATGTCATATGGCCGTGGGCTAAAGTCAGTAGCTAGCTAAGTATCACACGGCCATAGTACACGGGCGTGCATATTGGCCGTGTGAAAAAGTCAGTATGCATGCTCTGTTTTGGCATGGTTGATTCACATAGGTGTGTCTGATGCTCGTGTGAGGCATACAGCCTGGACGCACAGGCGTGTAACCTCAACAGAATTGAAAATTTTTCTATGTTCTGAATTTTATGAATGTGTTCGATTTAGCTCTAACCGTTCTTAAACGTATGTTTTAGGTCTCGTAGACCTTCTTATGAAACAATTGCTTATGAAATGATATTAAATAATATATGTGATTCTGAATTGGTTTGAAATGTTATGTTTGTCTGGTAATGCCCCTTACCTATTCCGGTAACGGGTACAGGATAGGGGTGTTACACATAACCCATACTCTTATTTCATACTAACCAAAACTTTCATTACAAATCATGCTTCGTAATTTAATCACATCATTACTCATAATCTAAACAAGTTTCGAATTAAGCTTTCATACATCAAAACCAAATTTCACATGTTTCATATTAAACCATAACTAGCCATATTATTCTACTTAAAAGACATACTTATGTGAGATAATAGTCATATCACAAAATAGTCAATTTATAGCTTTTGCACTTCTAAAATTCATGCGTATTTTACTTTATCCTCATGAATTATTCCTGAACTCAAATAACAAGTCCAGGTATACATTAAACAAAGAGCCACAAACAAATATGCCATACACACCTAAAAATTTAAACCACATCATTTAATTAAAACATAAACCCATATTTAGCAAATGAACAAGGCATAGATAGCTCAAATAGAATTATTTCATATTCGAACATAATAATCAACCTGTAAGCATTGAAACAATTATAATTCATTGACTTAAAACAACCACCTCAATCACGCATAACATATTCTATGAATACTTTAGCCGAAACACTCATATTTTCATTCAAGATCACAACATCAAACATAACTCAAACATGTTATTTATATATAATGCACATTACTTTCGAAACATGCTTAAATCACAACCAATTTCACTAAACCATTATTAATTCATATCACACTTATAAACCATAACCTAAAAAACACACACTTAGGTAACATATTAATAATTATTCGTAGCGCATAGCATAATGGCCAAAATGAACTTAAACCATATCCAAACCAAAACTAAATTCAAGCAAAATAGTTATGCCATTTTCGCATGGCTAATAAACATACATTACCAAAAATTCAACTTTACTGAGCACTCACTCCAGCCTATACATGCTATAGTTCGAATTCAAATATTTAAATACCAAAGCTGTAGATAGTGTGATGAACTTTGCTGACGATCCCTGAGCTTGTAAACAAAGCAAACATGTACACACAGAGTAAGCTATCATAGCTTAGTAAGTCATAAGCAAATAACAACTCAATAATATAGTCAACTCCTTAAATTTAAACCAAACCAATTTACTATATCAATGCCATATTTAGTCTCAACTTATACATTCCATAACCACACATGTTTAACATAACTATCACTTTGACCGAATACTTATAAGGTTAAATTTTACAAATTTTCATTCAACTTTCAAAGCCAAATATCATTACACATTCAAATATACTTCCACTCATTTACACAAGCTCACAAAACAAGATTTAACTTCATATTCAAACATCACTATTTGGCCGAATACACAAAATCATGTATAACATCAGATATGTACATTACCTATGTGGCCGAATATACATAGTCACACATATACACATAGTGAAGAATCATTTCATTGATGTTAAAATTATTTAGTCACAAGGCCGAATACACATACTAATCTCACATATATTCTTCATTTCTATCATACTTGATTTAACACAATTGTTCAAAATACTTACTTACCACCTTATCTCACATAGGTAACAAGTTAATTCATACCTGACCAATTAGCTCGATTTACTTACTCAAATACCACATCAGCATGAAGTCTTTTAGGCATAAACTTATGATAAATCACCGGCATAAAGCTTGCTAGGCATAAGCTTGTATCTCACACCGGCACAAGGCCTGCTAAACTCAAAGTTTGATTTTTATACACCGACAGTAAGCCTGCTAGGCATAAAGCCCGATTTAATTCACCAGGTCAAGGCTTGCTAGGCTCAAAGCCCAAATATCACTTTTATAAAGTTTTCTCATAAGCAATTCACATATCGAAAATTTCAAATATGCCATATAGTTCATACGGACTCTCAAATGTTATAACTCAGTCGAATTTAGCTCGAATACATCATTTCCATGCTTAATCATATTCGGCTAACTCTACTATAAATCTATAAATTCCGAATCATCATATTAAACCATTTTACATTCAAAGTAGATGATGTTTAATTGCTTAAAGACTTACCTCGGATAATGAAAAACCAGTACGGATTGGCTAGTTGACAACTTTAGTTTTCCCCCGATCTAAATCTGATTTTCTCTTTTCTTGATCTAATTTAATATAAATTAAACTTATTAATTCAAATATTCAACCAATTTCATCCATAAACACACAATGGGAAAATTTCACTTTTACCCCTGATATTTCACATTTTTCACAATTTAGTCCCTATTGCATAAAACACAAAATATGCAAAATCTCACAACAACTTAGTTAGGCCGAATATTCATTATACTCATACTAGTCCATATATTTCATTTATTTCACATTTTAGTCCCTCAATTTATTATTTTCACAATTTAGTCCTAATTACTCAAAATCATCAAAAACTCCAATACAAAACATGTTAATCTAAAACATATTTTTAATATTTCATCATCAAACATCACAAAACACAAATATTCATCAATGGCATAACTCAAAACATTCATTAAAATTAGAAATTCTAGCATGGGTCAGATAATATTCGAAGCAACGATCTCAAAAACGCAAAAATTATCAAAAACTGAGCTAGTTACATACCTTGATTAAGCTTAACAAAGCGCCGAACCTTCAATTTTTTTTTCTTTTCTTTCTTACAACATTCGACCATTAAAAGATGAATGCATGGATTATTTTAATTTTATGTTTTTATTATATACATATTATTACATCATTTACAAATTTAACCTTATAAAATTAATAAGTAAACCATATATTATAAACCCAAAACCGTCCATGCTACCTTTTAATGGTTTAATTTCCTTTTAAGAACTCCACATTAATAAGACAATAACAAATTAGCACTTTCACATTTAACCACCAACTTTTCTTTTTACGCGATTAAGTTCTTTTATTTAATCAGACACGCAAACGATAAAATTAAATCACAAAAATTTCACAGATATTAATTCACACGTAATAAACACAAAAAATCATTTTTAAATATTTTTTGACTCGAATTCGTGGTCCTAAAATCACCATTCCGATTAGGGTCAAAATCAGACTGTCACAGGGACTAAATTAGAAACATATAGAATTTTTAGGAAAAAGACGAAAATTTGCAAACTGCAGGGGTCATACGGTCGAGACACATGCACGTGTCTCAGCCCGTGTTCGTGCCCATGTAACTTTCTGAATTGAGTCACATGGCCAAGCCAGACGGCCCGTGTGCCAGGCTATGTACCCTTTGAAGTAGCCTTACATGCTCGTGTGCTAGGCCGTGTACTAGGCCGTGTACTAGGCCGTGAAACTGTCTGACTTGCTACCTTTGTAAGCTACAAGAGACACATGGTTATGTCGCATGGCCGTGTGTCACACACGGCTGAGACATACGCCTGTGTCCCTGGCCGTGTGGATGAAAAATAGGCCATTTCCAAGCTAGTTTTTCTCACCCAATCATGAACACACCTACAACCAATTTTCCACATGTAAACAAGCATTAAAAATGCACCAAATAATGCATCCACAAGCTAAACCAATAAGGTATATGTGCATACAACCAATATGCCCAAAAGACACCTCAATCACAACAATTAAACATGTATAACCATATACATAGTTTAGCCAAAAGTTCAATCAACTTATAACTAAGTTTATGCCAAAACTTACCAGTTTATTTACCTATCAAATTCACATCAAAATACCAAATTGGCCATTTGACATTTAGCACCATTAGCAATATATGTCCACTACATTCCAAATACCAAAATAACTATATTCAACCATGTCAAAGAACATTCCATTACACACATTTTAAATACCATTTCAACTTCCATAATTTAAGCATCATAAAGACTATAAAATCAAACATCATAAGGTCACATATATATACCATTATTACAAGCCAAAACATAATGACTATAACATCAACCAACAAGCTATCAATAGTACCTTAAGTACCTCAAATCCAAGGAAACATTTCATGCCATAATCATCAACCAAATGACATATATATACCAAACTCATCAATTAAACATTAGACATAGTCCACCAAAGATGCCATTATAACCTTAACCAAGACATTAAAATGTACCGATATAATCGCTGGATAATGTGATAGATCTTCGACGAGCTTTCAAATCGATTGAGCTTCCAATAATCTAAAAAGTAAAGGAAAAACAACTACGTAAGCAAGGAATGCTTAGTAAGCTCGTATAAACTTTAGTCATATCAATCCATTTCAAATATAAAATTTATACATATAAAGAATAATCTTATACCGATACCACAAGATTCATGAAACCATATTCAATAACTCACAAAGCGAATAAATCCACTAAATCACATATACATATCATCCCTAGAATAGTAGGATTTTATAAAACTTTCTTTAGCTTAAATAACAACATTAATTCAACTCATCAGTCCTTTTTTCATCATTTTACACTTCAAGTATGAACTTACTATTTCATTACTTTTCCACACCCATTTCATATGCATAACACAAGACATAAGCATATCATCAACCATAGCCACAAGCTAGTGCATTTAAACATAGTTCTTTTGAAATTAATCACATGATAAACCATTTCATGAGAAATTACATAATTTAAACCTTACCACTCTTTCATGAAGGCAAGCATATTATCATTTGGGCACTTACCATTTCAATGCATAACTTATAAGTAAGCATAATGCAATCCAACCAACAGCTTGGTCAAAGCCTAAGCATTCACACTAAACATGTTAGTAATATAAGCATTAGACATAGGCAATTTACTCATGGATGATCACAACATTTAAACATGTAACATATGAATATATCATCCATCTCAATTTACATTTATCCATGTATCACCAATTCAATGCAATTCATATGTGAAAATGTCTTAGTTCATATCAAACTCTTACCATTTCCTTTCACATCATGCTCGTTGAACCATTTAGAATACCGTTGGATACCCGGGATAGCTCACACAAAGTGTTAACTCATAAAACTGCAATTTATCAATTCCTGTACATATATGCTTACATGAGCTGTGAATACGTTTGCTCACACGAGTTGTGGGTCAAAACGTAGCTATACAATGCTACTCACACAAGTCGTGGAGTATCTGCAACACATGCCGGACCTTAGCCATCGGTAGGATGTTCAAGACCAGCACCCGAATCACGTAAACCCTAATTCATGTCCATTTTAACCTTGGTTAATATCAAATTACCAAATTATCAAATTACCATTTTAACCTTGGTTAATAATTAAATAAAACATCAAATTCATGTCTGTTGTTGTCCACTAACACCTTGAATGATCCAAATACCATTTAAGTCCCTTTTTCTTTATTCAATTAACCATTTAATCACTCAAATCAAATAGTGATAAAAATTTACATCTTTTACATTTAGTCCTTTTTAATTTATTGACTATCGAAAAATTGAAAATTTTCAACGAAACTTTAATACCACCTTAGTGAAACTCCATAAATATTTATAAAAATATTTATGGCTAAGTTTATAGAATCGAGGCCTCGATACCTCATTTTCTAAAACCACTTGACCTAAGGGTCTTACCACTTGAACTTAATAAATCGCTTAAAACATAAATTATCAAATCAAAAACCTTTTTAAAATCACATTTGACTCGTAAAGATTAAATAATAATATTTACAAACTTATTCGTCAAATTTGGTAGCCCCGAAGCCACTATTTCCAACACCACTGAAAGAGGGCTGTTACAGAAAACATCATTTTCATGAACACAAACATACTTCCATCAAAGCTTTCCATTTCAATCCTTTTCATAATTTCATGATATAGTTAATTTGAACACTTACCGTTCCTTTCCTTTTCATGATACTTGAGGAAGCTCACACGAAGTGTGCTAAACAATAACTGTAACCTTTCCTTTACATTGTTGCTTACACAAGCTGTGAACTAGGTCTGCTCATACGAGATGTGGGTTGAAATGTAAGCTACATGATGCTAGTCACATGAGCTATGGAGTATCCGCAACAAATGCAAGACCTCAACCATTAGTAGGACATTCAATAGGAGCACCCGAAACATGAAAACCCTAATTACATGTCATTTGTATCCTACAAATTTCTAAGGTTCAAACGAGACTCGATAACCATTGTGGCCTTGTTGGATATACATCATTTAGTTACATGGAAAATAACACGTTAACATATATATCAAAATTACATTAAAATGATATTTACTCATACGAACTTACTTCGATGAAAAAGACGTAGAAACGAGATCAACTAATCCGAGGCTTCAGCTTTTCCTCGATCTAGATTCGTACTAGGTCTATCTTGATCTAAATAGAAAAATTCAGTACATTTAATTCTTCTATTATTTAATTCAGTACATATATCATATTTTTGCAAAATTACTATTTTGCCCCTAACATTTTAACTTTTAACAATTTAGTCATTAAGCTTGTTATTTAAAATCTAAGCATTTTCATCCTTATTTCATGCTAGTAAAATTTATTAGGGAACCATGTCAACCCATATAAACTATCATTTTACAAATTTACCACAAAATTTTACTACTTTTACAAATAAGTCCCTAAATGACATTTTCATCAAAAATCACTTTACAAAACTTGTTTATTTATCAATAAGGACTTATAATGTTTCATTAAAAATCAAGAATCATACAAGAACATTCATGAGAAAACCCTAAACCTTTAACAACTCTGCAAATTAATCCCTAGGCTAGCTAGGTTAAGCTATAACAATCCCAAAAACATAAAAAATAATTAAAAACGAAACAAAAGCACACTTACATGCAAGGAGGGAGCTTAGCTGAATGGATGAACCCTAACTATGGCTTTTTCTTCTCTAATTTTTGGTGGTAAATCAACTAAAAAAGATGATACCTTTTATTTATGTTATTTTACTTAACTTAATTATTAAATTACTAATTTAACCTTACTAATTAACCTTAAAATCACTTAATTTTATGTCCATCTTTGTCTACTAACATTATAAATGATCTAATTACCATCTAAGTCCACTCACATTTAAATTTCATAACTAATAGATACTTTAAACTAATAGAACTCTACTTTTACACTTTTTGCAGTTTAGTCCTTTTTACGCAATTAAACATGCAAGCGTCAAAAATTCTTAACGAAATTTTAATACGACCCTACTAACATTCCATAAAAATTAAAATAATAATAAAATGATAATTTACTCATCATATTTGTGGTCCCAAAACCGTTGTTCTGATTCACTGAAAACGGGCTGTTACAACACGACCATGTGATCCCTGTTTTTCAAATTTTGTGTCTTTTTCCTCAACTTTCCAAATTGTTTCAAATTAGTCCCGAATAGCTTCCAAACTATTTCTAGGGCCTCGAAGGCTCGATTTAGGGACAATATGCTTGTGAATGAATGGTTTATGATATTATTAATATGTTGAATGATATGATGTTTAAATGTTTCGATTGTACGATAATACTCCATAGAGCTAATCCGATGATGGAGGCAGGTTAGGTGTGTTACATTTGGTCTTAAAAATAAAAGAGATTAGAGTTTTTGAGAATCAAAATCAGTGAATGGGGTCTTAGAGATTCAATTAATGACAAGAAGGGAATGGAATGTTTCTATTCTCTCTTTTTTTTTCACATCAATATTAGGGTGAAGGGGGGAAGATGGGCTGATTTTTAAAACTTGGTATAATTGTCTTTAAGCTACTCTTAAATTAAACTATTTTACAAAATAGTCCACTATTTAAATTTTAAAAGCTTTTTCACACTATTTTCATAAATTGGTTTAATTTTCAAAAGCCATAGACAAAGATATTTATCGAGTTACCACATTCTGAATTTCTAAACTCAAATTTAAGACAAAATTCCAAACCTACCCTCGAAACTTTTAGATCCAATTTTAGGATGTGACATGTAACAACCCGTTTTTAGTGGTGTAAAAAATAGTGGTTTCGGAACCACAAATCAGACTTTTGAGTTCGAGAATTTTTATTATTTTATTTTATTTATGTGGGTCAAATATAAATGTAATGAATTTTGATTTGGTTAAAATTTTATATTTGAGCAAAATTTAAAGTATAAGTTGTTGTTTAGAAAGTCAAGTGGTTTCAGAAAATGAGGGATCAGGACTTCATTTCTATAAAATGAGCTCGTAAATATTTTTGTAAAATGGAGTTATTATTTTTGGTATGTGAAAGTTCAGTTCAGAAATTTTATTATTTAGATAGTTAATTAAGGAAAAAAGACTAAATTGTAAAAGATATAAAACTTAATCATTATTAAATTATAATGATTAAATGGTTTAATTAAATTGAGTGGAAGGATTTCCATGGTAAATATACCATTTTCTTAATAGTGGGACGGTTAATAGGTATTTTATTACATTTTATACATTAAATTAAAAGTTAAAAATATTACAATAAAAGTAAAACATAAAAAAAATAATGGTTACCATATTCTTGGTTGTTGCTCACCGAAACAAAAACAAAGAAACTTGAACTTCCATTTTTAAGAGCTTGAAGGTTCGGTGGCATTAGGTTTATGCATGTAAGCAATTTCTTTACCTGTTTGTAATATATTTTTATCTTTTTGAGATCGTTGCAAGTAGATCCATTTAACCCGTATCACCGTTTTTGAAACTGTTCAATATTTTGGATTTTACCATTGATAAATCTTTGTTATTTTTTTATGCTAAATGATGAATTTTTAGTCTAGATTTTTGTTTAGGACTATGTTGTAAAGTGATTTTAATTAATTTTTAGTTAAAGGATTAATTTGATAAAATAATAAAATTGAAATGGAATTTTTGTGAATTTTGAATAATTTTAGATTGTATTAAAATAGAAATAAGTTTGGCTAGCATTGTGTATTTGAGAAATTTTGTTAAATTTGAAATTTTGGGTTTAGGGACTTGTAAAACCCCAAACCCGAATCCGTTGCCAGAATAGGGTTACGGAGCGTTACTAGAGTTTTCAGAACATTTACAGATAATAATGTCAATTATTGTTCATTTTCTAATATTATTCATAACGTCCCTTAAATGGACCCTCGAGGCCCTATATGAGCTTTAGAATCGAATCGGGACTTAATCTAGAACTCTAGAAATTTTTCATGAAATTTCAAAAAAATTTCCAAGTTACAGGGTTCACACGTCCGTGTGGTCCAAGGGACATGCCCGTGCTGTAGGCTGTGTTCAAAAATAGGTAACTCTCTAACTTGTGCCACACAACCAGCCACACGCCCATGTGCTAGGCTGTGCGGTTAATTAAATTTTTTGAAATTAGGTGCAGGTTTCACACGGCCAAGACACACGTCTGTGTTCCAGATCGTGTAGCACACACAGCCTAGACGCACGCTCGTGTCTTTGCCTGTGTGCTCAATTCTAAACATTCTATTTCTCAGGGGACATACGGCCTAACTACACGCCCATGTACCAAGCCGTGTGTCACACACGATCTAGACACACGCCCATGTGGACAAAATAAAGCCATTTCTAGCTTTATTTCTCACCCAACATTTTACCATTATCCTGCACAAAAACTTACATCCAAATACCAACCAATCCAAGCATTAATTTTAAAAATTTTTTACATTTAATATGATATAACATAGCATCCATACATGTTTAAATTCTTACCTTTATTTAACCTAAACATTGAACATCATTTGGTCATTTATACTTAACACATAAGTGTTTATCGTGACATTATGTTTTATAAGTACCAAAACATACAATTACTAGCCATTCCAATGGCTAGATTACAAAAAACATATTTAAGCCATCTATGGACAAGTTAGCCTATACATGCCATTATACCTGTCGAAACCATTTTTAAATCGAGTTTTGGAAAATGGGAATCGACTTTAAGAAAAATGAAAACGGGAGTCGCCACCAATCTTTTTAGGTGTGATTGGATCACCTTATAAAATGTTTTGTTTTAAAACATTAATTTTGGTCTACGAAAGTCGAGAAAACGGATTCGGGAGTCGGTTACGTACGAGGAAGGGTTAGCACCCTCGTAACGCCCAAAAATTGGTACCTAATTGATTATCAAGTGTCTTTAATGTCAGAAATTTGAAAGTTTTAAGATGCAAACCTCTTTTAATTAGAATGTCTCAATTTTGAAAATTAAGGCTCACTTATTTCAAACGAGTCAAAACATCACATCCAGTAAGTTAGGATGCAATATTTTAAAACCTTCGAAACTAAGCTCGTCTTTCGAAATTTTCTATCTCGAAACAACAAAAGCCATATCCAGTAAGTTAGGACACTATGTTTTGAAATCTCGAAATAATTGTTTAAGTTTTGAAAACTTAAAATCACTTAGAAGGGTGCTTGACTATTAGAATTCAACGAGAAAAGTTGCAACCCAGTAAGTTAGGGTACTACCTTTCTCGAAGTTTCCAAACATTAAGCATTGCCTTTTATTTTTTATTTTTAAAAAACCTTGGAATATTATTTTAAATGACGTTTTAGGATGACATATTAATGCATTATGAAGCATAAATGTACAAAATATTCTAACATTTCTATACACACATAAATAATATCATTAAGACAAAACTAAATAACATGAACATATGTTTAATGAAAAAAATCATACTAGGGTAAATATAAGATAATAAACAAATAAAAACATGAGTAAACTAAAAGAAAAACATAATACATGCGAAAATTATACAACAATATATATCATAAAATAGCACATAAAAGAAATAATTAAACATAGCATATAAAAAAAATGAAACTATGCACAAATAAGATAAATGACATACACTAAAAAAATGAATAAATAGAACATTTACAAATTATAAAAATATAATACAATAGTTCAAAATACATGAAATGATAATATAATATATATACATGCATAGAAAATATATATTTGAAAATAAACTATACAAAAAGGTTAAATATTATAATATATAAAATACATAATCAAATGTATAAAAGATAGGAATAAATATACATATTTGAAAAATGAAGAAATTAAAATAAAAAAAAAGGTTGAAAAACTAAGATAGACGAAGAATAAAATAAGAACAAACCACAGAGAGTAAGAACGCAAGAGGGAGAGAAATTTGAGTGGATGCTCTCAAGAATTCTTATTGCATCCCAAAACTCAAGTGATTTTACAATGAAGGGAGAGACCTCTATTTATAGTTGAGCCTTCCCAAATCCAATGGTACAGATCAATTACATCAACGGTTAAGATTAAAGGATATCTACAAATTAAATCTCCAAGATTACAAGATCATATCTTCAAGATTGCATATCATATCTAAGATTGCAATCAAATCTAAGATTGTATCATATCTAAGATTGCATATCATATCTAAGATTGCAATCATATCTAAGATTGTATATCATTGAAGATTATATTTCCATATGAGTCAAGCTTGTAGATGGACCTTAAATCTTTTCAAGTAATGGACCATTTCGATCGGGCCAAATTATATTTGTAATTCTGGACTGAACTTAGACTTCGGTTTTTTTTGGGTTTATTATTTTTGTTTTTGGACTTATTTATGGGCCCGGGAAAAATTGAGTGTCTACAGCTGCCCCTCTTTGCTTATTCTTTGTGTAATGAGGATAGAGCAAAGACTATAAAAGGACCAATTTTGCCCGGGCTCACCGAGTCTTGAGTTCTTGATCCTTGATCTTCTTTAAATGGCCTCTTGACGACTTCATTCTGCTTCACTGCAACTCAGGAAGGCGATATCTGCTATCTTCAACTTGTTCCCTATAAACACAGGGATGCCATGTTAAAATCTTTGATCTGCTTCGCTGTAAGCACAGGAATGTCAGATCTGCTATGTCTTCGATCTGTTCCCTGTAAACACAGGGATGCCAAATCATCTTGGATCTACTTCGATGCGAAAACATCCGAAGGTTAGATCTGCTATATCTTCGATCTGCTCTCCGTTGAATATGGAGATGCCAAATCTATTTCTTCAATTTGTTCTCTAACAATACAGAGATGCCAAATCATCTTGGATCTGCTTCAGTGTAAACACCTGAAGGTCAGATCTGCTATGTCTTCGATTTGCTCCTTGTAAACACAAGAATGCCAAATCATCTTGGATCTGCTTCGATGTGAAAACATCCAAAGGTCAGATCTGCTATGTCTTCGATTTGCTTTTTGTAAACACAAGAATGCCAAATCATCTTGGATCTACTTCGATGTGAAAACATCCAAAGGTCAGATCTGCTATGTCTTCGATCTGCTCTCTGTCGAATATGGAGATGCCAAATCTATTTCTTCGATTTGTTCTCTGACAATACAGAGATGCCAAATCATCTTGGATCTGCTTCAGCGTGAACACCTAAAGATCAGATCTGCTATGACTTCGATTTGCTCCTTGTAAACACAAGAATGTGAAATCATCTTGGATCTGCTTCGATGTGAAAACATCCAAAGGTCAGATCTACTATGTCTTCGATCTGCTCTCCGTCAAATATGGAGATACCAAATCTGTTTCTTTGATTTGTTCTCTGACAATACAGAGATGCCAAATCATCTTGGATCTGCTTCAGCATGAACACCTGAAGATCAAATCTGCTATGTATCTGCTCTCCATCGAAATGGAGATGCCAGACTTCAATTTGTTCTCTGACAATACAGAGATGCCAAATCATCTTAGATTTGCTTCATCGTAAGCACGTGAAAGCCAAATCAGCTATGTCTTCAATTTGTTCCTTGTAAGCACAAGGATGACGAACCATCTTGGATCTTGCTTCAGTGTAAACATCTGAAGGCCAGATCTGCTATGTGTCTGCTCTCTGTCAAATATGGAGATGCCAAACTTCGATTTGTTCTCTGACAATACAGAGATGCCAAATCATCTTAGATTTGCTTCATCATAAGCACGTGAAAACCAAATCAGCTATGTCTTAGCCTATTACCCTACTACTTAGGGGGTTAAGGCGCATCAATCTTCATTGTCCCTTGAAGGACATAACCTGTATAATGTGTATGAGTTCATGCCTAATGATTAGGATGCTATGATCGAAGTGAATCAAATGCTCCTAATTAAACCTGTTATAATGCAAAATATTTATGAACATGACCCCTATTCCAGACGTCACCATTCATTCTTTCATCGAAGTTTATCCTTATTTCTCTCGAAATATCATTCTTACTCAGCCTGTGGGTTTGTACCATTCTTCAAATGCTATGACCCACCAAAAATGTCTGTAAGATGATCCTCTCTTAGGATCGATCGTTTGATTTGTCCAATCATCATTTTGGACTAAAGAAAGAATTTCCTCGAGTTCTTTCAAACCTCACTTACGTGAATTCTTCGAACAATTGTTCTGTTTTAGTTTCTTGTATTATCTAGAAATTTCCAGAGTAATGAGCAAAACTTCATTTATGAAAATTATTTAGTTCATCCATCATTATTTTAGTGCAACATACTTTAAGAATAATGGAAGATGAATTTAATCTTGAGAATAATTAGATTAGAACAAATTTGTCAAAAAAATACAAAGGAAATTAATCTGAAAGCCTATCTTTGAGAAGAAAGAGAATCTAAAGATAGCAAACAGGACAAAAGCTAGATGCCCTAGATATCGCCGCTTGAGCGTTTATAAGCCAGCTCCATGAAGACTTTCTTGAGTTTAACATGTGTTTAAAAGATCCAAAGTAGTTTGTTGATGCCTCGATATGTAACATACTTCACTTCTCGTTGAATCTGGTATAGCAAGGTCACTGCATGAATTTCCAAATTTGAGCTGCCCTTTCGGGTTTTCAACTCAAAACCCCTTTGGTCACAAGGCGCCCTTCGCGGGTTTTCACCTTGGCCTCTCCATTTTTCTTTTTTCTTTTTTTTCTCTTTTTTCTTTTTATTTTTTTCTCTTTTTCTTTTTTTTCCTTTTTTTTGAAATAGAAGTCCCAAAGTGTCCTTTGCGGGTTTTCACCTTGGCTTTCCTTCTCCTTCAGACAAAGTACTCCTTGACTGAGTCCGAATTCACTGGATCAGATAAATTCTTCCTATCCATTTCTTGTCAAAATCAGTGTACCTCTAGAGAAAGCCTTCTTCGCAACATATGGCCCTTCCCAATTCGGCATCCTTTTGCATGGGAATGATCTCTTTCAACATAAGGTTTCCTTTATGAAATTCTTTTGGACGAACATTCTTTGTCATAAGTTTGTGTCATCCATTCTTGATATATTTGCTTAGGATGAATACTTTCAAGTTAATTTTACTAGAGGTATTCAATTCTTGACTCCATCAAAGCTTGGAGGAAAAATCTTGATTCATAAACCCATGAGAAAGGGATTGCCCAGTGAGAGTCTGGCCGTTGTTTGTCAAACCCTACAAAAGATGGTTCAATGATTCTCAGCAGACAAAAATGAAGTTGCTGACTTTATCCTTCAACCTGGAAAGCTGAGGTACAGAGATTACTCCTAGAGCATACATCCCACCATGACTCGATGATGTTTCTGAAGCATCCCTAATCTTCATAAATTGCCCCCAACTGTGAAGCTGCCAAATGAGCGTAGCAAATAGGAGCCACAACAAATATGGCTGTGGTGCTCCTTTGATACATATAGGATAGAGAATGAACAAACTCTTGCAGATCATCAGCCGAAAACCCAGCCTGGTCTAAGAGAACATGATAGTGGGTCTGCCTCGTGATTCCAATCATTCCAGCATGGGTACCAAGGTAAAAATCATTGTTCTTTGGATGGCATACTTTGTTGTCAATGACAGTACCATGTAGCACATTGTCAGGAGATCCCTGCTGAAAAAACTTGGTATGATGGTTTTTCGTACAACAATAACCACAATCTTTAGGGTTCCACTTCTCGTCAAGGAACTTGTAAGCCTCAGTAACTTGATCAAAACTTGATTGAATTGAGACTCGCTAACCCCATCCCTAAAAATAATGATTTGATCAGGTTTCCTCTTCCCTGAACTTGTATAGTAGTCTAAGAGAGCTTCCTTCATGATACCGTCATTCACTTTGTCAGAAACTGGTTTTGAAGAAAGAATCTATCATTTTAAGCTTTAGAGACTGTGTACGGCCTGATGCCCCATAGCTGGAAATCAATGGCCACCGCTTGGAGCTAACCATCGCAGCTATTGACGGCACATCAGACTGCTCAGGAAAGCCAAACAATGCACCCATTCCAAGGATGATGGTTGGAACCTTTGAAACAACTGGAATTGAAGGTGTTTGCCCCAACGTAAGCATAGAGAGTAAGCGGTAGTTTCTTATGCCAATTTTTACTAGTCTCAGTCATCTTCTGTAATTTGTTTTTTCTTCTTTTTCCTTTCTTTTGGCAACCTTTGTTGTAATGTGGTATGGCGCATTATCTTTGAAAAGACATCAAACTTTTGGCATTGTGCAGTTATATATATAATTTTTTTTTTATTTTTTATTTTTTTGAAATGGATGACTTTTGACTTTGTAATATTGGCATATGAAGCTATCTCCCCCTCTTAATGGAGTAGTTGACGTCCACAAAGATGAGTCATTGTCAGCTTGAAACTTTTGACGAGCTCGGGCCCATAACATACATGCCCCATAAGTCTTGACTCTTTTAAATTTGACATTCATTGTACAACTGATGCGATCCCTTTCCATGGTGGACCAACAGTGCCCCAAAACCTCATGTTTATCCTGGCAATTGCAAATCCTCCTGCATGCGTCTTTGGACCACATTTTTGAATTCCCATAATAGTCTCAACAAGGTCTTGTTTTGGCTCCTCAGCTAATTCCAATTTTGCAATCTTTCCTTCCTCTAAGGCTATATTTCCTACCACCACTTCATAGGGTAAAAACCATTTCAACAAATTCAGAAACAAGTCACAATTTCTGTCACCTTCAAAATACTGAGATTCCTCTAAACACATATCGCACTCAAAAGGAACTCTGAATCTGTTGTATCGTTGCCCGTGTCATTGATATCTAGGGATGTATGATAGGCACACAAAAAAGTATACAAGGAATAAATGAATTCAAGAATGACTATTTACATGAGATGAAAATTTATAAAGAATGTCAAAGGTCAAAAGAATCAGAATGAAAGAATATTTACTAGGATAAAGTATGTTTTATTGAAAATAAAAATGTCTGAACATGGGCCTACTTCTCAAAAGAAATCTCATTACTCCTAGGCTTTAGAGCAACAAGAGTGTTCTGAATATTACTCTGTAAAATTCCTAAAGATTATAGGAAGTTCTTCTGCAGTCCAATTGTTTAAAGAACTTCCCAGTTCGTAAGGGCGAATGCCCTCAAGGTTTCTTTGTTCAGTCCCTTCCTCATGTATGACATTGATGGGATGATTTTCATTTCCAAACACCCCCTTCTCCGGGTAAGCTATCCCTCTTGACACAAAAGTCGGGGATATGTAAGGGAACGTCGTTAATTCCCATTCAACTTAGTTCCAAAGTTGAGGTACCTGAACTAGCAGATTCCTCGATTCTCACCCATTATAGGCTCATTTGAATCGAGTTCAGTTCAGGGGAATACATTTTCCTATGGCTACACAGAGATGAAAATCTCACGAAACCATAGGTACGGATGTATCCGGAAAGTGATCCACTATCCTGCACGGAGGCGAAAACCTCACGAAGGCGTAGTTTCTCACTCTCACTTAAGGGTGTGACCACAACGGTCATGCAAATGCAATGCGTATCAGAATATATAACATATGCAATAATACAAACTCATGTAATGCAAAGAGGATTGAATTTTAAAACTTTTCAAATTTTCGACATTAAGACAAAAGGTAATCAATTATACGGCTTGACTCTATTATTAGTCCCCAGCGGAGTCGCCAAGCTGTCGAGACCATTTTTAAATCGAGTTTTGGAAAATGGGAATCGACTTTAAGAAAAACAAAAACGGGAGTCGCCACCAATCTTTTTAGATGTGATTAGATCACCTTATAAAATGTTTTGTTTTAAAACATTAATTTTGGTCTACGAAAGTCGAGAAAATGGATTTGGGAGTCGGTTACGTACAAGAAAGGGTTAGCACCCTCGTAACGCCCAAAAATTGGTACCTAATTGATTATCAAGTGTCTTTAATGTCGAAAATTTGAAAGTTTTAAGATGCAAACCTCTTTTAATTAAAATGTCTCAATTTTAAAAATTAAGGCTCACTTATTTCAGACGAGTCAAAATATCACATCCAGTAAGTTAGGACGCAACATTTTAAAACCTTCGAAACTAAGCTCGTCTTTCGAAATTTTCTATCTCAAAACAACAAAACGCCATACCCAGTAAGTTAGGACACTATGTTTTGAAATCTCGAAATAATTGTTTAAGTTTTGAAAACTCAAAATCACTTAGAAGGGTGCTTGACTATTTGAATTCAACGAGAAAAGTCGCAACCCAGTAAGTTAGGGCACTACCTTTCTTTAAGTTTCCAAACATCAAGCATTGCCTTTTAATTTTTTTTAAAAAAAAACCTTGGAATATTATTTTAAATGACGTTTTAGGATGACATATTAATGCATCATGAAGCATAGATGTACAAAATATTCTAACATTTCTATACAAACATAAATAATATCATTAAGACAAAACTAAATAACGTGAACATACGTTTAATGAAAAAAATCATACTAGGGTAAATATAAGATAATAAACAAATAAAAACATGAGTAAACTAAAAGAAAAACATAATACATGCAAAAATTATACAACAATATATATCATAAAATAGCACATAAAAGAAATAATTAAACATAGCATATAAAAAAATGAAACTATGCACAAATAAGATAAATGACATACACTAAAAAAATGAATAAATAGAACATTTACAAATTATAAAAATATAATGCAATAGTTCAAAATACATGAAATGATAATATAATATATATACATGCATAGAAAATATATATTTGAACATAAACTATATAAAAAGGTTAAATATTATAATATATAAAATACATAATCAAATGTATAAAAGATAGGAATAAGTATACATATTTGAAAAATGAAGAAATTAAAATAAAAAAAGGTTGAAAAACTAAGATAGACGAAGAATAAAATAAGAACAAACCACAGAGAGTAAGAACGCAAGAGGGAGAGAAATTTGAGTGGATGCTCTCAAGAATTCTTATTGCATCCCAAAACTCAAGTGATTTTACAATGAAGGGAGAGACCTCTATTTATAGTTGAGCCTTCCCAAATCCAATGGTACAGATCAATTACATCAACAGTTAAGATTAAAGGATATCTACAAATTAAATCTCCAAGATTACAAGATCATATCTTCAAGATTTCATATCATATCTAAGATTGCAATCATATCTAAGATTGTATCATATCTAAGATTGCATATCATATCTAAGATTACAATCATATCTAAGATTGTATATCATTGAAGATTATATTTCCATATGAGTCAAGCTTGTAGATGGACTTTAAATCTTTTCAAGTAATGGGCCATTCCGATCGGGCCAAATTATATTTGTAATTCTGGACTGAACTTGGACTTCGTTTTTATTTTTTGGGTTTATTATTTTTGTTTTTGGACTTATTTCTGGGCCCGGGGAAAATTGAGTGTCGACAATACCAAAATAAGTTTGTGGATAGTGTGATGATGCTCCAACTGATCTCCAACCTTCGTGAGCTTCTAAGCACTATAAAATAAGGAAAATAAAACTAAATAAGCATTACATGCTTAGTAAGTTCGTATAAGAGAAATTAAAACTTACCAATTTATATTTATTAACATTAAGCATTCAATAACATTCTTTTTCATCAATTTGGCAAATTTACCTATACACATACACTTAATCAAACAAGGTAGTTACATAAATGTTCACATATGCATCAAGTAAGCATAGATGAGCTCCTCTGTAACGCCCCAAAACTTAGATATTTATTTACGTATGTTGTGTTGCATAAATATATGCTTACTTCAGTGGTTGGAAGTACCTGAGAAGTCTTGGGTGCAAGCCTGGGCATTTGGAAAAAAAATTGTTTTTAAGAAATAAACCTTTGCCTTTAGTTAGTAGGCTTTTAAATTAATATGAGTAAAACATGACATAAAAAGGCCTGTTAGCCTAGTGGTAAGGGGCGTGTGGAGTGTGCCTTGGGGTCTGAGGTTCGAGGCTTGGCGATGCAGAAGGAGCATTTTATTTTGCTACAAGTGCTGTGGAAGTGTCTTAGGTTGACCGAAATTAGGGTGTTTGAATAGTGTTTGAATAGTGTTTGAACGGGTGGTAGAGGAGATAATGGTGGAGTGATTTTAAGAGGATTTTGTGGGATTTGAAAGTGGAGGAGTGGTAGCCAAATAGGTACCCTGACCACTTAGGAATTTCGGTTGTGGGTAAGTTTTATTTGCTCTTCTCTTTTTTGGTTTCTAACAAGTTGTTTCGGGTTCTTGTCACTCTTTTTTTGGGTAGGCGAATTCTGCTAAGGGTTTTTACGGATACTTTTCATTTTGTTCATTTTTGATTTTGCTTCTCAGGGTCAGTGCCCTACTGACCATTTGTGCATTTCTCCCCTACCTCTTAGCAATCGCTTTTTCTTTTTCTTCTTGCCTGGTTGTTAGCCGAACTCATCCCTTCCCTCTCTCAACTTTTTAGACTTTGCTAGCCAATTCTCTTCTCCTCTTCTTCCTTTGCTCTTATAGATCAATTATTCTCATTCTCTGTCCCATTCAATCCCTTCCCTTTTCACTGTTGTGGTGGCTGAATACTGATTGGTAAGTCCCTATTTTGTCTTTGCTCTCCTGGCTTTCCTCCTCTTTTTTTGAATGTCGATTCTCATCTTTTTCTCTAGGTTATGGTGTTCTTACGGGTTTTAGTACTTCTTGTGGAGTAAAGGAGTTTTCTGGTGCTACAAAAATGATTGGAACCTTTTCTCTCGTCTCTCGATCGAAGGTAACGCTATTCGTTGATATTGTATCGAACCGAGGTATTTTGGCTTGGATTCTTTAGTAGTGGCCGAATACTTCTTTTCCTTATTTTCTTGGGTTTGCATTTTCTATAGGTTGGTATACGTTGATTCAACCCATATGTATAAGCAAACATGAGTAATAGATTCGCTTATTATGCAGATAACCATCAAGGAGTTTGTTATCAACCTTTGTTAGCGGCTTAAGCAGGCTAAAACCACACTCGTTCTATCAAGGCAAGTATCTATATGATTTTGAGATGAGTAATAGAAAGAGGGTGTTTAACCTTGTTGATTAAGGACTAACAGAGGGTCTTGATTGAATGTAGGGTTGGTGCTCGTGGGTTTCTGCGCCGTTTCGCAACAAGGTGTGTAATCACATTGCTATAATCATAACTCGGCAAAAGCCAGAATAGGTGATCGTCGACCCTACACGAGTGTGCGCTCTCTTGTCTGGTAATATAAAAGCATAAACGTGGGCGTTTGATCGTAAAGGCCACCATGAGCGATTTCATTAGTTTAGGCTGCCTTGGGCCACGTTGAGCCGAAATGGGCTGTGTGGGCCCTATGGGCTCGTGGGCCCTACACGGGTAAACCACATGGTTGTGTGGAGATTATTGGACCAGGCTATGAAACTCGCACGGCCAAGGCCATTTTTGGGCTTAGTGGGCCCCATGAGCGTGTGGGCCCACGTGGGCCGCATTACGGGGCTTGGGCCCATTTTTACTATTGGTCTGATAAGGTTGCACGCGTCACCCGAGATGACTGTGGACCTACTGTTGGGTCGGTAAGTATACCTCGACCCCAAAATTATAAATGTCTGTTATGCCCCTATGAGGTAAAATGACTATTATGCCCTTATGAGATATATGACTGTATTGAGCATGCCATTTTATATATATGTTGCATACAAGCATGATATTATGATGTGTTGCATGGGGATGGGTTATTATGATTGGAGGAAGTTTACTGTACTGGCAGCTCTACTGCAATTTTTGTTTAGTGCCGCTATCGGTGCTATTTTTGGTGTGTAGGGATGGGTGAGTTGATTTTATCCCCACATAGTGTGTAGGGCTAGACGGAGTGGTGTGTAGAGGCTGGTTGGGTAGGATTTCTGATTACATATTTGTACTGTGACCGCTACTGAATTGGGCTAAAGCCTACACCGATTCTAATACTGTAGTGGGCTATGGCCCTAACTGAAACTAAACTGTTACTGAAGCGGGCTTAGGCCCAGACTGTAAATGCCTACTGTATGACTGACTAGTATTAAGAGATTACACATTGAGTTTTCATAAACTCACCTTTCTGTTTTCTACGCAGGTAATCATTAGGCGGATTGGTGCTGCGAGGGACTCGAAGGTGGCCACACAACCGCATTTGCTTCTATTTTTAACTTTTAAATTTATAAGTAATTTAATTTGGGTATTTTTTTTTTGTAATAAGGCCTCTTTAAGTTTTTATTTTTAGGATTTATTTATTTTGATTTATATTTTTTAGTAGTAGGCCACGGATTTCCAAAGAAATAAATGCTTTTCCAAAACACCACGTTTACACAACATGTTTTAAAGCTTTCACAACAAATACTATTTTAAAGTGTAATAACAATCTAATATGATTAACGTTTTGCTAAAATAACTCGAGTTTTTATAATGAACAAGATATCCTAAAAATTTCGTTAAGATCACAAAAAGGTTTTAATACATAACCAATTTTCAACAAAATTATATTTTCGAAAAACCCTTCAATGTGACATCGTAGATTCGGCCATAACGTCTAGGTCGGGGTTGGGGTGTTACATCATCATACTATATTCTTTCAAGACATCATTCATTTCGTCTCATAATTCTCATACCATGTCAAGTATTTTATCTATTTAATCATTGAAATTTCGATGGATATTCAAACAGTACACTCAAGGTGTACAATTTAATAACCTACCAATTCATATTTAGGAGTACCCATAAGGGCACTTAATTGGAAAGCACACTCTCGATCCTCATAACATATAACATAATTACCAGTCCAGGCGAAATCTTTTTTGTAATATATGCTGAGAAGAGCTCAATTAGGATTACCAGTCCAGGCTAAATCCTTTTTGTAATATATGCTTAGAAGAGCTCAATTAGGATTACCAATCCAGGCTAAATCCTAATTGTAACATATGCTCGAGAGGAATTATATCAGGATTACGATTCAAAGCTAATCTCGGTAACAATCAATGCAGGCCTCATTTAGTAAGGGAATTTCGTTTATCCATCTAAATCCAATATTCAAATAGAATTTAACCTTTCTCAAACAATCTCAAGCATGTAATCATTTCTTATGTTATAACATTCAAATTAAGTCACATAAATATAAAACACATTCCATACAACACAACATTCAATTTATCATATTTACAAGCTCAATTAAGTTACAGGAACTTACCTCGACACTTGTTCGCCTATATAAATCTACTAATCCAAAACTTTCTCTTTTCCTCGATCTAGCTTCGAATTTGTGTTATCCAGATCTATATAATTGAATTTATTCATCAATTTATCACATTTCACACTCAAGGGCACTCAATTTAGATCCTAGGCAAAATTACCATTTTGCCCTAACTTCTCCACAAATTTTAATTTCGTCCCTAGGCTCGGAAAATGAAATTTATGCAATTTACTCCCTATTCCAAGTCTAACCAAAATTTCACTATAAAATTTTCGGCACATACATTCTATAAAATTCAAAATTTTTCTTCAACTTTCACAACTTTACATTTTAGTCCCTAAATCATGTTTTCATAAAAAATCACTTTGTAAAAGTTGTTTATCTATCAAACAACCTTTCATTTTCTACCATAAATTTCAAATTTTTAGCATATTCATCCATGAAATGTTTTCCATAATTTGATAACTTTTCAAATTGATCCCTCACATAGATAGATTAAGCTATCCTAGTTTCAAAATTATCAAATTACTAAAAATGGGACAAGAAAACTTACCCAATTAAGCCAGAAAAAATTTCTTCTCTCTCCCCTAGGGTTTCCATGTATTTTGGGACAAAGATAACATAAAATAAGATGATATTTCTTTTATCATCTTTTAATTAATTAAATTAATTTAATTTCCAATTTAGTCCTTTCCCTTTTTCTAAATTTCCACGGATGAGTCACCAAAAATATCTACATACTTTTCTTTAGTGGCCTAATTACCATATAAGGACCTCAAGTTTTGAATTCCATAGCTATTTAATCCTTCTAGCTACTAGAATTTAACTTTTGCATTTTATGCGATTTGGTCCGCCCCATAATTAAACATATAATCGGTAAAATTTTCTTATCAGAATTTTCACATGACATTTGTAACACCCCTCGCCCGTATCCAACACCGGGACAGGGTTCAAGGTGCTACCTGAATTTTACTAACACTTCCATACTAAACAGGGCCATGAAATCTCAAATAATAAAAAACTCAATCAATCACACAAAAATCGGGCCGTAAAATTTTGATTAATTTAAAAACTTTTCTTTTCACATGCAATCTGTCCCATATACGGGCTTACGACGCCTAAAACATACATCCGGTGTGGTTCAGGACCCAACCGAGAACTCATGAAAAACTTAGAAAAATCTCTTGCGTTAAGGCTTCACACGCCCGTATGTTCAGGCTGTGTGGCTAGAAATAAGCTATTTACCAAGCCTTTTGTCACTTTCACACCACATGCATAGATACATACTTATCCAATTACATACAACATGGCATAAATGAGCTCTTAAACATCTACAAACATATTATGCTCAAGTCATTTTCTTATGCAATAAATATTATAGAATTTGCCCACATCATTACCACATACTAGTCATAACTATCATTACATCACGAACCTCATGTCCATCACTAAGCATACATAATCATTTCCACAAACCATTCATGAGGCATTATTAACTATTTACCAATCACCAAATCTTGCATAAGTTACTAACTCATCAATGAATCTCATTTCAATATCTAGGCATACATACTATAAGCCATATCACAAGATATAGTATCATACATATATATGAATAAACATTTAGGCCCACAACATCATTAGCTAACATAGGCCAATTCACATGGCTACAACACTTTATCAATACAAGCGAACACCTTTGGCTAAATCATAATATCACATACTCAACATTAAAACCCTATACATGCCATAGACTCGAAACACTAGGATTTACTTACACCAATAGCGTTAACTTGAGAGCGAAGGTGATATATATCTCTCGACGGCCTCCAACCCGAGCTAACTTTGGCAACCCTAGGGAATATGGGAAATAAAAGGGGAGTAAGATTTATGCTTAGTAAGTTCATAAGAAAACAATAAGCAACTCATTAACAAGTTTTATCAATGTTTACAACATAATCACAAATTCACTACAAGTTGTCTTCCTGAGCAACAGTCACTAAATTATTTATAACTGGAGCTAAGAAACTCCAAATCAATTGCTGTTAATTTTCCTTGAAAATAGACGCATATATCTTCCATCCATAAAATTTTCAGAATTTTTGGTTTGGCCAATCAATACCAGATTTTTCTTAAAGTTTCCCTTGTTTCACTATTTGACTAATCTGACCACTCTTCACTACGAATCAAATTTCTCATTGTACAGAATTCAAAATATGTTCTCATTGATTTCATTTGAAACTAGACTCATTAAGGAGTCTAAGCATATTAATTTTATCTTATAAACAGTTTTGTACAAATTATAATAATTTTCTAAAAACAGAACAAGGGACCCCAAAGTCATTTGACTCTATCCCACGCCACTTCAAATATCTCATTATCAAAAATTCCTTTTCTTACACGGTTTCTTTTATTCAGCTTCTAACTCAACTCCCACAATTTATGGTGATTTTCCAAAATCACGTTACTGCTGCTGTCCCAAACAGATTTATTACAAATTTACTCTTTCACACATTCTTTGCATTCACATTATTTAAACATGTATATCACCAATCAATTTCATCACAATTCTATAATTTCACTTAAGCATAATCTCAATACAATACATCATGCTCAATGATTCGCATGAACTGTTCAAATTAGCAATTATAAGATGGTTCCGCATATAGCCCACCCTTATCGATAATTTACGATGGTTTTACCCTTACTCACATATATGACATAGGCATTTTCATCTATGCTTCTCATTTCACATTCATGATTCAATTC
Source organism: Gossypium longicalyx (assembly GCA_025698465.1). Taxonomy (NCBI): domain Eukaryota; kingdom Viridiplantae; phylum Streptophyta; class Magnoliopsida; order Malvales; family Malvaceae; genus Gossypium; species Gossypium longicalyx. Next base: position 83,455,524 of record CM046997.1, read on the forward strand.
CAATCGATCTAACATGCATAAGTATATATCACATACCTGGCCAACTTAATGTATTGAACGAATTCAATTGCCGATTTCACACAAGGTCTCATAGTCTTAGACTTTTATCAAATCACCGGCATTTAGCCTGCTAGGTTTTAAACCCGAATTCATCACCGGCACGAAGCCTGCTGAACTCATTCACCGGCATTTTGCCTGCTAGGCTTGAAGCCCGATATCATTTCACCAGTATTATAGCCTGCTAGGCCCGAAGCCCGATAATATTATTCACCATCTTAAAGCTTGCTAGGCTCAAAGCCCGAATATCACCATTATAAAGTCGTCTCATAAACAATTCATATAATATACCATGTATACCTGTTCACTTTGCTCTATTTAATTATTCAATCACAATATATAATTGCCCTTTGAATCATTTGATATTTTGCACACTAAGTGTAATTCTCAATATCTCGTACATTAAGTGCCATTCTCAATATTTCGTACACTGAGTACCATATTTGATTGCCCCACACACTAAGTGCCACATTTTGTCGATATATCGTCAGACATTAAAATATTCACGTATATACAATTTATGCGATATTAAAGCATTAGAAACATAAATTTAACAATGCTTATTGCATACGAACTTACCTCATTCGCGGTAACGACAAATTAGATCGACGAATCCGATACTTCATTTTTCCCTTGATATAGACTCGTACGAGGCTTAACTTGATCTAATCAATCAAATTAAACTATTACAATTCATATTCTATTCATTTTAACTCAATTTCATATTTTATGTTTTATTTTTATTTAATACATTTTAATATTCCATTTACCTTTTTGTCCTTTATAATAATACATAATTTCATATATGCCAAACCACCAATCTCCACTATCATAAAGTAATGGTTTAATTGATAAATAGGGACTTCTACTTTGGTAAAACATGGAAAATAAACACTTAAACAATTAGAATGCAACTTTTGCATTTTACGCGATTTAGTCCTTTTTTGCTTAATTAACTATTGAAATGATAAAATTTTTCAACGAAACTTTAATACCATCTTTTTGCCACTCCGTAAATATTTATAAAAATATTTACGACTCGATTTATAGAAATGAGGTCCCGATACCTCATTTCCTAAACCCACTTGACCTTAAGGTCATACCACTTGAACTTAATAAATCACTTATAAAACAAATATCACAATATCAAAAATATTTTTTTTAAAATCACAATTAACTCGTAAATATTAAATATAATATTTACAAACCTACTCGTCAGATTTGGTGGCCCCGAAACCACTGTTCCGGTTAATCCTAAAAACTGGCTGTTACAACTCTCCCCCCTTAGGGATTTTCGTCCCCGAAAATCTTACCAGAGAATAAATTAGTGACTTACTTTCAAAAGTCTTAACAATGTCTCACATAGCCTTAGATTTCTCAACTTTTCAATCTCATGAGCTAAGATTAGGATCTGCTCTTTGCTATACATCATAACAAGCTGAGTTTCTACTTCTGTAAGAGATACTATAGATAAAGGATCTTATCTGTATCATCACATCATATATATAAGAAACACATTACGGTTCTTCTCAAGTTCTGATAATAATCTCATTCAATCCGATGAATTGCGAACTCAACTTCTCTTTATAGCTAAATCAAGAAATTCTATTCCCACTATAATATTTTCTCAAATACTCAATTTTCTAATTGAAAATTCAATGTTTTTAGGCATCAAGCCCACATATATTTTCTTCCAATCTGAAATTCTTTTAGACAGTCACGAATTACTTTCATTTCTCCTTTCCAATCACATCGACCCCGAAATTCTTTTTATCGTAATTCGATTCAATATAACGAAGTTCAATAATTGCAACCATACCGCTCATACAATGCTATCTTAATATTCATCTCATAACCATTATTATTATATGGAAACTTAACCAACAATAAATGTCTTTCTCGGTTGCTTTCAAGTTCTAGAACACAGTGTGACAAAGTAACTCCATACCCAAAGCTCGCAGTAGTTTATTTTAGTAACACGATATAATCCTTGTGTCTCCATTTGAACAATGAAAACTGGCACTCTTTTAGTACTCCCCGTACGGACAAATAATTACCACTGTGCTAGATGTCACAATTGTTGTAAAATCTCTGGATTTCTCAATACACGAACTCTATCTCGACACAATGAATGATTGTTGGTTCCAATCTGAAATTCTAAATCAGAAATCAATTTACGTTGTACCCTTTTTAACTTGTAATTCACTGACAGACCTCTTAGCCTCACAAATTTACTGATTAAACATCAATTTAGTTTCTAGCTCAGCCAATAACTACTCATTATTTGATAAGATTAATCACATGATTGTCGGCCGTAAAACACATAAAGATTCTCGCTCAGAACCCCAAAGACTATAATCATTTGCCCAGATTGATAATCAATCGCTGACTCATAATCTTTCAATAGTTTAAACCATCTTTAATTCTTGTGTCGAATAACTCTTTACCTAAGAACTGACGCTTCAATTAACAATTTCTTCAACTGTTTACCACTTTATTGATAAATATCACATCATTCAAACTTCCCAATCGTGATCTATAAGAACATTTCTCAATAAAATCGTTCTGATGGATATAATTTTGTATCATATCTTCTAGAATATGAATCCTGCATTCAGAATATTCATCTATTTATCTGTGAACATTCAAACTTCATTTCCACCCTGTGGATAGATTCAGATACAAGTAACTCGATTAATCCTTCAAGCAATTAATCTAATCAAACTAGACAACTGAATCGATCTCGACTGTCAAGTAATAACTTTTCAATTATTAATCAACGAAGCTTTGAACCATACTGAAGCCACAACCATCAGATAAATTAAAATCATAGTGCCATAATAAGGCTGACATCTCAACCGTATAGATATATAATGTCCCAATTATCAATAATGCATTTTCAACATAAGATAAATTGAAATATAATTACAGTCATTCAATAGATATTTTTCACAGATAACCATATAGAATCATATGAAAGCAGAAATAGTGTAATTCTCAAATATATCACTATACTGATCTTTTTAAGAAAGCACCCATATCAGAGGACAGATATCTCAATGATATCTCAAAGGAAATCTAGAAGTAAAGCATCACTCATATGCACCGGAATCAACAGTAACAGAAACAATATAATCTTCATGTATACTAAGCAGATCAACAACCAGTAGGAGCAGAATACCAGCATCACACAGATTTAATCGTCGATATTTTCTTTCAATAAAATGAAATAGAATACCAGAGAAAGATATAATAATGTTGATTCTAACTCGAACAGCCCAACAATGCTTTCATATATCAATATATATAGATAACGTTCTCATATGATAAGAATTTCATCTGAAAATATACAGCTTCATATATAGATAACATGCCATAGACTCGAAACACTAGGATTTACTTACACCAATAGCGTTAACTTGACAGTGTGATAATATCTCTGACGGCCTCCAACCCGAGCTAACCTGGCAACCCTAGGGAATATGGGAAATAAAAGGGGAGTAAGATTTATGCTTAGTAAGTTCATAAGAAAACAATAAGCAACTCATTAACAAGTTTTATCAATGTTTACAACATAATTACAAATTCACTACAAGTTGTCTTCCTGAGCAACAGTCACTAAATTATTTATAACTGGAGCTAAGAAACTCCAAATCAATTGCCATTAATTTTCCCTGAAAATAGACGCATATATCTTCTATCCATAAAATTTTCAGAATTTTTGGTTTGGCCAATCAATACTAGATTTTTCTTAAAGTTTCCCCTGTTTCACTGTTTGATTAATCTGACCACTCTTCACTACAAATCAAATTTCTCATTGTACAGAATTTAAAATATGTTTTCATTGATTTCATTTGAAATTAGACTCATTAAGGAGTCTAAGCATATAAATTTTACCATATAAAATGTTTTGTACAAATTATAATGATTTTCTAAAAACAGAACAAGGGACCCCAAAGTCATTTGACTCTATCCCACGCCACTTCAAATATCTCATTATAAAAAATTATTTTTCTTACACGGTTTCTTTTATAAGAAACTAGACTTATTAAGATTTAATTACATAATTTATTCAGCTTCTAACTCAACTCCCACAATTTATGGTGATTTTCCAAAATCACGTTACTGCTGCTGTCCCAAATAGATTTATTACAAATTCACTCTTTCACACATTCTTTGCATTCACATTATTTAAACATGTATATCACCAATCAATTTCATCACAATTCTATAATTTCACTTAAGCATAATCTCAATACAATACATCATGCTCAATGATTCGCACAAAACCGTTCAAATTAGCAATTATAAGATGGTTCCGCACATAGCCCACCCTTATCGATAATTTACGATGGTTTTACCCTTACTCACATATATGACATAGGCATTTTCATCTATGCTTCTCATTTCACATTCATGATTCAATTCCAATCGATCTAACATGCATAAGTATATATCACATACCTGGCCAACTTAATGTACTGAACGAATCCAATTGCCGATTTAACACAAGGTCTCATCGTCTTAGACTTTTATCAAATCACCGGCATTTAGCCTGCTAGGTTTTAAACCCGAATTCATCACCGGCACGAAGCCTGCTAGACTTTAAGTCTAAACTCATTCACCGGCATTTTGCCTGCTAGGCTTGAAGCCCGATATCATTTCACCGGCATTATAGCCTGCGAAGCCCGAAGCCCGATAATATTATTCACCAGCTTAAAGCTTGCTAGGCTCAAAGCCCGAATATCACCATTATAAAGTCGTCTCATAAACAATTCATATAATATACCATGTATACCTGTTCACTTTGCTTTATTTAATCATTCAATCACAATATATAATTTCTCTTTGAATCGTTTGATATTTTGCACATTAAGTGTCATTCTCAATATCTCGCACACTAAGTGCCACATTTTGTCGATATATCGTCAGACATTAAAATATTCACGTATATACAATTTATGTGATATTAAAGCATTAGAAACATAAATTTAACAATGCTTATTGCATACAAACTTACCTCATTCGTGGTAATGATAAATTAGATCGATGAATCTGATACTTCATTTTTCCCTCGATATAGACTCGTACGAGGCTTAACTTGATCTAATCAATCAAATTCAACTATTACAATTCATATTCTATTCATTTTAACTCAATTTCATATTTTGGTAAAATTACTGTTTTGCCCCTAAAGTTTCACTTTTATTCAATTTAGTCCCTGAGCTCAAAAAAATGCAAATTAACCATTTTTAACCATAATTAAGCTTAACCAAATATTCATGGTATTAAAACAGCCCATAAATTATTTTATGGCAAAGTTACATTTTTGCCCCTGATATTTCAACTTCTTTACAATTTAGTCCCTAAGCTCGAAAAATTAAATTCATTCAATTTTGGCCAAACCCATGCCTAGCCAAATTTACTACAACTTCATAACAGCCCATATTTTCATTTATTCACACTTTCAACCATATAATTTCAATAATTCACAATTTAATTCAAAATTGACATTTTTACCAAAATTCACTTTACAAAACATGTATATCCAACAACAATAATTTATTTTCCATCATCAACTATCAAAATACTCATGCATTCAACAATGGCAACATTCAAATACTTTAACATTTTGAAATCAGAGATACCGGGCTAGCTAGAATACTGAAGTAACGATCTCAAAAATATAAAAATTATCAAAAACCGAACACAAAACATACCTAAATCACTTCATGCAAGTGCCGAAAATAAGGAAGCTTCAATGGCTTTCTTTTTCTCCTCCATATTCGGCCAAGAAATAAATTTTGCATGGCCATTTTATGTTTTATTTTTATTTAATACATTTTAATATTCCATTTACCTTTTTGTAATGAATAAGATATCCTAAAAATTTCGTTAAGATCACAAAAAGGTTTTAATACATAACGGATTTTCAACAAAATTATATTTTCGAAAAACCCTTCAATGTGACATCGTAGATTCAGCCATAACATCTAGGTCGAGGTTGGGGTGTTACATCATCATACTATACTCTCTCAAGACATCATTCATTTCGTCTTATAATTCTCATATCATGTCAAGTATTTTATCTGTTTAATCATTGAAATTTCGATGGATATTCAAACAGTACACTCAAGGTGTACAATTTAATAACCTACCAATTCATATTTAGGAGTACCCATAAGGGCACTTAATTGGAAAGCACACTCTCGATCCTCATAACATATAACATAATTACCAGTCCAGGCGAAATCCTTTTTGTAATATATGCTGAGAAGAGCTCAATTAGGATTACCAGTCCAGGCTAAATCCTTTTTGTAATATATGCTTAGAAGAGCTCAATTAGGATTACCAATCCAGGCTAAATCCTAATTGTAACAGATGCTCGAGAGGAATTATATCAGGATTACCAGTCCAGGCTAAATCCCATCAGCAACAATGCATGACCTCATTTAGTAAGGGAATTTCATTTATCCATCTAAATCCAATATTCAAATAGAATTTAACCTTTCTCAAACAATCTCAAGCATGTAATCATTTCTTATGTTATAACATTCAAATTAAGTCACATAAATATAAAACACATTCCATACAACACAACATTCAATTTATCATATTTATAAGCTCAATTAAGTTACAGGAACTTACCTCGACACTTGTTTGCCTATATAAATCTATTAATCCAAAACTTTCTCTTTTCCTTGATCTAGCTTCGAATTTGTGTTATCCAGATCTATATAATTGAATTTATTCATCAATTTATCACATTTCACACTCAAGGGCACTCAATTTAGATCCTAGGCAAAATTACCATTTTGCCCTAACTTCTCTATAAATTTTAATTTCGTCCCTAGGCTCAGAAAATGAAATTTATGCAATTTACTCCCTATTCCAAGTCTAACCAAAATTTCACTATAAAAGTTTCGGCACATACATTCTATAAAATTCAAAATTTTTCTTCAATTTTCACAACTTTACATTTTAATCCCTAAATCATGTTTTCATAAAAAATCACTTTGTAAAAGTTGTTTATCTATCAAACAACCTTTCATTTTCTACCATAAATTTCAAATTTTAGCATATTCATCCATGAAATGTTTTCCATAATTTGATAACTTTTCAAATTGATCCCTCACATAGATAGATTAAGCTATCCCAGTTTCAAATTTATCAAATTACTAAAAACAAGACAAGAAAACTTACCCAATTAAGCCAAGAAAGTTTCTTCTCTCTCTCCTAGGGTTTCCATGTATTTTGGGATAAAGATAACATAAAATAAGATGATATTTCTTTTATCATCTTTTAATTAATTAAATTAATTTAATTTCCAATTTAGTCCTTTCCTTTTTTCTAAATTTCCACAGATGAGTCATCAAAAATATCTACATACTTTTCCTTAGTGGTCTAATTACCATATAAGGACGTCAAGTTTTCAATTCCATAGCTATTTAATCCTTCTAGCTACTAGAATTTAACTTTTGCATTTTATGCGATTTGGTCCGCCCCGTAATTAAACATATAATCGGTAAAATTTTCTTATCAGAATTTTCACATGACATTTGTAACACCCCTCGCCTGTATCCAACACCGGGATGGGTTCACGGTGCTACCTGACTTTTACTAACACTTCTATACTAAACAGGGCCATGAAATCTCAAATAATTAAAAACTCAATCAATCACACAAAAATCGGGCCGTAAAATTTTGATTAATTTAAAAACTTTTCTTTTAACATGCAATCTGTCCCATATACGGGCTTACGACGCCTAAAACATACATCCGGTGTGGTTCAGGACCCAACCGAGAACTCATGAAAAACATAGAAAAATCTCTTGCGTTAAGGCTTCACACGCCCGTATGTTCAGGCTGTGTGGCTAGAAATAGGCTATTTACCAAGCCTTTTGTCACTCTCACACCACATGCATAGATACATACTTATCCAATTACATACAACATGGCATAAATGAGCTCTTAAACATCTACAAACATATTATGCTCAAGTCATTTTCTTATGCAATAAATATTATAGAATTTGCCCACATCATTACCACATACTAGTCATAACTATCATTACATCACGAACCTCATGTCCATCACTAAGCATACATAATCATTTCCACAAACCATTCATGAGGCATTATTAACTATTTACCAATCACCAAATCTTGCATAAGTTACTAACTCATCAATGAATCTCATTTCAATCTCTAGGCATACATACTATAAGCCACATCACAAGATATAGTATCATACATATATATGAATAAACATTTAGGCCCACAACATCATTAGCTAACATAGGCCAATTCACATGGCTACAACACTTTATCAATACAAGCCAACACCTTTGGCTCAATCATAATATCACATACTTAACATTAAAACCCTATACATGCCATAGACTCGAAACACTAGGATTTACTTACACCAATAGCGTTAACTTGACAGTGTGATAATATCTCTGACGGCCTCCAACCCGAGCTAACCTGGCAACCCTAGGGAATATGGGAAAGAAAAGGGGAGTAAGATTTATGCTTAGTAAGTTCATAAGAAAATAATAAGCAACTCATTAACAAGTTTTATCAATGTTTACAACATAATCACAAATTCACTACAAGTTGTCTTCCTGAGAAATAGTCACTAAATTATTTATAACTAGAGCTAAGACACTCAAAATCAATTTCTGTTAATTTTCCATGAAGATAGACTCATATATCTTCCATCCATAAAATTTTCAGAATTTTTGGTTTGGCCAATCAATACCAGATTTTTCTTAAAGTTTCCCCTATTTCACTATTTGACTAATCTGACCACTCTTCACTACGAATCAAATTTATCATTTTACAGAATTCAAAATATGTTCTCATTGATTTAATTTGAAACTAGACTCATTAAGGAGTCTAATCATATAAATTTTATCTTATCAACAGTTTTGTACAAATTATAATGATTTTTTAAAAACAGAACAAGGGACCCAAAATCATTTGAGTCTATCCCACGCCACTTCAAATGTCTCATTATCAGAAATTCTTTTGCTTACACGGGTTCTTTTATAAGAAACTAGACTCATTAAGCCTTAATTACATAATTTATTTAGCTTCTAACTCAACTCCCACAATTTATGGTGATTTTCCAAAATCACGTTACTGCTGCTGTCCCAAACAGATTTATTTCAAATTTACTCTTTCACAGATTCTTTGCATTCACATTATTTAAACATGTATATCACCAATCAATTTCATCACAATTCTATAATTTCACTTAAGCATAATCTCAATACAATACATCATGCTCAATGATTCGCACACAACCGTTCAAATTAGCAATTATAAGATGGTTCCTTTATAGCCCACCCTTATCGATAATTTACGATGGTTTTACCCTCACTCACATATATGACATAGGCATTTTCATCTATGCTTCTCATTTCACATTCATGATTCAATTCCAATCGATCTGACATGCATAAGTATATATCACATACCTGGACAACTTAATGTATTGAACAAATTCAATTGCTGATTTAACACAAGGTCTCATAATCTTAGACTTTTATCAAATCACCGGCATTTAGCCTGCTAGGTTTTAAACCCGAATTCATCACCGGCACGAAGCCTGCTAGACTTTAAGTCTGAACTCATTCACCAGCATTTCGCCTGCTAGGCTTGAAGCCCGATATCATTTCACCAGCATTATAGCCTGCTAGGCCCGAAGCCTGATAATATTATTCACCAGCTTAAAGCTTGCTAGGCTCAAAGCCCGAATATCACCATTATAAAGTCGTCTCATAAACAATTCATATAATATACCATGTATACCTGTTCACTTTGCTCTATTTAATCATTCAATCACAATATATAATTGCCCTTTGAATCATTTGATATTTTGCACACTAAGTGTCATTCTCAATATCTCGCACACTAAGTGCCATTCTCAATATTTCGTACACTGAGTACCATATTTGATTGCCCTGTACACTAAGTGTCACATTTTGTCGATATATCGTCAGACATTAAAATATTCACGTATATACAATTTATGCGATATTAAAGCATTAGAAACATAAATTTAACAATGCTTATTGCATACGAACTTACCTCATTCGCGGTAACGACAAATTAGATCGACGAATCCGATACTTCATTTTTCCCTCGATATAGACTCGTACGAGGCTTAACTTGATCTAATCAATCAAATTCAACTATTACAATTCATATTCTATTCATTTTAACTCAATTTCATATTTTATGTTTTATGTTTATTTAATACATTTTAATATTCCATTTACCTTTTTGTCCTTTATAATAATACATAATTTCATATATGCCAAACCACCAATCTCCACTATCATAAAGTAATGGTTTAATTGATAAATAGGGACTTCTACTTTAGTAAAACATGGAAAATAAACACTTAAACAATTAGAATGCAACTTTTGCATTTTACGCGATTTAGTCCTTTTTGCTTAATTAACTATCGAAATGATAAAATTTTTCAACGAAACTTTAATACCATCTTTTTGCCACTCCGTAAATATTTATAAAAATATTTATGATTCGGTTTATAGAAATGAGGTCCCGATACCTCATTTCCTAAACCCACTTGACCTTAAGGTCATACTAGTTGAACTTAATAAATCACTTATAAAACAAATATCACAATATGAAAAATATTTTTTTAAAAATCACAATTAACTCGTAAATATTAAATATAATATTTACAAACCTACTCGTCAGATTTGGTGGCCCCGAAACCACTGTTCCGGTTAATCCTAAAAACGGGCTGTTACAACATTTCTAACATAATACGAACCATGTAATAAAATTATAATAAATTTTATTTTCGGCTCGAATTGGTGGTCCCGAAACCGCTGTTCCGATTTCACTGAAATTGGGCTGTTAGAGGACGAAATTGTGAGAAATATAAAAGTTTAGGGAAATATGTAATTAATAAAACTTAAGGGTCCTATGCATAAAATGAGTTGAAGTATTTATTTGAATTTGATATATTGAATTTAATTATTATATAGATCAAGCATTTAATCGTACGAAGGTTAACTGGGGAAAAGAGAAAATTTCTAATTAGTCACTACGAGTCAACCGGAAGCATAATCTAGGTAAGGTCCTAGCATTATTGAATAAAGTTATATGTTTATGAATTATGGTGATTTCTAATTGTTTCGATTAATATTTATTAATAAAATTTAATTATGAATTGTTATAATTGAGTGTATAGTAAAAGTATTGCACGGTTTGTTACATGGTTGGCCACACGGCCTTGTCCCTGAGCCACATGGCCTGGGCTTTGTCATATGGCCTGGCCACACAACCGTTTAGCCCTTGTTTTCAAAATTTTTCATATTTTATTTTTTAATTCAAATTGATTCTTGATTGATTCCAAAGTCATTTATAGGTCTCATATACTCAATGTAAGACATGTAAATGTTTGTATGATAAGAATATTGTTTGATTTGAATTATTAATTTGTAATTAATAAGTGTATGTTTAAATGGTGTTATTTGTATTCGATATGCAACTTAATGCTCCGTAACCCGAATCTAGCAACGAAGATGGGTTAGGGGTGTTACATGATAAGTATGCTATAAAATGTCTATAAATTTATCTAACAACCTTGATCGGAGAAAGGTATTTTCTATGATCAATGCAAAACGAAAGACCAAATTTTGAGAGTGGGATAAATAGAGCACGGTGGAATGGTATGATAGATGTTCGACAAATTTTGACAGACAACCAAAGGACAAAACATCCAAAGATATATTAACAGAGCTGACAAATGAATTTTACAACAACATCTGATCCTCCTTACATCATGTTAACTTTTGTAAATTATTGTATTATAATAGGCTTACATAGTACTACAAGTAGCTTAGGATTTCATTTTATTTAAACTATTCAGGAGTAGGTTATGTATGTAGCGAGCACTTTGGAATTCAAGAAAGAGGGCCAAACAAGGCTGGTGTCGCAACATGTCACCTCTGTGTCTCAACACTGAGGCCAAATCAAAAAGATTTTAAAAATCCAGTCGATTTTGCATCACAAGTAACCCTCTATCGCAACATTGAAGACAATAGCCCCCAAATCCCAAAATTTCAATGTGTGCCATGACATTGAACCCTGATGTCGCGACATCAACAACCTGGAAAGGGTGTCACAATATAGAACCCTTGTGTCGTGACATCGTTGTAATTTTTTACAGGGTTGACCCGACCCGTTATGTAAACCCGACGACCAAACCTTAATTTTACCTGATTTTCTAACCTTAAAACACCAGTTTTAGTCAAACAACAACACTCTAACTCTATTTCTAAATAATCTTTAACTCTACACCTTCTCAAAAACCTCTAAAATCCCTTTTAAATGAAAAAAAAACCTAATCCCTATCTTATATTCTTTTCTCATTATTGTTGCTGTAATTTCTATTTCTTGTCCTTTTTTTTCTTTTGTAGGTATAAGCTCCACATCATCAACAAATTTACAACAAATTGTAACACCCCTTATCCATATTCGACACCGAAATAGGGTACGAGGCATTACCTGTCTTATACACAAGCAATCATGCAGAACTGAGACATAAATTTCCACCCAAATTAAAAATTTTCATATACATTCATATCATCCCTATTACGAGCCTACGAGGCCCAAAACGTACATTGGGAATGGTTTGGGGCTAAACCAAGAACTTTCAAAATTTTTACAACACTTAGGAAATTTTCATGCTTTGGAGGGTCACACGCCAATATGGGTAGGCCATGTGGTCACACACACCCGTGTGGCTTGGGACACGCCTGTGTCCTTAGCCCGTGTAACTCTCTATTTATGATGTCATGTGCTAAATGAGGTCACACGGCCAAGGCACACACCCGAGTGCTTAGACTATGTGGACGATTGAATTCCATAATTTTTCACAAAATAGGTGCAGACTTCACACAGCTAGGGCACACGCCCATGTCCTAAGGCCGTGTCCCTCACACGGTCGAGACACACGGCTGTGTCTTGTATCCGTGTACACAATACTGAGAATTCTATTACTAAAATTAAGGTGCATGGGACACACGGCCGGATCACATGCCTATGGGGTAGACCATGTGTCACACACAGCCTAGTCACATGCCTGTGTGTCTATCTGTGTGGACAATTTTGAGGCTATTTTCCAAGCCATTTTCCACCCTTATATACCCAAACACATACATAACTTCAAAGGCACTTAATACAGTATAATTGAGTACTTAGACACATTCAAACAAGTCATGATCATGACAATATCATATCAACTAATACATACACAAGACACCACACTTTGTGAAGCCCAAGCCTATAAATTCTCATGCATTAAGAATTATAAGTTTACTTCCATTTGACACATTGGGACCTTAGTTATCATCATACCATCACATCTCAATTAAATCAACAAGCATTCATAACCAATAACATAATCCATCATATACACAATTACGTACCACATCTCAAGGGCATAGGCACATGCATGCATGTATCAATAGGCTTATAACCCAATAATCAATATAAGACATATCTCATGGCCATATATAAAATAAATCATCAAATCATTATAAGCCAACACACTTGGCAAAATTAATATGACACGTAAACAAAAAGACAAGTCCCCTATACATGACATACTTAAAATGTGAAATCATGAATACCAAAAGGATTAATTTGATAGTGTGAATCGAGCTCTGACGTCCTTCGATTCCCACGCTAGCTTGGCGATAGTATAAGAAAATGGAAAGGAAGGGGAGTAAGCATAAAGCTAAGTAAGTTCACATGCAATAATAAACAATATTAAGCAACATTTAGCATGAATATTACACAATTTAACTTAACATAAATCACATATTTATCATCATAGTTTCATAAGCATAACTTAATCATTCTTAATCTTACCAAAAGTTCATCACTTAACAAGCTCATTCTTATGAGTTTTTCGTACATACCTGTACCAACTTGTGACTTAACATACGGTTTCTCATTTTTGACATACCTGTTGAACACTTGGAATACTAAACGGATACACGGAAGGTCTTTGAACACAAGTGCCGCATATGTAGAAAAAGCTACCTCATATATTATATCACATCAAGGCTCACTCTCGAGCTAATCACAGGTCTGCTCACACAAGCTGACGGTGAAGACATAGCTACACGGGCTACTCACACAAGTTGTCAGGTATCCGAAACACATGCCGGACTACCTAGGCACCAGTAGGACATACATGACTAGCACTCAGATCACATAATCATATATATCACATGGGGTCCTTGTAACACCCCTCACCCGTATTCGACACCAGAATAGGGTTTGAGATGCTACCAGACTTAACTCAAGCACTTTCATACTAACCCGGTAATGAAATTTCGTTCAAATTTAAAATATTTTTATTTTATAGGCAATCTGTCCATTGGTTGGGCTTACGGGGCCCAAAACATACATTCGGGGTGGTTTGGGACCAAATCGAGGGCTCAAGAAAAACTTAGAAAATTTCATGCTTTAAGGCTCCACACGCCCGTGTGGGTATAGGGCACACGCCCGTGTGCTAGGGACACGCCCGTGTCCCATACCCGTGTGGCCAATTTAATTCCAAAATTTTTCATAAAACAAGTGCAGACTTCACACGGCTTGGACACACGTCAGTGTCCTTTCACACGGCCACGACACGTCCGTGGCGCAGCCCATGTGCAAAAACCTGGGTATTCTATTTCTTACATCAGCGTTACACGACCATGGCACACGCCCGTGTACTAGGCCGTGCTCTTCCACACGGCTGAGACACATGGCCATGTCTCTACCCATGTGATAAATAGCATGCATTCTGACTTGAAATTTCTAGGTGCAGGGGACACACGGCCTTCTCACACGCCAATGAGGCTGTTCGTTTGTCACACACGGCCTAGACACACACCCGTGTGTCTACCCGTGTGGACAATATGAGGCTATTTACCAAGCCTCAGTGTCACCCTATCATGCCTATTTTCATGCCAACACCAACCAATACCAAATCAAGCATGATAGACATTCATTTAACCATGAGGATGCATCTATTATAGACTCAAGATGAATGTTACCCTCATTCAGGGCTTAATGTAAAAATGTGGAAAGTAATTTCAAGCCAACACATTTGGCCAATTCACAAATACGTAAAAATAATAAGGTCTAGCCCTATACATGCCATAATAAAAAATATAAATCCAACTATACCGAGTATTTCTGCTGATAGTGTGATTGAATCTCTGACTTCAAGAGATCATTGAGCTAATTAAGCGGCACTGAAAGAAAAAGGAAAAGAAAGAGAGTAAGCATAAAGCTTAGTAAGTTGTATAGAAACAAATAGACAACAACAATTTCACCATCAGTCATCATGCTCATAGCTCAAAGGTAAGCATAAACTTGACTTACTCATTACCGTCTACTCAAGAAAAATTTTCTAATTTGAGCTCATTACTCATGCATACCAAATAGGTACTTGTACCACTCACAACATTATTATACTTTCTTTATTAAATCACTTTCATAAACTTTAAAGTTAAACCTTTCGGAATACTATCGGATAGTCTATAAGCCTCAAACATGGGGTAAGTTGCCGATGCCATATCCCAGACATGGTCTTACACAAGCTATCATCATCGAGGTAAATGCCATGTCCCAAACATGGTCTTATACTAGCTCTCGTATATATGTGATGATGCATGTCCCAAACATGTCTTACACTAGCACAACTCTTAGCCGATGCATGTCCCAGACACGTCTTACATTGGCTATCATCATCAAGGCCGATGCATGTCCCAGACATGTCTTACACTAGCACTCATCTCTACACCGATGTCATGTCCTAGACATAGTCTTATACTGGTTCTCGTAATGTGGTGATGTAGGTCCCAGACATGTCTTACACTAGCACACAAGTAACCCGAATGTTAAGTTACGGATATCCAATTTGTTTCCTAGGGTTCCAATAGGATCTTTTTACTATCTCAATTATTTCTATGCATTCTCAATTCAGAATCTAGCAATTCATGCTATATCAATTCAATCACAATTCAAATACATTTATTAACAATGTAGTTATATTATTTATATACAACTTACCTCGGTTTACAAAATGTACTCGACAAGTCGATTTAGTCGATTTGCTTGGCTTTCCCCCGGTCTACGTTCGGATTCGGTAAATTTTGATCTATGATAGCAAAATGCACTCATTTAGTCATTAAGCACAAGTAGGAAATCTAAAATTCACATTTTTGGGTAAAATGACCATTTTGCCCCTAGACATTGGCAAAATGACCATTTTGCCCCTATGATCAAAATACAATTTTTATCGAATTTATTTATATCTCAAGCTTATCCAAACTCTTTTTACTCTTATAGTAACCTCAAAATCTCACTATTTCTCACACTTAACACTTATCTTGCAACTTTTGCAAAATAGCCCTTTTTGGTGTTTTCATGCTAACACCTTTCACAAAAGTTGTTTATAACATAGCTAAGACTCATGCTGTTCCATAAAAACTCAAAAAACACAACAATTTCATTCATGGAAAAACCCTAAACTCTTAACCATTTTTCAAAATAGACCCCTCATTTGGAAGCTCATGCTCCAAGGGTCCCAAAAATGGAAAAATTATTAACTAGAGACATGGAAATCACTTACTTGTTGAGGTAATAAGTTGCTGAAACTTCAAAACTTCAAAAACCCCTCTTTTTCTAATATTTTTAGTGGGTAAAAGACATTGAGAAGAAAGAAATTGATAGTTAAGCTCATAGGTATTATTTTATCATAAGATTATTTCTTCAAGTCACCTAACATTGACTTTTTGACTAAATTTGCTTCTAATGGCCAACCACCTTGTTTCTAGGGGTCAAATTGCTCTTTAAAAGCCCCTAATTTGAGTTCCTTAGCTATTTAACACATCTTGGTACTAAAACACAACTTTTATCTTTTATGCAATTTAGTCCTTTTTCGCAATTGAGCTCTCAAACGTCAAAATTAACTTACCAAAATTTTCAAGCACTAATAAAATCTTAATATAACCTCATAATACTAATAAAAATAATTTTTCCAACGTCAAATTCATGGTCCCGAGACCACTGTTCTGACTACGCCCTAAATCGGGCTGTGACATTTCTCCCCCTTTAGGGATTTTCGCCCTCGAAAATCTTACCGGTGAATAAGTTCAGATACTGCTCTCTTAGAGATTCCTTGGGTTCCCATGTGGCTTCCTTGACCCCATGTCTATGCCACAACACCTTCACTAGAGGTATATTATTATTTCTTAACTATTTGACCTCTTGAGCTAAGATCTTGACCGGCTCCTCACCATAAGTCATATCCGGAAGAATCTCAACTTCAGTTGGCGCAATTACATGTGAAGGGTCTGATCTATACTGGCGTAACATGGATACATGAAACACATTTTGGATATTTTCTAACTTCGATGGAAAATTCAATCGGTAGGCAACAGGCCCTACTTTCTAGGTAATCTCATAAGGTCCTATGAAACGAGGACTCAACTTGCCCTTTTTACCAAACCTAAGGACTTTTCTTCATTGAGAAACTTTCAAAAATACTTTATCACTGACTTCAAACTTAATTTCCTTCCATCTCAAATCCACGTAGGAATTTTCTCTATCCGAGGCAGCTCTCAGGCAGTCACGAATCACTTTGACTTTCTCCTCAGCCTCTTTGACCAAATCGACCCCATGGATCTATTTGTCTCTCAACTCAGTCTAGTATAAGGGCGTTCGACACTTTCACCAGTATAAAGCCTCAAAAGGCGCCATTTTTAGACTCGACTGATAGTTGTTGTTGTAGGCGAATTCAACCAATGGCAAGTATTTTACCCAAGTTCCTTGAAATTTGAGAACACAACATCTCAGCATGTCCTCTAAGATCTGTATCACTCTTTTCGACTGTCCGTCAGTTTGCAGACGAAATGCCATGCTGAAACTCAGCTTGGTTCCCAAAGCCTCTTGTAACTTTTTCCAAAACCTTGAGATAAACCTTGGATCTCTATCTGACACAATTGACAATGGCACTTAAGTCGACTAATTTCTCGAGGGAGTAGTCGGTACACACTGGTATGAAGTGTGTCGACTTAGTTAATCTGTCGATAATAACCCATACTACATCTTTCTTTTTCGGGGTTACTTGCAAACTGGTCACGAAGTCCATAGTGATATGATCCCATTTCCACTCAGGGACCATAATAGGTTGAAGTAAACCTTAAGGTACTTAATGTTCAGCCTTTACTTGTTGACACACTAGGTACTTGGAAACAAATTTTGAGATGTCTCTTTTCATACCCGACCACCAATAAATTTTCTTAAGGTCATTGTACATATTTGTACTACCCGGGTGAACAAATAAGCAACCACCATGAGCCTCAATCAAAATCTTTTGAATAAGTTCATTATCTTTGGGTACACAAACTCTGTATCTAAATGTTAAACATCCATCGGTACTGATACGAAAATCTGATTCAATTTTTGACTCACGCTGATTTCTCTTGGCTTGCAACTTCTCATCACTTTTCTGAGCTTTTCGGATCTCTTGTAGAAATGACGATCTAGCCTTCAACTCGGCTAGAATCGAACCATAATTAGATACAGTAAACTGAGTATTCAAGGCTTTCAAGGTAAACAACGACTTTCTACTCGGGGTGTCAGCGACTACATTCGCCTTTCCTAGATGGTAGTCGATAATTAACTCATAATCTTTTAACAGCTCAATCCATTGGCATTGCCTCGAATTCAATTCATTCCGAGTCATCAAGTACTTTAAACTCTTATGGTCGGTAAATACCTGACATTTCTCTTCATACAAATGATGTCTCTAAATCTTCAACGCGAACACTACGACCGCAAGTTCCAGATCATGGGTTGGATAATTTCTCTCGTGTTGCTTTAGCTGTCTCAAGGCATAGGCTATAACCTTGCCTTCTTGCATGAGCACACACCCCAAACCATTTAAAGAGGTGTCACTATAAATCATAAACTCCTTGCCCGACTCTGGTTGCACTAACACTGGTGCTTCTATTAATAAGGTCTTTAATCTCTCAAAACTTTGTTGACATTTTTCGGTTCATTCAAACTTGACGTCCTTTTGTAGCAGCCTAGTCATCAGGGTAGCTACCATAGAAAATCCATTTACAAATCGTCTGTAGTATCTAGCTAAACCCAAAAAGCTTCGAACCTCTGTTACATTCTTCGGCTATTTCCAATCCACAATGGCAGAAATCTTATTTGGATCAACTCGGATTCCGTCACCTGACACAATATGTCCTAGAAACTCGACCTCTTTAAGCCAAAACTCACTCTTGCTGAACTTGGCATATAATCTCTTGTCTCTCAAGGTTTGCAACACAACCCTCAGATGCTCTACGTGCTCTCTCTCATCACGCGAGTGGATCAGTATGTCATCGATAAAGACGACAACAAACTTATCTAAATACGGCTTGAATATAAGGTTCGTCAAATCCATAAATACCATCGGGGAATTAGTCAAACCAAAGGGCATGACAAGAAACTCATAATGCCCATATCTTGTCCGAAACACAGTCTTTGGCACATCTCGCTCTTTAACCCTTAACTGATAATAACTAGACCTCAGATCGATCTTAGAAAACACGGTAGCTCCCTTCAACTGATCAAACAAATTGTCGATCCTTAGTAAAGGGTATTTGTTCTTCACTGTTACCTTGTTGAGTTGCCTATAGTCGATGCATAATCTCATTGACCCATCTTTTTTCTTCACAAAAAGTACCGGAGCACCCCATGGAGAATAACTTGGTCTCGCAAAGCCCTTATCTATCAGATCATGCAACTGTACTTTTAACTCTTTCAGCTCCGTTAGGGCCATCTTATACGGAGCGATCAAAATAAGTGTCGTACCAAGAACCAATCCAACTTCAAACTTGACTTCTCTCACTAGAGGTAATCCAGGTAATTCCTCCGGAAACACGTTCGCGAACTCCCAGACTACTGGCACTGATTCAATCTTTAACTCTAACTCTTGAGTATTCAGCACAAAAGCTAAATAAGTCGTATACTTCTTTTTCAAATATTTCTCAACAGTCAATGATGATATTACCATAGGCAGGTTATCTGGCTCATCTGGTCCAACTCGAAGAACATCCCTATCTTCACATCTTAACTCAATTACTTGTCTTCCACAGTCTACTATGACACCATGGGAGGTCAACCAATCTAACCCTAGAATTACATCGAATTCATTAAACGGTAACAACATCAAGTTGGCCAGCCGAAAAACAGTAGCCTCTAATCATCAAGGGACAATTTCTACATACTTGGTCCACTAATACATGCTTGCCTAACGGGTTGGAAACTTTTATTAAAAACTCAGTGGACTCTACTAACATGTTTATACGAGGCATCAATTCTATAAAAATGTAAAAGTGGGGAGTGTAACACCCCAAAAATCCAAAACTTTCTTTTTTTTGGTTTTGATAAAAAGTGTGCTTAATATTCCTAGTCAAGTGTTATTTATGTACTAATAGGCCTTGGTTAAGTTTTAAGTTCAAAATTTGTGGTGAAGGAAATTATAATTTAATAATTAAAAGAACCTTGATGGCAAGGAGGTTGGTTCTTAAATAAATGAAGGAGGATTTGAACACAAGGAGCCTTGTGTTGGAGTGGTAAGTAGCGTCCTATGTGGGGCTTAGAGGTGGCATCATATGCATGGTAAGGAGGTTTGGGGTTCGAATCCCTCCTTGATCAAAAGAAGGATTTATTTTTGCTCAATAAATGGCCAGTAGTGGCGTTGGATGTGAAATTTGGAGGGAGTGATCAGAGGAGAAATTTAAGGAAGGGATTAAAGAGTTATCAGGGAGAAAAGTTAGGAGATGAGGGGTGTAGAGAAGTGGAGCCGAATTGGGAATTTGGGGATAGGAAATTCAGCTATAGTCTATATATAGGTGCCGATTGTGGGGATTCTTGGCTAATGTCGAATTCTTCCTCTTTATGTTATCGAAAACACTTTTTTCTCCAAAGATCTAAAAGCCAAAATTCTTTGTTCTTCCTCTTTTATTTTGTGCTGATTTTCTATTCTTTCCCTACACAAATTCTCTTTTGATTTACCTTTGATTTTAGCTGATTCTCTTCTTCTCTTCTTCTTATTTGTGTCAAATAACCCTTTTCACCATACAAGTCTGAAAGGCTGAATACCCTTTTGACTGAAGACCCTCTGTGTCGCCACTACTCCCTCCACTTCGGCCGATTCTTATGTAAGTTCTTTGCTCTTTCAGTCAGTTTTCCTAGTACCAATTTCTTTTTTCCCTCACCTTTTTAAATCAGTTTTGGTAGGGGTTAGTATCAAATCTTGAAGTTTAGATCTCTATCGAATCGCTCCTTAGACATTTTGGGGTTTTGGGTAAGTGTTCCTCATTTATTGGTTAAAGTTGGCCGAATGGTCATGGATGATTTAAGAGTGACTTAAGATGATTGCGAGTCACTTGTTGTTTAGTGTTAATGATTAAGGTTGATGGAAATTTAGGAAATACTTGTGATTAGTGATCAAGGAAGGGCTGTTAGGGCTTGTCATTCAAGGTAAGGCAAATGTCAGATTTTTGGTTTTTGGTGATTGTAATTGATAAGCGTGTGATTATTCATTGAATGACATCATTTGTAGGTTCGTGGCTAAGGAGATCGCAGCACGTTTTAGTACCAGGTGTGTACATACATTGCACACACACAGTAGATCGACAAATCTCGAAATACCGAAAAGTCAAAATGCTGAAAAGCCAAAAGTTTGGCTACGGTAGTCTTGCAAGTGCGCGAACACTCGTAAGGGGGAAACCGATAGGTTATTAGAGGCCCTAGGAGTGATTCCATGGACTTGGGATATGGTTTAGCCAATCGAGCCAGAATGGGTTAAATGGGCCCAATGGGCTGTAGGGCCCATAATAGGCAAAATTGGTATTTTGACACTAAGTGATGAAAAATCATATGATTGCATGACTATGAATGTGATTGGGCGTGATGGGCCATATAAATGTGATTGGGCCTGATGGGCCATATGAATGAGATTGGGCCTAGTAGACCATATGCAGGTATGTAGACTTGTTTGGGCTTTGTAAGGGGTTTTGGGTCTAGTATCTAATAACTTCTTAAACAAACATAAAACTTAAATAAATAATTAATTGCGACCGTGGATGAGTCATATAGTTAGGTGTGGCAATGGGTATATGCATGTCTAGGATTGGATCTAGGGAGATCTTGGTACTTAAGCGGTCTTAATGACTCACCTCATCTTCTCTAGAATCCTACCTGGTTCATAGTATCTGTTCACTTTAGCCAACGGGGACTTGTTAATGGGCCAAGGTAAGTAATAAACCCATAATTGAGAGAAATTATCGAAATGCCCTTAAGGGAGAGAAATGACTAAAATACCCTTATGTGTTGAATGTAAGACTTATGGATGTTACATGTATACCTGTTGCATTCATATGATATCCTGTTTAGGTTGTATATGGGTTGGGAATTATGGAACGGAGGAAGTATATGAGGATCGCATGGTTGCTTATCATTTCTAGTTTTTAAAGTTATTTAAGTTCATATTATAATAAGGCTTATTCGCTAGATATTATTTCATTATCATTACTACGCTTTGGAAACTAAATACAAACTGAATGTTACTTAGCTTTCTTTTGAAGGGTTTTCAATGAAAATAAGGTTTTGGTTAAAACACTTCAATGTGACACACTAGATCTGGCTATAGCGTCTAGGTCGAGTTTGAGATGTTACATTTAGTGGTATCAGAGCCAAGTTTCAAAACTCGGGCCGTGAAGTGGGCCTTATTATTTGGGTTTATTTTAAAAAAAATTTTGGATCACAATGTTTTGAAAAAAATCTTACTGTGCGGCACACCGAGTCTCTGAAATCAAACCAAGTAAGTTGTTTTATTGTTAAGCTTGTTTAATTTGATGTACTGTAGATAGTTAGTGAGCTACTTTAGATGATATTGAGGCTTTTAGTTGGAGTGAAACTAAAGCCCGTAGGACTTTGAAACTGTAGAGGATTTACGAAAATAACTTTCTTCTTAATACTTTCATAAGACAACGGCTTAATAATTGGAACTAACTAAAACTTTATAAAATTTCTAATCCAGATAATACGTGAATCAACGATGAGTGCTAGAAGAGGTACAAGAGGCCGTAGCAGAGGCCGTAGAAGTGTTAGGGCTGAATCATAGGCCTTAGGCCATATGCCCAATTTTGGAGTAGAAGAGGCTTCGGCCTCACCCGTGGCTAAGAATGAGCTATATAATCAGGCCGCGGGGAATGATGCATTGTCGTAGGCAATGCTGAGGATTTTGGAAAGGGTCGCAGGGCCCAATAATGGCACGTGAAATTGAAGGTCAATTCTAGAGCGACTTCGATCAAATGGGGCTGAGATCATTAAGGGTGTGGCTGGTGTGGCTCCGAATGTGGCTGAATACTGGTTGGAGGCCACTGAAAGAATAATGGAGGACTTGGACTGTTCACCTAAAAAAATTTGAAATGGGTAGTGTCCCTGCTTAGGGAAGAAGCTTACCAGTGGCGGCTGATAGTGAAAGTGGGCACCCAACCTGAGTAGGTCATTTGGGAGTTTTTCAAAACTGCGTTTCAAGAGAAGTATGTGGGTGCGAGTTATGTGGATGCTAGAAGGAAGTAGTTCCTGAACTTGACCTAGGGAAACAAATCTGTGGCGGAGTATGAGGCAGAATTTCTACGCCTTAGTAGGTATACAAGAGTTATGGTGGCAACGAACTATGAGCGTTGTGTTAGGTTTGAGGATGGTCTTAGGGATAGCCTTAGAGTATTGATAGCTTCACATAGGGAGCGAGTTTTCTCAGAGTTGGTAGAGAAAGCAAAGATAGCAGAGGAGGTGAAGCGCACTGATCGCCTAAATCGGGAAAAAGAAAAGGGTAAGAATAAAAGGGAGGCTGAGACTTCTGGTGCTAGATAGAGGCCTAGGGCTAGGGCCAGAGTTATTGGGCCAGTTAGAGCAGGGCTCCTGCTGTTAATCCAGGAGCACCACCTTGTGCTGATTGTGGGAAAGGTAATGTAGGCGAGTGTTGGAAGAGGACGGAAGCTTGTCTAGCTTGTGGATCTATGGAGCATAAGATCAAGAGTTGCCCTAGAATGCCAGGGCAGGTGCCAGTCGTGGGCCAATGTGGTGTTCAGCCACCAAGGGGTGGTCAGCTACCATCAAGGGCCCGTGGGCAGGCCATGGGCGGTAACAGTAATGGACGTGGACGTGGAGCACCAGGCGGAAATACAGACCATGCTGAGGCAAGGCAGCTAGCTTTGGTTTATGCTACTCGTTGTCGAGAAGACGGGGATGCCCCAGATGTGATAACAGGTATGTTCTTTATACATGAGTTATGTTACCCTGCATTGATTGATATTGGATCGACACATTCATATGTTGCATACAATATGACTGAACCTTTGGGTGATATGTTTGAAACTACTGCGAATGAGATTATTATGATAAGTCTGTTAGGTCAGTCAGTGAGAGTGAATAAGTTATTTAG
This sequence comes from Gossypium longicalyx, assembly GCA_025698465.1. Taxonomy (NCBI): domain Eukaryota; kingdom Viridiplantae; phylum Streptophyta; class Magnoliopsida; order Malvales; family Malvaceae; genus Gossypium; species Gossypium longicalyx. The sequence goes on from CM046997.1 coordinate 83,480,148, forward strand.
GGAGGTACCCTTAGTAGTGCAAGGGGTTACCTTTCTAGCGGATTTGATGGAACTGCCATTTAGCGAGTTTGATTTAATCTTGGGTATGGGTTGGCTGATGAAACACCGAGCAACCTTGGATTGTGCTGCAAAGCAAATGGTGTTAAGAACCATGAAGGATAAGGAGGTGGTGGTGATTGGTGAATGCCAAAATTTTCTGTCGAATGTGATTTCGGCATTAAGGGCAAAGAAGTTGGTACGAAAGGGATGCGAAGCCCATTTGGCTTATATTAATGATACAGAGGCTAAGATCCCTATTGTTAAGGAGTTGATAACAGTTAGGGAATTTTCTGATGTTTTTCCCAAAGAGCTGTCAGGGTTGCCACCTAACAGAGAAGTAGAATTTAGGATAGAGTTGTTACCTGGTACGGCTCCGGTGTCTATCGCCCCTTATCGGATGGCACCGAAGGAGTTGGTAGAACTTAAGGCACAGATTCAAGAATTGTTGGATCAAGGATTCATCCGACCAAGTGTGTCTCCGTGGGGAGCACCAGTGTTATTCGTAAAGAAGAAAGATGGGACGTTGCGAATGTGCATCGACTACTGGCAGTTGAACAAGTTAACTATTAAAAACAAGTACCCACTGATGAGAATCGAGGATCTTTTTGATCAGTTTAGAGGAGCTTCTGTTTTCTTGAAGATTGATCTATGTTCGGGGTATCACTAATTGAGGGTTAAGGAGGCGGATATTTATAAGACAACTTTCAGAGCTCGTCATGGGCACTAGGAGTTCTTGGTGATGCAATTCGGGCTGACGAACGCACCTGCCGCTGTCATGGATCTTATGAATCGGGTCTTCCAACCCTTCCTGGATCGGTTCGTGGTGGTTTTTATAAATGACATCTTAGTGTACTCAAGAGATGAGGATGAGCATAATGCACACTTAAGGATTGTGTTGCAGATTTTGAGGGAGAAGCAGCTGTATGCCAAATTCAGTAAGTGCAAATTTTGTCTAAGGGAGGTTACTTTCCTAGGACATGTGGTGTCAGCTGAGGGGATTAAGGTGGATCCCCGGAAAGTAGAAGCAGTGTTAGACTGGAAACCACCTAAGTCAGCATAAAAAATCTGAAGGTTTTTAGGCTTGGCAGGGTACTATAGGCGGTTTGTTGAGGGCTTTTTATTAATTGCTGCACCTTTAACTAAGTTGTTGTGGAAGGAGATATCGTTTGAGTGGTAGGATAAGTAGCAAGAGAGTTTTGGAAAGCTTAAGAAGGTTTTAACTGAGGCCCCGGTGTTGATACAGCCAGAGCCTGGAAAGGAGTTTATGGTTTATAGTGACGCGTCATATGTGGGCTTGGGCTGTGTCTTGATGTAAGAAGGAAAGGTGGTTGCGTACGCGTCACGTCAACTTAAGACTCACGAGGTGAATTATCCAACCCATGACTTGGAGCTAGCTGCGATGGTTTTCGCGCTAAAAATATGGAGGCATTATTTATACAGAGAGAAGTGCATAATTTATTCGGACCATAAGAGTTTGAAGTACCTCATTACCCAAAAGGAGCTAAACCTTAGGCAGCTTAAGTGGGTGGAATTATTGAAGGATTATGATTGTACGATTGAATAATACCCCGGCAAAGCAAATGTTGTAGTTGACGCGTTGAGTCGTAGGGTTAAGTCAAACTTAAGGGCTATGCTCGCCCGTTTAAGCTTGTTGGATGATGGTAGCTTGGTAGCTAAGCTTTAAGTAAAACCGATGTGGGTCGAGCAGATAAAGAGTAAGCAGTTAGTGGATGAGACTTTGGGTGCTCGCTTTAGACAAGTAAAAAATAGAGAGACGTCCGACTTTGGGATAAATTGTGAAGGAGTGTTGTGTTTCCATGGGAGAATGTGTATACCAAAGGACGATGATCTAAGGTAGTCTATTCTGCATCCTGACGGAAACAAGATGTATCAAAATTTGCGTGAGCTTTATTGGTGGCCTGTACTTAAGCACGAGGTTATGGAGTTCGTAAGTAAATTTTTGATTTGTCAAAAGGTGAAGGCGGAACATCAGTTGCCTTCAGGATTGCTTCAGCCAGTAAAGATTCCACTTTGGAAGTGGGACAGGATTACAGTGGACTTTGTTAGTGGGCTACCTTTGATGCCTACTAAGAAAGACTTGATATGGGTTATAGTGGATCGATTAACCAAGTCTGCTTATTTTGTACCGGTCCGCATCGATTACTCGTTACAAAAGCTGGCTAGGTTGTATGTGGCGGAGATAGTAAGATTGCATGGAGTGCCAGTTTCCATAATTTTTTATAGGGAACCACGTTTCACTTTACGATATTTGAAGAAGCTGCACGATGCATTGAGCACTAGGTTGAACTTTAGTACGGCATTCCACCCTCAGACTGATGGACAGTTGAAAAGGGTGATCCAAGTTTTGGAAGATATGTTGAGGGGATGTGTAATTGAGTTCCGAGGTAGCTGGGAAGACTTTTTGCTATTAGCTGAATTTGCGTACAATAATAGTTATCAAGCAAGTATTGGGATGGCTCCGTATGAAGCACTGTATGGGCGAAGGTGTCAAACTCCAACATGTTGGACAAAATTGGGTGAATGGAGAGTTTTGGGCCCTGAGTTAGTAGCAGATACTGAGGGTAAGGTAAAATTGATTCAGGGCCGGTTGAAGGAGTCCTCGGATAGGCAGAAGTATTATGCTAAGCTTAAGCGTCGAGAGATAGGGTATGTAGTTGGGGACTTAGTTTTTCTTAAGGTCTCCCCGTGGAAAAAGGTATTAAGGTTTGGATTGAAGGGGAAACTAAGCCCAAGGTTCATTGGGCCACATCGGGTTGTGAAGCGGATTGGGCGAGTCGCTTATTAGCTGGAATTACCTTCTAAACTAAGCCAAATCCATGACGTGTTTCATGTTTCCATGCTAAGATGACATTTCTCGAATCTCTCAGATTTCGTGTCGGTTGAGGAGATCGAGGTTAGGCCAGACCTAACTTTCAAGGAAGAGCCCATACAAATAATTGGTCGTGATGTTAAAGTACTGAGAAGGAAGTCCGTCCCGTTAGTCAAAGTGCTTTGGCATAATCACAAGGCTGAGGAGGCTACTTGGTAACCTGAGGAAACGATGCGACATTAATATCCTCAACCATCTGGGATCAGGTAAAATTTCAAGGACGAAATTTCTTTAAAGGGGTAGAATTGTAATGCCCCAAAAATCTCGAACTTTCTTTTTTTCGGTTTTGATAAAAAGTGTGCTTAATATTCCTAGTCAAGTGTTATTTATGTGATAATAGGCCTTGGTTAAGTTTTGAGTTCGAACTTTAGGGTGAAGGAAATTATAGTTTAATAATTAAAAGAACCTTGATGGCAAGGAGGTTGGTTCTTAAATGAATGAAGGGGGATTTGGACACAAGGAGCCTTGTGTTGGCGTGGCAAGTAGCGTCCCATGTGGGGCTTAAAGGTGGCGTTACATGCATGGCAAGGAGGTTTGGGGATCGAATCCCTCCTTGCTCAAAAGAAAGATTTATTTTTACTCAATGAATGGCCAGTAGTGGCGTTGGATGTGAACTTTGGAGGGAGTGATCATAGGAGAAATTTAAGGAAGGGATTAAGGAGTTATCAAGGAGAAAAATTAGGAGATGAGGGGTGTAGAGAAGTGGAGCTAAATTGGGAATTTGGGGATAGGAAATTCGAATATATTCTATATATAGGTGTCGATTGTGGGGATTCTAGGCTAATGCCGAATTCTTCCTCTCTATGTTACCAAAAACACTTTTTTCTCCAAATATCTAAAAGTCGAAATCCCTTGTTCTTCCTCTTTTATTTTGTGCCGATTTTCCATTCTTTCTCTACTCAAATTCTCTTTTGATTCACCTTTGGTTTTAGCCAATTCTCTTCTTCTCTTCTTCTTATTTGTGCTGAATAACCCTTTTCACCATACAAATCTCAAAGGTCGAATACCCCTTTAACTGAAGACCCTCTGTGTCGCCACTACTCCCTCCACTTCGGCCAATTCTTGTGTAAGTGCTTTGCTCTTTCAGTTGATTTTCCTAGTACCAATTTCTTTTCTCCCTCACCTTTTTAAATCATTTTTATTAGGGGTTAGTATCGAATCTCAGAGTTCCAATCTCTACCGAATCGTTCCTTAGACGTTTTGGGGTTTTGGGTAAGTGTTCCTCATTTATTGGTTAAAGTTGGCCGAACGGTCATGGATGATTTAAGAGTGACTTAAGATGATTGTGAGTCACTTGTTGTTTAGTTTTAATGATTAAGGTTGATGCAGATTTAGGAAATACTCGTGATTAGTGATCAAGGAAGGGATGTTAGGGCTTGTCGTTCAAGGTAAGGCAAAGGTGAGATTTTTGGTTTTTGATGATCGTATTTGATAAGTGTCTGATTAATCGTTGAGTGACATCATTTGTAGGTTCGTGGCTAAGGAGATCGCAGCACGGTTTAGTACCAGGTGTGTACATACACTGCACACACACAGTAGATCGTTAAATTTCAAAATGCTGAAATGTTGAAAAGTTAAAAGTTTGGCTACGGTAGTCTTGGGAGTGCGCAAACACTCGTAAGAGGGGAAACCAATAGGTTATCAGAGGCGCCATGAGCGATTCCATGGACTTGGGCTGGGGTTTGGCCAACCGGGCAAAAATAGGCTAAATGGGCCAAATGTGCTGTAGGGCCCATAATAGGCAAAATTGGCATTTTGATACTAAGTGATGAAAAAGCATATGATTGCATGACTATGAATGTGATTGGGCCTGATGGGCCATATGAATGTGATTGAGCCTGATGGGCCATATGAATGAGATTGGGCCTAGTTGGCCATATGCAGGTATGTAGACTTTTTTGGGTTTGTAAGGGGTTTTGGGCCTAGTATCTAATATCTGCTTAAACAGACATAAAATTTAAATAAATAGTTAATTGCGACCGTGGACGAGTCATATGGTGAAGGTGTGGCAATGGGTATATGCATGTCTAGGATTGGATCTACGGAGAGCTTAGTACTTAAGCGGTTTTAATGACTCACCTCCTCTTCTCTGGAATCCTACCTGGTGCATAGTATCTGTTCACTTTAGCCAACGGGGACTTGTTAACGGGCCAAGGTAAGTAATAAACCCATAATAGAGAGAAATTACCAAAATGCCCCTAAGGGCGAGAAATGACTAAAATACCCCTATGTTTTGAATGTAAGACTTATGGATGTTACATGTATACCTGCTACATTCATATTATATCCTGTTTAGGTTGCATATGGGTTGGGAATTATGGAACGGAGGAAGTATATGAGGATCGCATGGTTGCTTGTCGATCGTGGATCCATTAGCAGCTATTAAGCCTAATATATGATTAGCAGCTTTGCTGCAATGAAGGTAGTATCATAACCGGGCTACCATTGATGTGTATCGGATGGGTGGGTCAATATTTATATCCCCACATGATGTGTACCGAGGGACGGAGTTGGTGTATAGTGGTTGGATTATTGGGTTGGGTTGCACTGCATTGCATGTATGATATTGTGGTGATTAATGATTGCTTAATACTCTTTGAGGGTTGTACACACTGAGTTTTCAAAAAGTCACCCCTCTTTTATTTTTCTTAGGTGATGCTCAGTAGGAGGTTCGACGGTTGGAGAGACTCCGAGTTGGCCAACTAGCAAGACGACTTGGACTTGTTTTTTTTAAACATATCACTTCTAGTTTTTAAAGTTATTTCAGTTCGGATTGTAATAAGGCTTATTCGTTAGATATTATTTCATTGTCATTACTACGCTTTGGAAACTAAATACAAACTGAATGTTACTTAACTTTCTCTTGAAGGGTTTTAAATGAAAACAAGGTTTTTGATAAAACACTTCAATATGACACGCTGGATCTGGCCATAGCGTTCGAGCCAGGTTTGAGGTGTTATAGGTAGATCCCGGGTCAATTAAAGCAACAACAGTTATATCATAGATAGAAAATGTACCCGTGATCACGTCGGGAGACTCTGCCTCTTCTCGGGCACGTATAGTATAGGTCCTCGCTGTCGCTCTGCCTTCAAACCTCGCCATGGCATCTCTTGACGCGCCTCTACCACTAGTTCCACTCTCGGGGTTCTTTTGTGGCCTACTCCTCAAGGGAGCACTACTTGCCTTCACATCTTGTTTTCTTCCTCTCTCATCCATCTCAGGACAATCACGAATAATGTGGTCAAGTGACCCAAACTTGAAAAAACCCCTCTCGTTTACTCAACATTCACCTAAGTGTTGTTTCCCACATTGATGACACTCTTACCTATTTGGCCGAGTACTACCAACACTAGCGACTGATGTAGTTTGAGCTTTAGGTGTCATATTCTGTTGATTCTTGTTTCTCCTAGAATACCCCACCGAAGCATTCGATTTCTTTTGATCGCTTAGATGAGGACTGATGTGCTTAACCCATCTGTCTTTTCTTTAGATCCCTCGACTCAATGGTCGCTTTCCTCCTCTCTTTTATCAGCCCCTCTACCTTGTACGCTCTCTCGACGAGCACCACCAATTCTCTTATTTCTAATATGCCTACAAACATTCGGATATATTCATTGAGGCCATCCTCAAACCTCTTACACATGGTAGCTTCAGTGGATATGCATTCCCGTGCATACTTACTAAGTTTCACAAACTCACGCTCATATTCTGTCACGGTCTTATTGCCCTACTTCAACTCTAAAAATTCCTTCCTTTTCTGGTCTAAGTACCTCTGGCTAATGTACTTCTTTCTGAACTCTTCTTGGAAAAATTCCCAAGTTACTCTTTCTCTTGGTACCACAGACACGAGGATATTCCACCACTAATAGGCTGAATCCCGTAGGAGTGACGTCGTACACTTCACGCACTCATCAGGTGTGCATGATAATTCATCGACTACGCTTATGACATTTTTTAACCAAAACTCTGCCTTCTCCGGGTCATCATCTAAGTTAGCCAGGAATTCCTCAGCCACTTGATTCCGAAACTTGTCAACCAGAGGCTTATCTCTTCTAAACATGTCCACACCTTGCGGAGCTACCAAGGCATACTGAGAAATCAGAGGAAGTGGGGGAGGTGGAGTGTTCGGGTTCGCACGAACAAACTCTGTATACCAAGCGTCCATCATTCGGAGGTAGGCTTCTCTAGCCCCTCCGCCTTGGCCCATACTCACAGGCTCACTCTCTACTGGTGCGGTCCCTTCTGCGGGAGCCTGCGCATTACTTTCCACGTCATCTATCAGGATCCATTTACTATATAAGAAAAACATAATTTATTTCGTCAAGAATCTTCACACTATCAATATGTTTTTATGGCATGTATAGCTAGACTCGTACTCTAGCTAGGTTAGTCCTAGAACCTACTAAACCATAACTCTGATACCACTAAATGTAACACCCCTCGCCAGTATCCGACGCTAAAACAGGGTTCGAGATGCTATCGGACTTAACTCAAGCACTTTCATACTAACCCGGCCATGAAATTTCGTTCGAATTTAAAATTTTTTTATTTCATTGGCAATCTATCCCTTGGTTGGGCTTACGAGGCCCAAAACATACATTCGGGGTGGTTTGGGACCAAACCGAGGGCTCAAGAAAAACTTATAAAATTTCATGCTTTAAGGCTCCACATGCCCGTGTAGGTATAGGGCACATGCCCGTGTGCTAGGGACACACCCGTGTCCCATACCTGTGTGGCCAATTTAATTCCAAAATTTTTTCATGAAACAAGTGTAGACTTCACACGGCCTGGACACATGCCCGTGTCCTTTCACATGGCCACGACACACCAATGGCGCAACCCGTGTACAAAAACCTGGGAATTTTGTTTTTGACGTCAGCGTTACATGGCCATGGCACACGCCCGTGTACTAGGCCGTGCTCTTCCACATGGCTGAGACACACGGCCGTGTCTCTACCCATGTGATAAATAACATGCATTCTGACTTGAAATTTCTAGGTGCAAGGGACACACGGCCTTCTCACACGCCCATGGGGCTGTTCGTGTGTCACACACGACCTAGACACACGGTCGTGTGTCTACCCGTGTGAACAATATGAGGCTATTTACCAAGCCTCATTGCCACCTTATCATGCCTATTTTCATGCCAACACCAACCAATACCAAATCAAGCATGATAGACATTCATTTAACCATGAGGATGCATCTATTATAGACTCAAAATGAATGTTACCCTCATTCAAGGCTTAATGTAAAAATGTGGAAACTAATTTCAAGCCAACACATTTGGCCAATTCACAAAGACACAAAAATAATAAGGTCTAGCCCTATACATGCCATAATAAAAAATATAAATCCAACTATACCGAGTATTTCGGCTGATAGTGTGATCGATATCTCTAACTTCAAGGGATCCTTGAGCTAATTAAGCGGCACTGAAAGAAAAAGGAAAAAAAAAGAGAGAGTAAGCATAAACCTTAGTAAGTTGCATATAAACAAATAGACAACAACAATTTCACCATTAGTCATCATACTCATAGCTCAAAGGTAAGCATAAACTTGACTTACTCATTACCGTCTACTCAAGACACATTTTCTAATTTGAGCTCATTACTCATGCATACCAAATAGGTACCTGTACCATTCACAACATTACTATACTTTCTTTATTAAATAACTTTTGTAACCTTTAAAGTTAAACCTTTCGAAATACTACCGAATATTCTATAAGCCTCAAACATGGGGTAAGTTGCCGATGCCATGTCCCAGACATGGTCTTACACTGGCTATCATCATTGAGGCTGATGCCATACATGGTCTTATACTAGCTCTTGGATATACATGCTGATGCATGTCCCAGACATGTCTTACACTATCACAATTCTTAGTCGATGCATGTCCCAGACACGTCTTACACTGGCTATTATCGTCGAGGCCGATGCATGTCCCATACATGTCTTACACTAGCACTCATCTCTACACTGATGCCATGTCGCAGACATGGTCTTACACTGGTTCTCATAATGTGACCAATACATGTCCCAAATATGTCTTACAGTAGCACACAAGTACCCCGAATGTTAAGGTACGAATATCTGGTTTGTTTCCTAGGGTTCCAATGGGATATTTCTACTATCTCAATTATTTCTATGCATTGTCAATTCAGAATCTAGCAATTCATGCTATATCAATTCAATGACAATTCGAATACATGTATTAACAATGTAGTTATATTATTTACATACAACTTACCTCGGTTTGCAAAATGTACTCGATTAGTTGATTTAGTCGATTTACTTGGCTTTCTCCTAGTCTAGGTTTGGATTTGTTAAATTTTGATCTATAATAGCAAAATACACTCATTTAGTCATTAAGAACAACTAGGCAATCTAAAATTTGCATTTTTGGGTAAAGTGACCATTTTGCCCCTATGATCAAAATATGATTTTTATCGAATTTCTTTGTATCTCAAGCCTAGACAAACTCTTTTTAATCTTATAGTAACCTCAAAATCTCATTATTTCTCACACTTAACACTTATCTTGTAACTTTTGCCAAATAGCCCTTTTTGGTGTTTTCATACTAACACCTTTCGCAGAAGTTGTTTATAACATAGCTAAGACTCATGCTCTTCCATAAAAACTCAGCAAACACTACAATTTCATTCATGGCAAAACCCTAAACTCTTAACCATTTTGCAAAATAGACCCATCATTTGGAAGCTCATGCTTCAAGGGTCCCAAAAAATGCAAAAATTATTAACTAGGGACATGGAAATCACTTGTTGAGGTAATAAGTTGCTGAAACTTAAAATCTTCAAAAACCCCTCTTTTTCTAATATTTTCGGTGGGGAGAAGGCATGGAGAAGAAAGAAATTGATAGCTAAGCTCATAGGTATTATTTTATCATAAGATTATGTCATCAAGTCACCTAACATTGACTTTTTGACTAAATTTGCTTCTAATGGCCAGCCACCTTGTTTCTAGGGGTCAAATTTCTCTTTAAAAGCCCCTAATTTTATTTCTTTATCTATTTAACACATGTTGGTACTAAAATGCAACTTTTTCCTTTTATGCGATTTAGTCTTTTTTCGCAATTGAGCTCTCAAACATCAAAATTAACTTACCAAAATTTTCAAGCACTAATGAAATCTTACTATAACCTCATAATACTAATAAAAATAATTTTCCCAACTTCGAATTCGTGGTCCAAAGACCACTGTTTCGACTAGGCCCTAAATCGGGCTGTTATAGTCCTAGTGACATGTCACTTGTATCCTATTCTATTCTTAAGGTTCAAACGAGATTTCCTCTCTCTTGTCGGAACTTATCGAATATGTTCATTGAATCAATTATACAATTCATACAATATTAATGCATAAAAAAATATGATCATAATATTGCATTATTTACATATGAACTTACCTCGGTACAAAATATAGCTAACTAATTCGATTTAGTCCACAACCTTGTTCTTTCCCGGTCTAGGTCTATACTCCATTTTTCTTGATCTATAATAGAAATTTTAGCTCATTTAATTACCACATTATTCAAATCAGTCCAAAAACCATACTTCGATAAAATTATAGTTTTGTCCCTAAACTTTTACATATTTACAAATTAGTCCTTAGGTTCGTAAAATGAACTGTACTCATTTTCTTTGTTACCCAAGCCTAGCCGAACCTATATCATGCTTATACCAGCCCACATTTTTCATCAAATCACATTTCTACTACCAATTTTTACAACTTTTTTACAAACAAGCCCTTTTTAGGTGTTTTCATTGAAAACCACTTAGTAAAAGATGTTCATCACACATCAAACTTTCATAATCTACCATGAAACATCAAAATACATGCTTGTCACACATGGGTAAAACCTTAGACATCAACCCTAGCTCAAATAAATGGTAGAAATGGCTAGATCGATTGATAGCAACTTCAAAAATGTAATGAACCTTAAAAATAGGGTTAGAACGGACTTACAATTGAGCTTGGAAATGACCAAAACTCTAGCTATGGGGAGCCCTCAATTTTTGGCACCAAGTGGAGAAGATGAGCACAATTTTGGCTTTATTTTCCCTTTTAATTATTTTATTAACCGAATGACCAAAATGCCCTTTTTACTAAACTTTGAAATTTTACCTATTCATGTCCATTTTTTTCCATAAAAATAGAAATTGGTCAAATTTCTATTTCAAAACCTTTAATTAATAATCCATAGTTATTTCATGCCCAAAGCTTCTAGAATCACATATTTTGTAACTTTTGCAATTTAGTCCTAACTTTCAAATTGGACACTTTGACAATAAAATTTCTTAACAAAACTTTCACACAATCAAGAAAACATGTGACAGACCTCAACATAATCATAAAATAATTGTTTATACTTCAGATTTATGGTCTCAAAACCACTATTCTGACTAGACCCAAAAATCGGGATCTTACACAAATTCTCACAAGGAACCATAAGCATTTGAACAAGGTTAAGAGTTCCTTTCCAATTTTTATCGTTACAATGCTTCTTTCATTTTTCAAATATATTACATGGTTATTAGTGACTCTAGTTAAATAAATTAAGAAAAATGCCTTTGTGGAAAGGTAGATGAACTAATGAACAAGAGGCACCGATGATTGTGAATCCCTCTAAATTTCCAAACCCAAATATTGAGAAATTTCTCTTAGAACTTCATGGAAAGATGTTCATATAGAAGAGGGGTTTCAAACCATCGATGCACTTGTGTCGATAGATTTGGGCATTGGTTCAATAGCATAGATGGGTATGTTTTGAGGTAATCATAATAAAATGTCATTGTTTTTATGTATTACTTAGAGACGAAGAGTCTAGAAGATCGTATGGTGCGGTTTCGAAAATTGTACCAGTAAGGGGTAAAGAGGTGGGCATCACCCCTAAAGAAATTTTTGAATTTTACAATATATCATACTATGAATTTGATTTCCTCGGCGATACTGATTTGACATACTTCAAAGACATAGACATCAATAACATTGTAAAGTACTTCACTAAGGGTAGGGGTGAATGGAAACACCGGCTGAGTATCGATGTTCCAACATCATTTAATCAAGATATTATGTTTCCAATTGTAAAAATGTGGATGCAATTTTTATGCTCTCAGATTACACCTGCTCTAAACGTATCTAATGTTAATACATTCTGAGCTATTTTGTTATATGGTATTTTGTAGAAGAAATAGATATGTGATAGGAGATGGATATACCACATTATGAAACAATGCATAAACGACCAGAAAGTCAGAGTCTTTTTCCCTCATCTATTGACGACCCCATGCAAAAAAGTTGGGGTTCCAATACTAGCAAACAAAGAATTCATGAGGCCATCAAAGAGCTTGATAGTAGATTCAATATACACTCAATACATCGAGCTCCAAAGAAAACAAATAGAAGATTGGAATCAATGTAGAAAATAAAAGATGGATGTTCTAGTATCCTTGAAAAGGAAAAAGACATCAGCTCGGGAAGGAAATACGAGAAACAATATCTTGGATGTAGAGTGGATGATAAGATAGATGCAAGAGATGAGCTTGGTTAAAAAAGAATTAGCAAGGAAAAATGGATGCGAGTACCAAATTTGCCACCAAATAAATACGGGCCAATGTAATATCATCACCAATCTGAGGAGCAAGGAAGTGAAGAAGATGATGAGGAGGAAGACATGGAGAGAGACTGTCATGAGGAGGATGATGGTAACTATATGGTGGCATTTCAGCTGCAACGATCAACGAAGATGGGCCAATCATCCATAGCGCAACCCGGCATACACATTTATCGGGTGGAGGCTTCTCTCGAGGCCACGTCTCAAGCAGAGGGACAGCTTTGATGCAGGGGGCAATCGCCCTATTCTGATGATTAAAAGAAGATTTTTAATTTTTGAATTTGTAAAAAAAATAATTAGGATGATTTTTATTTCTTATTTTAGATTAGGGGTGGGGTAATAGTAGTTTATATATATGTTTTTATTCTAAATTTTCTATGTAGGAACCCAATATGAGGAAAGAACTACAACTACAAATGTCAACGAAAAAGGAAAGAAGTACCCACCATAGGAATACGAAAATGTCACGATCAATCGAGTAACTTCTTTTCAGTTTGAATATTTCTATGTAGGAACCTCACACGAAAGACGCACGACAATTTTGAGCTTTCAACAAAAAAAGAAGGGAGCACCCACTATTACTCAACAAAGATATCACGATTAACAGGGTAACTTCTTTCCTTTTATATTTAGGGTTGTACATTAGGGACAATTTGTTATCAAAAGTGTGGGGGGTAACAAAGGAAATTTGCTTTTTTTATACTGTTCTTTTGATTTTGATTGTTGAAGTGTGCTTGAGCTTGTAGAAATACAAGTGATTGGTTAAGAGCATGTACATTGGTTGATTGTATTTACTACAGATTTGGCATGGTAGTGGATGATTTTAAATTTTCAATTATTAGACTACTAAGTTCTATATATTACACTGTAAATAAGCATTGAATAATTGAATATACAAAATGATATATAAAATATATGGAAACGAGCATGCTAGTATGCATGATAAATAGTTAAAATTGTGATTTCTTGATCGATTAAATTTATGAATATTGAGATACCTAGGGATGACCTAAGGTATTATTCAGTATAAACTAAGAGCTAAAAATCTAACCATGTTTATCAATCTTTAGTACCTATTTTGTGACAAAAAACACTTATTGATGAACCTTCATACAAAACCTGTGCCAAAACTATTAAGTTGTACTTACCCTTTTTGTTTGGTCTTGAATTGCATGAATTTAGATGTTTGACCATATGTATTGCGGGTTAAGTAGATACATCATGACAAATTTTTTAAAATCAAAGTGAAATAGGAAGAAGCAGTGTGATGTAGTGACTATAGGTTAGCCAACATGTGCCAAAAAAGAAAGAAAAACTCTGAAAGAAAATCAATATGAGTAGAAAAAATATGTAAAAAAAACAAAAGCATTATGAGTGACATGTATTGAAAAAGATCAAAGGTGACAAAGTCGCAAAAGTAGAAAAACTCAGTCATTAGTGCACAGAAACCCATGAGCTAGTTGTTGTTTCTTTATTATGTTTTAAATTCATATGTAGAGAAATAAAAGAGGTGGAAGAAAGAGAAATAAGGCGGTGAGTGGGAAAAGGGCTATTAATGAGGGAGAATAGGGAACAATACGATGTACCTAACTACATTCATGCTTGAAACTATTTTATGCTTCTTGTTCTTGAATTCCATACTTGCTTTTAGCCCCAAAACATTACAAGTTGAAAAGCCCTATGTGACCTAGGTAGACTTATTCCTGAACTGATATTATATTAAGTAATTGCAATAATAACTATTTGTATTCTGAGGATAACAAATTACTTGTATGATTTATTGATGGATTCAAATATTTGAAGACCTTAATTTTTGTTTACTTTGTAATATACTGAACTTAGGTGTTTGATATTAAAAGTGGTAAGACATTGATATATCCTTCTAGAGTTATGTGTAAATACTAATATGCCTAGTTATGGGTTTCCAAACCAATCTTTATGTCATACTTGTTCAAAAGTCATCTTTTATTTCATTTTTAGTTTTCTTTACTTGAGGACAAGCAAGGACTTAAGTGTGGGGGAATTCAATTTGTCGTAATTTGGTGTAGCAAATTAAACTAGTTTTCATACTTAAGGAGATTGAGTATAAGAAATTCTGTTATATTTTAATTAGTTTTTCTATTTTAGTTTTAACTAAATAAAAAATGTAAATTGAGTCATTTTATGACCTTAGAGGTCGAATGAGGCCTAAGGGTGAGATAACGTACTTAATGAGTGTGCAGGACATCATTTAAAGGCATAAAAGCTCAAAGTTGGTTGTCATGTTGCAACATGGGAAAGTCAATGTCCTTACATATAGGATAGAGTGCAAAGATTCCAATACTGCCTTTGGTGTTGCGACACAGTTGGAGAATGTCGTGAAACACCCTTAAAGGCAAACCTGAACCAAAGTATACTGCCTTCAATGTCACGACACAGGCACTGGTTGTTGCGATACTAAGCCTATATGAGAAGAATTATGAGTGAAGGGCATTTTGGTCTACACAATGAAAATTTATAGGAAAATGTCAGTGAACTTAGGGCTAAGGAGAACGACCAACCCTAACTCTATAAATAGGCTCATTGAGCACTTGTTGAAGGACAACTTTCATAGTTTTGAATTTTTGTTTCTAATTTTAGTTTAAGTTTTCTTTTCTTTAGGCTTTAAATCTATTTTTAGTTATTTTCGTTTGTCTTCTTTAGAGAACTTGATTTGTAGACGCGATCAAACTCTCTTGGATTTCTACACGTTCATCTATAAAAATATAATTAGGATTCTCTTAAACCTTATTCTTGACTTGTTTATTATGCTTATCTTATTTATCAAGTTTATTATGTTTACGGATTCTATGAGGAACTAATCCTCTTATGGGGCTTAGTTAGTGTAGGTGTGATTAATTAATTACTATGTAGGATTTTCTCAACGGATCAACTATTTGGGAGAGGAATAACTTAAACCCTAGGATTAAATACCTTAGGAATTCATTTAGGTGGGAATTAAGCCAAAATTGGTATGGCCTATCCATGAATCCCTTATCCTTACATCAGTCATGATTGTGAGGTAGAGAGATAAGTAGTTCTTACCGACTCGTTAGTTTAGATGATGATCGAGTGATCCTGCTAGGGTAACGGATATTTGATTGAATAGAAACCCAAAATAAGGATTAGTTATGATCATCCAAGTGAACTAATCACCCACGCTTAGATTTGATTGAGTTTAGAGATTAAGTTTTTCTTTGTTATTATTTTATGCATGTTATTTCTTTTCATAGATTCATAGAGAATTCTATTCCTTATGTTTATTTCTAATAAAAATTGTGTAAAGTACTAATTAGATTTATTCGTGTTTAGGTTAAATTAAATTTAGTACTCGCCTCCCTTGGGTACTATCCTTGAGGTACATACCTACTTCATTGTAACTATATTACAACCTGACTTGTATACTTTCAAACAACGCCTTAATCCTTTACACTTAGTTGTAGTGTTTACACTATGGACGTTAGTATGTCGGGAGGTGGTTACTAACCAGCTTACTAGACTCCAAATTACTCTTAGCCTCTTTGTAAACATCTCCAACTTTTCTCAAATATGCATTTATCTTTTTGAATCTTGCGATATTAGCATTGGCATGGTAACAAAAAAATTGTAAACTATTTAGGCTAGTTCTCATTAAAGGCTAGTTTGGGTTAAAATGTACTTTTGGAAAATGTTTTTACAAAAAATGCTTTTGAAAATTATTGGTGGAAATGATTTGAAAAAAATATGGTTTATTAATTTAAATAGTTTGGCATTGCTCTCAAAAAGTGATGTTGAAAGTTAAAGTGTGCATTTTAAATATGACGTTTCAAAGTAAAATATAAGTTAACTTAAATTGTATTTAAATAATTTAATATACTAATAAATGCAATATAAAATTGAAATACGTTTTAAACAATTAATAAAAAAGTTTGTAAAATTTAATTTAAACATTTAAACCAGAGAAAACTAAGATTTTTTGTATTAATTTATAAGCTCAATCCTAAGTGCTATGTTAAAATTTAAAAAAAATAAACTTATTTGATTCCTATCAATTTATTTATTTGTAAAATAAATATTATCTTACAATTAATTAATCTTTTAATTGGATTGAGAAGGAATTAATTGTGGTATTTTGATAATTTTACATCTGAAAGTCAAAAGCTCTTTTAATAGACTTTTGAGGTTAGGTCTAAAAGCTTGTTCGAAATGAATTTTCTATTCCAAACTAATCCTTTTCTTCAATGCTTAGACTGTGAAAAGTGCTTTTGGCTCCAAAAGCTAGTTCGAAACAAAATGAAGAACTAGGCTTAAGTCTTCCAATTTCTCTTTTTGCATTTGTAATGTTGGGAAATCTCGCGAAACCAAATCTTGTCTCATTCTTGGATCCTTTCTTCTAAATGATTTTGTTAATGACCTCTCCATGACATTCAATTATCTTCCACAATAATTTTCACTAAATGCTGGGCAAAAGATTCAACACAAGAAATGTCCAACATCCATGGGAGTTACCTCCTACAATTTTAGTCCATGAAAATGGACATTGATTTAGGAACCAAAAAAACTATAAGGTGAGATGAACTTAAACTCTTGACCTCAATCATTGAAACATTAAACTCATAAGTTTACACCATTACCATTGAGATTAAAAAAAAAAAAACATTGTAATGTAATGTCAAAAGTAATCTATTCAATACAAAGGCAGCAATAGGGGACAAGTGGGGTTCTATCCCTTCTAAAAAGGAAAATTCCCCTTTAGCCATTCAAAATTTATAAAACTGTAAATAATATATGGTAAAATTATAGTCCCTTCAATGAATAAAATTTGATTTAATCGCTAAAAAAATTATGAATAATAAAACTAATACATTGATGAAATTGTATTTTAATTCTTATAAAAATATATAACTTAGTTTTGGCCCTCCAAGAAAACATTTTTGCTTCACCCCTACTTCAATGGACTAGAAAATGTCAAATTATGGACTAGAAAATGTCAAATTATTTAGTTACTTAAATTAAAAAATAAGAAAAAGAAGTCAAACATTACGGTGTTAGTAGTTATGATGTAAATGGATGCAATTTCATACCAATTAGAAAAATAAACATGTGGCGTAACATCCTGTTTTTAGTCAAATCGAAACAATGATTTTGGGACCACAAATCTGAAGTCAAAATAATTATTTTATTATTATTTTAATGCTTACAGTATGATACAATGATTGTGTGAAAGTTTCATTTAGAAATTTTATCGTTTGAGTGCTTAATTTGACAAAAAGGACTAAATCACGTAAAGTGAAAAGTTGGAGTTCTATAAGCTAAAAGGGTTTATTGGTTATGAAACTTTTAAGTGGAGGTCCTTATGTTGTAATTAGAAAATTTGAAACATGAGTGGACAAAGATGGACATCTTTTTAATGGTTTTACAGGTTAATGTGCAAGGTTAATTTAGTAATTTATTTGTTAATGTTAATAAAATAAAACAAATAAAAAATTTTGGTGCTTTCATCTTTTTCCCTAGCCGAATATTGAAGAATAGTAAAGCAAAAATTTAGGTTTTTATTCAGCCATGCTTGGATAGCTAATTAAGGTACGATTTTTGTCCCGTTTTTAATGATTTCTATGTTTTTGAGATCGTTGCAGCCAGGTCTAGCTAGCCGGGGGACTATTTTGAAAAATCGTTAAAAGATTTTAGATGATTCCATTGATGAATACATGAGTATTTTGATGTTTAATGATAGATAATGAATGTTGGTTGTGAATTATACAAGTTTTATAAAGTGTTTTTTTTGGTAAAAATGCAAATTAGGGATTAAATTGTGAAATGTGGAAGCTTAGATGTTAAAATGTGAAATAAATGAAAAGTATGGGCTGCTATGGTATAATAGTAATTCAGCTAGCATGGGTTGTGGTTAAATTGCATGAATTTGTGTTTTTTGTGAAATAAGGACTAAATTGTAAAAGATGTGAAACATTAGAGGCAATTGTGTAAAAATGCCTTAAAGTGAATTTTGGACTAAATTGAATAGAGAGATGATTAAATAAGTTAATTTTTATTATATTTAAATCAAGAAAGGTGAAATATAGACTTAGATCTGGGAAAGAACAAAGTTATGGAATAGTTGACTCGTTTCGCTATTTTAGCATTCGAGGTAAGTTCGTATGTGATAAATTTCATTATAAATGTATTTTAAATGCTTTTTTGTTGCATAAACATTAATTACGAGACTATGGATATGTTAGACAATGATTCGAAAATGATTCGACATTCGAAATCTCGGTTGAAACTTAGGAATAGATTTGGATACTAGTGACATGTCATTAGGGACTAATGTGAGTATATGATCTGGGTGCTAGTCTTGTACGTCCTACTAGTGGCTAAGTATACCAGCATGTGTTACGGTTACTTGACAGCTTGTGTGGGCAGCACCGTGTAGCAATGTCTTGACTGATAGCTTGTGTGAGCAGGCCTGTTTATAGCTCTAGTGTGAGCAGTATATGCGATACATTGAGTTGGCTTCGGGCCATGATATTGACACTTAATGTACGGGATTTTTTGAGTGTACGATAGTATTCCGAATGGTTCAACAGGTAAATGAAAGACATGATTGTGTATGAGATTGATATGAGATGGTACAGGTATGTACATGCACCGTATAAGCTTAAATCGAAGAAGTTGTGAAGTTATATATATAAGATTATGATAGAAAATGTGAAAGGTTTGTTAGTTACATGAATTACATGTTTATTTATTAAAATTGATGATTTGTATATTCATGTTTAGATTGAGTTTATTTCATACGAGCTTACTAAGCTATATAGCTTACTTTGTTTATTTTGTCGTGTTTTATAGTGACTTCAAAGCTAGCTCGGATTCAGGGATCATCAGAGACATCATCACACTATCCTACTATTACTTTGGTACTTTTGAACTTATGTTTTGGTTGTATGGCATGTATAGGTATTTTGAGTCACTGTGGTTATGAGTTGATAATGATTTTGGCCAATTGAATTGACTTGTAAATGTTATATTTTGGTTGTAAATATATAGTCATGAGATTTGGCTTAACTTGGTTATTTTGGATGTATATGTATATATGTGAGAATGGCCTATGATGTGGTTCATAATTGCTTGCAAATGGCTTGTGGTAAATTAACATTTATGGTAGCTAATGGTTGGAAATGGCTATTGTATGTTGGTGAATTTAGGTAAGGTAAAATGTTTGGTTGAAATAATGCATATAAGTGTTTGAGATTAATGTGTATAGAGAATGAGAGTGTTGAATATGCATGAATTATGTTTGATTTGGTTGAATTGATATGCCTTTTGATGCTATGTATTTGTGCCAATTGATGTGGTATAGGTACATGCAAGTTTGGCTTGGGAAATAGCCTATTTTGGTCCACACGGGCGAGACACGGGCGTGTGTCTCAGCCGTGTATGAAACACGGTTATATACACGGTCGTGTGTCCCCTAGTTTTGAAATTAAAAATCAAGTTTGTATGCTCCACACAGCTTCACACACGGGCATGTGACTTGGCTGTGTAGTATAAGTCAGTATACCCTACAGGTTTGGCACAGCCTAGCACACAGTTTGGCACACGGGCGTGTATGACCATTTTTAGGGCACATGGGTTAGCCACACGGGTGTGTGTGTTGGCCGTGTAACCTAAGTCAGAGTGTTACACGGGGTCAGACATGGGCTGGAACACGACCATGTGCTCCTATTTTGAATGTCTATACGGCCTGTGACACAGACGTTTCTTTGGTCGTGTGAGGGACACGGCCAAGCCACACGGGCGTGTATTCCTTTTTTTTGAGAAAATTTTCTAAATGTACAAAAAGCTTCCAAAGTTATCGATTTAGTCCCAAATCACTCTCAATGTATGTTTAGGGCTTCATATGCTCGTAATAGGGACAAAATGATTGTTTGTCATTAAAATGTATATGATTTGATTAATTGTAAGTGAAATGCATGTTTAAATGTGTGTTAAGTCTGGTAATGCTCCGTAGCCCTATTTTGACGTTGAATAAGGGTGAGAGCTATTACATTTATTGGTATCAGATCTACGATTTAGTCGATTCTCGGATTAACGAAGCGTGTGTGAGAGTCTAGATATACATGCCATATATAACCTATGATAGTGTGATGACTTCTGACAATTTAAACTATGTTTTCATATAGTAAATGGATCCCGATCGAGCTGTAGCTGACGATGTTGAGAGTAATGTTTCAGCTCCCGCTCAAGGGGCAGCGCCTTCTGAATCTGAAAAATTCGGAAAAAAAATTTTCGAAAAAAATATGTTCAAAAAAATTCGGCTACTTAACAACCTCTACCCCTACCTAATCCCCAACTGGTTCTCGTAGCTCCTCAAGTTATGGAACTTCAACGATTGAATAAGCTGCCAGTGGATAAAATCTAAAAATACAGGGCTGAAGAGTTCAGAGCTAAAGTTGATGATGATCTAGAGAGGGCTGAATTTTGGCTAGAAAACACTATTCGGGTATTTGATGAACTGTCATGTACTCCAGCCGAGTATTTAAAATGTGCCATACCGTTATTGAGAGACACTACGTACCAATGGTGGAATACTTTAGTATCAGCGGTATCGAGAGAAAGAGTGACCCGAGAATTCTTTCAGACTGAGTTTTGGAAGAAATATATAAGTCAGAGATTTCTCGATCAATAGCATAAAGAGTTTCTAGAATTGAAATAGGGTCGAATGACTGTGACCGAGTACGAAAGAGAATTTGTACGGTTGAGCACGTATGCTCTAGAGTATGTTTCCACTGAAGAAATCATGTGCAAATAGTTCGTTGATGGGTTGAAAGAGGATATTAAACTTCTAGTCAGAATTCTAGAATTGAAAGAATTTGTTGTCCTGGTTGATAAAGCTTGCAAAGCTAAGCAGCTTAGCAAAGAAAAGAGAAAAGCAGATTTAGAGGCTGGAGATTCGAGAAAAAGGTTGATGAATAAGCCATATTAATCTTCGTCAAAGAAATTCAGAGATTCGTTCACTCGTCCAAATGTTTCAATCGGGCATTCGAGTAGCGATCGTGGAAAATAATTTTTAAGTCCTAAAGCTTAAGCTACATCGGTATCGAGTGTTGGCAGTATAAGAAACTTTAGACCTGAATGTCAACAATGTGAAAGATGTCATCCTGGTGAATGTAGAATGAATAACTGGGCTTGTTTCAAATGTGGTTCACAAGATCATTTCATACGTAATTGCTTAGAGTTAGTATAGAAAGATAATGTTCAAAATGCAAGATCGAGTAACACAGCCACTAGAGGGAGGCTACCAAGAAATGCGGGAAATATGAGTGGTAATCGCGGTACTACGAGAGATTCTATAGTAAGATCTGAGGCTAGAGCACCTAGTAGAGCTTACGCTATTTGCGCTCTCGAAGAAGCGTTGTCACCCAATGTTATCACTGGTACATTTTCTCTTTACGACACTAATGTTATTGCATTGATTGATCCTGGATCAACTCATTCGTTTTCTTGTGAAAATTTAGTGTCTAGTAAGAAGCTACCTATTGATTATACTGAGTTTGTGATTAAAGTATCGAACCCCTTAGGCAAGTATGTTCTAGTTGATAAAGTTTGCAAGAATTGTCCTTAATGATTCGGGGTTACTATTTTCCAGCTGATTTGATACTATTGCCATTTGATGAGTTTGACATATATCTGGGTATGGATTGGTTAACTCTGTATAATGCTGTTGTAAATTGTAGACAAAAGATTAATGAATTGAGATGTTAGAACAGTGAAATTATGCGAATTAAGTCAGATGAATTGAGTGAATTGTTTACTGTGATTTCGTCTATGTCAGCTCAGAGATGTGTGAGAAAAGGGTGCAAAACTTATCTTGCTTATGTTTTAGATACAAAAGTGTCTGAATCGAAGTTTGAATCAGTGCCTATAGTCTGTGAGGTTCCGGATGTGTTTCTAGAAGAATTATCAGGTTTACCACTGATCAGAGAGGTTGAATTTGCTATTAAATTAATACCGAGAACTTCACCGATATCTATAGCTCCGTACAGAATGGCTCCGACCGAATTGAAAGAGTTGAAAGCTCAGTTACAAGAGTTAATGGATAGAGGTTTTGCACGACCTAGTTTTTCACCCTGGGGTGCGCCAGTATTGTTCGTAAAGAAGAAGGACGGGTCGATGAGAATGTGTATTGACTATTGATAGCTCAATAAGGTTATGATAAAGAACAGGTATCCGTTGTTGAGAATAGATGATTTGTTTGATCAGTGGAAAGGGGCAACAGTGTTTTTGAAGATTGATTTGAGATCTGGCTATTATTAGTTGCAAGTGAAAGATTCAGATGTGCTGAAAATTGCGTTTAGAACGAGGTATGGACATTATGAATTTCTTGTTATGCCTTTTGGATTGACTAATGCTCTTGCAGTTTTTATGGATTTGATGAAATGGATTTTTAGACCGTATTTAGATAGATTCATTGTTGTGTTCATTTATGACATTCTGGTCTATTCAAGAGAAGAGTCAGAACATGCCAAGCATTTGAGAATAGTGCTACAAACTTTGAGAGATAAGCAACTGTTCGCTAAATTCAGCAAATATGAATTTTGGCTTCAAGAAGTTAGATTTTTGGGGCACATTGTTTCAGCAGAAGGTATAAGAGTTTATTTGAGCAAGATTTTAGCAGTTATTGACTGGAAAGCACCGAGAAATGTATCCGAAGTTAGAAGTTTTTTGGGTTTAGCTGGTTATTATTGACGTTTTGTTAAAGGGTTTTCGATGATTGCTACTCCTATGACCAGATTGCTACGAAAAGATGTGAAATTTGAGTGGTCCGAGAAATGTCAACAGAGTTTTGATAAGTTGAAAGCATTGTTAACTAGGGCGCCAGTGTTGGTTCAACCTGTAACATGCCGGTTTAGACCTTAGTCGGAATAGTGGTTTTGAGACCACAAATTCGAGTCTAAAAATATTTTAATATTATTTTCTATTCTTATAATATGTGAATTAGCATGTGTGAAAGTTTCGTATGAAAATTCGATCATTTGTGTGCTTAATTTGATAAAATGACCTAATCGCGTAAAATGTAAAAGTTGCCTGCTGTTTGTTAAAGTGCCTATTTGATGTGGCTCTTTAAATGTGAGGTCCTTATGTTGTAAATGGACCATTGAATTCATGAAATGACATGGATATACATTAGTTAGTGGAATTATAATGAAAATAATAAGGCTAATTTAGTAAATGGATTATTATGTTAATTAAAATAAACTAAAAGCATGAAATAAGCCATTATGTGTTCATCCATAGCTGAAATTAGCAAAGAAAAAGAAGAAGAAAGAATAGCTAGGGTTTGTCTTTGATTTTCATTGATTGAGGTATGAGTTTTGTTCCATTTTTGATAATTTCTATGTTTTTGTGATCGTTACTTTGTGTACTATGAAGCCCATATTTCGATTTCTAATTTTGTTGATGATTTTTAGTTTAGCCATTGATGAAATTCTGAGTTTTATGAAGTTTGATGACAGTATATGGAAGCTTGATGTTGGGTTAACATATTTTGTCTTTGAATTTTTGATGAATTTGAGTAATTTGGGCTAAATTGTGAAAATGAGAAATTGAGGGATTAAAAATGTGAAATAAATGAAATATGTGAACTTATATGAACACTATGAAAATTTGGCTAAGCTTGTGTGCAAAGAAATTATGTGTATTTTGTGAGTTTGTGAATTAAAGACTAAATTGTCAAAATGTGAAAATGTGAGGGCTAATTTTTAAATTTCCCTAAATGTGTGTTTCTGGATTGATTTGAATGATTTGGTGAATAAAAGAGTTAAATTTTAATTTATATAGATCAAGAACAAAAGAAAATGGAATTAAATCAGGGGAAACCGAAAGTCGTCGAGTAGTCGACTTCGTTCGTCCGAATCCATACGAGGTAAGTCTATATACAAATAAATGTAATTGAAATTGTTTATTTATGTTGATATGCTATTGAACAATGATGAAAGGCTTTATGCCTTGAATATGAGATATCCGATAAAGTATCGATAAAGTTCTGATGTTCGAAAAGCCCCGTACGAACCATAGGAATAGTTAGGATACATATGTCATGACATAGGATCCGATATGTGTTATCATGTAAGACCACGTCTGGGACGTTAGCATTGTATGAGCTTTCCAAGTTATTCGCGTATCCTTATGATTTCAAACGGTTCAACAGGCATTTCGAGAAAATGAATGACAATGTGAATGAGTATCTGAATCAGGTATGTTAGTATTGTATACCATGTTGAGAATGAAAGATAAGTACATGTACCTTTATGAATATATGATAAAAGTATGAGAAATTATGATATATGTGCAAATGAATTGGAAATTGTGAAATAGATATGAATCATAAGGTTTGTGATTGTATTTTGCTATGGAGTATTTATATAATTTGAGGATGTTTATTGTTTGAAATGTTAAGTTTATTTTTAAATGACTTACTAAGCTTTTGAAAGCTTACTTTGTGTGTCTTTCAACTATTTATTTTAGATATCAACACTACTGAGAGCTCGGGGATCGTCGTGGATCATCACCACACTATCGAACCTTAATTTGGTACCTTTTGAAACTGTATATATTAAAGTATGGCATGTATAGGCTAGAAGTACTTTGAGGTATGTTTTGTAATGTGTATATCATGCCATGTGATATGGCTAGACTATGGTTGAACTTATAGTTTGATTTTGGTATATGTTATGTGATGTAATTTTGGTAAATTTGATATGTTCATGAATGGCCAAGAGAAATGGTAAGTTTGGTAAGTTTTTGGTATGTGCTTAATTGTGGAATTGGTAAGAATGTGGTATGAAATTGAATGACTATATTAAGGTTTATAAACCATATGTTTAGGTATGATTTTGACTTATGGAATGACATGTTTTGTGTTACAAGTATGGAAATTTTTTATAAGGAAATGGTATTAAAGATGTATGTTTTGGTTGTGAAATGGTTGAGAACTTGGTAAAAAATGTTGTGGTTTTGATGATTGTAGGGAGGACCCTTAATAGGTGGCAAATTGACCTTGTTAATGACCTATTTTTGCCCACACGGGCATGTGTCTCAGTCGTGTTGCTTGAGGACCATTTTGAAATGAGCCTGGGCAGACCACACGGTCTCACACACGGGCGTGTGCTAGGCCGTGTGGCCAAGTTAGTTTCGACAATGGGCTAGACACATGGGCATATGGTCAGTTGTGTGGCTAAGTTAGTAGCCTCCCTAATTTTCACACGGCCTGGTACACAGGCGTGCCTTGTGGCCGTGTGGACAAGTCAGTATGTATGCCCTGTTTTGACACGACCTAGACACATGGGCGTGTCTAAATCCATGTGAGGCACACGGCCTGTTCACACGGGTGTGTGGCCTGTACAACTTTGAAAAATGTTTTAGTTTAGAAAAGTTTTGTATGCATTCTGTTTAATCCCGACCCCTTTCTAAAGTATGTTTAAGGTCTCGATGACCTATATAAGGGACTCTATAATGATGTTTGTGGATGACGTTATTGAGTTGTTCGTAAAATGTTTCAATTTTTCTGGTAATGCCTTTAACCCTAGTCCAACGATGGATACAGGTTAGGGGTGTTACATTTGGTTGGTATCAGAGCTACGGTTTAGTCAATTCTAGGACTAACATAGTGTTTGTGAGTCTAGCTATACATGTCATATTTGTGAACTACAATAGTGTGATGAATCTTGACAATGAATATATGTTTTTATATAGCAAATGGATCCCAAACGAGCTATAGCTGACGACGTCAAAAGCAATGCGCCTGCTCCCGCGCAAGGGACAATGCCATCCGATTCTAGACCGGCTATGAGTAGCCATGATGGGGAGGCTAGACAATCCTTCTATCAAATGATGAATGATTGGTTCAGTCAGTACATTAGAACTAACCCGGCAGTTCAACAACCCCCAACCCCGACTAATCCTCCACAAGTCCCTACTATGCCACAAGCGAATCCGATTCAGTTAAGCAAGTTACCGATCAATAAGTTTAGAAAATATAGGGTTGAATAGTTCTATGCTACTACAAATGATGACGCTGAGAGAGCCGAGTTTTGGCTAGAGAATAAGATAAGAGTAGTCGATAAATTTTCATTGACTCCGGATGAATGTCTTAAGTGTGTTGTTTCGCTTCTGAGAGATACAATGTATCATTGGTGGAAGACTTTGATATTAGTGGTTCCGAGAGAGCGAGTCACTTGGGATTTCTTTCAAGTTGAATTCTAGAAGAAATACATCAGTCTGAGATTTATTAACCAGAAACATAAAGAGTTTCTTGAATTGAAACAAGGCCTACGTCTATTACAAAATACAAGTGAGAATTTGTAAGATTCAGCCACTATGCATGAGAATGTGTCTCGACCGAAGCAATAATGTGTAAAAGATTTGAAGATGGTTTGAATAAAGACATTCGTTTGTTAGTCGGGATTCTAGAGATAAAAGAATTTGTTGTGCTTGTTGAACGAGCCTGTAAAGCTGAAGAACTCAGGAAAGAGAAAAGAAAAGCTAATTCAGAAGCTAGAGATATGAGAAAAAGATCCGTGAGTAAATCATTTTAGTCTGCGTCTAAGAAATTTCGAGATGATTTTAGCTATTCAAAGGCTAATGTGGGGCATTTGAGTAAAGATCGTGCAAGATCACATTTAAGCTTCAGAGCTCCAGCTACTTCTATTGCTAGTGTTGGAAATGTCCGATCCGATCGACCTAAGAGTGTGGTAAAAGACATCCTGGCAATTGTAGATTGTAGAATGGGCTTGTTTCAAATGTAGATCACTAGATCACTTTATCCGTGATTGCCCCTAGCCTGTCAAGCAAGAAATTGTGAAAAATTCGAGACCAAGTAACATTAGCTCAAGGTAGGCCTCCTAGAAATACGGGAAGTATGAGTGGTAGTCAAAGAGGAACTAAAGACACCGCTATTCGATCTGAGGCTAGAGCACCTGCCAAAGCCTATGCAATTTGAGCACATGAGGAAGCTTCGTCTCCTAATGTGATAACTAGTACTTCTACACTTTATGATACTTCTGTGATTACATTAATAGATCCTAGATTAATGCATTCGTATATATGCATGAATTTGGTATCCAAGAAGATTTTGCTTGTAGAGTCTACTGAATTTGTGATTAAAGTATCGAACCCCCTTGTTAAAAGTGTTTTAGTTGATAAAGTGTGTAATAATTGTCCGTTAATGTTTTGAGATATTTGTTTTTCGGCTGATCTGATGTTATTATCTTTTGATGAGTTTGATATAATTCTGGGTTTGGATTGGCTAACTTTGCATCATGCTATTATGAATTGCAAACGAAAAGCTATTGATTTAAGATGCAAGAATGATGAAATAATCTGAATTGAATCTAGTACTTTGAATGGATTGTCGGCTGTGATATCTTAGATGAAAGCTCTGAGTATTGTGAGAAAGGGTTGTGAAGCCTACTTTGCCTATGTGATTAATTCGAAAGTATCTGAAAAGAAAGTTGAATCAGTACCTGTTGTCTGTAAATTCCCTGATGTATTTCCTGATGAGTTACTAGGATTACCTCCAATTCGAGAAGTAGAATTTGGCATTGAGTTAATACCGGGAACTACTCCGATTTTGATAGCTCCGTATAGAATGGCTCCAACTGAGTTGAAAGAATCAAAGTCTCATTTGCAAGAGTTGACAGATAGAGGATTTTCAAGACCGAGTTTCTCACCATAGGGTGCACCAGTTCTGTTTGTGAAAGAGAAAAATGGTACGATGAGAATGTGCATTGTTTATCATCAGTTGAACAGAGTGACTATCAAGAATAAATACCCTCTGCCTCGAATTGATGATTTGTTTGATAATTTGATAGGAGCTACCGTGTTTTCAACGATAGATTTGATATCAGACTATTATTAGTTGCGAGTAAAAGACTCAGACATTCCGAAAACTACATTCAGAACGAGGAACGACCACTATGAGTTCTTAGTTATACTTTTCGAATTAACTAATTCACCTGTCATCTTTATGGATTTGATAAACAGAATTTTTAGACTGTATTTAGATCGATTTGTTGTCGTATTCATTGATGACATATTAATTTATTCGTGTGATGAATCCGAGCATGCCGAGCATTTGAGAATAGTACTACAAACTTTTCGTGATAAGTAGTTGTATGCAAATTTTAGAAAAAGTGAGTTCTGGTTACGTGAAGTTGGTTTTCTAGGCCATATTGTGTTAGCATCAGGTATCCGAGTTGATCTGAGCAAAATTTCAGCTATTTTGGATTGGAAGCCTCCGAGAAATGTTTCTGAAGTCCATAGTTTTCTAGGACTTGCTGGTTATTATAGACGGTTCGTAAAATGATTTTATATGATTGCAACTCTGTTGACAAAACTGCTTCAAAAAGATGTGAATTTTGAATGGTCTGAAAAGTGTCAGAAAAGCTTTGATCATTTGAAAGCCCTATTGACTGAAGCTCCAGTGTTAGTACAACCAGAACCAGGTAAAGAATTTGTGATCTACAGTGATGCTTCATTGAACGGATTAGGTAGCAATTTTGATGCAAGAAGGCAAAGTCATAGCTTATGCCTCAAGACAATTAAAGCTTTATGAAAAGAATTATCTGACGCACGATCTAGAATTGGTAGCTATTGTGTTTGCTTTGACGATTTGGCGTCACTATCTATTTGGTGAGAAATGTCATGTGTTTTTAGATAATAAAAGTTTGAAATATTTGATGACTCAGAAAGATTTGAATCTACGATAGAGAAGGTGGCTAGAACTGCTAAAAGATTACGAGCTTGTTATTGATTATCGTCCGGGAAAAGCAAATGTTGTTGCTGATGCTTTGAGTCAGAAATCATTATTCGCATTATGTGCTATGAATGTTCAGTTGTGTATATCTGATGATGGTTCAGTTTTAGCTGAATTGAAAGCGAAGCCGTTGTTTTTACAACAGATTATTAATGGTCAGAAAGTTGATAATGAGATAATAGCAAAATGAGCTCAGTGCGATCTAAATTTTGATTCTGAATTTCGAGTTAGTAATGATGATTGTTTGAGATTCTGAGATCGAATTTGGGTTCTAAGAAATCCAGAGTTGATTCTATGATTTTTAATAAAGCTCAGAACAGTCATTTATTTGTGCATCTTGGTAGTACGAAAATGTATAATGATTTGAAACAGCATTACTGGTGGTCTGGAATGAAAAGAGATATCTCTGACTTTATTTCGAAATGTTTAATTTGTTAGCAAGTTAAAGCTGAACATCAGGTGCCATCTGGTTTGTTACAGCCGATTATGATTATGGAGTGGAAATGGGATAGAGTGACAATGGATTTTGTTTCGTGTTTGCCCCTATCTGCGAAAAAGAAAGATTCTATTTGGGTTGTGGTTAACCGATTGACTAAATCAGCTCATTTTATTCCAGCACGATCTGATTACTCGCTTGATAAATTAGCTTAATTATACATTTCTAATGTTGTAAGATTACACGGGGTACCTTTGTCTATTGTGTCAGATAGAGAGCCGACATTCACTTCACGATTTTGGAAGAAACTGCAAGAGGCTTTAGGTACTAAATTGCATTTCAGTACTGCCTTTCACCCGCAAATGGATGGTCAATCTGAGTGGATTATTTAGACTCTCGAGGATATGTTGAGATGTTGCATTCTTGAGTTTGAAGGTACATGGGAACAGTATTTGCCATTGATTGAATTCGCCTATAATAATAGTTTTCAATCAAGTATTAAAATGGCACCATACGAAGCCTTATATTGTTGTAAATGCTGTACACCTTTGTATTGGATTGAACTCAGCGAGAATAAGATTCACGGGATGGATTTGATAAAAGAGACTAAACAGAAAGTAAAAGTGATCTGAGATAGTTTGAAAACAGCTTCTGATCGTTAGAAATCATACGCAGACGTGCAACGAAAAGATATTGAATTTGAAATCGACGACAAAGTGTTTCTGAAAGTATCCCCGTAGAAGAAAGTACTGCTATAACAGCCCGATTTAGACCCTATTCGGAACGGTGGTTTTGGGACCACAAATCCGAGTCAAAAAATATTTAAAAAATTATTTTTTTAGTTTATTATGTTTGAATTAATATCTATAAAATTTTCGTGTTTTAATTTTGTCGTTTGAGTGTCTGATTTAATAAAAGGGCTTAATCGCGTAAAAAGAAAATTTGATGGTTTAATGTGTAAGGATTGAATTGAATGTGTCTTTATAATTTGATGTATTTATGTTGCAATGATGCCATTGAATAAATGAATGGACGGCAATGGCATGCATTATTAAGTTGTTATATTAAATCAATAAGGTTATATTAGGAAATGAATAATAAAATGTTATTATAATAATATATGTTATAATAAAATTCATCTTGCATTTGTCTTTTATTTATTCATGACCGAATGTCAAAATAAAAGAGAAAGAAAAAGGTTTTCAAACGTTCGACCATTGTTAAGCTTAATCAAGGTATGTAACTAGCTCGGTTTTTGATAATTTTTACGTTTTTGAGATCGTTGCAGTGTAATGTACAAAGCCCATGCTTGAATTTCTAATTTTGATGAATATTTTGAGTTATTCCATTGATGAATATTTGAGTTTTGTGATGTTAGTTGATGAATTATGAAGGAAATGTTTTGGATTAATATGTTTTGTATTAGAATTTTTTATGATTTTGAGTAATTGGGCTAAATTGCAAAAATAATAAATTGAAGGACTAAAATGTAAAATAAATAAAATGTATGGACTTGTATGAACATGGGTAGCATTCGGCCTAAGCATGGTGTGTGCAAATTTTGCATGTTTTGTGTTTTGTGCAATTTGGACTAAATTGTAAAAAATGTAAAATGTAAGGGGTAAAATAGTAATTTACCCATTTATGTGTTTTTGGACTAAATTGAATATAATTATGTTTGAATGAGTTTAATTTGAATATATTTAGATCAAGAACAAAAGAAATCGAATTTGGATTGGGGAAAAACCAAAGTTGTCAAATAGTCGTCCCATTTCGATTACTGTTGTCTGAGGTAAGTTTATAAGCAAGTATATGTTATTTATTTGATTAAATATGAACTATATATGCTAAAATGAATAATGTGATAGTATACATGTGGAAGCCCAATATGTATAAGCTTGGAATCTATGTGTACGAGTTTGATTCGATCGAGTTATGACGTCCAAAAGCCCTATACGAACCTTACGAATAGCAAGGATACATATGTCATGACATAGGATTTCGATATGTGATGTGCGAGTAAGACCATGGCATCGATATATGTGTACAAGTAAGACCACGTTTAATATGTTGACATTGATATGTGATTCCAATTTATGTGTACGAGTAAGACCCTATTTGGGACAGTGGCATCGATATGTGATTACATGTAAGACCACGTCTGGGACGTTGGCATTGTACAATATGTGTGATTATCCGCGTATCCAATTCAATTTCGAATGGTTCAACGGGCAATGATAAGTTGTGATCGAATGTATAAATCGAGCTAAAGTGATCAGGTAAGAGTTAGTTATTACCTATTTGAAAATAAGGTAAGTTTGTTATTTAATAAGTAATGCAATTTATATATGATGTAAATGAGCAAATATGTGTATATGAATAGTACATTCGTCCAAAAGATATTTATAGTAGTATCATTATTGTGATCTATGTGCAAACATATATGAATGAATATATTCGGCCTTATGAATATATATAATGTGAATATTTAAGAAATGATTCATGATTATAGGTATATGATTTTATGTATATTCGGTTAAATAATGATATTATGGTTTTTGATATTGAATGATATTTTGGTATAGGATATATGTATATTCGGCTAAATGAAAGTTTATGTTGTATATGAAATTGTAAGTTTGAAATTAAATGTGATTATAATAGTATGTATAGGTTTGTTTAAATTGAGTTATTTATTTGCTTATGACTTACTAAGCTATGATAGCTTACTCTGTGTGTATGTTTGTCTTTGTTTATAGATTCTGGAGTCAAGTTATGAGCTCGGGGATCGTCAGCAAAGTCTATATCAGCTATTTTTGGTACTTTATAAGCTAAATTTCGAACCTATGCCATGTATAGGCTAGATAATATTTGAAAATGTTGGACTTTAGTATGTGTATATATTTAAGCCATGTGAAAATGGCTTGTTTATTTTATTAGGTTCAGTTTCAAGGTTTGATCGAATTTTGGTTATATTTGATATGGTTGGAGTTTATTTTGGTATGCATATTATATGATATGTATGATTTGTGTTTTGGTGATATGTTTGTGATGCTGATTATATGATTCAAAAATGAGATGTGTTAATGATGAATCATAATCGGCCATGAAAGTAGCTCATTTTAGATGTATGATTTGTGGTATATTTTGTGAGGTGGTTGATTATAAAATTTGGCTCAAGTGAGGTTAATATGGTTGATGGATATGTTTTGGTTGTGGTTTTGATGTTTCAGTCATTATATGTTTATATGTGAATCATGGTTGATATATTTGCTAATGGTGATGAAGTTATGCCAAAGTATATGCGTATGGAAAATTTAGTATGATTTGAAATTGTGGTTGGATATTTTTGTTGAGTGATATGTATGATATATAAGTGGGATGTATTAGGTAAATGGTTATGATTTGAATTATTGGTATTTGGTTATGAGATGAAGTAAATATGGATAATGATTATATGTTATTAATCATTAGTTATAAATGATGTGCATTCATATTCGGCTATTGATAGATAAATTAAATATGTGTGCATGTAACATGTTTGTTTATGGTTTGATATTTAAAGGTCAAGATGATTAGTTTAATGTTTGATTCTTGTTATATGTATAAAGAGTTAACGACAAATTATAGAAATAATATGGCTATTTTGATTCGGTACTTATTAGTAAATAAAGAATATGTATGAGGTATGTTTTGTTAGTTAAATCGATAGTCATTAAGTGACAAGTTAATATTTGTATTTGGATATGAAAATGGTAACTTAAGATTGAATGGTGGAATTGGTATGACTTTAATGGTTAGTTTTTAATAGTCGAATAGGTAAGCAAATGTATTGATTATGTATTTGTAATTTTTTCAAGTGTTAGTATATAAATTTTGGTATGTTTAGATTTGATAATTATGCTTAGAAATGGTTCGTAGATTGTTTGATAATATGATGGTTTGACATGCAATTTAGCTTGTGTATTAAGTGATATTATCATGTTTAAATTCGGCCCTGACACTTTATAGCATTAGACAAGAGTATGTTATGTTATATGTATAAATACAAAACTGTGATGTGTTTGATGAGAAAAGTAAATTATGATTGACATATTGGTTTGGTTATATGAAATGTTATATGAAAAGTAAATTCATGTTATAAGATAACAAAATGGTTATATGTGAGTTTAAAAAAAATGTTTTATGATTTGTGTATTAATGATTCAAGAATTGATAAACTAAAGTTACAAAGGTATACCTTCGAATATGATCTGAGTAATTGTGTGAATGTATGAAAGTTTTATCTTTTTCGGTAATGCCTTGTAACCCTAATCTGGCGACGGATATGGGTTAGGGGTGTTACAACTCCAATTTGGAAAAAAGGCAAATTGAGTCCGAGGTTCATCAGGCCGTATGAGATTATCGAGCATACCGGGCCAGTTGCTTATAAATTGTTGTTGCCATCTGAGCTAGAAAAGATTCATAATGTGTTTCACGCATTGATGCTTTGACAATATAGATCTGATCCCTCGCATGTGATTACTCCGTCTGAGATTGAAATTCAATTTGATATGACCTATGAAGAAAAATCGATATGTATTTTGACTCGCGAGGTTAAAGAATTGAGAAATAAGAAAATTCCGTTAGTAAAAGTAATGTGGCCTCGACACGGTGTAGAATAGGCTACGTGGGAGCTTGAAGATGCTATGAGACAGCAATATTCAAATCTGTTCAACGGTAAGATTTTCAGGGACGAAAATCCCTACGTGGGAGAGTTGTAACATCCCAGTTTAGACCCTAGTCGGTATAGTGGTTTCGGGACCACAAATCCAAGTCTGAAAAATATTTTAATATTATTTTTTATGCTTATAATATGTGAATTAGCATGTGAAAGTTTCGTATGAAAATTCGATCATTTGTGTGCTTAATTTGATAAAAGAACCTAATCGCGTAAAATGTAAAAGTTGTCTACTATTTGTTAAAGTGCCTATTTGATGTGTCTCTTTAAATGTGAGGTCCTTATGTTGTAAATGGACTATTGAATTCATGAAATTACATGGATGGACATTAGTTAATGGAATTATAATGAAAATAATAAGGATAATTTAGTAAATGGATTATTATGTTAATTAAAATAAACTAAAAGCATGAAATAAGCCATTATGTGTTCATCCATAGCCGAAATTAGCAAATAAAAATAAGAAGAAAGAATAGCTAGGGTTCGGATTTGATTTTCATTGATTGAGGTATGAGTTTTGTTCTGTTTTTGATAATTTCTATATTTCTGCGATCGTTGCTTTGTGTACTATCAAGCCCATGTTTCAATTTCTGATTTTGTTGATGATTTTGAGTTGAACCATTGATGAAATTATGAGTTTTATGAAGTTTGATGACAGTATATGGAAGCTTGATGTTGGGTTAACATGTTTTGTCCTTGAATTTTTGATGAATTTGAGTAATTTGGGCTAAAATATGAAAATGAGAAATTGAGGGACTAAAATGTAAAATAAATGAAATATGTGGACTTATATGAACACTATGAATATTCAGCTAAGCTTGTGTGCAAAGAAATTTTGTGTATTTTGTGATTTTGTGAATTGAGGACTAAATTGTCAAAATGTGAAAATATGAGGGTTAATTTGTAAAATGCCCTAAATGTGTGTTTGTGGATTGATTTGAATGTTTTGGTGAATAAAAGAGTTAAATTTCAATTTATATAGATCAAGAACAAAAGAAAACAAAATTAGATTGGGGGAAATCGAAAGTCGTCGAGTAGTCGACTCCGTTCGTTCGAATCCATACGAGATAAGTCTATATTCAAATAAAAGTAATTGAAATGGTTTATTTATGTTCATATGCTCTTGAACAATGATGAATGGCTTTATGCCTTGAATATGAGATATCTGAGAAAGTATCGACATAGTTCTGACGTCCGAAAAGCCCCGTACGAACCATACGAAAACATATATCGGATCCTATGTCATGACATATGTATCCTAACTATTCCTATGGTTCGTACGGGCTTTTCGGACGTCATCACATTATCGGAACTTCCTCGGATAACACATTTTCCACTCTCATATAACCACTCATTACAGTTCAATGTCATATAAACATAAATAAATCAACTTAAACCCGTTTATTTGTATATTGACTTACCTCGTACGGATTCGAACGAACGGAGTCGACTACTCGACGACTTTCAACTTCCATCGATCTAATTCCATTTTCTTTTGTTCTTGATCTAAATCAATTCAAATTTAACTCTTTTATTCAAGAAATCATTCAAATCAATCCATAAACATACATTTAAGGCATTTTACAAATTAGCCCTCAGATTTTCACATTTTGACATTTTAGTCCCTAATTCATAAAATCACAAAATACACAAAATTTCCTTTTACACATGTTAGGCCGAATATTCACTTAGCTCATACAAGCCCACACATTTCATTTATTTCACATTTTAGTCCTCAAAATCTCATTTTTTACAATTTAACCCAAATTACTCAAATTCATAAAAAATTCAAAGACAAAATATATTAACCCAACACATATATCTCATTTACCATCAACTAACTTCACAAAGCTTACAATTTCACTAATGGCATAACTCAAAATCATCAACAAAATCAGAAATTGAAACATGGGCTTAGTAAAACACAGAGCAACGATCACAAAAATGTAGAAATTATTGAAAACGGATCAAAAACGAACTTTTAATCAAGCTTAAGCATGGCCGAACCCTAAACTCTTTTATCTTTTATTTTTCTTTGATTTTTCAGCAATGGTGATGAATATAACACCAAATTCATGTTTTTGTTTTATTTAATTAACATAATATACTAAATTACCATATTAACCTTTATTAATCCATTATAAAATCACATATATTAAGGCCATTAATGTCCATTAACTATATCAATGGTCTAATTGTATCATAAAGACCTCTCCTTTAATAAGACATAGAAATTAAGCACAATTAACATATAGCATGGAACTTTTACAATTTATGTGATTAGGTCCTTTTTCAAAATTAAGAACACAAACGATCAATTTTTTATACGAAACTTTCATACATGCTTAAACACATACTATAAACATGGAAAATAATATTAAAATATTTTTTTGACTCAAATTTGTGGTCCCGAAACCACTATTTTGACTAGGGTCTAAACCAGGCTATTACAACTCTCCCCCCTTAGGGATTTTCATCCCCGAAAATCTTACTGTTGAATAGATTCGGATATTATTGTCTCATAGCATCTTCGGGACATAGCCTCTTCAACACCGTGTTGATGCCACAATACTTTAACTAATGAAATTTTCTTATTTCGCAATTCTTTAACCTCGCGAGCTAAGATACGGATCGGTTCTTCTTCATAGGTCATATCGGACTGAATTTCAATCTCAGACGGATAAATCACATGCAAGGGATTGGATTTGTATCGTCAAAGCATCGATACATGAAACACATTATGAATCTTTTCTAGCTCTAGTGGCAACAACAATCTATAAGCAACCGGCCCGATATGCTCGGTAATCTCATATGGCCCAATGAACCTCGGACTCAATTTGCCTTTTCTACCAAATCTAAGTACTTTCTTCCACGGAGATATTTTCAGAAACACTTTGTTACCTATCTCAAATTCAATATCTTTTCGTTTCAAATATGCATAAGATTTCTGTCGATCGGAAGCTGCTTTCAAACTTTCTCGGATCAATTTTACTTTCTGTTTAGTCTCTTTCATCAAATCAACCCCGTGAATCTTATTGTCACTAAGCTCAGCCTAATACAAAGGTGTACGGCATTTTCTACCATATCAGGCTTTGTATTGTGCCATTTTAATGCTCGATTGAAAACTATTATTATACGCGAATTCAATCGATGGCAAATACTGTTCCCACGTACCTTCAAACTCAAGAATGCAACATCTTAACATATCCTCGAGTATCTGAATAATCCACTCAGATTGGCCATCCGTCTGCGGGTGAAAAGTAGTACTGAAATGTAATTTCGTACCTAATGCCTCTTACAGTTTCTTCCACAATAATGAAGTGAATCTCGGATCTCTATCTGACACAATAGATAATGGCACACTGTGCAATGTTAAAATATTAGAAATGTATAATTCAGCTAATTTATCAAATGTGTAATCATATCGTACCAGAATAAAATGAACTAATTTCGTCAATCGGACAACTACAACCTAAATAGCATCTTTCTTTCTCGGAGATAGGGGCAAACCCAAAACAAAATCCATTGTCACTCTATCCCATTTACATTTTGGAATCATAATCGGCTGTAACAAACCGGATGGCACTTGATGTTTAGCTTTAACTTGCTGACAGATTAAACATTTCATAACAAAGTTGGAGATATCTTTTTTCATTCCAGACTTGTAACATCCCGAAATAGGGCCTAAACGGAACAATGGTTACGAAACCACAAATCTGAGGTAGAAAAATTTATTTTATTATTATTTTGAGGTTCATGATATGATTACATGATTGTGCGAAAATTTCGTGATGAAATTCTATGCATAAAATACTTAATTTGAAGTTAGGGACTAAATCGAATAAGTTGCAAAACTTGCATTCTAGAAGTTTCTAGTATGAAATTGCTTTGAAATATTAATTAGGAGGTATTAAATAGCAATTTTACCAATTTTAAGTTCATGGACAAAATTAGGACATGGAAGGAATTTTTGAAAGTTTAGTAAGGAGGGGCATTTTGGTCATTTAGGGGTAAAATGAATTAAAATACAAAATTAAAAGCCAATTTTGCTCATCTTCTTCACCATGGCCGAAAATAGCAAAGAGAAACCATGGCTAGGGTTTTTCAAGCTTCCAATATCGATTGTAAGTCTATTCCAGCCCCGTTTTTCAAGTTCTTTACGTTTTTAGAGTCCCGGTAGCTCGATAAAGCTTATGCTAGCAATTATTTAAGTTAGGGTTCATATTTGGAAAAATACCCATAGGTGAAAAGTGTTTATTTTGATGTTTTATTATAGAATATGAGGTCTTAGATTATGTTAGACAACTTGTGCTACTCGGTTTTAGGTAAAAACGAGTAAAAGGGCTTAATCGGTAAAATACCTCATAGTCATAAGTGCATGTTAGAGTATGAATTTGATGCTGCCATAGAAGAGAAAAATTATCAGCATGTCATAAAACATAAGAAAATAGGTTGAAGTTTAATTTACGAGATTTGGGGTAAAAGTGTAAATATGCAAAAGTTTAGGGGCAAAAATGTAATTTTGCCAAAGTTCGTATTAAATGCTGTTTTAATGAATGTATGTATTAAATAAGTTAAATTTGCTATTATAGATCAAGAAGAACGGAATTCGAGGAGTAGATCGGGAAAAGAAAAGTAAAGGACTAAATTGTAAAGTTTAGTCACATTTTGTATCAAGTAAGTTTACAAAGTGAATAAATGCAATATTCTTATATTTTACATTATTATTGTTAATTTCAGCATTTATATACTTATTTTTTTAGAATATTTAAAGTCGAATTAAAAAAGTATGAGAGAAAAGCATTAGGAAGCCTCGTTTGAACCTTAGGAATATTAGGATATTGGGGTTGACAGGACAGGATAGAAATGAGCCATGTAAGTCCATATCAGATATATGGCTTTGGAGACAGGAATGAGCCATGTAAGTCCATATTATATATATAAATATGGCATTGGAGACAGGAATAATTCATGTAAGTCCATGTCGAAGACATGACATTGGAAGGATATTGATAGACAGGAACGACCCTAGTATCCTTAGTATTCCGAGTGGTTCAAAGGGTCATTGTAATATATGTTAAATCATAGAGAATTATCAGTAAAAAGGGAAGGTAGATTATATTTATGAATAGTGAAAGGTCAGGTAAGAAAGAAGGTAAGTGAGTAAAGAAGAAGGTAGAAAATGAGAAGTAAAGAAAGTTTATGAGGCTAGGTGACTTGGTGTATATTTATTCATTATGTTCAATGTTGTAATTTATTTGCTTGTAAGCTTACTAAGCCTAGTGCTTACTCTCTTATTTTCTTTTTCTTATAGTTTTTATCAAGCCACTCGGGGATCGAAGGAAACGTCGGAGACCCGATCACACTATTGAATAAATTACATTGGTATAGTTAGACATTTCGTTTTGTGTATGGCATGTATAGGAACTTGGTTTCTTTTGATATGATATGATCAATTAATGATGTGTAAATATTTGCTAGTAATTAGCTAATAGAATGGCTGATGATATACATGTTTAATAGTATGTATGATTAAGTAGTAACTATCACATGAAAATTATGAAAAATGTGAAAGTAACTTAAAAACAGATTCAAGTATCAGAAATAATGTGATTTTGAAAAATCACAAAAATTTGTAGAGACATGGTTTGATAGTGAATAATATATGAAATTAAATCTCATTGTGTCTATTTTCATATGGACTAAGCGAAACAGGTAAAGGTTTTTTATTTTATAAGATATCTGAGTTTTAGTGAAATAGGGTCAGAGCGATTTCTAGATCCCCTGTTTCAACTTTATAAATTCACCATAAATTTTATAAAAATAATTAGGTGGTTTACTTTATATGGTTGGAATCCTTATTGAGTATTTTTTTAAGAAAAACAAACTTCATAGTCATTGAAATCCTGTACAGAGAGATATCTGATTCGTAATACACAGAGGTCAGAGCAGTTGAACCCTGAAATAGGGGAGACTTTAACTAATAAACTGTACTAATTGGCCTAGCAAAAAATTCTAGAAAAAAATTAGTAAATATATATATGAGTATATTTTCAGGGAAAATTTACGGAATTGGATTTCAAGTTTCTTAACTCGAGATATGAATTTTTAAGCGACTATGACGCAGATTGCTAGCTGGACTGAAAATTTTAAAATTAAATTGTTTGAGCTGTTTAAGCAATGAATTAAGTTTGTTAACACCTCGTGTTTGACTCCAGCAATGGTCTCGGGTACGGGGCGTTACATTTATTGGTATCAGAGCAGGTTTAGTCGATTCTCAGAATAGTTAGTGTGAGTAAAAGTCTAGCTATACATGCCATACCTTTATTTTGATAGTATGACGACTCCTAACGATTTTTAAATATTTTGTTTTATAGTAATGGATCCCGAGCGTGCTGGTGATGATGATGTAGAAAGTAATGTGCCTGTTCCTACAGAAGGGGCAGCACCATCTGAGAATAGGCCAGTAACAGTTAATTAGGGAGGAGTGACTCGAGAAGCTCTCTTCCAAGCTTTGAATGATTTGTTTGCCGAGTTCGTTCGTACGAATCCTGCAGTTAGACCTCCACCTCCTCATGATTCTCAGGCTACCCATGCAGCTCAAGCTTTCCCAGTCACAGGTACAATGATAAGAGAAAAGCCACCAGTTGATAGAATCAGGAAACAAGGGGCAGAAGAGTTCCGAGCAACAAAGGATGATGATGCAGAAAGAGCAGAATTTTGGTTGGAAAATACTATCAGAGTCTTTGACGAATTATCTTGTACACCCGAGGAATGTATGAAATGTGTAGTATCACTTCTTAGAGACTCAGCCTACCACTGGTGGCAAACACTTGTATCAATTGTACCAAAGGAGAGGGTCACTTGGGATTTCTTTAAGGAGGAATTTCGTAAAAAGTACATCAGACAGAGGTTTATTGATCAGAAGAGAAAGGAATTCCTGGAATTGAAAGAAGGTAATATGATGGTGACCGATTATGAGCGCGAATTTGTCAGGCTTAGTAAATATGCTAGAGAATGTGTGTTCATAGAGGCTATCATGTGTAAAAGGTTTGAGGATGGGTTAAATGATGATATCCGACTGTCAGTGGGTGTTCTAGAAATAAAAGAGTTCGTTATTTTAGTTGAGAGAGCCTGTAAGGCAAAGGAGCTATTAAAAAGAAAAGGCAAAGTTGAGATAGAGACACAAGATACAAAGAAGAGACAGATGAGCAGGTCATTCCAAGCTACATCCAATAGGCCAAAGGAGTTTTCTACCAGATCTAGTTTCTCAGCCAGGTATTCTAGTCAGAATAGAGGCAGCAGATTTAAGGATTCGAAGGCTCAGACCACCTCGACTGTGAGTGTAGGTAATGTTGGACAGGGTAGATCAGTGTGTCCACGGTGTGGTAGACTTCATTATGGTCCTTGTCGGGCAGGCGAAAATGTTTGTTATAAATGTAGTGCTCCAGATCATTTTGTACGATAATGTCCAGAGGTAACTAATCGAGAAATAACACGAGTGCTAGATCCGGAAATGCTCCTACTAGAGGCGGACAAGAGGCAAACAGGAGTAGGAGCAAAGTAATGAGGTACCTCAAGAGATTCAACTGTGAGACCGGATCTTTGGAGCCCCTGCAAGGACTTATGCTATTCGTACACGCGAAAAGGCATCCTTCCCCGATGTGATTACAGGTACATTTTCTCTACATAATATTAATGTCATTGCTTTGATTGATCCGGGTTCAACTCATTAATATGTTTGCAAGAAATTGATTCCTAGTATAAGTATGCCTATAGAATCTACAGAATTTGTGATTAAAGTATCGAATCCATTAGGTAAGCATGTATTAGTAGATAAAGTATGTAAAAATTGTCCTTTGATGATTAGAGGCTACTGTTTTCCGGCCGATCTCATGTTATTGCCATTTGATGAGTTTGATGTGATTCTTGGTATGGATTGGTTGACTACACATAATGTGATAGTGAATTATGGGAAGAAATTCATTGAGTTGAAGTGTGAAAATGGTGAAATTATTCAGTTAATTGTAAGAGTCGATAGTTCATTTTCCATCATTTCAATATGTCCGCTCGTAAATGTTTGAGAAAAAGGGTATGAAGCTTATCTTGCTTTTGTGTTGAATACTAAAGATCTGAGAATTGAAAATTGAATCGAGTGCCTGTGGTATGTGAATTTCCCGATGTGTTTCCGAAAGAACTACCAGGTTTGCCTCCTGTTAGAGAAGTTGAGTTTGGTATTGAGTTGATTCCAGGGACCACACCCATTTTTATTGCTCCTTATAGAATGGTTCCTTTGGAATTGAAAGAATTGAAAGCTTAGTTGCAGGAATTAACAGATAAAGGCTTTGTAAGACCCAATAGTTCACCATGGGGTGCACCAGTGCTATTTGTAAAAAAGAAAGACGGATCGATGAGATTGTGCATAGATTATTGGCAACTTAACAAGGTAACAGTAAAGAACAAGTATCCATTGCCTAGAATTGATGATCTGTTTGACCAATTGAATGGAGCTACTATGTTTTCCAAGATAGATTTGAGATCTGGATATTATCAGTTGCGAGTTAAAGAGTCAGATGTCCTGAAGACTGCCTTCCGGACTAGGTATGGTCATTATGAGTTCCTTGCGATGCCATTTGGCTTGACTAATGCTCCTACCATTTTCATGGACTTAATGAACCAAATTTTCAGACCGTACCTGGATAAGTTTGTAGTTGTGTTCATTGATGATATTTTGATTTATTCTCATGATGAGACTGAGCATGCAGAGCATTTGGGAACAGTTTTACAGATTCTGAGAGATAATCAGTTGTATGCCAAGTTCAGCAAAAGTAAGTTCTGGTTACGAGAAGTTGTTTTTCTTGGACATATTGTCTCAGGTGAAGGTATTAAGGTTGATTCGAGCAAGATTTCAGCCATTGTTGATTGGAAGCCTCCTAGAAATATATCAGAAGTTAGAAGTTTTCTTGGTCTTGCTGGATATTATAGACGATTTGTAGAGGGATTTTCTATGATAGCTACCCCACGACAAGATTGTTGCGAAAGGATGTCGAGTTTGAATGGGTGAGAAGTGTCACAGAGTTTTGATAAGTTAAAAGCATTGTTGACTAAAGCTCTTGTTTCAAGTACAACCGGAACTGAGTAAGGAGTTTGTGATTTACTGTGATGCGTCCATGGATGGACTTGGTTGTGTACTTATGCAGAAAGGAAGGTAATCGCTTATGCCTCTAGACAACTAAAGCCACATGAGAAGAACTATCCGACACATGATTTAGAGCTAGTCGCCATTGTTTTTTATGCTGAAACTTTGGAGACATCATTTGTACGGTGAGAAGTGCTATATATTTATCGATCACAAAAGTTTGAAATATTTGATGACTCAAAAGATTTGAATTTGAGGCAAAGAAGATGGTTAGAGTTGATTAAAGATTATGAGCTAGTGATCGATTATCACCTGTAAGGCAAACGTTGTTCTTGATGCTTTGAGTAGGAAATCTTTATTTGTATTAAGAGCTTTGAACACTAGTCTAGCCTTATCGGATGATGGTTTTGT
Source organism: Gossypium longicalyx (assembly GCA_025698465.1). Classification (NCBI taxonomy): domain Eukaryota; kingdom Viridiplantae; phylum Streptophyta; class Magnoliopsida; order Malvales; family Malvaceae; genus Gossypium; species Gossypium longicalyx. The sequence goes on from CM046997.1 coordinate 83,524,225, forward strand.
CTTATTTGAGTTGAGCCAAACCGATGTTTCTTGAAGAAATTTGTGAAGCTCAGAAAAATAACAGTGAGTTGTTGGCCAAAAGAGATCAGTGTGAGTCGGATATAGAGTCAGATTTTCAGATCAGTTCTGACGGTTGTTTGATGTTCAGAGAGGCGGTGGTATGCGCATCAGAAGAATGATGACTTATTGAAAGATCTTACAGGAAGCACATAGTAGTTCTTTGTCTATTCATCCAGGTAGTACAAAGATGTATAATGATTTGAAGAAAATGTATTGGTGGGTAGGAATGAAAAGGGACATTTCAGAGTTTGTTTCTAGATGCTTGATCTATTAGCAAGTAAAGGCCGAACATCAGGTACCTTCAGGTTTGTTGCAGCCCGTGCTAGTCCCTGAGTGGAAGTGAGATCGAATTACTATGGATTTTATGACAGGATTGCCGTTTACACCGAGAAAAAAAGATGCAGTATGGGTTGTGATTGATAAATTAACGGTTGGCTCATTTTATCCCGGTTCGTATGGGATTATTCACTTGACAAGTTGGCGAGTTGTATATTTCGAGAGATAGTCGGACTACACGGGTACCATTATCGATTATTTCGACAGAGATCCAAGATTTACTTCACGGTTTTGGAAGAAATTACGTAAAGCTTTGGGCACAAAGTTGAGTTTTAGTCTGACTTTCCATCCTCAAACCGACGGTCGATCAGAGAGAGTTATTCAGTACTTGAAGATATGCTTAGAATCTTTGTATCTTTGGAATTTCAAGGCGATTGGGAAAAATATTTACCATTAGTAGAGTTTGCCTATAATAATAGTTATCGATCGAGTTTGAAGATGGCACCTTATGAAGCTTTGTATGGACGTAAATGTCGCACACCTTTGTATTGGACAGAGCTTAAGGAAGATCAAATTTACTGGGGTTGATCTAGTTAAGGAAAGTAAGAGAAAGTAAAAATCATCGAGATTGCTTGAAAGCGACTTGAGCGGACAAAAGTCGTATGCAGATTTGAAGAGAAAAGAGATTGAATATCAAGTTGGTGACAAAGTTTTTTTGAAAGTATCCCCGTGGAAGAAAGTCCTTAGATTTGGCAAGAAAGGCAAACTAAGTCCACGTTTTATTGGACCGTTTGAAGTGATTGAGAGAGTCAGACCATTAGCATATCGGTTAGCTTTACCGATTGGGTGAGAGAAGATTCGTAATGTATTTCATGTGTCTATGCTACGTCGTTATCATTCAGATCCGTCACATGTGATTTCTCAGACAGAGGTTGAGATTCAGCCAGACATGACTTACGATGAAGAACCAGTAAAGATTCTAGCTCGAGAGGTAAAGCAATTAAGGAAAAAAGTATTGCACTTGTGAAAGTACTATGGAATAGACATGGGGTAGACGAGGCAACATGGGAACCCGAAGAGGCTATGTGAAAACAGTACCCAAATCTCTTCACAGGTAAGATTTTCGGGGATGAAATTCCCTAAAGGGGGAAGAAATGTAACATCCCGAAATAGGGCCTAAACGAAACAGTGGTTACGAAACCACAAATTCGAGGTACAAAAATTTATTTTATTATTATTTTGAGGTTCATGATATGATTACATGATTGTGCGAAAATTTCGTGATGAAATTCTATGCATAAAATACTTAATTTGAAGTTAGGGACTAAATCGAATAAGTTGCAAAACTTGCATTCTAGAAGTTTCTAGTATGAAATTGCTTTGAAATATTAATTAGGAGGTCTTAAATAGCAATTTTACCAATTTTAAGTTCATGGACAAAATTAGGACATGGAAGGAATTTTTGAAAGTTTAGTAAGGAGGGGCATTTTGGTCATTTAGGGGTAAAATGAATTAAAATACAAAATTAAAAGCCAATTTTTCTCATCTTCTTCACCATGGGCGAATATAGCAAGGAGAAACCATGGCTAGGGTTTTTCAAGCTTCCAAGCTCGATTGTAAGTCCATTCTAGCCCCGTTTTTCAAGTTCTTTACGTTTTCAGAGTCCCGGTAGCTCGATAAAGCTTATGCTAGCAATTATTTAAGTTAGGGTTCATATTTGGAAAAATACCCATAGGTGAAAAGTGTTTATTTTGATGTTTTATTATAGAATATGAGGTCTTAGATTATGTTAGAAAACTTGTGCTACTCGGTTTTAGGTAAAAACGAGTAAAAGGGCTTAATCGGTAAAATACCTCATAGTCATAAGTGCATGTTAGAGTATGAATTTGATGCTGCCATAGAAGGGAAAAATTATCAGCATGTCATAAAACATAAGAAAATAGGTTGAAGTTTAATTTACGAGATTTGGGGTAAAAGTGTAAATATGCAAAAGTTTAGGGGCAAAAATGTAATTTTGCCAAAGTTCGTATTAAATGCTGTTTTAATGAATGTATGTATTAAATAAGTTAAATTTGCTATTATAGATCAAGAAGAACGGAATTCAGGAGTAGATCGGGGAAAAGAAAAAGTAAAGGACTAAATTGTAAAGTTTAGTCACATTTTGTATCGAAGTAAGTTTACAGTGAATAAATGCAATATTCTTATATTTTACATTATTATTGTTAATTTCCAGCATTTATATACTTATTTTTTTTAGAATATTTAAAGTCGAATTAAAGGCGAAGTAGCAGAGAAAAGCATTAGGAAGCCTCGTTTGAACCTTAGGAATATTAGGATATTGGGGTTGACAGGACAGGATAGAAATGAGCCATGTAAGTCCATATCAGATATATGGCTTTGGAGACAGGAATAAGCCATGTAAGTCCATATTATATATATAAATATGGCATTGGAGACAGGAATAATTCATGTAAGTCCATGTCGAAGACATGGCATTGGCAGGATATTGATAGACAGGAACGACCCTAGTATACTTAGTATTCCAAGTGGTTCGAAGGGTCATTGTAATATATGTTAAATCATAGTGAATTATCAGCAAAAAGGGAAGGTAGATTATATTTATGAATAGTGACAGGTCAGGTAAGAAAGAAGGTAAGTGAGTAAAGAAGAAGGTAGAAAATGAGAAGTAAAGAAAGTTTATGAGGCTAGGTGACTTGATGTATATTTATTATTATGTTGAATGTTGTAATTTATTTGCTTGTAAGCTTACTAAGCCTAGTGCTTACTCTCTTATTTTCTTTTTCTTATAGTTTTTATCAAGGCACTCGGGGATCGAAGGAAACGTCGGAGACCCGATCACACTATCGAATAAATTACATTGGTATAGTTAGACGTTTCGTTTTGTGCATGGCATGTATAGGAACTTGGTTTCTTTTGATATGATATGATCAATGAATGATGTGTAAATATTTACTAGTGATTAGCTAATAGAATGGCTGATGATATACATGTTTAATAGTATGTATGATTAAGTAGTAACTTAAAAACAGATTCAAGTATCAGAAATAACGTGATTTTGAAAAATCACAAAAATTTGTAGAGACATGGTTTGATAGTGAATAATATATGAAATTAAAGCTCATTGTGTATATTTTTATATGGAATAAGCAAAGAAGGTAAAGGTTTTGTATTTTATAAGATATCTGAGTTTTAGTGAAATAGGGCCAGAGCAATTTCTGGATCCCCTGTTTCAACTTTAGAAATTCACCATAAATTTTATAAAAATAATTAGGTGGTTTACTTTATATGGCTAGAATCCTTATTGAATATAGTTTCAAGAGAAACAAACTTCATAGTCATTGAAATTCTTTACAAAGAGATATCTGATTCTTAATACACAGAGGTCAGAGCAGTCAAACCCTGAAACAGGGGAGATTTTAACTAATAAACTGTACTAATTGGCCTAGCCAAAAATTTTAGAAAAAAATTAGTAAATAGATATATGAGTATGTTTTCAGGGAAAATTTACAGAATTGGATTTTGAGTTTCGTAACTTGAGATATGAATTTTTAAGCGACTGTGACGCAGATTGCTAGCTGGACTGGAAATTTTAAAATTAAATTGTTTGAGCTGTTTAAGCAATGAATTAAGTCTGTTAACACCTCGTGTTCGACTCCGGCAATGGTCTCGGGTACGGGGCGTTACAAGACCACTAGTAATGCTGTTTCAAATCATTATACATTTTTGTACTACCTGGATGTACAGATAATCGATTGTTGTGAGCTTCGTTCAAAATCATCTAAATTAACTCTAAATTTCTCAGGACACAAATCCGATCTAGGAATCTAAAATAATAATTATCATCAACTCTAAATTCTGAATCAGAATTCAATTCACACTGAGCTCGTTTTGCTATTATCTCATTATCAATTTTCTGAGCATCAATAATCTGCTGTAAGAACAAATGTCTCGCTTTCAATTCAACTAAAACTGAACCATCATTAGATATACACAACTGAACATTCATAGCATGTAATGCAAATAATGATTTTCGACTTAAAGCATCAGCAACAACATTTGATTTTCCCAGATGATAATCAATAACAAGCTTGTAATCTTTTAGCAATTCTAGCTATCTTCTCTATCTCAGGTTGAAATCTTTCTAAGTTATCAGATATGTAACACCCTAAACCGGGCCTAGACGTTATGGCCGAATCTAAGATGTCACATTGAAGGATTTTTCAAAAATATAATTTCGTTGAAAATCTGTTCTATATTAAAACCTTTTTGTGATCTTAACGAAATTTTTAGGATATCTTGTTCATTGTAAAAACTCGAATCGTTTTAGCAAAACGTTAATCATATTAGGTTGTTATTACACTTTAAAACAATATTTGCTATGGAAGCTTTAAAACATGTTATGTAAACGTGGTGTTTTGGAAAAGCATTTATTTCTTTGGAAATCCGCAGCCTACTACTAAAAGATATAAATCAAAGTAAATAAATCCCCAAAATAAAAACTTATAGAGGCCTTATTACAAAACAAATACCCAAATTAAATTGTTTATAAATTTAAAAGTTAAAAATGGAAGCAAATGCGGTTGTGTGGCCACCTTCGAGTCCTTCACGGCACCGATCTGCCTAATGATTACCTGCACAGAAAACAGAAAAGTGAGTTTATAAAAACTCAGTGTGTAATCCCTTAATAACAGTTAGTCATACAGTAGGCATTTACAATCTGGGCCTAAGCCCGCTTAAGTAATAGTTTAGTTTCAGCTAGGGCCTTAGCCCATTACAGTATCAAAATCAATATGGGCTTTAGCCTAATTCAGTAGCGGTCATAGTACAGATATGTAATTAGAAATCCTACCCAACCAGCCTCTACACACCACTCCGTCCATCCCTACACACCATGTGGGGATAAAATCAACCCACCCATCCTTACACACCAAAAATAGCACCGATAGCGACACTAAATAGAAATTGTAGCAGAGCTGCCAGTACAGTACACTTCCTCCACTCATAATAACCCATCTCCATGCAACACATCATAATATCATGCATGTATGCAACATATATATATAAAATGGCATGCTCAATACAGTAATACATCTCATAAGGGCATAATAGTCATTTTATCTCATAAGGGCATAACAAACATTTATAATTTTGAGGTCGAGGTATACTTACTGACCCAATAGTAGGTCCACAGTCATCTCAAGCGACCCGTGCAACCTTATCAGACCAATAGTGAAAATGGGCCCATGCCAATAATGCGGCCCACGTGGGCCCACATGCTCGTGGGGCCCACTAAGCCCAAAAATGGCCTTGGCCGTGTGAGTTTCACAGCCTGGCCCAATAATATCCACACGATCGTGTGGTTTACCCGTGTGGGGTCCATAAGCCCGTAGGGCCCACATGGCTCATTTCGGCCCAATATGTTCCAAGGCAGCCTAAACCCATGAAATCGCTTATGGTGGCCTCTACGATGAAACGCCCACGTTTATGCGTTCGGATTACCACACGAGCGAGCACAGGCTCGTGTAGGGTTGACGATCACCTATTCCGACTTTTGCCGAGTTACGATTATAGCAGTGTGATTACACACCTTGTTGCCAAACGGCGTAGAAACCCACGAGCACCAACCTTACATTCAATCAAGACCTTCTGTCAATCCTTAATCAACAAGGTTAAACACCCTATTTCTATTACTCATCTCAAAATCATATTTTTACTTGCCTTGATAGAACGAGTGTGGTTTTAGCCCTCTTAAGCCACTGAAGAAGGTTGATAACAAACTCCTTGATGGTTATCTGCATAATAAGCGGATCTATTACTCATGTTTGCTTATATATATGGGTTGAATCAACGTATACCAACCTATAGAAAATGCAAACCCAAGAAAATAAGGAAAAGAAGTATTCGACCACTACCAAAAAATCCAAGCCAAAATACCTCGGTTCGATACAATATCAACGAATAGTATTACCTTTGATCGAGAGACGAGAGAAAAGGTTTCGATCTTTTCTGTAGCACCAGAGAACTCCTTCACTCCACGAGAAGTACTAAAACCCGAAAGAACACTATAACCAAGAGAAAAAGATGAGAATCGACATTCAAAAAAAGAGGAGGAAAGTCGGGAGAGCAGAGACAAAACAGGGACTTACCAATCAGTATTCAGCCACCACACCAGTGAAAAGGGAAGGGATTAAAAGAGACAGAGAAGGAGAACAATCGATCTATAAGAGCAAAGGAAGAAAAGGAGAAGAGAATCGGCTAGCAAAGCCGAAAGAGTTGAGAGAGGGAAGGGATGTGTTCGACTAACAACTAGGCAAGAAGAAAAAGAAAAAGTGATTGCTAAGAGGTAGGGGAGAAAAGCACAAATGGTCAGTAAGGCACTGATCCTGAGAAGTAAAACCGAAAATGAACAAAATGAAAAGTACACATAAAAACTCTTAGCAGAATTTAGCTACCCAGAAAAGGAGTGACAAGAACTTGAAACCACTTGTTAGAAGCCGAAAAAGAGAAGAGCAAAGAAAACTTACCCACAACTGAAATTCCTGAGTGGTCAGAGTACCTATTTGGCTACGACTCCTCCACTTTCAAATCCCACAAAATCCTCCTAAAATCACTCCACCATTATCTCCTCTACCACCCATTCTAACACTATTTAAACACCTCAATTTCGGTTAACCTAGGACACTTCCACAACACTTGTAGCAAAATAAAATGCTCCTTCTACATCACTGACCCTCGAACCTCAAACCCCAAGGCACACACTACACGCCCCTTACCACTAGGCTAGCAGGCCCTTTTTCATCATGTTTTAATTACATTAACTTAAAAGCCTACTAACTAAAGGCAAAGGTTTATTTCTTAAAAATAATTTTTTTTTTGCAAATGCCCAGGCTTGAACCCAAGACTTCTCAGGTACTTCCCAAGACACTTAACCACTAAAGAAAGCATATATTTATGCAACAAAACATACGTAAATAAATATCTAAGTTTTGGGGCATTACAAGATATTTCAAACTTTTATGATCAGAATACACATTACATTTCTCATCAAACAGATAGTGATGCCAAATCTTCAAAGCAAATACAATAGCCTCCAATTCCAAGTCGTGTGTCAGATAGTTCTTTTCGTACAGTTTTAATTATCTCGAAGCATAGGCTATAACTTTGCCTTCCTACATCAAAACACAACCCAGACCATTCAACGAAGCATCACTGTAAATCACAAATTCTTTACCCGATTCTGGTTGTACTAACACTAGAGCTTCTGTCAATAGGGCTTTAAATTGATCAAAGCTTTTCTGACAGTTTCCAGACCATTCAAATTTCACATCTTTCTAAAATAGTTTCGTCAATGGAGTTGCAATCATAGAAAAGCCTTTTACGAATCTTCGATAATAACCAGCAAGTCCTAGAAAACTGTAGACTTTAGAAACATTTCTCAGAGCCTTCCAATCCAGAATAGCTGAAATCTTACTCAGATCAACTCGGATACCTGATGCTGATACTATATGACCCAGAAAACCAACTTCGCGTAACTAGAACTCACATTTACTGAACTTTGCAAATAATTGCTTATCACGCAGAGTCTGTAACACTATTTTCAAATGCTTAGCATGTTTCGTTTCATCACGCGAATAAATCAAAATGTCATCAATGAATACGACAACAAATCAATCTAAATACGGTCTAAAAATTCTGTTCATCAAATCCATAAAGATAGTAAGTGCATTCGTTAATTCGAAAGGCATAACTAAAAACTCATAGTGGCCATACCTCGTTTAGAAAGTAATTTTCAAAATATCTGAATCTTTTACTCTCAACTGATAATAACCCGATCTGAGATCTATCTTTGAAAACATTGCAGCTCCTTTCAATTGATCAAACAAATTGTCAATTCAGGGCAGAGGATATTTATTCTTGATAGTCACTTTTTTCAACTGACGATAATCAATGCACATTCTCATCATGCGGTCTTTCTTTTTCACAAACAGTACAGGAGCACCAGATGGTGAGAAACTCGATCGTGAAAATCCTCTATCGATTAACTCTTGCAATTGAGATTTTATTCTTTTAACTTGGTTGGAGCCATTCTATACGGAGCTATCAAAATCAGAGTAGTTCTCGGTACTAACTCTATGCCAAATTCAACTTCTAGAATTGGAGGTAATCCCAGAAGTTCTTCAGGAAACACATTAGAGAATTCACAGACAACAGACACTGATTCAACTTTCTTTTCAAATACTTTCGAATTGATCACGTAGGCAACGTAAGCTTCACAACCTTTCCTCACAATACTCAGAGCTTTCATTGATGAAATTACAGTCGGTAACCCATTCAAATCACTAGATTCAATTTAGACTATTTCATCATTCTTGCATCTCAAATCAATAGTCTTTCGTTTGCAGTTCACAATAGCATCATGCAAAGTTAACCAATCCATACCCAGAATTATATCAATCTCATCACAGGGTAATAACATCAGATCAACCGGAAAGCAAATGTCTCGAAACATTAACGGACAATTCTTGTAGACTTTGTCAACCAAAACACTTTTACCTAGGGGGTTCGATACTCTAATCACAAATTCAGTAGACTCTACAGGCAAAGTCTTATTGGATACTAAATTCATGCATATATACGAATGTGTTGATCCTGGATCAATCAATGCAATCACAGAAGTATCATAAAGAGTGAAAGTACTAGTTATAACATCGGGAGACGAAGCTTCCTTACGAGCTAGAATGTCATAGGTTTTGGCAGGTGCGCGAGCTTCAGATCTAACAGCGGTATCTTTAGTCCCTCTTTGACTACCACTCATATTTCCTGTATTTCTGGGAGGTCTACCACGAGCTGAGGTGTTACTTGGTCTCGAATTTTGCACAATATCTTGCCCAACAAACTCAGGACAGTCACGGATAAAATGATCTAAAGATCCATATTTGAAACAAGCCCGATCATACAGTCTACAATTGTCGGTATGTCTTTTACCATAGTGTTTAAACTCAGGTCGATCGGATCAAACATTTCCAACACTTGCAACGGAAGTAGCTTGAGCTCTAAAGCTCGAATGCGATCTAGCACGATCTCTACTCGAATGCCCCACATTAGCCTTTGAACGACTATAATCATCTCGGAACTTCTTTGACACAGACTGAAATGATTTATTTGTGGATCTCTTTCTCACATCTCTAGCTCCTGAGTCAACTTTTCTTTTCTCTTTCCCGAGCTCTTTAGCTTTACATGCTCGTTCAACAAGCATAACAAACTCTTTTATTTCCAGAATCCTGACTAATAATTTGATATCTTCATTCAAACCATCCTCGAATATCTTGCACATAATTGCTTCAGTCGATACACATTCCTGTGTATTCTGGCTCAATCTCACAAATTCTCACTCTTATTCTGTAACAGACATATGACCTTATTTTAACTCAAGAAACTCTTTGCATTTCTGATCGATAAATCTCTGACTAATATATTTCTTTCAAAATTCAGCTTGAAAGAAATCCCAGGTGACTCGTTCCCTTGGAGCCACAGATATCAGTGTCTTCCACTAATAATACACCGTATCTCTCAAAAGTGAAACAGCACACTTAAGGCATTTGTCTGGAGTCAATGACAGTTCATCGAACACTCGTATTGTATTCTCTAACTAGAACTCAGCTCTCTCAACATCATCATTAGTAGTAGCAGAGAACTCTTTAGCCCCATTTTTTCTAATTTTGTCAACCGGAGGCTTATTCAACTAAATTGGATTAGCTTAGGGCATGACAGGGACTTGCGGAGGATTAGGCGGGGGTGAAGGTTGTGGCACAGCCGAATTAATTCGGATATATTGGGTGAACCAATCGTTCATCATTTGGTAAAAGGCTTGTCTAGCCTCTCCCTCGTGACTACTCGTAGTAGGTCCAGAATCGGATGGCGATGTCCCTTGCATGGGAGCAAGTGCATTACTCTCAACATCGTCAGCTACGACTCGTTTGGGATCCATTTTCTATATAAAAACACATTTTCATTGTCAGGATTCATCACACTATTGTAGTTCATAAATATAGCATGTATAGCTAGACTCACATACGCTACGTTAGTCCTAGAATTGACTAAACTGTAGCTCTGATACCAACCAAATGTAACACCCCTAACCTGTATCTGTCGCCAGACTAGGGTTGAGAGGCATTACCGGACATATCGGAACGATTCGTATTCATTTCATAATCAACATAGCATTAAAGTCACACATCATCATATAGTCCCTTACATAGGTCAACGAGACCTTAAACATGCTTTAGAAAGGGGTCACGACTGAACTGAGCTCATAAAAAATTTTTTTGAAACTTAAACATGTTTCAAAGTTATAAAGGTCACACGCCCGTGTGAGCAGGCCGTGTGCCTCACACGACATTAGACACGCCGGTGTGTCTAGGCCATGGCAAAACACGACATACATACTAACTTGTCCACACGGCCGCAAGACATGCCCGTGTGCCAGCCATGTGAAAATTAAGGAGGTTACTAACTTGGGTCACATGGCCGACCACACGCCTATGTTCTAGCTCGTGTGCCACACACGACCAATAGACACGCCTGTGTGTCTAGGCCGTGTAAAAGCTGTAGGGTATATTGACTTTAAATCGTAAGGTACCCTAGGGGACACATGGTCGTGTAACATAACCATGTGTCACACATGGCTAAGACACACGCTCGTGTCTCTGCCCGTGTGGACAAAAATAGGATATTTGCAAAGCCAAATTGCCACCAAAAAAGGGTCATCCCTACAAGCATAATAAAAAGCATATTTTGTTCCAAATTTTCAACCAATTCTCAATCAAAACATACACCATTCATGACATATCATTATCAAAAAATTTCATGCTCAATATACAAGCCAAAACATATCAAATCTTAGATCAAATTCATAGTAAATATGAATTTCATAACCTCAATTCATTTCATTCAATCTCATGCCAAAATATTACCAAATTCTAAAATAAGCACATACCATAACTAACCAAAATTGACCATTTCATTTGGTTATTCAAGAGTGCATCAAAACATACCATTTTTAACACAAAACATATACCAAAATTCACTCATAATCACATCCAGAACCAAGCCATATCACATGGCTACATATTTACACATTACAAAGCATATTCAAATACTTCTAGCCTATACATGCCATACTTCAATATTCACATTTTCAAAAGGTACCAAAATAGAGTTTGATAGTGTGTTGATGATCCTCGATGATCCTTGAGCTCCCAATAGCTTCAATATCCAAAAAACAATGCAAATACACACAAAGTAAGCTTTTAAAAGCTTAGTAAGCCATATACAAATAAACTCATCACATAACACATTTCTAAACCATTTCATTCATGTAGTTCATGGCAAAGCATAACCAAATATCCATAATTCTCATATAACTCAATAGTTCATAAGTCACTTACACATAACACATTTCATACTCTTAATCATAAGTCCACATATAAACATATACTTACCTTTCATTCTTAATCATAATGTACATTTCAAACATACCTGAATTTGGATATACATTCTCATATTCATTTATTTCTCGAAATGCCCATTGAACCGTTCAGGATCAATAAGGATACTCAGATAGCTCGAAAAGCTCATACAATACCAATATCTCAGACCTGGTCTTACATGTAATCAAATATCGATGCCACTGTCCCAAACAAGGTCTTACACGAAATCAAATACGATGCCGATGTTCCAGACATGGTCTTACACATAAATCATAAGTTGATGTCAATGTCCCAGACGTGGTCTTACACGAAAACACATATCGGATCCTATGTCATGACATATGTATCCTAACTATTCATATGGTTCATACAAGGCTTTTCGGACGTCGTCACATTATTGAAACTTTCTCAGATAACACATTTTCAGCTCTTATATAACCATTCATTACAGTTCAATGTCATATAAACAAAAATAAATCAACTTAAACACATTTATTTGTATATTGACTTACCTCATACTGATTCGAACGAACGGAGTCGACTACTCGACGACTTTCGACTTCCCCTGATCTAATTCCGTTTTCTTTTGTTCTTGATCTAAATAAATTCAAATTTAACTCTTTTATTAAAAAAAATCATTCAAATCAATCCATAAACACACATTTAGGGAATTTTACAAATTAGCCCTTACATTTTTACATTTTGACATTTTAGTCCCTAATTCACAAAATCACAAAATACACAAAATTTCATTTTACACACGTTAGGCCGAATATTCACTTAGCTCATACAAGCCCACACATTTTATTTATTTCACATTTTAGTCCCTCAAAATCTTATTTTTTATAATTTAGCCCAAATTATTCAAATCCATCAAAAATTCAAAGACAAAATATATTAACCCAACACATATCTTTCATTTACCATCAACTAACTTCACAAAGCTTACAATTTCACCAATGGCAAAACTCAAAATCATCAACAAAATCAGAAATTGAAACATAGGCTTAGTAAAACACAAAGCAGCGATCACAAAAACGTAAAACTTATCGAAAATGGATCATAAACAAACCTTGAATCAAGCTTTAGTATGGTCGAACCCTAAAACTCTTTTATCTTTTCTTTTTCTTTGATTTTTCAATAATGGTGATGAATATAACATCAAATTAATGTCCGTTAACTATATAAATGGTCTAATTGCATCATAGGGACCTCTCCTTTAATAAGACATAGCAATTAAGCACACTTAACATATAGCATGCTACTTTTACATTTTATGCGATTAGGTCTTTTTTCAAAATTAAGCACACAAACGATCAAAATTTTATACGAAACTTTCACACATGCTTAAACACATACTCTAAACATGGAAAATAATATTAAAATATTTTTTGACTCATATTTGTGGTCTCGAAACCACTATTCTAACTAGGGTCTAACCTGAGCTGTTACACCAAGTGCCTTCGAGATTGCTACAACCAATGATGATACCAGAGTGGAAATGGGATAGAGTTATGATGGATTTCATATCAGGATTACCCTTGTCTCTGAAAAAGAAAATGCTATCTGGGTTGTTGTTGACAAACTGACGAAATTAGCACATTTCATTCCGGTACGTACTAACTATTCACTTGATAAATTGGCTGAGTTGTATCTTTCTGAAACCATTAGATTGCACAGGGTGCCAATTTCAACTATTTTGGATAGAGATTCGAGGTTTACATTGCGATTTTGGAAGAAGTTGCAAGAAGCTCTTGGTACGAGGTTGAATTTTAGTACAACATTTCATCCCCAAACTGACAGACAGTCTGAGAGAGTAATTTAGATTCTCGAAGATATGCTTCATTGTTAGTGTTGGAGTTTTAAGGTAATTGAGAGGAATATTTTTCGTTGGTTCAATTTGCGTATAATAACAGCTTTCAATCGAGTATAAAGATGGCACCGTATGAAGCTTTATATGGTCGCAAGTGTCGAACTCCATTGTACTGGACTGCATGGAGTGAGAAAAAGATTCACGGGGTTGATTTAATTCGAGAGATTGAAGAAAAAGTGAAAATAATTCACAACAATCTAAAAGTAGACAGAAATCGTACGCGAACTTGAAACGAAAAGACATAGAATTCCATATCAGTGATAAAGTAATTTTTGAAAGTATCTCCGTGGAAGAAAATCCTTAGATTTTGTCGAAAAGGAAAATTGAGTCCACGTTTTATCGGGCCGTATGAGATCATCGAAAGAATAGGTCCAATGGCATATCGGCTAGCTTTATCGACTGGGTTAGAGAAAATGAATAATGTGTTTCACGTATCGGTGTTGCATTGATAAGATCAGATCCATCACATGTAATTTCTCCGACAGATTGAAATTCAACTTGATATGACGTACAACGAAGAACCGATCAAAATTCTAGCTCGAAAGATTAAAGAGTTGAGATATAAACAAATAAATTTAGTAAAGTTTTTGTGGCAACGACACGGTGTCGAAGAGGCTACATGGGAACTTGAAGAAGTTATGAGAAAACATTAGCCTAATCTATTCACTGGTAAGATTTTCGGGGACGAAAATCCCTAAGGCGAAGTTGTAGTAGCCTGTTTTTAGTCAAATCAGAATAGTGGTTTTAGGACAACAAATTCAAAGTCAAAATAATTATTTTATTATTATTTTAATGCTTACAGTATCATAGAATGATTGTGTGAAAGTTTCGTTTAGAAATTTTATCGTTTGAGTGCTTAATTTGACAAAAAGGACTAAATCACATAAAGTGAAAAGTTGGAGTTCTATAAGCGAAAAGGGTTTATTGGTTTTGAAAATTTTAAGTGGAGGTCCTTATGTTGTAATTAGACCATTTGGAACATGAGTGGACAAAGATGGACATCTTTTTAATGGTTTTAAAGGTTAGTGTGCAAGGTTAATTTAGTAATTTATGTGTTAATGTTAATAAAATAAAACGAATAAAAAAATTCAGTGCTTTCATCTTCTTCCCTAGCCTAATATTGAAGAACAGAAAAGAAAAAATTTAGGATTTCGTTCGGCCATGATTGGATAGCTAATTAATGTACCTTTTTTGTCCCGTTTTTAATGATTTCTATGTTTTTTAGATCATTGCAGCTAGGTCTAGCTAGCCCAGGGACTATTTTGCAAAATTTTTAAAAAATTTAGATGATGCCATTGATGAATACATGAGTAATCTGTTGTTTAATGATAGATTATGAATGTTGGTTGTGAATTATACAAGTTTTATAAAGTGGTTTTTTTGGTAAAAATGCAAATTAGGGATTAAATTGTGAAATGTGGAAACTTAGATGTTAAAATGTGAAATAAATGAAAAGTATGGGCTGTTATGGTATAATAGTAATTCAGCTAGCATGGGTTGTGGTTAAATTGCATGAATTTGTGTTTTTGTGAAATAAGGACTAAATTGTAAAAGATGTGAAACATTAGGGGCAATTGTGTAAAACTACCTTAAAGTGAATTTTTGACTAAATTGAATAGAGATATGATTAAATAAGTTAATTTTTATTATATTTGGAATAAGAAAGGCGAAATACGAACTTAGATCGGGGAAAGAACAAAGTTACGGAATAGTTGACTCGTTTCTCTGTTTTAGCATTCAAGGTAAGTTCGTATGTGATAAATTTCATTATAAATGTATTTTAAATGCTTTGGTGTTGCATAAAATGTAATTACGAGACTACGGATATGTTCGACAATGATTCGACGACGATTTGGCATTCAAAATCTCGGTTGAACCTTAGTAATAGATTTGGATACTAGTGACATGTCATTAGGGACTAATGTTAGTATGTGATCTGGGTGTTGGTCTTGTACGTCCTACTGGTGGCTGGGTATACCGGCATGTCTTGCGATTACTTCACAGCTTGTTTGAGCAGCACCGTGTAGCTACGTCTTGACTGATAGCTTGTGTGAGCAAGCCCGTTGATAGCTCTAGTGTGAGCAGTATATGTGATATATTGAGTTGGCTTCGACCCATGATATTGTCACTTAGTGTGCAAGATTTTTCGAGTACACAATAGTGTTCCAAATGGTTCAATGGGTAAATGAAAGACGTTATTGTGTATGAGATTTATATGAGATGGTACATGTATGTACATGCACCGTATAAGCTTAAATCGAAGAGGTTGTGAAGTTATATATATAAGATTATGATTGAAAATATGAAAGGTTTATTAGTTACATGAATTACATGTTGATTTGTTCAAATTGATGATTTGTATATTCATGTTTAGATTGATTTTATTTCATACGAGCTTACTAAGCTATATAGCTTACTTTGTTTATTTTGTCGTGTTTTATAGTGAGTTCAAAGCTAGCTCAGATTCGGGGATCGTCAGAGACATCGTCACACTATCCTACTATTACTTTGGTACTTTTGAACTTATGTTTTGGTTATATGGCTTGTATAGGTATTTTGAGTCATTGTGGTTATGAGTTGATAATGATTTTGACCAATTGAATTGGCTGGTAAATATTTATATTTTGGTTGTAAATATATAGTCATGAGATTTGGCTTAAGTTGGTTATTTTGGATGTATATGTTTATATGTGAGAATAGCCTATGATGTGGTTCATAATTGCTTGCAAATGGTTTGTGGTAAATTAACATTTATGGTAGTAATGGTTAGAAATGGCTATTGTATGTTGGTGAATGTTTGGTTGAAATAATGCATATAAGTGTTTGAGATTAATATGAATAGAGAATGGGAGTGTTGAATGTGCATGAATTATGTTAGATTTGGCTGAATTGATATGCCTTTTGATGCTATGGATTTGTGCCAATAGATGTGGTGTAGGTACATGCAAGTTTGGCTTGGTAAATAGCCCATTTTTGTCCACACAGGCAGAGACATAGGTGTGTGTCTCAACTGTGTGTGACACACTGTTATGTACACGGCCGTGTGCCCCCTAGTGTTGAAATTAAAAATCAAGGCAATATGCTCCACACAGCTTCACACACGGGCATGTGACTTGGCCATATGGCATAAGTCAGTATACCCTACAGGTTTGGCATGGCCTAGCACATGGTTTTGGCACATGGGCGTGTATGGCCATTTTTAGGGCACACGAGCGTGTGTGTTGGCCATGTGACCCAAGTTAGAGAGTTACACGGGGTCGGATATGAGCTGGAACATAGCCATGTGCTCCTATTTCAAATGTCCACACGGCCTGTGATACGGGCATGTCTTTGGCCATGTGAGGGACACAGCTGGGCCACACGGGCATGTGTCCCCTATTTTTGAGAAAATTTTCTAAATGTACAACAAGTTTCCAAAGTTACCGGTTAAGTCCCAAACCACTCTTAATGTATGTTTAGGGCCTCGTATGCTCATAATAGGGACAAAGTGATTATTTGTGATTAAAATGTATTTGATTAATTGTATGTGAAATGTATGTTTAAGTGTGTGTTAAGTCTGGTAATGCTCTGTAACCCTATTTGGCATTGAATACGGGTGAGGAGTGTTACATGTGGCATCGTCCAATTTTCCCTTCCACAACTTCAAATCCAAATTTGTGTTTAAAAGCATCAAAGTGCTTCACTTTCTTTACATAAAGAAGTGCTCTTTTATATCTCCTTCCATCACTCACTTTGTAAAATAGTATTCAAAATGGCACAATTCACTCACTCATCAAATTTAGTTACTTTCCTTCTTTTGTTGGTTCTTCTAACAATAGGTTGTTTTTAACCTATTCTAAGCTTATTATCTTTTGATTTAATTACTTGATTAACTAAGATGTTAAGTTATTCATAAAATATTAATATATAACCCAATCAAATGGACTTTGGATATGAGAGTCCAATTTATATTCATTTCTTAAATTAAGTTTTTTTAATAACATCTCTCTTAACAATTATATA
Source organism: Gossypium longicalyx (assembly GCA_025698465.1). Taxonomy (NCBI): domain Eukaryota; kingdom Viridiplantae; phylum Streptophyta; class Magnoliopsida; order Malvales; family Malvaceae; genus Gossypium; species Gossypium longicalyx. Next base: position 83,541,946 of record CM046997.1, read on the forward strand.
AACCACAAGGTGTGTGTAGTCCTATTTATATTTTAATAGTTTATTTATTTATTTATTTATTTTCTCATATATATATATGCATTTATATATACCTTCATGTTCTATACCTTTTTACAAGTTTTTATGTTGCAATTATATGAAAGAAAGATTATTTATGACTATTTTTCTAGATTTATTTATGAATTGGATCAATTTAGATGGAATTCAAGTGATAAAACATGTTTTTATCACTTAGAGAACTTATTGTTATGTACAAGAAAATTGAAAAAAATTTACATTCATTTTGGTAAGGCCATGAAGAGGGGCAAAAGAAATTACATTTATGTGCTTTGGATAAGTTTATGCCTCAAAATCAGAGGGAGGATTGAGAATTTGCAAGATAGATTAATGAATTATATGAATGCCCCAAAAACTCTTTTGGCTTTTGTACTGAAAAAGGAATGTTGTAGGTTTAAAACCTTTGAACTAGTTGTGCCAAACATTCTTACCCATTGATTTGGAAAGCATGATACAAGGCTGTTACTAGGGAGGCAACCCTACTAAATTAGTTTTAATTTTTGTGTTCAATAGAATAATTAGGAAATTTTTAAATTATAAATACAATTATTTTTTTTATTTTTTAATTAATTTAGTTTACTCAGCTTTTTCTTTCTCCTTGTAGATTTTAGTGTATTCCTCAGGGAAGAGGAACACCTGTCTAGTCAGTCACTGACTCATAGATGCTAAGTCAACAAAGATCTTTTAACTATGGATGAGTTTGGTTACATGTGATTTGACGATGAAATGAACTATGATGATGAAATATGCAATGATGGAGTATATGAAGAATGGGAGATCATGGAAAATCAGAAATTGTCTATGATAGAGCTGAGTCAACACGGAAACATAACCTCAACACACTAGTGGAGTAATGACCAAGGTACTGATATAATCGAGCATCCATATGAGTTCAATGATAATTTGCATTAGGCACTTGATGAAAATCATGATATGCTTGAACATTCAGACAAGCCTCCCTGTGATACGTATGAGATGCCTTCATGTGGAACCACCAGGATAGCCAACTCTAAGGTATTATCAAACATGTTAGACATGATGGCGCAAATGATGAGAATGATGCAAGAAATATCTAAAGAGCTGCCTCCATGGAAAGAAGACATGTCTGATGTTCACAGCTCCGATCATGAGAACCCTTGTGTTATTGGTAACCATGATGAGATTCAACCTGAGCTTGTAACTGAAGATTAGAGATGAGTTGAACATAGTTGAAACGGTCTCTAATCCAATTGAACTTGCAGTTGATCTATCGATAAAGGTAGAAGTGAAAGATGAACTAACCACTAACATGGAATTTAAATCAATATTTAATGAAAGTGTAGAAGAGCTAATACACTTTCTAGCCATAGCAGAGAAGGTGATAATCAGAGACGTCAAGGAGTTTGGTTCATTCTCATTTGACAATAGCAGCAAGGCTTGAGCAACCAAAACTTCATGCAACATGGAAGGGAGGAAGCTCGAGGCAATAATACCCCAAAAAACACTTTGGGGTTGGCTTAGATTTGGTAATAAATGGCTCACAATGTGGATGTCACGATGGTAAAAAATAATAAAATATCATTGGAATCGAACAAGGTGGCGGTTTCATATACATCGACAGAATAAAATGTTAGATTAAGGTGTCGAGAACCAACTAGAGGTTCTTCTATGGTGGCAACACAAATCATCCTAGCTTTTAAAGAACTTCAATTTTTTGTTCTAAATTTTGTTTCATTTTTTATTACTTTAATTTTTTATTTTATTTATTAATTTATTTTCCTTTATATTATATTGCATATTTCATATTACTTATCATAGTGTTTTCTTGTAGGTACTTTCTATCCGCTTGGAGCAAACGAATCTCGATGCCAGTTTACAACAACAAGAATTTGACCTTCTTGGGGAAGTTTTCTTGTTTGTGCTTTAGTCATATTACAGTAAGGGTAATGTATGCTCTAAAGTGGGGGAGGTGTGGAAATACTTTAGGATTGATTTATATTAGGATTTAATTTTCTCTAAATTGTTTAGAATTAGGTTATGTATGTTCCGAGAACTTTGAAATTTAAGAGGAGGGGCCGACACAGAGTCAGTGTTGCAACACAGAACCTCCATATTACGACACCGCTCATAGACTCAAGAAATCGAAAACTCCATCTCGATGTCGTGACACAACACCTTTATGTTGCGACACCGATAGACTGCCAAGGGTGTCGCAACATAGAACCTCTATGTTGTGACATTGCTGCAATTTTCTACAGGGTTGACCCAACCTATTGCGTGACTCGACAATTTAAAATTAGTTTTAACCCAATTGATAACCTTAAAGCACTCTAATCTTAAACCTAAAAACACTTTTAAAAAAACTTTAAACAATTCCTAAACCTTTGAAACCGTAAAACCCTTTTCGCTTTATTCCCTACTTTTGCAAACCCTTCCTTTCTCTTGGTGTTCTACTTGGTGCAGGAACTGAAGTAAAACATTGATGGAGCTATATCAACATGGTTTTTACAAAAATCTGAAGTAAATAATTCAAGGTTAAGGGTTCCTATCTTATTTTTACTGTTTCATTAATTATTGCTTGCTATCTATTAGTTATTTTAGTTTTTAAAATATTGAATATGCCTATATTGAATATGTTCCCAATAGCTAAAATGTTTATGTAATTTATTTAAACTATAATTACGCTTGCTTTTAATGTTTCTAAGGTTAATACTTTCTGAGTTATTTTATTGTATGGAATTCTGCAGAAGAAACAAATATGGATTGAAAATTAAATCCATTAACATATGAAATGATGTGTTAGTGGCCAGAAGGCTAGGGTTTTCTTTCCCCACCTCGTGACGACACTTTACAAGAATGCAGAAGTTCCAATGGATGAAAACAAGAAATTCATGAGGTTGACAAAGAGTTTGATAAGCGATTCCATGTACACACAATATGTCAAACTCAATCAGAAACAAATCAAAGATTGGAACCAGAGAAGAAAAGAAAAGATGGAAGTTCCCACATCTTTAAAAAAGAAACCAATAGCAAAAGTATGGAAAGGAATGGAAACAAAAGATTCAAAACTAGAATAGATAATCAGATGGATACAGGAATCAGGACCGGTGATTAAAGTGTTCACGTAGAAAAATAATCTAAGAGAACCAAATTACCTGTCGAATATATATACATCTTGATCTTTCCATATTAACTTTTAGGAGTGGAGAAATGAAGACGAGGAAGGGAACCATAATGAAGAAGAGGAGGAAGAAGAGACCACCAAGCAAGACTTCCAAGAAGAAGATGATGATTACAAGGTGACATTCTAGCCACAACTTCTTATGCAGAAAGTGCCCATCATCTGTAGCCCGACCCAACAGGCACACTCGTCAAGTGAAGGCTCTTCTCGAGGTCACATCTCAAAAAAATAGAAGGCACCAAGGGAGAGGGGGCGATCACCCCATTTTGATGATTAAACTTTTAATTTTACTTTTTGGGATTGTAATTAACTTGGATAATTTTTATTTGATTATTTTAAGAGTAAGATTAAAAATAGATTTTTATATTTGTTTTCTTTTCTATTTGAAGATTTCTGTGTAGGAACCCCACATTAAAGAAGTACGACAATTTCGAGCTTTCAACAAAAAAGAAAGGGAGCACCCACCATTACTCCATAGAGATATCATGATCAATTGGGTAAGTTCTTTCCTTATCTATTCAAGGTTACACATTAGGAACAATGTGCTATCTAAAGTGTGGAGGGTAACATAGAAAATTTGTTTTTTTTATTTTTATTCTTTTCTTTTTAATTTTGATTGTCAAAGTGTGCTCGAGCTTGTAGAAATACAAGTAATTGGTTATGATCATGTACATAGGTTGATTGTATTTATTATAAATTTTACATGATAGTGGATGGTTTCAAAATTTTAATTATTAGACTATTAAGTACTATATATGAAAGTGTAAGTAGACACTGAGTAATTAAATATAACAAATGATATAGAAAATACAGGGAAATGAGCATGCTCTATGTATAATAAATAGTTGAAATTGTGATTGCTTGATTGATTAAATTTGTGAATATTGAGATAAATAGGGATGACCTAAGGCATTGTTTGGTATAAACCTAGAGCTAAAAAGCTAACCTTTTTTATCAATCATTAGTATCTATTTTGAAATAGAAAACACTTATTGATGAACCTTCATGCAAAACCCGAGCCAAAAATAAAAACTTGTAGTTACTCTTTTTCTTTGGTTTTGAATTACATGAATTTAGATGTCTGGCCATACGTATTGAGGGTTAAGTTGATATATCATGGTGAATTTTATAAAATTAAAGTGAAATTGGAAGAGGCAATGTGATATAGAGACTATAGGTTAGCCAGCATGTGCAAAACAAAAGAAAAATTCAGAATGAAAATCAATACGAGTAGAAAAAGTATGTAAAAAACAAAAGCATTGTGGGTGAGATGTATTGAAAAAGATCAAAGATGAAAAAGCCACAAAAGTAGAAAAACTCTGTAATTAGTGAAAAAAAACTCATGAGCTAGCTGTAGTCACTTTATTTTGTTGTAACTTCCTATGTGGAGAAATAATAGAGGTAAGAGAAGGGGAAATAAGGTGGTGAGCAGGCATGGGTTATTAAGGGGGGAGAATAGGGAACAATATGATGTGCCAAACTATTTTCTTGCCTGAAATTGTTTGATGCTTTCTGTTTTTGAATTTCATACCTGCCTTGAGCCTCAGAATGTTACAAGCCAACAAGCCCTATGTGACCTAGGTAGACTTATTCATGGACTGATGTTGTATTAAGTAATCTAAATAATAATTGTTTGTATTATGCTAGGACAATATAATTACTTAAATGATTTATTGATGGTTTCATATATTTAAAGACCTTAATGTTTGTATACTTTGTAATATATGGAACTTAAGTGTCTACTATTGAAACTGGTAAGACATTTATATATCATGCCAGAGTTAAGTGTAAATACTCATATGCCTAGTTATGTGTTTCCAAACCAATATTTGTATCATTATTTTTCAAGGGTCATTTTTTATTTCATTTCTAGTTTTCCTTTCTTGAGGACTAGCAATGAGTTAAGTGTGAGGGAGTTTGATCTGTCATAATTTGGTGTAGCAAATTAAACTACTTTTCATACTTAAGAATATTGAATACAAGAAATTTATTATGTATTAGTTAGTTTTTCTATTTTAGTTTTAACTCAATAAAATGTGTAAATAAAGTCATTTTATGACCATAGGGGTCGAATGAGGCCTAAAGGTGAGCTAACATACTTAATGAGTCTGCAGGACATCATTTAAAGGTATAAGAGCTCAAAACTGCTCGCCGTGTTGCAACACGAGAAGTCCAGTGTCACAACACAGAGGAAAAAGTGCCAAGATTCCAATACTTCCTTTGGTGTCACGACACAGCCAGAGGATGTCATTAAACACCCCTAAAGTCAAACCTAAACTAGAAGATACTGCCTTTGGTGTCGCGACACAGGCACTGGGTATCACAACATCGGCCCTGTACGAGAAGAATTATGAGCGAAGGGCATTTTTGTCCAGACAATGAGAATTAACACGAAAATGTCAGCAAACCTCGGGCTAAGGATGATGCCCAACCCGAACTCTATAAATAGGCTCATTTAGTACTTGTTGAAGGACAACTTTCATAGTCTAGAATTTTCTTTGTAATTTTAATTTAAGTTTTCTTTTCTTTAGGCTTTAGATTTATTTTCAATTATTTTTGTTCATCGTCCTCGGAGAACTTGATTTGTAGATGCAATCAAACTCTTGTGGATTTCTGCACTTTCATCAATAAAATATAATTAGGATTCTATTAAAACTTATTCTTGACTTGCTAATTTTACTTATCTTATTTATCAAGTTTATTGTGTTTACGGATTCTATGAGGAACTAATCCACTTATAGGGGGTTAGTGAGTGGAGGTGTGATTAATTAATTGCTATGTAGGGTTTTCTCAACAGATCAATAGTTTGGGAGTGGAAGAACTTAAACCTTAGGATTGATAACCCTAGGAAGTCATTTAGGTGAGAATTAAACCAAAATTGGTATGGCCTATCTGTAGACCCCTTATCCCCAAACTGGTCTGGACTGTGAGGTCGAAAGATAAGCAGTTCTTGTTAACTCGTTAGCTTAGTTGATGATTGAGAGATCCTACTAGGTTAACGTCTAGTTGATTGAGTAGATATCCGGAATAGAGATTAGTTATGATCACCTAAGCGAACTAATCACCCATGCTTAGATTTGATTGAGTTTAGAGATTAAGTTTTTCATTGTTATTATTTTATGCATGTTATTTCTTTTCTTAGATCCATAGATAATTTCTCGTATTTATGCTTATTCATAATATAATTTAATAAAAGTACTAATTAGATTTATTTGTGTTTAGGCTAAAGTTAATTTAGTACTTGCTTCCCTTGGGTACGATCCTCGGAGTACTTAGCTACTTTGTTGTAACTATATTACAACCTAACTCGTATACTTACGGGCACCACCTTAATTCCATACATTTAGTTGAAGTGTTTACACTTTGGACATTAGTAAGTCTGGAAGAGGTCATTAATCATCTTACTAGACTCCAAATGATTCTTAGCCTCTTTTGAAACATCTCCAACTTTTGTCAAATATGCATTTCTCTTTTTGTATCTTGGAATATTAGCATTGTCATGATAACCAAAAATTTGTAAACCATTAAGGCTAGTTCTCATTAAAGGCTATTTTGGGTTAAAATGTACTTCTGGAAAATGCTTTTAGAAACAATGCTTTTGTAAATTGTTGGTGGGAAGTGATATGAAAAAATATAGTTTATTTATTGGAAGTGTTTGGCATTGTTCTCAAAAAGTGATGTAGAAAGTAAAAGTGTCCATTTTAAACATAATGTTCCAAAAGTAAAATATAAGTTAACTTAAATTGTATTTAAATAATTTAATATACTAATGCATGCAATATAAAATTTAAATACCTTTTAAATAATTAATATAAAATATTTGTAAAATTTAATTTAAACATTTAAATTATATTAGAGAAAACTAAGAACTCTTTTTAATAATCTATAAGCTCATACTTACGTGCTATGTTAATACTTTTAAAAAAAGTATTTGATTCCTATGAATTTATTTAGTTGTAAAATAAATATGATGTGACAATTAATTAATCTTTTAATTGGCTAGGGAAGGAATAAATTGTGGTATTTTGATAATTTTACATACGAAAGTTAAAAGTTCTTTTACTCGACTTTTGAAGTTAAGTCTAAAAGCTTGTTTGAAAAGAATTTTCAATTCCAAAATCACTTTTTTCTTCATTGCTTAGAGTGTCAAAAGTGCTTTTGGCTTCAAAAACTAGTATGAAACACAATGAAGAACTAGGCCTAAGTCTTCCAATTGCTCTTTTTGCATCTGTAATGTTGGAAAATCTCACGAAACCAAATCTTCTCTCAGACTTGGATCTTTTCTTCTAAATGATTTTGTCAATGACCTCCCCATGATATTCAATGATGTTCCAAAACAATTTCCAGTAAAGTCTAAGGGGAAGATTCAACACATGAAATGTTGAACATCCATGGGAGGAAACTCCTACCATTTTGGTCCACGAAAATGGACATTTTTCTAGGAACCATAGAAACTGTAAGGTGAGATTAACTTATACTCTTGACCTCAATCGTTCAAACATTAAACCCATAAGTTTACACCATTGAGATAAAATAAAATTGTAAGGTAATGTCAATAGCAATCTATTCAATACAAAGGTAGTAACAGGGGCAAGTAGGGGTCCTACCCTTCTAAAAAGGAAAAATCCCTTTTAGCCCATTAAAAATTTATAAAATTATAATTAATATATGATAAAATTACAGTTTTTCAATGATAAAATTTTGATTTAATTGCTCAAGAAATTATGAATATTTAAGATAATATATTAGTGAAATTATATTTTAATTCATATAAAAATAAATAACTTAATTTTGGCCCTTCAAAAAATCATTTTGACTTCACCCCGGACTAGAAAATGTCAAATTATTTAGTTACTAAAATTAAAAAATAAGAAAAAGAATTCAACATTACGAGGTTAGTAGTTATGATGTAAATGGATGCGATTTCATACCACTTAGAAAAATAACACATGTGGCATCGTCCATTTTTCCCGTGTACAACTTCCAATCCAAATTTGTATATAAAGGCATGAAAATGCTTCACTTTCATTACATAAAAAAAAAACGCTATTTTATATCTTTTTCCATCACTCACTTTGTAAAATAGTATTCAAAATGGCACAGTTTATTCGTTCATCAATTTCAGCCACGTTCCTTCTTCTATTGGTTCTTCTAGCAGGTTTTTTTTAACCTATTCTAAGCATTATCTTTTGATTTAATTACTTGATTAACTAAGAAGTTAAGTTATTCATAAAATATTAATATATAACCCAATCAAACTTTAGGTATGAGACTCAAATTTATATTCATTTATGAAATTAAGTTTTTTTAATCACTTCTCTCTTAACTATTATATAAACCAGAAGGTCTGGGTCTTATTTATATTTTAATAGTTTTCTATTTATTTTTTTCTCATATATATTTGGATTTATATATACTTGCATTTTTTATATATTTTTTACATGTTTTTATGATGCAATTATATAAAATAAAGTAGAGATGGAGCCTACGGCAGTGGAAGGTAGAAAATGCGAGTCTCCAAGTCATAAATTCAAAGGGATGTGCATGAATCGTGATAACTGTGCCACTGTTTGCCAGACAGAGGGTTATGAGGATGGCAAATGCGAAGGCTTTCGTCGTCGATGCATATGCATTAAACCTTGTTTTTAAGCAATCTATTAATATTTCATCATCCCTGAAGATTGAACCTCACACATGTTGATATGGGCCTATGAGTAAACAGAATTGAGAGGGCTTGATATTAGCAACATAATTTTGTCATAGAAATTATTAGTATTTTAAATAATTCTTTTGTGATGTTGATGTCACATATATAATATCTTTGATTTTAGTTTTGTTAAACCTTTTTGTATTTCTTTTGAATTAATTATCATGAAAGAAAGATTAATTATGATTATTCTTCTAAATTTGTTTATGAATTGGATCAATTTAGATGGAATTCAAATAATAAAACAAATTATTTGTCCAATAATTGGTTAAAAACATATTTTATCACTTAAAAACTTATTGTTATGTACAAGAAAATTGACAAAATTGTACATTCATTCTGGTGGGGTCATGAGGAGGGGTAAAAGAAATTACATTTATGTGCTTGAGATAACTCTATGCCTCAAAATTAGAGGGAGGATTAGGAATTTGCAGGACAGATTAATAAATTATATGAATGCCCCAAATTCTCTTTTGGCTTTTGTGCTGAAGAAGAAATGCTGTAGGTCTAAACCCTTTGAATTAGTTCTGCCGAAGCATTCATACTCATTGATTTGGAAAGCATGATAAAAGGCCAAAACATTTGTAACAAAGGAAAATATATCCAAATTTGGAGTGGCAGTAGTTGTTGGGTTAATGCAACACAAATTGGGATTCATCTTGAGACTGCTACAACTCGTGATTCTTCCATTAAAGTTGACTCTTGCCTCAACTTTAATAGGAGGTATTAGGACATTAATGCCTTAAGAAAGCATCTTTATGAAAGAGGCCTAAGAAAACTCATCGTTAGGCCAACATAGTTATTTGAAGGTGTTGATAAAATTATTTGGAAAGATGAACCTAAAGAATTGCTAAAAATGCTTATAATTTCCTGTGGAATGAGCTTCACAATCTCGATCCAGCAAGGAAGATCAAATATGGAAAATGTAAAGCCTTATGGTAACTTAAGTTACCTTCTAAACTTATCGTATTTTTTTTTGGAAAATCTGTAACAATGTTCACACTGTTATAATAAATCTTGCTAAGCACTATGAAGACCTTTGTCCTATATGCTTTAACGAAGTTGAAACCTTAGAGCACTTCTTTTCCTAGTGGTAGTTTGCGAGGTGTATTTGATGTAACAGCTCTCTAACTAAGAGTGGAGCACCTTATCCTCTCCTCATTTGCAAATTGGTTCTCCCAATGATTTGTTATTCTTGATGTCAACAAGCTTGTAACATTCACACCCAACCTCATCTCTATATTCGAGTATGGTATGTCACAACGTAAATCCATTTGAGTTAAACTTGTAACACCCATGCTTGATTATATCTCTAGATCCAGGTCTGGTATGTCACAATGTAAATCTATTTGGATTTAACAAAAACACTTGAAATTTTTTAAAATTTTTTAGGTCTCGATATATATCACGATATAACAGTAAATAACAATCAAAATAGTAATACGCCAAGAAAATCTAGCGAAAAGCCTTATAAAAGTTTACAGGGTTCTATGTAAAATACAAGATGGGGTTTTCCCATACAATAGTTTCTAGTGCATCATTGGCAATTAAAACAACATTCAAAACTATTTGCCGTATATGTCAAAATGAAAATCTCATAAACCATGATTTATTAGATTAAAATACATACTCCCAGAGTTCAAAAAAGTTCTCATATAACAAAGTCTTGAAAATAGTTGCAAATAACTATACAAGCTTATTATAAAACAGATCTACACGCGACCCCTAAAAAGGTCATGCATGATACAGAAAATAAACAAGTGGCTGACTACCAATAGCAACTCTAGCATAGTCCCCTTCAACAAAATTACTTCTTTCTATCAACACGTCTAAGAAGGAAAAGATAACGAAGTAAGTTCATGTGATGCCCTAAACCTAGCCGAGACGGTCCGACCCAAATTTTGAACGTCACATTAGCCACTGAGGTGACACTCAATTTAAAACTTTAGAAACCAAACCAACCAACTGTACACACCACACAATTGCAAAATAATTAATATAGGAAATTAAACCTAAGTGCATGCTTTTCTAAATTAATCATTTCATTCACACAATCAGAAGGTATAGGGCATCCCTTAATACTCGACGGTCTTCCTTAGCTGCAAAAATTTGTTAGTTCATTTAATTATCATCACATTAAGCAAGTAATTAAACCATCCAGATTAGCAATCAAGCAAGCAATTATAACGTTCAAAAATCCCAAAAAATATTAAACAGTCTGAAATGTCCATTTACAACCCATTAAAAATTTATTTTAAAAAGTCTTAAGTCTAATTCTATTACTAAACCCTTGGAACAACCCATATGGCCTTCACTTCAGAGTTAAAAGCTCAACATACATACTCCAAAAAAAAATGTCTTGCGATGGATCACCGATTTACCACCCTCCTCGCTAGCTCGCAAACTATTTATCTACAAGGTAAAGTAAAGAGTGTGAGCTTGATAAAGCTCAATGAGTGCACAAAGAATTGCCACAATTAGACATAAAGTCCATAGTTAAAAGAAAACGTACTAAATCATGCAACCATGGCATAGCATCAAACATATCACAAAGCAAGCACAATGATATATTGACATAATGTGACATGGAACATATATATAATTAGTAAAGCATTGGATGAGTGGATCTCCAAACACTGCTCATGACTCATAAAGTTGTATGATATCTCATTGTAAGTGTACATGAATGCTCACACTCTCCGCACACACTAAGCTATCTACAGTGAATGGAACTATGCTCGACATTCCCTTATCTCTCCAACTTTACCTCCGAGCCATAATGCCTTAACACATAATAAAAAGGATGAGTACTCACAATCCTATGGCATGCCAATGATATCCAATGGTTCCAAATAAAAAAAATGCCAACATATCCACTTATACACATATTCACTCACTATTTTGTACAAACTTTTACTTGTTAACAATACTTTCTCAACACTTTTAATATACTATCAAATGCTATCAGAATTGCTCAAAAGAGCCATAATCATATAAAATTATTTAGCCTTGCATAAAACCAACAAGCACTTATCAATCATTTTCATTTACAGATTGTCGAAACCATTTTTAAATTGAGTTTTGGAAAATGGGAATAGACTTTAAAAATGAAAACGGGAGTCGCCACCAATCTTTTTAGGTGCGATTGGATCACCTTCAAAACATTTTGTTTTGAAATCATTAGTTTTGGTCTACGAAATTAGAAAATAGGTTCGGGAGCCGGTTACGTACGAGGAAGGGTTAGCACCCTCGTTACGCCCAAAAATTGGTACCTAATTGATTATCAAGTGTCTTTAATGTCGAAAATTCAAAATTTTTAAGATGTAGTCCTCTTTAAAATATTTTAATTTTGAAAATTGGGGTTCACTCGTATCAAAGTATTGACACTAAGTTAAACCTTTTTTGGAAATCCCTATCTCGAAAAAACAAAATGCTATATCCAATAAGTTAGGACATATTGCTTTTAAATTCCAAGATAGTGGCTTGCATTTAGAAAACCTTTAAAAACTAGAAGGGTACTTGACTATTCGAACTCAACGAGAAGAGTCGCAACCCAATAAGTTAGGGCACTACTTTTCTCGAAATTTCCAAACACCAAGCATTGCCTTTATATTTTTTGAAAACTTCGGCATTTTGTTTTAATTAATGTATAAGGAATCACATCATCGTTATGGAATAGAATATCATGATTATAGATGAACAAAACATGTATTTAAAAGATACAGTGGCAATAATGCAAAAATCATATACTAGATACATATATATAAAAATAATACACATAGCAAATGCATACAAAGATATATCAAGCATATATTGTAAATGAATAAACAAAACACACAAACATTCAAAGTAATAATTAAAGACAATATATAATATACAACAAAGTAATACAATATCAATGTACATGTTCATAAAATGTAATATCAAATAATAAATATAAAATGACATTTAGCACATGATATATGCAATATAAAATGAAATGAGCAATTATTAACAAAATATACATATAACACAAATAAAACATGATATTTAATAATAATTTTAAAATAGTATTTAATATACAATATATATATTAACAAAATATTTATCAAAGAATAATAATTATATGTATAAAATATATTGGTTTAGAAGTATGTAAAGGAACTTATAAGATAACACATAATATATAAAAAAATATTATTTAAAATAGAATGATACATAATAAATAAATAATTAATAATTTAATATGAGTATAATATGAGTTAAAATATAATTTAATTTACAAATGTTAAAATTTTAAATAATATAATGAATAACATAAATATTATAATAGATAATATATGATATATATATATATGCCACAAAAAAAAAGTAATATAGAATATAAATACAACAAATGTCGTGTAATAAAATATAATTTAAATATATATAGAAAATCAGAAATATAATTGATATAATATAAAATAACGAAAATATATGTAAGAACAATGTATATAGATAATTAATAAATATATAATACAAGTAAGATATAATAATAATATAAAAAAATAATGTAAAATAATAATAATTTGTGAACAATAAGATATAATAAATAATGATAATATATATAGTAAAATAATTTTATAATGTACAATATAAAAAATAAGGTCAAAAAACATATATATATATATATATATAAACTAAATATAGGGCTAAATTGAAAGTTCAGTAAAATTATGGGGCAAATTTAAAAGAAATAAAAATGGATTAAGGCCTTAATTAAAATGCGTGTAAAACAAAAGGGACTCATTGGGAAAATTTCCCTATTCCCAAAACACTGTGAGGGTTAAATTGAAACAGTAGGGATAAATTATAAATAAATATTAATGAAATTATGAATAAATAAAAAAACAGGTGGACCAAATGAGCAATTAGCCCCATTCTTAAAAACACGCGGATCCTCCCCGAGTAATCGGGTCAACACGCGGATCCTGGGGCTTCAAAACGTCGTCATTTTAATCTTATCAGACTAAGCTAAAACGGTGTCGTTTTGTCAGGGCTATATAAGCCAAAATTAAAGCCTAAAAATCATTTGGAATATCGTTTTAAGAAAAAAAACAAAGAATCCTCTGAAGCGGACTAGAGGCCGGTCATCGGGGCTCTGTGGAATCTCCGTCCATCAGTTCCCACACGCCTACGCGCCGCCACGCCCGGTGGTCGGAGGGTAAAAAAAAATCTCCCCTCTTCAAGCGTAATACAGGTAACTTCCTTTCCTTTTTCAAACCTCAACGATTTCTACTTAAAACTATTTATATATGCTTGCTAAAATAAGAACAAGGTACACAATTAAATCACCTCTTAGAAACTGTTTGTATTTCTCTGAATCGAATATCTGTAAGTATATTTTCTTCTGTCAAAAAGAACTCTTTTTACAATATTTGATTCTAGCTTTTATAGCCACTACTATGATTACATAAACTGGAAAGAAATCAAAGATTTCTTTCCATTTCTTGTCTGTTGTATCATATCTTCGATTGTGATCTGCTGGAATCTTTTTTGTTTCCTTTTTTGTTCACAGATAGCCCACGAGAATCTCTCTCCATCATTGATTTTTGCACGCTAATAGAGCTAACACCAGATTCTGGCGTGTCTTGCGCGTTGATGGTGGCGGTGACGAAGGCTTCGATGATGGTGGTGACGGTCCTGACCTTGACTGCATTGATGGCCTCGATGGGGTAGCTGGAACGGCAGAATCTGAAGGTCATGAGGCTTGGCTTCTGGATCCTTCTATTTGCGGCGCAAGGAAAAACAAGAGAGGCAGAAACCCTAGAGTTTCATGCCTCGGTGTAACGGTTTGGGCCAATTGGGCCACTTTAGCCTTGGGTCCACTTGGGTCTGTTGTAATGGGTCTTAAGAGCACAAGTTTTGGATCTACTGAGTTGTAACCGGGCATAAGATTTAAGCCAATTGGTTTTGGGTTTAAAGATTAGTGGGCCAATGTAAATGGACTGTTTTAAAAACAATTATTTATTTATTTATTTGGTTTACAGCCCGATCAAATTTGGGCTACTACAACTGCCCCTCTTTGCTCATTGCTGTATAACGGGAATCGAGCAAAGATTTAGAAAGACCAAATTTGACCGGTCCTATCGAATTATAGTCTTCAATCTTCTTGAATGTCATGTCGAAATTTTCGATTCGCTCTCCGCCGAACATAGAGACGCCAAATCTGCTTCTTCGATTTGCTCTCTGACAATACAGAGATGACAAATCATCTTAGATTTGCTTTATCGTAAGCACGTGAAAGCCAAATCAGCTATGTCTTCGATTTGCTCCTTGTAAGCACAAGGATGCCAAACCATCTTGGATCTACTTCAGTATAAACATCTGAAGGTTCAATCTACTATGTGTCTGCCTTCCATCAAGGTGGAAATACCAAACTTCGATTTGTTCTCTGACAATACAAAGATGACAAATCATCTTAGATTTGTTTCATCGTAAGCACGTGAAAGCCAAATCAGCTATATCTTCGATCTGCTCCCCGCTGAATATAGAGAGATAAGATCTGTCATCTTCGACCGCTTTCAACGTAAACATCGAAGGTGAGATTCGCTATGTGTATGCGCCTTCCATCAAAGCGGAAATGCCGGACTTGATTTGTTCTCGACAATCTGAGACGACAAATCATCTTAGATTTGCTTCATCATAAACACGTGAAAGCCAAATCAGCTATATCTTCGATCCGCTCCCGCCGAATCTGAGAGAGATAAGATTTGTCATCTTCGATCTGCTTCAGCGTAAACATCTGAAGGTGAGATCTGCTATGTGTCTGCCTTCTATCAAAGTGGAAATGCCAGACTTCGATTTGTTCTCTAACAATACAGAGACGACAAATCATCTTAGATTTGCTTCATCATAAACACGCGAAAGCCAAATCAGCTATATCTTCGATCTGCTCCCTGCCGAATACAGAGAGATAAGATCTGTCATCTTCGGTCTATTCCCTATAAACACAAGGATGCCAAGTCTTGTTTCTTTGATCTACATTGTCCCATAACCTGTAGAATGCGTATGAGTTCATGCCTAATAATTAGGATGCTATGATCGAAATTAGTCAAATTCTCCTAATTAGACATGTTATAATGTAAAATGTTATGAAAATGATTCCTATTTCGGATGTCATCACTCATTCCTTCATCGAAGTTTATCCTTACTTCTCTCGAAGTCTCATTCCAACTCAACTTGTGGGTTTGAACCATTCTTCAAATGCTATGACCCGCTAAAAATGTCTGTAAGATGATCCTCTCCTAGGATCAAATCGTTTGATTTGTTCAATCATCATTTTGGACTAAAGAAAGAATTTCCTCGAGTTCTTCCAAACCTCACTTACGTGAATTCTTCAAACAATTGTTCTGTTTTAGTTTCTTGCATTATCTAGAAATTTCCAGAGTAATGAGCAAAACTTCATTTGTGAAAATTATTTAGTTCATCCATCATTATTTTAATGCAACATACTTAAAGAATAGTGAAAGACGAATGAATTATCAAAAAGATACAAAAGGGAGTTAATCTGCTAGCCTATCTTCAGAAGAAATAAAATCTAAAGATAGCAAACAAGACAGAAGTTAGATCTTCTAGATATCGCCGCTTGAGCGTCTATACACTAGCTCCATGAAGACTTTCTTGAGTTAAACATGTGTTGAAAAGATCCCAAGTACTCTGTTGATGCCCCAGTGTGCAGCACTCTTCGCTCTTCGTTGAATCAAATATAACAAGATTACCGTGTGCTCTTTAAAATTTGAGCTGCCCTTTCGGGTTTTCAACTCAAAAACCCCTTTGGTCATAAGGTGCCTTTTGCGGGTTTTCACCTTAGATTCTCTTCTTCTTTAGACAAAGTATTTTTTAACTGAGTCCGAGATCACTAGATTGGGTAAACTTTTCCCATCCATTTTCGCTAAGATCAATGCACCACCGGAGAAAGCTTTCTTCATGACATACGACCCTTCTCAATTCGGCATCCATTTTCTTCTAAAATCCTTTTGAATAGGAAGGATATTTTTCAGTACAAGGTCTCCCTCATGGAATTTTCTCGGTCAAACTTTCTTGTCATAAGCTCGCATCATTCGCTTTTGATACATCTGACCATGTCGAATGGCTTTTAGCCTCTTTTCCTCAATCAAGTTTAACTGGTCGTATCGGGATTGAACCCACTCAGCTTCATCTAACTTTACCTCTGTCAAAATTCGAAGAGAAGGTATTTCTACTTCAATAGGAAATACTGCTTCCATCCCATAAACTAACGAGAATGGAGTTGCCCCAGTAGAGGTTCTGACAGATTTTCGATAGGCTAGGAGTGCAAATGGAAATTTCTCATGCCAATCTCTATAGGTCTCAGTAATCTTCCCCACTATTTTTTTAATATTCTTGTTGGCAGCTTCTACTGCCCCATTCATTTTTGGACGATAGGGAGAAGAATTGTGATGCTTGATTTTGAACTGGTCGCAAACCTCCGCTATCGTTTTGTTGTTCAAGTTCAATGCATTGTCCGATATGATCTTCTCCGGCATTCTATACCGACAAATGATCTCCTTTTTCAAGAATCGACTCACAGCTGACTTAGTAACATTCGCATAAGAAGCAGCCTCTACCCATTTTGTGAAGTAGTCAATTATTACAAAGATAAACCGATGTTCATTCTAAGCTTTCGGTGATATTGGTCCAATGACATCCATGCCCTACATGGAAAAGGGCCATGGAGAAGTCATAACATGTAAAGGTGAAGGCGGTACATGAATTTTATCCCCATAAATCTGACACTTATGGCATTTCTTGGTGTAGTTGATACAGTCCCCTTCCATAGTAGCCTAATAATAGCCAAACCTCATGATTTGCCTTGCCATCGTGAACCCATTTACATGCATCCCGCATACACCTTCATGAACTTCTTCTAAAATTAGCTTAGCTTCCACAGCATCGACACATCTCAAAAGTACTTGGTCTTTTCGTCTTTTGTACAGGATATCTCCATCTAAAACATAGTCACAAGCTAACCTCCTCAAAGTTCGTTTGTCATTTTCACTAGCCTGTTCAGGGTATTTACGATCTCTCACATATCGCAATATATCTTGATACTAGGGGTTATTGTCATTTTCTTCCCTCTCACTGTTACAACAATGAATTGGAGCCTCGTAAACACTCATTTGAATTGGCTTCATTTCTTCTTCTTTATTCACCTTGATCATTGAGGCCAAGGTTGCTAAGGCATCTGCCATCTGATTTTCGTCTCGTGGGAGATAATTAAAGGTGATGCTATCAAATTCCTCAAGTAACCCCAAAACTATCTTTCAATGACTAATCAATTTAGGGTCCCTTGTCTCCCATTTACCTCTAAGCTGATAAACAACCAACACCGAGTCCCCATATACTTCTAGGTTTTTTATACCTCGCCCTATAGCTGCTTGAAGTCCCATGATGCATGCTTCATATCCAGCCATATTGTTCATGCAATCAAAGTCCAACTTGCACGTAAAAGGATAATGATCGCCATTCGGAGATACCAAGACCGCCCCAATTCCATTTCCGACTACATTAGAGGCCCCATCAAAATTGAGCCTCCAAGAAGAATTTTTAGTTATTGCTATACACATCAACTCCTCATTCGGAAAATCGAAGTTCAATGGCTCATAATCCTCTAGAGCCCTACTAGCCAAGAAATCCGCTACCGCACTTCCTTTTATAGCCTTTTGACTTATGTAGACTATATCAAACTCCGAAAGCAAAATTTGCCATCTCGCCATTCTCCCATTTAGAGCCGTTGACTCCATCATGTATTTCAACGGATCAAGTTTTGAGATGAGCCAAGTGGTATGGTATAGCATGTACTGTCTTAATCTCCGTGTTGTCCAAATCAGCGCACAACACAACTTGTCGATTGGTGAATATCTCATCTCACAGTTAGTGAACTTCTTACTGAGATAATAAATTGCCTTCTCATTTTTCCCTGACTCGTCATGCTGGATAAGCACACATCCCATAGAATTACTGAACACTGATAAGTACAGTATTAATAGTTTATCTGGGCTAGGTGGAGACAATATCGGAGCATTCAACAAGTACTGTTTGACCTTTTCAAAAGCATTCTGGCATTCCCTATGCCAAGTACCCTGATTGTGCTTTCTGAGGAGGCAAAAGATAGGATCACATTTCTCGGTTAGTTGTGAAATGAACCGAGAAATGTAATTCAACCTTCCTAGGAATCCTCAAACTTCTTTCTGAGTACGTGGTAGAGGTAATTCTCGTATGGCTCTGACCTTGTCTGAGTCGACTTCAATTCCTTTTTTACTGACTGGGAAGCCTAACAATTTTCCCGATCTGGCTCCAAAGGTACATTTTGCTGGATTGAGCTTCAACTGAAATTTTCTCAACCTTACAAACAATCTTCTCAAGACCTCGATATGCTCCTTTTCCGTACGCGACTTGGCAATCATATCATCGACGTATACCTCAATATCCTTATGCATCATGTCGTGGAACAAGTTCACCATGGCCCTTTGGTACGTTGCCCCTGCGTTTTTTAGTCCAAATGGCATTACTTTGTAACAAAAGGTGCCCCACAAGGTTATAAAGGTGGTTTTATCCATGTTCTCTGGATGCATCTTTATCTGGTTGTATCCTGAGAAACCATCAATAAAGGAGAACAACAAATATCTCGCTGTGTTATCTACTAAAGTGTCAATGTGGGGTAAAGGAAAATTATCCTTTGGGCTTGCTTTGTTCAAGTCTCTGTAATCAACACATATTCGTACCTTCCCATCCCTCTTAGGAACAGGCACAATGTTAGCTACCCATTCGGAGTACTTCACTTCTTGCAAGAATCCTGCGTAAAACTGTTTCTTGACTTCATCCTTTATTTTCAAAATGATATCTAGCCTTATTCTTCGCAACTTCTGTTGAACTGGCTTACAATCCTGTCTTATCGAAAGACGATGTACCACAATTTCAGTACTCAATCCAGGCATATCCTAATATGACCAGGCGAAGATCTCCTTGAACTCTCGAAGCAACTCAACCAGATCATGCCTTGTGTCTTCACTAATTAGGGTTCCGATTTTCAACTCCTTCCCTTCCTCTAGGGCTATATTCTCTATTGCCTCTTTCTCACGTGGCATGATTTGTTTCTCCTCTTGCTTAACCATTCTTAACAGATCAAGAGATACGTCACAATCTTGAGCATCTTCAAAATCCTGAGGTTCCTCTAAACACATGTCTTGCTCGCCAGAGAAATTAGGAGCTGTAGTATCAGCGCTCATATCATTGATATCTAGGGACCTGTGGGGGTATGAAAGAATATACAAAGAATGAATGAATCGAAGAATGATTGTTTATGTGCTATGAATAAAAGAATAAGAATTGCCAGATTTTAAAAGAATATTGGTCAATAAAATGAAACAATACTCATTTAAATTGATAAAAGTTATATTTTATTTAAATAATTATAGATGAACATAAGCCTATTTTACACATGTAATCTTATTACTCCTCGGCCCTAGAGTAACAGACATGTTTCGAGAATTACTCAGAAAAATTCCTAAAGACTACAGGAAGGTCTTCCGCAGTCCAATTGTCCAGAGAGCTCCCTGATTCGTAAGGGCGAATGCCCTCGAGGTTTTCTTGCTCCGATCCTCCGTTATGTACAACATTAACTTGATGACTTTCCTCTATCAGCAATCCTCCTAACTTAAAGGATTTGGATATAGGTGGGAATGTCATCGGTTCCCACTCCACTTCTCTTCCATTCAAACGCGTTTTTCTTCTTGCTTGGCGCTTCTCCATTTGTTGCCTCCTGTGCTTACGATCTGGCTTGAAACCCAAACCAAAACGATCCCTCTTCTCACTCATTTTTGGGATTTGAACCCCTCCTTGCAACTGTCTTCCTAGCCCTTTTCCTGGTAATGCTCCCCTCATCATTTGTAGGGCCATTCTCGTGGCTCTAGACATTTTGGGTGCCAGCATCACACTTCCTTCCGAAATGAAGGTGGCATTAATGATTTCTAAAGAGCGAAATGAACACTCGATAGCCTCTTCATTGGCCTCAACATAAGGGGCCTTTCTGGTGACTGTTGCTATGATATCCTCCTTCTCGTTAATGGTTATTAAGCGTCCATCTGTCACTAACTTTAATTTTTGATGCAATGAAGAGGGCACCGCTCCTGCTGAGTGTATCCATGGTCTCCCCAATAAACAATTATAGGAGGGCTTGATATCCATCACCAAGAAATCAACTTCATACGTATTTGGCCCAATTTCCAGAGGGATGTCAATTCGTCCCATTACTTTCCTTTCAGTTCCATCAAAGGCTCTTACCACATTGTGACATGCTTTCATGTGCGAGCTATCAATGGGTAATCTGTTTAATGTGGATAATGGGAGGACGTTCAAAGCAGACCCATTATCAATGAGTACACTTGGAAGTGTGTATCCTTTGCATCGAGTAGTAATGTGTAGGGCTTTGGTTGACCCGATGCCCCCAGGTGGAATTTCATCATCATTAAAATAGATGAAATTATCAGCACTAATGTTGTTTACTAACCGGTCTAGCTTGTTAACAGATATGTCATGAGTGACATATATTTCGTTAAGCACCTTTAACAACGCATCTCGATGCACCTCAGAACTCAGGAGTAAGGCTAACACTGATATACGCGCCGGTTGCTTGTGCAACTGCTCGACCACGCTATACTCGCTATGTTTCAGGAACTTTAGAAATTTCTTAGCCTCTTCCTCCTTTACTGGCTCATTGATGAGTACTTCGGTCTCCTTCTCTCTTTCAACCTCGACATCTTTCGTCTTTGCGGGCTCCACTCTGATATTCCCCCCATCATAACGTTTCCCACTTTGTGTATGGGAACCTTCATTTTGCGTGCCCCTGGCCACGCTAGCTATACTCTCCCCCTCAGGTATTGTTATATTACAGTCATAGCTCCATGGCACCCTCCTATCATCCTTGTAAGGGAAAGGATTGGGTTTATGAATGACTACTTTGGGCCCAGTTTGCGACATCGCCTCATTATTCTCTGGTAAAGAAATAATAATTCTTGGTCGGTGGGTTTCTTGTTGTTCATTCTCCAGCACACATATTTGTCCCTCACAAGAACTACCCTCAGAAACCTGTAATTCTTTGTTAACCATAAGGTCTTGTACCATGGCCTTGAACTCTTCGCAATTTTGGATCATATGACCCACCTCTCCATGGAATTCACAACAGTTCCCTATTCCTTCTCTTCCTTTTCTAGAGGTCAGCATACCTCTTTTCACCATCTCCTCCCATATTACTTTCATAGGTGTTCTCACCTCAGCAATATCTTCCTTGACCTTTTCTTTCTTTGTTTTATCGATGGCATTCACTCCTTGATTGCCATGATCTGGTAACGGATTTTCAGTATTAGGGGTACTATCGAACTTTACAACCCCCATTTTGATGAGCCTCTCCACGACCTTCTTGAACCCAGTGCAGTTTTCAATTGAATGCCCAGATATTCCCGCGTGATATTCGCATTTAGCATTTGCATCATACCATTTGGGGTACGGTGGCTGCAGTGGTTTCAAGTGAAACGGAGCAATGGCATGTGCATCGTATAAGCTTTGATAAAGCTCACGATATGTCACAGGGATAGGAGTGAATTGCATCCTCTCCGAATTTTATCTTGTACCCGATTCCTGTCTTTGAGTACTTTGTTGCTCGCTCGTAGCTGCTTTAGGTTATCCAACTGTGATTGCCCTAGAGTTGAAACTGTTCATGTTATTCACCTCATTGTCTTTTCTCCTTGGGGCTGATCTTTTAGCCACTTCCCCCTCAATTTTACCGCCCCTCACGACATTTTCAATCATCTCACCCGCCATAACTATATCCGCAAAACTTTTCGTGGTACTTCCAATCATATGTGTGATGAATGGCGCCTTCAAAGTATTAATAAATAACATGGTGGTCTCCTTTTCCAACAATGGTGGTTGAACTTGCATCGCCACCTTCCTCCATCGCTGTGCGTATTGCCTAAAATTTTCATTAAGCTTTTTCTCCGTGTTTTGAAGTCTGATCCTATCTGGCTTCATATCAGTCACATGGTTGTACTGTTGCTTGAAGGCCTGTGCCAGATCTCTCCATGAACTGATTCTTGCACAGCTCAACTGATTGTACCATCTAGCATTGCTCCTACTAGGTCAGTCACGAAAACAATGGATCAATAATTGATCATTATTCACATATCCAGTCATTCTCCTACAGAGCATTGTTATGTGTGCCTCTGGGCAAGTAGTTCCGTTGTACTTTTCAAACTCTGGCATCTTAAATTTATGAGGGAGCACCAAATCTAGGACCAAACTTAGGTCTTTTGCATCAATCTCATGATGATTGCCAGCGCCTTTCAAAACCCTAAACTTCTCATCTAACCACCTGCAATGATCTTCCAATTGTTTTGTGGATTCAGTTGCAATTCTTTCCTTCTCCATCAAATCCAGATCAGGAGTGATAGGGTTGACCGAGCTATCACCCAAATTATTTCCCAACCCAGATGGGAAATTTATGGGGATTCCAGCATCAACTGGCCCATGTTGAGGCCTCACGGTGACAGATGGCCTTCTAGGAGGTGCTTCAGTTTGTAGTGGCATATGGGGCGGAGTAAAACCCGGAGGAGGACCTTTATTCTCTTCTTCAGTGATTGCCATGGGAGCTTTTCCTTTATCAGTGGCTCTCAACAGCTGAGCCATTTCAGCCATCATGTTCCTCTGAGCTTCTAGCATTTGCTCCTTCATTTTATTCTACATTTTGGCCAACTGCTCTTGCATTTGGTCTTGCATATCTTTTTGTAATTGCTCGAACCTTTGATCCATGCTCTTAGTTTTAGTGCGAGTGCCGTAAGGATGTGTGATTTCCAGATTTTTTCTACCTTTGGAAGTAAATTTTAACTACTTAGGGTCTTTCTATAACTTTTTATGCAAACGATATGATGAAATGCTATGAGATGCAAATGCATGAATGCAGAAAGGATATCGATTCTTGTTCAACTTCATTTATAAAATTTTATTTATAAAAAGAATATCTTTACATATAAGAGGATTACAAATACGCTTTCGCCCTAAGGCCCAAAGCTTTAACTCTATCTAATAAAAGGGCTAACTCTCGTCCTATATCTGACGATGATGAATACATCAAACTCAATACATCAGCTCGAATTGCTAAGTCTTGCACATATTCAGCGACCTCTCAAATCTGGGCTATGGCCTCACCAATGACATGATCCCTTTCTCTAACCTGTCCCCTAGCTTGATGAACCTCTCCCTTCAGATAATCTTCTTACGCTTCGAGCTGCTCAAGCTAGAGTTCACCATCATGCAATGCTACCTCCAAATCCTCAACCTTGCTTCTTAGCTCTTTTAACTCGACTGTAGAATTATGGTTTTGGTGCCAACACAGGGATCTTCCAAGCTCAATTACCTTAGTCTTCAATCCTCTATTCTCTTCCTCTAATGCCAAATTCTGCACTTGCATCTCTTGGAACTTCCTCTCTCAATACTCGGTTCTAGCCTTTTCCTCCTGGACCTCTTTTTGCAACTGCTCCGAAGATCCACCTACTCTCGCCCTTCTCAAGGATACTTGTGCCCTTTTGTAATGCTCCTTTAGATCATCTCGATCTTCCTCAATCTTCCTTTTTTCTTTCCTCTCTTTCTCAACCTTCATCTTTTGAACCTCGACGTCCAAACTCAAGTACATCTTTTCTTCTTCGAGTTTTGCTATCCTCTTCTCAAACTCCAAGTTCTTTCTTTCGAACTCCTGCTTCATAATTTCCAACTTTGAGGGCCTTACTTGCAAATATTCTTCTATCGGTCGAGCTCCTTCCATGCTTGGCTTGGGGATGTTATCGTTAACCCTTCTGTCTCTCCATTCAACGTATTCCGGTATGGTTGCCGGGCCAATAGCTACTCCTTTCAACCGAAAAGTCTTTTTCCAAGCACTAGAAACTTCACTAACCTTCCTCTTGTAATCGGCTCCTCTGTATACGAACTCACTTTGAGCCAACCCCTGAGTCACTGGTATGAACTCCCTCAATCCATGCTGTCTCAGCACGAGCAAATGGGCATAACCAATGGCACCCCGAATTCCCAATAGGGGTACCCAATCAAAACTGTCGCATCGGTAAAGAACCTCACTAGGCATCATCCACGGAGCCCTCCACTCGACATCTTTCGACTGAAGGTTCTGAAGTAGCGGTATCCAATTCTCTTCTGGAACATCAACTCTTCTAGTTGAAGCTATTATATCTTTCAACGGTGAATAATCCTCGAAGAAAACCTGACAAACCACCCTATCTATCAACCGGAAATGACTGTAAAACCAAGCCAAAAGCAACTGAGCACACCCTATAAAGCTGCCAGCACCAGCCCTCCTACATGCACCTAAAGACTGAATGTTTCTCGCCAAAATTGCGAGGGGATGTAGTGACCTTTTATCGAGTCGATGAAAAAGATCTGTGGTTGCCTCATCCACATATCCCAAAGCTCTTGGGAAGACCATTAATCCATACAAACCTAAGGCAAAAACATCTACCTTCTTCATCTCATCAGGGTGTGTCAGAATCAAATCTTTCAAAGTGTCCCACGAAATGCACTTGCATTCACCCTTTTCCTTAATTGGGGCCGTGGCCCACTACTCGCTCATCCTCGTAATAATCATCAATTTCTTCCAAAAGGTAGGGACACAAGTAGCTCGAGAATAGATCCTATCGTTCTGAAACCTAGGACAATGAAGTAAGGTAGTGTACTCCTCCACAGTAGGTACCATGTCTACTTCCCCAAAAGTGAAGCAATTGTACGCCGGGTTCCAAAACTGAGTAAGGGCTCGAAATAAGTGCTCGTCTATCTGAACATCAAGCAAGTAAGGTAAGTCTCCATAATTACCATAGAATAACTGCTTGGTCTCTTTGCCCCACTGATCCCAAATTTCCTTAAGCTCTTGGAGATTATTCTGCGTGACACTAATACGAGTGTAATCTGATGACTCCAACACGTATCCCTCAGCTATACTATCTCCTTTTTCTAGTTGAGTTTGCTCGAACCATCTATGGACGTTGGCGTTGCCTTCCACTCTATCAAGAAGTCTGTTCTCCATAATAAAACTTCCTAACTTAGAAACTGATCGCGAATCGATATCTTTGTAAGTGCAAAATGACATGTAAACAAAAGAAAAGAAATAGTCAGTGTCACATGATATCAATAAATTTCAATGATAACTTATAAGGGTAATATCTAAAGTTTCAACCTAACTAAGTTGGGCTCATACGGTCTTTCGATATGAGGTTGGTTCTAAAGTTTGAGGTACCCAAACCAGCAGATTCCTCGGTTCTCACCCATTATAGGCTCATTTGAATCGAGTTCGGTTCAGGGGAATACATTTCCCTATGGCTACACGGAGATGAAAATCTGACGAAACCATAAGTACGGATGTATTCCGAAAGTGATCCACTATCCTGCACGGAGGCGAAAACCTCACGAAGGCGTAGTTTCTCACTCCCATTTAAGGGTATGACCACAACGGTCATGCAAATGCAATGCGTATCATAATATATCAACACATGCAATAATACAAACACATGTAATGCAAAGAGGATTATATTTTAAAATTTTTAATTTCTGACATTAAGACAAGAGGTAATCAATTATACGGCTTGACTCTCCTATGAATCCCCAGTGGAGTTGCCAAGCTGTCAAAACCATTTTTAAATCGAGTTTTGGAAAATGGGAATCGACTTTAAAAACGAAAACGGGAGTCGCCACCAATCTTTTTAGTTACGATTGGATCACCTTCAAAACATTTTGTTTTGAAATCATTAGTTTTGGTCTACGAAATCAGAAAATAGGTTCGGGAGCCGGTTACATACGAGCAAGGGTTAGCACCCTCGTTACGCCCAAAAATTGGTACCTAATTGATTATCAAGTGTCTTTAATGTCGAAAATTAAAAATTTTTAAGATGTAGTCCTCTTTAAAATATTTTAATTTTGAAAATTGGGGTTCACTCGTATCAAAGTATTGACACTAAGTTAAACCTTTTTTGGAAATCCCTATCTCGAAACAACAAAACGCTATATCCAATAAGTTAGGACATATTGCTTTGAAATTCCAAGATAGTGGCTTGCATTTAGAAAACCTTTAAAAACTAGAAGGGTACTTGACTATTCGAACTCAACGAGAAGAGTCGCAACCCAGTAAGTTAGGGCACTACTTTTCTCGAAATTTCCAAACACCAAGCATTGCCTTTATATTTTTTGAAAACTTCGGCATTTTGTTTTAATTAATGTATAAGGAATCACATCATCGTTATGGAATAGAATATCACGATTATAGATGAACAAAACATGTATTTAAAATATACAGTGGCAATAATGCAAAAATCATATACTAGATACATATATATAAAAATAATACACATAGCAAATGCATACAAAGATATATCAAGCATATATTGTAAATGAATAAACAAAACACACAAACATTCAAAGTAATAATTAAAGACAATATATAATATACAACAAAGTAATACAATATCAATGTACATGTTCATAAAATGTAATATCAAATAATAAATATAAAATGACATTTAGCACATGATATATGCAATATAAAATGAAATTAGCAATTATTAACAAAGTATACATATAACACAAATAAAACATGATATTTAATAATAATTTTAAAATAGTATTTAATATACAATATATATATTAACAAAATATTTATAAAAGAATAATAATTATATGTATAAAATATATTGGTTTAGAAGTATGTAAAGGAACTTATAAGATAACACATAATATATAAAAAAGTATTATTTAAAATAAAATAATACATAATAAATAAATAATTAATAATTTAATATGAGTATAATATGAGTTAAAATATAATTTAATTTACAAATGTTAAAATTTTAAATAATATAATGAATAACATAAATATTATAATAGATAATATATGATATATATATGCCACAAAAAAAGTAATATAGAATATAAATACAACAAATGTCATGTAATAAAATA
This sequence comes from Gossypium longicalyx, assembly GCA_025698465.1. Taxonomy (NCBI): domain Eukaryota; kingdom Viridiplantae; phylum Streptophyta; class Magnoliopsida; order Malvales; family Malvaceae; genus Gossypium; species Gossypium longicalyx. Next base: position 83,569,914 of record CM046997.1, read on the forward strand.
TAATTTAAATATATATAGGAAATAAGAAATATAATTGATATAATATAAAATAACGAAAATATATGTAAGAACAATGTATATAGATAATTAATAAATATATAATACAAGTAAGATATAATAATAATGTAAAATGATAATAATAATTTGTTAACAATAAGATATAATAAATAATGATAATATATATAGTAAAATAATTTTATAATGTACAATATAAAAAATAAGGTAAAAAAACATATATATATATATAAAATAAATATAGGGCTAAATTGAAAGTTCAGTAAAATTATGGGGCAAATTTAAAAGAAATAAAAATGGATTAAGGCCTTAATTAAAATGCGTGCAAAACAAAAGGGACTCATTGGGAAAATTTCCCTATTCCCAAAACACTGTGAGGGTTAAATTGAAACAATAGGGATAAATTATAAATAAATATTAATGAAATTATGAATAAATAAAAAAACAGGTGGACCAAATGAGCAATTAGCCCCATTCTTAAAAACACACGGATCCTCCCCGGGTAATCGGGTCAACACGCGGATCCTGGGGCTTCAAAACGTCGTCGTTTTAAGCTTATCAGACTAAGCTAAAACGGTGTCGTTTTGTCAGGGCTATATAAGCCAAAATTAAAGCCTAAAAATCATTTGGAATATCGTTTAAAAAATAACGAAAATATATGTAAGAACAATGTATATAGATAATTAATAAATATATAATACAAGTAAGATATAATAATAATGTAAAATAATAATAATAATTTGTGAACAATAAGATATAATAAATAATGATAATATATATAGTAAAATAATTTTATAATGTACAATATAAAAAATAAGGTAAAAAAACATATATATATATAAAATAAATATAGGGCTAAATTGAAAGTTCAGTAAAATTATGGGGCAAATTTAAAAGAAATAAAAATGGATTAAGGCCTTAATTAAAATGCGTGCAAAACAAAAGGGACTCATTGGGAAAATTTCCCTATTCCCAAAACACTGTGAGGGTTAAATTGAAACAGTAGGGATAAATTATAAATAAATATTAATGAAGTTTTGTCAGGGCTATATAAGCCAAAATTAAAGCCTAAAAATCATTTGGAATATCGTTTAAAAAGAAAAACAAAGATTCCTCTGAAGAGGACTAGAGGCCGGTCATCGGGGCTCTGTGGAATCTCTATCCATCAGTTCCCACGCGCCTACGCGCCGCCACGCCCGGTGGTCGGGGGGTAAAAAAAAATCTCCCCTCTTCAAGCGTAATACAGGTAACTTCCTTTCCTTTTTCAAACCTCAACAATTTCTACTTAAAACAATTTATATATGCATGCTAAAATAAGAAAAAGGTACACAATTAAATCACCTCTTAGAAACTGTTTGAATTTCTCTGAATCGAATATCTATAAGTATATTTTCTTCTGTCAAAAAGAACTCTTTTTACAATGTTTGATTCTGGCTTTTATAGCCACTACTATGATTACATAAACTGGAAAGAAATCAAAGATTTCTTTTCATTTCTTGTCTGTTATATCATATCTTCTATTGTGATCTGCTGGAATCTTTTTTGTTTCCTTTTTTGTTCGCAGATAACCCACGAGAATCTCTCTCCATCATTGATTTTTGCACGCTAATGGAGCTAACGCCAGATTCTGACGTGTCTTGCGCGTTGATGGTGGCGGTGACGAAGGCTTCGATGATGGTGGTGACGGTCCCAACCTTGACTGCATTGATGGCCTCGATGGGGTAGCTGGAACGGCAGAATCTGAAGGGTCATGAGGCTTGGCCACGGATCCTACATTTACAGTGCAAGGAAAAACAAGAGAGCGAAACCCTAGGGTTTCATGCCTCTGTATGTGATTTGGGCCAATTGGGCCACTTTAGCCTTGGGTCCACTTGGGTCTGTTGTAATGGGTCTTAGGAGCATGGGTTTTGGATCTGCTGAGTTGTAATCGGGCATAAGATTTAAGCCAATTGGTTTTGGGTTTAAAGATTAGTGGGCCAATGTAAATGGACTGTTTTAAAAACAATTATTTATTTATTTATTTATTTGGTTTACAGCCCGGTCAAATTTGGGCTACTACATAGATAACACAGGCTTAATATTTCACATGATTCACATATCACGATAAACAAGCATCGAATTTAATAGTACGCTAATCAAGTAAGAAAACTTACTCTGAAAGCATAGATTAGGTGTTTAAGCCAACCTAAGCTCCTATTCAACCTTAGGAATCATGCTTAAGAGTTGCAATTATAATCACTCACCTAGTCGGTGCCTTTGCACAACAATCTCAAATGAGCTTTTCTTTTCCTTTCACGTTGCTTGTTGAAGCTTTTGATAAGTCTGAAAGTTTGCATTCACATTAAATACATTAAATCAAAATATTAATAGCCTTCAACTAAAATAAATAGCAGCACTACTTTAAGGTCACTTTTCTCATATTGAAAATCAACTTATTTTGTCAAAATATGAGGTTTCCTCACTCAATTTTTGTTCCTAAACCTTAATTAAGTTTCTAAACATCCTATTTAACTTATCATTACTAATATAAACCTTTAATTTTACCTAATCTCATGGATTTAAAACTTTTGAAAAATCAAGCTTGTATGAACATACCAAAGGGGGAAATTTGAAATTCATTAAAATTGGATACAAATAAATCAAATTGGGTTCAATTAACTTCTATTTAGTTAAAAGTAGATTAGAAATCAATAAAAAATAGTAAGTTTACTCATTATTTCATATTTCACCATTGTTGAATTGAAATTTGATTAAAAAGTTGTAATTCTTAAAGCCTCTCAATACACTCGGTTAAATTCCAAATTAGAAAAACAAAAACCTTAATCTAATCATAATAAGTCAAGACATTGCCTCAATTTGATGAAATCAACAAAATGTGAACCTAATTTGAAGTTGAACGTGAGACGAACAATGATGAATTTGATGAGGATTTAATGATTTTTCTTTAAAATTGGAAGGTGTTAAGGTGTTTGGATAGCTAGGAAATCACCAAGGATAAATTGAATTTCTGAGAAAATATTAGATTTGAATTTGAGAATTCTTTTGAATGAGAAGCTAAATGGGAAAAATGGGCCGTGGAGGGGTTTTAAAGGACGAAGATGAGCATTTTTTTTAAAAAGGAAAAATTACCTTTTTAAAACTCTCAGTTTTCCCTTGTTTTTCAAATCAATCATTAGTTTAATTAAAACACACTTTTTCTTAATTATTTTTAAACTCAATTTTATTTTTAAAGTTCATTTTAAGTTATTTAATAACCAACCGCCGAATCTTAATTTTCACCACCTAATTTTAGACCTAATAATTATTTTAATATTTTATTATTACCATTATTATTTAAGTAATTATTTTATCCCATTTTTGTTTCTATGATATTAAATTTGATTTTTCTTTTGACCCCACAACCTAATACCAATTCTACCAACCCAATTTTCGGGATGTGACAACTCTCCCATTCTAAAAGGAATTTTGTCCTTAAAATTTACCTAAACCGAATAGATAAGGATACTGACGTCTCATCACATCCTCGGTTTCCCAAGTAGCCTCTTCGGCCACATAACCTTTACTAAAGGTATGGTCTTGTTACGCAACACCTTATTCTTAAGAGCTAGGATCTTGATCAGTTTCTCTTCGTAGGTTAAGATCAGGTCGAACCTTATTATCCTCTATCAGAACAATATACAACAAATTAGATCGGTACTTTTGCAACATGGACAAGTTGAACACATCATGTATACGCTCAAGTTCTATCGGTAACCTAGGTCGATATGCTATTGATCCAATCCTCTCAATAACCTCATAGGGTCTAATAAATCACAGACTTAAATTTCCTTTTCATCTAAATCTTAGAACCTTCTTCCAAGGTGAAACCTTAAGGAACACTTGATCCCCAACCTGAAACTCGATATCATGATGTTTCAAATATGCGTAAGACTTCATCCTATTAGAAGCGACTTTCAGTCTATCACTACTCAGTTTAACCTTCTGCTCAGTCTCTCGAATCAACTTCAGACCTACAACACGTCTCTCATCTAGCTCAGACCAACAAAAAGGAGTCGTATACCTCTTACCATATAGTACCTCGAATGGTGCAATTGAATACTTGACTAGTAGCTATTATTGTAAGGAAATTCCACTAAAGGCAAATATCGCTCCCAACTACCACCAAACTCAATGACACAACTGCACAATATATCCTTGAGTATTTGAATTACTATTTTTGACTAACTATCTATCTAGGGATGATAAGTTGTACTAAAGTTAAGCTTCAAACCTAAAGCTCACTGAAGACTCCTCCAAAATCTTGAGGTAAATCACAAATCTCTATGAGAGGTGATCGAAATCAGTATACCATGAAGTTGAGCTATCTTTGTCACATACAACTTAGCTATCTCTTCATCAATTAATTAGTACGTACTGCGAGAAAATGTACGGTCTTCGAGAATCAATCAATAATCACCCAAATCAAATCTTTCTTTGTCGAGGTCAGTGGCAAATATAAGATAAAGTCCATTGTAATCCTCTCCCATTTCCACTCCAGAATCTGAATCGGTTGTAACAAACCCGAAGCATGTTGATGCTCCGCCTTCACCCTCTAACATATAAACATCGAAACACAAAGTCAATAACATCTCGCCTCAATCTAGGCCACTAGTATAATTCTCGAAGATCCCGATACATCTTGATACTCCCGTGGTACATAACATAAGGGCTACTATGTGCCTCGATAAGAATCACGTGCCAAAGCTCCAAATCAACTGACGCACACAATCTCCTAGGAAACACAAGATACCGTTGGGATTCAACCCAAAGTCTTGACCATTACCATCCTCAACTTGTATGATCATTTTCACTAAAAACTCATCAACCAATTGCCTTTCCTTAACCTGGCATGATAGAGTCAGCTTCACCTGAAGTTCATCCAACAAACCACCATCACTAGTTAAACTCAACCATGCAAACATGGTTCAAAACTCAATCATCGACTTTTGACTTAAAGCATTAGCAACCACATTTGCTTTGTCGCGATGATACTCAATCACACAGTCATATTCTTTCAGTAGCTCAATCCAGTAACTCTATCACAAGTTTAACTCCTTCTGGGATAGGAAATACTTAACACTCTTGTGATCAATATAGATAACAAACCTCTCACCATAGAGATAGTGACACCAAATCTTTAGTGCAAAGACCACAACAAGTAACTACAAATTGTGGGTCGGGTAATTACACTCATGTGGCCTCAACTACCTCGAAGCATACACTACCACCTTCCCATCCTGCACCAGAACACACTCGAGTCCCTATAAGATGCATCACTATAAACCTTATACTCTTTTTTGGACTTTGGTTGAACCAACACTAGTGCCTCAGTCAATACTATTTTAAGCTTCTCAAAGCACTTCTGCCTCACCCCGATCCACTCAAATGGCACATTCTTCTGAAGTAGCTTTGTTAAGGGTTCATCTATGATAGAGAACCCCTCAATGAATATACTATAATAACCAGCTAACCCTAGAAACCTTTGGACCTCGGTGACACTCCTCGGTTGCTTCCATTCTAGAATAGCCTTGACCTTCTTAGGGTTAACACGGATCCCCTTAAAAGATACCGCATGATCGAGAAACATCACCTCTTGAAGCCAAAAATCACACTTACTCAACTTTGCATACAACTGCTTCTCACACAGAATCTGAAGAACAATTCGTAGATGTGCATCATGATTATCCTCGATTTGGGAATACACGAGAATGTCATCTATAAAGAAAACTAAGAACTGATCTAGATACTAGTAAAAAACTTAGTTTACCATGTCTATAAATGTTGTAGGTGCATTGGTTAACCCAAACGACATACTAGAAACTCGTAATGCCCAAACCGAGTCCTGAACGTAGTCTTCTAGATATTAGCCTCTTTCACCTTGAGTTGATAATATCGAAACCTTAAACTGATCTTCAAAAACACTATCGCTCCCCTGAACTGATTAAACAGGTCATCAGTCCAAGGTAACAGATACTTGTTCTTGATGGTTAACTTGTTCAGTTGTCGATAATCGATACACAACCTCAAGGTAATATCTTTCTTCTTTACAAACAACATAGGCGCACCACAAGGTGATATGCTCGATTGGATAAACCCTTGATCCAACAACTCTAGTAACTGGATATTCAACTCTTTGAGTTCTTTTGGTGCCATGCGATAAGGTGTAATAGACACTAGTGTTGTAACAGGATAAACCTCAATACGAAACTCAACTTCCCGATCTGGTGGCAAACTGGGTAACTCCTCTAGAAACACATTAGGAAAATCCTTCATGGTGCAAATATCCTAAACCATGGAATCCTTACCTCCTGAATTAAGCATAGAGGCTAAGTATGTAATAGCCCGTTTTTTGGTCAAATCGGAAAAGTGATTTCAAAACCAAAAATTTGAAGTAGAAATATTTATTTTATTATTTCTTTAAGGTCTACAGCATGATAAAATAATTGTATGAAAATTTCGTTAAAGAATTTTATCAATTGAGTGCTCAATTTGAGTAGAAGGTCTAAATTGCAATAGGTGCAAAATTTGAGTTCTATAAGTTAAAGGTAGTAAATTTTTATGAATTTTTAATTAGAGGACCTTAAATGGAAATTAAACCATTATACTTTATGGTGGACAAAAATGGGCATTAAGTGAGTGAATTTATAAAGTTCAAGTGAAGAGTAAATTGGTAATTTGGTAAATAAAGACAAATTAACTAACTAAAAGATGTCCATCTTCTTCAATTTAGTCCCCCTAGCCAATTTTTTGGGGAGAAGACATAGCTAGGGTTTGGCCAACTTTCAAGCTCGATTGTAAGTCCGTTCTTATGATTTCTATATTTTTGAGATCGTGGTAACTTGATCTAGCTATTTCAAGGACTAATTTGAAAGAAAGTTAAAGTCTAAAATTTTACCCATGTTGAGTATGTTTGTATTTTGATGTTTAATAGTAGAAAATGCATGTTAGTTGTTAGTTAAACAACATTTGTAAAATAATTTTTGATAAAAAGGTCAAATAAGGACTTATTTGTAAAGGGTTGTAAAATGTGTGATAAAGTGTGAATAAATGAAAAATGTGGGCTGTTATGAGTAAGGGTAAGGTTTGGCTAAGCTTGGGTTGTGAAGAAATTGAAAGAAATTCATTTTACGAGCCTAGGGACTAAATCGTAAAATGTTGAAATGTTAGGGGCAAAAATGTAATTTCTGGCATAATGTCATTGTAGACTGAATTGAATAGCTTGATGATTAAATGAGTTAAATGTGGTATCATAGATCAAGAAAAAATTGTTCGAGTCTAGATTAGGGGAAAAACAAAGTAATTGATGAATAGATTCCTTTTGTCATTTTTGCATTCAAGGTAAGTTCGTATGTAAATAAGCTTTATTATAATTATATTTTAAATGCTTTAATTTTGTATTAATTGTGTAAAAGACTCTACTGACACATTCGACGATGTTTTGGCAAGTGAGAAATCCCAATCGAACCTTAGGAATAGATTAGGATCCAAGTGACATGTCACCAGGGTATTATGTTATGTGATCCGGGTGTTGGCCATGTACATCCTACCGGTGGCTGAGTATATCGGCATATGTTGTGGTTACTTGATAGCTTATGTGAGCAGCATCGTGTAGCTACATCTTGACTGACAGCTTGTGTGAGCATGCCCGTTGATGGCTCGAGAGCGAGCAAATATGTGTTATGAGAAAGAGGTAGCAATGGCTACATATATGACACCTTGTGTGCAAGGTTTCCCAAGTATCCGACTTTATTATTCTGAGTGGTTCATTGGCTATGCCAACGATGAGAATAAGTATGAAACTATTACGAGGTGGTACAGGTATGTACATAAAGCTTATGATTATTAAATTCATGAAATGATGATTTCAAGGTGAGTTTTTTACGGAATGAATTATGGTCATGAGATTATGATAAACTACGTTATATTATATTATATTACTTGAATGTTAAATGTGTGGTAAGAATTGTTTACTTCTTTCATACGAGCTTACTAAGCTATATAGCTTACTCTGTTTATTTTGCATGTTTTATAGTGTTACCAAGCTAGCTTGAATTGGAGATCGTCAGAGATCGCATCACTCTATCAAACTGTCAGTTTGGGTATCGATGATTTTAAACATTTTGAGAATATGGCATGTATAGAGACTTGGTCATTTTGGGTATATGTGTCATTATGAATTATGCCAAATGTGTTGGCTTATATTTGTTTAAGGTGATTTGGTATTTAGCCATGTAATTGGCTTATTTTGACTAAAATGGTTGTAAGCATATTTATATAAGTACTTGTGCCAATGCCTTTTGTTTACGTGTTTTGTAATGGTTTGATATATGTTTATTTATGGCTATATAGCTTTGTTGATAAATGGTTGAGTTGGGTTTATTGGTACGCTAAAAGATCTATATGATATAATGCATATTAATGGAAGCCATATTGGAGCTTGTAAAATGTGAGTTTGGTATGATTTGGATTGGTGAAATATGATGTTGTAAGTATGTTAGGTATTGAAATAACATGTTTTAGCCTTGATTGTGGATGTTTTGGTTGTCTAAGTATGCTATGATTTGTGCCATTTGATGTTGTATATGTGTGTACAAATGAGGGTGGCAAATTGGCTTGGTAGATAGCCTTTATTTTTGTCTACACGAGTAGATACACAGGCGTGTGTCTAGCACACGGCCTGCCCCATGGGTATGTGTTTCTTCCGTATGTCCCCTGCACCTATTTTATGAAAATTAATTAATCACATGGCCTAGCACATGGGTGTGTGGCTTGGCTGTGTGACTTCTATTTGTTTGTGCCTTGTAAAATAGAGAGTTACACGGGTTAAGGACACTGGCATGTGTGACCACACGGCCTACCACACTGGTGTGTCCCAAACCTCACGGGTCTCTACTAGAATCCCCAACTTACCAACCAGATCACTCACAATATACGAATGGGTGGAACCTAAATCTACTAATGAAAATAAAGAAAATAATCACCATATGAATTTACTTGTAATCACATCCATCATCTCACGGTTTTACGACTCCTTCACAGCGTAAACACAAGCGGGTACACAAGACTTTGGCGATACAAAAACTGTATAGGCAACTATCCTCTAACCCATCAGTCTCTCGTTACCACCACTACCTCGACTTCAGCCTCAGCCTCTAGCAAGTGTGGTAGTTTGAGCCAACTCATCTCTCTTCTAGCTTGTAACAGTCCTTTTTAGAGATATCAAAAATAGAGATTTTGGGACCACAATTCTGATGAGTGACTTATTGTTTTATTATTATTTTAATGTCTTTGGGATTATATTAAGGTTGTGTTAAAATCTTGTTAAGAAATTTTAAAGTTTACTTTGTTAATTAAGAAAAAAGGATTAAATCGTAACAAGTGTAAAAGTTGATTTCTATTAGTTAAAAGGGTCAAATGGCTGTGAAACCTTAAACTAAAGGACTAGAATGGTGGTGCATGGCAAGATTTTATTGTAGTTTTAATATTTTTTAAATGTTAAAATGGTAATTTAGAAATTTTAAACTTAAAACAAAAGAAAAGAAAATAAGTATCATCTTTTACTTTCACCCCTTAACCGATTTTAAGAGGAAGAAAACCTTTGTTGTTGGTAGCTTGGTTTGTCTAAGCATAAATTGGTGCATGGTAAGTGTTTTCCATCCCGTTTTTCATGGTTTCTATGTTTTTGAGATTATTTTAGCTTAATCTAGCTAGCTCGGGGTTAATTTGTAAAACTGTTAAAGGTTGAAGGTTATGCCATGCATGTTTTTGAATAGTTTTTTCATGTTAGTTGATAGATTATGAATCTTTGTTGAAAAATAAACATGTTTTGTTAAGTGATTTTTGATGAAACTGCATTTAAGGATCTATTTATGAAAATAGTAAACTTTCATGTTAAATTTATGAAATAATGGTTATAGTGGGTTGATGTGAGTCACAAAGAAATTCGGTTGGCTTGTATGGATGATTAAAATGGTTTGATTTCAAATTATGAGTTTAGGGACTAAATTATGAAAAGTTAAAATGTTAGGGGTGAATTGGTAATTTTGTATTAATATGAAAAATGGATTAAATTGAATACTAGAAGTATTTAATTGATCGAAATTACCTATTTAGATCAAGATAAACCACGTTTGGACTTAGATCGAGGAAAAGCTAAAGCTTCAGACTAGTTCGATTAAATTACTACGCCCCAAGTTATCAAGGTAAGTTCGTGTGAACAGTAATCATGTTAGTGTTATTTAAATTGAATGTTTACTATATTATTTTTAATGTAAATGAACCAAAATACAAATGTATCATTGCTATGATGAATTGACGGATATCTAGTCTCGGTTGAACCTTAGGAATTTTGAGGATATGAATGACATGTCATTAGGGATTTCATGTTTCGGGTGCTGGTATTTTATGTTCTACTGATAGCTGAGGTCCTGCATTTGTTGTGGATTCTCCACAGCTCGTGTGAGCAGTATTGTGTAGCTTACATTCCAACCCACAACTCGTGTGAGCATCAATGTAAAGGAAATGTGACGGTTATATGTAAATGCACACTTCATGTGAGTTTTACTGTGTATCCAAAGTAATTCTAGATGGTTCAACGGGTAGGAAAAGGGAATGCAATGGTAAGTATGCAAATGGATTGAATCATGACTTAATGAAAGGTTTGATGAGCTAAATGATGTTGTACATATGGAAATTTACATATCTTACGGTTGATTTTATTTATGTTATGGATAAGCATACTAACTGTGAGTTGGTGATGTTGATTAGGCTTTGCTAAGCTTATGACATTGGTGTTGAATTGTGTTTAATTTATGTATTGTATTATTGAAATGGTAAGTTATGTTTAAGGTTTATACGAGTTTACTAAGCACTCGTTGCTTACGTAGTTTCTTTCTTCTTCTTTTTTTTATAGATTATCGGAAGCTCAATTTGGTTGGGAGCTCATCGAAGATCTATCACACTATCCAAAAGTCGATTCGGTAGATTTTGAGTACTTTGACCAAGGTTTAAAATGGCATGTATAGAATGTTGTAACAACTCGTTTTTAGTCAAATTGGAACAGTGGTTTTGGGACCACAAATCCGAAGTTGAAATATTTATTTTATTATTTTTTTAATGTTTATAGCATGATTGAATGTTTCTTTGAAAATTTCGTTAAGAAATTTTATTGTTTGATTGTTAATTTGATAAAAAGGACTAAATCGCGTAAAGTGTAAAAGTGGATTTCCATTAGCTAAAAGTATCTAATAGCTATAGATTTTAAATTAGAGGTCCTTATGTTGTGATTAGACCATTTCAATTGTAAGTGGACAAAGATTGACATGTATAAATGAATTTTAATGTTTTAATTAAAGGATAATTTAGTAATTTATGTAATTAAGTTAATAAAATAAAACTAAAATTTTTTTTGGTGCTTTCATCTTCTTCTAGCCGAAACTAAGGGAAGAAAAACTCCATTGTTGCACTTTGAGGCATTTGGCCATAGTACCTAGTGCATGTAAGTCAATTTTTATTTGGTTTTTAATGATTTCTATGTTTTTAATATCGTTGCAACTAGGTCTAGCTAGCCGAGAGACTATTTTGCAAAACTGTTAAGGATTTTGAATGATGCCATTGATGAATACATGTGTGTTTTGATGTTTGATGATAGATTGTGAATGTTTGTTGATGGATATACAAGTTTTTTTAAGTGATTTTTAGTGAAAATGCAAATCAGGGATTAAATTGTAAAATATGGAAAATTTGAGGTTAAAATGTGAAATAAATGGAAAATATGGGCTACTAGGGACCTAATTGAAATTTCGCTAGCATGGGTTTTGATTGAATTGCATGAATTTGTGTTTTTATGAAATGAGAATTAAATTGTAAAAGTGGTGAAACAAAAATGGGCAAATGTGTAAAAGTGATTTAAAGTGTGTTTTGGACTAAATTGAATAGAGGAATTATTAAATAAGCTAACTTTGTTATCATATAGATCAAGAAAAGTGAAACTCAGAGTTAGATTGGGGGAGAAACAAAGTTATCGACTAATCAACTTGTGTCGTCATTTTTACATTCGAGGTAAGTTCGTATGTAATAATCATTGTTATAATTATGCTTTAAATGCTTTGATATTGCATAAATTGTGTATACAAGGCTACAATCATGTTTGACGATGATTCGGCTAATCATGTGCACTTAGTGCGCGAGATCGAGATAGCTTCGGCTATATAAATATATATTTGCACTTAGTGTGCGAGATTGATACAACTTCGATTATTTATTTGGCACTAAGTGTGCGAGTTTCCCAAATATCCAAAAATATTCCATATGGCTTAAAGGATATGTCAAAGATGTGAATGAACATGAGTTAAATACAGAAAGGTACAGGTATGTAAAAAAAACGAGTAATACACTGAAATGATGAAAATTATGGAAATTACATCTAATTTGGTGGATGCAAATGTGGTAGGTTGATGATTCTTTATGAAATATGTTATATTATGTTTTTGGCTTAATTTGAATTTATATGATGAGTTGATATAAATGCTATACGAACTTACTAATCTATAAAGCTTACTTTGTGTATTTTTTTTTGTGTTTGATAGTGAATTCAAAGCTAGCTTGGATTTGGGGATCGTCAGGGACTTTGGTCATTTTGGTTATGAGATGATAATGATTTTTGTCATTTGAAATGGATTGCAAATGTATATGTTTTGGATTGTATAATAGACATGTGAGCTGGCTTATATTGGTGACTTTGATGATGTATATAAGTGTGCAAATGACCTTTGTTTTGAGTTTGGTAATTGTTTGATAAATGCTAATTTTGATGGGTAGTTTTTGAACTAGTATTTGGAATATGAAATAGTCCATGTTTGAGGAATGATATGTTGTGATTTTAGGTGAAATAATGCATGTTTGAATGTATCCATATTAATGATCTGAAATTTTGGGTATTGGTATGAAAATGTTTGGCATAATTTAGATTATGTATACCTGGTTGTGGTTGGTAATAAAATAGTATGATTTATGGTTGAATGAGTTTAGAAGAATGCCTATTAATGCTATGATTTGGTGCCTTTGAGTTTGATATAGGTGAGCATAAGTTTGAGTAGAAAAATGGTTTGGTAAATAGCATTTGTCCACATGGGAAGGGACACGAGCGTGTGTCTCATCCGCGTGCAATGCACGGTCAGATTACATGGCTGTGTGTCCCCTGGTGTTGAATTAGAAATCAAGTAAGTATGCTTCACACAGCCTTACACACGGGCGTGTGACTTTACCGTGTGGCATAAGTCAGTATACCCAATAGGTTTGGCACGGCCTAGCACACGGCCTAGCACACAGGCGTGTATGCCCATTTTTTGGGCACACGAGCTAGCCACATGGGCGTGTGTGTTGGCCGTGTGACCCAAGTCAGAGAGTTACATGGGGTTGGACACGGGCTGGGTCATAGCCATATGCTTCCATTTCAAATGTCCACACGGTTTGTGACACGAGCGTGTCTATTGGCTGTGTGAGACAAACGAGTAAGCCACACGGGCGTATGTCCCCTGTTTTTGAGAAAATCTCTTAAGTGTTCAAAAAGTTTCCAAAGTTATTTGTTTAGTCCCGAACCACTCCCAATGCATGTTAAGGGCTTCTTAGGCTCGTATTAGGGATGAAATGGAATTGTTTATGAATTGATTTATTGTATGAAATATGTATGTTTAAATGTGTGAATAGTCTGGTAATGCTCCGCAACCCTAGTCCAACGTTGAATACGGGTGAGGGGTGTTACAGATGTTGTTTAATAGTGCTTTGACATGTTTATGTTTTGAAGATTATGTTTGGTTAGTGCACTTTAATGCTTACCAAATTTTGTCATTTTTGGTCACTTGCTAATGCTTGTAAATAAGGCTCTTATGGTGTGTTTTAAATGGTTTGAAAATGTTTATATGTGGTTTGTTTCGGTACCTAGTTGGAATAGGTTAACATGCAAGAAATGGAACAATATTGACATTTTTTATAGTTGTTGTTTTGATATAATTGTGGTTCCTTTGAATGGCATATTGGTTAATTGAATTAGGGTCTTGAAATGACATCTTTATGTGTGTTTGGATGATGTTTAAGTCCCTCGGAAGTGTGCAAAAATGGACTGAATGTTTATGCATGATTTGGTTTCAAAATGGCTTGATTAAGGTAAATTTTGGGTTCACATGTCTTGGGACATGGGCGTGTCCTAGCCCGTGCCCAACCCCGTATAACTCTCTGACTTGGGTCACATGGCCAACACACACGCCCGTGTGTCTAGCTCGTGTGCCTTAAAAATGGCAACACAAGCCTGTGTGTTAGGCCATGTGCTAGGCCGTGCCAAACCTGTAGGGTATACTGACTTTTGCCACATGGCCAAGTCACACGCCCGTGTGAGAGGCTGTGTGGAGCATACTGACTTGATTTCAATTTCAATACCAGGGGACACACGGCCGTGTTACATGACCATGTGTTGCACACAGTTGAGACACACGCCTGTGTCTCTGCCCGTGTGAACAAAAATAGGCTATTTACTAAGCCAATTTGCCACCCCAAATTGCACACACCTACACAATTCAATTACACCAATATATATAGCATCAATAGGCATTTTAAAACATTCAATTCAACCCTAATTCATGCATGATCTAAACCACTTTTCTCAATACACAAATTTTCCAAATACACTATACCATTTGTACCAAAATTACATATACAATTCAACTAGCTAAACCTTTCTCAAACATACATCATTTTACACCAATTCACAAACACAATTCATATCTAATATCATCCATTTAACATTTACCATATTAATATCCACAAGCCTCATAATATAATCTATTCACATATCCATTCATAAGCTCACCATAACAACCATATATACACAAATATGCCCATAGCGAAAATCCACCAAATTAAGCCAAATCTCATGGCTATATTAATTAACCAAACATAAAAATTTATAATGCCAATCCATATGGCCAAACTCATTATCAACCTATATTAAAAATGACTCAAAATACCTATACATGCCATATGCTTAAAATACCAAGTTTATAGGTACTGAGAGATATGTGGATAGTGTGAAACAATCTCCGACGATTCCTGAATCTGAGCTAGCTTTGAATTCATTATAAAACATAGAAAAATAAATGATGTAAGCTAAAAAGCTTAGTAAGCTCATATGAAATAAACTTAACGAAATCTCAAGATTATAACTCAACAATTTGAATATAACAACAATTAGCATATATATATTGACAAACAAACCTTTCCATTCACTATTATAATATTAGTTACATTCGTCACAAGTTTCTTCGAACCAGAACTTATACAAATCACGTACGTACCTGTACCATATAATACCATTCTCATACTCAATCATCTTGTTCGTTTACCTATTGAACCATTCGGAATAGAAATCGGATACTCAAGGGTCTCACACGATAAGTACCTATACCATGGCTCGTAGCCAAATCAAGGTAACTTATCTCCGAAGTACTGATATCATGGCCCAAAGCCAAATCAGTCGATATGCATGTCCCGAAGCCAAATCAGTATATCTCACACCTGAAGTGCTATATCATGGCCCGAAGCCAACTCAACGTATCCCCTAATGACATGTCACAAGCATCCTAAACTATTCCTAAGGTTTAATCGGGATTTCGAATGTCGAATCATCGTCAAATCACTATCATTCATATCCATAGTCTCATATTCGCAATTTATGCAATATCAAAGCATATATAAAATACATTTGTATTAAAATTTATCACATACGAACTAACTTTGGATGTGAAAATGACGAAATAAGTCGATTAGTCGATAACTTTAGTTTTCCCTCGATCTAGATCCGAATTCTGCTTTTCTTGATATAAATATATTAACTAACCAAACATAAACATTTATAATGCCAATCCATATGGCCAAATTCATTATCAACCTATATTCAAAATGACTCAAATTACCTATACATGCCATATACTTAAAATACCAAGTTCATAGGTACTGAAAGATATGTGGATAGTGTGAAACAATCTCCGACAATTCCTGAATCTGAGCTAGCTTTGAATTCATTATAAAACATAGAAAAATAAACGATGTAAGCTAAAAAGCTTAGTAAGCTCATATGAAATAAACTTAACGAAATCTCAAGATTATAACTCAACAGTTTGAATATAACAACAATTAGCATATATATATTGACAAACAAACCTTTCCATTCACTATTATAATATTAGTTACATTCTTCACAAGTTTCTTCGAACCAGAACTTATACAAATCACGTACGTACCTGTACCATATCATACCATTCTCATACTCAATCATCTTATTCGTTTACCTGTTGAACCATTCGGAATAGAAGTCGGATACTCAAGGGT
Organism: Gossypium longicalyx; assembly: GCA_025698465.1. Lineage (NCBI taxonomy): Eukaryota > Viridiplantae > Streptophyta > Magnoliopsida > Malvales > Malvaceae > Gossypium > Gossypium longicalyx. The sequence goes on from CM046997.1 coordinate 83,586,348, forward strand.
CTCACACGATAAGTACATATACCATGGCTCGTAGCCAAATCAAGGTAACTTATCTCCGAAGTATTGATATCATGGCCCAAAGCCAAATCAGTCGATATGCATGTCCCGAAGCCAAATCAGTATATATCGCACCTGAAGTGCTATATCATGGCCCGAAGCCAACTCAACGTATCCCCTAATGACATGTCACAAGCATCCTAAACTATTCCTAAGGTTCAATCGGGATTTCGAATTTCGAATCATCGTCAAATCACTATCATTCATATCCACAGTCTCATATTCGCAATTTATGCAATATCAAAGCATATATAAAATACATTTGTAATGAAATTTATCACATACGAACTTACCTCGGATGTGAAAATGACGAAATAAGTCGATTAGTCGAAAACTTTAGTCTTCCCCCGATCTAGATCCAAATTCTGCTTTTCTTGATATAAATATATTCAAAATTAACTTATTTAATCATCTATTTATTCAATCCAATCCAAAATATACATTAGGGCTATTTTACACATTTGCCCCTAAACTTCCACATTTTTACAATTTAGTCTTTATTACACAAAATCACAAATTCATAAAATTTCTGTAATATCCATGCTAGCCGAATTACTATTACGCCCCTAGCAACCCATATTTTCCATTTGTTTCACATTTTATCCACAAATTTTCAACATTTCTCAATTTAATCCCCATTTTGCAATTTCACTAAAAACCACTTAACAAAACTTGTATATCTATCAACATGTAACACCCTTTACCCGTATCCGACGCCAGGATATGGTACGAGGCATTACCAAACTTGTACTCATACATTCATGCAGAAAGTCGGGCAATAAAATTTTTCTTTAAAACAACTTCATTCATACATACACAAATTGTCCCTAATATGGGCCCATGAGGCCCAAAACAACCATCAAAAAAGGATTGGGACTAAATCGGGAACTTTTAGAAAAGTTTGGGAAATTTTTCCTAATACAGAGCCACACGCTCATGTAAGACAGGGGACACACCCGTGTGCCCTCTACACACCTGTGTCCTCCAGTCGTGTAACTCTCTGACTATGACGTCAACATCAATTTAGGGTTATATGGCTGCATCACACGCCCGTGTGGCCAGACTGTATGGTCAATTAAAACTAAATGAATTTTTCATAAAAAGGTGCAAACTTCACATGGCCAGAGTACACTCCTATATGGGTAGGCCGTGTCCCTCACACGGCCAAGACACATACCCGTGTATTAGCCCGTGTGTTTACAACTGAGCATACTGACTTGTAAAAATAGGGTACAGGGGACACACGGCCATTCCACACACCTGTGGGACAGACCATGTGCCACACACGGCCTAGACACATGCCCATGTGTCTACTCGTGTGGACAATTTGAAGGCTACTTTCCAAGCCAATTGCGACCCTTAATCACTCATGTACTTAAGCATATTTATTAGCATACAACATGACATACTTAGACACTCAATATTCAACACCATAGCACTTTCACATTTTTATAATATCATTCCATTGCACATTCCCTTAATCACGCCATTTGGGAGCATTTTATACCAACTTCATGCAAATCAACTTAATTATCAAAATTTCAAGTTGCACATTTATAACTATTGTCATCTTAGGTTATTAAACCATTTTTTATCTCCTAGTATTTAATCTATACATCTTCATACATCCACCAAGCAATCATATTCCACATCATCAAGATAATATCTCATCATATATCTATCACACAACCACATGGAACATCATCAAGGCATCATCACATGCATGCATGAACAATTAGATATTACAACCCAAGAATCGATCATGAGCCATATCACATGGCTATTACAAAATGAATCATCAACATCATAGGCCTTCACAATTTGGCCAAATAGCATGACACATACCACAAAATGACCAAGTCCCCTATATATGCAATACTCAAAATAACAAATTCACTATACCCAATGTTCTTTTGATAATGTGATCGAATGCTCTGACAACTTCCGATCCCTGAGCTAGCTTGGCGGAACTACAAAGGATGGAAAAGAAAGGGGACTAAGCATTTAAGCTTAGTAAGTCCACATGCAAATAATATGAAATATTAGTAACCATAATCATTCAAGATATAATAGCACAACCACTAAGATTATTCATCATTCAAGCATTCTAGCTCATTTATCAAGTATTCATATATATATATATATGAATATACTTTCTCGTCACATATCATCCTTTAACAAGGCATCACTCATGAGTATAACGTACGTACCTGTACATATCCATAGCATATCAAATAACTTTACCTTAATTACCATGCCCATCTTGGGACTTTCAGCACATCATTCATTATAATACCTGTTGAACACTCGGAATACTATTGGATACATGGAAACATGCACATGAGTGCCACATAAACATACGTAGTCAAAGCTACCTCATATCATGCAATGCTCACAATGGAGCTACTCACGCGCTTGCTCGTATAAGCTATCGATCAAGGTGTAACTACACTGGCTGCTCACAAAATCTGTCAGGTATCCGACTACTCAAGGATTACCTAGCCACTAGTAGAACACACAATACCATTGCCCGGAACTCAATCACATGTATCGCATCCATAATGAACTCGGACCACTCATCGAGCTCGAATGCCACATATATCACGAACCCAGACCACTCAACGAGTTTGGGCTTCTTAATTCCTAGTGACATGTCACTTGTATCCTAAACTATTCCTAAGGTTCAAACAAGGTTTTTCTCATTTGCACATTGCGCCTCTATTGCACTTGCTTATGACATCGTGGATAGCGACCAAAATATCATTCATGCTTACAATAGTACCATTAGACATAGCATACATAATAAGCAATAAAATAGTTATCATGTAATGTTAACACCACATAACATACCACATTGTCACATTATTTACACATGTACTTACCTCGATACAAAAATGATGGTAATCGAGTCTAATCGTCATATACTTTATTCTTCCCTCGATCAAGACCCGGTTCACATTTTTCTTGATCTATAATGCCAAAAGTAACTTGTTTAATAATCACATTATGCAAATCAATCCATAATTCATGCTTTGGTAAAATTACCTTTTTACCCCTATCTTTCCATTTATTTACAATTTAGTCCTTAGGCTCGTAAAATGAAATGCATGTATTTTCTTGGTTACCCCAGCCTAGTCGAACCTTTACTATGCCCATATCAGCTCATATTTTCCTTTATTACACACTAAAAATCACCTTGTAAAAGATGTTTATCATGTATCAAACATTCATAATCCTCCATTAATCAACAAAATACATGCATGTTACACATGGGTCAAATTTCATACATGAACCCTAGCTCAAAATATAGCTAGAAATGGGTAGACCATGCTTTAAAGACTTCAAAAATACAAAGAACATTAAAAACGGGGCTAGGGAGCACTTACAATCAAGCTTGGAAATGTTGAACAAAACCCTAGCTATGGCTATTGAGAAATTCGGCTAGCACTTGGAGAAGATGGACACATTTTTGCTTTGATTTTCCCTTTTTATTCTTTTAATTACCAAATGATCAAAATGCCCTTAGGGTTTTTCTTTCAAATTTTTCCTATGCATGTCCATTTTTGTCCTAAATTATAGAAATTGGTCAAATTGCTAATTAGGACCCTCTAATTCATCTTATTCAATTTGGTCCCCAAAGTTCAATTAGACATTTTATGCATAAAATTTCTTCATGAAACTCTCATATAAGCATGCATTCATATCTTAGACCTCATAAGAATCATATAATAATTATTTTTATCTCGAATTTATGGTCTCAAAACCACTTTTTTGACTAGGCCCTAATTCTGGATGTTACACAACAAGCATCATAATCTATCAAGAAACTTCAAAATACACATGTATTCATCAATGGCATCATTCAAAATCTTTAACAATTTTGCAAAATAGTCCCTAGGCTAGCTAGTACTAGTTGCAACGATCACAAAAACATATAAATCATTAAAAATCGAGTGAAAAATACATACCATGCATAAGGAACCATGGCCAAACCTTTAAAGCTTAAAAAATGATGTATTCTTCTCTTATTTTCATTTAAGTAAGAAGATGAAAACTAATTTTGGCTTTTGTTTTGTTTAATTATTATTTATTTATCCAATTACCAAATTAACCTTACTAGTTAACCTTTAAAACAATTTATAAAATGTCCATAAATGTCCACTCACCAATATAATGGTATAATTACAACATAAGGACCTTAACTTTAAGGTTCTATATCTATTTGACACCTTTAGCTAATAGAACAACAGTTTTGCATTTTACGCTATTTAGTCCTTTTTATCAAATTGAGCAACTAAATGCTAAAATTTCTTAATGAAAATTTCACACCATCATATATTCATGCTGTAAACATTAAAATAATAATAAAATAAATATTTTGACCTTGGATTTTTGGTCCCGAAACCACTATTTTGATTTGACTAAAAATGGGCTATTACAAGTTATATAGCCGAACACACGACCTAGCACACGGGCATGTGACATGGCCGTGTGACCCTACTTAATGAGTTACAAGGGTGAGGACACGGGCTGGGACACGACCATGCTTCCCTTGTTCAAAAGTTACATGGCTGGGGTGATTTCACACGACTTGGCCTCACGGTCTTGTGACCCCTATTTCTAATTATTGCAACTTTTTCCTAAACTTCCTGTTTTGTAACAAATTAGTCTCAGATTGCTTCTAAGCTATTTCTAGGGCCTTGATGGCTCGATTTAGGGATGTAATGTGTAACACCCCTAACCTGTATCCATCGCTGGACTAGGGTTAAAGGCGTTACCAGACAAATCGAAACATTTTACGAACAATTCATATACATCATCCACAATCATTGTCAAACATCAACATAGAGTCCCTTACATAGGTCAACGAGACCTTAAGCATGCATTAGAAAGGGTCTGGGCCTAAACCAAGCTCATACAAATTTTTTCAAAACTTAAACATTTTTCAAAGTTGTACAGGTCACACGTCCATGTGAACAGGGCGTGTGCCACACACGACTATAGACACACCCGTGTGTCTAAGCTGTGTCAAAACAGGGCATACATACTGACTTGCCTACACGGCCACAAGACATGCCCGTGTGCCAAGCCTTGTGAAAATTAGGGAGGTTACTAACTTGGCCACACGGCTGACCACACACCCGTGTGTCTAGCCCATGGTCGAAACTGACTTGGCTACACGGCCTAGCACACGCTCGTGTATGCAACTATGTGCTCTGCCCAGGCTCATTTAGAAATGGCCTTCGAGCAACACGGTTGAGACATATACCCGTGTGGGAAAAAATAGGCCATTTGCAAAGCCAAATTGCCACCCATTAAGGGTCCTCCCTACAAGCATAAAACCAAAGACATTTTATACCAAATTCTCAACCATTTCACAACCAAAACATACATCTTTCATGCCATAACATTATTCATCAATTACATACTCAATATACAAGCCAAAGCATACCAATTCCCAAGCCAAAATCATACCAAAACATAGGTTTCATAATCTTTAATCACACAATTAAATCTCATGCCAAAACCTTACCAAATTCTATAATAGGCACAAATCAAAACTTACCAAATTGACCAATTCTTTTGGCCATTCATGAACATATCATATTGATCATATTACATCACATTTCCTATACCAAAATCAAACCATAATCACAACTAGAACCTAGCCATATCATATGGCTAATATACACATATCACAAAACATAATCTAAGTACTTCTAGCCTATACATGCCATACTTCAATATATACATTTTCAAAAGGTACCAAAGTATAATTCGATAGTGTGGTGATGATCCTCGACGACCTTCGAGCTTTCGATAGCTTCAATATTTATAAAACAGTTGAAAAACATTCAAAGTAAGCTTTCAAAAGCTTAGTAAGCCATATAAAAATAAACTTATCAATTAAAGCATAGAAGCATCATCTAGTTACATATACTTCATTAACAAATACTATCACAAACCACATAATTTATATACATTTCCCATATACTCAATTTAATTGCACATATAGCATACTTTCTCATACTTATATCACATATCACCATTTGCTCATATATTTAACTTTTATTCTCGAACATTGAATTACATTTCAAACGTACCTGAACCGGATACACATTTCATATATTCATTCTTTTCTCGGAATTCCCGTTGAACCGTTCGAAATAATAAGGATACGCAGATAACTCAAAAAGCTCGTACAATGCCAATGTCCCAGACGCGGTCTTACATGTAAACAAATATCGATGCCACTGTCCCAGACAGGGTCTTACACGAAATCAAATACAATGCCAATTTCCTAGACGTGGTCTGAAACGTAAATCATGATTCGATGTCAACGTTCCAGACGTGGTCTTACACGAGAACACATATCGGATCCTATGTCATGACATATGTATCTTAACTATTCCTATGGCTCATACGGGGCTTTTCTGACGTTGGAACTTTGTCGATACTTTCTTGAATGTCTCATAGTTCTCAACTCATATAAACATTCATCATAGTTAAATAGCATATAATTGATAGTAATTCAATTCATAACACATTTATTTGTATATAGACTTACCTCGTACGGTTTCGAATAGACAAATCGGCTACTCGACGACTTTCGACTTTCCCCGGTCTAATTCTGTTTTCTTTGGTTCTTGATCTATACAGATTCAAATTTAACCCTTTTATTCACCAAATCATTCAATTCAATCCAAAAACACATATTTAGGGCATTTTACAAATTAGCCCTTACATTTTCACAGTTTGACACTTTAGTCCCTAATCACAAAAATCACAAAGTATACAAAATTTCCTTATACTTATACTTGGCTGAATATTCATAGTATTCATACAAGTCCACATATTTCATTTATTTCATATTTTAGTCCCTCAAAATCTCATTTTTACAATTTAGCCCAAATTACTCAAATTCATCAAAAATTCAAAGACAAAATATATCAACCCAACATATATCTTTTATTTTCCAACAACTAACATCACAAATATCACAATTTCATCAATGGCATATTTCAAAATCATCAAAAAAAATAAAAAATTGAGACATGGGCTTGATAGAACACTAAGCAACGGTCATAAAAACGTAGAAATTATCAAAAATGGAACAAAACTCATACCTTAATCAAAGAAATTAATGGCCGAACTCTAGTTGAATATTTTTCTTTATTTTTCCTTTGATTTTTTGCTCATAAAAGTGTTAATGGCCTTATTTTCATATGTGTTTTATTTTTTTTATTAACATTATTAATAAGTTTACCATAATAACCTTATTTTTATCATTTAAAATTCCATTAACTAATGTCCATCATGCCATTTAATTATAACCGTGGTCTATTTTCATCATAAGGACCTCACATCTAAGAAGACACATCAATTAAGCCATTATTCAAATAGTAGGCTACTTTTACACTTTATGCGATTAGGTCCTTTTATCAAATTGATCACACAAATGATTAAATTTCCATACAAAATTTTCACACATACTAATTGTCATATAATAAGCACCGAAAATAATATTAAAATTTTTTTTAACTTGGATTTGTGGTCTTGAAACCACTATTCTGATTAGGGTGTAAACCAGACTGTTATATAATGTATGAGATTGAATGATTTATAATATAGTTGAATTATTGAATGTTATGATGTTTAAATATTTTTTATTGTACGGTAATTCTTCGTAACCCTAATCTGATGATGAAGATGGGTCAGGGTGTTTTATTTAGTGGTATTAGAGTTACAATTTAGTCAGTTCTCGAACTAAACGTAGCATGGATGTAGTCGAGAAATAAATGTCATTATATAACCTGTGATAATGTGATAACTCTGGACTCAAATTAAACTATTTTTTCATATAGATAAGTTGTCATCCAACCGAGCCGACTCTGATGAGGTAGAAAGTAATGCACAAGCATCCGTTCATGGAGCAGTTAGTTCTAGCAGTGGGCCCGTAGCTGAGGGCTGAGGAGGTGAGGCTAAAAAAGCTTTTTTTTTTATGGTTTACAGAGTTTGTGAGAACGAATCCGTTGGCTCAACGATCTCCGCCCCCTTTTTGTACCCCAACATGTCCCCAATATTCCTCAGGGTTTGGAAAAAGTACATGCAAGTAAGCCCCTAGTAGATAAAATTAAAAAATGGGGTTAAAGAGTTCTATGGTATAGTCGAGGGTGATCTAGTAAAAGTTGAGTTTTGGCTGGAAAACACAATGAGAGTCTTTGATGAATCATCTTGTACACCATTTGAATGCTTAAAATGTGCTATTTCACTTCTGAAAGACTTAGTGTATTAGTGGCGGAACACCTTGACTGGGTAGTACCTAAAGGTCGTGTGAATTGGGAATTCTTTCAGACAGAGTTTAGAAAGAAATATGTTAGCCAACGGTTTCTTGACATGAAACACAAAGAATTTATGGAATTAAAATAAGGTCGTATGTTAGTAGCCAAGTACGAGAGAGAATTTATGTGACTCAACAAATATTGTCGGGAGTGTATACCATTAGAGGCTGTTATGTGTATCCAGTTTGAAGAAGGTTTAAACGAAGACGTCAATTTACTAGTTGGGATTCTAGAGCTAAATGAATTTGTGGTTCTGGTTGATAGATCACATAAGGCCGAAGAACTCAGTAAAGCCAAAAGAAAAGTAGATTCTGTAACTCGTAATATCAAAGAAAGACTTATGGGAAAGTCTTTCTCATCTCCATCGAAGAAATCAAAAGAATTTCATAGTCGTTCATTAGCTTCCGTAGGTTTCTCAGGGAGAGATAAAGAAAACCAACATTCAAGTTTGAGACCTCAGGCTACATCTGTAGTGAATGTGGGTAGTGTCAGAAACAACAAGCCTGAATTTCAAAAAGGTAATAATTATATTTCGAGGAGTGTAGATTAAGAGACGGATTATGTTTCAAATGTGATTCTTATGATCATTTTCTTAGAGGCTGCCTTAAAAGGTTTGATAAGGAGAAGGCTCAGAACACTCGTTCGAGTAATACAACTGTGACAGGGAGACCGCCCCAAAATACTTGAAATACGGGTAACAGTCGGAGTGGAACAAAAGGTTCTACTATTAGATCTAAGGCACGGGCACTAGCTAGGGCTTATACGATTCGTGCTCAAGAGAAAGCTTTAGCACCTGATTTGATCATTGGTACATTTTCTATCTTTAATACTAATGTTAATGCTTTGATTGACCTGGGGTCAACACATTCATATGTATGAATAAATTTAGTGTCGGATAAGAATATACCTTTTTAATCTACTGAATTTGTGGTTAAAGTAATAAATCCTTTAGGTCAGTATGTGTTAGTTGAGAAATTCTGTAAATATTGCCCTTTGATGACTCAAGATTGCAACTTTCCAGCTGATTTGATGTCGTTACCCTTTGATGAGTTTGATGTTATTCTGGGTATGGACTAGTTAACTCTGCATGATGCTATTGTGCACTGTAGATGAAAGCATATTGTATTGAAATGTTAGAATGGTGAAAGGATTCAAATTGAATCAGATAGATTGGATGGTACATTTAATGTTATCTCAGCTATGACGGCACAAAAATACGTTAGAAAGGGCTATGAACCATATCTAGCTTACAAATTTGATTCCAGGGTTTTAGAGTTGAAATTAGAATTGGTTTTGACTGTTTGTGAATTCACAGATGTGTTTCTAGAAGAGTTACCACGGTTACCACCCGACAGAGAAGTTGGATTTTCTATTGAGTTAGTATCGGGAACTTCTCTGATATTGATAATTTCGTATAGAATGGCACCTACAAAATTGAAAGAGTTAAAAGCACAGTTGCAAGAGTTGACAGATAGAGGCTCTGTTCGACCCAATTTTTCTCCTTAGGATGCTCCGATATTAATTTTTAAGAAAAAGGACGGGTCTATGCGATTGTGTATCGACTATCAACAACTCAACAAAGTCACGATCAAGAACAAATATCCTTTGCCACGTATTGATGTGTTTAATCAGCTGAAAGGTGAGACAATATTTTCAAAGATCAACCTTCGTTCTGGTTATTACCAGTTACGATTTAAAGAATTGGATGTGTCGAAGACTGCTTTCAAAACTAGGTACGGTTATTATGAATTTCTTGTTATGTCTTTGACTAATGCACCTATTGTATTTATGGATTTAATGAACAAAATATTTAGGCCATATTTAGACAGATATTTGGTTGTGTTCATTATGACATATTGGCTAGTATTAGAACACGATTTTCCAAAGCAACTACTGTTGTTCAAAACATCACATATCCGCAATTGTTTTTAATTTAAGGTTCTGCAACTGCCAAGATTTTTACAAAATTGCTAAGAATGTTATTCAGCTGAGGTTTTCTAACAAGGTTTAAAAAGGGTATAAGTTTTTAATTATTAAGAAGGGTTTGTAATGGAAACATGGTTTTCGAAAAACACTTCAATGTGGCACGCCAGATTCGAGCCAAACTTTCAGGTCGGGTTTGGGGTGTTACATTTAGTGGTATCAGATTCGAAAATTATTTTCAACCACATGGTCTGTTTGAAGTATTTCTCTTAAAAAGTGTGGCACACCGAGTCTCTGGCGTCGAATCCGTAAGTCTTCTGAATACTTTTGTCTGTTTAGAAATTGAAATACTGTGGATTCCTTAGACATTGGTCTGAATTTAAATTTGGTATTTATTTTATGTGGATGTGATGTTTGGATATAGAAATTGTATATATGTGCGATAAATATGTGTCTTCTTCACTGAATAAGTGTTGTATGTATGAGATGTTTCAAGTTCTAGTTGAAGTGTGATAGTGATAGTAGGATCAGAGTGCGCAGTGGTAGCATAGTGGGGTAGATGTTACACGACTACCCGGTTAGATGGAAATTTCAGGGACGACATTTCTTTAAGGGAGGTAGAGCTGTAACACCCTGAATTTGGGCCTAGAAGTTTTGGGCCTTGAGCATGGGAGCGATTGAAGGCAGCTTATAATATTTTGTTGTGCATGTAAATTTCGTTAATGAAGGCTTGTTTTAGTGGTTAAGTGTGCTGAGAAGTGTTGGAGAAGTCCTGGGTTCAAACCTGGACTCTAGCAGAAATTTTGGTTTAAGGTGAATCAAACCCTGGGTGTAGTAGGTAGGCCTTAAGAATATTGTTGGAGAAATTGTGCCACAAAAAGCCTTTTCGTCTAGTGGCAAAGTAGCGCCACATAAGAGGCAAGAAGGTGGCGTCATAGAGTTGGCAAGGAGGTCCAAGGTTCGAAACTCATGGCAATCAAAGAGCATTTATTTTGCTAACAGGGGGCAAAAAGAGTTGGTGTTGGTTTTAAACTCTGATGATGGAGGGATCCTACATCGTGAAGCTAACATAAGAGTGGATGCGAAGGTGGCTTTAAATAGAGAGAACCATGAGGAGAGTAAAGGTACGTTTCTTGGCTGATCCCTTTCGCTTTATGGCGTGCTCGTTTGGGTTGGGCGATGGCTAAGAGTTCTCGGAGTGCGGATGAACTCCAGTCTCCTATCAAGTGTGTATTTCTCACTACTCTAGCTGTAGGATGGCTACTTTGAGCCGCGATGGGCCGAAACGGGCCATGTTGGCCCAGTGGGCCTACGGGCCCAATTGGATAAGTTGTTTGATTATGTAGTAAATATTGGACTAGGCTAGGTGAATCTCATATCTGTGGCTAGATTTGGGCTAAAAGGGCCACACGAGCGTGTGGGCCATTTAGGCCGAGAATGGGCTTTATGACCATTCGTATTGTTATCCCTGTTTAGAATACTTTAATTTACCGAAATGCCCATTTAGGGTAGAATTATTGAAATACCCCTGTAGGGTAGAATTACTGAAATACTCTTGTAGGGTAGAATTACCGAAATACCCTTGTAGGGTAGAATTACTGAAATACCCCTGTAACGTAGAATTATCGAAATACCCTTGTAGGGTAGAAGTACCGAAATAGCCCAGTAAGGTAGAATTACTAAAATGCTCCTATAGGGTAGAATTACTGAAATACCCCTATAGGGTAAAATTACTGAAATACCCCTGTAGGATAGAATTATCGAAATATCCTTGTAGAGTAGAAATACCGAAATACCCCTGTAGGGTAGAATTACCGAGATGCCCTTGTGGGGTAAAATTACCATTTTGCCTCTAATATGTAAAATGACAGTTTTGCCCTTGTGGGCAAGTGACTGACTTGGACTGTGTGGTTGACGGATTTGATTGTGAATACATGTTGGTGATATGAAGGACTTCACTATGATTGTTTGATTCAAATATGGGCATGACATTCTGCATACATGACATGTTGCATGGGTCGGGTTATATTGATGGAGGAAGCGTTCGGGTGGCTATGCCACAGATATCTATTCCGTGGCTCGCCATAATACTCAGATCCGTGACTCTGTCACAATATTCATTCTAGCAGACCATGCTGCAAATTCTATGGTGTGTGTAGCGGATTGGTGGGTCGAGTTGTCTCCCACATGGTGTATGGTTGGAACGGGGTGTATCTTTGATGGATATGGGTTAGGATTGCATTCACATTCGATTCGATTCTCATTACACCGATATTGATTCTTATTTTGTCACCTGATTCTGATTCTGATTCTCATTTTGATTCTAGTTCTGATAATGTTTCTTATTCTGTAATGGGCTAAGGCCCATCTGGTATGTCTGTTATAATGGGCCTTAGCCCAATTGATACTGAAACTGTAAGTAGGGCTGGGGCCAGACTTTTAATTCTTTTATATGAGTGACTGTTCCTTTTATATAGTAGGGATTTCACACTGAGTTTTCGTAAACTCACCCCGCTTATTAACCTTTCAGGTAATTTTCAGCCTTAGACAGATCGAAGCTGCGAGGGGCTCGGAGAAAGCCACACACACTGTATATGTTACAGTTTTGATTATTACTTTTAAATGTTTTTATGTTGGTTGTAGTAAAGCTGTTGTAATTTTTTGGATTTCAAATTTGGAATTTTATTTATTGATCTTATAATTGCTAGTATTAGAACACGGTTTTCCAAAGCAACTACTATTGTTCAAAACATCACGTATCTGCAATTGTTTTTAAATTAAGCTTCTGCAACTGCCAAGATTTTTACAAAGTTGCTAAGAATGTTATTCAGCTGAGGTGTTCTAACAAGGTTTAAAAAGGGTATAAGTTTTTAATTATTAAGAAGGGTTTTTAATGGAAACATGGTTTTCGAAAAACACGTCAATGTGGCACGCCAGATTCGAGCCAAACTTTCTGGTCAGGTTTGGGGTGTTACATTTAGTGGTATCAGATTTGAAAATTATTTTCAACCACGTGGTCTGTTTGAAGTATTTCTCTTAAAAAGTATGGCACACCGAGTCTCTGGCGTCTAATCCGTAAGTCTTCTGAATACTTTTGTCTGTTTAGAAATTGAAATACTGTGGATTCCTTAGACATTAGTCTAAATTTAAATTTGGTATTTATTTTATGTGGATGTGATGTTTGGATATAGAAATTGTATATATGTGTGATAAATATGTGTCTCCTTCAGTGAATAAGTGTTGTATGTACGAGATGTTTCAAGTTCTAGTTGAAGTGTGATAGTGATAGTAGGATCAGAGTGCGCAGTGGTAGCATAGTGGGGTAGATGTTACACGACTACCCGGTTAGATGGAAATTTCAGGGACGAAATTTCTTTAAGGGAGGTAGAGTTGTAACACGCTGAATTTGGGCCTAGAAGTTTTGGGCCTTAAGCATGGGAGCGATTGAAGGCAGCTTATAATATTTTGTTGTGCATGTAAATTTCGTTAATGAAGGCTTGTTTTAGTGGTTAAGTGTGCTGAGAAGTGTTGGAGAAGTCCTGGGTTCAAACCTGGACTCTAGCAGAAATTTTGGTTTAAGGTGAATCAAACCCTGGGTGTAGTAGGTAGGCCTTAAGAATATTGTTGGAGAAATTGTGCCACAAAAAGCCTTTTCGACTAGTGGCAAAGTAGCGCCACATAAGAGGCAAGAAGGTGGCGTCATAGAGTTGGCAAGGAGGTCCAAGGTTCGAAGCTCATGGCAATCAAAGAGCATTTATTTTGCTAACAGTGGGCAGAAAGAGTTGGTGTTGGTTTTAAGCTCTGATGATGGAGGGATCCCACATCGTGAAGCTAACATAAGAGTTGATGCGAAGGTGGCTTTAAATAGAGAGAACCATGAGGAGAGTAAAGGTACGTTTCTTGGCTGATCCCTTTCGCTTTATGGCGTGCTCGTTTGGGTTGGGCGTTGGCTAAGAGTTCTCGGAGCGCGGATTAACTCCAGTCTCCTATCAGGTGTGTATTTCTCACTACTCTAGTTGTAGGATGGCTATTTCGGGCCGCGAAGGGCCGAAACGGGCCATGTTGGCCCAATGGGCCTACGGGCCCAATTGGATAAGTTGTTTGATTGTGTAGTAAATATTGGACTAGGCTAGGTGAATCTTATATCTGTGGCTAGATTTGGGCTGAAAGGGCCACACGAGCGTGTGGGCCATTTTGGCCGAGAATGGGCCTTAGGCCCATTCGTATTTTTAGCCCTGTTTAGAATACTTTAATTTACTGAAATAACCATGTAGGGCAGAATTATTGAAATACCCCTGTAGGGTAGAATTACTGAAATACTCCTGTAGGGTGGAATTACCGAAATACCCCTGTAGGGTAGAATTACTGAAATAGCCCTGTAAGGTAGAATTATCGAAATACCCTTGTAGGGTAGAAATACCGAAATAGCCTAGTAAGGTAGAATTACTGAAATACCCCTGTAGGGTAGAATTACCGAAATATCCTTTTTGGGTAGAATTACTAAAATACCCCTGTAGGGTAGAATTACTGAAATACCCCTATAGGGTAGAATTACTGAAATACCCCTGTAGGATATAATTAGTGAAATATCCTTGTAGGGTAGAAATACCGAAATGCCCCTGTAGGGTAGAATTACCGAGATGCCCTTGTGGGGTAAAATTACCATTTTGCCCCTAAAGTGTTAAATGACTGTTTTGCCCTTGTGGGCAAGTGACTGACTTGGACTGTGTGGTTGACGGATTTGATTGTGAATACATGTTGGTGATATGAATGACTTGACTGTGATTGTTTGATTCACATATGGGCATGACATTCTGCATGCATGACATGTTGCATGGGTTGGGTTATATTGATGGAGGAAGCGTTCTGGTGGCTATGCCACAAATATCTATTCTGGTGGCTCTGCCACAATACCTGTATATGGTGACTCTATCACAATATCTGTTCTGGCAGCCATGCTGCAAATTCTGTGGTGTGTAGCGGATGGGTGGGTCGAGTTGTCTCCCCACATGGTGTATGGTTGGTACGAGGGTGTATACGGATGGATATGGGTTGGGATTGCATTCACATTCTGATTCGAATTCCGTTACCTGATACTGATTCTTATTTTGTCACCTGATTCTAATTCTGATTCTCATTTTCATTCTAGTTCTGATAATGTTTCTTATTCTGTAATGGGCTAAGGCCCATCTGGTATGTCTGTTATAATGGGCTCAGGCCCAATTGATACTGAAACTGTAAGTAGGGCTGGGGCCAGACTTTTAATTCTTTTATATGAGTGACTGTTCCTTTTATATAGTGGGGGATTTCACAATAAGTTTTTGTAAACTCACCCCGTTTATTAACCTTTCAGGTAATTTTCAGCCTTAGACGGATCGGAGCTGCGAGGGGCTCGGAGGAAGCCACACACACTGTTTATGTTACAGTTTTGATTATTACTTTTAAATGTTTTTATGTTGGTTGTAGTAAAGCTGTTGTAATTTTTTGGATTTCAAATTTGGAATTTTATTTATTGATCTTATAATTGCTAGTATTAGAACACGGTTTTCCAAAGCAACTACTGTTGTTCAAAACATCACGTATCCGCAATTGTTTTCAATTTAAGCTTCTGCAACTGCCAAGATTTTTACAAAGTTGCTAAGAATGTTATTCAGCTAAGGTTTTCTAACAAGGTTTAAAAAGGGTATAAGTTTTTAATTATTAAGAAGGGTTTTTAATGGAAACATGGATTTCGAAAAACACTTCAATGTGGCACGCCAGATTCGAGCTAAACTTTCACGTCGGGTTTGGGGTGTTACATTTAGTGGTATCAGATTCAAAAATTATTTTCAACCACGTGGTCTGTTTGAAGTATTTCTCTTAAAAAGTGTGGCACACCGAGTCTCCGGCGTCGAATCCGTAAGTCTTCTGAATACTTTTGTCTGTTTAGAAATTGAAATACTGTGGATTCCTTAGACATTGGTCTGAATTTAAATTTGGTATTTATTTTATGTGGATGTGATATTTGGATATAGAAATTGTATATATGTGTGATAAATATATGTCTCCTTCAGTGAATAAGTGTTGTATGTATGAGATGTTTCAAGTTCTAGTTGAAGTGTGATAGTGATAGTAGGATCAGAGTGCGCAGTGGTAGCAAAGTGGGGTAGATGTTGCACGACTACCCGATTAGATGGAAATTTCGGGGACGAAATTTCTTTAAGGGAGGTAGAGCTGTAACACCCTGAATTTGGGCCTAAAAGTTTTGGGCCTTGAGCATGAGAGCGATTGAAGGCAGCTTATAATATTTTGTTGTGCATGTAAATTTCGTTAATGAAGGCTTGTTTTAGTGGTTAAGTGTGCTGAGAAGTGTTGGAGAGGTCCTGGGCTCAAACCTGGACTCTAGCAGAAATTTTGGTTTAAGGTGAATCAAACCCTGGGTGTAGTAGGTAGGCCTTAAGAATATTGTTGGAGAAATTGTGCCACAAAAAGCCTTTTCGTCTAATGGCAAGGTAGCACCATATAAGAGGCAAGAAGGTGGCGTCATAGAGCTGGCAAGGAGGTCCAAGGTTCGAAACTCATGGCAATCAAAGAGCATTTATTTTACTAACAGTGGGCAGAAAGAGTTGGTGTTGGTTTTAAACTCTGATGATGGAGGGATCCCACATCGTGAAGCTAACATAAGAGTGGATGCGAAGGTGGCTTTAAATAGAGAGAACCATGAGAAGAGTAAAGGTACGTTTCTTGGCTGATCCCTTTGGCTTTATGGCGTGCTCGTTTGGGTTAGGCGTTGGCTAAGAGTTCTCGGAGCGCGGATTAACTCCAGTCTCGTATCAGGAGTGTATTTCTCACGACTCTAGCTGTAGGATGGCTACTTCGGGCCGCGATGGACTGAAACGGGCCATGTAGGCCCAATAGGCCTACAGGCCCAATTAGATAAGTTGTTTGATTGTGTAGTAAATATTGGACTAGGCTAGGTGAATCTCATATCTGTGGCTATATTTGGGCTAAAAGGGCCACACGAGCGTGTGGACCATTTGGGCCGAGAATGGGCTGTAGGCCCATTCGTATTGTTATCCCTGTTTAGAATACTTTAATTTACTTAAATACCCATGTAGGGTAGAATTATTGAAATACCCCTGTAGGGCCTGTAGGGTAGAATTACTGAAATACCCCTGTAGGGTAGAATTACTGAAATACTCATGTAGGGTGGAATTACCGAAATACCCTTGTAGGGTAGAATTACTGAAATACCCCTGTAAGGTAGAACTATCAAAATACCCTTGTAGGGTAGAAATACCGAAATAGCCCAGTAATGTAGAATTACTGAAATACCCAAGTAGGGTAGAATTACCGAAATACTCCTGTAGGGTAGATTACTAAAATACCTCTGTAGGGTAGAATTACTAAAATACCCCTATAGGGTAGAATTACTGAAATACCCCTTTAGGATAGAATTGCCGAAATATCCTTGTAGGGTAGAAATACCGAAATACCCCTGTAGGGTAGAATTACCGAGATACCCTTGTGGGGTAAAATTACAATTTTTCCCCTAAGGTGTTAAATGACTGTTTTGCCCTTGTGGGCAAGTGACTGACTTGGACTGTGTGGTTGACGGATTTGATTGAGAATACATGTTGGTGATATGAATGACTTGACTGTGATTGTTTGATTCAAATATGGGCATGAGATTCTGCATACATGACATGTTGCATGGATTGGGTTATATTGATGGAGGAAGCGTTCTGGTGGCTATGCCACAAATATCTATTCTGGTGGCTCTGCCACAATATCTGTAACTGGTGACTCTGTCACAATATCTGTTCTGGCAGCCATGCTGCAAATTTTGTGGTGTGTAGCGGATGGGTGGGTCGAGTTGTCTCCCCACATGGTGTATGGTTGGTACGGGGGTGTATACGGATGGATATGGGTTAGGATTGCATTCACATTCTTATTCAGATTCTGTTACCTGATACTGATTCTTATTTTGTCACCTGATTCTGATTCTGATTCTCATTTTGATTCTAGTTCTGATAATGTTTCTTATTCTGTAATGGGTTAAGGCCCATCTGGTATGTCTGTTATAATGAGCTAAGGCCCAATTGATACTAAAACTGTAAGTAGGGCTAGGGCAGACTTTTAATTCTTTTATATGTGTGATTGTTCCTTTTATATAGTAGGGGATTTCATACTGAGTTTTCGTAAACTCACCCCGTTTATTAACCTTTCAGGTAATTTTCAGCTTTAGACAAATCAGAGCTGCGAGGGGCTCGAAGGAAGCCACACACACTGTTTATGTTATAGTTTTGATTACTACTTTTAAATGTTTTTATGCTGGTTGTAGTAAAGCTATTGTAATTTTCTGGATTTCAAATTTTGAATTTTATTTATTGACCTTATAATTGCTAGTATTAGAACACGGTTTTCCAAAGCAACTACTGTTGTTCAAAACATCACGTATCCGCAATTGTTTTTAAATTAAGCTTCTGCAACTGCCAAGATTTTTACAAAGTTGCTAAGAATGTTATTCAGCTGAGGTTTTCTAACAAGGTTTAAAAAGGGTATAAGTTTTTAATTATTAAGAAGGGTTTTTAATGGAAACATGGTTTTCGAAAAACACTTCAATGTGGCACGCCAGATTCGAGCCAAACTTTCAGGTCGGGTTTAGGGTGTTACTTTTAGTGGTATCAGATTCGAAAATTATTTTCAACCCCGTGGTCTGTTTGAAGTATTTCTCTTAAAAAGTGTGGCACACCGAGTCTCCAGCGTCGAATCCGTAAGTCTTCTGAATACTTTTGTCTGTATAGAAATTGAAATACTGTGGATTCCTTAGACATTGGTCTGAATTTAAATTTGGTATTCATTTTATGTGGATGTGATGTTTGGATATAGAAATTATATATATGTGTGACAAAAATGTGTCTCCTTCAGTGAATAAGTGTTGTATGTATGAGATGTTTCAAGTTCTAGTTGAAGTGTGATAGTGATAGTAGGATCAGAGTGCGCAGTGGTAGCATAGTGGGGTAGTTGTTACACGACTACCCGGTTAGATGGAAATTTCGGGGATGAAATTTCTTTATGAGAGGTAGAGTTATAACACCCTGAATTTGGGCCTAGAAGTTTTGGGCCTTGAGCGTGGGAGCAATTGAAGGCAGTTTATAATATTTTGTTGTGCATGTAAATTTCGTTAATGAAGTCTTGTTTTAGTGGTTAAGTGTGCTGAGAAGTGTTGGAGAAGTCCTGGGTTCAAACCTGGACTCTAGCAGAAATTTTGGTTTAAGGTGAATCAAACCCTGGGTGTAGTAGGTAGGCCTTAAGAATATTGTTGGTGAAATTGTGCCACAAAAAGCCTTTTCGTCTAGTGGCAAAGTAGCGCCACATAAGAGGCAGGAAATTGGCGTCATAGAGTTGGCAAGGAGGTCCAGGGCTCGAAACTCATGGCAATCAAAGAGCATTTATTTTGCTAATAGGGGGCAGCAAGAGTTGGTGTTGGTTTTGAACTCTGATGATGGAGGGATCCCACATCGTGAAGCTAACATAAGAGTGGATGCGAAGCTGGCTTTAAATAGAGAGAACCATAAGGAGAGTAAATGTACCTCTCTTGGCTGATCCCTTTCGCTTTATGGCGTGCTCGTTTGGGTTGGGCGTCGGCTAAGAGTTCTCAGAGCACGGATTAACTCCAGTCTCCTATCAGGTGTGTATTTCTCACTGCTCTAGCTGTAGGATGGCTACTTCGGGCCGCGATAGGCCGAAAGAGGCCATGTTGGCCCAATGGGCCTACGGGCCTAATTGGATAAGTTGTTTGATTGTGGAGTAAATATTGGACTAGGTTAGGTGAATCTCATATCTGTGGCTAGATTTGGGCTAAAAGGGCCACACGAGCGTGTGGGCCATTTAGCCCGAGAATGGGCTTTAGGCACATTCGTATGGTTATCCCTGTTTAGAATACTTTAGTTTACTGAAATACCCCTGTAGGGTAGAATTACTGAAATACCCCTGTAGGGTAGAATTACTGAAATACCCCTGTGGGGTGGAATAATCGAAATACCCTTGTAGGGTAAAATTACTAAAATACCCCTATAGGGTAGAATTATCGAAATACCCTTGTAGGGTAAAAATACCGAAATACCCCTATAAGGTAGAATTACTGAAATACCCCTGTAGGGTAGAATTACCAAAATATCCTTGTAGGGTAGAATTACTCAAATACCCCTGTAGGGTAGAATTACTGAAATACCCCTGTAGGATAGAATTATCGAAATACCCTTATAGGGTAGAAATACCGAAATACCCCTGTAAGGTTGAATTACCGAGATACCCTTGTGGGGTAAAATTACCATTTTAACCCTAAGGTGTTAAATGACAGTTTTGCCCTTGTGGGCAAGTGACTGACTTGGACTGTGTGGTTGACGGATTTGATTGTGAATACATGTTGGTGATATGAATGACTTGACTATGATTGTTTGATTCCAATATGGGCATGCCATTCTGCATACATGACATGTTGCATGGGTTGGGTTATATTGATGGAGGAAGCATTCTAGAGGCTATGCCACAAATATCTATTCTAGTGGCTCTGCCACAATATCTGTATCTAGTGACTCTGTCACAATATCTGTTCTGGTAGCCATGCTGGAAATTCTGTCCTGTGTAGCGGATTGGTGGGTCGAGTTGTCTCCCCACATGGCTTAAGGTTGGTATGGGGGTGTATACGGATGGATATGGGTTGGGATTGCATTCACATTCTGTTTCTGATTCTATTCCTGATACTAATTCTGATTCTGTCACCTAATTCTGATTCTGGTTCTGATTCTCATTTTGATTTTAGTTCTGATAATGTTTCTTATTCTGTAATGGGCTAAGGCCCATCTAGTACTGTCTGCTATAATGGGCTA
This sequence comes from Gossypium longicalyx, assembly GCA_025698465.1. Lineage (NCBI taxonomy): Eukaryota > Viridiplantae > Streptophyta > Magnoliopsida > Malvales > Malvaceae > Gossypium > Gossypium longicalyx. The sequence goes on from CM046997.1 coordinate 83,607,544, forward strand.
AGGTCCATCTGGTACTGTCTGTTATAATGGGCTAAGGCCCAATTGATACTAAAACTGTAAGTAGGGCTAAAGCGCATTTTTAATTCTTTTTATATGATTGTTCCTTTAATATAGTAGGGGATTTCACATCGAGTTTTTGTAAACTCACCCCGTTTATTAACCTTTCGTAATTTCCACCTTAGACGGATCGAGCGGCGAGGGCTCGTGAGGAAGCCGCACACATTGTTTATGTTACAGTTTTGATTATTACCTTTAAATTTTTTTATGTTGGTTGTAGTAAAGCCGTTGTAATTTTCTGGATTTCAAATTTGGAATTTTATTTATTCATCTTATAATTGCTAGTATTAGAACACAGTTTTCCAAAGCAACTACTATTTTTCAAAACATCACGTATCCGCAATTGTTTTTAAATTAAGCTTCTGGAACTGCCAAGATTTTTACAAAGTTGCTAAGAATGTTATTCCACTGAGGTTTTCTAACAAGGTTTAAAAAGGGTATAAGTTTTTAATTATTAAGAAGGGTTTTTAATGGAAACATAGTTTTCGAAAAACACTTCAATGTGGCACGCCATATTCGAGCCAAACTTCTAGGCTGGGTTTGGGGTGTTACATTTAGTGGTATCAGAGCCCGGTTGCAACAACTCGGCTGTGGATTGGGTTTTCGAAGTTGAATTTCAGAAAATTATTTTCAACCATAAGGTTTTCGAAGTATTTCTCTTAAAAAGTGTGGCACACCGAGTCTCCGGCGCCGAATCCGTAAGTCTTCTGAATACTTTTGTCTGTTTAGAAATTGAAATACTGTGGATTCCTTAGACATTGGTCTGAATTTAAATTTGGTATTTATTTTATGTGGATGTGATGTTTGGATATAGAAATTGTATATATGTGTGATAAATATGTGTCTCCTTCAGTGAATAAGTGTTGTATGTATGAGATGTTTCAAGTTCTAGTTGAAGTGTGATAGTGATAGTAGGATCAGAGTGCGCAGTGGTAGCATAGTGGGGTAAATGTTACACGACTACCTGGTTAGATTGAAATTTTAGAGACGAAATTTCTTTAAGGGAGGTAGAGTTGTAACACCCTGAATTTGGGCCTAGACGTTTTGGGCCTTGAGCATGGGAGCGATTGAAGGCAGCTTATAATATTTTGTTGTACATGTAAATTCCATTAATGAAGGCTTGTTTTAGTGGTTAAGTGTGCTGAGAAATGTTGGAGAAGTCCTGGGTTCAAACCTGGACTCTAGCAGAAATTTTGGTTTAAGGTGAATCAAACCCTGGGTGTAGTAGGTAGGCCTTAAGAATATTGTTGGAGAAATTGTGCCACAAAAAGCCTTGTGGTCTAGTGGCAAAGTAGCGCCACAAAAGAGGCAGGAAGGTGGCGTCATAGAGTTGGTAAAGAGGTCTAGGGTTCGAAACTCATGGCAATCAAAGAGCATTTATTTTGCTAACAGGGGGCGGCAAGAGTTGGTGTTGGTTTTAAACTCTGATAATGGAGGGATCCCACATCGTGAAGCTAACATAAGAGTGGATGCGAAGGTGGCTTTAAATAGAGAGAACCATGAGGAGCGTAAAGGTACCTTTCTTGGCTGATCTCTTTCGCTTTATGGCGTGCTCGTTTGGGTTAAGCGTCGGCTAAGAGTTCTCGAAGCGCGGATTAACTCCAGTCTCCGATCAGGTGTGTATTTCTCACTACTCTAGCTGTAGGATGGCTACTTCGGGCCGTGATGGGCCGAAAAGGGCCATGTTGGCCCAATGGGCCTACGGGCCCAATTGAATAAGTTGTTTGATTGTGTAGTAAATATTGGACTAGGCTAGGTGAATCTCATATCTGTGGCTAGATTTGGGCTAAAAGGGCCACACGAGCGTGTGGGCCATTTAGGCCGAGAATGGGCTTTAGGCCCATTCGTATTGTTATCCCTGTTTAGAATACTTTAGTTTACTGAAATACCCCTACAGGGTAGAATTACAAAAATACCCCTGTAGGTGGAATTACTGAAGTACCCCTGTGGGGTGGAATTACCGAAATACCCTTGTAGGGTAGAATTACTGAAATACCCCTATAGGGTAGAATTACTGAAATACCCTTGTAGGGTAGAAATACTGAAATACCCATGTAAGGTAGAATTACTGAAATACCCCTGTAGGGTAGAATTACTAAAATACCCCTGTAGGGTAGAATTACTGAAATACCCCTGTAGGATAGAATTACAAAAATACCCTTGTAGGGTAGAAATACCAAAATACCCCTGTAGGGTAGAATTACCGAGATACCCTTGTGGGGTAAAATTACCATTTTGCCCCTAAGGTGTTAAATGACTATTTTCCCATTGTGGGCAAGTGACTGACTTGGACTGTGTGGTTGACGGATTTGATTGCGAATACATGTTGGTGATATGAATGACTTGATTGTGATTGTTTGATTCAAATATGGGCATGACATTCTGCATACATGACATGTTGCATGGGTTGGGTTATATTGATGGAGGAAGCGTTCTGGTGGCTATGCCACAGATATCTATTTTGGTGGCTCTGCCACAATATCTATAACTGGTGACTCTGTCACAATATCTGTTCTGGCAGCCATGCTACAAATTTTGTGGTGTGTAGCAGATGGGTGGGTCGAGTTGTCTCCCCACATGGTGTATGGTTGGTACGAGGGTGTATACGGATGGATATGGGTTAGGATTGCATTCACATTCTTATTCAGATTCTGTTACCTGATACTGATTCTTATTTTGTCACCTGATTCTGATTCTGATTCTCATTTTGATTCTAGTTTTGATAATGTTTCTTATTCTGTAATGGGCTAAGGCCCATCTGGTATGTCTGTTATAATGGGGTAAGGCCCAATTGATACTGAAACTGTAAGTAGGGCTGGGGCCAGACTTTTAATTCTTTTATATGAGTGATTGTTCCTTTTATATAGTAGGGGATTTCACACTGAGTTTTCATAAACTCACCCCGTTTATTAAACTTTCAAGTAATTTCCAGCCTTAAACAGATCGGAGCTGCGAGGGGCTCAGAGGAAGCCACACACACTGTTTATGTTACAGTTTTGATTATTACTTTTAAATGTTTTTATGTTGGTTGTAGTAAAGCCATTGTAATTTTCTGGATTTCAAATTTGGAATTTTATTTATTGATCTTATAATTTCTAGTATTAGAACACGGCTTTCCAAAGCAACTACTTTTGTTCAAAACATCACGTATCCGCAATTGTTTTTAAATTAAGCTTCTGCAACTGCCAAGATTTTTACAAAGTTGTTAAGAATATTATTCAACTGAGGTTTTCTAACAAGGTTTAAAAAGCGTATAAGTTTTTAATTATTAAGAAGGGTTTTTAATGGAAACATGGTTTTTGAAAAATACTTCAATGTGGCACGCCAGATTCGAGCCAAACTTCCAGGCCGGGTTTGATGTGTTACAGGCACACCATGCAATCTCACAATATCGAAAATGTATAACTCAGCTAACTTATCAAGTGAGTAATCAGATCGTACCGGAATAAAATGGGTTGATTTCATCAATCAATCAACTACAACCCAGATTGTATCTTTCTTTCTCAGAGATAGGGGCAAACCCGAAACAAAGTCCATTGTCACTCTACCTAATTTCCACTCCGAAACCATAATTGGTTGTAACAAACCAGAGGGCACTTGATGTTTAGCTTTAACTTGCTAATAGATTAAGCATTTCGCAACAAATTTAGAGATATTACGCTTCATACCAAGCCACCAATAAAGTTGTTTCAGATCATTATACATTTTTGCACTACCCGGATGAACAGATAAACAACTATGGTGGGCTTCATTCAAAATCATCTGAATCAATTCTAGATTTCTCGAAAAACAAATCCGATCTCAGAATTTCAAACAATCATCTTTATCAACACTAAATTCTGAATTAGAATCTAAACCACACTGACCTCGTTTTGCTAAAATCTCATTATCAACCTTCTGAGCTTCTATAATCTGTTGAATGAATAATGGTCTTGCTTTTAATTCGGCTAAAACCGAACCATCATTAGACATAACCAAATGAGCATTCATCGCATGCAGAGCAAATAGTGGTTTTCAACTCAAAGCATCAGCAACAACATATGCTTTTCCCAGATGATAATAAATAACAAGCTCATAGTCTTTTAACAATTCTAGCCATCTTCTCTGTCACAGATTCAAATCTTTCTGAGTCATCAGATATTTCAAACTCTTATGATCATAATATGTGTGACATTTCTTACCAAACGATAGTGGCGCAAAATTTTCAAAGCAAACACAATCGCAGCTAATTCCAGATCGTGTGTCAGATAGTTCTTTTCGTGCAGCTTTAACTGTCTCGAAGCATAAGTAATAACTTTGCCTTCCTGCATCAAAACACATCCCAGACTGTTCAATGAAGCATCACTATAAATCACAAATTCTTTACCCGTTTCGGGTTGTACTAACATTAGAGCTTTAGTCGACAGGGCTTTCAATTGATCAAAGCTTTTCTGACACTTTTTGGACCATTCAAACTTCACATATTTCTGAAGCAATTTCGTTAACGGAGCTGCATTTATAGAAAAGCCTTTTACAAACCGTCTATAATAACCAGCAATTCCGAGAAAACTACGGACTTCAGAAACATTCCTCAGAGGCTTCCAATCTAAAATAGCTAAAATCTTGCTCGGATCAACTCGGATACCTGATGCTGACACAATATGATATGGCCCAGAAAATCGACTTCTCGTAACCAAAATTCACATTTGCTAAGCTTCGCATATAATTGCTTATCATGCAAAGTCTGTAATACTATACTCAGATGCTCGGCATGCTCAAATTCATCACGCGAATAAATCAATATGTCATCACTAAATACAACAACAAATCGATCTAAATAAGATTTGAAAATTATGTTCATCAAATCCATAAAGATAGCAGGTGCATTAGTTAATCCGAAAGGCATAACTAAAAACTCATGTGGCCATACCTCGTTCTAAATGCAGTTTTCGGAATGTCTGAGTCTTTTACTCACCACTGATAATAGCCAGATCTCAAATCTATCTTCAAAAACACGGTAGCTCCTTTCAATTGATCAAACAAATCAACAATTCAAGGCAGAGGGTATTTATTCTTGATAGTCACTTTATTCAACTAACGATAATCAATGCACATTCTCATCGTACCATCTTTGTTTTTCACAAACTAGAACTGGTGCACCCCAAGGTGAGAAACTCGGTCTAGCAAATCCTCTATCTGTCAACTCTTGCAACTGAGACTTTAATTCTTTTAGTTCGGTCAAAGCCATTCTATACAGAGCTATCAAAATCGAGGTAGTTTCAGGTACTAACTCAATGCCAATTTCAACTTCTCTTATCAAAGGTAATCCAGGAAGTTCTTCAGGAAACACATCAGGGAATTCACAAACAACAGGCACTGATTCAACTTTCTTTTCTGACACTTTCGAATCAATCACATAGGCAAAGTAAGCTTCACATCCTTTTCTCACAATACTCAGAGCTTTCATTGAAGATATCACAGCAGGCAATCAATTTAAATCACTAGATTCAATTCGAACTATTTCATCATTCTTGCATCTCAAATTAATAGTTTTCCGTTTGGAATTCACAACAACATCATGCAAAGTTAACCAATCCATACCCAGAATTATATCAAATTCATCAAAAGGTAATAACATCAGATCGACTGGAAAACAAATGTCTCAAAACATTAACGAACATTTCTTGTAGACTTTATCAACCAAAACATATTTGCCTTGAGGGTTCGATACTCTAATCACAAATTTAGTAGACTCTATAGGAAAAGTCTTACTGGATACTAAATTCATGCATATATATGAATGTGTTGATCTAAGATCTATCAAAGCAATCACAGAAATATCATAAAGTGTGAAAGTACTAGTTATAACATCTGGAGATGAAGCTTCTTCACAAGCTCGGATGGCGTAGGCTCTGGCAAGTGCACGAGCCTCGGATCTAACAACAGTGTTTTTTGTTCCCCTCTTACTGCCACTCACATTACCCATATTTCTGGCACTTCGCCTCGGATTTTGCATAATATCTTGCTCAACAGACTTGGGGCAATCACGAAAAAAATGGTCTAAAGATCCACATTTGAAGTAAGCTCGATCATATAATCTACAGTTGCCAGGATGTCTTTTACCACAGTGTTTACACTCGGGTTGATCAGATCGAACATTTTCAACATTGGTAATAGATGTAGCTGGAGCTTTAAAGCTCGAATGTGACGGACGATCTCTACTCGAATGTCCCACATTAGCCTTTGAAAGGCTATAATCATCTCAGAATTTCTTTGACATAGACTGAAATGGCTTGCTCGATGATCTCTTTCACACTTCTCTAGCTTCTAAATCAGCTTTTCTTTTCTCTTTTCCGAGTTCTTCGGCTTTACATTCTCGTTCAACAAGCACAACGAATTCTTTGATCTCAAGAATCATAACTAACAAACGGATATCCTCGTTCAAGCCATCCTCGAATCTCTTGCATATTATAGTTTTAGTCAAAACACATTCTCTAGCATACTGACTCAATCTCACAAATTCTCGCTCGTATTTTGTAATAGACATACGACCTTGTTTAAGCTCAAGAAACTCTTTACGTTTCTAATCAATAAATCCCTGACTGATATATTTCTTTCGAAATTCAGTTTGAAAGAAATCCCAAGTGACTCACTTTCTCGGAACCACAGATATTAAGGTCTTCCACCAGTGATATGCTGTATCTCCTAGAAGTGAAACGGCACATTTTATGCAATCATCTGGAGTCAAAGACAATTCATCAAACACTCGTACTGTATTCTCTAACTAGAACTCGGCTCTCTCAGCATCATCACTAGTTGTAGCACGGAATTCCTCTACCCTATATTTTCTAATTTTATCAACTTGGGGAGGATTAGTAGAGGTTGGGGGTTTTTGAACAATTGGATTAGTTTTAATGTACTGACTAAACCAATCATTAATCATTTGATAGAAAGCTTGTCTAGCCTCTCCATCATGGCTACTCGTAGCCGATGTAGAGTCGGATGGCGCTGTCCTTGCGCAAGAGCAGGCGTATTACTCTCAACATCGTTAGCTACGGCTCGTTTGGGATCCATTTACTATATAAAAACACATTTTTATTGTGAAGATTCATCACACTATCGTATTTCATAAATATGGCATTTATAGCTAGACTCACATATGCTACGTTAGTCCTAGAATTGACTAAACAATAGCTCTGATACCAACCATATATTACACCCCTAACCTATATCCATCACCGGACTAGGGTTAAAGGTGTTACCAGACAAATCAGAACATTTTACAAACAATTCAAAAACTTTATCCAAAATCGTAATCATACATCACAATAGAGTCCCTTATATAGGTCATCGAGACCTTAGACAAGCAATAGAAAAGGGTCGGGACTAAACCGAGCTCATACAGAATTTATTAAAACTTAAACATTTTTCATATTTGCACAGGTCACACGCCCGTGTGAACAGGCCGTATGCCTCACACGGCTTTAGACACGCCTGTGTGTCTAGGCCGTGTCAAAATAGGGCATACATACTGACTTGTCCACACGGTCACAAGATGCTCCCGTGTGCGAGGCTTTTGAAAATTAGGGAGGCTACTGACTTTGGTCACACGGCTGACCACACGCCCGTGTGTCTAACCCGTGGTCGAAATTGACTTTGCCACACGGCCTAGCACACGCCTGTGTGTGTAACCATGTGGTCTGCTCAGGCTTATTTTGAAATGGCCCTCGAGCAATATGGCTGAGACACACGCCCGTGTCTCTACCCGTGTGGGCAAAAATAGGCCATTTACGAAGCCAATTTGCCACCCATTAAGGGTCCTTCCTACAAGCATCAAAACCACAACATTTTATGTCAAATTCTCAACCATTTCACAACCAAACCATACACCATTCATGCCATTACATTATCAACAAATTCCATTCTGAATTCACGAACCAAATCATACCAAAGCATATGTTTCAATACTTCAAATTTACATCATTCAATCTCATGTCCAAAACTTACCACTTTCTCAAGTAAACATATACCAATACTTACCAAAATGACCAATTTCTATAGCCATTCAAAACACATCATATTGATCATATTGCATCACATATTTTATACCAAGAACTCATTGATATACACATGGCTAGATATATATACATCATAAAACATAATCAAAGTACTTCTAGTCTATACATGCCATAATTTAATGTTCACATTTTCAAAAGGTACCAAAAAGAAGTTCGATAGTGTGGTGATGATCCTCGACGATCCCCGAGCTCCCGATAGCTATGATATCTATAAAACAATGCAAACACACACAAAGTAAGCTTTCAAAAGCTTAGTAAGCCATATACAAATAAACTTAACACTTTAAACATAAAAGCATCATCAAATTACATATACTTCATAGCCAAATACTATCACAAACCTCAATGTTCATAAACATTTCACATATTCAAAATTCTTTAGCACATATAACATATTTTCTCATGCTTTTATCACATATCAACATTTGTTCACTAAAGTACATATACTTACCTTTCAACATCAAATATGATACTCATTTCGAACGTACCTGAATCGAATACATGTTCATATAATAATTCATTTTCTTGGAACCGTTGAACCGTTTGGAATCATAAGAATACGGGGATAGCTCGAAAAGCTTGTACAATGCCAATGTTCCAGACGTGGTCTTACATGTAATCAAATATCGATGCCACTATCCCAGACAAGGTCTTACACGAAATCAAAATATGATGCCAGTGTCCCAAACATGGTCTTACACATAAATCATAAGTCGATGCCAATGTCCCAGACGTGGTCTTACACGAAAACACATATCGGATCCTATGTCATGACATATGTATCTTAACTATTCCTATGGTTCGTACGGGGATTTTCGGACATCGAAACTTTGTTGATACCTTCTCGAATATCTTATTAATAGTAATAATTCAATTCAAAACACAATTATTTGTATATCGACTTACCTCATACGAATTTGAACGAACGGAGTTGACTACTCAACGACTTTCGACTTCCCCCGATCGAATTATGTTTTCTTTTATTCTTGATCTATATAAATTCAAATTTGACTTATTTAATCACACATTCATTCAAATCAATCCATATATACATATTTAGGACATTTTACAAATTAGCCCTTACATTTTCACGTTTTTACATTTTAGTCTCCAATTCAAAAAATCAGAAAATTCACCAAATTTTCTTTTATACAAGGTTAGCTAAATTTTTCCCTAGCTCATACAAGCCCACATATTTCATTTATTTCACATTTTAGTCCCACAAAATCTTATTTTCACAATTTAGTCCAAATTACTCAAATTCATAAAAAAATTCAAAGACAAAACATGTTAACCCAACATCAAGCTTCCATATACTATCATCAAACTTCATAAAACTCATAATTTCATCAATGGCATAACTCAAAATCATTAAAAAAAAGTAAAAAATTGAGACGTGGGCTTGATAGATTACTAAGTAACGATCACAAAAATGTAGAAATTATCAAAAACAGAACAAAACTCATACCTTAATCAAAGAAGACAAGGCCGAACCATAGCGCAATCTTTTTATTTCTTATTTCTTTGTATTTTCGGTAATATGAGATGTTAATAGCCTAATTTCATACTTCGTTTTAATTATAATAAGTTTATTTCATCATTTACTTATTTACACTTTATAATTAAACATATAATTCATATCAATTAAGGCTATTTGTAACGCCTCAAAACTAGTAGGTCTTTATTTTTTTTTTTAGTATGCTGTGTTGCACAAAATACATGTTTGCTTTATTGGCTAAGTGAATTGGGTTTGTTTGGAAGTGTCTAAGAAGTCATGAGTTTGAGCCTTGGCTTGGACTAAATTTTGCTTTTTGCTTGTGTTAAGCTTGTCTCTGGTTAGTGGGTCTCTTAAATTAAATTGGGTAAAGTATGGCATAAGAAGCTTGCTAGTTTAGTGGCAAGGGGCGTGTGGAGTGATCTTGGAGGTCTGGAGTTCAAGCTCTATTGCGTGCAAGGGAGTGATTTTTGCTGCTATACTGTGGGAGAGATTGAAGGGCAGTAGAACTTTGATCTAGGAGGCGGTTGGAGTGGTTGAGGAAGAAGAGTGTAAGGCCTAATTTCAAGGTGAGTGGGAAAAGAATTTGAATTGGTCAAGGAGAAGTTTGGGGAGATTTTGGGGGAGGAAATCGTGGAATAGGGGAGTGGGGTGTTGTTACCAAAAGTGGAACTCTTGTTGTACCACAATCAGTTTTAGGCACTTGGTGCCAAATTTGTTGAGTCTTTTGGCTTGGTCGGTGGTTTTTATTTTTCTTGCTCCTTGTGCCTAGTTGCTAATTCTCTCGATAGTCATTCTCTTTTCCTTCTGGTTTCTTATTTTGGGTATTTTCCTCATTTTCTCTTTTCTTTGTTGACTTCCCGATACTGCTTCTCTCCTAGTCTATTTTCTCTCTTAATCAATCTACTTTGGCCAAATACCTTGCTTTGGTGGTGAGCCTATTTCCTTCTCCCTCTCTCTTCTAGTTTGTGGTGATAGAATAGCTTTTCTCTCTTTTCTTTTTTGCACCGTTCTTTTTCTTCTGTTAGTTTCTTCTCTTATCATCTTCCCCTTCTTTTACCCTTTGTTGAATACTCATTATTTTCTCTCCTCTTGTCATCTTTTCACCGGTTGGTATTGTAACAGTTGCGGTAATACTCTTTTCCCTACTTATGTTTTCGATTTTTTTTCAATTGATTATTGGAACAATCGGTGGGTGCTTGTTTTCCTCTTTGTTCTTTCTTTTTCTTTTCGATGTAGTAGTTTCTTTGACACCTTTTCTATTGTCATTTATGATTAGGGTCGTGTGGGTACCGAACCTTGCCCCTGTTGTTTTGGATTCTCACTTCGAGAATAGGGTTGACTGTCTTTTTCCCCACAACTGATTTTTCTTTCTCGGTAAGTGATTATATTGGTTCAATCTTTATGTGATTGGTATCGATATAGGTTAATGAAATTTGGTTATATGCAGATTAGTTAAGGAGTTTATATTTAGCCTTCGTCAAACGGTTCATACAGGGCTAATCTCACTTTCGCAATCAAGGCAAGTTTTGGGTATTATTTCAGGTTAGGGAACAGAAAAGGGTGGTTAACTCTAGTATCGAATGACTAACGGAACATCATGATTGAATGTAGGTCTGGGGAATGCTTGGGTTGGTTACACGTTTCGCAATAGGTGTGTAATCACACTATCTTTAGCAATAGATCGGTAAAAGCTGAAAATGTTCGACTATTGACACTACACGAGCGTACGCATGCACGAGTGGTGAGTCGAATGCTTGATACATGGGCATTCGATTGAAGAGGCCACCATGAACAAATTCGTGGGCTTAGGTCGATATTTGGCCACAATGGGCTAAAATGGGCCGTGTAGGCCCCACAGTATCATGGGCCCGCACAAGCAAACTACACGGTTATGTAGAGATTTTTGGGTCGACTGTGTTGTTTACACGGTCGTGCCATTATTTGGGCTTATTGGGCCACACGAGAGTGTGGGTCCAAGGGGCTGTTCGATGGGCTTGGGCCCAGTTTTGCTGTTTAAGTGTAAAGGTTGCATGGGTCGCACGAGACGATTGTGGACCTACCGTGGGGTCAGTAAGATTACCTAAAACCCTAATTTATGTTATGACTATTATACCCCGTGAGATAAATGATGATTATACCCCTATATGTTATATGACTGTTGTGCATGCCATCCTTATTGTATGAACATTTATATTATGTTGCATTGCATGGGGTGAGATATATGTTATTGGAGGAAGTGTAATGAAAGGCTATAAGCCTATTATTGCCAGCTCTGCTGCAAATACTGCTAGTGCCGATACCAGTACTATATTTTAGAGTGTAGGGATAGGTGGGTCGATTTTATCCCCACATGTAGTGTAGGGTTGGACGGAGTAGAGTGTAGAGGATGGATGGGTTGGATCTTTGTATGCATTTCTGATACTGTATTGAATTGGGATAAGGCCATACTGATACTGCTATTTTAATGGGATAAGGCCCTCACTGATATTGCTACCGATATGGGCTTAGGCCTAGACTGTTCGACACTGTATGTATGACTGTTAAATAATTAGGGATTACGCACTGAGTTTCATAACTCACATTGTCTGCTTTAATGTGCAGGTAACCCCTAGACGGGTCGGTGCTACGAAGGACTCAGAGACGGCCACACTGCTGTTTATAATTTTGTTTTGATTTTATTAATAGTAGCTTTATTTGGGGTATTTTATGTAATAAAGTCGTTTTAAGTTTTAATTTTTATTTGGGGATTTTATTAAACTGACTTATATCTGTTAGCCATAGGATTGGGGTTTCAAAAGGCAAATGATTTTCAACTATCATACTACGTAACTTGATTTAAAAGCTTCCGCAATGATAAGTGTTTTAAAGCGTAATAACAACCTAGTATGAGGCATGTTTTATTAAACAAACCTGAAATTTGGAAAATGGATTAAATAAATCAGCTTTTCAAAGGATCCCAAACAAGGTTTTAAACAAATAAACTTTTCTATTTAATCTGTAATTTTTAAAACCCACTCTAATGTGACATCACGGATTCAACCATAACGTTTAGGCCGGGTTTGGGGTATTACAGTTAGTAGTATCAGAGCCAAGTTGCAAAACTCAACTGTAGATTTGTGTTTCTCCTAAAAACGTAAATTTCAAAAAGAATTGTTTTAAATGGGGAAAATATTTTGAGGTGATTATTTCCAAATGTGTGGTCTACCGAGTCTGCGGCACCGATCTTGTAAGTTCTCCAAAACTACTGATTGTTGTAATTGAAATATTGAGATTATCATAGATAATAAACTGTACTGAAACCATCATTAGGGTAACCTAAAACTGTAGTAATTCTACAATCTGCGAAAACAAACAACTCTGAATTATTGATGCTATTTTTCGTAAAACATCCATGAATAAACACTGGAACTATAAAATTGATGCATAAAACTGTTAATACAAATAATACACAAATCGATAATGAGAACTAGAGGTACTCGTAGAAGGGGTACAAGAGGTCGCAGTAGAGGCCGTGGAGGTGCTCGGGCTGGGTCTTCGGCATTGGGCCAAATGCCTGACGTTGAGGCAAGAGAGGCACCAGCTTCACCTATGACTGAGACTGGGTCGCATGATCGGGTAGCTGGGGATGACGCACTGTCCAAAGCTATGCTACAAATTCTGGAAAGGGTCGCTGGGCCCAATACTGATACTGTGGGTCGTGGGTCAGTGATGGAACGACTTAGATCTAATGGGGCTTAGATCTTTAGGGGTATCGTTGGAGTTGCCCCTAATGTGGCTGAATATTGGATAGAGGCCACAGAAAGGATCATGGATGACCTCGACTACACCCCAGAGTAGAAACTAAAAGGTGTAGTGTCGTTATTGAGAGATTAAGCCTATTAGTGGTGGTTTCCTGTGAAAGAGGGTACTCAGCCCAATTGATTAACTTGGGAGTTTTTCAAGAATGCATTTCAAGGGAAATATGTGGGCGCTACCTATGTGGATGCCCGCAGAAGGGAGTTTTTGAATCTGACCCAGGGGGATAAGGCTGTAGCTGAATATGAGGCAAAATTTTTGCAATTGAGCCGCTATGCACGAGGCGTGGAGGGCACTGAATATGAGTGCTGTGTTCATTTCGAGGACGGTATTAGAGATAATCTGTGGGTTCTCATATCTCCATAGGGGGAGCGTGATTTTGCATTGCTAGTAGAAAAGGAAAAGATCACTGAGGATGTGAAACGTGCTGAGCGTCAGAATCGTGAGAAGGATAAGGGGAGAAACAAGAGGGTTTGGGAGCCCTCAAGTTCAGCTATGAGACCTAGGAAGAAGGCTAGAGTTGATGGGCCAGTCAGAGTGGGGCCCCTTGTTGCTACTTTTGGGTCGCAGCCTTGTACTGTTTGTGGGAAACGCCATCAGGGAGAGTGCTGGGTACAGAAGGGGACATGTTTTAGGTGCAAATCTATGAAGCACAAAATCAGGGATTATCCATGGAGGCCCTATATGATGCAAGCTAATGGTAGGGGTACTGTTCAGCCACAGAGAGGTTTTTAGCAGCCACTGAGAGGTCGTGGTCAGGCTAGAGTTGGGAATGGTATGGGCCGTGGTCGTGGAGCACCGGTAAGAGGTGCTGGTCATACTGAGGCACGTCGCCGAGAGGACGGAGACGCCCTAAATGCTATTACGGATATGTTCTTTATTCATCAGGTACCTTACATTGCATTAATTGATGTTGGTTCTACGCACTCTTATATAGCATGCACTGTGTCTGAGTCATTGGGTGTGGTGTGTGAAAACATTATGTGTAACATCCTAATTTTGGGCCTAGCCAGAATAGTGGTTTTGGGACCACAAATTCGATGAGGAAAATTTAATTTTTATTATATTTTTATGGTCTACGATTTCACAGAATAAATTTTTAAAAATTTCGTTCAAAAATTTTGACGTTTGGGCACTCAATTTGGTCAAAAGGACTAAATTGTAAAAAGTGCAAAAGTTGAGTTCTACATGTTAAAAGTGCCTAATTGTTATGAGTTTTTAAATTATAGGTCCTTAAATTGTAATTAGATAATTTTGAAGTTTGTGGACAAAAATGGACATGGTATGATAGGTTTTTAAAAGTTTTTTATTGAGGGCATTTTAGTAAATTGGTAATTAAATGAATTAAAAAAAGCCAAAAAGAAGCCAAATTTGCTCATCTTCTTCCTCATGGCCGAATGTCTCAAAAAAAATTACCATGGCTAGGGTTTTCAAGCTTTCCAAGCTCATTTGTAAGTGATCCCGAACCCCGTTTTTAATGTTCTTTACATTTTTGAAGTCCTAGTAACATGATCTACTCATTTCTACCATTATAGCTAGGATTTATTTTTAAAAATTTACCCACGAGTAATATGCATGCATTTTGATGTCTAATGGTAGAAAATGAGTGTTGGGTGTTAGATAAATAACTTTTGTTAAGCAATTTTACGTGAAAACGAGTAAAACGCCATAATCGGTAAAAATACCTAATATTCATAAGTACATGTTAGAGTAAGAATTTGATGTTGCCATAGAAGGGAAAAATTATCAGGATGTCATAAAACAAAAGAAAATAGGATGAAGTTTAATTTCTGAACCTTGGGGCAAAAGTGCAAATATGTAAAAATTTAAGGGTCAAAATGCAAATTTGTAAAAATATGATTTTTAGACCCATATGAATAGTGTGACTAATTAGTAGGCTAAATATGATATTATAGATCAAGGAAATCAAGATTCGAGATTAAATCGAGAAAGTACAAGGTTATGGACTAAAATGGTAAATTGTCGTTCTGGATCTGAGGTAAGTTCGTGTGTTAATAATAATGCAATATCATGCATGAATTGTAATTCTCTATTGATATGACATAAATTTTATGATTTAATATGTTACAGAGAAGTTGATGGATGGTGTGTATGATATGGAAAAATGTAATGCTTGCTGTGTCATGTGAAATTGAATGGCAAATTATTGTTACATGAATTTGGTGTTAAATTACTATTACATGGGTTGTATGAATTGTTACACGGTTATCCTTGACGAGATTTTGGCAAGTAAGTTCAGATAGCTTAAAGTAAATTTATAATATGCCAAATTGTGTGATTTATGAATGTATGATAATTGCATTTGACGATGGCATAAAATTACATGAAATGCATTCTTAACAATGATATGTTGAAAAATGTCCCGGTTGGGGTTGGAAAGGAAGTTCAATGGATGAACCATGTTGCATGTGATATTAAGATCCTGCATGTGTTGTAGAAAGGATTTATCATTGACGGGTAATCCGTTGATCTCAAATATAGAAAGGATCTAGCCTGGACCGGTGTTCTTGAATGATCGAGACTCCAGAAGAATATATGTGCATTGAGGATTTAGCCTAGACGGGTAATCGAATTAGGGTCTGAATTTAGCTTGGACTGGCAATTTAGATCCAAACTCAGTAAGGGTGTTTGTCGCAATAAGAGATTTAGCCTGGACTGGTAATCCTGACATCACCTTAAGAGTTTATATTAGGGGAGATTTAGACTGGACTGGTAATCCCACTGTAAGATGTGAGGTTCGCGGGAGTGTATACCTAAAATGATCATTCTTATGAATTGACGGTAAATGGATAATCCATCGAGATTCCCTAGAAACTCAACGGGATTAACATGAGATATATGTACAAGAGAAAGGATGTATGATGAGCTCTTCTAAGACAAATTTACATGGTGCATTGTCATGAGACTAATTTGACGATTGAGTGCATGTGATAGGGAATTATCCTATACTTGGAATGTATGACTAAGTGTGCCCATAAGAAATAATAACTTTTATATTGAGCTCCATTGTGAAAAATGAGTAAGGGATCCATGAAATGGTAAGTTCATGATAGTTGGAAATGATCTTATGATAGTGATCATTATATTGTACCAAACCAGATTTGGACAGCAACATTGGTCTGAATTTGAATATCCATTAAATATAGTGGAAATTGAGTTAGAAGCTTAATAAAATATGAAATTCAAACCTAATGAGTCTAGTTTCACATAAAGGAAACGGTGAAAGCAAAATAATTTTGTATCATGAAATATTTGAATTCTTGTGAGACAGAGTCGAAGTGATTCCAGACTCTCCTATCTCAAATTTAGAAAATCACTAAAAATTGTAAAAAAATAATTATGAGTTAAAATTAATATGAATGAAATCCTTAATGAGTCTATTTTTAGGAAAAAGAGACATGAACATTATTCAAGTCTCGTACTAGGAGATAAATAAATTTTAGTAATGAAAGGTCGAAGCTGTCAAATAGTGAAATAGGGGAGACTTTGAATAATAAACTGTACTTATTGGCTGGACCAAAAATTTTGAAAATTCTATGATAAGAAAAGATATGAGTCTAGTTTTTATGAAAATTAACATATCTTAATTTGGAGTTCTGTATCTTCAGATATAAATAATTTAATTACTGTGACTCAAGAAAATAGCTTAACTGGAATTTGAATAAATAGAAAGAATATGAAAATAGCATGATACCGCATTGCTTATTATTTTCATGCGAGCTTACTAAGCGTAAAGCTTACTCCCTCCTTTCCAATTATTTTAGTTTTGTAAGGTCAGCTCGGGGTTGGAGATCGTCGGAGGCAGAATCACACTATCGAGCCATTATCCTTGGAGTATTGGCATGTGTACGTGAAATGTTTTCATGTGAGTGGCATGTATAGGGACTTGGTTTTTTTATGATGACTATTGTTGTGATTAGCCAAAGGTATTAGCTTATATTAATTTTTGATTATAGCCATGAGATGTGGCTTATAATGATTTTGGCTTGTAAGCCTATTTTTTCATGATATGTGTTAATGTCTTGCGATGTAGCTAGACTATTTTATCATGAGTAGGTGGAACTAATGCATAATAATGAGCTAATGATGAATGCCATTGAAATTGCGTATGTGTGTGCATATAAAGATGACAAAAAGACTTGGAAATTAGCCTAAGTCTTGACCACCGGGTAGAGATACGGCCGTGTGTCTCAGTCGTGTGGAGGACACGGCCTCTGGCCACGGGCGTGTGCCTTGGCCGTGTGCTCTTAAACGGTTGCTGACGTCTTAAACAGAGAGTTACACGGGATGAGGACACGAGCGTGTCCTAAGCCACACGGGCGTGTTACTCTCTAAAGCTAGAAAATTTTTAAGTTGCCCAAAGATTATCGAAAGTTTTTGGTTTTGTCCCGAACTGCCCTAATGTATGTTTTAGGCTTCAAAGGCCTGTATAAGGGACGATATGCATGTGATTGAAAAGTTTTAATTTTGGGTTAAATTTGGTGTCTCGGTTGTGTATGTTTGTGAATGTTTAAGTCCTGTAACGCCTCGAACCCTGTCCTAACGTTGGATACGGGTGAGGGGTGTTACATTTAATGGTATCAGAGCTATAGTTTAGTCGGTTCTCGGACTAACCTAGCATATGTATGAGAGTTTAGTGACCGTGTTATTTTGTGATAAGTTTTAAATATTTATAATTAATCATTCTTGAAACTAACTATTATCACAAAGTAGGCAAGTGTACCTATCGAACAGTAGTATAGTTTTAGCAAGACCGGATTGTCAAACCCAAAGGAACTAAAAGTACTAGTAATGACTGTCTTTTTATTATCTAGCCTAAGATTAAGGGGGTTTGTTTTAACTAACTAATTAACTAAACTAATAATTCACAGAAAATAGAATTGGGGGATTACTTTTGGAAAATGATTGAATTAAGACAATACCTAAGGAAAAATCCACCTAGACTTCACTTGTTATTTGACTCTGAATCAGACGATTTATTCATTTGACTTGATCCGTAGAAATCCCTAAGTTATATTATTATCTCTCTCGAGACTAACAATGTCTAACCCTAGGTTGAATAATTTAAATCTCTTTCTAATTAACTTCCTAGGGTTACATTAACTCGATCTATGGATCCCCTTATTAGGTTTCACCCTAATCCCGTAAAATCTTGTCACCCTATCTCTAGGCGCGCAATCAACTCTGCTTAATTATGACAAATGTACTCTTAGACAAGGCCTATTCCTCCTCTGAATAAGAGCGTAACTTGAATCAATATCCTGGAATATCAAAATAAGAATTTAGAACACATAATTAAGAACAAGTAAAATATTTATCAAACAACTCAGAAAATAATAACAACAAGATCTGTCTTAGGTTTCATCCCCCTTAGGTATTTAGGAGATTTAGTTCATAACTAAAAAGTAAAACATCTCAGAAGAATAGTGAATATAAAACATAAAGAAAAACCTAAAACTCCTGAAGGGGAATTGAAGGGAGATCTTCAGTCTTGACGGTGAATTCGGCTTCTGAGATGAATCAATCAGCTTTCCTAAAGCAATTCCTTGCTCCCTCTTGTGTGTCTCCCTTTTCGCCTCCTTTAAGGTGTATTTATAGGCTTTAGAATGCCTAAAAGCCCTTAAAATTAACCTTTTTTTCTGAATTGGACTCAACTTGGGCTCGGCAGGGACACGCCTGTGTGACACGCTCGTGTACGATTACTTCAGGCCGTGGTCAAGCCTGTTAAAATAGCACAGGCGTGTGGTCTACTCGTGTGAGGAAGTCTAGGCCGTGTTAATTTCGTACGTTGGCCCATTTTCTCCGTTTTTGGTCCGTTTCTCGTTCCTTTTACTCTACTAATCTCACCTCAGTATAAAACATAAAATTAAGGTATTAGAAGCATCGAATTCACTAATTCTAAGGAAAAATCATCCATAAAATGAGCTAAGCATGGGGTAAAAATATGTATAAATGACGGTTTATCAAATACCCCCACACTTAAGCATTTGCTTGTCCTCAAGCAAAATTCTCATCTCATAATCAAAACAAATTCTTCTCAACTTATAATTTCTATTGATAATACCTCAAAATAATCCATAGGTAATCAAACATTGAAAATTTGACTAAAAGAACATCAAAGTTTCAAACATTCCAAGTTGAGCATTTTATCATGAAAACATAGGTGTCTCCCCTCATCTAAGTAATTACCTTTGATTCAAAATATCATAGAGTTTCACATCCTCACTAAAAATTCACTCAAATCACTCGAGGTGTTTAATGACAATAAATGAAGCACTCAATAGTCAATAATGAAAAGTCATTAGCATAGGCTTGCATGAAAATCAAATCTCCACCACTATAAGTTGAGATGAAACATCAATCAAAAGGTCTTTAGAGGGTTGTAACGTGGCTTTGGTTAAAAGGTGTGGTCACAAGCTAGAAGAAAGGGTTAGAATCGAGATTGAATTGAAAAATTGCATAACTAGAAAAATGACTAGTCATTAGTTGCATACAATAGAGCTTTTTTCTCGGAATATAGAATTTAACTACTTTAGCTCAAAAGATCACTACTACCTATATATATACATGTTTTTTTTAAAGAACAAGTCAAATACAAAATAAAATAAAACATAGCTAAACAACTATTCCAACTCAAATCTCGACGAAAATAGGGATCAAATTAATTTAGGGGATTTCAACAATAATGAGTTATGGATTAATATTGAGGGTAAATTAATGAATGGGTTGTTAGGCTCAAGGGGGTTCACTAAGGGTTAACTGTGAAGGTAAGCTTTTATGGAGTGAGTGGGTTAAACCTAAGTGCCTTTATCATTTTGACATATCAAATCAAATGGTGTGGTCTTGACATGCATAATCAAGCAAGTTCTAGAATAACAGTTCAATATTGGCGCACTCTTAATGAAAGTGAGCGTGGAAGAAATAATAGATGCTCTTGAAGGCTCAAAATCTCACAAAAATTATGGCTTTTTGATGTTTAAACTTGTGAATTCCAATTCGAGATAATACCTAGACTTAGAGAAACAACCTAGAAGTTTTTAATTCTTCAAAAATCAACTTATCATGCTTGATTCCCTAATGTCTTAAAGTTTAAACAATCAATGCATAAATGCCTATGTTTTAATTCAAGACATATCAATAAAAATCATGAGTTAATTAAAATTCATTCTAATAGTGATATGAGTAATTCACGTGAGAATAAGACATATTCTAATGGTGATATACCCCCACACTTAAGATTTACATTGTCCTTAATGTACAAAGATAGATATATTGAAAAAGATAAATTTATGATCATAAGATAAGGAAAGAAGTGAAACTTCCTGAATGATGAATGAATTCCTTGAATTGGAGTTTTTGGAGAATAAATGGCGTGAGATTGGAGGAGGATACTCTGGTGGTGGTAGAGGTTCATTAGTCCATAAGTCCTGCGACAAAAGAATATTATATCTGTTGGTAGCTATAGTCGTGGTCGAGCAGGACATGGCAGTTGTGGAGAACCTTTCCCAGTGGATTTTTTAGTTCCTATGTGAAGATGAGCTTAGGAGATCTTTTATAGCTGTGACAAAATTAGGAACTTCTTTTAAGAAATGTAAGGAAACAGAATTACTCGTAATGGAATAGCTGAAGTTGATCATTGTAAAATAAAAATTATAAAATCTAATAAAGATAAGCGTAAGGAAAAATAAAATAGAGTTTAAAGATAAAATAAAAGTAAAAACATAAAATAAAATAATTAATGAAAGTTTTTAAACATCTTTATCGCTAGATGGTTCGTGAGGTGGGGGTGGTGATGAGATGTGAAAATGCTGACAAATCTGATGTAGAGTCACATCAATGTGATCAAATCGTTGAAAACATTACTGCTCAAATCCTGTAAGGCGCTCAGAGATGTCAGTGTATGAAGCCAATGCATGAACTGGACGAGAGGGGCGTGGTGGCTGAGACGGTGGGTCCTCGTGCTATGGAGGGACATCATCAGTAATGTCCTCGGGGGACTCCTCCTCGGTAGATTTGGCTAGACGATATTGAGGAGGGTAAGTTCCTTAGCACTTTTCGATCATCCTCATGCTTAGCATCTCGAGATGCCTTGTGGAGACGTCTGGCCAATGAGGGTCAAGGATGATTCTTGGGCTGCGGTGTTAAGGAGTCCGAAGTGTCACGCCAGTCGCGTCACATAGGGCCCAATGGAGATGACACCTTTCCGATGTCACTCTGTCTAGTGGCGAATGGCAAGGGTGATAAAGTAGGCGAGGTCGAAGACGTGCCCATGCGACATACACCACAAGTAGTAGACGTCGTTGGTGGTGACGACGCCGGTGCTCTCTCTCCGCCCTCTCAAGGTGTGAGATAGAATCAATGTAAATACTTCAAGGATGGAGGGAGAGCTAATGCCTTGGAGCGACTGGGTTCGTAGGTGGCCAAATGTGGTACGAGTGTACCCCGGCACCGTGAGGGAGAACGGTGGATGTGACGGTTGAGAGAATCTAAGTCACTTTTCTCCTTGAACTCCTCTGTATATAAGCCCAATGCAATACCAAATTCTAGGATGCTTAGCTGGCGGACTAATCTGCCTAGGAAAAATTGGACCGTTCCGTGATTATCGTAATTTTTCATTACAGTCTGAAGATGAAACGTTGAGCATAGTTCCATAGTAAGCTCGAGATACATCGACTCGATGATCCAAAAGAAAAGCTCCCAAAGGTCAGTGGTTAGGAGGGCCCGAATCGCATTAGCCAACTGAACTTGTTCTACTATAGCCCAGTCGATGTAGTGGCCCGCAGTTAAAGGTCGGGCACGGAGTATTTGGTAAAATTCTTCTTGGGGCCCAATGGGGAACTGCAGAAAAGGGTGGCAAATTTTCGCGGTAGGACCCGAAGAAGATGACGCCGCCTTCCTTCTCTTCGAAGCGAGGATGGCGGTTTTCTTTCCTTATGAAGACGACATTGTACCTGCAATCAAAACCATTAATTCATCTTGAGGAATGGTCAAAGTAAAATGAAGACAAAAATTAAAATAAAATAAAATAAAAATCATAATTTCAGCCACAACTACTAAGACTAACAACTTAACCAAAGCAATCAAGTTTATGATATAAGAATGGCAGAGAATTTCATGCAATGTAATCATACTTGACGGATGAAACATGTCAACACAAAATGCATGAGTATGTCTGTTATTCTAACCATGAATAATTACTCTAAACTAGTCAAATAGGGTAGGGAAATCATGTAATGGGTAAGAATTTCACATGAAAAAGATGATAACTATTCTAGATAATGAATTTTGAGTGATAGAAAGATAAAAATAAAATGTAAAATGCAGATTGCTATGATAACTAGCATGAAAAATGAGTGCAATTAAAGGGAAAAGAGTAAACAAACGCTAGAAAGGGGAAAATGAGCATAAAAATGGGGTTGGAAGAGGCGCACGGGCATGGCGGGGCGGGCGTGTAGACTTGCAGCGGCTAGGGTTAGAGATTTTGGGTGAAGAAGACAATGAATAGTGCAGCCTATTTATAGATTTTGGGGCACACGGCCATGGAACACGCCCGTGTTCCCCAATTTCAGCCCGTGTGTTTCGCATTTTTTGAATTTGGGTGCGTCTGGCATTTATTCCACACCCGTGTTCCTTGTGCTTATGGGTGCACACGGCTGTGTTGTACGACTGTGTCTGGCTTCGTTTGCTTCTCCCACGCCCGTGTATGTAGGCCCACGCCTGTGTTAATTTAACAGGTTTGACCACGGGTGCTAGACAGGGGCGTGTCGCACGTCTGTGCTATTTTATCAGGTTCAACCACGGTTCTGCAACACGGGCATGGCGAACGCTCGTGTTATTTTGGCAGGTTCACCCACGGCAATGTCGTATGACCGTGGCATTTTATCGTAGCCCGTGTTTGGGAAAAATCTATGCCTTATTTTCACACGGTCCTCAGCACGCCCGTGTGCCTAGCCGTGTCTGTGTGGAAAACCTGTATTCAAGATCTCCGTTAATAGGTTAGGTGTTAAATACTAAAATTTAAAGAAATTAATATTGTTAGTGCTCGGGTTGCCTCCCGAGAAGTGCTTATTTATAGTCTAAGCTCGACTTACCTCTCCATTGAATGGTCATGGTGGTTTGAGGAGTTTATACTCCTCATTCCTACTACCCATCTTGTCAAAATAAGGTTTTAGACGAGTGTTGTTTACCTTAAAAGTGCCGTGTGATGGATGACTTACCTCGATTGTACCGAATGCGAAAATCGTAAGAGGGACTTCTTCATTCGGTTTGGTAGTGACAATGTGAGGATTTGTGGCTTCTAATAAAACTTTATCTCTAACCTTAAGTTGATTTGGAAAGGTATTGAGCTTGTTCTGGCATAGTTTTGGTTTATCAAGTGTTCTTGGTTTTTGTGTCTACCATTCATCTAGCTCTCGATTTGTAGCCTTCGATCTTCATGAATAGGTTCTCTACTATTGCTTGAGAATGGCTCATTTACATCCTTCAGACTCATTTCCTGCAAAGTAGGTTGCACCATATTGTCAGTTTTAGTAGAATGGTTTAGATGATCACCTTCAATTTCCAATGTGTTGCCAGAAGCGAGCTTGAAGGGTGATTGTTTCGTTTCCCACACGAAGTGTGAGCTCACCTGTGCCAACATCAATAATCATTTTAGCAGTTGCTAAAAAAAAACTTCCTAAAATTGAAGGAGTGTTGCTATCCTCCTCTATGTCTAGAATAATGAAGTCAACGGGAAATATAAATTTATCGATTTTAACTAGCACATCTTCAATAATACCCCTAGGAAATCTTATAGTTTTATCTGCTAATTGTATGCTCATCCTAGTCTGTTTGGGTTTCCCAAGACCTAATTGTTTGAACATTTTGTAGGGTATGACGTTAATATTAGCCCCTAAATCAGCTAATACATTATTAACATCTAAACTACCAAGCAAGGAATCGTAAAACTCCCTAGATCATTTAATTTGTTGGGTAGCTTATTCTGTAGAATAGCTAGCAAACTACGTTTAGCTCCACATGTGACGCCTCGTCCAACTTTCGCTTATTTGCTAAAAGCTCCTTTAAAAATTTCATTGCGTTTGGTATCTATGATAGAGCTTCAATAAACGGTAAGTTAATGTGTAATTTTTTTAAGAGTTTAAGGAATTTACCAAATTATTCATCTGAGCGGTCTTTCCTTGTCGCGTTAGGGTATGGCACACGAGGTTTGTATTATGTAGTTACTAGTTCCTGTTTTTTGTGGTATACCTCACCTTTACCTTTGCTTACCTCAGTATCTTGCCTTGGTTCTGGTTCAAGTGTGACTAACATTTCCTTATCTTGACTAGTAATCGCGTTGAATTGCTCCCTTGGATTCGAATCTGTGTTGCTTGGCAAGCTACCTTGTGGTCGTTCAGAAATCAACTTGGCAAGCTGTCCAATCTGAGTTTCGAGCCCTTGGATCGATGCTTGTTGATTCTTGAGTGCTATCTCGGTATTCTAAAAATGAGTTTCTGACACCGATATAAACTTTGTGAGCATCTCTTCAAGGTTCGGCTTCTTCTCTTGTTGGTAGGGTGGTTGTTGGAAGCCTGGAGAGGGTCTCTGATTGCCTTGGCCTCCCCATGAGAAATTTGGGTTGTTCCTCCAACTTGCATTGTAAGTGTTACTATAAGGATTGTTTTGAGATCGAGGATTGTTACCTATGTAATTTGACGGGTATTCTGAACTGCTTGATCCACCTCCATTTGCTTCGAACTGCATTACTGGGTAAACCTGTGAAGAACTAAGAAAACCATCAATTTTCTTATTCAAGAGTTCTACCTGATTAGAGAGCATAGTGACCGAGTCAACGTTATAAACACAGGCTGTTTTTGTTGATTTTGTCCTCATGACTTGCCACTGATAGTTATTCAGTGACATCTCCTCTATAAATTCATAGGCAGCTTTAGGTGTTTTATTGTTGATGGTTTCGCCAGCAGCTGCGTCAACCATTTGTCGAGTCAAAGGATTCAGGCCATTATGAAAGGTTTGAACTTGTAGCCAGAGTGGTAACCCATGGTGAGAGCATCTTCGCAAAAGATCCTTGTAACTCTCCCATGCATCGTAGAGTGTCTCTAAATCCATCTGCACAAAAGAAGAGATATCATTACGTAATTTAGCCGTTTTAGCCGGCAGAAAATATTTTAATAAGAACTTTTCGGTTATTTGTTCCCAAGTAGTAATTGAACCTCGTGGTAACGAGCTCAACCACTGTTTAGCTTTGTTCCTCAATGAAAAGGGAAACAACCGAAGATGTATGGCATCATCAGAAACGCCATTGATTTTAAATGTATCACATAGTTCTAAAAAGTTTGCCAAATGAGCATTGGGATCCTCGTCCCGCAAACCATCGAACTGAACAAGTTGCTGTATCATTTGAATTGTGTCAAGTATTAGTTCAAAAGTATTTGCAGCTACAACAGGTCTAATTATACCGATTCAGTTCCTGTTAAAGAAGGTTTAGCATAATCATACATTGTGCGTGGAGCGGGATTTTGATTTACGGGATTAACAACAATCGCAGGAGGTATCAAGTTTTCCTGATTTTCAGCCATCTCCTCGGTTGGCTTGTATATCATCCTCTTGCTCTTCCTCTATGTATCTTAGGCTTCGCCTTATTTCTCTTCGATTTTTGTGAACTGTGCGATCGATTTCTTCGTCAAAAAGTAGTGGTCCTGGCGGGTTTCTTCTAGTCATAAATTATAAAAACCTGCCAAGAGAAAGAAAAAGTAAATTAATAAATAATAAAAATAAAATTAACTTGCAAGGAAAATAAATGGCTAAAGTAATAAAAATTGAGTGTTCCTAATATCTTAGTTCCCCGGCAACGGCGCCAAAAACTTGATCGTGTTATTTTGTGACAGGTTTTGAATATTTATAATTAATCGTTCTTGAAACTAACTATTATCATGATATAGGCAATTGTACCTATCGAACAGTAGTATAGTTTTAGCAAGACCGGATTGTCGAACCCAAAGGAACTAAAAGTACTAGTAATGACTGTCTTTTTATTATCTAGCCTAAGAATAAGGGGGTTTGTTTTAACTAACTAATTAACTAAACTAAGACTTCACAAAAAATAGAATTGGGGGATTACTTTAGGAAAACGATTGAATTAAGACAATACCTAAGGAAAAATCCACCTAGACTTCACTTGATAGTTGACTCCGAATCGGACGATTTATTCATTTGACTTGATCCGTAGAAATCCATAAGTTATATTATTATCTCTCTCGGGACTAACAATGTCTAACCCTAGGTTGAATAATTGAAATCTCTTTCTAATTAACTTCCTAGAGTTGCATTAACTCGATCTATGGATCCCCTTATTAGGTTTCACCCTAATCCGACAAAATCTTGTCAACCTATCTCTAGGCGCATAATCAAATCCGCTTAATTATGACAAATGTACTCTTAGATAGGGTCTATTCCTCCTCTGAATAAGAGCGTAACTTGAATCCATATCCTGGAATATCAAAACAAGAATTAAGAACACATAATTAAGAACAAGTCAAATATTTATCATACAATTCAGAAAATAATAACAACAAGATCTGTCTTAGGTTTCATCCCCCTTAGGCATTTATGGGATTTAGTTCATAACTAAAAAGGAAAACATCTCAGAAGAATAGTAAATATAAAACATAAAGAAAAACCCAAAACTCCTGAAGGGTAATTGAAGGGAGATATTCAGTCTTGACGGTGAATTCGGCTTCTGAGATGGATCAATCAGCTTTCCTAGAGCAATTCCTTGCTCCCTCTTTTGTGTCTCCCTTTTCTCCTCCTTTAAGGTGTATTTATAGGCTTTACAACGCCTAAAAGCCCTCAAAATTTTCCTTTTTTAGAATTGGACGCAACTTGGGCTCAGCAGGGACACGCCCGTGTGGCACGCCCGTGTACGATGACTTTAGGCTGTGGTCAAGCCTGTTAAAATAGCACGAGCGTGTGGTCTACCAGTGTGAGGAAGTCCAAGCCATGTTGATTTCATACGTTGGCCCATTTTCTCCTTTTTTGGTCCGTTTCTCATTCCTCTTACTCTCCTAAGCTCACCTTAGTATAAAACATGAAATTAAGGCATTAGGAGCATTGAAATCACCAATCCTAAGGAAAAATTATCCATAAAATGCTCTAAGCATGGCGTAAAAATATGTATAAATGACGGTTTATCATTTAGCTATACATGCCACCGATCCATGATAGTGTGATGTCTCCTAACGTGTATGAGAGCCATTTTGTTTACACAAAGGTACTCTCCAATCGAGCTACACTGACCATGTTGAATGTGATGCTAAAATATTCGAGTAAAGTATAGTCATGACGAACTGAAACTTGGAAAGGTACGAATGAGGATTCATGAAATGTGTACATGGTGAAATGAGCTTATCTATGATTAATAGATAATTCTATGCTGTAAATGGTCGATTTACTTGAGTGAATGCATGTGTTTAGATAACTTACCAAAGATATAGATGAAATGAATATTCACGTACGCTTATATGAAAAATCATGGTTGATAAGGTCGTATGGCTTAAGTAAATGTGTTAAATTTACTTGGACTAATTTATATGATTGTAACGATATGTCTAAATGATAGTGTACGAGGTAAAAGTATAGATTGTGATAAGCTTATCTATGTTTGTTGGCTCATGTATGATATCATGTGCATGACTTATACAATTAAATGAATAGATAGTTAAAGTTATCCAGAAAACATGAAATGCATGCATAATTATACTTGACTAAATAAGATAACTGGAAAGTGGGCGTTAAATCAATATGAATGTTAGTTACTCGAAATGAATGACATGATTGAGATATAATTGCTATGATGAAAATTGTGTTACATGTATATGTATATGAGAGTTGAGTTAGATGCCCTACGACCCCTCCCCCTTACCAAAGTGGTGTTTTATAATGGAAATTCCTGAGATTTATGTTGAATGAGTTTCCAGGTGAGAAACCAAAGATTTCAATGATAGAATGTTTATAAGCATGATTAGAGATTGAGAATGGGTTGATAAGTACAGACATGAGTTAGAAAGATATCAGATTGACCGAAAGATTATTTAATTTTTGCAACATCGCAGTTAGTGAAAAAGGTTAATTTTGTTAAAACGATCTATCTTGGTATGATGTCGAGAAATGTATTGATTGAAATTTCCTCATGAACTAGTTTTCTTAGTAAATGGAATATTATGGAATTTGGGACGGCAGAAATAGTTAAAGGAATAATGTTCGAAATATGAAATGTCCAAGCATGGTAATTACAGTGAACAGTTTGTGATTGTCTCTATTGAGATATGGTATGAGATTATCTGACACCGAAAATATTATTGGGGCTATCTAATCCCTGATGAATTTTTTATATTATGAAAATGTTCCCTAATATTAACGTTAGATGAATGTGTTGTCAGTCTGATTGGATTATAATCTGCATGGTTCTGTTTTTCTCTGGTATTTTGTTGTATCTCGCCTGTTGGGAATCAATGAGATATTGTGTATGGTGCCATGATTCTATTTCTACTGATAATTGCTCTGATTGATTTTATATATATATTAGAAGCATATAGTTCTGGCCGTATTTGTTGTCAGTGGTTTGGAATGAAGTTATTCTAGATTTGTTTTCTTTGAAAAACTATTGGGGTCTTTCATATTTTTATGAGTCTGGTTCTCGGTCTTCTGATGCAGTTCTATAAATTGGATTTCTTTATCATGGATTTCTTTATCTTAGATTTCCTTATTCTGGGCTTCTCCGTTTCAAATTTCTCTATCTTGGGTTTTCTGGATATTTTATCTTATAACTTGTTGATCATTGCTTGCATTTAGAGCATGACCTCCAGCTTGTGATTGATGTATATAAAGAACAAGTATGACTATACCTCTGAATTGATCCTGATAATGTGGTGAAATTTCAAGTCTCAATGTGTATGGTGGATTTCCTTTCTCAAGTAAGTTAATCAGAGTTAATGTATTTAGTTGAGATATTAGTATTACTTATGCTAATGCATTTTTATGGTCTTAGAATGGCATGATGAGTGAGTTTGGAATGATGCATGTTGAATCGTTCTGTTGACTAGAAGAGAGAATTTCTTGAAATATCAATTATGGATGAATAAGGTCGACTTGATTGTTCAATCTGTATGGAATATATGTTTAGAATTTAATGAGATGTTCATGCTTGAGAATAAGATTTTATTTCTTCACGGGTAAAAAGACGAATAGTCTAATTAAGAAGTGTATGTTTCCTAGAAGAATCGAATGCGATAAGAAGATCTAATATTTATAATGTGAAGATAATCTGGGTATTTCAAAAAATGCTGAAACGATCATTATTTATCTTTGAGTACAAATTCTTGAAATGTTGAAAGTTTAAAGATGTATAGCAAGAATCATCAAAATTATTTTTGCCGTTTGGAAATTAGAATAGAAATAGAAAAGTTTAATATGGATTTTCTTGTTTGGATCGTTCCTGTCCTTGAAAGAGAAAAGTAATATGTAGTGTTGTTAAACGTTATGAGATGTGCAAATTATGCTGGTATACCCAAATGTCTACTCACTAGATTCATAGGATTTCGTGTCTTTATGACTGTTGGATATCATGGAATTTTAATATATACTAGTCGGATTGAGATCCGGGATTCATAGCATGATTTCTTGGGAAAGCCAGAGGAGGCTTTGAAATGAAAGGTAACTAAGGGTTGAATTGGACTGTGTGGAATTATAAAGAGTATAAGGCCGAGATGAACTAACTAGTTTAACTATTTGAATCCAAAAAGATTCGGGTGCGAATGTATATGTAACATGATGGTATGGATCAGACTTTTGAGTACATGAGCTTTCTGGTACAGATTAAGTTTCGGTGAAAGTATTGTAAAGTGAATACCACTTATGATTTTTGTATGTGCAATTTAAAGAGATAGGTAGTAAAAGCTCAGCTTGAGTGAAAGTTCTTTGACATCGACTATAGAATTTAGGAATCCAAGTGAAAATCCAAAACCACTTTCCTGGTAAGATTTTCGGGGAAGA
This sequence comes from Gossypium longicalyx, assembly GCA_025698465.1. Classification (NCBI taxonomy): domain Eukaryota; kingdom Viridiplantae; phylum Streptophyta; class Magnoliopsida; order Malvales; family Malvaceae; genus Gossypium; species Gossypium longicalyx. The sequence goes on from CM046997.1 coordinate 83,638,018, forward strand.
AAATCCCTAAAGGGGGAGAAATGTAGCATCTTGATTTTGGGCCTAGTCAGAACAGAAGTTTCGGGACCACAAATTCGATGAGGAAAATTTCATTTTTATTATATTTTTATGGTCTACGATTTCACAGAATGATTTCGTGAAGATTTCGATCGAAAATATCATCGTTTGGGCACTCAATTTGGTCAAAAGGACTAAATTGTAAAAAGTGCAAAAGTTGAGTTCTACATGTTAGAAGTGCCTAATTGTTATGAGTTTTTAAATTGACGGTCCTTAAATGGTAATTAGACCATTTTGAAGTTTGTGAACAAAAATGGACATGGTATGATAGGTTTTTAAAATTTTTTCATTAAGGGCATTTGAGTAAATTGGTAATTAAATGAATTAAAAAAGCCAAAAATAAGCCAAATTTCCTCATCTTCTTCCTCATGGCCGAATGTCTCATGAAAAACACCATGGTTAGGGTTTTCAAGCTTTCCAAGCTCATTCGTAAGTGATCTCGAACCCCGTTATTAATTTCTTTACATTTTTGAAGTCCCGGTAACATGATCTACTCATTTCTACCATTATTTTGAGCTAGGATTTATGTTTAAAACTTTACCCATGAGTAATATACATGCATTTTGATGTCTAATGGTAGAAAATGAGTGTTGGGTGTTAGATAAACCACTTTTGTTAAGTGATTTTACGTGAAAATGAGTAAAACGTCATAATCGGTAAAAATACCTACTATTCATAAGTACATGTTAGAGTGAGAATTTGATGTTTCCATAGAAGGGGAAAATGACCAACATGTCATAGAACATAAGAAAATAGGATGAAGTTTAATTTCTAAGCCTTGGAGCAAAAGTACAAATATGCAAAAGTTTAGGGGTCAAAATGCAAATTTGTAAAAATATGATTTTTAGACCCATATGAATAGTGTGACTAATTAGTAGGCTAAATGTGATATTATAGATCAAGGAAATCGAGATTCGGTCTTAAATCGGGAAAATACAAGGTTATGGACTAAAATGGTAAATTGTCGTTTCTGGATCCGAGGTAAGTTCCTGTGTTAATAATAATGCAATACCATGCATGAATTGTAATTCTCTATTGATATGACATAAATTGTATGATTTAATATGTTTAAGAGAAGTTGATGGATGGTGTGTATGATATGGAAAAATGTAATGCTTGCTGTGTCATGTGAAATTGAATGGCAAATTATTGTTACATAAATTGGGTGTTAAATTACTATTACATCGATTGTATGAATTGCTACACGGTTGTCCTTGATGAGATTTCGACAAGTAAGTTCAGATAGCTTAAAGTAAACTCATAATATGCCTAATTGTGTGATTTATGAATGTATGATAATTGCATTTGACGATGGCATAAAAATACATGAAATGCATTCTTAACAATGATATGTTGAAAAATGTCACGGTTAGGGTTGGAAAGGAAGTTCGATGGATGAACCATGTTGCATGTGATATTGAGATCCTGCATGTGTTGCAGAAACGATTTAGCCCGGACGGGTAATCTGTTGATCTCAAATATAGAAAGGATCTAGCCCGGATGGGTGTTCCTTGAATGATCGAGCCTCCCGAAAAATATATGTGCATTAAGGATTTAGCCCAGACGGGTAATCCAATTAGGGTCTGAATTTAGCCTAGACTAGCAATTCAGATCCGAACTCAGTAAGGGTGTTTGTCGCAATAAGGGATTTAGCCTGGACTGGTAATCCCGACATCACCTTATGAGTTTATATTATGAGGGATTTAGCCTGGACTGGTAATCCTGCCGTAAGATGTGAGGTTCGCGGGAGTGCATACCTGAAATGTTCATTCTTATGAATTGACGGTAAGTAGATAATCCATCGAGATTTCCTAGAAACTCAACGGGATTAACATGAGATATATGTACAAGTGAAAGTATGTATGATGAGCTCTTCTAAGACAAATTTACATGGTGCATTTTCATGAGACTAATTTGATGATTGAGTGCACGTGATAGAGAAATAATCCTCTACTTGGTATGTATGACTAAGTGTGCCCATGAGAAATAATAACTTTTATATTGAGCTCCATTGTGAAAAATGAGTAAGGGATCCATGAAATGGTAAGTTCATGATAGTTGGAAATGATCTTATGATAGTGATCATTATATTGTACCAAACCAGATTTGGACTGCAGCATTGGTCTGAATTTGAAAATCCACTAAAAACAGTGGAAATTAAGTTAGAAGCTTAACAAAATACGAAATTAAAGCTTAATGAGTCTAGTTTCACCATAAAGAAAACGATGAAAGCAAAGAATTCTGTATCACGAGATATTTAAATTCTTGTGAGATAGAGTTGGAGTGATTCCAAACTCCCCTGTCTCAAATTTGGAAAATCACTAGAAATTGTACAAAAATAATTATGTGTTAAAATTCATTTGACTGAAATCCTTAATGAGTTTATTTTCAGGAGAAAGAGATAGGAACATTATCCAAGTCTCGTACTAGGAGATAAATAAATTTTAGTGAAAAAAGGTCGAAGCTGTCAGACATCAAAACAGGGGAGACTTTGAATAATAAACTGTACTTATTGGCTAGACCAAAAATTCTAAAAATTTAAAGATATGAGTCTAGTTTCTGGGAAAATTAATGGATCTTAATTTGGATTCCATAGCTTCAGTTATAAATAATTTAATGACTGTGATTCGGGAAAATAGCTTAATTGGAATTTGAATAAATAGAAAAAAATATGAAAATAACATGTTATCGCATTGCTTATTATTTTCATACGAGCTTACTAAGTGTAAAGCATACTCCCTCCTTTCCATTTATTTTAGTTTTGTTAGGTCAGCTCGGGGTTAGAGATTGTCGGAGGCAGTATCACACTGTCAAGCCATTATCCTTGGAGTATTGGCATGTGTACGTGAAATGTTTTCATGCGAGTGGCTTGTATAGGGACTTAGTTTTTCGATGATGACTATTGTTGGGATTAGCCAAAGGTATTGGCTTATATTAATTGTTGATTATAGCCATGAGATGTGGCTTATAATGATTTTGGCTTGTAAGCCTATTTATTCATGATATGTGTTAATGTCTTGCGATGTAGCTAGACTAGTTTATCATAAGTAGGTGGAACTAATGCATACTAATGAGCTAATGATGAATGCCATCGAAATCATGTATGTATGTGCATATAAAGATGACAAAAAGGCTTGGAAATTAGCCTAAGTTTTGACTACACGGGTAGAGACACAGCTGTGTGTCTCAACCGTGTGGAGGACACGACCTCTTGCCACGGGCGTGTGCCTTGGCCGTGTGCCCTTAAACAGTTTCTTATGTCATAAACAGAGAGTTACATGGGCTGAGGACACAGGCGTGTTACTCTCCAATGCTAGAAAATTTTTAAGTTGCCCAAAGATTCTCGAATGTTTTTAGTTTTGTCCTGAATCGCCCTAATTTATGTTTTAGGCCTCGAAGGCCTGTATAAGGGACGATATGCATGTGACTGAAAAGTTTTAATTTTGGGAAAAATTTGGTGTCTCGATTTTGTATGTTTATGAATGTTTAAGTCTGGTAATACCTCGAACCCTGTCCCAGCGTTAGATACGGGTGAGGGGTGTTACATTATGAGTGAGGTTACAGTGTTAAGTCCATTAGGGCAGTCAGTGGGAGTAAATAAACTGTTTAAGAAGGTACCTTTGGAGGTTCAAGGAAGAATCTTTTTGGCGAATTTAATGAAACTTCCTTTTGGAGAATTCGTCTTGACACTGGGTATGGATTGGCTAGTTAAGCATCAGGTGAATTTGGATTGTGAGGTGACGAGGTAGTCGTGATTAGGGAGTGACAGAATTATCACTCAAATGTGATTTCTACACTTAGGGTTGATAAGTTGGTTCGTATGGGTTGTAAGGTTTTCTTGGCCTATGTTAGTGTTTCAGATATTGGGGACTCTTTGGTAAAGGATATCAAGACTGTTAAGGATTTTCCTAACGTCTTCCCTGAAGAGCTACCAGGGTTACCTCCAGAACGGGAAGTGGTGTTTGGGATTGAGCTCCTTCCTGGTACAGCTCCAGTGTCCATCACCCCTTATAGAATGGCACCAAAGAAGCTTGTGGAGTTTAAAGCTAAAATCCAAGAATTACTGGATCGAGGGTTTATTCGCCCTAATATGTCTCCATGGGGGGCACCGATTTTATTTGTGAAGAAGAAGGATGAAACCATGCGGATGTGCATCGACTATCGGCAACTGAACAGATTGACTATCAAGAATAAGTACCCCCTACCGAGGATTGGCGATCAATTTCGAAGAGCTTCGGTATTCTCTAATATTGATCTTCGATCGGGGTACCATCAACTAAGGGTTAAGGAGACCGATGTATATAAGACAACATTTAGGACTCACTATGTCATTACGAGTTCCTAGTGATGCCGTTTGGAGTGACGAATGTACCAGTGGATTTTATGGATTTGATAAACCGAGTGTTCCAGCCCTTTCTGGACAAGTTTGTAGTGGTGTTTATAGATGACATTCTGGTGTATTTGAGGACTGAGGAGGAACATGATGCACATCTCCGGGTTGTTCTACAGATTTATAGGGAGAAGTAGTTGTATGCTAAATTTAGCAAGTGTGAATTTTGGCTACGTGAGGTAGTTTTTCTAGGTCATGTGGTATCTGCTGAGGAGATTAGGATGGATCCTCGAAAAATTGAAGCGGTTTTGGATTGGAAGTAACCTGAGTCGGTATCTGAGATTTAAAGTTTTCTGGGATTTGCAGGGTATTATAGACGGTTTGTTAAAGGGTTTTCGTTGATTGCTGCACCTGTGACTAAGTTGTTGCGTAAAGGAGTATCGTTTAACTGGACTAATAAGTAGCAATAAAGTTTTGAGAAACTTAAGAAAGTTCTGACTGAGGCCCCTATCTTAATACAGCCAGAGTTTGGGAAGGACTTCACTGTCTATAGTGATGCATCACACGTGGGCTTGGGATGTGTGTTGATGCAAGAAGGTAAGGTAGTGGCATATGAGTCTCGTTAGCTTAAGACGGATGAAGCGAACTACCCAACGCATGACTTGGACTTGGCTGCGGTGGTATTCGCACTGAAGATTTGAAGGCATTACATGTATGGTCAGAAGTGTATCATTTACATGGATCACAAGAGCCTCAAGTATCTCCTCACTCAGAAGGAGCTGAACCTTAGGCAGCGTAGGTGGATTGAGCTGCTTAAGGATTACGATTGTTCGATTGAATACCATCCTAGAAAGGCTAATGTGGTAGCTGATGCACTGAGCCGTAGAACTATTACTAATTTGAGGGTGATGTTTGCTCGTCTCAGCTTATTTGATGATGGTAGTTTACTGGTCGAACTTCAAGTTAAACCGAGGTGGATTGAGCAAATTAGAGGTAAGCAATTGGAGGATGAGACACTGGGTTCTTATTTCTGATAGATTGAGAATGGGGAAACTTCAAAATTTGGGCGTAATAGAGAAGGGGTACTTTACTTTTGAGGAAGAGTCTGTGTTCTGAAGGATGTTGAATTGAGGCAATCTATACTACAGGAGGCGCATAGTAGTCCTTATGCTATGCATCCTAGCTGATATAAGATGTACCAAGACCTTCGGGAATTATACTAGTGGCCAGGTCTTAAGCGAGAAGTTACCGATTTTGTGAGTAAATGTCTAACTTGCCACGTGAGTTAAGCGAGAACATTAGTTGCCTTGTGGTTACTTTGACCGATTAAGATTCCATTGTGGAAGTGGAAGAGAGTGACTATGGACTTTGTTAGTGGGCTGCCCTTAATGCCTACTGAGAAGGATTCAGTATGGGTTATCGTAGATCGACTGACGAAATTTGCCCACTTCATACCTGTACGTACTAATTACTCGCTGCAGAAGCTGGCTATGTAACGCCCCGATTTTTGGGCCTGAAAGTAATGGGCCTTGAGTCCAAGTTCGGGTAGAAGACGACCCGAATAAATTGGATGTTATTATTATTATTATTTTGTATGTTTAGTGTAGTAATTAAAGTACGAAGGGGTTCTGGTAAGTTGGGCATTTAAGATTTAATGGGTAAAATAAGCCACAAGAAGGCAGGTGGCAAAGTGGCATGTGACGCCACTAGGGTGCTAAAAAGGTGGCGTGTGGATGGCTAGAGAGAGCTAAGGTTCAAGTCACAAGGTGAACAAATATTAGTATTAATTTTTATGTACAGAAAGGGGATGTGATGGAACTCAGGTGAAACTCTGTTAGGAAGAGTTTGAGCTGCTCAAGAGATCGAGTAAAGAGGGGATAAGGGAGAAGATTTAGGAGCTGATTAGGGAGTGTAGTATTGGCCGAATGGTGGACTCTTGAGGAGCAAGAGTTGGCTGGCCAAGGGTTTCTGTAGAGGGCAAAATTCGGCTAGTAGGTGGGGGGAAAATTCAGCATTTGGGTTCTGACCATTCTCTTCTCTTTTTCTTTTCTCCTCTCATCTCCTATTCTCTTTTCTTCTTCTTTGCTTCTTCTTCTATAGCCGAACCCTTCCTACCATTCTTCTCTTCCATTTCATTAGTTTCTAAGCCTTGGAAGCCGATTGCCATAAAAGCCAAAACCCCGAAAACCTGTTTCTGTTGTGCCGATTTCTCTAGCCAAACCCTCTGATTTTTTTCCATCTTTTTGGCCGATTCTCTCATCCTCTGAACCCTAAAGTCTTGTCAACAAAACCATCACAAAACCCTCATATTTCATCTTTCTCTTCACTATTTCAAAAAGCCGAAAACCCCATAGTCTTAGGGGCATAGCTGAATATTTTAAACCTTTAAAGATTTGATTTCTACTAACATTGAAGGTTTAGATCTGCATCAAAATCGTATAGGAACTAAAGTGGAATCGTTGACTAAAGGAACCGGTGGTAAGTTTTCAAATCTATTCTTTATTTCGGGTTTTAGAAATGCCGAAACCCCTAAAGGCTTAAGGAGGCTGTCGATTGGGCCCTATGGCTCTAAGGGTTGTGACAATTGTTTTATTATGATGTTAGTGTGATCTAGAGGCTGCTGATCGAAGGCTTGGACAAGTGGAACGACTGGATCTAAACCTAGTCGCTAGTTTCGAAAAAAAGTAAGAACTCTAAGGTCTGAGGCTTGGTTGGCCGAATATGGCAGGGGGATAGGTCTATAGTTTTTTTTTGATATTTAGATTGACGTGTTGGTAATCCAATTTGTAGGCAGCTCGTGTGTGGAACTCACCGTCGAACCACTACAAATCAGGTGTGTAATTGACACCCTTTCATAGACTAGATCGGCAAAAGCCGAAAAGCCGAAAAGCCAAAAAATTGGTATTTTGTGGACTTGCAAGTGTGCGAATGCTCGTGAGGTAGGTCGATTAGCGTATTTGGTAAACTACAATGTTTAGACTGCAGAGTGCATGATTTTTGTGCCTTTCAATATTTTTGGGCTTAATGGGCCAAAATTGGGATAATGGGCCAACGGGCCCAATTCAGTAAGAACACTCGGTAAGTGTTTCTGTTAGTACATAAATGGTGAAAATATGCATGAAAACCCTAAAATAGATAAATTACTAGAATACCCTTAAGTATGAAAATTACCGTTATACCCCTAGGTGTAAAATGACCATTATACCTCTAGGGTTAATTTGACTGAAAACCATGATGATCTAATTCTGTATGATGTATGCCATGATTTGTATATCTGTTGCATGGGGACATGGGTTATATTTATGGAGGAAGCGTCCTGGTGGCTATGCCACAAATATCTGTTCTGGTGGCTCTGCCACAAATATCTGCATCTGGTGACTATGTGACATTATCTGTTCTGGCAGTCATGCTGCAAATTCTGTGGCGTGTAGCGCTTGGGTGGGTCGAGTAGTCTTCCTACATGGTGTAAGGATGGTACGGGGGTGTATATGGTTAGATATGGTTGGGTTTCTGCATAAACATGTAATTTCTGTTCTGTTCTGTTATGGGCCTATGGGCTTCATTCTGAAATCTGTTCTGGGCTAAGGCCAATTTGATCTGTTTCTGTGGTTTGAACTGGTTTAGACTATGGTTGGGTTATTTTACACACTGAGTTTCCGAAACTCACCCTTTATTTTTCTCCACGTAGGTAATCCCCAACCATAGTGGGCTTGGAGCTGTGAGGGATTCAGAGTGGCCACTCGTTCCACAAATTTGGTTTTCTTCTGGTGAATTGGACATCTTTTTATTTACTTTTATGATTTGGGTTTTAAGTTGTAATAGGGCTGCTTTAATGATTTTTAATTATTTTCAATATTATTTACTAGAATAGGTATAATATTATCTTAATCACTGAAACTGATTAGTCTTAGGGCGCGTTTTCAAAAACAGTAATTGATTTTTAAAATACCACGACAACAAAGCCAAACTTCCGCAACGAAAACACTTTCCAAAGTTAATCACCTTTTCATAAACTGGACTTAAATGAACTGGTTTCCTAAGAACATACACTAAGTTAAGGTGTGGCAATGGTGGTGTGCATGTCTAGGATTGGATCCGAAGGGAGCTTGGTACTTAAGTAGTCTGATGGACTCACCTCCTCTTTTCCGGTTTCCTACCTGGTGCACAGCTTCCGTTCACTTTAACCTATAATGAAATCATCTTTTGAACACTAAGTACGATTTTCTGGACTAAGAATAGAAAAATGTTTTAACGTTCCGATCTGGAACGTCGGATCCGGTCATAACGTCTAGGCCGGGTTTGGGGTGTTATAGGCTAGGCTGTATGTGTCGAAGATAGTACGACTTCATGGGGTACTGATTTCTATAATATCTGATAGGGATCTGCGTTTCACGTCTCGATTTTGGAAAAAAGTTACATGAAGCATTGGGTACGAGGTTGGACTTCAGTACTGCGTTCCATCCTCAGACAAACAGTCAGTCGAAGAGGGTGATTCAGATACTAGAGGACATGTTAAAGAGTTGTGTAATTGACTTCCGAGGCAGTTGGGAGGATTACTTACCATTGGCAGAGTTTGCATACAATAATAGTTATCGGTCTAGCATAAGATGGCACCTTACGAGGCATTATATGGGCGTAGATGTCGTACTCCTTCGTGTTGGACCGAGGATAAGGTCAGATTGATTTGGGATCGACTAAAGGCAGTATCAGACAGACAGAAGTCATATACAGATCTAAAGTGGAAGGAGATTGAGTTTTCCATGGGGGACTTGGTGTTTCTTAAGGTCTCACCATGGAATAAGGTACTGAGGTTTGGGCGGAAGGGCAAGCTAAGCCCTAGATTCATTGGGCCTTATCACATAATAAAGCGTGTGGGACCAGTTTCCTACCAACTTGAGTTACCTCCAGAGTTGGACCAGATTCATAATGTGTTCCACGTCTCTATGTTGAGACGATACCGTTTTTATCCTGGGCACATCATTTCGATTGAGGAGGTTGAGTTAGGCCAGATCTGACCTTTAAAGAGGAACTGGTTTAGATTTTAGACCGCGATGTAAAAGTTTTAAGGAAGAAGTTAGTTCCACTGGTTAAGGTGCTATGGAGTAATCACAGCTCAGAGAAAGCCACGTGGGAACCCAAGGAGGCGATGTGTCAGCAATACACTAACTTATTTTGATCAGGTAAATTTCAAGGTCGAAATTTCTTTTAGGGGGTAGAGTTGTAACGCCCCAAAAATAGTAGGTCTTTATTTTTTTTGTATGTTGTGTTGCAAAAAATACATGTTTGCTTTATTGGCTAAGTGAATTAGGTGTGTTTGGAAGTGTTTGAGAAGTCCTGAGTTTGAGCCTTGGCTTAGACTAAATTTTGCTTTTTGCTTGTGTTAAGATTGTCTCTGGTTAGTGGGTCTCTTAAATTAATTTGGGTAAAGTATGGCATAAGAAGCTTGCTAGTCTAGTGGCAAAGGGCGTGTGGAGTGATCTTGGAGGTCTAGAGTTCAAGCTCTATTGTGCGCAAGGGAGTGCTTTTTGCTGTTGTGCCATGGGAAAGATTGAAGGGCAATAGAACTCTGATCTAGGAGGCGGTTGGAGTGGTTGAGAAGGAAGTGGAGTGTAAGGTCGAATTTCAGGGCGAGTGGGAAAATAATTTGGATTGGTCAAGGAGAAGTTTGGAGATATTTTGGGGGAGGAAATCGTGGAATAGGGGAGTGAGGTGTTGTTGCCAAAAGTGGGACTCTTGTTGTACCACAATCGGTTTTAGGCACTTGGTGCCGAATTTATTGAGTATTTTGGCTTGGTAGGTGGTTTTTCCTTTTCTTGCTCCTTGTGCCTAGTTGCTAATTCTCCCGATAGTCATTCTCTTTTCCTTTCTATTTCTCATTTTGGGTATTTTCCTCTTTTTCTCTTTTCTTTGTTAACTTCCCGATATTGCTTCTCTCCTAGTCTCTTTTCTCTCTTAATCAATCTTCTTTGGCCGAATACCTTGCTTTGGCGGTGAGCCGATTTCTTTCTCCCTCTCTCTTCTAGTTTGTGGTGACCGAATAGCTTTTCTCTCTTTTATTTTTTGAACCTTTCTTTTTCTTCTGTTAGTCGTTTCTCTTATCATCTTCCCCTTTTTATGACCTTTGCCGAATACTCCTTTTGTCTCCTCTTGTCATCTTTTCACTGCTTGGTGTTGTAACAGTTGCGGCACTACTCTTTTCCCTACTTTTGTTTTTCGTTTTCTTTTCAATTGATTATTGGAACAATCGATGGGTGCTTGTTTTCCTCTTTGTTCTTTCTTTTTATTTTCGATGTAGTAGTTTCTTTGACACCTTCTCTATTGCCATTCATGATTAGGGTCGTGTGGGTACCGAACCTTGCCCCTATTGTTTTGGATTCCCACTTTGAGAATAGGGTCGACTGTCTTTTTCCCTACAATCGATTTTACGTTCTCGGTAAGTGATTATATTGGTTCAATCTTTATGTGATCGATATCGATATAGGTTAATGAAATTTGGTTATATGCAGATTAGTCAAGAAGTTTATATTCAGCCTTCGTCAATCGGTTCATACAAGGCTAATCTCACTTTCGCAATCAAGGCAAGTTTTGGGTATTATTTCAGGTTGGGGAATAGAAAAGGTGATTAACTCTAGTATCGAATGACTAACGGAACATCATGATTGAATGTAGGTTTGGGGAGCACTTGGGTTGGTCACACGTTTCGCAACAGGTGTGTAATCACACTGTCTTTAGCAATAGATCCGCAAAAGCCGCAAATATTCGAATGTTGACACTACACAAGCGTACATACGCATGGGTGGTGAGTCGAATGCTCGATACGTAGGCATTCGATCGAAGAGGCCACCATGAACAAATTCGTGGGCTTAGGTCCATCTTGGGCCACGATGGGCCAAAATGGGCCATGTAGGCCTACGGGCTCGTGGGCCCACACAAGCAAACTACACGGTTATGAAGAGATTGTTGGGTCGGCTGTGTTGTTTACACTGTCAGTGCCATTATTTGGGCTTATTGGGCCACACGAGAGTGTGGGCCCATAAGGGCTATCCGATGGGCTTTGGGCCCAGTTTTGCTATTTAACTGTAACAGTTGCACGAGTCGCATGAAACGACTATAGACCTACTGTGGGGTCGATAAGATTACCTAAAACCCTAATTTATGTTGTGACTGTTATACCCTATAAGATAAATGACAATTATACCCCTATATGTTATATGACTGTTGTGCATGCCATCCTTACTGTATGAACATTTATATTATGTTGCATTGCATGGGATGGGATATATGTTATTGGAGGAAGTGTACTGAAAGGCTATAAGCCTATTACTGGCAGCTCTGTTGCAAATACTGCTAGTGTCGATGCTGGTACTATATTTTAGAGTGTAAGGATGGGTGAGTCGATTTTATCCCCACATAGAGTGTAGGGCTGGACGGAGTGGAGTGTAGAGGATGGATGGGTCGGATCTTTGTATGCATTTATGATATTGTACTGAATTGGCCTAAGGCCACACTGATACTGCTATTGTAATGGGCTAAGGCCCTCACTGATATTGCTACCGATATGGGCTTAGGCCCAGACTGTTCAACACTGTATGTATGACTGTTAAATAATTAGGGATTACACACTGAGTTTCATAACTCACCTTGTCTGCTTTACTGTGGAGGTAACCCCTAGATGGGTCAGTCTTGCGAGGGACTCGGAGACGGCCACACCACTATTTATAATTTCGTTTCGATTTTAGTAAGAGTAGCTTTATTTTGGGTATTTTATGTAATAAAGCCATTTTAAGTTTTAATTTTTATTTTGGGATTTTATTAAACTGACTTATATCTGTTAGCCGTAGGATTCGGGTTTCAAAAGGCAAATGATTTTCAACTATCATACTACGTAACTTGATTTAAAAGCTTTCGCAACGATAAATATTTTAAAGCGTAATAACAACCTAGTATGTGACATGTTTTATTAAACGAACCTAAAATTTTGAAAAAGGATTAAAAAAATCTACTTTTCAAAGGATCCCAAACAAGGTTTTAAACAAATGTGCTTTTCTATTTAATCTGCGTTTTCAAAACCTACTCCATTGTGACATCACGGATTTGGCCATAACGTCTAGGCCAGGTTTGGGGTGTTACACTATTAATGTCCACTCATACTTCCAATGGTCAAATAACCACATAAGGACCTCACAATTAAAAAGCCATAACAAATAGGCACACTTAACTTATTGCATGCAACTTTTACATTTTATGCGATTAGGTCCTTTTATCAAATTAAGCACACAAATGATCAAATTTTCATACGAAACTTTCACATATGTCAATTCATATATAATAAGTACATAAAATAATATTAAAATATTTTTCTAAGTTGAATTTGTGGTCCCGCAACCACTATTTCGACTAGGGTCTAAATCGGGTTGTTACAGCTATGCCATTGGCAAAGTTGTTTCAGAAAGACTTCAAGTCCTAATGGTCTAAAAAGTGTCAGTAGAGCTTTGCTCAGTTTAAAGTGTTGTTGATCAAAGCCCCTATGTTGGTTCAGCCAGAGTCCGGTAAGGAATTTGTGATTAATAGTGATGGTTCATTGAATGGTCTAGGTTGTGTTTTAATACAAGAAAGCAAAGTTGTAGCTTATGCATCTCAACAATTGAATTCACACGAGAAAAATTACCCGACTCAAGATTTAGAGCTTGCAACTATTGTGTTTGCTTTAAATATTTGGCGATACAATTTGTACGGAGAAAAATGTCATATCTTCACAGATTATAAAAGCTTGAAGTATTTGATATTACAGAAAGATTTGAACTTGAGACAACGTAGATGGCTTGAATTGCTGAAAGATTATGATTTGATCATTGACTATCACCCGGGAAAAGCTAATGTTGTTGCTGATGCTCTAAGTAGAAAATCTTTGTTTGCTTTGTGAGCTTTCAACTTGACATTGATTGATGATGGTTTTATACTAGCTAAATTAAAAGCTAGATTGAAGTTTTTGCAACAGATTTGTGAGTCCCAGAAAAGTGACTCCGAGTTAGTTGCTAAATGGGAACAGATTAGATCGACACTTGATTCAGACTTTCATGTTGCTTCCGACAATAGTTTGTATTTCAGAAATAGGTTTTGTGTTCCGAGGAATTCTGATGTTATAGGAAGCTCACAGCAGTAGCTTATCAATTCATCCTAGTAGCAACAAAATGTGCGGTTATTTGAAACAGATCTATTGGTGGCTAAGAATGAAACGAGAGATTTCAAAGTTTGTATAAAAATGTTTGATCTGTTAGCAAGTTAAAGCCGAGCATCAAGTACCTTCCAGTTTGTTACAACCTATTATGATTCTAAAATGGAAATGGGAACGAGTTACAATAGACTTTGTATTAGATTGCCTTTATCACTGAGAAAGTAAGATGTTGTATGGGTCATTGTGGATCGTTTGACGAAATCCACAAATTTCATTCCAATGTGTATGGATTATTCACTTGAGAAATTGGCAGAGTTGTACGTCTAGTATCTCTAATAGGGATCTACGGTTTACTTCTCGATTCTGGAGTAAGTTACACGAAGATCTGGGTACTCAACTATATTTCTGTATAGCGTTTTATCCACAGGCCAATGGTCAATCTGAGCGAGTAATTTAGGTACTCAAGGATATGCTCCGATGTTTCGTTTTAGAGTTCGAAGGTAACTGGGAGAAATTTCTTTCATTGGCAAGAACAGTTATTAGGCGAGCATTAAAATGGAATCCTATGAAGCTTTATATGGTCGAAATTGTCGAACCCTGTTATACTGGACTAAGTGGAGTGAGAAAAAGTTATTCGGTGTTGATTTGATTAGAGAAATCGAAGAAAAATTTAAAGCACTATGAGACAATTTGAAAGCTGCTTCTGATCATCAGAAATTATCTTACGTGGATTTGAAAAGGAAACATATTAAATTCCAAGTCAGTGACAAAGTATTTCTAAAACTATCACCTTGGAGAAAAGATTTCCAATTTGGCCGAAAAGGAAAACTTAGTCCGCAATTCATCGTACCTTATGAGATCACCGAGAGAATTAGACTAGTGGCATATCGATTGGCATTACTGTCAGAGTTAGAGAAAATTCATGACGTGTTTCATGTATCGATGTTACGACAATATCGATCAAACCTTTCACATGTGATTTCACCTGTAGATGTTTAGATTCAACCAAATATGTCGTTTAGTGAAGAACCGATCAGAATTTTACTCGGAAAGTTAAAGAGCAGAGAAATAAAAGAATAGCTCTAGTTAAGGATCTCTGGCAACGTCACAGAATTGAAGAAGCTACCTGGGAAACAAAATAAGCTATGAAAGTGCAATTCCTAAACCTATTTTCTAGTAAGATTTTTGGGGACAAAAATTTCTTTTGGGAGGAGAGTTGTAACAGCCCGTTTTCAGTGATACCAAAAATAGTGGTTTTGGGACCACAATTTCGATAAGTGAATTATTATTTTTTTATTATTTTAATGTCTTTGGGATTGTATTAAGGTCGTGTTAAAATTTCGTTAAGAAATTTTAAAGTTTACTTGGTTAATTAATAAAAATAAATAAATCGTAACAAGTGTAAAAGTTGAATTCTATTAGTGAAAAGGGTCAAATGGCTATGAGACCATAAACTAAAGGACTTGAATGGTAAATAGACTATTTAAATGAGATAGTGGATGTGCATGGAAAGGTTTTATTATAGTTTTAATATTTTTTAAAGTTTAAAATGATAATTTAGAAATTTAAACTTAGAACAAAAGAAAAGAAAATAGGTATCATTTTTTATTTTCACCTCTTAACCGATTTTAAGAGAAAGAAAACTTCCATTGTTGGTAGCTTGGTTCGACTAAGCATAAATTGGTTCATGGTAAGTGTTTTTCATCCCGTTTTTAATGATTTCTATTTTTTTAAAATCGTTTTAGCTTAATCTAGCTAGCCCAAGGGTTAATTTGTAAAACTATTAAAGGTTGAGGGTTATGCCATGGGTGTTTTTTAATAGGTTTTGATGTTAGTTGAGAGATTACGAATTGTAACGCCCCCACGCCCGAGACCGTCGCCGGAGTCGAGTATGAGGTGTTACTAAGCTTAATTTAACATTTTTAGAGCTTTGGATTATTTGTTTCTACATTCACAGCTTTCAAGTTACTTGCGTCACAGTCACAAGAAAAATCATATCTCGAGTTACGAAACTTGAAATCAATATCCGTAAATTTTCCCTGAATCTAGACTCATATACCTATCTACTAATTTTTTTATAGAATTTTTGGTTGGGCCAATTAGTACAGTTTATTAGTTAAAGTTACCCCTGTTTCAGGACTTGACTGGTCTGACCTCTGTTTACTACGAACCATATTTCTCTCTTTATAAAATTTATATGACTATGAGATTTGTTTCTCCTGAAACTAGACTCAATAAGGATTCTGAGACTATAAAATACATCACCTAATTATATCTGTACAATTTATGGTGAATTTATAAAGTTGAAACAGGGGATCCAGAAACTGCTCTGACCCTGTTTCACTAAAATTCAAATATCTTCTAACATATAATTTCTTTACCAGTTCCATTTGTTTCATGTAAAACTAGACATAATAATCTTCAATTTTATATTTAATCCATCACTAAATTAAATTTCTATGATTTTTAGTAAATTTTCAAACTCACACCAGTGTTGCTGCAATATCCTGTTTATGGCAATTTCATCCTTTTTATGAGTTTTCATGAATTAGATAACTTATTAATTTTCCATAACATCAAACATAATCTAAACTAACCATTTCCATAATTTATCATTATCAAGCATTTCCTCAACCATTCCATCACCATATCATAAGATCATTTACACAAAATAGGTATATTGCTATACATGCCATACTTAAATTTACAAGCCATTTACCGAAAAGTTCTTCCGGATAGTGTGACTGATCCTTCGACCTATCCCAACTCCTGAGCTGGCTTGTCCAAAACTACAATGAGTAAGAAGGAGGGAGTAAGCATAAATGTTTAGTAAGTTCATATGCAAATAATAAGTAACATAACAAACAATCATACCAATCAACATTAGCATGCATCACCAAAACACATATCACATTTCTAATCATTTTTCATCATCTTATTACCTTATCGTGGTTGTATCAATACTCAACCCGAGGATTAAATATATACCTGTACAGAATATCCATTTCTCATCGCTTACCAATACGTCTCTTTACATCTCGAGTATTCCTCCATTTGAGTAAAACTTTACCCGTTGAACACATCGGAATATAATTCGGATACATGGAAACTTTGCACATAAGTGCCACATATGTAGCCAAGCTACTATGTAACCCGCCCATAAGTGAACTCAGACTCAACTCAACGAGCTCGGGCGTTCGCATCCATAAGTGAACTCGGACTCAACTCAACGAGCTCGGATGCCTAGTTACATCTCACGAATTCGGACTCAACTCAACGAGTTCGGACATTCGCATCCATAAGTGAACTCGGACTCAACTCAACGAGTTCGGATGCCCAAATATCCCAGTGACATGGCACTTGTATCCTAATCTATTCCTAAGGTTCAAACGGGATTTTCCTCGAACACATATCCTTGCCGTCTTCCGTAGAATGCCGAAACCAATACTCGGTAACAATTTGTACTTAACAAGTAGCTTACATAATTTACATATTATTTGAAATTAACCACAAAGCATACATTTCACAATAAAAATTCAGCATAATATATAATTAACATCAATAACTTAAAAATAACAATTATGCTACATTATTTACACATGAACTTACCTTGGTACCAAAATACAAAGATTTTGTAATTTAGTCCACAATCTTTTCTTTTCCTCGATTGGGGTCGTTTCCACGTCTTTCTTGATCTAAAATAACACATTTAGCTTATTTAATACTCACATTATCAAATTAATCCTTAATTCAAATTTTGGCAAAATTACAATTTTACCCCTAAACTTTTGCATATTTACATTTTTGCCCCTAGGCTCGGGATTAAACTTTATTCCTTATTATTATGTTTTATAACATGCTGATCACTTTTCCTTCTATGGCAACATCAAGTTCTCACCTCTAACATGTATTGTGACTATTAGGTATTTTTTACCGATTAAGCCCTTTACTCGCTTTTTGCTTAAAATCGAGTAGTGCAAGTTGTCTAACATAATTTAAAACCTCATATTCTATCATAGAACATCAAAATACACAAATTTCACCTATGGGTATTTTTCCAAATATAAACCCTAGGTTAAATTATTGCTAACATAAGCTTAATCGAGCTACCGGGATCTCAAAAACATAAAAATCATTAAAAACGGGGCTTAGAATCACTTACTATGGAGCTTGAAAGTTGAAGAAACCCTAGCTATGGTGAGATAGAGCATTCGGCAGCAACTAAATGGGGAAGATGACTATTTTGTGTCATTTTTCCCATTTTATTTCATTAATTATCCAAATGACCAAAATGCCCTGTTCTTCTTCATAGGTCATATATGGTTGTAGTTCAATTTCTGTCGGTGAAACCACATGTAAAGGATCCGAACGATACTGACGTAACATAGATACGTGGAACACATCATGAATCTTCTCCAATTCAGGTGGTAAAGCTAGCCGATATGCTACCGGTCCAACTTTTTCAATTATTTCATACGGCCCAATAAAACGCGGACTTAATTTGCCCTTCCGTCCAAATCTGAGGACTTTCTTCCACGGAGACACCTTTAAAAATACTTTATCTCCAACTTGAAATTCAATGTCCTTTCGTTTTAAATCTGCATAAGATTTCTGTCTATCTGAAGCAACTTTGAAACAATCTCGAATTACCTTCACTTTTTCTTCAGTTTCTTTTATTAGATCAACTCCATAAATCTGATTTTCCTTGAGTTCAGTCCAATACAAAGGCGTTCGACACTTACGACCATACAATGCTTCATAAGGTGCCATTTTCAAGCTCGTCTGATAACTATTATTGTAAGCAAATTCTACCAACGGTAAATATTTTTCCCAACTTCCTTGAAATTCCAATACACAACATCTGAGCATGTCTTCAAGAATCTGAATTAATCTCTCTGATTGCCCATCAGTTTGTGGATGAAAAGTAGTACTAAAATTTAACTTTGTACCTAACGCGTCTTGCAACTTTTGCCAAAATCGCGAGGTAAACCTTGGATCTCTATCTGAAATAATCAACAATGGTATTCCATGTAGTCTAACAATTTCCCTAACATACAGTTCAGCCAACTTGTTAAGAGAATAATCCGTACGTACCGGGATAAAATGAGCCAACTTAGCCAATCTGTCAACTATTACCTAGATGGCATCTTTCTTTCCTGGAGTCAATGGCAATCCTGATACAAAATCCATAGTAATCCGATCCCATTTCCATTCAGGAACCATAATAGGTGAAGTAATCCAGAAGGCACTTGGTGTTCGACTTTCACTGTTTACAAATTAAGCATTTGGGATGAAACTCGATATATCTCTTTTCATTCCATTCCACCAATACATTTTCTTCAAGTCATTATACATTTTTCGTACTACGGATGAATTGAGAAACAACTACTATGTGCTTTCTGTAGGATCTTTTGAATCAATTCCTCATTCTTTGGTACACAAATCCGATCTTTAAACATTAAGCATCCATCAGAACCGATTCTGAAATCTGACCCTGTATCAACTTCACACTGCTTTCTCTTGGCTTGTAAATCTTGATCATCTTTCTGAGCTTCAGAAATTTCTTGTAAAAACATCGGTTTTGCTCTTAACTCTGCTAAAATCGAACCATCATCTGACATTTTCAACTGAGTGTTCATAACTCTCAAAGAAAATAACAACTTTCTCGCTTAAAAAGCATCGGCAACCACATTCGCTTTTTCGGATAATAATCAATAACAAGCTCGTAATCTTTCAATAACTCCAACCATCTTATTTGTCTTAAATTCAAGTCTTTTGTGACATCAAGTACTTAAGACTTTTATGGTCGGTATATACCCGGCACTTTTCACCATACAAATAATGTCGCCAAATTTTCAAAGCAAACACCACATGCAGCCAATTCCAAATCGTGAGTAGGATAATTCCTCTCATGAGGTTTTAAGCGCCTCGAAGCATAAGCCACCACTTTTCCTTCTTGCATGAGTACACACCCCAAACCATTTAGAGAAGCATCACTATACACCACAAATTCTTTACTGATTAAGCTGTACTAACTTCGTGGTGCCTCTGTTAATAACTTTTTCAATTCTTCAAAACTCTGTTGACATTCTTCCGTCCATTCAAATTTAACATCCTTTCTGGAGTAGTCTAGTTATAGGAGCAGCAATCATAGAAAATTCATTTACAAACCGCCGATAATACCTAGCTAGCCCCAAGAAACTTCTAACTTCAGTTACATTTTTCGGTGGTTTCCAATCAACAATGGCTGAAATTTTACTAGGATCAACTCTGTATACCATCACTGAAACAATATGACCCAAAAATCCGACTTCCCAGAGCCAAAATTCACTTTTACTAAACTTAGCATACAATCGCTTATCTCTCAAAGTTTGCAAAACTATCCTCAAATGCTCAGCATGCTCTGTCTAATCTTTTGAATAAATTAAAATATCATCTATAAACACCACAACAAATTTGTCCAAGTATGGTTGGAATATGCGATTCATTAAATCCATAAACACAATGAGAGCATTTGTCAACCCGAATGGCATAACTAAAAATTCATAATGACCATACCTTGTTCTAAAAGCGTTTTTAGGCACATCGACTCTTTTACCCGTAGTTGATAATACCCAGATCTCAAGTCAATCTTTGAAAACCATGTCGCTCCTTTTAGCTGATCAAACAAATCATCAATTCTTGGCAACGGATACTTGTTTTTGATTGTCACCTTGTTTAATTGCCGATAATCAACACACAACCTCATAGAACCATCATTCTTTTTCACAAATAACACGGGAGCACCCCAAGGTGAAAAACTCGGTCTCACAAAGCCTTTATCAGTCAACTCTTACAACTGCGACTTTAATTCTTTCAACTCTGCTGGTGCCATTCTATACGGAGCAATCGAGATCGGAGTTGTTCCCGGTATCAAATCAATACCAAATTCTACTTCCCTGACTGGAGGCAAACCCGACAATTCTTCTGGAAATACGTCCGCAAATTCACACACAACCGGCATTGATTCAACTTTCTTTTCAACTTCTTTTGTATTAATTACATACGCCAAATAAGCTTCATAACCCTTTCTCAAATATCTTTGAGCCGACATTGAAGAAATCACACTAAGCAATGCCTCTGATTTATCTGATTCAACCCGCAGAGTTTCACCATTTTCACACTTTAATTCTATAACCTTTTCTTTGCAATTTATTTTAGCATCATGCAATGTCAACCAATCCATACCCAAAATAACATCAAACTCATCAAACGGCAACAACATCAAGTCAGCCGGAAAGTAATGACCCCGAATCATTAAAGGACATTTCTTACATACTTTATCAACAATCACACATTTGCCTAACGGATTCGACACTCTAATCATAAATTCTGTGTTCTCAACAGGTATATTCATACTAGACACCAATTTCATGCACACATATGAATGAGTAGAACCAGGATCAATCAAAGTAATAACTTTAACATTATAAAGAGAAAATGTACCGGTAATTACATTAGGTGAGGAAGCATCTTCGCGCACTTTGATAGCATAAGTTCTAGCCGGAGCCCTTCCTTCAGGTCTAACTGGTGCATCCCTGGCTACATTCTTACTGCTTGCTTCGCTCCCAGCTTTTCTTGGATATCTTCCTCTCGAATCCGCCCCACTTGTTTTTGTATTCTGAAATTTTTCTTTTTCAGCTCTCTCTGGGTAGTCTCTAATAAAATGATCCGGAGAACCACATCGAAAACATTCATTTACTCTGCATGGACCAAAATGATTTCTACCACACCGCTGATACTCAGGTTTAACAAATCTCGAATTCCTTACACTGGCTGCCGAAGTAGTCTGGGACTTAGGACCCACATTTTGCTTCTTATAATTCCCATATGATTGCCCAGCTGAAGCTTGGGAACGAGGATTCATATTTCTTGAATTTCCAGGTTGCTGTGAGAATGAACTGCTCGTCGATCTTTTCTTCCAATTTCTAGTCTCAGCCTCTACCTTTTTCTTCTCTTTAAGTAGTTTTTCAGCCTTACAAGCTCGATCCACCAGCACTACCATTTCTTTTGATTCAAGAATTCCAACAAATACCTTGATGTCTTCGTTGAGTCCGTCTTCAAATCGTCGGCACATCTTGGCCTCTGAGGAACATACTCTGCGGCATATTTACTTAATCGAACAAACTCTCTTTCATATTCTCAGAATGTCATATTACCTTGATTCAGCTCAAGAAATTCTTTACGCTCGATCAATAAATCTTTCACTAATATATTTCTTCGAAACTCTTCTTGAAAGAATTCCCAAGTTATTCTCTCTTTGGTACCACCAGAAATCAAAGTCTTCCACCAATTATAAGCTGAATCCTCAACAAAGATATAGCGCATTTCAAACATTCTTCAGTGTACAAGATAATTTATCAAATACCCGGATAGAATTTTCAAGCGAGAAACTCTCTTTCTCGGCATCATCATCAATATTTGCTTTAAATTCTTACCCCTTGCTTGCGGATT
Source organism: Gossypium longicalyx (assembly GCA_025698465.1). Taxonomy (NCBI): domain Eukaryota; kingdom Viridiplantae; phylum Streptophyta; class Magnoliopsida; order Malvales; family Malvaceae; genus Gossypium; species Gossypium longicalyx. The sequence continues at coordinate 83,660,073 of CM046997.1, forward strand.
CTATCAGCTGGAGTTCTATGAAATTTCATCAGATCCATACCTTGAGGCATCGGGGTACAAGTTGAGGAATTGGGGAGGTGGGGAGGTTGTACATTTGGGTTCGCATGCGAACAAACTCGAGTGTACCATGCACTCATCATTTGGAGAAAGGCTTCCCGACCCCTTTCTCCTCCTCCCGACCAACGATAGGAGGTGGATTTTCAGTCGGCGCTACTCCTTTAGCTGAGTGGCGCATTACTCTCTACTTCATCTCGCCACACTGGATCGGGATCCATTTACTATAAAAAATCATTTAAAAAGGTCGAAGTCGTCACACTATCACAATTTATACATATGGCATGTATAGCAAAATCCGTACATACAACACATAGTCCAGAGAACCGACTAAACCTGCTCGATACCACTAAATGTAACGCCCCACGCCCGAGACCGTCGCCGAGTCGAGTATGAGGTGTTACTAAGCTTAATTTAACATTTTAGAACTTTGGATTATTTGTTTCTACATTCATGACTTTCAAGCTACTTGCGTCTGATCACAAGAAAAATCATATCTCGAGTTCTGAAACTCAAAATCAAGATCCGTAAATTTTCCCTGAATCTAGACTCATATACCTATCTACTAATTTTTTCTAGAATTTTTGGTTGGGCCAATTAGTACAGTTTATTAGTTAAAGTTACCATTGTTTCAGGACTTGACTGGTCTGACCTCTGTTTACTACGAACCACATTTCTCTCTGTATAAAATTCATATGACTATGAGATTTGTTTCTCCTGAAACTAGACTCAATAAGGATTCTGTACAACACCTAATTATATCTGTACATCTTATGGTGAATTTATAAAGTTGAAACAGGGGATCCAGAAACTGCTCTGACCCTGTTTCACTAAAATTCAAATATCTTCTAACATATAATTTTTTTACCTGTTTCATTTGTTTCATGTAAAACTAGACATAATAATCTTCAATTTTATATTTAATCCATTACCAAATTCAATTTCTATGATTTTTAGTAAATTTTCAAACTCACATCAGTGTTGCTGCAATATCCTGTTTATGGCAATTTCATCATTTTTATGAGTTTTCATGAATTAGATAACTTATTAATTTTCCATAACATCAAACATAATCTAAACTAACCATTTCCATAATTTATCATTATCAAGCATTTCCTCAACCATTCCATCACCATATCATAAGATCATTTACACAAAATAGGTATATTGCTATACATGCCATACTTAAATTTACAAGCCATTTACCGAAAAGTTCTTAGGATAGTGTGTGGTGATCCTTCGACCTATCCCGACTCTTGAGCTGGCTTGTCCAAAACTACAATGAGTAAGAAGAAGGGAGTAAGCATAAATGCTTAGTAAGGTCATATGCAAATAATAAGTAACATAACAAACAATCATACCAATCAACATTAGCATGCATCACCAAAACACATATCACATTTCTAATCATTTTTCATCATCTTATTACCTTATCGTGGTTGTATCAATACTCAACCCGAGGATTAAATACATACCTGTACAGAATATCCATTTCTCATCGCTTACCAATACGTCTCTTTACATCTCGAGTATTCCTCCATTTGAGTAAAACTTTACCCGTTGAACACATCGGAATATAATTCGGATACATGGAAACTTTGCACATAAGTGCCACATATGTAGCCAAGCTACTATGTAACCCGCCCATAAGCGAACTCGGACTCAACTCAACGAGCTCAGGCGTTCGCATCCATAAGTGAACTCGGACTCAACTCAACGAGCTCGGATGCCTAGTTACATCTCACGAACTCGGACTCAACTCAACGAGTTCGGACATTCGCATCCATAAGTAAACTCGAACTCAACTCAACGAGTTCGGATGCCCAAATATCCCAGTGACATGTCACTTGTATCCTAATCTATTCCTAAGGTTCAAACGGGATTTTCCTCGAACACATATCCTTGCCGTCTTCCGTAGAATGCCGAAACCAATACTCGGTAACAATTTGTACTTAACAAGTAGCTTACATAATTTACATATTATTTGAAATTAACCACAAAGCATACATTTCACAATAAAAATTCAGCATAACATATAATTAACATCAATAACTTAAAAATAACAATTATGCTACATTATTTACACATGAACTTACCTTGGTACCAAAATACAAAGATTTTGCAATTTAGTCCACAATCTTTTCTTTTCCTCGATTGGGGTCGTTTCCACGTCTCTCTTGATATAAAATAACACATTTAGCTTATTTAATACTCACATTATCAAATTAATCCTTAATTCAAATTTTGGCAAAATTACAATTTTAACCCTATACTTTTGCATATTTACATTTTTGCCCCTAGGCTCGGGATTAAACTTTATTCCTTATTCTTATGTTTTATAACATGCTGATCACTTTTCCCTTCTATGGCAACATCAAATTCTCACTCTAACATGTACTTGTGACTATTAGGTATTTTTACCGATTAAGCCCTTTTACTCGTTTTTGCTTAAAATCGAGTAGTGCAAGTTGTCTAACATAATTTAAAAGCTCATATTCTATCATAAAACATCAAAATACACAAATTTCACCTATGGGTATTTTTCCAAATATAAACCCTAGGTTAAATTATTGCTAACATAAGCTTAATCGAGCTATCGGGATCTCAAAAACGTAAAAAATCATTAAAAAGGGGTTAGAATCACTTACTATGAAGCTTGAAAGTTGAAGAAACCCTAGCTATGGTGAGATAGAGCATTCGGCAGCAACTAAATGGGGAAGATGACTATTTTGTGTCATTTTTCCCATTTTATTTCATTAATTATCCAAATGACCAAAATGCCCTTAATACCTTTCTTTGAAAATTTTCATATACAAGCCCATTTTTGTCCAAAATTTTAGAAATTGGTCAAATTGCTATTTAAGACCTCCTAATTAATATTTCAAAGCAATTTCATACTAAAAACTTCTAGAATGCAAGTTTTGCAACTTATTCGATTTAGTCCCTAACTTCAAATTAAGCATTTTATGCATAGAATTTCTTCACAAAATTTTCACACAATCATGCAATCATGTCATAAACCTCAAAATAATTATAAAATAATTATTTCTATCTTAGATTTGTGGTCACGAAACCACTATTCCGATTAGGCCCTAATTCGGGCTATTACACGAATCTTTGTTGAAAAATAAACACGTTTTGTTAAGTGATTGTTGATGAAATTTGTATTTAGGGATCTATTTGTGAAAATTGTAAAATTTCATGTTAAATTTATGAAATAATGGTTATAGTGGGTTGATGTGGGTCCCTAAGAAAGTTGTCTAGCTTGTATAGAGGATGAAAATGGTTAGATTTCAAATTATGAGCTTAGGGATTTTATTATGAAACGTTAAAATGTTAGCGACGAATTGGTAATTTTGTATAAATATGAAAAATGGATTAAATTGAATACTAGAAGTATTCAATTAATCAAAATTACCTATTTAGATCAAAAGAAACCACGTTCAAAATTAGATCGAGGAAAAGCTAAAGCTTTGGACTAGTTCGATTAAAGTACTATGCCCCAAGTTCTCGATGTAAGTTCATCAGAATGGTAATCGAGTTAATGTATCAATCCTATGATGAATTGATGGATATCGAGTCTCGGTTGAATTTTAGGAATTCCTAGGATACGAATGACATGTCATTAGGGATTTCATGTTTCGGGTGCTAGTCTTGAATGTCCTACCAATGGCTGAGGTGCTGCATTTGTTGTAGATTCTCCATAGCTCGTGTGAGCAGCATCGTGTAGCTTACATTCTAACCCACAACTCATGTGAGTAGGCCCATTTCACAATTCTTGTGACCGTCAATGTATAGGAAAGGTTATGCTTATATGTAAAGGCACACTTTGTGTTTGCTTTCCCATGTATCTGATGTAATTCTAGAAGGTTCAACGGGCAAGAAAAGGAAATGAAATGGAAAGTATGCAAATGGATTGAATCATGACTTAATGAAAGGTTTGATGAGCTAAATGATGTTGTGCATATAGGAATTTACATATCTTATGGTTGACTTCATTTATGTTATGGATAGGCATACTAACTTGTGAGTTGGTGATGTTGATTAGGCTTTGCTAAGCTTATGGCATTGGTGTTGAATTTTATTTAATCTATGCATTGTATTATTGAAATGGTAAGTTATGTTTAAGGCTTAAATGAGCTTACTAAGCACTCGTTGCTTATGTAGTTTCTTTCATTTGTTTTATAGATTACTAGAAGCTTGATATGGTTGGAAGCTTGTTAAAGATCTATCATACTATCCAAAAGTTGATTTGATAGATTTTAAGTATTTTGACCAAGGTTTATAATGGAATGTATAGGATGTTGTGTAATGGTGCTTTGATATGTTTATGCTTTGAAAATTATGTTTCTTTAGTGCATTTTAATGCTTACCAAATTTTGTCATTTTGTTCACTTGCTAATGCTTTTAAATAAGGCTCTTATGGTGTGTTTTGAATGGTTTGAAAATGTTTATATGTGGTAAGTCTTGGTACCTAGTTGGAATAGGTTAACATGCATGAAATGGAACAATATTGACATGTTTTCATAGTTTTTTTCCCTAAACTTCCTGTTTTGTTTCAAATTATTCCTAAATTGCTTCTAACCTATTTCTAGGGCCTCGAAGGCTCAACTTAGGGAAAAAAATGTATGAGAACGAATGATATTTTTGAATTTTTGAATTTTATGATGTTTAAATATTTTTGATCGTACGGTAATGCTTCGTAACCCTAATTCGACGACAGACACGGGTTAGAGGTGTTATAGAGTCATCCCATAATCGATGGTTCATTGGCCCAAAACTCAGGCATGCCCCCAACATTCTCCAACAAACTCTGAAGTTCCTATGTTCACAATGTTTACAAGTTGCTACTTCAATAGATTCACCCGTAAGAACTACTACGGTGCTCTATGATCTAGTTTGGCTTAGTTGAGAGTCTTGTCGAGTACCCATATCAGGCTTCTCGAAACCACAACCTCTCTTTCTTGGCCTTCCTGACGATCCTGTCCAATCAAATCCCCTCTTTTCAGACTCAAATATTATTAGTCTCGATGGCTCAATTAGTGTCTCCTCACAAGCCAGATCAATCACAATATACGAATAGGTCGAACCAGAATCTACTAACAAAAGTAAAGGAAAGGATCACAATATGAATGTACCTGCAATCATATCCGTCATCTCGCGATTTTGTAGCTCCCTCACAGCATAAAAACAAGTGGCTCCACCAAACTCTGTCGATGCAACAACTGTATGGATAACTTTCCTCTGATCCATCAATCTCCCGTTCCCACCATGACCTCGATCTCGGCCTCGGCCTCTAGCAGGTGCGGTAATTTGAGCCAAAAGTTAGGCATGCCCTTAACATTCTCCAACACAATCCCGGGTGCCTACGATCGCAATGTTTACAAGTTGCTACCTCAATCAATCCACCTATAGGAACTACTATAGTGCTCTATGATCTAGTCTAGCTTAGTTGGGAGTCTTGTCCAACACCCCTATCAGACTTCCAAAAAGCACAACCTCTTTTGCCTGGCCTTTTTAACGATCTTGTCCGGTCCGAGCTCCTCTTTCTAGACTCAGATATTACTGGTCTCGGTGACTCGATTAGTGTCTCCTCTACTGTATTGGCCTTTTCTACCAAATCACCGAAGGCCTTGGTGCTCAGTGTTACAAAATATACCAAATCATCAAATGTCTCGATTTAGCCCAAATCATAAGCTCTTACACCTCTCTTTCTCAAAGAACACCATCTTTGGAGCATACTGGCTGAACAACATAAACTCAGACTCATACCCAGCCACAAACATACTACTTTGGACCAGATCCAAAAAATCCCTCTTCTTCACATCCAGGTACTACTCTCCCAAGTAATTCTTTCGGAAGGACTCCCAAAGAACTCCTAAGTCAAGTAATTAGTAGTGGTCCCTCTCTTTACTATATTCCACTAGCAATGAGCTTCACCATTCATCTGAGCATCCTATCTACTTAAGGATCCTCTTAACACTCTCCAACCAATATTCAGAAATGGTCGGATTAGCTCCTTTAGCTCCCGAAAATTCTTTACCACCCAAAGCTCTGAGTCATTCGAGTGGCAACCTTTGGCAGCTAGGCCAAGTTTCTCACCAGCTATCACCTAAAACACCCCAATCATCACTTGAACCAGGGGCTCAAACCAGTTTCAGGTGTAGCTTATCCTGGGGGGTGGTTCCACTTATGCATTAGCTATCAGTCGCTCGCGTCTAGGAGCCATTTCTATTTACTATTTGCATAAATTAAAATAAAATGGGAAAGTGAGAAGTGGCAAGTGATCCAAGGTGATTTTTTTAAGAAATCACTTTCAAAGAAGGCAATGTGTTCTTGTTCCTACCCCATTTACTACTAATTTTCTTACAAGATTATTTTTGTGAAAAAGGTTTAAACATTTCCATCTTTTTATGAATTAATTTTTTTAATAATTAATTTTAAAAAAAATAAATTTATTATATTTTTTTAGATAATGCTAGTTTGTCGAAGACTGTGGCTCTGCCGAGTTTTCCTAAACCTGACTCTGATACAATTAAAAGTGATTCCCCAAACCTGGCTATGACGATCCAACCTGAATTTCGAAGGTCACATTAACCACCGAGGTGACCCTCTATTGAAAACTTTACGAACCACACCAACCAACCATACATACCACACAATTGTAGAATAATTCATTTAGGAAATTAGAACTAAGTGCATGCTTTTCTAAATTAATCATTTCATTCACATAATTAGAAAATATAGGGTGTACCTTAATACTAAGCGGTCTCCCTTAGCTGCAAAAATTTATTAGTTCATTTAATTATCATCACATTAAACAAGTAATTAAACCATCCAGATTAACAATCAAGCAAGCAATTATAATGTTCAAAAATCCCCAAAAAATATTAAACAGTTTGAAATGTTCGTTTACAATTTGTCGAAAATTTATTTTAAAAAGTCTATGTTTAATTCTAATAGTAAACCCTTGGAATGACCCACATTGTCTTCACTTTGGAGTTTAACAACTCGACATACATGCTATAAAATAATGCTTTGTGATGGATCATCGATTTATCACCATCCTCGCTAGCTCGCAAACTATTTATTTGCAAGGCAAAGTAAGGAGTGTGAGGTAAAGCTTAGTGAGTGCACAAAGAATTGCCAAAATTAGACATAAAATCTAAAGTTGAAAGAAAACATACTAAATCATGCAACCATGGCATAACATCAAACGTATCACAAAGCGAACACAATGATATATTGGCATAATGTTATACAAAACATATATATAATCAGTAATGCATTAGATAAGTTGATCTCCAAACACTCCTCATGACTCATAAAGTTGCACGCTATCTCCATGTAAGTGTGGCATGAATGCTCACACTCTCCAAACACACCAAGCTATCTACGGTGAATGGAGTTATGCTCGACATTCCCTTATCTCTCCAACGCTATCTTTGGGCCACAATGCCCTAATACATAATAAAAAGGGGGAGTACTCACAATCCTATGGCATGCCAATGATATCCAATGGTTCCAAACAATCATAATGCCAACATATCCATTTAAACACATATTCATTCACCTTTTTATACAAACTTTCACCTGTCAACAATACTTTCTCAACACTTTTAATACACTCTCAACGGCTATCACAATTGCTTAAAAGATCCATAATCATATTAAATTATTTAGCTGTGCATAAAACCATCAAGGACTTATCTATCATCATTTACACATTACACATACTTAATATTTCACATGATGCACATATCACGATAAACAGACATCGAATGTAATAGTAAGTAGATCAAATAAGAATACTTACTCTTAGGGTAGTGGCATGTATATGTGGCTAAATGGGTTGTTTTTGTACAAATTGATAATTTACTAAACTATGCCAGTAGGTATTTTATCATGCTTGTAAGTAGGTTTCTTTTGGTATTATTAGAATGGTATGAAAGTGAACACTTGTGGTATGTTTTGGTATAGGATTGAATTAAGTTACTATGCAAGAAATGGATCAATGTTGATAATGGTACAGTTATTGATGTTTTGATATAATTTTGGTGTATATGAATGGCACATTGGTTGGTTGATTTTAGGACATTAAAATGGTATGTTTGTGTAGTGCTGAATGATGTTTATGTTCATTGGATGCAATTTAAATGGTTAGATTGGTTAGGTGTGAATTGCTTGTGGAATGGAAAATATTGGTATGTTTAGGTATGGTTTAATGCCTTGTTAAGGTGCACAATTTGTTCAAATGGTCATGTATGAATTGGTGTTGGGAATGGTTTGTTTTAGGTGAATTTTAGGTCCACACGGACTGGTGATACAGTCGTGTGTCTCTTGAAGGTTTCTTTGTACATAAGTCAATGAGTTAAATAGCCCTAGCACACGGCTTGACACACGGGCGTGTGAGGTAATTTTGAGAGTTACACGGCCTGGCACACGGGTGTGTGACACGGCCATGTGACCCTACTCAGAGATTTATACAGGCAAGAACATGAGCTAAGACACGACTTGAGACATGGGCATGTGCCTCAACCGTGTGAGGCACACAGCCTGGCCATACGACCGTTTGACCCCTGCATTCAAATTTTTGTAACTTTTTATTAGAGTTTCTGAATGTTTTCAATTCAGTCCTGAATTGTTTGTAAGGTATTTCTAGGGCCCCGAGGGCTCAATTTAGGGACGAAATGAGCATGTATGATTAATATATGATATATTTATGTTAGTGAATGAAATATTGTTTAAATGTTTCTTATTGTACAATAATGTTTCGTAATCCTAATTCGGTGACAGATACGAGTTAGAGGTGTTACATTAGTGGTATTAGAGCTACAGTTTAGTCGATTCTAGGACTAATATAGTGGGGTAGAATTAGTATATACATGTCACATTTACGCTGTGATAGTGTGATGCTTTTGATCCATTCTAATATTGTATTTTTTATAAATTCAAGATGTCAGCTGAATTGAATAGGGCTGTAGCTAACGGAGCTAAAAGTAATGTTCAAGCTTCGAATCTTGAAGCAAGTAATAGTTTCTCGATTCCATAATCTTTTGGTGATAAAATGAAAATTGTATTCCTCGAAATGATGAATCAGTGGTCCATTGAATTCAAGCAAGCGAATCTTGTAACTCCGCCACCTCCACCTCCTAATGTGCCTCCTTCGGCACCTCTGGGTCCTCAAAATCTTATACCAGTGATGATTAATCACACATCAGTGGTTAAAGTTTAGAAATATAGAGTGGAGGAATTTAGATGCAAGGTGGATAATGATTCTGGAAAAGCCGAGTATCGACTGATGAATAAAAAGATAGTCTTCACGAGGTTTATGTGCACTTTCGAAGATTGTTTGAGATGCGCTATGTCGCGATTAAAAGATGAAGCGTATATATGGTGGGACACTTTGAACACATGACATCGAGTGATCGTGTTAATTGGGATTTTCTTTCAGATTGAGTTCAAGAAGAAGTATGTTAGCTGATTATTTAATGACAAGAAAAAGAAAGAATTTCTTGAGTTAAAACAAGGGAATCAGACTGTAGCTGAGCATTAACGTGAATTAGTGCAGTTAAGCAAGTATGCCCGTAATATCATATCAAAAGAGGAAATGTGTATTAGATTTGAAGACGGGTTGATTGATGATATCCGTATGTCTGTAGCAACATTAAAGTTATGGGAATTTTAAGAACTTTCAGAATGGGCCCAAAAAGTTGAAAAATTTTGTAAAAGTAAATGACTGTCAGATTCAAAATTTTGAGACCTTAACAAAAGAGGTTCGTTCAAGTCTGCTCAAACGTCTCCATTAAAGAAATTTAGATATGACACAAGTCAATCAACTGCCCTTTTAGAGTTCACTAGTAGAGAGAAACTGAGGTAAAGTAATTTCCAGTCTGTTAACTCTCCAGCGGCTAGGGTTGGAAGTGTAAGAAATGTTGAGAGAATTTCTCCTATTTGTGATGAATGCAATAAAAGGCATTTTGGTTAGTGTCGATCAAATTTGGGAACTTGTTTCCGTTGTTAGTCTACTACCATTTTCTTCGTGATTGTTCAAAGAAGCAAAATGATTTAGGTAACTAATCAAACAAGCCTGAAGCAACTTCCTAGAGAGGTAGACGATCTGGAAATGCTAAGAACACCATTCCTGGTCAAGGGCAGAATATCGAGATGAATGAACGGTCTGAAGTGAGAACACCGACTAAAGCCTATACAATCAGAGCTCATGAGGAATCTATTGCCCCAGACGTTGTTTCAGGTACTTTTTCTCTTTTTGATATTACTGTTAAAGTTAAAAATCCCCTGGGTCAGTGTGTTTTAGTTAATCAGATGTGTAGATTGTGTCTACTGAATATACTGTTAGGGGTTACGATTTTCCCACTAGTTTGATGTTGGTACCTTTTGATGATTTTGATATGATTTTGGGAATAGACTGGTTGTTTAGGCATGATGCAATAGTAAGTTTCCGAAGGAAACAAGTTAGTTTGAAACATCCAGATGGTGAATTTATTTATGATAAGGAAGATGGGGTCGATTGTATTAAAAAATTAATTTCGACATTGACAGTTCAAAAATTGATTAAAAGAGGTTGTGAAGCTTATGTAGCCTACGTTCTTGATTCGAAAATGACTGAATAAAAAATTGAACAAGTGCCAGTAGTCAAGGAATATGCTAATGTTTTCCTTGACAAACTGTCCGGGTTGCCACCAACATGAGAAGTAGAATTTGTGATTGAAATTGTGTCTGGATCAACTCCAATTTTGATAGCATCGTACAAGATGGTCCTTACAAAATTGAAAGAGTTGAAAGTGCAGTTGCAAGAGTTGTTAGATCGTAAATTTATCCGACCTAGCATATCACCTTGAGGCGCTCTAGTTTTATTCATGAAAAGAAATATGGGTCAATGAGATTATGTAAAGATTATCAACAATTCAATAGAGCTACCATAAGGAATAAATACCTGTTACCTCGTATTGATGATTTGTTTGATCAATTAAAAGGAGCAACAGTGTTTTCAAATATTGATTTGAGGTCCAGATATTATTAGCTTTGAGTTAAAGAGCAAGATGTACCGAAAACTGCATTCAGAACTAGATATGGTCACTATGAATATTTGGTTATGCCATTTGGTTTGACCAATGCTCTTGCAACATTCATGAATTTGATGAATCGTGTGTTTTAGCCATATTTAGATCAATTTGTTGTGGTATTCATTAATGATATTCTAATCTATTCACTGAATGTGTAACACCCCTAAATCGAGTCCTGCCGGAACAGGGTTAGAAAGCATTACCGAAGATTACAAATCAAACAGGCATAAATTTCAAACATTTCATAACATGTTAATATTCATATCAAAACCAAATCAAAACATACATATTTTTTCTTATACGAGCCTTCGAGGCCCTAAATACGCAATAGAAATAAGTTGGGACTAAATAAGAAACTCAGAGAATTTTTTGGAAAACATTGAAAATTTTCAAAGCTGTAGGGGTCACACGGCTATGTGGCTAGGCCGTGTGACTCAGACGGCCAAGAGACAAGCCCGTGTCTTAGGCCGTGTAGGCATTCAAAATGGGGAAACACGACCATGTCTTCACTTGTGTCTGTGCCCGTGTAACTCTCTAACATGGTTACGTGGCAAAGCCACACGCCCGTGTGCTAGGCCACGTAACAGCCTGATTGCAACCCTTTGAAAACTACAGGGGACAAATGGCCTTGTCACCTGGTCATGTGTCACACATGGTTGAGACACACACCCGTGTCTCTACTCGTATGGACGAAAATAGGCCATTTTACTAGCCATTTTTCTTACCCAAATTGGCATAAACCTACACCCAACATTATGCATATAAGCAAGACATAATAAGATACCAAAACCATACATTTTCTAACCTTATACAAATGGTATGATCACATACAAACAATACGCCCTTAAGCTGTAACACACCTAACATTTCACATTCTTACAATTTAGTCCCTATTTCAAAATAACTCAAATTACTCAAAATTTCATCAAACCCATGTTAGGTCGAATTTACCTTAGGTCTCTAGCAACCCATTTCTTTCATTTATTAACATCAAACTTCATAAAAATCATAGTTTCATCAAGGGCATAACTCAAAATCATCAACAAAATAAAAAATTAGGGCATAGGCTTGATAGTATACAAAGCAACAATTACAAAAACATAGAAATTATCAAAAACGGAATAAAACTCATACATTAATTAAGGAAATCAATGGCCGAACCCTAGAGTGCTTATTCTTTCTTTTTCTTTGTGTAATTTCGGCAAGACAAATGAAAATAAAGCTGTAATTTTGGTTATGTTTTATTATAAACATTATAATAACCATTTTACCAATTTAACCTTACTATAATAAATATTTAAGCTTATAATGCATGCCCCAAAATGTCTATTTAATATATCAATGGTCTAATTGCATCTTAAAGACCTCATATTTAACAAGACAAATCAATTAGGCACTTAATCACATAGAAGGCCACTTTTGCATTTTCTGCGAGTAAGTCCTTTTATCAAATTAAACACACAAACGATCAAATTTTCATACGAAACTTTCACACATGCTTAACCACATACTATAAGCACAAAAAATAATATTAAAATATTTTTCTGACTCAGATTTGTGGTCCCAAAACCACTATTCTAACGAGGGTCTAAACCGGACTGTTACATAGGCACCTCAAATGACAATTTATAAACATGACTAACCATGTGTTCAATTATCAAAACATACCATTTTGTACCAATTATACCACTTAATCACTAGCATCAAATGGTCATATAATTCACATATAACTTGTACATTAAAAATGTAACACCATTAACCCGTATTCGTCACTAGACTAGGGTTAAAGGCGTTAACGGACTAATCGAAACATTTTACGAAAAATTCAAAAACTTCATTCAGAATCGTAGTCATACATCACAGTAGAGTCCCTTATAAAAGTCATCGAAACTTAAAAAATGCTTTAAAATGGGGTCGAGACTAAACCGAGTTCATACAAAATTTTTTGAAACTTAAACTTTTTTTTAAAGTTATACAGATCAAACGCCCGTGTGCCTCAAACAACATTAAACACGCATGTGTGTCTAGGTCGTGGCAAAATAGAGCATACATACTGACTTGTCACACATGGCCACAAGACACGCCCGTGTGCCAAGCCATGTGAAAAGTAAAGAGGCTACTGACTTAGGTTACACGGGCGACCACACACCCATGTGCCAGCTCATGTGCCACACACAACCAATCGACACGCCCATGTGTCTAGGCCGTGTCAAAACTGTAGGGTATATTGACTTTAAATTGTAGGATACCCCAGGGAACACACAGCCGTGTAACATAATCGTGTGTCACACACAGCTGAGACACATGCCCGTGTCTCTACCTGTGTGGACAAAAATAGGCTATTTGCAAAGCCAATTTGCCACCCATTTTGGGTCGTCCCTACAAGCATAAAACCAAGCACATTTCATACCAATTTTCAGCCAATTCATACACCAAAACATACACCATTCATGCCATATCATAAACAACCAAATTCATACTTATAACCATACCAAAATCATGTCAAATCATAATTCAAAGTCATACCAAAACTTAAGTATCATAACCTCAATTTGCTTCATTCAATCTTATGCCATAAACTTACCAATTCTCAAATAAACACATACCAAAACTTACCAAAATTGACCATTTTATTTGGTCAACCATGAGTACATCACATAGGCATAATTTGCATCACATAACATATACAAAAATCCAACCATAAGTTAAACCATAATCAAGCCATATCACATGGCTAAATGTACACATTACAAAACATGTTCACATATTTCTAGCCTATACATGTCATACTTCAATATTTACACTTTCAAAATGTACCAAAATAGAGTTTGATAGTGTGGTGATGATCCTCGATGATCCCCGAGCTCCTGATAGATTCGATATCTAAAAACAAATGAAAATACACACAAAGTAAGCTTTCAAAGCTTAGTAAGCCATATACAAATAAACTTATCATTTTAAACATATAAGCATTATAAAATTACATATAACTCTAGTCAAATGCTATCTTAAACAACATAGTTCATATACATTTCACATATCCCCAACTCATTTTGTAACACCCTAAAACCGGTCTAGACGTTATGGCCGAATCTGGCGATGTCACATTGAAGTGTTTTTGGTAAAGTGTGATATCGTTGAAAAACCCATTCCCTATTTAACCTCTTTGTGTGATCTTTAAGATGATTTTAAGACGTGTCATTCATTTTCAAAATGTGAGTCATTTGTCAAAAGGTTAATCATATTAAAATGGCATTAATTTTTAAAATGTTATTTCTTGCAGAAGCTCTTAAAACAGGTTGTGTATTCGTGTTATTTTTTAAAAAAACATTTATCTTTTTGAAAACCCGCGTCTTTTCCTACTGTTAGCAGTTATAAATCAAATCAAATAAAAATCCCAAACTAAAAATCCAAAGAGGCCTTATTACAATAAAAATACCCCAACTAATAATACTTATAATCAAAATCAAATACGAAAATAATAACAATTGTGTGGCCACCTCTGAGTCCCCCGCTGCACCAATCCACCTAAGTCTAGGGATTACTTGCGCAGATAAATAGAAGGGTGAGTTTATGAAAACTCAGTGTGTAATCCTATATGAAACAACCATACAGTGAGCAAAAATAGTCAGGTCCTCAGCCCATTTCAGAAATGGTTCAGTTTCAGTTAAGGCCTTAGCCTATTACAATATCAATATCAGTTTGGGCCTAAGCCCATCTCAGTGATAGTAACGGTACAGATATGCAATCAAGAAATCTTAACCAACCAGCCTCTACACTCAATTTTCGTCGAACCCGACACTCCATGTGGGGCTATAATCAACCCACCCATCCCTACACACCAAGTAGTACCGGTTGCGGCACTAATTAATATTTGCAGCAGAGCTGCCAGTATAGTACCCTTCCTCCAATCATTTTAAACCCATCCCCATGCAATGCATCATGCAACATGTCATGTCATATCATAATATTTCATGTGTACTCAATGCAGTTAAAATATATTCATGCATGAATATAGATCTGTAACACCCCAAAAATCCCAAAATCCCAATTTTTTTTTATTCTGATAAAAAAATGTACTAGGTATTTTCGGTTAAGTAGGTGATAGCAGGTCTTGGCAAAGGGTTAAGTTCGAACTTAGGGGAAAATAAAATTATGCATTAATAATTAAAAGGATCTTGTTGGCAAGTAGTTGGGCTTTTAAATAAAGATAGGGGAAAATGGCATCAAAAAGCCTTATGGAGGAGTGGCTAAGTGACGCAACTTAGAGTGTAGGGAGGTGGCATTAGTGGCCTGCAAGAAGATCCAAGGTTCGAATCCTAGCTTAGTATTTTTAAAAGTTTAATTTTGGCCTTCTAGAAGATTGGAAGTGGCATGAAGATGGACTCCAAGGGGAGTGTTTAGAAGAGAAAATTGAGGAAAGGATCAAGGGGTTATCAGGGAGAAAATGAGAAGATGAGAAGGGGGAAGTGATGGAGCCGAATGGGTAATTAAGGGTCAGGCAATTCGACTATAGGGGCTATAAATAGGTGCCAAATGCAAGGTTTCCAGGCTAATGCCGAAATCTCTCTCACTTTGTTATAGGAAACCCTTTTCTCTTCAAGATCCAAAAAGCTGAAAACCTTTGCTTCTTTCTTTCTTTTCTTGTACCAATTTTCTATTCATTTTATACTCTTCTTCTTTAATCTGTGCCAAATACACCTTATTCACCATACTAAGCTTGAAAGCCGAATACTCTTTGGCCAAATACCCTTGGTGCAATTACAACTCATTCTACTTCGGTCAAATCTAGTGTAAGTGTTGTTCTCCAAATCAGTTTTGCTAAGAATCTATTTCGCTATTCTTTCCTCACTCTTTCTAATAAACTGTGGTAGGGATTTAGTATCGAATCTAAGATCTTAGCTCTCTGTCGAAATTGCTCTTAAGATGTTTTGCGGTTTTGGTAAGTATTCCTCTCTTGTTGGCTAAGGTTGGCCAAATGGCCTTAAGTGAGATAAGAGGATGAATGATGTTGGATGCGAGTTCCCTAGTATTTGGTTTTAATGAGTAAGATTAATGCAGATCTAGGGAATACGTGATCAAGGAAAAGCTACTAGGGATTGGTGTTCAAGGTATGGTTAAGGTAAGGTTTCAGTTTTGGGTAAAATATGTATTGAAGAGTGATATCATTTGTAGGTTGGTGACTAAGGGAATCGCAGCACGCTTTCTTACCAGGTGTGTACATACACTGTACACACACAATGAATCGGCAAAAGCCGAAATGCCGAAAAGCTGAAAAGTTGAAATGTCGAAAAGCCAAAAGTTAGGCTACGGTAGTCTTGTGAGTGCATGAACACTCGTGAGGAGGAAATTGGTAGGTTTTCTGAGGCCCCATGGGCGATTCCATGGACTTGGCCTGTGAATTGGCCAACCGGGCCAGAATAGGCTTAATGGGCCTGATGGACTGTTGGGCCCATAATAGGCAAAAATTGATAATTGATTCTATGTGATAGAAATTCGTATGTGAGCATGTGTATAATGTGATTTGGGCCTAATGGGCCATATACAAGTGATTTGGGCCCAATGAGCTATATGCAGGTATGTGAATTTGATTAGGCTTTGTAAGAGGGCTTTGGGCCTAGTATATGATGATTACATAAAACTTAATTAATTTATTGTGACTGTGGACAAGTCAAAGGGTTAAGGTGTGGCAACGGGTATATGCATGTCTAGGATTGGATCTAGGGAGAGCTTGGTACTTAAGCGGTCTTAATGACTCACCTCCTTTTCTCTAGAATCTTACCTGGTGCATAGTATTCATTCATCTTAGCTCACGGGATTTGTTAACGGGCCAAGGTAAGTGAAAACCATAAAGAAAGGGAAAATTACTGAAATGCCCTTAAGAGAAAAAATGACCAAAATACCCCTAGGCGTTGAATGTAAGTTTTATGGATGTGATATGCATACATATGATATTCTACTTAGGTTGCATATGGGTTGGGACTTTTGGAACAGAGGAAGTATATAAGGATCGCAAGGTTGCTTGACAACCGTGGATCAACCGAAGGCTTTTTAAGCCCATTATATGATTAGCAGCTTGCTGTAATGAAGGTCGTTCCACAACCGGGCTACCATTGAAGTGTATCGGTTTGGTGGGTTGATTTATGATGATTGATGAATGCTTGCTACTCGACGAGGGTGTACACACTGAGTTTGCGAAAACTCACCCCCCTCTTTTATTTTTCTCAAGTAATGTTCAATAGGAGGTTCGAGGTTTGGAGGGACTCTAGGTGGCCAGCTAGCAAGACAACTTGGACTTGGTTGTTTTAAAAGCATTTAGTTCCTGATTTATTAAGTGATTTTAGACTGGATTGTAATAAGGCCTCCCCTTTTTATTATTATTGGGATTATTATTGTTATGCGATGTAATTGCAAGAAGTTGAACAGGGATTTTCTAAACCATAGTTTTTATGTACTAGGTTTCCACAACCAAACTTTTAATTGATAAACTTTCTTAAATCTAATGTTTTAAACAAAGCTTTCGCACCTGAAAAGTGTGTTTTCATAAGTTAACTAAGGTTTCATATCTTAAGGAAGGGTTTTCAATGAAAACAAGGTTTTTGCTTAAACATTTCAATGTGATGCGCCAATTTTGCCATAACGTCTGAACCGGGTTTGGGGTGTTACATTTAGTGGTATCAGAGCTCAAGTTGCAAAACTAGGGATGTGAAGTGGGTCTTATTATTATTTGGTTTCTTTTTTCTAACTTAAAAAAAATTATACTGTTTTAGAAAAAGGGGAAATATTGCTGAGCGGCACACTGAGCCTCTGACGTCAAACCAAGTAAGTTCTTCTGTTCTTAAGCTTGTTTAAATTGTTATACAGTAGATAGATAGAGGGCTACTTTAGATGATTTTGTTAGAATGGAACTGAAGCCCGTTGGATCTAGAAACTGTAGAGGATTCTCAAAAACAATCTTCTCTTTAAATACTTTCATTAAACATCGGTTTAATTATCAAAACTAACTAAAACTTCACAAAAATTTCTAATTCAGATAATACACGAATAGACTATGAGTGCTAGAAGAGGTGCAAGAGCCCGCGGCCGAGGCCGTAGAAATGTTAGGGCTGAATCGTCGGCATCGGGCCATATGCTCGATGTTGGAGTAGAAGAGGCTCCGGCCTCACCAGTGGCTGGGAATGGACCGTATGATCAGGCAGCGGAAGAAGATGCATTGTCGCAGGCAATGCTAAGGATTTTGAAAAGGGTCACTGGGCTCAATAATGGCACTGGAAATCGGGGGTCCATTCCGGAGTGACTTCGTTCGAATGGGGCTGAGATCTTTAATGGCATGGCTGGTGGGGCTCCTAACGTGGAGGAATATTGGTTGGAGGCCACTGAAAGTATAATGGAGGACTTGGACTGCTCACCTGAACAAAAGCTGAAAGGGGCAGTATCACTACTTAGGGAAGAAGCCTATCAGTGATGGTTGATGGTGAAAGAGGGCACCCAATTGGAGCGGGTCATTTGGGAGTTTTTCAAAGCTGCATTCTAAGGGAAGTATGTGGGTGCAAGCTATGTGGATGCTAGAAGAAAGGAGTTCCTCAACTTGACCAGGGAAACAAATCTGTGGAGTATGAGGCAGAATTTCTTCGCCTTAGTAGGTATGCAAGGGTCATGGTGGCAACGGACTATGAGCGTTGCGTTAGATTTGAGGATGGACTTAAAGATAGCCGCAGGGTATTAATAGCTCCACAAATGGAGCGAGTTTTCTCGGAGTTGGTGGAGAAGGCAAAGATAGCAGAGAAGGTAAAGCACGCTGAGTGCTTAAATTGAGAAAAAGAAAGGGGTAAGAATAAGAGGGAGGCTGAGACTCCAGGTATTGGATAGAGGCCTAGGGCTAGGGCCAGAAATGATGGACCAGTTAGAGTAGAGCCCTCTGCTGTTAATCCAGGGGTGCCACCTTGTGCTATTTATGGAAAAGGTCATGTAGACGAGTGTTGGAAGAGGATGGGTGCTTGTTTAGCGTGCTGATCCTTGGAGCATAGGATTAAGAATTGCCCTAAAATTCCAGCTTAAGTGCAGATCATGGGTCGAGGTGGTGCTCCGCCACCGAGGGGTACCTAGCTACCACCAAAGGGTCATGGGCAGGCCAGGGGCGGTAACGGCAATGGATGCGGACGTGGAGCACTAGGCGGAAAGGCAGGCCCTGTTGAGGTGAGACAACTAGCTTTGGTTTATTCTACTCATCGTCGAGAAGATGTGGATGCCCCGGATGTGATAACGGGTATGTTCTTTATATATGAGTTACCTTGCACAGTATTGATTAATATTGGATCGACACATTCATATGTTTCATGCAACATGACTGAATCTTTGGGTGATATGTTTGAAATTACTACAAATGAGATGACTGTGATAAGTCTGTTAGGTCAGTCAGTGGGAGTAAATAAGTTGTTTAGGGAGATACCCTTAGTAGTCCAAGGAGTTACCTTTTCAGCAGATTTGATGGAGCTTTCGTTTAGCGAATTCAACTTAATCTTAGATATGGATTGGCTGGTGAAGCACTGAGCCACCTTGGATTGCACTGCAAAGTGAATGGAGTTAAGAACGGCAGAGGATAAGGAAGTAGTGGTGATTGGTAAACGCCGAAATTACCTGTCGAATGTGATTTTGGCGTTGAAGGTTGAGAAGTTAGTACGAAAGGGATGCGGAGCCTATTTGGCTTATATTAGTAATACGAAGGCTAAGAGCCTTACTGTTATGAAGTTGAGAATAGTTAAGGAATTTTCAGATGTCTTTCCCGAGGAGCTGCCTAGGTTGCCACCTAGCAGGAAAGTAGAATTTGGAATCGAATTGTTACCTGGGATGGCTCCGGTGTCTATCGCTTCTTATCAGATGGCACCAAAGGAGTTGATGGAACTGAAGGCATAGATTATGGAATTGTTGGATCGAGGATTCATACGACCAAGAGTGTCTCCATGGGAAGCACCGGTGTTATTCGTGAAGAAGAAGGATGGAACCTTGCGATTGTGCATCGACTATCGACAGTTAAACAAGTTAACTGTTAAAAACAAGTACCTTCTACCTAGAATCATTGATCTTTTTTATCAGTTTAGGGGAGCATCCATTTTCTCAAAGATTGATCTGCGTTTGGGATATCACCAATTGAGGGTTAAGGAGGTGGATGTTCACAAGACAGTTTTTAGAACTCGTTATGGGCATTACGAGATCTTGGTGATGCCATTCGAGCAGACGAATGCACCCGCCGCTTTCATGGATCTCATGAATCAAATTTTCCAACCCTACTTGGATCGGTTCGTGGTAGTCTTTATAAATGACATTTTGGTGTACTCAAAAGATGAGGATGAGCATGATGTACACTTAAAGATTGTGTAGCAGACTTTGAGGGAGAAGCAGCTGTATGCCAAATTCAGTAAGTGTGAATTCTGGCTAAGGGAGGTTACTTTTCTAGGACATGTGGTGTCAGCCGAGGGGATTAAAGTGGATCCCCAAAAAATTGAAGCAGTGTTAGACTGAAAAACACCTAAGTCGGTGTCAGAAATTCAGAGTTTTCTGGGATTGGCAGGATACTATAGGCGGTTTGTTGAGGGTTTTGTAGTAATTGCTACACCCTTAACTATGTTGTTGAAGAAGGGGGTACCGTTTGTCTGGACAAATAAGCAGCAAGAGAGTTTCGAAAAACTTAAGAAGGTTTTAACTGAGGCCCTTGTGTTGATTCAGCTAGTGCCTGAGAAGGAGTTTATGGTTTATAGTGACGCGTCGCATGTGGGCTTGGGATGATTATTCATGCAAGATGGGAAGGTAGTTGCATATGCGTCACGTCAACTTAAGACTCACGATATGAATTACCCAACCCATGATTTGGTGTTAGCTGAGGTGGTTTTCGCATAAAAAATATGGAGGCATTATTTATACGGGGAGAAGTGCATAATTTATTCAGACCACAAGAGTTTAAAATACCTCATTACCCAAAAGGAGCTTAACCTTAGGCAGCGTAGGTGGGTGAAATTATTCAAGGATTAAGATTGTACGATTGAATACCACCCTGGCAAAGCGAATGTGGTAGCCGACGCGTTGAGTCGCAGGGCTAAGTCGGACTTGAGGACTATGCTCACCCGTTTAAGCCTGTTGGATGATGGTAGTTTGTTAGCTGAGCTTCAGGTAAAGCCGGTGTGGGTCGAGTAGATAAGGAGTAAGCAACTAGTGGATGAGACCTTAGGTGCTCGTTTTAGATAAGTGGAGAGTGAGGAGACATCAGACTTTGGGATAAATAGTGAAGGAGTATTGTGTTTCCGTGGAAGGATGTGTATACCAAAGGACGATGATCTAAGGCAGTCCTTTCTGTGGGAAGCACATAGTGGCCTCTATGCAATGCATCCTGGTGGGAATAAAATGTATCGAAATTTGCGTGAAATTTATTGGTGGCCTAGACTTAAGCGCGAGGTTCTAGAGTTTGTAAGTAAATGCGTGGTTTGCCAAAAGGTGAAGGTGGAACATCAACTGCCTTTAAGATTGCTTCAGCCAGTAAGGATTCCACTCTAGAAGCGGGAAATGATTACTATGGACTTTGTTAGTGGGCTACCCTTGACACCTACTAAGAAAGATTCGATCTGGGTTATAATGGATCGATTAACCAAGTCTGCCCATTTCGTACCGGTTCGTAGCGATTACTCGTTACAAAAATTGGCTAAGCTGTATGTGCTGGAGATTGTAAGACTGCATAGAGTGCCGGTATCCATAATATCTGATAGGGAACCACATTTCACTTCGCGATTTTAGAAGAAGTTGCATGAGGCGCTGGGTACTAGGTTGAACTTTATTACGGCATTCCACCCTCAAACTGATTGACAGTCGGAAATGGTGATCCAAGTATTGAAAGATATGTTGAGGGGATGTGTGATTGAGTTTCGAGGTTGCTGGGAGGACTTTTTGTCGTTAGCCGAATTCATATACAATATTAGCTATGAAGCAAGTATTGGGATGGCTCCGTATGAAGCACTGTATGGGCGAAGGTGTCAAACTCCAACATGTTGGACGGAGTTAGGCGAACGGAGAGTTTTGGGCCCTGAGTTAGTAGCCGATATTGAGGATAAGGTAAAGTTGATTTAGGATCGGTTGAAGGAGGCCTCAGATAGGTAGAAGTCGTATGCTAACCTTAAGTGTCAAGAAATAGAGTATGCAGTGGGATTCTTAGTTTTTCTGAAGGTCTCTCCGTGGAAGAAAGTGTTAAGGTTTGGACGAAAGGGTAAGCTAAGCCCAAGGTTCATTGTGCCATATCGGGTGGTAAGGTGGATTGGGCCAATCACTTACTAGCTGGAGTTACCTCTTGAACTAAGCCAGATCCACGACGTGTTTCATGTTTTCATGCTAAGGCAGTATCACTCAGATCCTTCACATGTCGTGGCGATTGAAGAAATCGAGGTCAAGCTAGACCTAGCTTTCGAGGAAGAGCCCATACAAATAATTGGTTGAGATGTCAAAGTACTGAGAAGGAAGTCCGTTCCATTAGTCAAACTGCTTTGGCGAAATCACAAGGCCGAGGAGGTTACTTGGGAACCTGAAGAAGCGATGCGATGTCAATATCCTCAACTGTTTGAATCAGGTAAAATTTCGAGGACGAAATTTCTTTTAAGGGGTAGAGTTGTAACCCCCCAAAAATCTCGAAATCCCAAATTTTCTTTTTTTTTTCAGTTCTGATAAAAAAATGTGCTAGGTATTTTCGATTAAGTAGGTAATAGTAGGTCTTGGCTAAGGGTTAAGTTCGAACTTAGGGGAAAAGAAAATTATGCGTTAATAATTAAAACGGTCTTGTTGGAAAGTAGTTGGACTTTTAAATAAAGATAGGGGAAAATGGCATCAAAAAGCCTTGTGGAGGAGTGGCTAAGTGACGCCACTTAGAATATAGGGAGGTGGCATTAGTGGCCAGCAAGGAGTGGCTAAGTGATGGAACGAAATGGGGAATTGAGGGTCCTGCAATTCGGCTATAGGGGCTATAAATAGGTGCCAAATGCAAGGTTGCCAGGCTAATGTCGAAATCTCTCTTACATTGTTATCGGAAACCCTTTTCTCTTAAAGATCCAAAAAGCCGAAAACCTTTGCTTCTTTCTTTATTTTCTTGTACCAATTTTCTATTCATCTTCTATTCTTCTTCTTTAATTTGTGCCAAATAAACCTTATTCACCATACTAAGCTTGAAAGCCGAATACCCTTGGTGCAATTACTACTACTTCTACTTCGGTCAAATCTAGTGCAAGTGTTGCTCTCCCAATCGATTTTGCTAAGAATCTATTTCGTTGTTCTTTCCTCACTCTTTTTAATCAACTGTGGTAGGGATTTAGTATCGGATCTCGGATTTTAGCTCTCTGTTGAAATTGCTCCTAAGGTGTTTTTCGGTTTTGGTAAGTATTCCTCTCTTGTTGGCTAAGGTTGGCCGAATGGCCTTAAGTGAGATAAGGGGATGAATGATGTTGGATACGAGTCCCCTAGTATTTGGTTTTAATGAATAAGATTAATGCAGATCTAGGGAATACGTGATCAAGGAAAAGCTACTAGGGATTGGTGTTTAAGGTAAGGTTAAGGTGAGGTTTCAGTTTTAGGTAAAATATGTATTAAGCATGCGATTAATTGAGGGGTGATGTCGTTTGTAGGTTGGTGACTAAGGGAATCGCAACACGCTTGCTTACCAGGTGTGTACATACACTACACACATACAATGAATCGGCAAAAGCTGAAATGCCAAAAAGCCGAAAAGCTGAAATGTCAAAAGTTAGGCTACGGTAGTCTTTCGAGTGCGCGAACACTCGTGAGGAGGAAACCAATAGGTTTTCTGAGGCCCCATGGGCGATTCCATGGACTTAGGTTGTGAATTGGCCAACCAGGCCAGAATAGGCTTAATGGGCCTGACGGGCTGTTGGACCCATAATAGGCAAAAATTGATAATTGATGCTATGTGATAGAAATTCGTATATGAGCATGTGTTTGGGCCTAATGGGCTATATACAGGTGATTTGGGCCTAATGGGCCATATGAATGTGATTGGGCCTAGTAGACCATCTGCAGGTATGTGAAATTTACTAGGCTTTATAAGGGGGTTTTGGGCCTAGTATATGATGACTACATAAAACTGAATTAATTTATTGCGACCGTGGACAAGTCAAAGGGTTAAGGTGTGGAACGGGTATGTGCATGTTTAGGATTGGATCTAAGGAGAGCTTGGTACTTAAGCGGTCTTAATGACTCACCTCTACTTCTTTGGAATCCTATCTAGTGCATAGTATTTGTTCGTCTTAGCTCACTGGATTTGTTAACAGGCTAAGGTAAGTGAAAACAATAAAGAAAGGGAAAATTACTGAAATGCCCCTAAGGGCGAAAATGACAAAAATACCCCTAGGCGTTGAATGTAAGTTTTATGGATGTGACATGCATACATTTTTATGGATGTGACATACATACATATGGTATTCTGCTTAGGTTACATATGGGTTGGGAATTTTGGAACGGAGGAACTATATGAGGATCACATGGTTGCTTGACGACTGTGGATCCACCGAATGCTTTTTAAGCGCATTATATGATTAGCAGCTTGCTGCAATGAATGTAGTTTCACAACCGGGCTACAATTGAAGTATATCGATTGGGAGGGTTGATATTTATATCCCTACATGAAGTGTATCGAGGGATGGAGCTAAAGTGTAGCGGATGGATTATTGGGGTGGGTTGCATTGCACTACATTGCATGTGTGATTTTATGATGATTGATGAATGCTTGCTGCTTGACGAGGGTGTACACACTGAGTTTGCAAAATCTCACCTCCCTCTTTTATTTTTCTCAGGTAATGCTCAATAGGAGGTTCGAGGTCTGGAGGGACTCTAGGTGGCCAGCTAGCAAGACAACTTGGACTTGGTTGTTTTAAAAGCATTTAGTTCCTAATTTATTAAGTGATTTTAGACTGGATTGTAATAAGGCCTCCCATTTTATTATTATTGGGATTATTATTCTTATGTGTTGTAATTGCAAGAAGTTGAACAGGGATTTTCTAAACCATAGTTTTTTTGTACTATGTTTCCACAACCAAACTTTTAATTGATAAACTTTCTTAAATCAAATGTTTTAAACAAAGCTTTCGCAACTGAAAAGAGTGTTTTCATAAGTTAACTAAGGTTTCATATCTTAAGGTAGGGCTTTCAATGAAAAGAAGGTTTTTGCTAAAACACTTCAATGTGATGCACCAGATTTGGCCATAACGTCTGGGCCGGGTTTAGGGTGCTAAAAGATCCATACATCACATAAGGGCAAAAAAATCATTTTAACAATTAAGGGTTCTAGGTAAACTTACCAACCCAACAGCAGGTCCACAGTCGTCTCGGGCGACCCGTACAACCTTAACATTCACACAGTAAAAATGGGCACACGGCCCATATTACGGGCACATGTGAGCCCACACGCCCGTGTGGCCCATATGGCCCATAATGGCCTTGGCCGTGTGTATTACATAACCTGGCCCAATAATTTCCACACGTTCGTCTGGTTTACCCGGTAGGGGCCCACATGCCCATATGGCCCACATGGCCTAGTCTGGCCCAGGCCGCGAAAATGCATATGGCCGGTCTCAACGATCATATGCCCATGTTTAGTA
Source organism: Gossypium longicalyx (assembly GCA_025698465.1). Taxonomy (NCBI): domain Eukaryota; kingdom Viridiplantae; phylum Streptophyta; class Magnoliopsida; order Malvales; family Malvaceae; genus Gossypium; species Gossypium longicalyx. The sequence continues at coordinate 83,685,853 of CM046997.1, forward strand.
ACATGGACTACCACATGAGCGAGCACACGCCCGTGTAGCGTCGTCATTCACTTATTCCGGCTTTTACCGATTTCCATTGTTGGGATTGTGTTTACACATCTTTTTTGCGAAAGTGCGCAAATAGCCCACAAGCACTCCAAACCTATATTCGATTACAACATTCAGTTAATCGCCTACCAATCGAATTACAAGAACCGTAGCCAAACACTTATCCAAATGATTAATTATCACTTGCCTTGATCGACCGATTGAGGCTTGCACACTTAAACCGTTGCAAGAGACTGAATATTAGCCCTTAAAGATTACCTGCATTCCAATTTAATCTTCTTAACTATAATTGTTAACACAAGTAGTTTGAACCAAGTGCATAACAAAATTACTGAAAGTGTAAAACCAAGTATAGGAGAACAAAGCAATCAGCCTACACCCAATATGAAAGCCAAAAGCAAACGATACGGCAGAGGCAAAAGATAGAACAATCACACCACTAGCAGTAATAGGCAGTAAAGGAATATGTTACATTAAAAGCTATTAGGGTAGAGAGAGAAAAAGAGAGAGAGAGAGAGAGAACAACCGTGTGCACTAGAACCCGATTGGTCAAAGAACAATTGCCAAGAACCAAAATAATAGAGTGAGGGAGAGAGGAAGTATTCAGCCAAAACAACAAGATGAAAAGAGAGAGAATTGTTAAAACCAAAAGAATTGAGAGAGAGGGAGAAAGGGTATTCGGCTAAAGAGAAAAGGGAGGGAACGACTGATAGAAGAGTAGAGGAAGAAAAGGGAATCTGTAAGGAAAAGAACTATAGGGAAAAGCCAAGTCGAAAAAAACAAAAACAAAAGATACTAGCAAGATTCCCTAGCACAATTCCGCCTCCAAAAGTGAAAAAAGATTGCCAGAAACCAAAAATGGAGAGATGAACCAACCCAATGCCAAAATCCTGAGAGGCAGGAGTTCAAATTCGACACTAACTCTCCCACTCCTTTCAAAATCCCAAATTTTCCTCCCCAATTCCCTTAAAACCATCCACTCCTCCCTCAACCACCTAATTCAAATTCCAGTACAACTCTTCAGTAGTTCAGGTTGACTAAAACACCCCCACGGACTTAGTAGTAAAATAAAACACTCCATTGCGCAAAGCAGGACTCGAACCTCAGACCTCAAGTTACAGTAACACGCCACTCATCCCTTAGACTAGCAGCCCCTTTCCGTCATGTTTTACCCATATTTATTTAAAGTACACTGACTAGAGACAGAGTTTTATTCATTTAAAACAAAACTTTTGCACAAGCCAGGGCTTGAACCCAATACTTCTCATATTCTTCCCAAGACACTTAACCACTGAAGCAAATACACATTTGTGTAACACAAACATACAAAAATAAATATTAAGGATTTTTGGGGTGTTACAACTCTACCCCCTAAAAGAAAATTTTGGCCTCAAAATTTTACCTGATCAAAACAGATGAGGGTATTGTTGTCGCATCGCCTTCTCAAGTTCCCACGTGGCCTCCTCAGAGTTGTGGCTACGCCAAAGAACTTTAACCAGTAGGATAGACTTCCTCCATAAAACCTTTACATCACAATCTAATATCTAAACCAACTCCTCTTCAAAAGTCAGATCTGGCCTAACCTCAACCTCATCAACCGAAATAACATGCGTGGGATCAGAGTAGTAACGCCTCAATATAGAGACGTGGAACATATCGTGAATTCGATCTAACTCTGGAGGTAACTCTAATTGATAGGCAATCGGTCCCACACGTTTCAGTATGTGGTAAGGCCGAATAAACCTAGGGCTCAACTTGCCCTTACGTCCAAACCTCAGTACCTTCTTCTATGGCGAGACCTTGAGAAAAACGAAGTGCCCCATAAAATACTCAATCTCTTTACGCTTTATATCCGCATGCGACTTTTGTCTATCTGATGTAGCCTTTAGTCGATCTCAATTTAGTATAACTTTATTCTCGGTATTAGAAACTAATTCAGGGCATAGAATACGTCACTCACCCAACTTAGTCCAACACAAAGGATTTCAAAACCTACGACCATATAATGTCCTCCAGTATCTGAATCACCCTCTCTGACTGACCATCTGTTTAAGGATGGAACGCAGTACTGAAGTCCAACCTCATACCCAGAGCTTAATGTAACTTCTTCCAGAACCGAGATGTGAAGCGAGGATCCCTATCAGATATTATTGAATCCGATACCCCATACAGTCTCACTATCTCAGACACAGACAGTTTAGCTAGTTTCTGTAAAGAGTAATCAGTACGAACTGGTATGAAATGGGCAGATTTGGTCAATCAATCCACGATGACCCATACTGAATCCTTCTTAGTAGACGTTAGGGGCAGCCCACTAATGAAGTCCATAGTCACTCTCTCCCACTTCCAAAGTGCAATTTTAACTGGCTGAAGCAACCCTGAAGGTAATTGATGTTCAGCTTAACTTGCTGCCAAGTCAGACATTTACCCATGAAGTCGGTAACTTCACGCTTAAGACCCGACCACCAATATAACTCACGAAGGTCACGGTACATCTTATTTCCACTAGGATGAATAGCATAAGGGCCACTTTGCACCTCACGCAGTATAAACTGCCTCAAGTCAGTATCCTTCAGTACACAGATTCTCCCACAAAAATAGAACACCCCTTCGCTATTCAGTCTAAAATCCACAGTATCCCCACTCTCAACCTGCCGGAAATGAAAACCCAACGACTCTTCTTCGAACTGTTTACCTTTAATCTGCTTAATCTACGTCGGTTTAACTTGAAGCTCGGCCAACAAGCTTCCATCATCAAACAAACTGTGGTGAGCAAACATAGCCCTCAAATCAGTTATAGGTCTACGACTCAGTGCGTCCACCACCATATTGGCCTTCCCAAGATGGTATTTGATCGTACAGTCATAGTCTTTAAGCACTCAATCCATCTACACTGCCTAAGATTTAGCTCCTTCTGAGTGAAGAGATATTTGAGGCTCTTGTGTTCAATGTAAATGATACACTTCTCACCGTATAGGTAATGCCTCAAAATTTTCAATACAAAAACCACCACGGCCAACTCCAAGTCATGCGTCAAATAATTCACTTCATGAATCTTCAATTGCCGAGACGTATACGCTACTACCTTACCCTCTTGCATCAACACACATCACAAACCAACATGTGATGCATCGCTGTAGACAGTGAACTCTTTCCTAGACTTTGGCTGTATCAAAACAGGGGCCTCAGTCAAAACTTTCTTAAGCTTTTTGAAGCTCTCCTGCTACGCATCAGTCCAGTTAAATGATACCCCCTTAAGTAACAGCTTAGTCAAAGTTACTGCGATCAGATAAAATCCCTCTACAAATCGTCGATAATCCCTGCCAATCCCAGAAAACTACGAATCTCAGATACAGTCTTAGGCGGCTTCCAATCCAAAATTGCCTTAATCTTTCGATGATCAACCTTAATCCCTTCAGCAAATAGCACATGGCCCAAAAAGGTTACCTTTCGTAACCAGAACTCATATTTATTGAACTTCGTGTACAGTTGTTTCTCCCCCAAAATCTGTAAAACCACTCGGAGATGTTCCTCATGTTCATCCTCAGTCCTCGAATACACCAGGATGTCGTCAATAAAAACCACTAGGAACTAATACAGATAAGGCTAGAACACTCAGTTCATTAGATCCATAAAAGTCACTGGTGCATTCATCAGTCCAAACGGCATCATTGGGAACTTGTAATGACCATAACGAGTCCTAAACGCTGTCTTGTATACATCAGCCTCTTTGACCCTCAATTGATGGTACCCAGACCGGAGATCAATTTTAGAGAAAATCGAAGCTCCTCAGAATTGGTCGAACAGATCATCTATCCTCAGTAGGGGGTACTTATTCTTAACAGTCAATTTATTCAATTATCGATAATTGATGCACATATGCATAGATCCATCCTTCTTTTTCACAAAAAAAAATTGGTGCTCCCTACGGAGACACACTAGGGCGAATGAACGCACGATCTAACAATTCTTGAATATGAGCTTTAAGCTCCACAAGCTCCTTCGGTGTCATTCTATAAGAGGCGATGGACACTGGAGCTGTACTAGGCAAGACCTCAATCCCAAACTCAACTTCATGGTTTGGAGGTAACCTAGGTAGCTCATCAGGAAATACATCCAGAAAATCTTTAACTATTCTGATATCTTTAACAAAATAAACCTCAGAATTTGAAACACTAATATAGGCCAGGTACGCCTCACAACCCTTACGAACCAACTTCTTGGTCCTTAATGCAAAAATCACATTCGACAAGTAATTCTAGCATTCCCTAACTACAACGACCTCGGCATCCTCCACAGTTCCCATTACCATCCATTTAGCAGCACAATCCAAGCTCGCCAGATATTTAACCAGCCAGTACATTCCCAGTATTAAATGAAATTCTCTAAAAGGAAGTTCCATCAAATCCGCCAAAAAGATAACCCCTTGAACCTCCAAAGGAACATCTTTGAATAGTTTATTTACCCTCACCGACTGTCCCAAAGGACTCGATACAATAACTTCTCTCGTAATGCTCTCAACCAAGATACCCAGAGTCTTAGACACAGTACAAGCTGTATAGGAATAAGTAGATCCTATATCTATCAGTGCAGTATAAGGTACATTATAGATAAAGAACATACCCGTGATAACATCCGGAGTATCTCCATCCTCTCAGCGACGTGCAACATAAACTAGAGCTAGTTGCCTCACCTCAGTATGACCAGCGCCTTTGCCCGGTGCCCTCTGACCACGGCCCAAACCATTACCCCCTTTGGCCTGACCACGGCCTCTCAGTGGCTACTGAACTCCCATCGGTGGCTGTACAGTACCCAAACTTCTAGCTTGCACCTGATCAAGCCTCTGTGGATACTCTCTGTTACGGTGTTCCAATGATCCGCATCTCAAACATGCCCCAATCCTTTTCCAGCACTCACCCTGATAGCGTCCTCCACAATCAACACAAGACTGTAGTCTAGTAGCAGCAACAGGGGCCCCAACTCTGACCAGCCCATCAACTCTGGCCTTTTTCTTTGGCCTCAAAAAGGAACTTGAGGGCTCTGAATCCCTCTTGTTCCTACCTCTTTCCTTCTCAAGGTTCAGACGCTCAACGCGCTTTACTTCCTCAGCGATATTCACCTTTTCAACCAATGCATCAAAATTTGCTCCCTCAGTGGAGTTATCAGAACCCGTAAACTATCCCTGAGGTCGTCCTCAAAACAAGCACAACACTCATATTCAGTTGCCACCATCCCACATGCATAGCGGGTTAGTCACAAAAATTCAGCCTCATATTCGGCCACTAGTTTATCACCTTGTGTAAGATTCAAAAACTCTCTCCTCCGGGTATCCACATATCTAGCAGCCACATACTATCCCTGAAAAGTAGTCTTGAAAAATTTCCAAGACAATCGGTCGGGCTGAGTGCTCTCCTTAACCGTAAGCCACCACTAGTAAACCTCATTTCTCAACAGTGACAATGCACCCTTTAGCTTCTGCTCGAGGGTGCAGTCGAGATCGTCCATGATCCTTTCTGTGGCCTCATCCAATACTCAGCCACATTAGGGGAAACTCCAACAATAGCCCTAAAAATCTTAGCTCTATTAGACCGGAGTCATTCTGTAACTGACCCATAGCCCACGACACCAGTATTGTGCCCAGCGGCCCTCTCCAAAATCTGTAACATAGCTTGGGATAGCGCATCATCCCCAGCCGCACGATCATGAGACCTAGTCTCAGTCACAGGTGAAGCTGGCGCCTCTCTAGTTTCTACATTAGGCATGTGGCCAGATGACGAAGACCCAGCTCGAGCACTTCCACAGCCTCCGCCGTGGCCTCTTGTACTCCTTCTACGAGTACCTCTAATGCTCATTATCAAATTGCATTTTATCTATATTAACAATTTTAAGAATCAGTTTACAGTTCCAGTGTTTATTAATGAATATTTTATGGATAACAATATTAGTAATTCAGAGTTCGTTTTGGTAGATCGCAATCTTACTACAGTTTTTAGCTTACCCTAACTAGAGTGTTTCAGTACAGTCTACTACCTACAGTAGTCTCAGTATTTCATTTTAAACAAACAACAGTTTCAGAAGACTTACAGAATCAGCGCCGAAGTCTAGGTGTACCACACATTCGGTAAAATATTTCAAAATACTTCAAATCATTTGAAACAGTTCTTCTAAAAGTTTCAAGTTTTAAAAGAAACCCAAATCCACAGTCGTGTTTTGCAACTTGGCTTTGATACTACTAATTTTAACAATTCGAACCTAACCTGGACGTTATGGTCGAATCTGGCGATGCCACATGGAAGTGTTTTTCGTAAAGTGTGATATCTTTGAAAAATCCATTCCCTATTTAACCTCTTTGTGTGATCTTTAAGATGATTTTAAGACGTGTCGTTCATTTTCAAAATGTGAGTCATTTGTCAAAAAGTTAATCATATTAAAATGGCATTAATTTTTAAAACGTTATTTCTTGCGGAAGCTCTTAAAACAGGTTACGTATTCGTGGCATTTTTTAAAAACATTTATCTTTTTGAAAACCTGCGTCATTTCCTACTGCTAGCTGTTATAAATCAAAACAAATAAAAATCTCAAAATAAAAATCCAAATAAGCCTTATTACAATAAAAATAACCCAACTAATAATACTTATAATCAAAAACAAATGCAAAAATAATAACAGTTGTGTGGCCACCTCTGAGTCCCCGCTGCACCGATCTACCTAAGTCTAGGGATTACCTGCACAGATAAACAGAAGAGTGAGTTTACAAAAACTCAGTGTGTAATCCCATATCAAACAACCATACAGTGAGCAAATACAGTTTGGGCTTATGCCCATTTCAGTAATGGTTCAGTTTCAGTTAGGGCCTTAGCCCATTACAATATCAGTATCAATTTGGGCCTGAGCCCATCTCAGTGATAGTAACGGTACAGATATGCAATCAAGAAATCCTACCCAACCAGCTTCTACACTCCATCTCCGTCCAACCCTACACTCCATGTGAGGATATAATCAACCCACCCATCCCTACACTCCAAGTAGTACAGGGCCATGCACTAATCGATATTTGCAGAGAATTTGCCGATCTGAGACACTTCCTCCAATCATATTAAACCCATCCCCATGCAATGCATCATGCAACATGTCATGTCATATCGTAATATTTCATTTGTACTCAATGCAGTTAAAATATAGTCATACATGAATATAGATCCATACATCACATAGGGGCAAAACAATCATTGTATCAACTAGGGGGTCTAGGTAAACTTACCGACCCAATAGTAGGTCCAGAGTCGTCTCGAGCGACTAGTGCAACCTTAACGTCAAACAGTAAAAATGGACCCATGGGCCATATTGTGGGCACATGGTGGCCCATACGCCTGTGTTGCCCATACGGCTCATAATGGCCTTAGCCGTGTGTATTACACAACCTGGCCCAATAATTTCCACACGTCCGTATGGTTTACCCATGAGGCTATTTGCAAAGCCAATTTGCCACCGGTTTTGGGTCATCCCTACAAGCATAAAACCGAACACATTTCATACCAATTTCCAGCCAATTCATACACCAAAACATACACCATTCATGCCATATCATAAACAACCAAATTCATGCTTATAACCATACCAAAATCATGTCAAATCATAATTCAAAGTCATACCAAAACTTAAGTTTCATAACCTCAATTTGCTTTATTCAATCTTATGCCATAAACTTACCAATTCTCAAATAATCACATACCAAAAGGTACCAAAATTGACCATTTCATTTGGTCATCCATGAGCACATCAAATAGGCATAAGTTGTATCACATAACATATACCAAAATCCAACCATAAGTTAAACCATAGTCAAGCCATATCACATGGCTAAATATACACATTACAAAACATATTCACATACTTCTAGCTTATACATGCCATACTTCAATATTTACACTTTCAAAATGTACAAAATAGAGTTTGATAGTGTGGTGATGATCCTCTACAATCCCCGAGCTCCCGATAGCTTCGATATCTAAAAACAATTGAAAATACACACAAAGTAAGCTTTCAAAGCTTAGTAAGCCATATACAAATAAACTTATCATTTTTAACATATAAGCATTATCAAATTACATATAACTATAGTCACATGCTATCTTAAACAACATAGTTCATATACATTTCACATATCCCCAACTCATTTTCTCATATAACATATTTTCTCATACTTATAACACATATTATCTATTACACATGTACTTACCTTATATTCTCAAACATTGCATACATTTCAAACGTACCTGATTCAGATACACATTTCATATATTCATTCTTTTCTCGGAATGCCCGTTGAACCATTCGAAATCAATAAGGATATTCGGATAGCTCGAAAAGCTCATACAATGCCAATGTCCTAGACGTGGCCCTACATGTAATCAAATATCGATGCCACTGTCCCAGACAAGGTCTTACATGAAATCAAATACGATGCCAATGTCCCAAACATGGTCTTATACGTAAATCATAAGTTGATGCCAACATCCCAGACGTGGTCTTACACGAAAACACATATCGAATCCTATGTCATGAGATATGTATCCTAACTATTCCTATGGTCCGTACGGGCTTTTCGGGCGTTGAAACTTTGTCGATACTTTCTCGGATATCTCATGCTCAACTCATATAATAATTCATCAATGTTCAATATCATATTCACAATAATAATTCAATTCAAAACACAATTATTTGTATATCGACTTATCTCGTACGAATTTAAACAAATGGAGTTGACTACTCAAAGACTTTTGACTTCCCTCGATCTAATTTCGTTTTCTTTTGTTCTTGATCTATATAAATTCAAATTTGACTTATTTAATCACACATTTATTCAAATCAATCCGTATATAAATATTTAGGACATTTTACAAATTGGCCCTCACATTTTCACATTTTGACATTTTATTCCCTAATTCATAAAATCACAAAATTCACCAAATTTTCTTTTATACAAGCTTAGCCAAATTTTTCCCTAGCTCATACAAGCCCACATATTTCATTTATTTCACATTTTATTCCCTCAAAATCTCATTTTCACAATTTAGTCCAAATTACTCAAATTCATCAAAAATTCAAAGACAAAACATGTTAACCCAACATCAAGCTTCCATATACTATCATCAAACTTCATAAAACTCATAATTTCATCAATGGATTAACTCAAAATCATCAGAAAAATCAAAAATTGAGACATGGGCTTGATAGATTACAAAGCAACGATCACAAAAACGTAGGAATTATCAAAAACAAAACAAAACTCATACCTTAATCAAAGAACACAAGGCTGAACCCTAGCTCAATCTTTTTTCTTTCTTATTTCTTTGTATTTTCAACAATATGAGATGTTAATAGCCTAATTTCATACTTTGTTTTAGTTATAATAAGTTTATTTCATCATTTACTTATTTACCCTTTATAATTAAACATATAATTCATATCAATTAAGGCTATTAATGTCCACTCATACTTTTAATGGTCAAATAACCACATAAGGACCTCACAATTAAAAAGCCACAACAAATAGGCACACTTAACATATAGCATGCAACTTTTACATTTTATGCAATTAGGTCCTTTTATCAAATTAAGCACACAAATGATCAAATTTTCATACGAAACTTTCACAAATGTCAATTCACATATAATAAGCACAGAAAATATTATTAAAATATTTTTTTGACAGGGATTTGTGGTCCCAAAACCACTATTTCGATTAGGGCCTAAACTAGGTTGTTACAACTCTCCCCCCTTAGGGATTGTCGTCCTTGAAAATCTTACCACTGAATAGATTCGGATATTGTTGTCTCATAACATCTTTGGGCTCGCACGTAGCCTATTCAACACCGTGTCACTGCCATATCACATTTACTAACAGAATTTTCTTATTTCACAGTTCTTTAACTTCACGAGCCAAAATACGGATCGGTTCTTCTTTATAAGTCATATCGGACTGAATCTTGATTTTAGACGGAGGAATCACATGTGAGGGATCAGATCTGTATCATCGAAGCATCAATACGTTAAATACATCATGAATCTTTTCTAGCGCTAGTGGTAACAACAATCTATAAGCAATCGGCCCGATATGTTCGGTAATCTCATACAGCCCTATGAACCTTAGACTTAATTTGCCTTTTCTGCCAAATCTGAGTACTTGTAACGCTCTAAATTTTTGGGCCTAGAAGTGTTGGGCCTTGTGCATGGGAGCCGCTAAGAGACTGTACATAAAAGTTTATGTGTGTAAGAAATATCACAAATAAAATGTTTGCTCTACTGGTTAAGTAATTTAGGAGTAGTTGGGAGTGTTTTAGAAGTCCTGGGTTCAAATCTGGGCTTTAGAAAAATTTTTAGTTTTCCTCTTAAATGAATTCTGGCTTTAGCAGGTGAGCCTTATATTTAATTGTGGTTAAAAAGTGTCACAAATGAGCTTGTGGTTCTATGGTAAGTGGCGTGTGGTAGTTGCTTGAGGTCTAAGGTTCAAGTCTTGGCAAGGTAAAAAGAGTATTTATTTTGCTACTCTTTCCATACGAGAAGCATAAGTGGGCTGGAACTCTGCAAGGTGGAATTTGAATTGGTCAAAGAGTAGATGGTGGAGTAAATCAAGGAGAAGATTAAGGAGGATTTTTAGGAGGGATATGGGGAGAAAATTAAGGGATTTTTGATGAGGGGAAGAGTTTTGGACGTTGGTGGACATCAACCACTCAGGAATTCGGCTTAGTAGTGGGAGTGTGACTCTCTATTTCGGGTTTTTGGCTAGTCTTTATTCTGAAGCCGAATATAATGTTGATTTTTGGGGTGTTTTCTTTCGCTTTGTGCTCTTTTCACTACTTTTTGGTTTTCTTGTTACCATTTTACTCTTAACTCTTTGTCTCCAATCAACGTTTTTGGTTGTTCTCCCTCTAGCCGATTATGCCATTTTCTCCTCTTTCGTCTCTCTTTTTCTCAATTTTTGCTTTTAGTGTTTGATTACCCACACTTCTCCTCTCAGTTAGCCTTCAAAATATTTCTCTTTTCTTTTGATCTCTTGCCAAATAACCTTTATCATCTTCTCTCTTCTTGTCATCCGTTCACCATTAATATTTGAGCCGTTACAGCATTGCTCTCTCTCTACTTCTGCTTTCAATTTTTACAGTTGATCTTTGGTCAATTGGTGAGTTGTTTAATTTCTATTCTTTCTATTATCATCTCTTTCTTTAAGTATCTAGGCCGAATATTGTTTCCCTAACTCTTTTTTTTCGGGTTTCTTTTCTCTTTTCACTTTTGGAAGTAGTCGAATCTTCCATCTCAGGGGTGGGTGTTCCTTTTTGTGCCTTTGTGTAAGGGAATACTCTGGTAGGCCGATTAGTGGTATCTCTTCACTTTTGGTCAACACTTCAGATATCTCTAAAGGGGGTCTGTAGACTATCTCTTGTAAAGGATTAAGTGTGAGATTTGCAGGTGATCGACCAAGGGTTTGGAGCTTGTGGATCTTAACGTAGTTTTTGCAACAGGTGTGTATTCCACGCTGACTGGACTGTAGATCGGCAAAAGCCAAAAAGCCAAAATACGGTGTTTGATTCCACACAAACGTGTAATCGCAGGTGTGATGATTCGAGCCAACAAATCTTAGGCATATGACTGTAGAGGCCGTTATGGGCCTCGATAGGCCGAAATGGGCCGTGTGGGCCCAATGGGCTCGTGGTCCCTACACGGATAAAATCTATAATTTGTGGTAAATGGTGGATTGGGCTACGTTGTTCGCATAGTCGTGCCTGAAATTAGGCTAAATGGGCCACACGAGCATGTGGGCCCACTTAGGCCAAGTAATGAGCCTTGGGCCCATTTACACTGTCATGACTAGTTAGATTACATAAGTCACTCGAGGCGACTGTAGACCTTCTGAGAGGTCAGTAAATGATCATAATACCCCTATAAGGTAAATTACTGAAATACCCTTGTAGGGTAGAATGACTGTTTTACCCCTATTAGGTAAAAATGACCAATATACCCCTAGAGGTAGAATGACTGTTTAATTTGTGTTAAGTATGACTAATGTGCTTATGATATGTATCTAAATGACTGTTCTAAGCATGGTCATACTGCATACACGTGTAATGAGTGAGCATGACATTCTGCATGCATGACATATTGCATGGAGTTGGGACACTGTTATGGAGAAAGATTCTGTACTGAGGGCTTTTAGCCTATTATTCTGATTATGGCTTTGTGCTGATATGTTATTGAAGGCTTTGTGTCGATATGTTATTGATGGCTTTGCGCCGGTATGTTACTGATGGCTTCATGCCGCTATTCATGGCTATGTGCCATATATCGACATCGCGACTTTCGACATTCGAGCATCGATTGTGATTTCTTTGTGATATTATTACCGCAGCCATGCTATAATCTTATTGTGTTGTTGGTGGATAGGTCAACTCGGTCCCTACATTATGTGTTGATGGTACGGAGTGGTGTGTTGGCTGGAATGGGTTAGGTTACATAATTGTGCTGTATTGTTACCGTAATGGGCTCAGGCCTAGACTGTTATTGATATGGGCTTAGGCCCAGACTGTATTGTTTACTGTTTGTTTATTTTTTGGGGATAACACACTAAGTTTTCGTAAACTCACCCAATTGTTTTAACTATACATGTAATCCTTAGGCGGTTTGGAGCTGCGAGGGACTCGAAAATGGTCACACTACTGTTCCTGTTTTCTTTTATTTGGCGTCTAATTGTGTAACACCCTAAACTCGGACTAGACGCTATGGTCGAATCTGGTGTGTCACATTGAAGTGTTTTAGTAAAAACCGTGTTTCCATTGAAAACCCTTCTTAAAATAAAAGAACCCTAGTTAACTTAAAAAAAAAAACACCTTTAGTTACAAAAGCCTTGTTTAAAACATTTGATTAAAAAAACTTAGTTGCGGAAACATAGAAAACATACTATAATTTAAGAAATCCATGTTCAACTTCTCGCAAATATAATGAAAATAATAATAATTCAAGTAATAATAACATAGTGAAAACCTTATTACAATCTGGTCTGGAACATACTTAAAAAGAAATAAAAACTTAAATGCTTAAAAAAAAGCCCAAGTCCAAATCATCTTGCTAGCTGGCCACCCAAAGTCCCTCCAAACATCGAACCTTCTACTGAGCATCACTTGAAAATAAAATAAAAGAGGGGTTGAGTTTTCGCAAACTAAGTGTGTACAACACTCGAAGAAAATAAGCATTCAAAAAAACATCATTCATCATTCATGCAATGCTATCCCATCCAAATTATCCATCCGCTACACACCAGCTCCGTCCCCTGTCACACCATGTGGGGATCTAAATATCGACCCACCCAACCCACACACCATGGTAGCCCGGTTGCGAAACTACCTTCATTTACATATTGGGCTTTAAAAGCCGTCAGTGGATCCACAATTGTCAAGCAACCATGCGATCCGCATATACTTCCTCCGTTCCATAATTCCCAACCCATATGCAACCTAAGCAGAATATCATATGTATCCATGTCACATCCACAAAACTTACATTCAACACCTAGGGGTATTTTGGTCATTTTCGCCTTTAGGGGCAGTTCGGTGATCTTCTTTTAATTACGATTTTCACTTATCTTGGCCCGCTAACAAGTCCCGTGAGCTAAGATGAATGAATACTATGCACCAGGTAGGATTCCAGAGAAGAGAAGGTGGGTCATTAAGACCGCTTAAGTACCAAGCTTTCCCTAGATCCAATCCTAGACATGCATATACCCGTTGCCACACCTTAACCCTTTGACTTGTCCACGGTTGCAATATATTAATTGAGTCTTATGTGGATATCATATACTAGGCCCAAAACCCCTTACAAAGCCCAAACAATTTCACATACCTGTATCTGGCCCATTAAGCCCAATCATACTCATATGGCCCATTAGGCCCAAATCACTTGTATATGGCCCATTTGGCCCAAATCACCTGTATATGGCCTATTAGGCCCAAATCACATTTATATGGCCCGTTAGGTCGGTCACATTCATATTCATGCTCACATACAAATTCCTATCACAAAGCATCAATATTCAATTTTTGCCTATTATGGGCCCAACAGCCCATTAGGCCCATTTAGCCCACTTCGGCCCATATGGCCAAATCACAACCCAAGTCCACGGAATTTGCCCATGGGCCTCAGGCAACCTATTGGTTTCTCCCTTACGAGTGTTCGCGCACACGCAAGACTATCATAGCCAAACTTTCGACTTTTCAGCATTTCAGCGTTTCAGATTTTCGGCTTTTGCCGATTCATTGTGTGTGTGCAATGTATGTACACACCTGGTAAGCAAGCGTGCTACGATTTCCATAGCCCAAACCTACAAACGATATCACTCAGAGATTAATCTCACATACTTCTCGAATACATTACCAAAAGTCAGAATCTCACCTTAACCTTACCTGAACGCTAAGCCTTTACTAGCTTCTACTTTGGTCACTACTTACGTATATCTCTCAGATCTGAAGAGCAAATTGGCAGGAATCGAAAACTGAGATCTAACACGCTAATTCCCTACCAAATTTGATTAGAAAGAAGTGAGGAACTGAATACTCAATACTTATCAAAAATCGATTGGGAGAGTGAACACTTACACTAGAACCGACTGGGTGGAAAGACTAGTGGCGGCACCAAGGGTATTCGGGCAAAGGATATTTGGCTCTTAGAGATTTGAATGGCAACAATTGATTACTTGTCATCAAAGAAGCGATGAAGAAGAATCAGCTAAAGCAAAGAAATTATTGAGTAGAGGAGAAATAGAATTCGGCACAAGGAAGAAGAAAAAAAATAAGGCAGAGAGTTTTCGGCTTTTAGAGAAAAGAGTTTCTGGTAACAGGGTGGAGGAAATTCAGCATTAGATTCATACCGTAGCATTCGGCACCAACTTACAAGCCTTATAGCCAAATTTTCTCATGCCCAATTCCCCATTCGGCTCCATCACTTCTCCCTTCTCATCTCCTCGTTTTTCTCCCTGATAACTCCTTAATCCCTCCCTTAATTTTCTCTCCTAAACACTTCCCTTGGAGTCCACTTTCACGCCACTTCCATCTTTCTACAAGGCCAAAATTAAACTTCTAAAAACACTAAGCTAGGATTCGAACCTTGGACCTCCTTGCTAGATATTAACGCCACCTCCCTACACCCTAAGTGGCGTCACATAGCCACTCCTCCACAAGGCTTTTTGATGCTATTTTCCCCTAACTTTATTTAAAAGCCCAACAACTTGCCAACCCTAATTCTTTTAATAATTAAACTATAATTTCATTTACCCTTAAGTTTGAATTAAGACCTACTATAATTATCACTGGGCCAGAAATATAAAACACAATTTTTCTCAAAACCGAAAACAAAAAAAGTTCAGGATTTCGAGATTTTTGGGTTTCAGGATTTTTTGGGCGTTACAACTCTACCCCCTAAAAGAAATTTCATCCTTGAAATTTACCTTGTTCAAACAGTTGCGGATATTGACGTCGCATCACTTCTTCAGGTTCTCAAGTAGCCTCCTCAGCCTTGTGATTCCGCCAAAGTACTTTGACCAATGGAATGGACTTCCTTCTCAATACCTTAACATCACAACCAATTATTTGTATGGGCTCTTCCTCGAAAGTTAGATCTGGTCTAACCTCGATTTCTTCAATCGCCACGACATGGGAAAGATCCGAGCGATACCGTCTCAGCATAGAAACATGGAACACGTCGTGGATCTGGCTCAATTTAGGAGGTAATTCTAGCTGATAATCGACTGGCCCAATCTGCCTTACAACCCGATATGGCCCAATGAACCTTGGGCTTAGCTTTCCATTTCGTCCAAACCTTAACATCTTCTTCCACGGAGATACCTTAAGAAAAACTAAGTCTCCCACTACATACTCTATCTCTCGACGTTTAAGGTCAGCATACAACTTCTGCCTATCTGAGGCCTCCTTCAAACGATCTTGAATCAATTTTACCTTATCCTCAGTATCGGCTACTAACTCAGGGCCCAAAACTCTTGTGGTCTGAATAGATTATGCACTTCTCCCCGTATAAGTAATGCCTCCATATTTTGAGCGTGAACACCACCGCAGCGAGCTCCAAATCATGGGTTGGGTAATCCACCTCGTGAGTCTTAAGTTGTCGTGACGCATACGCAACCACCTTTCCTTCTTGCATCAATACACATCCTAAGCCCACATGTGACACGTCACTATAAACTGTAAACTCCTTCTCAGGCACTGGCTGAATCAACACCGGGGCCTCAGTTAAAACTTTCTTAAGTTTTCCAAAATTCTCTTGCTGCTTGTCCATCCAAAAAAATAGTACCCCTTTCCTCAACAACTTAGTTAAGCGTGCAGCAATTAAGGAAAAGCCCTCAACAAACAACCTATAGTATCCTGCCAAGCCCAAAAAACTTTAGATTTTCGATACCATCTTAGGTGTTTTCCAGTCTAACACGGCTTCAATTTTCCAAGGATCCACCTTAATCCCCTCGGCTGACATAACATGTCCTAGAAAGGTAACCTCCCTTAGACAAAATTCATACTTACTAAATTTGGCATACAGCTGCTTCTCCCTTAAAGTCTGTAACACAATCCTTAAGTGTGCATCATGCTCATCCTCATCTTTTGAGTACACAAAAATGTCATCTATAAAGACAACCACGAACCGATCCAAGTAGGGTTAAAAAACCCGATTCATGAGATCCATGAAAGTGACAGGTACGTTCATCAACCCGAATGGCATCACCAAGAACTCGTAGTGCCCATAACGAGTTCTGAAAGCTGTCTTATGAACATCTGCCTCCTTCACCCTCAATTGGTGATATCCCAAACCCAGGTCAATCTTCGAGAAAACATAAGCTCCTCTAAACTGATCAAAAAGATCATCGATCCTCGGTAGAAGGTACTTGTTTTTAACAGTTAACTTGCTTAACTGTCGATAATCGATGTACATTCGCAGGGTTCCATCCTTCTTCTTCACAAAAAACATCGATGCTCCCCATGGGGACACATTTGGCCGTATGAGTTCTCGATCCAACAATTCTTTAATCAGTGCCTTAAGTTCCACCAACACTTTTGGTGCCATTCGATAAGGAGCGATAGACACCGGAGCCGTCCCAGGTAACAACTCGATTCCAAATTTCACTTCTCTGCTGGGTGGAAATCTAGGCAGCTCTTCGGGAAAGACATCTGAAAATTCCTTAACTATTCAAAACTCCTTAACAGTAAGGCTCTTTGCCTCCGTATTACTAATATAAGCCAAAAAGGCTTCGCATCCCTTTCGTACTAACTTCTCGGCCCGTAAAGCCGAAATCACGTTCTACAGATAGTTCTGACGTTCACCAATCACCACTTCTTCCTTATCCTCCGCCGTTCTTAACACCAATCACTTTGCAGCACAATCCAAGGTGGCTCGACGCGTCACCAGCCAATCCATACCTAAGATTAAGTCGAATTCACTAAACGGCAGTACCATCAAATACGCGAAAAAGGTAACCCCTTGGACAACTAAGGGTACCTCCCTAAACATCTTATTCACTCCCACAGACTGCCCTAACGGGCTTATCACAGTTATATCATTCGCAATAATCTCAAACATATCACCCAAAGACTCAATCTTATTGCACGCAACATATGAATGCGTCGATCCAATATCAATCAAGGCTTTGTAAGATAACTCATATACAAAGAACATACCCGTTATCACATCTGGTGCATTCCCATCTTCTCGATGATGAGTAGCATAAACCAAAGCTGGCTGTGTCACCTTAGCATGGCCTGCATTTTTGCCTGGTGCTCCGCGTCCACGTCCATTGCCGCACGCCTCGCCCTCTGTCCACGACCCTTGGTGGCGGTGCCCACCCTTGGTGGCTGAGCACCTCCTTGACCCACTACTGGCTCTCGACCTAGCGTTCGTGGGCAATCCTTGATCCTATGTTCCATAGACCCACAAGTGAAACAAGCTCTCATTTTCTTCCAACACTCGCCTCCATGCCTTCTCCCACAATCAGCACAAGGTGGCACCTTTGGAATAGCAGCAGGGGGCCCTGCTCTAACTGGCCCATTATTTCTGGCCCTAGCCCTAGGCCTCTGTCCAACACCTAGGGTCTCAGCCTCCCACTTATTCTTACCCCTTTCCTTCTCCCGGTTTAGGCGCTCAGTGCACTTTACCTCCTCCTCTATCTTTACTTTTTCCACCAATTTCGAGAAAACTCATTCCCTTTGTGGAGCTATTAGCACCCTGAGGCTATCTCTCAATCCGTCCTCAAACCTAACGCAACGCTCATAGTCTGTTGCCACCATCACCCTTGCATACCTACTAAGGCGTAGAAACTCTGCCTCATACTCCGCCGCCGATTTATTGCCTTAGGTCAAGTTCAGAAACTCCTTCCTCCTAGCATCCATATAGCTTGCACCCACATACTTCCCCTGGAATGCAGCTTTGAAAAAATCCCAAGTGACTCGCTCCGGTTGGGTACCCTCTTTCACCGTCAGCCACCACTGGTAGGCTTCTTCCCTAAGTAGTGACACAGCTCCTTTCAACTTTTGTTCCGGTGAACAGTCCAGGTCCTCCATTATCCTTTCAATGGCTTCCAACCAATATTCCGCCATGTTAGGAGCCATGCCAGCCACGCCCTTAAAGATCTTATCCCCGTTCGAACGAAGTCGCTTCGGAATGGACCCCCAATTTCCATTGCCATTATAGGGCCCAATGACCCTTTTCAAAATCCTCAGCATTGCCTGCGACAATACATCTTCTCCCGCGGCCTGATTATACGGTTCATTCCCAGCCACAGGTGAGGTTAGAGCCTCTTCTACTCCAACATCGAGCATATGGCCCGATGCCAACGATTCAGCCCTAACACTTCCGCGGCCTCGACCACGACCCCTTGCACCTCTTCTATCACTCATCGTCGATTCGCGTATTATCTGGATTAAAATTTTATGAAGTAATAGATAGTTTAATACTTACACTGATGTTTTACGAAAATATTTAGAGAAAAGATCGTTTTGGATAATCCTCAACAGTTTCCAGATCCTACGGGCTTTAGTTCCATTCTAACTATCATCTAAAGTAGTCCTCTAACTATCTACTGTATAACAATTTAAACAAACTTAAAAAGAACATACTTGGTTCGACGTCGGAAACTCGGTGTGCCGCTCAGCAAGATTTCTCTTTTTCCATAATGGTGAGATCCAAAAACTTTGTTAAAAAAATAGAAAAAGAAACCAAATAGTAATAAGGCCCACTTCACAGCCCGAGTTTTGCAACTTGACTCTGATACCACTAAATTAACACCCCAAACCCGGCCTAGACGCTATGGCTGAATCTGGTGTGTCACATTGAAGTGTTTTAGTGAAAATTGTGTTTCCATTGAAAACTCTTCTTAAAATAAAAGAACCCTATTTAACTTTTAAAAAAAACACCTTCATTTACAAAAGCCTTGTTTAAAACATTTGATTAAAAAAAAAACATAGTTGCGGAAATGTAGAAAACATACTATAATTTAAGAAATCCATGTTCAACTTCTCGCAATTACAATGAAAATAATAATAATTCAAGTAATAATAACACAGGGAAAACCTTATTACAATTTGGTCTGGAACATACTTAAAAAGAAATAAAAACTTAAATGCTTAAAAAAAAACCCAAGTCCAAATCATCTTGCTAGCTAGCCACCCAGAGTCCCTCCAAACATTGAACCTTCTACTGAGTATCACTTGAAAATAAAATAAAAGAGGGGGGTGAGTTTTTGCAAACTCAGTGTGTATTCAAAAAAACATCATTCATCATTCATGCAATGCAATCCCATCCAAATTATCCATCGGCTACACACCAGCTCCGTCCCGCATCACACCATGTGGGGATATAAATATCGACCCACCCAACCCACACACCATGGTAACCCAGTTACGGAACTACCTTCATTTACATATTGGGCTTTAAAAGCCGTCAGTGGATCCACGATTGTCAAGCAACCATGCGATCCTCATATACTTCCTTCGTTCCATAATTCCTAACCCATATGCAACCTAAGCAGAATATCATATGTATGCATGTCGCATCCACAAAACTTACATTCAACACCTAGGGGTATTTTGGTCATTTTCGCCCTTAGAGGCATTTCGGTGATTTTCCCTTAATTAAGGTTTTCACTTATCTTGGCCCGTTAACAAGTCCCGTGAGCTAAGATGAACGAATACTATGCACCCAATAGGATTCCAGAGAAGAGGATGTGGGTCATTAAGACCGCTTAAGTACCAAGCTCTCCCTAGATCCAATCCTAGACATGCATATACCTGTTGCCGCACCTTAACCATTTGACTTGTCCACGGTTACAATATATTAATTAAGTCTTATGTGGATATCATATACTAAGCCCAAAACCCCTTACAAAGCCCAAACAATTTCACATACCTATATCTGGCCCATTAAGCCCAATCATACTCATATGGCCCATTAGGCCCAAATCACCTCTATATGGCCCATTTGGCCCAAATCACCTCTATATGGCCCATTTGGCCCAACTCACAATTATATGGCCCGTTAGGCCTAGTCACATACAAATTCCTATCGCAAAGCATCAATATTCAGTTTTTGCCTATTATAGACCCAACAGCCCATCGGGCCCATTTAGCCCATTCCAACCCATATGGCCAAATCAAAACCCAAGTCCACGAAATTGCCCATGGGCCTCAGACAACCTACCGGTTTCCCCCTTACGAGTGTTCGCGCACACGCAAGACTACCGTAGCCAAACTTTCAGCTTTTCGGCATTTTAGCTTTTCGGCTTTTCAGCTTTTGCCGATTTATTTTATGTGTGCAGTGTATGTACACACCTGGTAAGTAAGCGTGCTGCGATTTTCGTAGCCCAAACCTACAAAGGATATCACTCAAAGATTAATCTCACATACTTATTGAATACTTTACCAAAAGCCGAAATCTCACCTTAACTGTACATGAACGCTAAGCCTTTACTAGCTTCTACTTTGGTCACTAATTACGTATATCTCTCAGATCTGAAGAGCAAATTGGCAGGAATCCAAAACCGAGATCTAACACACTAATTCCTTACCAAATTCGATTCGAAAGAAGTGAGGAACTGAATACTCGATACTTATCAAAAACCGATTGGGAGAGCGAACACTTATACTAGAACTGACAGGGTGGAAAGAGTAGTGGCGGCACCGAGGGTATTCGGCCAAAGGATATTCGGCTCTTAGAGATTTGAATGGCAACAATTGATTACTCGGCACCAAAGAAAAGAAGAAGAAGAATCGGCTAAAGCAAAGAAATTATTGAGTAGAGGAGAAATAGAATTCGGCACAAGGAAAAAGAAAAAGAAAAGAAAGTAGAGAGTTTTCAGCTTTTAGAGAAAAGAGTTTCTGGTAACAGGGTGGAGGAAATTCCGCATTAGCTTTATACCCTAGCATTCGACACCTACTTATAAGCCTCATAGCTGAATTTTCCCATGCCCAATTCCTCATTCGGCTCCATCACTCCTCCCTTCTCATCTCCACATTTTTCTCCCTGATAACCCCTTAATCCCTTCCTTAATTTTCTCTCCAAAACACTTCCCTTGGAGTCCACTTTCACGCCACTTCCATCCTTCTAGAAGGCCAAAATTAAACTTTTAAAAACATTAAGCTAGGATTCTTGGACCTCCTTGCTTGCTATTAACACCACCTCCCTACACCCTAAGTGGCGTCACTTAGCCACTCCTCCACAAGGTTTTTTTATGCTATTTTCCCCTAACTTTATTTAAAAGCCCAACTACTTGCCAACCCTGATTCTTTTAATAATTAAACTATAATTTCATTTACCCCTAAGTTTGAATTAAGACCTACTATAATTATCACTGGGCCAGAAATATAAAATACAATTTTTATCAAAATCGAAAATAAAGAAAGTTCAGGATTTCGGGATTTTTGGGCTTCGGGATTTTTGGGGTGTTACAACTCTACCCCCTAAAAGAAATTTTGTCCTTAAAATTTACCTTGTCCAAACAGTTGAGGATATTGACGTCGCATCACTTCTTCTGGTTCCCAAGTAGCCTCCTCAACCTTGTGATTTCGTCAAAGTACTTTGACCAATGAAATGGACTTCCTTCTCAGTACCTTAACATCACAACCAATTATTTGTATGGGCTCTTCTTCGAAAGTTAGATCTGGTCTGGCCTTGATTTCTTCAATCGCCACGACATGGGAAGGATTCGAGTGATACCGACTCAGCATAGAAACATGGAACACGTCGTGAATCTGGCTCAATTCAGAAGGTAATTCTAGCTGATAAGCGACTGGCCCAATCCGCCTTACAACCCAATATGGCCCAATGAACCTTGGGCTTAGCTTTCCCTTTTGTCCAAACCTTAACACCGTCTTCCACGAAGAGACCTTAAGAAATACTAAGTCTCCCACTGCATACTCTATCTCTCGACACTTAAGGTCAGCATACGACTTCTGCCTATCCGAGGCCTCCTTCAAACGATCCTGAATCAAATTTACCTTATCCTCAGTATCAGCTACTCACTCAGGGCCCAAAACTCTCCGTTCGCCCAACTCCGTCCAACATGTTAGAGTTCGACACCTTCGCCCATACAGTGCCTCGTATGGAGCCGTCCCAATGCTTGCTTGATAACTATTCTTGTTTGCGAATTTAGCTAACTGTAAATAGTCCTCCCAACTACCTCGGAACTCATTCATGCATCCCCTCAACATATCTCCCAACACTTGGATCACCCTTTCTGACTGTCCATCAGTTTGAGGGTGAAATGCCGTGCTGAAGTTCAACCTAGTACCCAAAGCCTCATGCAGCTTTTTCCAAAACCGCAAAGTGAAACTTGGGTCCTTATAAGATATTATGGATACTGGCACTCCATGCAATCTTACAATCTCCGCCACATACAACGTAGCTAGCTTTTGCAATGAGTAATCGGTGCGAACTGGTACAAAATGAGCAAACTTGGTTAATTGATCCACTATAACCCATATCGAGTCTTTCTTAGTAGGAGTCAAGGGTAGCCCACTAACAAAGTCCATAGTGATCCCTTCCCACTTCCAGAGTGGAATCTTTACTGGCTGAAGTAATCCCGAAGGCAACTGATGTTCTGCTTTCACATTTTGACAAACCAAGCATTTACATACGAACTTCATAACCTCGCGCTTAAGTCTAGGCCACCAATAAAGCTCACGTAAATTTCGATACATCTTATTTCCATCAGGATGCATTGCGTAGAGACCGCTATGTGCTTCTCGCAGAATAGACTGCCTTAGATCATCGTCCTTTGGTATACACATTCTCCCACAGAAACAAATACTCCTTCACTATTTATCCCAAAGTCCGATGTCTCCTCACTCTCCACTTGTTTAAAACGAGCACTCAAAGTCTCATCCACTAATTACTTACTCCTTATCTGCACGACTCAAACCGGTTTTACTTGAAGCTTCGCTAACAAGCTACCTTCATCCAACAAACTTAAACGGGCAAGCAGAGCTCTCAAGTCTGACTTAGCCCTACGACTCAACGCATCGGCTACCACATTCGCTTTGCCAGGGTGGTATTCAATCGTACAATCATAATACTTCAATAATTTCACCCACCTTCGTTGCCTAAGGTTTAGCTCTTTTTGGGTAAAGATGTACTTCAAACTCTTGTGGTCCGAATAGATTATGCACTTTTCCCCGTATAAGTAATGCCTCCATCTTTTGAGTGCGAACACCACTGCAGCTAGCTCCAAATCATAGGTTGGGTAATTCACCTCGTGAGTCTTAAGTTATCGTGACGCATACGCAACCACCTTTCCTTCTTGCATCAATACACATCCTAAGCCCACATGTGACGCCTCACTATAAACCATAAACTCCTTCCCAGGCACTAGCTGAATTAATACAGGGGCCTCAGTTAAAACTTTGTTAAGTTTTCCAAAACTCTCTTGCTGCTTGTCCGTCCAAACAAATGGTACCCCTTTCCTCAACAACTTAGTTAAGGGTGCAGAAATTGCAGAAAAGCCCTTAACAAACTGCCTATAGTATCCTGCCAAGCCTAGAAAACTTCAGATTTTCGATACCGTCTTGGGTGTTTTCCAGTCTAACACCGCTTTAATTTTTTGGGGATCCACCTTAATCCCCTCGGCTGACATAACATGTCCTAGAAAAGTAACCTCCCTTAGCCAAAATTCACACTTACTGAATTTGGCATACAGCTGCTTCTCCCTCAAAGTCTGCAACACAATCCTTAAGTGTGCATCATGCTCATCCTCATCTTTTGAGTACACCAAAATGTCATCTATAAAGACTACCACAAACCGATCTAAGTAGGGTTGGAAAACCCGATTCATGAGATCCATAAAAGTGGCAGGTGCGTTCGTCAGACCGAATGGCATCACCAAAAACTCGTAGTGCCCATAACTCGTAGTTCCCAAGGACTCATCTTTGAGTACACCAAAATGTCATCTATAAAGACTACCACGAATCGATCTAAGCAGGGTTGGAAAACCCGATTCATGAGATCCATGAAAGTGGTAGGTGCGTTCGTTAGACCGAATGGCATCACCAAGAACTCGTAGTGCCCATAACGAGTTCTGAAAGCTGTCTTATGAACATCTGCCTCCTTCACCCTTAATTGGTGATATCCCGAACGCAGGTCAATCTTTGAGAAAATAGAAGCTCCCCTAAACTGATCAAAAAGATCATCGATTCTCGGTAGAGGGTACTTGTTTTTAAAAGGTAACTTCTTTAACTATCGATAATCGATGCACATTCGTAAGGTTCCATCCTTCTTCTTCACAAATAACATCGGTGCTCCCCATGGGGACACACTTGGCCACATGAGTCCTCGATCCAACAATTCTTGAATCTGTACCTTAAGTTCCACCAACTCTTTTGGTGCCATTCGATACGGAGCGATAGACACCGGAGCCATCCCAGGTAACAACTCGATTCCAAATTCCACTTCTTTGCTGGGTGGCAACCCAGGTAGATCCTCGGGAAAGACATCCAAAAATTCCCTAACTATTCCCAACTCCTTAACAGTAAGGCTCTTAGCCTCCGTATTACTAATATAAGCCAAAAGGGTTTCGTATCACTTTCATACTAACTTCTCGGCCCTTAATGCCGAAATCACGTTCGACAGATAGTTCTGGCATTCACCAATCACCACTACTTCCTTATCCTCCACCGTTCTTAACACCATTCGTTTTATAGCACAATCCAAGGTGGCTCGGTGCTTCACCCGCCAATCCATTCCTACCATTAAGTCGAATTCGCTAAACGACAGTTCCATCAAATTTGCTAAAAAGGTAACCCCTTAGACAACTAAAGGTACCTCCCTAAACTTCTTATTCACTCCCACAGACTGCCCTAACGGACTTATCACAGTCATCCCACTCACAATAATCTTAAACATATCACCCAAAGACTCAGTCTTATTGCATGCAACATATGAATGCGTCGATCCAATATCAATCAAGGCTGTGTAAGATAACTCATATATAAAGAACATACCCGTAATCACATCTGGGGCATCCCCGTCTTCTCGATGATAAGCAGCATAAACCAAAGCTAGCTGTCTCGCCTCAGCATGGCCCGTATTTCTGCCTGGTGCTCTGCATCCACGTCTATTACGGTTACCTCCCCTGGCCTGTGCATGACCCCTTGGCGGGAGCTGTCCACCCCTTGGTGGCCGAGCACCTCCTTGACCCACCACTGGCTCTCGACCTAGCGCTAGAGGGCAATCCTTGATCCTATGCTCCACTGACCTACAAGTGAAACAAGCTCCCATTTTCTTCCAACACTCACCTCCATGCCTTCTCCCACAATTAGCACAAGGTGGCAATCCTGGATTAGCAGCAGGGGGCCCTGCTCTAACTGGCCCATTATTTCTGGCCCTAGCCCTACGCCTCTGTCCAACACTTGGGGTCTCAGCCCCCTCTTATTTTTACCGATTTCCTTCTCCCGGTTTAGGCGCTCAGTGCGCTTTACCTCCTCCGCTATCTTTACTTTTTCCACCAATTCTGAGAAAATTCGTTTCCTTTGTGGAGCTATCAGCACCCTGAGGCTATCTCTCAATCCGTCCTCAAACCTAACGCAACGCTCATAGTCCGTTGCCACCATTACCCTTGCATACCTACTAAGGCGTAGAAACTCCGCCTCATACTCTGCCACTAATTTATTGCCTTGGGTGAAGTTCAAGAACTCCTTCCTCCTAGTATTCACATAGCTTGCACCCACATACTTCCCCTGGAATGCAACTTTGAAAAACTCCCAAGTGACCCGCTCTGATTGGGTGCCCTCTTTCACCGTCAGCCACCACTGGTAGGCTTCTTCCCTACGTAGTGACACGGCTCCTTTCAGCTTTTGTTCCGGTGAATAGTCCACGTCCTCCATTATCCTTTTAGTGGCTTCCAACCAATATTCTGCCAGGTTAGGAGCCATGCCAGCCACGCCCTTAAAGATCTCAGCCCCGTTCAAATGAAGTCGCCCCGGAATGGACCCCGATTTCCAGTGCCATTATTGGGCCCAACGACCCTTTCCAAAATCTTCAGCATTGCCTGCGACAATGCATCTTCTCTCGCGGCCCGGTTATACGATTAATTCCCAGTCACAGGTAAGGCCAGAGCTTCTTCTACTCCAACATTGGGCATACGGCCCAATGCTGACGATTCAACCCTAACACTTCTGCAGCCTCGACCTTGGCCCCTTGTACCTCTTCTAGCACTCATCGTTGATTCGCGTATTATCTGGATTAAAATTTTATGAAGTTTTAGTTAGTTTAATAATTACACCAATATTTTATGAAAATATTTAGAAAAAAGATCGTTTTTGAAAATCCTCTACAGTTTCCAGATCCTACGGGCTTTAGTTACATTCTAACTATCATCTAAAGTAGCCCTCTAACTATATACTGTATAATAATTTAAACAAACTTAAAAAGTACTTACTTGGTTCGACGTTGGAGACTCGGTGTGCCGCTTAGTAAAATTTCCCTTTTTTCATAACGGTGTGATCCAAAATTAAAAAAAAAAAGAAAAAGAAACCAAATAGTAATAAGGTCCACTTCACAGCCCGAGTTTTGCAACCTAGCTCTGATACCACTAAATGTAACACCCTAAACCCAGCCTAGACGCTATGGCCGAATCTGGTGTGTCACATTGAAGTGTTTTAGCGAAAATCATGTTTCCATTGAAAACCCTTCTTAAAATAAAAGAACTTTAGTTAACTTAAAAAAAAGAAGAACACATTCAGTTACAAAAGCCTTGTTAAAAACATTTGATTAAAAAAACTTAGTTGCGAAAACGTAGAAAACATACTATAATTTAAGAAATCCATGTCCAACTTCTCGCAATTACAATGAAAATAATAATAATTCAAGTAATAATAACATAGTGAAAACCTTATTACAATCTGGTCTGGAATATACTTAAAAAGAAATAAATACTTAAATACTTAAAAAAAACCTAAGTCTAAATCATCTTGCTAGCTGGCCACACAGAGTCCCTCTAAACATCGAACCTTTTACTGAACATCACTTGAAAATAAAATAAAAGAGGGGGTGTGTTTTCCCAAACTCAGTGTGTACAACCCTCGAAGAAAACAAGCATTCAAAAAAACATCATTCATCATTCATGCAATGCAATCCCATCCAAATTATCCATCCGCTACACACCAACTCTGTCCCCTGTCACACCATGTGGGGATATAAATATCATGCGATACTCATATTGGGCTTTAAAAACCGTCGGTGGATCCACGATTGTCAAGCAACCATGCGATCCTCACATACTTCCTCCGTTCCATAATTCTCAAACCATATGCAACCTAAGCAGAATATCATATGTATGCATGTTGCGTCCACAAAACTTACATTCAACACCTAAGGGTGTTTTGGTCATTTTTGCCCTTAAGGGCATTTCGGTGATTTTCCCTTAATTACGGTTTTCACTTATCTTGGCCAGTTAAGAAATCCCGTGAGCTAAGATGAACGAATACTATGCACCAGGTAGGATTCTAGAGAAGAGGAGGTAGGTCATTAAGACCGCTTAAGTACCAAGCTCTTCCTAAATCCAATCTTAGACATGCATATACCCATTGCCACACCTTAACCCTTTGACTTGTCCACGGTCGCAATGTATTAATTAAGTCTTATGTGGATATCATATACTAGGCCTAAAACCCCTTACAAAGTCCAAACAGTTTCACATACCTGTATCTAGCCCATTAAGCCCAATCATACTCATATGACCCATTAGGCCCAAATCACATTTATATGGCCAATTAGGCTCGGTCACATTCATATTCATGCTCACATACAAATTCCTATCACAAAGCATCAATATTCAGTTTTTGCCTATTATGGGCCCAACAGCCCATCGGGCCCATTTAGCCCATTTCAGCCCATATGGCCAAATCACAACCCAAGTCCACGGAATCGTCCGTGGGCCTCAGGCAACCTATCAGTTTCCCCCTTATGAGTGTTCACACACTCGCAAGACTACCGTAGCTAAACTTTTGGCTTTTCGGCTTTTTCCGATTCATTCTGTGTGTGCAATGTATGTACACACCTGGTAAGCAAGCGTGCTGTGATTTCCGTAGCCCAAACCTACAAACGATATCACTCAAAGATTAATCTCACATACTTATCGAATACTTTACCAAAAGCCAGAATCTCACCTTAACCTTACCTGAACGCTAAGCTTTTACTAGCTTCTACTTTGGTCACTAATTATGTATATCTCTCAAATCTGAAGAGCAAATCGGTAGGAATCCAAAATCGAGACCTGACACACTAATTCCATACCAAAGTCGATTAGAAAGAAGTGAGGAATTGAATACTCGATACTTATCAAAATCTAATTGGGAGAGTGAACACTTACACTATAATCGACTGGGTGGAAAGAGTAATGGCGGCACCAAGGGTATTCGGCCAAAGGATATTCGGCTCTTAGAGATTTGAATGGCAACAGTTGATTACTCAGCACCAAAGAAAAGAGGAAGAAGAATCGGCTAAAGAAAAGAAATTATTAAGTAGAGGAGAAATATAATTTGGCACAAGGACGAAGAAAAAGAAAAGAAGGCAAAGAGTTTTTGGATTTTAGAGAAAAGAGTTTCTGGTAATAGGGTGGAGGAAATTTGACATTAGCTTTATACCCTAGCATTCGGCACCTATTTATAAGCCTTATAGCTGAATTTTCCCATGCCCAATTCCCTATTCGGCTCCATCACTTTTCCCTTCTCATCTCCTCATTTTTCTCCCTAATAACGCCTTAATCTCTTCTTTAATTTTCTCTCCTAAACACTTCCCTTGGAGTCCACTTTCACGCCACTTTCATTCTTCTAGAAGGCCAAAATTAAACGTCTAAAAACACTAAGCTAGGATTCGAACCTTGAACCTCCTTGCTAGCTATTAACGCCACCTCCCTACACCCTAAGTGGCGTCACTTAGGCACTCCTCCACAAGGCTTTTGGATGCTATTTTCCCCTAACTTTATTTAAAAGCCCAACTACTTGCCAACCCTGATTCTTTTAATAATTAACTATAATTTCATTTACCTCTAAGTTTGAATTAAGACCTACTATAATTATCACTGGGCTAGAAATATAAAACACAATTTTTATCAAAATCGAAAACAAAGAAAGTTCGAGATTTCAGGATTTTTGGGGCGTTACAAATTGCTATTAGATTTCATTTTAGGTTTTAAATTATGTAATAAGGCCTCTATAATTTTCTAACTTTTAATTTTGGATTTTTTGTTTATTATGATTTATATCTGTTAGAAGTAGAACGTGGTTTTCCTAAACGACAACTATTTTCTAAACACTACATTTTCGAAACACTTTTGAAATGCTTTCGCAAGAAATAATATTTTTAAAGTAATAACAATTTAAAATGAATAACAGATAGCTATTATGATTTGAGATCTAACTAAGAGGCTTTAAATTTCCAAATAAGTTTTCATCAACAAGAGCAAGTTTTTGAAAAGCATCCAATATGGCACCACCAGATTCGGCCATAACGTCTAGGTCGGGTTTGGGGTGTTACATTTAGTGGTATCAGAGCCAAGTTTTAAAACTCAGTTGTGGTTTCGGTTCTAAAATTAAATTTCTAAAAGAATTATTTTAAAATATTTGAAGTAGTCGAAAGGTTTTTCTGAATGTTTTCCTAAAATTGCTGTTTACCGAGTCTTCGACGCCAAATCCATAAGTTTCATTAGATATTATACTATACATAAAGTTAGATTTTGCATTTATTCTGTGTATGTTCCAAAAATCAAATTTTTAAGCTAGCAACAGTACTGTGATGAATTCCAAGGGCAAGCAAGGTCGCGAAGAGTTGCCCGTTTCCTCGGAACATGAGATTGCTCAGAAGGAGGAAGTTAGAGAGATTTCGTCAACTTTGGGTAGCAGTAACCCGGAGCATGGGACTGAGGCACTGTCCCGGTTGATAAGGGAAGTGCTAGAAGAAGTGTTTGAGGCCAGAGCTAAGGAGATTAGTGGAACGTTT
Source organism: Gossypium longicalyx (assembly GCA_025698465.1). Classification (NCBI taxonomy): domain Eukaryota; kingdom Viridiplantae; phylum Streptophyta; class Magnoliopsida; order Malvales; family Malvaceae; genus Gossypium; species Gossypium longicalyx. The sequence continues at coordinate 83,716,429 of CM046997.1, forward strand.
CGGGCTAGGTGCTAGATTGTAACAAGAAGAGGGATCGCAGTCCTCTGAAGCAGGAGTCTCATTCTGTTAAATGTGTTAAGATGCATCCGAACTTTCTGACCTGCAAGCACTGTAAAAAGTATCATATGGGTGAATGCTAGAGGAAGATAAGAGCATGTCTTAGATGCGGGTCCAAGGAGCATTAGGTTTGGGACTGCCATGTCCCTTTTAAGTCAAGTGTGTTTTGTTTGGATGGGATGTTGGACATAGAAATTGTATACATATGTGATATCTATCTGTCTGCTTCAATGGTTAGGTGTTTTTAGGTATGTGTAGGAAGTTCCAAGCTCTAGTAAAATATGATAGGGATATTAGAATCAGAGTGCGCAGCGGCAGCGCAGTGGTGTAGCCGGTGTTAGACTACTATTAGATAGATGGAAATTTCAGGGACGAAATTTCTTTAAGGAGGGATGAGTTGTAACGCTCTGAATTTTTAAGCCTAGAAGTGTTGGGCCTTGTGCATGGGAGTCACTAAGAGACTGCATATAAAAGTTTATGTATGCAAGAAATATCATAAATAAAATGTTTGCTCTATTGGTTAAGTAATTTAGGAGTAGTTGGGAGTGTTTTAGAAGTCCTGGGTTCAAATCTGGGCTTTAGCAAAATTTTTACTTTTCCTCTTAAATGAATTTTGGTGTTAGCAGGTGAGCCTTATATTTAATTGTGGTTAAAAAGTGTCACAAATGAGCTTGTGGTTCTATGGTAAGTGGCATGTGGTAGTTGCTTGAGGTTTAAGGTTCAAGTCTTGGCAAGGTAAAAAGAGTATTTATTTTGCTACTCTTTCCATAAGAGAAGTAGAAGTGGGTTGAAACTCTGCAAGGTGGAATTTGAATTGGTCAAAGAGTAGATGGTGGAGTAAATCTAGGAGGAGATTAAGGAGGATTTTTAGGAGGGATATGGGGAGAAAATTAAGGGATTTTTTTATGAAGGGAAGAGTTGTAGACGTTGGTGGACATCAACCATTTAGGAATTCGGCTCAGTAGTGGGAGTGTGACTCTCCATTTTTAGGTTTTTGGCTACTCTTTGTTCTAAAGCCAAATGTAGTGTTGATTTTTGGGTATTTTCTTTCATTTTGTGCTATTTTCACTACTTTTTGGTTTCCTTGTTACCATTTTTCTCTTAACTCTCCGTCTCCAATCAACATTCTTAGTTGTTCTCCCTCTAGCCGATTATGCAATTTTCTCCTCTTTTGTCTCTCTTTTTCTCCATTTTTGCTTTTAATGTTTGATTGCCCATACTTCTCCTCTCGGTTAGCCCTCAATTTATTTCTCTTTTCTTTTGATCTCTTGTCAAATAACCTTTATCATCTCCTCTCTTATTGTCATCCCTTCACCATTAATATTCGAGCCGTTACCGCATTGCTCTCTCCCTACTTCTGCTTTCGATTTTTACAGTTGATCTTTGGTCAATCGGTGAGTTGTTTAATTTCTAATCTTTCTATTATCATCTCTTTCTTTAAGTATCTAGGCCAAATACTATTTCCCTACTTTTTTCAGGTTTCTTTTCTCTTTTCACTTTTGGGAGTAATCGAATCTTCCATCTCAGGGGTGGGTGTTCCTTTTTGTGCCTCAGTGTAAGGGCATACTCTGGTAGGCCGATTAGTGGTATCTCTTCACTTTTGGTCAACATTTTTGATATCTCTAAAGGGGTTCTGTAGACTATCTCTTGTAAAGGATTAAATGTAAGATTTGCAGGCGATCTACCAAGGGTTCGAAGCTTGTGGATCTTAGCGTAGTTTTCGCAACAGGTGTCTATTCCATGCTGATTGGACTGTAAATCGGCAAAAGCCAAAAAGCTGAAATACGGCGTTTGATACCACACGAGCGTGTGATCACACGTGTGGTGATTCGAGCCTACAAATCTTAGGCGTAGGACTATAGAGGCCGTTATAGGCCTCGATAGGCTAAAATAGGACGTGTGGGCACAATGGGCTCGTGGGCCCTACATGGATAAAATATGCAATTTTTGGTAAATGTTGGATTCGGCTGCGTTGTTCGCATAGCCATGCCTGAAATTGGGCTAAATGGGCCACACGAGCGCGTGGGCCTACTTGGGCCTAGTAGTAGGCCTTGGGCCCATTTACACTATCATGACCAGTTAGATTACATAAGTCGCTCAAGGTGACTGTAAACCTTCTGAGAGGTCAGTAAATAACCGTAATACCCCTATAGGGTAATTACTAAAATACCCTTATAGGGTAGAATGACTGTTTTACCCCTATTTGGTAAAAATGACCAATATACCCCTAGAGGTAGAATGACTGTTTAATTTATGTTAAGTATGATTGATGTGCTTATGATATGTATGTAAATGACTGTTCTGAGCATGGCCATACTGCATACACGTGTAATGAGTGAGCATGTCATTCTGCAAGCACGACATATTACATGGGGTTGGGACACTGTTATGGAGGAAGATTCTATACTGAGGGCTTTTAGCCTGTTATTCTAATTATGGCTTTGAGTCGATATGCTATTGAAGGCCTTGTGTCGATATGTTGTTGATGGCTTTGTGCTAGTATGTTACTGATGGCTTCGTGCCGCTATTCATGGCTGTGTGCCATATACTGATACTGGTAGCTTTGTTGCGTTATCGATTTGGCGGCTTTCTTTGCGATATTGTCTTGGCGGCTATCTTTGGGATCTTGGTGTGTTGGTTGGGTGGGTTGACTCGGTCCCCACATGGTGTGTTGGTGGTATAGAGTGGTGTGGTGGCTGGATTAGGTTAGGTTGCATAATTATACTGTACTGTTACCGTAATAGGCTCAGGCTTAGACTGTTACTGATATGGGCTTAGGCCCAAACTGTTACTGATATGGGCTTAGGCCCAGACTATATTGTTTGCTATTTGTTTATTTTTTTGGGATTACACACTGAGTTTTTGTAAACTCACCTAATTGTTTTAACTGTACAGGTAATCCTTAGGCAGATCGGTGCTGCGAGGGACTCGAAGATGGTCACACTACTGTTCTTGTTTTCTTTTAGTTGGCATCTAATTGCTATTAGATTTTGTTTTGGGTTTTAAATTTTGTAATAAGGCCTCTCTAATTTTCTAACTTTTAATTTAGGATTTTTTGTTTATTATGATTTATATCTGTTAGAAGTAGAACAGGGTTTTCCTAAACGATAACTATTTTCAAAACACTACATTTTCGAAACACTTTTGAAATGCTTCCGCAATAAACAATATTTTTAAAGTAATAACAATTTAAAATGAATAACAGATAGCTATTTTGATTTGAGATCTAACAAAAAGGCTTTAAATTTTCAAATGGGTTTTTATCAATAAGAGTAAGTTTTCAAAAAACACTCCAATGTGGCACTACTAGATTCGACCATAACGTTTAGGCCGGGTTTAGGGTATTACAGTACTTTTTTCCACGGTGAGACTTTCAAAAACACTTTGTCACCGATCTCAAATTCAATATCTTTTCGTTTCAAATCTACGTAAGATTTTTGACGACCAAAAGCTGTTTTCAAACTATCTCGGATCACTTTTACTTTCTGTTCAGTCTCTTTAATCAAATCAACCTCGTGAATCTTATTCTCGCTGAGCTCAGTCCAATACAAAGGTGTACGGCATTTTCTACCATATAAGGCTTTGTACGGTGCCATTTTGATGCTCGATTGAAAACTATTATTATATACAAATTCAATCAATGGAAAATACTGTTCCCACGAACCTTCAAACTCAAGAATGCAACATCTCAACATATCCTTGAGAATCTGAATAATCCACTCGGATTGATCATCCATCTGCGGATGAAAAGTAGTACTGAAATGCAATTTTGTACCTAAAGCCTCTTGCAATTTCTTCCAAAACCGTGAAGTGAATCTCGGATCTCTATCTAACAGGATAGACAAAGGTACCCGTGCAATCTTACAACATCAGAAATGTATAACTCAGCTAATTTATCAAGTGAGTAATCGGATTGTACCAGAATAAAATGGGCTGATTTCGTCAATCGATCAACTACAACCCAGAAGATTGCATCTTTCTTTCTCGGAGATAGGGCTAAACCTGATACAAAATACATTGTCACTCTATCCCATTTCCATTCCGAAATCATAATTGGTTATAACAAACCAGATGACACCTAATGTTTAGCTTTAAGTTGCTGACAGATTAAACATTTCAAAACAAAGTCAGAGATATCTCTTTTTATTTTAGACCACCAATAATGCTGTTTCAAATCATTATGCATTTTTGTACTACCCAGATAAACAGATAAACAACTATTGTGAGCTTTATTCAAAATCATCTGAATCAATTCTGGATTTCTCAGAACACAAATTCGACATCAGAATCTTAGACAATTATCTCTATCAATTCTGAATTCTGAATCAGAATCTAAATCACTCTGAGCTCGTTTTGCTATTATCTCATTATCAACTTTTTGAGCATCAAATATCTGTTGTAAGAACAATGGTCTCGCTTTCAATTCGGCTAATATCGAACCATCATTAGACAAAACTAAATGAGCATTCATCAAACTTAATACAAACAATGATTTTCAGCTCAAAGCATCAACAACAACATTGGCCTTTCCCAGATGGTAATTAATAACAAGCTCGTAGTCTTCTAGTAGTTCTAGCCATCTTCTCTGATGCAGATTCAAATCTTTTTGGGTCATTAGATATTTCAATCTTTTGTGCTCAGAATAAACGTGACATTTCTCACCAAACAGATAATGGCACCAAATCTTCAAAGCGAACACAATCGCAGCTAACTCCAGGTGGTGTGTCGGATAGCTATTTTCATATGGCTTTAACTGTCTCAAAGCATAAGCAATGACTTTACCTTTCTGCATTAAAACGCAGCCCAGACCGTTCAATGAAACATCTCTATAGATTACAAATTCTTTACCCGATTCTGGTTGTACTAACACCGGAGCTTCAGTCAATAGGACTTTCAACTGATCAAAGCTTTTCTGACACTTTTTGGACCATTCAAACTTCACATCTTTCTGAAGCAGTTTCGTTAATGGAGTTGCAATCATAGAAAAGCCTTTTACGAACTGTCTATAATAACTAGCAATTCCAAGAAAACTGTGGACTTCAGAAACATTTCTCGGAGGCTTCCAATCCAGAATAGCTGAAACTTTGCTTAGATCAACTCAGATACCTGATATTGACACTATATGGCCCAGAAAACTGACCTCTTGTAACCAAAATTCACATTTGCTAAACTTCACATAAATTTTCTTATCTCGCAACACTATTATCAGATACTTGGCATGCTTAGATTCATCACACAAATAAATCAACATGTCATCAATGAATACAACAACAAATCGATCTAATTAGGGTCTGAAAATTTTGTTCATCAAATCCATACAGATAGCAGGTGCATTAGTTAATCTGAAAGGCATAACTAAGAACTTATAGTGACCATACCTCGTTCTAAAAGCAATTTTCGAAACATCTGAGTCTTTTACTCGCAACTGATAATAGCCTAATCTCAAATCTATCTTTGAAAACACGGTAGCTCCTTTTAATTGATCAAACAAATCATCAGTTCGAGGCAGACGGTATTTATTCTTGATAGTCACTTTGTTCAACTGATGATAATCAATGCACATTCTCATCGTACCATCTTTCTTTTTTGCAAATAAAACTGATGCACCCCAAGGTGAGAAACTCGGTCTAGCAAACCCTGTATCGATCAACTCTTACAACTGAGACTTTAATTCTTTTAATTAGATCGGAGCCATTCTATACGGAGCTCTCAAAATCAGAGTAGTTCCCAGTATTAGTTCAATGCCAAATTGAACTTCTCGTATCGGAGGTAATCTCAAAAGTTCCTCGGGAAACACATTAGGGAATTCACAAACAATAGGCACTGATTCAACTTTCTTTTCTGACATTTTCGAATCAATCACATAGGCAAAATAGGCTTCACAACCTTTTCTCACAATACTCAGAGCTTTCATTGATGAAATCACAGCTGGTAACCCATTTAAATCACTGGATTCAATTCGAACTATTTCATCATTCTTGCATCTCAAATCAAATTTTTCTGTTTGCAATTCACAACAACATCATGCAAAGTTAACCAATCCATACCCAGAATTATATCAAACTCATCAAAAGGTAATAACATCAGATCGGCTGAAAAATAAATGTCTCGAAACATTAATGCACAATTCTTGAAGACTTTATCAACCAAAACACATCTGTCTAGGGAGTTCGATAATTTAATTACAAATTCAGTAGACTCTACAGGAAAAGTCTTACTATTCCTTAAATTCATGCATATATAAGAATGCGTTGATCCAGGATCTATTAAAGCAATCACAAAAGTATCATAAAGTGTGAAAGTACCAGTTATAACATCTAGAGATGAAGCTTCTTCACGAGTTCGGATGGCGTAAGCTCTGGCAGGTGCACGAGCCTTTGATCTAACAGCAGTGTCTTTTGTTCCCCTTTGACTACCACTCACATTACCCTTATTTTTGGGAGGTCTACTAAGAGATGCATTGCCACTTGGCTTCGGATTTTGTACAATCTCTTGCTCGACAGACTTGGGGCAATCATGGATAAAATGGTCTAAAGATCCACATTTGAAGCAAGCTCGATCATATAATCTACAATTGCCGTGATGTCTTTTACCATAGTGTTTACACTAGGGTCAATCAAATCAAACATTTCCAATACTGGCAACAGATGCAGCTGGAGCTCTGAAGCTCGAATGTGATCTACCACTATCTCTACTTGAATGTCCCACATTAGCCTTTGAACGGCTATAATCATCTCAGAATTTGTTTGACATAGACTAAAATAGCTTGCTCGATGATCTCTTTTGCACTTCTCTAGCTTCTGAATTAGCTTTTCTTTCTCTTTTCTGAGTTCTTCGGCTTTACATGCTTGTTCAACAAGCACAACAATTTCTTTGATCTCTAGAATCCCAACTAACAAACGGATATCCTCGTTCAAGCCGTCCTCGAATCTCCTGCACATTATAGCTTCAGTTGAAACACATTTTCTAGCATACTGACTCAATCTTACAAATTCTCGCTTGTATTCTGTAACAGACATACGACCTTGTTTAAGCCTAAGAAACTCTTTACGTTTCTGATCAATAAATCTTTGACTGATATATTTCTTTCGGAATTCAGTTTGAAAGAAATCCCAAGTGACTCGCTCTTTCGAAACCATGGATATCAAGGTCTTCCACCAATGATATGTCGTATCTCTTAAAAGTGAAACAACACAATTTATGCATTCATCTGGAGTCAAATCCAATTCATCAAACACTCATACTGTATTCTCTAACCAAAACTCGGCTCTTTCAGCATCATCATTTGCTGCAGCACAAAACTCTTCAACTTCATATTTTCTAATCTTATCAACCGAAGGCTTAATCAACTGATTCAGATTAGTTTGTGACATAGCAGGAACTTGTAGAGGATTAGTCGGGGTTGGGGGTTGTTGAACAGCCGGATTATTTCTAATGTACTGACTGAACCAATCATTCATCATTTGATAGAAGGCTTGTCTAGCCTCTCCATCATGGCTACTCGTAGTTGGTCTAGAGTCAAATGGCGCTGTCCTTTGCGCGGGAGTAGGTGCATTACTCTCGCATCATTACCTACGGCTCATTCGGGATCCATTTGCTATATAAAAACACATTTTTATTGTCAAGATTCATCACACTATCGCATTTCATAAATATGACATGTATAGCTAGACTCACATACGCTACGTTAGTCCTAGAATTGACTAAATCATAGCTCTGATACCAACCAAATGTAACTCCTCTAACCCGTATCCGTCGCGAGACTAAGGTTAAAGGCGTTACCAGACTAATCAGAACATTTTACGAACAATTCATAAACTTCATTGAGAATCATAGTCATACATCACAATAGAGTCCCTTATATAAGTTATCGTGACATAAAAAATGCTTTAAAAAGGAGTCGGGACAAAATCGAGTTCATACAAAATTTTTCGAAACTTAAACATTTTTTTCAAAGTTATACAGGTCACACACCTGTGTGAACAGGCCGTGTGCCTCACACGGCATTAGACACGCTCGTGTGTCTAGGCTTTGGCAAAACAAAACATACATACTGAGTTGTCCCACAAGGCCACAAGACACGCCTTTGTGCCAGGCCATGTGAAAATTAAGGAGGCTACTAACTTGGGTCACATGGCCGACCACACGCCCATGTGCCAGCCCGTTTTCCACACACAACTAATAGACACGCCTGAATATCTAGGTCGTGTCAAAACTGTAGGGTATACTGACTTTAAATCGTAGGATACCTCAGGGGACACACGACCGTGTAACATAACTATGTGTCATACACGGCTGAGACACGCGCCCATGTCTCTACCCGTGTGGACAAAAATAGGTTATTTGAAAAGCCAATTTGCCACCCGCTTTGGGTCATCCCTACAAGCATAAAACCAAGCACATTTCATACCAATTTCTAGCCAATTCATGCACCAAAACATACACCATTCATGCCATGTCATAAACAACCAAATTCATGCTTATAACTATACCAAAATCATGTCAAATCATAATTCAAAGTCATACCAAAACTTAAGTTTCATAACCTCAATTTGCTTCATTCAATCTTATGCCATAAACTTACCAATTCTCAAATAAACACATACCAAAACTTACCAAAATTGACCATTTCATTTGGTCATCCATGAGCACATCACATAGGCATAATTTGCATCACATAACATATACCAAAATCTAACCTTAAGTTAAACCATAATCAAGCCATATTACATGGCTAAATATACACATTACAAAACACATTCACATACTTCTAGCCTATACATGCCTTACTTCAATATTTACACTTTCAAAATGTACCAAAATATAGTTTCATAGTGTGGTGATGATCCTCGACGATCCCCGAGATCCCAATAGCTTCGATATCTAAAAACAATTGAAATTACACATAAAGTAAGCTTTCAAAGCTTAGTAAGCCATATACAAATAAACTTATCATTTTAAACATATAAGTATTATCAAATTACATATAACTATAGTCAAATGCTATCTTAAACAACATAGTTCATATACATTTCACATATCCCCAACTCATTTTCTCATATAACATATTTTCTCATACTTATAACACATATTATCTATTGCACATGTACTTAACTTATATTCTCAAACATTGTATACATTTCAAACGTACCTGATTTGGATACACATTACATATATTCATTCTTTTCTCAGAATGCCCGTTGAACCATTCAGAATGAATAAGGATACTCAGATAGCTCAGAAAGCTCATACAATGCTAATGTCCTAGGTGTGTTCTTACATGTAATCAAATATCGATGCCACTGTCCCAGACAGGGTCTTACACGAAATCAAATATGAAGCCTATGTCCCAAACATGGTCTTACACTTAAATCATAAGTTGATGCCAACGTCCCAGATGTGGTCTTACACAAAAATACATATCGGATCCTATGTCATGACATATGTATCCTAACTATTCCTATGGTTCATACAGGGCTTTTCGAGCGTCGAAACTTTGTCGATACTTTCTCAGATATCTTATGCTCAACTCATATAATCATTCATCAATGTTCACTATCATATTAACAGTAATAATTCAATTCAAAACACAATTATTTGTATATCGACTTACCTCGTATGAATTTGAATAAACGGAGTTAACTACTCAACGACTTTCGACTTCTCCCAATCTAATTCTGTTTTCTTTTATTCTAGATCTATATAAATTCAAATTTTACTTATTTAATCTCACATTCATTCAAATCAATCCATATATACATATTTAGGGCATTTTACAAATTAGCCCTCACATTTTCATATTTTGACATTTTAGTCCCTAATTCATAAAATCACAAAATTCTCCAAATTTTCTTTTATACAAGCTTAGCTGAATTTTTCCCTAGCTCATACAAGCCCACATATTTCTTTTATTTCACATTTTAGTCCCTCAAAATCTCATTTTCACAATTTAGTCCAAATTACTCAAATTCATCAAAAATTCAAAGACAAAACATGTTAACCCAACATCAAGTTTCGATATACTATCATCAAACTTCATCAAACTCATAATTTCATCAATGGCATGACTCAAAATCATCAACAAAATCAAAAATTGAGCTATGAGCTTGATAGATTACTAAGCAGCGATCACAAAAACGTAGAAATTATCAAAAATAGAACAAAACTCATACCTTAATTAAACTTTGTATTTTCAGCAATATGAGATGTTAATACCCTAATTTCATACTTTGTTTTAATTATAATAAGTTTATTTCATCATTTCCTCATTTACCCTTTATAATTAAACATATAATTCATATCAATTAAGGCTATTAATGTCCACTCATACTTCCAATGGTCAAATAACCACATAAGGACCTCATAATTAAAAAGCCACAACAAATAGGCACACTTAACATATAGCATTCAACTTTTACATTTTATGTGATTAGGTCCTTTTATCAAATTAAGCACACAAATGATCAAATTTTCATACGAAACTTTCACATATGTCAATTCACATATAATAAGCATGAAAATTAATATTAAAATATTATTTTACTCAAATTTGTGGTTCCAAAACCACTATTCTAACTAGGGTCTAAACCAGCCTGTTACAAAAAACACCCATGTGCCATTCAAAAAAGTACCAATTCACAACAACTTTACCAAGCTTCAAAGCTTGAACAAAATGCATATTCAAACCACCATTTTATGTTCCATCATTCTATCATATCAAGCCACCATCAACATGATAAGGCTACCTATATACATACAAAAATATAGCAAAACACAAGCCAAAACTTATGGCCACAATTACAACAAGACATATAGGCCAACATTAACCAAAATAACCTATACATGCCATTATAACCAAACTTAGACCAACCGAAAGTACCGAGTGAGCCGATGGATAGTGTGATATAGCTCCGACAAGCTTCCAACCCGAATGAGCTTTCAGTTCACCAAAAACACAAAAAATACACAGAGTAAGCATTTAAGCTTAGTAAGTTCGTATAACATGGAATTTAACTTACCATTCAAGCACATATTAGGTAAGTAAACAATACACACCCCAGCACAACTTGGCCAAGTGTCTAAGCACATATTCAGTAACATGCTAGCCATGTAAAATCACATATAAACCAAATCATGGATGAGCTCAACAAATAATCAAATTTCCATATACATGTACAATCCATTTCATTTTGTAATAGTTCATATCAAATTTTCATATACATGTACAATCAAATTTCCTTTCCAGGTAATTCATGTATATACATGTAATAGTTCATATCGAACACATATCATCTTGTAATAGAACATTACCTATTGAACCATTTAGAATATTGTTTGATACTTGGGATAGCTCACACATAGTGTGCTAAATTGTAATCTGCTAATTCCTGTACATGTATGCTCATATGAGCTATGAATCGGTATGCTCTCATGAGCTGGAAATCAGTAAGCTCATACGAGCTGAGAATTGATAAGCTCTCATGAGCTGAAATCGATAAGCTCTCACAAGTTGAAAGTGATAAGCTCATACGAGCTATGGCGTGTCCACAACACATGCAAGACCTCAACCAAATCGATAACCTTAATGGCATGCCATTTGTATCTTACAAATTCCTAAGGTTCAAACGGGATTCGATAATCGACATATGTCATTAGATATGCGATTAGTATTTATACATGGAAATTATACAATTCACACACATATAATTCAATTAAAAAAATATAAATACTCAATTTAATTACACAAACTTACCTCGACGAGTAAACGAAGATATGGAGGCGATTAATTCGAGATTTTCTCTTTGCCTCGATCTAACTCTGTACGAGGTCTGACTGGATCTATACAGATAAATTTAACCCAATTTAGTATATTTCACATTCAGTTTAGTCCAACACACATTTTTGGCAAAATTACCATTTTGCCCCTATACTTTTAATTTATTTGTAATTTAGTCCCTAGGCTCGAAAAAAGAAATTCATGCAATTTAACCCTTACCCAAGCCAAGAAAACTTTTATACATATTAGTAATAGCCCATATATTTCATAAATTCATAATTTTACCCTATAATATTTTTTTGTTTTTCAATTTAGCCCCTAATTGATAATTTTATCAAAAAATCCCTTTAAAAATGTTGTTTATCTAGCAACAACCATCAATATTCTATCATCAAGCTTCAAAAAGCAAGCATGTTCATCAATGGTAAAACCCTAATAGTTTAACAGTTTCACAAATTAGTCCCCAGGCTAGGTAGATTAAGCTACAACGATTCTGAAAACATAGAAATCATTAAAAACAAATTAAAATTCATACCTAATTGAAGGTATTAGGGTTTCTGAATGTTGAACATAAGAATGGCTTCTTAATATTTAAGTTTTAGTTGAAAAATGGTGAAAAGATGATGAAGTTTTGTTTTTATTGTATTTAACTTATCATTATTTTCTTATTTCCAAAATTAACCTTAATAATTCATTCAAATTTCACTATTTCCAAACACTTATCATCCATTATCAACATTAATGGTCTAATTACCATATAAGGATTTCCAATTTAAATTTCTATAGCTATTTAATACCTTTAGCTAATAGAACTCAACTTTTGCACTTTACGCGATTTAGTCCTTTTTATCAAATTAAACATGTAAATGGTAAAATTTCTTAACAAAATTTTTATACAATATTTCTATCATATTGTAGAAAATAAAATAATAATAAAATAAATTTCTTGACTTCAAATTTGTGGTCCTGAAACCACTGCTCTGATTTCACTTAAAACGGGCTGTTATAGAATGAATCGGATCATGTCGAACATTTAAGAGTTTTAATGCAAACTTTGCGTGAAAAAAAATTGTATGCCAAATTTAGTAAATGTGAATTTTGGCAACAAGAAGTATATTTTCTAGGACATGTTATTTCTACGAATGGAATTAGGGTTGATCTGAATAAAGTATCTGCAATTGTTGAATGGAAAATTCTAAAGAATGTTTTTGAAGTTTAAAGTTTCTTGGGATTAGCTGGATACTATCGGTGATTCGTTAAGAATTACTCGATCATTGCTTCACCTATGACCAGGTTATTACAAAAAAAACATTGAATTTGTTTGCTCTGATAAATGTCAACAAAGTTTTGATCAACTAAAAAGTATGTTAATAGAAGCTCTAGTATCAACTCAACCTGAATATGGAACGACATATGTTGTTTACAGTGATGCATCCCTCAATGGTTTAGGTTGTGTGTTAATACAGATAGGGAAAACAGTAGCTTATGCTTCTCGATAGTTAAAACTGTATGAAAGAAATTATCGTACTCATGATCTTAAGCTTGCCGTGATTGTCTTCGCTTTGAAAATATGAAGGCATTATTTCTATGGTGAGAAATGTCACATGTATACTGATCACAAAAGCTTAAAATACTTAATGACCTAAAAATAGTTGAATTTGTGACAACAACATTGGTTTGAACTATTGAAAGATTATGATTTGGTTTTTGATTACCATCTAGGGAAGGCTAATGTGGCTGTGGATACACTCAGCAAAAATCATCATTGTTTGCACTTCGAGCGTTGAATACTCATTTAGCTTTGAATACCGATGGTTCTGTATTGGTAGAATTGAAAACTAAACCATTGTTTTTGCAATGAATTCAAAAACTGCAAAAAATGACGATCTGAAGTTGATAATGAAATGGAGCTTGGTTTGGGATAATTTGACTACTGAATATAGTATTGGTGATAATGGTATATTTTATTACCGTAATGGAATTTGTGTTCTGAATAGTTCAAATTTGAAACATGATATTCTATCCAAGGCTCACAGTAGCATATATTCCATTCATTCGGGTAGTACGGAGATGTATTATGATTTGAAATAGATGTACTGGTGGTCGGTTATGAAATGTGAGATTTGTGAGTTCATAGCCAAATGTTTAAGTTACCAACAGATAAAAGCAAAGTATCAGGTGCCTTCGAAATTATTACAACTTGTTATGATTCCTAAGCGGAAGTGGGAACGAATCACTATGGATTTCGTATCTGGTTTGCATGTAACTCCAAAAAAGAAAGATTTGATCTAGGTGATTGTTGACAGATTGACTAAGTCTACTCATTTTATTCCAGTCAGAATGAATTACACCCTTGAGAGGTTAGCAGAATTATATGTGTCAGAGATTGTGAGGTTACAAGAAGTTTCGACATATATTATTTTTTATCATGATCCGCAGTTTACATCAAGATTTTAGAGTAAACTTCACGATGCTTTAGGCACTAAACTCAACTTCAGTACCGTGTTTCATCCTCAGACAGACGGGCAATTAGAATGAGTAATACAGATTCTGGAGGACATATTACGATGTTGTATACTCGAGTTTGAAGCCAGCTGGGAAAAGTATCTACCATTAGCTGAATTTTCTTATAATAATAGTTATCAATCTAGTATAAAAATGGAATCATTTGAAGCTTTATATGGAAGAAAATGTAAAATGCCATTGTATTGGTCCGAGTTGAGTGAAGCCAAAATGTTGGGTATTGATTTGATTCAAGAAACTAAATCTAAGGTTTGAATTATTTGAAAGAGTTTGAAAGCTACATCTGATCATTAGAAATCATATGCAAATTTGAAAGGAAAAGATATTAAGTTTGTTGTTGGCGATCAAGTGTTCTTAAAAGTTTCTCCGTGGAAGAAAGTGCTACGTTTTGGTAGGAAGGTAAAGCTGAGCCAAAGATTTATCAGGCCGTACGAGATTATTGAAAGAGTTGGCCTTGTAGCTTACAGACTAGAATTGCCTCTTGAATTTGAGAAAATTCATAATGTGTTTTATGTTTCAATGCTAAGACGATACAGATCTGACCCATCACACATGATTTCTTACAGTGAAGTTGAATTACAGTAAGATTTGACGTATTTTGAAGAACTAGTGAAAATTTTAGCTCAGGAAGTCAAAGAACTTCGGAATAAACGAGTATCGTTGGTGAAAATTTTGTGGCATTGGCATGGTATTGAAGAGGCTACCAGGGAAACCAAGGAATCCATGAAATTACAATATCTGAATCTATTCCCAGGTAACAATTTCAAACAATTTCGAGGACAAAATTTCCTAAGGGAGAGAGTTGTAACAACTCGTTTTTTAGTGATATCAGAACAGTGGTTTTGGGACTACAACTCCAATAAGTAAAATATTATCTTATTAATTATTTAGTGTCTACATGATTTTATTAGGATCGTATTAAAATTTTGTAAAGAAATTTTAATATTTAAAGGCTTAATTTAGTGAAAAGGACTAAATAATAAAAGGTGAAAAAGTTGAGTTCTAATAGTTAAGAGAGTCAAATAGCTTTATAAGTGAATGTTAATGGACTTTGATTGGTAATTATACCATATATGTTGATAGTGGATGTACATGGATTTGCTATTATTGAAATTTTGATTTTTTTAAAGGGCAAAAAGGTAAATTTGTAAACAAAACTAAAAATAACATAAGAAAACATGTCCATCTTCTTCAATTCATCTCATCTTCACTGAAATTAACCATAGAAAAGAGCTAGTCATTCAATCAAATTGATTTCATTGCATGTAAGTGTATTCAAGCCTATTTTTAATGATTTTTATATTTTTGAAATCGTTACAACTAGGCCTAGCTAGCCCGTACCTTCGTTTTTGAAACTGTTAAAAATTTTTAGAAGTTGACATTGATGAATCTTGAATTTTCTTGATGATTAATATGTGTTTGAAGCTTTGATTAGGATATTTAGTTGTTTCGTGAAGTGATTTTTGTTAGATTTTCATTTAAGGATTAAATTTTTTAAATGTCAAAATTTCAAGATTTAGTAGTGAATTTGATGTATAATAGGAACTGTTTAAGAGCCTAGAAAATTTGATTGTAAATTAGTTCTTAGAAAATGGTCAAATTTGATGAATATTGGGTTAGAGGACTAAATTGCAAAAGTTAAAAAAGTTTAGGGAAAATATGTCATTAATGAAAAATTAAAGGTTATATGCATTGAATAGAATGTGGAATATGTATGAAATTAATGTATTGCATTTAACTATTATATAGATCAAAATTTTGATCAAAAAGACAATAATCGAGGAAAAGGGAAAATAGCAGACTAGCCCCTACATGTTGTTTAGAGTTGAATATTGAATTAAGTTACTATGCAAGAAATGGATCAATGTTGATAATGGTTTAGTTGTTGATGTTTTGATATAATTGTGGTGTATATGAATGGCACATTGGTTGGTTGATTTTAGGACATTAAAATGGTATGTTTGTGTAGTGGTGAATGATATTTATGTTCATTGGATGCATGTTTTAATGGTTAGATTGGTTAGGTGTGAATTACTTGTGGAATGACAAATATTAGTATGTTTATGTATGGTTTGATGCCTTGTTAGTGTGCACAAGTTGTTCAAATGGTCATGAATGAATTGGTGTTGGGAATGGCTTGTTTTAGGTGAATTTTAGGTCTACGCGGCCTGGGACACGGGTGTGTGACTCAATCGTGTGTGACACACGGCTTGGCGACACGGCTATGTGTCTCTTGAAGGTTTCTTTATATACAAGTCAGTAAGTTACACGACCTAGCACACAGCCTAGGATACGGATGTGCGACACAATTTCGAGAGTTACACGGCCCGGCACACGGGCGTGTGACAAGGCTATGTGGCCTTACTCAGATAGTTATACGGGCAAGAACATGAGCTGGGACACAGCCGTGTGTCCCTAGTTCGAAGGTTACACGGCCTGAGACACAAGTGTGTGTCTCAGCCGTGTGAGGCACACAGCCTGGCCACACGGTCGTGTGACCCCTATATTCAAAATTTTTTAACTTTTTCTTAGACCTTTCGAATGTTTTAAATTTAGCTCCAAATAGTTTCTAAGGTGTTTGTAGGGCTTCGAGGGCTCGATTTAGAGAAAGAATGAGAATGTATGATTAATCTATGATATATTTATGTTTGTGAATAAAATATTGTTTAAATGTTTTTGATTGTATAGTAATGCTTCGTAACTCTAATCTGGTGAAGATACGGGTTAGGGGTGTTACAGAAGTGGTTAACCATATTTTTAAGCATTCTATAACATCGTGGTCCCAAATACCTCTGTTAGTTCTGTTTATGTGGAGTATTCTCTTGATATGTTTTGCTTGCACTTTTAATAGTCCTTGTAGGACCTAAAAAATCTTACAACACCAGGCATATTTCAAAATTTACCTCGAAATCTAGAGTCATGTATTCATCCCACATATTATACTTATATTTTTCGATTAAGTCATCTTTCGATAGTTGGATGAACTGAGTGTTAATTTTATCATATGATAAAAACTGGGTGTTGTCTAATTTCTTTCACTCTAAGTTCGTATTTCTTAGTAGGGTCATTTGGTTAAGAGTAACTATTAAGTTACTTAAATTCTATAAATACATATGGTCCATAACTTGATTAATATTGGAAAATTCCCTGGTTTTTGAATTTTTGAGGTGCCTGATTAAGGATTATTATTTTACAAAGTTTATCTATGTTGAATGGGTATTCCTTCATGTAATTCTTAGTTTTATCTACAAGATTTGAAAGCTTTAATGATCCCTCTATCGATTCCATAAAAGTTGACATCTCATAGAAAGTTTGAAATAGGAACGAGACATTTACCTTCTCATGTACAACTTGATGTTTTTTATCCTCTAATTTTGATGAAATTGATGTTGTCAAAAGAGCAAATTCAGTATTTGAATCAGTTGTGAGTTCCACTATTGACTCTATTTTATGTTGGACACCTTTTGTACCATTGTTTCTTCTTTGAACTCACTGAGAACTTGGTGTAATCATAGATATGGATTTTCTATGTGCCCGTCAGATCTGAGTTTGTCTACACTTTGTAAGGAAGTAATATGAGTTATTTGGTATCTATCAAATCTAAATAGTTTTCATGTTACGTATAGAGGCCATTTGGAATCCAAGTTGTTTGTTAAGTTGGTGTTCTCGTTATATGTAACATAGTTGTTTGGAATTCTTTTAGATGATTTAGAACGTTTCATTATCAATATAAGTTGTAATTTGGGGTTGATTTAAGATATGACCTAGTTGGTATTATGATAATTATAAGCATTAGAATGAGAATCTGCCAAAGGTAAGTATAGTTTCTGTGAGTACAAATCCTGGGGGAAAAGTATTTTGTTTGAAGGAGAATCCATTGAAGGTAGGTTCTGTATGGATGTTCTTCTAAGAAATACATTTGTTTTTTTGAGAAGGGAATAAGATATGGAATCAGCCAAAGAGTGAAGTGTGAGTAGATATGTCAAGTATGGAAACTGGTGTATATGAACATGTCTAATATTAAGAAAGTATCCGCCAAATCTAGAGATGAAATCCAATAATATTCAAGATGAGGAACCAAACTAGAAATGCTTCAAGGTAATCTGGGTTAAAACTCACTAAGTTCACTTGAACTTACGAGTGTTTGTTTATGTTTTAGGTTCTATTGTAAGAGTGGTACTCTAAGAGGGATCAAGTTAGGATTTCACCAAGGTAGCAAAGAGTTGCGATATTATGCATATGGAAGGCATCATAGGAGTATGGCGTATAGTACACTGTGTCATGAAAAGTTTGCTTGTAAAAAAGTTTTATGCTGTAATGTTGTACACTGCTTAATACTTTAATGTAATTATTTAATATTTTTGTTTAAATTAAAGAATAGTACAAAATAAATAAAAGTATGTTTAAAATTAGTTTACACTGGATGTATAAATTTTATGTCAAGTGTTTTGTGTTGTAACATCTGATATCCGGATTTGCTGATTCGATGGTGTAACATCCTAATTTAGGGTCTAGTCAGAATAGTGGTTTCGAGACCATAAATTCGACATAAGAAAATTTATTTTTATTATATTTTTATGGTTTACAATTTCTCGGGATGATTTCGTGAAAATTTCATTCGAAAATTTTGACGTTTGGGCACTCAATTTGGTCAAAAGGACTAAATTGTAAAAAGTGCAAAACATGAGTTCTAGAAGATAGAGGTGTCTAATTGATATGAAATTTTAAATTGGAGGTCTTTATATGGTAATTAGACCATTGGTTAATTTGTTTGACAAAAATGGACATGAAATAGGTGAAATAAAATATTTTTAAGTTAGGGGCATTTTGGTCATTTAGTAATTAAAATGAATTAAAAACAAAATTAAAAGCCAATTTTTGTCCATCTTCAAGCTATGGCCAAAACTTGCATGGAGAAACCATGGCTAGGATTTTCCAAGCTTCGAAGCTCGATTGTAAGTCCGTTCTTGCCCTGTTTTTAATGATTTTTACGTTTTTGAAATCCTCGTTACAAGATCTAGCTATTTCTACCATTTATTTGAGCTAGGATTGATGTTTAAAAATTTAACCATGTGCTACACGTGTGTATTTTTATGTTTAAGGGAGGAATATGAATGTTTGTTGTGTGTTAACCGACTTTTGCTTAGTAGTTTTCGGTGAAAACGCTAAAAAGGACTAATTTGTAAAAGTTATAAAATTTGTCATCAAAGTGTAATTTAGTGGAAATTTTGGGCTGCTATAGTTATGAAAATGATTTGGCTAGGCTTAAAGTACAATAAAAATGAACACATTTCATTTTACGAGTCTAGGGGCTAAATTGCAAATATGTGAAAGTTTAGGGGTAAAAATACAAATTTGTAAAAATATATTTTTTTGGTCAAATTGAATAATGTGAGTAATAAATAAGCTATATTTGAAATGTTAGATCAAGAAAACTGTGATTCGAGCGTAAATCGAGAAAGTATGAGATTGTGGACTAAAATGGAATAATTAGCTGTGCTCGGATTCGAGGTAAGTTCGCACGTCAATAATAATGCAATGTTATACTTGAATGTTAGTGCTTGATATTACATGAATTCTAAGTACATATGTAAATAATGTGACCATGTAATATATTTTGATGTGTTGACATTATGTGATAAATGTTTCATCATTATTATGAATGCTATGCCTAATGGTAACTTGTAAGTATGAATGATATTGTGGTCGTTATCCATGACGTTACAAGCAAGAATGATGGAAATGTTATGTACATGTGAGAAAGAATCCCGTTTGAACCTTAGGAATAGTTTAGGATACAAGTGACATGTCACTAGGAATTAAGAAATCCGAACTTATTGAGTTGGTTTGGGTTCGTGATATGTATGTAACATCTGAGCTCGTTGAGTTGGTCTGAGTTCATAATGGATGTGATACATGTGGCATCCGAGCTTATTGAGTTGGTTCGAGTTCATAATGGATGCGATACATGTAATTAGGTTCCAGGCAAGGGTCTTGTATGTCCTACCGGTGGCTAGGTAATCCTTGAGTGGGTCGGATACCTGACAGCTTGTGTGAGCAGCCCGTGTAGTTACACCTTGACCGATAGCTTACATGAGCAAGCCTGTGAGTTGCTCCATCGCGAGCGTTACATGTTATGAGGTAGCTTTGGCTACGTATGTATATATGACACTTATGTGCTAGTTTTTCGCATATCCAATAGTATTCCGAGTGTTCAACGGGTAATGTAATGGATGATGTGACGAAAGTCTTAAAGAGAACATGTTAAATAAGTTATGATTATATGTTGTATTACGAGTTAGTATAGGTATGTACACTAAACTCAAGAGTAATGCCTTGATATATGATGTTTCATGATAAAGAGGTATGTCGGTGATAAGTAAGTCAAAGGTTTTGAATGATGAATAAACTTATGTTTTATGTTTATTATGTCATCATATGATAGTTATCATGATATTGCACAAAAACAGTTTTGGACAGCAACAGTTGTCTGACTTTGAAAATCCACCAAAAATTATGGAAAATGAATTAGAAACTGAATAAGATATGAGATTAAATCTTGTTGAGCCTAGTTTCACATAGAGGAAACGGTGTAAACAAAAGAAGTTCATATTATGAGATATTTGAATTTTTGTGAGATAGGGTCAGAGTGATTTTGAGCTCCCTTGTCTTAACTTTGGAAAATTATTAAAAATTGTACAAGAATAATTATGGGTTATAACTGTTTTGACTAAGTTCTTAATGAGTCTATTTTCAAGAGAAACAGACATCAATCGGATCCCGTACTAAGAGATAAATAAATTTTAGTAAAGAAAGGTCGAAGCTGTCAAACAGCAGAACAGGGGTAAATTTGAAGAATAAACTGTAATTATTGGCTTGACCAAAAATTCTTGAAATTTTATGGTAAGAAGATATGTGAGTCTAATTTTAGGGAAAATTTGCGGATCTTAATTTAATGTTCTGTATCTCAAGTTATAAATATTTAGTGACTATGACTCGAGTAGACAGCTTGACTAGAATATGAGCAAATAGTGGAATTATGTGTAATTTCGATTGTGTTACCAAGAGAACATGTTGTAAGAATTTGGAAAAAGCACGTTAATAAATTACTTATTATTATTTTCGTACGGGCTTACTAAGTTATAAAGCTTACCCCTCTCCTTTCCATTTCTTTTAGTGTTTTAAAGTTAGCTGGAGGTTGGAGATCGTTGGAGGTAGCATCACACTATCAAATTATCAAGCCGGGGTATTAATAAATCTTAAGTGTTTTCAAGTGAGTGGAATGTATAGAGACTTAGTACTTTATGATATGTGTTTCATGATCTGGCCAATTGAGTTGGCTTATAATGATTCATTTGTATAGAGCCATGAGATATGACTTATATTTTATCATTGGGTTGTAAACCTAATTGATTTTCTTGACTGTTCTAATGTCTTGATGATGTGCATGTTATGATGGGTTGATATCGATGAATGTATGATATGGTATGTTATCGATGAATGTATGTTATGATGGGTTGATGGATGAACTTTGATCAATAGATGTGACCATAATCTTAGTATAAAAGTGTAAATTTAGAGTAAGTTAATGATGTTAATGAAGATGACAAGGCCAAATGAATATGGTTTGGTATGTCTAGACTTGATATAAAATGAGTATGAGAAACACAAGTATGATGACATGCAAATGTTATGTTTGTAACTTAATTGAGGATGCTTAATCTTTAATTGGATACAATGTTCTATACCTTTGATGTTGTATAAGTGTGTGAGGGATTAAAGTTGACCAAGGCTTGGAAAATAGCCTAGGTGTTGGCCATACGGATAGAGACACGGCCGTGTGTCTCAGCCGTGTGGAAGACACGGGCATGTGTCTTGGCCGTGTGACCTTAAAATATTGCCGACGTCATAAACAGAGAGTTACACGGGCTGAGGACACAAGCGTGTCCGAGCCACACGAGCATGTGTGACCACATGGCCTACCCATACAGGCATGTGACTCTCCAAAGCTAGAAATTTTTCTAAGTGTTGAAAAAAGTTCGTAAGTTTTCGGTTTAGTCCCGATCCACCCCCGATGTATGTTTTGGGCCTCGTAGGCTTGTATAAGGGACGATATGCATGTTTTTGAATTTTTTGACCTGGTTGAAATTTTATGGCCCGATTTTATGAAATTGTGTACGTTTAAGTCCAGTAATGCCTCGTACCCTATCCCGGCCTCGGGTACGGGTAAGGGGTGTTACAGATGGTTTGGATCGGGTAGAGGATGTTACAACTCGAGTATAAGCTATACTTTTTCGTATTGTCGAGCAAATAGGCACACCACCCACTAAATCACAAAGCAAAAATTTATACATGTTAAAAAGAAATATAGTACCATTTGCCAACACATTATTAAAAAAAGTGTAGATGAATTTTAATAGGGTCATCATATATTTTTGGGTCATCGGGACTATAATTGTAATCTTTGTCATATTATTTTATTTGCAATAACTACAACCCGTAGGGGCAACTTGTGAATGATCTCGAGATAAGGTCACTTTATAAGCTACCACTCAACTAAGGAGGACTATTGTTTTATCCCTAGCTCAACTTGGAACCTCCATTGGGCCACTCAAGGCCCACTAAGTAGCATAATTGCGTAAGAACCCTCATTTAGCTATAAATACCTAAAGATATAACTTAGTTGGGGGACTTCTCTCCACTTGAAACCTTAATATACTAAGCATTCATGCTGAGTCTTTCTACCTATCTAACTCTCAACCCTAGATAGGGCAAACTGACCCCCTTCGACACCGTCTCCTCCTTTTCTACTTTCGTCAATACCATGTATCATCAAATGCAATTTCCTTCTTTTAAAAAATTTTAAAATCAATTTTTAGCAAATAAATAAAATATTTTTATTTTTATTTTTAAGATAAATAAAATATTATATATTGATTAAAATCTACGCAAGATAATTATATTAATATTATAATAGATATGTGTTAAGCTATGTATCCAATTGTTGCAGTTTTACAATTGCACATAAGAGTATTTCGTGATAACCTCTGTACCTTGCTTTATAATAATAATAATAAATATATATCTATGAGATTTCATCAACATTAACCAAGGATACGTATTATCATATTCATTTATACTCTCCACCTATTTGCTCCTCCTTTGTTTAAGTTCCTAATGCCCTTAAAAAAAAAAAAAAAAAGCAGTACTTTGCAATTTGGAGTGGTGGCATCCCTTTTCTCAGTTTTAATTAATAAAATGCGTATATGCATGTCAATTCCAAATAATATTAAGTAAAAATTAGGCACCTTGGTTTCGAAACATTAATGTTTTCTATTAATTAAGTTGATATAAATATGGACCAATAATTACGTGAAATAGACATAAATCGGTAACCATCTTATAATATAAGGAGGACCATTAACAAAGTGGAAGTTTTTGTCCTATCCCCAACATTGCTTTGCTTTTTCATAAACTTTATTTTATCAATCAAAGGCAAGGGTTAATTCTAGGCGTGTGACAATCGCACTCATCAATCTTCCACTAGCTTTATTTGTTAGTATCCATATTTTTTATATATTGTTGAAAGATATACAATATATGAGGAAAAAAGCGATACCTTTTGAGACAACATAAAGAAAAGGTAAATTACTCATAATAGTTTTTGATTTATTTTCATATTCTTGAACAAGTTTCTATGCTTTATTTTATCTAACATAAGTCGTCATCTTTTGGTTTGCATCCATATGGCTCATATTTTAAATGAAAATTTGATATAAGTATAAATTAAAGGTTAAAACCTTATTTGGCTACAGATTAGAGGTTTAAGAATTTATTTATTGCAAATTAAAGGTTATCGGTTTATATGTAACTTTTTTTTTTCTATTGAAAATTTTTATGGAAATTTTAGGTTGAAAAATTATTATTTTTTATTTATAGAAATTAGAGCTTCATCCAATCATATCTACATATTATATAAAATCAACTCGAGCCATATGAGTTAATTGTTGTATTTTACGTAGTATAAAAAACAATAGGTATAGTATAGACATTGTAACTTAATAATTACAAATTTTGTAAAAAAATTAATTAGTTTATTTATAAAATTTCAATATTATTATTGTCTTTTAGTTTTTATTTGATTTTTATATAATTTATAATTAAATATATAAAAATTGTTTTTAGTTTTTAGTTAATTATGTTTAGGTCATCTTGGTCCTGTAATGCAAGAAAAAAACTTTATTTATAAATCTTAAATTTTATTATGATATATTTTACACTTTTATTTTATGTATAAATAAATTTATTTATATAATTAATTTTTTTCTTTTTTAATTAATTATGTATAGGTGCTAGAAAAAATCAATATCATTTTGATTCAAAATTAATTAGGGTCACATTTTAAAATTTTGAATTTCATAGTGTTAGTACAAATCTCCAGTGAGAAAAATCTTGAACACACGAACGGAACTCGAACAAAAGAAGAAATAGGACAAGGCTCCAAGGCGTGTATCAAGCCACTATCTTTAAGGTTATATTCGCCCCCACCTATCTTCTGTGTGCAAACTAGTTTCAAGCAAATTAACCTCGAGGATACAATGAAGCCAACGGCTATTTGTGTTTTGCACTGACGAGAATAGCCCACTACACACAGAGCAATGTATGACAGTGAACTCAATTTTTATAAAGGATTTCTGCAGTAATACTTTATAGAATAATCTAATAATATTAGAAAATGAAGGAAGGAAAGAAAGAATATTAGAATTTGTTAGTATGATTTCCAAATGAAATCTCATTCCTATTTATAGGAATTTTCATATCTCTTCATAGAGACATCTTTAATCAATAGGTGTCTTTCTGAATAATAATGCCTTTAAAATAAACACATAATTATTCATTTAATTATAACTATTCAAATAATATTATTTAAATAGTTATAATTCTTTTTCAAAAAATTAAATAATATAATCTTTTGATTAATTACACCCATTCATTAATAGTTATTGGAACACTATAAATATTTGAAAATGTTCCAACAATCTCCCCCCATTTTCAAAATATTTTAGATTTTGATATTCTTGGAAATCAATTTGTATAAATGAAGGTATCTTATGATTGAACCTTCACTTAGTGAAAACATGTTAAAGTTAATCGAAATTGCATGGTAGACGAAGCTTTGGACCAACTATTTCATTTGATTAACCGAACACATCTCACACAATGATTTCAACATCGGTCAATGCATAGTATCTAGGGACACTATTATAGCCATGTGTTTGTGTCCTCCTTTCATAAGTTGTAATATCCTGATTTTGGGCCTAGTCGGAATAGTGGTTTTGTGACCACAAAATTCGAGATAGAAATAATTATTTTATAATTATTTTGATGTTTATGATATGATTGCATGATTGTGTGAAAATTTCGTGATGAAATCCTATGCCTAAAGTGCTTAAATTGAAATTAGGGACTAAATCGAATAATTTGCAAAACTTGCATTCTAGAAGTTTCTAGTATGAAATTGTTTTGAAATATTAATTAGGAGGTCTTAAATAGCAATTTTACCAATTTCTAAGTTTATGGACAAAAATTGGACATGGATGGAATTTTTGGAAAGTTTAGTAGTAAGGGCATTTTGGTCATTTAGGGGTAAAATGAATTAAAATACAAAATTAAAAGCCAATTTTGCTCATATTCAACCCCATGGCCGAATATAGCAAGGAGAAACCATGGCTAGGGTTTTTCGAGCTTCCAAGCTCGATTGTAAGTCCATTCTAGCCCCATTTTTCAAGTTCTTTACATTTTTGGAGTCCCGGTAGCTCGATTTAGCTTATGCTAGCAATAATTTAACCTAGGGTTTATATTTGGAAAAATACCCATAGGTGAAATTTGTGAATTTTGGTGTTTTATGATAGAATATGAGGTTTTAAATTATGTTAGACAGCTTGTGCTACTCGGTTTTAAGTGAAAACGAGCAAAAGGGCTTAATCGGTAAAAATACCTAATAGTCATAAGTACATGTTAGAGTGAGAATTTGATGTTGCCATAGAAGGGAAAAATGATCAGCATGTCATAAAACATAAGAAAATAGGCTGAAGTTTAATTTACGAGCTTTGGGGCAAAAGTGTAAATATGCAAAAGTTTAGGGGCAAAATTGTAATTTTTCCAAAAATATGATTTTGGGTCAATTTGAATAATGTGAGTCCTAATTATACTATATTTTAAATGATAGAGCAAGGAAAACTGAAACTCGGGCTAAAATGGGGAAAATACCAAGTTGTGGACGAAATGGTAAAAGTAGCCATTTTCACATACTAGGTAAGTTCATATGTAAATGTTGGTAACATAGTTATTATTTTAAATGTTTTTATGTTATTTAAATGATATGATAATTATTATGAAATATTATACTCGTGATAATTGTTTGATAATATGTCAAATTATGTGATATACTTGGAAAATGTGAAATACTACCGAGTATCGGTATCGGTATTCCGTAGAAGATGGTTGAGACACATGATTGGGAAAAAGGTCCGGTTGAACCTTAGGAATGGATTAGGATACAAGTGACATGTCACTGGGATATTTGGGCATCCGAACTCGTTGAGTTGAGTCTGAGTTCACTTATGGATGCGAAAGTCCGAACTCGTTGAGTTGAGTCCGAGTTCGTGAGATGTAACTAGGCATCCGAGCTCGTTGAGTTGAGTCCGAGTTCACTTATGGATGCGAACACCCGAGCTCATTGAGTTGAGTCCGAGTTCGCTTATGGGCGGGTTACATAGTAGCTTGGCTACATATGTGGCACTTATGTGCAAACTTTCCATGTATCCGAATTATATTCCGATGTGTTCAACGGGTAAAGTTCTACTCAAATGGAGGAATACTCAAGATGAAAGGGACGTATTGGTAAGTGTTGTGAAATGAATACTTTGAACAGGTATGTACTTAACCGTCGGGTTGAAAAATTGATATAACAACAATATGGTAAGATGATAAATGAAAATATGATATGAATGTCTTGGTGATGATTATGCAAATGATGTTTTATGTTTGCTTATATGGTTATGTTACTTGCTATTTGCATGTAAACTTACTAAGCATTTATGCTTACTCCCTCCTTTTCATTCCTTGTAGTGTTGACAAGCCAGCTCAGAAATCGGGAACGGTCGGAGGCACGCTCACACTATCCGTATACCATCTTGGCATAATGGCTTGTATATTTTGAGTATGGCATGTATAGCATTATAATCATTTTGTATATATAGTCTTATGATATGGTTATTGAGTGGTATAAAAATGCTTGGTAATGATTAGCCATTGGAATGGCTAATTATGATCATATTTGGTGTTATGTATGTCAAATTGCTAGCTAATCCATGGAAACCATGAAATATCTAAAATTTATCATAAAATAGATTCAGACAGCAGTAGTGATGTGAATTTTAAAAATCACTAAAAATAGTAGAAATGGAATTAAATAATGAATAAGTTATGGAATCGAAGCTTGATGAGTCTATTTTCATATGGAAGAAACGAAACAGGTAAATGAATTATATTTTATGAGATATTTAAGTTTTTGTGAAACAGGGTCAGAGCGATCTCTGAATCCCCTGTTCTGATTTTAAAAATTTACCATAAATTTTACAAAAACAATTAGGATTTTTTTCTTACATATATGAAATCCTTATTGAGCCTAGTTTTATGAGGAACAAATAGCATGGTCATTGAAATTCTGTACAGAGAGATAACTGATTCGTAATACACAGAGGTCAGAGCAGTCGAACCCTGAAACAGGGGAGACTTTAACTAATAAACTGTACTAATTGGCCTAGCCAAAAATTCTAGAAAACAATTAGTAAATAGATATATGGGTCTAGTTTCAGGGAAAATTTACGGAATTGAATTTTGAGTTTCATAACTCGAGATATTAATTTTTAAACGACTGTGACGCAGTTAGCCAGCTTGTCTGGAATTTCTAAAATTAAATTGTTTGAGCTGTTTAAGCAATGAATTAAGTCTGTTAACACCTCGTGTTCGACTCCGGCAACGGTCTCAGGTGCGAGGCGTTACATAAGTGCTGTCAAAGCCAAGCCCTTGAGCTCCTAGAAGTGGTCACACTTCCACTTACATAGGTAGATCCCATCAAGAGTGTTCCCGTAATTATAACACTCTAACATATTTATGTTATGGGTCCATTAAGAGTACATTACTCATCATTCACTTATCATTACGGGTACCTAGCACTTTAATCTTAGGATGAATTTATTTATAATGCTAACAGCCACATACTAATGATGTACTTTGTCTCATTGAACTCAAGACTTGACATTATACCAAGCGTTGAGTCGAGTTTCCATCATGGGTGACTCTAATTAATGGGCTTGAGTCTCATCCCTTTTGAAGTCCTTTTCACTGCATCTCTAGCAAGACTTTTTGTCAAAGGATTTACCAAATTTTCACTTGACCTCACATAATTAATAGTGATCACTCCATCAGAGATTAATTGTCAGACATAACTATGTCTTAATCCAATGTATGTCTTAATCCAATGTGTCTAGACTTTCCATTATATACTTGGCTATATGCCTTTGCTAGAGTAGCTTCACTAACACAACAGATAGAAATAGGTGAAATTGGCTTAGGCCATAATGGTACATCATATAGCAAATTTCTTAACCATTCTACTTCTTTAGATGCAGCGGCTAATGCAATAAATTCTACTACCATAGTGGAATTAGTAATACATGTTTGTTTCTTAGAACCCCAAGAAATTACTCCTCCACCAAAAATGAAAATCCATCCACTACTATATGCATGATCTTCCAAACTTGTAATCCAACTAGCATCCGAATACCCTTTTAAAATTGGAGGATATCCATTATAACACAATCCATAGTTAATAGTTTTCTTTAAGTACATAAGTACTCTATTCAAAGCTTGCCAATGTAAACTACTTGGATTACTTGTGTACCTACTCAATTTCCCAACAGCATATGCAATATCTGGTATTGTACAAGTCATTATGTACATAAGACAATTGATTAGACTTGCATATTTCAATTCATCAATTTTCCTACCAGCATTAGATACTAATTTTATTTGAGGATCCATGAGTGTAGATGCTAGTATACAGTTGAAAAGATCAAACTTTTTAAGCACATTTTCAATGTAATGTAATTGTGATAAAGCTATAATGCTTTCATCTCGGGTTATTTTAATCCCAAGAATAACATCTGCTACACCCATATTCTTCTTAGCAAAGTTGTTTGACAAGAATTTCTTTGTGTTTTCTATTTGTTCCAAATCCGTGCCAAAAATGAGCATGTCATCTACATATAAGCAAATTATGATACCTTTTCCATTTTCAAATTTGCTATATATACACTTATCAGATTCATTTATTTTATAACCATTAGCTAAAACAACATTGTCAAATTTTTGGTGCCATTGTTTTGGTGCTTGTTTAAGTCCATGTAAAGATTTAACAAGCTTACATACCTTATGATCTTGTCCTAGAACAGCAAATCCTTCCGGTTGTTCCATGTACACTTCCTCTTCCAATTCACCATTTAAAAATGCAGTTTTAACATCCATTTGGTGAACAACCAAATTATATATAGAGGAAAGTGATATTAAGAGTCTAATTGTAACAATTCTTGCTACTGGAGCATAGGTATCAAAGTAATCAATACCTTGTTTTTGTGTAAAACCTTTTGCTACCAACCTTACTTTAAACTTATCAATGGTTCCATTGACCTTCATTTTCTTTTTGAAGATCCATTTACAACATATTGGTTTGGAACCCGGTAGAAGATTAACTAAGATCCAAGTTTGATTTCCCATTATTGAATCCATCTTATCATTTATTGCTTCTTTCCAAAATGCAGAGTCTTGATATTTCATTGCCTCTTCAAATATAATAGGATTAGATTCCGTATTATAATAATAAGGTATCTTATTGCATATACTTTCACCTTTTCCTTCTACAAGAAACATAATGAAATCTAGTCTAAAATCTTTGACCTTTTTAATCCTCTTACTTCTTCTTAATTCTTGACAAGATTCATTATTATTATCAATTTGTTCCAATGGAATCTCATTCTCATTTGAAGAATGAATCAATTGTTGTGGCTGTAATTGTCTTGAAATCGAATTAAATCTATTTTCATCAAAAATAGCATCTCTTGATTCAATAACAGTATTAATTGAAATTGAATCATTTGGTTCAATTACCATGAACCTATATGCCTTGCTATTATGTGCATATCCTATAAATATGCATTCAATTCCTCTTTCACCTAACTTTTTACGTTTAGGTGTTGGAACTTTGACAATAGCTCTACAACCCCAAACCTTCAAATAATTAAGGTTTGGTTTCCTTTTCTTCCATTGTTCATAAGGGGTTCTTTTAGTTTCCTTATTAGGAACTCTATTCAATATATGACAAGCTGTTAGAATAGCTTCTCCCCAAAAACCTTGTCCAAGACCTGAATATGATAACATTGAATTTACCATTTCAATCAAGACTCTATTTTTCCTTTCAGCTACACCATTTTGTTATAGTGTGTAAGGGGCTGAAACTTGATAGACAATCCTAGTGGATTCAAAATAACTTGGATTATAGTATTCTCCACCTCTATATGATCTTAAGCACTTGATAAATGATTCACATTGAAGTTTAACTTCAGATTTATAAACTTTAAATTTATCATGTGCTTCATCTTTTGAATGCAATAAATATACACAATAAAATCTAGAACAATCATCAATAAAAGCAACAAAATATTTCTTTCCACCTAATGTAGGAGTATTATGCATGTCACATAAATCACTATGTATCAAATCAAGCAATTTTATTTTTCTTTTAACCTTAAGGAAAGGGTTTCTTGTAATTTTAGTCAACATACATGTATTGCATTTTTCAATATTATTATTAAAAACAAATTTTTAAATTTAACTTATACATGTCATTCAATTTCTTATAATTCAAATGACCTAATCTATAATGCCATAAACAAAAAGATTCAACCATATAAGTAAAAATAGTATTTTTATTCTTATTAATAATATTCAATTTGAACATACTCTCACGCATATACCTTTTCCTTACAAAAATTCCTCCCTTAGACAAAATAAACTTTTCTGCCTCAAAAACAAGTTTGAAACCAAACTTATTTAATAGACTTACAGACACTAATTCTTTTGTAACTTCTGGTACATAATATACATCATTTAAGGTTAAAATCTTTCCAGAAGTGAATTGTAGTTCAACAGACCCTTTGCCTTTGATTGTTACTGTGGAAGAATTTCTCATGTACAAGATATTGTCATTTTCACATTGTGTGAACTTTTTGAACATGCTTTTGTCTTTGCGCACATGTTTGGTTGCTCCAGTATCAATCCACCATGTATTATCATCTTATGCCATATTAATTTCAGATATCATTGCAACAAACTTTTTGTTATTATCAGCCTTTGAAGATGATTTCTTCTTTAAAAATCGACATTCATTCTTGAAATGTTCCTGCTTACCACAATGATAGCATGAGCCCTTTTGTTTCTTTTTAAACTTAGGTGCTCTATCAGTCTGTTTGAACT
Organism: Gossypium longicalyx; assembly: GCA_025698465.1. NCBI lineage: Eukaryota > Viridiplantae > Streptophyta > Magnoliopsida > Malvales > Malvaceae > Gossypium > Gossypium longicalyx. The sequence goes on from CM046997.1 coordinate 83,748,380, forward strand.
TTCTCTTGAATAGTTTAGTAGTCTGTACATCCTCCGTAACATGCACTTTGGCATTTTCAGAATTTAGATTCTGATCTTGCTTTCAATATTCTTCTTCAATATGAAGATGATTTGCCAATGCCTCAAGAGATATTTCCTCATTCTTATGTTTTAGACTTCTGTCTTTCCAAAATGGAGGAAGTTTGTCTATTATGGAGGATACAACAATCATTTCATCCATTTTCATATCATATTGCTTGAATTGATTCAACATCTATTCAATATCACAGAATTAGTCTATAACAAAATGACCATCAACCATTTGATAATTATTGAAATGACTGACAAGAAATTTCTTACTTGTAACATCTTCGGTTGTAACGCCCCAAAAATCCCGGAATCCCAAACTTTCTTTTCTTTATTTTCAGTTTGATAAAAAGAGTGCTAGATATTCCTAGTCAAGTGTATTTAGGTGATAATAGGCCTTGGTTAAGTTTTGAGTTCGAACTTAGAAAGTGAAGGAAATTATATGTTAATAGTTAAAAGAACCTTGATGGCAAGTAGGTTGGTTTTTAAAATAAATGAAGGAGGAATTGGACACAGAAAGCCTTGTGGTGGAATGGCAAGAAGCGCCACATGTGAGGTTTAGAGGTGGCGTCGCATGCATGGCAAGGAGGTTGGGGTTCGAATCCCTCCTTGCTCAAAAGGAGGATTTATTTTTGCTTAACAGACGGCCAGTAGTGGTGCTGGATATAAACTCTGTAGGGAGTGATAAGAGGAGAAGTTTAAGGAAGGGATTAAGTAGTGATTAGGGAGAAAAATTAGGAGATGAGGAGTGTAGAGAGGTGGAGCCGAAGTGGGAAGTTAGGGATAGGAAATTCGACTATTATATAGGAAATTCGGCTATTATATATGTTGGTGCCGGAATTGCTTCTCTCCCTTTAGCTAAATTCTTCATTCTTGTTGCCGGAACACTTTGTTTACTCCAAGTGCTCAGAAGCCGAATTCCTTGCTCCTTGATAGCCTTTCTCTTCTCAATTCTCTTTGATTCACCTTTAGTTTAGCCGTTTCCTTCTTCTCTTCTTCTTAATTTTACCGAATAAACCTTTTTCACCATACAAATCTCAAAAGTCGAATACCCTCTATGTCGTCACTTTTCTCTATTTCGGCTGAATCTAGTGTAAGTGCTTTTCTCCTTCAGTTGGTTTTGCTAGTATCGATTACTCTTGTCCTTCACTCTTTCTAAATCAGTTTTGGTAGGAGTGCAGTATTGAATCTTAGTCTTTTGGGATCCCTGCCAATTTGCTCCTTAGGTGTTGGGACTTTGGTAAATGTTCTTCACTTTGGTAAGGATTGGTCGAATGGGCTTTAGTAGGGAAAAGTGACTTATGTCGGATACAAGTCACCCATTATGTATCTTAACGATAAAGGTTAATGCAGATTTGAGAAGTACTCATGATTAGTGATCAAGGAAAAGCTATTAAGGCTTGGCGTTTCAGGTAAGGTTAAGGCGAGATTTCAGCTTTTGGTAAAAGTATTCGATATGTATTTGGGATTAATCATTGAGTGACATTGATTGTAGGTTCATGGCTAGGAAGATCGCAGTACGCTTTATTACCAGGTGTGTGCATACACTGCACACACAATAAATCGGCAAATCCTGAAATACCGAAATGCCGAAATGTCAAAAAGTTGAAAGTTTGGCTACAACAGACTTGCGAGTGCTGGAACACTCGTGAGGGGGAAACCGATAGGTTATCTGAGGTCTCATGGGTGGTTCCATGGACTTGGGTTGTGAATTGGCCAACCAGGCCAGAATGTGCTTAATGGGCCCGATGGGCTGTTGGGCCATAATAGGCGAAAATTGATAATTAATGCTATATGATGGAAAATTTGAATGTGAGCATGAATATAAATGTGATTTGGGCCTAATGGGCCATAAGAAAGTGATTTGCGCCTAATGGGCCATATAAATGTGATTTGGGCCTAATGGGCCATATAAATATGATTGGGCCTAGTGGGCCATATACAGGTATGTGGATTTGTCTGGGCTTTGTAAGGGGTTTTGGGCCTAGTATATGATGACTGCATAAAACTTAATTAAATGAGACCGTGGACAAGTCATAGGGTTAAGGTGTGGCAACGGGTATATGCATGTCTAGGATTAGATCTAGGGAGAGCTTGGTACTTAAGCGGTCTTAATGACTCACATCTTTTTCTCTGGAATCCTAACTGGTGCATAGTATTTGTTCATCTTAGCTCATGGGATTTGTTAACGGGCCAAGGTAAGTAAAAACCCTCAATAAAGGAAAAATTATCAAAATGCCCCTAAGGGAAAAAAATGACCAAAATACCCCTATTTGTTGAATATAAGTTTTATGGATGTTACATGTATATCTGCTGCATACATATGATATTCTTCTTAAGTTGTATCTGGGTTGGGAATTATGGAACGGAGGAAGTATATGAGGATCGCATGGTTACTTAACAATTGTGGATCCACCGACAGCTTTTAAGCCCAATATATAAATGAAGGTAGTTCCACAACCGGGCTACCATTGATGTGTATCAGTTTGGTGGGTCAATATTTATATCCCAACATGATGTGTATCGGGGACGGAGTTGATGTGTAGCGGTTGGATTATTGGGGTGGGATTGCACTGTATTACATTGCATGTATGATTTTACGGTGGTTGATGTTTGCTTTATGTTTGTTGAGGGTAGTACACATTGAGTTTGCAAAAACTCACCCCCTCTTTTATTTTTCTTAGGTGATGCTCAGTAGAAGGTTCGATGTATGGAGGGACTCTGGGTGGCCAGCTAGCAGGACAACTTGGACTTGTTTTCCTTTTAAAAGCATATAAGTTTTTAGTTTATCAAGAAATTTTCAGACCAGATTGTAATAAGGCATTCCATTTTTGTTATTATTTGGATTAATATTTTTATGCGTTGTAATTACGAAAAGTTGAACATGAGTTTCCTAAATCATAGTATGTTTTTCTACGTTTCCGCAACTATGTTTTCAAATGACAGGTTTTCATAAATCATATGTTTTAAACAAGCTTTTGCGATTGAAAAGAGAGTTTTTATAAGTTTATCAAGGTCTCATATTTTAAGGAAGGGTTTTCAATGAAAATAAGGTTTTTCACTAAAACACTTCAATGTGACGCGCCAGATTCGACCATAATGTCCGGGCTGGGTTTAGGGTGTTACATCGGTCATGTATCTTGTCTCCAATTTGTCCTATAATTCTTTAGCGGTGACCTCATTTTGGTAGTTGTCAAACAAACCATCAGATAAACCTTTCAATATGTGGCCCATGCACATGTAATCAACATTGTCCCATTTTTGTCTTTCTCAGGTTGCAGCAACAAATTCGTTTTCAGTCTCGTCAGGTATTGGAGTATCCAAAACATAAGCAATCTTCAAAGTTGATAATAAGAACTGCATCTTTTTCTACCATCGTCGAAAATTGTCTCCATCAAACTAATCAAGTTTGACAAAATTGGAAGCTACTCCCTTAGTGTTCCAGTTTCATGAGTTGTAGTAGTCATCATAAGAAGAAATTGGACAAGGCTCCAAGGCGTGTATCAGGCTACTATCTTGAAGGTTATATTCGCCCCCACCTATCTTCAGTGTGCAAACGAGTTTCAAGTAAATTAACCTCGAGGATACAATGAAGCCAATGGCTATTTGTGTTTTACACTGATGAGAATAGCCCACTACACACTGAGCAATGTATTATAAGGAACTCAATTTCTATAAAAGATTTCTGTAGTAATACTTTATAGAATAATCTAATAATATTAGAAAATGAAGGAAGGAAAGAAAGAATATTAGAATTTGTTAGTATGATTTCCAAATGAAATCTCATTCCTATTTATGGGAATTTTCATGTCTCTTCATAGAGACATCTTTAATCAATATGTGTCTTTTTGAATAATAATGTCTTTAAAATAAACACATAATTTTTCATTTAATTATAACTATTCAAATAATATTATTTAAATAGTTATATTTATTTTTCAAAAAATCAAATAATATAATCTTTTGATTAATTACAGCCATTCATTTATAGTTATTGGACCACTATAAATACTTGAAAATGTTCCAACACATAGAATTTACAAACTATTTATATATACTTTAATATTGTTGTTACATTTTAATTCAATATTATGCTTTAATTTTTTATTGTTTGGAAATTACTTTTTGTAGCTTTTAATTTGATAGAGGTTACAAACAATAAATTATATATATACATAAGAACCACATACATGCAACTATTCTTTTAGTTCATTTTAAGTAATAATTTTATTTCAATTTTAATGGTTGAATTTTCTTTTTCATTTTCACCGTTGCCTCTATAAAAATATCAAATTTAATTTCTTATTATAGATGAGACCTTTGGTTTACTAATTATAGAGCTAATATTTGTTTCATTATATTTTTCATATGAAAAAAAGGAAAGAAAAAGTGGTTCTTAAAACATTAAAAAAATTTCTGATAAAATTTTCACCACAAAAATATATGTATTTTAAGGTTTGTCCTCAAATATTATTGTAAAATTTAATATCTAAATATTTCAATTATACTGATATAATATGGGTTATACTTCTACTGTGATAACTTTTTAATATTTTTTAATTTTGTTTAAAAATTTTATAAGCCACATACCAAATCATTAATGTTTGGTTGTTCCCTCACTCATATATATTTCATTTTGATAAGAAGTTTCATGCTTTTATTTTATTTACTTCAAAATAGAAGGTATTTACTCTTTATGTAACATCCCGAGTTAGGACTTGGAAGTTTTGGCCTCGCCAATAAGGGTTCACCGAAGGAAGAATATAAGGAGTTCACCAGAGATTCATCGAAGCAATGTGCACCAAAAGTTGCCAGATCCATTAAGAGTTGTGCTCGCCAGTTTGTTTGGTGAGTTGGATTCGTCAGTCTATTTGGTGAGCTGATTGTTCGCCAGTTTAGTTGCAAATTGGGGTTCGCCAGTTTAGTTGCAAATTGGGTTCGCCTGTTAAGTTGCGAACTAGGGGTTTGCCAATCAAAGTCAAGTCAGACTCAAATTAGGAAATTAAGATATTGTGTATCTAGGATACTTTTCATGCAAGTAACCTTCTTCTAAACCGACTAGGGTTTCCTAAGTCTAGTTGGGTATCCTAGGATCACTAAGACATTTAATGCCTATAAATACAATCCTTATTCCATGAAAATTCTCTCATCGATACTTTGTTGTCACGTCTTTGTGCTGAACCAAGTTCATACCAGCCAGGGTAAGTCTGTCCTGTTTAGGTTGATTGTCCAAAAAGCTAAGTTCGCTTGCATGTGTGAATTTCGTCAGTTTTGCCTATTTAAGTAATCTGTCTGTTTATGTATGTTATGAACTAGTCGGACCATCTACCAGCAAGGATAAAGCCAAAGCAAAACTTGTTTAAATTCTCAGCTTTATCAGTGTAGCAACTCGTTTTTAGTTAAATTGAAACAGTGGTTTTGGGACCACAAATCCGAAGTCAAAATAATTTTTTTTTGTTATTTTGATGTTTACATCATGGTTGAATGATTGTGTGAAAGTTTCGTTTAAAAATTTTATCGTTTGAGTGTTTAATTTGACAAAAGGGACTAAATTGCGTAAAGTGTAAAACTTGAGTTCTAATAGTTAAAGGTATTAAATAGCTATGGAATATTAAAGTGGATGTCCTTATGTTGTAAATATACCATTTGAAAAATAAGTGGACATAGATGGGCATCATTTGGATGATATTAATGAATTATCATTAAGGTTAAAATAGTAATAAGTATAATAAACTTAAAATAAATAAATCAAAAATCAAATTTGGTGTCCATCTTCTTCATTATCGTGAATTGAAGAGAAGAAAGGAAAAAAACTTTACGGTTTCATTCGGCATTTTCATTTCTATCAATTAAGGTATGATTTTGTCCCATTTTTAATGATTTCTACGTTTTTGAGATCGTTGCAACTAGGTCTAGCTAGCCCAGGGACTATTTTGCAAAATTGTTAAAGATTTTGAATGTTACCATTGATGAATACATGAGTATTTTGATGTTTAATGATAGATTATGAATGTTGATAGTTATACAAGTTTTTTGAAGTAATTTTTAGTGAAAATGCAAATTAGGGATTAAATTGTGAAATGTGGAAACTTTGTGTTCAAAATGTGAAATAAATGAAAAATATGGGCTTCTAGGGACCTAATTGTAATTTGGTTAGCATGGGTTGTGGTTGAATTAAATTAATTTTCATTTTGATTAAATAAGGACTAAATTATACGAGATGTGAAACATTAGGGGCAATTGTGTAAAAATACCTTAAAGTGAATTTTGGACTAAATTGAATGGAGAGATGATTATATAAGTTAATTTTGATTACATATAGATCAAGAAAAGTGAAATTCGGATCTAGATCGAGGGAAAAACAAAGTTCTCGACTAATCGACCAATTTAGCCTTTTTTACATTCGAGGTAAGTTCGTATGTTATAAGCTTTGTTATAGTTATTTTTAAATGTTTCAATATTGGATAAACTGTGAATAGAAGATTACAGTCATGTTCAACAATTATTTGATGATGATTTGGTATTGGAAATCCCAGTTGAACCTTAGGAATAGATTAGGATGCGAATGGCATGTCATTAGGGAATACATTGATTCGGCTTCGGGACATGATATCGGCACTTTGGGTGCGAATTACATTGATTTGGCTTTGGGCCATGATATCGGCACCCGCTACGGGTGCGAGTTACTTTGATTTGGCTTCAGGACATGATATTGGCACTTAGGGTGCGAGGCTCTCGAGTATCTGGATTTTATTCCAAATGGTTCAACGGGTAAATGAAAGATGTAGTTGAGTATGAGATTGATACAATATGGTATAGGTATGTACATGAATCGTACAAGCTTAAAATTGAAGAAATTATGATGTTCACATATAATCTTATGATTGAATGAGTGAAAGGTTTGTTAGACAATATGAGTTATATGTTAATATATTCAATTTGTTGAATTGTGTATTTATGTTTAAATTGAGTTTATTTCATACAAGCTTACTAAGCTATATAGCTTACTTTATTTAATTTTTCGTGTCTTATAGTGATCTCAAAGCTAGTTCAGATTCGTGGATCATCGGAGACTTTGTCACACTATCCTACTATCACTTTGGTACCTTTTGAGCTTATGTTTTGAGTATATGGCATGTATAGGGACTTTGGTCATTTTTGGTATATGTGGTAATGTGTTGTGCCATTTAAATTGGTTCGTAAATGCTTATATTTTGGTTTGTAAATATATCCATGAGAGTTGGCTTAATTTGGTTGGTTTTATCATGTATATATATGTGTATATTGTTTGTGTGATGTATTGAATGTTGGATATGTAATGCTTGTGGATAATTAGTGTTATGGATAGCAAATGGTTGAATTATGAATATTGGTATGCTAGTGAATCTAGGCATTAATGCACATTTGAGTTTGGTATGAATTTAGATGGCATATTGTGGTATTGATATGTTTTGTATTGGTTGGTGTTGGAAATAGTATGAAATATGCTTAAGAGAGGTTGATTGAATGCCTATTATATGCTATGTTTTGTGCCGTTTGAAATGGGTGTAGGTGTGCACAAGTTTGGGTGGCAAATTGGCTTGGTAAATAGCCTATTTTTGTCCACACGAGCAGAGACACGGGCGTGTGTCTCAGCTGTGTGTGACACACGGTTATGTTACACGGTTGTGTGTCCTGTAACACCTCTTACTTGTATCCGACACCGAAACAGGATTTGAGGCATCACCGAACTTAAACACAAACTAATATACAAAATTGAGACATAAATTTCCATCCAAATTTAAAAATTTTTATTTAAAAACATATCGTCCCTAAAACGAGCCTACGAGGCCCAAAACATGCACTAAAAGTGGTTCGGGACTAAACCAAAAACTTTAGAAATTTTTAAAACACTTAGAAAATTTTTCATCAAAACAGGGTCACAAACTCGTGTGGCTTGGCTGTGTGGTCACACACGCCTGTGTCCCTAACTCGTGTAACTCTCTGTTTATGACGTCATGCACCAAAGGGAGTCACACGGCCAAGTCACATGCCCGTGTGCTAGGCCGTGTGGCAAATTTAATTTTCAAAATTTTTTATAAAATAGCTGCAGACTTCACACGCCCTAGACACATGCCCATTCCCCTAGGCCGTGTCCTTCACATGGCTGAGACATACGGCCGTGTCTCTGTCCGTGTGGCCAAAATAAGGTTATTTACCAAACCATTTTGCCACCTTTACTTGCACCAACTTGCACAACATCAAGCAACATCAAATCCAAGCATATACATACAACAAAATAAGCCATAAATAAGATGTCAATACATCAATTACACATATTAACATCTATCATGCATAAACATCACTTACTTTCTTTTCTATTCATGCCAATTTCATCTTCATGATAAGCTTCATCACATAAATATACCAATGGCTAATAAAATTAAAATTTGCCAACTTCCAATGGCCAAATACAAAATGAATCATTAACCATTACCATGCCAACACATTTGGCTAAAACAATGTGACACATAACAAAATGACCAAGTCCTTACATATGCCATACTCAAAATATTGAAACCAAGTATACCCAAAGCAATCGCTTGATAGTGTGAATCGAGCTCCGATGACCCTCGATCCCCGAGCTAGCTTGGTGACACTATAAGGAATGGAAAAAAAAGGGGAGTAAGCTTTAAAGCTTAGTAAGTTTGCATGTAAATAATAAGCAACATTAATCATACATTAATCATATAATTATTCAACATAAGTTAACATAAATATCATCATGCATTTTAGGCATAATTCACTCATTAGCATTCTTACCAAGAGTTCATCACATACCAAAGTTCATAGTTATGAGTTATACATACATACCTGTACCAACTCGTAACAAAGTCACATACTTTGTCGTCTTTGACATACTCTTTGGATTTCTCGTTGAACACTTGAAATACTATCGGATAAACGAAAAGTCTTACATGTAAGTGCCACATATGTAGCCAATGCTACCTCATATCTTATAACACATAGGGCTCGCACACAAGCTAATCACGGGCCTGCTCACACAAGCTGTCAGTCAAGATGTAGCTACACGGGCTGCTCACACAAGTTGTCGAGTATCTGCAACACATACTGGATTACCCAGCCACCGGTAGGACGTACATGACCAGCACCCGGATTCACATAGATTACATAACACATGGTTTCTTAGTGACATGTCACTTGTATCCTAAACTATTCCTAAGGTTCAACCGGGATTTTCTCATCGTTGAAACTTCGTTGAATATTTCCATAGAAACAATCATACAATTTATGCAATATTAATCATTAAGTACATAATATAACATTGCATTATTTACATAGAAACTTACCTCAGTACAAAATAGTAAGAAATGAACCTAATCGTCAATAAACTTGTTCTTCCCCTGATCAAGGTCCGAACTTCATTTTTCTTGATCTATAATAGCAAATTTAACTTATTTAATTTTCACATTACTCAATGTTGTCCCAAAAATCAAATTATGGAAAAATTACAGTTTTACCCCTTTCACATTTTTACAAATTAGTCCTTAGGCTAATAAATGAAATGTATCCATTTTCTTTGTTACCCAATCCTAGACAAACTTAAATCATCCTCATAACAACCCACTTTTTTCATCAAATCATATTTCTACTACCCATTTTTACAACTTTTACAAATAAGTTCTTTTTATGCATTTTCACTAAAAAATCACTTAGTAAAAGTTGCTTATCACACCTTAAACATACAATATCTTCCATAAAACATCAAAATACATGCATTTCACACATGGGTAAATTTTTAAACATGAACCCTACTTCAAAATAATGGTAGAAATAGATAGATCGAATGATAACGACTTCAAAAATGTAAAGAGCATTAAAAACGGGGCTAGGATGCACTTACAATCAAGCTTGAAAGTTGAAGAAACCCTAGCTATGGTCTGCTTAGGGAATTTCGGCTATGGTGAAGAAGATGGACACCAATTTTGACTTTATTTTCCCTTTTTATTCTTTTGTTTACCAAATGACCAAAATGCCCTTAATGCATAACTTTGAAATTTTACCTATTCATGTCCATTTTTGTCCACTAACTTATCTAATGGTCTAATTACCAACTAAGGACCTCTAATTTAAAATCTCATAGCAATTGGACAACTTTAACAAGTAGAACTCAACTTTTGCACTTTTTACGATTTAGTGCTCTTAACTAAATTGAGTGCCCAAACATCAAAATTTTTGAACGAGATTTTCATAAAATAGTTCCATAAAATTGTAGACCATAAAAATATAATAAAAATGGATTTTTCTACGTCAGATTCGTGGTCCCGAAACCACTGTTCTGACTAGCCCCGAAATCGAGCTATTATATGTTCCTTGGTGTTGAAATTAAAATAAAGTCAGTATGCTCCATACAGCCTCACATACGGGCGTGTGACTTGTCCATGTGGTATAAGTTAGTATACCCTACAGGTTTGGCATGGCCTAGCACACGACCTGGCACACGGGCGTGTATGGCCATTTTTAGGGCACACGGGCGTATGTGTTGCCGTGTGACCCAAGTCAGAGAGTTACATGGGGTTAGACACGGGCTAGGACATGGTCATGTGCTCCTATTTTGAATGTCCACATGGCCTGTGACACGGGTGTGTCTTTGGTAGTGTGAGAGACACAACCAAGCCACAAAGGGCGTGTGTCCCTTGTTTTTGGAAAAATTTTCTAAGTGTTCAAAAAGTTTCCAAAGTTATCGGTTTAGTCCCGAACCACTCCCAATGTATGTTTTGGGCCTCATAGGCTCGTATTAGGGACACAATGATTGATTGTGAATTAAATGTATATGATTTGATTAATTGTATGTGAAATGTATGTTTAAATGTGTTATAAGTTCGGTAATGCTCCGTAACCTTATTTTAGCATTGAATACGGGTGAAGGGTGTTACAGTTGCTGGTATCAGAGCTACAGTTTAGTCAATTCTCAGACTAACATAGCGTGTGTAAGAGTCTAGCTATACATGCCATATATAACCTATGATAGTGTGATGACTCTTGATACTTTAAAATGTGTTTTCGTATAGTAAAAGGATCTCAACCAATCTGTAGCTGATGATGTTGAGAGTAATGAGCCAGCTCCCCCTCAAGGGGTAGCACCGTCTGAATCTAGACATGTATTGTAACACCCCTTACCCATGTCTGATCCTGGAACAAGGTACGAGGCATTACCGAACTTAAACATACACACTCATGCGAAAATCGTGCCATAAAATCTCTTTTAATTCACAACCTTTCGAACACATGCATGTCGTCCCTTATTTGGGTCTACGAAGCCTAAAACATACATTGGGATTGATTCAGGACTAAACTGAGAGCTTGAGAAGTTCCAGGAAAACTTAAAAAATTTTCCCATGAAACAGGGTCACAAGCCCGTATGGACATAAGGATGCGTCTATTTCCTCAGGCCGTGTAACTCTCTGTTTATGATGTCAGCATGCACATCGAACCATGCAGTAGGGCCACATGCCCGTTTCTCCAGATCGTGTCCCACGGCTGAGACACACAGCCGTGTCTCAGCCCGTGTGGCCAACACTTAGGCTATTTTCCAAGCCTTCATGTTACCCATAATATCTTACAACCTTTGCACATTGAAACCACGAATCATGACATCATTTTAGTGATTAAACAACCTTTATTAAGACATTTTCATAACATTAACATGTACTCTTACAAGCTATGCATCTACTCATGAAATACCAAGTCTAGATTCCTTATTTCACATTCATAAGACTTGTCATTTTGATGACCACTTTTACCATTATACAATGGTTACCAACTTATCCATCAAGCACTCAAGTTCGATCATTATCACGTTGTGTTTATAACGTGCAATTACTACATGGCTATGACCACCTCAATTGGTCATAGAGCATACATCCAACACACATGTCATATTACTAACCATGTATGGCAACAAACATAATCACCTTATAAACATTAGACATGACATGAATAGCTAGGCTTACAAGCCAAAATCAATATGAGCCACATCTCATGGCCATATACATATAACTCAATATAAGCCAACACATTTGGCCAAAGCAAAATAATACATGTCAATCAACTAGATCCCTATACATGCCACTCACTTGAAATATCTAATATATGTTTCATTATTCCAAAGGTAGCGACTTGATAGTGTGATGCTGCCTCCGACGATCTCCAACCTCGAGCTAACTTGAAAACACTAAAGGAAAAGAAAGGAAGGGAGTAAGCTTTATAGCTTAGTAAGACCGTATGAAAATAATAAGCAATTTATCAACTTGCTTCTCATGGTAATACAACCATATTTGCATTTTTACTCATGTTTCAGTCAAGCTTTTTTCTTGAGTCACAGTCACTAAATTATTTATATCTGGAGCTACGGAACTCCAAATTAAGTTCCACTAATTTTTTCTGGAACTAGACGCACATATCTTCTTACCATAAAATTTTCAGAATTTTTGGTTCAGCCAATTAGTACAGTTTATTCCTTAAATTTACCCTTTTTCACTGTTTGACAGTTCTGACCCCTCTTCACTAAAAACTAATTATCTCATAATACGGGAATTGGATGATGTTTCCATCTATTTCTATTAAAAATAAAATCATTAATAATTGTAAGCATATAAATTATAACTCATAAATATTTTTGTACAATTTTAAATAATTTTCTCAAATCAGAACAGGGGATTTCAAAGTCATTCTAACTCTATCTCACAACAACTAAAATATTTCATAATATGAAAGTATTTTGCTTAGACCATTTCTTCTATATGAAACTAGACACATTAGGCTTTAATTTAATATTTTATTCAACATCTAACTGAATTTCCAAAATTTTTGGTGGATTTTTAAAGTCAGACTATGGCTACTATCTAAAATTGTTTTAGTGTAAATTAACGATACTACGTTTATCACACCATATTAATTTATTTTCACCACATTGGTACGGTTACATATTCATACATCATAAGTATAGACCTATAATCACAAGGTCATCACAAATTCATTTTCATAAGCATGAATTATGTATTTGCATCTTTACCAAATGTGCATCATAAACTAAAATCATTTCTCATGAGCTTGGCATACATACCTGTGTTACTTAACATGCCCATATTCATTCCTTACTAATCATAACAAGAATTGAATTCATATCTCATCAATTTCATGTAAGTACCTGTACCACTCACAATATCGTCATAACCTTTCTCATTTGGCTTAAACCATAACTCTCACTGTTGAACCATTCGGAAAGCTATTGGATATTTACTAAGCCTCAAACATAGGGTATAATGTCGATGCCATGTCCCAAACATAGTCTTACACTGACTACAAAATCGAGGCCGAGGCCATGTCCCAGACATGGTCTTACACTAGCTCTCACATATCCGTACCGATGCCATGTCCTAGACTTGGTCTTACACTGACACATCTCATAGTCGATGCATGTCCCAGACACGTCTTACACTGGCTTACAATAACCCATACGTCATGGCATGAATATCCAATTTATTCCCTATGGTTCAAACTGGAATTCTATTATCTCAATTATCATCATGCATTCTCATTTCCACAATCAAGCATTTCATGCTATATCAATTCAGCACATATAATAACAATGTAATTGTATTATTTACATACAACTTACTCGTCTCAATGGAATATCATATTCCATCAAATCTTCAAGCATTCAATCAACACATAAATGATATTTACATTTGACATCACTTTCTAATAGACAATATCATCAACATAGACTTTAACACAATCATGAAAAGATAGATTTTCAAGTATAATAACAATGGCATAAATATCATCCTCATTTAATCACACGGACTTACCTCGAATGCAATTTCGACTAATTACGCCATTTTAGTCCATAACTTTATACTTTTTGATTTAGGCCCGAATCTCAATTCCTTGATCTAAAATGATGAAATTCACTCATTTAATCATTAACTAAATTTAGACAATCAAAATTCATATTTTTGGCAAAATGACCATTTTGCCCCTAGACTTTCACAAAATGACCATTTTACCCCTACAGCCGAAAATCAATTTTTATCAAATTTTTGTTATTAGCCAAGCCTAGCCGACCATTTATTACTCTTATGACAACCCCAAATTTCCACTATTTCACCTAATTACATCCTATTTAATAACTTTTACAAAATGGCCCTTTTAGGTGTTTTCCATGAAAATCCTTCACAAAAGTTGTTTATTACATGACCAAAACTCATTTTCTTCCATTAAACATCAAATAAAATGCATGACACACATGGGTAAATTTTTGAACATAAACCCTAGTTCAAAATAATGATAGAAATAGCTATATCATGCTTCAAGGATCTCAAAAACATCAAAAACATCAAAAACCAACACCAAAATGACTTACATGAAAGAGGTTTATGTTGCTGAAATTTTCAAGCTTCCATGGAGGTTTTATTTTATTAGTCTTTGTATATGTCATCAAATACCAACCATACCAAATTTTTAACTTTTCAACTCTTTTTTTCCCCTATGGCCGGCCATCGACATTTTAAGGGGCTAATTTCTCTTTAAAGACCACAAAAATATGATTCATAATCAATTTACACCTTTAGCTAATAATGTAACATCTTGAAATAGGGCCTAAACGGAACAGTGGTTGCGAAACCACAAATCCGAGGTAGAAAATTTTATTTTATTATCATTTTATGGTCTATGGCATGATTGCATGATTGTGTGAAAATTTCGTTTAGAAATTTTATCGATAGAGGGTCCAATTTGATATTTAGGGACTAAATCGAATAATTTGCAAAACTTGCATTCTAGAAGTTTTTAGTATGAAATTACTTTGGAATATTAATGAGGAGGTCTTAAATAGAAATTTGACCAATTTCTAAAATTTTGGACAAAAATAGGCTTGTACATGAAAATTTTCAAAGAAAGGTATTAAGGGTATTTTGGTCATTTGGTAATTAAAAGATTAAAAAAAGGAAAAAGATGGCAAAATATGTCCATCTTATTTATTAGGACGAAAATTAAAGGGTTCTCCATAGCTAGGGTTTGTTTCAAGCTTCCAAGCTCCATAGTAAGTGATTCCAAGCCCGTTTTTAATGTTCTTTACGTTTTGGAAATTTCGGTAGCTCGATTTAGCTTATGCTAGCAATAATTCAACCTAGGGTTCATATTTGGAAAAATACCCATAGGTGAAATTTGTGTATTTTTGTGTTTTATGATAGAATATGAGGTTTTAAATTATGTTAGACAACTTGTGCTACTCAGTTTTTAGTGAAAACGAGTAAAAGGGCTTAATCGGTAAAAATACCTAATAGCCATAAGTAAATGTTAGAGTGAGAATTTGATGTTGTCATAGAAGGGAAAAATGATCAGCATGTCATAAAACATAATAAAATAGGATGAAGTTTAATTTCCGAGCCTTGGGGAAAAAGTGTAAATATGTAAAAGTTTAGGGGCAAAAATGTAATTTTGCCAAAGTTTGGGTCAAGGACTGTTTTAATAAATGTGAGTATTAAATAAGCTAAATTTTTTTATTATAGATCAAGAAGAACAAAATCCGGAGTTAGACCGGGGAAAGAAAAAGATAGTGGACTAAATCGATATAGTTGATCGTATTTTGTTTCGAGGTAAGTTTGCGGTAAATAAATGCAATATTATTTATGTTAATGTTGTTAATTTCCAGCATGTATAAATTTATTTTATGAAATTATTTAAAGAAGACTCAAGCATGAATTGACGGAGAAGTAATTTCAGAAAGTCCCGGTTGAACCTTAGGAATGTGAAGGATACAAATGTCATGACATTAGGGTTTAAGGATACCATGTAAGACCATGCTAAGGCATGGCAATTGGTAAGGTTTCTAAGGCAAGGAAATCATGTAAGACCATGTCAAGACATGGCATTGATAAGTTACTATAAGGCAAAGGTCCCATGTAAGACCATGCCAAGGCATGGCATTGGTGAGTTCATAAGGCAAGGCTACCATGTAAGACCAAGACCATGTCAAGACATGGCAAAGGTAAGTTTCAAAAAGATACCACGTAAGACCATGACAAGTCATGGAAATGGTAAGGTACCCGTGTATCCTTAGTATTCCAAGTGGTTCAACGGGAAAATTTAAAGAGAATATCAATGTAAGGTAAGGTAAGATGAGTTATATTAAAAAGGTAAGACAAGTTCATGCTAGAAGAGCAAAGTTAAGTACATAATGTTCATGTATGCTTGATAAGGAAAAAGGTAAGTAAAATGTATTAATAAATTTGATTAAGTAAGTAAGTATTTAAGTAAGTGAGTAAGTGAAAAAGTTTAAAATATGTCCATGACAATTAATGAAGTTACATTAAGTAGTATCATGCCAAGTAGTAAGATAATTCTTATGAATGTTGTTATTTATTTGCATGCAAACTTACTAAGCTTAATGCTTACCCCCTTTATTTTCATTCTTTTATAGTTTTTTCAAGCTAACTCGGGGATTGTAAAGTACGTCGGAGGTCCGGGCACACTGTCACGAGGATTATTTTGGTATAGCTAGGCATTTCATTTTGAGTATGGCATGTATAACATCGTAGCCATTTTGTGTGTATGATCTTATGATATGGTTGATGAATGGTATGTAAATGCTTGATAATGATTAGCTGTTGGCATGGCTAATCAAGGACATGTTTGGTGCTATGTATGCCTAAATGCTAGTTATTCCATGAAAATCATGACAAAGGTGAAATTAGCTTTAAAATAGTATCGGACAGCAATAATGACATGAATTTAGAAAATCACTAAAAATAGTAGAAATGGATTTAGATACTGAATGAGATATATAATTAAATCTTGATGAGTCTATTTTCATATGGATGGAACAAAACAGGTATATGAGTTATATTTTATAAGATGTTTAAATTTTTGTGAAATAGGGCCAGATCAATTTCTAGATCCCCTATTCTGACTTTGGAAATTCACAAAAAATTGTACAAAGATAATTAGAAATAATTATTTATATGTACATATTTCTTATTGAGTCTATTTTTATGAAAAACAAACGGCATAATAATTGAAACTCCATACAGAGAGATATTTGATTTGTAATACACAGGGGTCAGAGTAGTCAAACCCTAAAACACGGGAGACTTTAACTAATAAACTGTACTAGTTGGCTCGACAAAAAATTATAGAAAACAATTAGTTGATAGATATATGAGTCTAGTTTTAGGGAAAATTTACAGAATTGGATTTCAAGTTTCGTAACTTGAGATATGAATTTTTAAGCGACTGTGACGCAGTTAACCAACTTGTCTGGAAGTTCTAAAATAAATTGTTTGAGCTGTTTAATTAATGAATTAAGTCCGTTAAAACCTCGTGCTCGACTCTGGCGATGGTCTCGGGTTCAGGGCGTTACAAATAAAATAGGATTTTTTCACTTTATGCGATTTAGTCTTTTTTCACAATTAAGCTCACAAACGCTAAAATTAACGCACCAAAATTTTCATGCTCTCATATAATCATGTAATAACACATAAAATAATATTAAAAATAATTTCTCTGGCCCCAGAACAGTGGTTCCGAAACCAATGTTCCGACTAGGCCCAAAATCGGGATGTTACATGTATTGAGTAATCACGAAGGAGAGGTGAAAGAAGCCTTTATCCAAATGATGAACGAGTGGTTCATAGAGTTTGTTCGGACAAATTCGGCTGCTCAACAACTTCCACCTCCACCTAATCCCTAACCTGTTCCCGTAGCTCCTCAATTTGTGGAACTTCAATGACTGAATAAGCCGCCAGTAGATAAACTCTGAAAAACACAGGGATGAAGAGTTCAGAGCTATCGTTGATGATGATCCCGAGTGAGATAAATTTTGGCTTGAAAACACTATTTGGGAATTTGATGAACTATCGTGTACGCCAGCTGAGTGTTTGAAATGTGCTATTTCATTACTGAGGGACACTGTGTATCAATGGTGGAATACCCTAGTATCAGTGGTACTAAGAGAATGAGTGACCTAGAAATTCTTTCAGAGTGAGTTTTGGAAGAAATATATAAGTCAGAGATTTCTCGATCAAAAGCACAAAGAGTTTTTAGAATGTGAAACAGGGCCATATGACTATGACTAAGTATGAAAGAGAATTTGTACGGTTGAGCAAGTATGCTCGGGAGTATGTTTCTACTGAAGAAGTCATGTGCAAACAATTCATTCATGGGTTGAACAAAGATATTAAACTTTTAGTTAGAATTCTAGAATTGAAAGAATTTGTTGTCTTGGTTGATAGAGCTTGCAAAGCCGAGGAGCTTAGCTAAGAAAAGAGAAAAGCAGATTCAGAGGCTAAAGACTCGAGAAAAAGACCGATGAATAAACCATATCAATCTTCATCAAAGAAATTCAGCGATTTGCTCACTCGACCAAATCTTTCAATCGGGTATTCAAGCAGAGATTGTGGAAAACAATATTCAAGTCCTAAAGCTCAAGCTACATCAATATCAAGTGTTGGCAGTGTGAGAAACAATAAACCCAAGTGTCAACATTGTGGGAAGCGACATTTTGGAGAATGCTGGAATAAAAGTAATAAAGCTTGTTACAAATGTGGTTCGCCATATCATTTTATTCAGGATTGTCCTGAGTTATCTGAGAAAGACAAATATCAAAGTGCAAGACCGAGAAATATGACTGCTAGAGGGAGACCACCTAGAAATACAGGGAATGTGTCTAGTGGCAAAGGTAAGACACAAGACTCTACTATGAGATTCGAGGCTAGGGTACTAGCCAGAGCTTACGCTATTTGCGCTCACGAAGATGTGTCATCACCAGATGTTATCACCGGTACATTTTCTCTTTATGATACTAATGTGATTGCTTTGGTTAATCCTGGATCAACTTATTCGTATGTTTGTGAGAATTTAGTGTCTAGTAAGAATTTTCCTGTTGAGTTTACTGAGTTTGTGATTAAAGTATCAGACCCCTTAGGAAAGTATGTTCTAGTTGATAAAGTCTGTAAGAACTGTCCTTTAATGACTCAGGGTCACTATTTTTTGACTGATTTGATGCTACTACCTTTTAATGAATTCGATGTTATTCTGGGTAGGGATTGGTTGACACTACATGATGCCGTTGCGAATTGTAAATGAAAGAATATTGAATTGAAATGTCAGAATAGTGAGATCCTTCAAATTGAATCTAATGAGTTGAATGGGTTGCCAATTGTGATTTTATCGATGTCAGCTCAGAAATGTGTGAGGAAAGGTTGAAAAGCTTATCTTGCTTATGTTTTAGATACAAAAGTGTCTGAATTGAAGATTGAATTAATGTCTACAGTTTATGAGTTTCCAGAAGAATTTCCGGGATTACCATCAATCAGAGAGGTTGAATTTGCTATCGAGTTAGTACTGTAAACTTCCCCGATATCTATAGCTCCGTACAGAATGGCTCCAACAGAATTGAAAGAGTTGAAATCTTAGTTGCAAGAGTTAACAGATAGAGGTTTTGCACGACCTAGTTTATCACCCTGGGTTGCACCAGTGTTGTTTGTAAAGAAGAAAGATGGGTCAATGAGAATGTATATTGATTATCGACAACTCAACAAAGTTACGGTAAAGAACAAGTATCCTTTACCAGGAATAGATGACTTGTTTGATTAGTTAAAAGGGGTAATACTCTTTTCAAAGATCGATTTAAGATTTGCTACTATCAATTGCGAGTTAAAGATTCGGATGTGCCAAAAATTGCGTTCAGAATGAGGTATGGACATTATGAATTTCTTGTTATGTCTTTCGAATTGACTAATGCTCTTGCAGTTTTTATGGATTTGATGAATTAGATTTTTAGACCGTATTTAGACAAATTCGTTGTTGTATTCATTGATGTCATCTTGATCTATTCACGGGATGAGTCTGAGCATGCTGAGCATTTGAGAATTGTGTTACAAACTTTGAGAGATAAGTACGCTAAATTCAGTAAATGCGAGTTCTAGCTTCAGAAATTCAAATTTTTGGGACATATTGTTTCAGCTGAAGGCATACGGGTTGATCTGAGCAAGATTTCTGCAGTTGTTGATTGGAAACCACCGAGAAATGTATCCAAAGTTAAAAAATTTTTGGGGTTAGCTGGTTATTATCGATGTTTTGTTAAAGGATTCTCGATGATTGCTAATCCTATGACTAGATTGCTACAAAAAGATGTGAAATTTGAATGGTCCAAGAAATGTCAACAAAGTTTCGAACAGTTGAAAGCATTGTTAACTGAGGCACCAGTGTTGGTTCAACCTTAGTCGGGCAAAGATTTTATGATTTTCAGTGATTCGTCACTTAACGGTTTGGGTTGCGTTTTGATGCAAGAAGGAAATGTCATAGCTTATGCCTCTTGACAATTAAAGCCACATGAAGAGAACTATCCGACGCATGATTTAGAGTTGACCGCTATTGTTTTCGCATTGAAAATTTGGTGACATCATTTGTAAGGTGAAAAGTGTCATATCTTTACCAATCACAAGAGTTTGAAATATATAATGACTCAGAAAGATCTAAATTTGTAACAACTAAGATGGCTAGAGTTGCTGAAAGATTATAAGTTAGTGATTGATTATCATCTTGGAAAAGCAAATGTAGTCATAGATGCTTTGAGCAGAAAATCTCTGTTTGCTTTAGGAGTGATGAATAGTCAACTTTGTCCGATGATGGTTCGATTCTGGCAGAGTTGAAAGCTAAACTGGTTTTTCTTTAGCAAATTTGTGATACCGAATTGCAAGCTAAAAGAATGCAATGTGAGTCGATTAGTGATTCTAACTATCAGATCAGATTTGATGATTGTTTAATATTCTGAGATAAAATTTGTGTACCAAAGAATTCTAAGCTTATTCAGAAAATTTTACATGAAGCACATAGTGGTTGTCTATCTGTTCACTCGGGGAGTAGCAAAATGTAAAATAATTTGAAACAATTGTATTGGTGGTCAGGCATGAAATGGAACATTTCAGAATTTGTATCGAGGTGTTTGATTTGTCAACAAGTCAAAGTTGAACATCAAGTGCCTTTAGGATTGCTACAACAAATGATGATACCAGAGTGAAAGTGGGATAAAGTTACGATGGATTTCATATCAAGTTTGCCTCTGTCTCTGAAAAAGAAAGATGCTGTATGGGTTGTTGTAGATTGACTAACGAAGTCTGTGCATTTCATTCCAATACATACAGACTATTCGCTTGATAAATTAGCTGAATTGTACATGTCTGAGATCATTATATTGCACGGGGTACCAGTTTCGATTATTTAGGATAGAGATTCGAGGTTTACATCGCGATTTTAGAAGAAATTGCAAGAGGCTCTAGGTACGAGGTTGAATTTTAGTACAGCATTTCATCCGCAAATCGAATGTCAGTCTGAGAGAGTAATTAAGATTCTCGAAGATATGCTTCGATGTTGTGTCTTAGAGTTCGAAGGAAACTGAGAGAAATATTTGTCGTTGGTTGAATTTTCATATAACAATAGTTTTCAATCGAGCATTAAGATGGCACTGTACGAAGCTTTGTATGGTCGCAAATGTCAAACTTCATTGTACTAGACCGAGCCTAGTGAGAAAAATATTCACGGGGTTGATTTGATTCGAGAGACTAAAGAAAAAGTGAAAGTAATTCACGATAGTCTAAAAATAGCTTCAGATCGATAGAAATCATATGTGGATTTGAAAAGAAAAGACATTGAATTTTAGATCAGCGATAAAGTGTTTCAAAAAGTATTGCCGTGGAAGAAAATTCTTTGATTTAGTCACAAAGGCAAATTGAGTTAGCGTTTCAACTGGCTGTATGAAATCATTGAAAGAATAGGGCCAGTGGCATATCGGCTAGCTTTACCATCAGAGTTGGAAAAGATTCATAATGTGTTTCATGTGGTGATGTTGCGATGACATAGATCAGATCTATCATACATAATTTCTCCAGCAAAGATTGAAATTCAACCTAACATGACATATAATGAAGAACCGATCAGAATTTTAGCTAGAGAGGTTAAACAGTTGAGAAATAAATGCATAGCTTTATTAAAAGTATTATGGCAATGTCACGGGGTCAAAGAAGCTACGTGGGAGCCCGAGGAAGCAATGAGAAAACAGTACCCTAACCTATTTTTTTGGTAAGATTTTCGGGGATGAAAATCCCTAAGGGGGGAGAGTTGTAACAGCCCATTTTTATTCAAATCAAAACAGTGATTTCAAGACCATAAATTTGAAGTTAGAATAATTATTTTATTATTTTTTTAATATTTATAGCATGATTGAATGATTGTCTGAAAGTTTTGTTTAGAAATTTTATCATTTGAGTGTTTAATTTGACAAAAAGGACTAAATCGCGTAGAGTGTAAAACTTGAGTTCTAATAGTTAAGGTTATTAAATAGCTATGGAACATTAAAGTGGAGGTCTTTATGTTGTAAATAGACCATTTCAAATGTAAGTGGACATAGATGGACATCAATTGGATGATATTAATGAATTATCACTAAGGTTAAGATAGTAATTAGTATAATAAACTTAAAATAAATAAAACAAAAATCAAATTTGGTGTCCATCTTCTTCATTACCATGGATTGAAGAGAAAAAAGACAAAAATTTTAGGGTTTCATTCGGCATTTTAATTTCTATCAATTAAGCTATGATTTTTGTCCCGTTTTTAATGATTTCTACGTTTTTTAGATCGTTACAACTAGGTCTAGCTAGCCCAAGGACTATTTTGCAAAACTGTTAAAGATTTTGAATGTTTCCATTGATAAATACATGAGTATTTTGATGTTTAATGATAAATTATGAATGTTTGTTGATAGTTATACAAGTTTTGTTAAGTAATTTTTAGTGAAAATGCAAATTAGGGATTAAATTGTGAAATATGGAAACTTTGTGGTCAAAATGTAAAATAAATGGAAAATATGGGTTGCTAGGGACCTAATTGTAATTCGGTTAGTATGGGTTGTGGTTGAATTACATTAATTTGTGTTTTTATGAAATAAGGACTAAATTGTAAAAGATGTGAAAAATTAGAGGCAATTATGTAAAAATGCCTTAAAGTGAATTTTGGACTAAATTGAATAGAGAGATGATTAAATAAGTTAACTTTGATTACATATAGATCAAGAAAGGCATAACTCAGATCTAGATCTAGGGAAAATCAGAGTTCTTGACTAATCGACCAATTTAGCCATTTTCACATCCGAGGTAAGTTCGTATGTTATAAGCATTGTTTTAGTTATGTTTTAAATGCTTTGATATTGCATAAACTGTGAATACAAGATTACAGACATGTTAAAAAATGATTCAATGATGATTCAGTATTGGAAATCTCGGTTGAACCTTATGAATAGATTAAGATGCGAATGACATGTCATTAGGGAATACATTGATTTGGCTTCAGGCCATGATATCGGCACTTCAGGAGTGAGTTACATTGATTTGGTTTCAGGCCATGATATCGGCACTTCAGGTGCGAGTTATATTGATTTGGCTTTGGGCCATGATATTGGCACTTAGGGTGCAAGACTCTTGAGTATCCAAATTTTATTCCAAATGGTTTAACAGGTAAATGAAAGATGTGGTTGAGTATGAGATTAATACGAGATGGTACAGGTATGTACACAAATCGTACAAGCTTAAAATTGAAGAAATTATGAAGTTTACATATAATCTTATGATTGAATGAGTGAAAGGTTGTTTAGACAATATGAGTTATATGTTAATATATTCAATTTGTTGAATTGTGCATTTATGATTAAATTGAGTTTATTTCATACGATCTTACTAAGCTATACAGCTTACTATGTTTAATTTTTTGTGTCTTATAGTGATCTCAAAACTAGTTCAGATTTGGGATCATCGGACTTCGTCACACTATCTTACTATCACTTTGGTACCTTTTGAGCTTATGTTTTGAGTATATGGCATGTATAGGGACTTTGGTCATTTTTGGTATATTTGGTAATGTGTTGTACCATTTAAATTGGTTTGTAAATGCTTATATTTTGGTTTGTAAATATAGCTATGATAGTTGGCTTAATTTGGTTGGTTTGATCATGTATATACATGTGTATATGGGTTTTGTGATGTGTTGAATGTTGGATATGTGATGCTTGTGGATAATTAGTGTTATGGATAGCAAATGGTTAAATTATGAATATTGGTATGCTAGTGAATCTAGGCATTAATGCACATTTGAGTTTGGTATGAATTTAGATGGCATATTGTGGTATTGATATGTTTTGTATTGGTTGGTGTTGGAAATAGTATGAAATATGCTTAAGAGAGGTTGATTGAATGCCTATTATATGCTATGTTTTGTGCCTTTTGAAATGGGTGAAGGTGTGCACAAGTTTGGGTGGCAAATTGGCTTGGTAAATAGCCTATTTTTGTCAACACGGGCAAAGACACGGGCGTGTGTCTCAGCCGTGTGTGACATACAGTTATGTTACACGGTCGTGTGCCCCCTGGTGTTGAAATTAATATCAAATCAGTATGCTCCACATGGCCTCACATACGGGTGTGTGACTTGGCCGTGTGATATAAGTCAGTATACCCTACAGGTTTGGCACGGCCTAGCACATGGCCTGGTACACAGGCATGTATGGCCATTTTTAAGACATACGGGCTAGCCACACGGTTGTGTGTGTTAGTCGTGTGACCTAAGTCAGAGAGTTACACGGGGTTAGACACGGGCTGAGACACGGTCATGTGCTGCCATTTTGAATGTCCATACGACTTGCGACACGGGTGTGTCTTTTGCCGTGTGTGAGACATGGGCGGGCCACACGAGTCTGTGTCCCCTATTTTTGGGAAATTTTTTAAGTGTTCAAAAGGCTTCCAAAGTTATCAGTTTAGTCCCGAACCACTCCCAATGCATGTTTTTGGCCTCGTAGGCTCGTATTAGGGACAAAATGATTGATTGTGAATGAAATGTATATGATTTGATTAATTGTATGTGAAATGTATGTTTAAATGTGTTATAAGTTCGGTAATGCTCCGTAACCCTATTCCGGCGTTGAATACGGGCGAGGGGTGTTACAATCAGTGAGTGCTTAAGAATTGTCATATGTGTGCTAGATATCATGAATGCTTAGGGTTCGTAACTTGTTTGTGGACTGTTATTTTCTCAAGAACCTTGTTTCTAAGCTAAGTTCCAAGAGTAAGCTTTCCTATAAAATGTTGTTTTTGAAGTTCTAATACTTTATTTTTGAGATATATTCTCAAGATATTTTGTCAAGCTATATTTTGAAGGTACGGTTTTATAAGCTATGTTTTTGCGAGCTCTTTATGTGAGCTCTAGGTGATAAGTTTTTGTGCGAGCTCCTTTGTGAGCTTATATGTTTGATATATTGGTATACCAAAGATTGTGAGTACTCACCTATAGTTCTGTGATTTGGGCATTGAGGTGCTGGGACACGCGGAGAAAAAAGGGAATGTCGAGCTATGCTCCATTCAATGGGACATGTTGGCGTACATGAGAGTGTTTAACTTATGCTACAGTTATGGGACATGTTAAGGACTCTTTGAGTTATTCTGATGCACTATAAAGAGATATGCATATCCAACAGATAAGATAAGTTAATACAAGTGTGAGAACATATTTATGTTCCTTAGTCATTCTGATAAGACAAGTATGTAAGCATGTTTCATGCTATATAAGATTCATTTTCAAACAAGAACAAGCTAGGTTCTTTAATATGATTATTTGTAAGTACATGCGAAACTGTTTTCAAACTTTTATGATTTTATGACAAGTAGATTCAATGAACTGGATCTCGCACCTTCACACAAAACCCCACACGTGATACAATTTTTTGGACTAAGTCTTCTTTTTGTGTTAAAATTTGTATTTTGAGCATACATTGATGATTTTTGATTATTCACTGAGTTCCCAATAAACTCTCCCACTCCTTCTCACTTTACAGGTAAATTGGTCACAAATGGCAATGGCGAGGTAGATGACTTGGCGAGGTTCATCCTTGAATAGATATCGGGGAACCTGGAAAATAGACAATGGAGTTTTATTTATGTGGATTTTGTTTTATTATAAGCTACATCTATTATTGAAAGAATTTCCTTAAGTTTACATTGTCTTATTTATTATCAGTTTTTGCGAACTATGTACTAAGATATTTGCTTGATAACCTATTTACTCCTAATATTAATAAAACTAAAGTTTTCTTATTTCTCCTTGCATGTGTGCTATGTTTTATTATTTTAATTTAGTTAATGACTAATCTATCTTCATATGTGAGTCAGTTTTCTTATGAAATATTATTCCTACGACCTTAGTATGTTTGCGACCACAACATGAATGTAAACTTTAGTAGTATTCTTACTACTTAACGAACCCTACCTAAGTCTGAAAACCCTTGCAAGAAGGATTTCCATTGTTGTGAAGTTGTTTGTATGCAAACCCATGTTTAAATTTGATGTGCGAGCTTAGGAAACATGCGAACCACTATATTATGCAAACTTGTGTTTTTTGTGTGAAATCATGCTTCGAATGAATATGAGTGACTGTTTCTGTGAGTCTGTTAGTGTATAGTGTGCATTCATGCATTTGCATAAAATCGATGTTTTTGGTTGCAAAGATAAGGAAGACTGACTGGGCAGTTCAACTGTAATATTTCTATACTGCGATTTACCGCAATGATTTATACATATGCCAGCTCAGCTACATATTATTATTCGAGTGGTTTAGTTCCACATTCTGTTGTGTAGGGTGGATGAGCCTATTATGGTTCTATGTGGTGTGCAGGGTGGATAGACCTACTATAGCCTTTATGTGGTGTGCAGGGTGGACAAAGTGGTGTTTGGTTAGGGGTTGGGATCTTTGACTTGCTGCATTCATTTTGCATCTAAATATACATTTGTTTGTGTGAATGTTTGGTTATTGCCAATATGGTTAATGTGATATGATGTGTTCTGATTATTACGTATAGTTGGGACATCATTTTTGTGGTTTGGTATGATTTGGAAACATTTTGTATTTTGAATTACCGGTTTGAGATCTTCATAAGTGATTTTTATACATATACTTTTCTGGAATATTTATTGTGTTACTCCGTCTCTTGCCATCTGTTTATGTTTCAGACTCACACTGAGCTCACGTAGGTCACCCCTCTTAGTTTTCTTTCTTTCAAGTATTTCGTAAGACTAAGCTACAGAATTGGCACATCAGAGGTCTCAGAAAGTTGTTTTTTGAAGTTGGTTCGATTTAAATAAGTTTTTCTTGAGCATTGTATCATTTTGATTAAAAATGATTTGTAATGGAGTTCATAATGTTGTGGTATGAGTTTTGTTTCGGACAATTAGTAAGTATTGAGTTTATGGTTTGCAAAACTTAAAATTTGTAAAGACACGCATGAGATTAAAACTAATTATGATTTTCTATCAAGTTGTTAGTATAGTTCTTTCGATGAAATTTTTTGCCTTAAAGCTCAATGGTTTAGACTTTCAAAATCTATCTTGGGTTGCAAAGTATTTTATAAAATTTATTTTCAGTTTTGGTAAGTGGCAAGGGTTATGTGGTTAAACATATGATTCGTATTGAGCCATCTTGCTGGCCAAATGTGACCCTCCAAGATCCGGTCGAAACTTCTGGGCTGAGTTTTGGGGTGTTACAAAAAGAATTTGTGTGACTATTTTAGTACATAATAGAGATGGTCTAACAAGAAAAGGATCGTAGTAAGAGGTTTCTCTTTGGTCTACATGATGATATCCAGCTCTACCTGGTGACTCATGATATTGTGCACTTCGATGAGTTGGTGGAGAAAGCCAAGGCCATTGAGGAGATTAAGGCTCTGCAAACTGAAGCTGGAGCAGGAAAGCAAATGTTTTGGCTAGTGGCCAAAGGATATCATGACTCGCGAAGTTCAAGCATGAATGCCAAGTGAAGTTTCATATTGGACCATTCGTGACAAAGGAACAACACCCAGGATGGAAAGGAAGGCTCGCACAAGTCTGTGAGCTGGCCATTTTATGAACATGTGAACAAAGACTTCCTTGGAGATGTTGTAAAATGACTGGAGGTTTTTTCAAGTGTGGTTCCAAGGGTTACTTGATTAAAGATTTCCTAGAATGTCTGGAGGGATCGTAAACTCAAAATGTGACCCTCACTCAAGTTCAAGGTGGCGCTCGTGGTTAAGGAGGAAGAAGAGGTGGCAAAACAAGATGAGTTTATGTTGTAAGGGAACCACATGATCAAGGTGTCACCAATGTTATTACAAGTACCTTCACTCTACGAACTATTCCATTATTTTCCTTGATTGACTTTAGTTCCACGCACTCGTTTGTTTTGAGCGAACTAGCTAGTGAATTAGAATCCCCAATAGAAACCATAAATAATGGTGTGGTTATCAGTAGTTTGTTTGGAAATAGTCTGTTGGTCAATAGAGTGTACTGTAGGTGTCCACTAATGATTTGAGGCCAAGTCTTCTATGCGAATTTGATGGAATTGACATTCTAAGGGTTCAACATGATATTGGGGATGAATTGACTGATTGAGCATAAAGCCAAGATTGATTTCAAGCAGAAAAGAGTCACCTTGTGAAGCAATGAAGGCAAGGAAGTTGTGGTGGTTGGTGAGGAGCTCATTTCATTTCTAATGTGGTCACAGCAAAGAAAGCATAAAAGATGCTTGGTAAAGGCTGCAAAGCCTATCTCACTTTTGTGGTGGGTTCGTAAGATAAAGCGAATGGTGTGTGGTCACACACTCCCGTGTGGTGGGGCTGTGTGGTCACACACGCCCGTGTGGCTTAAGACACGCCCGTGCCCTCAGCCCGTGTGCAACACTGACTTCAACCGTATCATACAATTAGGGGCACATGGCCAAGACACACACCCATGTGCCTATCCCGTGCGCAACACTGACTTAAAAATGTAGGTGCAGGGGACGCACGGCCATACCACACACCTATGAAGGTGAGCCGTGTGTCACACACGGCCTAGACACACGCCCATGTGTCTACCCGTGTGGACATTGTTGGGCTATTTTCCAAGCCTTTGGTCACTCTCTACCCACCAATCACACTCATAGGTTACTTTTACACATGATAAGGCCAAATTATACACTTGTATAAGACCATGATAAACCCTTATTGCATGACAACCTCATATCATCAATTTTATACACGCTAGGTTAATTCCCATCTTGTATTTAAGGGGATTCCATGTCTCATTGACACATTCAAAATTGGCTCATTTTTATAACTCATTGCCAATTATAACCAAGCCATCACATATGAACATAAACATGCATAGATTTGTAGGTCATAGCTTACTTCAAAATAAGCCAAGTTCCATGGCCATATACAAAAAGAATAGTCTAACTTTACAGGCCTTTATTTTGGCAAATCAAATGACACATATTTCAAAATACTTAAAAGTTCTATACATGCCATTGAACAAAACATAAGTGTCTATATACCAAAGTTGGACTAGTTGATAGTGTGTTGACTCTCCAACCATCTTCCAATCTTTACGAGTCCTCGAGCTCTGAAAACGGGAAATAGAGAGGGGTAAGCATTTACATGCTTAGTAAGCTCGAATAACTGGAAAGTAAACTTACCGATTATTTAGCATACATTCTTATTAGATAATGAAACCAACGAATATGAAAATGGTTTCCCTATCACATGCACTCAATCAATGTGTTAGTCACATAACAAAAACACCATGTAATTTATCTTAGATGAGCTCATCATTCAACATGTCATTTGTACATATACCTCGTGTTAGTCTCGTTGAGTTTTTAGGGAATCTCGATGGATTATCCAATCATCGTCAATTCATACGAATGATCATTTCAGGTATGCACTCCCGTGAACCTCACATTTTATAGCGGGATTACCAGTCCAGGCTAAATCCCCCCTAATATAAACTCATAGGGTGATGTCAGGATTACCAGTCCAGGCTAAATCCCTTATAACGACAAACACCCTTAGTGAGTTCGGATATGAATTACCACTGCAGGCTAAATTTAGACCCTAATCGGATTACTCGTCCGGGCTAAATCCATAATGCACACATATTCTTCGGGAGGCTCGATCACTCAAGGAACACCCTCTGGCTAGATCATTTTTATACTTGATATCATCGGATTACCCATCCTGGTTAAATCCTTTCTGCAGCACATGCTGGATCTCAATTCACATGTCAATCATGGTTTATCCATCTAATTCCCTTTTTAACATCAACCGAGACATTTTCCAACAAATCATTGTCAAAGATGCATTTCATATGATTTCATGCCATTAATAAATACAATCATCATGCATTCAGAAATCATATAATTAGACACATTTTGAGTTTACTTTAAGTTATCCGAACTTACCTGGTACTCGTTTCGATGTCGTGTTTCGGTTATTCTGAAACTTTTTGCTTTCCTCGATTGACCTCTAGAATTGTTCCTCGGGGTCTATAACAATAAAATTGAATCATTAACACCTCAAATTGTACTTTTTGAGCCTAAATTTCACCCCCGGTCCAAAAGACCATTTTGCCCCTAGCCTTTCACATTTTTACGATTTAGTCCCTAGGCTCGTATAATGAAACACATGCAATTTCTATCTTACCCAAGCCTAGCCGAACACTTTTCCCTCTTATGGCAGCCCACATTTTCCATTATTTTCACATTTCTACCAGATATTTAACAACTTTTGCAAAAAAGGTCCCTATAGTGGTTTTTCATGAAAATCACCTAGGAAAAGATGTTTAACACACCTCCAACTTTCATATTCCTCCATAAACCATCAAAATACAAGTAACTCATGCATGGGTAGATTTTTAAACATAAATCCTAGCATGAAATATGGGTAGAAATGGGGAGAGTAAGCTACAAGGATTTCAAAAATACAAAGAACATTAAAAACGGGGCTTGGGTGCACTTACTATTGAGCTTGGAAATGTTGAAAACCCTAGCTGTGGAGTCCCTTAAAGTTTCGGTAGCATAGAGAAGAAAACGAGCTGATTTTGGTTCATTTTTTCCCATTTTATTTCAGTAAAATGCCAAATGACCAAATTGCCCTTAAGCCCTTTCTTTAAAATTTCATCCATGCAAGCCCATTTTTGTCCAAAAACTTAGAAATTGGGAAAATTGCTCTCTAAGACCTTCTAATTTATAATCTAAAGCAATTTCATACAAATTGCTTCTAGAACTCAGGTTTTGCAATTTATTCAATTTAGTCCCTAATTTCCAATAGGTCACCTTACTCAAAGAATTTCTTCATGGAATCTTAACACATGCATATTCTCATATTCTAGACCTCATAATAATCATAAAATAAATATTTTGATGTCAGATTTATGGTCTCGAAACCACTATTTCGACTAGCCCTATTTCGGGATGTTACATTTCTCCCCCTTTAGGGACTTTCGTCCTCGAAAATCTTACCAGTAAACAGGCTCGGATATTGGTTTCTCATGGATTTTTCTGGCTCCCATGTAGCCTCTTCTACACCATGTCGATGCCATAGAGCCTTTACTAAAACCACATTTTTATTTCTCAACTGTTTAACGTCACGAGCCAAAATCTTGACCGGTTCCTCTCCATAGGTCATGTCTAGTCTAATCTCAATCTCTACTGGTGATATCACATGAGAGGGTTCTGATCGATATCTTCTTAACATGGATACATGGAACACATCGTGAATCTTTTCCAATTCGGGTGGCAATGCCAAACGATAGGCTAATGGTCCAACTCTTTTAGTGATCTTGTACGGTCTGATAAATCGCGAGCTCAATTTGCCTTTCCGACCGAATCTCAATAGTTTTTTCCATGGAGATAATTTTAAGAATACTCTATCTCCAGCTTGGAATTCAATCTCTTTTCTTTTTAGATCAGCATATGACTTTTGCCTATCTGATGCCGCTTTTAAACAGTCTCGTATCACTTTAACCTTTTCTTCAGTTTCCTTGATTAGATCAACCCTGTGAACATGACGTTCCTTATGTTTTGTCTAGTACAATGGAGTTCGGCACTTTCTGCCATACAAGGCTTCATAAGGCGCCATTTTCAAACTCATTTGAAAACTGTTGTTGTAGGCAAATTCTACCAATGGCAAGTACTTTTCCTAGCTATCCTGAAATTCGAGGATGCAACATCACAGCATATCCTTGAGAATCTGAATCATCCACTCAGACTGACCATCAGTCTACTGGTGAAAAGCTATACTAAAACTCAATTTTGTACCCAGGACTTCTTGTAACTTCTTCTAGAATCTCGAAGTGAACATCAGGTCTTTGTCCAAAATAATCGATAGCGGTACCCCCTGTAATCTTACGATCTCAGATATGTACAAGTCAGCCAATCTATCAAGAGAGTAATCTATTCTTACTGGAATAAAATGAGCCGGCTTTTTCAACTTATCCACCACAACCCATATAACATCTTTCTTTTTCGGAGTCAATGGCAATCCTATCACAAAATCCATGGTAACCTTGTCCCACTTCCATTCAGGGACCATTACAGGCTGTAACAAACCTGAAGGCACTTGATGTTCAACTTTAACTTGTTGACATATCAGGCATTTCGATATAAATTCAGAAATGTCTCTTTTCATGCCGTTCCACCAGTACATTTTCTTCAAATCATTGTACATCTTGGTACTTCCCGGATGAATAGACAAACGGCTGTTATGCTCTTCTTGCAAGATTTTTCGAATAAGTTCATCATCTTTGGGTACGCATACCCTATCCCTGAACATCAAACATCCATCAGGACCAATCTGAAAATCTGATTCAATTCTCGACTCACATTGAGTCCTTTTAGCCTGCAGGTCTCTATCATTAGTTTGAGCATCATAGATTTCCTAAAGAAATGTCGGTCTAGCCTCTAGTTCTGCCACGACTGAACCATCATCAAGCAATGCTAATCGAGCATCCATGGCTCTCAATGCAAACAAAGATTTTCTACTCAGCGCGTCGGTGACCACATTCGCCTTTCCCGGGTGATAGTCAATGATCAGTTCCTAATCTTTAATTAGTTCTAACCATCTCCGCTGTCTCAGATTCAATTCTTTTTGAGTCATCAAATACTTCAAACTCTTGTGATCTGTGAATATACGATAAATCTCACTATATAAATAATGCCTTCAAATTTTCAAGGAAAAAATAATGGCGGCGAGCTCTAAATCATGTGTTGGATAGCTCTTCTCATGTGGCTTCAACTGTAGTGAAGCATAGGCTATCACCTTGACATCTTGCATAAGTACACAACCCAGTCCATTCAAGGATAGATCACTGTAGACCACAAATTCTTTTCCCGGCTCAAGTAATACTAAAACAGGATTTTCTGTCAACAATGTCTTTAACTTCTTAAAACTCTGCTGACACTTTTCTGTCCATTCAAACTTAACGCCTTTTTGTAGCAACCTCGTCAGTGGAGTTGCAATCATGGAGAATCCTTTCACAAATCTTCGGTAATAACCTGCTAAGCCCAAAAAGCTTCTAACCTCGATCACATTTTTAGGCGGTTTCCATTCAACAATAGCAGAGATTTTAGTTGGATCAACTCGAATGCCTTCACCTGAAACAATATGACCCAAAAATCCAACTTCTTGGAGCCAAAATTTAGTTTTGCTAAACTTAGCATACAATTGTCTTTCCCGTAAGGTCTGCAACACAGTTCTCAGGTGCTTCGCATGCTCTACCTCATCTTTGGAATAAATCTAGATGTCGTCAATAAACACAACGACAAACTTATCCAAGTATGGTCGAAAGATCCTATTCATTAGGTCCATGAATACGGCCGGTGCATTCGTCAATCCAAATGGCATAACAAGAAATTCATAGTGGTCGTATCTTGTTCTAAAAGTTGTCTTTGGCAGGTTGGATTCCTTAACACATAACTGATAGTAGCCAGACCTCAGGTCTATCTTAGAGAACACCGTGGTTCCTCTCAGCTGGTCGAATACATCATCGATCCTTGGCAAAGGATACTTATTCTTGATAGTTACCTTGTTCAGTTGTCGGTAATCTATACATAGTCTCATTGAACCATCTTTCTTCTTTACAAACAATACAGGGGCACCCCAAGGTGAAAAGCTTGGCCTTGCAAAACCTTTATCCTTCAGCTCTTTTAACTGTGCTTTTAATTCTTTCAGCTCGGTTGGCACCATTCTGTACGAAGCAATTGAAATGGGAGATGTCCTTGGCACCAATTCAATACCAAACTCAATCTCTCCCTTAGGAGGTAATCCGGGTAATTCTTTCAGGAATACGTCTGAATATTCATATACTATCGGCACAAACTCAATCTTCAACTCTGTTTCCTTAGTGTTCAACACAAATGCAAGGTAGGCTTCATACCCTTTTCTCATATATCTCTGAGCAACCATTGCCGTGATTACAGCTAGCAACTTCCCAAATCTCTTGAATCAACCCGTAGAATCTTACCATCTGGGCATTTCAATTTAATATACTTGCTACAACAATTTATAATTACATCTTGTAAGGCTAACCAGTCCATTCCAAGTATTACATCAAAATCATCAAAAGGTAGCAACATAAGGCTAGCCGGAAAACATTGACCATGAATCGTCAAAGGGCAATTCTTACAGACTTTATCAACTAGAACGGATTTGCCTAGTGGGTTCAATACTCTAATAACAAATTTCATAGGTTCAACGGGTATGTTCATACTAGACACCAATCTCATGCAAATGTATGAATGTGTCGATCCCGGGTCAATTAAGGCAATAACACATTTATTGAAAAGAGAAAAAGTACCTGTAATAACGTCAGGAGCAGAGGCTTCCTCTCGAGCACGTATTGCATACCTTCTTGTTGGGGCTCGAGCCTCTGGTTTTGCAGTGTCTTTGGCTGCAACACGACTGCTACTAGCTCTTCCACGGTATCTCGGAGGTCTACCTCGTGCCATGGGAGCACTCGACTTCGGGGTTACTTCCACTTTTTTTTCAATTCGCTCTAGGCAGTCCTTGAGAAATTAGTCAAGAGAACTACATCTAAAACATGCACCGCTCTTTATTTGGTACTCTCCGAAGTGAAATTTGTTGCAACTCTTGTACTTTGGCTTTTGGTCATCTACACTCCCCACACTAGTCATCATTTTCTGATTTCATCGTTTAGAGCCTCTCGTTCTATCCGAATATCCTACAGATGAAGTGGAGTGTTCATGTTCATTTTCTGCTACTTGCTTTCTTTCATTATTGAGTTCCTCAGCCTTCTTGGCCCGATCAGCTAATGCGGCGAGCTCCAGTATTTCAAGAATCCCAATTAAGAACTTAATTTCCTCATTGGGACCTTTCTCGAAGCATTTACACATTTCTGCTTCGGTTTGAACCCATTCAGTTGCATACTGACTTAGCCTTACAAACTCCTTTTCCTATTCTACCACAGTCTTAGTCCCTTGTTTGAGTTCCAGGAACTCCTTTCACTTCGAGTCTAAGAACCTTTGACTGATATACTTCTTCCTAAACTCTGCTTGGAAGAATTCCCAAGTGATATTTTCCTTTGGCACCACCGAAGATATGGTCTTCCACCAGTGGTATGCAGTATCCTTCAGGAGGGACACAGCATACTTTAGCCACTCCTCAGGTGTGCATGTGGTATTCTTGAGCGATAACTTGGCTCTCTCAGCATCATCCTCAATTTTAGCTCTAAATTTCTCGCCCCCATACTTTCTAATCTTATCTACGGGGGCCTTACCAATTCTTACAGATGCCATACCTCATGGAAAATCCTCATCAGGTTGGTTAAGGGGCAGGGGAGGTCGTGGTATGTTGGGGAAATTCCTCAAATAATCTCCAAACCATTCATCCATCATGTTAAAGAAGGCGGCTCGGGCCTTTTCTCGACCTTTAAACATAACCTTTCTACTACTACTAGATACAGCTCGTTGCACGGAAGCTGCAGCATGGCTCTCGGCTCCCTCAAACTCCTCTTGTGCTTAATTGGAAGACATTTACTATATTCAAAAAAAAATTAAACAATTAGGAGATATCACACTATCCACATTCATATAATGGCATGTATAGCAAACCTCAATGCTCTCTACGATAGTCTTAGAATCGACTAAATCGTAGCTTTGATACCACTAAATGTAACACCCCTCACCCGTATCCGACGTTGAGATAGGGCTTGAGGCGTTACCGATATTTTACATTCACAAACACGCTAAATCAGATCACCAAATTTTGCCAAAAATAAAAACCTTTCAAACATGTACACCTCGTCTTTTACACAGGCCTTCGAGGCCTAAAACACACCTAGGGGTAGTACGGGACAAAACTAAAAACATTCGATAAACTTTGGGCACTTTAGAAAATTTTCCCTTACTTTAAAGTGTGACACGCCCGTGTGGTGGGTTTGTGTGGTCACACATGCATGTGTGGCTTGGGACACGCCCGTGCCCTCAGTTCGTGTGCAACACTGACTTCAACCTCATCATAAAATTAGGGGCACACGGCCAAGACACACTCCCGTGTGCCTAGCTAGTGCACAACACTGACTTAAAAATATAGGTGTAGGGGACACACGGCCATACCACACACCCATGGGGCTGAGCCGTATGTTACACATGACCTAGACACACGCCTGTGTGTCTACCCGTGTAGACCTTGTTGGGCTATTTTCGAAGCCTTTGGTCACTCTCTACCCACCAATCATACTCATATGTTACTTTTACACATAATAAGGCCAAATTATACACTTGTATGAGACCATGATAAACCTTATTGCATGACAACCTCATATCATCAGTTTTATACAAGCTAGGTTAATTCCCATCTTGTATTTAAGGGGATTCCATGTCTCATTGACACATTCAAAATTGGCTCATTTTTATAACTCATTCCCAATTATAACCAAGCCATCACATATGAACATAAACATGTATAGATTTGTAGGTTATAGCCTACTTCAAAATAAGCCAAGTTCCATGGCCATATATAAAAAGAATAGTATAACTTTACATGCCTTTATTTTGGCAAGTCAAATGACACATATAACAAAATACTTAAAAGTTCTATACATGCCATTGAATAAAACATAAGGGTTTATATACCAAAGCTGGACTAGTTGATAGTGTGTTGACTCTCCAACCATCTTCCAATCTTTACGAGTCCTCGAGCTCTAAAAACGGGAAAAAGAGGTAAGCATTTACATGTTTAGTAAGCTCGAATAACTGGAAAGTAAACTTACCGATTATTTAGCATACATTTTTATTAGATAATGAAACCAACGAATATGAAAATGGTTTCCCTATCATATGCACTCAATCAATGTGTTAGTCACATAACAAAAACACCATGTAATTTATCTTAGATGAGCTCATCATTCAACATGTCATTTGTACATATACCTCTTATTAGTCCCGTTGAGTTTCTAGGGAATCTCGATGTATTATCCAATCACCATCAATTCATATGAATGATCATTCTAGGTATGCACTCCCGTGAACCTCACATTTTATAGCGGGATTACCAGTCTAGGCTAAATCCCCTGTAATATAAACTCAAAGGGTAATGTCGAGATTACCAGTCCAGGCTAAATCCCTTATAATGAGAAACACCCTTAGTGAGTTTCGATCTGAATTACCAGTTCAGGCTAAATCCAGACCCTAATTGGATTACCCGTCCGGGCTAAATCCATAATGCACACATATTCTTTGGGAGGCTCGATCACTCAAGGAACACCCGTCCGGGCTAGATCCTTTTCATACTTGAGATCATCGGATTACCCGTCCAGGCTAAATCCTTTTTGAAACGCATGCAGGATCTCAATTCACATTTCAATCATGGTTTATCCATCAAATTTCCTTTTTAACCTCAACCGAGACATTTTCCAACAAATCATTGTCAAAGATGCATTTCATATGATTTCATGCCATTAATAAATACAATCATCATTCATTCGTAAATCATATAATTCGATGCATTTTGAGTTTACTTTAAGTTATCTGAACTTACCTGGTACTCGTTTCGGTGCCGTGTTTCGGCTATTCTGAAACCTTTCGGTTTCCTCGATCGACCTTCGAAATTTCTTCCTCAGGGTCTATAGTAATAAAATTGAATCATTAACACCTCACATTGTACTTTTTGAGCCTAAATTTCACCCCCGATCCAAAAGACCATTTTGCCCCTAACCTTTCACATTTTTACGATTTAGTCCCTAGGCTCGTATAATGAAACACTTACAATTTTTATCTTACCCAAGCCTAGCCGAACACTTTTCCCTCTTATGGCAGCCCACATTTTCCATTATTTTCACATTTCTACCAGATATTTAACAACTTTTGCAAAAAGTCCCCTTTAGCGATTTTTCATGAAAATCACTTAGGAAAAGATGTTTAACACACATCCAACTTTCATATTCCTCCAAAAACCATCAAAATACAAGTAACTCATGCTTGGGTAGATTTTTAAACATGAACCCTAGCATGAAATATGGGTAGAAATGGAGAGAGTAAGCTATAGGGATTTCAAAAATACAAAGAATATTAAAAACGGGGCTTGGGTGCACTTACTATTGAGGTTGGAAATGTTGAAAACCCTAGCTATGGATTCCTTTGAGGTTTTGGCAGCATGGAATAGAAAATGAGTTGATTTTCGTTCATTTTTCCTATTTTATTTCATTAAAATGCCAAATGACCAAAATGCCCTTAAGCCATTTCTTTAAAATTTCATCCATGCAAGCCTATTTTTGTCCAAAAACTTAGAAATTGGGAAAATTGCTATCTAAGACCTTCTAATTTATAATCTGAAGCAATTTCATACAAATTTCTTCTAGAACCCAAGTTTTGCAATTTATTCAATTTAGTCCTTAATTTCCAATTGGTCAGCTTACTCAAAGAATTTCTTCATGAAATCTTAGCACATACCTCATAATAATCATAAAATAAATATTTTGATGTCAAATTTGTGGTCGTAAAACTACTATTCTGACTAGGCCCTATTTCGGGATGTTACAGTTAATTCCAACACGAACAGTTTCTGGTTGGAGAGTATGCATCGATTATAGGAAACTGAACGGTGCAATGACAATAAACCACTTTCCATTGCCCTTTATTGAGAAAATGCTCGATCAATTAGTAGGAAAAGATTATTCTTGTTTCCTTGATGGATATTCAAGGTACCATCAAATCCCAATTCCCCTTGATGTCCATGAAAAAATCACTTTCACATGTTCATTTGGTACGTATGCCTTTAAAAGAATGCCTTTTAGCCTATGTAATGCTCCAACAACTTTCATGAGATGCATGACTACTATCTTCACTGATATGTTAGAAGAAGGATTGAATGTATTCATGGATGAATTCTCGGTATATGGAGACTCCTTTCAAGTATGTTTGGGTAACCTCAAAAAAGTGTTAAAAAGATACGAGAAGACTGATCTAGTGCTTAAATGGGAAAATGTCATTTCATGCTGAAAGAAGGATTGGTCTTAGGTCATCAAATACCGGGAAAAGGTATGGAAGTCGATAAAGCTAGATTAAGGTTATAAAACATCTTTCGAATCCGACAAATGTTAAAGCTATTCAAAAAATTTTAGGCCATACAGGATTTTACTGGATGTTTATAAAAGATTTTGCTCATATTTCTAAACCTCTGAATCAGCTCCTCAAGATAGAGACACCTTTCATATTTGACCAAAACTGCATCAAATTCTTCGAAGTAATAAAAGAAAAACTCATATATACTCTTATAATCATCACTCCAATTGGTCGAAACATTTTATTATTATGTGTGATGTTAGTGACTATGCAGTAGGTGCAGTTCTGGGACAAAAGCAAAATAATCTATTTGGGGCTATTCATTATGCTAGCAAAATGCTAGATCTAGCACAGTGCAACTACACTACAACTGGAAAAGAGATATTGGCGGTAGTGTTTGTAACAACCCGTTTTTAGTCAAATCAGAATAGTGGTTTTGGGACTAAAAATTTGAAGTAGAAATAAATATATTGTTATTATTTTAATGTTTACAGTATGATTAAATGATTGTGTGAATATTTCGTTCAGAAATTTCATTGTTTGAATGGTCAATTTGATAAAAAGGACTAAATCGCGTAAAGTGCAAAAGTGGTGTTCTAATAGCTAAAGGTGTCTAATAGCTATAGAAATTTAAAATGGAGGTCCTTATGTGGTAAATAGCCCATTAATTAGATATTGGATGTTAATAGTTTGGCATTATTGAAATTTTGAATTAGTAATAAGGTTAATTTTGGTATTTAGTAAATAAGGTTAATTAAAATAAAACAAAAACATAAATTTGGTTCATTCATCTTCTTCAAATCGATTCGTCTTGAGAAAAAGGGTTAGGGATTTGGCTATCTTCATTTTTTTCAATTAGGTATGATTTTTTGTTTTGTTTTTAATGATTTCTATATTTTTGAGATCGTTGCAGCTTAGTCCAGCTAGCCCAGGGACTATTTTGCAAAAATGTTAAAGGTTTAGGGTTTTTCCATTGATGAATGTTGTTGTATTTTGATTTATAATGGTATAAAATGAATGCTTGTTGTTAAATAAACAACATTTGTTAAGTGATTTTTAGTAAAATGTTTAATTAGGGATTAAATTGTGAAATGTGTAATTTTTGTGGTTAAATTATGAAAAAAATGAAAAATATTTACTACTAGAGACCTAATTAAAATTTGGCTAGCATGGGTCTTGGTTGAATTGCATGAATTTGTGATTTTATGAAATAAAGACTAAATTGTAAAAATATTGAAATGTTATGGGTAAAAGGGTAAATTTGGCTAAATAAGATAAATATGAAATTATTTAGATCAAGAACGGTGAGATACGGATTTAGATCAGGGAAAGAACAAGGTTTCGGATTAATGACTTATTACGTCATTTTTGCATTTGAGGTAAGTTCGTATGTAATAAGCTTTGTTATAATTGTATTTTAAATACTTTGATTTTGCATAAATTATGAGTTTGACTCTACGAACATGTTTGACAATGATTCGGCAAGTAAGAAATCCCAATTGAACCTTAGAAATAGATTAGGATACGAATAACATGTTATTAGGGGTTATGTGATTTGGGTGCTGACCCGTACATCTTATCGATGGCTAAGTTATCTTGCATGTGTTGCAGATACTCGTTGGCTTGTGTGAACAGCACCATGTAGCTACATCATGACCATCAGCTTGTGTGAGCAGACCTGTTGATAGCTCGAGAGTCAGCATTATATGTGATATAAGATTGAGATAGCTTCGGGTATATATATATATGTGAAACTTAGGGTGCGAGATTCTTGAGTATCTGATAATATTCTGAATGGTTCAACGGGTGTATATGTCAGAGATGTGGTTGAGTATAAGTTTGATACGAGATCGTATTGGTATGTACACAAATTGTATGAGCTTTGAATCAAAGAAAACTGTGAATTTTACATCAAATCTTATGAGAAAATATGTGAAAGGTTTGTTAGCTAATATGAGTTATATGTTGAAATATTCAATTGGTTAAATTGTATAATTGTGATTAATTGAATTTAATATTATACAAACTTACTAAGCTTTATAGCTTACTTTGTTTATTTTCTGTGTTTTATAGTGAAATCAAAGCTAGCTCGGATTCGGGAATCATCGGAGACTTCATCACACTATCCAACTATCACTTGGTACTTTTGAACTTAAATATTTTGGGTATATGGCATGTATAAGATTATGGTCATTTTGATATATAGTTTGGTAATGAATTTAGTCATTTGAAATGTCTTGTAAATGTTAATGTTTTGGTTTTGTATATAGCCATGAGAGTTGGCTTAATTTGGTTGATTTGGTTGTGGATGCATATGTTCATATGGCTTTGGTTATGTGTTTATTGATGGATATGTGATGCTTGATGATAATTAGTAAATAGGGATACTAAATGATTGAGATATGAGATTTGGTATGTTTGAATTATAGGTAAAATAATGCATGTTTGAAATGTAACCATATTGATAATTTAAGAATGTGATAATTTAGTATAAATTGAATGGCATACTGTGATATTGTGTGCCTTGTATTTGTTGGTATTGAAATGGTATAAATGATGCTTGGTTGAAGTTGATTGAATGCCTATTTAAGTATTGTTTTGGTGCCATTTAGTTTGGTGTAAGTGTATACAAATTTGGGTGGCAAGATGGCTTGGTAAATAGCCTATTTTTGTCCATACAAGAAGAGCCACGGGCAAGTGTCTCAGTCTTGTGTGACACACGGTCAGGTTACACGGTTATGTGTCCCCTGGTATTGAATTAAAAATCAAGTCAATATGCTTCACACGGCTTAGCACACGGGCATGTAACTTGGCCATGTGGCATAAGTCAATATACCCTACAGGTTTGGAACGACCTAGCACACGGCTAGGAAAACGGTCGTGTGAGGCCATTTTTTAGGGTACATGGGCTAGCCATACGGGCGTATGTGTTGGCCGTGTAACCCAAGTCAGAGAGTTACACGGCATCAGACAAGGGTTGGGACAGAACTATATGCTTCCATTTCGAATGTCCACAAGGCCTGTGACACGTGTGAGACACACGGCCAAGCCACACGGGCATGTGCCCCCTGTAGTTTGAAAATTTTTCTAAGTTTTTGTAAAAATCTCTTGGGTTACTGGTTTAGTCTCGAACCACACCTTAAGCATGTTTTGAGCCTCGTAGGCTCGTATTAGGGACAATGTGAATGATATTGAATGTTGATTACATGATATTGAAAATGTATGTGAAATGGATGTTTATTTATTTTATAAGTTTGGTAATGCTCTGAAACCCTATTTTGATGTTGAATATGGGTGAGGCGTGTTACATTGTTCGCTTGCAAAAAAAAATTTGACTATACTTAATAAAGAATTGAGTATATGTTTATACTGATCACTCTTTATCAAAATATGTCATGAAGAAAAATAAAAAAAAAAGCCAGATTAATGAGATATGTCTTATTGCTTCTGGAATTTGATTTATGGATAATGGGCAGGAAGGGGATTGAGAACCAAATTGCAGATCATTTATCCAAAATCGAGAAAAATCTAAAAGTTGAAATTATTAAAGAAATTATGAAGTCCTTCACAAATGAGCAATTATTCAGAGTAGACATTAATCAAACTAGACTTGGTAAGCATATAACACCGATATATGTATATTATGTCAATTATATTTCAAGAAGGGTCTTTCCAGCATAGGCATCTTGGCAACAGAAAAAGAGGATAGCCCACGAATCACAAAAATTAGGTTTGGCAGGAACCATACATGTTTCGACAATGCATGGACCAAATAGTCTAGCAATGTGTAGCAGAGAAAGAGATACATGATATTTTACAAGGTTGTCACACATCTCCTTGTGGAGGGCATTTTGGTGGAAAAAGGACAGTCTAGAAAGTTACCTTATCATTTTAGACTTGCATGGTAAGTTCTCCCTTTTGAACATGAATTAATGTTCTTCCAATTTCTAAGAAAGGTCTTCCCAAAATGATAAAGACTTCTTTATCTGCTTCAAAATCTAAAATAAGAAAGTTTGCAGGAAAAATAAATTTATCAACATGTACCAAAATATCTTCAATTTTTCCTTAGAGACTTGCTATCGATCTATCTACTAGTTTTAGTGTCACACTTGTCAGTTTGACATCACCAATTCTTAAAATTTTAAACACTAACATGGGCATCAAATTTATGCTTGCTCCCAAATCACACAAAGCAATACCACAATATGAATTATCGATATTACACGGTATGGTAAAGCTTCTAGGGTCTTTCATCTTTGGTGTCAACTTATTTTGCAAGAATGCACTATATTCCTTAGTCAGAGCCACTGTCTCAAATTCTCCCAACTATCTCTTTTGAAATAAGATATCTTTCATGAATTTCACATAATTCGACATCTATTCCAGAGCCTCTACCAACGGAATATTGATTGTAACTATTTAAGTACGTCTAAGAATTTTTTAAATTGTACCTTTTGATGTTGCTTTTGGAATCTTTGCAGGTAAGGAGGTGGTAGAGTTTTTATCTTAATCGGACACCTTTTTGAAATCAATATTTGTTCTGTATCTACCTTTGGTGTTGATTTTTTAAGACTACTCTACTGTGTTTGTGCCTCTGTAAGGATAATAGGAACAAGATTCGACACTGTAGGATATTCAACTTCTGATTGAACTTCCATTTGATTATG
This sequence comes from Gossypium longicalyx, assembly GCA_025698465.1. Taxonomy (NCBI): domain Eukaryota; kingdom Viridiplantae; phylum Streptophyta; class Magnoliopsida; order Malvales; family Malvaceae; genus Gossypium; species Gossypium longicalyx. The sequence continues at coordinate 83,792,581 of CM046997.1, forward strand.
GACAACAACAGGCTCATCCTTGGATTCAAAATTGTTGGTTCCAACACCTTTCCACTCCTCAAACTAACAGTTTTACAATGTTTTTTGCTTATGCTTCTAGGATTCTCCGTATCACTCGACAAAGCACCTTGAGATCTGTTTGTTAGCTCATTAAGTAATCTGGTTCTCCAGATTCCTTAGTGTCACATTGATTTTAGCCATATATACTTTCAGTAGGTTCTCCAAACTATTTGAAGACTCGGCTGGCTGAGGTTTTTGCATGTGGTGAGAAAAACTTGAGAAATGATTTGAACGAGAATTCATATAGGAATTACCTAGACAAGTCCCTTGATTACTCCAGGAGAAATTTGGATGACTTCGCCATGAAGGATTATAGTGATTCAATTGTGGACCTGGGCTATTCCTATTTTGTTGTTGGTTTCCCACATAGTAGATAGATTCTGGATCTAATAGGCTTTCTTCAAATGTTTGACCATCACCATACTAAACACATGAGATGTTTTGAAATTGACTTGGTGGTTGACCTATCATGCTAGTGTTGCAACTATTAACAAAAATATTCTTATGCATGAAAGTCATAGTAGATACCTGAGCTGCTAAAGATGTCAGAGCATCAATTTCATGAAATCCGACCACTCTTCTCCCTATGGTTGCTCGATGGGTCGGCCACTGGTAATAATTATTACTTAAAATTCTTTCAAGAATATCATACACTTCATTGTATGACTTTAAATGAAGAGCTCTTGTAATAGCTCGTTTTTAGTCAAATTAGAATAGTGGTCTCGAGACCACAAATTTAAGGTCAAAATAATTATTTTATGATTATTTTAATGTCTACAGCATGATAGTATGTTTGTGTGAAATTTTCGTTAAGAAATTTTATTGTTGAGTGCTTAATTTGATAAAAAGGACTAAATCGCATAAACTGTAAAACTTGTGTTCTAATAGATGAAGGGGTCTAATAGCTATAGAACCTTAAATTAAGATTCCTTAAGTGTTAATTAGACCATTTCAATTGTAAGTGGATAATTATGGACAAGCATTAATTGATTTTATTATTTTATAACCAAGGCTAATTTTGTAATTTGGTAAATAAAGGTTAATTAAATAAAACAAAGCCATGTATCATCTTGTATTTCTCCATCTTCAAAAGAAACTAGGGCAAAGAAACATGATTTTTCTTCTTCATTCGGCCAAGGCATTTATGCTCAATAAGGTATGGTTTTTGTCTCGTTTTTAATGATTTCTATGTTTTTGAAATTGTTGCAACTAGGTTTATCTAGCCCAGGGACTATTTTGCAAATTTTTTAAAGATTTAGGATGTTACCATCGATGAATAAGCATGTATTTTAGTGATTGATGATAAATTATGAATGTTTGATGATAGTTACACAAGTTTTGTTAAGTGATTTTTAGTGAAAATGTAAATTAGGGATTAAATTATGAAATGTGGAAACTTTGTGGTTAAAATATGAAATAAATGAAAAATATGGGATGCTAGGGACCTAATTGAAATTTGTCTTGCATAGGTTTGGGTGAAATTGCATGAATTTGTAATTTTATGAAATAAGGACTAAATTGTAAAAGTTGTGAAACACTTGGGGCAAAAGTGTTAAAATGGCTTTAAAGTGTAGTTTGGATTAAATTGAATAGAGTAATGATTGAATAACCTAAATTTGATATTATATAGATCAAGTAAAATGAAATTCGAATTTAGATCGAGGGAAAAATAAAGTACTCAACTAATCGACCTATTTCATCATTTTTGTAAATCGATGTAAGTTCGTATGTAATAAGTTTTGTTATAATTTTATTTTTAATGTTTTGATATTGCATAAATTGTGAACATGGCATTGCGGATATGTTCAACGATGAGTTGGCATTAGAAATCCCAGTTGAACGTTAGGAATAGATTAGGATACAAATGACATGTCATTAGGGATAGTTATCGAGATAGCTTCGACTATGTATTGGCACTTTGTGTGCATTATAGAGATGGCTTTTGTAACAGCTCGATTTAGACCCTATTCAGAATGGTGGTTTCGAGACCACGAATTCGAGTCAAAAAAATATTTAAAAATTATTTTCCGTGTTTATCATATGTGAATTTGTGTATGTGAAATTTTCGTGATTTAATTTTATCGTTTGAGTTCCCGATTAAATAAAAGGACTTAATTGCGTAAAATGAAAATTTGGTGGTTAAATGTGAAAGTGCTTAACTGAACTTGTTTCATTAATATGATGCACCATTGGAGTTAGTGATGGACCGTGGTAACATTAATATATATGTTTAAGTTATTAAATAACAAAGGTTAAAATGGTAAAACATGAAATAACATATATTAAATAAAACATAAATTATAAGATAAGTGTTCATACTTGTTCTTGCCAAATACAAAAGAAAATAAAAAGAAAATAAAAGGGTTTAAGGGTTTGGCACTATTGAAGCTTGATTCAAGGTGAGTTTTAGCTCGGTTTTTTTTATAAATTTTACGTTTTTGAGATCGTTGTTATGTTATCTACAAAGCCCATGCTTGAATTTTTTATTTTGATGAATATTTTGAGTTATGTCATTGATGAATATTTGATTTTTGTGATGTTAGTTGATGAAATATGAAAGATATGTTTTGGATTGATATGTTTTGTATTGGAATTTTTTATGATTTTGAGTAATTAGGACTAAATTGCGAAAATAATAAATTGAGGGACTAAAATGTGAAATAAATGAAATGCATGGACTTGTATGAACACAAGGAACATTCAGCCTAAGCATAGTATATTCAAATTTTGCATGTTTTATATTTTTTGTTTTGTGCAATTTGGACTAAATTATAAAAAGTGTAAAATGTCAGGGGTAAAATGGTAATTTTCCCATTTATGTGTTTTTGGACTAAATTGAGTAAAAATATGTTTGAATAAGTTTAATTTGAATATGTTTAGATCAAGAACCAAAGAAATCATACTTGGATCGGGGGAAAACTAAAGTTGTCGACTAGTCGTCCCGTTCCGTTTTCATCGTCCAAGGTAAGTTTCTAAGCAAATAGATGTTGTTACTTTTAAATAAATACGAGTTTTATATGCTGAAATGAATTGTGTAAAAAATGTATACATGAAATCTGAATATGAATATACATGGAAGTTATATGTACAAGTTTGATTCGATTGAGTTACGACGTCCGAAAACCCATTTGAACCATATGATTCTGATATGTGTTTTTGTGTAAGACCACATCTGGGACGTTGGCATCGATATATGTGTTTTCGAGTAAGACGACATCTAAGATGTTGGCATCAATATATGTGGTTACGTTTAAGACCATGTCTGGGACATCGGCATCATACTCGATTCGTGTAAGACCCTATCTGGGACAGTGGCATCGATATGAAATAGCATGTAAGACCACGTCTAGGACGTTGGCATTGTATGATATATGTGATTATCCGAGTATCTTATTCAATTCTGAATGGATCAACGGGCAATGATAAGTTGTGAACGAAGGTGTAAAATGAATTAAAACGATCAAGTATGAGTTAGTTGATTACTTGTTTGAAGAGAAGGTAAGTTGGCCATTTGATATGTTATGCTAAATTTTACAAGTTACTAAGTAAGCATATGAGCATGTTATAGTATATTCGGCCAAATGATAAGTCTATGTATATGATGTTATATTCTGATTCGTAAGTTTATATATATGAGTGTAAGTATACTTAGTTAATTAATGACCAATTAATGACATTTTGGTTCGAAACTTGAATGGTATTTTATTATAATTTATATATGAGCATTCGGCCAAGGTAACATTGGTGTCTGAAAGTATATGTTATATATATATATATATATGAAATTATATTTTTGAGACTATGTGTGATAATGATATTATAATTTGGTTTAGTTTAAAAGATTCGATTATACCATTGTGTTGTTTATTTGCTTATGACTTACTAAGCTATGATAGCTTATTGTGTATGTATGTTTGTTTTTGTTTTATAGATTTTGGAATCAAGTTACGAGCTCGGGGATCGTCAGTACAGTCCATCACAGTATCTACTGTTTCAGTATTTTTATAAGTTTAACTCGAACTTATGGCATGTATAGACTAGGTTATATTTTGAAATGTTGAATTTTGGGTTTGTGTATGTATATAAGGCCATGCGAAAATGGCTTAATTACTCATGATAAGTTTGGTTTTAAATTTGAATATGTCATGGATATGTATAGTTGTGGCTTTGATGCTTCAACTATTATATGTGTTTATATGTGAACCATAGTTACTATAATTGTTAATGTTGACAAGGTTATGCTTAAGTATATGCATTTAGTATAAATAGTATGATGTGTAATTGTGGTTGGATATTTGTTGAGTGATATGCTTTATTTATATAAATGGAATATATATTAGATAAATGACTATGATTTGAGGTAATGGCATTCGGTTATGTGATGGAATAGATATGGATAATATTTATGAGCTACTCATGATTCAGCACTTATGAATATACATATGATGAATTGGTAGATATATTAGTTGAATTATATGCTTGTTGTGCCGAATTGATTGTTATAAAATGATTGAGAACTTGGTTGCGGTTTATGTTCATTGATGAGTATGGGACATATGCATTTGGTTATATGTGTTCAGTTGTAATGACAAAACAATCATTTAAGTCATAAATGGTTAGTTTCATAAGTGAACTATTACATGGTATTAGCATAAATAAGTGTTCGGCATTATTATGTGACTTATGTGGTTGTTTTGGATATAAATATTCGGTACTAATTTAATTAGTCACTCTATATATATACACATATATATTTGTATGGTGTATTGACATGTGGTTTTAAGTATGAATTTAATTGATATTTGCATTATAAAATGTTTTAATGTGAAATGGTAATTTTATAAAGGAAAATTTATGTCTTGAAGAATTAAATTGTTAAGTATATATGCATATATTCGCACATATTATAAATATTAATGAATAAAGTTTGGTTAATACTATATTTAGATGATGCTTGAATTGAGTAATGAATTCATTTGCTAATATAAAAGTCAATGTATACTCACGGATTATAATAGGTTGGATATTCATTTAGGTCTATAGCTCATCTTTGTTAAAATCAGTATATGCTTTTATGTATAAAATGATATATTTCATATTTTTGCATATAAATTATGTGACTGTATATATGTATGATATGAAATGATTTGAAAAAAAGAGTTGTGTTAGTTTATGAATTAAATTTTGACTGATTTAAGAGACTCGTTCATGTGTACATATATAATTGTTCGGATATTGTGCTTTGTTTGGTAGTACCTCGTAACCCCATTCCGGCGATGGATACGGGTTAGGGGTGTTACAACTTTGGCTATGTATATTGGCACTTTTGGTGCAAGATTATTGAGATAGCTTCGACTATATTATTATTGGCACTTATTGTGTGAGATTCCCGGGTATCCAATTTTATTCCAAATAGTTCAACGGGTTTATCGAGGATATGAATTAGTGAGAATAGATGCGTATAGGTACAGGTATTGAGCATATGAAAGAATTGAGTTCACAGCTAAATAGATGATTGAATATATGTTAACATTAGTGTTATACATGTTTTTTAGTATCTTATATGCATATTTAGAAAGTTAACTAAATGGTGAGTTTTGCTTATTATTTTCATACGAGCTTACTAAGCTATAAGGCTTACTCTCTGTTTTTTCATGTTTTATAGTGATTTCAAAGCTAGCTCGGATTCGGGGATAGTCGGAGACTTCATCACACTATTAAGCTATCATTTTAGTACTTTTGAATCTATGTTTTGAGTATATGGCATGTACATGAACTTTGGTCATTTTGGTATGAATTTAGCCATTTGAATTGGATTGTAAATGTCTAAGGTTTGGTTTGTATATATAGCCATGTGAGTTGGCTTAATTTGGTTAGTTTGTTTGTATATATATATATGTTCATATGGCCAATGTTATGTGATTGAGGTTGGCTTTGTGATACTTATTGATAGTAAGAATTATGGATATCAAGTGGTTGATATTTGAGGAGATGTATGCTTGTGATTTTGAGCATAATGATGCATGTTTGGAAATGTCTAATTAGTTGAAATGAAAATATGAATTTGGTATAAATGGATTGGTCTATTTTGTGACTTGTGTGCATTGTGGGTAATGAAATTGAGTTAGCATGAATTAGGCTTGATTTAGTTGGTTTGAATGCCTATATATTCTATGAATTGTGCAAATTGGTTTGGTGTAGGTTTGTGCAAGTTTGGGTGGCAAAATGGCTTGGAAAATAGCCTAATGTTGTCCATATGGGTAGAGACACGGGCGTGTGTCTCAGCTGTGTGTGACACACGGTCAAGTTGCATGGCCATGTGTCCCCTAGTGTTGAAATTGAAAACAAGTCAGCATGCTCTACACGGCCTCACACACGGGCGTGTGACTTGGCCGTATGGCATAAGTCAGTATACACTTCAGGTTTGGCACGGCCTAGCACACGGCTTAGTACATGGGCGTATGTGGCCATTTTTAGGGCACACAAGCGTGTGCGTTGGCTGTATGACCCAAGTCAGAGAGTTGCACGGGGTCGGACACAGGCTGGGACATGGCCATGTGCTTCCATTTCGAATGTCCACACAGCCTATGACACGGGTGTGTCTTTGGCCGTGTTGTGTGTCCCCTGTTTTTGAGAAATTTTTTAAGTGCTCGAAAAGTTTCTAAAGTTATCGTTTAGTCTTGAACTACCCCAAATGCATGTTTTGGGCCTCGTAGGCTTGTATTAGGGATGATATGAAATTATTGATTGTTAATTGCATGAAATTGAAAATGTATGTGTAATTGTATAATATGTTCAGTAATGCTCCGTAACCCTATTCTGGCATTGAAACGGGTGAGGGGTGTTACAGCTCCATCAGCTGAAGTGTCTACCACCATTCTTGTGTGAACGTTGAGACCATTGTTGAAGGTTTTCAATTGAATGAAATGAGAAATTCCATGATGAGGGCATTTGCACAATAACTCTTTAAATCATTCCCATGCCTTATACAAGGACTCATCATCGGATTGCTGAAACATAGTAATTTCATTTCTAAGCATATCATTCTTACTTGCTGGAAAAAACTTCATTAGGAAACCTTATGCATAGTCTTGCAATGTGGAAACATAACTGGGTGGTAAGGAATTCAACCATTGTCATGTTCGATCTCACAATGAAAATGGGAAAAGTTTCAATCTTTAGGCGTCTTTAGATACTCCTTATAACTTGAAAGATTCGCTTACTTCCGTAAATAAATAGAGGTCTAAATAAGGATATTCAGCAGGCATCCCTATAACACCCCAAACCCAACCTAGGCATTAAGGCCAAATCTCAGAAGTTACATTAACGACACTCAAAATTATTTGCTTATTGAAAATAACTAGGTTTGAGTTGTTTTGAGAAAAATTTAAAATTTACATGTCGACTAATTTTATTTATTTGAAAACTTATTAATAAAATATGGTTACTTGAAAAAACGAATTTTTTTGAAATATTGTTTTAAGTTGTTTAAAATAAATAATTTTTCATTATAATTATAAAAATGATTTTTATAAAGAACTTTGCAGTGTATTTTCTTAAAACTATTTAGAAAATTTACGACTTATTATTTTGTTTAAACTCAAGTAAAAATATAAATAATTAAGATAAATCCCAAAATAAAATAATAAAGTTGAAATCTTATAATTTTCTTGCATGTATGATAGTTCTAAAATTATTAAAAAAAATCACAACCTAAAATTAAAGTAAAGTCTAAATTCTACAAACCAAAATCAATATAGTTTTAAAATTCATTAATGTCATTCAGATAAAATCACTTGAAAGGCTGCACCGAATGTTGAACCCAAGCCCTATGTCTAAGTGTTACCTGAAAGGTTAAAACGCTAATGGGTGAGCTTTTTAAGCCCAATTTGAGATTAACAAAAACACAATTACATACATATAAACATACACATTACACAATATGTAACATCCCAAATTAGGGTCTAGTCAAAACAATGGTTTCGAGACCACAAATTCGAAATAGAAATAATTATTTTAGAATTATTTGATAATCCATGATATGATTGCATGTTTGTGCGAAATTTTCATGAAGAAATTATGTACCTAAGTTGTCCAATTTGACTTTAGGGACTAAATTGAATAAGTCGCAAAACTTATGTTCTAGAAGCTTCAAGCATGAAATTGCATTGGATTATTAGTTAGAGGTCCTTAAATAGCAATTTGACCAAGTTCTAAAATTTTGGAAAAAATTGGGCATGAATAGGAAAATTGGAAAAAAAGGCCCTAAGGGCATTTTTATCATTTGGTAAATAAAAGAATAAAAAGGGAAAAATCAAGTCAAAATTGTGTCCATCTTCCTCCTTGTGTGCTGAAATTTGCAAGGGTTCCATAGCTAGGGTTTTCAACTTTTCAAGATTGATTGTAAGTTCTCCCAAGCCTCGTTTTTTACGTTCTTTGCATTTTTGAAGTCCTTGAAGCATGATTTATCCATTTCTAGTCATATTTTGAGCTAAGGTTCATGTATTAAATTTAACTCATGTGTGACATGTTTGTATTTTGATGATTAATGGAAGATTATGAAAGCTCGATGTGTGATGAACATCTTTTACTAAGTGATTTTTAGTGAAAACACCTAAAAAGGACTTGTTTGTAAAAAAGTGTAAAAATGAACAGTAAAAATGTGAAATAAAGGAAAATGTGGGTTGATGTGAGCATGGTGTAAGTTCGACTAGGCTTGGGTAACTAAGAAAATACATGCATTTCATCTTACGAGCCTAGGGATTAAAGTGTAAATAATTGAAATGTTAGGAGTAAAAAGGTAATTTCACCAAAGTATGAATTATGGGTCAATTCAAACAATGTATGTATTGAACAAGTTAAATTTGGCATTATAGATTAAGAAAAAGGTCATTCGGGTTTTGATCAGGGGAAAAACAAAGTTTACGAGGATTAGGCTTGGTTCTATCATTTTGTACTGAGGTAAGTTCATTTGCAAATTATGCAATATATACCATACTTTAAATGCTTTAATATTGCATGTATGGTAAGTACATATATAATTAATGTAATGTTGTACCATGTGTTTAATGATTAAATTTTATTATGAATTTTGCTTGATTATTCTATGAATATGTGACTGGTGCTAAGGATATGGAAATCAATATTACAAACAAGCTCAACGAAAATATGGTTTCGAAGAATCTCGTTTAAACCTTAGGAATATTTTAGGATACAAGTGATATGTCACTAGGAACTCTGTAATCTGAGCTCATTAGTTATGGTCTGAGTTCATGATATATTGACACATGTTTTGGCATTCCGGTTACTGGTCTTGTATGTTCTACCAGTGGCTGGGTAGTTCGGCATGTGTTCCGGATACTTGACAACTTGTGTAAGCAGCCCGTGTAGTTACATCTTGACTGATAGCTTGTGAGAGTAGACCCGTGAGTAGCTCGAAAGTGAGCAACATCTGATATATGATATGAGGTAGCGTTAGCTACATATGGGGCACTTAGATGTGAGATTCTGATGTATCCGATGGTATTCCAAGTGTTCAACGGGTAGTCCAAGAGAAGCTCAATGGGTAATCTCAATGATTACATCAAAGACGAGAAAGTAAGTTATTTTGTACAAGTGGACACAAGTATGTACACCGAACTCATGGGAATACCATGCGATATGATGAACTGGTGGTAAGACTATATATGAGAAAGGTATGCTTATGGGACTTGATGACATTTATGGAACTGTGTCTTATGCTAACTGTATGATTTATGTTGCTTATTATTTGCATTGAACTTACTATGCTTTAAAGCTTACCCCCTTCCTTTCCTTTTTTTTTTATAGTGTCGGCAAGCTAGCTCGAGGATCAGAGGACGTCGGAGTTTTCGATCACACTATCAATTGAATATTTAGGTATAGTTAGTCTCAAGATTTTAATTATGGCATGTATAGGGACTTGGTCTTTTTGTTATGTGTCATATTGATTAGCCAAATGTATTGGCTCATGAAGGTATTATGATTATTTTGTATATGGCCATTAGAGGTGGCTCATATTGATTATTTGGGTTGTAACCCTAATTGTTTATGCATGCATGCAATGTGTTTATGCTTTCTGATGTGGTTGGTGGCTGCTTGTTGGTATGGATGTGATAAATGGCTTGGAAAATAGCCTAGGATTTGTCCACATGGTTAGATATATGGGCATGTGTCTAGGCCGTGTGTCATACACGGTTTGCCCCATGGGCATGTGATCCAGCCATGTTTCCCCTACACCCTAATCATGCAAAATTGAATGCCCAGTACTAAACACATGACCAAAGACACGGCCGTTTGTGTCAGCCATGTGGAGGACACGACCTCAAGACATGGGCATGTGCCCTGACCGTGTGAAGTCTGTACTTGTTTTTTTGGAATTTAATTCTCCACACGGCTTAAGCACATGGGCATGTGACATGGCTGTGTGACCTGATTTTACTGATGACATCATAAACAGAGAGTTACACGGGCTGAGGACACAGGCATATCCCAAGCAACACGGGCGTGTGTGTGACCACGCGGCCTACCCTCACGGGCGTGTGACCTTGTTTCCTTGAAAAAAATTTAAGTCTTCCAAATGTTTTTAAAGTTCACGGTTTAGTCCTGAACCATTCCTAATGTATGTTTTGGGTCTTGTAGGCCCATATAAGGGACAATTTGCATAGGTATGAATGAATTTGATTTGAACGAAATTTTATGGCCCGGTTTTGTATGTTTATTTGTATTTAAGTCCGGTAATGCCTTGTATCCTGTCCTGGCATAAGACACGAGTAAGGGGTGTTACATTTAATGGTATCAGTGCTACAATTTAGTTGATTCTCGGACTAACGTAGCATGTGTATGAGTCTAGCTATACATGCCATACATATATTATGATAGTATGACGACTCTTGAAGATTTTAAATTGTGTTTTCATATAGTAAATGAATCTCGATAGAGCACTGGCAGATGATATTGAAAGTAACGTGCCTCCTCCCGTTAAAGGAGCAGTGTCGTCTGATAGTAGACCTACAACTGTTAGTCGAGGAGAAGGAGGCAGGGAAGCTTTTCTCCATTTGATGGATGCCTAGTAAACGGAGTTCGTTCGGACGAACCCGAACGCTTAACCTCCTCCACGCCCTCCAAATCCCCAACCTATACCCCAAGTGCCCCAAGGTATGTATTTTATGAGATTTCATAGAACCTAGTTGATAAAATTTGAAGACAATGAGCTGAGGAATTTAGGGCCAATGTCGATGATGACTCCAAGAAGGCAGAATTTTGGCTTGAGAATTCTATTTGAGTATTCAATGAACTATCATGCACACCTGAAGAATGTTTGAAGTGTGCTATTTCCTTGTTGAGAAATGGGGCATATCATTGGTGGAAGACACTAGTTTCGGTGGTTTCGAAAGAAAGAGTTACATGGGAATTCTTTCAAGAGGAGTTCCGAAAGAAATACATTAGTGAGCGGTTCATCGATCAAAAGCGTAAGGAATTTCTAAATTTGAAACAAGGTTGCATGTCAGTTACTGAGTATGAAAGAGAGATTGTCCGACTTAGTAAATATGCTCGAGAATGTGTATCCTCCGAGGCTAAAATGTGTAGAAGGTTTGAAGACGTACCTAATGAGGATATTAGAGTGTTAGTGGGTATTCTTAAGCTGAAGGAATTTGTTGTGCTCGTTGATCAGGCTTGTAAAGCTGAGGAACTGATCAAGGAAAGGAGAAAAGTTGTAACGCCTCAAAAAAAATCCAAAAATCCAAAAATCCCGAAATCCTGAATTTTCTTTATTTTCGATTTTGATGAAACTTGTGTTTAATATTCTTATCCAAGCGATAATTTTAGTAGGTCGTAGCTAAGGTTGAGTTTGAATTAAGGAGTAGAAGAAATTATAATTTAATTATTAAAAGAATCAGGGTTGGCTAGTAGTTGGGCTTTTGAATAAATGAAGAAACAACTGGACACAAAAAGAGCCTGTGGTGGAGTGGCTAAGTGACGCCACATAAGGTATAGTGAGGTGGCGTTAGTAGCTAGCAAGGGGGTCCAAGGTTCGAATCCTAGCTTAGTATTTTTAGAATTTAATTTTGGCCTTCTAAAAGGATGGAAGTGGCATGAAGATGGACTCAAAAAGAAGTGTTCAAAAGAGAAAATTAAGGAAAGGATCAAAGGGTTATCAGGGAGAAAAACGAGGAGATGAGAAGTGAGGAGTAAGTGGAGCAGAATTGGGAACTTGGGCTTGAAGAATTCGGCTATAGGGCTATAAATAGGTGCCGAATGGGAGGGTTGAAAACTTACTAACGAATTTCCCTTCACTTTGTGCCAGAAACCCTTTTCTCTTAAAGTTCCAAAAAGTCGAAAACCCTCTATTTTACTTTCTTTTCTTTTTTCCGATTTCTTCTACTACTCTTATTCTTTAATCTGTACCAAATAAACCTTATTCACCATACTTAGTTTGAAAAGCCGAAAAATCAAATCTTCTAAGGGCCGAATACTTTTTGACCGAATCTCTAATGTAACTGTTGCTCTTCCAATCGGTTTTCTTTATTTAGTATCGATTATTGTCCCTCACTCTTTCTAATCAACTTTGGTAGGGAATTAGTATCGGATCTTGGTTTTTAGCTCTCTACCAAATTGCTCTTTAAGGTGTTGCGGTTTTAGTAAGTATTCTTCTCCCATTGGCTAAGGTGGCCGAATGGTCATAGTTGTGGTAAGGAGACTTGTGTTGGATAAGAGTCACCTATTATTCGGGATTTAATAGTTAAGATTTGTGTAGATCTAGGAAATACGTGATCAAGGAAAAAGCAATTAAGGATTGGGCTCAAGGTAAGGTTAATGTGAGGTTTTGGTTTTTGAGTAAATAAGTATTAAGCATGCGATTAATTGAAGGGTGATATCGATTGTAGGTTTAGGCTAAGGAGATCGCATCACCCTTGCTTACTAGGTGTGTACATACACTGCACGCACACAATGAATCGGCAAAAGTCAAAAAGCCGAAAAGTCGAAATGCCGAAAAGCCGAAAAGCTGAAAGTTTGGCTACGGTAGTATTGCGAGTGCATGAACACTCGTAAGGGGGAAATCGATAGGTTGCCTGAGGTCCACGGGCGATTCCGTGGACTTGGGTTGTGATTTGGCCATATGGGCCGGAATGGGCTAAATGGGCCCAATGGGCTATTGGGCCTATAATAGGCAAAAACTGAGTATTGATGCTTTATAATAGGAATTTGTATGTGAGCATGAATATGAATGTGACTGGGCCTAACGGGCAATATAAATGTGATTTGGGCCTAATAGGCCATATACAGGTGATTTGGGCCTAATGGGCCATACGAATATGATTGGGCTTAATGGGCCAGATGTAGGTATGTGAAATTGTTAGGCTTTGTAAGGGGTTTTTGGGCCTAGTATATGATATCCACATAAGACTTAATTAATATATTGCGACCGTGGACAAGTCAAAGGGTTATGGTGTGGCAACGGGTATATGCATGTCTAGGATTGGATCTAGGGAGAGCTTGGTACTTAAGCAGTCTTAATGACCCACCTCCTCTTCTCTGGAATTCTACCTGGTGCATAGTATTCGTTCATCTTAGTTCACGGGACTTGTTAATAGGCCAAGATAAGTGAAAACCGTAATTAAGGAAAAATTACCGAAATGACCCTAAGGGCAAAAAATGACCGAAATACCCCTAGGTGTTGAATGTAAGTTTTGTGGATGCGACATGCATACATATGATATTCTGCTTAGGTTGCATATGGGTTAGGAATTATGGAACAGAGGAAGTATATGAGGATCGCATGGTTGCTTGACAATCGTAGATCCACCGACGGCTTTCAAAACCCAATATGTAAATGAAGGTAGTTTCGCAATCGGGCTACCATGGTGTATGGGTTGGGTGGGTCGATATTTATATCCCTACATGGTGTGACGGGGACGGAGCCGGTGTGTAGCAGATGGAAAATTTGGATGGGATTGCATTGCATGATTGATGAATGATGTTCTTTTAAATGCTTACTTTTGTCGAGGGTTGTACACACTGAGTTTGTGAAAACTCACCCCCTCTTTTATTTTATTTTCAAGTGATGTTCAGTAGAAAGTTCGTTGTTTGGAAGGACTCTGGGTGGCCAGCTAGCAAGATGATTTGGACTTGGGTTTTTTTTTTTTCAAGCATTTAAGTTTTTACTTCTTTTTAAGTATGTTCCAGACCAGATTGTAATAAGGTATTCATTGTGTTATTATTACTTGAATTATAATTATTTTCAATGAAATTACAAGAAGTTGAACATGGGCTTTCTAAACTATAGTATGTTTTCTACGTTTCAGCAACTAAATTTTTAAATGATAAGTTTTCTTAAATCAAATGTTTCAACAAGGTTTTTACAACTGAAAGGTGTGTTTTTTTAAAGTTAATTATGGCTTCTTTTATTTTAAGAAGGGTTTTTAATGAAAACACGGTTTTCGCTAAAACACTTTAATGTGACACACTAGATTCCGCCATAACATCTGGGCCGGGTTTGGGGTGTTACAAAAGTGTAGGCTGAGGCTAGAGATATAAGGAAGAGGCCGATAAGCAAGTCATTTCCATCTTAGTCTAGGAAATCCAGAGATATGTATTCCCGTTCTCATGTTTCGGCTGGACATTCGTACAGAAATCATAAGAAGCAAAATTCGGGTTTTAAATCTCAGGCTACATCAGTGGCTAGTGTGGGTAATGATAGACTTCTAGACCTGAGTGCCAACAATGTGGTAGAAGTCATTTTGTAAGTGTAGGGTGAATGATGGATCTTGTTTCCGTTGTGGTTCTCAAAACCACTATATCAAAGAATGTCTTGAGATGATCGAGAAAGAAAAATTTTAGAGTACAAGGTCAGGTAGTACGGCTACAAAAGGGAAACCCTCGAGAAATGTCAGTAATGGGGCTAGTACCAAAAGTTAGCGAGAGAAACAGTGGTGAGATTCGAAGCTATAGCTCCGGCTAGGGCCTATGCCATACGTGCAGGTGAGGACGCGTCTTCTCCCGACGTGATCACTGGTACTTTTTCTCTTTATGATACTACTATTATTGCCTTGATTGACCCTGGTTCTACTCATTCATATGTGTGCATGAAATTGGTATCTAGCATGAATATGCCTGTTGAGTCTACAAAATTTATTATTAAGGTGTCAAACCCATTAGGCAAGCATGTTTTAGTTGATAAGGTATGTAAGAAATGTCATTTGATGATTAGAGGTTATTGTTACCGTTTGATAAATTTGATGTCACATTGGGTATGGATTGGTTGACATTTCATGAAGCTATAGTGATTTGTAGACAAGAAGTCATTGAATTGAAGTGTCAAAATGGTGAAATTCTTCGGGTTGAATCAGATGAGCCAGATAGATTGCCAATCGTAATTTCTTCAATGTCGGCTCAGAAATGTATGAGAAAAGGGTGTGAAGCTTATTTGGCTTATATGTTGAATACAGAAGAGTCTGAATTGAAGATTGAATCAGTGCCTGTTGTATGTGAGTATTTGGATGTATTCTCGAAAGAATTGTCAGGTTTACCTCCAATTAGAGAAGTGGAGTTTGGTCATGATGTAATGCCAGGGACAACATCTATCTCTATTGCTCCATATAGGATGGCCTTGACTGAGTTAAAAGAGCTGAAGTCATAGTTACAAGAATTGACCGACAAGGGTTTTGTGAG
Source organism: Gossypium longicalyx (assembly GCA_025698465.1). Classification (NCBI taxonomy): domain Eukaryota; kingdom Viridiplantae; phylum Streptophyta; class Magnoliopsida; order Malvales; family Malvaceae; genus Gossypium; species Gossypium longicalyx. The sequence goes on from CM046997.1 coordinate 83,808,331, forward strand.
ATCGAGCTTTTCATCGTGAGGTGCTCCGGTGTTATTCGTGAAAATGAAAGATAGATCTATGAGATTGTGTATAGACTACCGACAGCTCAATAAGGTAATAATCAAGAACAAGTATCCTTTGCCAAGGATTGATGACCTGTTTGATTAATTGAAAGGAGCGACATGGTTTTCTAAAATAGACTTGAGGTCTGGCTACTATCAGTTGCGAGTTAAAGAGTCGGATGTATGTAAAACCACTTTTAGAATGAGATATGGCAACTATGAATTTCTTGTTATGCCATTTGTGTTGACGAATTCACCTGTTGTGTTTATGGATTTAATGAATCGAATATTTCGACCATATTTGGACAAGTTTGTGGCTGTGTTTATTAATGATATTTTGATTTATTCAAGAGATGAGGCAAAGCATACCGAACACTTGAGAACTGCTTTACAAACTTTAAGGGATAAACAATTGTATGTCAAGTTAAGTAAAAGTGAGTTTTGGCTTCGAGAAGTTTGACTTTTGGGCCACAGTATTCTGGGTGATTGTATTAGAGTTGACCCGAGTAGGATCTTAGCTATTGTTGAATGGAAACCGCCAAGGAATGCAACTGAGGTTAGAAACTTTCTAGGTTTGGCCAATTATTACAGACAATTTGTTAAAGGATTCTCCATGATTGCTACTCCAAAGATGTCAAGTATGAATGGACAGTAAAATGCCAGCAGAGTTTTGAGAAATTAAAGGCATTGTTGACTTAGTACAACCCGAGTCAGGTAAAGAATTTGTGATTTATAGTGATCCCTCTTTAAATGGTTTGGGATGTGTACTTATGCAAGAGGGTAAAGTCGTAGCTTACGCTTTGAGACAGTTGAAGCCTCACGAGAAGAACTATCTGACACATGACTTAGAGTTGGCCGCCATAGTGCTTGCTTTGAAGATTTGGTGACATTATTTATTTGGTGAGAAATGCCATGTCTATACCGATCACAAAAGTCTTAAGTACTTGATGACTCAAAAGGATTTAAGCTTAAGGCAACGAAGATGGTTGGACCTGTTAAAAGATTATGAGCTTGTGATTGATTACCATCCGGGTAAGGCGAATATGGTCGCTAACACTTTGAGTAGGAAGTCGTTTTTGCCTTGAGGGCTATAAATACACGGCTGACTTGGTCTGATGATGGTTCGATTCTAGCCGAGTTGAGACCTAGATTGACTTTTCTCCAATAGATTTGTGATGCTCAGAAAGATGATAAAGAGTTGCAAGCTAAGAGAATTTAGTATGAGTGAACTGGATTTTCTGAGTGACTTTGATGGTTGTTTGAGATTTCATGGTAGGATTTGTGTTCTGAAGAATACTGAGTTGATTCAGAATATTTTACATGAGGCACACAACGATTGTTTGTCAGTTCACTCGGGCAGCACAAAAATGTATAATAACTTGAAGAAAATGTATTGGTGGAATGGTATGAAAAGAGATATATCAGAGTTTGTATCAAAATGCTTAGTTTGTCAGTAAGTTTAGGCTGAACATCAAGTACCTTTAGGTTTACTTCAACCCATCATGGTTCCCGAGTGGAAATGGGACCGGATTACTATGGATTTTGTGACAGGTTTGCCTTTAACTCTTAGAAAGAAAGATGCCATATGGGTTATTGTCGATAGATTGACTAAATCGGCTCATTTTATTCCAATACGTACCGATTACTCACTTGATAAGTTAGCTAAATTATATATTGGTGAAATTGTTAGACTTCATGGAGTATCAATATCGATTGTATCGAATAGGCACATCACAGTTTTGGAAAAAGTTACAAGAAGCTTTGGGTACAAAGCTGAATTTTAGCACTGCTTTCAATCCATAGACTTATGGTCAGTCTGATCGAGTAATTCAAATCTTGGAAGACATGCTCCGATGTAGTGTATTGGCATTCCAAGGTAGTTGGGAAAAGTACTAACCGCTGGTGGAGTTTGCCTACAACAACAGCTATCCGTCGAGTTTGAAAATGGTGCCTTATGAGGCATTGTACGGACGTAAGTGCCGGACACCTTATATTGGGTTGAACTTAGAGAAAATCAAATTCATAGGGTCAATTTGGTTAAGGAAACCGAAGAAAAGGTCAAAGTGATTCGTGATTTTTTGAAAGCCACTTCGGATAGACAGAAATCGTACGCGAATTTGAAAAGGAAAGAAATTGAGTATCAAGTCGGTGATAAGGTATTTTTGAAAGTATCTCCATAGAAAAAGGTTTTGAGATTTGGCAAGAAGGGTAAGTTGAGTCCTTCTTTTATAGGGCCGTATGAGATCACCAAGAGAATAGGGTCGGTTGCCTATCGGTTGGCTTTACCATTAGCATTGGAAAAGATTCAAGATGTATTTCGTGTGTCTATATTGCATCGATATAGATCAGATCCATCACATGTGATTTCACTTACAGATGTTGAGATTCGACCGGATATGACTTATGATGAGAAACTGGTTAAGATTTTGGCTCGAGAAGTCAAACAGTTGAGAAACAAAAACATTGCCCTTGTGAAGGTATTATGGCAAAGACATGGGGTTGAAGAGGCTACATGGGAGCCTGAGGAGGCCATGACAAAACAATACCCAAACCTTTCTACCGGTAAGATTTTCAGGGACGAAAATCCTTAAAGAGGTGAGAGTTGTAACATCCTGAATTAGGGTCTAGTTAAAATAATGGTTCCGAGACCACAAATTCAAAATAGAAATAATTATTTTATGATTATTTGATGATCCATGATATGATTGTATGTTTGTGCGAAATTTTCATGAAGAAATTCTATACCTAAGGTGTCCAATTTGACTTTAGGGACTAAATTGAATAAGTTGCAAAACTTGTGTTCTAGAAGCTTCAAGTATGAAATTGCATTGGATTATTAATTAGAGGTCCTTAAATAGCAATTTGACCAAGTTTTAAAATTTTGGACAAAAATGGGCATGAATAGGAAAAATTGGAAAGAAATGCCTTAAAGGCATTTTTGTCATTTGGTAAATAAAAGAATAAAAAGGGAAAAATCAAGTCAAAATTATGTCCATCTTCCTTCTTGTGTGCCGAAATTTGCAAGGGTTTCATAGCTAGGGTTTTCAACTTTTCGAGCTTGATTGTAAGTGCTCCCAAGCCCTTTTTTTTCATTCTTTGCATTTTTTAAGTCCTTGAAGCATGATTTCTCCATTTCTAGCCATATTTTGAGCTAGGGTTCATGTATGAAATTTTACCCATGTGTGACATGTTTGTATTTTGATGATTAATGGAACATTATGAAAGTTTGATGTGTGATGAACATCTTTTATTAAGTGATTTTTAGTGAAAACACCTAAAAAGGCCTTGTTTTGTAAAAAGATACAAAAACGAGTAGTAAAAATGTGAAATAAAGGAAAATGTGGGCTGATGTAAGCATGGTGTAGGTTCCGCTAGGCTTGGGTAACCAAGAAAATGCATGCATTTCATTTTACGAGCCTAGGGACTAAAGTGTAAATAGGTGAAAAGTTAGGGGTAAAAAGGTAATTTTACCAAAGTATGAATTATGGATCAATTCAAAAAATGTATGTATTGAACAAGTTAAATTTTGCATTATAGATCAAGAAAAACGTGATTCGGGTCTTGATCTGGGGAAAAACAAAGTTTACGAAGATTAGGCTCGTTTCTATCATTTTGTACCGAGGTAAGTTCATTTGCAAATTCTGCAATATATACCATACTTTAAATGCTTTAATATTGCATGTATGGTAAGTACATATATAATTAATGTAATGTTGTACCATGTGTTTAATGATTAAATTTTATTATGAATTATCCTTGATTATTCCATGAATATGTGATTGGTGCTAAGGATATTAAAATTGATATTACGAACAAGCTCAACAGAAATGTGGTATCGAAGAATCCTGTTTGAACCTTAGGAATACTTTAGGATACAAGTGACGTATCACTAGGAACTATGTGATCTGAGCTCATGAGTTGTGGTCTGAGTTCATGATATATGTGACACATGTTTTGCCGTTTTGGGTATTGGTCTTGTATGTTCTACCGATGGCTGGGTAGTTCGACATGTGTTGCGGATACCTGACAGCTTGTATGAGTAGCCCGTGTAATTACATCCTGACTGATAGTTTGTGTGAGCAGACCCGTGAGTAGCTTGAAAGCGAGCAACATGCGATATGTGATATGAGGTAGCGTTGGCTACATATGGGGCACTTAGGTGCAAGATACCGATGTATCCGATGGTATTCCAAGTGTTCAGTGGGTAGTCCAAGAGAAGCTCAATGGGTAATCTCAATGATTATGTCAAAGACGAGAAAGTAAGTTATTTTGTACAAGTGGGCACAGGTATGTACATCAAACTCATGAGAATGCCATGAGATATGATGAACAGGTGGTAAGAATGTATATGAGAAAGTTATGCTTATGGGACTTGATGACATTGATGAAACTTTTCCTTATGTTAATTGTATAATTTATGTTGCTTATTATTTGCATTGAACTTACTAAGCTTTAAAGCTTAACCCTCTTCCTTTCCTTTTCTTATAGTGTCGCCAAGCTAGCTCGAGGATTGTAGAGCCTAAAATTTTCACTCTTACATAAACATGCATATCACACATACAATTATGAATGACCAATTCATTACTGATTCCACATTCTCAAAACACCTAACAATCATTTACTTATGATCACTTTTATACTTAACACATAGCTCACACACTAAATCAAATCATAAGTTTAAAATTAAAATATTCACATAGCAATCATATACCAAACATCACAACTCATATACTCATATAATTATAACTTTTATCAATAGCAGAATATCATGCACTCTGATTCATACCTTTATGAGTTTCAACTCATCGCCGACACATTTTCACTCAAACATTTGAGTATAACATTCTGTGCTATCGGAATTATATCGGTTGGAAAGCATATCTGTCTAATTAAAACAGTTTTTGTCAGAATCAGGAGATATCACACTATCAAAGGTTAATTATGGCATGTATAGCTAGACTCTCACATGTTACGTTAGTCCTAGAATCGACTAAATCATAGCTCTAATACCAACCAAATGTAACACCCTTAACCCGTATTCGTCGCCGGATTAGGGTTACGAGGCATTACCGAACTAAACACAGTTTAGCACAATTATAAATCACTTTTTAGGCATCAAATTATAATAATACATTTTTTTAAATATGGGTGTAGTACAGTACCGTTATCAGAGTTATAGAAGTTGTGTTTCGGCATTGGTTGCTGTTTAAACCATATTTGATTTTTCTTTTGTGCTCAAATGCTTTATTGACAGCCGGGATAATATTTATTTATAGGGTTGAGACATCATTCTCATTAAGGCCTAATGATTTGTATCTGATAAAGGTGACTTCTGTATATTTCAGAGCTTCGATGATTAATATATGAGACAGTTTTTTTTATAAACTCTTTTCTAATTTTCGTGAAAAGTTCGATATCAATAAAAGTGAAAATGATAGAAGATCAAGATCAAATCTGTATAATGATATGTTTGGGGTTATCCTTTTTAACGAAAAGAAAAGATTTCTTCGAAAAGACTAATTCAATGGTTTAGCCTGATTTGAATTATTTGATTGAAAAGAAAATTTGGTTATATGTGTTTAAATCTATCCACCGAACTGGATATAAATTTTGAACGTACATGTGTGAATTGAGGGATAGTCTGGAAGAAGAATTCGTATTCTTGAAGACTTGATACAAAATTTTATCTATCGAAACAATTCTATCTAAGAAATGTTATGATAAATTAAAGTTAGTTTGATTGTTGAAGCTTTCTGTTTTACACGTTGATATTGTCAACCAAAACATCAGTACTGGTTCAGCCTAAGTTGATTAAAAAGTTAACGATTCTCAGTCTTTCATTAATGACCGATTTGAAGTGTGTTTTAATGAAAGAGTATACAAAAATATCTTGTGATTCCATACAGTTAAAGCTGCATAAAAAGAGTTATGTGACATGATTGGTAACTATAAGAGTTTAAAATGTTTAATGTCAGAGAAAGATTAGAATTTGGGACCAGTAAAAATGGCCTGAACTTGGCACAGCAAAGATAGCTCAAATCGTCGAAAAGTTTTAAGTTAGTAAGTGATTATTATCCGGGGAAAACAAATATATTTTCGGATGTTCTGAATAAGAAACTTTTGTATGCTTGATAAGCGATGAATACGTGATTGATCTTATAAGATGATGAACATAAATTAGTTGAATTAGAATTTAAATTGATGTTTATTAAGTGAATTCGTGAAACTTAAAAATATGTTATCAAATTGAAAGCTATAAAGGGGTTCAATGTGAATGGGTTTCTGATTCAGAATTTCAGATGTGGAATCGATGATTGGTTATTGTTTCGAAATAGTGTGTGCATACTGATAAGATTCACGATGTATTTCTTAAATCATTAAAGTGGAAATTCAGATAAGACCCTTTGTATTTAGTATCTCTTCCAGAAGTTGAAATTTAGCTTGATATGACATTTAACGAAAGACAGGTCAGAATCTTAGTTGGGAGATTAAAGAGATGTGAAATCCGAAGCTATATGAGAATTGAAATGTGCTGTGAAAAAAAAACAAATCCTTAATCCATTTTCTGGTGAGATTTTCGGGGACGAAAATTCCTAAGGGGGAGAGTTGTAACAGCCTGATTTAGACCCTAGTCAGAATGCTGGTTTCAGAACCACAAATCCAAGGTCGTAAAATTATTTTAATATTATTTTTTTGTATTTACAACTTATTATTTGATATGTGTAAAAATTTCGTGAATTAATTTTATCGATTAGTTATCTAATTTAATAAAAGGACTTAATCGCAAAAAATGTAAAAGAGGCTTTCTATTTGTTAAAGTACTTATTTGCCATGGTTTCTTAATTTTAAAGTCCTTAAAATGGAATTTGTCCATTGAAAAATGGGATGGACGGTTATGGGTTTAAAATGAATGATTTTATTTTGTATAAAGGATGGATAAAATTGTAAATTGTATATTAATAAGTAATAAATAAAATAAAACATGAAATGGCCATGCATGTTCATCTTTTAATGGCCAAATGTTAAAAAAAGAAAGAAAGCCATGGATGTTGTTAAGGGTTCGACACTTTGAAGTTCAAATTGAGGTATGTAATTTGCTCGGTTTTTGATAATTTTTATATTTTTGAGATCGTTGCTTCGGATACTAGCTAGCCCATGCTTCAATTCTTGAATTGGTTGTGGATTTTTTGTTTTGCCATTTTTGGTAGCTTGAGATTTTTGAGGTTTGATGATGAAAATAAATATTTGATGTTAGATTATCATGTTTTATTAAGTGATTTTTTTTATAAAAATGCTTACTAAGGACTAAGTTGTGAAATTTGTAATTTTAGAGGTCAAAATGTGAAATAAATTAAATTAATGGGTTGCTAGGACCTAGGAGAATTTGGCCTAACATGGGCAAATGAAATTTTGAATATTTGCTGTTGTTTTAATTAGGGACTAAATTGTGAAAATGTGAAATGCTAGGGGCTAAAGTGAAAAATTCTGATTTATGTGATTTGGATGAAAATTGAATAAGTACATGATTAAATAAGTTGAATTTGAATTTATTTAGATCAAGAAAAGAGGAAATCAGATTTGGATCGGGAGAAGTCGAAAGTTGTCGAATAGTCATTCCGGTCCATTCGTGTCCGTATGAGGTAAGTTCATAAGTAAATAAATGTTCTCGAATTCAAATGCATGTGTTTTATATATTGTTGAATTGTATTGTATTTATATACATATTGCCGAATAGAACTGAGCATGAGATGACGTGTTTCGATCTGGAATTTATTGAATTACGATGTCCGAAAGCCCCATATGAGCCACAAGAATAGTATAGGATACATATGTCATGACATAGGATTCTGAGATGTGTTATTGTGTCAGACCGCATCTGGGACATTGGCATCGATTTGAGATTTACATGTAAGACCATGTCTGGGACATCGGCATCGTATATGATTTCGTGTAAGACCCTGTCTGGGATAGTGGCATCGATATATGAAAACATGTAAGACCACGTCTGGGACATTGGCAGTGTACGAGTTTACGAGTTATCCGAGTATCCTTATCAATTTCGAAAGGTTTAACGGGCAATATCGAGAAATGAATGACTATGTAAAAGTATATCCGATTCAGGTACGTATGAAGTGTATATGATATTCAAGAATAAAAGATCATGTTTCAAATGACGATACATGAATTACATAACAATGAATGAATTGAATGTATACAAATAAACGTTGTGGTACATATGCTCGTTATATGAAATTGTAATGAAATAATCTTAATTATATTCAAGAGATCAAATGCCATGAGATAGTGGTTCTATGTTTCAAACATGGGATTTATGAAACATGAAACATGGTTTTGAGGTATGCTAGTTTGTTTTGAAAGATGATTAGATAAATGTTATTGATAAGGTTAAATTATTAAATATGTTATGTATATGTGAAAGAGCTAAATAAGCATGTTTCGATTTGTTGGTTATGTGTTTCATATGACCAAATGTGATATATATGAATGAGGAGTATATATGGTTCGAACAGTAGATTTATGAAGCATGTATAAAATGACTTTGATTTATGGTAGTTAATTTAAATTTTTGAATTGATAAATGAGATTGAAATGGTTGAGTTTAAAAGCATGGTTTATATAATCATTTATAAATAAGGTAAGTTAAGTTGATTAATGTGGAAATATGGATTATATGAGAAAAGTGGTTGTATATGTGTATGTAATTAACTAAATTCAACCTATTCGAATTGAATTATATATGTTATTGTGATGAATTATTTGCTTATGGCTTACTAAGATTTCAAAGCTTACTTTTTGTATTTTTCCTTATTTTTTTATAGAGTTTCGGAAACTTGCTCGGGTTGTAAGTTATAGGAGATCACATCACACTATCCAGTTTTCGCTTCGGTAAATAAATGTTTTGAGTTTTTGTTATGTGGCATGTATAGGCTAGTTTTGATATACTGGTTTTGAAATTTGTGTATTTATATATAGCCATGCGAAAATGGCTTGTTAATGATGCTAATGTTGGTGATTTTTGGTCATGTATTAGCTTATTTTGAAAGTATAATTTAAGGTATATTTTGTGTGATGGAGTCGTCTTGTGATTCAGCTTGGGTAACAATGTTGTTGATGGATGGGTTTTTGAATGCGGTACATGTTTTATAAGCTATTTGATGACTTTGTTACATGTCATGAAATTGGCTATTTGGTGTGACACATTACTGACTTATATGTTGATGTATAATTTATCTTGTAAATTTACTTGGAATTGGTAAATGATATGCATACATACTGGACTAATGATAAATAAATTAAGTACATATGCATATGGCATATTTGTTTGTGGCTCAGTATATAAATGTCAAGTTGGATAGTTTAATGTTTGATTCCTCTTTTGGTTATGTGTATAAGTGTTAATGGCAAACCATAGTAGTAAAATGGCTAATTGGATTTGGTTACTTATTAGAAAATAATGATTGTCATAAGTATGTTTTGTTAGGTATATGAATAATTATAAAGTAATATATTACTGTTTGTATTAGGTCAAGAAATAGTATAAATAGTTGAATAATGAATGGGGAACTTGGAACGAATGTTGAGGCTATTTGATGATTAAATTGATGGCTCTTTGTATAATGGGTATGCCTTGACTTGTTATTTGAGTTCGAGAATAATTCATGAGGATATAGTAAAATGTGCATGAACTTTAAAAGTGCAAAAGCTATAATTGACTATTTGGTGATATGACTATTATTTCACATGTCTTTTAAGTAGAATAATATGGCTAGTTATGGTTTAATATGAAACATGTGAAATTTGGTTTTGATGTATGAAAGCTTGATCCGAAACTTGTATAGATTATGAGTAATGATGTAATTAAATTACGAGGCATGATTTGTAATGGAAGTCTTGGTTAGTATGAAATAAAAGTATGGGTTATGCATGAGCCATGATTAGCATGCATGTTTGAATTTAGTTGATATTGAGAATCAAATATGCGTATTTGGTTTAAGTGAACAAATAGATTGTGGTTGTATGAATTTGGAAATGTTAATAAAAAAACGTATAATTATAATTTGAAGCCTCAAAAGTGATTTATAACTATGCTGAACTGTGTTTAGTTTGGTAATGCCTCGTAACCCTAATCTGGCGACAGATATGGGTTAGGGGTGTTACAGGGATCGGAGGACGTCAGAGTTTTTGATCACACTATCAATTGAATATTTGGTTATAATTTGTCTCAACATTTTGAGTATGGCATGTATAGGGACTTGGTCTTTTTGTTATGTGTCATATTGATTAGCCAAATGTGTTGGCTCATGAAGGTATTATGATTATTTTGTATATGGCCATTAGAGGTGGCTCATATTGATTATTTGGGTTGTAACCCTAATTGTTTATGCATGCATGCAATGTGTTTATGCTTTGTGATGTGGTTGGTGGCTGCTTGTTGGTATGGATGTGATAAATGGCATATATGCTTAATAAATGAATTGGAACTAATAAGTATGACCATAACTATGGTAAAATTTAGTAAAATTAAAAGTAGGTTTATAATAATGAATAAATATGAAATTAGTGGGGAATGCCACATGAAAGCATGATGGATTGAATATGTGCTGTGTAACATTATAGACATAATTTAACCATGAATATCTATACTTTGAGTAATCAAATGTGTCATGTTACATGTCATGAAGTGGGTTTAAGTGTGTGAGTGCTTAAGGGTGGCAAATGGCTTGGAAAATAGCCTAGGATTTGTCCACACAATTAGACACATGGGCATGTGTCTAGATCGTGTGTGACACACAGTCTGCCCCATGCGCATATATCCGGCCGTGTGTCATCTGCACCCTAATCATGCAAAATAGAATGCCTAGTCGTAAACACACAAGCAGAGACACGACCGTGTGTCTCAGCCATATGGAGGACACGGCCTCAAGACATGGGTGTGTGCCCTGGCCGTGTGAAGTCTACACTTGTTTTCTTGGAATTTAATTCGCCACACGGCCTAAGCACACGGGCGTGTGACTTGGCCGTGTGACCTGATTTTGTTGTTGACGTCATAAACAGAGAGTTACACAGGCTGAGGACACAGGCATGTCCCAAGCCACACGGCCGTGTGTGTGACCACACGGCTTACTCACGCGAGCATGTGACCCTGTTTCCTTGAAATTTTTTTTAAGTCTTCAAAATGTTTTCAAAGTTCACGGTTTAGTCTCGAACCGTTCCTAATGTATGTTTTGGGTCTTGTTGGCCCATATAAGGAATAATTTGCATAGGTATGAATGAATTTTATTTGAACGAGATTTTATGGCCCGATTTTGTATATTTGTGTTTAAGTCCAATAATGCCTTGTATCCTGTCCCGGCGTCGGATACGGGTAAGGGGTGTTACACAATCATAATAATCATATTAATTTCATATAACTAAATATTTCACATTTATACTATGCATGATCATGTCAAAGCTAATTTCGTAAAACGATGTAGATTTTTATGAAAACGGTCCTACCCATCTCTGCTACACATCAAAATCTAGTTCCCTAGAACTCGCCCCTCTAATAAGACACAAATTTGTTAAGAGTGTCACAGTAATGCAGATGAATAGTGTCAATGATAATTTAAATTATAATGATTTTTTCAATATAAAAATAGATTTTATTTTTGTTCAATGTTAAGACCCACACCTGATTGTAAATCCGATGTGCAACAACTCTTTAAGAATGCCCACACTTGGATCTAACAATTAGATTACCTATACAACAACAATTGGCAATATTTCATTAATGATGATCATTATTAAGGTTGATATGATTGTTAGTATCAATTTCCATTAACACTAACCCTTAGAAATAATCACTCAAATTAGTTATTTTGTTCAAAACGTTAATGGTCTCTTGGGTTGGTGTCGATCGGCCCTTCAATAAACATGACATACAAGAAGTTAATATATGAGAAAAACAATTCACTCTAACTCTTAAGAGTATTCGACTAAGATAAAAAGTAGGAAGGAGAGAAATATTTCTATTCAACCCTTATACTTAAACTATCTTGGTTGAAACAGGAGGATTGATAGATCGTTTTGATCACAAATCAGAGGGGAAAGAATGATCTAAAGAGGAGGATTATTTGAAAGTAAGTTCATGAAAATAATTTAAAATTAAGAATTAAATACAAATAAATAGTGTAGAATTTAGGATGACTAAAAATAATAATGAAGGTTGAAAATGGAGAAGAAATTAGAAAGAATCTCAATCATCGATGTGGTGCTATGCTGGCAACTGCGACACTCCGATGATAGAGGTAGCGATTTAGTGATTTTGGGCTTACTCGGAATAGTGGTTTTGGGACCACAAATTCGATGTAAGAAAATTTATTTTTATTATATTTTTATGGTCTACAAATTCACGGGATGATTTCGTGAAAATTTTGTTCAAAAATTTTGACGTTTAGGTACTCAATTTGGTCAAAAGGACTAAATTGTAAAAAGTACAAAAGTTGAGTTCTACATGTTAGAGGTGTCCAATTGTTATGAAATTTTAAATTGGAGGTCCTTATATGGTAATTATACCATTTTATAATTTTTTGGACGAAAATGGATATGAAATGGGTGAAATAGAATATTTTTAAGTTAGGGGAATTTTGGTAACCTAGTAATTAAAATGAATTAAAAACAAAATAAAAGCCAAAATTTCATGCCCATCTTCTTCCTTGGCCAAATGTTGCATGAAGAAACCATGGCTAGGGTTTTCCAAGCTTCCAAGCTCAATTGTAAGTCCGTTCTTGCCCCGTTTTTAATGATTTTTACGTTTTTGAAATTCTCGTAACAAGATCTACCTATTTCTACCATTTATTTGAGTTATGATGAAGGTATAGGGTTTGAAACATGTTATAAATTTGTGCATTTTGACGTTTAATGGTAGATTATGCATGTTTATGGTTGGAGAAACAACTTTTGCTAAGAGATTTTCGGTGAAAATGCTTAAAAGGACTAAATCATAAAAGTTATAAAATATGTAGTAAAAGTGTGTTTTAGTGGAAATTGTGGGCTCTATAGTTATGAAAATAATTCGGTTAGGTTTGAAGTGCAAATAAATTGAATAAAAATCATTTTACAAGCCTAGGGGTAAAAGTGTAAATATGACAAATTTTAGGGGCAAAAACATAATTTTTCCATAATATGATTTTTGGGTCACGACGAATAATGTGACTAATTATCAAGCTAAATGTGATATTATAGATCACGGAAAATGAGATTCAGACTTAAATCGGGAAGGTATGAGATTATGGACTAAAATGGAATAATTAGCCGTGCTCAGATTCGAGGTAAGTTCGTGTGATAATAATAATAATAATTCAATCTCATACTGGAATTGTAAATTATATTATTGTCTAATAAATTGAATGAGTTTTCATACGGATGCATACAACGAGAATTTGACAAGTAAGTACCTACGATAATGTTATCGTTGATTGTGACTGAATCTAAATTGGTAAGTTGATTTGAACTTGTTGAGTTAAAGGTTATTGTATGCTATGCATAAGAAGTGATCTACAATATGTCTATGATGTGTGATGACAATGTGATAAATTGTGATTTGTGTTAAAAAGCAATTATCTTGATTATTAACATTATGTGAAATCATGAGCTTAATTACCATCATAAGATATATGATTCGGTCTTAGAGACACGTTTGGACAAGATGTGTATTCAAAGAAGCCCTGGGTGACCTTGAGGAATGCTTAGGATTAAGATATCATGACACCATGGTTAATGAGATCCCGTGCAAGACCATGTCTGGGACATGGCATCGTCATTGATATGTGTGCCAGTGTAAGATCATGTCTGGGACATGGCATCAGCATTGATATGTGTGCCAGTGTAAGACCATGTCTGGGACATGGCATCAACATTCATATGTGTACCAGTATAAGACCATGTTTGGGACATGGCATCAGCGATGATATGTGTGCTAGTGTAAGACCATGTCTGGAACATGGCACCAACACCAATATGAGACTTTGTATAAGACCATATCTGGGATATGGCGTCGACATGTGGATCCATGTAAGACCATGTCTGGGACATGGCTTTGGTACTTTATTTTGTGTATGATGATTTCGAACATCCTTCAGTGTTCCGGGTGGTTCAACGGGCCATTCAAGATTATGGTTAAGAAGTGGAGTAATATGTGAAAAGTGTTGAAAGGATATAGGTATGAACACTAAGCTTATGGTTATTGAGACTATGAAATGTCGAGACCTCGGTGAGCTAAGATGTATGAATTATGATTATAAATTTTGTTGCAATATCATGCTAACTTACATTGTGTAATTGAACATGGAATCCATGAAATGGTGAGTTCATGATTAGTTGAAAATGAACTTATGATAGTTATCATCATATTGCACTAAAATAGTTTTGGACAACAGCAGTAGTTTGAATTTGAAAATACACCAAAAATTGTGAAAATTGAATTAGAGACTAAATAAAATATGAAATTAAATATTCGTGAGTCTAGTTTCACATAGAGTAAACGGTGTAAGTAAATTAATTTCATATTATGAGATATTTGAATTTTTGTGAGACAGGGTCAGAGTGATTTTGTACTCCCCTATCTTAACTTTGGAAAATCACTAAAAATTGTACAAGAAGAATTATGGGTTAGAACTGATATGAATAAGTTATTAATAAATCTATTTTCTAGAGAAACAAACGAGAACATCATCCGAATCCCATACAATGAGATAATTAATTTTTAGTGAAGAAGGGTTGAAACTATCAAACAACAGTATAGGGGAGACTTTAAAGAATAAAATATACTTAGTGGCTTGACAAAAAATTCTGAAAATTTTATGGTAAGAAGATATGTGATTCTAGTTTCAAGGAAAATTAGCAGATCTTAATTTGGAGCTCTGTAGCTCAAGATAATAATAATTTAGTGACTATGACTCGAGTAGATAGCTTGACTAGAATATGAGCAAATAGTGGAATTATGTGCAACTTCGATTGTGTTACCATGAGAATATGTTGTAAGAATTTGGCAAAAGCACATTAATAAATTGCTTATTATTATTTTCATATGGACTTACTAAGCTATAAAGCTTACCCCCTTCTTTCTATTTCTTTAGTGTTGTCAGGTTAGCTCGGGGTTGGAAATCGTTGAAGGCAGCATCACACTATTAAATTATCAAGTTAGGGTATTAATAAACCTTAAGTGTTTTGAAGTGAGTGGCATGTATAGAGACTTAGTACTTTATGATATGTGTTTCATGATTTGGCCAATTGAGTTGGCTTATAATGATTCATTTGTATAGAGCCATGAGATATGACTCATATTTGATCATTGGGTTGTAAACCTAACTGACTTTGCATGACTAATCTAATGTTGATGATGTGCATGTTGTGATGGCTTGGTACCGACTAATGTATGATATGGTATGCATATTTGATGGATGAACTTTAATCAATATATTTGACCTTATTCTTAGTATAAAAATGTAAATTTAGAGTAAGTTAATGATGTTAATGAAGAATTGAATTAGTGTGGAATGCCTTATGGAAACATGTTAATGTGAGTGTGTGATATGTGACATTGAGGATATGAATTAGACATGACTATGAATGCTAGATGACTAAGTTGAGAATATCAGCATGAAGACAACCATGGTATAAGGGTATAAGTGATAGTGAAGATGACAAGGTCAAATGAATATGATTTGGTATGTCTAGACTTGATATAAAATGAGTATGAGAAACACAAGTATGATGACATGCAAATGCTATGTTTGTGACTTAATTGAGGATGTTTAATCGTTAAATGGATGCCATGTTATATATCATTGATGTTGTATAAATGTGTGAGGGATTATGGTTGACTAAGGCTTGGAAAATAGCCTAAGTGTTGACCACAGAGGCAGAGACACGGCCGTGTGTCTCAGCCATGTGGGGAACACAGCCTTAGCACGCCGGCGTATGACTTGGCCGTGTGACCACATTTCGTTACTGACATCATAAACAGAAAGTTACATGGGCTGAGGACACGGGCGTGTCCCAAGCCACATGGGCGTGTGTGGCCACACGGCCTAATCCACACGGGCGTGTGACTCTCTAAACATGGAAAATTTCTCTAAGTGTTGTAAAATTTTTAGAAGTTCTTGGTTTAGTCCCGAACCACCCCCGATGTGTGTTTTTGGGCTCGTAGGCTTGTATAAGGGACGATATGCATGTGTTTGAATGTTTTTGAATTGGCTAAAATTTTATGGCTCAGTTTACATGTATGTGTATGTTTAAATCTGATAGTGCCTCGTATCTTGTCCCGATGTAATACATAGATAAGGGGTGTTACAATATGGGTTTTGGTCACTCACTTAAAGGGGAAGAGAGGAGAAGAGAAAATAAGAAAAATACGTGGTATTGCACGGTGGTGTGCGGTGGTTACCACAGTGGTGGATGCTGGTACTATGAACGGTGGTGAAGAAAAATAAAAAGATGAGTGATGGCAAAGTGGTTGTTTGACGGTGTGGTGGTGGTGGTTCAAGGCTAAGAAATGGTGGAGGAGAGTGAAAATATAGCAAAAAGGGGAGGTTGAAAGCTAAACAAAAAAAAAAAGATAAAATAGAGAAAATGGGAAGGAGTAAAGGGATCATTGAAGGGTTTAAAAACATTATTCCTGGGCATTCGGTCTCTCATCTACAATTTGCAGACGATACCATATTATTTTTAAAATCGAATGAAGATGTGGTTAGGAATACTAAGTATACTCTTCGTTGTTTTGAAATATATTTGGGTCTTAGTATAAACTTTCAGAATTTTTTCCTTGTGGGTTTCGATACTGAAGAGGAGTTTGTGTACAGAATGGCTGCTATTTGTAAATGCAAAATTGTGAATTTACCGTTCAATTATTTGGGTATCCCGTTAGGTGCTGATCCAAGGAAGATATCTTCTTGGAACGGTATTGTGGAGAGAGTTGAGGGGAAACTAGCGGGCTAGAAAAGTAGGACTCCCTCTTGGGCTGGCAGAGTGGTACTCATTAATGCTGTGTTATCAAATCTTCCCATTTATTTTATGTCAATTTTCTAAGTGCCCATTACCGTGATTAAAAAAATTGACAAAATTAGGCGAAACTTCTTGTGAGGAAGCGTTGGGGACAGGAGGAAAATGGCAAGGATTAGCTGGAATCAAATTTGTTTACCAAAGGTTAAGGGGTGCGCGGGAGTGGTGGACTTAAAGGTTAAAAATAAGTCTCTATTGGCTAAATGGTGTTAAAGGTTTGCAATGGATAGAGAAGCCTTGTGGAGGAAATTAATCGCTGCAATGTATGGAACTCCTGCACAATTTTGGAGGTTCAAAATGAACAAATCAAAAAATATGTTGGTAGTTTGGAGATATAACAGCCCGATTTATACCCTAATCAGAACGGTGGTTTCGGGACCACGAATCTGAGTAAAAAAATATTTAAAAATTATTTTCTGTGTTTATTTTGTATGAATTTATACCTGTGAAATTTTCGTGATTTAATTTTGTCTTTTAGGTGTCCGATTAAATAAAAGGACTTAATGGCGTAAATTCAAAATTTGATGGTTTTAAGTATAAGGGTCAAATTGATATTGGCTTATCGAATGGGAGACTTTTAGTTGTAAATAGGCCATTAGAATAATGGGTGGACGGTAATGGACAATTATAAGTGAAAAAAAATGTTTTACACTAAGTTCAAAAAAAATAAAATAATGTTAAGTTATTATATATTATATAATATAAAAATAAAATAAGTTATGTTCATTTATTATGATCCATCGAAACCATAAATAAGAAAGAAAAAGAAAAAGAACTAGGGTTCGACCATCTTGCAAGCTAAATTTAAAGTTCGTTCTTTGTCGGTTTTTGATAATTTCTACGTTTTTGATATCGTTGCTTCGAGTACTACAAAATCCATGCTTGAATTTTTTATTTTGATGAATATTTTGAGTTGTTCCATTGTTAATAGCTTGTGATTTTTGTTGTTTGATGATGAAAAATGAAAGATATGTTTTAGATTAACAAATTTTGTATTGGAGTTTTTGATGATTTTGAGTAATTGGAACTTAATTGAAAATTAAAAATTTGAGGGACTAAACTGTGAAATTGATAAAATATGTGGACTTGTATGAGCATGGGTACTAATCAGCCTAACTTGGGTGTTGTGAAATTTTTGGTATTTTGTGTTTTGTGCAATAGGGACTAAATTGTAAAAAATGTAAATGTTAGGGGTAAAATGGTAATTTTCCTATTTATGTGTTTTTGATGGCCCAGCTACGCCAAGGAAAAGAATAGAAGAAGCATCTGACTCCTTCATGCATGCTCCACTTGGCTCGGGGGATATAGCTCAGTTGGTAGAGCTCTACTCTTGCAATTGGGTCGTTGGGATTACTAAATTGAATGAAAATATATTTGAATGAGCTTAATTTGAATTTGTTTAGATCAAGAACTAAAGAAATCGGATTTGGATCGGGGAAAGACGAAAGTTGTCGACTAGTTGCCCGATTCCGTTTTACAACGTCCGAGGTAAGTTTATAAACAAATAAACGAGTTTAATTATAGTTAAATGCTACATATACTTGCTGTTATGAAATGTACGAATTTATAATTACTAAAGTGAATGTGAAAAGGACGGATTACTACATTTTTGAATTCGTCTCGACCGAGTTATGACGTCCGAAAGCCCGATATGAACCCTAGGAATAGTTAGGATACATATGTCATGACATAGGATTCTGACATTTGTGCTCGAGTAAGACCATGGCATCGATATGTGGTTCCGATATGTGTTTACAAGTAAGACCCTGTCTGGGACAGTGGCATCAATATGTGGTTACATGTAAGACCACGTCTGGGACGTTGCCATTGTACGATATATGTGTGATAATTTGAGTGTCTTACCCAATTCCGAATGGTTCATCGGGCATGAATAAGTTGTGAATAAATATGAAATGTGAGCTTAACGGTCATGTATGTAATAATCTATTATTTACAAAAACAAGGTAAGCAAGCTAAGTTATTTATGTTACAAGTTGTATACGAACTTATTAGTGAACATGTATGGGTATAATATATAATTTTGGTTTGAAGATGAGTAACTTAAGTTTTATTAAAAAGATTTTAACTATGTGTATATACATATGTGTAATTGTATATATTCGGCTACATAGGAAATTATGTGTGTTAAATGTCATGTTATGTTTTCTTGAGTTTATTCAAATGTATAACTGTGTATGTGATTTTATTTGATGTCTTAGTTTGAAAGTTGAATAATCTTGACTAAATAATTTAGGTGAACGTTTGGCCATGATAATAATGGTGCATAGAATGTACTATTTTACTTCGTAGACTTACGTTTGAGCATGGATAATGATAATATAATTCGGCTAGTTCAATCAATTTACTTATATTACTAAGTTGTTTATTTGTTTTAAACTTACTAAGCTATGTTAGCTTACTTGTGTATATGATTTTTGGTTTTATAGATTTTGAAGCCAAGCTACAAGCTCGAGGATTGTCAGCCAAGTTCATCACACTATCTACTGTTTTGGTACCTTATTAGCTAAACTTAAATTATGGCATGTATAGGATGGATTATATTTTGAAAAAAATAAAAAATAAAAATGATGAAGGTTGGTTATGTATAATGCCATGCGAAAATGGCTAAGTTATTATATAAGTAACCGATTATGTTAAGTAAGGTTTTAATTAATCTTGACCACTAAATTGCTTGCTTTGAATGCAAAGTATGTGAGGTGAGCGTCATATGCTTTGAAAGTAGCTTGCGTGTTATGTTAGGCTTGGTCTTATAAATCTTTAGTCAAATGTTTAATGAACTCGTTGATTAGTAATTGAAGTTGGATGTTTGGTTTTGCATGTGATTCTTAAACAACAGGTTTCGACCAAGAAAGAGTAAAGGTATAATGAATGTTTAGTGTGTTTATTATTATATGATAGTAAACATTATATGCAACAATGTTTCAATAATGTATATGGTTCATGGATAATCTAGTTAGCTAATTGATATGTATTTAGAATTTTTATGATAAGTTTAGATTTGGATTTTGGTTAAATGCGCAGGTGGAAAGCATTCGTAATGAGAATGTTATGAGTATAAATGTCTAGTTTTATGTTAAGTCTATGTCAAGTGCATAAACATAATATACATTTGATCTGTTTGATGATATGTATATTCGGTCCTATAATTTATTATAGAAGTCATTATATTCTTAAAAATCATAAAAAAATTTTGAGTAAAAGATAAAGTAATGTGCTTGATACAAATTTTGAAATCCATTTATGTATTAAGCTATGAAATGCGTGTAAAACACTTAGACTTGCCATATTATTTAAGATTTTGCATGGTTGGTACATGTGTAAAGTGATTATGATTACAAGTGTTTATTATTTATATACATATGATGGTTATAAGATTTTATTAATTAAGCGTAAGTAGTGAATGGATATAATGCAATATATAGATTATAATTATTATTATTGTTTCATGTGGATAATAAGACTATTTACATGTACATAAAGTGGAATGTTCTAATTTAAAGAATATATTAATTTATGAAGTTAATTTTAATTAATCTTTGAGACTTATGTTTGTGAATAATTATATATATATATATATTTGTGTTCGTTAGAGATCGTGTTTAATTTGATAATGCCTTGCAACCATATTCCGACAACGGATACGGGTTAGAGGTGTTATATTTTATTGGTATTAGAGCTACGGTTTTGTCGGTTCTAGGACTACATAGCGTGTGTGAGTTTAGCTATACATGTCATAATTATATACTGTGATAGTGTGATGACTTCTGACATTTGAAATGTGTTTTCATATAGTAAATGGATCCCGAAAGAGCTGTAGCTGATGATGTCGAGAGTGTAGCGCTTGCTGCCGCGCAAGGGACAGTGCAGGCTGATTCTCGACCGACTTCGAGTAATCCAAAAAGTGAGGCTAAACAAGCTTTCTATCAAATGATGAATGACTGGTTCACTCAATACATCCGGACTAACTCGGCTGCACAACAACCTCCACCTCCAATTAATCCATCTTCGATGCCTACTATACCTCAAGTAAGTGATCCGTTGCGATTGAATAGACCACCTGTCGATAAAATTAGAAAACGTGGGGCTGAAAAGTTTAAAGCCACTGATGAAGATGACGCTGAGCGGGCTGAGTTCTGGCTTGATAATACCATCTGTGTGTTTGATGAGCTATCTTGTACTCTTGATGAATATTTGAAATGTGCTATATCCCTACTTCGAGACTCAGCATACCACTGGTGGAATACCCTAATATCAGTAGTTCCCAGAGAGCAGGTGACCTGGGAATTCTTTTAGATTGAGTTCCGTAAGAAATATATCAGTCAGAGATTTATTGATCAGAAGCGTAAAGAATTTTTGGAGCTGAAATAGGGCCGGATGACAGTGACAGAATACGAGCGAAAATTCGTGAGACTCAGTCGGTATGCCCGAGAGTGTGTTTCTACTGAGGCCATAATGTGTAAAAGATTTGAAGAGGGGTTGAATGAAGATATCAAACTGTTAGTTGGCATACTTGAGATGAAAGAGTTTGTGGTACTTGTTGAGCGAGCCTGCAAAGCTGAAGAGCTCGGGAAAGAGAAAAGAAAATTTAACATTGAAGCTAGAGATGTACGCAAAAGAACATCCAGTAAGTCATTTCAGTCGGCACCAAAGAAGTTCCGAGATGATTTCAGTCGTTCAAAAGCCAATTCGGGTTATTCTCGAAGAGACCGGAGTAGACCACCGGTAAGTTCGAGAGCTACCTCAATAGCCAGTGTGGGTAATGTTAGATCAAATCAGCTCGAGTGTAAACATTGTGGTAAACGACATACCGACAATTGCAGGTTGCATGATCGGGCATGTTTTAAATGTGGATCGACAGATCATTATATTCGAGACTTCTTAATGTTAACCGAGAAAAATCCAGTACAAAATACGAGATCGGGTAACACTGTAGCTCGTGGTAGACCAAAAAATGTTGGTAATACGAGTGGCAGTTAGAGAGGGACTAAAGACATGGCAATCAGATCGGAGGCTTGTGCACCTGCCAGAGCCTATGCTATACGTGCATGAGAGGAGGCTTTATCCCTAGATGTTATTACTGGTACATTTACTCTTTATGATACTAATGTAATTGCATTTATTGATCCTGGTTCTACTCATTCTTATGTGTGTGAGACATTAGTATTCAACAAGACTCTACCTGTTGAGTCTACTGAGTTTGTGATTAGAGTGTCAAACCCTTTGGGCCGGTGTGTTATGGTTGATAAAGTGTGTAAGAATTGTCCCTTGATGGTTCGAGATCTGATCTTTCTAGGTGATTTGATGTTGCTGCCTTTTGATGAGTTCGACATAATTCTGGGTATGGATTGGTTAACATTATATGATGCTGTTGTGAACTGCAAAAGAAAAACCATTGATCTACGAAGTCAGAATGATGAGATTGTTTGGATTGAATCCAATGATTTGTATGGGTTACTAGTAGTGATTTCTTCGACGCTAGCTCAGAAATATGTAAGGAAAGGGTGTGAAGCTTATTTTGCCTATGTGCTCGATAGTAAAGCGGCTGAAAGAAATATTGAATCAATACCTATTGTATGTGAGTATCCGGATGTGTTTCCAGAAGAATTAGCGGGACTACCACCTATTCGGGAAGTAGAATTTGGTATTGAGGTAATGCCTGGGATGAATCTGATATCCATAGCTCTGTACTGAATGGCTCTTACAAAATTAAAAGAATTGAAAGCATAGTTAACGAATTGATAGATAGAGGTTTCGCACGACCGAGTTTCTCTCCGTGGGGTGCACCTGTGTTGTTTGTGAAAAAGAAAGATGGAACTATGAGAATGTGCATTGATTATAGATAGCTTAATAAGGTGACTATAAAGAATAAGTATCTGTTACCATGGATTGATGATATGTTTGACCAACTAAAAGGGGCTACAGTATTTTCGAAGATAGATTTGAGATCAGGCTATTATCAGTTGTGAATTAAAGATTCAGATGTGCCAAAGATTGCCTTCAGAACAAGGTACGGACACTATGAGTTTTTGGTTATGCCTTTCGGACTCACTGACACACCTACTATTTTCATGGATTTGATGAATCGGATCTTCAGACCGTATCTGGACCGGTTTGTGGTTGTGTTTATAGATGACATTTTGATCTACTCTCGTGATGAAGCTGAACATACTGAACATTTGAGACTTCTGTCGTAGACCTTGCGAGATAAGCAGTTATATGAAAAATTCAGTAAATGTGAGTTCTGGTTAAATGAAGTTAGTTTTCTGGGCCATGTAGTATCAGCATCAGATATTCGGGTCGATCCGAGCAAAATTTCAGCTATACTTGATTGGAAACCTCCGAAGAATGTTTCTGAAGTCCGAAGCTTTTAGGGACTTGGTGGTTATTATAGACGGTTCGTGAAAGGTTTCTCTATGATTGCAGCTCCGATGACAAATCTATTGCAGAAAGATGTTAAGTTTGAGTGGTCAGAGAAGTGTGAACAAAGTTTTGATCAATTAAAGGCTCTTCTGATAGAAGCTCCAGTGCTAGTTCAACCAGAATCTAGTAAAGAATTTGTTACTTATAGTGATGCATCATTAAATGGTTTGGGCTCTATCCTGATGCTGGAAGGCAAAGTGATAACTTACACCTTGAGACAATTAAAGCCACATGGAATGAACTATCCGACACACAACCTAGAATTGGCAGCCATCATGTTCGTATTGAAGATTTGGCATCATTATCTGTTCGACGAGAAATGTCATGTTTATTCTGATCACAAAAGCCTAAAGTATTTGATGACTCAGAAAGATCTGAATTTAAGACAATATTGATGGTTAAAACTGCTAAAAGACTACAAGCTTGTGATTGATTATCACCCAGGAAAGGCTAATGTTGTTGCTGTTGGTTTAAGCCGAAAGTCACTGTTTGCTTTGTGTGCAATGAATACACATTTAGCCATGTCTGATGATGGTTCGATAGTGGTTGAATTGAAAGCTAGACCGTTGTTTGTTAAACAAATATGTGATGACCAGAAGGTTGATAATGAATTGATTGTGAAACGAGCTCAGTGTGAGATGGAAGCTGATTCAGAGTTCAGAGTTGATGCTGATGACTGTTTGAGGTTCAGAGACTGAATTTGCATCCCGAGGAATTTAGAGTTGATTCAGATGATTTTGAATGAAGCTCATAGTAGTTGGTTATCTGTTCACCCAGGTAGTACAAATATGTATAACGATCTGAAACAGCTTTATTGGTGGCTTGGCATGAAACGAGACATCTCTAACTTTGTTGCAAGATGTTTAGTCTGTCAACAAGTAAAAGTTGAACATCAGGTACCTTCAGGGTTACTTCAACCAATTATGATACCAGAATGGAAGTGGGACAGAGTCACGATGGATTTTGTATCTAGTTTACCGTTAACACCGAGCAAGAAAGACGCAATCTGGGTTATTGTTGATAGATTGACTAAATCGGCTCATTTTGTCGCAATACGTATAGATTACTCACTTGATAAGCTGGCTGAATTGTATGTTTCTCAGATTGTGAGACTACATGGTGTGCCTGTATCTATTGTTTCGGATAGAGATCCGAGGTTTACATCGTAGTTTTGGAGGAAATTGCAAGATGCCCTGGGTACGAAATTACATTTTAGTACTGCTTTCCATCCGCAAACAGATGGTCAGTCTGAGAGAATCATTTAGATACTTGAGGATATGTTGAGATGTTGCACTCTCGAGTTCGAAGGTACGTGGGAACGATACATGCCTCTTATTGAATTTGCATATAATAATAGCTACCAATCGAGTATCAAAATGGCACTTTGTGATGCTTTATATGGCCGTAAATGTCGTACACCATTATACTGGACTGCGCTCAGTGAAAATAAGATACATGGGGTCGACTTGATCAGAGAAACTGAACAGAAGGTGAAAGTGATCTGTGAAAGTTTAAAAGCAGCATCAGATCGTCAGGAATCTTATGCAGACTTGAAACGTAAAGATATAGAGTTTCAGATTGGAGATAAAGTCTTTTTGAAAGTCTCACCATGGAAGAAAATACTCAGATTCAGTCGTAAAGGCAAATTGAGTCCGAGGTTTATTGGGTCGTATGAGGTAATAGATCGTATTAGGCCAGTTGCTTAGACTATTGTTGCCACCTGAGTTAGAAAAGATCCATAATGTTTTCCATGTTTCGATGCTTCGGAGGTATCGATCTGATCCTTCACATGTGATCAGTCCATCTGAGATTGAAATTCAGCCTGATATGGCCTACGAAGAAGAACCGACTCGCATTTTGGCTCTAGAGGTTAAAGAGTTATGAAATAAGAAAATTTCGTTAGTTAAAGTATTGTGGCATAAGCATGGAGTTGAAGAAGCAACATGAGAACCAGAAGATGCAATGAGAGAACGCTTCCGAACCTATTCACTAGTAAGATTTTTGGGGACGGAAGTCCCTAAGGGGGAGAGTTGTAATAGCCCGATTTAGACCCTAATCAAAACGATAGGTTTGAGACCATGAATTCGAGTCAAAAAAATATTTAAAAATTATTTTCTGTGTTTATTTTGTGTGAATTTATACCTGTGAAATTTTCATGATTTAATTTTGTCGTTTAGGTGTCCGATTAAATAAAAGGACTTAATCGCGTAAATTCAAAATTTGATGGTATTAAGTATAAGGCTAAAATTAATGTTGGCTTATTGAATGGGAGACTTTAAGTTGTAAATAGGCCATTATTAAAATGGGTGGACGGTAATGGACAATTTTAAGTGAAAAAAAATGTTTTACACCAAGGTTAAAAAAATAATAAAATAATGTTAAGTTATTATATATTATATAGCATAAAAATAAATTAAGTTATGTTCATATATTATCATCCACCGAAACCATAAATAAGAAAGAAAAAGAAAAAGAACTAGGGTTCGGCCATCTTGCAAGCTAAATTCAAGGTTCGTTCTTTGTCGATTTTTTATAATTCCTACGTTTTTGAGATCGTTGCTTTGAGTACTACAAAACCCATGCTTGAATTTTTGATTTTGATGAATATTTTGAGTTGTTTCATTGTTGATAGCTTGTGATTTTTGTTTTTTGATGATGAAAAATGAAAGATATGTTTTAGATTAACACATTTTGTATTTGAGTTTTTGATGATTTTGAGTAATTGGGACTTA
The DNA here is from genome assembly GCA_025698465.1 of Gossypium longicalyx. Lineage (NCBI taxonomy): Eukaryota > Viridiplantae > Streptophyta > Magnoliopsida > Malvales > Malvaceae > Gossypium > Gossypium longicalyx. Next base: position 83,834,607 of record CM046997.1, read on the forward strand.
ATTGCAAAAATAATAATTTGAGGGACTAAAATGTGAAATTGATAAAATATGTGGACTTGTGTGAGCATGGGTACTAATCGGCCTAACTTGGGTGTTGTGAAATTTTGTGTATTTTTTGTTTTGTGCAATAGGGGCTAAATTGTAAAAAATGTAAATGTTAGGGGTAAAATGGTAATTTACCTATTTATGTATTTTTGGACTAAATTGAATGAAAATATATTTGAATGAGCTTAATTAGAATTTGTTTACATCAAGAACTAAAGAAATCAGATTTGGATCGGGGAAAGACGAAAGTTGTCGACTAGCTACCCGATTTTGTTTTACGACGTCCAAGGTAAGTTTGTAAACAAATAAATGAGTTTAAATATAGTTAAATGCTAGAGATACTTGCTGTTATGAAATGTATGAATTTATAATTACTAAAGCTGAAAGTGAAAAGGATGGATTCTTACATTTTCAAATTCGTCTCGACCGAGTTATGATGTCCAAAAGCCCCGTATGAACCCTAAGAATAGTTAGGATACATATGTCATGACATAGGATTCCGACATCTGTGTTCGAGTAAGACCATGGAATCAATATGTGATTCTGATATGTGTTTACGAGTAAGACCCTGTCTGGGACAGTGGCATCGATATTTGGTTACATGTAAGGCCACGTCTAGGACGTTGGCATTGTACAATATATATGTGATAATCTGAGTGTCCTACCCAATTCTGAATGGTTCATCGGGCATGAATAAGTTGTGAATAAATATGAAGTGTGAGCTTAACGGTCAGGTATGTAATAATATATTATTTACAGAAACAAGGTAAGTAAGCTAAGTTATTTATGTTACAAGTTGTATATGAACTTATTAGTGAACATGCATGGGTATAGTATATAATTTTGGTTTGAAGATGAGTAACTTAAGTTTTATTAAAAAGGTTTTAAACTATGTGTATATACATATGTGTAATTGTATGTATTCGGCTACATAGGAAATTGTGTGTGTTAAATGTCATGTTATGTTTTCTTGAGTTTATTCGAATGTATAAATGTGTTTGTGATTTTATTTGATGTCTTAGTTTCAAAGTTGAATAATCTTAGGTGATCGTTTGGCCATGATAATAATGGTGCATAGAATGTACTATTTTACTTCGTTTATAGACTTACGTTTGAGCATGGATAATGATAATATAATTCGGCTAGTTCAATCAATTTGCTTATATTACTAAGTTGTTTATTTGTTTTAAACTTACTAAGCTATGTTAGCTTACTTGTGTATATGATTTTTGGTTTTATAGATTTTGAAGTCAAGCTACAAGCTCGGGGATTGTCAGCCAAGCTCATCACACTATCTACTGTTTTGGTACCTTATTAGCTAAACTTAAATTATGGCATGTATAGGCTGGATTATATTTTGAAAACAAAATAATAAATAAAAATGATGAAGGTTGGTTATGTATAATGCCATGCGAAAATGGCTAAGTTATTATATAAATAACCGATTATGTTAAGTAAGGTTTTAATTAATCTTGACCATTAAATTTCTTGCTTTGAATGCAAAGTATGTGAGGTGAGCGTCATATGCTTTGAAAGTAGCTTGCATGTTATGTTAGGCTTGGTCCTATAAATCTTTAGTCAAATGTTTAATGAACTCGTTGATTAGTAATTGAAGTTGGATGTTTGGTTTTGCATTTGATTCTTAAACAGCAAGTTTCGGCCTAGAAAGAGTAAAGGTATAATGAATGTTTAGTGTGTTTATTATTATATGATAGTAAACATTATATGCGACAATGTTTCAATAATTTATATGGTTCATGGATAATCTAGTTAGCTAATTGATATGTATTTAGAATTTTAATGATAAGTTTAGCTTTGGATTTTGGTTAAATGCACAGGTTGAAAGCATTCATAATGAGAAAGTTATAAGTATAAATGTCTAGTTTTATATTAAGTCTATGTCAAGTGTGTAAACATAATATACATTTGATCTGTTTGATGATATGTATATTCGGTCCTATAATTTATTATAGAAGTCATTATATTCTTAAAAATCATAAAAAAAATTTGAGTAAAAGAGAAAGTAATGTGCTTGATACAAATTCTGAAATTCATTTATGTATTAAGCTATGAAATGCATGTATAACACTTAGGCTTGCCATATTATTTAAGATTTTGCATGCTTGGTACATGTGTAAAGTTATTTTGATTACATGTGTTTATTATTTATATACATATAATGGTTATAAGATTTTATTAATTAAACGTAAGTAGTGAATGGATATAATGCAATATATAGATTATAATTATTATTATTGTTTCATGTAGATAATAAGACTATTTACATGTACATAAAGTGGAATGTTCTAATTTAAAGAATATATTAATTTATGAAGTTAATTTTAGTTAATCTTTGAGACTTACGTTTGTGAATAATTATATATATATTTGTGTTCGTTAGAGATCGTGTTTAATTCAGTAATGCCTTACGACCCTATTCCAGCAACGGATACGGGTTAGGGGTGTTACAGGAAAGGTATTGTGGAGAACGCATTCGATTGTTGCAAGATGGACGGGGGTTGAGTCTTTTAGATGGCTGGTGGGGAATGGTCATTCAATTTTATTTTGGAAGGATGTTTGGTGCGGTGCTAGACCTTTGAGAGTAGAATTTCGAAGATTATTTCGTTTAGCCTTGAATAAGGAAGGCAAGGTCATAGATTTCTCAATATCAAATGGGTTCAAGGAGGTCAATTGGGCTGATCTTTTTTCTCGTCCATTATTGGAAAGGGAGGTTCAAATGCTCTGTAGTTTAAAGGAAGCAGTGAGGAACATGATTTTGGTCCCTGAGGTGGAAGACAAATTATTATGAAAACATGACATTAAAGTGGTGTTCTCGGTGAGAAAATTAATTGAATTATTGCTCACGGTTGGGGAGGCGGACATGAGTAATGATTTAGACAAAATCTGGAAGTTAAAGGTGCCTGCTAGAGTGAGAAGTTTTCTATGGATGATTTCTATTGATCGTCTTCCTACAAAGGTGTTCCTAATTAGAAGAGGCATGAAGTTGGATAGTTTGGGGGACGACTGCCCTTGGTGTTATAGAGATTAGGAGACTACAAAGCATCTATTTTTCATTATAATTTCATTGCGAGTTTTTGGAGAAAAATTCTGGATTGGTGGGAGGTGAAATGGAGGCAATTTGAAGGTTTCTCTGATTTTTTTTGTATTTTGCAAGAATGTCTCCTATACAGGTGTGATCAAAAGTTTATGGATGATCTCGGTGTCAGCAGCTTGCTGGTCGGTGTAGTTAGTAAGGAATGAGCTGGTGTTCAACAGAAAGTGGCCGAAAATGTCCAACTTGGTTTTTCTTTCAAAGACTCGGGCATTGATGTGGATTAGATCAGTGTATGAAGAATTGAAAGTGGATGAAAGAATCTGGTGGGTCTGTCCATATAAAAGTTGGTGTAACATTAAAAACTCAGGTATGAGAGGCAAGTTCTAGAGTTCACTGTGTTATGGCGGGGTTAAATTTAACGTTTGTGGTGTGATGGTGGAAGATGAAGATGGGTGTGGAGGGTGCTAAGAAATTTGGATGGCGAGGCAAGTGCTTTATTTTTTGGTCAGATATCAGCAAAAGACTCCCTTGCAGCGGAGGTGGGGGCAGTTTGCATTGCTTTGGATAGGTTTTTAGAGATAGGATGGAAGGATAAATGCTCCTTAGTCATAGAGCTGACAAGAATAGGAATAAGATGGCAGAGGCGTTGGCGGGTGCGAGTCTAAAAAGGCAGGGTTTGTTCAAGTCATGGTGGTGATCTAAGGTGCGTTTATTGTGTGGTGATAGCAGGAGTTTTTTGTTGGCAGTATTGAGGTTTTCTAGGCATAGAGTAGGTTAATTTTTGTTTAGAGGTAGGTTTTTCAGATGGGATTAAGGGGGGTTTGTGGTAGATCCATAGTTATATACTGTCAGTGTTCAGGTTTTGTTTGGTTAGAACTGCTTGTACCTGTTGTTCTATTTCTACCAAGCAACAGTTATTTGGCTGTTGTACTTTGATTAAGCGAAAAAAAGTTGAATGCACATATAAGCTCCCTCCTTCGCTAGGAAAGGGAAAAGGTTACGCGAAAAAATGAGAGGACGAGAGTCATAGGATGGATGGAAAGAGTGTGGTCAAACATGTCTAGGTTCAATGAATCATTCATATGATAAAAATGGAAAGAATGGTATGTTACGAGGTCAAAGAAGTGGAAAGGGGATCATGGTATCCAAAAATAAGATGTGTTGACCAAAAGAAAAGGAAAGAACTTTCCCCCCACTATGGCAAGAAAGGTTGGATGGCAAGGGGCTTTGAGCACGTGGAAAAATCACAAAAATTAAATAAAAATGTATCGGTGAGGAAACTTGAACCTAAGACCTAGAGAAATTAGTTAAAATTCTTAACCACTCTACCACTTATTTCCTTGTTTTCATTTTAGCAAGAAAATAAATAAAACATGTGATGTGACCTTTGCTAAGGTTGGAAGCAAAATTGCACCACATAGAAAATAATGAGAGGGAAGGGATTCAAACACTGGTCATCAATGACATCTCCACCACTACTCAATTACTAAACAAAATTCGAGCATGACCACTCTCGGTTTATTAACCCAATTTTTACTAACCCAGTTTTTGGGATGTGACAATCCTATTTTTTGCAAGCTTTGAAACATCACTAGTTTTAATTCGAACTAAGGGGCCTTAATATCGGGTCTTACAATCCCTGGATTGAGTTCACTAAACAAAGCCACAACATATTGCCTAATCGCTCATCAACAATAAGGATCAGATTTCGATTATTACAGGTTGCATCTTCTCTCGAATTTTGATTTATTTCTTCGACTTGCCTACATTCATAAACCCTAAAAAATTAACAAAATAATAAAGTTAAAAATGATAAAACAAAAATAAAAATAATCTAAATTAAAAAAGTTATCTTCACAAATAACAATAAAATACAGTCCGTTGCAATGGCGCCAAAAACTTGTCATCCCGTGATTACGTGCAAATGCACTTGGTCATACAGTAATAAGTAGTAAGTAGTAACTAAAAGGGTATCGTCTCCACAAGGACTATTGTGTGAATTATTTGCATAGTTAAATTTACTCAATTTTGTTAAACAAAATATAGAAAGAATATTGTTGATGAAAATCTCAATTGTAAGTAAAGAAGGAAATCAATTCTCAAATACCTGCAAAATAAAACAACATACCTTGCAAAAAATAATCACAACAGGAAATAAAAACAAAGGATAATATAACATAACACGAATAAAATAAAATAGAATATTTCATTTTACCATGACTTTATTGGTAGTCAGAAAAAGAATATCACAAAAAGTTCGTCATAATATGAAAATTCATTAAACCCATTTTAATTAAGGCATAGGCTTGTCCCGAAGTCCTATTATGTTCCTAAGTTAATTAGCATATCCCTATGTAAAAAAACTGACCTAGAAATCACCTTCCTGAACATTTACACAGTTTATACATACAACAATTATCTTCCGAAATCGACATGATATGCACCATTTAGGCCTTTTCTCTATTAACCATTACCTGTTCCTAGATTAAATAGTTAATTTAGTATCCTACAAATGTTGATCATACATTCACAAGTATAATCATGAATTAAACTTAAATGAATGAAATAATTATTTGCACAAAATATTTAGAAAACAAATTCCAATTAATTCAAATCAAGATTCATATTCATTTTGAATAAACAAAATTAAGTCATGACATATTAAACTAAAAACATAAAGATGAGATGCAATCTTGTCTTCCAACATAGAAAACAAACAACTAATAGTAAAGGAAATGATAAGAAAGTGTAGTCGAGGGCAGCTATCCATGACAATTTCACAATGTGAAAAGTAAATAGTTGAATGCAGGGGACTATCTGTGGTTGCTCCTTGCGGCTTACTAAGGTGGCTTTCCTCCTTGTCTTTATGTTAAAATCATCTAGAAGTCTTCAACTGAACATCGTAGCTTGTCTCATTTCACCAAGTGATTGTCTTATTTTGTGGAATCAAGTGTTCAGCAAGCCATGAGTAAGGCAAAACCACTTTAAGAAAAAACTGATATGTGAATTGATTCTCTCCAAAATGATATGTAAATTGATGAATAAAGGTCCCTTTTAAAGTTGATGAGCCCATGACCAAAATAACAAATAAATCTCCCCATAATCTTCATTCTTGTGTAGTCCATTGGTTAAGGGAGGTGTGGTTGCTTCCTTGCTAAATTTAGCAAGGAAGTTAGCTTGATTTTCTCCCCTGCTATCCCTTGGTGTGAGGAAGAGTGAGTCTTCCTTCCTATTTTTGGTAAGGAAGTTGGCTTTGTTCATGCCGTGTATGGCTGACCAATAGGTGGTCAAACTGTGATTTTTTTACTGTTAGTTTTAGCAGTTGATGGATGGTTGAAGGCTTGTTTCAGGGAGGATACTATGCTAATTTTTATTTGGTGAAATATTCGTTCAATTCTGCTATATTTACGAGTTTGATTGGTCGGTTACGAACTGCTAATTTTAGCAGTGAATAATTAGCAATTTATTTTCTAATATAAATGGGTAAGTAGAACTGGTTTTGGGTCTTCAACTTAGGTAATACTGGGCCTCCTTGGAATTCATTCTGGATCATCACCATTTGAAGTCCATGTGACTGCACTATCAATCTTTCAACTTTCACCTGTCTAAGAACTAAATATGCAACAGCCCGGTTTAGACCCTAGTTGGAATAGTGGTTTCAGGACCATGAATCCAAGGTTGAAAATTTATTTTAATATTATTTCTGTGTTTACGGCATGGTATGTGATATGTGTGAAAGTTTTGTGTGCTAATTTTACCGTTTGGGTGCGTAAATTGCAAAAAGGACTTAATCGCATAAAATGCGAAAGTGGCATTCCATAAGTTAAATGTGTTTATTTGCTATGGCTTATTAAATGTGAAGTCCTTATGTTGTAATTAGACCATAACTTTAGTAAATGGACATGGATGGCCATACGTTAGTGGATTTAAATATATTAATAAAGGTTAAAATGGTAATTAGATTATTAATGATATATTAGATAAAAACAAATGAAATTATCATTATTTTAGTTCATCCTAGCCGAAAATAAGAAGAAGAAGATAGCCATTTAGGGCTTTTGATATTCGACACACACTTGGCTTGATTGAGGTATGTATTTTGCTTAGTTTTTTATGATTTCTATGTTTTTGTGATCGTTGTTATGTGTTCTAGCTAGCCTATGCATAAATTTATGAAATTGTTGATGATTTGATGAGATGCCATTGATGAATTCATGAGTTTTGTGATCTTAAATGGTGAAATATGAAAGCTTGGTGATAGATATTCATGTTTTATAAAGTGATTTTTGACAAAAATTGTCAATTAGGGGTTAATTTGTGAAAATGTGAAAATGTGGGGTTAAATATAAAAATAAATGAAAAATATGGGCTACTAGGGGCACTATGGTAATTCAGCCAGTCATGGGTTAAATTGAATTTTGTGAATTTTGTGTATTTGTAAAATTGGGACTAAATTGAATACATGTGTAACTTTAAGGGCTAAAGTGCAAAAATGTCCAAATATGTGATTGTGGATGAAATTGAATGTGTTGGTGATTAAATGGGTTAATTTTGAATACATATAGATCAAGAAAAGAGGAATTCAAATATAAATCGAGGAAAATCAAATATTATTGAGTAATCAATCTGATTCGTCAGTTCCGAGTACGAGGTAAGTTCGAATGTGTAATTTCATTATAAATGCACGTTAAATGCTTTGATATTGCATAAGGTGTGATTATAATATTTTGGATTGTAACGCCCCAAAAAAAATCCTTAATGTTTATTTTTGTATGTTTGTGTTACACAAATGCATGACTGCCTCAGTGGTTAAGTGTCTTGGGAAGAGTTTGAAAAGTCCTGTGTTCAAACCTTGGCTTGTGCAAAAGTTTTGTTTTAAATGAATAAACCTCTGTCTCTAGTCAGTAGACTTTTAAATAAATATGGGTAAAACATGATAGAAAGGGCCTGCTAGTCTAGGGGACGAGTGGCGTGTTACTGTAACCTAAGGTCTGAGATTCGAGTCCTGCTTTGCGCAATGGAGTGTTTTATTTTGCTGCTAAGACTGTGGGGGAGTTTTAGTCAACCCGAACTACTGAAGAGTTGTAGTGGAATTTGAATTAGGTGGTTGAGGGAGGAGTGGACAGTATTGAGGGAATTGGGGAGGAAAATTTGGGATTTTGAAAGGAGTGGGAGAGTTAGTGCCGAATTTGAACTCCTGACTCTCAGGATTTCAGCTTTGGGTTGGTTCTTCACTCTATTTTCGATTTTTGGCAATCTTTTTTAACTTTTGGAGGCCGAACTGTGCTAGGGGATCTTGCTAATATCTTTGGTTTTCATTTTTTTTCGACTTGGCTTTTCCCTACAGTTCTTTTGCTTACCGATTCTCTTTTCTTCCTCTACTCTTCTATCAGTCGTTCCCTCCCTTTTCTCTTTAGCCGAATGCCCTTTCTTTCTCTCTCTCAATTCCTTTGGTTTTAACAATTCCCTCTCTTTTCATCTTGTTGTTTTGGCCGAATACTCCCTCTCTCCCTTACTCTGTTCTTTCAGTTCTTGGCAATTGTTCTTTGACCAATCAGGTTCGAGTGCACACGATTGTTCTCTCTCTCTCTCTCCCCCATAAGAGTTTTTCATCTAACATCTTCCTTTGCTACCGCTTACTGCTAGGGGTGCGATTGTTCCATCTTTTGCCTCTGTCATATCGTGTGCTTTTGAATTTCGTGTTGGGTGTAGGCTGATTGCTTCATTCTCCTATACTTGGTTTTACGCTTTCAGTAAGTTTGTTATGCACTTGGTTCAAACTATTTGTGTGAACAATTATAGTTAATAAGATTCGGTTAGAATACAGGTAATCTTTAAGGGCTAGTAATCAGTCTCTTGTGACGGTTTGCAAGCCTCAATTGGTCAATCAAGGCAAGTGATAATAAATCATTTGGATAAGTGTTTGGCTAGGGTTCTTGTAATTCGATTGGTAGGCGATTAACCGAATGTTGTAATTGAACATAAGTTTGGTGTACTCGTGGGCTATTTGCGTACTTTCGCAACCAAGGTGTGTAAACACAATCCTAACTATGGAAATCGAAAAAAGCCAGAAAAAGTGAACAACGACGCTACACGGATGTGCGCTTGCTCGTGTGGTAGTCTGTGTGACTAAACATGGGTGTATGATCGTTAAAGCTTGCCATGTGCATTTTCGTGGGCTAGGCCAAATTGTGCCGTGCGGGCCCCATGGGCATGTAGGCCTCACACGGGCAAACCACAAAGACGTGTGGAAATTATTGGGCCAGGCTGTGTAATACACACTGGCAAGGCCATTATGGGTCGTGTGGGCCACACGGGCATGGGCCCGCAGTATAGGCTGTGGGCCCATTTTCACTGTTTGACTATTAAGGTTGCATGGGTCACCCAAGATGACTGTGGACCTACTGCTGGGTTGGTAAGTTTACCTAGGCCCCCTATTTGATAAAATGACTGTTTTGCCCCCTATTTTATCAAATGTGTGGTACACCAAGACTCTGGCGCCAGTTCTGTAAGTCTTCTGAAACTGTTGTTGGTTTAAACTGAAATACTGAGACTGTAACACCCTTAACCCGTAACCATCGCCGGAACGGGTTACGAGGCATAACTGAACAAAAACACAGTTCCGAATATTCTCATATTAACACATGTCATATTCATCTTTATAAAGCATTTATTTTAATAAATATTAAATGTACAATATAAATCATATTGCATATACAATTACATATTCCTCACTTTAATGATAAACAAATACCTAAATACAAATTAAACATTTCACTTCATAATTCTATACATTAATAATGAAGCATATCCGATCTAATTCACATAACATACTCCCATCTGTTATTATAAAGTGTCAAGACTGAATTTAAACATAAAAAAAATATCACTTAATATGCAAGCTAAACGATATGTATAACTATTATATATTCAAATCAAACATATCAACTTCAATAAGCTAACTTCATAACAAAATTACAAATACATATTCAATTCATTAACTTACCTATTCAACTATCAAAAATAATTGTAAGGTCATACTAATTCCACCACTCAATCTTAAGTTAGAAATTTACCAATACAAAACTCACTATTTATATGGTCATTTATAACATTGCATTAACCGAATATAACCATGCTATGTTTAAGGTTTCAGTTCCTTCACTTAACCTTATCACTTCATATGCATATATCTTATCAAGAAAATGAATTGTTATACACACATACCAGCCTTATTGAAAGCGCATTCATATATATATATATGCTCAAATAACAAAGCATAATTAAATAAATTAGCACATATCTTTTACTAAGAACCCCCTTTTCAAATATAAGTCTAAATTACAATATGTCAAACTTATCATAACAATAAATCATGAATTATACATATCATTATTATAACCATTATATATATCATAATGCTGAGACACATAAACAAACTTCACAAACATCATATACCTTGAATACACTCGCAATATAAGTTCAACCAAGTCCAAAAATTTATATATACAACCATTAGCATTAAATTCAACCAAAATTCACGTAAATACAAATATAAATACCGAAATAATAATCATATATGTTCTACATCTCATGTCACCTTTATTCAAATATACTTATTAACTCATTTTAAAACATTACTAACACATACAAAAGTATAATTTAATCGTCTTAATCATAGGTAGCAAACAACTGTAATTCATTCGGTTATATATATCATAGTCTATTCATTCATGCCATATCTGAAATCATCAACTAAACTCAATGTAAAAACACATATCACAATTTCTAATCATCTATGGCACATAGCACAATAACCAAAATGAACTTAAACCATAGTTAAACCAAAACTAAACTCAAGCATAGAAGTTTAAGCCATTTTTGCATGACTTAAATTATACAAAACAAGAACTCAACAATTCAACTATAATCTAGCCTATAGATGCCATAGGTTTGAATATTTAGCTTATAAAATACCGAAGGCAGTCAATAGTGTGATAAGCTTCTCTAACGATTCTCGAGCTCGTAACTTGGATCCAAAATCTATAAAACAAAGGTATACATGAACACAAACAGAGTAAGCTCTCATAGATTAGTAAGTCATCAGCAAATAAACAACTAAATGACATAATCAAATCATTTAAACTAAACCAAATTATATTATCATAGTTATTTTAAATCTTAAACTTACAAATTCTTGTATTTTATATGTACTTTCACATGTAGATTATTCATGGCCGAATGAACATATACATATTTTAAGAAACTAACATTCAATTTCCAAGCCAAAAGATCTTTATCATAACTAGTACATATACTCTTATATGCATAAATTTATAATTCAAAGGATAATAATCTCGTACATATTTATACTATGTGGCAGAATACACATACATAAATATAAGCAAAATATCCTTCAATTTCAAAGTTAAATATCATTGTATGAGCACATATACTTATACTTATGAATCAAAATATGATATCATATGCATATACATAGCAAAGACCGAATATGCTTCACAAGGCACACATGTTCACATTAGTAATTTACTTACCTGATTTCAAGTAGGTAATAAACCAATTCATACCTGATCATTTTAGCTCATTTTACACAATTCGATCACAACCAGTCATTGCCCGAAAAACCATTCGGAATTGGATTGTAACATCCTGAATTAGGGCCTAGTCAGAACACTGGTTTCAAGACCACAAATTTGAAGTAGAAATAATTATTTTATGATTATTATAAGGTCTATGATATGTTTACATGCTTTTGTGAAAATTTCATGACGAAATTTTATGTCTAAGGTGCTCGATTAGACTTTAAGGACTAAATTGAATAAATTGCAAAATATGAGTTCTAGAAGTTTTTAGTATGAAATTGAATTGGATTTTTAATTAGAGGGTCTTAAATATCAATTTGTCCAAGTTTTAAAATTTTGGACAAAAATAGGCTTGGATGGATAAAATTTCAATGAAAGGCTAAAAAGGCATTTTGGTTATTTGGTCATTAAATGGACTAAAAGACAAAATAAAAGCCAAATTTCTTGTCCATCTTCTACCTATGGCCGAATATTGCATGGGAGAAGATATGGTTAGGGTTTTCAAGCTTCCAAGCTCAATAGTAAGTGCATTCAAGCCCCGTTTTTTATGTTCTTTACATTTTTGAAATCCTGGTAACATGCTCTACTCATTTCTACCATTATTTTGAGCTAGGGTTTATATTTAAAAATTACTCATGAATAGTATGCATGTATTTTGATTTGTAATGGTTGAATATGAAGGTTCAAGGTGTAATAAACGACTTTTGCTAAGTGATTTTCGGTAAAAATGCTTAAAAGGACGAAATCGTAAAAAGTTATAAATTAGTCGTAAAAGGGTGATTTTGTGGAAATTGGGGGCTTCCAGAGTTATGAAAATGATTCGGCTAGGCTTGAAATGCAACGAAATTGAATAAAAATCATTTTACGAGCATTGGGGCAAGAGTACAAATATGTGAAAGTTTAGGGGTCAAAATACAAATTTGTAAAAATATGATTTTTGGACCCATATGAATAATGTGACTAATTAGTAGGCTAAATATGATATTATAGATCAAGGAAAACAAGATTCAGGCTTAGAATGAGGTTGAAAAAGGTTAAGCACAAACTCGAAATAAATAGTCGTACTCCAAACCGAAGTAAGTTTATATGTCAATGATAATGCAATGATATTATTGTTCATACTTGAACTTAAATTGATGTGTTAACACTGTGTGATGGATATTTATTTAGTTGATATGAAGATTATATATTGTAACAAATGCCTAAATATAATTATATAGACTACCATGTTTATTTCATGGACTAATGTCTAAATAAACATGAAAATATGTTGAATTGGATGAACAATGCATGATCAGCAATGCATAATGAGATACTTGATGAAAAAAGAAAAATCCCGGTTGAATAAAAAGGGAAATCTGATGGATAAACCATGGCTTACATGACTTGAGATCCTGCATGTGTTGTAGAAAATGATTTAGCTCAGACGAGTAATCCGTTGATCTCAATATAGAAAGGATCTAGTCCGAACGGGTGTTCCTTGAGTAATCGAGCCTTCCAAAGAATATGTGTGCATTAAGGATTTAGCCCGGATGGGTAACCCGATTAGGGTCTGAATTTAACCTGGACTGGTAATTCAGATCTGAGCTCATTGAGAGTGCTTGTCGTTACGAGGGATTTAGCCTAGACTGGTAATCTTGACATCACTCTATGAGTTTATATTATGAGGGATTTAGCCTGGACTGGTAATCCCGCCGTAAGATGTGAGATTCGTGGGAGTGCGTACTTGAGATGATCACTTGTATGAGTTAACAGTAAATGGATTATCCATCGAGATTTCTAAGAAATTCAACGGGTATTATAATGAATAATGCGATGAAAATCTTGAGATGGGCATGGTGATAAAGGTAAAGTTAATTGATATGCTACGGATATGTACAGGTACGTACATTATATTCATAAATGACGCCTTATTGAAAGGTGATAAATGATGAGTAAGCAAATTCATGCATATGTATGTGTATACATTATAAACAAGTAAAAAGGTTTGAAAGATGAACCATCTTATGCTTATGATTATGAATTATGTTGTAATATCATGTTAACTTATATTGTGTAATGAGATATGGGTTTTATGAAATGATGAGTCCATTATCAATGAGTTTATGATAGTTATTATGAATTTGCACTAAAACAGTTTTGGACAGCAATAATAGTCCGACTTTGAAAATCCACCAAAAATAGTGGAAATTTAGCTAGAGACTGAATAAAATATGAAATTAAAAATTATCTGGTCTAGTTTCAGATAAAGGAAATGGTGCTAGTAAAGGAATCTCATATGATGAGATATTTGAATTCTTGTGAGACAAAGTCAAAATGAGTTTAGAATCCCCTGTTCACTAGAAATTGTAAAAAAATAATTATGAGTTAGGAATCATATTACTGAAATCCTTAATGAGTCTAATTTCATGAGAAAGAGACGGGAACAACTTCCGAGTCTCGTTCTATGAGATAAATAAATTTTAGTGAAGAAAGGTCGAAGCTGTCAAATTGTGAAACAAGGGAGACTTTGAATAATAAACTGTACTTATTAGATAGACCAAAAATTCTAGAAATTTTTTTGTAAGAAGATAAATGAGTCTAGTTTCAGGTAAAATTAACGAATATTTATTTGGAGTTTCGTAGCTCCAGATATAAATAAATTAGTAACTATGACTCGAGAAAATAGCTTAACCAGAATATGAGTAAAAGTGTCATTATGGTTGATTTCCTAAAGAAACATGTTGTTATAATGCTTATTATTTTCATATGGACTTAATAAGCTTTAAGCTTACTCTCTTCTCTCCATTTCTTTAGTGTTCTCAGGTTGGCTCGGGGTTAGAGATCGTCGGAGGCAGCATCACACTATCAAGCTATCAACTCTAGAGTATTGTCATACGTATATTAAACACTTTCAACTGAGTGGCATGTATAAGGACTAGTTTTTATATTAGATGTTGTTATGATTAGCCAAATGTATCAACTTATATTGATCTATTGTATATAGCCATGAGACGTGGCTTATTATGGTTATGGCTTGTAAGCCTAATTATTCCTGCTATGGGTTAATGCATGTCGTGTGATTATAATTGGTTGCTATGAATAATTAGTATAACACATGTACACGATGAATGCCATAGAACCATTCGAGGTGGTTATGGCCATGAAATGAATATGCAGCCTAGTAGTAAGTTGATAATGATTAAATATGGACAATTGTAGAATGTGTAGAGATTAAATGCTGGGTAATAAACACATGTAAGACAACATGCAAATTATTTATTTGACTCTTTCTCAAGGTCAATTAACCATTAAATTGATGCTATAATTTGGGTCCATGATGTGTAAAGTATGAGAAAGAATTAAGGATAACATAAGGCTTGGAAAATAACATAAGTGTTGGCCATATGGGCAGAGACACGGCCATGTGTTTCAGCCGTGTGGAGGACACGGTCTAGCATACGGGCATGTGGCTTGACCGTGTGGATTAATTTGTTTGGCTGACGTCATAAACAAAGAGTTACACGGGCTGAGGATACGGGTGTGTCCCAAGCCACACGGGTGTGTGTGACCACACAGCCCAACCCACACAGGCGTGTCACTCTCCAAAGCTAGAAAATTGTTAAGTTGCCCAAAGTTTATCGAATGTTTTCAGTTTTTTCCCAAACCGCCCCAGTGTATGTTTTAGGCCTCGAGGGCTTGTATAAGGGACGATATGCATGTGTTTGAAAAGTTTTAATTTTGGGCAAAATTTGGTGACTCGATTTTGTATGTTTGTGAATGTTTACGTCTGGTGACGCCTCGAGCCCTATCTCGGTGTTGGATAAGGGTGAGGGTGTTACATGGGTAGGACACTCGGATAATCACACATATCGTACAATGCCAATGTCCCAGTCGTGGTCTAACATGAAATCACATATCGATGTCATTGTCCCAGACAGGGTCTTACGCGCATACGTATATCGAAGTCACATATCGATGCCAACTTATAAAACGTTGTCTTACTCTTACACATATATCAAAGCCATGGTCTTACTCGCACATCACATATCGGAATCCTATGTCATGACATATGTATCCTAGCTATTCCTAAGGTTCATACGGGGCTTTCGGACGTCGTAACTTGATCAAAATGAATACATGAACATGGTTACCAAGCTTATACACATTCGACAACAGCACATATAAATTCATATATTTCATTTCAGTATATATACTTTACATTTAATTAAAATTAAGTACGTCTATTTGCTTATAAACTTACCTCGGACGATATAAAACGGAACGGGACGACTAGTCAACAACTTTCGTTTTCCACCGATCCAAATCTAATTTTTTTGATTCTTGATCTTGATTGAGCTAAATAGATGGCAGAACCCTAACTTATTGTTTTTTCCTTTTATTTCGTCAATTACAAAATAAAAATGATGAACATGGCTTTCTTAATTATGTTATAATATGATATATTATAACATTTTATTTCATTTACAATTTTAACCTTATTTATTAAATTATAAAACCATTATAACAATGGCCATTACCGTCCACTTTAGCTAACAATGGGCTAATTGCAACATAAACCCTTCCATTTTAAAAGCCAAATGCAATTTGGCCCCCTTTTAAAAATAACCACCAATTTTTCATTTTACTCGATTAAGTCCTTTTATTTAATCGGATACTCAAACGATAAAATTAAATCACGAAAATTTCACAGATACAAATTTACACAAAATAAACACAGAAAATAATTTTAAAATATTTTTTTGACTCAGATTCGTGATCCTGAAACCACCGTTCCAACTAGGGTCCAAATCGGGCTGTTACAACTCTCCCCCTTAAGGATTTTCGTCCCCGAAAATCTTACTGGTGAATTGGTTCGGATAGCGTTCTTTCATTGTATCCTCTGACTCTCATGTTGGTTCCTGAACCCTGTGTTTATGCAGCAGTACTTTAACTAACGAAATTTTCTTATTTCGCAACTCTTTAATCTTACGAGCCAGAATACGAATCGGTTCTTCCTCGTACGTCATATCGGGCATAATCTTAACCTCCGTAGGACTAATCACATGTGAAGGATCAGATCGATATCTCATACGGCCCACTAAAACTCGGACTCAATTTGCCTTTGCAACCAAATCTGAGTATCTTCTTCCACGGTGAGACTTTCAAAAAGACTTTTTCTCTAATCTAAAACTCTATATCTTTACGTTTTAAGTCCGCATATGATTTCTGACGGTCTGATGCTGCTTTTAGACTTTCACGAACTACTTTCACTTTCTGTTCAGTTTTTCTGATCAAGTCAACCCTGTGTATCTTATTTTTACTGAGCTCAGTCCAATAAAATGGTGTACGACATTTACGACCGTACAAAGCCTCATAAGGTGCCATTTTGATGCTCGATTGAAAGTTGTTATTGTAAGCAAATTCAATCAGAGGTAGGTATCGTTCCCGCATACCTTCAAACTCGAGAATGCAACATTTCAACATATCTTCAAGTATCTGAATGATTAGGTCAGACTGACCATCTGTTTGCGGATGGAAAGCAGTACTGAAATGTAATTTCGTACCTAAAGCTTCTTGCAGTTTCTTCCAAAACCGTGATGTAAACCTCGGATCTCTATCCGAAACAATAGATATAGGTACCCTATATAATATCACAATTTGAGAAACATATAATTCAGCCAGCTTATCAAGCGAGTAGTCTATACGTATCGGAACAAAATGATCCAATTTAGTCAATCTATCCACAATAACCCTGATTGTATCTTTCTTGCTCCGTGTTAATGGTAAACCAGATACCAAATCCATAGTAACTCTATCCTATTTCCACTCAGGTATCATGATCGGCTGAAGTAATCTAGAAGGTACCTGATGCTCAGCTTTCACTTGTTGACAGATTAAACATAACAAAGTTAGAAATGTCTCGTTTCATACCATGCCACCAGTAAAGCTGTTTCAGATCATTATACATCTTTGTACTACCTGGATGAACAGATAACCGACTGTTGTGAGCTTCATTCATAAGCATCCAAATCAACTCTATATTTCTCAGGACACATATCCAGTTTTTGAACCTCAAACAACCATCAGCATCAACTCTGATTTTTGTATCAGCATCTACGTCACACTGTGCTTGTTTTGCTAACAATTCATTATCAACCTTCTAGGTGTCACAAATTTGTTGAACAAATAATGATCTTGCTTTCAATTCAGCTATTATTGAACCATCATCAGGCGTAGCCATATGTGCATTCATTGCACATAAAGCAAACAGTAATTTTCAGCTTAGAGCATTAGCAACAACATTAGCCTTTCTCGAATGACAGTCAATCACAAAATCGTAGTCTTTTAGCAATTCTAACCATCGGCGTTGTCTCAAATTCAGATCCTTCTAAATCATCAAATTTTTCAGGTTTTTGTGATCACAATGAACATGACATTTCCCATTGAACGGATAGTGACACCATATCTTCATCGCAAACACGATTACTGCCAATTCTAGATCATGCGTCGGGTAATTCTTTTCATACGGCTTTAATCATATAGATTCACACAATATCTCTGTACACTTTAATATTAGAACACACTTCAAATCATTCATGGACACAATTAAACTAACTTTAATTTACCACAACAATTCTCAGATAGAATTGTTCGATAAACATAATTCTGTATCAAAACCTCAAGAATATAAATTCTTCTTCCAGACTATTCCTCAGATCACACATGTACATTCAAAATTTATTGCCAGTCTGGTGAATAGATTCAAACACATATAGCCCAATCTTCTTTTACATCAAATAATTCAGATCAGACTAAACCACTGGATCAATCTTTTCGAAGAAATTATTTCTTCCCGTTAAAAGAATAACTCAGATATATCATTATTCAGAAGCCATAGTCATCAAAAAGAAATCATAATATCATAATGAGACAGACGTCTTACCCAAAATAATAGATAATATCCCGATTGTTAATAAAGTATCTGAACCTAGAAGAAAATCAGATATGATATGAATAGCAACCTATACAAAAACACGACTTTATAACTCTGATAAGGGTACTGCAGTATTCCCAAATTTCAAACAGAAATTATAACTATAATAGATATAGCCATTTCCGTCAAATAGAAATCTCTTGCAAATAATCACATGGGATCATAAGAAAACCAGAATAGTGAAATTTGAATATTTGATGTTACGCAGAATATTTGAGATTTACAATCCATATAGAATGATGTCAATTACAATGATATCCTAGAAAAGGTCCAGAAGGATAATATCGCTCATAAATACTGAAATCAACAGTAACGGAAGCAATATAATCTTTACGTATTTTCAACATAACAATATCCAATAGAAATAGACTATTAGCATTATACATATTTTATCATCGATTTTAATATCCACACAATGGAATAAATATCAGAGAAAGATAGAGCAATGTTGAACATAACCCAAACAGACCAATGATGCTTTCGTCTATTAACATATTTGGCTAATGTTCTCATACGATGAGAATTCCTTTTGAAATTAAATAGTTAGATATATTTCTGAAGATAAATGTACACGTAGAATACTCAGCAGAAGTCATAGTAATTTTCCAACTATAACCACTACACTCAGCCATCAATACAATTCAATCATTATTTTAACTATCTAATTTCACCATCAAAATTTTTCATATTATCCTTCCACTAACACAAGTCAATTCAGAAAAGCTTTTAACTAATATTTTCTTTAGACAACATACCTGAATAGGTCATTTGATCGGAGATAACTTCTTCTGTAACAGTGATTTTATATAATCTGAATAATTTTTAGAGCTATCAATATCTCTTTTAATAATGTCTTCATTTGTTGATTCAATCTCTTTTCTGATCACATTATTAATCTTCCATACACAGACTTCTGTAACTCCACATTCTTGAGCTTATTCAACCCAAATCTTACAGATTTCACAATAGCACTTCACTGATAAGGGGATGAGGGTAACAAAGCCTCAAATTTAACTTACACATAAATACACATAACACACACTACCAAAAATAGTCAATTCATTAATAATTTCACATTGTACAAACATTTAATAAACTTTGGTGTCGAAACCTCTTTAAAAAACGAGTTTTTTTAAAAAAAAATGAAAACGGGAATTGCCACCAATCAGTTTAAGTGTGATTGAACCACCTTCAAACCACTTTTGTTTGAAATCATTTGTTTTGGTCTACGAAATCAAGAAAACGGGTTCGGGAGTCGGTTACATACGAAGAAGGGTTAGCACCCTCGTAACGCCCAAAAAATTGGTACCAAATTGAATAACTTTCTATCTTTAATGCTAGAATTTTAAAAGTATTTAAAAATATGATCCCTTTTGAAATTAAAATAATTCGAGTTGGAAACCGAGATTTCTTCGTTCCAAAAGAATACGAATCTCACATCCAGCATGATAGGACATAATATTCTAAAACTCTTGTAACTGAAGTCACCTTGTAATTTATAAAATCGTTTAGAAGGGTATTTTAGGCATTAGGACAAACGGAAATTGCAACCCAAACATGTTAGGGCACTACTTCCGAATTCCTAACTACCAAAAACATTGCCTTATCCCTTTTTTTTTAAAAAAATTCTTTTGGATCAAATGAAAAAAATATCTTTAAAGTGATGTTGCATTTAACATACTACCAAGGATCAATACTAACCTACATGATACATATTTTAACATTCCATGCCAATATAATAAAGATGATGAGTAATAACATAAATTACACAATATACGTCATCATTTTATGCATATGTGGTCTAAAATATACATGCATTATCGTTACATACTAAATATAACATAGAGCATAATGAATACAACAATATAAATTGCATAGTATATAAGTGATAATATTTTATGCAAATGTAACTTAGATCAACATAAATTTCATGCAGTATGTAAAAATAATAACATAAAATAATAAATAATCTATAAAAATTTAACCTACTAAACTATATCAAAATAATAGAAAACAAAAAATAAAGAAGCAAATTATAAACATATAAAATAAAATTAAACAAAATAAAAATAAAGATATAAAAATATTTAGAATAATAAGAATGATGAATGAGAACCTTTTTAAAAAATGATTAATATATAAATCATGTTATAGGATATAATAACTTAATATTAACAAAATAATGTACTAAATATTAATATTACACATATTTATTTAATAAAAATAAAACATATGTAATTAATAAGTAATAAAATTATGTATATTTTATAATAAGATAAAAGTAATGTAAGGAATAATATATGGTAAAATATAATGTATAATAAAATTTATAAATAAAATGTATAAAAATAAAAATAATATAATGGATAATATATAAATAAAAATATATATTATTTTATATAACTAATATTTATAAAAATAAATAATATAAGGTATAAATTATGCAAAAGTATCTGAAAAGGTTAAAATTAAATAAAACTAAAGATCTAGGGCTAATCTTGAAATAACAACAAAAAATTTGGCCTAATTTAAATGCATTCAAAACTACAAGGGACTCATTGGGCAATTTGCCCTAATCCCAAAATGACGTCGTTCTTCAGAATGAACTTTAATGGCCGTTAGGATTAAATTGAAACAACTATAAAAGATTAGGTCCGAATTAAAATAAAAATAAAATGAAATTACAAAGACTAAAAATGCGAAAGGACCTATTGGGCAATTAGCCCATTCTCTAAAAACACGAGGATCCTCCCCAGGTCTCGGGTCAACACGCGAATCCTCAGTATTAATACGACGCCGTTTTGAAGCTTATTGTTTTAAGCAAAACGACACCGTTTTGTTAGGGCTATATAAGCCAAATTTCAGTTTTGAAATCATTTTAAAATCTGATTTAAAAAAAAAACAAAGAAAACCCTCTGAAGGAGGGCTGAGGAAGGGTTCCCGGAGTTCTTTCGAACCTCCGGCTAGAGGTTTGCACACGCCCACGTGCCACCGTCAACGGCTCTATGTACGGCGGCCGAAAGCTGGAAAGCTTCTTGTTTCATCGCAAATCGAAACGGCACGTCCCTTTGTTCAATTTTTGTGCTTTTAATATGTACTTTAAAAAGAAATATAGTAATCACCTATGTATTCTCCGGTCGACTGTTGATTTCTTTTAGTGTAAAATGCGTTCTCTTTTTATTGAATCTCCGTAAAAAAAAACCGTGTCCTTACAGATTAAAAAGAAAGGCTTTTATAGCCCTTTGTAAATCATTACCATTTGGGAAAGAAATCTTTGATTTCTTTCCATATTTTGCTCCTATTTTCTGCTGTCGTTCTTTCCATTTTACAGATACCAGCGAGAATATCATGGTGGTAATTGCACTATTGCTGATTCAAGCACTGATTGCGGCATAGTACAAGGCTAGAGTCACATCGTCGATGGATGATGACAAAAAGTCACTAGAACGGTGCCTAAACGAGAGGTCGTGACTTTTGGTGTTCCTGCAGCGCCTAGGGTTTTAGAAACCCTAGGCCTTTCCGTGTTTTGTTAACAATTTGGGCCATTTGGGCCCGGTATGTTTTGGGTTAAGGGTGTATTGGGTTAATAGATTTTGGGTCAAGGGTTTAGACTAATCGGGTCAAATGTAAACGGGTAATGGACTGTAATTGTAAATGAATTTTGGGCTTTGTACATGGACTGTATAAACTTTATTATTTTTTAATTCAATTACGGGCCCGGGCAGAAATGGGCTACTACAGCTGCCCCTCTTTGCTCATTTTCGTGTGACGGTAATAGAGCAAAGACTATAAAAGGACCCATTTTGCCCGGTCTGACCCAATCTTGAGATTTTTCTTCAAATGGCCTACAACCTATCTGCAACTTCAGAAGTATTGGTCCATAAATATGATAACTTCAATTTGCTTCATTGTAACTTCAGGAATACAATATCTGCTATCTTCAACCTACTCCTTGCAACCTCAGGGACTCCATGTTGATATCTTCGATCTGCTCTCTGACAATACAGAGACACCAAATCTGCTATCTTCGATCTGCTCTCTGACAATACAGAGACGTCAAATCATCTTATATCTGCTTCAGCGTAAACATGTGAAAGCAAAATCTGCTATGTCTTCGATCTGCTCCTTGTAAACGCCAGGATGCCAAATCATCTTAGATCTACTTCGATATGAAAACATCCGAAGGTTAGATCTGCTATGTCTCCGATCTGCTCTTTGTAAACGCCAGGATGCCAAATCATCTTAGATCTACTTCGATATGAAAACATCCGAAGGTTAGATCTGTTATGTCTTCGATCTGCTCTCCGTCAAATATGGAGATGCCAAATCTGTTTCTTCGATTTGTTCTTTGACAATACAGAGACACCAAATCTACTATCTTTGATATGCTCTCTGACAATACAGAGATGCCAAATCTGCTATCTTTGATCAGCTCTCTGACAATACAGAGACGCCAAATTGTCTTAGATTTACTGCAGCGTAAACATGTGAAAGCCAAATCTGTTATGTCTTTGATCTGCTCTTTGTAAACGTAAGGATGCCAAATCATCTTGGATCTACTATCCGAAGGTTAGATCTACTATGTCTTCAATCTGCTCTCCGTCGAATATGGAGATGCCAAATCTGTTTCTTCGATTTGTTCTCTGACAATACAGAGATGCCAAATCATCTTAGATTTGCTTCAGCATAAACACGTAAAGGTCAGATCTGCTATGCTTTAGCCTGTTACCCTACTGCTTAGAGGGTTAAGGTGCATCAATCTTCATTGTCTCTTGAAGGACATAACCTGTATAATGTGTATGAGTTCATGCCTAATGATTAGGATGCTATAATCGAAGTGAGTCAAATGCTCCTAATTAAACTTGTTGTAATGCAAAATGTTTATGAATATGACCCCTATTCCAGATGTCACCACTCATTCCTTCGCCAAAATTTATCCTTATTTCTCTCGAAGTATCATTCCTACTCAGCCTGTGGGTTTGTACCATTCTTCAAATGCTATCACCCACCAAAATGTCTGTAAGATGATCCTCTCTTAGGACCAAACCGTTTGTTTTGTCCAATCATCATTTTGGACTAAAAGAATTTCCTCGAGTTCTTTCAAACCTCACTTACATGAATTCCTCGAACAATTGTTCTATTTTAGTTTCTTGTATTATCTAGAAATTTCCAGAGTAATGAGCAAAACTTCATTTGTGAAAATTATTTAGTTCATCTATCATTATTTTAATGCAACATACTTTAAGAATAATGGAAGATGGATTTAATCTTGAGAATAATTAGATTTGAATGAATTTGTCAAAAATACAAAGGAAAGTAATCTGATAGCCTATTTTTGAAAAGAAAGAGAATCTAAAGATAGCAAACAGGAGAAAAGTTAGATGCCCTAGATATCGCCGCTTGAGCGTCTATACACCATCTCCATGAAGACTTTCTTGAGTTCAACATGTGTTTAAAAGATCCAAAGTACTTTGTTGATGCCCCGATATGCAACGCGCTTCGCTCTTTGTTTAATCAGATATAGCAAGATTACCGTGTGCTCTTCAAAATTTGAGTTGCCCTTTCGGGTTTTCAACTCAAAACCCCTTTGGTCACAAGGTGCCCTTTGCGGGTTTTCACCCTGGATTCTCCTAAGTGCTTTTTGTCTGAGTCTAAATTCACTAGATTGACCCATCCATTTCCGTTAAGATCAACGCACCCCCAGAGAAGGCCTTCTTCACGACATATGGCCCTTCCCAATTCGACATCCATTTTCCTCTAAAGTCCTTCTGAATGGGAAAGATCTTTTTTAGCACAAGATCCCCCTCGTGGAATTCTCTTGGTCGTACTTTCTTGTCGTAAGCTCGCATCATTCGCTTCTGATACATCTGACCATGACGAATAGCCCTTAGCCTATTTTCCTCAATCAAGGTCAACTGATCATATCGTGATTTTATCTATTCAGCTTTATCTAACTTTACCTCTGACAAGACTCGGAGAGACGGTATTTCCACTTCAATGGGTAACACTGCTTCCATCCCATAAACCAACGAGAAAGGAGTTGCCCCAGTAGAGGTTCTGATGGATGTTCGATAAGCTAAGAGTGCAAATGGTAACTTCTCATGTCAATCTCTGTAGGTTTCAGTCATTTTCCCCACTATCTTCTTGATTTTTTTTTAGCAGCTTCCACTGCCCCATTCATGTTTGGCGGTACGGAGAAGAGTTGTGATGCTTAATCTTGAACTAACTGCAAACTTCTGCTATCGTTCTATTGTTCAAGTTCAATGCATTGTCTGATATGATCCTTTCAGGCATCCCATACCGACAAATGATCTCTTTCTTCAAGAATCGACTCACAGCCGACTTAGTAACATTCGCATAAGAAGTAGCCTCTACCCACTTCGTGAAGGAATCAATGACCACAAAGATAAAGTGGGCAGAAGCTTTTGGTGATATTCGCCCAATGACATCCATACCCCACATGGAAAAATGCCATGGAGAAGTCATAACATCTAGAGGTGAAGGTAGTACACGGATCTTGTCTCCATAAATCTGACATTTATGGCATTTCTTGGCATAGTTAATACAATCCCCTTGTATAGTAGACCAATAATATCCAAACCTTATGATTTGTCTAGCCATCATGAAACCATTAGCGTGCGTCCCACAAACACCCTCGTGAACTTCCTCCAAGATTAACTTAGCTTCCACGGCGTCAACACATCTCAACAGTACTTGGTCCTTTCTTTTTTTGTAAAGGATATCCCCATCTAGCACATATTCGCAGGCTAACCTCCTTAAAGTTCGCTTATCATTTTCAGTTGCCTGTTTTGGGTATTTACGATCTTTCACATATCGCAATATATCCTAATACCAAGGGTTATCATCCTTTTCTTCTTCCTCAATGTTACAACAGCAAGTTGGAGCCTCAAAGATACTCATCTGAATGGGTCTCATCTCCTCCTCTTTATTCGCTTTAATCATTGAAGCCAAGGTTGCTAGAGCATCTGCCATTTGGTTTTCGTCTCGTGGGATATAATTGAAGGTGATATCATCGAACTCCTCAAGTAACCCCAAAACTACCTTTCAATAATTGGTCAATTTAAGATCCCTTATCTCTCATTCACCTTTAAGCTGGTAAATTACCAACGTAGAGTCTCCATATACTTCCAAGGTTCTTATTCCTCGCTCTATAGCCATTCGGAGTCCCATAATGCAAGCTTCATACTCGGCCATATTGTTTGTGCAATCAAAATCCAACTTGCATATGAATGGATAATAATCACCATTTGAGGATACCAAGACTACCCCAATTCCATTTCCCACCACATTGGATGCCCCATCAAAGCTCAGCTTCCAAGGATAATCCTCTGTAGTTGCTACACACATCAAATCCTCATTTGGGAAATCAAAATTCAACGGCTCATAGTCCTCTAGAGCTCTACTAGCAGAAAGAAATTATCATCGCGCTTCCTTTTATAGCCTTCTGACTCACATAGACTATGTCAAATTTTGAAAGCAGAATTTGCCACCTTGTCATTCTACCATTTAGTGCTGTTGACTCCATCATATACTTTAATGGATCAAGTTTTGAAATTAGCCAAGTCGTATGATATAACATATATTGCCTCAACCTTCGAGTTGTCTAGATTAAAGCACAACCCAATTTCTCAATTGGCAAATATCTCATCTCACACTCTGTGAATTTCTTGCTGAGGTAGTATATCACCTTCTCTTTTCTTCCTGACTCATCATGTTGGCCAAGCACACATCCCATAGAATTACTAAACACTGATAAGTACAAAATTAATGGTCTATCTGGACTAGATGGAGATAACACTGGAGCATTTAACAAGTATTGCTTAACCTTATCAAAAGCATTCTGGCATTCCTCATCCCAAGTACCTTGGTTGTGTTTTCTAAGGAGGTGAAATATGGGATCACATTTCTCGGTTAATTGTGAAATAAACTGAGCAATATAATTCAATCTTCCAAGAAAACCCCGAACTTCCTTCTGAGTACATGGTGGGGGCAATTTTCGTATGGCTCTAACTTTGTCTGAGTTGACTTCTATTCCCTTTTCACTGACCACAAAGCCCAATAACTTCCCCGACCAGCTTCGAAGATGCACTTTGTCGGATTAAGTTTCAATTGAAATTTTCTTAATCTCAAGAACAACTTCCTCAAAACTTCAATATGTTCATTATCTATTCGAGATTTAGCAATCATGTCATCAACATACACCTCAATTTCTTTGTGCATCATATCGTGGAATAAAATCACCATAGCCCTTTGGTATGTTGCCCCTGCATTCTTCAACCCAAAAGGCATTACCTTGTAACAAAAGGTGCCCCACAATGTTATGAAGGTGGTTTTATCCATGTCTTCTGGATGCATCTTTATCTGGTTGTACCCCGAGAAACCATCCATGAAGGGGAACAATGAATACCCCGCTGTGTTGTCTACCAAAGTGTCTATGTGTGGTAAACGGAAATTATATTTTGGGCTAGCTTTGTTCAGATCTCTGTAATCAACGCACATTCGTACCTTCTCATCCTTCTTAGGGACTGGTACAATGTTAGCTACCCATTCAGAGTACTTCACCTCTTGTAAGAATCCTGCATCGAACTGCTTCTTGACTTCGTCCTTTATCTTCAATACGATATCTGGCCTCATTCTTTGTAACTTCTGTTGGACTGGCTTACAATCCTGTCTTATTGGAAGACGATGCACCACAATATCAGTATTTAGCCCTGGCATATCTTGATAAGACCATACGAAGATGTCCTTGAACTCACATAGCAACTCAATCAGTCCTTACCTTGTGTCCTTGGCAATATGCGTGCTGATTTTCACCTCTTTCCCTTCCTCTAGGGTTACATTCTTTATTTCCTCTTTCTCATGGGGCATGATTTGTTTCTCCTCCTGTTTTACCATCCTTAATAGATCCAGAGACACATCACAATCCTGGGCATCCTCAAAATCCTAAGATTCCTCTAAATACATGTCTTGCTCGCGAGAGAAATCAGGATTTGTAATATCAGTGCTCATGTCATTGATATCTAGGGATCTGTGAAGTATAAAGAATATACAAAGAATGAATGAATTTAAGAATGATTATTTATGTGCTATGAAAGAATAAGAATTGCAAAAGTTTAACAGAATATTGGTTAATAAAAATGAAACAATACTCGTTCAAATTGATAAAAGTTATGTTTTATTAAAAAAAAATAGATGATCGTAAGCCCATTCCACAAATGTTATTTGTATTACTCCTAGGCCCTAGAGTAACAAGGTTGTTTTGAGAATTACTCTGAAAAATTCCTAAAGACTACAGGAAGTTCCTCCACAGTCCAATCGTTCAGAGAGCTTCCCAGTTCGTAAGGACGAATACCCTCCAGGTTTCCTTGCTCCAATCCTTCACCGTGTATAGCATTAATCTGATGACTTTCTTCTATAAGTAACCCTCCTGATATGAAGGTTTGGGATATTGGAGGGAATATCATCGGCCCCCACTCCACTTCTCTTCCATTAAGACGTGCCCTTCTTCCCTCTTGGCGCTTCTCAGCTTCCTTCCTCCTTTGCTTATAATCTGGCTTGAAGCCTAGACCAAAGCAATCTCTCTTCTCTTTCAGTTCTAGGATTTGAGTCCCTCCTAGCAGGTTTTTTCTTAACCCTCTTCCTGGTAAGGCTCCCTTTCCCACCATCATTTGTAGAGCTATCCTCATGGCTCTTGCTATCTTTGGCACCGGTAGCTCACTCCTTTCTGAAATGAAGGTTGCATTCACAAATTCTAAAGAGCGAAAGGAACACTCAATAGACTCTTCGTTCGTCTCAACATAAGGGGCCTTGCTAGTGACTGCAGTTATAATGTCCTCCTCCGCATTGATGGTTACTAACCGTCCATCCGTCACTAACTTTAATTTCTGCTGCAACGATGAGGGCACCGCTCCCGCTGAGTGTATCCATGGCCTCCTTAATAAGCAATTGTAGGAGGGCTTGATATCCATCACCAAGAAGTCTACTTCGTATATACTCGGCCCAATTTTCAAGGGGATGTCAATCCTTCCCATCACCTTCCTTTCTGTACCGTCGAAGGCTGTTACTACATTTTGACATGTCTTCATGTTAGAACTGTCAATGGGTAATCTGTTCAATGTAGACAATGGTAGAACATTCAAGGCTGATCCATTATCGATGAGCACGCTTGAGAGTGTGTACTCCTTTCATCGAGTGGTGATGTGCAAGGCCTTCGTTGACCCCCTGCCCCCAGTGGAATTTCATCATCATTAAAGTAGATGAAATTATTCGCACTTATGTTATTCACCAACCGGTCTAGCTTGTTAACAGATATATCATGGGTGACATATGTTTCATTGAGCACCTTCATCAATGCATCCCGATGCACCTTAGAACTCAGAAGTAACGCCAATACTGATATGCAAGCCGGCTGCCTGCGCAACTGCTCAACCACGCTATACTCACTATGCTTAAGGAACTTTAGAAATTCCTTAGCCTCCTCCTCCTTTACTGGCTCTTTGATAGACACTTCAGCCTCTTTCTCCTTCTCCACACTAACATTCCTTATTTTTGTGGGCTCCTCTTTGACGCCTATCGTATCATACCGCTTCTCACTCTGTGTGCGGAAACCCTCATCTTGTACATCTTTAGACGTACTGGCTATACTCTCCTCCTCAGACCTTTGTCTGCTGCTGCAGTCATAACTCCATGGTACCCTCTTGCTATCTTTATAAGGGAAAGGCGTAGGCTTATGGATAATGACCTTAGGCACCGTTTGTGCCCTCACTTCATTATTCCCCAGTAGGGAGATAATAATCCTTGGCCGGCTAATTCCTTTTTGTTCATCCTCCAGTACACATACTTATTTTTCACAATCTTGAACTTCATGTCCTTCTTTCTTATGGAATTCGCCATAGTTCCTTGTTTCTCTTCTCTCGTTTCTAGAGGTTAACATATCTCTCTTCATCATCTCCTCCCAAATCACCTTCATAGGCATCCTCACCTCAGCAACATCTTTCTTCATTCTCCTCTCACTGGGCTCGCCAATGGCATTCACTCCTTGATCGCTATGATTTGGCAACGGGTTTTCAGTATTAGGGGTATTGTCGAACTTCACTATCTCCAACTTAATAAGCCTCTCTACGGCCTTCTTAAAATCGGTACATTTTTTGATCAAATGCCCCGGTATTCCAGCATGGTATTCGCATCTGGCATTTGATTCATACCATTTGGGATATCGGGGCTGTAGTGGTTTCAAGTGAAAAGGAGCAATAGCATGTGCATTGTATAAGATTTTATAAAGCTCACGATACGTCACAGGGATAGTGTGAACTGCATCCTTTCAGAATTCTGCCTTGTACCTGACTTCTGCCTTTGAGAACTCTGTTGCTCAACCGTAGCTGTTTTAGGTTGACCAACTGTGATTGCCTTCGTGTTGAAGGTGCTTGTGTTATTTACTTCACTATCCTTTCTCTTTGGGGCCGATCTTTTGGTTGCTTCCCCCTCAATTTTGCCACCCCTTATGGTATTCTCGATCATCTCTCCCGCCATGACTATATCCGCAAAGCTTTTAGTGGTGCTCCCAATCATGTGAGTGATGAATGGAGCCTTTAGAGTGTTGATGAACAACATGGTAGTTTCCTTCTCCAATAACGGTGGTTGAACTTGCATTGCCACCTCTCTCCATCTTTGTGCATATTGCCTAAAATTTTCATTAGGCTTTTTCTCCATGTTTTGCAGCGTGATCCTATCCGGAGTCATGTCAGTCACATGATTGTACTACTGCATGAAGGCTTGTGAAAGATCCCTCCATGAACTTATTTTGGCCCGACTCAGTTGATTATACCATTTGGCTGCTGCTCCAATTAAACTATCTTGGAAATAGTGGATCAACAGTTGATCATTATTCACATACCTAGTCATCCTCCTACAGAACATTGTAATGTGGGCTTCTGGGCAAGTAGTCCCATTGTACTTTTCAAATTCTGGCATCTTGAATTTGTGAGGAAGCACCAAGTCTGGGACCAAGCTTAGATCTTTGGCATCAACTCTATGATGCCCATCAACATTCTCTAAAGCTTTGAATTTTTCCTCCAACCATTTGTAGTGTTCTTCCAACTGTCTTGCAGCCTCATTTCTTAAATCCTCTTTTTCAGCCATATCTAAGTCAGGAATGACAGGATTTGCAGGATTGTCGTCCAAATTGAACCTTGAGCCGGTTGGGAAATTTATGGGGATCCCCGCATCAGCCGGCCCTTGTTAAGGCCTTATAGTGACAGATGGCCTCCTAGGAAGTGCCTCGATTTGTGTAGGCACCTGGGGTGGAGTGAAACCTGGAGGATGATCCTCGCCATCCTCGCCAGTAATTGCCATAGGTGCCTTTCCCTTATCAGTGGCCCTCAGTAGTTGAGCCATCTCAGCCATCATGTTCAAATCTTTGGTCCATGTTTTTAGTTTTTGCACGAGTTCCGTAGTGATGTGTGATTTCCAGATTTTCCGCCCTAACTCCCAAGTAATTTTAACTAATTAGGGTCTTTCTATAACCTCGAATGCATATGATGCAATGAGATGCTATGAAATGCAAATGCATGAATAAAAAAAGGTGTCGATTCTGATTCAGTTTCATTTTAGAAAACGTTATTTAAGGAACAAAAATCTTTTCATAAAAAGGGTTACAAATATGCTTTCGCCCGTAGGCCTAGAGTCTTAACCCTATCTAATAACAATGCTAACTCTCGTCCTCTGTCGCGATGACTCATACATTGTACTCGGTATATTAGCTTGTCTTTGCTAGGTCTTGCAAATGATCAGCAACTTCTCGAATCTGGACTATAGCTTCTCCCATGAGATAATCCCTATCTCCCACTTGATCCTGAAGATGGTGAAGTTCTCTCTTCCACTGTTCTTCTCTTGCCTCGAGCTGCTCAGCTCGTAGCTCACAGTCCTGTAGTGCTACTTCCAACCCTCAATATTGTGCTTCACTTCCTCGATCTTATCCAAGCTTACCTTTAACTCGATCACAGAGTTACGGCTTTGGTGATGATGAAGAGATCGTCCAAGCTCAGCCACCTTAGTTTTAAATCCTTGACTTCCCTTCTCTAGGGCCTAATTACGTGACTGTATCTCTTGGAACTTCTTCTCCCAATACTCGGCCTTGGCTCTTTCTTCTTGAACCTCTTGTTGCCACTGCTCTAAAGACTTCCCCAATCCAGCTCTCTTCAGTGATAGCTGTGTCCTCTTATACTGCGTCTTCAAGTCATCTCCATCTTTCTCAATCTTCCTCTTTTCTTTCCTTACCTTCTCGACTTCCATCTTTTGAACATCGACATCGAGACTCAAACACATTTTTTCCTCTTCGAGCTTCTCAATCCTCTTTTCAAGCTCCGAATTTTTTCTCTCGAACTCTTGCTTTATAACCTCCAACTCTGATGGAATCACTCGTAAGCTCTCCTCTAACGATCGAGCTATCCCCAAAATTGGCCTAGGGACATTATCGTTGACTCTCCCACTAAACCATCCTTTATACTCAAGGGTTGACGACGAGCCTTCGGTCAAGATCTTCACACAGAAAGGCTTCTTCCAAGCCTCAGAAATCTCTCGCATCCTCTTCTTATAGTGATCTCCTTTATAAGAGAAATCGCTCTGAGCTAAACCTTGTGTAGCCGGTATGAACTGCCTCGCTCGATATTGCCTTAGAACAAGCAATGGTGCATATCCAACAACTCCCCAAATTCTTGGCAAAGGGACCCAATCAAAACTACCACAGCGTTAAAGGACCTCACTAGGAACCAACCAAGTATCCTTCCACATAACATCTTCCTCTCGAAGATTCTGAAGAATGTCTATCCACCTCTCCTCTGAAATGTCATCTCTCCTAGGCATGTCTTCTGCTTCTTTTAAGGGAGAATAACCCTCAAAGAATACTTGGCAAGGAACCTTATCCAACTTTCAGAAGTGGCTATGGAACCAGACTAGCAACAATTGCGCACATCCAATAAATCTACCCTCGCCGGCCCTTCGACATGCACTCAAAGATCTAAATGTCTCAGCTAGGATTGCTGGTACCAGTGTATTTTGCTTACCAACGCGATCAAACAAATCCGCTACTGCCTCATCTATGTGTCCCAATGCCTTTGAGAAAATCACCATGCCGTAAATACTCAAAGCTAGGACGTCGATCCTTTTCTTTACGTCTGGATGTGTCGATATCAAATCCCTCAAAACAGCCTATGGACCGCACTTACTATCACCCTTTTACTGCACACGAGCTACAGCCCACTACTCACTCATCCCAGTAATCATCACCAACTTCTTCGCAAAAGTTGGAAGGCTAGCAGGCCTAACATAATGACTCTCTTATTGTCCCCAGCGGAGTCGCCAAGCTGTCGAAACCTCTTTAAAAAATGAGTTTTTTTATAAAAAAACAAAAACGGGAGTCGCCACCAATCAGTTTAAGTGCGATTGAACCACCTTCAAACCACTTTTGTTTGAAATTATTTGTTTTGGTCTACAAAATCAAGAAAACAGGTTCGGGAGTCGGTTATGTACGAAGAAGGGTTAGCACCCTCGTAACGCCCAAAAAATTGGTACCATTTGAATAACTTTCTATCTTTAATGCTAGAATTTTAAAAGTATTTAAAAATATGATCCCTTTTGAAATTAAAATAATTCGATTTGAAAACCGAGATTTCTTCGTTCCAAAAGAATACGAACTCACATCCAGCATGATAGGACACAATATTCTAAAACTCTTGTAACTGAAGTCACCTTGTAATTTATAAAATTGTTTAGAAGGGTATTTTAGGCATTAGGACAAACGGGAAATTGCAACCCAGCATGTTAGGGCACTACTTCCCGAATTCCTAACTACCAAAAAACATTGCCTTATCCCCTTTCTTTTAAAAAAAATTCTTTTTGGATCAAATGAAAAAAAAAATCTTTAAAGTGATGTTGACATACTACCAAGGATCAATACTAACCTACATGATACCTATTTTAACATTTCATGCCAATATAATAAAGATGATGAGTAATAACATAAATTACATAATATACGTCATCATTTTATGCATATGTGGTATAAAATATACATGCATTATAGTTACATACTAAATATAACATAGAGCATAATGAATACAACAATATAAATTGCATAGTATATAAGTGATAATATTTTATACAAATGTAACTTAGATCAACATAAATTTCATGCGAATATGTAAAAAATAATAACATAAAATAATAAATAATCTATAAAAATTTAACCTATTAAACTATATCAAAATAATAGAAAACAAAAAATAAAGAAGCAAATTATAAACATATAAAATATAAATTAAAAAAATAAAAATAAAGATATAAAAATATTTAGAATAATAAGAATGATGAATGAGAACCTTTTTAAAAAAATGATTAATATATAAATTATGTTATAGGATATAATAACTTAATATTAACAAAATAATGTACTAAATATTAATATTACACATATTTATTTAATAAAAATAAAACATATGTAATTAATAAGTAATAAAATTATGTATATTTTATAATAAGATAAAAGTAATGTAAGGAATAATATATGGTAAAATATAATGTATAATAAAATTTATAAATAAAATGTATAATAATAAAAATAATATAATGGATAATATATAAATAAAAAATATACATTATTTCATATAACTAATATTTATAAAAATAAATAATATAAGGTATAAATTATGCAAAAGTATTTGAAAAGGTTAAAATTAAATAAAACTAAAGATCTAGGGCTAATCTTGAAATAACAACAAAAAATTTGGCCTAATTTAAATGCATTCAAAACTACAAGGGACTCATTGGGCAATTTTCCCTAATCCCAAAACGACGTCGTTCTTCAGAATGAACTTTAATGGCCGTTAGGATTAAATTGAAACAACTATAAAAGATTAGGTCCGAATTAAAATAAAAATAAAATGAAATTACAAAGACTACCAGTGGTCAAGACTGATGAAACAACACAGGCGTGGACATACATACGCGGGCGTGGGAGAAGCGAGCAAAGTAGGAGACGGCCGTGCGACACGGCCGTGTGCATCAACATGCTCAAAGAGCACAGGCGCTGGCGGAATTTCAGACGCGTCCAAATTTGAAAATCATGATAAACACGGGCTCAAATTAGGGCACACAGCCTAAACCCCTACTATTCATCATCCCCTTCCCCATATATCAAACCCTAGCCACCAGAACCCTTTCACACGCCCTCCCTCACACGCCCATGCACCGACCAGAGCACCTCCCTCGACAACCCAAGCTCCTCCTTCTTGCATATGTTTACTCTTTTCTCTCTATTCTCTTCATTTCTTTTACTAATTTTATGATCTTTATGGTTTTATTTGACTATTTTAATGGTTCTAATGATAGTAATGCTTGTAATCTTTGATAGAAATTTTCCATTTTAGCCGGTGCATTAGGCTACATTCATCCAATTTTTTCTTGTTTCCATGAATTTCATGCTTACTCACACCATATTTCATATTATCATCCCCATTTGCATTCATTCACTAGATATTTCCGTTAGCATTATTCTCGTAATCCTAGTCATAATAATGACTTGATATATCTGATTTGCTTATTTTAGTATATTTTTCATCTAGTACGTGAGCCCCATGAAGTATTCTTATTTAAAGTTCATGTGGCAACTTCGACAGTTCATTGTAGGCATACCATGTCAACTTCGACAGTTCATTGTAGGCATACCATGTCAACTTCACGTGGCAAGAAGACCGCAATCTCCGCTTCAAAAAAATGGAAGGGACCCGGAGCCACATCAGCAAGCACATCAGCTGAAGTGCGCCACCCCTTTCTCCAATTTCCCGTGGGACCCCAAGAAGAGCTATTTCAGATACTTCGGGCCCGACCCCTAAGTGTGGGCCACTGCATTTATTGGGCCACACTTGATCGAATCCAAATGGCTGACGCAGTTCGGGCCCTCCTGACGACTAACCTATGGGGGCTCTTCTTCGAGATAATCGAGCCGACGTACCTCGAGCTCACATTGGAACTGTGTTCGACTTTTCACTTTCAAGCTGTTATGACAGAGTTCGATGATCCCGAAACAATCTAATTTCATCTTGGTGGCTTAGTGCTCCAGTTGAGTGTACCGAAGTTCATAATTGCACTAGGGTTGTACACGGAGGAGTTCATGGATGCCAATGAACTCGACACCCTCCATCGCCATATCCACATTCTCCTTCGAAGTGTTGGAGTGATTTAGTCCCTAACTCGGTCACCTATGACCCCAACCGCTCTAAAGTATCGGCCCTCGCCCCATCCCTTAGGTACTTACACGCCATCTTGGCCCACACTCTGACAGGGCGGCGAAAGAGCACCAGCGTCGTCAATACTCACGATGCCTACTTTTTATGGAGTATGGCAAACGGGCATATCTTTGACCTTCCCTATTTCATTCCCCTCACCATTCGCCATCAGACGGAGTGGCATAGGCAGGGATTCATATCCATCGACCCTTATGTGACTCGCCTGGTGCGATACTTCAGCCTCCTCAACACAGCGGCACAATCATCCTCCCTCACTCTCATCGGCTAGATGTCTCCACAGGGCATCTCGAGAATGCTACATATGAGGATGATTGAGAAACGATGTGGAATCGACCCTCCCCAGTACCACCTAGTCCAATCCGCCGAGGAGGAGGACCTAGAGTACATTACTGATGATGTCCCTCCATGTCATGAGGACCCACCGTCTCAGCCACCACCCATCTATCGTCCAGTTCATGCGACGGCTTCATACTCTGACATCTCTGAGCGCCTTACTCGATTTGAGTAGTAGTGTTTTCAGCGCTTTGATCATATTGATGCTACTCTACATCAGATTTGTCAGCACCATCACATCTCATTGCCGCCACCTCCACCTCGCGAACCATCCGGTGATGATGGTGCTTAAAGACTTTTTACTTATTATTTTTATTTTTATTTTCACTTTTATCTTTATTTATCTTCTTAGAGTACTTTTTAATTTATTTTCCTTTAATACTATTTTATTTTTTAGGCTTTATAATTTTTATTGAACAATTTATAGTTTCGACTATTTTATTATGAGTAATTATGATTCCTTATATTTCCTAAAGAGTTCTTGATTTTATCCTATTTATAAAGAGCTCCAAAGCTCACTGTCACTTATAAACTTGTAACTCCATGGGAAAAGGTTCTCCACGACTACCTAGTCCTACCCGACCACCACGATAACCTCTTCACTGGACACTGTGGTTGTAGAACCCAAGCTCTACCGCCACCGGAGTATCCTCCTCCAATCTCATCATTGCCTTAGTCGATTACTCTCTAGAACTCCAATTCAAGGATTCCATCTAACGTTCAGGAAGTTTCACTTCTCTCCCTATCTTATGATCTTATATCTATATTTTGCAGTAGGTCTATCTTTGTACATTGAGGACAATGTACATCTTATGTGTGGGGGGAGGGGTTGTTTATATCTTTATTAGAAAAATCCCTGAATTTTATCTTATTCTCATGTGATCTTCTCATATCATTATTAGAATGAATTTTGATTAATTTATGATTTTTATTGATATGTCTTGAATTAAAACATAGGCATTCATGCATTGATTGTTTAAACTTTAAGGAATTAGAGAATCAAGCATGATAAGGTGACTTTTGATAATTATCAATTTTTTTTTAGGGATGTTTCCCCAAGTTTAGGTATTATCTCAAGTTAAAATTCACAAGGTTTAAACATCAAAAAGCCATAATTCTTGTGAGATCTTGAGCCTTTAAGAGCATCTATTACTTCTTTCATGCTCACTTTTATTGTTGCTTTGAGTGCGTCAATCTTGAGTTGTTATTCTAGAACTTGCTTGATTATGCATGTCAAGACCACACCATTTGATTTGATATGTCAAGATGATAAAGGCACTTAGGCTTAACCCACTCACTCCATAAAAGCCTACCTTCATAATTAACCCTTAGTAAACCCTCTTGAGACTAATAACCCATTCATTGGTTTACCCTCTATATTAACCCAATACCCATTATTGTTGAAATCCTCTATATTATTTTGATCCCTATTTTTGTCGAGATTTGATTTGAATAAATTACTTAGCTAAGTTTTATCTGTGATAGTTAGTCTATGTTATTTGACTTGTTCTTAAAAAAAATTACAATACACATACTTATATTAATAGTAATTATTTGTTTTTGAGCTTAAGTGTTAAAGTCCATATTCTGAGAAGAAGCTCACATGTATTCAATTGATGATTAGTAGTTTTTTTTCTAGTTAGGTAATTTTTCAATTCAAACACGATTCTAACCTTTTCATTCAGCTTGTGACCACACCTCCTAACCAAAGCCACGTTACAACCCTTTAAAGACCTTTTAATTCATGTATCATCTCAATTTTTAGTGGTGGAAATTTGATTTTCATGCAAGCCTATGGTAATAACTTTAAATATTGACTATTGAGTGCTTTAACTTGTTGTCCTTAAAATACCTCAAGTGATTTGAGTGAATCTCTAGTGAGGATGTGAAACTCTATGATATTTTGAATTAATGGTAATTAGCTAGATGAGGGGAGACAACTATGTTTTCGTGATAAAATACACAACTTGGAATGTTTGAAACTTTGATGTTCTTTTAGTTGAATTCTCAATGTATGATTACTTATGAATTATTTTAAGATATCATTAATAAGAATTATAAGTTGAGAAGAATTGATTTTGATTGTGAGTCGAGGATTTTGCTTGAGGATAAGCAAATGCTTAAGTGTGGGGGTATTTGATTGTAACACCCCAAACCCGGCCTAGACGTTATGACCGGATCCGACGTGCCACATCGAAACGTTAAAAACATTTTTCTATTATTAGTCTAGAAAATCATACTTAGTGTTCAAAAGATGATTTCATTATAGGTTAAAGTGAATGGAAGCTGTGCACCAGGTAGGAAACCGGAAAAGAGAAGGTGAGTCCATCGGACTGCTTAAGTACCAAGCTCCCTTCGGATCCAATCCTAGACATGCACACCACCATTGCCACACCTTAACTTAGTGTATGTTCTTAGGAAACCAGTTCATGTAAGTCCAGTTTAAGAAAAGGTGATTAACTTTGGAAAGCATTTTCGTTGTGGAAGTTTGGCTTTGTTGTCATGGTTTCTTAAAAATCAATTACTATTTTTGAAAATGCACCCTAAGACTAATCAGTTTCAGTGATTAAGATAATATTATACCTATTCTAGTAAATCATATTGAAAACAATTAAAAATCATTAAAGCGGCCTTATTACAACTTAAAACCCAAATCTCAAAAGTAAATAAAAAGATGTCTAATTCACCAGAAGAAAACCAAATTTGCGAAACGAGTGGCCACTCCGAATCCCTTACAGCTCCAAGCCCACTATGGTTGGGGATTACCTGCATGGTGGAAAATAAAGGGTGAGTTTGGGAAACTCAGTGCGTAAAATAACCCAACCATAGTCTAAACCAGTTCAAACCACAGAAACAGATCAAATTGGCCATAGCCCAGAACATATTTCAGAATGAAGCCCATAGGCCCATAACAGAACAGAACAGAAATTACATGTTTATGTAGAAACCCATCCATATCCAACCGTATGCACCCCCGTAGCATCCTTACACCATGTGGGGAGACTACTCGACCCACCCAACCGCTACACGCCACAGAATTTGCAGCATGGCTGCCAGAACAGATAATGTGGAATAGTCACCAGATACAGATAGTTGTGAACAGAGCCACCAGAACAGATATTTGTGGCAGATCCACCAGAACAAATAATTGTAGCATAGCCACCAGGATGCTTCCTTCATAAATATAACCCATGTCCCCATGCAACAGATATACAAATCATGGCATACATCATACAGAATCAGATCATCATGCTTTTCAGTCAAATTCACCCTAGGGGTATAATGGTCATTTTATACCTAAGGGTATAACGGTAATTTCATACTTAAGAGTATTCTAGTAATTTATCTATTTTAGGGTTTTCATGCATATTTTCACCATTTACGTACTAACAGAAACACTTACCGAGTGTTCTTACCAAATTGGGCTCGTTGGCCTATTATCCCAATTTTGGCCCATTAAGCCCAAAAATATCTCAGGCACAAAAATCATGCACTCTGCAGTCTAAACACTGTAGTTTACCAAATATGCTAATCGATCTACCTCACGAGCATTCGCACACTCGCAAGTCCACAAAATACCAGTTTTTCGGCATTTCAGCTTTTCGGCTTTTGCCGATCTAGTCTGTGAAAGGGTGTCAATTACACACCTAATTTGTAGTGGTTCGATGGTGAGTTCCACACACGAGCTGCCTACAATTGGATTACCAACACGTAAACCTCAATATCAAAAACAAACTACAGACCTATCCCCCTACCATATTCGGTCAACCAAGCCTCAGACCTTAGAGTTCTTACCTTTTTTCTGAAACTAGCGACTAGGTTTAGATCCAGTCGTTCCACTTGTCCAAGCCTTCGATCAACAGCCTCTAAATCACACTAACATCATAATAAAACAATTGTCACAACCCTTGGAGCCATAGGGCCCAATCGAATGCCTCCTTAAGCCTTTAGGGGTTTCGGCTTTTCTAAAACCCGAAATAAAGAATAGATTCGAAA
Source organism: Gossypium longicalyx (assembly GCA_025698465.1). Classification (NCBI taxonomy): domain Eukaryota; kingdom Viridiplantae; phylum Streptophyta; class Magnoliopsida; order Malvales; family Malvaceae; genus Gossypium; species Gossypium longicalyx. The sequence goes on from CM046997.1 coordinate 83,874,936, forward strand.
ACTTACCATCGGTTCCTTCAGTCAACAATTCCACTTTAGTTCCTATACGGTTCTGATGCAGATCTAAACCCTTAAATGTTAGCAAAAATCAAATCTTTAAAGGTCTAAAGATCCGGCTATGCCTCTAAGACTATGGGGTTTTCGGCTTTTTGAAATAGTGAAGAGAAAGATGAAATATGAGGGTTTTACGGTGGTTCTGTCGACAAGACCTTGGGGTTCAGTGGATGAGAGAATCGACCAAAAAGATGGAAAAGAATCAGAGGGTTTGGCTAGAGAAATTGGCACAACAGAAATAGGTTTTTGAGATTTTGGCTTTTATGGCAATCGGCTTCCAAGGCTTAAAAACGAATGGAATGGAAGAAAAGAATGGTAGGAAGGGTTCGGCTATAGAAGAAGAAGCAAAAAAGAAGAAAAGAGAATAGGAGATGAGAGGAGAAAAGAGAAAGAGAAGAGAATGGTCAGAACCCAAATGCCGAATTTTCCCCCCACCTGCTAGCCAAATTTCCCCTATACTAGCAACCCTTAGCCGGCCAACTCTTGCTCCTCAAGAGTCCATCATTTGGCAAATACTACACCCCCTAATCAGCTCCTAAACCTTCACGCTTATCCCCTCCTTACTCGATCTCCTAAGCAGCTCAAACTCTTCCTAACAGAGTTCCACCTGAGTTCCATCACATCCCCTTTCTGTACATAAAAATTAATACTAATATTTTCTCACCTTGTGACTTGAACCTTAGCTTTCCCTAGCCATCCACACGCCACCTTTTTAGCACCCTAGTGGCGTCACATGCCACTTTGCCACCTACCTTCTTGTGGCTTATTTTACCCATTAAATCTTAAAAGCCCAACTTACCAGAACCCCTTTTCCCCTAAGAATTAAAATTAGTTAAAACTTCTGGATTTCATCTCAAACTTAGGCTTCTAGAGGCCCACTAACATACTAAGACCTACGCCCAGCAGTCAAAACACAAAAATTCAAAAATCCACCAAAATTCACAGAAGTCCCAAAAATTGGGGCATTACAACTCTACCCTCCTTAAAGAAATTTCGTCCTCGAAATTTACCTGATCCAAACAGATGAGGGTATTGTTGACGCATCGCCTCTTCTGTCTCCCAAGTAGCTTCCTCTCTGCCGTGATTACGCTAAAGCACTTTCACTAAAGGAACAGATTTCCTTTTCAACACCTTGACATCTCGGTCCAATATTTGCACAGGCTCTTCCTTGAAAGTTAAATCAGATTGCACCTCGATCTCTGTAACAGGCACGACATGAGTAGGGTCAGAACGATAACGCCTTAACATGGAGACGTGAAAAACATCGTGAATCCTGTCTAACTCTGGAGGTAATTCTAATTGATATGCCACTAGTCCTACTCGCTTCAAAACCCGATAAGGCCCAATGAATCGCGGACTCAACTTTCCTTTCTTACCGAACCTTAATATCTTCTTCCAAGGAGAAGCCTTTAAGAAGACCATATCACCTACTGAGTACTCAATCTCCTTGCACTTCAAATCCGCATACGACTTTTGCCTATCCGTAGCTTCTTTTAACAGATCTCTAATTACTCTGACCTTATCCTCAGTGTCAGCTACCAACTCGGGTCCAAGAACCTGCCGCTCTCTCAGTTCGGTCCAACAACTAGGGGTACGACACCTTCGTCCATACAGCACTTCATACGATGCCATTCGAATACTCGCTTGATAACTGTTGTTGTACGCAAACTCCGCCAATGGCAAGTAGTCCTCCCAACTACTTCAGAAGTCAATAACACATCCCCTCAACATGTCCTCCAGAATCTGAATAACCCTTTCTGACTAACCATCAGTCTGGGGATGGAAGGCCGTACTAAAATTCAATCGCGTCCCCAACGCCTCATGTAACTTTTGCCAAAATCGAGATGTAAATCTGGGATCCCGATCAGAAATAATTGAAACTGGGACACCATGAAGTCGCATGATCTCTGCCATATACAACTTGGATAACCTTTGAAGTGAAAAGTCAGTGCGGACAAGTATGAAATGAGCCGATTTGGTCAACCTATCAACGATCACCCAAACCGAGTCTTTCTTTGTCGGTGTCAAGGGTAACCCACTCACAAAGTCCATGGTTACCCTCTCCCACTTCCAAAGTGGTATCTTCACTGGCTGCAAAAGCCCAGAAGGTAGTTGATGCTCAGCTTTCACTTGCTGGTATGTTAAACATTTCCCCACAACCTCCGTTACTTCCCGCTTAAGCCCAGGCCACCAATACAATTTTCGCAAGTCGTGATACAACTTATTCCCTCCAGGATGCATAGCACAAAGTCCGCCATGAGCTTCTTTCAATATTGACTGCCTCAAGTCAGAGTCCTTCAGAACACAAATTTTCCCTCGGAAACACAGAACTCCTTCATTATTCAACCCAAACTCAGAAGTTTCCCTTTCCTTAACCTGCTGGAAATGAGCAACCAAAGATTCATCTCTCAATTGCTTCTCCTTAATCTGATCCACCCAGGTTGGCCTTACTTGCAACTCAGCCAACAGACTACCATCATCATACAGACTCAGACAAGCAAACATTGCTCTCAGATCAAATACAGCTCTTCGACTTAGAGCATCGGCTACCACGTTAGCCTTGCTCGGGTGGTACTCAATCATACAATCATAATCTTTAAGCAACTCTATCCATCTCCTTTGCCTAAGGTTCAGCTCCTTCTGAGTTAGTAAGTACTTGAGACTCTTATGGTCGGTGTATATAATACACCTCTCTCCGTACAAGTAGTGTATCCAAATCTTAAGCTCAAAGATTACTGCTGCCAATTCCAAATCATGAGTAGGGTAGTTTCCTTCATGAGGCTTAAGCTGTCATGATGCATAAGAACCACCTTACCTTCTTGCATCAACACGCAGCCCAAACCCACATGTGATGCGTCACTGTACATAGTAAAATCCTTCCTGGACTCTCATTTGAATCAACACAGTGCTTGATCGTAACTTTCTTCAACTTCTCAAAAGCTTCCTCATCGCTCTCTCTGTAAACAAACAAGTACTCCTTTTCTTATGAGTTTTGTCAAAGGTGCTGCCATCACAGAAAAACCTTCCACAAACCTCCTGTAGTATCCTACCAACCCTAGGAAACTCTGAATTTTCGACACTGACCTAGGGGGCTTCCATTCCAAAATTGCTTCAATCTTTCGAGGGTCCACCTTAATCCCTTTAGCTGAGACAACATGTCCTAGGAAGGTTACCTCCTTCAACAAGAATTCACATTTGCTGAATTTCACATATAGTCCCTCCTCCCTTAACACTTGCAGCACTATACGGAGATACTCATCATGTTTTACTTCAGTTTCAGAATATACCAGAATATCATCAATAAAGATGACTACAAACTGATCCAAAAATGGTTGGAATACACGATTCATCAGATCCATAAACACTGCAGGAGTGTTTGTCAGTCCAAATGGCATCACCAGAAACTCGTAATGACCATACCGAGTTCTGAATGCCGTCTTGTGGATATCTGCCTCTTTGACCCTTAACTGATGATATCCAGATCGAAGGTCGATCTTGGAAAGTACAGAAGCTCCTCTAAGTTGGTCAAACAGATTGTCAATCCTTGGCAGTGGATACTTATTCTTAATCGTCAGTTTGTTCAACTGCCGATAATCAATACACATCTGCATCGTCTCTTCCTTCTTTTTTACGAATAGCACTGGTACTCCCCACGGAGACAAACTTGGCCTAATAAAACCCTTATCCAACAACTCTTGAATTTGTGCTTTTAACTCTACCAACTGCTTTGGTGCCATCTTATATGGTTCGATGGACACTGGTGCAGTTTCAGGCAGCAAGTTGATTCCAAACTCGACTTCTCAGTTCGGAGGTAGTCCCGGAAGCTCCTCTGGAAAAACATCTTGGAACTCCTTAACGGTTCTAACCTTATCCACTATCAGTCCCTCATCTTTCGCCTGACTTACAAATGCCAAATAGGCCTCACAACCTTTACGAATCCATTTTTTGGCTCTTAATGCCGACACCACATTGGACAAATAATCCCTTCGCTCACCTATCACCATAACCTCTTCCCCCTTCGTGGTCCTTAACACCATTCGTTTAGAAGCACAATCCAGAGTCGCCCTGTGCTTAACAAGCCAGTCCATTCCCAGAATGAAGTCAAATTCTTTGAACGGTAACTCCATCAAGTCTCTAGAGAAGATATTACCTTGGGTTTCTAAAGGCACATCCCTATACAGTTTGTCTACCTTAACCGAGTGACCCAAAGGACTTAGTACAGTTACCCCACTCACTATCTCCTCAGAGTGCACACCCAACGACCCAGATATGGCACATGCAACATAGGAATGAGTAGATCCAATATCTACCAAAATAGTATACGGCATGCTAGAAACCAAGAACGTACTAGTTATGACGTCAGGTGCATCACCCTCCTCTCGACGACGAGCTGCATACACCAACGCTGGCTGTCGAGCCTCAGCATTTTCGGCACCCCTGCCAGGTGCTCATCGACCTCGACCATTACCATTTCTGCCCCTACCTTGTCCACTTCCTCTCGGTGGTTGTGGTCCACCTCTCACTCGTTGAGCAACCCTCTACTCAGCAACTTGAACCTGGTCTGTTTTCTGAGGACAGTCTTCGACTCTATGCTCCATAGATCCGCATCAAAAACAGGCACCGGAACATTTCCTACACTCGCCCAGATGCACCTTACCACAGTCTCCACAGATTGGTGGTCTAACCACATTCATCAAAACTGCCCGCATTGGCTCCTCCACTCTTGCTCTCTTGACATTCCTATTTGCACCACCCGAAGGTCTTGAATCCTTCCAAAAATGGTTCCGATCCTTCTCACGATTTTGCTTTTTAGCACGCTTCACTTCTTCAGCTATCTTAGCTTTCTCCACCAAGACCGCAAAGTCACGTTCTCTCTGCGGAGCAATCAACACCCTGAGTTCATCTCTAAGACCATCCTTGAAGCGCACACTAAGCTTATATTCCGTAGCGACTATTCCAACAGCATACCGGCTCAACATCAGAAACTCAGCCTCGTATTCAGCAACTGTTTTACCTCTTTGCACCAGATTCAAGAATTCCTTCCTACGGGCGTCCACATAACTCACCCCAACATATTTTTCTTTGAAGACTGCCTTAAACAGCTCCCAGGTTGCCCTGTCAGCTGGGGTCCCATCTCTCACAGTGAGCCACCATTGATAAGCCTCGTCTCGTAGCAACGATACGGCTCCCTTCAGCTTCTACTCCACAGAGCAGTCCAAGTTATCCATAATCCGTTCCATGGCCTCCAACCAATATTCCGCCACATTCGGGGCTACACCAGATACACCCCTAAAGATCTCCGCTCTGTTAGTCCGGGGTCGCTCAGAAATAGATCCTCGAATTCTGTTACCCGAACTTGCCCCAGCAACCCTTTCTAAAACATGAAGCATTACCTGGGACAGGGCGTCATCCCCAGCACCAGAATCATGAGACTCCACTTTCGTTGCCGGTGGTATCGGTGCTTCTGCAGTCGGCATATGCCCTGAGGATGCAGTTCCTGCTCGAGCACTACCTCGGCCACATCCACGGCCTCTTCCACGAGCTGCTCTCGTACTCATATTGTATTATCTGATTACAAATTTTATGCATCAATTAAATATTCCAGTGTTTATTACAGATGTTTTATGAAAAGACAGTAATTCAGAGTTTGTTTTTCACAGAATCGAAATCTAGCTACAGTCTCAGTCTTCTACGAAAATTCCTATAGTCTCAGTGCCATCCCACTAGATTATCATAATAGGGTTTAAATACAGACAGATAATTCAAAAAAATATCTCAGAAAAGTTCAGAATAATACTTACAGACTTGGGCCGGAGATTCGGGTGCCACCTTTTTAAGGATCCAATAATTGAAAAACTGAGTTTCGTAATTTTTTGTAAAAATTTCATTTTCAAAAATCTTTATTTTCATAGACCCATTTCACAGCCGAGTTGTTGCAACTTAGCTCTGATACCACTAAATGTAACACCCCAAACCCGGCCTAGACGTTACGACCGATCCGACGTGCCACATCGGAACGTTAAAAATATTTTTCTATTCTTAGTCCAGAAAATCGTACTTAGTGTTCAAAAGATGATTTCATTATAGGTTAAAGGGAATGGAAGCTGTGCACCGGGTAGGAAACCGAAAAAGAAGAGGTGAGTCCATCAGACTGCTTAAGTACCAAGCTCCCTTCGGATTCAATCCTAGACATGCACACCACCATTGTCACACCTTAACTTAGTGTATGTTCTTAGGAAACCAGTTCATTTAAGTCCAGTTTAAGAAAAAGTGATTAACTTTGGAAAGCGCTTTCGTTGCGAAAGTTCGGCTTTGTTGTCGTGGTTTTTTAAAAATCAATTACTATTTTTGAAAACGTGCCCTTAGACTAATCAGTTTCAGTGATTAAGATAATATTATACCTATTCTAGTAAATCATATTGAAAACAATTAAAAATCATTAAAGCGGCCTTATTACAACTTAAAACCCAAATCACAAAAGTAAATAAAAAGATGTCCAATTCACCAGAAGAAAACCAAATTTGCGGAACGAGTGGCCACTCCGAATCCCTCACAGCTCCAAGCCAACTATGGTTGGGGATTACCTGCGTGGAGGAAAATAAGGGGTGAGTTTGGGAAACTGAGTGCATAAAATAACCCAACCATAGTCTAAACCAGTTCAAACCACAGAAACAGATCAAATTTGCCATAGCCCAGAAAAGATTTCAGAATGAATCCTATAGGCCCATAACAGAACAGAACAGAAATTACATGTTTATGCAGAAACCCAACCATATCCAACCGTATACACCCCCGTAGCATCCTTACACCATGTGGGGAGACTACGCGACCCACCCAACTGCTACACGCCACAGAATTTGCAGCATGGCTGCCAGAACAGATAATGTGACATAGTCACCAAATACAGATATTTGTGGACAGAGGCACCAGAACAGATATTTGTGGCAGAGCCACTAGAATAGATAATTGTGGCATAGCCACCAGGACGCTTCCTCCATAAATATAACCCATGTCCCCATGCAACAGATATACAAATCATGGCATACATCATACAGAATCAGATCATCATGCTTTTCAGTCAAATTTTCCCTAGGGGTATAATGGTCATTTTACACCTAAGGGTAGAGCGGTAATTTCATACTTAAGGGTATTCTAGTAATTTATCTATTTTAGGGTTTTCATGCATATTTTCACCATTTACGTACTAACAGAAACACTTACTGAGTGTTCTTACCGAATTGGGCCCGTTGGCCCATTATCCCAATTTTGGCCCATTAAGCCCAAAAATATCTCCGGCACAAAAATCATGCACTCTGCAGTCTAAACACTGTAGTTTACCAAAAATGCTAATCGATCTACCTCACGAGCATTCGCACACTCGCAAGTCCACAAAATATCAATTTTTCGGCATTTTAACTTTTCGACTTTTGCCGATCTAGTCTATGAAAGGGTGTCAATTACACACCTGATTTGTAGTGGTTCGAGGTGAGTTCCACACACGAGCTGCCTACAATTTTATTACCAATACGTCAATCTAAATGTTGAAAACAAACTACAGACCTATCCCCCTACCATATTCGGCCAACCAAGCCTCAGACTTTAGAGTTCTTACCTTTTTCCGAAACTATCGACTAGGTTTAGATCCAGTCATTCCACTTGTCCAAGCCTTCGATCAGAATCCTCTAGATCACACTAACATCATAATAAAATAATTTTCACAACCCTTAGAGCCATAGGGCCCAATCGACAGTCTCCCTAAGCCTTTAGAGGTTTCAGCTTTTCTAAAACCCGAAATAAAGAATAGATTCGAAAACTTACCACCGGTTCCTTCAGTCAGCGATTCCACTTTAGTTCCTATACGGTTTTGATGCGTATCTAAACCCTTAAATGTTAGCAGAAATCAAATCTTTAAAGGTTTAAAGATTCGGCTGTGCCCCTAAGACTATGGGGTTTTCGACTTTTTGAAATAGTGAAGAGAAAGATGAAATATGAGGGTTTTGCGGTGGTTTTGTCGACAAGACTATGGGGTTCAGAGGATGAGAGAATCGGCCAAAATGATGGAGAAGAATCAGAGGATTTGGCTAGAGAAATTGGCACAACAGAAATAGGTTTTCGAGATTTTGGATTTTATGACAATCGGCTTCCAAGGCTTAAAAACGAATGGAATGGAAGAGAATAATGGTAGGAAGGGTTCAGCTATAGAAGAAGAGGCAAAGAAGAAGAAAAGAGAATAGGAGATGAGAGGAGAAAAGAAAAAAGAGAAGAGAATGGTCAGAACCCAAATGCCAAATTTCCCCCACCTACTAGCCGAATTTCCCCTATACTAGCAACCCTTGGCCGGCCAACTCTTGCTCCTCAAGAGTCCATCATTCGGTGAATACTACACCCTCTAATCAGCTCCTAAATCTTCTCCCTTATCCCCTCCTTACTCGATCTCCTGAGCAGCTCAAACTCTTCCTAACAGAGTTCCACCTGAGTTCCATCACATCCCTTTTCTGTACATAAAAATTAATACTAATATTTGCTCACCTTGTGACTTGAACCTTAGCTCTCCCTACCCATCCACACGCCACCTTTTTAGCACCCTAGTGGCGTCACATGCCACTTTGCCACCTACCTTCTTGTGGCTTATTTTACCCATTAAATCTTAAAAGCCTAACTTACCAAAACCCCTTTTCCCCTAAGAATTAAAATTAGTTAAAACTTCCGGATATCATCTCAAACTTGGGCTTCTAGAGGCCCACTAACATACTTAGACCTACGCCCAGCAGTCAAAACATAGAAATTCAAAAATTCACCAAAATTCACAGAAGTCTCAAAAATTGGGGCATTACATTGATAAACCGTAATTTTTTTTTTTATCCCACGCTTAGCACATTTATGAATGATTTATCCTTAGAATTGGTGAATTCGATGCTCCTAATCCCTTAATTTCATGTTTTATACTTAAGTAAGCATAGGAGAGTAAAAAGTGTAAGAAAGAGGCCAAAAATAGAGAAAATAGACCAACGTGGGAAATCAACACGGCCTGGACTTCCTCATATGGGTAGACCACACGCCCGTGCCCTTTTAGTAGAATCGAGCACGACTTACACGAGTAGACCACACGGACATGTCTATTCAACAGGCTCTAACACGGTTTAGAGCAATCGAACACAGGTGTGTCCCTGTCGAGCCCAAGTTGAGTCTTATTCGAGAAAGGCCACTCTTGAGGGCTTTGAGGCATTAAAAAGTTCATTTAAACACTAGAGGAGGCACTTAGACTGGGGACAGGGAGTGGGAAGCAGGGATTTACTCGAAGAAAGCAGATTGATCCATCTCAGAAGCCAGATTCTCCCTCAAGACTGAATATCTCCCTTTAATTTCCCTTCAGGAGTTTTGGGTTTTCTTTATGTTTTGTATTCAATATTCTTCTGAGATGTTTTCTTTTATAATTATGAACTAAACCCCCTAAATACCTAAGGGGAATAAAACCTAAAACGAATCTTGTTATTATTTTCTGAATTGTATGATAAATATTTGACTTGTTCTTAATTATGTGTTCTTAATTCTTGCTTCAATTATGCACTTATTAATTATGTTCATAATTAATTCTTAATTATACGCTTATTCGGAGGAGCAAAAGTCCCTGTTTAAGAGCAAATATGTCATAATTAAGAGTAGTTGCTTGCACGCCTAGAGATAGGTGACAAGATTTTGCCGGATTAGAGTGAAACCTAATAAGACAATTCATACATCGAGTTAATGCAACACTAGGGGTGTTAATTAGAAAGAGATTTTAATTAATCAACCTAGGGTTAGATGTTGTTAGTCTCGAGAGAGATAATAATATAATTTAGGGATTTCTACGGAACAAGTCGAATGAATAAATCGTCTGATTCACAATCAAATAACAAGTGAAGTCTAGGTGAATTTTGTTTTTGGTATTGTCTTAATCAATCGAATTTCCCAAAAGTATTTTCCCCAATTTTCTCTCTGTGAATTCTTAGTTAGTTAATTAGTTTAGATAAAACAAACCCCTATATTTTTAGGCTAGATAATAAGAAAAGAGTTAATACTAGTACTTTTAGTTCCTTTGGGTTCAACATCCCGGTCTTGCTAAAACAATACTATTGTCGATAGGTACACTTGCCTTCATCATGATAATAGTTTTTCTTCAAGAACGGTCAAATATAAATTTATTAAAACTTATCACGAACCATCACGATTATCTTGATTCAGAATTTTAGATTGATGTTGATGATTGTTTAAGATTCAGAGGCCGCATTTGTGTTCCAAGAAATCCAGAATTGATTCAAATGATTTTGAATGAAGCGCATAGTAGTCATTTATCTATGCATCGGGGAAGCACGAAAATGTATAATGATTTGAAATGGCTTTATTGGTGGCATGACGTGACACGTGATATTTCAAAATTTGTTTCGAAATGTTTGATTTGTTAGCAAGTAAAAGCTAAACATCAAGTGTCGTTAGGTTTATTACTGTGACACCCCTAACCCGTCTTCGTCGCCAGACTAGGGTTAAGAGGTATTACCGAACAATCGAAACATTTCGAATTCATTCTTCTAATAAAAAATCATACATCATCATATCATAATCTAACATCCATATAAAGTCCCATTCTTAGGTCATTGAGACCCTAAACATGCTTTAGAAAGGAGTTGGGATTAAATCGAGCACATATGAATTTTTCCAAAACATAAACATTTTTCTAAGCTATAAAGGTCACATGCCCGTGTGAATAGGTTGTGTGCCTCACATGGCATTAGACATGCCCGTGTGTCTATGCCGTGGTAAAACAGGGCATACATACTGACTTGTCCACACGCTTGTGTACCAAGCCGTATGAAAATTAGGGAGGCTACTAACTTGGGTCACACAGCCGACCACACGCCCATGTGCCAGCCTATGTGCCACACACGACCGATAGACACGCCCGTATATCTAGGCCGTGTCAAAACTGTAGGGTTACTAACTTAAAAACGTAGAGTACCTAGGGGACACATGGCCGTGTAACGTAACTGTGTGCCGCACACTGCTGAGACACACGCCCTTATCTCTGCCCGTGTGGACAAAAATAGGCTATTTGCAAAGCCAAATTGCCACCCATTTTGGGTCATCCCTACAAGCATCAAAACCAAAACATTTTATACCAAATTTTCAACCAATTCACAACCATAATATAAACCATTGATTCCATATCATTATCAACAAATTTCATCCTCAATATGTAAGCCAAAACATATCAAATCCTAAGCCAAATTCATACCAAATATGAATTTCGTAACCTTAATTCATTTCATTCAATCTCATGCCATAAACTTACCAATTCCTCAAATAAGCACATACTAAAACTTACCAAATTGACCAACTTACTTGGCCATTCATGAACATATCATATTAACCATAGTGTATCACATAGTTTATAGCCATAATTCATTCTTATACACAACCAAATCCAAGCCATATCACACGGCTAGATATTTACATCACCAAACATACCAAAATAACTCTAGCCTATACATGCCATATACTATATATACAACTCTCAAAATGGTACCAAAATAGATGTTTGATAGTGTGAATGAGTCGCTGACGATCCCTAGATCTGAGCTAGCTTTATAACACTGTAAAACAAAGAACATTTCACACAGTAAGCTTTAAAGCTTAGTAAGTTCATGATATAACACATTTAACTCATCAATTAAAATATAATTCAATCAATTAACTAACACTTAATACAACTCATCACATTACTCATTTCATCATTCATTTACAAAATCTTTCGTCTATTTTATACTCTATATCATCAACCACATAGGTTTTGTACATACCTATACCATCACGTTTTTATCAATCACATTTATCACTTCAATGCTCGATGCAATAATTCCTTCGATCATCCTTAAACATTCAATGAACTCACACACTTAGTGCCAATTAAGTAGCAAAAGCTATAAAAGTATCACACACTTAGTGCCATTACAATCAATCGAATTTAAATCAGTATCGAACACATAGTGCCATTTATTCAGCCAACACTGTTTTAATCTCGCACACTTAGTGCCTCATATATTCAATCTAAAATTCACATACTCAAACTTCACAATTACATTTCTATTCATTTCAACTCATATAAACATTGTTTAAACAATCAATATTAGTCGATCAATCAAGCACTTTGTTTTTACCACGATCTAGGTTTGAATTTCTCCTTTCCTGATCTATATAAATTCAAATTCACTTATTCAATCTCACATTCATTCAATTAAATTCGTAATCACATAATTTGGCCTTTTCGCACATTAGCCACTAATTTCCACATTTTTGACATTTTAGTCCTATTTCGCAAATACACAAAATTTACATAATCCCATTAAACATAAGCTTAACCGAATATCTATTAAGCCCCTAACAGTCCATATATTTCATTTATTTTACATTTCAACCCCTCAATTTCTCATTTTCACAAATTAGTTCATAATAAGTAATTTCATCAAAAATCACAATACAAAACATGTTTATCTATCACTAAGCTTTCATATTTCACCATTTAAAATCACAAATTTCATGAATTCATCAATGGCATCTCATCAAATCATCAACAATTTCTTGGATTTAAGCATTGAATAGCTAGAACACTTAACAACGATTACAAAAACGTAAAAATATAAAAAATCGAGCTCAAATCGTACCTCAATCAAGCTTCTAAAGTGCCAAACCCTAAAACATTTCTTTGGCTTCATAATCTTTTGATTTTTGACATTAAAAGAAAGATGAACACTTAAAATTCATTTTGTTTTATTAATATAACCTTTATTAATCCATTTATTAAAATAGCTTTTATTAAAACATATAATAAACATATAATAGATGTCTATTATTGTCCATTCACCATTCAAATGGAGTAATTTCCATGCAAGGACCCTTACTTTAAAAGCCAAAGTCAATTTAGCACCTTTAACAAAGTAGCATGCAACTTTTGTATTTTACGCGATTAAGTCCTTTTTGCAAATTAAGCTCACAAATGGTAAAATTAAATCACAAAAATTTCACACATATCAATTCAGATACTACACACACTAAAAATAATATTAAAATATTTTTCTAACTCAGATTTATGGTCTCAAAACCACAATTTTGACTAGGGTCTAAACCGGGCTGTTACAATTACAGCCTATTATGATTCCCGAGTGGAAATGGGATAGAGTGACTATGGATTTTGTATTAGGATTGCCCCTATCTCCGAGTAAGAAAGATGCAATTTGGGTTGTTGTTGATCGACTGAAAAAATTGGCTCATTTCATTTCGGTACATATGGATTATTCGCTTGATAAACTTGTTGTGTAACACCCCAAACCCAGCCCAGACGTTACGGCCAAGTCTGACGTGTCACATTGACTTATGGTTGATTGTGTTCTTTGTTTATGGTAATCAGGGTGATTTTGTAAAACAATGGTTAATTGTTGACTAAGAAAAGAACACCGATTAATTAAGTCTTTAGGTTATCCATTTGTTACGCTTTTTGTGTTTTGAAATCGTTTATTAATTTTGAACAAAACCCACACAGCCTGAATCCAACAGTTCAAATCGAGTATAAGTAAAGCAATTAAGAAAACCATAAAATTTACGAGCGGCCTTTTTACAACATAAAAACCTTAAACAATTAAGGTAAGTAAAGGCTGGTCAAAACACCTGAAGAGAACCGAATTTGCAGAACATGTGGCCACTCCGAATCCCTCACAACTCCAAGTCCACTATGATTGGGGATTTCCTGCATGGATGAAATTAAGGGGGGTGAGTTTGGAAAACTCAATGTGTAAAATAACCCAACTATAGTCCAAATCAGTTCAAACCACAGAAACAGATTAAGTTGGGCCTTAGCCCTATACAAAATATAGAATGAAGCCCATAGGCCCATAACAGGTACAGATTATAAATATCATGTATGCAGAAAAGCCAACCCATATCCATCTGTATACACCGTCGTACCAACCTTACATCATGTGGGGAGATAACTCGACCCACCCATCCGCTACACACCATAGAATTTGCAACATGGCTGCCAGAACAGATATTGTGACAGAGTCACCAGATACAGATATTGTGGCAGAGCCACTAGAACAGATATTTGTGGCATAGCCACTAGAACGCTTCCTCCATCATTATAACCCATATCCCATGCAACAGATATACATGTCATGGCATACAACATACAGAATCAGAATATCATGCATTCCAGTCAAAATTAACCCTAGGGGTATAACGGTCACTTTGCACCTAGGGGTATAATGGTAATTTTCATACTTTAGGGGTATTTTATTAAATTTACTATTTCAGGGTTTTCATGCATATTACAACCATTACCGTATTAATAGAAACACTTACCGAGCATTTTTACCGAATTGGGCCCATTGGCCATTAACCCGATTTCGGCCCATTAAGTCCAAATATACCTAAGTGCACGAAATTGTGCACTCTGCAAGCTTACCGCTTGAGATTATTGGGATTAACAAATAACTACCTCACAAGCACTCGCACGCTCATAAGTCCACAAAATGCCGGCTCTTCGGCGTTTTGGCTTTTCGGCTTTTGCCGATCTAGTCTATAAGTGGGTGTCGTTTACACACCTAATCTGTAACGATACGTTGGCGAGATCCACACACGAGATGCCTACAATCGAGTTACTAATATGTCAGACTACATATCAAAAAAAAAAATATGTACTAATCTTCTTACCGTACTCGGCCAACATTGCCTTAGTTTCTAAAGTTCTTACCTTTCTGCCGAAATATGGACTAGATCTAGATGTCCAACAGTGTTAGCCTTCAAAGCCCTTTGCTGAATGTCCCCCTTGTCTACTCTAGTGCACACAAAACCAAAAGAAAGTGGCCAATATGCCCTTAGTCCAAACGTTAGCCACCCTTCAGTGGTTTCGGCTTTACCTTAAAGCATAAGTAACTAACGAAAGTTGTTCGAATACTTACCAATCGTTGTTCTGCCCAAAAGAGTGTTCCTATCTATGATATTAATCCTGATCTACTGTGGTTACAAGAAGAAACAGGTTCAAGTAGCCAAGATTCGGCTTCCTATACCACAGGTATGAAGGTTTCAGCTTCTTAAATAAAAAGGGAAAGAGGTTCGGCTATAGTAAGATTCGGCCTCCTAGATGTTAGGGGAATAAATGAAGAGAAGGAAAGGGATGGTAGATTCGGCCAATTGAGGAACAATGGAGAAAAGAAATTATTGAAAGTGACCAAATAGAGGGAAGTATAGGTTCGGCTATGGGGAAAAGGAAAAGATGGAAGAAAGAAAGGTGAGAAGGGAAAGTAGTATTCGGTTATGGCAAGGAAAATGGCCCAGAGAGTTATGAGGTGTTCCAAGTTTCGGATACTAGCAAAATGGAAGGAAAAAGAGAAAAACCCTAAGCACAATACCTTATTTCGGCAAGCCAAAAGAAGACTAGACCGAAACCCTAAACGAAAAGATACAAAAAAACGGCACAAAACTTCCCTAATGTTGAAATTGCTACTTCAGAGACCTAGCCGAATTTGCCTATACTAGAGACCCTTGGCCGGCCAACTCTTGCTCATCAAGAGTCCAACATTCAGCCAACACCAAGCTCCTTGATCAGCTCCTAAATTTCTTCCCTTATCTCTCCCTTACTCAATCCCCTGAACAGCTCAAACTTCTCCTAACAGAGTTCCACCTATGTTCCAATACCTACCTTTCCTGTTCACAAAAATAAATACCCTAATTAACTTACCTTGCAACTTGAAACTTGGCTCCCCTTAAACATCCACACGCTACTCTCCAAACACCTATGTGGCGTCACATGCCACTTTACCACAGATCTTCTCGTGGCTTATTTTACGACCTTTATTTTAAAAGCCCATAATGCCAGAACCCTCTCTCTCTAAAATTAAAAATTCTTAAATTGCCTCGGGTTAAATTTACTCTTGGGCCTTCCAAAGGCCCACTAACATACTCAGACCTACATTGTAAAGTCAAAACACGAAAATTCTAAAATTCATCAAAAATCACAGATATCCCGAAAATTAGGGCGTTACAAATCTACCCTCCTTAAAGAAATATCGTCCTCGAAATTTACTTGATCCAAACAGATGAGGGTATTGTTGACGCATCGCCTCTTCTGGTTCCCAAGTAGCTTCCTCTCTGCCATGATTACGCCAGAGTACCTTTACCAATGGAACTGACTTCCTTCTTAGAACCTTAACATCTCGATCCAATATCTGCACAGGCTCTTCCTCGAGAGTCAAATCAGGCTGTACTTCAATCTCTACAACCGACACGACATGGGTAGGATCAGAATGATATCGCCTTAACATGGAGACAAGAAAAACATCGTGAATCCTGTCTAACTTCGGAGGTAATTCCAATTGGTAATCCACTGGACCTACTCACTTAAGAACCCGATAAGGCTCGATGAATCGCGGACTCAACTTGCCATTCTTACCAAACCTTAATATCTTCTTCCAAGGAAAAACCTTCAAGAAGACCATATCACCCACTGAGTACTCAATCTCCTTACGCTTCAAATCTGCATACGAATTTTTCCTATCAGATGCTTCTTTTAACCGATCTCTGATTATCCTAACCTTATCTTCCGCATTCGCTACCAACTCAGGTCCAAGAACCTGTCATTCCCCCAATTTAGTCCAACAACTAGGTGTATGACACCTACGTCCATACAGCGCTTCATATGGTGCGATTCGAATACTCGCCTGATAACTATTGTTATATGCAAACTCTGCCAACGAAAAGTAATCTTCCCAACTACCTCGAAAGTCAATAACGCATCCCCTCAACATGTCTTCCAAAATCTGAATAATCCTTTCCGACTGACCATCAGTCTGAGGATGAAAAGTCGTGCTAAAGTTCAATCGTGTTCCCAACGCCTCATGCAACTTTTACCAGAACTGAGATGTGAACCTAGGATCCCGGTCAGAAATAATCGATACTGGCACTCCATGAAGTCGCAAAATCTCTGCCATGTATAATTTGGCTAGCTTCTGAAGTGAATAATCAGTGCGGACAGGTATGAAATGAGCAGATTTGGTCAACCTATCCACAAGTACCCAAATCGAGTCCTTCTTTGTCGGTGTCAAGGGTAGCCCACTCACAAAGTCCATGGTTACCCTCTCCCACTTCCAAAGTGGTATCTTCACTGGCTGTAAAAGTACGGAAGGTAGTTGATTCTCAGCTTTCACTTGCTGGCATGTCAGACATTTCCCCACAAACTCCGTTACTTCTCATTTAAGCCCAAGCCACTAATACAATTCTCGCAAGTCCCGATACAACTTATTCCCTCCAGGATGCATAGCACAAAGTCTTTCATGAGCTTCTTTCAGTGTTGACTGCCTTAAGTCAGAGTCCTTCGAAATGCAAACTCTTTCTTGGAAACATAGAACTCCTTTACTATTCAACCCAAACTCAGAAGTTTCCCCTTTCTTAACTTGCTGGAATCGAGAAACTAAAGACTCATCCTTGAATTGTTTTTCCCTAATCTGATCCACCCAGGTTGGCCTTACTTGTAACTCAGCCAACAAACTACCATCATCATGCAGACTCAGACGAGCAAACATTGCTCTTAGATCAGATACAGCTCTACGGCTTAGGGCATCGGCTACCATATTAGCCTTGCCTGGGTGATACTCAATTGAACAGTCGTAATCCTTAAGCAACTCTATCCATCTTTGTTGCCTAAGGTTCAGCTCCTTCTTAGTCAGCAAGTACTTAAGACTCTTATGATCCGTGTATATGACACTCCTTTCTCCTTACAAGTAGTGTCTCCAAATCTTAAGTGCAAAAATTACTGCTGCCAATTATAAATCATGAGTAGGATAGTTTACTTCGTGAGGCTTAAGCTGTCGCGATGCATAAGCAACCACCCTACCCTCTTGCATCAACACACAGCCCAAACCCACATGTGATGCGTCACTGTAAACAATAAAATCCTTCTCAGACTCCAGCTGAATTAATACAGGTGCCTCAGTTAGAACTTTCTTCAATTTCTCAAAAGCTTCCTGCTGCTTCTCTGTCCAAACAAAAGGTGCTCCTTTCCTTATAAGCTTTGTCAATGGTGCTGCCAACATAGAAAAGCCTTCCACAAACCTTCTGTAGTACCCTGCCAAACCCAGGAAACTCTGAATTTTCGACACCGACCTAGGTGGCTTCCACTCTAGAATCACTTCAATCTTTCGAGGGTCCACCTTGATCCCCTCAGCAGAGACAATATGACCTAAAGAAGGTTACCTCCCTCAACCAGAATTCACACTTACTAAATTTCGCATAAAGTTCCTTCTCCCTCAATACTTGCAGCACAATGCGGAGACGTTCAACGTGCTTCTCTTTAGTTTTGGAATATACCAAAATATCGTCAATAAAAAAGACTACGAATCGATGAAAAAATGGTTGGAATACACGATTCATCAGGTCCATGAATGCTGCAGGAGCATTTGTCAGTCCAAATGGCATAACCAGAAACTCGTAATGACCATACTGAGTCCTGAATGCCGTCTTATGAATATCTACTTCCTTGACCCTTAACTGATGGTATCCAGATCGAAGATCGATCTTGGAGAATACCGAAGCTCTTCTAAGTTGGTCAAACAGGTCGTCGATTCTTGGCAGAGGGTACTTATTCTTAATCGTCAATTTGTTCAACTGCCGATAATCGATGCACATCCGCATCGTCCCATCCTTCTTTTTCACAAACAACACTGGTACTCCCCACGAAGACACACTCGACCTAATAAAGCCTCTATCCAACAACTCTTGAATCTGTGCTTTCAGCTCCACTAACTCCTTCGGTGCCATCCTGTATGGTGCGATAGACACTGGTGCAGTTCCATGCAACAAGTCGATTCTGAACTTGACTTCTCGATTCGGAGGCAATCCTGGAAGCTCCTCTAGAAAAACATCTTGGAATTCCTTAACGGTTCTAATCTTATCCACCGTTAGACCCTCAGTCTCCGACTGACTTACAAATGCCAAGTAAGCCTCACAACCCTTACGAATCCACGTCTCGACTCTCAACGCTGACACCACATTGGACAAATAATCCCTTCGCTCACCTATCACCATAACCTCCTCACCCTCTGTGGTCTTTAACACCATTCGCTTAGCAGCACAATCCAGAGTTGCCCTATGCTTAACAAGCCAGTCCATTCCCAGAATGAGGTCAAATTCTCCAAACGGTAACTCCATTAAGCATCCAGAGAAAATCTTACTTTGAGTTTCTAAAGGCACGTCTCTATACAGTTTGTCTACCCTAACCGAGTGGCCCAAAGGACTTAGTACCGATACCCCACTCACAGTCTCCTCAGAGTGCACATCGATCAACCCATATATGGCACATGCAACATACGAATGAGTAGATCCAATATCTATCAAAGCAGTGTATGGCATGCTAGAAATCAAGAACATACCAGTTATGACGTCGGGTGCATCACCCTCTTCTCGACGATGAGCTGCATACACCAACGCTGACTGACGAGCCTCAATATTTTTGGCACCCCTGCTAGGTGCTCCTCGACCCTGACCATTTCCATTACCACCCCTACCTTGTCCATGTCCTCTCGGTGGTTGTGTCCACCTCTCACTAGTTGAGCAACCCTCTGTTTTGCAACTTGAACCTGATTTGTTTTCTGAGGACAGTCCTTGACTTTATGCTCCATAGATCCGCACCAAAAACAAGCACCAGAACATCTCCTACACTCGCCCAGATGTACCTTACCACAGTCTCCACAAACTTGCGGTCTAACAACATTCATTGAAACTGCTCGAACTGGCTCTTCCACTCATGCTCTTTTAACATTCCTATTTGCACCACCCGAAGGTCTTGAATCCCTCTGAAAATGGTTCCGATCCTTCTCACGATTCTATCTTTTAGTACGCTTCACCTCCTCAGCTATCTTAGCTTTCTCCACTAAAGCAGCAAAGTCACGCTCCCTCTGCGGAGCAATCAGAACCCTAAGTTCATCTCTAAGAACATCCTCAAAGCGTACACTACTTTCATACTCTGTAGCGACTATCCCAACGGCATACCGGCTCAGCCTCAGAAACTCAGCCTCGTACTCAGCAACTGTCTTACCCCCTTTAAGCAGATTCATAAATTCTTTCCTGCGGGCGTCCAAATAACTCTCCCCAACATATTTTCCCTTAAAGGCCGTCTTAAACAACTCCCAAGTCACCCTCTCAGCTGGGGTCCCATCTCTCACAGTGAGCCACCACTGATAAGCCTCATCTTGTAGCAATGATATGGCTCCCTTCAACTGCTGCTCTACGAAACAGTCCAAATCATCCATAATCCGTTCCATGGCTTCTAACCAATATTTAGCCACATTCGGGGCTACACCAAATACGCCCCTAAAGATCTCTGCTCCATTATCCCGGAGTCACTCAGAAATAAATCCTCAAATTTCGTTACCCGTACTTTCCCCGACAACCCTTTCCAAAACACGAAGCATTGCCTGAGATAGAGCGTCATCCCTGACGCCTCGATCATGAGACTCCACTTCTGTTGCCGGTGGTACCGGTGCATCTGCCACCGGCATATGTCCTGAAGATGAAGATCTAGCCCGTGCACTACCTCAGCCACGTCCACGGCCTCTTCCACGAGCTGCTTTCGTACTCATATCGTATTATCTGATTACGAATTTTATGCATCAATTAAATATTTCAGTGTTTATTACAGATGTTTTATGAACAAACAGTAATTCAGAGTTTGTTTTTTGCGGAATCGTAGCCTAGCTACAGTCTTAGTCTACTTATCAAAATTCCTACAGTTTCAGTATCACCCTAACCAGAGTATCATAATAGGGTTTCAGTACAGGCATATAGCTGATAATTTAGAAACATTTAGAAAAATTTAGACTGATACTTACAGACTTGGGCCGGAGATTCAGTGTGCCACCTTCTCAGAATCCAAATTTTAGAAAACTGGATTTGCAATCTTTGAAATCATTTATTGTAGAAAGAAAATTAAAAAAAAACGAATTCCCCAAAGCGATTTTTGAAAATCTTTGTTTTATTTATTTATTATTTTTTAAATTTCCAAAAACTTTTGTTTTTGTGTTTGTCTTTTATTTTTTTGAGTCCCAATCCACAGCCGAGTTGTTGCAACTTGGCTCTGATACCACTAAATGTAACACCCCAAACCCGGCCCAGACGTTACGGCCAAGTCTGACGTGTCACATTGACTTACGATTGATTGTGTTCTTTGTTTATACTAATCAGGGTAATTTTGTAAAATAATGGTTAATTATTGACTAATAAAAGAACACCGATTAATTAAGTCTTTAGGTTATCCATTTGTTACGCTCGTTGTGTTTTGAAATCGTTTATTAATTTTGAACAAAACCCACACAGCCTGAATCCAACAGTTTAAATCGAGTATAACCATAGTCCAAATCAGTTCAAACCACAGAAACAGATTAAGTTGGGCCTTAGCCCTATACAAAATTTTGAATGAAGCCCATAGGCCCATAACAGGTACAGAATAGAAATATCATGTTTGTAGAAAACCCAACCCATATTCATCCTTATACACCCCCGTACCAACATTACACCATGTGGGGAGATAACTCGACCCACCCATCCGCTACACACCACAGAATTTGCAGCATGGCTGCCAGAACAGATATTGTGATAGAGTCACCAGATACAGATATTATGGTAGAGCCACCAGAACAAATATTTGTGGCATAGCCACTAGAACGCTTCCTCCATCAATATAACCCATATCTCATGCAACAGATATACATGTCATGGCATACAACATACAGAATCAGAATATCATGCATTCTAGTCAAAATTAACCCTAAGGGTATAACTGTCACTTTGCACTTAGGGGTATAATGGTAATTTTCATACTTTAGGTGTATTTTAGTAAATTTACTATTTTAGGGTTTTCATGCATATTACAGCCATTACCGTATTAACAGAAACACTTACCGAGCATTTTTATCGAATTGGGCCCGTTGGCCCATTAACCTGATTTCGGCCCATTAAGCCCAAATATACTGAAGTGCACGAGATTGCGCACTCTGTAAGCTTACCGCTTGAGATTACCGGGATTAACAAATAACTACCTCACGAGCGCTTCCACGCTCATAAGTCCACAAAATGTCGGCTCTTTGGCGTTTTGGCTTTTCAGCTTTTGCCGATCTAGTCTATAAGTGGGTGTCGTTTACACACCTGATCTGTAACGATACATTGCCGATCTAGTCTATAAGTGGGTGTCGTTTACAATCGAGTTACTAATACGTCAGACTACATATCAAAAACAAAATACGTACTAATCTCCTTACCATACTCGGCCAACATTGCCTTAGTTCCTAAAGTTCTTACCTTTCTGCCAAATTATGGACTAGATCTAGATGTCCAATAGTGTTAGCCTTCAAAGCCCTTTGCTGAATGTCCCCCCTGTCCACTCTAGCGCACACAAAACCAAAAGAAAGAGGCCAATATGCCCTTAGTCCAGACGTTAGGACACCTTAAGGGGTTTCGGCTTTACCTTAAAGCATAAGTAACTAACGAAAGTTGTTCGAATACTTACCAATCATTGTTCTACCTAAAAGAGTGTTCCAATCTATGATATTAATGCACAGGTTCAAGTAGCCAAATATTCGGCTTTCTGTACCACAGGTATGAAGGTTTTGGCTTCTTAAAGAAAAAGGGAAAGAGGTTCGGCTATAGTAAGATTCGGCCTCCTAGATGTGAGGGGAATAAATGAAGAGAAGAAGAGAAGGAAAGGGATGGTAGATTCGGCCAATTAAGGAACAATGGAGAAAAGAAATTGTTGAAAGTGACAAAAGAGAGGGGAGTATAGGTTCGGCTATGGGGAAAAGGAAAAGATGGAAGAAAGAAAGGTGAGAAGGGAAAGTAGTATTCAGTTATGGCAAGGGAAAACGACCCAGATTGTTATGAGGTGTTCCAAGTTTTGGATACTAGCAAAATGGAAGGGAAAAGAGAAAAACCCAAAGCACAATACCTTATTTCGGCAAGCCAAAAGAAGACTAAATCGAAACTGTGACAACCCTAATTTGACCTTAGTCGAAAAGTTGTTTCGGGACCACAAAACTGAGTCATAAAAAAATAATAATTAACCGTCATATTCTATGCTTATTGTATGTGTACATGCATGTGTGAAAGTTTCACGCTTTAATTGTGTCATTTGTATGTGAAATTTACTAAATAGGACTTATATGAGAAAATTTTGAAATGTGATAGGTAAATTTGAAAGTGGTCTATTAATGCATGTTATAAAAAGGTTGGACTTGCATGTCAAATATTCATTTTGTTTATAGTGGTCGGCCATGATGATACTTTTATATTAAAAATATGTATTACTTATTAGTTAAATGGCTTTATACTTAATAATATAAAGGAATAAAAAAAAAGAATGGATGTTCATCTTCTTCCTTCATTTTGCCGAATTTGAGAAAAAAAAATTTTGAAGAAGAAGCCAAGGCATTCGGCCATGGTTATCTCCATTTAAAGGTATGTAATGTAAATTTTTCTTTGAAATTGATTTTGAAATTAAATTGATAAATACATAGCATAGCTAACCCATGGTTAAAATTCATGAATCAATGAACAAGTGTCCATTCGGCAAGTGCTAAATTTGTGTTATTTTCATAAGTTATTGGGAAGATGTTAGCTATATGTTAAGTAGCTTAAATGATGGTTGAATAAGTTGATTTTATTAAAAGTATGAATTGTTAATGCTCATATGTGTAATAGCCGAACATGGGGTTGCTTAATGTTTTGAACAAATGCCGTTTAGGTGTTTTGAATTGAGTAAATTAGATGTTTGAACATTTAAGGGTTTGGCATTGTTCATGATTCTTTTAGAGTATGATTTGCATAATTTGAGTATTGGAATGTGAGTAATGTTATGCATAGGTAAGATTATTATGTTCAGTTTTGATAGTATATATGTATAATCAATCCATTTTGCTAATTATATATATATATATATACGGTGGTTAAAAATAAGGTTTTGATGACTAGATATTTAATGGATATTCGGCAAAAAGGAGTTAAAGGTTAAGCCATAAGAAAATTTAAGTGATATACATATTTGGACATTAGGGTTATATGAACTTTGGCTATGTGAGTTATGTGTTATGTTAGCTATTTATTTGATATGCATATTCGGTCATTGTTTGGCAAGGATGAAACCGGTGTGCAATTTGTTACCTTTGCTCATGAAATGGAAATGTTACATGAAAGCTAAGTTTGAGTGATTAGGACCAAATGGAGTATATAAGATATTAAAACATGCTATAATTATATATAGGTGTATACGTGGTTGTGCACGAACAAGTAATCGATTAAATTGTTATAGTCACACATAGGTATAAATAAATATACCTTTTGTATGCACCTTGTGACATGGAGACATTCAGATATACATATATATATATTATATATAGTTGAATTCGTGTATAGGAAAGCATGGTAAGTTATGTGAATCTTTGTTGTGTATGCGAATTAGATATTGTTATAAAAAGCATGAAATCGAGCCATGGCATATTTTATAAAACATAATATGCATTGAAGTTATATGCTTGCCAAATGTGATTATTAAAGAATCAAAGTTGAGTAAGTAATTAAACAAATTCATTTGTTTAAATTTAAAGCTCAAGAGCAAAGAGGAACTAAATCAGATAGGGGAAAGGAGAAAGCAATTGAGTAACCTACCCGCAACTGTTCAAAACATCCAAGGTAAGTCTTTGAGTAATGGAACGTAGCTTATGATTTGATAAAATCATGATATATAGGCATAATATATAAATTGTAACCTAATGGTTCTACTTGAATTAAGTCGTGAGATAAATAATTTGTGCATATGACTTGTAGTCGAATAGTTATAGAAATCATGTTGGATAGCGAAACAAAATCGTGCTCTTTGTATGTAACTATTGAACCGAAAGTGGAATTATTGATAAGCATGTTGTGCTTGTGTTCTAGTAAGGTAAATGAAATGTTAATGTATTATGATATATATATGTGTGTGCACGATAATTGAGGATTTAATCGGGCTAAGACCTGCAGGCCTTGTGTGGGATTTATATCCGGGCTAAGTCCCGGAGGCATTCGTGCGGATGTTATATCCGGGCTAAGTCCCGAAGGCATTCGTGCTGATGTTATATCTGGGCTAAGTCCCGAAAGCATTCGTTCTGATGTTATATCCGGGCTAAGTCCCGAAGGCATTCGTGCTGGTGTTATATCCGGGCTAAGTCCCGAAGGCATTTGTGTTGGGAATGTGTGATTTTGCTGTAATAATTCAAATTAATGGGCTCACAACCCTAAGATGGTCAGGTATGTACCGTATATACGTTGTAAAATTTGATTCGTTTTAAATTGTGATTATTCATTTGAATAGTGCTCTTCCGGCCATTGCTTATGGTTGTATGAAGTCTATAACTTATTCAGGATACAAAAATTTTGATTCAAGTGAAAATATGTTAAGATTGGCTCTGAGCATGTGAGTATATTGGTTGAAGTTGAAGTAATATGAATATGTGAATATGCGTATATGTATTTATTTAGCCTTAAAATTGAATTAGAGGTATTCGGCCAAATAATGAAGTTGGTTGAATAAAAAGATGTTATATTCGTAATATGAATTGTTGTTTAAGGAATAATTTAAAATGGCATACATGAACAATAGTAGTGTATTTAGTCATGGTTACATTCGGTTAAGGAAAAGATGTTAAGCATTATGAATGCTATGCTTTAATTTTAAATGATTTCATTAATTAAAACTTACTATGCATAGAAATGCTTACTCTGTTGCCTTTAATCCTCTGTTTTATAGATCTTATTCATTAGCTATGGTCTCGGGGATCTTAAAGTCGAAGTCACCCACACTATCTAAGCCCATTCGGTACTCTAGTAATTCAACTTTGATAATGGCATGTATAGGCTTGACCTTTTTCTTGTTGTTGTTAAATATGTATCTTTTTGATGATGTATATATGTATAGCCATGCGAAAATGGCTTGCTAAGTTACTATATGTATTCCACATAGTTAATGTGAATGTGTGGTTGATATTCGATTAATGTTTTCAATGGTTTGATGTGAATTGAACTTAAGAATGAATCAATATACTCATTATCTCGAGATGACTCTTTTATAGGTGTGCCAACGGAAGTTATTCAAATAAAGTAACTGGAATTTTGTGCTTGTATGGTAATACTCTTTAACCCTCCGGCGACGGGTACGGGTTAGGGGTGTTACATTTTATTGGTATCAGAGCTACGGTTTAGTCAATTCTAGGACTAACGTAGCGTGTATGAGTCTAGCTATGCATGCCATATAGTGTTAAATGATAGTGTGATGATCTCTGACAGTTAAAAATGTGTTTTCGTATAGTAATGGATCCCGATCCCAGTCGAGCGGTAGCTGATGATGTTGAGAGTGTAGCGCCTGCTCCCACGCATGAGACAGCACCGATGGACTCTCAACCTATTGCTAGCAATCAAAACGATGAGGCTAGACAGGCTTTTTATACTGTGATGAATGATTGGTTCAACCAATACATTCGAACTAATACGGCTGCTCCACAACCCCCACTTCCAAATAATACGCCCCCTGCACCCACGATGCCTCCGGTAATTGATCAGATGAGGTTTAATAAGCCCTCGGTTGACAGAACTCGAAAGCACGGGGCTACTGAATTTAAAGCTACAGACAGTGATGATGTCGAGCAAGCTGAATTTTTGTTGGACAACACTATTAGGGTACTTGATGAACTATCTTGCACACCCGATGAATGCCTAAAATGTGCTATATCCTTGCTACGTGATTCTGCCTATTATTGGTGGAATACATTGGTTTCTGTTGTACCCAGAGAGCGGGTGACATGGGAGTTCTTCCGCATCGAGTTCAAAAAAAGATATCGATCGAGGTTCATCGATCAGAAATGAAAAGAATTTCTTGAGCTTAAACAGGGTTCTATGTCAGTTACTGATTATGAATGGAAGTTTGTCAGACTTAGTAGATATGCTCAGGAATGTGTATCGTCTGAGGCTATTATGTGTAAACGTTTTGAAGATGGGCTGGATGAAGATATAAAAATGTTCGTTGGCATTCTTGAAATACGAGAGTTCATAGTACTTATCGAGCGAGCTTGCAAAGCTGAAGAACTTAGTAAAGAGAAAAGAAAAACTGATGTCGAAGCTGGAGAATTTCGTAAAAGATCTTCAGGAAAGTCTTTTAAGCAATCATCGAAGAAATTTCGAGATGATTCAGGCCGATCAAAGAACACTTCAGGTTTTTCCAGACGAGACCACGATCGACCCCCTATGAGTACACGAGCCACTTCAGTTGCCAGTGTTGGAAATGATCGACGAGATAGGACCGAGTGCAAGTATTGTGAAAAATGGCATTCGGGGAGTTGTAGATTTCATGACCGCTCTTGTTATAAATGCGGATCAGCCGACTATTTTATTAAAGATTGCCGAGATTATCCGAACAAAATGTGAACCAGAGTGGGAAACCGAATACTAATTCAGCACTAGGTAACCACCTAGGAATACGGGGAATGCTAGCGGCGGTTAGAGAGGGTCTAGAGATGCTACAACCAGATCTGAGGCTTGTGCTCCTGCTAGAGCTTATGCTATACGCGCACGCGAGGATGTTTCTTTGCCTGATGTTATTACCGGTACTTTCACTCTCTTTGTTACTGATGTGATTGCTTTGATTGACCCTGGTTCTACTCATTCATATGTATGTGAGACTTTGGCATCCAGTAAGACTCTACCTGTTGAGTTTACTGAGTTCGTGATCCGAGTGTCAAATCCATTGGGTCGATATGTGTTAGTCGATAAAGTGTGCAGGAAATGTCCCTTGATAATCTGAGGTTTCTGTTTTTCGGCCGATTTGATGCTTTTACCGTTTAATGAATTTGATGTTATTCTTGGTATGGATTGGTTGACTGTGCATGATACAATTGTGAATTGCAAAAGAAAGGCTATTGAATTGAGATGTGCAAATGATGAGATAATCCAAATTGAGTCTACAGATATGAACGGGTTACCAGCAGTAATATCCTCAATGTCAGCTCAAAAGTATGTAAAAAAGGGGTGCGAAGCATATCTTGCGTACGTACTTGATAGTAAAGAATCAGAAAAGAAGCTTGAATCAGTACTAGTGGTTTGTGAGTATCCAGATGTTTTTCCCAAAGAATTACCAGGATTACCACCTATTCGGGAGGTAGAGTTTGGTATTGAACTTGTACCTGGGACTACACCAATTTCGATAGCTCCATACCGTATGGTGCCAACGGAATTGAAGGAATTGAAAACTCAGTTGCAAGAGTTGACGGATAGAGGTTTCACTCGATCGAGTTTCTCACCTTGGGGTGCACCAGTATTGTTTATGAAAAAGAAAGACGGAACCATGAGAATGTGTATCGACTATCGTCAATTAAATAAAGTTACAATAAAGAATAAATATCCATTACCACGTATTGATGATTTGTTTGATCAGTTGAAGGGAGCATCTGTGTTTTCAAAGATAGATTTGAGATCGGGTTATTATCAGTTGCGAGTTCGAGATTCAAATATACCTAAAACTGCTTTTAGAACGAGATACGGTCACTACGAGTTCTTAGTGATGTCGTTTGGGCTTACTAATGCCCCTGCGGTATTTATGGATTTGATGAACCGAATTTTCAGACAGTATTTGGACCAGTTTGTAGTTGTGTTTATAGATGACATCTTGATTTATTCACGCGATGAAGCTGAACACGCCGAGCACCTGAGATTAGTGTTGCAGATTTTAGCAGATAAGCAGTTATATGCTAAGTTCAGTAAATGTGAGTTCTGGTTGAGAGAAGTTAGTTTTTTGGGACATGTAGTATTCGCATCGGGAATTTGAGTTGATCCGCGTAAAATTTTAGCCATACTTGATTGGAAGCCCCCAAGAAATGTTACTGAAGTTTGGAGCTTTTTGGGACTTGCCGGTTACTACAGACGGTTTGTAAAGGGTTTCTCGATGATAGCCACACCAATGACGAAGCTACTTCAGAAAGATATTAAGTTCGAATGGTCAGAAAAGTGCCAGAAAAGTTTTGACCAACTAAAAACTTATTTGACTGAAGCTCAAGTGTTAGTGCAACCCGAATCCGGTAAAGAGTTTGTCATTTACAGTGATGCATCCTTGCATGAGCTGGGTTGTGTATTGACTCAAGAGGGTCAAGTTGTAGCTTACGCGTCGAGGCAATTGAAGCCACATGAGAAAAAATATCCGACCCATGATCTCGAATTAGCTGCCGTCGTATTTGCTTTGAAAATATGACGACATTACTTGTTTGGAGAGAGATGTCATGTATATTCGGACCATAAAAGCCTCAAATATTTGATGACTCAAAGAGATCTGAATCTGCGACAAAGACGTTGGTTTGAATTGTTAGAAGATTATGAGCTCGTCATTGACTATCACCCGGGAAAGGCTAATGTGGTTGCCGATGCTTTAAGTCGCAAGTCACTGTTTGCTTTGCGAGCGATGAATGTACACTTGTCCGTTTCATCCGATAATGTGTTAGTAGCAGAATTAAAAGCCAAACCGTTATTGATTCATCAAATATGTGAAACTCAGAAAGTCGATGATAAATTGGTTGCTAAACAAGCTGAATGTGTTTCGAACGTGGATTTAGAGTTTCAAATTGACAACAACAATTGTTTAAGATTCAGAAGTCGATTGTGTGTTCCAAGAAATTCAGAACTTATTTCGATGATTTTGAACGAAGCTCATAATAGCCGAATGTTGGTGCATCCTGGTAGCACGAAAATGTACAACGATCTGAAACGTCAGTTTTGGTGGCCTGGTATGAAACAAGACATTTCTGACTTTGTTTCGAAGTGTTTGGTATGTCAACAAGTGAAAGCGGAACATCAAGTGCCTTCAGGATTACTTCAGCCGATCATGATACCCGAATGGAAATGAGATCGAGTCACGATAGATTTTGTGTCCGGGTTGCCATTGTCGTCAAGCAAGAAAGATGCGATCTGGGTTGTTATTGATAGATTAACAAAGTCGGCTCATTTTATTCCTGTACGTATGAATTATTCACTTGACAAGCTAGCCGAGTTGTATGTTTCTCAAATTGTAAGGTTACACTGGGTATCTATTTCTATTGTGTCGAATAGAGATCTGAGATTCACATCGCGATTCTGGAAGAAATTACAAGAAGCATTGGGTACCAAGTTGCATTTTAGCACCACTTTTCAGCCCCAGACTGATGGTCAATCTGAACGGATCATTCTGATACTCGAGGATATGTTGAGATGTTGCATTCTTGAGTTTAGTGGTTCATGGGAATGGTATTTGCCTTTGATTGAATTCGCTTACAACAATAGTTTTCAATCAAGCATTAAGATGGCACTTACGAGGCTTTGTATGGTAGTAAATGCCGTACACCGTTGCTTTGGACCGAGCTTAGTGAAAATAAAATCTTCGGGGTTGATTTGATTAAAGATGCTAAGCAGAAAGTAAAAGTGATCCATGAAAGTCTGAAAGTAGCTTTAGATCGTCAGAAGTCGTATGCGGATTTAAAACGAAAAGACATTGAATATCAAGTCGGAGACAAAGTGTTTCTTAAGGTTTCACCTTGGAAAAAGGTGCTTAGATTTGGCCGTAAGGGCAAATTGAGTCCGAGGTTCATTAGGCCGTATGAAATATCCGAACGAGTTGGGCCGGTCGCATACAGATTGATTTTGCCCCCTGAGCTTGAAAAGATTCACAATGTTTTTCATGTTTCGATGCTTTGACGTTATAGATCGGATCCATCGCATATAATTAGCCCATCAGGGGTAGAGATTCGATCAGATTTGAGTTACGAAGAAGAACCGGTTCGTATTTTGACTCGTGAAGTAAAAGAACTACGAAATAAGAAAATCTCATTAGTAAAGGTACTGTGGCTTAAGCATGGGGTTGAAGAAGCTACTTGGGAACTAGAAGACTCTATGAAGGATCGATATCCTAACTTATTCACCCGTAATATTTTCGGGGACAAAAATTCCTTAAGTGGGGGAGAGTTGTGACAGCCCTAATTTGACCTTAGTCGGAAAGTGGTTTCGGGACCACAAAATCGAGTCATAAAAAAAATAATAATTAACCATTATATTCTATGCTTATTGTATGTGTACATACATGTGTGAAAGTTTCATGCTGTAATTGTGTCATTTGTATGTGAAATTTACTAAATAGGACTTATATGAGAAAATTTTGAAATATGATAGGTAAATTTAGAAGTGGTCTATTAATGCATGTTATAAAAAGGTTAGACTTGCATGTCAAATATTCATTTTGTTTATAGTGGCCGGCCATGATGATACTTTTATATTAAAAATATGTATTAATTATTAGTTAAATGGCTTTATACTTAATAATATAGAGGAATAAAATAAAAGAATGGATGTTCCTCTTCTTTCTTAATTTTGCCGAATTTGAGAAAGAAAATTTTTGAAGAAGAAGCCAAGGCATTCGGCCATGGTTATCTCCATTTAAAGGTATGTAATGTAAATTTTGCTTTGAAATTGATTTTGAAATTAAATTGATAAATACATAGCATAGCTAACCCATGGTTTAAATTTATGAATCAATGAACAAGTGTCCATTCGACAAGTGCTAAATTTGTGTTATTTTGATAAGTTTTTGGGAAGATGTTAGCTATATGTTAAGTAGCTTAAATGATTGTTGAATAAGTTGATTTTATTAAAAGTATGAATTGTTAATGCTCATATGTGTAATAGCCAAACATGGGGTTGCTTAATGTTTTGAACAAATGCCGTTTAGGTGTTTTGAATTGAGTAAATTAGATGTTTGAACATTTAAGGGTTCGGCATTGTTCATGATTCTTTTAGAGTATGATTTGAATAATTTGAGTATTGGAATGTGAGTAATGTTATGCATAGGTAAGATTATTATGTTCGGTTTTGATAGTATATATGTATAATCAATCCATTTTGCTAATTATATATATATATATATATACGCTGGTTAAAAATAAGGTTTTGATGACTAGATATTTAATGGATATTCGGCAAAAAGGAGTTAAAGGTTAAGTCATAAGAAAATTTGAGTGATATACATATTTGGACATTAGGGTTATATGAACTTTGGCTATGTGAGTTATGTGTTATGTGAGCTATTTATTTGATATGCATATTCGGTCATTGTTTGGCAAGGATGAAACCGGTGTGCAATTTGCTACCTTTGCTCATGAAATGGAAATGGTACATGAAAGCTAAGTTTGAGTGATTAGGACCGAATGGTGTATATAAGATATTAAAACATGCTATAATTATATATATGTGTATACGTGGTTGTGCATGAACAAGTAATCGATTAAATTGTTATAGTCACACATAGGTATAAATAAATATACCTTCTGTATGCACCTTGTGACATAGAGACATTCGGATATACATATATATATTATATATAGTTGAATTCGTGTATAGGAAAGCATGGTAAGTTATGTGAATCTTTGTTGTGTATGCGAATTAGATATTGTTATAAAAAGCATGAAATCGAGCCATGGCATATTTTATAAAACATAATATGCATTGAAGTTATATGCTTGCCAAATGTGATTATTAAAGAATCAAAGTTGAGTAAGTAATTAAACAAATTCATTTGTTTAAATTTAAAGCTCAAGAGCAAAGAGGAACTAAATCAGATAGGGGAAAGGAGAAAGCAATCGAGTAACCTATCCGCAACTGTTCAAAACATCCAAGGTAAGTCTTTGAGTAATGGAACGTAGCTTATGATTTGATAAAATCATGATATATAGGCATAATATATAAATTGTAACCTAATGGTTCTACTTGAATTAAGTAGTGAGATAAATAATTTGTGCATATGACTTGTAGCCGAATAGTTATAGAAATCATGTTGGATAGCGAAACGAAATCGTGCTCTTTGCATGTAACTATTGAACCGAAAATGGAATTATTGATAAGCATGTTGTGCTTGTGTTCTAGTAAGGTAAATGAAATGTTAATGTATTATGATATATATATGTGTGCACGATAATTGAGGATTTTACCGGGCTAAGACCTGCAGGCCTTGTGTGGGATTTATATCCGAGCTAAGTCCCAAAGGCATTCGTGCTGATGTTATATCTGGGCTAAGTTCCGAAGGCATTCGTGCTGATGTTATATCCGGGCTAAGTCCCGAAGGCATTCGTGCTGGTGTTATATCCGGGCTAAGTCCCGAAGGCATTTGTGTTGGAAATGTGTAATTCTGCTGTAATAATTCAAATTAATGGGCTCACAACCCTAAGATGTCAGGTATGTACCGTATATATGTTGTAAAATTTGATTCGTTTTAAATTGTGATTATTCATTTGAATAGTGCTCTTCCGGCCATTGCTTATGGTTGTATGAAGTCTATAACTTATTCAGGATACATAAATTTTGATTCAAGTGAAAATATGTTAAGATTGGCTCTGAGCATGTGAGTATATTGGTTGAAGTGTGAAGTAATATGAATATGTGAATATGCGTATATGTATTTATTTATCCTTAAAATTGAATTAGAGGTATTCGGCCAAATAATGAAGTTGGTTGAATAAAAAGAAGTTATATTCGTAATATGAATTGGTGTTTAAGGAATAACTTAAAATGACATACATGAACAATAGTAGTGTATTTAGTCATGGTTACATTCGGTTAAGGAAAAGATGTTAAGCATTATGAATGCTATGCTTTAATTTTAAATGATTTCATTACTTAAAACTTACTATGCATAGAAATGCTTACTCTGTTGCCCTTAATCCTCTGTTTTATAGATCTTATTCATTAGCTACGGTCTCGGGGATCTTAAAGTCGAAGTCACCCACACTATCTAAGCCCATTCGGTACTCTAGTAATTCAACTTTGATAATGGCATGTATAGGCTTGACCTTTTTTTTTTGTTGTTAAATATGTATCTTTTTGATGATGTATATATGTATAGCCATGCGAAAATGGCTTGTTAAGTTACTATATGTATTCCACATAGTTAATGTGAATGTGTGGTTGACATTCGATTAATGTTTTCAATGGTTTGATGTGAATTGAACTTAAGAATGAATCAATATACTCATTATCTCGAGATGACTCTTTTATAGGTGTGCCAACGG
Source organism: Gossypium longicalyx (assembly GCA_025698465.1). Lineage (NCBI taxonomy): Eukaryota > Viridiplantae > Streptophyta > Magnoliopsida > Malvales > Malvaceae > Gossypium > Gossypium longicalyx. Next base: position 83,909,159 of record CM046997.1, read on the forward strand.
AAGTTATTCAAATAAAGTAACTGGAATTTTGTGCTTGTATGGTAATACTCTTTAACCCTCCAGAGACGAGTATGGGTTAGGGGTGTTACAGAAACCCTAAAGAAAAAGTTATAAAGAAATGACACAAAACTTCCCTAATGTTGAAATTGCTACTTCAGAGACCTAGCCGAATTTGCCTATACTAGAGACCCTTGGCCGGCCAACTCTTGCTCCTCAAGAGTCCAACATTCGGCCAACACCAAGCTCCTTGATCAACTCCTAAATTTCCTCCCTTATCTCTTCCTTACTCAATCCCATGAACAGCTCAAACTCCTCCTAACAGAGTTCCACCTATGTTCCAATACCTACCTTTCCTGTTCACAAAAATAAATACCCTAATTAACTTACCTTGCGACTTGAACCTTGGCTCCCCCTAAACATCCACACGCCACTCCCCAAACACCTATGTGGCGTCACATGCCACTTTACCACAGATCTTCTTGTGGCTTATTTTACCACATTTCTTTTAAAAGCCCATAACGCTAGAACCCTCTCTCACTAGAATTGAAAATTCTAAAATTGCCTCGGGTTAAATTTACTCTTGGGCCTTCCAAAGGCCCACTAATATACTTAGACCTACATTGTATAGTCAAAACACGAAAATTCTAAAATTCATCAAAAATCACAGAAATCCAAAAAATCCTAAAAATTGGGGCGTTATATGCTGAGTTGTATATTTCACAGATTGTGAGGTTGCACGGAGTACCTATTTCTATTGTTTAGGATAGAGATCCAAGATTTACATCCCGATTTTGGAAGAAACTGCAAGTTGCATTAGGTACAAAGTTGCACTTTAGTATTGCATTTCATTCGCAAACGGATGGTCAATCCGAGCGAGTTATTCAGATACTCGAGGATATGTTGAGATGTTACATACTTGAGTTCGAAAGTACGTGGGAAAAGTATTTCATTGATTGAATTCGTGTATAATAACATTTTTCAATCGAGCATTAAAATGGCACCATGTGAAGCTTTATATGGTCAGAAATGTAGAACACAGTTGTACTGGATTGAGCTTAGCGAGAATAAGATCCACGGGGTTAATTTGATTAGAAAGATTGAAGAAAAAGTGAAAGTGATTTGTGAAATTTTGAAAGCAGCGTCAAATCGAAAGAAATCATATGCAGATTGAAAATAGAAAGATATTGAGTTTCAGATCGGGGGGAAAAGTGTTTTTGAAAGTATCTCCGTGGAAGAAAATACTTTGATTTGGTTGTAAAGGCAAATTGAGTCCGAGGTTTATTGGACCGTATGAGGTTATCGAGCAAGTGGGACCGGTGGCTTATCGGCTATCATTGCCATCTGAGTTAGAAAAGATACATAATGTATTTCACATATCAATGCTTTGATGAAACAGATCCGATCCCTCACATGTGATTTCTCCGTTTGAGATTGAGATTCAGTCTGATATTTTGGCTCGCGAGATTAAAGAATAGAGAAGTAAGAAAATTGTATTAGTGAAAGTATTGTGGCATCGGCACGGGGTTGAAGAAGCTACATGGGAACCTGAGAATGCTATGAGAAAGCAATACCCAAACCTATTCACTAGTAAGATTTTCGGGGATGAAAATCCCTAAGGGGGAAGAGTTGTAATAGCCCGGTTTAGACCCTAGTCGGAACAGTGGTTTAGGGACCATGAATCTGAGGTTGAAAAATTATTTTAATATTATTTTCAGTGTTTACAGCATGGTATGTGATATGTTGGAAAGTTTCGTGCGCTAATTTACCGTTTGTGTGCTTAAATTGCAAAAAGGACTTAATCGCGTAAAATGCGAAAGTGGCACTCCATAAGTTGAAGGTGTTTATTTGCTATGGCTTATTAAATGTGAAGTCCTTATGTTGTAATTAGACCATAACTTTAGTAAACGGACATGGATGGCCATATGTTAGTGGTTTTTAAATATATTAATAAAGATTAAAATGGTAATTAGATTATTAATGATATATTAGATAAAAAATGAAATTATCATCATTTTAGTTCATCCTAGCCAAAAATAAAAAGAAGAAGATAGCCATTTAGGGCTTTTGATATTCGGCACACACTTGGCTTGATTGAGGTATGTATTATGCTCGGTTTTTGATGATTTCTATGTTTTTGTGATCGTTGTTATGTGTTCTAGCTAGCCCATACTTAAATTTATGATATTGTTGATGATTTGATGAGATGACATTGATGAATTCATGAGTTTTTTTATGTTAAATGGTGAAATATGAAAGCTTGGTGATAGATATTCATGTTTTATAAAGTGATTTTTGACAAAAATGTCAATTAGGGGTTAATTTGTGAAAATGTGAAAATATGGGGTTAAATATGTAAATAAATGAAAAATATGGGCTACTAAAGGCACCATGGTAATTTGGCCAAGCATGGGTTAATTTGAATTTGATGAATTTTGTGTATTTGTGAAATAGGGACTAAATTGAATACATGTATAACTTTAAGGGATAAAGTGCAAAAATGCCCAAATATGTGATTGTGGATGAAATTGAATTTGTTGGTGATTAAATGGGTTAATTTTTGAATACATATAGATCAAGAAAAGAGGAATTCAAATTTAGATCGAGGAAAATCAAAGATTATTGAGTAATCATTCTGATTTGTCAATTCCGAGTACGAGGTTGGTTCGTATGTGTAATGTCATTGTAAATACATGTTAAATGCTTTGATATTACATAAACTGTGATTATAATATTTCGGATAAAGTTTAAATGATGATTCCAACACCACGGAGGTGTTCGATGATGAAATCGACTAGCGAAACTTATTGGTTGAACATTAGATAGAGAATTGGATAGTTGTGAAATATTAAGTTGATATATCGATTTGGCTTCGGGCCATGTATGTTGAATGAGTTGGCTTCAGGTCATGATATCGGCACTTTGAGTATGAATGATACCTTGATTTGGCTACGGGCCATGGTATAGGTACTCTAGGATAAGTTACATTGATTTGGCTACGGGTCATGGCATAGGTACTTATTGATAGAAATCTTGAGTATTAAAATTTTATTTTGAATGGTTTAACAAGTAATGAATGACGTAATTGAGAAAGAGTTTAGTACAAGGTGGTACAGGTACGTATGGAACCTATCCACGTATTACATTGAGAAAGATTATTGAGATGGCATTTAATTATGTTTTGAGACATGATAAAGGTTTGTGGTTAATGTGATTTTGATTTGGTAATATGAAATTGGTTGAAATCATGCTTATGTGATGAACTGAGTAATTCACTTACGAACTCAATAAGCTATGAAGCTTACTGTGTGTTATTTGTCTATTTTATAGATCATCGAAGATAGTTCGGACTTGGGGATCATCAGGAAGCGTCATCACACTATCGATCAACTTGTTGGTACTTTTGAAGCTTTATATATATGGTATATGGCATGTATAAGCTAGTGTCATTTTAGTATGTTTTGAATTGTGATTATAGCCATGAGATTTGGCTTGTAAATATTGGTATGTATGGCCTTTTAAGTTGGCCTAAATGTTGTGATTGATAAGGAAGTTATATGATGTATATAATGCTTATGTGATGGTTTGATTATGAAATGTTGAAATGGTAAGTTTTGTGGTATGAAATAGGTAATAAAATGATGAGTTTATGCATTTGGAACTTATGTAAGTTGTGCTGATTTTGGCATATTGATTTGGTATGCTTTGGTTGGGGAATTGAGTAGTGAATTAGATGGAATTTAAATGGCATAGAATATGTATGAATTGGCTGGTTTTGGTTGCTTATAAATGTCTTGAAATGGTACCATTAAAGTTGAGTTTTTTGCATGAAAGGAGGGTGGCAAATTGGATTTTCAAATGGCCTATTTTTTTTCACACTGGTAGAGACACGGGCATGTTTCTCGGCCGTGTACGACACACTGCTATGTCACACGACCATGTGTCCCCTGGGGTAGTCCTACAAATTTAAGTTAGTTTTAAGCACAGGCTAGACACATGGGCATGTGGTCGGCTGTGTGGCCAAGTTAGTAACCTCCCTAATTTTCACACGGCCTAGCACACGGGTTTGTCTTGTGGCCGTGTGGAAAAGTCAGTATGTATGCCCTATTTTGCCATGGTCTAGACACACGGGAGTGTCTGATGACGTGTTAGGCACACGATCTGTTCACACGGGCGTGTCACCTTGAAATGTTTAAAAATTTTCTATGTTTCTCAAAGTTTATGAATGTTATCAGTTTAGTCTCGAACATCTTTTAAGCATGTTTTAAGGTCTTGTAGACCTATATAAGGGACAATGTAACGCCCTAAATTTTGGGCTTAGAAGTATTGCCTTGAGCATGGGAGCAGTTAGGAGACTGCTCATAAATATTTTAGTTAAGTAAGGAAGTGACACAAATTTCATGTTTGTTTTATTGGCTAAGTGATTTGGGTGTGTTTGGGAGTGTTTGAGAAGCCTGGGTTCAAGTCTGGGCTTTTGCAAAAATTTTAGTTTTTCCCTTTAATTGAACCTTGGCTTAAGCTTGTAGGCCTTATAAATATTTGTCGGTAAAATGTGTCACAAAAATCCTTGTGGCTTGGTGGCAATTGGCATGACTTGGCAACTGAGAGGGTTTGGGTTTGAGTCCCATAACAAGCATGGAGTATTTATTTTGTTAATAGGACGGCAAGTGTTTGAATTGGATGCAAACTTTGCTGAGGTGGTTGTGAAAGTGGTCAAAGGGAGGAAATTAAGGAATTTGAAAAGAGTGGTTATGGATATGGGGGAGAGTTGGGTGGAGAGAATCATGGATTTCAAATTTGGGGAGTTTGAAGCCGATTGGGGGAAATTGAATATGCAAATTCGGCTAAGGAGTCCATTGTGTGCATTTTTCGGCAATTTGAGAGTGTATAGGTGCCGAATTCTCTTTTTGGCATTTCGGGTCTTTTTTTTCCTTTTTACATTTTGGTTTCTTTCTCTTCTAAAGCCGAATCTGGCATCTCCCTCTCCTCAGTTTTAGTTCACCATTCGACCGAACTTTGTCTTTCTTCTTCATCCCCTCTTTTATTCTTTCAGTTTTACTCTTATAGCCGAACCTTTTATTTCCTTTTCTCAACAATTCTTCTATTGTTCCTAAGGTTTGATTAAGCCGAATTCAACTTTTTCTTAACCCTTTCACTAATTCTCTTATTTTTTTTAAGATAGCCGAATACTTCTCCCTTCTTATTACCTTGGGTTTGCGTCTGTTTAGGCATCTAGGCTTTGACAAGTGACCGACTGTTTCTTCGTTCTACCGTTTCTATCAGTTGATCTTTGGGTAAGTATTTCTTGCTTCTTGACTCCGTTCTTGATTCTTTTTGTATCATTTTCTCTAATGGAGCTGAATGATTCAGTTTAGGGTTACTAACTCTTTGACCCTTCTCATGTGTTTGGGTTCTCAAATGTTCGTAGTCATTCAAATCCCTCTTTCGGTATTCAATCAATAGTTGGGGTAAGTGGGCTTATTTTGGCCGATTGTCCATTAGCCTTCTGTTTATTCACTCGCTGCTAATGGATTCTTTTTGTTAACTCAGTTTCTCGACAGAAAAGAGTGTAGTTGTCATTCAATTAGCATAATAGACAGAACTGTAGTCTTCAAGGGTGAGTGGTAAGTGTTGGTTTGAGATGAAGTACTTATGAACCCTTTGAATTAGGAAATTGAAAAGTATTCATCGATGGATTGTACGTTGATCGCACATGGGTTAATCTACTTCTTGCTAAACAGGTGTGTAACCGTATACCATGTTCGTTAATCGACTGAAAAGTCGAAAGTGTGTGTGTATTCACACCCTTCTCTACTGTATGTCAGTAAAAGTCGAAGTGTCGAAACTTCGGCATTTGAGGCCTCACGAGTGTGCGATCGCTCGTAGGGTTAACCGAGCCCACAAATCATAGGTGATAGACTATAAAGGCCACCACGAGAGTTTACGGGGACTTCGACCGTTATGGGCCTCATTAGTCTGAAATGGGCCGTGTCGACCCAATGGGCTCATGGGCCCATACAGATTAAATCAACGGTAAGTGATAAATATTGGACCGGGCTATGAAGGTCACATAGCCGTAGCAAAATTTGGGCTAAATGGGCCATACGAGTATGTGGGCTCACTTGGGCCTATTTACACCGTTATAATCATTTAGCTTATCTATGTCGCACGAGGCGACTGTAGACCTTCAGGGAGGTCGTTATCTGAGCTGAAACCTTAAAATCGATAAAATGACCGTTATGCCCCCGAAGGGCAAAATAACAAAAAATCCCCTACATGTTATATGATTGTTATTGTATGCCATTTATGATATGTTTGCATTCATGTAATATTATGCTGCATGGGGGACGGGATCATTGATTTGGAGGAAGTATATGATTTGTAGGGTCACATGGTCACTTGATGACTGTGGATCCACTAATGACTTAAAGCCATTATATGATTGGCAGCTTTGCTGCAAAATTGGTTAGTGCTGCAACTGGTGCTACATCAAGAGTGTAGGGATGGATGGGTCGATTAAATTCCCATAGGAGTGTAGGGTTAGACGGGATAGGAGTGCAGGGTTGGTTGGGTATTTGTGCATTGTATAATCCGATTCTGATTGTGACATAGGCTCAGGCCCAACTAAGGCTACTATAGGCTAAGGCCCAAGTGCCACCGTTATTGTAATGGACTTAGGCCCAAACTGATGTGATGTGTGCTTTATGATCAATGAGGGTTGTCCACACTAATTCTTCGTAAACTCACCTCCCTCTTTTAAAATTTTCAGGTAATCCTTAGTAGGCATTCGACGTGTGGGAGGAACCGAAGGTGGCCACACTATGAACAGCTTTAAATTTTTGTAATTTCTTTTACATTATTTAAATTACTTTCTCTTTGGGTTTTTGATGTAATAAGGCTTTTTCTCTAATTTTTTAGCTCTTAATTTCGGGGTTTTTAAATATTATGATTTATTTCTATTAAAAGTAGAGTGCGGTTTTCCAAAATGATATATGTTGTCATAACATCACGTTTTCGCAACATTGTTGAAATGCTTCCGCAAAAAAAAAAAAACATGTTTTTAAAAGAAAGGCTGGTTTAAAATGGTTAACAAATAATTAAGTTGACTTTAGAATTAAGCAAAGGGTCTTTTCTCTTTCAAGCGAGATTTATTAATAAGACAAAGTTTTTCAAAAAAGCATTTTTATATGAGACGCCAGATTCGGCCATAACGTCTAGGCCGGGTTTGGGGCGTTACAGACAATGTGTTTATGAAAGAATGAGATATGATGATATATATGATAAATGTATGAAATTTGTATGTATAATTGTGTTGTAAGTCCGGTAATGCCTCGTAACCCTGTTCCGATGTCGGACACAGGTTAAGGGTGTTACAAAATACAACAAAAATTTTGTCATTCTTTTCCTTAGCCCAATTAATCCCATAAATAATAAAATAACACATTCCTATGGAAATAATGAAATATCATGAAATTGAGTATAAAACCACATAAAGTGCTATATATTTACTCGAAATTAGCATAATTTGTAAATAAAATAGTGTTGAAATATCGATACATTTTAGTGTTTACAATTTCTCGCTGAGTTACTTGGGTTACCTCCAGACTGTGAAGTGGAGTTCGCCAATTTTGATTAAGCCTATAACCTTCCAAACCCAGCCCACTCATTATGGTTGAATTCGGAAAGCTACATTTGTAACAGCCCGATTTTGACCTTAGTCAGAATGGTGGTTTTGGGACCACGAATCCGAGTCAAAAAAAATATTTAAAAATTATTTGTTGTGTTTAATATGTATGAATTTGTGTGTGTGAAATTTTCGTGATTTAATTTTGTCGTTTAGGTGCCTGATTAAATAAAAGGACTTAATCGCGTAAAATGTAAAAGTGGCTAGTTAATTGTGTAAGTGCTTATTTGAATTTGTCTTTATAATATGAAGCATTTAAGATGCAATTTAACCATAATATATAGTGATGGACGGTTGTGGATAACCATTATAAGGATTATATATTAAATTATAAAGGTTATTTAAGTAAAATGATTAAAATGTTATTTAATATGTATTAGTGAAACATAAAAAAACCCAAGTGTTCATATATTCTTTGCATGACCGAAATTGAAGAAAAGAAAAAGAAAATAAAAGGTTTAAGGGTTCAACTCTTTAGAAGCTTGATTAAGGTATGTGTTTAGCTCGGTTTTTTAATAATTTCTACGTTTTTGAGATCGTTGATTCGAGTACTACAAAACTCATGCTTGAATTTTTTATTTTGATGAATATTTTGAGTTATGCCATTGATGAGAGCTTGTGATTTTTTTTTTTGATGATGAAATATGAAAGATATGCTTTATATTAACATGTTTTGTATTGGAGTTTTTGATGATTTTGAGTAATTAGGACTAAATTGCAAAAATAATAATTTGAGGGACTAAAATATGAAATAAATGAAATATATGGATTTTTTTAAGAGTGGGTAAAATTCGGCTCAACATGGATATGTTGAAATTTTGTGTATTTTGTGTTTTCTGCAATAGGGACTAAATTGTAAAAAGTGTAAATATCAAGGGTAAAATGGTAATTTGCCCATTTATGTGTTTTTGGACTAAATTGAATGAAATTATATTAAATTAGTTTAGTTTGAATACATTTAGATCAAGAACCAAAGAAATCGGATTTGGATAAAAGGAAAACTAAAATTGTCGATTAATCATCCCATTCCGATTACCGTTGTCCGAGGTAAGTTTATAAGCAAATAAACGTAGTTATTTTTTTTACTAAAAATAAGTTACATGTGTTGAATTGATATATTGGAGAATGTATAAATGATAGTCAAATATGTGTACACTTGGGAACTATGTTTACGATTCGATTCGACCAAGATTCGACGTCTGAAAAGCCCCGTACGAACCTTAAGAATAGCTAGGACACATATGTCTTGACATAGGATTTCCGATATGTGTTCTCGTGTAAGACCACGTCTGGGATGTTGGCTTCGATATGTGATTTTGAGTAAGACCATGTCTGGGACATCGGCTTCGTAATTGTGATTCCTGTAAGACCCTGTCTGGGACAGTGGCATCGACATGTGATTACATGTAAGACCACGTCTGGGACATTGGCATTGTACGATATGTGTTATAATTCGAGTATCCTTTTTAATTCTGAATGGCTCAACGGGCAATGATAAGTTACGAATTAATGTGAAAACAACTTAAAGTGAACAGGTATGTGACAATTTATTACCTTTTCGGAAATAAGGTAAGTTGATTATTTGATATCTAATACAAGTTATAAATGATGTTAATGGTAGTGATTGTGTATATGAAAATCTATATGTGGATTAATGTATAAGTATATGATATTAATGTTTGATTTTTGAGCTTATATTCGGCCTAATGTTACATGAGGAATAAATTGAAATGTGAAATTCATATTGATATTAAAGGATTTGTGTGCATTTGATTAGTAGGTTTTTGAAATGTGAACCTTGAACGTGCTTATAGAAAAGTATATATATTCGGCAAAATATAGTCTATGTGAAATTAAACATGTTAATGAATCAATGTGTGTTTGGAAATGTTATAATTTATGTATAGATAAATGTTTGGTAATTATATTTCATAAGTATGGCTTGATTATGCCTTAATAAATGATCAATGCCATTGAGATAATATTTGAATTAAGAATTAAGCTATGAATAAAGTGAATGTAACCATATGATTGGTCATATTTGGTTTAATGATATATATATGTATGATATAGAAATGTGAATTTCATACTTATGCCAAAGTTTATACGTGCATTTGTCTATATGGTAATTGAATGTGAAATTATGACTAAGGAAATGTGAATTGTATAAATGTATTATGATAGTATGTATTCGGTCAAGTGAAATTTTTATTGATATTTAGTATGAAAGATGCTTTTGGATAAAGAACGAATGCATGTTTGGACAAGACTTATTTCATGTTTAGTTATATGTGGATATTTGAATTTTCAAGTATGGTTTGGTTATGTCTTATTAAATTATTATTGTTATTGAGTTAATATTTGCTTATGACTTACTAAGCTAAGATAGCTTACTGTGTATGTGTATTTTTACTTTTATTTATAGATTTTGGAGACTAGTTGCAGGCTCGGGGATCGTCAGCGAAGTCTATCACACTATCGACTGCTTTCGGTACTTCTAAAAGTTGAATTAGAAACCTATGGCATGTATAGGTTATACTACTTTTCAAATATGGTTGAAGTTGTATATATATGTATAAGCCATGCGAAAATGCCTTGTCCATTTTGTTAGTCTTGGAATTTATACTTTCGCTTGATGATTATGTTTGGTTGTGGTTTTGGTTGATTTGGTTTTGGTATATATGAGTATGGTTACGTTTGATATTTTACTCATGAGTTTATTGATTCAAATATGTCTTGTATTTGGTTTTATTGAGAAATGGGATTTTGTGCATATATGGCTAAAACTTTGGTTTTATAATGATAGGTATAAAATTTGATTCATAGTGTACTTTCATTGAATAGCCGAATATAAAATGACTTAATATGGTCTTGTGTTTTGGAAAAAGTATAATTCCTATATGTATTTTAAAGCACATGAATTTAATTTGTTTATATTCGGCACTTGTATTTGGGTTTTGACCATTTGAAAAGTAAATTTGGATGATTTGTTGTGTGTTTTCAAATTATGTTAGTTTATTAATAATTGTTCCCGCATAAGAGATATATGTTGAAGACATGATATTTATATATAATGGATGTGTTAGCTTATTAAAATTATTTCATTAAGTAAAGAAATGGATAAGAATTATGTTGGTAAATTAATCACAATTTGGTATTTATATATATTTACATATAAGTATATGAAGTGATGAGTTGATTTATATATAATTGTATGTGCTTAGTTGAATATGTATTTGTTTAATTGGTCTTGAATATGAAGTTGGTTACATTGCAAATACATAGTTGTATTGTTCTTAATGTGATAGTTGTATTGTTCTTAATGTGATATGAAAGTTTTGGATAATGATTGGAATTAGTTCTATGTAAGAATATACGCTTGTTAAGGGATTTAGTAAGTTAAAAGTGGACATTGAAATATGCATTACTATATTCGGCTGAGGTTTTGTAAAGTCACTAAATGAATAGTACTTTAAGTTATAAGGAATTAAGTTTGTTATTTTCTAAATGGTGCCAAATGGAACTTGCCAAAAATGAGATGTGTTTAAATATCATTATTTATTATGTATGTGTTTATAGATTGTAGTATTATATTATATTTATGGTATGAACAAATGCAATGTCATAAAATGATATGTTCGTTGCTTATTGCTTATGAATTATAAATTTGATTATGTGTTTAGAAAGTACCACAATATTATTTGCAAAGAGATTAATTTATTTTTATTTATATTAATAATTATGTGTTTTAAGAGTTTCAATAAAATTATGCATATGATTATTCAGGAGTTATGTTTCGTCTGGTAATACCTCGTAACCCTTTTTCGGCGACGGATACAGGTTAGGGGTGTTACATTTTATTGGTATCAGAGCTATAATTTAGTCTGTTCTAAGACTACCATAGCGTATGTGAGTCTAGCTATACATGCCATATTTAATCTATGATAGTGTGATATCTCGTGACGCTGACGAAAAAATTATTTTGATGAGACAAATATGTCTTTCAACCAAGCTGATTCTAATAGTATAGAATGTGTATTCAAATGTTTGAATGAAAATATATATATGTGATGAGTTGACACTCGTAAAGGTATGGGTTAAAGTATATGTCATTTTGGTTATTGATAAATGTTATAATTATATGAGTATATGAGTTATGACATTTGAGTTATGTTGCTATATGAAATTTTTGTAATATCCTGATTTTGGGCCTAGTCGGAATAGTGGTTTTGTGACCACAAAATCCGAGATAGAAATAATTATTTTATGATTATTTTGAGGTCTATGATATGATTGCATGATTGTGTGAAATTTTCGTGAAGAAATTTTATGCATAAAGTGCTTAAATTGAAATTAGGGACTAAATCGAATAAATTGCAAAACTTGCATTCTAGAAGTTTCTAATATGAAATTGTTTTGAAATATTAATTAGGAGGTATTAAATAGCAATTTTACCAATTTCTAAGTTTATGGACAAAAATTGGACATGGATGGAATTTTTGGAAAGTTTAGTAGTAAGGGCATTTTGGTCATTTAGGGGTAAAATGAATTAAAATACAAAACTAAAAGCCAATTTTGCTCATCTTCAACCCCATGGCCGAATATAGCAAGTAGAAACCATGGCTAGAGTTTTTCAAGCTTCCAAGCTCGATTGTAAGTCCATTCTAGCCCTGTTTTTCAAGTTCTTTACGTTTTTGGAGTCCCGGTAGCTCGATTTAGCTTATGCTAGCAATAATTTAACCTAGGGTTTATATTTGGAAAAATACCCATAGGTGAAATTTGTGTATTTTGGTGTTTTATGATAGAATATGAGGTTTTAAATTATGTTAGATAGCTTGTGCTACTCGATTTTAAGTGAAAACGAGCAAAAGGGCTTAATCGGTAAAAATACCTAATAGTCATAAGTACATGTTAGAGTGAGAATTTGATGTTGCCATAGAAGGGAAAAATGATCAGAATGTCATAAAACATAAGAAAATAGGCTGAAGTTTAATTTACGAGCTTTGGGGCAAAAGTGTAAATATGCAAAAGTTTAGGGGCAAAATTGTAATTTTTCCAAAATATGATTTTGGGTCAATTTGAATAATGTGAGTCCTAATTAGACTATATTTTAAATGATAGAGCAAGGAAAACTGAAATTCGGGCTAAAATGGGGAAAATACCAAGTTGTGGACGAAATGGTAAAAGTAGCCATTTTCGCATACTAGGTAAGTTCATATGTAAATGTTGGTAACATAGTTATTATTTTAAATGTTTTTATGTTATTTAACTGATATGATAATTATTATGAAATATTATACTCTCGATAATTGTTTGATAATATGTCAAATTATGTGATATACTTGGAAAATGTGAAATACTACCGAGTATCTCAGTATCGATATTCCGTAGAAGATGGTTGAGACACATGATTGGGAAAAAGGTCCCGTTGAACCTTAGGAATGGATTAGGATACAAGTGACATGTCACTTTGGGATATTTGGGCATCCGAACTCGTTGAGTTGAGTCCGAGTTCACTTATGGATGCGAATGTCCGAACTCGTTGAGTTGAGTCCGAGTTCGTGAGATGTAACTAGGCATCCGAGCTCGTTGAGTTGACTCGAGTTCACTTATGGATGCGAACGCCCGAGCTCGTTGAGTTGAGTCCGAGTTCGCTTATGGGCGGGTTACATAGTAGCTTGGCTACATATGTGGCACTTATGTGCAAGCTTTCCATGTATCCAATTATATTCCGATGTGTTCAACGGGTAAAGTTCTCTACTCAAATGGAGGAATACTCAAGATGAAAGGGATGTATTGGTAAGTGTTGTGAAATGGATACTTTGAACAGGTATGTACTTAACCCTCGGGTTGAAAAATCGATATAACAACAATATGGTAAGATGATAAATGAAAATATGATATGAATGTCTTGGTGAGGATTATGCAAATGATGTTTTATGTTTACTTATATGGTTATGTTACTTGCTATTTGCATGTGAACTTACTAAGCATTTATGCTTACTCCCTCCTTTTCATTCCTTGTAGTGTTGACAAGCCAGCTCAGAAATCGAGAACGGTCGGAGGCACGCTCACACTATCCGTATACCATCTTGGCATAATGGCTTGTATATTTTGAGTATGGCATGTATAGCATTATAATCATTTTGTATATATGGTCTTATGATATGGTTATTGAGTAGTATAAAAATGCTTGGTAATGATTAGCCATTGGAATGGCTAATTATGATCATATTTGGTGTTACGTATGTCAAATTGCTAGTTAATCCATGGAAACCATGAAATAGGTAAAATTTACCATAAAATAGATTCAGACAGCAGTAGTGACGTGAATTTGAAAAATCATTAAAAATAGTAGAGATATAATTAGATGATGAATAAAATATGGAATTGAAGAATTATGAGTCTATTTTCATATGGAAGAAACGAAACAGGTATATGAGTTATATTTTATGAGATGTTTAAATTTTTGTAAAACAGAGCCAGAGCGATTTCTGGATCTCCTGTTCTGAGTTTGGAAATTCACCGTAAATTGTATAAAAATAATTAGAAGTCATAATTTATATGTAAAGATTTATTATTGAGTCTAGTTTTAATAGAAACAAACTTCATAGTCATTGAAATTCTGTACAGAGAGATATCTGATTCGTAATACATAGAGGTCAGAGCAGTCAAACCCTGAAACAGGGGAGACTTTAACTAATAAACTGTACTAATTGGCCAAGCCAAAAATTCTAGAAAAAAAATTAGTAAATAGATACATGAGTCTAGTTTTAGGAAAAATTTACGGAATTGAATTTTGAGTTTCAGAACTCGAGATATGAATTTTTAAGCGACTGTGACGCAGTTAGCCAGCTTGTCTGGAATTTCTAAAATTAAATTGTTTGAGCTGTTTAAGCAATGAATTAAGTCTGTTAACACCTCGTGTTCGACTCCGGTGACGATCTCGAGTACGGGGCATTACAATTTTCAATTGTGAATTAGTGATTTGATTTGGCATATGAATTATGTGTTAAGAAAAAAAGTGATTAAAAGCAAATGTTTATTAAATATTTTGAGAATGTGAAATTAGAAATAAATTGGTTATTTGTGAAATTATGTGTTATGTGCATTTATGTGCAAGTTAAATTTGGGGCTTTACTACCTCACCCCCTTATTAATGAAAGATTATAATGGAATCTATAAAATTTGAGTTAAATAAACTCTTGAGTGTACAGTTACAGAAGTCCGTGTTCGGAAGATTAATAATGTGGTCAGAAAAGTGAATGAATCAGCAAATGAAGGCAGTATTAAAAGTGATATTGGATAGTTTTGAAGAGTATTCAGATTATGCAAAGTCATTGTTACAGAAGAAGTTAACTTCGATTAAATGATCAGTTTAGGTATGTTATCTGAAGAAAGTATCAACTGGAAGCTGTTCTGAATTGATTTCTGTTAGTGAAGAGATAATGTGAAAATTTTTTATGACAGAATTAGACAGTTGAATAGTGTTTGAATTGTATTGATGGCTGAGTGTAGTAGTGATAATCAGGCAGTTATTTTGACTTCTTCGGGGGTATTATATGTGTATATTTATCCTCAAAAGTATAGGTAATTGTTTAATTACGGAAGAAATTCTTATCATATGAGAACATTAGCTAAAGATACTAATAAATGAAAGCATCGTTGGTCTGTTTGGGTTATGTTCGACATTGTTCTGTCTTTTTATGGTTTTATATTCTCTGTGTGAATATGTAAGTTGACGGTAAAATCTGTATGATATTAATAATTTATTTCTACTACCTATTGTTCTGTTGAATATGCATGAAGATTATATTGCTTTTGATACTGTGGATTTTAGTATTTATGAGTGACATTATTCTTTCTGAACATTTTCTGGGATATCATCGGAATTGATATTATTCTATATAGATTGTGGTCCTCAAATATTCTGTGTAGCTTCAGGCGTTGAAATTTCACTATCCTGGTTTTCTTGTGATTCTATGTGATTATCTGCAAGAGATCTCTATTTGACAGAGATGACTATATCTATTATAATTATAATTTCTATTCTGAAATTTGGAGTACTGCAGTACCGTTATTAGAGTTATAGAAGTTGTGTTTCTGCATTGGTTGTTGTTTAAACCATATTTGATTCTCTTCTGTGTTCAAATGCTTCATTAACAACTGGGATAATATTCGTTTATAGAGTTGAGATATCGTTCTTATTAAGGCTCAATGATTTTTATTTGATTAAAATAACTTCAGCATAATTCAGAGCTTCGATGATTAATATATGAGACAACTTTATTATAAACTCCTTTCTAGTTCTCCTGAAAGATTCAACATTAGTAAAAGTGAAAATGATAGAAGATCAAGATCAAATCCATATAATGATATGTCTGAAGTTAACCTTCTAACAAGAAGAAATGATTTCTTTGAAATGATTGATTCAGTGGTTTAGTCTGATTTGAATTAATTGATTGAAAGGATGATTAGGTTATATGTCTTTGAATTTATTCACTGGACTGGAGATAAACTCTGAAAGTATATGTGTGATTTGAGTGATAGTCTAGAAGAAGAATTTGTGTTCCTAAAGATTTGATACAGAATTATATCTATGGGGACCATTCTATCTGAGAATTGTTATGGTAAATTAAAGATAATTCGATTGTTGAAGTTTTCTTTTGTATGAAGACAATATCAACTGAAATGTCAGATCTAATTTAGTCTGAGTTGAATAAATAGTTTATAATTTTGAGTCATACGTTAATGAACGGTTTGAAGTGTGTTCTAATGAAAGAGTATGTAGAAATATCTTGTGATTCTATACAATTAAAGCTACATGAAAAGGGTTATGTGACATATTCGATGATTATAAGAATTTAAAATGTTTAATGTCAGTGAAAGATCCGAATTTGGGAATAGTAAAAATGCCCTGAACTTTTAAAAGACCTTGAGTTAATATTTGATATTGCAATGTGAGATTTGATGTAACAGCCCGATTTAGACCGTAATCAGAATGGTGGTTTTGGGATCACGATTCCGAGTCAAAAAAATATTTAAAAATTATTTTCTGTGTTTATTTTGTGTAAATTTATATCTGTGAACTTTTTGTGATTTAATTTTGTCATTTAGGTATCCGATTAAATAAAAGGACTTAATCGCGTAAATTAAAAATTTGACGGTTAAAAGCATAAGGGCTGAATTGTTAGTGGCTTTCTAAATGGAAGCCTTTATGTTGAAATTAGCCCAATTGAGGAAAGAATGAATGGTAATGGGTATGTATTATATGATTTTATAATTCTATTTCTAAGGTTATAATAGTCAATTAAGTAATAATAAGTATATAATATAAACATATAATTAAAAGCCAAAGTTTTATCCTTATTCTCATCACCGAATATGAAAAAGAAAAAGAAAAGAATAAGTTCTCAAGGGTTCGGCCATCTTCCAAGTTGATTAAAGGTTTGTTTTTACAAGGTTTTTGATAATTTCTACGTTTTTGAGATCGTTGCTTCGAGTACTACAAAACCCAAGCTTTAATTTTTTATTTTGATGAATATTTTGAATTGTGCCATTGTTGATAACTTGTGATTTTTGTTGTTTGATGATGAAAAATGGAAGATATGTTTTAGATTAACATGTTTTGTATTGGAATTTTTGATGATTTTGAGTAATTAGGACTTAGTTGCAAAAATAATAATTTGAGGGACTAAAATGTGAAATAAATTGAATATATGGACTTGTTTGAGAGTGGGTAAAATTCAGCCCAACATAAGTATAGGGAAATTTTG
Source organism: Gossypium longicalyx (assembly GCA_025698465.1). Classification (NCBI taxonomy): domain Eukaryota; kingdom Viridiplantae; phylum Streptophyta; class Magnoliopsida; order Malvales; family Malvaceae; genus Gossypium; species Gossypium longicalyx. The sequence continues at coordinate 83,926,616 of CM046997.1, forward strand.
TGTATTTTGTGTTTTCTGCAATAGGGACTAAATTGTAAGAATTGTAAATGTCAGGGGCAAAATGGTAATTTTCCCATTTATGTGTTTTTGGATTAAATTGAATGAAAATATATTTTAATGAGCTTAATTTGAATATGTTTAGATCAAGAACCAAAGAAATTGGATTTGGATTGGGAAAAACCGAAAGTTGTCGACTAGTCGTTTCGTTCCGTTTTACATCGTCTGAGGTAAGTTTATAAGCAAATAGACGTGTTTAATTGTAGATAAATGCTATATATATGCTGGTATGAAAAATATGAATTTATATATGCTTATGCTGAATGTGAATAAGCTTGGTAACCATGTTCAAGCATTCGTTTCTACCGAGTTTCGACGTCCGAAAACCCAGTATAAACCTTAGGAATAGGTAGGATACATATGCCATGACATAGGATTTCGATATGTGATGTGCAAGTAAGACCATGGCATCTATATGTGACTCCAATATATGTGTATGAGTAAGACCCTGTCTGGGACAGTGGCATCGATATGTTGTTACATGTAAGACCACGTCTGGGACGTTGGCATTGTACGATATATGTATGATTATCCGAGTGTCCTATCCATTTCCGAATGGTTCATCAGGCATCGATAAGCTGTGATCAAATGTGTAAAAGTGAGTTAAAATGATCAGGTATGAATTGGTTTATTTCCTATTTGAAATAAAGTGAGTAAGTTACTTAATCTTTAATGCAAAACATATTTGAGGTAAAGTAAAAATTTTATGTGAATGTTAAAAAAAAAGTATTCGGCCTTGTAAATATTTAATATGAACATTATTGAAATTATTTTTGGAATATATGCAATTTGTAGTATATTCGGCCATTGATATAAATATTTGTATGATTGGTATACTTCGACTTACGAGTGTATGCATATTGTCGAAACCTCTTTAAAAAACGAGTTTTTTTTAAAACAAAAACGAAAACGGGAGTCGCTACCAATCAGTTTAAGTGTGATTGAACCACCTTCAAACCACTTTGTTTGAAATCATTTGTTTTGGTCTACGAAATCAAGAAAACGGGTTCGAGAGTCGGTTACGTACGAAGAAGGTTTAGCACCCTCGTAACGCCCAAAAAATTGGTACCAAATTGAATAACTTTCTATCTTTAATGCTAGAATTTTAAAAGTATTTAAAAATATGATCCCTTTTGAAATTAAAATAATTCGAGTTGAAATCGAGATTTCTTCGTTCCAAAAGAATACGAATCTCACATCCAGCATGATAGGACACAATATTCTAAAACTCTTGTAACTGAAGTCACCTTGTAATTTATAAAATCGTTTAGAAGGGTATTTTAGGCATTAGGACAAACGGGAAATTGCAACCCAGCATGTTAGGGCACTACTTCCCGAATTCCTAACTACCAAAAAACATTGCCTTATCCGTTTTTTTTTTGAAATTCTTTTTGGATCAAATGAAAAAAAATCTTTAAAGTGATGTTGCATTTAACATACTACCAAGGATCAATACTAACCTACATGATACCTATTTTAACATTCCATGCCAATATAACAAAGATGATGAGTAATAACATAAATTACACAATATACGTCATCATTTTATGCATATGTGGTATAAAATATACATGCATTATCGTTACATACTAAATATAACATAGAGCATAATGAATACAACAATATAAATTGCATAGTATATAAGTGATAATATTTTATGCAAATGTAACTTAGACCAACACAAATTTCATGCGAATCTGTAAAAAACAATAACATAAAATAATAAATAATCTATAAAAATTTAACGTACTAAACTATATCAAAATAATAGAAAACAAAAAATAAAGAAGCAAATTATAAACATATAAAATATAAATTAAACAAAATAAAAATAAAGATATAAAAAATATTTAGAATAATAAGAATGATGAAGGAGAACCTTTTTTAAAAAATGATTAATATATAAATCACGTTATAGGATATAATAACTTAATATTAACAAAATAATGTACTAAATATTAATATTACACATATTTATTTAATAAAAATAAAACATATGTAATTAATAAGTAATAAAATTATGTATATTTTATAATAAGATAAAAGTAAAGTAAGGAATAATATATGGTAAAATATAATGTATAATAAAATTTATAAATAAAATGTATAATAATAAAAATAATATAATGGATAATATATAAATAAAAAATATATATTATTTTATATAACTAATATTTATAAAAATAAATAATATAAGGTATTTAACAAATAAATTATGCAAAAGTATTTGAAAAGGTTAAAATTAAATAAAACTAAAGATCTAGGGCTAATCTTAAAATAACAACAAAAAATTTGGCCTAATTGAAATGCATTCAAAACTACAAGGGACTAATTGGGCAATTTGCCCTAATCCCAAAACGACGTCGTTCTTCAGAATGAACTTTAATGGCCGTTAGGATTAAATTGAAACAACTATAAAAGATTAGGGCCGAATTAAAATAAAAATAAAATGAAATTACAAAGACTAAAAATGCGAAAGGACCCATTGGGCAATTAGCCCATTCTCCAAAAACACGCGGATCCTCTCCGGGTCACGGGTCAACACGCGGATCCTCAGCATTAATACGACGCCATTTTGAAGCTTATTGTTTTAAGCAAAACTGCACCGTTTTGTTAGGGCTATATAAGCCAAATTTCAGTTTTGAAATCATTTTAAAATCTGATTTAAAAAAAAAAAACAAAGAAAACCCTCTGAAGGAGGGCTGAGGAAGGGTTCCCGGAGTTCTCTCGAACCTCCAGCCAGAGGTTTGCACGTGCCCACGCACCACCATCAACGACTCTATATGCGGCGGCCTAAGTCGAAAGCTTCTGTTTCACCGCAAATCAAAAACGATACGTCCCTTTGTTCTATTTTTGTGCTTTTAATATGTACTTTAAAAAGAAATATAGTAATCACCTATGTATTCTCCGGTCGACTGTTGATTTCTTTTAGTGTAAAATGCGTTCTCTTTTTATTGAATCTCCGTAAAAAAAATTGTGTCCTTACAGATTAAAAAGAAAGGCTTTTTATAGCCCTTTGTAAATCATTACAATTTGGGAAAGAAATCTTTGATTTCTTTCCATATTTTGCTCCTACTTTTTGCTGTCGTTCTTTCCATTTTGCAGATACCAGCGAGAATATCACGGCGGTAATTGCACTATCGCTGATTCAGGCACCAGTTGCAGCGTGGTACAAGGCTGGAGTCACATCATCGATGGAGGATGACGAAAAGTCATTGGAACGACGCCTAAATGAGAGGTCGTGACTTTTGGTCTTCCTACGGCGCCTAGGGTTTTAGAAACCCTAGGCCTTTCCATGTTTTGTTAACAATTTGGGCTATTTGGGCCCTGTATGTTTTGGGTTAAGGGTGTATTGGGTTAATAGATTTTGGGTCAAGGGTTTAGGCTAATCGGGTCAAATATAAACGAGTAATGGACTGTAATTGTAAATGAATTTTGGGCTTTGTACATGGACTGTATAAAGTTTATTATTTTTTAATTCAATTACGGGCACGGGCAGAAATGAGCTACTACAGCTGCCTCTCTTTGCTCATTGTCGTGTAACGGTAATAGAGCAAAGACTATAAAAGGACCCATTTTGCCTGGTCTGACCCAATCTTGAGATTTTTCTTCAAATGGCCTTCAAACTATCTGCAACTTTAGAAGTATTGGTCCATAAATATGATAGCTTCAATTTGCTTCATTGTAACTTCAGGAATGCAATATCTTCTATCTTCAACCTGCTCCTTGCAACCTCAGGGACGCCATGTTGATATCTTCGATCTGCTCTCTAACAATATAGAGACGCCAAATCTGCTATCTTTGATCTGCTCTCTGACAATACAGAGACGTCAAATCATCTTATATCTGCTTCAGCGTAAACATGTGAAAGCAAAATCTACTATGTCTTCGATCTGCTCCTTGTAAACGCCAGGATGCCAAATCATCTTAGATCTACTTCGATATAAAAACATCCGAAGGTTAGATCTGCTATGTCTTCGATCTACTCCTTGTAAACGCCAGGATGCCAAATCATCTTAGATCTACTTCGATATGAAAACATCCGAAGGTTAGATCTGCTATGTTTTCGATCTGCTCTCCGTCGAATATGGAGATGCCAAATCTGTTTCTTCGATTTGTTCTCTGACAATACAGAGACACCAAATCTACTATCTTTGATCTACTCTCTGACAATACAGAGACGCCAAATCTGCTATCTTTGTTCTGCTCTCTGACAATACAGAGACGCCAAATCGTCTTAGATTTGCTTCAGCGTAAACACGTGAAAGCCAAATCTGCCTATGTCTTCGATCTGCTCCTTGTAAATGCAAGAATGCCAAATCATCTTGGATCTACTTTGATGTGAAAACATCTGAAGGTTAGATCTGTTATGTCTTCGATCTGCTCTCCGTCGAATATGGAGATGCCAAATATGTTTCTTCGATTTGTTCTCTGACAATACAGAGATGCCAAATCATCTTAGATCTGCTTCAGCGTAAACACGTGAAGGTCAGATCTGCTATGCTTTAGCCTGTTACCCTACTGCTTAAGGGGTTAAGGCGCATCAATCTTCATTGTCCCTTGAAGGACATAACCTGTATAATGTGTATGACTTCATGCCTAATGATTAGGATGCTATGATCGAAGTGAGTCAAATGCTCCTAATTAAACCTGTTGTAATGCAAAATGTTTATGAATATGACCCCTATTCCAGACGTCACCACTCATTCCTTCGCCGAAATTTATCCTTATTTCTCTCGAAGTATCATTCCTACTCAGCCTGTGGGTTTGTACCATTCTTCAAATGCTATCACCCACCAAAATGTCTATAAGATGATCCTCTCTTAGGACCAAACCGTTTGTTTTGTCCAATCATCATTTTGGACTAAAAGAATTTCCTCGAGTTCTTTCAAACCTTACTTACATGAATTCCTCGAACAATTGTTTTGTTTTAGTTTCTTGTATTATCTAGAAATTTCCAGAGTAATGAGGAAAACTTCATTTGTGAAAATTATTTAGTTCATCTATCATTATTTTAATGCAACATACTTTAAGAATAATGGAAGATGGATTTAATCTTGAGAATAATTAGATTTGAATGAATTTGTCAAAAATACAAAAGAAGTTAATCTGATAGCCTATCTTTGAGAAGAAAGAGAATCTAAAGATAGCAAACAGGACAAAAGTTAGATGCCCTAGATATCGCCGCTTGAGCGTCTATACACCAGCTCCATGAAGACTTTCTTGAGTTCAACATGTGTTTAAAAGATCCAAAGTACTTTGTTGATACCCCGATATGCAACGCGCTTCGCTCTTTGTTAAATCAGATATAGCAAGATTACTGTGTGCTCTTCAAAATTTAAGTTGCCCTTTCGGGTTTTCAACTCAAAACCCCTTTGGTCACAAGGTGCCCTTTGCGGGTTTTCACCTTGGCCTCTCCAATTTTTTTTATTTTTTTCGTTTGAAAACTCAAGGCACCCTTTGCGGGTTTTCACCCTGTATTCTCCTCTTCCTTAGACAAAGTACTTTTTGACTGAGTCTAAATTCACTGGATTGGGTAAACTCTTCCCATCCATTTCCGTTAAGATCAATGCACCCCTAGAGAAGGCCTTCTTCACGACATACAACCCTTCCCAATTCGGCATCTATTTTCCTCTAAAGTCCTTCTGAATGGGAAGGATCTTTTTCAGCATAAGATCCCCCTCGTGGAATTCTCTTGGTCGTACTTTCTTGTCGTAAGCTCGCATCATTCACTTCTGATACATCTGACCATGACGAATAGCCCTTAGCCTCTTTTCCCCAATCAATTTCAACTGATCATATCGCGATTGCATCCATTCAGCTTCATCCAACTTTATCTCTCGCAAGACTCGGAGAGACGGTATTTCAACTTCAATGGGTAACACTGCTTCCATCCCATAAACCAACGAGAAAGGAGTTGCCCCAGTAGAGGTTCTGATGGACGTTCAATAAGCTAAGAGTGCAAATGGTAACTTCTCATGCCAATCTCTGTAGGTTTCAGTCATTTTCCCCACTATCTTCTTGATGTTTTTGTCAGCAGCTTCCACTGCCCCATTCATCTTTAGGTGGTACAGAGAAGAGTTGTGATGCTTAATCTTGAACTGACTGCAAACTTCTGCTATCGTTCTGTTGTTCAAGTTCAATGCATTATCTGATATGATCTTTTCAGGCATCCCATACCGACAAATGATCTCTTTCTTCAAGAATCAACTCACAGCCGACTTAGTAACATTCGCATAAGAAGCAGCCTATACCCACTTCGTGTAGTAATCAATGACCACAAAGATAAAGTGATGCCCATTTGAAGCTTTTGGTGATATTGGCCCAATGACATCATACCCCACATGGAAAAAGGCCATGGAGAAGTCATAACATGTAGAGGTGAAGGTGGTAAATAAATCTTGTCTCCATAAATCTGACATTTATGGCATTTCTTAGCGTAGTTGATACAATCCCCTTCCATAGTAGACCAATAATAGTCAAACCTCATGATTTGTCTAGCCATCATGAAACCATTAGCATGCATCCTACAAAGACCCTCGTGAACTTCCTCCAAGATTAACTTGGCTTCCACGGCGTCAACACATCTCAACAGTACTTGGTCCTTTCTTCTTTTATAAAGTATATCCTCATCTAGCACATATTTGCAGGCTAACCTCCTTAAAGTTCGCTTATCATTTTCAGTTGCCTGTTCTGGGTATTTACGATCTTTCACATATCACAATATATCCTGATACCAAGGGTTATCATCCTTTTCTTCTTCCTCAATGTTACAACAGCGAGCTGAAGCCTCAAAGATACTCATCTGAATGGGTCTCATCTCCTCCTCTTTATTCGCTTTAATCATTGAAGCCAAGGTTGCTAGAGCATCTGCCATTTAGTTTTCGTCTCGTGGGATATAATTGAAGGTGATATCATCGAACTCCTCAAGTAACCCCAAAACTACCTTTCGATAATTGGTCAATTTAAGATCCCTTGTCTCCCATTCACCTTTAAGCTGGTAAATTACCAACGCAGAGTCTCCATATACTTCCAAGGTTCTTATTCCTCACTCTATAGCCGCTCGGAGTCCCATGATGCACGCTTCATACTCGGCCATATTGTTTGTACAATCAAAATCCAACTTGCACGTGAATGGATAATAATCACCATTTGGGGATACCAAGACTGCCCCAATTCCATTTCCCACCGCATTGGGTGCTCCATCAAAGCTCAGCTTCCAAGGATAATCCTCTGTAGTTGCTACACACATTAACTCCTCATATGGGAAATCAAAATTCAACAGCTCATAGTCCTCTAGAGCTCTACTAGCCAGAAATTCTACTATCACGCTTCCTTTTATAGCCTTCTGACTCACATAGACTATGTCAAATTCTGAAAGCAGAATTTGCCACCTTGCCATTCTTCCATTTAGTGCTGTTGACTCCATCATATACTTTAATGGATCAAGTTTTGAAATTAGCCAAGTCGTATGATATAACATATATTTCCTCAACCTTCGAGTCGTCCAGATTAAAGCACAACACAATTTCTCAATTGGCGAATATCTCATCTCACACTCTGTGAATTTCTTGCTGAGGTAGTATATCGCCTTCTCTTTTCTTCTCGACTCGTCATGTTGGCAAAGCACACATCCAATAGAATTACTAAACACTGATAAGTACAAAATTAATGGTCTATCTAGACTAGGCGGAGATAACACTGGAGCATTTAACAAGTATTGCTTAACCTTATGAAAAGCATTCTGGCATTCCTCATCCCAAGTACCTTGGTTGTGTTTTCTAAGGAGGCAAAATATGGGATCACATTTCTCGGTTAATTGTGAAATAAATCGAGCAATATAATTCAATCTTCCAAGGAAGCCCCGAACTTCCTTCTGAGTACACGGTGGGGGCAATTCTCGTATGGCTCTAACTTTGTTTGAGTCAACTTCTATTCCCTTTTCACTGACCATAAAGCCCAATAACTTTCCCGACCTAGCTCCAAAGATGCACTTTGCCGGATTAAGTTTCAACTGAAATTTTCTTAATCTCAAGAACAACTTCCTCAAAACTTCAATATGTTTCTTCTCTGTTCGAGATTTAGCAATCATGTCATCAGCATACACCTTAATTTCTTTGTACATCATATCATGAAATAAAGTCACCATAACCCTTTGGTATGTTGCCCCTACATTCTTCAACCCAAAGGGCATTACCTTGTAACAGAAGGTGCCCCACAATGTTATAAAGGTGGTTTTATCCATGTCTTCCGGATGCAGCTTTATCTGGTTGTATCCCGAGAAACCATCCATGAAGGAGAACAACAATACCCCGCTGTGTTGTCTACCAAAGTGTCTATGTGTGGGAAAGGGAAATTATCTTTTGGGCTAGCTTTGTTCAGATCCTTGTAATCAACGCACATTTGTACCTTCCCATCCTTCTTAGGGACTGGTACAATGTTAGCTACCCATTCAGAGTACTTCACCTCTTGTAAGAATCCTACATCGAACTGCTTCTTGACTTCGTCCTTTATCTTCAATACGATATCTGGCCTCATTCTTCGTAACTTCTGTTGGACTGGCTTACAATCCTGTCTTATTGGAAGACGATGCACCACAATATCAATATTTAGCCCTGGCATATCTTGATAGGACCATGCGAAGATATCCTTGAACTCACATAGCAACTCAATCAATCCTTGCCTTGTGTCCTTGGCAATATGCGTGCTGATTTTCACCTCTTTCCCTTCCTCTAGGGTTACGTTCTCTATTGCCTCTTTCTCATGGGGCATGATTTATTTCTCCTCCTATTTTACCTTCCTCAATAGATCTAGAGACACATCACAATCCTGGGCATCCTCAAAATCCTAAGATTCCTCTACACACATGTCTTGCTTGCGAGAGAAATCAGGATTTGTAATATCAGTGCTCATGTCATTGATATCTAGGGATCTGTGAAGTATAAAGAATATACAAAGAATGAATGAATTTAAGAATGATTATTTATGTGCTATGAATGAAAGAATAAGAATTTCAAAAGTTTAACGGAATATTGGTTGGTAAAAAAAAACAATACTCGTTCAAATTGGTAAAAGTTATGTTTTATTTAAAAAAATAATAGATGATCGTAAGCCCATCGCACAAATGTAATCCTATTACTCCTAGGCTCTAGAATAACAAGAATGTTTTGAAAATTACTCTGAAAAATTCCTAAAGACTACAGGAAGTTCCTCCGCAGTCTAATTGTTCAGAGAGCTTCCCGGTTCGTAAGGGCGAATGCCCTCAAGGTTTCTTTGCTCCGATCATTCGTCGTGTATAGCATTAACTTGATGACATTCTTCTATAAGTAACCCTCCCGATATGAAGGTTTGGGATAGTGGAGGGATTGTCATCGGCTCCCACTCCACTTCGCTTCCACTAAGGCGCGCCCTTCTTCCCTCTTGGCGCTTCTCAACTTCCTTTCTCCTTTGCTTATAGTCTGGCTTGAAGCCCAGACCAAAACGATCTCTTTTCTCTTTCAGTTCTGGAATTTGAGTTCCTCCTTGCAGGTATTTTCCTAACCCTCTTCCTGGTAAGGCTCTCTTTCCCACCATCATTTGTAGAGCCATCCTTGTGGCTCTTGCTATCTTTGGCACCAGTAGCTCACTCCCTTTTGAAATGAAGGTTGCATTCACAAATTCTAAAGAGTGAAAGGAACACTCAATAGACTCTTCATTCATCTCGACATAAGGGGCCTTGCTAGTGACTGTAGCTATAATGTCCTCCTCCGCATTGATGGTTACTAACCGTCCATTCGTCACTAACTTTAATTTCTGGTGCAATGATGAGGACACCGCTCTCGCTTAGTGTATCCATGGCCTCCCTAATAAGCAATTGTAGGAGGGCTTGATATCCATCACTAAGAAGTCTACTTCGTATATACTCAGCCCAATTTCCAAGGGGATGTCAATCCTTCCCATCACCTTCCTTTCTGTACCGTCGAAGGCTCTTACCACATTTTGACATGTCTTCATGTGAGAACTGTCAATGGGTAGTCTGTTCAATGTAGACAACGGTAGAACATTCAAGGCTGATCCATTATCGACGAGCACACTTGGGAGTGTGTACCCCTTGCATCGAGTGGTGATGTGCAAAGCCCTAGTTGACCCCCTGCCCCCCTGTGGAATTTCATTATCATTAAAGTAGATGAAATTATCCGCACTTATGTTATTCACCAACCAGTCCAGCTTGTTAACGGATATGTCATGGGTGAAATATGTTTCGTTGAGCACCTTCATCAATGCATCCTGATGCACCTTAGAACTCAAGAGTAAGACCAATACTAATATGCGAGTCGGCTGCCTACGCAACTACTCAACCACGCTATACTCGCTATGCTTAAGGAACTTTAGAAATTCCTTAGCCTCCTCCTCCTTTACTGGATCTTTGACAGACACTTCAGCCTCTTTCTCCTTCTCCGCACTAATATTCCTTATTTTTGTCGGCTCCTCTCTGATGCCTATCGTATCATACCGCTTCCCACTCCGTGTACGAGAACCCTCATCTTCTACATCTTTAGACGTACTGGCTATACGCTCCTCCTCCGGCACTGTCACACTACAGTCATAACTCCATGGTACCCTCTTGCTATCTTTATAAGGGAAAGGCGTAGGCTTATGGATAATGACCTTAGGCACCGTTTGTGCCCCCACTTCATTATTCCCTAGCAGGGAGATAATAATCCTTGGCGGGTTAATTCTTTTCTGTTCATCCTCCAGCACACATACTTGTTTTTCACAAGAGCTACCTTAAAAAATTTGTAGCTCCTTATTGTTTATAAAGCCTTGCACCAAGGCCTTGAATTCTTCACAATCTTAAACTTCATGTCCTTCTTTCTTGTGGAACTCGCCATAGTTCCTTGTTTCTCTTCTCTCGTTTCTAGAGGTTAACATACCTCTCTTCATCATCTCCTCCCAAATCACCTTCATAGGCATCCTCACCTCGGCAACATCTTCCTTCATTCTCCTCTTACTGGGCTCGCCAATGGCATTCACTCCTTGATCACTATGATTTGGCAACGGGTTTTCAGTATTAGGGGTATTGTCAAACTTCACTACCCCCAATGTAATAAGCCTCTCTACAGCCTTCTTAAAACCGATACAGTTTTCGATCGAATGCCCCGGTATTCCAGCATGGTATTCGCATCTGGCGTTTGCATCATACCATTTGGGATATGGGGGCTGTAGTGGTTTCATGTGAAAAGGAGCAATAGCATGTGCATTGTATAAGCTTTGATAAAGCTCACGATACGTCACAGGGATAGGTGTGAACTGCATCCTTTTAGAATTCTACCTTGTACCCGACTCCTGCCTTTGAGAACTTTGTTGCTCAACCGTAGCTGTTTTAGGTTGACCAACTGTGATTGCCTTCGTGTTGAAGGTGCTAGTGTTATTTACTTCACTATCCTTTCTCCTTGGGGCCGATCTTTTGGTCGCTACCCCCTTAATTTTTCCACCCCTAATGGCATTCTCGATCATCTCTCCCGCCATGACTATATCCGAAAAGCTTTTAGTGGTGCTCCCAATCATATGAATGATGAATGGAGCCTTTAGAGTGTTGATGAACAACATGGTAGTTTCCTTCTCCAATAACGGTGGTTGAACTTGCATTGCCTCCTCTCTCCATCTTTGTGCATATTGCCTAAAATTTTCATTAGGCTTTTTCTCCATGTTTTGCAGCGTGATCCTATCCAGAGTCATTTCAGTCACATGATTGTACTGCTGCATGAAGGCTTGTGCAAGATCCCTCCATGAACTTATTTTGGCCCGACTCAGTTGATTATACCATTTGGCTGCTGATCCAATTAAACTGTCCTGGAAACAGTGGATCAACAGTTGATCAGTATTCACATACCCAGTCATCCTCCTACAGAACATTGTAATGTGGGCTTCTGGGCAAGTAGTCACATTGTACTTTCAAATTCTGGCATCTTGAATTTGTGAGGAAGCACCAAGTCTGGGACCAAGCTTAGATCTTTCGCATCAACTCTATGATGCCCATCAACATTCTCTAAAGCTTTGAATTTTTCCTCCAACCATTTGTAGCGTTCTTCCAACTGTCTTGCAGCCTCATTTCTTAAATCCTCTTTTTCAGCCATATTTAAGTTAAGAATGACAGGATTTGTAGGATTGTCGCCCAAATTGAACCCTGACCCAGTTGGAGAATTTATGGGGATCCTCGCATCGGCTGGCCCTTGTTGAGGCCTTATAGTGACAGATGGCCTCCTAGGAAGTGCCTCGGTTTGTGTAGGCACCTAAGGTGGAGTGAAACCTGGAGGATGATCCTCGCCATCCTCGCCAGTAATTGCCATAGGTGCCTTTCCCTTATCAGTGGCCCTCAGTAGTTGAGCCATCTCAGCCATCATGTTCTTTTGTGCCTCCAACATTTGCTCCCCCATGTCGTTTTGTAATTTTTCCAATTGCTCTTGCAATTGGTCCTACATGTCCTTCTGTAGCTGTTCAAATCTTTGGTCCATGTTCTTAGTTTTTGCACGAGTTCCGTAGTGATGTGTGATTTCCAGATTTTCCTCCCTAACTCTCAAGTAATTTTAACTAATTAGGGTCCTTCTATAACCTCGAATGCATATGATGCAATGAGATGCTATGAAATGCAAATGCATGAATGCAAAAAGGTGTCGATTCTGATTTAGTTTCATTTTAGAAAACGTTATTTAAGGAACAAAAATCTTTTCATAAAACGGATTACAAATATGCTTTCGCCCGTAGGCCTTGAGTCTTAACCCTATCTAATAACAATGCTAACTCTCGTCCTCTGTCTGACGATGACTCATACATTATACTCAATATATTAGCTTGTGCTACTAGGTCTTGCAAATGATCAGCAACTTCTCGAATCTGGACTATAACTTCTCCCATGAGATAATCCCTATCTCCCACTTGATCCTGAAGATGGTGAAGTTCTCCCTTCCACTGTTCTTCTCTTGCCTCTAGCTACTCAACCCGCAGCTCACAGTCATGTAGTGCTGTTTCCAACCCTCCAATATTGTGCTTCATTTCCTTGATCTTATCTAAGCTTTCCTTTAACTCGATCGCAAAGTTACGACTTTGGTGATGATGAAGAGATTATCCAAGCTCAGCCACCTTAGTTTTTAATCCTTGACTTTCCTTCTCTAGGGCCTGATTACGCGACTGCATCTCTTGGAGCTTCTTCTCCCAATACTCGACCACCTTGGCTTTTTCTTCTTGAACCTCTTGTTGCCACTGCTCTGAAGACTTCCCCAATCCAGCTCTCTTCAATGATAGCTATGTCCTCTTATACTACGTCTTCAAGTCATCTCGGTCTTCTTCAATCTTCCTTTTTTCTTTCCTTACCTTCTCGACTTCCATCTTTTGAACATCGACATCGAGACTCAAACACATTTTTTCCTCTTCGAGCTTCTGAATCCTCTTTTCAAGCTCTGAATTTTTTCTCTCGAACTCTTGCTTCATAACCTCCAACTCTGATGGAATCACTCGTAAGTTCTCCTCTAATGATTGAGCCATCCCCAAAATCGGCCTAGGGACATTATCGTTGACTCTCCCACTAAACCATCCTTTATACTCAAGGGTTGACGTCGAGCCTTCAGTCAAGATCTTCATACAGAAAGGCTTCTTCCAAGCCTCAGAAATCTCTCGCATCCTCTTCTTATAGTGATCTCCTTTATAAGAGAAATTGCTCTAAGCTAAACCCTGTGTAGCCAGTATGAACTGCCTCGCTCGATATTGCCTTAGAACAAGCAATGGTGCATATCCAACAACTCCCCAAATTCCTGGTAAAGGGACCCAATCAAAACTGCCACAGCGGTAAAGGACCTCACTAGGAACCAACCGAAGAGCCTTCCACATAACATCTTCCTCTCGAAGATTCTAAAGAATGTTTATCCACCTCTCCTCTGAAATGTCATCTCTCCTAGGCATGTCTACTACTTCCTTTAAGGGAGAATAACCCTCAAAGAATACTTAGCAAGGAACCTTATCCAGCTTTCAGAAGTGGCTATCGAACCAGACTACCAACAATTGCGCACATCCAATAAATCTACCCTCGCCGGTCCTTCGACATGCACCCAAAGATCTAAATGTCTCAGCTAAGATTGCTAGTACCGGTGTATTTTGCTTACCAACGCGATCAAACAAATCCGCTACTACCTCATCTCTGTGTCCCAATGCCTTTGGAAAAATCACCATGCCGTAAATACTCAAAGCTAGGACGTCGATCCTTTTCTTTACGTCTGGATGTGTCGATATCAAATCCCTCAAAACGGCCCATGAAACGTACTTACTATCACTCTTTTACTGCACACAAGCTACATCCCACTGCTCACTCATCCCAGTAATCATCACCAACTTCTTCGCAAAAGTTGGAAGGCTAGTAGGCCTAACATAAGCCTTGTGACCTTGAATCCTCAGGCAACGCAGTAAAGTCGTATACTCCTCCAAAGTAGGTACAAGATCAACATCGCCAAATGTAAAGCAACTATAAGCAGGATTCCAGAACTGTACCATAGCTCGAAACAAGTGCCTATCTACTTTGACGTCTAGCAAATAGGGAAGGTCTCCATAATTCTGATAGAAAAACTGCTTAACCTCGTCATCCCATTGGGCCCAAATATCTCTCAACTCCTAAAACTCATTCTGCATCGAATTAATACGGGTGAAGTCCCATAACTCTGATGTATGCCCCTCAGTGACACTATCTCCTTTCTCTAACTGGGTTTTCTCTGACCAGGTACAAACAGAGGCATTGTCCTCCACTTTATTAAGATATTCGTTCCCCATTACAAAACTTTCTAACTAAAAAATTTAACCGTGAATCGATATCTTTGAATGTTGAATGACATGCAATGATAGCAAAACAGAATAAATTAGTATCGTATAAAAGTATAACAAACAAACACTTATAAGGGTAGTTTACTAAAAACTATCACCATAATCCCTAGGGTAAGCACTTAAAGATCACTATATGAGTTTCATTTCTAAAGTGAGGGTACCTGAACCAGCAGATTCCTCGGTCCTCACCCATTATAGGCTCATATAGACCAAGTTCAGTTTAGGGGGACACATTTCCCTATGGCCATGTGGAGATGAAAATCTCACGAAGACATACGTACAGTATCCCGGAAGCAATCCACTAACTCATGCGGAGGTGAAAACCTCACGAAAGCTTAGCTTCTCACTCCCACTTAATGGTGCGACCAACGGTTATGCAAATGCAATGTGTGCAGATAATATAACAAACATATGCAGCGAACACATGAAAATGGATCTTTATCTTTAAATCCTTTCAAATTTTTAGCATCAAGACAGAAAGTTATCAATTTTTGGCTTGACTCTCTTATTGTCCCCAGCGGAGTCGCCAAGCTGTCGAAACCTATTTAAAAAACGAGATTTAAAAAAAAATGAAAACGAGAGTCGCCACCAATCAGTTTAAGTGTGATTGAACCATCTTCAAACCACTTTTGTTTGAAATCATTTGTTTTCATCTACAAAATCAAGAAAACAGGTTCGGGAGTCGGTTACGTACAAAGAAGGTTTAGCACCCTCGTAACGCCCAAAAAATTGGTACCAAATTGAATAACTTTCTATCTTTAATGCTAGAATTTTAAAAGTATTTAAAAATATGATCCCTTTTGAAATTAAAATAATTCAAGTTGAAAACCGAGATTTCTTTGTTCTAAAAGAATACGAATCTCACATCCAGCATGATAGGACACAATATTCTAAAACTCTTGTAACTGAAGTCACCTTGTAATTTATAAAATCATTTAGAAGGGTATTTTAGGCATTAGGACAAACGGGAAATTGCAACCCAGGATGTTAGGGCACTACTTCCCAAATTCCTAACTACCAAAAAACATTGCCTTATCCCTTTTTTTTTAAATTCTTTTTGGATCAAATGAAAAAAAATCTTTAAAGTGATGTTGCATTTAACATACTACCAAGGATCAATACTAACCTACATGATACCTATTTTAACATTCCATGCCGATATAATAAAGATGATGAGTAATAACATAAATTAGACAATATACGTCATCATTTTATGCATATGTGGTATAAAATATACATGCATTATCGTTACATACTAAATATAACATAGAGCATAATGAATACAACAATATAAATTGCATAGTATATAAGTGATAATATTTTATGCAAATGTAACTTAGATCAACACAAATTTCATGCGAATATGTAAAAAACAATAACATAAAATAATAAATAATCTATAAAAATTTAACGTACTAAACTATATCAAAATAATAGAAAACAAAAAATAAAGAAGCAAATTATAAACATATAAAATATAAATTAAACAAAATAAAAATAAAGATATAAAAAATATTTAGAATAATAAGAATGATGAATGAGGACCGTTTTTAAAAAAATAATTAATATATAAATCATGTTATAGGATATAATAACTTAATATTAACAAAATAATGTACTAAATATTAATATTACAAATATTTATTTAATAAAAATAAAACATATGTAATTAATAAGTAATAAAATCATGTATATTTTATAATAAGATAAAAGTAATGTAAGGAATAATATATGGTAAAATATAATGTATAATAAAATTTATAAATAAAATGTATAATAATAAAAATAATATAATGGATAATATATAAATAAAAAATATATATTATTTTATATAACTAATATTTATAAAAATAAATAATATAAGGTATTTAACAAATAAATTATGCAAAAGTATTTGAAAAGGTTAAAATTAAATAAAACTAAAGATCTAGGGCTAATCTTAAAATAACAACAAAAAATTTGGCCTAATTGAAATGCATTCAAAACTACAAGGGACTCATTGGGCAATTTGCCCTAATCCCAATACAACGTCGTTCTTCAGAATGAACTTTAATGGCCGTTAGGATTAAATTGAAACAACTATAAAAGATTAGGGCCGAATTAAAATAAAAATAAAATGAAATTACAAAGACTAAAAATGCGAAAGGACACATTGGGCAATTAGCCCATTCTCCAAAAACACGCGGATCCTCCCCGGGTCACGGGTCAACACGCGAATCCTCAGCATTAATACGATGTCGTTTTGAAGCTTATTGTTTTAAGCAAAACGGCACCGTTTTGTTAAGGCTATATAAGCCAAATTTCAGTTTTGAAATCATTTTAAAATCTGATTTAAAAAAAAAAAAACAAAGAAAACCCTTTGAAGGAGGGCTGAGGAAGGGTTCCCGGAGTTCTCTCGAACCTCTGGCCAGAAGTTTGCACGCGCCCACGCGCCACCATCAACAGCTCTATGTACAGCGGCCGGAAGCTGGAAAGCTTCCTGTTTCACCGCAAATCAAAACGGTACGTCCCTTTGTTCTATTTTTTTGCTTTTAATATGTACTTTAAAAAGAAATATAGTAATCACCTATGTATTCTCCGGTCAACTGTTGATTTCTTTTAGTGTAAAATGCGTTCTCTTTTTATTGAATCTCCGTAAAAAAAAAACCCGTGTCCTTACAGATTAAAAAGAAAGGCTTTTATAGCCCTTTGTAAATCATTACAATTTGGGAAAGAAATCTTTGATTTCTTTCCATATTTTGCTCCTATTTTCTGCTGTCGTTCTTTCCATTTTGCAGATACCAGCGAGAATATCACGGCGGTAATTGCACTATCGCTGATTCAGGCACTGATTACGGCGTGGTACAAGGTTGGAGTCACATCGTCGATGGAGGATGACGAAAAGTCACTGGAACGGCACCTAAACGAGAGGTCGTGACTTTTGGTATTCCTGCGGCACCTAAGGTTTTAGAAACCCTAGGCCGTTCCGTGTTTTGTTAACAATTTGGACCATTTGGGCCCTATATGTTTTGGGTTAAGGGTGTATTGGGTTAATAGATTTTGGGTCAAGGGTTTCGGCTAATCGAGTCAAATGTAAACGGGTAATGGACTGTAATTGTAAATGAATTTTGGGCTTTGTATATGGACTGTATAAACTTTATTATTTTTTAATTCAATTATGGGCCCGGGGGAAATGGACTACTACACATATAAATGTATATGTATTTGGTATGAAAAATGTGTTTTGGCTTGGCCATTGAAGGATAGTTAGTAATGTATCTTTATATATAAAAGTGTTCATTTGGTCATTACCATGTTTATGCATAAGGTGTTGTATTTTGATTTATGAGTATACATATATGTGCTCACATATTGATGTATAGTTTTGAAATTGAAGGATATTTTGGTTATAAATATGTATGTGTATTCAGCCATATAATATAAATATGTATGTGATTATTAACCTTGACCTATGAATTTATGCATAGAAGAGTATATGTACTAGTTATGATAAAGATATTTTGATTTGGAAATTGAATGATAGTTTGATGAAATATATATATGTTCATTTGACCATAAATAATATACATGTGGAAGTACATATAAAATACATGAATTTGTAAGCTTAAGTTTTAAAGTAACTATGATAGTATAATTTGGTTTAGTTTAATGATTTGATTATGTAATTACGTTGTTTATTTGCTTTTGACTTACTAAGCTATAATAGCTTACTCTGCGTCTGTTCATGTTTACCTCTGTTTTATAGATTTTGGATTCAAGTTTCGAGCTCGGGAATCGTCAGAGAAGCTTATCACACTATCGACTATCTTCAGTATTTGATAAGTTGAGTTTTCGAACCTATGGCATGTATAGGCTAGATTATAGTTTGAAATGTTATAATTTGGTTTTGTATAATCTAATCCATGCGAAAATGGCTTGTTAATAAAGTTAATGTTTGCATATTTTTGGGCATGGTATAAGCATATTCTGGGAAGTATGTTTCATAGTATGTGTGTGTATGGTGATTTTGGATGCACATATTTGGATGATCTAGTTATGATAATTGGATAGATAAACATGTATGGGAATTCGGTTGTCATACCTAATGAAGGTATTATATGTGATTTAGCATTAATGAGTATTTGATTATGTCTGAATAAGGTAAAAGGTTATTATAATATACTTAATACTTGGAATATAAGTTTTGTGTGATTGGGTAAATATATTTGAAATTTTTTTAAGTGATAAAATATAAGTGAAGGATAATAACTATAGGAGTTTCGGCTTTTATGTTTATGAAATATGATAAATGGTTTTGTATATGGATTGTCTAACGTGAGTAGTAATATATGAAATGGATATGCCATGTGTTTAAAGTTTGATTAGTATCTTGGTGAGGTGTTTGCATTTTAAATAAATGTTTGTGTTCCTTATCAGTTTGATTATATATTATGCTATAAAGGTAACTTGTTATAAAGGTATGATGCATATTAGGCCATGAAGTTAGCTTAATTTAGAAGGTGCATTTTTCTGTGATGCGTCTTAGTGTGATGTTTGGACTTATAATTCGGCTTGGTAATGAGATAACAGATAGATGTATGTTCGGTATATGGTATGTATTAAATTGGTTAGGTAATGTATATGTCATTGTTGGTATTTGGCTATTAGGTTCTGTTAGTGAAGGTAAGAAATGAATATGCTACTTGACTATTTTGGTTAAGTGTTTTGGTATAATTTTAAATGGTAATTGGGGATTATGATTTAGGTATGTTTTGGTTAGCTTATAGTGAAATATTTAAAAGTGTAAAATATGAAGTTTATATTCGACTAATGATAGGCAAATTATGTATAAATAAATATATGATATGTTTTGTTTGTAATTTGATTTTTAACGTCAATAGACGAATTAGTACTAATATGGTCCCATGGAATTGGTTATTTATTAATGAATGATAAATGGCGCACATTCATATTCGACTTGTTAAATGATTCATATGATATGTTTGCATATGATTCGGTTTGTAATGACAAGAAAAATATTTGTGTCATGAATGATTTGGTTTGATTACATGAATGATATATATTAAAGGAGTTTTAATGCCATAATATTTAGACAATAAGTTTAGCTAATAAAACTATAATGTATTTGTAAAATGATGTGTTTAAATTGGGAATTCGAATATTGTTCAATTGATAAGTACATATGTGCAAAATTTTGTAATGAGAAAACGAATATATTTCTTCATATTGACTATTGCTAATGATGTATATGTGAATGGATATTAAGTTGTGTAATATGGCTTATTTAGTTTTAAAATGTGCATGTGTATTGATTTCGAAGTATGGAATGTAATGAATGTCTGTTTGAGTTGTGATAATGCCTCATAACCCTATTTCGACGACGGATACGGGTTAAAAGTGTTACATCTGAACTTGGCACAGCAAAGATAGTTCGAGTTGTCAAAAACTTTTGAGTTTGTAAGTTATAAGGGATTCAACGTAAATGGGTTTCTGATTCAGAATTTTAGATCAATGATTGGTTACTGAGAAGTTCTGAGATTGTACAACAAGCGCTACTGAGTAATCTCAGATGGTAATTTTTACATTCGTCGGAATTTGTTTCAGTATGAGTTGATATCTGAGTAGTAATGAAATAGAATTTTGATGACCTTTGAATCGAGATTATTCTTATCATTTAAAATGATAGGGTGGTCTGAATTATTATTATCTGCTTGAAGAAATCTCTCTATATGTATGGATTTTCTCTTTTGATAAAACAGTTGAGTGATCCGTTCTTGTGTTGATAAGTCTGCACCTGGTGCTAGTCATCATTGTTTTGGATTGAAATCTAAAACTCATATTGTGATTCGGAGAGAAATTACAGTAATCTGTGACTATGAGATTGAATTGAAATCGGGAAACGCAATTCAAATTCTCGAAATATTTATTTGACATTGTGTTTAAGAGTTTGAAAGCAATAAAGAAAGACTATTGTATGGTTGCAATTACCGAACTCCATTGTTTCAAGATCGAACTTTGTGAGAAGATGATCCATGGAATTAATTTCATCAGAGGAATTGAGTAGAAAATGAAAGTAGTTCAATACAGTTACAAGCAGTTTCAACTTGATATGACGTATAGCAGAAGACAGATCAAAATCTTAATTGTGAGACTAAAGAGATTTGAAATCCGAAGCTATGTAAAATTTTGAAATGTATTGTGTGGAAGAAAATCCTTAATCTACTTTCTGGTAAGATTTTCGGGACAGTGGAAGAAAATTTTGACCCTATTCGGAACAGTGGTTTTGGGACCACGAATCCTAGTCAAAAAAATATTTAAAAATTATTTGCTGTGTTTAATATGTGTGAATTTGTGTGTGTGAAATTTTCGTGATTTAATTTTTTCATTTAGGTGCCCGATTAAATAAAAGGACTTAATCGCGTAAAATGTAAAAGTGGCTAGTTAATTGTGTAAGTGCTCATTTGAATTTGTCTTTATAATATGAAGCATTTAAGATGCAATTTAACCATAATATATAGTTATGGATGGTTGTGGACAACCATTATAAGGATTATATATTAAATTATAAATGTTATTTAAGTAAAATGATTAAAATGTTATTTAATATGTATTATTAAAACATAAAATAAAACCAAGTGTTCATATATTCTTTGCATGACCAAAATTGAAGAAAATAAAAAGAAAATAAAAGGTGAAGGGTTTGGCACTTTAAAAGCTTGATTAAGGTATGTGTTTAGCTCGATTTTTGATAATTTTAACGTTTTTTAGATTGTTGCTTCGAGTACTACAAAACCAATGCTTGAATTTTTTATTTGATGAATATTTTGAGTTATGCCATTGATGAGAGCTTGTGATTTTTGTTGTTTGATGATGAAATATGAAAGATATGTTTTAGATTAACATGTTTTGTATTGGAGTTTTTTATTATTTTGAGTAATTAGGACTAAATTACAAAAATAATAATTTGAGGGACTAAAATGTTAAATAAATGAAATATATGGAATTTTTTGAGAGTGGGTAAAATTTGGCTCAACATGGGTATGCTAAAATTTTGTGTATTTTGTGTTTTGTGCAATAGGGACTAAATTGTAAAAAGTGTAAATGTCAGGGGTAAAATGGTAATTTGTCCATTTATGTCTTTTTGGACTAAATTGAATGAAATTATATTGAATTAGTTTATTTTGAATACATTTAGATCAAGAACCAAAGAAATTAGATTTGGATAGGTGGAAAACTAAAATCGTTGATTAATCGTCGTGTTCCGATTACCGTTGTCCGAGGTATGTTTATAAGCAAATAAACGTAGTTATTTTTTTAATAAAAATAAGTTACATGTGCTGAATTGATATATTGGAGAATGTATGAATGATAGCCAAATATGTGTACACTTGGGAACTATGTTTACCATTCGATTCGACCAAGATTCGACGTTCGAAAAGCCCCGTACGAACCTTAAGAATAGCTAGGATACATATGTCATGACATAGGATTTCCGATATGTGTTCTCGTGTAAGACCACGTCTAGGACATTGGCATCGATATGTGATTTCGAGTAAGACCATGTTTGGGACATCGGCATTGTAATTGTGATTCGTGTAAGACCTTGTTCGAGACAATGGCATCGACATGTGATTACATGTAAGACCACATCTGGGATGTTGGTATTGTATGATATGTGTTATAATCCGAGTATCCTTTTTAATTCCGAATGGTTCAACGGGCAAGGATAAGTTACGAATGAATGTGGAACCAAGTTAAAGTGAACAGGTATGTGACAATTTATTACCTTTTCAGAAATAAGGTAAGTTGATTATTTGATATGTGATACAAGTTATAAATGATGTTAATGGTAGTGATTGTGTATATTAAAATCTATATGTGGATTAATGTATAAGTATGTGATATTAATGTTTGATTTTTGAGCTTATACTCGGCCTAATGTTACATGAGGAATAAATTGAAATGTGAAATTAATATTAATATTAAAGGATTTATGTGCATTCGATTAGTAGGTATTTGAAATGTAAACCTTGAACGTGTTTATAAGGAAGAATATATATTTGGCAAAATAAGGTCTATATGATATTAAACATGTTAATGAATCAATGTGTGTTTGGAAATGTTATAATTTATGTATAGATAAATTTTTGGTAATTAAATTTCATAAGTATGGCTTGGTTATGCCTTAATAAATTATCAATGCCATTGAGATAATATTTGAGTTAAGAATTGAGCTATGAATGAACTGAATTAAACCATATGTTTGAGTATATGATTGATCATATTCAGTTTAATGATATATATATATATATGTATGATATGGAAATTTGAATTTCATACTTATGCCAAAGTTTATATGTGCATTTGTCTATATGGTAATTGAATGTGAAATTATGACTAAGGAAATGTTAATTATATAAATGTATTATGATAGTATGTATTCGGTCAAGTGAAATTTTTATTGATATTGAGTATGAAAGATGATTTTGGATAAAGAATGAATGCATGTTTGGACAAAACTTAATTCATGTTTAGTTATTTGTGGATATTTGAATTTACAAGTATGGTTCGGTTATGTCTTATTAAATTATTATTTTTATTAAGTTAATATTTGCTTATGACTTACTAAGCTAAGATAGCTTACTGTGTGTGTGTATTTTTACTTCTATTTATAGATTTTGGAGACTAGTTGCAGGCTCGGGGATCGTAAGTGAAGTCTATCACACTATCGACTGCTTTCGGTACTTTTAAAAGTTTAATTAGGAACCTATGGCATGTATTGGCTATAGTACTTTTTGAATATGGTTGAATTTGTAGATATATGTATAAGCCATGCGAAAATGGCTTGTCCATTTTGTTAATCTTGGAATTTATGATTTGGCTTGATGATTATGTTTGGTTGTAGTTTTGGTTGATTTGGTTTTGGTATATATAAGTATGGTTATGTTTGATATTTTACTCATGAGTTTATTGTTTCAAATATGTCTTGTATTTGGTTTTATTGAGAAATTGCATTTTGTGCATGTATGGCTAAAACTTTGGTTTTATAATGATAGGTATAAAATTTGATTCATAGTGTACTTTCATTGAATAGCCGAATATAAAATGACTTAATATGGTCTTGTGATTTGGAAAAAGTATAATTCCTATATCTATTTTAAAGCATATGAATTTAATTTGTTTTTATATTCGGCAATTGTATTTGGGTTTTGACCATTTGAATAGTAAATTTGGATGATTTGTTATGTGTTTTCAAATTATGTTAGTTTATTAATAATTATTGCCGCGTAAGAGATATATGTTTAAGACATGATATTTATATATAATGGATGTGTTAGCTTATTAAAATTCTTTCATTAAGTAAAGAAATGGATAAGAATTATGTTGGTAAATTAATCATGATTTGGTATTTATATATATTTACATATAAGTATATGAAGTGATGAGTTGATTTATATATAATTGTATGTGCTTAGTTGAATATGTATTTGTTGAATTGGTCTTGAATATGAAGTTTGTTACATTGCAAATATATAGTTGTATTGTTCTTAATGTGATATGAAAGTTTTGGATAATGTTTGGAATTAGTTCTATGTAAGAATATACGCTTATAAAGGGATTTAGTAAGTTAAAAGTGGACGTTGAAATATGCATTACTATATTTGGCTGAGGTTTTGTAAAGTCACTAAATGAATAGTACTTTAAGTTATAAGGAATTAAGTTTGTTATTTTCTAAATAGTGCCAAATGGAACTTGCCAAAAATGAGATGTGTTTGAATATCATTATTTATTATGTCGTTTATAGATTGTAGTATTATATTATATTTATGGTATGAACAAATGCAATGTAATAAAATGATATGTTCGATGCTTATTTGTAATACCCTTAACCCGTATCCATCGCTGGATTAGGGTGATGAGGTATTACCAAACCGTACATAGCTTAAGAGAGTCAAACATTACTATTCATGTTTTAAGTAATACAAACTCAATTATGCAATTCGTATGTACATTTCCTTTATAGCCTTTAGTTGATTTTATTATATCAAATTTTAGTACTCAACAAATTTCATACGCATACCTTAAAATACTTAAACACAAATATCAAATACATGTTATTATAACTATTTAACTTAATAAATTTCAAACTTATTATTTAAATAACTTTACATGTGTGTATGGTAAAAGCCAAACATACTATTACACGCCAATTCAATTCCAAACATATATGCAACCTCAATATTGTTGCTATATGGCTGAACCCAACTTTAAGCAATATATATTGCACATTTTAGCATACCACTACAAACCATTAAATAAACACAGAATACGACCCATAGTACACCCCACTAGCATGCAAATTATTATACACCATTAATAGTCACATAACCAAGTATACATGCTCATACCATTAGTGGAAACACTTATTTTACTTGTGACTATTTGATGATAGATATTTACTTAGTATTTCTTTTTAATATGCAAATTATCATAATTTCAATCATCAAATATACTTACACAAGAATCAAACTAATCCATCACATAAAATATGCCATAAAAACACTTCTAAAATAATTTAGTAACATAGCCGAATGCACAATAAACTTAACATTACCTTTTCACCGAATCGTATAACAACATCACAAACATATATATTTCATATTAAGTTTATTAACTTGGACTATTCATGATAAAAATTTTATATTTCTAATATGTCAATATTTAATCACAACTAAAAATATATATCTATATTTTTACTTATCCAACAACCATGTTTATCATGATTAAACTAAATCATAAAATTCAACTAAAGTAAAACATATCAGTTTGTCAAACTTACCATAATTAATAATCACAAACTATACCTATCATTACTTTAAATTGTAAACATATACCAAACACACCACATATATATAACTTGCATTTTACTTATTGTATAAATGCCATAAATATATGAAATGATCACATACTAGTTAAAGCCCGATAAATGAAAGTGCTAGATCAATTATAATGCCCGACAAATGATAAATGATAAAAATGAAAATTTTATGCTTGAGTTGAATGTGAACATTTGAATTGCATAAATGCATAAATAAATGAGATTGACCACATGCTTGATAATGATTGAAAGGTGCTAAATTCTATTTGAGTAAATGGAAAATTCGATGATATGTGATTTCTCGAAATGAATGAGGTATTGCATTTGTTGCTGTCGGGATTTAACTCGAGCGAGTAATCCTATTGACCTCATTATAGAAAGAATTTAGCCCAGATGGGTAATCCTAATATAAGTCCTCTCAAGCATATGTTATGGATTGGGTTTAGCCCGGATGGGTAATCCAAATCAAGCTCCTCTGAGTTTATGTCATAAAAAGGATTTAGCCTGCACTGGTAATCCTGTTGTATATATGCGTGGCTCGAGAGTGTATTCTTTGACATAGTAACTTATAGGTATCACTGAACATGAATTGATGGATTCTAATTTTTACACCTTGGGTGTACTACATGTGTATCCGTTGATGTTTTGAACAAATTCAACGGGTAAAAATCTTGACATGAAAGGACATGAATAAGAAATGAGTTATTACACGTAGTTGTCTAAAATCCATGAAAATGATGCTACATGACAATTGACATATGAAAACATGAGATGATGATATTTGTACATGGTATTCCTTTGATGAATATGTTCATCCTTGGTTATAGACTTGTACACTTTAAGTGTACTACTACTCGTGTGACATTGCTATTTCGAGTAAAATGTGTAAAGTTTTTATATGAAATAATTTGAACTCGAGATGTGTTATATAAAAATATACTTGAGATATAGTAATGTAAATTATACATGTTGTGGAAAGCATATGTGCATGGAAACTTGATTATTATTGGGCCCATACATGTTTTTGAATGGAATATAAGACTAACAAGGGCAATGAGGATATGTGTAGGGCTTGAGGTCAAATTGAATGAATGTGCCTTACATAGTTACCTAAAAATAGAATAAATGATAAGTACCATGTTATATGAACTTATTAAGTATTTTATGCTTAGTTTTATTTCCCTATTTTATAGTAAATCGGGAGCTCGTTGGATTGGAAGCTTGGCCGAGATCACTCACACTATCCATCAGCCCATGTTGGTACAATATGGTAAATCAATTATGGTTGTAATGGCATGTACAGGATATATTGGCCATATTGGCATGTAAATGTAAATGATGCTTGTAATCTAGCCATTGAAATGGCTAGTATTGGTTTGTTTTAATATACTTGTAATGTCAAACTATGGTAGCTACATATATGTTAAGTAGTTGATCAAGTTATGTCTTACTTGAGGACTTAACTAAGGTTAGATTATAGACATGAATGCATGAAATGATATGCCAAGATGAATGATGGAATTTGCTTGATTTGAATGCTTGAAATGGTTGGTAATTGGATGTGTGATTTAAGTGCAAGTTATGGGTGTGATTTTGGGTGAGAAATGAAGCTAAGAATGGCTTTATTTTGTCCACATGGGCGTGTGTCTAGACTGTGTGTGACACACAGCCGGATACATGGGCATGTAGTTAAGCCTTGTGTCCCCTGCACCTTAAATTCAAGAAATAGAATGGTCAAAATTGAGCACACGGGTAGAGACACGGGAGTGTGTCTCAACCATGTGTGCTACACAGCCAAGAACACGGGCGTGTGTCTTGGCCGTGTGAAATCTGCAGCTAATTTCAAATTGAATTAATTAACCACACGGCCTAGCACATGAGCATATAGCATGGCCGTGTGCACAGGTCAGAGAGTTACAATTCACCCTCCTTAAGGAAATTTCGTCCTCAAAATTTCCAACTATCCGATCAGTCACATAACACAGACTACACTACCACGCTCCCGCTGCACACTCTAGATCCAAAACAATACGACATTTAACTTGAGTGTTTTCATTACAGTCTAAAGGTAGACTGGGACAATGCGTCAATCAAATACTTAGCCGCATGATCATAAGACCCAGCTCGAGCACCTCTATGGCCTCTGCCGCAGCCTCTTGTACCCCTTTCGCGAGTACCTCCAGTATCCATAACCGAATTGCATTTTTTTCTTTGTTAATAGTTTTATGCATCAATTTATAGTTCCAGTGTTTATTAGTAGATGTTTTATGGAGACATTATCAAAAGTATAGAGTTTTATGTCCGCACAGCGCAGTGTCTATCAGTGTCTACCAGTTTACTATAGTTTCAGTATATATTACTAAAGAGTTTGTAGTACTACCTACAGTAGTCTAAGTAATCCTACCTATGGCCGTTTCAATAAAAATTAGAATACAGTTTTCAGAGAGAACTTACCGGATCGGCACGGAGACTCGGTGTACTATACATTCAGTAAAACATTTCAGAATACTTTCAAATTGTTTGAAATAGTTCCTCCATGTTTTAAAAGAAACCCAAATTCATAGCTAAGTTTTGTAACCTGGCTCTGATACCACTAAATGTAATACCCCAAACCTGGCCTGGACGTTATGGTCGAATCTGGCGATGTCACATTAAAGTATTTTTCGTAAAGCATGATATCGTTTAAAAAGCCCAATGTTTATTTAACCTCTTTGTGTGATCCAGAAAATAATTTTAAAACTTACGTCACTATCAAAAGTATTTACTTTAAAACGTTATTAATTTCAAAATCTCGTTTATCACGGAAGCTTTTGAAACATTTTTGCGTATTCGTGGTATTTTGGTAAATCATGCATATCATTTGAAATCTCGCATCCTACTACTAGCAGACATAAATCAAAATAAATAAATCCCAAAAATTAAGAATTATGAAGGCCTTATTACATAAATATACCCAAATAAAACTACTTATAAATAAAAATTCCAATAAGGAAGCAAGAGCAGTTGTGTGGCCACCTTTGAGTCCCTCACAGCACCGATCCACCTAAGACTGGGGATTACCTGTACAGTTAAAACAAATGGGTGAGTTTATGAAAACTCAGTGTGAAATCCCTTAATAAACAAACAGTCAAACATATAGTGAGCAAAAACAATCTCAGCCTAAGCCCATTTCAGTAACAGTGGCAATATCAGTTAGGGCCTTGGCCCATTACAATAACAATATTAGTGTGGACTGTAGCCCATTTCAGTATAGAAACAGACATGTAATAGTAATCAGCAGTAGTAATGTGATGATATATACAAGATATGAATCGAGTGCGAGATGCAAGTCCTACCCAACCAGCCTCTACACTCCACTCCATCCAGCCCTACACTCCATGTAGGGATAAAATCAACCCACCCATCCCTACACTCCAAAATTAGCACTGGTTGCGGTACTAAACATTATTTGCAGCAGAGCTACCAGTATAATAGGCTTAGAGTCATTATTGATTTGCAGCAGAGCTGCTAGTATAGTACGCTTCCTCCAAATATAATAGACCCATCCCCATGCAATGCATCATACCATCATGTCATGTCATATCATAGAATCATACATGCATCCACTACAGTTTAAATAGCATGCTAAAATATAAACATACATCACATAGGGGAAAAGCAGTCATCTTACCATATAAGGGCAAAACGGTCATTTTACCATATAAGGGCAAAACGGTCATTTTACCACATAAGGGCAAAATGGTCATTTGACCACATAAGGGCAAAATGGTTATTTTACTACATAAGGGCAAAACGATCATTTTACCCTTTAAGGGTATTCCAGTCATTTTACCCTATAGGGTATTGCAGTCATTTTACCCTACAGAGGTACTACAGTCGTTTTACCCTATAGAGGTATTACAGTCATTTTACCCTACAGGGGTATTACTGTCATTTTACCCTATAGGGGTATTATAGTCATTTTACCCTACAGGGGTATTATAGTCATTTTATCCTACAGGGGTATTACAGTCATTTTATTGATTAGGGGTCCAGATAAACTTACCAACCCAACAGAAGGTCACAGTCGTCTCGGGCGACCCATGCGACCTTAACACTCAAATAGTAAAAAATAGGCCCAAGGCCCATTGTGCGGTCCACACGCTCATATGGACCATAAAGCCCAAAAATGACCTTGACCGTGCGAACTACACAGCTTGGCTGAATAATCTCTACACGTCCGTATGGGGCCAACGAGCCCGTGGGCCCACGTGGCCCATTTCGGCCCAATATGGCCCAAACTGGCCTAAACCCATGAAATCGCTCATGGTGGCCTCTACGATCTAATGCCCACAATTTACGCGTTCGATTTACCACACGAGTGAGCGCATGCTCGTGTAGGGTCAATGATCTGATATTTCGATTTTTGTCGTTTTACGAGTAGGTGTAGTGTTTTACACACCTGTTAGGATTCTAAGTTCGCAACCCCTCTTGAGATGAACTGCACCTAAAACTAATGATCATTCATATCCAATGTTAGTCATGTTTAGAACCAATCCCATAGACAATCGACTTATATTCGTTGCTTACCTTAGTGCTCCCAACTACAAGACGTAGCCTACGGTTCCAAAGATAGTCCCCGTACATTATGATTAATAACTGCCAACCACCATTTGATAGGACTAAATATTAGAAACTTAGAAAATTAATAGACAATGGCACATCAAATATTTGAGGTGAAAACAAATTCCACTCTCACCAAAAGCTTACCACCCCTAGCAAAGTCGACAAAGAGAGCAATGAAGAATCGGCACAGTGGAGCACCAGCAGTATTCAGTCAAGAAGGGACAAAGGGTATTTAGTTTAAGCAGTGAAAGAGGAAAGCCTAATGTAAAGAGTAGAGAGGAAGAAAGAGAGAGACCATTTGGCAACAGTACGAAGGTGCAATCGTTGAAACCCGAAAGAGTTGATAAGGGGGAAGGAGAAGAGTATTCGGCCAAAGACAAAAGAAAAAGGTAAATGCTAATGTCCAATTGAGAGAGGGAGAGCATGAAGGTTCGACAAAAGGTAAAGAAATTCAAAAGAAGAAAAGTGAGGGCGAGGAGAAAGCCGACGAACCCAAACACAATATTGGTTTGCCAAAAAAGGAAAGAAGAAAAATGCAAAGAAATAAAATGCCCAAATGGTCAAGGTAGTAATCGGCCTCATACCAAAAACGAAATCAAGCAAAAAGGGTAGTTACCGAAATGGAAAGCACTTCTTAGTCTCAAAGCCTTATTCTGGATGTTGGGAGTTCATAACCGGTACCTTTCTCACCAAAACCTGAATGCCTTGAGTGCCTACCATCCCATTCGGCACTCACTCTTCCACATCTCCCATTCCACATTTTCCTCCCATAACCCCCCTAAAATCCCTCATGTTCACCAATTCAAACAATCGAAATCCCCCATAATCCTCCCCTCAGATTCGGCTAACAACAACAAACTTATTCAAATTCTTGGTGTTTTGGTCAACCACAACTTCCTCCCATGGCCATCAGTAAAAATAATTTCCATTTGCACAAGCAGGGATTTGAACCTCAAACCACTAGCACACTCTACACGCCTCTGTCCACTAGATCAGCAGGCCCATTCTGTCATGTTTTTAATAAATTTTACTTATAACCCTACTGACCAAAGATAGTGGTTTTATCTTTAAAAAGCAAAATTTTGCGCAAGCCAAGGCTTGAATCTAAGACTTCCAAGATACTCCCAAAACTCTCAGAACACTTAACCACTAAGGCAAATAGATATTTATGTCACTTTCTTACACAATTAAATATTTCTGTGAAGTTTCCCAACTGTACCCATGCTCAAGACCTAATACTTCTAGGCCCAATTTCGAGGCGTTACAGTACATGCATAATAGGTTATGATGTTTACTTTAGAAGGTACTTTTGGTCACTTTTGATAATGAATGAGAATGGTTTATTGGAATCATTTGATGGTTTGAGCCATAGAGCTACTTTAGGTTATATGTTTATTAAGTTTTTAGAATTTGTAGTTGATGAATGTATTAAGTAAAGTTTGCGTGATTAGGTAGGTTTTGGTAATTGATATTGAGGTACCTTCTATGACATATTGTTGATTGATCTTGGATAATTGATTTGGTCATTTTATGTAGGTTTTAGGTCATGTTTTAATGCATTGATATTGTGTATTAAAGACCTTTAGGTAGATGCATGGTTTGGTGTTGAAAATGACTTGTTTTGGGGCAAATTCATGTCCATACGGCCTGGGACACAGGCGTGTGGCTTAGCTGTGTGTGTTCTTTTTAGGTTCTAAAGCATGCATGTTAGGCTGTTACATGGCCTAGCACAAGGCCTGGCACACAAGCGTGTGTGGTTATTTCGAGAGTTACATAGCCTAGCACACGGGTGTGTGGCTTGGCCGTGTGACCCAACTCAAAGAGTTACATGAGTGAGGACACAGGCTGGGACATGGTCATGTGTCCCTCTTTTGATTGTTACATGGCTTGAGACACAAGCGTGTGTCTTAGTCATGTGAGTCACATGACCATGTGACCCCTGTATTCAAATATTTCTAACTTTTTCTTTTACTTTTTTATTATTTTCAATTTGATCCTGAATTGTTCTTAAGGTATTTTTAGGGCCTCGAGGCCTCAATCAAGGGATGTTATGTATGTGATTGAATGTATTAGATTATGTTTACAATAATGCATGAAATGAATGTTTTAATGTTACGTTTCTATGGTAATGCTCCATAACCCTACTCCGGTGACAGATACGGGATAGGGGTGTTACATTTAGTGGTATTAGAGCTACGTTTTAGTCATTTCTACGACTAATGTAGGGGAGTATATTTTAGTATATACATGCCACATATAACCTATGATAGTGTGATACTCTTGATCCGTTCTAACATTGTATTTTCTTATACATTCAAGATGTCTACTAAATTGAACTGATCTATAGTTAATGAAGCTGAAAGTAATGTTCAAGCTTCGAATCTTGAAGCAAGTAATAGTGCGTCTATTCCATAATCTGTTGGTGATGAGATGAAAAATTTATTTCTTAAACTAATGAACCAATGGTTCAACGAGTTCAAGCAAGAAAATCTTGCAACTCTGCCACCTCCACTCTCTATTGTGCCTCCTCTGGAACCCATGAATACTCAAAACCCTGTACCTATGATGGTTACCTGAGCCTCAGTAGATAAAATTAAAAAATGTAGAGCAAAAAAATTTAGAGGTATGGTAGATGATGATCCTTCAAAAGCCGAGTATTAGCTAATAAATACAAAGAGAGTTTTTGCGAAATTGATATGCACCCCTAAAGATTGTTTGAGATGTGCAGTATCCTTACTGATAGATAAGTTGTATCTATGGTGGGATACTTTGAGCACGATGACATCAAATGATCATGTTAATTGGGACTTCTTTTAGAATGAATTCAAGAAAAAGTATGTTAGCCGGTTGTTCATTAACCAAAATAATAAAGTGTTTCTCGAGTTAAAATAAGGAAAATGTACTATAGCTGAGTATAAACGCGAATTTGTGAAGTTAAGCAAGTATGTTTGTAACATCGTATCAAATGAGGAGGAAATGTGTATTAGATTTGAAGATGGGTTAAATGATGATATCCGTATGGTTGTAGCAGCATTAAAGTTACGTAAATTTGTAAAACTTTCAGAGCAGACTTAGAAAGTTGAAGGAATTTGTAAAAGCGAACGACAGTTAGATTTGAATTTTTGAGACTATAACAAAATAGGGTCATTCCAGCATACTCAAACGTCTCTATTGAAGAAATTTAGAAATGACACAAGTTAATCAGCTGCTCTTTCAGAGTTTGTTGGTAGAGAGAAACTGAGGCAAAGCAATTTCCAATCAGTTAATTCTCTAACGGCTAGTGTTGGAAGTGTAAGAAATGTTGAGAGAACAGTTCTTTTATGTGATGAATGCAATAAAAAACATTTTAGTGAGTGTCAATCAAAATTGATAGCTTGCTTCCATTGTGGGTCTCCTGACCATGTTCTTCGTAACTGTCTGAAGAAGCAAAATGATTTCAGAAATCAATCAAATAATCCTAAAGAAACTTCTGAGAGGGGTAGACGATCTAGAAACGTTAGAAATGCTACTCTCGATCGAGGAAAGAATAGCGAGATATATGAAAGGTTTGAAGCAAGAACACCAGCTAGGGCCTATGCAATCCGAGCTTGAGAGGAAGCTACTGCTCCAAATGTGATTGCAGGTACTTTTTCTTTCTTTGATATTAATGTATATGCATTGATTGATCTTGGACCAACTCATTCGTATATATGCACTACATTAGTAGATA
Organism: Gossypium longicalyx; assembly: GCA_025698465.1. NCBI lineage: Eukaryota > Viridiplantae > Streptophyta > Magnoliopsida > Malvales > Malvaceae > Gossypium > Gossypium longicalyx. The sequence continues at coordinate 83,960,710 of CM046997.1, forward strand.
AAAAGAAAATACTTGTTTGATTCACTGAATATACTGTTGAAGTTACAAATCCCCTGAGTCAGTGTGCTCTAGTTAATCAGTTATGTAGATGATGTCCGCTGAAAATTAGGGGTTACGATTTCCTTGCTAGTTTGATGTTGTTACCCTTTGATGATTTTGATGTGATTCTGGGTATGGACTAGTTTACTCTACATGATGCTATTGTGAATTATAGAAGAAAACATATTGTGTTAAAATGTAAGGATGGTAAATGGATTCGAATTCAGTCAGGTAGATTAGATGGTACATCTAATATAATCTAAGCTATGACAGCACAGAAATATGTTTAAAAGGGCTTTGAAGCATATCCCGTTTATATAGTTGATTCCATGGTTTTAAAATTGAAGCTAGAATCAACTCCAGTGGTATGTGAGTATATAGATGTATTTCTAGAAGAGTTACCAGGGTTACCGCCAGTCAGAGAGGTTGATTTTGCTATTGAATTAATGTCAGGAACATCTCCGATATCGATAGCCCCATATAGAATGGCACCTAGAGAATTGAAAGAGTTGAAAGCTTAGTTACAAGAGTTGACAAATAGAGGCTTTGCTCAGCCCAGTTTTTCTCCTTGAGATGCTCCTATGTTATTTATTAAGAAAAAGGACGGATCCATGCAACTGAGTAGATTATCGACAGCTCAACAAAGTCACAATCAAGAACAAGTATCCATTGCCATGTATTAATGATCTATTTGACCAGTTGAAAGGTGCGACAGTATTCTCAAAGATCAATCTTTGTTTTGGTTATTATCAATTACTAGTTAAAAATCAAATGTGCTAGAAACCAAGTTCTGAACCAGGTATAGACATTATGGGTTTCTTATGATGCCATTCGGTTTGACTAATGTAGTTACTGTATTTATGGATTTTATGAATAGAATATTCAGACTGTATTTAGATAGATTTGTTATTGTGTTCATTGTTGACATTTTGATCTATTCACGAGATGTGACAAAGCATGACCAGCATTTGAGAATTGTTTTTCAAACCTTACACGAAAAATAACTATTCACTAAGTTTAACAAATGTGAGTTATGGCTCGGAGAAGTCAGATTTTTGGGACATGTGGTATTAGCAGGTGGCATTAGAGTTGATTCGAACAAAATTTCAGCTGTGGTAGGTTGGAAGCCTTCGAGAAATGTATCTGAAGTTAAATTTTTTTTTGGGTTTATCTGGATATTACAAAAGGTTCGTCAAGGGATTCTCGATGATTGCTGTACCATTGGCGAAACTGTTGCAAAAAGATGTTCAATTTGAATGATGAAAGAAATGTCAGCAACATTTTAATCAGTTGAAAGTTTTGTTAACTGAGGCACTTGTGTTGGTTTAGCCAAAGTTTGGTAAAGAATTTTTTATTTACAATGATGCTTTATTGAATGGTTTAGACTGTGTTTTGATGCAAGAAGACAAAGTGATAGTGTATGCTTCTAGTCAGTTGAAACCGGATGAAAAGAATTGTCTAACTCACGATTTAGAGCTTGCAGCTATTGCGTTTGCTTTGAAGATTTGGCGACAGCATTTATATGGAGAAAAATGTCATAACTTCACAGATCATAAAAGCCTGAAGTATTTGATGTCGAAGAAGATATGAATTTGAGATAGCACAGATGGCTCAAATTATTGAAAGATTATGACTTGATCATTGATTATCATCTGGGAAAGGCTAATGTTGTTTTTGATGCATTGCGTGGAAAATCTTTATGTATTTTGCAAGCTTTGAAAACACGACTAACGTTGAGTAATAATGGTTCAATTTTAGCTGAATTAAAATTTAAATCGACGTTTCTGCAACAAATTTGCGAAGCTAAGAAATGTGATGATGTTTTGTTAGCTAAACAGAAATAGATTAAAATGACACCTAATTTAGATTTCCACGTGGGTTCAGATAACAGTTTGTACTTCAAAGACAGAACTTGTGTTCCGAGAAAGTCTGATCTCATTAAGCAAATTTTACAAAAAGCTCATAGTAGTAGCTTGTCGATTCATCCTTGTAACAATAAAATGTACAACAATTTGAAACATATGCATTGGTGGCTAGGTATGAAACGAGAGATTTTTGGGTTCCTATCGAAATGTTTGGTTTTTCAGCAAGTTAAAGCCAAGCATCAGGTATCTTTTGGTTTGTTACAACCAGTGATGATTCCAAAATAGAAATAGGAATGTGTCATGATGGAATTTGTATTGGGGTTGCCTCTATCTCTGAGAAAGAAATATGTTGTGTGGGTCATTGTTGATCGCTTGATGAAATCCATACATTTTATTCCAGTGCATACATATTTTTCACTCGAGAGATTGGCAGAGTTGTACGTTGTTGAGATCGTTCGGTTGCATGTGTGCCACTTTCTATTATTTCTAATAGAGATCCATAGTTTACATCTCAATTCTAGAGCAAGTTACATGAAGGTCTAGGTACTTGACTGCATTTTAGTTCAGCATTTCAACCCCAGATAGATTGTCAATTTGAGTGAGTGATTCAGATACTCAAATATATATTATGATGTTGTGTTTTGGAGTTCGAAGGTAATTGGGAGAGATTTCTACCGTTAGTTGAATTTGAATACAATAATAGTTATCATTCGAGCATTAAGATGGCACCGTACGATGCTTTGTATGGTCGAAAGTGTCGAACTCCATTATATTGGACTGAGCTCAGTAAGAAAAAGCTTTTGGGTGTTGATTAGATACGGGAAACTGAAGAAAAGGTCGAAAGTGATACGTGACAGTCTGAAAGTGGCTTTGGATCGACAGAAGTCTTACGCGGATTTGAAAAGAAAAGACATTGAATTTCAAGTCAACGACAAAGTGTTTTTGAAAGTTTCACCTTGGAAGAATGTCCTCCGATTCGGACGGAAAGGAAAGCTTAGTCCATGGTTTATCGGGCTGTATGAGATCATTGAGAGAATTGGTCCAGTAGCTTATAGATTAGCTTTACCGTCAGAGTTAGAAAAGATTCATAATGTATTTCACGTATCAATTTTATGACGATATCGATCAGACCCTTCACACATGATTTCACCTATTGATGTTAAGATACAACTGGATATGACTTACAATGAATAACCGATCAGAATTCTAGCTCGAGAGGTTAAATAATTGAGAAATAAAAGTATAGATTTAGTTAAAGTTCTCTGGCAAAGTCACAGAATAGAATAGGCGACCTGGGAACTGGAATAAGCTAGAAAAGTGCAATACCCAAACCCCTTTTCTCGTAAGATTTTTGGGAATGAAAATTTCTTTAAGAGGAGAGTTGTAATAGCCCATTTTTGGTGAAAGCGAAAGAGTGGTTTTGAGACCACAAGTCTGACAAGTAAATTATTATTTTATTATCCGACAAGTAAATTATTATTCGTTAAGAAATTTTGACGTTTGCATGCTTAATTATGTAAAAAGGTCTAAATATATCGTAAAAGATACAAAAGTAGAGTTTTATTAGTTAATGTGTCAAATAGCTAGGGAATTTTAATCTAAGGGACTTGGATGGTAAATAGACCAATTAAAGGGTTAGTAGACATTCATGGATAAGGTATTAATGCAATTTTGAATGATTTTAAATGTTAAAAGGGTAAATGAGTAAATAAGGTCAAAATTAAATAAAACAAAGCATTTATATTCTTCAAAATAGGCTTCCACCGAAATTGAAGGGGACAAAAGCCATTTTTAGTGTTTGAAACATTTGGTCACTTCTTATTGCTTGCATGGTATTTTTCAATCTCGTTTTTAATGATTTTTATGTTTTCGGGATCGTTGTAGCTTAATATAGCTAGCTCGGGGATCAAATTGCAAAACTATTAAAGATTTAGGGTTTTTACCTGAATGCACTTGCATGATTCTTGATGTTTAAAGAAATATTATGAGTCTTTGTTTATAAATAAACTAATTTTGTAAAGTGAATTTTGATGAAAATTGTGTGTAATGACTTATTTGTGAAAATGATAAAAGTTCATGGTAAATTTCTAAAATGTAGGTTTGTATGTATTAGTATATGTCCCTAGTGAATTCGGTTGGCATGAGATGGGGATTAAATTGCTTAGATTTCAATTTTTGAGCTTAAAGACTAAATTGTGAAAAGTTAAAATGTTAGGGGCAAAATTATAATTTCTCAAAAATATGAAATGTGGACTGAATCGAATAATAGAGACATTAAATGGATTGAATTTGTTTATTTAGATCAAGATAGACCAAGAACGTATTTAGATCGGGGAAAAGCTAAAGCCTCAGATTAGTCGATTAAGTTTCTACGCTCTAATTGTCGAGGTAAGTTCGTAGTGTTTTTGATACATAATGAATTTTCTATTTGTGTACTTATATTATGATGCTTTAATTATTACATTATTAGAAGAATAATGATTAATTGCACATATGTGCCCCTATTTGTATTTCAGTACCCCTGAATTGCACATATGTACCCCTATTTATACTTTGGTACCCTTGAATTGCACATACGTGCCCTTGTTTGTACTTCGGTACCCCTAAATTGCATAGACGTGCCCCTGTTTGTACTTTGGTACCCCTGAATAGCACATATGCCTATGTTTGTACTTCGATACCCATGAATTGCACAGACGTGCCCCAGTTTGTACTTCGGTAACCCTAGATGTACTTTGTACTTTGTTTAGGCCTCGGTAATTATGAATTGAACAATATATGAACTGTATTCAATCTATTGATAGATTAAATGATATGCTACGTTCTTACTTAGCTCTATAAGCTTATTTTTTGGGGGGGTTGTTTTCAAATCTTCTGCTCACACTATCCACGGACATTGGTAGTTTTTCTATCTCTTAGAATAGTGGCATCTATAAACTTAAGTAGCTGAATTTGGGATTGAAACGTATTTTGGGTGTTATAAAATAGTATTTGATGAATGTGTATATAATAATTAAACGTGTTTGTGTTTTGATGCCATATATGCATAATAGGTTATGATGCTTACTTTAGAAGGTACTTTTGGTCATTTTTTATAATGAATGAGAATGGTTTATTGGTATCATTTGATGATTTGAGTCATGAAGCTACTTTAGGTTATATGTTTATTAGGTTTTTGGAATTTGTAGTTGATGAATGTATTTAGTAAAGTTTGCATGATTTGGTAGGTTTTGATAATTGATATTAAGGTGCATTGTATGGCTTATTAGTTTAATGATCTTGGACTATTGATTTGGTCATTTTATGTAGGTTTTGGGTCATTTTTAAATTCGTTGATATGGTGAACTAAAGACCTTTAAGTAGTTTCATGGTTTGGTGTTAGAAATGGCTTGTTTTTGGGAAAATTCATGTCCATACGGCCTGAGACACGGGCATATGTGTAACTGCCCATTTTCAATGAAATCAGAACAGTGGTTTCGGGACCACAAATTTGACGAGTAAAAATTTATTTTATTTTTATTTTAATGTCTACGGTATTTTAGTAAGGTCGTGTAAAAATTTTGTTGAGAAATTTTGATGTTTGCATGCTTAATTAAGTAAAAAGGATTAAATTGAAAAAGTTGAAAAAGTACAATTCTATTAGCTAAAGGTGTTAAATTGCTATGGGATTTTAATGTGAGTGACTTAAATGGTAATTAAACCATTTAATTAGTAGGTGGACAATTATGGAGATAGTATTAAGTAATTTTAAAGTTTATAACAAAGGTTAATTTTGTAAATTAATAATTTAACATTAAACAAATTAAAGAAAATTAAGGCTTTATTTTGGTTTTCACCTTCTACAAGGAATTTAGGAAGAAGAAAACCCTCCATTTTTGCACCTTGAGCATTCAATTATATCTCTCTTTCATGTAAGTGTGTTTTCATCTTGTTTTTAATGATTTCTATGTTTTTAAAGTCATTGTAGCTTAATCTAACTAGCCCAAGGACTAATTTGTAAAACTGTTAAAGGTTTAGGGTTTTTCCATGAATTTACTTGCATGATTTATGAAGTTTGATGAAAGATTATGAGTCCTTATTTGTAACACCCTGATTTTGGGCCTAGAAGTAATGGGCCTTGAGTTTGGGATCTGTTAGAAGGCGGCTTGAATAAAAGAAAGGTGTTTAAATATTTTATAATTGTGTGTTTAGTTTAATTGTTAAATTATTTAGGAAGGGTTGGTAGTGTGGAAAAAGTCTTGGGTTCGATCCAGGGCTTTAGCAAAATTTTGCACTTTTTTTTTCTAAAGAACCCTGAGCATTAGGTGGAAGGCTTATTAATAAGGCCTGGTAAAATTTGACACAAGGAAATGCTTGGCCTAGTGGCAAAAGGCGTGTGTAGTAAGCAGAAGGTCCAGGGTTCAAGTCTTGGCCTTGGAAAATTTTTTTATTGCGCATAAGATTAGTAGGGAAGCTAGCGTTTAGGCTTTATAAATATGTTAGGTGGAAATTTAACACAAAGGATGCGCTTGGCCCAGTGGCATGATGGCGTTAGGAGTAAGGAAAGGTGTTGGGTTCAAGTCGTAGCATGAACAAAAGTTGTGGGTTTTTTTTAGACAACCTGGAGGTTAGGAAGAAGACTTTATAATTAATTAGGGAGGAGAAACGACACAAAAGAGCTTGTCGCTTGGTGGCAAGGGACGTATAGCGTAGCCAAGAGATCAAAGGTTTGAATCAGAGTAGTGGCAAAAAGTTTTAGGATAATCAGGTTATGGGTTAATAGGCCTTAAAGATAGTTAGGGATGGAATATAGCACAAGAGGGCCTATGGTGCAGTGATGAGAAGCATGCTATGGTTATGAGAGGGAGTAGGTTCGAATCCCAGGCATAGAAAAGTTTAAATTTTTATTCTTTAAGAAAATTGAGGCTTAGGCATATAAGCCTTATAATTAATTGTGACCGAAAGGTAGCATAAGAAAGGATGCAGTGTAGTGGCTAGCAGCGTGCTGAAAAGATGGAGGGTTGGAGTTTGAGTAGTGGCGTGTGCAAAAGGAGAATTTAATTTTGCTACTCAAGTGTTGTACGGTGGAAGCAATTTGAATGCAATTCAAATTGGAATTTTTTGCTAAAATCAAGGGGATTAGGATGAGGATTAAGTGCAGATATGATAGTGATAAAATTAGAGAATTTGAAGGGAAATTATCTTGACGAGTTTAAGTCGATTGAGGACTGTAGGTGTATTTATTTATTTATTTATTTATTTGTTTATTTTTTAGTATAAATATGTGTGTCGTATGGGCGAGTAAGGGCATTTGTTGATTTTGTGTGCTTCAGTCGCATATCACCTCATCTTTTCTTTAAGCCAAACTCTTGATCTTTTGTTCCCTATTTTAATCAAATCAACCTCTTCCCTCTTCAACTTAGCCGACTGTTTCTTTTGCATTTAAAAGCCGATTCTTACACTTTGGGTCTTAATTTCTTGTTGGCAAACGATCTCGCAATCGGTAAGTGAATTAGATCTTCTTTGTCTTTTGTTAAATATTTCTAAGTTTTTTCGTTTCTACACTCTTAAAAGCCGATTTTTCGTTATTCTTTCCAAAACCTTCGTTAACCTATAGTTTCTCCATTTATCTCTCTTTTTCCTCTCATTCAAGACTGTGATCGCTAATGGAAAAAGAGGGTTCTAGCAAAGAGGTTGGGATAGAGGCTCCCAAGTTTAAGCGACGTAAGGTGTCAACCGTTAGGGACTTTCTGCCTGGATGCGGAAGGGGGACTATGCTAGATTTCGAGTTACATAGGCAGATCGCAGTCGATCAATCTAGTCAAGGCAAGTATAGGTGGTTCTTCGGTAAGTAGTGGATTTATTTTGAATTAATGGAATGTGACTAATGGAGTATAATGTTGAATATAGGTTCGGGCGATTATGAATACCTAGTACTCTAGGTGCTAAGGTGTGTACTTCTACCCTATGATAACTTGATATAAAGCTGAAAGTGTGTACATACACTGCACACACACAATGAATCGGCAAAAGCCGAAATGCTGAAATACCGAAAAGTCGAAATGCCGAAACGCCAAGAGTTGGGCTACGGTAGTCTTACGAGTGCGTGAACACTCGTGAGGAAGAAACCGATAGGTTTTCTGAGGCCCATGGGCGATTCCATGGACTTGGGCTGTGATTTGGCCAACCGGGCCAGAATAGGCTTAATGGGCCTAATGGGCTGTTGGGCCCATAATAGGCAAAATTGATATTTGATGCTATGTGATGGAAAATTTGTATGTGAGCATGTATATAAATGTTATTTGGGCCTGATGGGTCATATAAGTGTGATTTGGGCCTAATGGGTCATATACAGGTGATTTGCGCCTAATGGGCCATATGAATATGATTGGGCCTAGTGGGCTATATACAGGTATGTGAATTTGACTGGGCTTTGTAAAGGGGTTTTGGGCCTAGTATATGATGACTACATAAAACTTAAACAATTAATTGCGACCGTGGACAAGTCAAAGGGTTAAGGTGTGGCAACGGATATATGCATGTCTAAGATTGGATCTAAAGAGAGCTTGGTACTTAAGTGGTCTTAATGACTCAGCTCCTTTTCTCTGGAATCCTACCTGGTGTATAGTATTTGTTCATCTTAGCTCACAGAATTTGTTAACTGGCCAAGGTAAGTGAAAACCGTAAAGAAAGGGAAAATTATCAAAATGTCCCTGAGGGCAAAAATGACCAAAATACCCCTAGGTGTTGAATGTAAGTTTTATGGATGTGACATGCATACATATGACATTCTGCTTAGGTTGCATATGGGTTTGCAATTATGGAACGGAGGAAGTATATGAGGATCGCACGGTTGCTTGACAATCGTGGATCCACCGACGGCTTTTAAGCCCAATGTGTAAATGAAGGTAGTTTCGCAATTGGGCTACCATGGATGTGTATCGGTTGGGTGGGTCGATATTTATATCCCCACATGATATGTCGGGGGACAGAGCTGGTGTGTAGCGGATGGATTGTTGGGATGGGATTGCACTGCATTGCATTGTATGTATGATATTGTTGTGATATTATTGCGATGTAGGCTTCGGCCCAATTGAGGCTAATATGGGCTAAGGCCCAAAGACCACCATTATTGAATTGGGCTCTGGCCCAAAATAACTAATGATTGCTTTATACTCGTTGAGGGTTGTACACACTGGGATTTCGAAACTCACCCCCCTCCTTCTAAACTTTTCAGGTGATCCTCAGTAGGTGGTTTGACGGATGGAGGGACTCGGAGGTGGCCAATTAGCATAAAAGTTTAGACTTAGACTTGTTTGTTTTTAAGAAGCATTTAGTTTCTGATTTATTAAGTGATTCTAGACTGGAATGTAATAAGGCCTTCCCTTTTGTTATTATTTGGTTTATCATTTTTAGGCGTTGTAATTACGAAAAGTTGAATATGGATTTTTCTAAAGCATAGTTTTTTTAAATACTACGTTTCCACAACTAAATTTTTGAATGACGAGTTTTCATAAAATCATATGTTCTAAATAAAGCTTCTGCAACTGGAAAGAGATTTTACAAAGTAATTAAGGTTTTTCATTTTAAGGAAGTGTTTCCAATGAAAACAAGGTTTTCGCTAAAACACTTCCATGTGACATGCCAGATTTGGCCATAACGTCTGGGCCGAGTTTGGGGTGTTAGATTATTGTTAAATAAACAACTTTTGTAAAGTTATTTTTGATGAAATAATCATTTAGGGATTTATTTGTAAAAGTTATAAAATATTATGTTAAATTTGTGAAGTTTTGAATTGTATGAGGTTGTATAAGTCCCTAGGTAAATTGGCTAGCATGAAATAAGGATGAAATTGCAAAAATTTCCATTTACGAGCTTAAGGGCTAAATTGTAAAGAAGTTAAAATATTAGGGGTAAAATTATAATTTTGCAAAAGTATGAATTTTGGACTGAAATGAATAGAATAAATATTAAATAGATTGAATTTTCTTATTTAGATCAAGTTAAGCCTCGTACGAATCTAGATCGAGGGAAAGATGAAGCCTAAGATTAGTTGATTCTATTTCGACATCTTTAGAATCGAGGTAAGTTCGTATGTTTAAATAACATTTTATTGTTATTTGACTTATATGCTATTATGCTATTTATCATGCCATGTTACAACGAAAATCTAATGACGTTTCGACAAGTATCGAGTCCTGTTGACCCTTAGGAATATATAGGATACAAAAGACATGTCATTAGGGTTATTATGTTTCGGGTGCTGGTCCTGAATGTCCTACCGATGGCTGAGTTCTGGCATTTATTATGGATATCAGCTTGTGTGAGCGACATCGTGTAGCAACATTTCGACCGTTAGCTTGTGTGAGTAGACCCATTTATGGCTCGAGTGAACGTCGATGTAAAGAAAAAAGGAAAAGGAATGGTTTCAACCATATGTTTAGCACACTCTATGTGAGCTTCTCACGTATCCGATATTATTCTAAATGGTTTAATGGGCATGAAAAGGGATGGAACGGTAAGTGTTCAAATGGCTAAGTCATGAACTTATGGAAAGATATGAATTGAGGATGATTAAATTATGTATAACCTTGTTTATAGAAAGTATGAATTCAAATGTGCTATGTTCATAAAATCTATCTTACCATGGGATGATTTTGTTAAGTCATGTGTTTAAGCAATAACTTGTGTTGTTTTTGATACTGAGGCTTGTGCCAAGCTTATGTTGGATTGGTTCATGTTTAATTTTAAAGTTATGCATTGAAATGGTAAGTTATGTTCATGTTATACAAACTTACTAAGCATTATATGCTTACGTTGTTTTCTTTCCTATGTTTTATAGTTTATCGGAAGCTTGATCGGTTTGGAAGCTTGTCAGAGACTATCACACTATCCAGTGATTATGTAGGTAGATTTTGATGTTTTGGTCAAGGTTATAATGGCATGTATAGGTGAATTTATGTTTAATGGCTAGTTGATGATTTTGGCATGTAAATGTTGTTTTGAATATATGGTACTTTTGGTACCTTATGGTTTTGATGTTAACATGGTCAAGTTGATGCATAGTTTATGACCAAAGTGGTAAGTGTTGGTATGTTTGCAATGTGGTCAATTATGGTATGCGTTGATATGGAATTGAACTAAATGTGTTTGGATGAAATATGACCAAATATGTATAAGATTATGTATGTGTGCTTGATTGTGATTGAGGTGCCTATATGGCATATTGGTTGGATGGATAAATAGCCTATTGAGTTGGTCCTATTATGCATGTTTTGGTATGTTTTGGCACCTTGTTATATGTGCATATTATGTAACATCCTGAATTAGGGCCTAGTCGTAACAGTGGTTTTGAGACCACAAATTCGAATTATAAATAATTATTTTTTGATTATTATAAGGCCTATGACATATTTATATGCTTGTGTAAAAATTTCATGAAGAAATTTTATGTCTAAGGTGCTCGATTAGACTTTAAGGACTAAATTGAATAAATTGTAAAACTTGAGTTCTAGAAGCTTCAAGCATGAAATTGAATTGAATTATTAATTAGAGGTCCTTCAAGAGTAACTTGACCAAATTTTAAAAATTTGGACAAAAATGGACTTGTATGTTAAAAATTTGAAAGAATACTAAAAAGGGCATTTTAGTCATTTTGTAATTAAAAGATTAAAAAGGGAAAAATCAAGTCCAAAAACCCTTCTCCATCTCCTTGTTTGGCCGAATGTAGCAAGGAAGAAGCCATGGTTAGGGTTTTCAAGCTTTCAAGCTCAATAGTAAGTACTCTCGAGCCCCGTTTTTAACGTTCTAATCATTTCTAAAGTCCTAGAAACATGATCCACTCATTTCTACCGTTATTTTAAGCTAGGGTTTATGTTTTAAAATTTACCCATGAGTGACAAGCTTGTATTTTGATGTCTAATGGTAGAAAATAAGTGTTGGGCGTTAAATAAACGACTTTTACTAAGCGATTTTCGACAAAAACGTCTAAAAGGACCGTCTTGCAAAAGTTGTAAAAATGGTATAAAAGGGTGTTATGATGAGAATTGTAGTTTGCTATAGTTATAAAAATGGTTCGGCTAGGCCTACAGAATGGGAAAATTGAATAAAAATCGTTTTACGAGCCTTGGGGCAAAAGTTTAAATATGTGAAAGTTTAGGGGTCAAAATGCAAATTTATAAAAATATGATTTTTTGACCCATAAGAATAATGTGACTAATTAGTAAGCTAAATGAGATATTATAGGTCAAGGAAAATGATATTCAGGCATAGATTGGAAATGAATGAGATTATGGACTAAATTGGAATATATAGCCGTGCTCGCATTCGAGGTAAGTTCTTATGTTAATAATAATACAATAATATCATTGTTTATGCTTGAACTTAAATTGATGTGTTATCATTATGTGATGAATATTTATATAGTTGATATGGTGATTGTATTATGTGACAAATGCCATGTTTATTCCATGAATATGATAATGGTGAAATTGTAAGTACATGTGCAAATAATGTGGTGCTGTAGTGTGTTTTACTGCTTTAATATATTGTGATAAATGTTTCATTGTAAATATGAGTTATATTCTTTTTGATTGTTATGAAAGCATTAATGTTATCATGGTCGTTAACCACGACAATACGAGCAAGTACGATGCAGATAATATATGTAAGTGAAAAAAATCACTTTTGAACCTTAGGAATAGTTAAGATACAAGTGACATGTCACTAGGAAATAAGAGATCCGAGCTGTGGAGTTGGTCCGAGTTCGTGAGAAATCTGAACTTGTTGAGTTAGTCCTAGTTCGTAATATATGTAAGGCATCCGAGCTCGTTGATTTGGTCTGTGATAGTGTGATGCCTCCCGACGCGAGTGGGAACCATCCTTTTTGGACAAAGGTGCTCTCCAACCGAGCTATACCGACCTTTTACGATGTGAAGCTAAGGCATTCGGGTAAAGTACTGTTATGATGAGCCCAAACTCAAAAAAGTATGAATAAAAGTTCATGATATGTACATGATAACATGTGAGATGAAAGTTCATGTTATGATGAGTGCCTATGCTTGTTTGATATTTATATGATGTTGTGCACTTGGTTTACTTGATTAAGTGAATGTGACAAATAGATATTCATGAAGGTATGAATAAAAGGTTCATAATAACATGATACAGATAAAATGTCATTGTCTCGATTGAACATTGAATGTTGATGGATTGCAATGATATTTTTAAATGAGATAAAGGAATACACTATGATAAGCTTATCTATGTTTAGTTGATAGTTCTATGATATATATGATCGATTTGCTCTAATGAATGTATGTATTTGGGTAACCCACCAACCTTATTGATGGAATAAATGTTCGTGTATACTTGTTTGGATAATTATAATGGGAAAACTCGTATAGTTTAAGTAAATGTACTAAAATTGAGTGAATTGAGTTATATGATGGTAAAGATATGTATAGGATGATGTGCAAGATAAAAGTTTTGATTGTGACATACTTATCCATGTTTGTTTGGCCCTGATAAGATGATATGTGCATGACTTGTTTGATTAAATGAATAGGATAAGTAAAATTATTCAGAATCCATAGAATGTATGCATAAATACACTTGCTTAAATAAGATAATTAGAAGGTTCGTGTCATACAGGTGTGAATAATAATTTGCCTGAAGTGGATGATATGCTTGTGAAAATGTTACTATGATGATGAAATAGTGTTATATGTATATTTGTATGAGAGACGCATTAGAGACCTTATGACCTCACCCCTTTACCAGAGTGGTGTTTTGTAAAGGATTTTATAAGATTAGTGTTGAAGAAGCTCACAAGTATGAGACCAAAGAGTTCACCAGTAAAATGATTATAACTATGATCAGAGATTAATTGGATTGATAAGTATAGACAGAGCTAGTAAAGTGCGATGTCGAGAAACATATTAATTGGAATTTCTTCAGAATCGATCTTATTCAATGAAAATCATAATGCGGGAATTGTAATAATAGAAATAGTTGGAGGAATAAATCTTGACATGTAAGATATCAGAATGTGGTAATTATAGTAAGCAGATTATGATTGTCTCTCTTGAGGTACTTTTTGAGTTCAATTACTCTTGGAAGTATTACTGGGGCTATCTATTTTCAGATAAATTGTAATCGTCCGAGAATGTTTTCTAATTTTGGAATAAGATGAAAGTGTTGATAGTTTGACTGGTATATAATCTGCATTTCTTTATTTTTCCCTCTGGCATTCTATTACATTCCGTCTGTTGGGATTTTATGAGATAATGTACCTTATGTTATGATTCTGTTGCTTCTAATGGATGCTCGATTCGATATATATATGGGAAGGTACATTATCCTTGTTGCATTTAATTCCAGTGGGCTTGAATGATGTATTCTTCTAGACTTCTTTCCTCTGGGAAATTATCAAAATCTTCCATATTTTCTTATGAGCTTTGTTCTGGGTATTTCATTGTGATATTGTATCTTGGATTTCTTTATCTTAGATTTCTTTATCTTGGACTTCTTAATCCTAGTTTTCTTGTTATCTATATTCCAGAATTTATCAATCACGGCTCATATCTATAGTGTGTTCTTTAGTTGTGATAATCATGTCAAGTGTGACTATGCTTCTGGTTTGATCATTGTAATATGGTAATTCTAGCATCTGGATTTCTCTAAATTTTCATGAAGGATTTGACATCGGCAAAAGCATAAGTGGTGAAATTGCTAGTATCAGCTTGTATGATGGATTTCTTTTCTCAACAAAGTTGATCAAGTTAATGCCTTCGATTCGAAACATTTATACTACCTTGAGCTAATGCAATTGAAATGAACTTTGATTAGTATGATGAGTGAATTTCGCATGATTACATGTTAAATCGTTTTGACAACTGAAAGGAAGGATTTCTTGAAACTTTATCAAGTAATAATTAAGACTGACTTGGTTGTTCAGTTTGTATAGGTTATTGTTTGAAAGATTTAATGGGATATTTATGTTTGAATTTTTTTCCCAAGTCTAGGGATAAGATTTTATCTCTCCGGGTAAAAGACAAATAGTTTGAATGAAAGTGTATATATCTTAGAAGACTTTGATACGATTTAAAGTTGCTTTGAATGATAAAGTTTCCGTCTTGTGAAAGTTGAATGGTCTACTACATGTTGGTAACAATTTGAATATATGAGAATATTGTTAATCGAAGCCTTGAAACTGGTTTAGTTTGTATTGAGCAAAGACTTCTCGATTTCCAATGATGTGTTTTAAGACAAGAAGAGCAGTGTGATAGCTTAAAGTATCTACTGTCATAGAAAGACTTAAGTTGAGATAGTGTAGCTGACTTGAATTGTTAAAGGATGATAAGATAGTTATGGTATGATCTCTAAGAATGAGGTTACTATAGGTTTCATATTAGAATTATTCCTATCTTTGAAAGAGAAAGATGTCATATGACTTGTTGTTAAGTAATTGATGAATCTGCAAATCATGTCGGTAAGTACTGAATTTTTGCTCATCAAACTTATGGGATTAAGTATCTTTGAGATTGTTGAATTTCTTAAAATGCTAATTTTTTTAATCGGATTGAGATCTGTGATTTATATCGTGAATTATTAAAAAAGCTAATTGAGGCTCTGAATTTTAATGATAACCAGAGGTTGAACTAGTAAACTGTCGGGCTATATAAAATGATAAAGAACTTAAGGCCATAATGATCAGGCTGGCTACACCATTTGAATCCGAGAGGATTCAAGTATGATGTGTATATACATATTCTATGACGGTATGGGCTCGACCCTTGTATACATGAGTTCTTTGATAGAAGTCAAGATTCGATTGATGTGTCGTATAACACAGAATTGTTCATGACTTTAGTATGAGAAATTAAAGAGCTAAGTGTTAAGCATAGCCTGTGTACAAGTTCTTTCGCAATGAATATGAGATAGTGGAGTTTATGTGTAAACTAAACCACTCTTCTGGTAAGATTTTCAGGGACAAAAATCCCTAAAGGGGAGAGAATTGTAACATCCCGAATTAGGGCCTAGTCAAAATAGTGGTTTCGAGACCACAAATCCGGATTAGAAATAATTATTTTATTATTATAAGGCCAATGACATGTTTATATGCTTGTGTAAAAATTTCATGAAGAAATTTTATGTCTAAGGTGCTCGATTAGACTTTAAGGACTAAATTGAATAAATTGTAAAACTTGAGTTCTAGAAGCTTCAAGCATGAAATTGAATTGAATTATTAATTAGAGGTCCTTAAAGAGTAATTTGACCAAGTTCTAAAAATTTGGACGAAAATGGGCTTGTATGTTAAAATTTTGAAAGAATTGTAAAAAGGGCATTTTAGTCATTTTGTAATTAAAAGATTAAAAAGGGAAAAATCAAGTGAAAAACCCTTCTCCATCTTCTTGTTTGGCTGAATGTAGCGAGGAGGAAGACATGGTTAGGGTTTTCAAGCTTTGAAGCTAAATACTTAGTACTCCCGAGCCCCGTTTTTAACATTCTAAGCATTTTTGAAGTCCTAGAAACATGATCCACTAATTTCTACCATTATTTTAAGCTAGGGTTTATGTTTAAAAATTTACCCATGAGTGACATGCTTGTATTTTGATGTCTAATGGTAGAAAATGAGTGTTGGGTGTTAAATAAACGACTTTTACTAAGCGATTTTTGACGAAAACGTCCGAAAGGACCGTCTTGCAAAAGTTGTAAAAATGGTATAAAAGGCTGTTATGATGAGAGTTGTAGTTTGCTATAGTTATGAAAATGGTTCGGCTAGGCCTAAAGAATGGGAAAATTGAATAAAAATCATTTTACGAGCCTTGGGGCAAAAGTGCAAATATGTGAAAGTTTAGGGGTCAAAATACAAATTTGTAAAAATATGTTTTTTTGACCCATATGAATAATGTGACTAATTAGTAAGCTAAATGAGATATTATAGATCAATGAAAATGAGATTTGGGTATAGATTGGAAATGAATGAGATTGTGGACTAAATCGAAATATATAGTCGTGCTCGTATTCGAGGTAAGTTCGTATGTCAATAATAATGCAATAATATCATTGTTTATGCTTGAGCTTAAATTGATGTGTTAACATTATGTGATGAATATTTATATAGTTGATATGGTGATTGTATTATGTGACAAATGCCATGTTTATTACATGAATATGAGAATGGTGAAATTGTAAGTACATATGCAAATAATGTGGTTTTGTAGTGTGTTTTACTGCTTTAATATATTGTGATAAATGTTTTATTGTAAATATGAGTTATATGCTTATTCATTGTTATGAAAGCATTAATGTTATCATGGTCGTTAACCACAACAATACGAGCAAGTACGGTGGAGATAATATATGTAAGTGAAGAAAATCTCGTTTGAACCTTAGGAATAGTTTGGATACAAGTGACATGTCACTAGGAAATAAGAGATCCGAGCTCGTTGAGTTGGTTCGAGTTTGTGAGAAATTTGAACTTGTTGAGTTGGTCCAAGTTCGTAATATATGTGAGGCATCCGAGCTCATTGAATTGGTTTGAGTTCATTATGGATGTGATGCATGTAACATCCGAGCTCGTTGAGTTGGTCTGAGTTCACTATGGATGTCTACATGTTATGAGGCAGCTTTGGCTACGTATGTACATGAGGCACTTATGTGCAATTTTTTCGCGTATCCAACAGTATTCCGATGCGTTCAACGGGTAATGTAATGAATGTGATGAAAGTCCCGAGGAGGGCATGTTAAAGAGGTATGTTTATATGATATACTACGATGATTATAGGTACGTATACTAAACTTATGAATAATGCCTTGGTAAATATCGATTTATGATGAGCAAGTATATATGTGTATATGATAAGTAAGCCAAAAGGGTTTGAATGATGAATAATCTTTGTGGTTATGTTATTATGTCTTTCTGAAATTGAACATGAAATCCATGAAATGGTAAGTTTAGGATTAGTTGAAAATGAACTTATGATAGTTACTATTATATTACACTAAGACAGTGTTGGACAGTAGCAGTTGTGTGACTTTGAAAATCCACCAAAAATTATGAAAATTGAATTAGAGACTGAATAAGATATGAGATTAAATATTATTGAATATATTTTCACATAGAAGAAACGGTGTATGCGAAAGAGTTACATATTATGAGATATTTAAACTTTTGTGAGACAGAGTCATAGTGCTTTCGGGCTCCCCTGTCTCAACTTTAGAAAATCACTAAAAATTGTAAAAAAAATGATTATGGTTTATAATTTATATTACTAAATCTTTAATGAGTCTATTTTAAGGGAAATAGACGAGAGCATCATCCGAGTCCCGTACTATGAGATAAATAAATTTTAGTGAAGAAAGTTCGAAGCAGTCAAGCATCAGAACAGGGGTAATTTTAAAGAATAAACTGTACTTATTGGCTTGACCAAAAATTCTTAAAATTTTATGGCACGAAGATATGTGAGTCTAGTTTCATGTCAACTTAGCGGATCTAAATTTTGTGTTCTGTAACTCTAGATATAAATAAATTAGTAACTATGACTCGAGAAAACAACATGACCAGAAAACAAGTAAAAGTGTAATTATGATTATATTTCCATGGAATCATATTAATAATTTGCTTATTATTTTCATATGGACTTACTAAGCTTTAAGCTTACTCCCACCTTTCAATTTCTTTGGTGTTGACAGGTTAGCTCAAGGTTGGAGATCGCCGGAGGCAACCTCACACTATCAAGCTAACTCTTTTGGAGAATTGATGAATCTTAATGTCTTCAAGTGAGTGGCATGTATAGGGACTTTGTAACACCCCAAACCCGGCCCAGACGTTATGGCTGGATCCGACGTGTCACATTAAAGTTTTTAAGAAAAACCATGCCTCTTTCAATGTCCTTGTTAGTGTTTTAAAAGATAGTTTTTGCTAAGTAATCAAAGTGAATGGAAGCTGTGCACCAGGTAGGTATCCGAAACAGAGGAGGTGAGCCATGAAGGCTGCTTAAGTTCCAAGCTCTCGAATGGATCCAATCCTAGACATGCCCACAACCATTGCCACACTTTGATAAACGAGTAGAAGTTTATTCAAGTAAATATTTTTGATAAACCGATTAACTGTATCGTTGCACTATTTTGAAAACGAGTATCATTTTGAAAACGCGCCCTAAGTCTAGCCCATTTTGAATTATTATCGGAAAAATATAGAGTTATTAAAAATAAAAATAATCCCAGAGGAATAGTTAAAATGGCCTTATTACGACCCAAAAACAAATAATGTTAACAGTTAAGATAATACTATAATAGAAAACCGTTTACTGATTTCAAAGTTCAAAAGCGATCATCATGGCCACTCTGAATCCCCTCCGGCTCCAAGTCTCCTCATCAAGGCTCACCTGCAAGGTTAAAGAAATGGGGGGTGAGTTTGGAAACTCAGTGTGCAACAAGCCCCTTTCAGAGCCCAAATCAACACAAGCATACTAGGCCGAAGCCTTTTCATTAATCATGTTACTGGGCCGAAGCCTTCCGTTTAACGGTTACTGGGCCTTAGCCCTTGTTTATATATAAACTCACTGGGCCGAAGCTTTTTCATAATTCATATCACTGGGTCGAAGCCTTATTCTGTAAACGGTATGGGCCACTGGCCTATCTTTATAACAATCAAATATGTAAATCTCAATGCATGTATGCAAACCCATATCCATATGTGGGGAAACTATCAACCCACCCAACCGCTACTCTCCACCCTACCAACCAAGCTCTCCACGTGGGGAATAACTCAACCCACCCAACCAATACTCTCCACTGGCAGCATAGCTGCTTTATCATATAACTGGAGGCCTAGCCTCTTTTAATAACTGGGGCAAAGCCCTTTTCGGTAAACTCGGGCAAAGCCCTTTTAGCACTTCCTCCATTCATATAAAACCCAACCCATGCATATATGATTATATCATGGCATATCATGTGCATATCATGGCATATCATGTACAAAAATAGTATCACATGCATCTTAATTATAACATAACCCTAAGGGTATAATGGTCATTTCCACCTAGGGGCAAAATGGTCATTTTCACATTATAAGGGTAATTTCATTATTCTATCAATTATTAGGGTTTTCCACGCTCATTATCAATTATCAACAATTTCAAGTGTTTAAACAGCGATTCTAGCCCATTCTAGCAAAACCAAATTATTGGGCTAAAAACCCCTAATAGGCCCTACATAGCCGATTTAGTCATCTAGGCCCATTTAACCTATATTCCATAACGGTATTAACTGTCTTAATGTACAATTTATCTGGATTCCATTTTCTACCAACCTTACCCAAATGGCCCGAAAAGCCCATTGGGCTCGATTTCAGCCCCTCGAGGCCCAACTTACCTTGATGCAGGAAACCGTGCCCTTACCTGTTCCAACGATCCCGATCATCAAACTTAGCGTATCTAACCAACCTATAAGCATTCGTATGCTCACGAGTCCTCGAAATGTCAGAATTTTCGGCATTTCGGCATATATCGAGTTAAGCTACAAAAGAGGGTTTGTTACACACCTGATTTGCAACTACCACCACGAGATCATCTATGCAATGATTCCTACAATCCACCACTTAACCGATTAAACTATGAATCCATGAATACCAATGCAAGAACTCTCTTACCATACTCGGCCAATACCTTTATGGCCATGAAACCTTACCTTTGTCCACTTAGATGCACTAGATCTAAATCTAGCTGCGCCCACGCCTTTAATCCAATGCTCCTCGTTGATCACCTCCTTTGTAAACTAACACACACATACGAATCAATCCAAAGTTATAATCAATCTAGACAAGTCGACAGCCTCCCTATGCCTTTTGAGTACTTACCAGATGAAGGGATCGGTCACCACAAATAAAGAGAACAGGAAAGATGCTGGTCTAAAAGCAAACGGCACAACCAATCTTCAAAGGTTTCGGTTCTTGTAACTATTCGGCAAAGGTGATGAAAAGAAAGGAAGTATTGGTTTGGTTTTGGTAATAAAAAAAAAGAAACCTGGATGAAGAGAGTGGTGATTTCGGCTAAAGAAGAAAAGGGAAGAAAAAAATAACCCTCTGATGTTTAAACAGAAGAAAAACGGCACAACTAAGCCCCTAAATGCCGAAATACTAGCCAAATACTCCTCTGCTGAAATCCCCTCTCCAATTCCCACTATTCGGCCAAATCTTAGCTTCTCTCCAAATCCCCAAAATCTCTCCCCTTATCACTCCTTAATTCATGCTTTTGACTGATTCAAACTCTCTCCAACAGAGTTTCATTCAAGTTCCAACTCCTGCCTGTTCAAGACATAAAAAGAACACCACAATTGCCAGCTTAGTGGATCGAACCCTGTCCTTCCTCAACCACTTACACGCCACTTTTTTAGCTCCTTAGTGGCGTCACTTAGCCACTTTGCCAATGGCTCTTTTGTGTTACATTTTACCCTCATCTTTTAATAAGGCCACCTATTCAACGCCCTTAACTCCTTTAGTCTAAAATTCAAAAATTCATCTGGGTTTTGGCCAGCCCGTGGGCCTTCCATAGGCCCACTTACATATTCCAACTATGAATTTTCACTACCAAATACCAAATTTTAAAAACTTACCAAATTCTTGAAAATTACGAAAACCGAAAAATCAGAATGTTACAACTCTACCCTCCTTAAAGAAAATTCGGCCTCAAAATTTTACCTGAGCCAAATAGTTGAGGATATTGTTGACGCATCGCCTCTTCGGACTCCCAAGTAGCTTTTTCTTTGCCATGGTTCCTCCAAAGTACCTTCACCAATGGGACTGACTTTCTTCTCAACACCTTGACATCACGGTCAAGTATCTGCACAGGTTCTTCCTCAAAAGTCAAGTCCGACTATACCTCGATTTTTGCAACTGGCACGATATGAGTAGGGTTAGAACGATATCGCCTTAGCATGGACACATGAAAGACGTCGTGAATACGATCCAGCTCTGGAGGTAACTCTAGCTGATAAGCCACCGGCCCTATCCGCTTAAGGATCCGATAAGGCCTAATGAACTGTGGACTCAACTTGCCCTTCCTACGAAACCTCAAAATCTTCTTCCAAGGTGAAACCTTCAAAAAGACCATGTCCCCTACAACATATTCCATATCCTTACGCTTCAGATCAGCATAAGACTTTTGTCGATCCGCTACCTCCTTTAATCGATTCCTGATCACCTTAACTTTGTCTTCAGTATTCACTACTAACTCCGATCCAAGTACTTGCCTTTCCTCTAACTCAGCCCAACAAGTAGGCGAACGACACCTTCGCCCATACAGTGCCTCGTAAGGAGCTATCTAAATACTTGCTTGGTAACTGTTGTTATACGCGAATTCCGCTAACGGCAAGTAATCCTCCCAACTGCCCCTAAAGTCGATAACACAACCCCTCAACATATCTTCTAGAATCTGGATAACCTTTTCATCGCCCATCCGATCGAGGGTGAAGCGATCTTGAAATCCAATCGTGTACCCAAAGCTTCGTGTAACTTCTGCCAAAACCGAGATGTAAACCTTGGGTCTCGGTCAGAAATTATTGATACTGGCACTCCATGCAACCGCACTATCTCTGCCACATACAACTTGGCCAACTTTTGAAGTGAGTAATCGGTTCGGACAGGTATGAAATAGGCAGATTTTGTCAGCCTATCCACAATCACCCAAACTGAGTCCTTTTTGGAAGGTGTCAATAGCAGACCACTCACAAAATCCATGGTTACCCTTTCCCATTTCCAAAGTGGTATCTTCACTGGCTGTAACAATCCTGAAGGCAGTTGATGCTCGGCCTTTACTTGTTGACACGTCAAACATTTTCCCACAAATTCGGTCACTTCTCGCTTGAGCCTAGGCCACCAATATAGCTCTCGCAAGTCTCGATACAACTTACTCCCTCCTGGATGCATAGCATAAGGTCCACCATGTGCCTCCATCAAAATCATCAGTCTCAAGTCAGAGTCCTTCGGCACACAAATTCTTCCTCTAAAACAAAGAACCCCATCACCATTTAATCCAAAGTCTGGATTCTCCCCCTTCTCAACTTGCTGAAACCGAGAAACCAACGACTCATCTACCAACTGCTACTTCTTAATCTGCTCCACCCAAGTTGGTCTCACTTGTAATTCTGCCAATAAGCTTCCATCGTCATACAAGCTTAAACGAGCAAACATTGCCTTCAATTCCGCCACAGTCCTTCGACTCAACGCATCAGCCATGACATTTGCCTTACCCGGATGGTACTCAATCAAACAGTCATAGTCCTTTAACAACTCTATCCACCTTCGCTGTCTAAGATTCAGCTCCTTTTGAGTCAGCAAGTACTTAAGACTCTTATGATTCGTATAGATAATGCATCTCTCCCCATACAAGTAGTGCCTTCATATCTTAAGCGCAAAGATCACCGCTGCCAACTCCAAGTCATGAGTAGGATAGTTTACCTCATGAGGCTTAAGCTGTCGTGAAGCATAAGCGACCACTTTACCCTCTTGCACCAACACACAGCCCAAACCTACATGTGACGCATCACCGCATACAGTGGTGAAATCCTTACCGGACTGGGTGAATCAATACCGGTGCCTCAGTCAGAACCTTCTTTAACTTTTCAAAAGCCTCTTGCTGCTTATTCGTCCAAACAAACGGTGCTCCCTTCCTTATAAGTTTCGTTAACGGCGCTACGAAAATGAAAAATCCTTCCACAAATCTTCGATAATAACCTGCCAACCCTAAAAAACTTCAGATTTCCGTTACTGACTTCCGTGGCTTCCACTCCAGAATCACCTCAATCTTCTAAGGGTCTACCTTGATCCCCTCAGCAGACACAACATGCCCCAAGAATGTTACTTCACTCAACCAAAACTCACACTTACTGAACTTTGCATAAAGTTGCTTTTCCCTTAGCACTTGCAGCACAATACAAAGATGCTCATCATGTTTCTCTTTCGTTTCCGAGTACACTAAGATATCATCGATAAAAATGACTACGAACTGATCCAAGTACGGCTGAAATACCCGATTCATCAAATCCATGAATACCGCCGGTGCATTAGTCAAACCAAAGGGCATAACTAGAAACTCGTAGTGACCATATCGAGTTCTGAATGTCGTCTTATGAATATCCTCTTCTTTGACTCTCAATTGATGATATCCTGACCGAAGGTCAATCTTAGAAAATACCGAGGCTCCTTTCAGTTGGTCGAATAGATCATCGATTCTTGGCAAAGGATACTTGTTCTTGATCGTCAGTTTGTTCAACTGCCGATAATCAATACACATCTGCATGGTCCCATCTTTCTTCTTTACGAACAACACTGGTGCACCCCATGGAGAAACACTTGGTCTTATAAACCCTCTATCTAACAGTTCTTGAATCTGAGCCTTAAGGTTCAACAACTCCTTTGGTGCCATCCTATAAGGTGCGATGGATACTGGAGCTGTTCCAGGTAACAAGTCGATTCCGAACTCAACTTCTCTATTCGGAGGTAGTCCAGGAAGTTCTTCCGGAAATACATCTTGAAATTCTTTGATGGTCCTAACTGACTCCACAGTCATCCCCTCAGGTTCAGCTTGACTCACGAATGCTAAAAACGCCTCACAACCTTTCCGAATCAACTTCTCAGCCTTTAAAGCCGAGACAACATTGGACAAATAGTTCCTTCGCTCCTCTATGACCATTATCTCTTCATCCTTGGTAGTTCTTAGCACCATTCTCTTAACAGCACAATCCAACATCACCCTATGCTTAGTTAGCCAGTCTATTCCCAAAATAAGATCAAATTCCCCAAATGGCAACTCCATTAAATCCCCTACAAATGTCCTACCTTGTGTCTCTAAAGGCACCTCCCTAAAGAGTTTATCTACCTTAACCGAGTGTCCCAAAGGACTTATCACTGATACCCCACTCACAGTCTCCTCAGGAAGCACACCCAATGCCCCAGATACATCACAAGCAACATACGAGTGAGTGGAACCCACATCAATCAAAGTAGTGTAAGGCTTGCTATGAATGAGGAATGTACCGGTTATAACATCAGGAGCATCACCCTTCTTACGACGTCGTACAGCATAAACCAACGCCGACTGTCGAGCTTCAGCATGTCCAACACCCCTGCCAGGTGCCCCACGTCCTAGTCTATTACCATTGCCACCTCTACCTTGCCCACGACCTCTCTGTGGTGGTGGTCCTCCTCGCTGCGGTTGGACACCTCTCTGCTCAGCAACTTGATCCTGAGCTGCTCTCCGAGGACACTCTCTAAACTTATGTTCCTTTGACCCACATCGAAAACACGCCCCAGTTCGTTTCCAGCACTCCCCCATATGCGCTTTGCCACAGTCCTTGTAAACCTGAGGTCTAAAAGTATTAACCGGAGCTGGTCAAACTGGTTCCTCCATTCTATCTCTTTTAACATTTCTATTTGCAGCACCCGAGGGTCCGGAATCCCTCTTGAATCTGGGTCGATCCCTCTCACGATTCTGCCGTTTGGTTCATTTTACTTCCTCGGCTATCTTAGCCTTCTCCACTAATGTAGCGAAATCACGCTCCCTCAGTGAAGCTATCAACACCCTAAGCTTATCGCGGAGGCCATCCTCAAATCGAACACTGCGCTCATATTTGGTCGCTACCATAACGACTCAGCCTCAAGAATTCTGCCTCATACTCCGCAACAGTCTTATTGCCCTGAGCTAGATTCAAAAATTCCTTTCGACGGGCATCCACATAACTAGCTCCAACATACCTCCCCTATAAAGTACTATTGAACAGTTCCCAGGTTACTCGTTCGATCGAGGTACTCTCCCTTACAGTGATCCACCACTGGTATGCCTCATCTCGTAGCAACGACACGGCCCCCTTCAGCTTTTGCTCTATAGAGCAATCTAGGTCGTCCATAATCCGCTCTGTTGCCTCCAGCCAATATTCAGCCATGTTTGGGGCTACTCCAGATACGCCCCTAAAAACCTCTACTCCGTTAGCCCGGAGTCACTCAGAGATGGATCCCTTATTCACTGTCTCGGTGCTAGCTCCAGCAACCCTTTCCAAGACCCTTAAAATTGCTTAGGACAAAGCATCGTCCCCCGCAGCCCGATCATGTGACCCAGCCTCAGTTGTCTGTGGCACAGATGCCTCCTCAGCTGGCCTATGCCCTGAGGATGAAGATTCAGCTTGCACCCTTCCGCGACCACGTCTGCGGCCTCGTCCACGAGTTTCTCTTGTACTCATATCGAATTATCTGCTTACGAATTTTATGACATTAGTTTAATATTTTAGTTGTTTATTACGAGATATCTTATGGACATATAGCAGTTTAGGGATTATTTTCGTAACGTCGTAGCCTAGCTACAGTCTCAATCCTACTATTTTACAGCTCTACCCTATCTAAAGTATCATAGTAGGGTCTCAGTTCTATCTATAGCATCATATCAATATCACATGGCGTAAAAGAAAATACTTATAGACTTGGTGCTGGGGATTCAGTGTGCCATGTCTTTTTCCAAACCATTTAAAACAAAAACATGTATTTGGTCACAGAGAATAGAAATTCTTTAAAAAAAATGATTTAAAATACCCTTTGTTTTGAAATTCTTGATTTTAAACCCGTTTAGAAACCCACAGCCGAGTTTGTTACAACCAGGCTCTAAAACCACTAAATGTAACACCCCAAACCCAGCCCAAATGTTATGGTTGGATCTGACGTGTCACATTGAAGTTTTTAAGAAAACCCATGCCTCTTTCAATGTCCTTTTTAGTGTTTTAAAAGATAGTTTTTGCTAAGTAATCAAAGTGAATGGAAGCTGTGCACCAGATAGGTATCCGAAATAGAGGAGGTGAGCCATGAAGGCTGCTTAAGTACCAAGCTCTCGATTGGATCCAATCCTAGACATGCCCACAACCATTGCCACACTTTGATAAACGAGTAGAAGTTTATTCAAGTAAATATTTTTGATAAACCGATTAATTGTATCGTTGCACTATTTTGAAAACGAGTATCATTTTGAAAACGCGCCATAATTCTAACCCATTTTGAATTATTATCAGAAAAATATAGAGTTATTAAAAATAAAAATAATCTCAGAGGAGTAGTTAAAATGGCCTTATTACAACCCAAAAAACAAATAATGTTAACGGTTAAGATAATACTATAATATAAAACCGTTTACTGATTTCAAAGTTCAAAAGCGATCATCATGGCCACTCTAAATCCCCTCCGGCTCCAAGTCTCCTCATCAAGGCTCACTTGCAAGGTTAAAGAAATGGGGGGTGAGTTTGGAAACTCAGTGTGCAACAAGCCCCTTTCAGAGCCCAAATCAACACAAGCATACTGGGCCGGAGCCTTCCGTATAACGGTTACTGGGCCTTAGCCCTTGTTTATATATAAACTCACTGGGCCGAAGCCTTTTCATAATTCATATCACTGGGCCGAAGCCTTATTCTGTAAATGGTATGGCCCACTGGCCCATCTTCATAACAATCAAATATATAAATCTCAATGTATGTATGCAAACCCATATCCATATGTGGGGAAACTATCAACCCACCCAACCGCTACTCTCCACTCGTACCAACCAAGCTCTCCATGTGGGGAATAACTCAACCCACCCAACCAATACTCTCCACTGGTAGCATAGCTACTTTATCATATAACTGGAGGCCTAGCCTCTTTTACTAACTAGGGCAAAGCCCTTTTCGGTAAACTGGGGCAAAGCCCTTTTAGCACTTTCTTCGTTCATATAAAACCCAACCAATGCATATATGATTATATCATGGCATATCATGTGCATATCATGGCATATCATGTACAAAAACAGTATCACATGCATCTTAATTATAACATAACCCTAAGGGTATAATGGTCATTTCCACCTAGGGGCAAAATGGTCATTTTCACACTATAAGGGTAATTTTATTATTTTATCAATTATTAGGGTTTTCCATGCTCATTATCAATTATCAACAATTTCAAGTGTTTAAACAGTGATTCTAGCCCATTCTAGCAAAACCGAATTATTGGGCCAAAAACCGCTAATAGGCCCTACATAGCCGATTTAGTCATCTAGGCCTATTTAGCCTATATTCCATAACGGTATTAACTATCTTAATGTACAATTTATCTGGATTCCATTTTCTACCAACCTTACCCAAATGGCCCGAAAAGCCCATTGGGCCCGATTTCAGCCCCTCGAGGCCCAACTTACCGTGATGCAGGAAACCGTGCCCTTACCTGTTCCAATGATCCCGATCATCAAACTTAGCGTATCTAACCAACCTATGAGCATTCGCATGCTCACGAGTCCTCGAAATGCCAGAATTTTTGGCATTTCGACTTTTCGGCATATATCGAGTTAAGCTACAAAAGAGGGTTTGTTACACACCTGATTTGCGACTACCACCACGAGATCATCTATGCAATGATTCCTACAATCCACCACTTAACCGATTAAACTATGAATCCATGAATACCAATGCAAGAACTCTCTTACCATACTCGGCCAATACCTTAATGGCCATGAAACCTTACCTTTGTCGACTTAGATGCACTAGATCTAAATCTAGCTGCGCCCATGCCTTTAATCCAATGCTCCTCATTGATCACCTCCTTTGTAAACTAACACACACATACGAATCAATCCAAAGTTATAATCAATCTAGACAAGTCGATAGCCTCCCTATGCCTTCAGAGATTTCGACTTCTAAATCCCGAAATAATGAATAAAATGAAAGTTTTGAGTACTTACCAGATGAAAGGATCGGTCACCACAAATAAAGAGAACAGAAAAGATGTTGGTCTGAAAGCAAACGGCACAACCAATCTTCAAAGGTTTCGGTTCTTGTAACTATTCGGCAAAGGTGATGAAAAGAAAGGAAGTATTGGTTTGGTTTTGGTAATAAAAAAAAGAAAACTGGATGAAGAGAGTGGTGATTTCGGCTAGAGAAGAAAAGGGAAGAAAAGAATAACCCTATGATGTTTAAACAGAAGAAAGACGGCACAACTAAGCCCCTAAATACCGAAATACTAGCCAAATACTCCTCTGCCGAAATCCCCTCTCCAATTCCCACAATTCGGCCAAATCTTAGCTTCTCTCCAAATCCCCAAAATCTCTCCCCTTATCACTCCTTAATCCATGCTTTTGACTGATTCAAACTCTTTCCAATAGAGTTTCATCCAACTTCCAACTCCTACCTATTCAAGACATAAAAAGAACACCACAATTGCCAGCTTAGTGGATCGAACCCTGTCCTTCCTCAACCACTTACACGCCATTTTTTTAGCTCCTCAGTGGAGTCTCTTAGCCACTTTGCCAAGGGCTCTTTTGTGTTACATTTTACCCTCGTCTTTTAATAAGGCCACCTATCCAACGCCCTTAACTCCTTTAGTCCAAAATTTAAAAATTCATCCGGGTTTTGGCCAACCCGTGGTCCTTCCATAGGCCCACTTACATATTCCAACTATGAATTTTTACTACCAAATACCAAATTTTAAAAACTTACCAAATTTTCAAAAATTACGAAAACCCGAAAATCAGGATGTTACAGACTTAATTATTGATATGTGTTCTTATGCTTTGGCCAAGATGTTGGCTTATATTAGTACATTGTATATAGCCATGAGATATGGCTTATGATGATTATGGCTTGTAAGCCTATTTATCCAAGTTATGTATTGATGCCTGGTGATGTGGTCATGTGATGATATTTGTTTGATATGAATGGTTAGTATTACAGTATGTATGCTTGATGAATGTCTTATGACCAAACGAAGTGGTCATAATCAGAAAATAAAAGTGTGATACGGCAATAAGACAATAATGCTTTAACATGAAATTGGTGTGGAATGACTTAGGCAAGCATGGTATAAATGTATAAGTAATAATCAAAATGACATGTTCAATTGATTGTGAATTGGTGTGTTTAGACTTGGTATAAAATGAGTGAGCAAAACACATGTATGATGATATATGAATATTACAATTGAGTCTTAATGGAGGATGTTTAAACATTTACTTGATGCTACATTGTATGTGTCTATAATGTATTTAAGTATGTGAGGTATTAATGGTAACAAAAAGGCTTGGAAAATAGCCTAAGTGCTAGCCACACGGGCAAAGACACGGCCGTGTGTGACCACACGGCCCAACCCACACAGGCGTGTGACTCTTCAAAGCAAGAGAAATCATTAAGTTGTCCAAAGTTTATCAAAATTTCTCGGTTTAGTCCCAAATCGCCTTTAATGCATGTTTAGAGCCTCGATAGCTCGTGTAAGGGACATTAAGCATGTGATTGAAAGTTTTAATTTGGACAAAATTTTATGGCCTGGTTTTGTATGTTTGTTTATGATTATGTCTTGCAATGCCTTGAACCCTGTCCCGGCGTCGGATACGGGTAAGGGGTGTTACATATTACTTGTAAGAACATGCTCAAATGGGTGAAAGAAATAGCTTGATTTTGGCCAATTTCTTGTCTACAAGGTCTAAGACACAGGCGTGTGTCTTAGTCGTGTGTGACACATGCCCATACGATACGGTCGTGTGTCCCTTGTAGGTTTTAAAGGTTACAAGTTAGAAAGTCACACGGCCTACCACACGGCTTGACACATAGACGTGTGAGGCCATTTCGAAAGTTACACAACCTAGCACACTGGCGTGTGGCTTGGCTGTGTGACCCAAGTTAGAGAGTTACACAGCCTAGGACACAGTCGTGTGTCCTTATGTTGAATGTTACACGACATGATACACAAACGTGTCTCTCAACTGTGTGACCCTTGCAGCTTAAATTTCTCTAACTTTATCCTCAATGCTTCAAAAGTTTATTATTTAGTCCTGAATCATTTCTAAAGCGATTCTAAAGCCTTGAGGGCTCGAATAAAGGATGACATGCATGAATATGAATTGATTATGCTATGTTTAATGAAATGTATGTTTTTATGTTACGATTTTATAGTAATGCTTCGTAACCCTATTTTAGCAACGGATACGAGTTAGGGGTGTTACAGTGTGACTCAACCATGTGTGACACATGGCCAGGCAACACGATTATGTGTCCCTTGTAGATTTTAAAGCATGCAAGTCTGGTTGTTACATGGCCTAGCACACGGCTTGGCACACGGGCGTGTGACTTGGCCGTGTGACCCAACTCAGAGAGTTACACGGGTGACGACACGGCCTGATGTGACACCTATAGTCCAATTTTTCTAACTTTTTCTTATAATTTTTTATTGTTTCCAATTTTATCTTGAATTGTTCTTAAGGTATTTTTAGGGCCTCAAGTGTAATAGGCCGATTTAAACCCTAATCAAAACGGTGGTTTTGAGACCACGAATCTGAGTCAAAAAAATATTTAAATATTATTTTTAATGTTTATTATGTGTGAATTAGTATCCGTGAAAATTTCGTGATTTAATTTTATTGTTTGAGTGTCCGATTAAATAAACGGACTTAATCGCGTAAAATGAAAATGTGGTAGTTAATTATATAAAGGGCCGAATTGATGATGTTTTTGTTGCATGAGGTACTTATAATGCAATTAGGCCATGAAGAAGTATGATGGACGGTAGCAACCTTAATTTATAATGGGATTATATTTTAAGTTAAAGTAAATTGGTTAATAATGTTATATAATATAAAACATAAAATAAATAAAAAGCCATTGTTCATATTCTTGCATGACCTAATATAAAAGAAAGGAAAAAAACAAACAAGATTTCCTTAGGTTCGGCCATTGTTGGAGCTTGATTCAAGATCAAGAACAAAAGAAATCGGACTTCGACCGGGGAAAAGCAAAAATAGTCGAATAGCCGATTTATAACGTTCGTCGATATCTGAGGTAAGTCTTTAAGCAATTAAACATCATTTATTTCGAATATAAAATGATTTACTATGATGATTCAAATTTTATAGTTGTATAATAGGGTAGCCGAATGTGGTTTAACATTGAAGTTATGAGGATGAATTTTATTCGATTGAGTTAAAACCTCTAAAAGTTTGTATGAACTGCATGGCATATTTAGATGATTCGATATATGAACTATTTATGGAATGAAATTATAATAGTGATATTCGGGCTTTGAGCCTAGCAAGCCTTGTGCTGGTGAATTTGATAGGGCTTTGTGCCTAGCAGGCTTATTGCTGGTGAATAAATAAGAATCAGACCTTGAGTCTAGCAGGCCTTGTACCGGTGTGTGATTCAGGCTTATGCCTAGCAGGTTTATGCCAGTGATTTATTTTCAAGCCTATGTCTATAAGACTTCACATTGATGTGGAAATTGAACAAGTAAGTTAATCTAAATGACCTTGTATATTCGGCCACATAGGTATGTACATATGTGCTGACATAATGAAATTGTATATTTGGCCACATGTGATGTTATATTAAACTTGAATATTCGATTACATGTGATGTTTTATTGAACTTGTATATTCTGTCATATATGATGTTATATTGTACTTGTATATTCGGCCATATGTGATGATATAATGAACCTTGTGTATTCGGCCATATAGGTAAGTATTCAGGTGATGATATATTAAACCTTATATATATTCGACCATATAGGTAAGTATTTATGTGATTATATAGTGAATCTTGTATATTCGGCTACATAGGTATATATATATGAAATGTTATATTTGGTCTTGTTTATTCGGCTAAATGAGAGATGTTAGTACATAAAGTTAAATGTCGTTTGTGAGCTTGCATACATGTGTGGAAGTATATTTGAATGTAGAATGATATATGGCTTTGAAAGTTGAATAAAATCTTGTAAAATGTTAATTTTATATGTGTTCGGCCAATGTGATAGTTATGTTAAACATATGTGGTTGTGGATTTATTAAGTTGAGATTAGTTATGACATTGATATAGTAAATTGTTTCAGTTTAAATTTTAAGAAGTTGACTATATTATTGAATTGATATTTGCTTTCGACTTACTAAGCTAAGTTAGCTTACTCTGTTTGTATTTGTATACTTTGTTTTATAGATTTTGAGGTAAGTTATGAGCTCGGGGATCGTCAGCAAAGTCTATCACGTTATCCACGATTTTGGTACTTTTATAAGAGAAATATCTAACTATGGCATGTATAGGCTATACTATTACTTTTTGGACATGTTGAAGTATTGTATATATTATGCCATGCAAAAATGGCTAAATTGATATATAAGTATTTGTCATCTTGATCATGGTTCTTGTGTGTTCTAAGTTTGTTCGTAAACTATGCTCAAGTGATGATTTCTTTTGGTTTTGGTATTTGAAAGTATTAAACAAGTGTTTGATACGTTACTTATATATATTTACATGTTGGTGATATAATTGATTTAAATGTAAATTTATAATTAGTATATAAATTTGTTTTTAGATGAGATTACATGCATGTAAAGTGATTGAGTAAAGTTGATAGTGGTCATTAAAATAAACATAAGCAAGAAGTATGATTTTATTCGATTAAAACTTTGTAAAGTGATTAAATAAATTGTAATTATAATTATTATTAATTATGAATAATATTTCAATTTCATATGTTTGGATTATGTTACGAGTAGCATGTTTTGACATGTATATTTGGTTTGTAAGTTCAGCTAGAGTAGTTATTCATGTATAAATCTTGGTATGTGCGTATGACATGTATATTTTTGATATGCTGAATATCTTTGCTTATGAGACATGTGATTATATATATTTATAATTATTCAGGTAATGTATATTTTCTGGTAATGCCTCGTAACCCTAATCTATCGTCGGATACGGGTTAGGGGTGTTACATCAAGGGCTCGATCAAGGGACATTATGTATGTGATTGAATGTATTAGATTATGTTTATAATAATGTATGAAATGAATGTTTTAATTTTACGTTTGTACGGTAATGCTCCATAATCCCACTTCGGCGACGGATATGGGATAGTGATGTTACATGCTGGGTCAATTAAAATGTTGTGGCAATTCTCAAAGATAAGTGGGAAAGAGTTTGTACTGTTGAATTATAAAGGTTGGAATTACTCTGTGATCAGTTGTTTAACGTCACAGCAATAATGTGCAAATGTACACTGTCGGATATCAATCCCACGAGGATGTTTATCTTTTGTCTATCAATGTTAGTGCAATAAATAAATAGAAACGAGATAAATTGAAAACAATAAGGTAAATTATGATAATGATAAACTGGGATCCCCAACGTGATTATTCATCAAAATACTAAGTGCTCACAAGGTATAAAAGGATAGGTGATTGTCAATGCATAAATTGCAATGAATATCCTACCAAGCTTAACTTCTATATTCAATCTAAGACTTAAAAATGCACATTAACCACACCTTCCGGTGATGGCAATGGAACACTATTAAAAACAAGTGGATTAAATTCCTCTAATCCTCAAGCAACTTCCGTTGTCATGCTTATTCACTTGAACTGTCGCTACATTTTCCAGTGTCAGTGACCGCAATAACACTTCCATGCCAAAAACATTCAAACCCAAAGATTAAACAGTAGAAGCAAGATTGAATAAAATAACACTTAACCCAGAAATCATGTGTACTTCTGTACAAATATGAAATAGAAAGTAATCACCATCATTTAGAAATGAAATATAAAAGAAACAAGAGGAGAATACTATTCCTAGACAATCTTGACTCGAATCTCTCCATTCCCTCTTGTGTCGCACTCAGGGCTCTCGTTTAGCAATCATCTTTATCAACTCTGAATTTTGAATCAGTCTCTACATCACACTGAGCTCGTTTAGCTAAAATCTCATTATTAATCTTCTGAGCTTCGATAATCTGCTGTAAGGACAAAGGTCTCACTTTTAATTCGGCCAAAACTGAACCATCATTGGACAGAACCAAATGAGCATTCATCGAACGTAGAGCAAACAATGATTTTCCACTCAAAGCATTAGCAACAACATTTGCTTTACCCGGATGATAATCTATCACAAGTTCATAGCCTTTTAACAATTCAAGCCATCTTCTCTGATGCAAATTCAAATCTTTCTGAGTCATCAAATACTTCAAACTCTTATGATCAAAATAAACATGACATTTCTCACAAAATAGATAGTGGCGCCAAATCTTTAAAGCAAATAGAATCGCGGATAATTCAAGGTCGTGTGTCGGATAGTTCTTTTTATGCGGCTTTAATTTTCTTGAAGCATAAGCAATGACTTTACCTTCTTGCATCAAAACACATCCTAGACCGATCAATGAAGCATCATTGTAGATCACAAATTCTTTACTCGATTCGGGTTGTACCAATATCGGAGCTTCAGTCAACAAAGTTTTCAACTGATCAAAGCTATTCTGACACCTTTCAGACCATTGAAACTTCACATATTTCTGCAGTAGCTTCGTTAGCGAAGTTGCAATTATAGAAAAGCCTTTTACAAACCTTCTATAATAACCAGAAAGTCCCAGAAAACTACAGAGTTTAGAAACATTTCTCGGAGGTTTCCACTCCAAAATAGCGAAAATTTTGCTTGGATCAACTCGAATACCAGATGTTGATACAATATGACCCAGAAACCAATTTGTCGTAACCAGATTTCGAATTTACTGAACTTCGCAAAAAACTGTTTATCTCGCAAAATCTGTAGCACTAATATCAAATGCTCGGCATGTTCGAATTCATCACGTGAATAAATCAATATGTCATCAATGAATACAATAACAAATTGATCTAAATACGGTCTGAAAATTCTATTCATCAAATTCATAAAGATAGCAGGTGTGTTAGTCAATCTGAAAGGCATAACTAAGAATTCATAATGGTCGTACCGCGTTTTGAAAGCAATTTTTGGAATATCTGAGTCTTTTACTCGCAACTGATAATAGCCTAATCTCAAATCTATTTTCAAAAACACAGCAGCTCCTTTCAACTGATCAAACAAATCATCAATTTGAGGCAGAGGATACTTATTTTTGATAGTCACTTTGTTCAACTGACGATAATCTATACACATTCTCATCGTACTGTCTTTCTTTTTCACAAATAAAATCGGAGCACCCCAAGGTGAGAAACTCGATCTAGCAAATCCTCTATCGGTCAATTCTTGCAACTGAGACTTTAATTCTTTTAGTTCGGCTGGAGTCATTCTCTACGGAGCTATTAAAATCGGAGTAGTACTAGGTACCAATTCAATGCCAAATTCAACTTCTCTAACTGGAGGTAAACCCGAAATTTCTTAAGGAAAAACATCAAGGAACTCACATACAATAGGCACTGATTCAACTTTATTTTCAGACACTCTTGAATCAATCACATAAACAAAATAGGCTTCACAACCCTTTCTCACTATACTTAAATCTTTCATTGAAGATATCACAGCAGGCAATCCATTTAAATCACTAGATTCAATTCTGACTATTTCATCATTCTTGCATCTCAAATCAATAGTTTTCTATTTGCAGTTCACAACAGCATCATGCAAAGTTAAACAATCCATA
The DNA here is from genome assembly GCA_025698465.1 of Gossypium longicalyx. NCBI lineage: Eukaryota > Viridiplantae > Streptophyta > Magnoliopsida > Malvales > Malvaceae > Gossypium > Gossypium longicalyx. The sequence goes on from CM046997.1 coordinate 83,997,040, forward strand.
CCCAAAATTATATCAAATTCATCAAAAGGTAACAGCATTAAATTAGCCAGAAAACAAGTGTCTTAAAACATTAACGAATAATTCTTGCAGACTTTATCAACAAGAACACATCTGCCTAGGGGGTTCAAAACTCTAATTACAAATTCAATAGTCTCTACAGGCAAAGTCTTACTATTCATCAAATTCATACATATATACGAATGCGTTAATCCAGGATCTATCAAAGCAATCAAAGAAGTATCATAGAGAGTAAATGTACCCGTAATCACGTCTGGCGATGAAGTTTCCTCGCGAGCTCGGATAGCATAGGCTCTGGCAAGTGCACGAGCCTCAGATCCAACAGTTGTGTCTTTTGTTCCTCTTTGACTACTGCTTACATTTTCGGTATTCCTGGGAGGTCTACCACTAGAAGCATTACTATTTGGTCTCGAATTTTGAACATTATCCTTTTCAGTTAAATTTGGGCAATCTTTTATAAAATGATTTCGTGAACCACAACTGTAACAAGCTCGGTTATTACTCTTTCCCCAACATTTTCCAAAATGTCATCTTCCACATTGATCACACTCAGGCTTTTCATTCTCTGCATTACCAACACTGGCAACAGACGTAGCTCAAGCTTTCAAGTTCGATTGTGATCTAGCACGATCTTTATTTGAATGTCCCACATTAGCCTTTGAACGGCTATTATCATCTCTGAACTTCTTTGATGCAGACTGAAATGATTTTCCCGATGATCTCTTTCATACTTCTCTAGCTTCAAAAACTACTTTTCTTTTCTCTTTCCCGAGATCCTCAACTTTACATGCTCGTTCAACGAGCACAACAAATTCTTTTATCTCCAAAATCCCGACTAACAAACGGATATATTCATTTAATTCATCCTTGAATCTTTTGCATGTAATTGCTTCTGTAGATACACATTCACGAGCATACTGACTTAATCTTATGAATTCCCACTCGTACTCTGTGACAAACATACGACCTTATTTAAGTTTAAGAAACTCTTTACGTTTTTGATCAATGAATCTTTGACTGATATATTTCTTTCGGAATTCAGCTTGGAAGAAATCCCAGGTAACCTGCTCACTCGGAACCACAGATTTTAAAGTCTTCCACCAATGATACGCTGTATCTCACAGAAGGGAAATAACACAATTTATACGCTCTTCAAGATTTAATGATAATTTGTCAAACACTTTTATCATGTTTTCTAACCAAAACTCGACTTTTTCAGCGTCATCACTCGTTGTAGCTCGAAACTCTTCAGCCCCATATTTTCTAATTTTATCGACTGGTGGTCTACTTAACTCAACCGGATTCACTGATGGCATAACAGGAGCTTGAGGAAGATTAACCGGGAGTGGAGGTTATTGTACAGCCGAATTGGTTCTAATATATTGGGTGAACCAATCATTCATCATCTGATAGAAGGCTTCCTTAGCCTCACTATCATGGCTACCCATAACTGGTCTAGAATCAAATGGCACCGTCCCTTACGCGTGAACAGGCGCATTACTTTTGACATTGTCCGCTACGGCTCTTTCGGGATTTATTTTCTATATAAAAGTACATTTCAATGTCAAGATTCATCACACTATCGCAGTTCATAAATATAGCATGTATAGCTAGACTCACATACGCTATGGTAGTCCTAGAACTAACTAAACTATAGCTCTGATACCAACAAAATGTAACACTTCTAACCCGTATCCGTATCCGTAGCCGAACTAGGGTTAAAGGCATTATCGAACAAAACGGAAACAACTATTGTACATTTCATTATCATAGCATCATAATTCAAACATCAATACAAATTCCCTTATATAGGTTATAGCAACCTTAAACATGCATTTCAAAAGCGTCAGGACTAAACCGAGCTCATAAAAAATTTTCTATAACTTAAACATTTCTCAAAGCTGTACAGGTCACACGTCCGTATGAACAGGCCGTGTAACGCCCCGACGCCCGAGACCATCGTCGGAGTTGAGCTTGAGGTGTTACCGAACATAAATTATCAGATTAAGAACTTCGAATCATTTGTTTCTACATTCACAGCTTTCTAGTTACCTGCGTCACAGTTACAAGAAAAATCATATCTCGAGTTACAAAACTCAAAATCAAGATCCGTAAATTTTCTCTAAATTTACACTCATATATCTATTCACTAATTTTTTTCTAGAATTTTTGGTTGGGCCAATTAGTATAGTTTATTAGTTAAAGTTACCCCTGTTTCAGGACTTGACTGGACTAACCTCTGTTTACTACGAACCATATTTCTCTCTGTGAAAAATTTATATGACTATACCGTTTGTTTATCCTAAAACTGGACTCAATAAGGATTACAAAAGTATAAAATAATCCACCTAATTATTTTTGTAAAATTTATGGTGAATTTCTAAAGTTGGAACAGGGGTTCTAGAAATCGCTCTGGCCCTATTTCACTAAAATTCAAATATCTTCTAACATATAATTCTTTTACCTGTTTCGTTTGTTTTATGTGAAACTAGACATTTAGGCTTAAATTTCATATTTAATCCATCACCATATTCGATTTCTATGAGTTTTAGTAAATTTTCAAACTCACACGTTGTTGTTGCAATGTTACATTTTAAGGCAAATTTCATCTTTTCATGAGTTTTTATGGACTAGATAACCTATTAACCTTCCATGATATCAAACATAATCTAAATTAGTCATTTCCATGACTTATCTTTATCAAGCATTTTCTCAACCAAATTACAGCCATATCACAAAATTATTTACTCAAAGTAGGTATATTGCTATACATGCCATACTTAAGTTTTACAAGCCATTTACCAAAATAAAAGTCCTTCGGATAGTGTGATCGAACCTTCGACCTGTCCCGATTCCCGAGCCAGCTTGTTCAGAACTACAGTGAATAAAAAGGATGGAGTAAGCATAAATGCTTAGTAAGTCATATGCAAATAACAAGTAACATAACAATACAATTATACCAAACAACCTTAGCATAGTATCACCAAAACATATGTCACATTTCTAAACATCATTCATCATCTTACCACCTTATCGTTGTTGTATCTATTTTCAACCCGAGGGTTAAGTACATACCTGTCCAAAGTGTCTATTTCACAACACTTACCAAAACGTCACTTGCATTTTAAGTGTTCTTCCATTTCACTAGAAATTTTACCCGTTGAACACATCGGAATATAACTCGGATACATGGATAATTTGCACATAAGTGCTACATATGTAATCAAGCAATCATGTAACCCGCCCCTAAGTGAACTCAGACTCAACTCAACGAGCTCGAGCGTTCGCATCCATAAGTGAACTCGGACTCAACTCAATGAGTTCGGATGCCTTGTTACATCTCACGAACTCGGACTCAACTCAACAAGTTCGGACATTCGCATCCATAAGTGAACTTGGACTCAACTCAACGAGTTCGGATGCTCAACCATCCTAGTGACATGTCACTTGTATCCTAATCTATTCCTAAGGTTCAAACGGGATTTTTCTCGAACACATATCCTTGCCATCTTCCGTAAAATACTGAAACCAATATTCGGTAGCACTTTATATTTAACAAATAATACACATAATTTACATTTTATTCGAAAATAACCACAAAGCATATATTTCATGATAAAAATCAGTATATCATATAATTAACATCAATAACTTAAAAATATCAATTATGCTACATTATTTACACATGAACTTACCTTGGTACCAAAATATAAAGATTTTGCAATTTAGTCCACAATCTTTTCTTTTCCTCGATTGGGGTCGATTCCACGTCTTTCTTGATCTAAAATAACACATTTAGCTTATTTAATACTCACATTATCAAATTAGTCTTTAATTCAAATTTTAGCAAAATTACAATTTTACCCCTAAACTTTTGTATATTTACACTTTTGCCCCTAATCTCGGGATTAAACTTAATTCCTTATTCTTATGTTTTATAACATGCTGATCACTTTTCCCTTCTATGGCAACATCAAATTCTCACTCTAACATGTACTTATGACTATTAGGTATTTTTTTGCCGATTAAGCCCTTTTACTCGTTTTCACTCAAAACCAAGTAGCACAAGTTGTCTAACTTAATTTAAAACCTCATATTCTATCATAAAACATCAAAATTCACAAATTTCACCTATGGGTATTTTTCCAAATATGAAATCTAACTCAAAATATTACTATCATAAGCTATCAAAGTTCTAGGGATTTCAAAAACGTAAAAATCATTAAAAAGGGGGCTTGGAATTACTTACTATGAAGCTTGAAAGTTGAAGAAACCCTACCTATGGAGAGAGGGAGCATTCGGCAGCAACTAAAGAAGATGATAACCAATTTTGTGTTGTTTTTCCCTTTCTATTTCATTTAATATCCAAATGACCAAAATGCCCTTCCTTACTAAACTTTCAAAAATTCCTTCCATGTCCTAATTTTGTCCATGAACTTAAAATTGGTCAAAGTACCATTTAAGACCTCCTAATTAATATTTCTAAGCAATTTCATACTAAAAACTTCTAGAATGCAAGTTTTGCAACTTATTCGATTTAATCCCTAACTTTAAATTAAACTCGTTATGCCAAAAATTTATTCACGAAATCTTCACACAATTATGCAATCATATCATAATCCTCAAAATAATTATAAAATAATTATTTCTATCTCGGATTTGTAGTCAAGAAACCACTATTTCGATTAGGCCTTAATTCGGGATATTACAGCCCGTGTGCCTTACACGGCACTAGACACGCCCGTGTGTCTAAGCTATGTCAAAAGAGGGCATACATACTAACTTGCTCACACGGCCTCAAGACACGCCCGTGTGTCTTAGCCGTGGTCGACACTAACTTGGGTCACACGGCTAACTACACCCCTGTGTGCCTTGCCCGTGTTTGAGCCTGACTTACAATTGTAGGGTACCCTTGGGGACAGACGGCCATGCAACATAACCGTGTGTCACACACGGCTGAGACACACGCCCGTGTCTCTGCCTGTGTGGACAAAAATAGGCCATTTGAATAGCCAACTTGCCACCTTAATTGGGTCAAACCTACAAGCAAAGAAACAAGCATATTTACCCAACCAATTCAGCCAAATTCAATACTAAAACATAATCCATTCATGACATATAATAGTCACCTAAATCCATACTCATAAGCTTACTAATCTATGACAAAACATATGTCAAAAGCATATCCAACATTTCTTTCCATACATCATTCAATCTCATGCTAAAACTTACCAAAACTTACCAACATTTATCATTTCTTTTGTCGTACTAAGCATACCACATTTACACATTAGCATCACATACCAACAGCCATTATCAACTATGAGTTCAAACACAAACTAGCCAAATCACATGGCTAAGCATATACATCACAAAACATAATCTCACAACTACTAGCCTATACATGTCATACTTTAATATATACATTTTCAAAGTACCAAACTGAGGTTCAATAGTGTGGTGACGATTCTTGACGATCCCTGAGCTCACTGTAGCTTAAATATCTACAAAACAATGTAAACACACACAAAGTAAGCTTTCAATAGCTTAGTAAGTTCATACCAAAACATCATCAGTATATAAAATATGAAACATCAACACATAAATACTTATAAATTCTCAACTTATTATCAAGTCCATGCCAACACCAACCATATGTTTATATCAATTCAATAAACTTTTTATACATTTCATCATCTACCACATAGGTATTATACTTACCTGAACATTCTCGTATTCATTCGTTTTCATTCTTACCCCTTGTTCGGATATTTTAAAACTTTTCGAAGTTCATCAATGCTTTAAACATCCACACACTTAGTGCTTTAAAGATTAGCCGAAGCTATAATAATTTCGCACACTTAGTGCTATCTTAATTAACCGAAGCTATTTCGGTATCACACACTTAGTGCCTCAAGTAGTCGAAGCTAATTCTAATCGCAAACTTAGTGCCAAATACCTTTGATTTATCATCATATTCATCCGAACTAAATAAATATACAATCAATGTATAATAAAAGCATCAAAACATACTTATAACATCATATTTTGCGTACGAACTTTCCTCGTACTCGAAATTTGTCGACTCAGATTGTCTACTCTATAATCTTCGACTTCCCTCGGTCTAAGTTCAAATTCCTCTTTTCTTGATCTATATTTATTCAAAATTAACCCATTTATTCACCAAATCATTCAAAACACTCCACAAACATATATTTAGGGAATTTTGCAAACTTGCCCTCACATTTTCACATTTCGACACTTTAGTCCTTAATTCACAAAACCACAAAATACACATAATTTGCTTATACACAAGCTTAGCCGAATTTTCATAGCTCTCATACAAGTTCATACATTTTATTTATTTCTCATTTTAGTCCTTGAAAATAACATTTTTACAATTTAGCTCAAATTACTCAATTTCATCAAAAATCCAAAGACAAAACATGTAAACCCAATATCAAACTTTCATATTTCATCATATAATATCACAAAGCTCATGAATCCATCCATGGAACATTTTAAAATTATCAAAAAAAGTAGAAATTGAGGCATGGGTTCGATAATATACGAAGCAGCGATTACAAAAACGTAGAAATTATCAAAAATAGATTAAAAATCATACCTTAATCACCAAAAATAGTAGTCGAACCCTATTTTGAATTTTCTTTTATTTTCCTTTTGTATTTTCGGAAATTGATGAACATATGCTAAATTTTCATGCTTTTTTTTTTATTAATAAGACTTTAATAACCAAGATGGGCCAATGGATAGTGTGAGTGATCTCTACCGATGCTTCCAATCCAACGACCTTCTAAATTACTATAGAACAAGGGAAAATAAAATAGAGTAAGCATGAAATGCTTAGTAAGTTCGTATAACATGGTAAATAACTTATCATATGTTTATGTTCAGAATAAACTTGCAAGGCACTATCAATCAATTTCATCATAAGCCCTAAACACATATCCTCATCATGCTAGCCAAGTAATCACATATGATAGTTCTTAATCATGGATGAAAAAATTCATCAAGCATGATCCACATTCATATAATAGTCAATTCATGCATCATTATATCAAGTAATTTAATTTTCATGTATTTCATGTACATACGGGTAATAATTCGTTTCTAATTCATACTATCTCGTATAAACATCAAGAAACATGTATGGGCTCAATAATAACCAAATTCTCATATACATATATTTTCCACATCATGAATTCAAATAACATATACAAAGGTAGTACACTTATAGAGTACAAATCAGAAACTGTCAATTCATATTCAGGAGTACCCAATTAGGGCACATAATCTGGAAGCACTCTTGAGCCTTGTAATAGGAAGCTCACATAGAGCCATTTCAGGGAGCTTATCTAGGTTATATAACAGGAAGCTCATAAGAGATATAATTAGGAAATTCATAAAGAACCATATTGGGAAGCTCCGGATAACCATTATCGAGAAGTTCAAGCAAGCACTATCGAGAAGCTCACAAGGAGCTAATGTAATGGGAAGTTCACAAAAAACCTTTAATCGGGATTCTCATAAGAGCTAAGGTGCGTCCACAACAAATGTAGGATCACAACCTATGGGGACGCTCCGAAGAGCTATTATCTAGAAGCTCACAAGATCCTTATACAGAAAGCTCAAGAGGGCTTATAACAAGACGCTCATAAGAGTTGTGGTGTGTCTGTAACATATGCTGGACTACAACCAGTACGGGAAATCCTATATCCATCAACTTTCATTTATTCAAACGGGATTTGACACTTTTCTAGCATTGTCAGATATGTGATCATTTCATATATTTATAAAATTTATACAATTAACATAAATAGATTCAATACAAGCATATAAATATACACAATTCAGTTACACGAACTTACCTTGATAAATGTTTGTGTACGTAAAATCTTTTATTCCCACATTTTCTCTCTTCCTCGTTCTAACTCCGAATTTGGTCTATCTGAATCTATAAGAATGAATTTAACATTAATTTAATACAATTCATACTCAATTCAGTCAAATTCACATTTTAGGCAAAATTACCGTTTTGCGCCTAAACTTTTAATTAATGACTATTTCGTCCCTAGGCTCAGAAAATGAAATTCATGCAATTTAATCCTTATTCTAAGCCTAGCCAAATTTTACAAGTAACATCTATAGCCCATGTATTTCACAAAATTTAAAATTTTTCCATAAATTTTACGACTTTACAATTTAGTTCTTAATTCACATTTTCATCAAAATTCACTTTACAAAAGTTGTTTATCTATCAACAACCTTTCATTTTCTACCATAAAATTCAAAACTTCAGCATAGTCATCCATGGAAAAATTTCTATACTTTGATAACTTTTCAAATTAATCCCCAAAATAGCTAAATTAGGTCATCCCGATCTCAAAAATATAAAAATTACTAAAAACGGGACTTGAATACTTTCCTAATTTGGCCAAATAAGTTTTATCTTTCTTCCATTCTCCCTGGCTAGGGTTTCCATATTTATTTGGGAAAGATGATGATAAAAATGATGATATTTTATTTATTTTATTATTTATCATCTTTATTTTTCATCTTTTCAATTTTGTCCTTTTTTTTATTTTATTTTTCATGGATGATTCATCATCTTTAACGACTAAGTATTTTTAATGGTCTATTTTTTATATAGGGACCTCAAATTTTTAATTCTATAGCTATTTAATCCTTTTAGCTATTAGAACTCAACTTTTACACTTTGTGCAATTTGGTCCTTTATGAAATTAAACATGTAAGTGGTAAAATTTCTTTACAAAATTTTTATATGGCATTATTATCATACTGTAGATCATAAAATAATATTAAAATAAATTTCTTTTCCGGAATCAGATTTGTGGTCCCGAAACCACTGTTCCGATTTTACTGAAATCAGGTTGTTACAATATATTCCTTCAGTAAAGCTTCAATAGATGACGATGATGAAATCAATGCCTAAACTTGTATGATTTTTGGCCTCAACATAGGTTGAGTATAACTGGGTGGTGCATCGATGGCATATTGTCTTGCCATATTGGTGAAATTCCTCGCACCTTGATTATACCAAGTAAAGTTCAGATGTTGCTTCCACCCAGGATTATACGTGTTGGAATAGGGGTTATTATTGTAACACTCGATTTTAGCTAAATTAGAATAGTGGTTTCAAAACCACAAATCTGAGGTCATAAAATTATTTTAATATTATTTTTGGTGTTTCTAGCATTTGAATATATATGTGTGAAAATTTCGTGAAATAATTTTAACGTTTCAATGCTTAATTTGATAAAAGGACTAAATTGCGCAAAATACAAAAGTGGCATGCTATAATTTAAAAGTGCTAAATTGCTATGGATGATTAAATGTGAAGTCCTTATGTTGTAATTAGTCCATTGATAGTGGATATGGACATAAATGGCCTTGAATTATGTGATTTCAAATGTTTAATTAAGGGATAAAATGGTAAATTGGTTATTAAGTTAATATTAATAAAACAAAATTAAATTTTCTATCATCTTTTATCATCCTTAGCCGAAAATCAAAAGAAAAGAAATCCAAAGAAGTTATTTTAGGGTTCGGCCATGTTGTTGATCAATTGAAGGTTCGTTTTTATTCCGTTTTCGATGATTTCTATGTTTTTGTGATCGTTGCTTTAAGTACTAGTTAGCTCGTGTCTTAATTTTCAAAACTATTAAAGATTTTGAGAGTTTACATTGATGAGTTATTGTGTTCTTTGGTATTTGATGATGAAATATGAATTTTTGATGATAGATTATCATGTTTTGTAAAGTGATTTTTAGTGAAATTTCATAAAAGGGGTTAATTTGTGAAAAGATGAAAATGTGTGATTAAATGTGTAAAATGTTGATAAATTTGGGCTGTTAAGGAGCCTATAGAAATTCAGCTAGCTTGGATTTAATTGAAATTGTTGTAAATTATGTTTTTTATGGAATAGTGACTAAATTGTAAGAAATGTGAAAGTTTAGGGCCAAAGTGAAAATTAATATGTGTTTGTGGATGAAATTGATTGAGTTAGTGATTAAATGGATTAATTTTGAATATATATAGATCAAGAATGAAAGAAATCATATTTAGATCGAGGGAAATCAAAAGTTATCGAATAGTCGATCCGGTCCCTCTATTCTGACTACGAGGTAAGTTCATATGCAACTAAATTCTTTTAAAATGAATTATATGTGTTTATTTATAATTGAAATGTTATAAATGTTGAACGAGCAATTACAAGCAAGAATCAACGAAGTTACAATATCTAAAGGTCCTGTACGAACCTTAGGAATAGTATAGGATATGAATGTCATGACATTAGGTTATCGAGATGTGATTACATGTAAGACCATGTCTGGGACATTGGCATTGTATTGTGATTACGTGTAAGACCATGTCTGGGGCATTGGCATCATTAATCGATTTCGTGTAAGACCCTGTCTGGGACAGTGGCATTGATATGTGATAACATGTCAGACCATATCTAGGAGCATTGTATGAGCTCATGTGATTTCTGAGTATCCTTAACGATTCTGAACGGTTCAATGGGAAAAATCAAGTCGAGAAAGAATATGTGAAAGAGTTACGTGATTTAGGTACGTACTAAATTCATACGAGTATTGAAAAGGGGAAATATTTGATGAACTCAATTAAGACATTGAATATATGTTCAATGAGAAAGGTTTGTGCATTTGAATGTGATATGCAAATATTCATGTGTTGACTTTATTTGTATATGGCTTACTAATCTTTTGAAGCTTAATTTGTGTGTTCTTCCATGTTTTATAGATTATCAAAGCTAGCTCGAACATCGGGGATCATCGGGAACCATCATCACACTATCGACTAGTTGTTGGTATTTTTGGATGCTTGTAAATATGGTATATGGCATGTATAGGCTAGTGAGTTAATGATATGTTTTATGGTTTGATATAGCCATGAGATTGAGCTTGCTTTTGTTGGAAATGTTGGTATGTATTTAGCCATTTAAGTTGGCTTAAAATTATTTTTTGGATAAGTGTTATATGTGATGTATATAATGTTTTGTGTTTTGGAATTGTTTGCCATGGTTATGGATATGACTAAATGGTTACTCAATTGGTTCGTTATTAATGTTTGAGGAATGATACATTATGGCATGATTTATAGATGATGATTTGATATGTTTGAGAGGCATAATTTAGTTGATGGTAAGCTAATGAAAATACATTTAGAAGTTATGTGAATTTGGTGATTTTGGCATTATGAGTTAGTATGTTTTGAATATGGAATTGAGTAGTTGAAATGGTTGAGGATAGATGGCATAATATGTGTATGAACTGGCATGTTTTGGTTGCCTATATATGCATTGAAAAGGTATTATTGGGTTGCTTTGTGTGCATGAAAGAAAGGTGGCAAATTGGCTTTACAAATGGCCTATTTTTGTCCACACGGGCAGAGACTCAACTGTGTGCGACACACAATCATGCTACTCAGCCGTATGTGCCTTGGGGTAACCCTTCGAATTAAAGTCAGTATACCCTACAAGTTTGACACGGCCTAGACACACAGACGTGTCTACTGGTCGTGTGTGGCACACAGGCCAGCACATGGGCGTGTGGTCGGCTGTGTGACCCAAGTCAGTAAGCTCTCCAGTTTTCCCACGGCTATGGCACACGGGCGTGCCCTCGGCCATGTGGTACAAGTTAGTATGTATGTCATGTTTTCACACGGCCAGTGACACGGGTGTGTCTGGTGGCCGTGTGAGGCACACGGCCTGTTCACACGAGCATGCGACCCTTTAATGTTGAAAATTTTTTTAGCGGCCGTGTCACACGAGCATGCGACCCTTTAATGTTGAAAATTTTTTTAAGTTTCCAAAAGTTTGTATATGTTATTGGTTTAGTCCCGAACCACTTCTAAGCATGTTTTAAGGTCTCGTAGAGCCTTATAAGGGACAATGTGAATGATTTGAATAGATTTTATATATGAATGCATAAATATATATGTTTTGTATGTGAATAATGTGTATTGATAGGTAATGCCTCGTAACCCTATTCTGGTAACGGATACGAGTTAGGGGTGTTACAATTATTCCAGTCGAAATTACCCATGTAGCACACAAATGCTGGATTTGATGGTTATTCATTAAACACATGGTCTTCACCACAATAAACACACAATAGTTCAGCTGATTTTAATTCTTGGACTTCAGTTGGCTTTTTTATTGTTTTAATCATATTAGTCAAAGAAGATACTTGGGCTGTCAACGTAGTGATTGCATCCAGCTCCATAGTACCAGCAGCTCTCTTGCCCATCCCAACTCTTGTGGTAGGATATTGATAATCATTGTTGGAAATCTTTTCCAAAATCTCATGTGCTTTATTGTAAGATTTATCCAACAAAGTACCATTGGCTGAAGCATCAACTACCATCCCCGTATGCGCATTCAACCCATTATAGAATATCTCCATCTAAGTCCAGTGTTGAAATCCATACATCAGACTTTTTCGAATTAAATCTTTGAACCATTCCTAAGGTTCATATCGTGTTTCATTCTCCAATTGCTGAAAATATGTGATGTCATTTCTAAGCCTAGCATTCATATTCGGGGATTATATCATAGCAAAAACATTTGGCAAAGATCATGTATGATGCCACTATTCCTAATGGCAAAGCATTCAATTATGCTCTCACTCAATCTCTTAAAGAATATGGAAACAGTTTAAGTCACAAAGCATCTTCAAGCACACCCTACTACCTAAACGAGTCAGAAACCTCTAGAAAAAGTCATAAAAGCGGTATTGGATCTTTAGTGGGTAGTCCACCAAACTATCCTACTTCTTGTAACATCTAAAACATTACTGATTTCAGCTCAAACTATTGTGCCTATATTTGTGGTCTAACTATCCCTGGATTCAGGTCATCAAAAATTGGCATAACATGCTCTCGGATTGGTCTATCTCTATTACTTATCACCCCACGAACATGAGGATTAGTGCCCTGCCCATTCAAATTACCAGTCATACCAAGTATCACCCTACAAAAAAGGATTAGCATCTTGACTATTTAGATTAACATTGAGGCCAGGATCATTCCCGTTCCTAACCATTTTTCTTAGTTCTTTCTGCCTTCTTCGTAATGTTATTTTGATCTCTGGGTCAAAAGAATATTCTTTGTTAACAGGAATGTCTCTTCTCATGCACTGATGGAAAATCTGTAGAAATTGATTATAACTAAGTTAAATAAAACTAATGGAATTAAGTAAAATAACCAAACCAAATTACACCAAATTGTGGATCCCCGGCAATGGCGCCAAAAACTTGTCGTGTGTGAATATGATATGCAATTTGTGCAAGTATACACGTTGAATCAAGTAATAAAGTATAAGTGAGATCGTCTCCACAGGGATCGGCTTAGGTACAGAAATGGTGAACTTATGATAATGATTAATGTTACGGCAAAATTGAGTTAAGTACGTAGTGATAAATTAAAATAATAAGGATAAGTGCAAAATGTATACTGGCTAATATTGGAAAATGTTAAGGCAAAGCAAGAATAAAAATGCAACCGCCATTATGAGAATAATTACGTCAATAAAATGCAAGCGAATAAATAAATAACTAAGAATGTTATGGGAAAGATGTTGCGGCAACGAATTGAAGGCCTACGATGTTGATTTGGAAGGTTGGGACTACTAAGAATCTGCCCTTACTTTCAGTAATTCCTCAACATAATTGTACTTAATCTACTGCCTAGAAAAGACCTAAAGTGACCTACTTCTTTCAAGAGCAAGGTCTCAAGTTACCTAGCCTTTGTCTATAGGACTTATCACGATACTCTGCACTGTTTTTCCTTCATTCTACACAAATGTTGTTCTATGTATAGAGTCCACTATGAGTATTCAGTCAAACACTCACTTGTATCATTCAATTTTGGTCTAATTATTCCAACCTTTTTTAAAATTTGATTTAGTTTATGGGCATGCTGCACATTCATCTACATCTAGAGAATACATACACATTTAGGAAAAAAAAACAATTGAATGAAGCAGTAGATTAAATAAAATATATGTTTCAACCATTAAAGAAAATAAAAGTTTTCATCTTGTAATCCCAACCCTATGAGATTTAGCTCATAGGTTAATGATTAAAATTCAAGTTTGTAATAACATCCAACATCTTTTTGATCAAATTAATTCACGAAGAATAGAATAAGAAATAATGGAAGAACTTAGGAAGATGGTTGTGGCCAAATAAATCCTCAATCCAGGAACACAACGTCATGTGATGGCTGAGAGTTTGGTCTCCCCTTTTCGTCTCTACTTAGCCACTACCCTCAATTGTTGCCTCGGATTTCTACAGTTAAGGTTTCCTCCTTCGGCTTTTTATAGGCTTTTTCTTCCTCAAATAGCTCCAACAACCCACGATATCTTCTCTTCTTTTTAGGCAGGTTTTTCTGTTACAAGTAGAGTAGGGTTGAAACTAGTATACACTGAATGTTGATCCGATCATCTTCCTAAATTGCCACAACATACAAGATGGCAACCTGTCCAACCTTTTACCCTGGCAAACCTTCACTCCTCTATATCTTTCTCCATATTCTACACCTACCAAACCACCAAACACAACCCTTCCTCATACAATTAAAAGTATCTAACACATAAACATAGTCCAAGCTCCTAATGCAAATGATAAAAATACTAATAAAATGTCCTAAAATGCCACTAAGTGTACCTAAGTACAAACATTTAACTAGATCTAAAGGCATGAAATATAACTCTTTTCAAGAGTTATCACTTATCCATATGACTTTCCTCTTTTTGTAATGTACGAATTATTGGAGTCATCCATGTCACCTCTTGATCCAAGCTAAAAATTTGTGGGATGTTGTATTTTGGGGTGTCTCTATATTCCAACAAAATTTTTCCTTTTTATTCAATGACAATTGAGGATGCCAACTTAGATAAAGCATCTACACGCGTGTTATCCTTCCTTGAGAAATGTTTCACTTGTATTTTGTCGAATATTGCAAGCAGTTGTGCTGCAATTGAATGATACTTCTTCAGAACTGACTCCTTCACCTCATATTCACCACTCATTTATTTTTCCACTAACTAAAAACCTATATGCACGACAAGGTCCTTTATCCTAAGTTGGCGAGCAAATTGTAATCTTGCTATTAGAGTTTCATATTCCGTTGTATTGTTGGATGTATGAAAACTAAAAAATAGCCCTATTGTCACTCATTCTCGCTAGTATCAACTAGGACTACACCTGGTCCTGATCTCGTCTTTGTTGCAGAACAGTAAAATAGACTAACCTTCTTTTTAAGCTATCAGTCGCATTTATATCCTCCTGCTTAACTAATAGGTCTTTCAAAAGAACATTCAACAATAAAATTAGCTAGTATTTGCCCGTTTATTATAGTTCTCAGTGCATACTCCACACCAAACTCAGCTAAGTCAATGCTCCACTTCGTCATCCTTCTTAATGTGTCAGCTTTGGACAATATATATTTTATAGGTTGATTTGTCATGACGACAACAGGATAGGCTTGGAAGTAGGGACACAGTTCGCGAGCTGCAACAATCAGAGCAAAAATAAATTTTTCATTTTTTGATACCTTAGCTCGCCATTCTACAGCACCTTACTAATGTAGTACACTGGGAACTGGTGAACATCGTCTACTCTAACCAAGATAGTTGCAACCGTTTCCTCCGAGGTAGCTAAATATAAGTAAAGGGTTTCTCTCACTCGTGGCGACATCAAGAGCGGTGGGGACATGAGGTACGACTTTAGCTTTCAAAGGTCACCAGACATTCTTCGATCCATGAAAAAGTAGTGTGCAAGGCTTAAAAGAAGGGTAATCATTTATCTGCCATTGGTGACACAAACCTATTAAGTGCGACCACTCTTCCTACCAAAATTGTACATCCTTTATCGTCTTTAGATGGAGCAATTCTAGGATAGCACGAATCTTTTCTGGTTTTGCCTCAACTCCTCTTTCTGAGATCATGAAACCCAAAACTTTACTACATTTCACACCGAAAGCACATTTGTCCAGATCTAATGTCATGTTATAAGCTCGTAACTCAACAACTGCTTCAGTCAAATTCACCACATGTTCACCGAGAGTAGAACTGTAATGCCCCTTACCCACATTCAACACCAAAACAGGGTACGGGGTATTATCAGAACATAACACATACCATTAAATAAAACCGAGACAAAAATATGGCATCCAATTAGATCATGAATCATTACAACATATGCCTTTAACAATATTAGCCAATTTCAATGGTTTTGTACAAAATAATCGGTCAAATACTGTAACCAATATTTTAAATCTAGACAATTATGACACGTAACAAAATAACTAAGCCTACTATACATGTCATAATTCAAAATGTCTAGTTCAAATACCAAAAGTATTGATAGTGCGGGCAGATCTTCAACGATCTCTAACTCCTATGCTAGCTGGATGACACTATAAGACAAAAGAGAGAAAAGAAAGTAAGTTATAGCTTAGTAAGTAAGTATATAAATAATAAATAAGGAATCTAATATGTTTACAAAATAACTCAATTATATCTATTTTTAATTTCACTATTTACTCCAATTTGATCAAGCTGTCCCTCCTGCGTCATGTTCACTGAATAAATCATAACTCGAGTTATGAAACTCAAAATTGAAATCCGTAAAATTTTCCTGAAACTAAACTCATATTAATTCTTACTAAATTTTTTATAGAATTTTTGGTCAAGCCAATTAGTACAGTTTATTAGTTAAAATTTTCCCTATTATATAGCTCGACTGATCTGACCTCTGTTCACTACGAATTAATTTTCTCCTTGTAAAAAAGTAAAATAGCTATGAAATTTGTTTCATTTAAAACTAGACTCAATAAGAAATCTATAAATATAAACTATATTTCTTAATTATTTTTTTACAATTTTTAATGATTTTTCAAAGTCAGAATAGGGGATCACGTAGTCATTCTGAAAAAGTTTCACAAAAATATAAATATCTCAAAATATAAGATTCCTTTACTTGCTTTGTTTCTTTTACATAAAAATAGACTAATTAAAAGTTAATTTCATATCTTATTCAGCCTCTAATTAAATTCCTACTATTTTTGGTGATTTTTCAAATTCACGTCACTACGACTGTCCAAACAGTTTTATTATTAATTTTGATCTTTCACACTTTGGTTGCATTCATTGCTTCTCCTTAACAATTTTTCCAACTTCCAATCACATATCGAGCTTATTACTCATACGTTACACATGTACATTCTTGCACTTATCATTACAAGGTCATACATAATTTCATTTAGTCGATTTTCCCCGTTGAACACTTCAGATCAAGTCCCCAATGCTTGGTGGTTTCAGCACGTAGTTCCACCCATCACATAGTTCCGCTCTCTTGTATACATGGTGAACATGAACACTTAGTACCACCCATGTGACCTAGCCAATTTATCTCGTAGCTCTCTTGTCTACATGGTGTCCTTCACCTGGAACCACACATACGACCTAGCTACATTTATCCCGTAGCTCTCTTGTCTACATGATATACATCCCGTATCACACATGTGACCTAGCTACCACATAGTATCTCGTAGCTCTCTTGTACACATGATGTGCACTTGGCACCATACATGTGACCTAGCTACATACCATCTATATCTTTCGATTCTGAATGTTCAACCAGGAAGTATTTCACTTTCTAATACTTATTTCCACTCTTCCAATAGTCGATTATGATTCAAAATCAGCTACAATATATAAAATATGTTGGAATATAAAAACGTAAATAAAGATAATGTATTATTTACATACGAACTTACCTTGGTGCAAAATATAGAAATTTTACAATTTAGTCCAAAATATTTTCCTTCCCCCGTTCGAGGTCGATTCCATGCCTTTCTTGATCTATAACAACACATTTAGCTCATTTAACACTCATACTATCTACTTCAATCCAAAAATCACATTGTGTAAAAATTACATTTTTCCCCTAACTTTTACAAAATTACAATATTTGTCCCTAGGCTCGGAAAATTTAATTCCATCCCTTATTCTTATGTTTTATGACATGTTGAACATTTTTCTCTTCTATGACAACATCAAATTGTCACTCTAACATTTACTTATGAACATTAGGTATTTTTACCGATTATGCCGTTTTGCTCATTTTCGCTAAAAATCGCTTAGAAAAGATCGTTCTCCTAACTTCAAACATTCATATTCTACCATCAAAAATCAAAATACATGCATATCATTCATGACTAAATTTTTAAACATAAACCCTAACTCGAAATAATGGTATAAATATGTAGACCGAGCTACGAGGATTTCAAAAATGTAAAGAACATTAAAAACGGGGCTTGAATGCACTTACTATTGAGCTTGAAAGCTTGGAAAAAACCCTAGCTATGGTGAACATACAAGTTTCGGCCAAGGAAGAAGATGGATGGACAAAATTTTGGCTTATTTTTTCCATTTTATTTCTTTTAATT
The DNA here is from genome assembly GCA_025698465.1 of Gossypium longicalyx. Lineage (NCBI taxonomy): Eukaryota > Viridiplantae > Streptophyta > Magnoliopsida > Malvales > Malvaceae > Gossypium > Gossypium longicalyx. Next base: position 84,015,577 of record CM046997.1, read on the forward strand.
ACCTAATGCGAAAAATACCCTTAAGGCCTTTCTTTAAAATTTTGTCCTATTCATGCCCATTTTTGTCCATATAAAGTATAATGGTCTAATTGCCATTTAAGGACCTCTACTTAAAACTCTCATTCTAATCAAGTACTTTATGAATTAAAACACACATTTTTCACCTATTTCAATTTAGTCCTAAACATCAACACCCAGTCATAAAATTTTCAACCTCGGATTCGTGGTTTCGAAACCACTGTTCTGTTTTGGCCCTAAATCGGGCTATTACAACTCTCCCCACTTTAGGGATTTTTGTCCCTGAAAATCTTACCAGTAAAGAGGTTTGGGTACTGTTTTCTCATGGCTTCCTCTGGTTCCCACGTAGCTTCTTCTACTCCATGTCTTTGCCATAACACTTTCACTAAATCTATGCTTTTCTTTCTCAACTGTTTCACTTCTCGAGCCAAAATCTTAATCGGTTCCTCATCATAGGTCAAGTCCAATCGAATCTCAATTTCTGTTGGAGAAATCACATGTGAAGGATCAGAACGATAACGTTGCAACATTGATACATGAAACACGTAATGAATTCTTTCTAACTCTTCCAGTAAAGCCAACCGATATGCCACTGGTCCAATCCTTTCAATAATCTCGTACGGCCCAATAAAATAAGGACTCAACTTACCTTTTCGGCTGAATCTCAAAATCTTCTTCCATGGTGACACCTTCAAGAACACTTTATCACCCACCTGAAATTCAATCTCTTTTCTTTTTAAATCTACATATGACTTTTATAGATCTGAAGCAGCTTTCAAGCAATCACGAATTACTTTTACTTTCTCTTCGGTTTCTTTAACTAAATCAACTCCGTGAATCTGTTTCTCACTAAGTTCGGTCCAATATAAAGGAGTCCGACACTTGCGACCATACAAGGCTTCGTATTGTGCCATCTGTATACTCGACTGAAAACTGTTATTGTAGGAAAATTCAACCAAAGGTAGTTATTTCTCCCAACTGCCTTCAAATTCTAAAACACAGCATCTAAGCATATCTTCGAGTACCTCGATTACTCTTTCTGACTAACCATCTGTTTGTGGATGAAACGCGGTACTAAAATTCAATTTTGTACCCAAAGATTCTTGTAACTTTTTCCAGAATCTCGAGGTGAACCTCGGATATCTATCTAATATTATAGACATAGGTACCCCTTGCAACCTCACAATATCAGCAATATATAATTTAGCTAATTTATCAAGTAAGTAATCGGTACGTACTGGTATAAAGTGAGCCGACTTTGTTAACCTATCAACCACTACCCAGATAGTATCCTTCTTTTTAGGAATCAAAGGCAAACCGGTTACAAAATCCATGGTAATCCTATCCCATTTCCACTCAGGTACCATCACCAGTTGGAGTAATCCTGAAGGCACTTGATGCTCAGCTTTTACTTTTTGACAGATCAAACACTTGGTTACAAATTCAGAAATGTCCCTTTTCATGCCTGGCCACTAATATAACTTCTTTAAATCATTATACATTTTTGTGCTACCAGGGTGAACTGACAAACAGCCACTGTGCGCCTCATGTAATATTTTCTGAATCAATTCATCATTTTTCGGTACACATATCCTGTCTCGAAACATCAAACAGTCATCTGGTCCAACTCAAAAATCTGAGTCGTAACCCGATTCGCACTGAGTTCTCTTGGTTCGCAACTCACTATCGTTCTTTTGAGTATCACAAATTAGCTAGAGAAATAACGGTTTAGCCTTCATCTCTGCCAAGATTGACCCATCATTAGACAATACTAACCTCGTATTCATGGCTCTCAAAGTAAAAAGAGATTTCCTGCTCAAGGCGTCAGCAACTACATTCGCTTTCCCCAGATGATAATCAATCACTAGCTCATAATCTTTCAATAATTCAAGCCATCCCCGCTATCGCAGATTCAAATCCTTTTGATTCATCAAATACTTCAAACTTTTGTGATCAGTAAAAATTTGGCATTTTAACTGTCTCGAGGCAAAGACAATAGCGGCCAATTCCAAATCATGTGTAGGATAGTTCTTCTCATGCGGTTTTAACTGTCTCGAGGCATAAGCTACCACTTTACCCTCTTGCATCAGCACACATCCAAGGCCTGTCAATGATGCATCACTATAGATTACAAACTCCTTCCCTGGCTCGGGCTGTACTAAAGTCGGTGCTTCAGTCAATCGTGCTTTCAGCTTTTGAAAACTCTGCTGACATTTATTAGTCCATTCAAACTTAACATTCTTTTGCAGCAACTTAGTCATAGGAGAGGAAATCATCGAAAATCCCTCGATAAAACGTCTATAATACCCGGCCAAGTCTAAGAAGCTTCTAACCTAGGATACATTCTTTGGTGGTTTCCAATCAATGATCGCGGAAATTTTGCTCGGATCCACCCGAATACCATCACCTGAGACTATATGTCCCAAAAATCTGACTTCACGAAGCCAAAACTCACTTTTGCTAAACTTAGCAAACAGTTTCTTTTCTATCAAGATCTGCAATATGGTTCTCAAGTGTTCGGCGTGCTCAGACTCATCCCGAAAATAGATTAAGATGTCATCTATGAACACTACCACAAGCTTATCCAAATATGGTTGAAACATTCGGTTCATCAAGTCAATGAATATAGCTGGAGCATTAGTTAAGCTGAAAGGCATCACAAGGAACTCATAATGTTCATACCTTGTCCTAAAGGCAGTTTTCGGCACATCTGACTCCTTAACTCTCAAGTGGTAGTAACCGGATCTCAAATCGATCTTTGAAAACACTGTTGCCCCCTTCAACTGATCGAATAAATCGTGAATCCTCGGTAACGAGTACTTGTTCTTTATAGTCACCTTATTGAGCTGATGGTAATCAATGCAAAGCCTCATTGAGCCATCTTTCTTCTTTACGAACAATATAGGAGCACCCTAGGGAGAGAAACTTGGTCTCACAAATCCCTTATCTATTAACTCTTGCAACTGAGCCTTCAATTCTTTTAATTCAGTCAGAGCCATTCTATATGGAGCAATCGAGATCGATGCAGTCCTCGGCAACAAATCAATGGCAAAATCTATCTCTCTGTTCGGAGGCAACCCAGGCAATTCCTCTGAAACTATATCTGGAAATTCACAGATTATCGGCACTGATTCAAGCTTCAATTCAGACATCTCAGTATTCATTACATAGGCAAGATAAGATCCACACCCTTTCCTTATGTATTTCTGTGCAGACATGTGCGAAATCACCATAGGCAATTTATTTGATTCATCTGTTTCAACCCACAAAATTTCACCATTTTCACATTTCAACTCTAGTGTTTTCTGTTTACAATTTACCTTGGCATCATACAATGTCAACCAGTCCATTCCATAGATAACGTTAAACTCATCAAATGGTAACAGCATCAGATTAGCCGGAAAACAGTGACCTTGAATCATTAATGGGCAATTCTTGCAAACCTTATCAACTAGCACATATTGGCCTACGGGGTTCGACACTTTAATCGCAAACTCAGTAAACTCAACAGGAAACTTCTTATTAGATACTAAATTCACACAAATATAGGAATGAGTAGACCCAGGATCAATCAATGCAATAACAATAGTATTATAGAGAAAAATGTACCAGTAATCACATCGGGAGATGATGCATCCTCTCGGGCACGCATGGTATAAGCTCTAGCAGGCGCTCTAGTTTTTGATCTCGCCGCTAAATCTTTCATCACAGTTTTACTGCTAGCTTCACTTCCAGTATTTCTCGGTGGTCTACCTCTGCTGGCAGTAGTACTCTGTCTAGCACTCTGAATTTTTTCTTCTTTAACTTTCTCCGGACAGTCTCTGATAAAATGCTCGTGAGAACCACACCTAAAACAAGCTCGCTCATTTCCCCAACACTCACCAAAATGTTGCCTGCCACATTGCTAACATTCGAGCTTTCCAGACCGCACATTACCCACACTTGCCACTAAAGTAGCTTGAGCTTTAGACCCCGAATATGCCTTACCATGATCTCTGTGTGAATCCCCAGCTGAAACTGTCATTCGAGGGTTTGTCTCTTTGGACCTCTTTAATTGGGATTGAAATGACTTGCTTATCGGCCTCTTTCTGGCATCCCGGGTGTCAATAACAGCTTTTCTTCTTTCTTTGTTCAATTCTTCAGCTTTAAGAGCTCGGTCAACCAATACTACAAATTCTTTCAGCTCCAGAATTCCCACAAGCACTTTAATGTCCTCATTAATCCCTCCTCAAATCTTTTTGCACATAATAGCCTTGGTGGACACACATTCCTGGGCATACTTGCTGAGTTTAACAAATTCGCGTTCATACTCTGCCATAGACATCTTGCCCTGCTTCAATTCAAGGAACTCCTTCCGTTTTTTATCAATAAATTGCTGACTTATGTATTTCTTTCTGAATTCTTCCTGGAAGAAATCCCGAGTAACCCTTTCTTTTGACACCACTGCTACCAAAGTCTTCCAACAATGGTAGGCCGAATCTCTCAAAAGTGATACATCACACTTTAAGCACTCCTCAGGTGTACATGAGAGCTCATCAAGTACACGGGTAGAATTTTCAAACCAAAACTCCGCTTTCTCAGGATCATCATCGATCTTTACTCTAAACTCTTCGGCCCCTTGTTTTTGAATCTTCTCAACCAGAGGCTTGTTTATTCTTACCAAATCTATACCTTGAGCAGCTACAAGAATCGTTTAAGGTATAGGAAGGGGTAGAGGAGGTTGAGCATTTGGGTTTGCTCGAATAAACTCAGTATACCAATTGTTCATCATTTGGAGAAAGGCATCCCGAGCCTCATCTCCCTGTCTCAATGTCTCAAGTCTATTTTCTACAGGCGCAGTCTCTTGCGCGGGAGCCGTGCATTACTAGCAGCAGCATCAGCCGTAGTTCCGTCAAGATCCATTACTATATTAAAACAAAACACAGTTTAGAATGATCAGGAGTCACCACACTATCACAGTATATTTATGGTATGTATAGCTAGACTTTTACACGCACAATATTAGTCCGAGAACTGACTAAACTATAGCTCTGATACCACTAAATGTAACGTCCCTTACCCACATTCAACACCGAAGCAGGGTACAGGGTATTACCAGAACATAACACATACCATTAAATAAAACCGAGAAAAAAATATGGCATCCAATTAGATCATGAATAATTATAACATATGCCTTTAACAATATTAGCCAATTTCAATGGCTTTGTACAAAATAATCGGTCAAATACTATAACCAATATTTTAAACCTAGACAATTATGACACGTAATAAAAATAACTAAGCCTACTATACATGCCATAATTCAAAATGTTTAGTTCAAATACCAAAAGTATTGATAGTGCGGGCAGATCTTCAACGATCTCTAACTCCTGTGCTAGCTGGATGACACTATATGACAAAAGAGAGAAAAGAAAGTAAGCTTCTAGCTTAGTAAGTAAGTATATAAATAATAAATAAGGAATCTAATATGTTTACAAAATAACTCAATTATATCTATTTTTAATTTTACTATTTACTCCAATTTGATCAAGCTGTCCCTCCTGCGTCATGTTCACTGAATAAATCATAACTCGAGTTACGAAACTCAAAATTAAAATCCGTAAAATTTTCCTGAAACTAGACTCATATTAATTCTTACTAAAATTTTATAGAATTTCTGGTCCAGCCAATTAGTACAGTTTATTAGTTAAAATTTTCTCTGTTATACAGCTCGACTGATCTGCCTCTGTTCACTATGAATTGATTTTCTCCTTGTAAAAAAGTCAAATAGCCATGAAATTTGTTTCATTTAAAACTAGACTCAATAAGAAATCTAGGAATATAAACTATATTTCTTATTTATTTTTTTACAATTTTTAATGATTTTTCAAAGTCAGAACAGGGGATCACGTAGTCATTCTGAAAAAGTCTCACAAAAATATAAATATATCAAAATATAAGATTCCTTTACTTGCTCTATTTCTTTCACATAAAAATAGACTCATTAAAATTTAATTTCATATCTCATTCAGCCTCTAATTAAATTCCTACTATTTTTGGTAATTTTTCAAATTCACGTCACTACGACTGTCCAAACAGTTTGATTATCAATTTTGATCTTTCACACTTTGGTTGCATCCATTGCTTATCCTTAAAAATTTTTCCAACTTCCAATCACATATCGAGATTATTACTCATATGTTACACATGTATATTCTTACACTTATCATTATAAGGTCATACATAATTTTATTTAGTCGATTTTCCCCGTTGAACACTTCAGATCGAGTCCCCAATGCTTGGTGGTTTCAGCACGTAGTTCCACCCATCACATAGTTCGACTCTCTTGTACACATGGTGAACATGAACACTTAGTACCACCAACGTGACCTAGCCACTTTATCTCGTAGCTCTCTTGTCTACATGGTGTCCTTCACCTGGAACCACACATGCGACCTAGCTACATTTATTCCGTAGCTCTCTTGTCTACATGGTATACATCCCGTATCACACATGTGACCTAGCTACCACATAGTATCTCGTAGCTCTCTTGTACACATGATGTGCACTGGGCACCATACATGTGACCTAGCTACATACCATCTATATCTTTCGATTCTGAAGGTTCAAACAGGAAGTATTTCACTTTCTAATACTTATTTCCATTCTTCCAATAGTCTATTATGATTCAAAATCAGCTACAATATATAAAATATGCTGAAATATAAAAACGTATATAAAGATAATGTATCATTTACATACAAACTTACCTCGGTGCAAAATATAGAAATTTTACAATTTAGTCCAAAATCTTTTCCTTCCCCCGTTCGAGGTCGATTCCACGCCTTTCTTGATCTATAACAACACATTTAGCTCATTTAACACTCATAATATCTATTTCAATCCAAAAATCATATTATGGAAAAATTACATTTTTGCCCCCTAACTTTTACAAAATTACGATATTTGTCCCTAGGCTCAGAAATTTAATTTCATCCCTTATTCTTATGTTTTATGACATGTTGAACATTTTTCTCTTCTATGACAACATCAAATTCTCACTCTAACATGTACTTATGAACATTAGGTATTTTTACCGATTATGCTGTTTTGCTCGTTTTCGCTAAAAATCGCTTAGAAAAGATTGTTCTCCTAACTTCAAACATTCATATTCTACCATCAAACATCAAAATACATGCATATCATTCATGGATAAATTTTTAAACATAAACGCTAACTCGAAATAATGGTAGAAATAGGTAGACCGAGCTACGAGGATTTCAAAAATGTAAATAACATTAAAAACGGGGCTTGTATGCACTTACTATTGAGCTTGAAAGCTTGGAAAAAACCCTAGCTATGGTGAACATACAAGTTTCGGCCAAGGAAGAAGATGGATGGACAAAATTTTGTCTTATTTTTCCCATTTTATTTCTTTTAATTACCTAATGACAAAAATACCCTTAAGGCCTTTCTTTAAAATTTTGTCCTATTCATGCCCATTTTTGTCCATATAAAGTATAATGGTCTAATTGCCATTTAAGGACCTCTACTTAAAACTCTCATTCTAATCAAGTACTTTATGAATTAAAACACACATTTTTCACCTATTTCAATTTAGTCCTAAACATCAAATTAAACACCCGGTCATAAAATTTTCAACCTCGGATTCGTGGTTTCGAAACCACTATTCTGTTTTGGCCCTAAATCGGGCTGTTACAAGAACCCTTTACTAGTATATCATCAATATAGACCTCAATGTTTCGCCCAATATGCTCTCTAAAAATTTTGTTCACCAACCTTTGGTAGGTCACGCCTGCGTTTTTCAAGCCAAAAGGCAAAACAAGGTAGCAGAATAACCCTTCCTCGGTAATAAAACTTACCTTCTCCTGGTCTTCCAGGGCCATGGCTATCTAATTATATCTACAAAAAGAGTCCGTAAAATTCATGAATTTATTGCCCGAGGATGCATCAGCCAACCTATCAATCGAGGGTAAGGGAAAGTTATCCTTAGGGCAGGCCTTGTTAAGATTGGTGAAGTCAATGGACATTCTCCACTTGCCATTGGCCTTCTTCACCATTACAATGTTTGAAACCCAATCAAGATACTCAACCTTCCTAAGGAACCCTAATGATAATAGCTTTCCAACCTCTTGTCTCACGACTTTAACAACCTGTGAAGCAAATATCCTTATATTTTATTTCATTAGCTTAGCTTCAAGAAAGGCATTTAACCTATGAACAATCACTTGAAGGTACACTCTTGCCATATCTACGGCTAACCAAGAAAAGACATCAACTTTTTCCTTTAAGCACTACATCAAACTATCTTTTTCCTCACTTGCCAATGCGGTTGAAATTTTAACCAGTTTATCTTTATCATTATAAAATAATTGTAAAGTTTCCATGACTTTTATTGTCTCTGGCTTTTTCCCCTGTTCCTCACTTTTGTTATCCAAACTATCCAAATCTAGCAACTGACCATATGTGATTATTTGTTGTGAAATCTACCTTTGTTGAACCTGCTCGCGTGTTTACTTCACCGAAAGCATGTGGCACTGTCTAGTTGTTCTTTGATCTAACAACATGTACCCTACTCCCGTTCGCGTAAGGAATTTTATCATCATACAAAATGTTGCCACCATCATCTTTGCCATCCTCATAATGGGTCATCCAAAGATAGCACTGTAAGCCATAGGGTGATCCACTATAAAAAAATTATGTAGCATGCTCACCATCTCTTAAGGTAACTGGCAAAGTAATGCAATCCTTCACTTTGATAGGGTGGTTCATAGAACCATACAACAGGCTTGCCCTCTTCAATGCTTGCTCCTTTAACCCCATATTTTGGTATGCTTCCCATGTTAGTACCTCAACCACACTTTCACTGTCCACAAGTATTCTCTTGACCTCAAAACCTGCTATCGTTGCAAAAAACAACCATTGGATCATTTCCTTCCTCATCACACACCAACTCTTCATCTTCGTTACTAAAATCAACATTTTGCTTCCCTAGTAGACACAATATTTTAGGTGTATTAACTGGCATTACGCTTCTTATCTGAGTCTTCCTCTTTGCATTAGATGTCGTCTAGTCTTTATTTGTGCTCACAATTACGTGTATTGTACCTCTTACCTTCTACTAACCTTTGGCCTCAGCACGTGAAATTTGGCCCTATTGGGTAGTACCTTGAGCCACAAATTCAACGAGCTCGTCATTTCTCACTGCTTCTTCAATAATGTCTTTCACAGAAAAACAATCTTCAGTCATGTATCCCCCATCATTATGGAAAACACACCTATCTCTTAACTTTAAACATCTTGCACTTTGCCTCATAGGGGAAGGCGTGGAGAGGATACCCAAGCTTTTCACTTGATTCAGAATATAAGCACGACTAGTATTCATGGGGTATAGGCTTCAAACTTACCATGGGGGATGTACCTCCTCATGCACTCCGGTTGGGCTCTTTGAAACGCCCTATGTGGTTCATTTTCTAATTGTGCTCTTCTACTACCTCTCATTCTATACATGCAAAGACTGATGAGGTGGCCCTTGTCTATTGTAAGCCTCATCTTTGTTTTTGAATTACCTGTCTTCCCTCTAGGCTATGTCGCATACTACTCTTTTTATCTCTTTTGCTTCTGCAAATATGTGAGCCCTTTCATCCAAATTCACCAAAATTTGGGGCTTATTGCTAGTGAAGGAATATTGTGCATGCTCATGCAGTACTCCAATAATAAAAGCATAAATAGCCCACTAATCCTCAAAGTCCTTTGTTTATAGTGTTGCCGCATGGAAATGTTTTACATATTCTTGTAAGGATTCTCCTTCCCTCTACTTCACAGACATTAAACTCATGAGAGTGCTCATATTGTCCTGTGTGCTTTGAGTTATTCCAAAAACATCTGACCTAACTGAGAAAACTTCGAAAAGACCTCTAGGGTATAGACAAGTACCAATCCTTCACACTTCCCTTAAGCATTATGAAGATAGCCTTGCACTTCGTAGGATTTGAAGCACCCAACACATTCATGTAGTCATTATACTATCTAAGATGAGCTCATGGATCCCTCCTTCCTTCAAACATTTCCTCCAAGACCTTGAAATCAGCTAGTAAACCTATTACTGCTACCTTTGGAGCCAAAGGATTATTAGATCAAAAAAGCCAATCCTGTAACAACCCTTATCCGTGCCTGACGCCGGGACAGGATATGAAGCATTACCAGACTTAATCACATGCAACATAAAAAACTAGGCCATAAAAATTCCATTCTAATTAAATGTATTCATACATATGCAAATTGTCCCTTATATGAGCCTACGAGGCCCAAAACATACTTCAAGTATACTTCGGGACTAAATCGAGAACTTTAGAAAACTTTGGGAAAACTTAGAAAAATTTTATGAAACAGGGTCACACGCCCGTATGGATAGGCCGTATGGTCACACACGCCCGTGTGGCTTAGGACATGCCCGTGTCCTCAGCCCGTGTAACTCTCTGTTTATGATGTCATCAATACAATTAGGGTCATACAGCCAAGACACACGCCCGTGTGCTTAGGCCGTGTGGCAATTTAAATTCCCAAAATTAAGTGCAGACTTCACATGTCCATGTCCTGTGGCCGTGTCCTTCACACGGCTAAGACATACGACCATGTCTCTGCCTGTATGTTTACTACTGAGCATTCTATTTTGCATTTAATTGGGTGAAAGGGACACACGGCCAGAGCATAAGCCCATAGGGTAGACCGTGTGTCACACATGGCCTAGACACACGCCCGTGTGCCTACCCTTGTGGAGAACTTTGAGGCTATATTCCAAGCCTTTTGTCACCTTTAATGACACATACACACTTACACATTCATAATCATGGCTCATGCAAGTCAACTTCTTATCAATTTATACTTGCTTAAGACTTCATATTTTATTTAGACCAAGCCTACCAAATTCACATGCAATATGAAACATCAATTTACTTCAATTTCATACATTCATGCCCTAGTTGTTATTATGTCATTTACTCATATTTCCATCATCAAACGTCCATGATCATATCCACAATTCATCCATGCCAAATGAATTTAACCACGACATGAGTGAACATAGCACATGCATGCATATATGAATAGGATTACATCCCCATAATTAATATGAGTCATATCTTATGGCCATATACAAAATGAATCATCAAATCATTATAAGCCAACACACTTGGCTAAACCAATATGACATATAACAAAAAGACCAAGTCCCTATGCATTCCATACTCAAAATACTTAAATTCACTATACCCAAAAGATTAGTTTGATAGTGTGAATCGAGCTCTGACGTCCTTTGATCCCCGAGTTAGCTTGGCAGCACTATAAGGAAATGGAAAAGGAAAGGGAGTAAGCATAAAACTTAGTAAGTTTGCATGTAAATAATTAACAACATTAACCATGCAATATTATACACATAACACAATAATATTTATCACAATGTCATCAATTATCATATGTACATTTTAAGTCATGCCATGTAATATCCCGAATTAGGGCCTAATCGAAATAGTGGTTTTGTGACCACAAATCCGTGATAGAAATAATTATTTTATGATTATTTTGAGGTCTATGATATGATTTCATGATTGTGTGAAAATTTCGTGAAGAAATTCTATTCATAAAGTGCTTAATTTGAATATAGGGACTAAATTGAATAAGTTGCAAAACTTGCATTCTAGAAGTTTCTAGTATGAAATTGCTTTGAAATATTAATTAGGAGGTCTTAAATAGAAATTTGACCAATTTATAAGTCTATGGACAAAAATTGGACACGGATGGAATTTTTGGAAAGTTTAGTAGTAAGGGCATTTTGGTCATTTAGGGGTAAAATGAATTAAAATACAAAATTAAAAGCCAATTTTGCTCATCCTCTTCACCATGGACGTGTACACCAAGGGAGACTCCATGGCTAGGGTTTTTAAGCTTCCAAGCTCGATTGTAAGTCCGTTCTAGCCTTGTTTTTAATGATTTTTACGTTTTTGGAATCCCGGTAACTTGATTAAGCTTATTCTAGCAATAATTTAAGCTAGGGTTCATATTTGGAAAAATACCCATAGGTTAAATTTGTGTATTTTGGTGTTTTATGATAGAATATGAGGTTTTAAATTATGTTAGACAACTTGTGCTAGTCGGTTTTAAGTGAAAACGAGTAAAATGGCTTAATCGATAAAAATACCTAATAGTCATAAGTACATGTTAGAGTGAGAATTTGATGTTGCCATAGAAGGGAAAAATTATCAGCATGTCATAAAACATAAGAAAATAGGATAAAGTTTAATTTCCGAACCTTGGGGCAAAAGTGCAAAAATGCAAAAGTTTAGGGGTCAAAATGAAAATTTTTAAAAATATGATTTTTGGACCCGTATGAATAGTATGACTAATTATTAGGCTAAATGTGATATTATAGATGAAGGAAATCGAGATTCGGGCTTAAATCGAGAAAATACAATGTTATGGACTAAAATAGTAAATTGCCGTTTCTGGATCGAGGCAAGTTCGTGTGTTAATAATAATACAATACCATGCATGAATTGTAATTCTCTATTGATATGGCATAAATTGTATGATTTAATATGTTTAAGAGAAATTGATGGATGGTATGTATGATATGGAAAAATGTAATGCTTGTTGTGTCATGTGAAATTGAATGGAAAATTATTGTTACATGAATTGAGTGTTAAATTACTATTACCTGGGTTGTATGAATTGCTGCATGGTTGTACCTGATGAGATTTCGACAAGTTTGTACGTAAATAATTTATCGATTCTTTTTATTTTATTATATTTTGTTATCATATGAAATGTGGCTATCTATAGATTGACTATTTGTTGTAAATTGAAAATTGAAAAAGGACTATGAACAAATTTGTAACATGATGGAAAGTGAGGAATTTCCCGGTTGAACCTTCGGAATAGAAACGATACGAATGATCTATTGTGAGGTCGCATGTGTAGTACTAAGTGCAGGCTACTATGCGTACCCGATAACTTCGATCACGTGTGTAGTACTAAGTGCAGGCTACTACATGTATCAGATGGTTAGGTCAAGTGTGTAGTACTAAGTGCAAGCTACTACGTGTACCAGATAATTGGTCGCATGTGTAGTACTATGTGCAGGCTACTATGCGTACCAAATAGCTTTGACTACAAGTGTGAAAATATGTGCAAGCAATTGAGTATCAGTTATTATTTCGGAGAGTTCAACGGGAAAATCGATTAAGTAAAAATATATATGAACATGATTATATGATGAATAAGTGCAGGTGTATGTTTATGAAAATTTTGAGCAATGTGCTCGATAGTTGGGTGAACTTTGATAAGACAACGGATTAAATGGAATTATGTAAGAATGAATTTTAGTAGTAAAACAGTGTTGGACAGCAGCAGTTGCATGACTTTAAAAATTCACTAAAAATTGTGTAAGTTGAATAAAAATGCAAATGATATATGAAAATAAATCTGTCTATTTTCATATAAAAGAAACAGGTGAAGCAAAAGAATTCTATATTGTGTGATATTTGAATCCTTGTGAAACAGGGTCTGAATGAATTCGAGATCCCCTGTTTTGACTTTAGAAATTCACCATAAATTGTACAAATATTATTAAGAGTCATACCTTACATGAATGGATTCCTTATTGAGTCTATTTTTAAGGTAAATAAACGGAATGGTCGTTGGGATTCTTTACAGGGAGAAATTTGGTTCGTAGTGCACAGAGGTCAGAGTAGTAGTACTGTGAAATAGGGGAGACTTTAACTAATAAACTGTACTAATTGGCTAAACCAAAAATTCTGTAAATTTTATGGAAGAAAGATATTTTAATCTATTTTCAAGAAAAATTAACGGAACTAAATTTGGAGTTTTGTAGCTTCAGATATGAATGATTTAGTAACTGTAACTCGATAACACAGTTTAACCTGAATATGTTTAATTGTACAATTATAGTGTTTTATCTTGAAAAGCATGGTAGTAATTGCTTATTATTTTCATATGAACTTACTAAGCGTAAAGCTTACCCATCCTCTCCATTTCTTTAGTATTGGCAGGTCGGCTCGAGGTTGGAGATCGTTGGAGGCAAAATCACACTATCAAATTATCATTTTTGGGAGAATTAATTTAAATATTAGAAATATCAAGTGAGTGGCATGTATAGGAAGTTGGCTTGTGTTATGTATTTTTATTATGATTTTGACCATACGTATCAGTCTGCATTGAGTTATCGTATATAATCATGAGATGTGGTCCTTATCCATTTATGTTTTGTAAGTTTAATTAATCGTGCCATGTCCTATGTTTTGATGTGATGATATAGTTAGCTTTGTTTGTTATGCATGTGTTCGAAAAGTTTTGAATTAAATGAAATTTTATAGCCCAACTTTCGTCTATGTGTATTGTTAAGTCTGGTAATGCCTCGTACTCTGTTCCGGCCTTGGATACGGGCAAGGGGTGTTACATTTAGTGGTATCAAAGCTATGGTTTAGTCGGTTCTCGGACTAACCTAGCATGTGTAAAAGTCCAGTTATACATGCCATTGATCCGTGACAGTGTGATGTTTTTCGACGCGTAAGAGCACTGTCTTGTTTAGACAGAGGTACTCTCCAACCGAGCTGCACTAACCATGTTCAATGTGATGCGAAGGTGTTTGAATAAAATTACGATTATGATGAGTCTCGATTTAGAAAAGTATGAATAAAAATTTATGATATATATATAAGTGATAACACGTGAGATGAAAGGTCATGTTGTAATAAATATCCATACATGCTTGATGCTCATATGATGTAGTGTATTTGACTTACTTGATAAGATGAATGGGATAAATAGAAATTCGTAGAAGTATGAGTAAAAGTTCCTAATATTATGATATGAATAAAAATGTCATTGCCTTGATTGAACATTGAATGTTGATGAATGTCAATGATATTTTTTTTATGAGATAAATGATTATAATGAAATGAATTTATCTATGTTAAATTGTTTGGACTGAATTATGTGATTGTAATGATATGCATATGATGATGCACGAAATGAAAGTTGCGATTGTGATGCAAATATCTATGTTTGTTTAACCCTTATATGATGTCATGAGTATGATTTGTTCGAGTAGATGAATGGATAAGTCAAGCTATCCAGAAAACATAGGATGCAGGCATAATTATACCTGACTAAATGAAATAACTAGAAAGTGGGCATTAAACCAATATGAATGTTAGTTACTCGAAATGAATGACATGATTGAGATATGATTGCTATGATGAAAACTGTGTTACATGTATATGTATATGAGAGTTGAGTCAGAGGCCCTACGACCCCTTCCCTCTTACCAAAGTGGTGTTTTATAATGGAATTTCATGAGATTTGTACTGAATAAGTTTTCGGTTGAGAAACCAAAGAGTTCAGTGCTAGAATAATTATAAATATGATTAGAGATTAAAGAATGAGTTGATAAGTAAAGTCAAAGCTAGAAAAGTATCAGATTGGCATAAGGATTATTGGAGTTATGCACTGTTCCAGTTAGAGAAGAAATTTATTTTGATAAATCGAATTACTAAGGTATAAGGTCGAGAAAAGTGCAAATCAAAATTTATTCAGAACTAGTCTTCTTTAGTGAAAAGTAATATGAAATTTGTGATGCCAAAAATAGTTGGGGAAATGATATCTGAAATGTGTAATATCTGAGTGTGACAGTTACGGCTGAACAGATTTTAGCAGTTTCTTCTAAGATGTTCTATGCGTTTATCCGTTCCCTGAAATATTTCTATGGTTATTGATCTTTTGAAGAAATCTTGTTATATGGGGATGTTTTCTAATCCTGATGTTAGACGAAAGCATTGGTAGCCTGACTGGTTTATAATTTATATTGTTTTATTCCTTCGGGCATTCTATTAAATTTTGCCTAATAAAAAAAATTGATGAGAGAATATGTATGATACTATGATTCAATTTTTTCTACTTGATGCTCTATTTGATATGTATATATATATATATATGGGAGTACATTGTTCTTGTTGTATTTGATTCTAGTGAGATTAAATGATGTTTTCTACTGGATTTCTTTTCTCTGAGGAATTATCGGGATCTTCTATATTTCCCTATGAGTTTGGTTTTCAATTTTCCGGCATAGTATCGTATCTTGGATTTCTTTATTCTAGATTTATTTATTCTGGGTTTTTCTATCTTAGATTTCTTTATTCGGTTTTCTTGTTATCTTTATTCCGTAATTTGTTAATTATGACTCATGTTTGGAGTGCATTCTTCAGCTTGTGATAATCAATTTCAAGTATGACTATACTTCTGATTTGATTTGAGTAATGTGGTGATTTCAGTATTGGGATTTTTCTAATTTTCGTGTAAGGTTTAACAACAGTAAAGGTATAAGTGATAAAAGTGCGAGTTTCAATCGGTATGGTGGATTACTTCTCTCAAGTAAGTCAATTATAGTTAATGTCTTCAACTGAGATATTTTGATATTTGAACTAATGCAATTGAGACGATTTTGATTAACGTAATGAATGAATAGTAAAGGATGGCATGATGAATTGTTTTGCAACTAGAAGAAAGGATTATTTTCGAGGTTATATCAGAATTATTTTCGTAGCAGAAAGAGGAAAATGTGATAGTGAGTAATAAACTAAAAGAGTACAATGAGGATCGACTTCTGATGTTGAATTTCATATTGGATCCGGTTCATGGTATTATTATCCCGACGCTTATACAGAAAGAATTGTATGAAGCTCACAGTGAAAATTTGTCTGTTCATTCAGAGAGTAATGACGTGTACTGTAATTTGATTCAGATGTTATTGGATTGTGATTTATTGATGATGAAAATCTGTATGATTATTGTGGAAGAGTGCAGGTCCCTTTGATTGTTGGATTTCTTGGAATTCTAGTCTCCATTAACCAAATTGAGATCTAGTTTTATGTCAAGATGACAAGGGAAACGGAGAAGGGTTGAAAATTTAAGAACAATTAAGAGATGAGTCCATAAGCTTTCAGAATATATGAGAAATGAAAGAGATATATTGGAGGCACCGCTTGAGTGAAATTTCTTCAACACTGAATATGAAATTGAGGAATCTAATTGAAGACCACTTTTCCAGTAAGATTTTCGGGGACTAAAATCCCTAAAGAGGGGAGAATTATAATATCCCGAATTAGGGCCTAATCGAATTAGTGGTTTTGTGACCAAAAATTCGAGATATAAATAATTATTTTATGATTATTTTGAGGTCTATGATATGATTTCATGATTGTGTGAAAATTTCGTGAAGAAATTCTATGCATAAAGTGCTTAATTTGAAGATAGGGACTAAATTGAATAAGTTACAAAACTTGCATTCTAGAAGTTTCTAGTATGAAATTTCTTTGAAATATTAATTAGGAGGTCTTAAATAGCAATTTTACCAATTTCTAAGTCTATGGACAAAAATTGGACATGGATGGAATTTTTGGAAAGTTTAGTAGTAAGGGCAATTTGGTCATTTAGGGGTAAAATGAATTAAAATACAAAATTAAAAGCCAATTTTGCTCATCTTCTTCACCATGGAAGTGTATACCAATGGAGACTCCATGGCTAGGGTTTTCAAGCTTCCAAGATTGATTGTAAGTCCGTTCTAGCCTCGTTTTTAATGATTTTTACGTTTTTGGAATCCCAGTAACTTGATTAAGCTTATTCTAGCAATAATTTAAGCTAGGGTTCATATTTGGAAAAATACCCATAGGTGAGATTTGTGTATTTTGGTGTTTTATGATAGAATATGAGGTTTTAAATTATGTTAGACAACTTGTGCTGCTCGGTTTTAAGTGAAAACGAGTAAAAGGGCTTAATCGGTAAAAATACCTAATAGTCATAAGTACATGTTAGAGTGAGAATTTGATGTTGCCATAGAAGGGAAAAATGATCAGCATGTCATAAAACATAAGAAAATAGGATGAAGTTTAATTTCCGAATCTTAGGAAAAAAGTGCAAATATGTAAAAGTTTAGGGGTCAAAATGAAAAATTTTAAAAATATGATTTTTGGACCCGTATGAATAGTGTGACTAATTATTAGGCTAAATGTGATATAATAGATGAAGGAAATCGAGATTCAGGCTTAAATCCAGAAAATATAAGGTTATGGACTAAAATAGTAAATTGCCGTTTCTGGATCGAGGTAAGTTCGTGTGGTAATAATAATGCAATACCATGCATGAATTGTAATTCTCTATTGGTATGACATAAATTGTATGATTTAATATGTTTAAGAGAAATTGATGGATGGTATGTATGATATGGAAAAATGTAATGCTTGTTGTGTCATGTGAAATTGAATGGAAAATTATTGTTACATGAATTGAGTGTTAAATTACTATTACCTGGGTTGTATGAATTGCTGCATGGTTGTACCTGATGAGATTTTGACAAGTTTGTACATAAATAATTTATCGATTCTTTTTATTTTATTATATTTTGTTATCATATGAAATGTGGCTATCTATAGATTGACTATTTGTTGTAAATTGAAAATTGAAAAAGGACTATGAACAAATTTGTAACATGATGGAAAGTGAGGAATTTCCCGGTTGAACCTTCGGAATAGAAACGATACGAATGATCTATTGTGAGGTCGCATGTGTAGTACTAAGTGCAGGCTACTATGCGTACCCGATAACTTCGATCACGTGTGTAGTACTAAGTGCAGGCTACTACGTGTATCAGATGGTTAGGTCACTTGTGTAGTACTAAGTGCAGGCTACTACGTGTACCGGATAATTGGTCGCATGTGTAGTACTATGTGCAGGCTACTATGCGTACCAGATAGTTTTGACTACAAGTGTGAAAATATGTGCAAGCAATTGAGTATCAGTTATTATTCTGAAGAGTTCAACGGGAAAATCGATTAAGTAAAAATACATATGAACATGATTATATGATGAATAAGTGCAGGTGTATGTTTTTGAAAATTTTGAGCAATGTGCTCGATAGTTGGGTGAACTTTGATAAGACAACGGATTAAGTGGAATTATGTAAGAATGAATTTTAGTAGTAAAACAGTGTTGGAAAGCAGCAGTTGAGTGACTTTGAAAATTCACTAAAAATTGTGTATGTTGAATAAAAATTCAAATGATATATGAAAATAAAGCTTAATGAGTCTATTTTCATATAAAAGAAACAGGTGAAGCAAAAGAATTCTATATTGTGTGATATTTGAATCCTTGTGAAATAGGGTCTGAATGAATTCGAGATCCCCTGTTCTAACTTTAGAAATTCACCATAAATTGTACAAATATTATTAAGAGTCATACCTTACATGCACGGATTCCTTATTGAGTCTACTTTTAAGGTAAAAAAACGGCATGGTCGTTGGAATTCTTTACAGGGAGAAATTTGGTTCATAGTACACAAAGTTCAGAGTAGTCATACTCTGAAACAGGGGAGACTTTAACTAATAAACTGTACTAATTGGCTAAACAAAAAATTCTGGAAATTTTATGGGAGAAATATATATGAATGTAATCTCAAGAAAAATTAACGAAAATAAATTTGGAGTTTTGTAGCTTCAGATATGAATGATTTAGTAACTATAACTCGATAACACAGTTTAACTTGAATATGTGTAATTGTACAATTATAGTGTTTTATCTTGAAAAGAATGGTAGTAATTGCTTATTATTTTCATATGAACTTACTAAGCGTAAAGCTTACCTATCCTCTCAATTTCTTTAGTATTGGCAAGTCAGCTCGGGGTTGGAGATCGTCGGAGGCAAAATCACACTATCAAATTATCATTTTTGGGAGAATTAATTTAAATATTAGAAATATCAGGTGAGTGGCATGTATAGGAAGTTGGTTTGTGTTATGTATTTTTATTATGATTTTGACCATACGTATCAGTCTGCATTGAGTTATCATATATAATCATGAGATGTGGTCCTTATCCATTATGTTTTATAAGTTTAATTAATCGTGTCATGTCCTATGTTTTGATGTGATGATATAGTTAGCTTTGTTTGTTACGCATGTGTTCGAAAAGTTTTGAATTAAATGAAATTTTATAGCCCAACTTTCGTCTATGTGTATTGTTAAGTCTGGTAATGCCTCGTACTATGTTCCGGCCTTGGATACGGGTAAGGGGTGTTACATGCCATTTACATAATGTACAATAAAACTCATGATCATAGTTCATTCATTCACTTCTTTTGAGATCTCATCAATTCATAATCTCAATGTTTTTGAGCTTTGTGTACATACCTGTATTCGTTCAACATGATCATACATTGTCATCTCTCTGACATAATCATTAGATTACCCGTTGAACCACTTGGAATTCTAAAAAATACTCAGAAACTCTCATACACATGGTAGGATGCCAATGCCATATCCCAGATATGGTCTTGATCACATATCGATGCCAATGCCATGTCCCAAACATGGTCTTACATGGGATCGTAGGTCGATGCTAATGCCATGTCCTAGACATGGTCTTACATGGGATCACATATCGATGTTGATAGCCCAGCTATGGTCTTACACGAAATTACATATCGATGCCAAAGCCATGTCCCAAACATGGTCATACATGGGATCGTACATAACCCTAATGTCATGACATTTGTATCCTCACTATTCCTAAGGTTCAACTGGGATTTTGAGCTACCAAACTCATCAAATCGCCATCGAGTCATCATCAATTAAATCCATAAAGACTGTAACATCCCGAAATAGGGCTTACTCAGAATAGTGGTTTCGGGACTACAAATTCGACATCAAAATATTCATTTTATAATTATTATGAAGTCTAAAATATGATAATATGCATGTGTTAAGACTTAATGAAGAAATTCTTTGAATAAAGTATCCAATTAGAAATTAGGGACTAAATTGAATAAACTGTAAAACTTGGATTCTAGAAGAAATTTGTATGAAATTGCTTTAGATTATAAATTAAAGGTCTTAGAGAGCAATTTTCTCAATTTCTAAGTTTTTGGACAAAAATAGGCTTGCATGGATGAAATTTTAAAGAAAGTGCTTAAGGTTATTTTGGTCATTTGGCTTTTTAATGAAATAAAATGGGAAAAAGAAGGCAAAAATCAGCTATTCATCTCCCTCATTCAATCAGAAATTGAGGAGTCTCCATAGCTAGGGTTTTCAACATTTTCAAGCTCAATAGTAAGTGCTCCCAAGCCCCGTTTTTAATATTTTTTGTATTTTTGAAATCCCGGTAGCTTACTCTCTCCATTTCTACCCATATTTCATGCTAGGGTTCATGTTTAAAAATTTACCCAAACATGATTTGCTTGTATTTTGATGGTTTATGGAGGAATATGAAAGTTGAAGGTGTGTTAAACATATTTTCCTAGGTGATTTTCTTGAAAAACCCCTAAAGGGGCCTTTTTGGAAAAGTTGTTAAATATGTGGTAAAAATGTGAAAACAATGGAAAATGTGGGCTGCCATAAGAGCTAAAAGTGTTCGGCTAGGCTTGGGTAAGATAGAAATTGCATGTGCTTCATTATATGAGCCTAGGGACTAAATCGTAAAAATGTGAAAGGTTAGGGGCAAAATGGTCATTTGGACCGGGGGTGAAATTTAGGCTCAAAAAGTACAATGTGATGTGTTAATGATTTAATTTTATTGTTATATACCTCGAAAAACAAATTTCAGAGGTCGACCGAGGAAAACGAAAGGTTTCGGAATAACCGAAACACATCATCGAAACAAGTATCAGGTAAGTTCGGATAACTTAAAGTAAACTCATAATATGCATAATTGTATGATTTATAAATGCATGATGATAGCATTGTTGATGGCATGAAAATGCATGGAATGCATCCTTGATAATGATTCAATGGGAAATGTCTCAGTTGAGGTTAAAAAGGGAATTTGATGGATAAACCATGAATTATATGTGACTTGAGATCATGCATGTGTTGCAGAAAGGATTTAGCCCGGACGGGTAATCTAATGATCTCAAGTATGAAAAGGATCTAGCTCAGACGGGTGTTCCTTGAATGATCGAGCCTCTCAAAGAATATGTGTGCATTGCGGATTTAGCTCAGACAGGTAATCCGATTAGGGTCTGAATTTAGCTTGGACTGGTAATTCAGATTCGAGCTCATTAAGGGTGTTTGTCGCCCCGACATCACCTTATGAGTTTATATTACGGGGGATTTAGCCTGGACTGGTAATCCCGCAGTAAGATGTGAGGTTCGCGGGAGTGCTTATTGAAATGATCATTCTTATGAATTGACGGTGATTGGATAATCCATTGAGATTTCCTAGAAACTCAATGGGACTAACACGAGGTATATGCATAAAAGACATATTGAATGATGAGCTCATCTAAGAATAAATTACATGGTGTTTTGTTATGTGACTAACTCTTTGATTGAGTGCATGTGATAGGGAAACCATTTTCACATTCGTTGGTTTCATTATTTAATAAGGATGTATGCTAAATAATCGGTAAGTCTACTTTCCAGTTATTCGAGCTTACTAAGCATATAAATGCTTACCCCTCTCTTTTTCCCCGTTTTCAGAGCTCGAGGACTCGTAAAGATTGGAAGCCGGTTGGTGAGTCTACACACTATCAACTAGACCAGCTTTTGGTATATAGACTCTTATGTTTTGTCTAATGGCATATATAGAGCTTTTGAGTATTTTGTTATATGTGTCATTTGATTTGCCAAAATGAAGGCATGTAAAGTTATATTTATCTTTTTGGTGTATGGCCATGGAAATTCAGCTTATTTTGAAGTAGGTAATGACCTATGGTTCTATGCATGTTTATGTTCATATATGATGGTTTGGGTGTAATTGGCAATGAGTTATAAAAATGAGCCAACCTTAAACTTGTCAAGCAGACATGAAAATCCTTAAATGCAATATGAGAATTAACTTAGCATGTAGGAAACCAATGACATGAGGTTTACATGCAATGAGGTTAATCAAATTATATATATATGTGTGTGTATAATTCGGCCTTATCTTGTGTAAAAGTAACCCGTAAGTATGGAGGGTGATCAAAGGCTTGGAAAATGGCCTAATAAGGTCCACATGGGTAGGCACACGGGCGTATGTCTAGGCCGTGTGTGACATACGGCTCACCCCCATGGGTGTGTGGTATGGTCGTGTGTCCCCTGCACTTGAAATTTTAAGTCAGTATAGAACACAGGCTAAGTACACGGGCATGTGTCTTGGCCGTGTGCTTTTAACAGAATGTTGAGGTTGAAGTTAGTGTTGCATACGGGCGAAGAACACGGGCGTGTCCCAAGCCACACGGGCGTGTGTGACCGCATGGCCCCATCACACGGGCGTGTCACACTTCAAAGTAAGGAAAAATTTTCTAAAGTGCCTAAAGTTTATCGAATGTTTTTGGTTGTGTCCCGTACTGTCCCTAGGTGTGTTTTAGGCCTCGAAGGCCTGTGTAAGGGACAAAGTGTATATGTTTGAAAGGTTTTAAATTTGGGCGAAATTTGGTGACCCGATTTAGTAAATTTGTAAAGGTGAATTATCAATAACGCCTCGAACCCTGTCCTAGCGTCGGGTATGGGTGAGGGGTGTTACAAAGACAATTATACAATTCATGCAATATTAAAGCATTAAATACATAATAATGTAGCGTTGCATTATTTACACACAAACTTACCTTGGTACCCAAAATATGGCTACTATTCGATTTAGTCCACAACATTGTTCTTTCCTCGGTTTAAGTCCGGACTCCGTTTTTCTTGATCTATAATAGAAAATTTTGCTTATTTAATTATCACATTGTTCAAAATAGTCCATAAATCATGCTTTGGAAAAATTACAATTTTGCCTTTAAACTTTAACATAATTACAACTTAGCCCCTAGGCTCATAAAATGAAATGTGTTCATTTTCTTTGATACCCAAGCATACCCAAACTTATATCATACTCATATCAGTCCATATTTTCTTTCAAATCAGATTTTTTACCACCTATTTTACAACTTTTACAAAAAGGTCCTTTTTAGGTGTTTTCATGAAAAACCACTTAGTAAAAGGTATTTATCATGCATCAAACTTCCATATTCCTCCATTAAACACCAAAATACATTCATGTCACACATGGCAAGTTATTGAACATGAACCCTAGCTCAAAATAATGGTAGAAATAGCTAGATCATGCTTCAAAAATCTCAAAAACATAAAAAACATTAAAAACGGGGTTAAGGTGTACTTATAATCGAGCTTGAAAGGATGAACAAAACCCTAGCTGTGGCTCCTTGAGAATTTCAGCTAAGGAGGAGGAAGATGGACACAATTTTTGACTTATTTTTCCCTTTTTGTTCTTTTATTAACTAAATGACAAAAATGCCCTTTAGGCCTTTCTTTCAAAATTTTCCTATTAATTCCCATTTTTGTCCATAAAAATAGAAATTGGGAAAATTACTATTTAAGGACCTCTAATTGATAATCCATGGCAATTTCATGCTTAAAGCTTCTAGAACTCACATTTTGCAATTTAGTCCTAATTATCAAATTGGACAATTTATCAATAGAATTTCAACTTTCACACAAGCATGCAATCATATCATAGAACTCATAAGAATAATAAAAGAATTATTTTTACTTCGAATTTGTGGTCTCAAAACCACTGTTCCGACTAGGCCCTAATTCGGGATGTTACAAATCCATGTCCTAAGACTCAAGATCAAAGCCCTCACGTCTTGTCAAAATGCATCTATCTCACTCTTCCATTCCTTTGCATGCATGCCTGGTCCTTCTTCCTGTATGGCCACATTATCATGAAAACCGGAGTTGTCAAATTGTACCTTTCTTCTAAGCTCCTCATTCTGCTTCAAGAGTTCCTGATGAAATGTTTGTTGTTGCTCAAATCTCACATTCTGTAGGGCCATCTGATCCTTCATCAACCTCATATGTTCTTGAAGAGCCAAGAACTATTATTGTGACACTTCTTGACCGGAGGAAAATGGTAACCCTTGGCCAGAAGGAAAGCTTAAGTCAAATGTGTTTGAAGCTCCAGCGTAAGTCACGTTACCCAAATTTTTTGATCAGCCAGCAAACCAACCAGTAAACAAATCTATCTCGATGTGTTGACCACCTGAACCTGAAGCTCCAGTTTATCTAGATGAAAAGTTAATGGGGTAATTTTCATTTGGGTGAGCCATTCTGGTTTTTCAAAATGAAAGAAAATCTGTTGGTCAGAAGTCTGTCCACGCTCACCGCACCAAATTGTTGAGTATTTTTTTTGTCCTCTTCGTGAGGAAAGTTGGGTATTTATATGACATGGTTACTGTTCATGGAAATGACATCCTAGATAGGCTCCATGCATGCCAACCTGTATGTTGTCCCAGACTTAAGACATGTTCGTTGGTCCGAGTGTTCGCCAGTTCACTCATTTGGCTTCACGCTTTCTGCTTGCGAGTACCCAGGGACATGTGAACTAGGCTTGTGAACTTTCCTCGTGAGCCCTCCCTTTAAACCCTTAATGTATTCACCTAGTGGGGCCCATACTCGAGTCGCAGGTCGATAACCCAAGTTATATCTCGATTTCAGGTTGGCAATCAAAAATACCGTAATAGTATTCATTTTTTATTTCATTTTTTTTTCAATTTGAAAAAAAAATTGGTTTTTTTCAAATTTAATTCTTCTTTCAAAGTTTTTTCTTTTGAAGTTCTTTTTTAAATATCGACAAGAGAAAAAGAATTTCATTTCTTGTCTATTTGAGGTTATAGTCTCACCATTGGCTCTTATGATTGTCCCCAGTAATCTTACACGGATTTCAATTTTCTTAGTTTCTTTATTCAAATTATTCTATTATTTTCATCTTTTTAAACAAATTTGTCGGAGTTAAAAGTTGAGTTAGAGAGTATATTAGATGTGAATGAGGGTATACTAACAATTACATTTTTTAAAAAGGTTTATTATATTACATTGTTTTATTAGTAATTAAAAGCCTTTCAACTTTTAGAATAATCTTAATATAGTTATTCTCATTTATTAGAGTTTGTGATGGTAATATTAAAAAATTAAAACAATAAAAAGTCTACAAAATAAATAATATAAAGTAATATTGTGCATGATTTATTTAGATAAGTGAAAAGGCGATTTGTGGGTGTGTTAGTTTGTTTTACATTTTTTTTACATACATATTACATACTAGAAGCTTAAGAAAAGTAGAAAAAAAAAGAAGAAGAAGAAGAAGAAAGAAAGGATATAATTGTTAGTTGTTCTTTGTTGTTGACCTGTTTTAGGTCACAAGTCACGACCTTAATAATTAATAATTTTACTTGGTGTATGATTTCTCTATAATTTTTTAATCAATGTCAAATTTCCACTACAAATCGTGGTCCTTTCAACAACGTAAGAAATGACGACTCTGGAATTCTCATCTAAAACGAAGTTCTTTACTGTCAGTTTTTTTCATAAAGGAGGTTAAAAATTAATTTAGCTGAAATAGTTAATTGTGTACAGCTAAAAAGAAAGTTTAACTGACTAGTTCCCTATTAAGCCATTGATTTGTCTTTGATCAATTGACTTAACCATTAATTCGGGTTCCAAAGAGGTGGAGTCTGAAGTGATTATTTGTGTACTATTTGGAAGCTTCAACGATGGCAGTTGGATATGTCTAAGCTCTCCAGTTGGAACTTTCATCAATGATGCGCAGATTTCCTTCCGGCGTTTCATCTCATCTCGGTTCTTTCATGTAGGTAGGAGGAAACCAAGCGGCGCAAAACCTAGCTTGGTTATGCTTGGCTAACTAAAGTAATGACACCCTCTTGTTTCACGGGGTTGTAGAATACTTTAACTTTTTTGTACTCAATGATAATTATCTTATCTATTTATCTATAATATATAAAACATATGTTTTTGAGAAAATATTTGAATTGACGGCGGTATTTATTTTCATCATATTATTAAATTAATTTTAAAATAATTATTTATTAATTATTTTTTTACTAATTTTAAAATAGGATTATTAGTTAGATGAAACTTTAAGTATGAAATATAAAAAAAGTGATAATTAATTATAATTATTATTTAAATATAGCTATTAGTTAAAATAATTTGACCTAAAAAATTGTGTTTTTTTTTTCGAAATTGTGATTATTGATGTAAATTAAATTTATTATTTGAATAGAACTCATT
Organism: Gossypium longicalyx; assembly: GCA_025698465.1. Lineage (NCBI taxonomy): Eukaryota > Viridiplantae > Streptophyta > Magnoliopsida > Malvales > Malvaceae > Gossypium > Gossypium longicalyx. The sequence goes on from CM046997.1 coordinate 84,042,734, forward strand.
TTATTATCATTTAATTAATATAAGAGTTATATACCCATTAAAATATAATATTAGCTTTATAAATGACATTTGCTAATTAGGCATATAATCAAGTAGCATCTAAAAATAATTATCAATAAAAAGATGGAGATATTTAATTAGTAAGTTAGAATTATAAAAAAAAAATAGTTATTCAAATAAGTAATATCAAATCATATTTGAACAACAATGATGATGAGGTAATATGATATTATGATATATTTTTTAATTTTTCTATAAGTTTATATTATGTGAAGCAAGTGCTCTTAAAATTATTTTTTTATCTATCTATTATTTGGTGTAAGTGAAAAATGTTGTGCTTGTTTTTGAAAAAAAAAATCATATTTCAATAATTGTTTTCTAATCACTATTATTAAATATGTTTATTAATTTAATTTAAATATCTTTCCTCATGACCTTTTTTAAAAAAATAAACTTAAGAGAAATTATCATTATTAATATAGAAATTATCATTATTTAAAAATTAATTAAAAACTAAATTTAGCAATTTTACATGCAACGCACGCACGTAATATTAGAAACTAATTAAATACAACATGCAGTTTTCTTTAAAAAAAGTAATTATAAAACGTTGATATCTAAATTTCAAATCTATTCCTCTTTTTATATATTTGAATTTCAAATTTATTCGTTTTCTTTTTAGAAAAATCATAATATAAATCTATTGAAAGCTTTTCGATGTAATACTCAATCTTATACGATTAGGTTTTAGAAAAATAAAGTATTGTAGTCAGAAGTGGTAAAAGGACATATTCAAATTCAGTTAATCAATTTGTTGGAACTCAAATTGTTTTAGACTCAAATGTTCTTTGAATAAGATTTTTTTTACGTTATAAAAGTGTTCCGTTAATTTTGTTTAAAACAACTGTGATCTCATTATTTTTATGGTCCAATAAAATCGTTATTTTCCGAGAAAAAACAAAAGGTGTTTCAATGATTAGCTTTGGACTTGTGAAGAGGGACTAATGTCAAGTTAAATCATGTTTTGAATACAAAAGGATCATATTAAACCGTGTATGGTTGCTAGTTGAAACCATAATATGTGCTACCAAATTCTTAAATAGTGCAATCATCCCGTCGTCTAAAATTCATCAATTTTAAGTGACAAAAAAAATTTTAAATGTATGAGTTTCGAATTCAAATACAAGTACGAGTTTTCTTTTTTATGAACACAAGTATGAGTTTTTTTTGATAAAAACAGAAATGAGAAGAAAAATGGATATGTTCTATTTTTTAATTATATATAGGAATATTTTGATGAAAGAATCTCAAGTTTTTTGGGCTCCCCTCTTCATCTAATTAGAGTAAAGGAATTGACCTCTAAACCAAAGAGCTTGAAGAATAATTGAGAAACCATATAATCCATTTATTAATTCATTCTAGCAAATGCCTTTCTTGGTATTCGTTAGCCGTACAAATTAATAGGTTTCTTTTATTTTCTTGCTAACCAATGGTGGTGTCTCGCAAGCAGTTCAACCTTATCTACTAATATAATAATAAGTGAAATAGATCAAAGAAAGAGAGGAATAGATTAACGCATTAAGCTTGAGAATTCATATATTTTATTATAATTTATAATTATATAATTATAATATCTTAATAGTTTGTATTATATAAAATTTAAAACATTTGTATATAAATGTCGAATTTAAATTATTTTTATATATCGTATTCATATCGTGTGGATATAATTAAAACATCTGTAATGGAGAAAATTTGTTTAAATTAGGTGGGGGAAAAGCAAAGTTCTTGAAGGGCAGGAATAGATGAATAATATAATAATTGTCCACGAACTACATAGTGGAAAACTCACGTTGCATTGTTTATTGTCTCCCCATATTATTGATCCATCCATCTTAAATCTTATAAAGGCCATTATCCCTCGCCCCTTCAGTACCAACAATAAACATAGTCTTTAAATCCGCCAAAATCTCACCAAAGCAAAGAAAAAACAATAAACGGACACCCCCACTAGAGATATGGCTGAGGAATGCACTTCCACCTCGCCTACACTGCACAATTGGTGGGATCTCCACCACGCAAGCTCTCTTTCTTCATGGACTACAAACCCTAGTTCTTGGCATCATCATCAAAACCCTAATTCCAATACTTGTAACTGTGATCAGGATGATGTACTTTCCATCTCTACTTCCTTGACTAATGCTTCCATTCATTCAGTGTTAACTAGCGTTGATGAGTTGTCCGGGGGTGGTAGCGGCACTAGGCGTCAACTTGTTGAACAACCAACTGTAGATCCTGATCCGTCCAATGAGTTGATTAATGGAGAGCATGGTTCCGATAATCATCTTTGGAGCAATGTTTTATCGTAAGTAATTTTTGTTTGTTGCAATTTGCACCATGTATCCCAAAGTTACAGGTTTTGAAAATCGAATAGCGACTTTTTTGATCCCCTTCTTAAAAATAATCGTATATTCAATTGAATTAAACTTGGAATTGAAGCATTTTCCTGTTTGCTTGCTTCCTTTATCTGAACATTTACTTACAAAGAAGTCATAGTACTATGCTTTTAGGTCTTAATTACTGTCTCGAAGGGTAATTAAGACAAACTAAATCATATCTTCGTTTATTACTTTTCGAAAGTCAGCAAATCAAATCACATAACATGTTTGATTTGTTTATTTGACTATTTTATTTAGCACTTAATGACATTGGATTGTTTTCGGCAGAAATGTTGGAAGCAACGGCGCAGATATTGGAAACAACCTATTAGAGGCAATATCGTCGAAGAGTAACTCATCAGCAGCTGGAATATTTGAACCTGCTTGTGACTACTTAAAGAAAATAGATGGCAATTGGGAATTCTCAAACTCCTCAGTTTTCAACAATTTTATCAAAAACATGAACGAGGGGTTCGATACCTGTAGCACTGATAATAATCAACAAAGCTCAAGCGAAAGTGAAAGGTTAACCAAGTTGTCCAACATGGTCAGCCACTGGTCCATAGCACCACCAGACCCTCAAGTCAACCCCCCACAGTTTATTAATCCAAAATCATCATCCCAAGATCAGACCTCTTTGCAGCCGCCTGCTGCTTTTTGTGGAATGGCAACAGTCAAAAACCCGATTTTTCTATCATGTTATGGAAATGGTAATCATCATCATGATGTGAAAATGGAGACCCAAAGTCTAGATATGGAAGCTCCAAGTTCCTATTTTCGAAGGGCTTTCAAGGCTGGTAACAATAGCAATGGGTATCATATTCACAACAGCCCTATTAACAGTTCAATATCAACGGAAGCTGACAACTTTTATGGATCCATGTCTCATTTTCCATGCACAAGTAGCATTACTTATGGCAGATTAAGCAAGCCTTTGATTGACATCCATGCATCATCAAAGCCCGGTTTTATTAGTCCCTTGAATTTATCAGATTGCAAGAAACAAGGGCTCCAAGCTGCAAATTCTCTGCAGGTATATATATAATTAAGCTTAATCATATTTATCAACCTTACTTCTTTTATTTATTACCTTATTTTTGTTTGTTAACTGTGAAAACTTTCACATTAATCGTTAAGAATACAAACAAATGCAGACAAGAACCAGAAACGGTAGAACACAAGGGATTGCAAACGAGGGAAAAAAGAAAAGAGGTGAAGAAACGTCCGACAGTACTACTGTGTTGAAAAAGCCTAAGCTGGAAAATTCTGCATCTTCATCTGTAAAGGTACACAAATTAAACAATATATATAACCTAATTTTCGAAATGAAACAAAAACTAATTAGAAAAACAAAGTCATTTGTACGATGCATCTTTGAAGTATATATAAAAACAACTTTAAAAATATTAAATATCCTTTTTTTTTTTTTTAAAGCCTTGCTTATAATTACGGGTGAGAAATTAACTGACTGGATTATGTTTTTATAAAGATGCACGCCCCAAAAGTGAAGCTAGGAGACAGGATAACAGCACTTCAACAAATTGTGTCGCCATTTGGAAAGGTAGTGATAGCACTAAAAATAAGCTTGTTTTCTAGTGAGCCTGACGTCCAATTATATCTTCTCTTTTTTATACTATTTTGTAAATTTGATTTAACATGATCCATTTTGTTGGCTGACTGACTTTCAGACTGATACGGCCTCTGTTTTACTAGAAGCAATTGGATACATCAACTTTCTACAAGAACAAGTGCAGGTGAAAAGTCGCCTCAATTTTTCTTTTCTAAAACATTCAATATATGGAAAGTAAACACCACATGGAACCCGAGTATCTTTTTATTTATTTAAATATTCCGTGTTCAATAAGTTTGCAGTTACCATTATGTATGTTTACAAGATGCTAATAAGCTTTTATTTGTTAATTTGTGTTTTTTTTTTCAGTTACTGAGTAATCCTTACATGAAGCCCAACTCTCATAAGGTAATTAATAAGAAAAGTTCTATAGAATATTTATGCTTTCAACAGTTAAAATAGAAATATGATATTAAAGTTAGTTTTATATGTATTAATTATGTTCGCGGTGATCATATCCTAGGATCCATGGGGCAGCTTGGATAGAAAAGAGCAGAAAGGAGATATTAAGGTTGATCTAAGGAGCAGAGGTTTATGTTTAGTTCCAATATCCTGTACCCCAAAAGTTTACCATGAAAACACTGCTTCAGATTACTGGAGCCCAACATATAGAGGATGTTTGTATAGATGAAGAAATAAATCTCATGCTCGCTTTGACACGCACACACACACGTACGTATATTTATATATATGTATTACTTTTAAGGAAAGCAATTGGAACATTTTGCAGTCAAATGTTTTATATTGACTATATAGTTTAAGCCAGCAGTAAAAGTTTCAACAGTTAAACAGTATATATAGAGTCAAACATGCGTATGACAAACATTACTCGCACTTTGTTAATTATTTATGGATATTCAAATCATATACTAAAAGATAACATAATCGGTATATACTTGAACGAGCTGAAATCGATCAAAATAACTCAATATCCAATCTAGAATTGAACAAATTTTGGTTACTACAGTTAGAACAGTACAGCAAATCTGACCCCTTTACCGGAAGATAGGCAATCAGTGACGATTGACGACTGGACATTGTCGATTTTGATGCATTAAAAGATGTGTAAGAAGACTACTGTTTTGTGAATAATTGGAACATAAAAATTCATGAGTTAGTAGCTTCTTAGCAGTCCATCTTTGAATGGAATCCCTAATAAAGCATCTCATCAAGAAATCTTTTCCGGCCATTGAAATATGCTTAGGAATTATATTTGGTGCTTTGATCGGCATCCCTTCTAAAGGTGGTTCATGTTGGAATTTTGGAACAATTTATCCGGAGGAAGTATGAAGCTCAGTCAAAAACTTGAGCAACAACGTAAATAATCCGGATAAAGAATGACAAAAACTTCAATATTCAAGTCTGGAGGTTTTTGAGCAAACGAACAGAATCTGGCTTGAACTATGAATGATTTCTATTGAAATTCATTGATTAAAAAAGATGGCATACTGCCAATACATATACCAGTCATAAGCTGGTCAGCTTTGACAGGTTTCACTTACTATTTTTAGGTTTTATTGCAACTTGCACAACTGACACATTGCAACTTGCAAATCACAACTTGCACAATTAGGTAAGCTGATCTATCAATCTTATCAGTACCCAATTACATTAAATACACTACCTACTTAGTTCTAATTTAACTAAGTTACAAAATATTACTTAAGGTAACAAAATGAAACTGAAATTGAATAGTAACATCAACTTCAGTAGCTGCATGTATACTTCATGTGTTGTAAGTGCGGCTTGATCTTATTCTTCATACTTCATCCGCATAATTTATGTTGCATTTTCTGCTCCTTGGTTGCTTTATGTGCTGCATGCAGGCCAATTTCAACAGTTCACCACACATCTCGACAATCACGCATCCTAGTGACCATATGATACATGCACCATATATCCATAGCAGCACTGATTTTACCGTTCATCACAGATTTCGGCAACATATAATTCAGAGTACTTCAACTGTATGGCGACACTATTGCATCTTCATCTCTTTCTCCAGGTTCTTTGGCTAACCCAAAATCAGTAATCTTCAAATTACTAATTAGAACGATAAACCAAAACATTTTCTGGTTTGATATCGCAATGAACATAGCCCTTTTCATGAATACAACAAAGCCCTTCAACGATCATCTTAGTGTCATGGTATTAAATTGCGGCCGCAACGCAGTGTATCAGCCACATCATAACGGTTTTGAAGGTCTCCACAACGCAATATTGGTGCAACGCGACGAGGGAACCGCATCACGACTTTTGCGGTATGAAGCCGTTACGTAACACTGCTACATGTAATATATTGTGCCGCAACACCACAATGCCACAACAAACTTTCAAACTATCCAAAATATGAAATCACATAGATGAAACACTCAAATATTTTTAGACTTACCAAAAAAGAAAAAAAAAATGATGTTAAATAATAACAAATATTTAACTTATGAAACATCCTTGTTTAATTCTTGGAACATTATGAAAATTGTTTGATCATTGGAACATTTAACAGACTTCCAACATTATACTTACATTAAATCAACAAATTGCATGTTTATTATCACTTTTTTCTTAGTAGTGATTATTGGGTAAAGCTTTATTTGTGATTACTTTAGGATTTGAATGGCATACACATTCTTTTCTTTTGAATAGACTCGATATATATAAACATACTTTTCTTTTACATTTAAGTTTTGATACAACTTACAATTTTATAGCTTTATTTATGACTACTTAAGGATTTTAATGGTAGAATCTATTAATGGCATTGTGTTGTTTGGTTATTGTCCTGATTTTGGACTTTCTGCACTGTTATTTCTGTAGTTACTTTTTTCAATAATAAAATGAATATTGACTGAGCAAAAAAAAAAAAAAGAATTTGTAAATAGAATTTGTTTTGAAGTGTTTGAAAAACTACAATAGAATCTTTTGGTACAATCATTCAACAAATAAAGGGGAAAAAATGGGTGAAATGTAAGTAAAGGGCTAAAGTAAACTATGTAAATTTTGTTTTGAAGTATTTGAAAAAATTAGAAAACTACGATAGAATCTTTTGGTAAAATCATTCAACAAATAAAGGGAAAAAATTGAGTATGAAATGAACAAGTATATATATTATTTCATTTACTTTTTCTCTTAAAATAGTTAACAATTTTAAAAGAAAATTTGAAATGTGTCAAAAAAAAAAAGTTTACACCACTACATAAACCATCAACGAGTGGAAGAGGCAAATAGAAACTTTGAGTTCCAGATTTCACTTATCCTTCTCCACCATTTGAAGAGTTCACTTCGTTTTTTTTTCCATTGCAAGACTTGTTCTTAACTCTATAGTTATTACAACAGGTATGATATGAAATTATTATTATTTTATTAATTGCGGTGGATTAGTATAGGTAGCTAATTTAGGGTTTATTACTTAGTTAAAAAAATCTATTTATCTTAGTTTATTACAAGAAAGTTAAAGAACTAAATAAAAGATACAATAGATCTAGAGGCATTTAGTTACAAAGTTGTTTATAGGGTATTTTTCTAAATCATTTTGTGGTGTTATTTATAAGTATTATGATTTATGTTTCATTTTTTGAATTTTTTATTATTAGTTTAAAGTTTTATAATTATTATTTTATTTTTGAATATTTTAGTATCTAGTTTGATCTCATGTAATGAATAATAATGATTTATGTGCAGCTATAAAAAATGCCACATTCGAGAAGTAAAGAGGTGAAGCTCCTAATTGTAACAGCTCATTTTTAGTCAAATCGGAAGTGGTTTCGAGACCATAAATCTAAAGTCAAAATATTTATTTTGTTATTATTTTAATGTCTGTGGCATGATAATGTTATTGTGTGAAAGTTTTGTTTAGAAATTTTATTGTTTGATTAGTTAATTTGATATCGCGTAAAATGTAAAACTTGTGTTCTATTAGCTAAAGGTGTCTAATATCTTTATAACCTTAAATTTAAGGTCCTTAAGTGGTAATTAATCCATTTGAGAGCTAATGGATGATAGTGGCTTGGTATATGGTGTGAATATTAAGTATTTTAAAGGTTAAATATGTAAATTGGTTAATAAAGGATTAATTAATAAAACAAAATCAAAATTTTGTCATTCATCTTCAAAATTTACCGATTTTTGAAGAATAAAATAAGCTATATAGGGTTCTAAACATTTTTCCACTTCAAGGTTCAATTGTAAGTCCATTTTTATCCCCTTTTTTAATGATTTTTACGTTTTTGAGATCGTTGCAGCTAGGTCTAGTTAGCCTAGGGACTATTTTGCAAAACTGTTAAAGATTTTATATGTTTCTATTGATGAATACATGAGTATTTTGATGTTAAATGAGAGATTATGAATGTTTGATGATAGTTATACAAGTTTTGTTAAGTGATTTTTAGTGAAAATGCAAATTAGGGATTAAATTGTGAAATGTGGAAACTTTGTGGTTAGAATGTGAAATAAATGAAAAATATGAGCTGCTAGGGGCATAATAGTAATTCGGCTAGCATGGGTTAGTTTTAAATTGCATGAATTTGTGTTTTTATGAAATAAGAACTAAATTGTAAAAGATATGAAATATTAGGGGAAAATGTGTAAAAATACCTTAAAGTGATTTTTGGACTAAATTGAATAGAGAGATGATTAAATAAGTTAATTTTGATTACATATAGATCAAGAAAAGTGAAACTCGGATCTAGATCGAGGGAAAAACAAAGTTCTCGACTAATTGACCAATTTAGCCGTTTTTACATCCGAGGTAAGTCCGTACATAATAAGTTTCATTATAAATGTATTTTAAATGCTTTGATATTGCATAAAATATGAATACGAGACTTCGGACATGTTCGACAACGATTCTATGATGATTCGTCATTCTTAATCCCGGTTGAAACTTATGAATAGATTTAGATACTAGTGACATGTCATTAGGGGATTGTTGTGATTATGTGGTCCGGGTGCCGGTCCTGTACGTCCTACTGATGGCTGAGTATACCGGCATGTGTTGCAGTTACTTGACCGCTTGTGTGAGCAGCATCGTGTAGCTACGTCTTGACCCACAGCTAGTGTGAGCAGGCCCGTTGATAGCTCTAGTGTAAGCAGTATATGTGATATGAGATTGAGATAGCTTCGACTATATATATGGCACTTCGGGTGCAAGTTTCCCATGTATCTGATAGTATTTCAAATGGTTCAATGGGTAACTAAAAGACGTGGATATGTATGAGATTGGTACGGGATGGTACAGGTATGTACATGAACCATATAAGCTTAAATCGAAGAATTTGTGAAGTTCGTACATAAGATTATGATTAAAAATGTGAAAGGTTTGTTAGTTAGATGAATTACATATTGATATGTTCAATTTAATGAATTGTATATTTATGTTAAGATTGGGTTTATTTCATATGAGCTTATTAAGCTATATAGCTTACTTTGTTTAATTTTCCATGTTTTATAGTGACTTTAAAGCTAGCTCGGACTCGGGGATCGTCGGTGACATCGTTACACTATCCAACTATCGGTGACATCGTTACACTATCCAACTATCAATTTGGTACTTTTGAGCTTATGTTTTAAATATATGGCATGTACAGGAACTTTGGTCATTTTATTTTGGGCTATGTGTTGGTAGTGAATTTAGCCATTTGAATTGGCTTGTAAATGTATATATTTTGGTTTGTATATATAGCCATAAGAGATGGCTCATTTTGGTATGTTTGAATCATGTATATATATGTGTCTATGACATGTGAAATGTGTTGAATGATGGTTGTGTGATGCTTAATGGTAATAGGCATTATGATTATCAAATAGTTGATTTGTGGATATTGGTTTGCTTGTAAATTGAGCATGTTGATGTATGATTGAATGTGCATAATTGGTTAATTGTGTATGTGTGAATTTGGTATAAATGGTGTGGCCTACTTTTGTGGCTTGTGTGTATGGAAGATGATGATATATAATATGCATGATTTATGCTTGAATTGGTTGGTTTAAATGTCTATTTTTATGCCATGGGTTGTGCAATGTGTTTTGATATAAGTTTGTGCAAGTTGGGTGGCAAAATGGCTTGGTAAATAGCCTATTTTTGTCCACACGGGCAGAGACATGAGCGTGTGTCTCAGCCGTGTGCGAAACATGATTTTGTTACACGACCGTGTGTCCCCTAGTGTTGAAATTAAAAACAAGTCAGTATGCTCCATACGGCCTCACACACGGGCGTGTGACTTGGCCGTGTGGCATAAGTCAGTATACCCTACAAGTTTGGCACAACCTAGCACACGGCTTGGTACAAAGACGTGTATGGCCAATCTTAGGGCACAGGGACGTGTGTGTTGGCCGTCTGACCCAAGTCAGAGGGTTACACGGGGTCAGACACGACCATGTGCTCCCATTTCGAATGTCCACTCGACCTGTGACACGGGCGTGTGTACAATGTTTTAAGAAAATTTTCTAAGTGTTTAAAAAGTTTCCAAAGTTATCGATTTAGTCCCAAACCATTCCCAATGTATGTTTAGGGCCTTGTATCCTCATATTAGGGACAATATGACTGTTTATGATTGAAATGTTTATGAATAGTTTAAGTTGTATATAGAATGTATGTTTAATGTGTGATAAGTTCAGTAATGCTCCGTAAGCCTATTCCGGTGTTGAGTACAGGTAAGGGGTGTTACACTAGTGATGATTATGGTTGGAGGTAGGGAGAACCTGTTGAAGGTGGTCGTAATAATGGAAAATGTAAATTTTGTGAAATAGTCATCAAAGGAGGAATAACACGGTTGAAAGAGCATTTGACAGCAAGAAAAGGGAATGTCGTACCCTGTCCAAATGTCTCATCAGAAGTTAGGAAAAACATTGCTCAACAGATTAATGAATATCATAATGAAAAAATTGTGAAGTAAAAGAGGAAAGAAGAATTGGAGGATAGAATAAGATTAGGAGATCATGGAGATTATGGTGATAGTGATGCTGATGATGAGGAGTTAACTATTGCAAGACGTAAAGTATAAGATCCAAAATTGAAGGGGAAGAAATGCAGCGTAGAAGAGCAAGAACTAGTCAAGACTCAGTTTATGAAACTGAGGGAGGTAGAATTTCTAAAACTCAAGTATTTAATAGATTATTCGGTATAAATAATTCTTAAAAAAGAGGAAGGGAATATCAGTGGACTAATTTTAACTCTCCTGGAGTTAGATTAGCAAATATGGATCTTGTTCTTAAAAGATCAAAAAGTTTGAAGCAACTAAAACTCATTACAAGCTTCTTGAAAAATGAAAAAGCAAAGCTAGGGAAAGTAATGTCAAAGTTAATATTGCATGAAACTTTACCTACAAGAATTACACGGTCACCATTTCTATAGCCTGTACTTCAAGTTGCACCTGAAGTTGAAAAATCAGTTAAAGGTCCTTCAACTTATGAGGTGACAGAAGTGTATTTGGAAGAAGAGTATAAGGAAATACAAGAATGGGTGAATGCTTTTAAGCCTATCTGGGAAGAAAGAGGTGTGACCATTATGTGTGATGGATGGAAAGGGACTAGAAATCAACATATAATCAATTTATTGATTTATAGTCCTAGAGGTACTATTTTTAAAAAGTCAATTGATGCTAGCAGTGTTACCTCTCGTACTACTGAGTATTATTTTAATATAATGGATAAAATGGTGGATGAAATTGGTGAAGAATTTATTGTTCAATTTGTTACAGATACTGAAGCAGTTATCAAAGTCAGTGGTAAAATGTTGATGCAAAAGAGAAGGCACTTGTATTGGTCAGCATGTTTTGCTCATTGCTTGGATGTTATTTTGGAAGAAATTGGTAATAGAAAAAGCGTGAGAAGGGTCCTAGATGAAGCAAAAAAAGATAGCTTCTTTCATATACAATCATACATGGACGATTGATTATATGGAGAGATATACCCAGGGAAGAGAACTCTTGGGACTTGAGATGACTAGATTTGCTACCAATTTTATTGCTTTGAAGAGTATTATTAAAAATAAACAAGCACTAAAAGAAATGGTGACTTTTTTAGAATGGAGAAGGTCTGCATATGAAAGAAAACTAGCTAGATTAGACATGATAGAAGTCACTAACTCCAGCCAGTTTTGGAAAAAGGCTGTTGATGTCCTAAAGATCCAAGAACCGTTGGTTAAAGTATTAAAAATGTGTGATGGTGATGAAAAACTGACTATGGGTTTTATTTTTGAAGCTATGGATAGAGCAAAGTTGGTGATTCAAAGAGATTATCTCTAGTTCAAGAAATATTAGGAAATAATTGATACGAGATGGAGTAATCAACTTTCTAGTGATTTACATTCTGTTGGTATGTCGTAAAACTTTTAACTTTTTAGATTGTGAAGTATTTTGTTTAGATATTTATTATATTATTTTTTATATGGGATATTTCTTAAATCCACAATTTCTATATGGAGGCAATTCCACAAGTGATGTGCTTAATGAAACCATTAATGGGGTTGGAAATGTTATACAAAGGATAGAGCCTAACATGAATGATCAAGTTTTGGCAATGAACTAGATATGTATTTATATACTTAAAATTTTAAAGAAACTTGCAAATTATCATGTTATAACTACTAATTCATTTATTTTTAGTTGTTGCTATATCGAGATAAAATGGATTCTTTTAGAACACCGTTAGCCCAAGCTGCAATTCTAAAGACTAATCCTAGAAAAATAGGATTTCACCTCTATAGTTTTGTAGATAATGAAGATATATTTATGAATATTTTATGAATTGTATCCTATTATTTATGTTTTTTGAAGCTGAATGGTGGGTTAGTTATGGAAGTTGTGTACCTCAACTTCAATGCATTGCTAAAAGTTTTGAGTCAAACAACTTCATCTTCAAATTCTGAGTGTAATTGGAGTACTTTCAGTTTGATCCATACGAAGAAGAGAAATAGGCTCAAGCATAAAAAGCTTCAAAAATTAGTTTATGTGCTTTATATAATCTGAGGTTGAAGCTAAGACACATACGAAGAAAAAGTGCACAAGAGTTTGAAATGAGTTTTAATTTGATCAATCTTGATAATATTTTTGAAGAGGATGATCCATTAAATGCATGGATTAAAGAAAGAGAAGATGCTACGCTTGATAGTGAACAGAATTTCTCATGGTTGCCTGAAGAGTTACTTACTAAAATTGATAAAGAAACTCAAGGTGAAGATATGAATGACATTTCACCTTCTCCATCTAATGAAAAAAGTGTTCAACTATCGACATCAAGTGATGATGATGGTGATGATCTCGGTGGAAATAATTAAGGTGCATACCAAACAACACATGGCCTGTAACACCCATAACCAGTAACCGTTGCCGGAATAGGTTAAGAGGCATTATTAGACTCACAACTTAGATCCAAACAATCTCATAACAAAAATCTTCTCAATTCGATAAAATATAGTTCATTCATATTTAACACAAACTTAAAACAATCATACGAGGTCTAAATCATACATTCAAGACTATTTGATCACATAAGGAAGTTTCAGAACTTAAAAAAAAATTCAACTTTTAAAAGGTCACACGCCCGTGTGAGCAGGCCGTGTGCTTCACACGGCCTTGGACACGCCCGTGTGTCTAAGCCATGGCAAAACAGGGCATACATACTGACTTGACCACATGACTACAAGACACGCTCATGTGACTTGGCTGTGGTCGAGCCTGACTTCGGCCACACGGCTAACCATACGCTTGTGTGCCTTGGCCGTGCTTGAGCCTGACTTACAATTGTAGGGTACTCCAGGGGACACATGGCCATGCAACATGACCGTGTGTCACACACGGCTGAGACACACGCCCGTGTTTCTACCCGTGTGGACAAAAATAGGCCATTTGAATAGCCAATTTGCCACCCCAATTCAGCCAATTTCAATACCAAAACATAAGCCATTCATACCATAATATTATTAATCATTTACATACTCATCAACCTTACCAATTTATACCAAAACATAAGGTAAGATTATATCAAAACCATCATTCAATCTCATGCCATGAACTTACCAAACTTACCATCTCTTTTAACCAACTAAAACATACTAGAATTTAACATTGGCATCACATATTATATAGCATTATTAAATATAAGTTCAAACATAACTAGCCAAATCACATGGCTAAAAATATATGTACATCATAAAACATAATCCCATAACTACTAGCCTATACTTGCCATACTTTAAACTATACATTTTCAAAAGTACCAAAATGAGGTTCGATAGTGTGGTGACAATCCTCGATGGTCCCCGAGCTCACAGTAGCTTTGATATCTATAAAACAACGCAAACACACGCAAAGTAAGCTTTCAAAAGCTTACTAAGCTCGTACCAAAACATCAACAATATATAAAATATGAAACATCAACATATAAGTACTTAAAAATTCTCAACTTATTCATCAAATCCATGCCAACACCAACCATATGTTTATACCAATTCAATAAACTTTTTATGCATTTTACCATCTACCATATAGGTATTATACTTACCTAAACATTCTCGTATTCATTCATTTTCACTCTCACCTCATGTTCAGATATTTTAAGGCTTTTCGAAGATTACCAATGCTTTAAACATCCCCACACCTAGTGCTTTAAGTATTAGCCAAAGCTATAATAATTCCACACACTTAGTGCCATCTCAATTATCTCAATTAATCGAAGCTATTTCGATATCACACACTTAGTGCTTCAAGTAGCCGAAGCTAATTCAAATCGCACACTTAGAGCCAAATACCATTGATTTCTCATCGTATTTATCCGAACTGAATAAATATAAAATCAATGTATTATAAAAGCATCAAAACATACTTATAACATCATATTTTGCGTACGAACTTACCTCGTACTCGAAATTGTTGACTCGGATCGTCTACTCCACAATCTTCGACTTCCCTCGATCTAAGTCTGAATTCCTCTTTTCTTGATCTATATTTATTCAAAATTAACCTATTTATTCACCAAATCATTCAAAACAATCTATAGACACATATTTAGGGCATTTTGCAAACTAGCCCTCATATTTTCACATTTTGATAGTTTAGTCCCTAATTCACAAAATCACAAAATACACATAATTTGTTTATACACAAGCTTAGCCGAATTTTCATAGCTCTCATACAAGTCCATGCATTTCATTTATTTCACATTTTAGTCCCTCAAAATAACATTTTTACAATTTAGCCCAACTTACTCAAATTCATCAAAAATCCAAAGACAAAACATGTAAACCCAACATCAAGCTTTCATAATTCAACATATAACATCACAAAGCTCATGAATTAATCCATGACACATTTCAAAATCATTAACAAAATCAAAAATTGAGGCATGGGTTTGGTAGTATACGAAGCAATGATTACAAAAACGTAGAAATTATCAAAAACTAAGCTCAATACATACCTTAATCACTAATTTTTTTTAGCCGAACCCTAGCTTGATCTTTTCTATTCTTCCTCTTTCAAATAATCGGCCAACAAAGATGATAATGAATGGCCATTTTATGTTTTCTTTATTATAAAACATATTATTACACAAATGATATTTTAACCTTAGCTATTTCATTATAAATTCCACCAACTGCTGTCCACTAATGTCATTTAATGAGTTCAATGGTCCATTTACAACATAAGGGCCTCTCATTTAAAAAGAAACATCAAATAGGTACTCTAACAAATAGCAGACAACTTTTACAAATTATGCGATTAAGTCCTTTTATCAAATTGAGCACACATACAATTCAATTTTAATACGAAACTTTCACACATTCTAATTCACACATCATAAGCACGAAAAATAATATTTAAATATTTTTCTTATTCGAATTTGTGGTCCCGAAACAACTATTTTCACTAGGGTCTAAATTGGACTGTTACATGACCACATTTATTCTAGTAATTTTCATGGAGACCAAGGTGTGACCAGATATCCTTATGCTATTGATCCAGGTTTGTATGAAACAAATGCATCAATTAGTTTACAAAATAGAAGAGATGGGGGTGATAAAACTCATGGGAGGATGAGAGAACACTTTCATGATTCATTTGCATGTTCATCATCACATAGTTTAGCTACAAATGATAATGAAATGAGTGAATCATCTCACGGTTCTCATTCCTACCAACCAAATGCATATTATCCACCTCACTTTGAATAAAATCCAAGGTATAGATTTATTGGTTGCCATTTACCATACCACATGTTTCCTATGAATGATGCATCTTATGGTGCACACAATGTGATGTCTTTTTCACATGGAATGGGAAGGGATCAAAACTAAGGCAGTGATGGAAATGGAGATGCTTTAAATCCTCCACGCCATTAAGCTTGGTGGTGAATTGTAAGAAATGAAGTTTTCATATTTGTATTTATGTATTTTTTAAGTTATGTAAAATGAACTTTTTCATGTTAAAATGTGATAATATTTATATGCTTTTTCTAATATGAGACTATTTATATGTTACTCATTAAAATTATGGTTGTTATTATCAATTATTTAGTATGATAATATTTGTATATTCTATATTTATTTTCAATGAATTTTTATCTATAAAATTATATTTTTATTTTTACAATAAAACATATAAAAGAGTATTAATATTAGAATATTAAAATATAGTTGCAAAATATGTAAATATAATATTTTAGAAATATTGTGATTTTTAAGAAAAAAATATTGTCCGCGACAGCCGTTACGCTTTACATAACGTCCCCATTGCCCGACACTGCGACAGACACCACAACCACAATTTAGTGTTATGCTTAGTGTAGTACCTCACCTCAGATTTCAAAATTTTTTCACTGTATTTTATTATCAAATTCAAAAGACTGCTTCCATCTACGTATTCAAGAAATATATTGTGATATGTTACACTATATTCAACACTTGTAACTTCAGAGTAACATTGGACGATATTTTGACAATCAAGAAATCCTTAAAGAACCTATATTCCTTCTGAAGTGAAAGGCTCGAAGATGGACCATATTTGACAGCAACTACTCAGGGAACTGGCTTTATTACGCTTGCTAAATACAAATCGCTATGTTAGAACTATAAAAACAAGATCTAATATAGACTTAAAACTGTAAATTAGGATTTTTCATGTCAAATTATTAAGAACAAAACTAGATACGGAAGTGTACCTGAATTCATCAATTTCTTAAAATCTATTCAGTGAATATTTGGGGCCATAACCCTAATATATAATTTTTACACATTAACCCTAATTTCTAATCAACCTATTATTAATTATAAATATCTACACATATTTGACCCATACTTTATTTAATAATTAAAACCCAATAAACCTTAATCAATTTAGATCGCTTTTAATTTGGGCTAACCTATTATGATAGTAAATAATTACATGTAATTACTCTTATTATATATGTGATGTCCATATTTTCTAACAATCTCCCACTTGGACCACATATATAATTACTCTATAATTAAATGTAATTATATAATCTTATGAGCTTAAAACTTTACTATCATACCCAAAAGGTATTCCGAACAATCTCATCCATTAATTATGTTAACATAGAACCAATGCGACTTTTGTTACATATATCGTAACTAAATCCACCCCTAATCGCATATATTAACACAACCAAATGACATAGATTAAGTATGGATATGTAGCATGGAAATTACATGCAATATGATCCAACATGCCTATTTCCAACTGGTCCTCATTAAGATTAGTGAGATCAAACTTTTCCAAAATTAGAGTGTGAATAAACCAAATAAACTCTATTTCTGTAGAAAATAAACTTAATATCTATAACTAAAATAACTGAAAATGTGTTTATAACATAAAAACATTTAAAAGTAAAAACTCCCACTAAAACCAAATATCCTTAAATGACATTACATACATATAAGCAGTGTGCTCATGATAAACCTGAGGTGTAGTCCCTTAGTGAGTGGGTCCGCAATCATGGAGTTTGTCCCAATATGATTTATAAACACCTAACCACTCTAAAATTTTACTTTAACAACCAAGAACTTAAGTCTATGTGTTTTAACATTTGATGTGCTCTTGTTGTTATTAAAATAAAAGACTACATGTAACAGCCCTTTTTTGGTCAAATCAGAATAGTGGTTTTGGGAGCACAAATCTGAAGTCAAAATATTTATTTTATTATTATTATAATTTATACAGCATGATAGTATGAATGTGTGAAATTTTCATTTAGAAATTTTATCATTTGAGTGCTTAATTTGATAAAAAGGACTAAATCGCGTAAAGTGCAAAAGTGTTGTTTTATTAGTTGAAATTATCTAATAGCTATAGAACCTTAAATTAAAGGTCCTTGTGTTGTAATTATACCATTATTAGCTTGAGTGAACAAATATGGACAAGTATTAAATGATTTTTAAGTTTGATAACTAAGGCTAAACTAGTAATTTAGTAAATTAAATAAGTAAAATAACAAAATCACAAAAGCTATCATCTTTTATGTTCTTCATGTAACGCCCCAGTTTTTGGGATTTCTGGGATTTCTATGATTTTTAATAAATTTTAGAATTTCTGTGTTTTGACTGTATAATGGAGGCTGAGTATGTTAGTGGGCCTTTAGAAGGCCCAAGAGTAAATTTAACTCGAGGCAATTTCATAATTTTTTTTTAATTTTAGAGAGAGGGTTCTGGCATTTTGAGCTTTTAAAATAAAGGTGGTAAAATAAGCTACAAGAAGATCTGTGGTAAAGTGGCATGTGACGCCACATAGGTGCTTGGGGAGTGGCGTGGTAGATGCCTGGGTTCAAGTAACGGTGCGCGCAAGTGGCTGTTTTTTTTAGTATTCAGGTTGTGGTTAAAGTAGGGGTTAAGAGGAGTTGCGAGCATAATCCAGCATAAAGAGTGCCCTTGGCGCAGTGGCAGCAGCGCGCTAAGGAGACCCAATGGTCGCGAGTTGAATGCAGGGGACAGCGAAACTTGTTTTTTTTTTTTTGAGTAGCCCGTGACTGAAGTGAATAAGACTTATAAGTAAATGCAGTCATATTATAACAAAACAGAGGTTGTGTCGCAGCGGCAAGCAGTGTAGCTGGGTGTTCTGGAGGTCGCAGGTTCTAGTGGCGTGGAAGGCAAAATTCTCCTTTATTTTTAAGCGGACCGGAGCTTCAGCAGGTAAGGCTTATAATTAATTGTGACCCTATATTAGTAAAGAGAGAAGCATGGTACAGTGGGCAGCAGCACGGGCGAAGGTGCAAGGGCAGACGGAAGTTTAGGGTTCGAGCCTCACGTCGCGCACGGAAGGTTGGGTTTTTGCTACACGCGTGGGGAAGGAGTTGGGGTCTGATCAGGACTCTCTTGGCAGCGTGCTGAAGCAGTGCAAGGAGTGGATAAGGATGCTGCTAATCGGTGGAATGATTTTGAGTGAAATTCAAACTTTGCTATGAGCTAAATTCAAGGGATTTGAATTAGAGGGAGTGGTGTACCGAAAGTAGGACTTTGGAGTTACATATTCGGCTAGGAGAGTTTGGTGTAGTAAATTAGCATTTTTAGCTTGTAGGGGGTGTACCGATTGTTGAGTTGCCAAATAGGTGTAGGTTCTTTAGGGGCTGAATTCTGTTGGTTGCTTTCATTCTTTTATTTTGCCGTTTTACCTAAAGTCGAATTCTTTCTTCTTCTTTTCTCTCTTTCTTTTTCTCATCTCTTCCTTCCTTGATTTCCTTCAAAGCCAAATCCCTACTGTTATCTCCTCTCTTCTATTTTCTTTTCTCTTTCTCTCCTCTTCATCCATATCTCTCACATCTTGTTAGTCGAATTTCCTTGTGGCTGAATCCTCTATTCTTTCCTTGGAAGCCAAAACCTTCATAAGTCATAGTGATTCGGGAATTAATATCTAGTTCTATTCTCTACTCGCATTTTAAGATTGGATTCACTGTGGATTTGAGATTGGGGAAGTGTTGGAAACGCTCTTGACAAGTACATCGTTGGTGGTAAGTACTCAGAATCTTATTTCCATTCTTTATTTCAGGATTTAAAGAAAAGCCGAAAACCCCTATATGCAAAGGCTGCCTGTCGACTAAACTAAAAGGGTTTAGTGGTGTTATTTGATTTGTTTTGCTCTAGTGTGGATTAAAGGCTACTGGTCGAGGGCTTGGATAATTGGAACAACTAGATTTAGATCTAGTCCATATTTTGGCAAAGGTAAGAACTTTAGTGCCTAAGGTGTTAATGGCCGATTATTGGTAAGGGGATTTGTATATAAGTTGTTATGAATTCATAGTTTAACGTGTTAGTAACTGATTGTAGGCAACTCCTGTGGGGAACTCGTCAGTGTTTCATCGTAAAATAGGTGTGTAAATGACACCCACTTATAGACTAGATCAGCAAAAGCTGAAAAGCCGAAACGCTGAAGAGCTAGCATTTTGTGAACTTGCGAGCGTGCGAGCGCTCATGAGATAGTTTGTTTGTTAATCCTGGTAAACTCAAGCGGTAAGATTGCAGAGTGTGCAATTTTTTGCACTTCGGTATATTTGCGGTAAGATTGCAGGGTGTGCAATTTTGTGTACTTCGGTATATTTGGGCTTAATGGGCCGAAATCAGGTTAATGGGCCAACGGGCCCACTTCGGTAAAAACGCTCGATAAGTGTTTTTGTTAATACGTTAATGGCTGTAATATGCATGAAAACCCTAAAATATTAAATTTACTAGAATACCCCTAAGTATGAAAATTACCATTATACCCTTAGGTGCAAAATGACCATTATACCCCTTGGGTTAATTCTATTTGAAACGCATGATATTCTGTTTTTGTATGCTATATTCCATGACATGCATACTGTTGCATGGGATTTAGGATCTATTGATGGAGGAAGCGTTCTGGTGGCTATGCCACAAATATCTGTTTCTGGTGGCTATGCCACAAATATTTGTATCTCGTGACTCTGTCACAATATCTGCTCGCGGTCATCTTTGCAAATTACGTGGTGTGTAGCGGATGGGTGGGTCGAGTTGTCTCCCACATGGTGTAAGGTTGGTACGGGGTGTATACGGATGGATATGGGTTGGGTTTCGCATACATGCATAATATATGTTCTCACATTCATTGTAATGGGCTTAAAGGGCACTGCGATTTCGAATAGGGCTAAGGCCTAGTTAATTCTATTTCTGATAGGGCTTAGGCCCTGTAAAGAATGAACCGATTTAAGCTCTAGTTGGGTTTACTTTACACACTGAGTTTTCCAAACTCACCCCTTAATTTCATCCATGCAGGAAATCCCCAACCATATTGGACTTGGAGCTGTGAGGGATTCGGAGTGGCCACATGTTCTGTAAATTCGCTTTTCTTCATGTGTTTTGATCAGCACTTACTTACTTTAATTGTTTTGGGTTTTTAAGTTGTAACAATGCCACTTTATTTATTTTTAATTGTTCTTAGTATGTTTTGTTAGCTTGGATGTGATATTATTCTGATTGTTTAAAATTGAATAGCTCTAGGGCGCGTTTTAAAAAGGTTACTTGATTTCAAAATATCGCGTTAGCAAAGCAAAGCTTCCGCAATTAAAACGTTTTCAAAATTAACAACCTTTTCAAATGGTTTTAAACGAATTGGTTTTCCCTAAACAATCACTCAGTTAAAGTGTGGCAATGGTTGTGTGCATGTCTAGGATTGGATCCGTGGAGAGCTGGGTACTTAAGCAGTCTAATTGACTCACTTCCTCTTTTCTGGCGTCCTACCTGGTGCACAGCTTCCATTCACTTTAATCTATAACGAGGGTATTCTTTAACCACTAAGAAAGACTTTAGATAGAACGTGACTTTTCTAGTAACGCTACAATGTGACATGCCGGATTCGATCATAACGTCTGGGCCGGGTTTGGGGTGTTACACTTCATCAACTGAAAATTCAATGAGAAAAAGCCATGGTTAGGGCTTGATATTTTGCATAGCTTCTTGACTCAATGGTAAGTCTATTTTTGTCCCATTTTTAATGATTTCTATGTTTTTGAGATCATTGCAACTAGGTCTAGGTATCCCAGGGACTATTTTGCAAAAATGTTAAAGATTTTGAATGTTTCTATTGATGAATACATGAGTGTTTTGTTGTTTGATGAAATATTATGAATGTTTATTGTGAGATATACAAGTTTTGTTAAGTGATTTTTAGTGAAAATGCAGATTAAGGATTAAATTGTGAAATGTGGAAATTTAGTAGTTGAAATGTGCAATAAATGAAAAATATGAGCTTCTAGGGGCATAATAGTAATTAGGCTAGGCTTTGGTTATGATGAAATTGAATGAATTTTGTTTTACGAGGGTAGGGACTAAATTGTAAAAGTGGTAAAACATTAGGGGCAAATGTGTAAATGTTCTTAAATGTGTGTTTTGGATTAAATTGAATAGAGAGTTTATTAAATAAGTTAATTTTGAATATATTTAGATCAAGAAAAGAGAATTTCAAATCTAGATCGGGGGAAAACTAAAGTTATCGACTAATCGACCTATTTCGTCGTTTTCACATCCGACGTAAGTTCGTATATTATAATTTTTGATATAAATGTATTTCATATGCTTTGATATTTCATAAATTGTGAATACGAGACTATGGATATGATCGGTAGTGATTCGATAATGATTCAAAATTTGAAATCCCGATTGAACCTTAGGAATAGTTTAGGATACTAGTGACATGTCATTAGAGGATACATGGATTTGGCTTCGAGCCATGATATTTTCTCTTCGGGTGTGAGTTGTACTGATTTGGCTTCGGGCCATGATATCAGTATTTCAGATATAAGTTACCTTGATTTGGCTTCGGGCCATGGTATAGGTACTTAGTGTGCAAGACTTTTGAGTATCTGACTTCTATTCTAAATGGTTCAACGGGTAAACAAAAGATGTGATTGAGTATGAGAATGATATAAGATGGTGTAGGTACGTATGTGACATGTATAAGTTTTAGTTCGAAGAAACTTGTGAAGAATTTGATTAATATCATAATTATGTATACAAAAGGTTTGTTAACTAATATATGCTAATTATTGATGTATTCAAATTGTTGATTTATAATCTTGAGATTGAACTAAGTTTAGATATACGAGCTTATTAAGCTTTATAGCTTACTTTGTTTATTTTCTCGTGTTTTATATGTTATCAAGCTAGCTCAGATTCAGGGATTGTCGGAGATCGCTTCACACTATCCACCTATCACTTGGTACCTATGAACTTTGGTATTTTAAGTATATGGCATGTATAGGGACTTTGGCCATTTTGGAATATGTGTCGTTATGAATTTGGCCATTTGTGTTGGATTATAAATGTTGTGTATATAATATTGTATATGGCCATTTAATTTGACCTATTTGGCTTAGTTGGTGATATATATATGTGTGTGCTAATGCAATTTTGTGATGTGGTTTATATTGCTTGGTGAAGGGTTGATTGAAAATTATTGGTTTGAGTGGCTAATGGTTGAATTTGAGATTAGTATGCTTGTAGTTCTAGGCAAAGGAATGTTTAGATGAAATAGTACATGTAGATGTGTTGTGCAAGTGAGTTTTGGTATGAAATTGAATGGTATTTTGTGGTATTGATGTGTTTGTATTGGTTGGTGTTGAGATGGTATGAATTATGCTTGAAAAATGTTAATAGAATTCTTATTTATGCCTTGTATTGTTGCCAATTGGTTTGATGTAGGTGTGTACCAAATTGGGTGGCAAAATGGCTTGGTAAATAGCCTATTTTTGTCCACACGTGTAGAGACACGGGTGTGTGTCTCATCCGTGTGAGACACATGGTCATGTTACACGGCCGTGTGTCCTCTAGTGTTGAATTAAAAACCAAGTTAGTACACCCTGCACGGCCTCACACACGGGCATGTGACTTGGTCGTGTGGCATAAGTCAGTATACCCTACAGGTTTGGCATGGCCTAACACATGGCCTGGCACACAGGCTTGTATGGCCATTTTTAGGGCACATGGGCTAGCCATACGGACGTGTGTGTTGGCTGTGTGACCTAAGTTAGAGAGTTACACGGGGTTAGACACGGGCTGGGACATGGCTAGGTGTTTCCATTTCGAATGTCCTCACAGCCATGGCCGGGCCACATGGTCGTGTGTCCCCTGTTTTGAGAAAAATTTCTAAGTTTCGTAAAAAAATCTTGAGCTATTGGTTTAGTCCCGAACCAGTCCCAAAGTATGTTTAGGGCCTCTTAGGCTCATTGTAGAGACATTATGCTTGAGTTTGAATAATGTTTGCATGAAATGTGAAATTATATGTGAATTAAATGTTTAAATGTTTTATAAGTTTGGTAATACTCCGTAACCCTATTACGGCGTTAAATACAGGTGAGGGGTGTTACACTACAAATTATTGTCACAATTTGCACTCTAATGACAAAATTTTGTATCACTATTCCTGTAACGCCCCGAATTTTGGGCCTAAAAGTTCTAGGTTATGAGTGTAGTGACATGAGAAGGTTGCACACATGAGTTAAGTTGTGCTTTTTAGTGTCAGAATAAGCCTACTGGTCTAGTGGTTGAATGAGTGTTAGTGTACTTTGAGGTTTCAAGTTTGAGTTTTGCATGTGTTCTCTAGATGAATTTTTTTTCTTCTTCTTCTTTTTAATTTTTTATTCTGCTACTTATTTTTATTTCATTTTATTTGATTGTAAATTATTTTATGATTTTATTATCTTTATTTTTATCTTTGGTCTCTTTTTAGACGTTCTTCCTTCTTTTCTTTTTAGGGGTTTTCTCTGGCTTTTCTTTTGGGATTGTTGTGATTGCTTGGGAAACATTTCGTCTACAGCCACTAGAATTATGCTCCTCCGTCATCATTTTCGATCGCATAACAGGGGTGGGATTAGAAACCTTGTCTTATTATTATTATTTTTTTACAAAATTTCTATTTTGACATATTTTGTTTGTGTTAACTTGAACGTTTTGGGTTCTAGACACTGGAAGTGAGGAGAAACTGCCACTTTCTGATATATTTTTGATAGGGCAAATATTAGGAATGGTTTCAGTGGCTTATATTGTGGTTTCGGGTTGTTTTGGGGGTGGTTTTGTGACCTCCCCGTGGCACAAGCCCTTGTGGAGTTGGGCACTAGGGTTCTGGGCCAAATTGGGTATCACACGGCTTGGCCATTGGGCCGTGTGCTTGATTTGGGAATTTTGTTAGAATTCACAAGGCCGTGTCCCTTGGGCATACGGGCGTGTGGTTTCAAGAATTAGGGTTTCGAAGATTTAGAGTCATACGGCCTAGCCACACGATCGTGTGACTGATTTGGGGATTTAAGGATCCCACACAAGCGTGTGTTTCAGAACACACGGCCATGTCTGGTGGGCACACAGGGCGTGTGAGACCCTTACACGATCGTGTCTTCCCTGCACCTTATTTTAGCGATTTTGGACAGTGAGTTACATGGCTTGTTCACACGGCGTGTCCCTGCTTCTCACGGGTGTGTGCCTCTATCACACGGCCGTGTGCTACCCTTCACACGGGCATTTGGACCCTCACATAGCCTGGATTGCTCCACACGGCCGGAGCACACGGGTGTGTGGCCCTATCTTACTAAATAATGCTTTTAGGTCGAACTTAAGTGTATTCGCAACTCTACGTGCTCCAACCCTCGGCTAAGCTTTTCTAAGGGTAATTATGACTCTGATCTGGGCTTGATAGGTGTGTTATTTGTGTTTGGTTGTGTGATAAGCTTGATACTAAACTCGAGTTATGAGTATGCACATGCATGATTCTGTAACTGACTGATTAGATGTAAATGTCTGCTTCTGACTAATTGCCTGAGACTGGTATTCTGATTGTGTACATTTGACTACATACATATATACATATGCATAAACTATTTTGGGCGGGATTTTGAAGAGAAGGAAGATTGACTGAATTGGTAGCTGATCTGTTGGTTACTGATAGTCCCAATACCCTGAGGGTCGTGGACTTTAGTGATATCGGTATAGCGAACTACTGCATTGCACTCTACCACATGTACATTAGCTACGCTACGTACCTTTGACTGGACTGGAAATTTTACTACAACCTATCGATATAGCGGATTACTGCATTGCACTGCATCGCATGTACGATAGCTACACTACGTACCTTTGACTGAATTGGCAGTTTTACTGCAACCTATCAATATAGCGGATTACCGCATTGCACTGTATCGCATGTATGTTAGTTACGCTACGTACCTTTGACTGAACTGATAGTTTACTGCAACCTATCGGTATAGTGGATTATCGTATTGCACTGTACTGTATGTACATTAGCTATGCTACATACCACTATCTGATCGGGCAGTTTATACTGCATGTTTGTACCGCGATTAACCACATTGCATAGTACAGCTTATACGCTAGCTTTGCTGCGTAATATACATGACTGGCAGTCTATCTGCATATTATTAGTCCCAATACTCAGAGGGTCATGGACAATCTTGATAGCCATCATTTCTGGGCAACCCAGGATGACATCAATTGGAGTGCAGGGTTGGATGGGACTTACGAGGTCCTGAGTGGAGTGATTGATGGGATGAGCTTAAATCTCTTATAAGAAGTGATGGGGGATGGAGAGGTGTGTTGGCTGGATGGGTGAGTTTCTCGTAACTCAATTGCATTCATATGCATCATATTAACTGTTCGACTGAAACGTCTGATTGACTGTTCGATTGAAAAGCACTTGTGCCTATGAGAATTGTGTAGACTTTGACTACGACTGTCTGACTAGATAGTTACTATGACAGTTTAAAGATTACTGATACTGTGCCTGAATGGAACGTGAGACTATGTGTGTTTGATTGACCCATATGACTATAAAGTAAATATGGTGTGTGTTTGATTTTGGGCAAATTTGCTCAACTGTCATCTGTCTGTTAGTATCTTCTGCTTCCAAACTGTTTCTAGTTAACTGTTTCTGCTTTTGTAGTTTAATTGGTTTGTTTACACACTGAGCTTGAGTAGCTCACCCCCTCTTCTGTTTCCCCTTTTAGGTACAGTTCTGGATTCTGTTGATGGGCTTAGTACGCGGAGGTTTCGGATAGTCTTGGAGGATTGAACTATAAGTTTAATTGCTATTTGGTTTTAGTTTGAACAGTAAAAGCTTTGTGAGGCTATGGTACAATTTTTGTTATATGCTATATTTGTATATTTTAGATTGGAATCTTTTTAGACAGAGTTTTTTAAAAACGATTATTGGTTTTTGGTTTGCTAGGAAACAAATATTCTTAAGTAATAAAGGGGTTTATTTTTGTAGAATTTTCTCACGATCACTTCGGTGATCAATGTAGCATCCTAGATTCGGTCTAGCCTTCTAGGCCGGGTTTAAGGTGTTACAATTCCATCAAAATCGAAGTCTGTATACCTGATGATCTCTAACTTATCAAACATCTGATATGTGAGCATGTAATCTTTTTTTTTAAAGATACCTCATAACCCTCTTAGCTGTTATCCAATGGTTCATACTAGGGTTGCTTAAATATCTGTCTAACATCCCAACAATGCATGCAATGTCTGGGCGTGTACATACTTGAGCATACATTAGAATCTCCACACTTCAAACGTAGAGAATCTTATGCATTTCCTTAATCTCAAAATCATTCTTGGGATAATGATCGAGACTTGACTTATTGTAGACAAGCAATATGTCATTAACATATAAAACTAAATATAAAACCTTACTCCCACTGAACTTGTGAAATATACAATTATCTACCAAATTCATCTCTAAACTGAATGAGATAGTCAATTGGTAAAATTTGTAATGCTATTGACGAGAAGTCTATTAAGTCCATAGATGGAGTTCTTTAATTTGCAAATCGTTAACTTTGCATCATCAGACACAAAGTTTTCTAGTTGGACCATATAAATGTATGATTAATGTTAAAAATGAGAAACCATTAACTTAACATTTATCTGATGCAACTTAAGATCAATATATTCCACGAAAGCCATTATAACCCTATCTCTAGTGGACCTTTTTAATGGCATTTGTTCTTGAGGTTGTTGAGTTTATTCTTCTGGAACAATTATCTCATCTTGAATAAGGAGTTATTCAACATTGTCTTGTTGATGTTTTGGATTCACTTCTTGATCAATGATAGGTATGAGAATCTGAATATCGTCAAAAGTGATAGAAGGAACTGAGTTAGAATCCAATTCCTCCTTAAAAGTAATGTCTCTAACCTTATTTTTCCCTTTAAACTCAACATCTTCAAAAAATGTTGCAATTCTCATATCAAAAATATTCCTAATTGTGGGATCATAAAACTCATAGCCTCTAGATTGCTTAGAATTTCATTGACCCTTATACTTTATAGACATCAAAGAAGTCAGAACTGATGTCATCTCAACCTTATCATTTTTAGCAAAACGTTTCTCAATTTTGTCAAGGAAACATTGGCCTAAGTAATATCTTTAGATTCTATACCTCTAAAAGCTTTTGGAATGTTCTGCTTCATGATAATTAGACTCGTGCGATTTGAACAATCCCACCTCTCAAAATCCGTATTAACATAAAGGGTGCTTTCCGTACTGAGAGGGGCAAATTGTTCTTCCCTTAGTGCAAAGTCTATATCCATACAACCAACCACTATAAATGTCTTTTCCATTCATTAAAATAAGCTTAATTAAGCATGGGTATAGAATTTATATTAGTACATATTGTGACAGCGGAAGATGAACTAGCTAAATATATAACAATATAGATAAAAACAAGCTCACATTAATATTCATAAGTAAACAATAAATTCAAAATAGTGCCTCCCATCTTAAGATACCAAACACTACATTAATATCAAGTCTTTGGAAAATAATATTAATAGTAAACGATAATCTTGTTGTAACAATCAAACATTGACAATAAATTATGTCAAACAATGAATCAATCTTTCGACTAACTTATTGCTCACATAAAGTACCTTATAATTGTCACACATTTATCACCACAAATATCGTTGAAATTATGCCAAATATTAACTTACTTTTGGGTCAGTTAATAAATGTATGAATCACAAAAACATATAATCATCTTGATATTTTAAATAAACTAATCTGCGCAAAAGAGGTTACTTTGGCGGCATTTTGTTTCAACTAGTCTATTTAAAATATTAGACATTCTTAATTAAAATCCAAAATCAAAATCTGAATTTATTTGTTTCAAAAGTATTTCTCATATTTTCATCTTTCAATCAAATTTAAAAGATAATAGTGTATATATGTATATATATTTATCCCAAAACAGAATACAATGATGGTGACAAATATAATTATAGTTGAATAAATAAAAAACAACATCACATAATACTTCAAATTTAAACCAAAATAATTTTTGAATAAAGGTAAATCCCATCTCAAGATATCGGACACTCCATTAATATTTCATCTTTGGACAAAATATTAACTTATAAGTGATATCTTGATGTAGTAATCAAACACTAACAATAAAAAGATGTCAAAAAATAAATCTTCCTTTGAGCAGATTTATTACTCACATGTAAAATTGAATAATTGTCACATGTTTATTACCACATTTGCACATGTAATATTATTAACATTCCTTTTATATTTCGAAACAAAATAATTTCAATGTCATAGGTCACTTTGACAACTTATTATTTCAATTAAGTTATTTTAAAATATGTATCTAAAATTTCCATAATAGTTAAAGATCAAAACTTTTTTATTTCTTTATAGTTTCTGAAATAACCCAAAATAAGGTTGTCTAAATAGTGGAATAAAAAAAAAACTGAAAACCTCAATCTTTAACAGATTTTTCTTGTTCCAAAACCATATATGTCAAAACCAAACAAAAATAATGTAGTGATTCAAAGCCAAGTAATTAACAAGCATATGTATTCATAATTTTGACATAGACAAAACACCAAACCAATTCATGCATATACGTGTATTCAAGATCAAATAAAAAACTTACCCTGCATATACCATGTAAATCTAAAATTGCATTTATGATTAAACAAAGATTCGTATGAATACTTCAAAAATATTTTCAAGTCAATAAATCTCAAAAGCAAAATCATAATAGTTGGCATATCGCAGAGTTCATACAATAAACCATATCATTATAATTTAACAAAATATTAAAAACCATAAAATGCCAAAACCTATATTATAGAACAAATTTAAAACCAAATTCTTTAAAGATATATTATGATTAACATGGGTTTACTTCAAAACATCCAAAAACTGAATAAATATTCATAATATAAAATTAACAATTTTAATGAACGACCATCAACCAATTTAAGAGAAAATCATAATTGAATTTATAAAAAATTATCAACAATTTTAACATTAATTCACTCAAAACTTAGAACCATAAATATTTTATAGATTCAATATAAACCAATTCAAACATATATTTATGTAACCAACTAAAAAAAAAAAACTTATAACCTTTAAGCTAATTGGCAGCCGCCGATTTTAATATTTTTTTTTCTTGTAAACAAAACTTGATTCTTAAAGGAATTGATATAATAACATGAAAATTCATCATATGAACAAATCATAGATATTGCTAATATAATAAAACTGATATGTTTACCCAAAACATAATAAAAATGATATGATAATAAATCCATAAAAAAATTCAATGATTAATAACCAATTACCATTAATGATTAATTACCAATCACATCTTAACAACCAAGCACTAAGTTATATCTTACAAGAAGAAGATTTACATATAGGTAATAAATTACTCGACCAAATAAATTAAGTTAGAATCATGTGGGATTGGTCATTATGAATTGAAAGATGGTAATTCACAAAAGATAAGATCAAAAATTGAAAGTAGAAATTACATGGTTTTAACTATACACCAATTTTAATTTCAAAGGAAAACTTAATTCTTCAATGTATAAACCCTAAAAGGATTGAATCATAATTAAGCAAAAACTAAAAGAAATTTATCAAGAATTTTAAAAATTCAACATGGTATATAATTGAAATATCATATCTATAAAATTTGAAAGCTGAATCAAATAAAACTAATAGAGAATCAATTAATTCTCAATGATTCAACTTGGCTAGACTTGGATGCCACTTGTTAGAACCGTAAAATCAAGATCTAATCTAAACTGTAAACCAGGATTTGTCATGTCAAATCATTAACAACAAAACTAGATGCAGAAGCATACTTGAATTCATCAATTTATTAGAATCTATGGATCTTGGGGTTTTGATATTCCAAATTAGCATACAAGAAATTCAGAGAATATTTGCTCTTTGTTTCCTAAGGATGGGATATTAGAAAAATTACTTATGTGTAATTTGGAGACCATAACCTAATATATAACTTTTTCACATTAAACCTAATTTCTAATCAGTCTATCATTAGTTAGAAATTAGTTACTAGAGTATCTATACATATTTGATCCATACTTTATTTAACAATTAAAGCCCAATGAATCTTAGCCAAATTAGATCACTTTTAATTTGGGTTAACCTATTATGCATGTAATTACCCTTATTATATATGTAATGTCCATATTTTCCAAGACGGTAAACCCCCCATAGCCAAGTTTCTTAATTTTCACCCAATTGACGATCTGGCCAATTCTAAATTATAACTATTCCACAATGCCTGTAACACCCTTAACCAGTATCTGTCGCCGGACTAGGGTTAAAGGCATTACTAGACAAATCAGAACATTCTACGAATATTTCATATACATCATCCACAATCATAGTCAAACATTACCATAGAGTCCCTTTAAAAGGTTTACGAAACCTTAAGCATGCATTAGAAAGGGGTCGGGACCAAACCGAACACATACGAAATTTTTCAAAACTTAAATAAATTTTTTAAGTTACAGAGGTCACATGCTCGTGTGAGCAAGCTGTGTGCCTCACATGGCATTAGACATGCTCGTGTGAGTAGGCTGTGTGCCTCACACGGCATTAGACACGCCCATGTGTCTAGACCGTGTCAAATCAGGGCATACATACTGACTTAATCACACGGCCACAAGACATGCCCATGTGCCTTGGCCGTGGTCGAAATTGACTTAAAATCATAGGGTACCCAGGGAACACACAGCCGTGCAACATGACCATGTGTCACACACGGTTGAGACACACGGCTGAGACACACGCTTGTGTCTCTGTCCATGTGGACAAAAATAGGCCATTTGAAAAGCCAACTTGCCACCCAATTTGGGTCAAACCTACAAGCATCAAACCAAACACATTTGTACTATAATTTCAGCCAATTTTAGTACCAAAACATACAACATTCATGCTATATTATTATCAACTAAATTCAAGCTCATAAACTATACTCAATCATAAGCCAAAGTCATATTGAATCACATGTTTCATAACGCCAATTCACCTCTTTCATTCACATGCTATAAACTTACCAATTTCACAATTTTGCACATACCGAAACTTACCAAAATTGACCATTTCACTAGGCCATAGAAGCACATCAAAACATACCATTTATGAACACCAGCATATACGAAATTCATTCATAATCGCATCCATACCTAAGCTATATCACATGGCTAGATATACACATCACAAAATATAACCATAATCCTCTAGCCTATACATGCCATACTACAATATATACATTTTCAAAAGGTACCAAAATAAAGTTCGGTAGTGTGGTGACGATCCTTGACGATCCCCGAGCTCTCGATAGCTACAATATCTATAAAACAATACAAACACACACAAAGTAAGCTTTCAAAAGCTTATTAAGCCATATACAAATAAAATTAACAAATAACATCAATTCATTCATATAATTTAAGACAAAATAAATTCACTTAGCCATATTTCCCTTATATTTCATTTAAACATGATTCACATATACATATCATAACTTATTCTCATAGCCATTCATACTTATATATATATATATTCACCAAGGTACATATACTTACCTTTCATTCTCAAACATGGTATACAATTAAAACGTACCTGAGTCAGATACAAATTCATATGGTCATCTATTTTCTCGGAATGCCCGTTGAACCGTTTGGAATAATAAGGATACGCAGATAACTTGGAAAGCTCGTACAATGCCAACGTCCCAGACGTGGTCTTACATGTAATAAAATATTGATGCCACTGTCCCAGACAGGGTCTTACATTTATTTGTATATAGACTTACCTCATACGAATTCAGATAGACAGAATCGGCTACTCGATGACTTTCGACTTTCCCCGATCTAATTTTGTTTTCTTTAGTTCTTGATCTATATAAATTCAAATTTAACTCTTTTATTTACCAAATCATTCAAATCAATCCAAAAACACATATTTAGGTCATTTTACAAATTAACCCTCACATTTTTACATTTTTGCACTTTAGTCCCTAATCACAAAAATCACAAAATACACAAGATTACTTTGCACACATGCCTAGCTGAATTCTCATAGTGTTCATACAAGCCCATATGTTTCATTTATTTCACATTTTAACCCTTCAATTTAGAAATCTTACAATTTAGCCCATTTTACTCAAATTCATCAAAAATTCAAAGACAATATATGTTAACCCAAAACATATCTTTCATATACTATCATCAAACTTCACAAATCTCACATTATCAACAATGGAATAACTCAAAATCATCAATAATTTTTTAAAAAATCAAACATGGGCTTGATAGAACACTAAGAAACGATCACAAAAACGTAAAAATTTTCAAAAACGGATCAAAAACCATACCTTAATCATCAATTTGTTTGGCTGAACCCTAGAAAGTCTATTTTCTTTCTTTTTCTTTGAATTTTTGGCAAGATGAACATAAAATGGCCTAATTATTATGTTTTGTTTTAATTATATTAACATAATGTGATAATTACCATATTAACCTTAATGATAAAACATAAAACTCATTTAATTCATGCCTATAATATTCCTCTCAAGTTAATAATGGTCTACTCACAACATAAGGACCTCACATTTAATAAGACATATCAAATAGGTACTTTAACAATTAGAAGGCCACTTTTACAATTTACGCGATTAAGTCCTGTTATCAAATTAAGCACACAAACGATTAAATTTTCATACAAAACTTTCACACATGTAAATTCACATATTATAATCACAGCAAGTAATATTTAAATATTTTACTAACTCGAATTTGTGGTCCCGAAACTACTATTCTGACTAGGGTCTAAACCGGACTGTTACAATTCCTAAATCCCAATCCAAATCCATTAACTTCTAAAAGAAGAAACGATTATAAGCAAGCGAATAGAAGAAATAACTATGCTTGAGAAGTTTATATATTTATAGGGTAATATTAAGAGGATGGGTGGTAACTAAGGAGTTTTGACAGTGAAAAATACATTAGTTTTTATGTTTGGCTTGGAGAACACCAAATAATAAAACATTATAAATATTTGGGTAAAGTATACCAACTCTCACCCAATTTTGATTTAAATGAAAAAACAATCACTTAACTTTCAATTCAGTCACTCAACTTTCAAAAAGTAACAAATCAATCCTATTAACCATTTTTCGTTACGTTTGTAATGAAAAAGTGACTTGGCATTTAACTGGCTCTTTTCTCTCATTTAACTGACTAATTGGAGGTTTTCTGTCATTTAAACAACCCTATTTAAGAACCCTAGTTTGACAATATAAGAAGAAGAAGAAGAGAAGAAGAAAAAAAAGAAGAAGAAGAAGAAGAAGGAAAAGAAGAAGAAGAAGAAAGAGAATAAAGAGAATGGGAAGAATAAGAATAAGAAGAGGATGGGAAGAAGAAATGGAGAAGTTGGTCGTGATTTTGGTGTTGGTAGTAAAAGAAAAAGAAGAAGAAAAAGAGAAGAAGAAAAGAAAAAGAGAAATCTCTGAGCATTTCTAGCCATCGTCCTCCTCCGCCACCACCAACTTTTGGCCACTTCTGGAAATTATGTGTTAATGAGCAAACAGTAAAGGGATTAAGATTGTGATATCATATGGGAATTAACTTTACCTTAGTTAATTAAATGAAAAATAAAATTAGCCCCAATTCCCAATAGAACCTAACCCTAGATATAGAAATCGTTAAGGAAATCTATAAAATTGTGGCTGATTCATAGATGGAATATCAATTCCTAACAAATTCAATCCAAAAGGTTAAAAAATTTATAGATCAAACATTCTTTTAATGAACCAAAACCTAGAAATAAACTAAACCTAAAATTTTATTTTTTAAAACTAATTTCTAATCAAACCGAAATCCAAATCCAAAAAACTCTAACTCCAGAAAAGACAATTGAAATTTACATATCGATAAGGAAAAATTAGCCTTATTTATAGATCTTAGAAATGAGAAGAAAAATAAAATAAAATTGGATAGGTTGGTAGAGAATGAAGAAAATTAATGGGAATTGGTGGTGTGACCACTTCTAGCTGTCGTCCTCTTCCACCATCATAAGAATAGATTGCTTCTAGAACGCGCTGATAGGGAATGCTCCAATACGTCTCAATTTCTTTCATCTTTCCCCCACCCATCAGTCGAATAAGCATATTGACTTGTCGTCAAATGTAGTAGTCAGTTTAGGTCAATTCCATACTTAAGGAGCTTATTTTCTAAGCAATTTAGGGTTTTAAATTACGTTTTCAATATTTAGGCTTTAGGATAGAAACTTTAAGAAAAATAAGTGCTTTTAACACATTTTGTAAGTGTTGTGACCCAATAGGCCGACATGGACATTAGGTTGTGCTAATTGGTTTAAATGAGTGTGTAGGATAAAGATATAAAGGCCAAATTGACATGGAAGCAAATGTCAAGTGATGCACAAGCTTCCTGGGCCATCACACAAGGCAATATTTAGGTGTTGCGTCACACCATGCAAGGGATGTGGCGCGATACAAGGCCGACATGTTGGCTAAGTTATAACCTCTCAATTTTAGCTAAATTGGAACAGTGGTTTTAGAACCACAAATTTGAAGTTGTAAAATTATTTTAATATTATTTTTGGTGTTTGCAGCATGTGAATATATATGTGTGAAAATGTCGTGAAATAATTTTAACGTTTGAATGCTTAATTTGATAAAAGGACTAAATCGCGTAAAATACAAAAGTAGCATGCTATAAGTTAAAAGTGCTAAATTTCCATGGTTGATTAAATGTAAAGCCCTTATGTTGTAATTAGTCCATTGATAGTGGATATGGACATAAATGGCCTTGAATTGTGTGAATTAAAATGTTTTAATTAAGGGATAAAATGGTAAATTGGTTATTAAGCTAATATTAATAAAACAAAATCAAATTTTCTATCATCTTTTATCATCCCTAGCCGAAAATCAAAAGAAAATAAATCCAAAGAAGTTGTTCTTAGGGTTTGACCATGTTGGTGATCAATTGAAGGTTCGTTTCTTAGGGTTCGACCATGTTGGTGATCAATTGAAGGTTCGTTTTTGTTCTGTTTTCGATGATTTCTATATTTTTGTGATCGTTGCTTTGAGTACTAGAAAGCCCGTGTCTTAATTTTTGAAACTGTTAAAGATTTTGAGAGTTTCCATTGATGAGTTGTTGTGTTCTTTGGTATTTGATGATGACATATGAATTTTTGATTATAGATTATCAAGTTTTGTAAAGTGATTTTTAGTGAAATTTCATAAAAGGGGTTAATTTGTGAAAAGATGAAAATGTGTGGTTAAATGTGAAATATTGATAAATTTGGGCTGTTAAGGAGCCTATAGAAATTCGGCTAGCTTGGGTTTAATTGAAATTGTTGTAAATTGTGTTCTTATGAAATAAGGACTAAATTGTAAGAAATGTAAAAGTTTAGGGCCAAAGTGCAAATTGGCTTAAATTTGTGTTTGTGGATGAAATTGATTGAGTTAGTGATTAAATGGATTAATTTTGAATATATATGGATCAAGAACAAAAGAAATCGGATTTAGATCGAGGGAAATCGAAAGTTATCGAATAGTCGATCCGGTCCCTCTATTCCAACTACGAGGTAAGTTCATATGCAAATAAATGATTTTAAATTGAATTATATGTGTTTATTTGTCATTAAAATGTTATAAATGTTGAACAAGCAATTACGAGCAAGAATAAAAAAAGTTACAATATTTGAAAGTCCCGTACGAACCTTAGGAATAGTATAGGATACGAATGTCATGACATTAGGTTATCGAGATTTTATTACATGTAAGACCATGTCTAGGACATTGGCATTGTATTGTGATTACATGTAAGACCATGTTTGGGACATTGGCATTGTTAATTGATTTCATGTAAGACCTTGTCCGAGACAGTGGTATCGATATGTGATAACATGTAAGACCATATCTGGGATATGACATTGTACGAGCTTATGTGATTTTCGAGTATCCTTAACGATTCTGAATGGTTCAACGGGTAAAGTCAGGTCGAGAAAGAATATGTGAAAGAGCTAAGTGATTTAGGTACGTACTAAATTTATACGAGTATTGGAAAGGGGAAATATTTGATGAACTCGATTAAGACATTGAATATATGTTCAATGAGAAAGGTTTGTGCATTTGAATGTGATTAGCTATGTTTAACATATTTGTATTGGTATGCAAATATTCATGTGTTGACTTTATTTGTATATGGCTTACTAAGCTTTTGAAGCTTACTTTGTGTGTTCTTCCTTGTTTTATAGATTGTCGAAGCTAGCTCAGACATCGGGGATCATTGGGAACCATCATCACACTATCGACTACTTGTTGGTATTTTTGGATGCTTGTAAATATGGTATATGACATGTATAGGCTAGTGAGTTGATGATATCTTTTATGTTTGACATAGCCATGAGATTGAGCTTGCTTTTGTTGGAAATGTTGGTATGTATTTGGCCATTTAAGTTGGCTTAAAATTATGGTTTGGATAAGTGTTATATGTGATGTATATACTGTCTTGTGTTTTGGCATTGTTTGCGATGGTTATGGATATGACTAAATGGTTACTCATTTGGTTATTATTAATGTTTGAGAAATGGTACATTATGGTATGATTTATAGATGATGATTTGATATGTTTGAAAGGCATGATTTAGTTGATGGTAAGGTGATGAAAATACATTTAGAAGTTATGTGAATTTGGTGATTTTGGCATAATGAGTTAGTATGTTTTGAATATGGAACCGAGTAGTTGAAATGGTTGAGGATAGATGGCATAATATGTGTATGAATTGGCATGTTTTGGCTGCCTATATATGCATTGAAATGGTATTATTGGGTTGCTTTGTGTGCATTAAAGAAGGGTGGCAAATTGGCTTTACAAATAACCTATTTTTGTCCACATGGGCAGAGACACGGGCGTGTGCCTCAGCCGTGTACGGCACACGGTCATGCTACATTGCCGTACGTCCCCTAGGGTAACCCTTCAAATTAAAGTTAGTATACCCTACAGGTTTGGCATGGCTTAGACACACGGGCGTGTATATTGGTCGTGTGTGGCACACGGGCTGGCACATAGGCGTGTGGTCGGCCGTGTGACCCAAGTCAGTAACCTCTCCAGTTTTCCCACGGCCGTGGCAGACGGGCGTGTCTTCGACCGTGTGGTATAAGTCAATATGTATGCCCTGTTTTTGCACGGCTTGTGACACGGGTGTGTCTAGTGGCCATGTGTTCACATGGGCGTGTGACCCTTAATGTTGAAAAATTTTCTATATTTCCATTTGTATATGTTATCGGTTTAGTCCTGAACCACTTCTACGCATGTTTTAAGGTCTCGTAGAGCCTTATAAGGGACAATGTGAATGATTTGAATGGATTTTGTATGTGAATGCATAAATGTATATGTTTTGTATGTGAATGATGTGTATGGTTAGGGGTGTTACACTCTCAAACCCAACCTAGACGTTATTGCTGAACCATGAAGATTACATTGGCTTGGATTGGATTTAATGTTTGAATTGGCTGGTATATACTTGTAAGTTTTGGTGTAGGTTATTGGAAAGTTTGGGTAAGAAATAAAGCTAAGAAATGACTTTATATTGTCCACACAGGTAGACCGACGAGCGTGTGTCATGATCGTGTGTGACACACGGCTTGATACATGGGCATGTAGTTAGGCCGTATGTTCCTTGCATTTTAAAATTGAGAAACAGAATGCTCAAAATTAAGCACACGGGTAGAGACACAGGCATGTGTCTCAGCCGTGTATGCTACACGGCCTAGAACACGGGTGTGTATCTTTGTCGTGTGAACCTTGCACCTAATTTTTGAAGTGTGAGTAGGCCATGTGGCACAAGTCAGAGAGTTACACGGGGTTGAACACGGCTTGCAACACGGTTGTGTCCCTGGATCACATGGGCATGTGTGCCCTGTATCTAGGAAAATTTTAAAAATTTTGTGAAAAATTTTGAGTTCCCGATTTAGTCCCAACTCGATTCTAATACTCATATTGGGCATCGAGGGTCCATTTAAGGGACGTTGTGAATAATCTTAGAAAATGAATAATAAT
The DNA here is from genome assembly GCA_025698465.1 of Gossypium longicalyx. NCBI lineage: Eukaryota > Viridiplantae > Streptophyta > Magnoliopsida > Malvales > Malvaceae > Gossypium > Gossypium longicalyx. Next base: position 84,082,193 of record CM046997.1, read on the forward strand.
TGACATGAATTATTTGTAAATGTTTTGAAAACTCCCATAATGCTCCGTAACCCTGTTCTGGTGATGGACACGAGTGAGGGGTGTTAAATTTATTAATATCAGAGCTACGGTTTAGTCGATTCTCTGAATAAACGTAGCAAGTATAAGTCTAGCTATACATGCCGTTATATAATTTGTGATAGTGTGATAACTCCTAACCATTTTAAATATGTTTTTCATATAGTAATGTCATCTAACCAAGCTAGAGTTGAATCCAAGGAAGCTAAGAGCAATGCTTCAGCTTCAGTTAAAATAGTTGCATCTAGTAGTAGAAGGCCCGTATCTGAGGGCCGAAGTGAGGAGGCAAAATAAGCTTTCTTTTAAATGATGAATGAATGGTTCACTCAGTATATAAGAACAAATCTTGCTGTACAACAACCTTCCCCACCTACTCCTCAATCGGTTCCTGAGATGCCACAAGGCGTTGAACCCGTTAGAACTGGTAAGCCTTTGGTAGATAAAATCCATAAGTATGGGGCAGAGGAATTTAGAGATACTGCAGATGATGATCCAAAAAGGGCTGAGTTTTGGTTGGAAAATACCATTTGGGTTTTAGATGAATTATCTTGTACAGCAGCTGAATGTTTGAAATGTGCAGTATTTTTACTGAAAGACGCAACTTATCATTGGTGGAATACTATAACTTCTGTACCGAGAGAAAGCATTACATGCAAATTTTTCCAGACCGAATTCAGAAATAAATATGTTAGTCAGAGATTTTTGGATCAGAAAAAGAATGAATTTTTAGAGCTCAAATAGGGAAACATGACTGTATCTGAGTATGAGCGAGAATTTGTTTGGTTGAACAAGTATGCTAGAGATTGGGTTCCAACTGAGGCTGATATGTGCAAACGTTTTGAAGAGGGCTTAAATGAAGACATTAAGCTATTGATTGGTATTCTTGAATTGAGGGAATTTGTGGTACTGGCTGATCAACCACACAAAGCTGAAGAATTGAGTAAAGAAAAGATACAAGCTGATAGATAAGCTCAGGTTTCTAGTAAAAAAATTATGAGCAAGTCGCAATCATCTGCTTCTAAGAAATCAAAGAAGTATTATGATCGTTTTACAACATCAGCGGGATATTCTGGAAAAGAGTGAGGCTCTCAACGCTCTAGCCTGAGATCTTCGTCCCCATCTATAACGAGTGTGGAAAGTGTCAGTAATCTTAAACCAAGGTTTAAACATTGTAATAAGTATCATTTTGGGAATGCCGATTGAGAAGTGGAGCATGTTATGAATGTGGTTCTCTTGACCATTTTCTTGAAGATTGTCCAGAAAGGGTTGAAAGAGATATTGCACAGACTTCAAAGACGAGTAATCCTGTTTCAAGAGGTAGACCACCCTATCATCCTGGTAATGTCAGTGGTAGCCGAGGTACTACAAGGGATACAACAGTCAAATCTGAGGCACGAGCACTGGCAATGACATATGCTATTCGTGCTAGAGAAGATGCTTCTGCACCAGACGCCATTACTGGTACATTTTCTGTAACGCCCCACATTTGGGCCTAGAAGTATTAGGCCTTGAGTATGAGTCCGTAAGGAGGTGGTATATAAGTATTTAATTGTGCAAGGAAATGACACAATTAAATGTCTACTTTGGTGGTTAATGACCCTAAGAAGTGTTGGAGAAATCTTAGGTTCAAACCTGGGTTTTAGCAAAAATTTTGGTATTAAGTGAATAAAACCTGGATGCTTGGATGATGGCCATTTAAATTATTGTGTTAAATAAATGACACAAGGAAGCATGTGGTCTAGTGGTTGTGGCATCATTAAGGTTGCAAGGGAACCTAGGTTTAAGTCTTGGCTCTTACAATTCATTTTTGTTTTTCTCTTAAGTGAATCTGGATGCTGGCACATATGTCTTAAGGTTAATTATGGACGTTTTTAACATAGAAAGAGCCTATGGTGGAGTGGCAAAGTGGCATGTTGTGTAACTTTGAGGTCTGAGGTTCAAGTCTTGGGATACGTAGTGGCGTATTTATTTTGCTATTTGAGCTGTGTAGGAGGTGGAGTTGGACTGGAACTCTGTGGTTGAGGTGGTCATAAGAATGATGAATTTTCTTAATGGTTGAAAGTAATCCCATATCGGGAAGCTAACATGAGAATTGGTGAGAAGTTGGCTTTAAATAGAGCGAACCAGATGAGTTGGGAGGAAGACTCAATGCAGGATGTGCCAAGGTTGGTGATCGTGGACTTCGGCACGTTATCATAAACAGGTGTATATTCGCGCCCTTCTTTGTTGGAAGTCGGCAAAAGCCGAAAAGCCAAAAAATCGAAACTTTGGCATTTGAGGCTTCACGAGCGTGTGATCGCTCGTGTAGTAAATCGAGCCCACAGATCATGGGAAATAGACTGTAGAGGCCGCCATGAGCGTTCTCGTATGCTGGGGCTGTTCTGGGCCTCGATGGGCCCGTGGGCCCACTTGAGTAAATCTAACTGTTAGGTGGGAAGTAGCTGGGCTTGTCATGTCGTGTGCATGGCATAAGCCGTGTGGGCCCAACAGGCCCGTGGGCCCCACACAGATTAAATCCACGGTAAGTAATAAATGTTGGATTGAGTTTTGTAGGTCACATAGCTGTAACTGAATTTGGGCTAAATAGGCCACTCGAGCGTGTGGGCCCACTTGGGCTAAGTAATGGGCCTTAGGCCCATTTGCATTGTTAGGTCTGTTTAGGTTACTTAAGTCACTCGAGGTGACGATGGACCTTCTGTTGGGTCGTTAAGACCCTCGATTTATAAAATTATCGAAATACCCCTAGTTTGTAAAATTATCGAAATACCCCCGATTTGTAAAATTACCGAAATACCCCTGATTTGTAAAATTATTGAAATACCCTCGATTTATAAAATTACTAGAATACTCTTGATTTGTAAAATTATCGAAATACCCCCAGTTTATAAAATTATCAAAATACCCCAGATTTCTAAAATTACCCAAATACCCCCTATTTGTAAAATTATCGAAATATCCCCGATTTATAAAATTATCGAAATACCCCGATTTGTAAAATTATCAAAATACCCCCAGTTTGTAAAATTACCGAAATAACTCAATTTGTAAAATTACTGAAATACCCCCAATTTGTAAAATTATCGAATTACCCTTGTAGGGTAAAATGACTAGAATACCCTTGTAGGGTAAAATGACTATTTTGCCCTTGTGGGTAAATGACTGACTTGGAATATGAATTTGACTGATTGACTGTGATTGTATGATTGTGTTTTAACTGACTTGACGGTGGTTGTAAAACTGATATGTTTTTAATATATGTTTAAATGATTGTTACTGAGCATGGCCATTTTGCATACACGTGTGATGATGGAGCATGACATACACGACATATTGCATGGGGTTGGAATTGTGAAACAGAGGAAGAAATTGAGAATCGCGTGGTTGCTTGACGACCGTGGATCCACCGATTGAAGATCGCATGGTTGCTTGATGACCGTGGATCCACCGTTTAAGGAGTGCATGGTTGTTTGACGACCGTGGATCCACCGGTGGCTTTTAAGCCCAATATATGATTATTGATGACTCTATGTCGATCATATTTACCCAAGGCTGTGTGCTGACTGTATTACCGTCGCTGATGGCTATGTACCTAACATGAAACAGCTACCGATGGCTTAAAGCCAATTACTCTGATTATGGCTTTGTGCCAACCTAAAAATGGCTCTGTGCCATCTTGACTATAGCTTTGTGCCAAACGTATTTACCTATGGCTATGTGCCTAACATACATATTGATGACTCTGTGCGGATCATATTTATCCAAGGTTGTGTGCCGATTATATTACCGTCGCTGATGGCTATGTGCCAAACATAATATAGTTACCGATGGCTTTATGCCAATTATAATACCGCTACTGAAGGCTTTTTAAGCCTAATATATGATTAGCAGCTTTGCTGTAATGAAGGTAGTACCGCAATTGAGCTACCATTGATGTGCATCGGATGGGTGGGTCGATATTTATATCCCCACACGATGTGTACTAGGGGACGGAGTTGATGTGTAACGGTTGGATTATTGGGATGGGATAGCATGCATCCATGCATTCACACATTCTATTCTATTATTGGTTTGGACTGGGCCCAATTGATTCTGTTATAGGCTGTGACCCAAATGACATTGTAATAGGCTTTGGCCCATGTATGCTCGAATCGGGGCATCGTTATATTGTTAATGGGCTCTAGCCCAGACTATTTTTGTTTTTGTTTCTGTATACTGACTGTTACTCTAGTAAGAAGATTACACACTAAGTTTTCGTAAACTCACCCCATTTATTAACTATGCAAGTAATCCCCAGCGTTAGGTGGATCAGTGTCGCAGAGGGACTCGGAGACAACCACACAACTGCACATGTTTTTCTATTTCGTTTATTTAGTTAAGCACTTTGGTTTTTGATTTGGGTTGTATAAGGCCTCTTTATTTCCTTAACTTTTTATCTGGAAAGTTTATTTAGTATGTCTAATATTTGTTAGAAGTAGGACACGATTTTCCAAAATAAGAATTGTTTTCAAACACTACGTTTCCGCAACATTGTCAAAATGCTTTCGCAACTTAACTTTTAAACATCACGTTTTCGTAAATCGGTTACTTTTAGAATTAGCTTCCGCAAAGTAAAAAGGAATTTTGGAAATAAAATTAAGAAGTTTTCAATGTACTACATTTTAAATAAGAAGGGTTTTTAATGAAAACATAGTTTTCGAAAAACACTTCAGTGTGACACGTCAGATTCGGGTCTAACTTTTGGGGTAGGTTTGGGGTGTTACATTTAGTGGTATCAGAGCCAAGTTGCAAAACTCGACTGTGGAATGTGTTTTAAAATTAAAATTTTGAAATATTTGTTTCAAAAAGGTTTGAAAGGATTTGAAGTATTTGAAATTTTTTTCTGGGTATTTTCCTGAAAGTGTGGTTACCGAGTCTACAGTGCCGAATCCGTAAGTTTTCTGTTAGACTGTACTTAAAGTTAGATTTTTTATTTATTCAGTGTATGTTCTGGAAATTAGATTTTGTTTAAGTTAGCAACAGTACTGTGATGGATTCTGAAGGCAAGCAAGGTCACGAGAAGTTGCCCGTCTCCCCAGAACATGAGATGGTTCAGGAAACTGTAGTCAAGGTAAGTTTGCCAACTTCGAGTAACAATAACCCGGAGCTTGGTACGGAGGCACTGACCCAGTTGGTAAGGGAAGTGTTAGAAGAAGTGTTTGAGGCAAGAGTTAAAGCGTGTGGTGAAACACATCAAGCTAGGCGTTTGGAGCGCAGCAGGAAGAGGGATCACAGTTCTCTGAAGCAGGAGCCACATTCTGTGAAATGCGTTAAGACGCGTCTGAACTTTCCGTCTTACGACCATTGCAAAAGGTGCCATCCGGGCGAATGTTGGAGGAAGTCAAGAGCGTGTCTCAGATGCGGGTCTAAGGAGCATTGGGTTCGGGATTGCACAGCTCCTTTTAAGTCAGGTGTGTTTTGTTTGGATGTGATGTTTGGATATAGAAATTGTATGCATGTGTGGTAAATATCTGTTTGCTTCTGTGGTTAGATGCTTGGTTGGGTGTGAGAGGTTTTGAGATTAAGTTAAAAGTGTATTAGTGTAGTTTGGAACTAGAGTGCGTAGCGGGAGCGTAGTGGTGTAGGTTGAGCTAAGCGCTTATTCAGATAGTTGGAAATTTCGAGGACGAAATTTTTTTAAGAGGGTAGAATTGGACTCCCCACATTTGGGCCTAGAAGTATTGGGCCTTGAGTATGGGTTCGTAAGGAGGTGGTATATAAGTATTTAATTGTGCAAGGAAATGACACAATTAAATGTCTACTTTGGTGGTTAATGGCCCTAAGAAGTGTTGGAGAAATCTTGGGTTCAAATCTGAGCTTTAGTAAAAATTTTGGTATTAAGTGAATAAAACTCTGGATGCTTGGATGATGGCCTTTTAAATTATTGTGTTAAATAAATGACACAAGAAATCATGTGTTCTAGTGGTTGTGGCGTCATTAAGGTTGCAAGGGAGCCTAGGTTGAAGTCTTGGCTCTTACAATTCATTTTTGTTTTTCTCTTAAGTGAATCTGGACACTGGCACATATGTCTTAAGGTTAATTATGGACGTTTTTAACGCAGAAAGAGACTATGGTGGAGTGGCAAAGTGCCATGTTGTGTAATTGTGAGGTCTGAGGTTCAAGTCTTGGGATGCGCAGTGGAGTATTTATTTTGCTATTTGAGCTATGTAGGAGGTGGAGTTGGACTGGAACTCTATGGTTGAAGTGGTCATAAGAATGAGGAATTTTCCTAATGGTTGAAAGTAATCCCACATCGGGAAGCTAACATGAGAATTGATGAGAAGCTGGTTTAAATAGAGCGAACTGGATGAGTTGGGAGGAAGACTCGATGCAGGATGTGCCAAGGTTGGTGATCGTGGACTTCGTTGTGTTCTTATAAATAGGCGTGTATTCGCGCCCTTTTTTGTTGAAAGTTGGCAAAAGCCGAAAAGCTGAAAAGCTGAAACTTCGGCATTTGAGGCTTCACGAGCGTGCGATCGCTCGTGTGGTAAATCGAGTCAACAGATCATGGGCGATAGACTGTAGAGGCCGCCAAGAGCATTCTCGTGTGCTGGGGCTGTTCTGGGCCTCGATGGGCCCGTGGGCCTGCTTGAGTAAATCTAACTGTTAGGTGGGAAGTAGTTGGGCTTGTCATGTCGTGTGCATAACATAGGTTGTGTAACCCCAATGGGCCCGTGGGCCCTACACAGATTAAATCCACAGTAAGTGATAAATGTTGGACTGGGCTTTGTAGGTCACATAGCTGTAACTGAATTTGGGCTAAATGGGCCACACGAGCGTGTGGGCCCACTTGGGCTAAGTAATCGGCCTTAGGCCCATTTGCACTGTTAGGTCTGTTTAGGTTACTTAAGTCGCTCGAGGCGACGGTGGACCTTTTGTTGGGTCGTTAAAACCCTCAATTTTTAAAATTACTGAAATACCCCCAGTTTATAAAATTACTAAAATACCCTCGATTGGTAAAATTACTAAAATACCCTTGATTTGTAAAATTAGTGAAATACCCCCAATTTGTAAAATTATCGAAATACCCCCAGTTTGTAAAATTATCGAAATACACCCGATTTGTAAAATTATCGAAATACCCCTGATTTGTAAAATTATCGAAATACCCCTAGTTTGTAAAATTATCAAAATACCCCTGATTTGTAAAATTATCGAAATACCCTTGATTTGTAAAATTATCGAAATACCCTTGATTTTTAAAATTATCGAAATACCCTTAATTTGTAAAATTACTAAAATACCCCCGATTTGTAAAATTTTCGTATTACAATTGTAGTGTAAAATTACTGAAATACCCATGTACGGTAAAATTACTGTTTTGCCGTTGTGGGTAAATGACTGACTTGGACTATGAATTTGACTGATTGGCTGTGATTGTATGATTGTGTTTTAACTGACTTGACAGTGGTTGTAAAACTAATATATTTTTAATATATGTTTAAATGATTGTTACTGAGCATGACCATTTTGCATACACGTGTGATGATTGAGCATGACATACACAACATATTGCATGCGGTTGGAATTTTGAAACGGAGGAAGAAATTGAGGATCGTATGGTTGCTTGACGATCGTGGATCCACCGATTGAGGATCGCATGGTTACTTGACGACCGTAGATCCACCGATTAAGGATCGCATGGTTGGTTGACGACCGTGGATCCACCGGTGGTTTTTAAGCCCAATATATGATTATTGACGACTCTGTGTCGATTATATTTACCCAAGGCTGTGTGCTAACTGTATTACCGTTGCTGATGGCTATGTGCCTAGCATGAAATAGCTACCGAAGGCTTAAAGCCAATTATTCTGATTGTGGCTTTGTGCCAACCTAAAAATGGCTCTGTGCCATCTTGACTATAGCTTTGTGCCAAATGTATTTACCTATGGCTATGTGCCTAACATACTTATGGATGACTTTGTTTGGATCATATTTACCTAAGGCTGTATGCCGGTTATATTACCGTCGCTGATGGCTATGTGCCAAACATAATACAGTTACCGATGGCTTTGTGCTAATTATAATACCGGTACTGAAGGCTTTTTAAGCCCAATATATGATTAGCAATTTTGCTGTAATGAAGGAAGTACCGCAATCGGGCTACCATTGATGTGTATCGGATGGGTGGGTCGATATTTATATCCTCATATGATGTGTACTGGGGGACGAAGTTGATATGTAACAGTTGGATTATTGGGATGGGATAACATGCATCCGTGCATTCACACATTCTATTCTGTTATTGGTTTGGGCTGGGCCCAATTGATATCGTTATGGGCTGTGACCCAAATGACATTGTAATATGCTTTGGCCCACGTATTCTCTGAACTAGACTGCATCATATCAAGTAATGCGAGCTCTAGCCTGCATCGTTTCTCATTTTTTTGTTTCTGTATACTTACTGTTACTCTAGTAAGGGAATTACACACTGAGTTTTCGTAAACTCACCCCGTTTATTAACTATGCAGGTAATCCACATCATTAGGTGGATCGGTGTCGCAGAGGGACTCGGAGACGACAACACAATGCACATGTTTTTCTATTTCGTTTATTTAGTTAAGCACTTTGGTTTTTGATTTGGGTTGTATAAGACCTCTTTATTTTCTTAAATTTTTATTTGGAAAGTTTATTTAGCATGTCTAATATTTGTTAGAAGTAGGGCACGATTTTCCAAAACAAAAACTATTTTCAAACACTACGTTTCCGCAACATTTTCAAAATGCTTTTACAACTTAACTTTTAAACATCACGTTTTCGTAAATCGATTACTTTTAAAATTAGCTTCCGTAAAGTAAAAAGGAATTTTGGAAATAAAATTAAGAAGTTTTCAATGTACTACGTTTTAAATAAGAAGGGTTTCTAATGAAAACATGGTTTTCGAAAAACACTTCAATGTGACACGCTAGATTTGGGTCTAATTTCTAGGCCGAGTTTGGGGTGTTACATTTTCTCTACTTGATACTGATATTACTTCTTTGATTGATCATGGTTCCACACATTCATACATATGTACAAATTTAATGTTTGTTAAAAATTTTCCTGTTGAATTCACTTAATTTGTGGTTAAAATTTCAAACCCCCTGGGCCAATATGTTATGGTTGATAAAGTCTTTAAAAACTATCTATTGATGGTAAAGGGTTATTGCTTTTCGACTGATTTAATATTATTGCCATTTTATGAATTTGATGTGATTTTGGGAATGGACTGGTTAACCCAACATGATGTAGTGGTGAATTATAAAGAAAAATATATATTATTTGAAATGTTAGAGTAGTCAGTTACTACATGTTGAATCTGATAAATTAGATGGGTTATCTAATGTGATTTCAGTAATATCAGTACAGAAGTATGTTATAAAGGGTTATAATGCTTATCTTGCATATGTGTTGGATACTAAAGTGTCTAAGTCGAAGATTCAGTCAGCGCCAGTTGTATGTGAATCTTCTGATGTATTTCTGGAGGAATTACTGGTTTACCGACGGTTAGAGAAGTGGAGTTCTCTATAGATCTCATACGGGGACAACACCAATATCTATAACACCCTACAGAATGTCTCCTACTAAATTAAAAGAGCTGAAAGCATAGTTGCAAGAACTGATTGACAAAGGTTTTGCTCGACCTATTTTCTCACCTTAGGGTGCACAGGTTTTGTTTGTAAAGAAGAAAGATGGATCGTTAAGGCTGTGCATTGATTATAGACAGCTCAACAAAGTTACAATAAAGAACAAGTACCCATTGCCTCGAATTGATGATCTATTTGACTAGCTAAAAGGTGCTACTATATTTTCAAAGATTGATCTTCGTTCTAGTTATTATCAGCTACGGGTAAAAGACTTAGATGTACCAAAGACAACTTTTAGAACCAGGTATAGACACTATGAGTTTCTTGTAATGCCATTTGGTTTGACAAATGCACCTGTAGTGTTTATGGATCTGATGAACAGAATTTTTAGACCATATTTAGATAGGTTTGTGGTGGTATTTATAGATGATATTTTAGTTTTCTCCCAAGATGAAAATGAACATGCAGATTATTTGAGAATTGTGCTGCAAAAGCTGCGTGAAAAACAATTGTATGCCAAATTCAGTAAATGTGAATTTTGGCTACGAGAAGTTGGTTTCCTTGGACATATTGTATCTGCTAAAGGTATCAGGGTGGATCTGAGTAAAATTTCAACTGTTGTTAATTGAAAGCCACCAATGAATGTGTCTGAGGTCAAAAGGTTTTTGGGACTAGCTGGATATTATCAGAGATTTGTTAAAGGGTTCTCGATGATAGCTTCTCCGATGACTCATTTATTGCAGAAGGATGTGAAATTTGAGTGGTCTAATAAATGTCAACAAAGTTTTGATAGGTTCAAAGCCTTATTGATAGAAGCACCTATGTTAGTTCAGCCTGAATCGGGTAATGAATTTGTAATATACAGTGATGCATTGTTAAATGGTTTAGGCTGTGTTTTGATGCAAGAAGGTAAAGTAATATCCTATGCTTCAAGAAAGCTAAAACCACATGAAAGAAATTACTCGATACATGATCTTGAGTTAGCTGCAATTGTGTTTGCATTAAAAATATGGCGACATTATCTGTTTGGGGAAAAATGTCATATATTTACTGATCATAAAAGTTTGAAGTATTTGATGTCACAGAAAGATTTGAATTTGAGACAGCACAGGTGGTTTGAGTTATTGAAAGATTATGATTTGGTTATTAACTATCATCTGGGAAAAGCCAATGTGGTTGCAGATGCTCTGAGTAGAAAATCCCTATTTGCTTTGCGAGTAATGAATGCCTAATTGTCCTTATTTGATGATGGTTCAATCATAGCTGAGTTAAAAGCTAGTCCGACGTTTTTGTAGCAGATTTCTAAAGCTCAAAAAGATGATAGTAAGTTACAAGCAAAATGGATTTAGTGTGAATTGACTTCTAATTCACAATTTTAGATCAGGACTGATGGTTGTTTGTTATTCAGAGGTAGAATATGTGTATCGAATAATTCAGAACTAGAACAGAAGATTTTGAATGAAGCTCAAATGGTAACATGTCTATTCATCTTGGTAGTAATAAAATGTATAATGATCTGAAAAAGATGTACTGGTGGCAGTGAATGAAACGAGATATTTCTAAGTTTGTATTAAAATGTTTGATATGTCAGCAAGTAAAAGCTGAACATCAGTTGCCTTCAGGATTATTACAGCCAATTACAATATCAAAATGGAAATGAGAAAAAATTACCATGGACTTTGTATCAGGATTACCTCTATCTCCACAGAAGAAAGATGCCATTTGGGTAATTGTCAATCGGTTGACAAAGTCTGCACATTTTATTCCAGTACATATGGATTTTTCCTTGGATAGATTGGCTGAATTATATGTCTCTGAGATTGTTAGATTGCATGGAGTACCTGTCTCTGTCATTTCAGATAGAGATCCTCGATTCACATCTCGATTCTGGAGCAAATTGCAAGAAGCTCTGGGTACACAGTTACATTTCAGCACTGCATTCCATCCCTAGATAGATGGTCAATCTGAACATGTGATACAGATTTTAGAAGGTATGCTTCGATGTTGTATTTTGGATTTTGATGGTAATTGGGAAAAATATTTGCCTTTAGTTGATTTTGCTTACAATAATAGTTATCAGTCCAATATCAAAATGGCACCGTACAAAGTTTTATATGGTCAGAAATGTAGAATACCATTGTATTGGACAAAGCTTAGTGAGAAAAAGATACACAGAGTTGACTTAGTCCGTGAAACTGAAGAAAAGGTGGAAGTAATTCAGGACAGTTTGAAAGCAGCCTCTGATCGTCAAAAGTCCTATGCTGATCATAAATGAAAAGAAATAGAATTTCAGGTCGGTGACAAGGTATTCTTGAAAGTATCACCTTGGAAGAAAGTTCTCCGGTTTGGCCGTAAAGGAAAATTGAGTCCACGATTTATTGGGCCATATGAAATCACAGAAAGAATTGGACTTGTTGATATCGGTTAGCCTTACCACCAGAACTTGATAGGATTCATAATATTTTTCATGTGTCTATGTTATGACGATATCAATCGGATCTTTCACATGTTATTTCTCCGTCAGAGGTAGAGATTCAGCTTGATACGACATATAGTGAAGAACCAATTAAAATCTTAGGCTGTGAAACAAAAGAATTAAGAAACAAAAAGGTGGCTTTAGTAATAGTCCTTGGCAACGACATGGTATAGAAGAAGCTACCTAGGAACCGGAGGATACCATGAGAAAGAAATATCCAAATCTCTTTGCTGGTAGATTTTCGAGGAGTTAAAGTTCTTAGGGGGAGAGTTATAACAACCCATTTTCAGTAAAATCGGAACAGTGGTTTTGGGACCACAAATTCGAGCCGAAAAGAAAATTTATTTTTATATTTTTCCATGGTTAGTATTTTGATAAGAATGTCATAAGCAAATTCTGATAAAAAAAATTTACCGATTATTTGCTTAATTATAGAAAGGACCAAATTGCATAAAATGTAAAAGTTGGATTCTAGAAGCTAGAAGGATCAAATAGCTATGAAATTCAAAACTTGAGGTCCTTATATGGTAATTAAACCATTAAATAAAAGTTAGTAGATATTTTTGATGAATCATCCATGGTAATTTAGAAAAAAGGTAAGGACTAAATTGGAAATCAAAATAATTAAAAGATGATAAATTAATAAATAAGAAGTATCATCATATTATTACCATCTTCATCCCCAAAATACATGGAAACCCTAGGAGAGAGAGAAGAAACTAATCAAGCTTAATTGGGTAAGTATTCTTGTCCCGTTTTTAGTAATTTTTATATTTTTGAAATCGGGATAACCTAATCTATCTAGATTAGGGATCAATTTGAAAAGTTATCAAAGTATAAAATTTTTTTCATGGATGAATATGTTGAAAATTTGAAATTTATGGTAGAAAATGAAAGGTTGTTGATAGATAAACAACTTTTACAAAGTGAATTTTGATGAAATTGTGATTTGGGGACTAAATTGTAAAGTTGTGAAAATTGAAGAAAAATTATGAATTTTATAGAATACATGTGCTGTAAATTTTCTATTAAAATTTTGGTTAGGCTTGGAATAAGGAGTAAATTGCATGAATTTCATTTTTTGAGCCTAGGGATGAAATTGAAATTTATGGAAAGTTTAGGGGAAAATTGGTAATTTTTCCTAGGTTGTAAATTGAGTTCAATAGAATATGAAATGTGAGAAATTGATGATTAAATTCATTTATATAGATCCGGATAACACAAATTCAAAGCTAGATCGAGGAAAAGAGAAAATTTTGGATTAATAGATTTTCTTGTACGAATTATTATCGAGGTAAGTTCGTGTACCTTAATTATACATGTTAATATGGTTCAATTGAATATTGTATTTTATTTGAATGTGGTATATGTTTATGTGATTATATAAATGTTATAAAAATATGAAATGATCACATGATTGGAAATGTGTTTAAAATGTTAAGTTTCGTTGGAATAATGAAAATCGATAGATACGTATTATTTCCCGTATATGAATGCGATTCTGCATATGTTGCAAAAGGGATGTAGCTCAGACGAGTAATCCCAATATAGCCTCTCGAGCATCCTGTTATATAGTTCCTGTGAGCATCCTGATCAGTAGTGATTTAGCATGTGTTGAGCACTACCGTAGCTCTTTATGAGTGTCCTGATATACGACCGGTTGTGATCCTGCATATAATGCAGACACAAACGTAGCTCTTCATGAGTGTTCGGTTAAGCTCGCTTGAACTCTTTGTTACTGATAAACCATCAAAGTAACATGTTTTAATCCCATGCTTGGCATGTTTTTGGATGATTTATTATGTGAATTAGTGAATTTGATGCTTCTAATCCTTTAAATTTATGTTTCTATACTTAGCTGAGGATAGGGAAGTGAAAGGAGCAAAAAAAGGGGCCAAAAATCAAACAAAAAGATCTATTTTCAGGAACCACACGGTCTGGTAGTTTCACATGGGCTGGGTACACGACCATGTGCCAGCCTGTGTTGATTTTGAGCCGTGCTTCTTTTTTACGTGAAAAAAACACAATTTTTAAGGTTTTTGAGCGTTCTAAAGTTTATAAATACATATCAGAAGAGGACTAAAGGGGACACATAGAGTAGAATAAAGAAATTACTCGATGAATGTTGTTGGAATCAAGTCAGAAGTAGATCTCTTTCAAGATTAAAGATCTCCATTCAAATTTCCTTCGAAGTTTTATTTGGCTTCTTATGTCTTGTTGTTATTCTAATTTTGAGATGTTTTCGTCCCAGATTATGAACTAAACTCCCTAGATACCTAGGAAGGATGAAACCTAAGATGGATCATGTTATTTAATTTCTGATTTACATGAAAATACTTGATTTCTTGTTCTCAATTATGTATGCTTATTTCATGTTTTGATATTTTCAAGATATTGACTCATGTTAAATGTGCTTATTCAGTGGAGCAAAAACCCCTATTTAAGAGTAGATCTAGCATAATTGAGTGGATTTACATGCAATCTTAGAAATAGGACGACATAAATCTACCAGATTAGAGTCAAATCTAATAGGTGAATCCATAGATCGATTTAATGTGACAATAGGGGTTTTAATTAGAAAGAGATTTCAATTAATCAACCTAGAGTTAGTTGTTCTTACTCTCGAAAGAGATATTAACATAAATTAGGAATTTCTACGGAGCAAGGCACAAGTGAGTATATCGTTTATGTAACAGCCTAGTTTAGACATTAGTCAGAACAATGGTTTTGAAACCACAAATCCGAGGTCATAAGATTATTTTAATATTATTTTATGTGTTTACAGCATGTGATTATATATGTGTGAAAGTTTCGTATGCTAATTTTATAGTTTGGATGCTTAATTTGACAAAAGGGCTTAATCGTGTAAAATGTAAAAGTGGCATTTCATATGTTAAAAGTGCTTAAGTGCAACGGTTTATTAAATTAAAGGACCTTATGTTGATATTAGACCATTGATTGTGATAATGGACATTTATGGATATCTATTATGTAACAGCCTAGTTTAGACCCTAGTTAAAACTGTGATTTCGAGACCACGAATTTGAGGTTGAAAAATTATTTTAATATTATTTTCTATGTTTACAGCATGGTATGTGATATGTGTGAAAGTTTCGTGTGCTAATTTTATCGTTTGTGTGCTTAAATTGCAAAAAGGACGTAATCACGTAAAATGCGAAAGTGGCATTCCATAAGTTAAAGGTGTTTATTTGCTATGGCTTATTAAATGTGAAGTCCTTACATTGTAATTAGACCATAACTTTAGTAAATGGACATGGATGGACATATGTTAGTGGTTAAAATGGTAATTAGATTATTAATGATATATTAGATAAAAACAAATGAAATTATCATCATTTTAGTTCATCCTAGCTGAAAATAAGAAGAAGAAGATAGCCTAGGGAATAGGGAGTAAATTGCATAAGTTTCTTTTTTCGAGCCTAGGGACAAAATTAGAATTTATGGAAAAATTAAGGGCAAAATGGTAATTATACCTAGGACATAAATTGAGTCCAAATAAATAGGAAATATGTGAAATTGATGATTAAAGCTATTTATATGGATCCAGACAACACAAATTCGAGGTTAGATCAAAGAAAAGAAAAGGTTTCGGATTAGTAGATTATTTACACGAACAAGTGTCGAGGTAAGTTCGTGTAACTTAATCAAGTATGTAATTATGTAAATTGAATGTTGTGTTTGTATGTAATGTGACTTATATAGAAATGCATTACTTGAATGCTATAATGGACAATTTAATACATGCTTGAAATGGTGAAAAAGGTTAAGTCTCGATTGAATATTAAATTCCGATAAATATAAGTGCTTTCCCAAAATGGATGAGGTCCTGCATTTGTTGCGGACGGGATTTAGCTCAGACGAGTAATCCTATTGAACTTATAATAGATAGGATTTAGCCCGGACTGGTAATCCTAATATAATACCTCTCGAGTATACATTATGATTAGGGTTTAGCCTAGACTAGTAATCCTAATTGAGCTCTTTTGAGCATACGTTATATAAAGGATTTAGCCTGGACTAATAATCCTATTATACTATATGTGGCTCAATAGTGTGCTCCTTGATTTAGTGCCCTAATGGGTACCCTTGAATAAGAAATTGACGGATTGTTGAATCATACACCTCAAGTGTACTACTTGAGCATCCATCGAAATTTCAATAATTCAACGGACACAACTCTTGACATGGTATGAGAATTATGAGATGAAATGATAATGACTTGAAAGAATATTGCATGATGAGCCCATCTGTGTTCACTTAATTGATATGAAGATTTTGGTGACTAACTTGTTTGATTGAAAGCATGTGTTTAGGGAATTTTGCTAATGGATAGAAAACATGATATTGTATGCTTAGATTTTATAAACGAGATTGGTAAGTTAAGTTTTCTGTTATACGAACTTACTAAGCATGTAATGCTACTCTATTTTATTTTCCCTGTTTTATAGTGCTCAGAAGCTCGCAAAGGTTGGAGATCATTGGAGCATCGTCACACTATCAACTAGCTTATTTTAGGTATACTTAGTAAAATCATTTTGTTATAATGGCATGTATAGGACCACTTTACCACTAGTGGCTTGATAATAATGCTTGTAATCTAGCCATTGGAATGGCTAGTAATGGTTGTTTTGATATACTTGAAATGTCATGCTATGGTAGCCAAATATATGTTAAGTAGTTGATCAAATTATATCTAACATATGGAATATATCAAGGTAAGATTATAAACATGTATGCAAGCAATTATATGCCTTGTTGAATGATGGAATTTGCTTAATTTAAATGCTTGAAATGGTTGGTATTGGATGTGAGTTTTAAGTGCAGGCCTTTGGTTTGATTTTGGGTGAGAAATGAAGCTAGACATGGCTTTATTTTGTCCACACGGGTGTGTGTCTAGACCTTGTGTGACACAGGGCCAAGTACATGGGCGTGTAGCTAGGCCGTGTGTCCTCTGCACCTTAATTTTGAGAAACAGAATGCTTAGAATTGAGCACATGGGCAGAGACACGGACGTGTGTCTTAGCCGTGTGTGCTACACGGCTTAGAACACAGGCGTGTGTCTTGGCCATGTGAAACCTACACCAAATTTCGAATTGAATTAATTAACCACACAGCCTAGCACACAGGCGTGTGGCATGGCTGTGTGCACAGGTTAGAGAGTTACACGGGGTCAAACACGGCCTGCAGTACGGGCGTGTCCTGGGGTCACACAGGCGTGTCCCTTGGACCACACGGGCGTGTGAGCCCTGCACCTTTGAAAAAATTTGAAAAGTTGTGAAAAATTCTTAGAGTTTCTAATTAAATCCTGACTTGATTCTAATGCTCGTATTGGACCTCGAGGGTCTAATTAAGGGACGTTTTGAATGATCTTAGTTAATGAATAGTAATTTACATAAATTATTTGAAAAATGTTTTGAAAGTTTTGGTAATGCTCTGAAACCCTATTTTGACGATAGATATGGGTTAAAGGTGTTACATTCAGTGGTATCAGAGCTACAATTTAGCCGATTCTTTGATTTGATGTAGCAAACACGAGTTTAGCTATACATGCCATTATATAAATTGTGATAGTGTGATGACTCTTGATCATTTTAAATGTATTTTTCATATAGTAATGTCATCCAACTAAGCTAGAGCTGAATCTTGTAGGGTATACTGACTTATGCCAGACGGCCATGTCACACGCCCGTGTGTAAGGCCATGTGGAACATATTGACTTGGTTTTAAAATCAACACCAGGGGACACACGACCGTGTAACCTGACCGTGTGTCACACATGGATGAGACACGTGCCCTTGTCTCTGCCCGTGTGGACAAAAATAGGCTATTTACCAAGCCTTCATGCCACCCCAATTTGCACACACCTACACAATTCAAATGGCACTCATACATAGCATAAGTGTGCATCCAATTCAACCACAATCAAGGCTAAAATATACTATTTCAATACCAACAACTAACATGTTTATAACCTCATGTTTTACTCATTCAAATCATACTAACTTCGCATATTCAAATAATCTAATTAACCTTTCCAAACATGCATCATCATGCACCAATTCACAAGCACATAGCTTCTCAATTATCAACTATTTGACATTCAAATTACCTATTATCAATAAGCATCATGAACCCAACGTTAATCAAATACCATAAACCATATGCACACATATATATAAATACATAACCACATCAACCAAAATAAGCCAACTCACATGACCAAATATATACAAACCAAACCTTAGACATTTACAAGCCAATTCAAATGACTAATTTCATAAGCACCATATCTATCAAAATGACCAAAGTCCCTATACGTGCCATTTGACCCAAAAATTAATCTCAAAGGTACGAAGTGATAATTGGATAGTGTGAAGCGATCTCCAACAGTCCCCGAATCTGAGCTAGCTTTGAAATCACTGTACCATTTCGTATCAAATTCATAATCATCCACATCTATGACGTAACCGTTGAACCATTCGGAATATTATTTAATATTCGAGAAACTTACACACTTAGTGCCAAATAAATAGCCAAAGCTATATCAATCTCGCACACTAAGTGCATATATATAGCCGAAGCTGTCTCGATCTAGCACACTAAGTGCAAATATATATATTTGAAACTATCTTGATTTCGCACACTAAGTGCCCATGTTTAGCTGAATTGTCGTCAAACACAAGTATAGTCTCGTATATACAACTTATGCAATATCAAGCATTTAAAGCATAATTACAACGATGCTTATCACATGCGAACTTACCTCAGATGTTAAAACGGCGAAACGAGTCAACTATTTCGTAACTTTATTCTTTCCCCGATCTAAGTCCGTATTTCACCTTTCTTGATCTAAATATAATCAAAATTAACTTATTCAATCATCTCTCTATTCAATTTAGTCCAAAATTCAGTTTAAGGCTTTTTTACACAATTGCCACTAATGTTTCACATTTTTTACAATTTAGTCCTTATTTCACAAAACACAAATTAATGCAATTCAACCATAAACCATGCTAGAAAAATTACTATTATACCCCTAGCAGCCCATACTTTTCATTTATTTCACATTTTAACCACAAAGTTTTCACATTTCATAATTTAATCCCTATTTTGCATTTTCACTAAAAATTACTTAACAAAACTTGTATATCTATCAACAAGCATTCATAATCTATCAAGAAACTTCAAAATACATGTTTATTCATCAATGGAAACATTCAAAATCTTTAACAATTTTGCAAATGAGTCCCTAGGCTAGCTAAGCCTAGTTATAACGATCACAAAAACATTGAAATCATTAAAAACAGAGTAGAAATTACTCACCAATTGAGTAATGCAATGGCCGAATGTTTAAAGCCCTAGCTATGGCTTCTTTTCCTCAAATTTTCAGTTAAAGATTAAAGGCTAAAGATGATACAACCATTTTACATATTTTAATTAATGTATTATATATTTAATTACATATTTAACCTTATAAATTAACATCAAATTCACTTAAACAATGCCCATAATTGTCCACTTACTAATATAATGGGATAATTGCAACATAAATCCAACAACTATTTAATTTCATAGCTAATAAACCCTTTTAGCTTATAGAACTCTAATTTTTCACTTTACGTGATATAGTCCTTTTTATCAAATTGACTAATTAAACGATAAAATTTCTTAACGAAATTTTCACACAAGCATATTTTCATGTTGTAGACATTAAAATAATAATAAAATAATTATTTTGACTTCTGATTTGTTGTCCCGAAACTACTGTTTCGATTTGACTAAAACTGGGCTATTACATACTAGTTCTAATAGGTTCTGTACCTGGTGGCATGTCAGGAACCGGTTGAGGGACAGAAGATGAACGTTGTTGTACAACGGGATTTGTTTTCAAATATTTAGTGAACTATTCATTCATCATTTGAAAGAAGGCTTCTTTAGTCTCCTCACCACGACCCTCAGATACGAGCCTTCTACTACTAGTAGATGCAGTTCTTTGAATTAAAGCTTGAGCATTTCTCTCAGCTTTCTCAGATTCAGCTCTAGCTAGGTTGGATGACATTATTATATGAAAAAAATGTTCAAAATGGTTAGGAGTTATCACATTATCACAATTTATATAACGACATGCATAGTTTAACTCGTACTTGCTACGTTAGTCTGAGAATCAGCTAAACCGTAGCTTTAATACCAATAAATGTAACACCCTAACCCGTATCCGTCACCAGAACAGGGTTACAGAGCATTACTAGAATTTACAGATTAATTATAATTAAATCGTATCATTTGCTATTCATATCCGAAATCAATCATATTGTCCCTTGTATAGGCCTTTGAGACCCAATATACATGTTACAATTAGGTTGGGACTAAACCGGAAACTCAGAGAATTTTTCGCGAAATTTCAAATATTTTCTTAGGTTCAGGGGACACACGCCTGTATGGCCAGGCCGTGTGGGCAATCGATGTGAGGCACACGGTTGTGTCCTAACCCATGTCCTTACTCGTGTAACTCTCTGACTTGGGTCACACGGCCAGCCACACGCTCATGTGCTAGGCCGTGTGGACAATTTAAGTTTTGAAAATTAAGTGCAGGTTTTACACGGCTAAGACACACGCCCTTGTGTTCGGCTGTGTATCTCACACAGCTGAAACACATGTTTGTGTTTCTGCCCGTGTGACCAATTCTGAGCATTCTCATGCACATGGTCGTGTGTTATACATGGTTGAGACACACGTCCGTGTCGATGAAAATAGGCCATTTCCATGGCCACTTTTATCACCCAAATTGTCTTCAACCTATATCAATACTTGCATATATATACCAATCATTTCAAGACATTAAAATCAAGCCAAAATTAACATTATGCATAATATATCATCACATGTATTTATGTATTCAAACTTACCTTTTGTAAAACATATATGTTTACCATATTTCAATCTAACCATACCAAGCACACATATATTAATCATTATATAACCTCATATATATATACATTAAACATACCATTACTAGCCATTCCAATGGCTAGATTACAAACAACCATTTACATGCCAGCATTGGCCAAGTTAGCCTATACATACCGTTATACCATAATAAGTTTGCTATCTATACCAAAAAGAGATGAAGGATACTGTGTTTATAATCCGACCGGTTTCTAACCTTTACGAACTTTCGAGTAGTATAAAACAGAGGAAAGAAAATCGAGTAAGCATTTCAAATGCTTAGTAAGTTCGTATAACAGGAAATTAACTTACCAATTAAGTTACATTTAAAACAAGCACTCATAGTACATAAAGAAACCAATAACCTAATCACACATAAATCCTCATCAAGCATGTTAGTTATATAGTTCATGTAAATACTAAGAAATATGGATAAGCTCATCAATGTCCACTTCCACATACATATATTTATCATTTTGAATCTCCAAGGAACATGTGTATACCATACTTTTGCATGTCAAATATTCTAATAGTATTTCATTTTAGATTTATATTATCTTTTACCAGGACATTACTTGTTGAATCATTTTAAAAACTCGATGAATACATAGGAAATACACTCAAGGTGTACAATACGGTAAATCCGTCAACTCATATTTAGGAGTGCTTATAAAGCACATAAACAGGAAGCTTATCCGAGCTAAAACAGGAAGATCAGTAGAGTAATATTCAGGAACCTTGTGTAAGCGTATAACGGGTAGCTCTAAAGAGCCAATAATTAGAGAGCTCTAGAGAGCCATATATCAGGAAGTTCAAGCGAGCCTATCGGGAAGCTCACAAAGAGCCAATTAACAAGAAGCTCACGAAGAGCCATAATCGAGAAGCTCATAAGAGCTATGGTGTGTCCACAACACATGTAGGATCACAACCTATCAGGATGCTTCGAAGAGCTATAACAGAAAGCTCGCAAGATCATATATCGGGAAGCTCATGGGAGCTAATAACCGGACTCTCTTTCGAGCTATGGTGTGTCTGCAACATATGCAAGACCACAACAAATACAGTGGCCCAATATTCAATCGAATTTCATGTATTCAAACAAGATTTAATAATTATTGGGCATTTTCGAAATTATGAATTTATTTCCTAAACATACCAAATTCATAATTCAACATTCACATATATAACATTTCACTCAAACATGTAAATATACATAAACTTACCTCGATACTTGTTCGTTTCGAGAATCTACTAATCTGACACTCTTTGTTTTCCTCGATCCAATTCAGTACTAGGTATTTTCAAATCTACATAAATGAATTTAACATCAATTTAATCCATTTCATACTCAACTTAATTCTATTCACATCCTAGGCAAAATTACCATTTTGCCCCTATACTTTCAATAAATGAGGATTTCATCCTTAAGCTCGAAAAATTGAAATTTATGAAATTTAATCCTTATTCCAAGCCTAACCAATTTTTACATATAACATTTACAACCCATGTATTTCACAAAAATCACTAATTTTCCATGAATTTTACATCTTTTCAATTTAGTCTCTAAATCACAATTTCATAAAAATTTACTTTACAAAAGTTGTTTATCTATCAACAATCTTTCAATTTCTACAACAAATTTCAAGATTTTAGCATATACATCCATGGAAAAATTTTAATACCTTGATATCTTTGCAAATTGAGCCCCAAAATAGATAGATTAGGTCGTAACAATATCGGAAATGTAAAAATTACTAAAAACGGGACATGATTACTTACCCAATTAAGCTTGCTTGAATTTCTTTCTCTTAGCTAGGGTTTCCATAAAATTAATTTGGGGAAGATGATGAAATAAGATGATATTAAGCTATTATCATCTTTATTTATTTCAAATTCCAATTTAGTCCTTTTCTTTTTCTAATTTTCCATGGATGAATCATCATAAATATCTACTAACTTCTCTTAATGGTCTAATTACCATATAAGGACCTCAAGTTTTGAATTCCATAGCTATTTGATACTTATAGCAACTAGAACTCAACTTTTGCATTTTATGCAATTTGGTCATTTCCATAATTAAACATGTAATCGGTAAAATTTTCTTATTAAAATTTTCATATAACATTCCTATCATAATGTAGACTATGCAATAATATTAAAATAAATTTTCTTTCTGACTCGGATTTGTGGTCCTGAAACCACTCTTCTGATTGTACTGAAAACAGGCTGTTACACCTCTAACATCAACACTTTTCGAGCGATTTTGTTATATTTTGCTTTACAGAAGAAACAAGTATGCATAGGGACATGGATCTACGACTACATGAAATGATGTATTAGCGACTAGAAAGTGGGAGTTTTCTTTCCCCACTAAGTGACAGCCTTGTGCAAAAGAGCCGAAGTTCAATGACAACTACTGAATAGTTCATGAAGCCATCCAAAAATATCATAATGGACACACTATACACACAATATATGAAGCTTTAATGAAAACAAATAAGGGATTGGAACTAATGTTGGAAAGAAAATATAGACGCCCTGGGCTCGCTCAAAAGAAAAGTAAAATCGGGAACTAAAAAAAAAGAAATTGACGAGAGTAGCATTCCAAAAATAGAATAGATGATAAGATGGATGCAAGAAACGAGCCCAGTTCTTCAAGAATTTACACGACCGAACAATATGGAAGTATTAAACTATTCACCAAATATGTTTGATCCAAAAGGATTCCCATCATGAACCAGAAGAGCAATGAAGCAAGGAAAGGGAGGATAGCAAAGATGATGAAGGTGAAGAGGAAAAGAATGAGGTGGATTTCAGGGAGGATGATTGACCAAACTTTTTATTTTTATTTTTGGATTGTAATTAATTTTGGACAACTTTTATTGTAGGAGTAGGTTAATAGTAGATTTTTATGTATATTCATTGTTTCAAGTTTTCTTTGTAGGAACCTCACATTAAAGTAGTACGACATTTATGAGCTTGTAACGAACAAAGGAAGGAAGCACCCACTGTAGTAATGCTGTGATCAATTATTTAACTTCATTCCCTATATATAGTGGTGCACATTAGGGCCAATGTTCTATCTAAAGTGTGGGGGGTAACATAGGAAATTTGTTTTTAATTATTTTTTACACTTTTATTTTTTATTATCAATTGTGTGCTTGAGCTTGTAGAAATACAAGTGATTGTTTAGAAGCATGTGTAATAGCCCAGTTTTAGTTAAATCAGAACAGTGGTTTCAAAATCACAAATTCGAGGCCAGAAAATTACTTTAATATTATTTTTGATGTTTACAGTATGTGATTTTATATGTGTGAAAATTTTGTGAGCTAATTTTATCGTTTAATAGCTCAATTTGAGAAAAAATGACTTAATCGCTTAAAATGCAAAAGTTACATTTTAATTGTTAAAAGTGTTTATTTGCTATGAGGCATTAAATGAAAGGTCCTTATGTTGATATTAGACCATTGATTTTGATAATGGACATTTATAGACATCCATTATAAGTTATTGATGTTTATTCATTAAGGTTAAAATGGTAATTAGTATATTCAGTTATTATTAATTAAAACAAAGTTAAAATATCATCATCTTTCATCTTTGTTAACCGAATTTGAGAAAGAAAAGAAGCCATTTTAGGGCTTTGATATTTGACTAGCATAATGTTTGATTAATGTATGTTCTTTGCTCAGTTTTTGATGATTTTTATGTTTTTGTGATCGTTGCTTTGAGTACTAGCTAGCCCGTGCCTTAATTTTTGAATTTGTTGATGAAGTTTTGATTTGTAATTGATGATGAAAAATGAATAATTATTGATAGTTTTACATGTTTTGTAAAGTGATTTTGAGTAAAAATGACAATTAGGGATTAAATTGAGAAAATGTGAAATGTTATGGTTAAAAGTGTGAAACAAATGAAAATATGGGCTGTTATGAAGCTATAGAGAATTCAGATAAGCATGGGTCATATTGAATTTTTGTGAATTTTATGTATTTATGAAATAGGGACTAAATTGTAAGAAATGTGAAACTTTAGGGGCTAAAGTGCAAAAATGCCCAAATGTATATTTTGGATGAAATTGAATGAATAGGTGATTAAATGTGTTAATTTTGAATACATATAGATTAAGAAAAGAGGAACTCGGACTTAGATCGAGGCAAGAACAAAGTACTCGATTAATTGGCTAGTTTCGTTGTTTCTACGATTGAGGTAAGCTAGTAGGTGTTAATTTCATTATAAATGAATGTTATATGCTTTGATATTGCATAAAATGTGTTTATGAGATTGCGAATAATGTTTTAATTGTGAATACAACTATACGGAAATGTTCAACGATGAAGTCGACAAGCAAAATTTCTCGGTTGAACCTTAAGTATAGCTATGATGATAATGTAATGTCATTAAGTTAATGCATTGGCTTCGGGCCATGATATCGGCACTTCAGGTGCAAATAATACCTTGATTTGGCTACGGGCCATGATATAGGTATTTTGAGAGGAGTTACCTTGATTTGGCTACAGGCCATGGTATAGGTACTCCGGGATAAGTTACCTTGATTTGGCTACGGGCCATGGTATAAGTACTTATCAATTGTGATTTGTAAGTATCTGATTTCTATCCCTAATGGTTCAACGAATAAATGAATGTCATAGTTGAGAAAGAGGTTAGTATGAGGTGATATGGGTATGTACGTAACATATTCAAGTACTTCATTGAGAAAGTTTAATGAAATGGTATTTAATCATGTTTGAGACATGAATAAGGTTTGTGTTAATATAATGTTGATTTGGTAATGTGCAAATGGTTGAATTATATTATTTGATGAATTGAGTTGTTTAACTACGAACTTACTAAGCTATGAAGCTTACTGTGTATTATTTGTCTATGTTTGTTTAGTTAATCAAAGCTAGCTCAGACTCGAGAATCGTCGGGAAATGTCGTCACACTATCGAACATTTGTTGGTACTTTTGAAGCTTGTATATATGGTATATGGCATGTATAGGTTAGAGTCATTTGGTATGTTTTGAGCTATGATGTTAGCCATGTGATTTGGCTAGTTAATGATGTAAATGCTGGTATGTTTTTAGCCATTTAAATTGGCTTAAGTTATGTACTTGATATGTGATTTATGTGATGCATATAATGCCTTATATGTTGTCTTGTTTTGTCATGTTTTCCATAGTTGTGGATATAGTTAAATGGATGTTGATTTGGTTAGTTATCAATGTTTGAGGAATGGTAAATTTTAATGGTTTTGGTTAACTTGTATATGGAATTTAGTAGTTGAATTGGTTGATGATATATATATAACTTGATAAGTGATTAATTTGGTATGTTTTTGGTTGCCTAAAAATGTATTGAAATGGTGCTATGTTGGTTGATTTGTATGCTTGTGGAAAGGGTGGCAAATTGGCTTTACAAATGGCCTATTTTTGTCCACACGGGCAGAGACACGGGCATGTGTCCTAGCCATGTGCGACACACAGTCATGTTACACGGCCGTGTGTCCCCTAGGGTAGCCCTACAAATTAAGTCAATATACCTTACAGGTTTGACACGGCCTAGACACACGGGCATGTCTACTGGTTGTGTGTGTCACACAGACTCACACACGGGCGTGTGACTGACCGTGTGACATAAGTCAGTATACCCCCTAAGTGGCACATGGCCTAGCACACGGGCGTGTGTGGACATTTCGAAGGGTACACGTGCTAAACACATGGGCGTGTGGTCAGCTGTGTGACCCAATTCAGTAACCTTCCTAGTTTTCCCATGACTATGGCACACAGGCATGTCTTCAGCCGTGTGGTACAAGTAAGTATGTATGCCCTGTTTTCACACGGGTGTGTCTGGTGGTCTTGTGAGGCACACGACCTGTTCACAAGGGCGTGTGACCTATGATTTCATGAAATTTTTCTAAGTGTTCAAAAATTTTTATATGTGATCGATTTAGTCTCGAACCACTCTTAAGCATGTTTTAAGGTCGTGTAGACCTATTTAAGGGACTTTATGTATGTGAACGAATGATATGAGATATTGAATATTTGATAAATGTTATATTGTTCGGTAATGCCTCGTAACCCTATTCCATTGACAGATACGGGTTAGGGGTGTTACATTTATTTGCATCAGAACTAGGTTTAGTCGATTCTAGGACTAACGTAGCATGTGAGAGTATAGCTATACATACCATATATAAAAATTGTGATAGCGTGATGATTCCTTACAGTTAAAATATGTTTTTATATAGCAAATAGATCCTGAAAGAGCCGTAGCTGACGATCTTGAAACTAATGCACCCGCTCCAGCTCAAGGGGCAGTGTAGTTTGATTCTAGACCAGTGACTAGTAGTCACAAGGGAAAGGTAAAGCAAGCCTTCTTTCAAATGACGAGTGAGTGGTTTATGGAATTCATTTGAACGAATTCGGCTGCTCAACAACCTCCACCCCCACCTGTTTCTCAATAGTCCCAGTTGTGCCGCAAGTGATAGATTTGATTCAATTGAGTAAGCCACCGGTTAATAAGATTCAGAAACACGGGGCTGAGTAGTTCCGGGCTACAATTGATGATGATGCCAAAAAAGCTGAGTTCTGGCTTGAAAACACTATCCGAGTAT
The DNA here is from genome assembly GCA_025698465.1 of Gossypium longicalyx. Lineage (NCBI taxonomy): Eukaryota > Viridiplantae > Streptophyta > Magnoliopsida > Malvales > Malvaceae > Gossypium > Gossypium longicalyx. The sequence continues at coordinate 84,109,912 of CM046997.1, forward strand.
TTGAAGAATTGTCCTGTACTCCAGAGGAATGTATCAAATGTGTGGTATCGTTGCTAAGAGACAACGTATATCATTGGTGGGAAATATTGATATCAATAGTTCCAAGAGAACGTGTCACCTGGAATTCTTTCAGACTGAGTTTTGGAAAATGTATATAAGCCAACGATTTCTCGATCAGAAACATAAAGAGTTTTTAGAATTGAAACAAGGCGAAATGATTGTGACTGAGTACGAAAGAGAATTTGTATGATTGAGCAAATATGCTCGAGAATATGTTCCTACTGAAGAGATTATATGTAAGCGGTTCGTTGATGGGTTGAATGAAAATATAAAACTTCTAATTGGAATTCTAGAAATCAAAGAATTTTTTGTTTTAGTTGAGAGGGCTTGTAAAGCCAAGGATACCAGCAAAGAAAAGAGAAAAGCAGATTCAGAGGCTAGAGACACCAGAAAAAGATTAATGAGTAAGTTGAATCAGTCTTCCTCAAAGAAATCTAAAGATTCGTATACTCGCCCAAATGCTTCGATGGGATATTCTGAAAAAGATCGTGCTAAACAACACTCTAGTTCTAAAGCTCAAGCTACATCAGTAGCTAGTGTTGGTAGTGTAACAACCCGTTTTTAGGTAAAATCGGAACAATGGTTTCGGGACCACAAATTTGAAGTCAAAATTTTTATTTTATTATTTTAATAAGGTCTACAACATGATTGAATTATTATATGAAAGTTTCGTGAAGAAATTTTACTGTTTAAATGCTTAATTCAGTAAAAAGGACTAAATCACGTAACACGTAAAAGTTGCATTCTATTGTTGAAAGTGTTTAAATTGTTATGATTTAGTAAATCAAGAGTCCTTATCATGTTATTATACCAAGATTAAGGTTAGTGGACATTTATATCCATGACTTATGTGTTTTATTAAGGTTTTATTAAAGGTTATTATGGTAATTATATAATAAATTAAGTTAAAATGATAAAAACAATTAGTCTCATCTTCCAAAAACATTACCACCAAAAATTAGGGCTTGAAAAACACCATTTGAGAGCTTGGACATTCGGCTCTGGTGTCTTGATCATGTAAGTCTATTTTTAGCTCAATTTTTAATGATTTCTATGTTTTTGAGCTCGTTGCAACTTAATCTAGCTAGCCTGTACCTTAATTTCTGAATTTGTTGATGATTTTGAAATGTTTCATTGTTGAATACGTGAGTTCTTTGATGTTTAATGATAGATTATGGAAGCTTGATGATAGTTTTACAAGTTTTATAAAGTGATTTTTGATAAATATGTCAAATAGGGATTAAATTGTGAGAAAGTAAAAAGTGTGAAATAATGAAAGATTTGGGATGCTAGTAGCATATAGGAAATTCGACTACTATGGGTTATGGCTTAATTGTGCAATTTTGCATTTTTACGTGTTAAGGACTAAATTACTAAGTAGTCAAAAGTCTAGGGGTAAATTTATAATTTAGCCAAAATGAATGTTTTAGGTTAAATTGAATTGAATGAATGTTTGAATGAGTTAATTTGATATCATTAGATCAAGATAAGCTCAGATCAAGTTTAGATTGGGGACAACAAAATGTGGACTAGTAGCCGATAGTTTTATCCGAGGTTACAAGGTAAGTTCGTATAATTAGAATCGAAATTTTTCTATACTTCTGATTATTGAAAAGAATATGTATAATTGAGATATTTGAAGTATGAATGTCTTATTGTTATATTGTATGTGTGACCGAGCTCCGTTTGAACTATTTGAATTCATTGGATACGAGTGACATGTTATTGGGATTACCGTATTGGTCGAGCTCCTGCATTTGTTGCGGACTCACCACAGCTCGTATGAGCTTACTGATTCAGCTCGTAAGAGCTTACTGTTTCAGCTCATTGGATCTTAATGATTCAGCTCGATAGAGCTTACTATTTTCAGCTCATTAGAGCTTACCGTTTCAGCTCGTATGAGCTTACTGTTCAACTCAATAAAGCTTACCATTTCAGCTCCTTAGATCTTACTGTTCATCAGCTTAAGAGGAGCTTACCGATCATGGCTCAAAAGAGCATATATGATGATGAATTGATGGATTACTGATGATGTTCACTCGTGTATCCTTTGAAGTTCTAATAAGTTCAACGGGCCTAAATACTGTTTATACAGATAAGTTACAAATTATAAATGTTACTAGTGTTATATATATATATGATATGTTAATTTTGGAATGATGTAAAGTATTGTATCAATGGATGATTTTATGTATTTGTCAAATGACTAACATGTGATGGATACTTGTGATTAGGTGTTGGATAATTAAATTGTTGGCATATTTAATGTTGCCTTGATTATGTTTGAATGGTTAGTTAATTCTAAAATATACGGGCTTACTAAGCTTTAAAGCTTACTTAGTTCTTTTTCTATGTTTTATAGAGGTTCGTTAGCTCGCTTGTTTCAGACAAGTCGAAGTTGCACATCACACTATCCAAATTCCGATTGGTATTTTTGAACTTGTAAATTTGTAAATATGGCATGTATAGGCTAGTTTGAAAGATGTTAGCTATGTTATTTGAGAATAGGACTTTGGCATATTTTTGTGTATAAGTTAAGCCATGTGATTTGGGTTATTTTGATGTTATGTTTTGGTTGAGTGAAAGTGTTCAATTATGGTTTGTTTTAGCAAGTAATGATGGAATGAAATTTTGCAAGTGAAGTCTTGATATATGGTTGTTAAATGAATGGATTATGCATAATGATGGATAGGTATTTGAGTATGAATTTGTTATGTTTTGAATTGGCAAATATTATGTATTGAAATGCTTATTTTGATTGCCAATTGGGTTGTGTAAATGTGGTCAATTATATTTGTAAATGCTTGTGTCTATAGGATGGCAAAATGGCTTTCCAAATGGCCTATTTTTGTTCACACGGGTAGAGACACGGGCGTATGTCTCAGCCGTGTGCAACAGAATGTTATGTTGTACGGCCGTGCGTCCCCTGGGGTACCATACAAATTAAGTCAGTATAGCCTAGAGGTTTGACACGGCTTAGACACACGGGCGTGTCTATTGGCTGTGTGTGTCACACGGACTCATATACGGGTGTGTGACTGACCGTGTGGCATAAGTTAGTATACCCCTTAAATGGTACACGACCTAGCACACGGGCGGGTGTGGCCATTTCAAAGGGAACACGGGCTAGAAACATTGGCGTGTGGTTGGCTATGTGACCCAATTCAGTATCCTCTCCAGTTTTCACACGGCTGGCACACGGGCATGTCCTCGGCCATGTGACACAAGTTAGTATGTATGCCCTGTTTTCACACGGTCTAAGACACGGGCGTGACTATTAGCTGTGTAAGGCATACGGCTTGTTCACACAAGCGTGTGACACATGAAATGTTGAAATTTTTCTAAGTTTTTAAAATTTTTAATATCTTACAATTTAGTCCCAAATGCATGATTAAAGTTTGACATGCTTGTTTTAAGTACATAGTGAATATGAATGAATGATATTGACTGAGAATAAACATATTCAGACATATAATTGTTCTGAACTAAGTTACAAGTCCGGCAATGCCTCTTAACCTATTCTGGCGGCGGTAACGGGTTAGAGTGTTACATTTGTTGGTATCAGAGCTACAATTTAGTCGATTCTAGGACTAACGTAGCGTATACGAGTTTAGTTATACATGCCATAAATATAAAACTATGATAGTGTGATGACTCTTGACGTTTTGGAATGTTTTTTTATATAGTACTGGATCCCAAACGAGCTGTAGCGAATGACATAGAAAGTAATGTGCCAGCTCCCGCTCAAGGGACAACGCCTTCTAAATCCAGACCTGTGATGAGTAGTCACGGGGGTAAGGCTAATGAAGCCTTCTTTCAGATATTAAATAAGTGGTTAACATAGTACATTCGTACGAACCCGACTATTCTGCAACCTCTACCCCCACCTGTTCCCTAACCTATCCCTATAGTTCCTCAAGGTATTGATCCTTTGAATTTAAATAAACCATCTGTTGATAAGATACGAAAACATGGTGCCAACGAATTTAGAGCTACTATTAATGACAACCCTGAGAGAGCCGAGTTTTGGCTTGAGAACACAATTTGGGTATTTAATGAATTATCTTACACACCCGAAGAATGTTTAAAGTGTGTTGTATTTTTGCTAAGAGACACCGTGTATCAGTGGTGGAATACCTTGATATCTGTAGTTCCGCCAGAAAGAGTCACTTGGGATTTATTTCAAGTTGAATTTAGAAAGAAATACATTAGTCAAAGGTTCATCGATCAGAAAAGAAAAGAATTTCTTGAATTGAAACAGGGTCGTATGTCGGTTACAGAATATGAAAGAAAGTTTGTATGACTCAACAAATATGCTCGTGAATGTGTTTCTTCTGAAGCTATAATGTGTAGAAGATTCGAGGATTGATTGAATGAAGAAATTAGAGTGTTAGTTGGAATTCTGGAGCTGAAAGAGTTTGTTGTTTTGTTTGATCGAGCTTGTAAAGCTGAAGAGCTTTGCAAAGAGAAAAGAAAAGCTGATTCTGAGGCTAGAGAGTCTAGAAAGAGATTTACAGGTAAATCATATCAATCAGCATCAAAGAAATTTAGAGAATATCATCCTTGTTCTACAACCTCTGGGGGAATTTCTATTAGAGATAGAAATGTGAGACAATCGAGTTCAAAACCTCAGGCGACATCTGTGACCAGTGTGGGAAGTGTTAGAAATGCTAGACTTGAATGTAAACATTGCAACAAGCAAAATTAGGGTGAATAAAGATTAATGAGCAGAGCTTGCTTTAAATGTGGATCTTTTGATCATTTTCTCCCTGACTATCTAGAAAAGTTTACAGCTAAAAGAGAACAACTAGTGAAAGCAAGTAACACGACTACTAGAGGGAGACCGACCTAAAATACTAAAAATACGAGTGGTAATTGAGTTACTACGAGAGATTCGATTGTAAGATCTAAGGCACGAGCACTTGCCAGAGCTTATGCTATTCGTGCACGAGAAGAGGCATCATCGCTAGATGCCATTATCGGTACTTTTTCTCTTTTTGATACTGATATAGTTGCGTTGATAGATCCTGGATCAACTTATTCATATATCTGTATGAACTTAGTATTTAAAAAGAGTTTGCATGTCGAGTCCATAGAATTTGTAATTAAAGTATCGAACCCCTTAGGCAAATCTATTTTAGTTGATAAAATTTGTAAGAATTGTCCTCTGATGATCCGAGGTTACTGTTTTCGGGCTGACTTGATACTTCTACTGTTTGATGCGTTTGATGTGATTTTGGGTATGGACTGGCTGATTATGCACGATGCAATTGTGAATTGTAGACAGAAGACTATCAGATTGAAATGTCAAAATGGTGAGATTCTTCGAATTGAGTCTAATGATTCGAGTGAATTTCCTACTGTGATATCATTTATGTTAGCTTAGAAATACTTGAGAAAGGGCTATGATGCAGATTTTGCATACGTATTAGATACAAAACTGTTAGAATCAAAGATTGAATCCGTACCTGCTGTTTGTGAGTTTTCGGATGTATTTCCAGAAGAATTATCGAGATTGCCTCTGATCAGAGAAGTTGAATTTGGTATTGAGTTAGTACCTGGCGCAACTCTAATATCGATAGCTCTATATAGAATGGCTCCAATAGAATTAAAAGAGTTGAAAGCTCAGTTGCAAGAATTGACAGACAGAGGTTTTGTACAACCGAGTTATTCTCCCTAGGGTGCACCAGTACTGTTTGTGAAAAAGAAAGATGGCACGATGAGAATGTGTATCGATTCTAGACAATTGAATAAAGTGACGATAAAGAAAAAATACCCTCTACCGCGGATTGATGACTTATTTGATTAGTTAAAAGGGGCTACAGTATTTTCAAAGATTGATTTGAGATCAGGTTACTATCAGTTGCGAGTCAAAGAGTCTGATGTGCCGAAAACTGCGTTCAGAATAAGATATGAACATTATGAATTCCTTGTCATGCCTTTCGGTTTAACTAATGCTCCTGCCATTTTTATGGACTTGATGAATCGAATATTCTGATTGTATTTAGATAGATTTGTTGTTGTATTCATTGATGATATTCTGATCTATTCAAGAGACGAGTCTGAGCATACCGAGCACTTGAGAATTGTGTTACAAACTCTACGTGATAAATAGTTATTTACAACGTTCAGTAAATGTGAGTTTTGGCTCAAAGGGGTTGGATTTTTGGGGCACATTGTTTCAGCTGATGGTATTAGAGTTGATCCGAGTAAGATTTCTTCTATTGTTGATTGGAAACCTCTGAGAAATGTATCTGAAGTCCGTAGTTTTCTAGGTTTAGCGGGCTATTACCAAAGATTTGTGAAAGGATTTTAAATGATTGCAACACTGATGACACTACTACAAAAAGATGTAAAGTTCGATTGGTCAGAAAAATGTCAGCAGAGTTTCGAATAGTTGAATGCACTGTTAACAGAGGCACCAGTTTTGGTGCAACTTGAATAAGGTAAAGAGTTCGTGATCTATAGTGATGCATCGTTAAACGGATTTGGTTGTGTTTTAACACAAGAAGGAAAAGTTATAGCTTATGCTTCTTGATAGTTGGAACCGCATGAAAAAAACTATCCAACGCATGATTTAAAGTTGGCAGCAATTGTGTTTGCATTGAAGATTTGGCGACACTATTTATACGGTGAAAAATGCCACATTTATATGGATCACAAAAGCTTGAAATAACTAATGTCACAAAAGGAGTTGAATTTACGACAACGAAGATGGCTCGAGTTATTAAAAGATTATGACTTTGTGATTGATTATCACCCGAGAAAAGCTAATATAATTGCTGATGCCTTGAGCCAAAAATCATCATTTGCACTAAGAGCAATGAACACCCAGTTGATGATATGTGATGATGGGTCTATTTTAGCTGAATTAAGATGATCATGAACTACAAGTTAAACGAATTCAATGTGAGTCTAATTTTGATTCAGAATTTCATATTGGAACTGATGACTATTTAATGTTCCAAAATAGAATTTGTGTACTGAAAAATACAGAACTTATTCAGAAAATCCAACATGAAGCACACAGTAATTGTTTTTCTGTTCATCCAGGTAGTACCAAGATGTATAATGATCTGAAACAGTTGTACTGGTGGTCGGGTATGAAATGGGATATATCAGAGTTTGTACCAAAATGTCTGGTTAGTAAAAGCTAAATATCAAGTACCATCTGGTTTATTACAACCTGTAATGATTTTTGAGTGGAAATGGGATAGAGCTTTAATGGATTTTGTGTCGGGGTTGCCTCAGAATCAGAAAAAGAAATATACTATTTGAGTTGTCGTTGATCGAGTAACAAAATATGCTCATTTCATAATAGTACGTACAGACTACTCACTTGATAGATTAGCTGAATTGTACATTTCTGAGATTGTTCGATTACACCATGTGCCACTATCTATTATCTCTGATAGAGATCTGAGATTTACGTCGCGATTATGGAAGAAACTACAAGAAGCTCTGGGAACAAAGTTGAATTTCAGTACTGCTTTTCATCTTTAGACTGATGGTCAAACTGAGAGAGTTATTCAAATTCTAGAAGACATGTTGAGATGTATTTTAGAGTTTGAGGGCAGTTGGGAAAATACTTACCGTTGATTGAATTTGTGTATAACAACAGTTTCCAAATGAGTATAAAGATGGCACTGTATGAAGCTATATACAGCCATAAATGTCGAACTCTGCTATACTGGACTAAATTGAGTGAGAAAAAGATTCACAGGTTGAATTGATTAGAGAGACTGAAGAAAAATTGAAAACGATTCGAGATAGTTTAAATGCAGTTTCAGATCGACAGAAATCCTATGCGAATTTGAAACGTAGAGAAATTGAATTTCAAGTCAGGGACCGAGTGTTTTTAAAAGTGTCACTATGGAAAACGATTCTTCGATTCAGCCGTAAAGGAAAGTTGAATCCGCATTTTATCGGGCCGTATGAGATTACTGAGAGAATAGGCCTATAGCAAATCAACTAGCTTTACCATCAAAACTTGGAAAGATCCATAATGTTTTTCACATTTCTATGCTGCGTCGTTATAGATCTGATCCGTCACATGTGATCTCACAGATAGATGTTGAATTACAAGCTGATTTGACGTATAACAAAGAGCCTATTAGAATTCTGGCTCGTGAGATCAAAAAGTTGAGAAATAAACATATAGCTCTAGTGAAGGTTCTTTGGCATAAACATGGAATTAAGGAAGCTACATGAGAACCCAAGGAAGCTATGCGAAAATAGTACCCTAACCTATTTATCGGTAAGATTTTCGGGGATGAAAATCCCTAAGGGGGAGAGTTGTAAAAGCCCGTTTTTAGGTCAAATCGAAACAGTGGTTTTGAGACCACAAATCTGTAGTCACAATTTTTATTTTATTATTTTAATAAGGTCTACAACATGATTTCATTATTATATGAAAGTTTCGTAAAGAAATTTTACCGTTTAAATGCTTAATTCAGTAAAAAGGATTAAATCGCGTAACGTGTAAAAATTGCATTCTATTCTTGAAAGTGTTTAAATTGTTATGATTTAGCAAATCAAGAGTCCTTATCATGTTATTATACCAAGATTAAGGTTAGTGGACATTTATATCCACTACTTATGTGTTTTATTAAGGTTTTATTAAAGGTTATTATGGTAATTATATAATAAATTAAGTTAAAATGATAAAAAACAATTTGTCTTCATCATCCAAAAACATTACCACCGAAAATTAGGGCTTGAAAAACACCATTTGAGAGCTTGGGCATTCGACTATGGTGTCTTGATCATGTAAGTCTATTTTTAGCTTAGTTTTTAATGATTTCTACGTTTTTGAGCTCGTTGCAGATTAATCTAGCTAACTCGTACCTTAATTTTTGAATTTGTTCATGATTTTGAAATGTGCCATTGTTGAATACTTGAGTTCTTTGATGTTTAATGATAGATTATAGAAGCTTGATGATAGTTTTACAAGTTTTATAAAGTGATTTTTGATAAAAATGTCAAATAGGGATTAAATTGTGAAAAAGTTAAAAGTGTGAAATAATGAAAGATTTGGACTGCTAGTAGCATATAGGAAATTCGGCTACTATGGGTTATGTCTTAATTGTGCAATTTTGCATTTTTAAGTGTTAAGGACTAAATTGCAAAGTAATCAAAAGTCTAGGGGTAAATTTGTAATTTAGCCAAAATGAATGTTTTACGTTAAATTGAATTGAATGAAAGTTTGAATGAGTTAATTTGATATCATAGAGATCATGATAAGCTGAGATCGAGTTTAGATCGGGGAAAACAAAAAGTGGACGAATAGCCGATAGTTATATTCGAGGTTACGAGGTAAGTTTGTATAATTAGAATCAAGCTTCTATACTTGTGATTACTGAAAAGAATGTGTATAATTGAGATACTTGAAGTATGAATGTCTTATTGTTATATTGTATGTGTGATCGAGCCCTGATTGAACAATTTGAATTCATTGGATACAAGTGACATGTTACCGGGATTACCGTATTGGTCGAGCTCCTGCATTTGTTGCAGACTCACCATAGCTCATATGAGCTTACCGATTCAGCTCTTAAGAGCTTACTGCTTCAACTTATTGGAGCTACCAATTCAGCTCGATAGACTTACTATTTTTAGCTCATTGGAGCTTACTGTTTAAGCTCGTATGAACTAACTGTTCATCAACTTAAGAGGAGTTTACCGATCATGGCTCAAAAGAGCATATATGATGATGAATTGATGGATTACTGATGATCTTCACTCGTGTATCATTTGAAGTTCTAATAAGTTCAACAGGGCCTAAATACTGTTTATACGGATAAGTTACGGATTATAAATGTTACTAGTGTTATATATATATGATATGTGAATTTTGGAATGATGTAAAGTATTGTATCAATGGATGATTTTATGTATTTGTCAAATGACTAACTTGTGATGGATACTTGTGATTAGGTGTTGGATAATTAAATTGTTGGTAGCATATTTAATGTTGCCTTGATTATGTTTGAATGGTAAGTTCAATTCTGAATTATACAGGCTTACTAAGCTTTAAAGCTTACTCAGTTTCTTTTTCTATGTTTTATAGAGGTTTGTTAGCTCGCTCGTTTCGGACAAGTCGGAGTTGCGCATCACACTATCCAAATTCTGATTGGTATTTTTGAACTTGTAAATTTGTACATATGGCATGTACAGGCTAGCTTGAAAGATGTTAGTTATGCTATCTGAGAATAGGACTTTGGCATATTTTGTGTATAAGTTAAGCCAAGTGATTTGGGTTATTTTGATGTTATGTTTTTGTTGAATTGAGGTGTTCAATTATGGTTTGTTTTAGCAAGTAGTGATGGAACGAAATTTTGCAAGTGAAATCTTGATATATGGTTGTTAAATGAATGGATTATGCATGATGATGGATAGGTATTTCAGCATGAATTTGTTATGTTTTGAATTGGAAAATATTATGTATTGAAATGGTTATTTTGCTTGCCAATTGGGTTGCATAAATGTGGTCAGTTATGCTTATAAATGCTTGTGTTTATAGGGTAGCAAAATGGCTTTGTAAATGGCCTTGCAAATGACCTATTTTTGTCCACATAGGCGTGTGTCTCAGCCGTGTGTGACACACAGTTATGTTGCACAGTCGTGCGTCCCCTGGGGTACGCTACGAATTAAGTCAGTATACCTTACAGGTTTGACATGGCTTAGACACACGGGTGTGTCTTTTGGCTGTGTGTGTCACACAGACTCACACATGGGCGTGTGATTGGTCGTGCGACAGAAGTCAGTATACCCCCAAATGGCACAAGGCTTAGCACATAGGCATGTGTGGCCATTTCGAAGGGCACACGAGCTGGAAACACAGACATGTGGTTGGCCGTGGGACCTAAGTCAGTATCCTCTCCAGTTTTCACATGGCCTAGCACACGGGCGTGTCCTCGGCCGTGTGACACAAGTCAGTATGTATGCCTTGTTTTCACACGATCTAAGACACGGGCATGTCTATTAGCCGTGTGAGGCACACGACCTATCTACACAGGCGTGTGACACATGAAATGTTCAAATTTTTCTAAGTTTCTGAAATTTTTAATATGTTACAATTTAGTCCCAAATGCATGATTAAAGTTTGATATGCTTTTTTTAAGTACATAGTGAATATGAATGAATGGTATTGACTGAGAATAAAAATATTCAGCTATATAATTGTTTTGAACTAAGTTATAAGTCGGTAATGCTCTTAACCTATTCCGGAGATGGTTATAGTTTAGTGATGTTACACAGTGTAAGAGACAACAAACCCGAGTGTCAGCAGTGTAGGCAACGACATTTTGGAGAATGCTGGAACAAAAGAAATAAAGCATGTTACAAATGTGGATCATTGGATCATTTTATGTGGGATTGCCCAGAATTGATGGAAAAAGATGATGTTTAGATTACGAGGCCGAGTAATACTATAAACAGGGGTAGACCACCTAGAAACACGAGAAATGTGAGTGGTAGTCAGAAAGTGACTAAAGACTTAGTTGTAAGGTCTGAGGCGAGAGCACCTGCACGAGCTTACACTATTCGCGCTCACGAAGAAGCATCATCTCCAGATGTTATTACCGGTACTTTTACTCTCTATGATACTAAAGTTATTGCATTGATAGATCCAGGATCTACTTATTCATATATGTGTGAATTTAGTATCTAGTAAGATTTTGCTTGTAGAGTTTGCTAAATTTGTAATTAGAGTATCGAACCCCTTAGGCAAGTGTGTTTTGGTTGATAAAGTGTGTAGGAACTGTCCATTAATGGTTCGGGATAATTGCTTTCCGGCCGATTTGCTGCTGCTGCTGCCATTTGACGAGTTTGACATAATCCTAGGTATGGATTGGCTAACGTTGCATGATGCTGTTGTGAATTGCAAAAGAATGACGATAGGTTTGAGATGTCAGAATAATGAGATTATCTGAATTGGGTCAGATGATCTGAATGGTTTACCAACAGTAATTTCATCGATGTTGGCTCAGAAATATGTGAGAAAAGGTTGTGAAGCTTATTTTGCTTATGTGTTTGATACGAAAGTGACTAAAAAGAAGATTGAATAAGTTCCAGTTGTGTGTGAGTATTCAGATGTGTTTCCTGAAGAGTTACCAGGTTTACCACCAGTATGAGAGGTTGAGTTTGGCATTGAGTTAATGCCAGGAACAACGTCGATATTGATAGCTCCATATCAAATGGCTTTGACAGAGTTAAAAGAATTGAAAGCTCAGTTGCAAGAATTAAGCGATAGAGGATTTGCAAGACTGAGTTTCTCGCCTTGGGGTGCTCTCGTATTGTTTGTGAAAAAAAAGATGGCATGATGAGAAATGTATAGAATATCGACAGTTGAATAAAGTGACGATTAGGAATAAATATCGACTACCGCGAATTGATGATTTGTTTGACCAATTGAAAGGGGCTACAGTGTTTTCAAAGATAAATTTGAGATCGGGCTATTACCAGTTACGAGTTAGAGACTCTAATGTGCCAAAGACAACTTTCCAGACGAGGTATGGACACTATGAACTCTTAGTTATGCCTTTTGGACTAACTAATGCACTTGCTGTCTTTATGGACTTAATGAATCAGATTTTCAGACTATATTTAGATCAATTTGTTGTTGTGTTCATAGATGATATTTTGATATATTCACGAGATGAAACTGAGCATGCCAAACATTTGAGAATTATGTTACAGACTCTGCCTGATAAGCAGTTATATGCAAAGTTCAATAAATATGAACTTTGGTTGTGTGAGGTTGGTTTTCTGGGGCATATTGTGTCAACATCGGGTATTCAAGTTGATCTGAGCAAGACTTCTGCAATAATAGATTGGAAGCCTCCGAGAAATGTATTCGAGGTCCGTAGTTTTTTGGGATTTGACTGTTATTATAGAAAATTTGTGAAAGGCTTTTCAATGATTGCGACTCCAATGACAAAATTGCTTCCGAAATATATAAAGTTTGAATGGTCCAAGAAATGTCAGAAAAGTTTTGATCAGTTGAAACAGAAAAGTTTTGATCAGTTGAAAACTCTTTTAACTGAAGCTCCAGTGTTAGTACAACCAAAATTGGGTAAAGAATTTGTGATTTATAGAGATGCATTGTTGAATGGCTTGGGTTGCGTTTTAATTTAGGAAGGAAAAGTCATAGCTTATGCCTCGAGACAATTGAAGCCGCATGAAAAGAATTACCTGACGCACGATTTAGAGTTAGCAGCCATTGTGTTTGCATTAAAGATTTGGCGTTATTATCTATTTGGTGAAAAATGCCATGTTTACTTAGATCACAAGAGTTTGAAATATCTGATGGCTCAGAAAGATTTAAATTTGTGATAGCGAAGATGGCTAGAATTGCTAAAAGATTATGAGCTAGTGATTGGCTATGATCCGGGAAAAGAAAATGTTATTGCTGATGCATTAAGCCGGAAATCTTTATTTGCTTTACGTGCGATGAATACTCAAATAGCTTTGTGTAATGATTGTTCGATTGTGGTTGAGATGAAAGCGATACCATTATTCTTACAATAGATTTCCTTAGCTCAAAAAGTCGATAATGAAATGTTAGCAAAACGAGCTCAGTGTGATTTGAACCTTGATTTAGAATTTCAAGTTGATTCTGATGATTGTTTAAGATTCAGAGGCCGAATATGTGTTCCGAGAAATTCTGAATTAAATCAGATGATTTTGAATGAAACACATAGTAGTCGTTTATCTATTCATTTGGGAAATACAAAAATGTATAACGACTTGAAACAGCTCTATTGGTGGCATGGTATGAAATGTGACATTTCATAATTCGTTTCTCAATGTTTGATTTGTCAGCAAGTTAAAGCTTAGCATCAAGTACCATTTGGTTTATTGTAACCGATTATGATTCCTAAGTGGAAATAGGATAGAGTGACTATGGATTTTGTTTCGGGTTTGCCCTTATCTTCGGATAAGAGAGATGCAATCTGGGTTGTAGTTGATAGATTGACAAAATCGGCTCATTTTATTTCTGTAAGAACAGATTATTCACTTGAAAAGCTAGCTGAGTTGTATATCTCTAAGGTTGTGAGATTACACGAAGTACCTGTTTCTATTGTTTCGGATAGAGATCCAAGGTTCACATCGAGGTTTTGGAAGAAACTGCAAGATGCACTAGGTGCAAAACTACATTTTAGTACCGCATTTCACCCGCAAACAGATGGTCAATCCGAGTGAGTTATTCAGATACTCGAGGATATGTTGAGATGTTGCATTCTTAAATTCGAAGGAAGTGGGAAAAATATTTGTCGTTGATTGAATTTGCATATAACAATAGTTTTCAATCGAGTATTAAAATGGCACGGTATGAAGTTATATACGGTCGTAAATGTCGAACACCGTTGTACTGGACTAAGATAAGTGTGAACAATATTCACGGGGTTGACTTGATTAGAGAGACTGAAGAAAAAGTGAAAATGATCCGTGATAGTTTGAAAGCAGCGTCAAATCGTCAGAAATCATATGCAGACTTGAAACGGAAAGATATTGAGTTTCAAATTGGAGATAAAGTGTTCTTGAATGTAATATCCTGATTTTGGGCCTAGTCGGAATAGTGGTTTCGTGACCACAAAATCCGAGATAGAAATAATTATTTATGATTATTTTAAGGTCTATGATATGATTGCATGATTGTGTGAAAATTTCGTGAAGAAATTTTATGCATAAAGTGCTTAAATTGAAATTAGGGACTAAATCGAATAATTTGCAAAACTTGCATTCTAGAAGTTTCTAGTATGAAATTGTTTTGAAATATTAATTAGGAGGTCTTAAATAGAATTTTACCAATTTCTAAGTTTATGGACAAAAATTGGACATGGATGGAATTTTTGGAAAGTTTAGTAGTAAGGGTATTTTGGTCATTTAGGGGTAAAATGAATTAAAATACAAAATTAAAAGCCAATTTTGCTCATTTTCAACCCCATGGCCGAATATAGCAAGGAGAAACCATGGCTAGGGTTTTTCAAGCTTCCAAGCTCGATTGTAAGTCCGTTTTAGCTCCGTTTTTAATGTTCTTTACGTTTTTGGAGTCCCGGTAGCTCGATTAAGCTTATGCTAGCAATAATTCAACCTAGGGTTCATATTTGGAAAAATACCCATAGGTGAAATTTGTGTATTTTGGTGTTTTATGATAGAATATGAGGTTTTAAATTATGTTAGACAACTTGTACTACTCGGTTTTAAGTGAAAACGAGTAAAAGGGCTTAATCGGTAAAAATACCTAATGTTCATAAGTACATGTTAGAGTGAGAATTTGATTGTTCTATAGAAGGGAAAAACAATCAGCATGTCATAAAACAAAAGAAAATAGGCTGAATTTTAATTTACGAGATTTGGGGAAAAAGTGTAAATATGCAAAAGTTTAGGGGCAAAATTGTAATTTTTCCAAAATATGATTTTGGGTCAATTTGAATAATGTGAGTCCTAATTAGACTATATTTTAAATGATGGAGCAAGGAAAACTGAAATTCGGGCTAAAATGGGGAAAATACCAAGTTGTGGACGAAATGGTAAAAGTAGCCATTTTCGCATACTAGGTAAGTTCATATGTAAATGTTGGTAACATAGTTATTATTTTAAATATTTTTATGTTATTTAAATGATATGATAATTATTATGAAATATTATACTCGTGATAATTGTTTGATAATATGTCAAATTATGTGATATACTTGGAAAATGTGAAATACTACCGAGTATCAGTATCGGTATTCCGTAGAAGATGGTTGAGACACATGATTGGAACAAAGATCCCGTTGAACCTTAGGAATGGATTAGGATACAAGTGACATGTCACTGAGATATTTGGGCATCCGAACTCGTTGAGTTGAGTTCGAGTTCACTTATGGATGCGAATGTCCGAACTCTTTGAGTTGAGTCCGAGTTCCTTTATGGATGCGAACGCCCGAGCTCTTTGAGTTGAGTCCGAGTTCATTTAGGGGCAGGTTACATGATTGCTTAATTGCATATGTAGCACTTATGTGCAAATTATCCATGTATCCGAATTATATTCCGATGTGTTCAACGGGTAAAGTTCTACTCAAATGGAGGAATACTCAAGATGAAAGGGACGTATTGGTAAGTGTTGTGAAATGGATACTTTGAACAGGTATGTACTTAACCCTCGGGTTGAAAAATCGATATAACAACAATATGGTAAAATGATAAATGAAAATATGATATGAATGTCTTGGGGATGATTATGCAAATGATGTTTTATGTTTGCTTATATGGTTATGTTACTTGCTATTTGCATGTGAACTTACTAAGCATTTATGCTTACTCCCTCCTTTTCATTCCTTGTAGTGTTGACAAGCCAGCTCGGAAATCGAGAGCGGTCGGAGGCACACTCACACTATCCGTATACCATCTTGGCATAATGGCTTGTATATTTTGAGTATGGCATGTATAGCATTATAATCATTTTGTATATATGGTCTTATGATATGGTTATTGAGTAGTATAAAAATGCTTGGTAATGATTAGCCATTGGAATGGCTAATTATGATCATATTTGGTGTTATGTATGTCAAATTGCTAGTTAATCCATGGAAACCATGAAATAGGTAAAATTTACCATAAAATAGATTCAGACAGCAATAGTGACGTGAATTTGAAAAATCATTAAAAATAGTAGAGATATATTTAGATGATGAATAAAATATGGAATTGAATAATTATGAGTCTATTTTCATATGGAAGAAACGAAACAGGTATATGAGTTATATTTTATGAGATGTTTAAATTTTTGTGAAACAGGGCCAGAGCGATTTTTGGATCCCCTGTTATGAATTTGGAAATTCACCATAAATTGTATAAAATAATTAGAAGTAATAATTTATATGTACATATTTCTTATTGAGTCTACTTTTAAGAGAAACAAACTTCATAGTCATTGAAATTCTGTACAGAGAGATATCTGATTCGTAATACACAGAGGTTAGAGCAGTAGAACCCTGAAATAGGGGAGACTTTAACTAATAAACTGTACTAATTGGCCAAGCCAAAAATTCTAGAAAAAAATTAGTAAATAGATATATGAGTATAGTTTTAGAGAAAATTTACGGAATTGGATTTTGAGTTTCAGAACTTGAGATATGAATTTTTAAGCGACTGTGACGCAGTTAGCCAGCTTGTCTGGAATTTCTAAAATTAAATTGTTTGAGCTGTTTAAGCAATGAATTAAGTCTGTTAACACCTCGTGTTCGACTCCGGCAATGGTCTCGGGTACGGGGCGTTACATTGAAAGTATCTCCGTGGAAGAAAATACTTCGATTTGGTCGTAAAGGCAAATTGAGTTCGAGATTCATCGGGCCATATGAAATTATCGAACGAGTTGGACCAATTGCTTATCGATTAGCATTGTCGTCTGAGTTAGACAAGATTCATAACTTAAAAAGATTCATAATGTATTCCATGTATCGATGTTACGAAGATAGTGATCTGATCCTTCGCATGTTGTTTCCCCGACAAAAGTTGAGATTCAGTCAGATTTATCGTACAGTGAAGAATCGATCGAATTCTAGCTCGAGAGAACAAAGAGCTGAGAAATAAAAGAATAGCATTGGTAAAAGTGTTATGGCATTGACACGAGGTAGAAGAAGCTATGTGGGAACCCGATGATGCTATGAGAAAGCAATATCCAAACCTATTCGCTGGTAAGATTTTCGGGGACAAAAATCTCTAAGGGAGGAGAGTTGAAACAGCCCGGTTTTAGTTAAATCAGATTAGTGGGTTTGGAACCACAAATATGAGGTCAAAAAATTATTTTAATATTATTTTTGATGTTTACAGTATGTGATTTTATATGTGTGAAAATTTCTTGAGCTAATTTTATCGTTTCATAGCTCAATTTGAGAAAAAGGGCTTAATTGCGTAAAAAGCAAAAGTTGCATTTTAATTGTTAGAAGTGTATTTGCTATGAGACCTTAAATGGAAGGTCATTATGTTGATATTAAACCATTGAATGTGATAATGGACATTTATGGACATCCATTATAAGTTATTAATCTTTATTCATTAAGGTTAAAATGGTAATTAGTATATTAAGTTATTATTGATTAAAACAAAGTTAAAATATCATCATCTTTCATCCTTGTTAACCGAATTTGAGAAAGAAAAGAAGCCATTTTAGGGCTTTGATATTCGACTAGCATAATCTTTGATTAAGGTATGTTATTTGCTCGATTTTTATGTTTTTATGATCATTGCTTTGAGTACTAGCTAGCCCATGCCTTAATTTTTGAATTTGTTGATGAAATTGTAAGTTGCCATTGATGAATGCTTGAGCTTTGTGATAGATGATGATGAAAAATGAATAATTGTTGATAGTTTTACATGTTTTGTAAAGTGATTTTGAGTAAAAATGACAATTAGGGATTAAATTGAGAAAATGTGAAATATTGTTGTTAAAAGTGTGAAATAAATGAAAATATGACTTGTTATGAAGCTATAGAGAATTCGGCTAAGCACGGGTCATATTGAATTTTTGTGAATTTTGTGTATTTATGAAATAGGGACTAAATTGTAAGAAATGTGAAACTTTAGGGGCTAAAGTGCAAAAACACCCAAATGTATATTTTGGATGAAATTGAATGAATAGGTGATTAAATGAGCTAATTTTGAATACATATAGATCAAGAAAAGAGGAACTCGGACTTAGATCGAGGCAAGAACAAAGTACTTGATTAATCAGCTAGTTTTGTTGTTTTTACGACCGAGGTAAGTTCGTAGGTGTTAATTTCATTATAAATGAATGTTATATGCTTTGATATTGCATAAAATGTGTTTATGAGATTGCGGATAATGTTTGAATTGTGAATACGACTATACGAAAATGTTCAACAATGAAGTCGACAAGCAAAATTTCCCGGTTGAACCTTAAATACAATTATGATGATAATGTAATTCATTAAGTTAATGCACTAGCTTCGGGCCATGATATCGACACTTCGAGTGCAAATAATACCTTGATTTGGCTACGGGCCATGATATAGGTATTTTGAGAGGAGTTACCTTGATTTGGCTATGAGCCATGGTATAAGTACTCCGGGATAAGTTACCTTGATTTGGCTACGAGCCATGGTATAAGTACTTATCGATTGTGATTTGTGAGTATATGATTTCTATCCCTAATGGTTCAATGAATAAATGAATGCCGTAGTTGAGAAAGAGGTTAGTACGAGGTGATATGGGTATGTACGTAACCTATTCAAATACTACATTGAGAAAGTTTAATGAAATGGTATTTAATCATGTTTGAGACATGAATAAGATTTGTATTAATATAATGTTGAATTGGTAATGTGCAAATGGTTGAATTATATTATTTAACGAATTGAATTGTTTAACTACAAACTTACTAAGCTATGAAGCTTACTGTGTGTTATTTGTCTATGTTTGTTTAGATAATCAAAGCTAGCTCAGACTTGAGAATCATCGGGAAACGTTGTCACACTATCAAAAATTTGTTGGTACTTTTGAAGGTTGTATATATGGTATATGGCATGTATAGGTTAGAGTCATTTTGGTATGTTTTGATCTATGATGTTAGCCATGTGATTTGGCTTGTTAATGATGTAAATGTTGGTATGTTTTTAACCATTTACGTTGGCTTAAGTTATGTACTTGATATGTGATTTATGTGATGCATATAATGCCTTATATGTTGGTTTATTTTGGTATGTTTGCCATAATTGTGGATATAGTTAAATGGATGTTGATTTGGTTAGTTATCAATGTTTGAGGAATGGTAAATTTTGATGGTTTTGGTATATTTTATATGAAATTTAGTAGTTGAATTGGTTGATGATATATATATATATAACTTGATAAGTGATTGATTTGGTATGTTTTTGGTTGCCTAAAAATGTATTGAAATGGTGCTATGTTGGTTGATTTGTATGCTTGTGGAAAGGATGGCAAATTGGCTATACAAATGACCTATTTTTGTCCACACGGGCATGTGTCCTAGCCATGTGCGACACACGGTGATGTTACACAGCTGTGTGTCCCCTAGGGTAGCCCTACGAATTAAGTCAGTATATCCTATAGGTTTAACACAGCCTGGACACACGAGCGTGTCTACTGGTCGTGTGTGTCATATAGACTCACATACAGACGTGTGACTGACCGTGCGACATAAGTCATTATGCCTCCTAAATGGCACATGGCCTAACACACAGTCGTGTGTGGCCATTTTGAAGGGTACACGGGCTAGACACATGGGCGTGTGGTCGGCTGTGTGACCCAAGTTAGTAACTTTCCTTGTTTTCCCACAGCCATGGCACACGGAAGTGTCTTCGACTATGTGGTACAAGTTAGCATGAATGCCCTATTTTTACACGGCCTGGGCCACAGATGCGTCTGGTGGTCGTGTGAGGCACACGGCCTGTTCACACGGACGTGTGACCTATGATTTCATAAAATTTTTCTAAGTGTTCGAAAACTTATATGTGATCGATTTAGTCCCGAACCACTCTTAAGCATGTTTTAAGGTCTCGTAGACCTATTTAAGGGACTTTGTGTATGTGAATGAATGATATGCGATATTAAATGTTTGATAAATGTTATATTTTTCGGCAATGCCTTGATATGCGATATTGAATGTTTGATAAATGTTATATTTTTTGGTAATGCCTCGTAACCTTATTCCGTCGACGGATACGGGTTAGGGGTGTTACAGCATGTACATAGGTTGATTGTGTTTGCTATAAACTTTGCATGATAGAAGATGATTTTAAATTATTTATTAGACTACTAAGTTCTATGTATTACATTGTAAATAGGCATTGAACAATTGAATGTACCAAAAGATATAGAGAATACAGGTAAACGAGCATGCTAGTATGTATGAGTTGTTGAATTTGTGATTGTTTGATTGAATAAATTTATGAATATTAAGATACCTAGGGATGACCTAAGGCATTGTTTGGTATACACCCAGAGCCAAAAAACTAGCCCTATTTATTCATCTTTAGTACTTATATTTAAGCCAGAATACACTTTTTGTTGAACCTTCATACAAAACTCGAGCCAAAAATGTTAATTTGAATTTTCCCTTTTTTTACTTTGTCGTGAACTACACGGCTTAAAAATACGGTGTGCCAAACTATTTTCATGCTTGAAAATATTTTGATGCTTACTGTTCTTGAATTCCATACATGTCGTAGGCCTCAAAACGTCACAAACCGAAAAGACCTATGTGATATAGGTAGACTTGTTCATGAATTGACATCATATTATATAATTGCCAAACTCAATATTGGTCACTATGTTGCAACACAGGAAGTTCGATGTTGCAACATTAGGAGTAGAATGCAAGAATCTTGAGACTGCTTTTGGTGTTACGACATAGCCACTAGATGTCGTAACACACCCTTAAAGCTACCCTGAAGCTACCTTGAACTTGAGCATAATGCCTTCGATGTCACGACATAGGCACTAGAGTGTCTCGACATTGGTCCTATACGGGAAACACTTACGAGCTATGTAACACCCCAAACCCAGCCTAGACATTATGGCCAAATCTGACGATGTCACATGAAATTGTTTTACACAAAATAAGATATCGTTGAAAACCCATTTTATATTAAGCCTCTTTGTGATCTTAAGGAATATTTAGGTTGTCTTGTTCATTGATAAAACTCAAGTTGTTTAGAAAAAATGTTAATCACATTAAATTGTAGTTACTTTTTTAAAACATTGTTTGTTGCGGAAGCTTTTGAAAAATGTAGCGTAAACGTGGTGTTTTGAAAAGCATTTATCTTTTTGAAAACCTGCATTCTACTACTAACAGGTATGAATGAAATAATCAAACCCCAAATTAAAAGTTAAAAATTAAAGATGCCTTATTACATAACCAAATACCCAATTTAAATTACTTGTAAATTAAAATCTAATAAAAAGTTCATGCAATTGTGTAGCCACCTTTGAGTCCATCGCAGCACCGACCCGCTTAAGACTAGGGATTACCTGCGCAGTTAAATAGAAGGGTGAGTTTACGAAAACTTAGTGTGTAATCCCTTAATAATGAAACAATCAATCATGTAGTAGGCAAATACAATCTAGGCCTAAGACCATATCAGTAACAGATCAATTTCAGTTAGGGCCTTAGCCCATTCAGTAACAATTTTAGTGTGGGCTTTAGCCCATTTCAGTAACAGTAGCAGTACAGTTATGCAATCAAAAATCCTACCCAACCAGCCTCTACATTCCACTCCATCCAGCCACTCAAAAATTAGCACCGGTTGTGGCACTAAATAGTATTTGCAGCAGAGCTACCAGTACAGTACACTTCCACCAATCATAATAAACCCATCCCCATGCAATGTGTCATGTGTCATGGCATAATATCCTACGTGTATGCAATATATATATATCTAACGGCATGCTCGAATACAGTCACACATATCATAGGGGCATATTGGTAATTTACCTCTTGGGGATATAACAGTCATTTCATCAAATTGGGGTCTAGGTATACTTACCGACCCAACAGAAGGTCCACAGTCATTTCGGGCAACCCGTGCAACATTGTCAGTCAAACAATGGAAATAGTCTCAAGGCCTATATGGGCCCACACGTCCGTGTGGCCCACAAAGTCCAAAAGTAGCCATGGCCGTGTAAACTACACAGCCTGGCCTAATAATTTCCACACGTCTGTGTAGTTTACCCATGTGGGGCCGACGAGCCCGTGTGGCCCACATGGCCCATTTCGGCCAAACGTGGCCCAAGATGGCCTAAGCCCATGAAATCGCTCATGGTGGCCTCTATGATCAAATGCCCATGTATATGCATTCAGTTTACCACACAAGCGAGCGTACGCCCATGTGGCATCAAAGATTACATTTTCTGGCTTTTTGCCGATCTATAGTTTGGGCAGTGTTTACACACCTTGTTGCGGTAAGGCGCAGAAACCCACTAGCACCAACCCTATACTCAATCAAGACACTCGATTATTCCTTTAATCCACAAGGTTAAACACCCTCTTTTAACACTTATCTCAAAATCATATTGATACCTGCCTTGATTGAATGACTGTGGTTTTAGCCCACTTAAAAGCTGACGAAGGTTGATACCAAACTCCCTGATGGTTATCTACATAATAAGCGAATTTATTACTCATGTTTTCTTATACACAAGGGTTGAATCAATGCATACCAACCCATAGAAAATGCAAACCTAAACATACGGGAAAGAAGCATTCGACCAAAACCAAAGAATCCAAGCCAAAATACCTCAGTTCAACACAATATCAATGAATAGTGTTACCTTCGATCGAGCGACGAGAGAAAGGTTCTGATCTTTTCTGCTGCACTAGCGAACTCCTTCCCTCCTCGAGAAGTACAAACAATATTCGACCACACACTAGTGAAAAGGAAAGGGGATCTAGAGAGAGTAGAAAAGAGACAGAAAAGGAGAGGAGAGGAGACAAGGTATTCGGTCCAAGGATTACAATCAATGGTGGAAGGAAGAAGGTAGAATCAAAATCGAAAGTGATGAGAGGAAATGATGAAGAAATCGACCAAAGCTCAAGAAAGGGGAGAATAGAAAAGAATCGGCCCCAACCAAAAATTGAAAATTGTGAAAGAGACAAGAAGAAAGAATAGCAAAGGGAGTCGGCTAACAAAGCAATTGACTGAAAGGGAGTTGTACCAAAACGCAAAAACAAGAATACTCGAAAGACCTCAATCAAAAGTCAGCTTGCCAACCCGAATGTGCAAACAAGCAAAAGAAAAACACTTGGTAACAACCTAAATGGAGAAAAAGAAACCTACTACACTCTAAGCCAAATTCCTTTGAGTGCCTAGAGTTCCCATTCGGCACAAGCACTCCTCCACTCCACATCCCCTTGATTTCCTCTTAAAATCTCTCCACCACATCCTCAACAGATAACCATCCAAATCCCCCTTTTTTCCTCTTAAAATTTGGCTACACAATTCCCTACACCCTTCAAACACTTCAACTGTCCAAGCATCAGAGTTCCACTAACATACATCCTCTCATACGGAAACTAGCAAAATAAAACACCCCTTTCGTGCAGCAGGACTCGAATTCAAGTCTCTTAGTAGTAGTAACACGCCACTATCCCCTAAACTAGCAGGCTTTTTTTAACTTGATAATACCACAATTATTTAAGAACCCACTATCTAGAAGCAAAGATTTTATTCAATTAAAACAAAATTTTTGTTAAACTCAAGGTTTGAACCCAAGACTTCTCAGACACTTCCCAAAACACTCAGAACACTTAACCCCTGAATCAGATACACAATTGTCACTTTCTTGCACAACTAAATATTCATGTGCAGCCTCCTAACTATTCCCATGCTCAAGACCTTATACTTCTAACCCCAAAATTCAGGGTGTTACAATTCACCCCCTTAAAGAAATTTCATCCTCGAAATTTCCAACTATTAGATTAGTCGTATAACACAAACTACACCATCACGCTCCCGCTGCGCACTCTGATTCCAAACACTACCACCTTTAATCTTTAGTGTTTTTAGTACAGTCTTATAGATAGATTGGGACAGTGCATCAATCCAATCCTTGGCCACATTAGGGGTGACATCGGTGTCTCACTCGTATCCAGATTAGGCATATTGTCAGATGACGAAGACCCAGCTCGAGCACCTTCTACGGCCTCTACCACGGCCTTCTAGATCTCGAGTGCGAACACCTCTTGTACTCATTGTCTATTCACGTTTTATTTGAATTAACAGTTTTATGCATATTAGTTTACAGTTCCAGTTGTTTGTTAACAGATATTTTATGGAGACAATATCAAAAGTATAGAGTTTTATTTCCACACAACGCAGTGTTTATCGGTGTCTACCGATTTTACTATAGTTTTAGTATACACTACTAAAGAGTTTGTAGTATTGTATTCTACCTGCAGTAGTCTCAGTAATCCTACCTATGGCAGTTTCAGTCAAAATCAAAATATATTTTTCAGAGATAACTTACAAGATCGGCACGGAGACTCAGTGTACCACACATTTAGTAAAACATTTCAAAATACTTCAAATCATTTGAAACAGTTTCTTTTAGAAATTCCAAGTTTTTAAAGATACCCAAATCCACATGCGAGTTTTGTAACTTGGCTTTGATACCACTAAATGTAACACCCCAAACCCGACCTAAACGTTATGGTCAAATCTGGCGATGTCACATGAAAGTGTTTTACACAAAATAGGATATCATTGAAACCCGTTTTATATTAAGCCTCTTTGTGATCTTAACGAATATTTAGGTTGTCTTGTTCATTGATGAAACTCAAGTTGTTTAGAAAAATGTTAATCATATTAAATTGTAGTTACTTTTTAAAACATTGTTTGTTGCGGAAGCTTTTGAAAAATATAGCGTAAATGTGGTGTTTTGAAAAGCATTTATCTTTTTGAAAACCCGCGTTCTACTACTAATAGGTATGAATGAAATAATCAAACCCCAAATTAAAAGTTAAAAATTAAAGAGGCCTTATTACATAACTAAATACCCAATTTAAATTACTTGTAAATTAAAATCTAATAAAAAGTTCATGCAGTTGTGTGGCCACCTTTGAGTCCCTCGCAGCACCGACCCGCTTAAGACTGGGGATTACCTGCGGAGTTAAGCAAAAAGGTGAGTTTATGAAAACTCAGTGTGTAATCCCTTAATAATTAAATAGTCAATCATGCAGTAGGCAAATACAATCTGGGTCTAAGCCCATATCAGTAACAGATCAATTTCAGTTAGGACCTTAGCCCATTCAGTAACAATTTTAGTGTGGGCCTTAGCCCATTTTAGTAACAGTAGCAGTACTGTTATGCAATAAAAAATCCTACCCAACCAGCCTCTACACTCCACTCTATATAGCCCTACACTCCATATGGGGATAAAATCAACCCACCCATCCCTACACTCCAAAATTAGCATCGATTGCAGCACTAAACAGTATTTGCAGTAGAGCTTCCAGTACAATACACTTCCATCAATCATAATAAACCCATTTCCATGCAATGTGCCTTGCGTCATGGCATAATATCCTACGTTTATGCAATATATATATCTAATGGGATGCTCGAATACAGTCATACATATCATAGGGGCATATCAATCATTTACCTCTTAGGGGCATAATAGTCATTTCACCAAATTGGGGTCTAGGTATACTTACTGACCCAACAGAAGGTCCACAGTCGTCTTGGGTGACCCATGCAACCTCGTCAATCAAAAAGTGAAAAGGGGCCCAAGGCCCATAGTGCGGGCCCACACGCCTGTGTGGCCCACAAAGCCCAAAAGTGGCCTTGGCCGTGTAAACTACACAGCCTGGCCCAATAATCTCCACACATATGTGTGGTTTACCCATGTGGGGTCTCATAGGTGGCCAAATCTAGCCCAATACGGCATAAGCCCATGAAATCGCTTATGGTGGCCTCTACAATCAAACGCCCACGTCTATGCGTTCGGGTTACCACACAAGCGAGTGCATGCCCATGTGGCATGAAAGATTACATTTTTTGGCTTTTTACCGATCTATAGTTTGGGCAGTGTTTACACACCTTGTTACGGTAAGGCACAGAAACCCATGAGCACCAACCCTATATTCAATCAAGACACTCGGTTAGTCCTTTAATCCACTTGGTAACAACCGAAATAGAGAAAAAGAAACCTACTAGACTCTAAGTTGAATTTCATTGAGTGCCTAAAGTTCCCATTTGGCACAATCAATCCCTCACTCCACATCCCCTTGATTTTCTCCTAAAATCTCTCCACCACATCCTCAACCGATCACCATCCAAATCCCCCCCTTTTTCCTCCGAAATGTCAGCTACACAATCCCCTACAACCTTCAAACACTTCAACCGCCCAAGCATCAGAGTTTCACTGACATACAACCTCTCACACGACAAATAGCAAAATGAAACACCCCTTGTGTGCAGCAGGATTTGAACTCAAGTCTCTTAGTAGCAGTAACATGTCACTATCCCCTGAACCAGCAGGCTTTTTGTGACTTGATAATCCCACAATTATTTAAGAAGCAAAGGTTTTATTCAATTAAAACAAAATTTTTACTAAAGTCAAGGTTTGAACCCAGGACTTCTCAGACACTTCCCAGAACACTCAGAACACTTAACCACTGAATCAGATACACAATTGTGTCACTTTATTGCATAACTAAATATTTATGTGCAGCCACCTAACTGTTCCCATGCTCAAGACATTATATTTTTAAGCCCAAAATTCAGGGCATTACAAGCTAGGGGAGTTTTGGTCAACACAATCAAAAGTTAAATACAAAACTATCAGCTGACCTAGGGTTGAGGACGATGACAACCCTAACTCTACAAATAGGCTCTTAAACACTTTTTAAAAAAATACCTTTCATATTGTATAATTTTCAATTTGGATATAGTATTTAGATTTTCTGTTTTTTTAGGTTTTAGATTTTTGTTCTTGTTATTTACTTTTTTGGAGAAATTGGATTTTGGAATTCTTGTCAAACTCTGTGAGGATTCTATGCTTAAATTCAAATACAAATCAGGCTTCTTCTAAACTTTATTCTTGAATTGTATTTTATGTTCATTCTTTCATTTAAGTTTATATCGTTTATTAGATCCATAAGAAACTAATCCTCCTTTCGGGGCTTAGCGAGTGGAGGTATGAGTAATTAACTACTTTCTAGGGATTTCTTAATGGATCAACTATTCAGGAAAGGAAGAATCTAAAACCCTAGGCCTGACAACCCTAGGAAGCCATCAAGGTGGGAATTAACCCTAATTGGTATGGCCTATTTGTGAACACCTTAACCCTAAATTGGTCTAAACTATGAGGTCGAAAGATAAGTAGTTCTTGTCGACTCAATGTTTCAGTGGACGTATCAGAAGATCTTGTTGGGGTATTGACTAGTTGATTTTATAAGAAAGCCTAAGACGATAGTTGATTATGACTACCAATGTGAGCTAATCACCTATTCCCAGATTTGATACATATTTTATTATTTGATTTCTTATTATTATTTATTTATTTACTTTTATTTTATTCCTTTATTATTATTTTTAGTATAGTTTATCAAAAACCTTTCTTTTAATTCTTTGTACTATAATTTGATTAAAGTACTGATTAGATCTATTTAAGTTTAGATTAGAATTAATTTAGTGCTTACCTCCCTTGGCTACAATCCTCAGAGTACTTACCTGCTCTATTGTAACTATATTACATCCTGACTCGTATGCTTGCGGATATCGCTTTTCCCATCTTTTGTGTAAGATTTCTACTATGGATGTTGGCACGTCTGAAGGCAGTTAGCTTCCAGTCCACAACTCAAAAGGAGTTTTTGGAACTGCCTTACTATGAACTCTATTTAATAAGTATACGATAGTTTTAAGTGCATTCATCCAAAATGATATAGGTAATGAAAGGTTTCTACTCATACTCCTAACCATATGTCGTAATGTCTTATTACGCCTTTTTGCTACACCATTTTGGTAAGGTCTGCCCGACATAGTATACTACACACACATGCCATGACTTTCAAGGAATTTTGCAAATGGACCTAGGTATTTTCCTAATTCAGTAAAATTTCCATAAAATTCACCCCATCTATCAAATCTTACTACTTTCACTTTTCTATATAGTTGCCTTACATCCTCATTAATGTATACCTTGAGGGCGTTTACTAATTGAGATTTTTCATCAAGCAAATCAACATAATAATATTATGAAATATCATTAATAAAGGTGATAACATGCTTTTCTCCATTAAAAGAGGGAACTTTAGAAAGTCCACATATATTGGTGTGTATTATCTCAAGATACTTGGTACTTCTTATGGAACCTTTCTTAGTGATTTTGGTTAGCTTACCCTTAATGTAATCCACACGTACACTCAGTAAAATATAAATTCAGTAGAATCTCATTCTTTACTAATCTTTTTAGCCTTTCTTTGGATACATGACCTAAACATTTATGCCATAACTAAGCAAATTTTCATTTAGCATGCTATGCTTAATTCCAACATTAATATGATGAACTAGTAAGGATTCCACAAAAAGCATTACCAATTTTGAATTTATGTGAACCACCAATAAGGTTTCCATAACCTAAAACAATATTATTTTTAAATAAACTAAAACGACCATGTCCAAACTTAGCATTAAAAACAGAATCATCAAGTCTTGAAATAGATATAAGATTCCGAGAAACTAAAGGTATATAAAGAGTCTAAAATAGGTCCAAGTTATAACCAGTACCCAAGACCAAATAGTTAGTCCCTATGCCTTCAATCATAAACTTCATACGGTTCCCCATATATAGGAAATATTTAGTTGGGTTTGTGGTTTGAATCAAGGAATCTCTACATCATGTTGGATACATGAGTAGTAGCACCAGAACCAAACCACCAAGTATTATTAGAAACTTCAATTAGGTTTCATTCAAAACATATAGAAACATAAAATCTACCTTCCTTTTTAAACCAAGTTTTACATTTTTGGCAATCTTTATATTAGTTTCCTACTTTCTTACAGAAATGACACTTATTTATCATTTGTTTTTTTTTCTTGCCATTAGAGACATTGGTAGGTGAGTTTTTATTCTTTTTAAACTTGTTGGCTTTTACCTTAAGTCATTTTTTAGCTTTTTGACCCTTAAGGTTGATAGAATTACTTCCTTGACTCTTCAATCTTACTTCCTCCTAAATGAGCTTATTGACTAATTCATTAGCATCCCACTTATCTTTAATAGTGTTAGATTTAATTTGAAATGACTCACAATTCGAAGGTAATGAGTTCAATATTAATTGCACTAAAAAAAGTCATCCATTGTCATCCTTAAGACCTTTAGCCTTGTTGCAATATTAGTCATCTCAATGATATGTTCTCGCATTGCCCTCAACCCATCATACTTTATGGTCATGAGTTGTGCCATTAAAGTACCAGCGAATGTGTAGTTCCATACGTTAAGAAGAGTTTGTTTTTAATAAAATTTTATAATCTTATATATTATTTCATGCGTTGTTGTAATTATTTGATATTCCCTTTATATAAAAGAATGGTACAAAAATAATACAAATTATGTTGAAAAATAATTATACGCAAATTGTTTAAAATTTACGCTAAGTGTTTGTATGTCATAACATCCGATCTCCGGAAGCGATGGTTCAGGTTAGGTTTAGGGTGTTACAAAACAACGATGGTTCAGTGGTGGTAATGGCATATATTTGACAGCGAAAAGACAATGATGATAGAAACATGAAACAATATCACAACAAAAGTCTGTGGTGGCAACATAGAAGACCCAATCTATGCATTAGGGTGAATTTTGTAATTTTTTTCTAAGATGGAATCAAGGAAACTTTGGTTGGTCAGGGTCATTTAAATTTTAGAGAAGAATGTCACATGTACTTGTCATGCATATATTGATCATTCATGAGTGAAATCAGACATTAAAATTTATTTCTTGTTTTTAAACTATTGTTTGGGAGAAGGTCCTTAAACAAGACCTACAGCCTCCATTAATGGTCTCTTCTGATGGCATAACAATTTAACTACCCCATGGTAGGATTGTCATGTGGGACTTGTTGGAAAAAATCCAGTTTGAGAAACGATTTTCATGCACAGTGGAAAATAGAAATTTTGAAAATCGACCCGGTTTGTGATATTTATAACAATAAACCCTAGACTAAAATCGTACATCTTTCAACCAAATAATCTCTGCTATTCTTGTACCATGAATTACCTCGAGTGTGGGCTCGATCAAATCAAATTAAACACAAAAAATAAAAATAAATTTGTTTTATTTTGGGTTGAAAATGAAAATTCTCTTCTCAAATAGAAACCGACATAATCATTATTCTAGAAAATATATTTAATTCCTAGAGATTAAAACTCTCTCTATTTTTGGGTAGAATAAAAGTTGTGTAAATAGCCCTATAGGTGCCAACTCTTTATAAGAAGAGAAGGTAGAACCCTTATTGAATTACAGAAGTTTATTTCAACTAGAAAAATGAAATCCTAGTTCAACTAGGATGTATGGGGCGACAACCCTAGTTAAATATACTAGGGTCGTCCTCCTTATTACATAAAGGGCTTTTAGGTCTCTTCCATACCGAGTCCAATTACAATTACTTCCTGCTTTTAACCCAATAATTTATAATTTGATCTAACCTAATATTTTTTTGTATTTCCCAAAAATAAACTACAATATTTATATTAAATAATCTTCTCATCGCAATTTTACCCCTGGTAAAATTATGACAATTTTACCTCTGATAAAATTTTTGAGAAAATAATTTTAATATTTCACCATTAAATTTGTTCATTATGATCGCATGATTTATTTTCATTTTTGCGCTTCAAAATAGCTCAAAAAACATAAACTCAAACTCTCAATCATTTTTGGGAAATCCTTGTTCAGTACATTTTCATTTCCATTTCCATTTTGATAAAGCCACATCCATTTTAAGAAAGCCACATTCATTTCACAATGATTCCATTTTCTCCAATTTCATTTCCATTTTGGAGAAAACCATAATAATTTCCTGAATGTTTCCTATTTCTTCATTTCACCAATTATATTAATTTTTGTTCATTTGATTCATCATGCAATTCATTTATGGTTTCAACGACCTAGCAAAGGGACCAATTTGACATATGCAATTGAGGTTCAAATGATTTATAATTAAATTTTAGCTTTTCACCTATTAGTTATAAACTCATTTAGTCACGAAGTCATTCCACTATAGTATCGTGATTGAGCTCTCCCCAATGACATATCATTATGAAAGAAACTCGATTAATGCTCATCCAAAGACCTTGTCATAAATGTGTTACCCCCATAGGATATCCTTAATCCTTTTGGGATAATATTGATTCTCCCGATACGATTCTATTTATTTCATGGTAACCACTACATCTTCATTCATGTAAAGTCAATCACTATCAAATAGTGATCAAGTCATCCATCACAAAGACAAAATGTTGTGTGTAAAATATGTATTGCAAATTTGCAAGTGTACATATCGATTCAAGTAATATAATGATGAGTGAGTATTGTCTCCACTGGGATCAGAAGTTTATTTGAATTGGTAAGTATTACTGAAGATTTAGCAAATGGAGTTGGGCAAAAGAAACAAAGTATAACTTGGTGAAGGGAATTAATTAATGAACTAATAATACCAATTATAACTAAAAAATGACCAAACAATATAAATTTCATGGCAATTCACAAGGAACAAGTTTAGAGTATTTCTGCTTTTGAATGATAAAGATCAGGGAATATTTTCATAATGTAATAATGCCATGGCAAAGTTGTAACTAAGCTACTGCCCAGATATTTACTACTACAGTCTACTTCTTTTGAGAGTTAAACTTTAATTACTATTTGGAGTTTGTGTATGTCTACAAGACTCACGAATGATAACTCAACTAACATTCTACACATATATAGATCGCATCTTCTATGTCTAGAATTTTGCGAATATTTTTTTGAGTACTCACATGTATCAATCATTTAATAATCTGATGCATTTATTCCTTTCAGATTCAAATCCATCTAAGATCATGACACGTAGTCAACTTTGTCTAGAGCTTGCATGCATGCATTCCAAATAAACAAGAATCAAATGAAACAATAATCTTAATCAAAATCATATCATGGGCATTACAAATAATTCAATATTCACCCAAATAATTCAAACCCAAAAATAATTAGCTCATTGGTTGGACAATGAAATCCAAAATTAAATCATTCATCAACATTTCTCAAATTTTACAAATCACAGAATTCAAAACCTAACAGAACAAAGGCAGAACTACAGGAAGTTCTCGCTACACTCCAACTTCGTATCAAGATTCTATGCAAAACCCAAGGCAGATTTCTCTTCCCCTTCTTCGCGTCTGTGATCTCTCCTATTTAGTTGCTACCCTCTTTTTCTCTTCTAAATTACTCTACCAGATTCTATTGCAGAGAGTAATTACTCTCTTTCTTTTCTATTGGCAATCTATCCCACTATTTTCCATGGCAATGTTTCACCTCCTTCGTTCACTTTTCCACTTTCTCTTTTCCTTCTTCTTGCTTATTTTATCCTACCTATACCTATTACCAAAATCTACCAAACCTCTTTCCAGCAATTAAAAGTAACATAAATTTACAGTTAAAACATAATTCAAGCTTTAGCATGTAATGCTCTAGTAATAAGTCTAAAATGCAAACATATTTTCTTAATTACAAGCAAATACTTCAATTTAGAGGCCTGAAATATAACTCTTTTCAAGAGTTATCAACGAACGACCCTTGGTTCCGTTTACTTTTCATCAATCATGTAATTCCAATGAGAGGATATCATTTATGCATGTTTCGGGCTATAAATTCCACTGTTGAGAATGGCGCTACATATTGCAGAAGTTGTACACCTAGTGCACTAGCTTTCGATTCTTTATCTATTTGAGCTCAGGCCTTTACTTACATCAAAGTGTACAAGTCACACATATATAGTTCATATTCTACTCAGAATTTAAGTCTGCTACACTATGAATGTCAAAAATGAATAAATCCATACACAGATTCAAGATCTATTCTTCTTGCGTCTAGTCTAATGTATTGTTAGTCCAGTCAATTACATCTATGTGTCTATCTTCTCGAATTCATCCGCTCTAATGCCCAAGATAAAACATCTCCCCAATTGGACTTGATAGACGACATATTAGTCTTTCAATCGGTTTACTCATTTCCGATAAGACTAAGGACAGGTTTAGGTTCATCTACCAATACAAGTTGTCTTTCTGTATCATGATCCAACAACGTAATACCGCTCAGTATTAGTTTAAACATTAGATAACCAATGAATAAAATTTGCTTCCATTTTGCTTTTCGTGAAAAAATCATTTGAGGATAATTATACAAGGTATATTAATATAATCAATGAATTTGTTTTGTTAATCAATATGTTTAAAAAATTACAATTTTACATTGATGAAAATACTACATTTAGGGCACCAGATCCAATAGTCTCCTACTTGCCTTAAGGAAGTAGATGAGTTATGTTACACATTCCCATGCTCTCCACATGTTTTTCAAAACTCCTAGTTAGCAAACAAGGTGATCCTCGGATGCGACCTTCACTATGTCCATGATTTCGTCTGCAATTGCCTCTCATATGATATGTAACACCCGATTTAGGTGCGTTCTAAAACCGACGGGTAAGCTAAGTAGTACTATGAGTAACGTAGTGTTATCCATCCAATGGATGCTTTTAAAATATAAAAGTGGGCGCATAGTGGGCATTAGATTATTTCGAGGTACTGTCTTAAAAAAGATGAATTGTTAAGAGAATGAGCTTATTAATGTAATTCGTGTAACGCCCCAAAATCAAAATATTTATTTTTGTATGTTATGTTGCGTAAATTTTTGCTTGCTTCAGTGGTTAAGTATCCTGAGAAGTGTCTGAAATGTCTTGAGTTCAAGCTTTGACTTGGGCAAAATTTTGTTTTTACTTGAATAAATCATGTCTCTATTCAATAGGCTTCTTAAATAAATATGGGTAAATCATGGCATAAAAAGCCTGCTGGTCTAGGGGATAGTGGTGTGTTGCTGCTACTAGGGGGTCTTGAGTTCGAGTCTCGTTGTGCCCAAGGAGTGT
Organism: Gossypium longicalyx; assembly: GCA_025698465.1. Lineage (NCBI taxonomy): Eukaryota > Viridiplantae > Streptophyta > Magnoliopsida > Malvales > Malvaceae > Gossypium > Gossypium longicalyx. The sequence continues at coordinate 84,144,617 of CM046997.1, forward strand.
TTTATTTTGCTTCTCTTGTCGTGTAAGAAGTGGAAGTTGACTGAAATACTACTAGTTGATGAGAGTTTGAATTCGGTGGTTGAGGACGTAATGGTGGAGGGATTTTTAGATGAATTTGAGGGATTTGAAAGGGGAGGAGTTGTAGCCGAATAGGGCTTTCATCACTCAAGGAATTCGGCTATGTGTTGGTAATTGGTCACTTCATTTTCGGGTTTTTGCCAAATGGTGGTTCTTCTCACTCTTTATTTTAGAAGCTGAATTGTGCTAGAAAGTCTTTTAGTATCTTTTGTTTTTTTGGCTAGTGCTTTCAGGTACTTTCAGTTTGGGACTATCTCAGTTGTTGTTCTTCTCCCTCTACTCTTTGACAATTATTTTCCTTTGATACCTTTTGTTGCTGAATACCCTCCTTTCTTCTCTCTCTCTCTCTCTCTGATCCTTTTGGTTTTTAGCCTTAGTCTTGATCGATTCTCTCATTCTTCTCCCTGGCTCAATTGATTACCTCTTTGATTGAATACATTTTTCTTCCCTCTCTTTTTATCTGACTACTTTGGTCAAATTATGTATCTCTCTATTTTAGTTTGGTTTTTGCAAGTATTCTCTGGCAAATCGGTAAGCACTTGACTTTTTCTTGTCCTCTTTCAACTTTTATCAAGTCTCTCCTCTCTTGCACTTTAGAGCTAATTACTCTTCTTTTGTTAGTGTCAAATCTCATCTCCCTTTTCTTGAGTGGTGTTCATTGGTTCCTGGTTTCTCGAGGAGTGGAGTTGCAAGCGATACTGAAACAGTCAAAAACTTTCCTTCATCACTCGATCAAAGGTAACCCTATTTGTAGTTATTGTGTTCAACTGGGGTTGGTTGGCTTGCATCTTTTGGTGTTGGTCGAATGCTACTTCCCCTATGTTGGGGTTTTATGTTTTTATAATTAGTATTGGTTGATCCGACTCAAGAGTTTTAGCAATCGTAACTGATAGATTTCGCTGGTATTGCAAATATTCGACAAGGAACGTGTGGTCAATCTTAGCCAGCGGTCTAAGAGCACTTAGCCACTTTTGTTCAATCAAAAGAAGATATTATGATAAGTTGGGATCATATAAAGGGAGGTGATTAACCCTATTGTCAATTGACTAATAGAATACCTTGATTCAATGTAGGTTTGGTGCTCGTGGGCTATTTGCACGTTTTCGTAAATAGGTGTGTAACCACACTGCTATAAACATAGATCGGCAAAAGCTGGAAAAGAAATGATTATTGACGTTACACGAGCGTGCATTCGCTCGTGTGGTAATCTGATCGCCTAAAACATGGGTGTTTGATCGTGGAGGCCACCATGAGCGTCTCATGGGCTTAGGCCGCTTTGGGCCACGTTGGGCCAAAATAGGCCTGTGGGTCTCACACGGGTAAATCACACGAAAGCATGGAGACTATCGGGCTAGCTGTGTAGTTCACGTGGCCAGGGTCATTTTTGGGCTTTATGGGCCACACGGACGTGTGGGCTCAAATGGGTCGTGTGATGGGCTTTTGGCCTATTTTCACTATTTGATTGTAAAGGTTACATGGGTCGCCCAAGATGACTGTGGACCTACTGTTGGGTCGGTAAGTACACTTAGATCCCATACTAATGAAATGACTATTATACCCTTATAAGGTAAAATGACTGATATTCCCTATGTTATGTATGATTGTAATCGAGCATGACATGACTTGCATTCACGTATGATATTATGACATGACATATTACATGGGTTGGGTTTTTACATTTGGAGGAAGTGTACTGTACTGGCAGCTCTGCTGCAATCACTATTTAGTGCCGCAACCGGTGCTATATTTTGGAGTGTAGGGATGGGTGGGTCGATCTTATCCGCACATAGAATGTAGGGCTGGACGGAGTGGAGTGTAGAGGATGGATGGGTAGGATTTTTTATTACATTACTATTACTGTTACTGTAATGGGCTAAGGCCCACAATAATACTATTACTGTAATGGGCTATAGCCCTAACCGATACTGGACTGTCACTGAAATGGGCTTAAGCCCAAACTATTTTTTCCTACGATTTGACTAATTTTTGTAAACGGATTACACACTGATTTTTTCATAACTGACCCTTTTGCTCTCTTGTGCAAGTAATCCTTAGACGGGTCGGTGCTACGAGAAACTGGATAAAGGCTACACAACTGCTTTTGCTAGTGTTTTAAACCTTTAACTTTAGGCTATTTAATTTGGGTTTTTGTTATGTAATAAGGCCTCTATAAGTTTTACTTTAATTTTGGGTTTACTTATTTTGAATTATACCTGCTAGCAGTAGGACATGAATTTTCCAAAAAGATAATTGTTTTCAAAACACCACGCTATTACAACATATTTCAAAAGCTTCCGCAATAAACAATGTTTTTAAAGTGCAATAACAATCTATAATGATTAAACTTTTTACTAAACCCACTTGAGTTTTTAACAACGAACATGATACCCTAAAGTTTTGTAAAAGATCACTATGAGGGTTTTTATATAATACGGAGTTTTCAACAGAACGATGCTTTTCAAACTACACTTCAATGTGGCATGCCAGATTCGGCCATAACGTCTAGGCCGAGTTTAGGGTGTTACATTTAGTGGTATCAGAGCGAGGTTGCAAAACTCGGCTATGGATTTAGGTTTCCTTAAAAACTTAGAATTTCAAAAAAGGAACTGTTTCAAATGATTTGAAATATTTGGAAATGTTTTACTGAATATGTGGTACACCGAGTCTCCGGCGCGGACCCTGTAAGTTTTCTAAAATTACTGCCTGTTTAAATTGAAATATTGAGACTACTATAGGTAGTAGACTGTACTGAAATACTCTGTTTAGGGCAACCTAAAACTATAGTAAGACTGCAATCTGCAAAAACAAAACTCTAAATTACTGATAATATTTTCCATAAAATATCCTGTATTAAACCCTAGAACTGTAAACTGATGCATAAAATTTATAAAATAAATAATTACGCAAAATCGATAATGAGAACCAGAGGTACTCGTGGAAGAGGTACAAGAGGCTACGGCGAAGGCCGTGGAGGTGCTCGAGCTGGGTCTTCGGCATCGGGCCACATGCCTAACAATGAAGCTAGGGAGGCACCGGCTTCACCTGTGACTGAGATTGGGTCACACGACTGTGCAATTGGGGACAACACACTGTCCTAAGCTATGTTATGAATTCTGGAAAGGGTTGCTGGGCCTAATACTGGTACTTTAGGCCGTGGGTCAGTTACGGAACTACTCCGGTCTAATGAGGCTATGATTTTTAGGGGTATCACAGGAGTTGCCCCTAATGTGGCCGAATATTGGATTGAAACCATAGAGAGGATCATGGATGGCCTCGACTATACCCCAGAGTAGAAACTAAAAGGTGCAGTGTCGTTGTTGCGAGATGAAGCCTATCAGTGGTGGCTTACAGTGAAAGAAGGTACTCAGCTCGACCGGTTGACTTGGGAATTTTTCAAAACTGCATTCCAAGGGAAATATGTGGGCACTAGTTATGTGGATTCTTAAAGGAGAGAGCTTTTTAATTTGACCCAGGGGGATAAATCTATGGCTGAGTATGAGTCTGAATTTCTACGATTAAGCTGCTATGCACGTGGGATGGTGGCAACTGAATATGAGCATTGTGTTCGCTTTGAGGATGGCCTCAGAGATAGTTTAAGGATTGTGATAGCTCTACAGAGGGAGGGAGATTTTGCTACTTTAGACAATAAGGTAAAGATTGCCAAGGATGTGAAGCGCGCTGAGCGCCAGAACCGTGAGAAGGAAAAGGTAGGAACAAAAGGGATTTAGAGCCCTCAAGTTCATTTCTGAGGCCTAAGAAAAAGGCAAGAGTTGATGGGCCAGTCAGAGTTGGGCCCCCTGTTGCTACTTTTGGATCGCAACCCTGTGCGGTTTGTGGGAGATGCCATCAGGGCAAATGTTGGAAAATATCAGAGATTGTCCACGGAGGCCTGATCAGATGTAAGCTACCGATATTGGTTTTGCTCAACCGTCGAGAGGTGTTCAGCAGCCACCGAGAGGTCGTGGTTAGACCATAGGTGGAAATGGTATGGGTCATGGGCGTGGAGCACTGGGCAGAGGTGCTGGTCATATTGAGGTGAGGCAGCCAGTACTGGTTTATGCTGCACGTTACTAAGAGGACGAAGATGTCCCAGATGTTATCTCGGGTACGTTCTTTATCCATAATGTACCTTATACTGCATTGATTGATGTTGGGTCTACGCATTCATTCATAGCATGTATTGTGTCTGAGACTTTGGGTATTATGGTTGAAAACACTACGAGTGAGGTTACTATGTTGAGTCCATTAGGGCAGTCAATGAGGGTGAATAAACTGTTTAAGGATGTACCTTTATAGGTTCAAGGAGTGATCTTTTTGGTGGATTTAATGGAACTTTCTTTTGGAAAATTTGACTTAATACTGGGCATAGACTGGGTGATTAAGCATTAAGTGAATTTTTACTGTGCTGCAAAACGGGTGGTATTGAAAACTGCAGAAGGTGGTGAGGTAGTTGTAATTGGAGAGCATCGGAATTATTTTTCAAATGTGATTTCTGCACTTACGGTCGAGAGATTGGTTCATAAGGGTTGTGAGGCATATTTAGCCTACGTTGGTGTTACTAATTCTGGGGTTTCTTCTGTTAAAGATATCAGAATAAACTGTTTAAGGATGTACCTTTATAGGTTCAAGGAGTGATCTTTTTGGTGGATTTAATGGAACTTTCTTTTGGAAAATTTGACTTAATACTGGGCATAGACTGGGTGATTAAGCATTAAGTGAATTTTGACAGTGCTGCAAAACGGGTGGTATTGAAAACTGCAGAAGGTGGTGAGGTAGTTGTAATTGGAGAGCATCAGAATTATTTTTCAAATGTGATTTCTGCACTTACGGTCGAGAGATTGGTTCATAAGGGTTGTGAGGCATATTTAGCCTACGTTGGTGTTACTAATTCTAGGGTTTCTTCTGTTAAAGATATCAGAATGGTTAAGGATTTTCTAGATGTTTTTCCTGACGAACTACCTGGGTTACCTCCAAACCGTGAAGTGGAGTTTAGGATTGAGCTCCTGCCTGGTATAGCTCCGGTGTCCATCACCCCTTATCGAATGGCACTAAAGGAGCTTGTGGAGCTTAAGGCTCAAATCTAAGAGTTACTGGATCGAGGGTTCATCCGCCCTAGTGTGTCTCCGTGGGGAGCACCGGTCTTATTTATGAAAAAAAGGATGGAACCATGCGTATGTGCATCGACTACCGGTAACTGAATAAATTGACTGTTAAGAATAAGTACCCTCTACAGAGGATTGATGATCTAGTCGATTAGTTTCGTGGAGCTTCAGTTTTCTCTAAGATAGATCTTCGATCTGGGTATCATCAACTGAGAGTCAAGGAGACTGATGTTTATAAGATAGCGTTTAGGACTCGATATGGTCATTACGAGTTCATAGTGATGCCATTTGGACTGACAAATGTACCAACTGCTCTTATGGATTTGATGAACCGAGTGTTCCAACCTACTTAGATCGATTCATAGTGGTGTTTGTAGATGACATTCTGGTGCATTCGAGAACTTAAGATGAACATGATGCACATCTCCGATTCTGCAAATTTTGAAGGAAAAGAAATTGTATGATAAGTTCAGCAAGTGTGAATTTTGGCTACGAGAGGTAACTTTTCTGGGCCATGTGGTATCTGCTGAGGGGATTACGGTTGATCCTTAGAAAATTGAAGCTGTTCTGCATTGGAAGCAGCTTAAGTCGGTATTCAAGATTTGAAGCTTTTTGGGTCTGGCACTATAGACGTTTTATGGAAGGGTTTTCGTTGATTGTTGCACCTCTGACTAAGTTGTTGCGTAAAGGGGTACCGTTTAACTGGACTGATAAGCAGCAGGAAAGTTTTGAGAAGCTTAAGAAACTTTTGATTGAGGCCCCTGTCTTAATACAGCCAGAGTCTGGGAAAGAATTTACTGTCTATAGCGATGCATCACATGTTGGTTTAGGATGTGTGTTGATGCAAGAGGGTAAGGTAGTGGCATATGCATCTCGCCAGCTTAAGACACATGACGCGAACTATCCGACGCATAACTTGGAGTTAGCTACGGTAGTATTTGCACTAAAAGTTTGGAGGCATTACTTGTACGATGAGAAGTGTATCATTTACACGGATCACAAGAGCCTCAAGTATCTCCGCACTCAGAAGGAGCTAAACCTTAGGCAGCATAGATGGATTGAGCTGCTTAAGGATTATGACTGTTCGATCGAATACCATTCGGGTAAGGCCAATGTGGTGGCCAACGCACTGAGCCGTAGGGCTGTGACTGATCTGAGGACGATGCTTACTCGTCTTAGTTTATTCGATAATGGTAGTCTGTTGTTAAACCGACGTGGATTGAACAAATTAAGGGTAAATAGATGGAGGATGAGTCACTGGGTCTTCGATTCCGACAGATAGAGAGTGGGGAAACTTCAGATTTTGGAGTGAATAGCGAAGGGGTACTTTGTTTCCATGGGAGAGTTTGTGTACCGAAGGATACTGATCTGAGGCAGTCTATACTTCAAGAGGCGCATAGTAGTCCTTATGCTATGCATCCTGACTGGAATAAGATGTACCGAGACCTTCGTGAGTTATATTGGTAGTTAGGACTTAAACGAGAAGTTACCGATTTCATGGGTAAATGCCTTACTTGTCAGCAGGTTAAGGCTGAACACTAGTTACCTTCAGGGTTGCTTCAGCCAGTTAAGATTCCGTTGTGGAAGTGAGAGAAAGTGACTATGAATTTTGTTAGTAGGCTACCCCTAACGCATTCTAAGAAATATTCAGTATGGGTTATCATGGATCGATTGACCAAATCTGCCCATTTCATACCTGTTCGTACTAATTACTCACTACAGATACTGGCTAAACTGTATGTATTTGAGATAGTGCGACTGCACGGGGTACTAGTTTTCATAATATCTGATAGAGATCCTCGTTTCACATCTCGATTTTGGAAGAAGTTACACGAGGCCTTAGGTACAAGGTTGGACTTCAGTACTGCATTCCATCCTCAGACAGATGGTCAGTCAGAGAGGGTGATTCAGATACTGGAGGACATGTTAAGAAGTTGTGTGATTGACTTTTGGGGCAGTTGGGAGGATTACTTGCCGTTAGCAGAGTTTGTATATAACAATAGCTACCAGTCTAGCATACAAATGGCACCTTACGAGGCATTATATGGTCGTAGGTTTTGTACTACTTCTTATTGGACTGAGTTGGGTGAGCGGCATGTTCTGGGTCCTGAGCTGATTTCTGATACCGAAGACAAAATTAGATTGATTTGGGATTGACTGAAGGTGGCATCTGACAGACAGAAGTCATATGCGATTCTGAAGCGTAAAGAGATAGAGTATTCTGTGGGAGAATTAGTATTTCTCAAGGTCTCGCCGTTGAAGAAGGTACTGAGGTTTGGACGAAAGGGCTAGCTAAGCCCTAGGTCCATTGGGCCTTACCGTATATTGAAGCATGTGGGACTGGTTGCCTCTCAACTTGAATTACCTCTAAATTTGGATCAGATTCATGATTTGTTCCACGTATCCATGCTGAGACGTTATCACCCTGATCCCACACATATTGTCTCGACAGAAAATATTGATGTTAGGTCGAATCTAACTTTCGAGGATGAGCCGATTCAGATTTTAGATCAGTATGTGAAAGTTTTAAAGAAAAAGTATGTTCCACTAGTTAATGTACTTTGGTGCAATCACAATCCTGAAGAGGCCACATGGGAACCCGAGGAGGCGATGCGAGAACAATACCCTCATCTGTCTTGACCAAGTAAATTTCGAGATCAAAATTTTCTTTTACGAGGGTAGAGTTGTAATGCCCCAAAATCTAAGTATTTATTTTTGTATGTTATGTTGCATAAAATCGTGCTTGCTTCAGTGGTTAAGTGTCCTGAGAATTGTCTGAAAAGTCCTGAGTTCAAACTTTGACTTGTGCAAAATTTTGTTTTTACTTGAATAAACCCTGTCTCTATTCAGTAGGCTTCTTAAATAAATATGGGTAAATCATGGCATAAAAAGCTTACTGGCCCAGGGGATAGTGGCGTGTTGCTACTACTAGGGGTCTTGAGTTCGAGTCTCGCTGTGCTCAAGGAGTGTTTTATTTTTCTTCTCTTATCGTGTGAGAAGTGGAAGTTGACTGAAATACTACTAGTTGATGAGAGTTTGAATTTGGTGGTTGAGTAGGTAATGGTGGAGGGATTTTTGGAGGAATTCGAGGGATTTGAAAGGGGAGGAGTTGTAGCCGAATGGGGCTTTGATCACTCAAGGAATTCAGCTATGTGTTGGTAATTGGTCACTTCATTTTATGGTTTTCGCCGAATGGTGGTTCTTCTCACTCTTTGTTTTAGAAGCCGAATTGTGCTAGGAAGTCTTTCAGTATCTTTTATTTTTTTGGCTAGTGCTTTCGGGTACTTTTATTTTAGGACTATCTCGGTTGCTGTTCTTCTCCCTCTACTCTTTGACAACTGTTTTCCCTTGATACCTTTTGTGGCCGAATGCCCTCCTTTCTTCTCTCTCTCTCTCTGACCCTTTTGATTTTTAGCCTTAGTCTTGATCGATTCTCTCATTCTTTTCCCTGGCTCAATTGATTACCTCTTTGATTGAATACATTTTTCTTCCTTCTCTTCTTATCTGGATACTTTGGTCAAATTTTGTATCTCTCTATTTTAGTTCGGTTTTTGCAAGTATTCTCTGGCAAATCGATAAGCACACGACTTTTTCTTAGCCTCACTCAAATTTTATCAAGTATCCCCTCTCTTGCACTTTAAATCCGATTACTCTTCTTTTGTTAGTGTCAAATCTCATTTCCCTTTTCTTGAGTGGTGTTCATTGGTTTCTAGTTTCTCGAGGAGTGTAGGAGTTGCAAGCGATACTGAAGCAGTTGAAACCTTTCCTTCATCACTTAATCAAAGGTAACCCTGTTTGTAGTTATTGTGTTCAACTGGGGTTGGTTGGCTTGCATCTTTGGGTGTTGGCCGAATGCTACTTCCCCTATGTTGGGTTTTATGTTTTTATAATTAGTATAGGTTGATCTGACTCACGAGTTTTAGCAATCGTAACTGATAGATTTCGCTGGTATCACAGATATTCGACAAGGAATGTGTGGTCAATCTTAGTCAGTGGTCTAAGAGCACATAGCCACTTTTGTTCAATCAAACGTAGATATTATGATAAGTTGGGATCGTATAAAGGGAGGTGGTTAACCCTATTATCAATTGACTAATAGAATACCTTGATTGAATGTAGGTTTGGTGCTCGTGGGCTATTCGCACGTTTTCGTAAATAAGTGTGTAACCACACTGCTACAAACATAGATCCGCAAAAGCCGAAAAGATATGATTATTGACGTTACATGAGTGTGCGCTCACTCGTGTGGTAATCTGATCTCCTAAAACATAGGCGTTTAATCGTGGAGGCCACCATGCGCGTCTCATGGGCTTAGGCTGCTTTGGGCCACATTGGCCAAAATAGGCCGTGTGGGCCCCACACGGGTAAACCACACAAAAGGTTGGAGATTATCAGGGTAGGCTGTGTAGTTCACATGGCCAGGGTCATTTTTTGGCTTTATGGGCCACACAGGCATATGGGCCCAAATGGGCCATGTGATGGGCTTTTGGCCTATTTTCAATGTTTGATTATAAAGGTTGCTCGGGTCGCCCAAGACGACTGTAGACCTACTATTGGGTCGGAAAGTACACTTTGACCCCATACTGATGAAATGACTATTATACCCCTATGAGGTAAAATAACTGATATGCCCCTATGCTATGTATGACTGTAATCGAGCATGACATGACTTCCATTCACGCATGATATTATGGCATGACATATTGCATGGGGTTGGGTTTTTATATTTAAAGGAAGTTACTGTACTGGCAGCTCTGCTGCAACCATTGCTTAGTGCCGCAACCGGTGCTATATTTTGGAGTGTAGGGATAGGTGGGTCAATTTTATCCCCACATGGAGTGTAGGGCTAGACGGAGTGGGGTGTAGAGGATGGATGGGTAGGATTTCTGATTACATTACTGTTACTGTTACTGTTACTGTAATGGACTAAGGCCCACACTAATACTATTACTATAATGGGTTATAGCCCTAATCGATACTGGACTGTCATTGAAATGGGCTTAGGCCCAAACTATTTTTGCCTACGATTTGACTGATTTTTGTAAAGGGATTACACACTGAGTTTTTCGTAAGTCACCCTTCTGCTCTCCTGTGCAAGTAATCCTTAGGCGGGTTGGTGCTACGAGGGACTCGATGAAGGCCACACAATTGCTTTTGCTACTATTTTAAACCTTTTATCTTTAGTGTATTTAATTTGGGTATTTGTTATGTAATAAGGCCTCTATAAATTTTACTTTAATTTTGGGTTTACTTATTTTGAATTATACCTGCTAGCAGTAGGATGTGAATTTTCCAAAAAGATAACTGTTTTCAAAACACCACACTATTACAACATATTTCAAAAGCTTCCGCAATAAACAATGTTTTTAAAGTGCAATAACAATCTATAATGATTAAACTTTTTGCTAAACCCACTTGAGTTTTTAACAACGAACATGATACCCTAAAGTTTTGTAAAAGATAACTACGAGGGTTTTTATATAATACGGAGTTTTCAACAGAATGATGCTTTTCAAACAGCACTTCAATGTGGCATTACAGATTTAGCCATAACGTCTAGGTCGGGTTTGGGGTGTTACAATTTGGGTAATTAGATTACCGTCGGAAGATATCATGTGCCGAGTTGGTTATTTACAGTCCTAGTTACTTCCTAATGTGATTATTAGGAATGAACAACGGATTGGACCTCAATATATATATGTATAACGCTATATTTTTGTACATGTTCCTTTTACAATTGTATAGCATGAGAACTGTAGATTGAAGAGAATTATGACATATATGAAATTGCAATTGGGACAAGGGTTGTATATCTAGATAATTAGGATTAAGAAAAAAGGATTTTTTCCTCTTCCTCCTTTAAAAAGTATTTTTTAGTCTAGATCTAAATGAACCTAAGTGTTTCCCCCTTCCACTGAAACTAAGTTGTAGATCTGTATCTCTACTTGCAAATGCTCCATGATAAGGAAAGTTTTATGACCCTAAAAATTATGTTGTGAAAGAGAAAATTTGTTTAACTAGGTAAGATGTATAGTATAAGGCCTTTTTGGGGGATTTCTATTAAGTGGAGGTTTTGAAAAGGTAATTAAACCTTATTTAATTTTGGTGAACGATTAGGTGATAGATTTGGGGTGAAATTTGATTACATAACCAAGGTTAAAATGGTAATTTATTAATTAAATTAAAATAAAGGAAACAAAAGCAACGTTATCATCTTTCTTTATCCATCATCGATTGTAAAATGAAGGAAACACCATTGTTGAATGCTTGGTTTGACCAAGCTTTGTCTTAGTGCATGGTATGTATTTTCCAACCCGTTTTTCATGATTTTTATGTTTTTGAAATCGTTATAGCTTAATTTACTTAGCTCGAGTGTCAATTCGTAAAATTTTTAAATTCTAGGGACTTACCATGAATAAGGTGAATGTGTTTTGAATTTAGTTGATGAATTATTAAAGTTAGTAGCAATATATTAGTATTTGTTAGGTGATTTTTGATGAATTTAATGTTTAAGTATTAAATTGTTGAAATAGTAAAATTCAATGTAAATTGTGTGAAATGAGTAAATTTATGGATTTTTATAAGACTAAGGGAAAATCGACTATCATGAATTTTAATTAAAAGTGGTTAAATTGCAAGTTTTAGGTTTAAGGACTAAATTGCAAAAAGAGTAAAATGTTAGGGGTAATTTTGTAATTTTATGGAAAGGTTAAAATTGTGTAAATTTGATTATATAAGTGTTGAAATTGGCTTAATTAAATAGACTTACTATATATATATTAAGAAATGAGACAGTCAAAGTTAGATTGACGATAAGCTAATGTGTCGAATTAGTCGTCGGCTTCGTTTTTACAACTGTAATTGTTAAGGTAAGTTCATAGTGTATTGTAATGAACTTATATATACTTCTTGCTATTAAATTATGTATATAAATATACATATGTTGGTGATTCTATGAATTGACATTGACATACTACAAATGATTGCTAAGGTAAGAAAGGACTAAATTGAGAACTACTAAATACTAGTGAAATATGATACATATGTGTTTATGAATGGACATGATTTGATTACAATTTGTGTATAGATAAAGTGGGAAATGTTCTGATTTATAAGTGGTATGAATTCTGTTAAAAATGCCCATTTGAATGTAGTAAACGATTAGGATACGATTGACATGTCAATAGGGTCAGTTTGTGAACTTGTACGGGATTGCACTATGGTGCCTTTGTATACACTTCGATGTCTCTATTTGCATTTTGATGCCACTGAATTGTACATTTGTGCCTCTATTTGCAGCATCGTGTAGCTACATCTTGACTAATAGCTTGTGTGAGCAGCCCCACTTATGGCTTGAGAGAGAGCATTTATATGAAATAAAAGAAAGTAATGGTTTCGACCATTTGTTAGCACATAGTGTGTGAGATTCCTACGTATCCGACATTATTCTAATGGTTCAATGGGTATACAAAAGGAAAGTTTCAAAACCATTTTTTAAAGGAATGTTTGAAAAATGGGGATCGACTTTTGAAAAATGAAAACGGGAGTCACCACCAACCTTTTTTAGGTGTGATTGGATCACCTTATAAAACGTTTTGGTCTACGAAAATTAAGAAAACAGGTTCTAGAGTCAGTTACGTACGAAGAAGGATTAGCACCCTCGTAACGCCCAAAATTGGTACCAAATTGAATAGTTTTCTGTCTTAATGTCAAAATTTTGAAATGATTTAAAAATAGGATCCCTTTTTTAAAACCGAAATTACTTAAGTTGAAAAATCGAGATTCCTTAGCTCCGAAAGAATACAAACATCACATCCAACATGATAGGAAACAATATTCTTAAACTCTCATAACTGAAATCATCTCGTGATTTACAAAATCTATTTAGAAGGATACTTTAGGCATTTAGACAAACGGGAAATCGCAACCCAGCATGTTAGGGCACTATTTCCCGAATTCCTAAATACGAAAAACATTGCCTCATTTTAGAAAAACTTTTGGATAAAATATGATAATTAAATGAAATATAATTTTTTTAAATAATGATTTGAGTAAATTTTAAAAAATAATTTACTAAGAGTAATACTAAAAAAAATTATTAAAAAATGAAATAGTTTGATATGATACTAAAATTATTAAAAAATTAAAAAATATATAAAAAAAATCAGGAAAACATGGATTAAATCAAAATAAAAAAGGGTTGAAAACCGAAAATGAACAAAGAATAAAATAAGAACAAACCATAGAAAATAAGAACGTAAGAGGGAGAGAAATTTGAGATGAAATCTCCCAAAAATTTTTATTGTTTCCCAAAACTCCAGTGTGTGTACAATGAAGGGAGAGGCCTCTATTTATAGTTGAACCTCCTCAAATCCAACGGTACAGATCAATTACATCAACGGTTAAGATTAAAAGGTATCTACAAATTAAATCTCTAAGATTACAAAATCATATCTTCTAAGATTGCATATCATATCTAAGATTGCAATCATATCTAGGATTGTATCATATCTAAGATTGCATATCATATCTAAGATTGCAATCATATCTAAGATTGTAATCATATCTAAGATTGTATATCATTGAAGATTATATTTCCATATGAGTCAAGCTTGTAGATGGACCTTAAATCTTTTCAAGTAATAGGCCATTCCGATCGGGCCAAATTATATTTATAATTCTGGACTGAACTTGGACTTCGTTTTTTTTGGGGTTTATTATTTTTGTTTTTGGACTTATTTCTAGGCCCGGGCAAAATTGAGTGTCTATAGCTGCCCCTCTTTGCTCATTGCTGTGTAACAGGAATAGAGCAAAGACTATAAAAGGACCAAATTTGCCCGGGCTCGCCGAGTCTTGAGTTCTTGATCCTTGATCTTCTTTAAATGGCCTCTAGACGGCTTCAATCTGCTTCACTGCAACTCAGGAAGGCGATATCTGCTATCTTTGATCTGCTCCCCGTCTAATACAGAGACGCCAAATCTGTTATCTTCGATCTGCTCCCCGTCTAATACAGAGACGCCAAATCTGCTTCTTCAATCTGCTCCCCATCTAATACAGAGATGCCAAATCTGTTATCTCCGATTTGCTCCCCGTCTAATACAAAGATGCCAAATCTGTCATCTTGGATCTGCTTCGATGAAGGTCAGATCTGCTATGTCTTCGATCTGCTCCCTGTCTAATACAGAGATGCCAAATCATCTTAGATCTGCTTCAATGAAGGTCCAATCTGTTGTGTTTTCGATCTGCTCCCCGTCTAATACAGAGATGCCAAATCATCTTGGATCTGCTTCAATGAAAGTCCAATCTGTTATGTCTTCGATCTGCTCCTCGTCTAATACAGAGATGCCAAATCATCTTGGATCTACTTCAATGAAGGTCAGATCTACTATGTCTTCGATCTCCTCTCCCTCGAATATGAAGATGCCAATCTGTTTCTTCGATTTGTTCTCTGACAGTACAGAGATGCCAAATCATCTTGGATCTGCTTCAAAGAAAGTCAGATCTACTGTATTTTCGATCTGCTCCCCGTCTAATATAGAGACGCCAAATCATCTTGGATCTGCTTCAATGAAGGTCAGATCTGCTATGTCTTCGATCTACTCCCCGTCTAATACAGAGATGCCAAATCATCTTGGATCTGCTTCAATGAAGGTCCAATCTGTTATGTCTTTGATCTGCTCCCCGTCTAATACAGAGACGCCAAATCATCTTGGATCTGCTTCAATGAAGGTCAGATCTGCTGTGTCTTCAATCTGCTCCCCGTCTAATACAGAGATGCCAAATCATCTTGGATCTGTTTCAATGAAGGTCAGATCTGTTGTGTCTTCAATCTGCTCCCCTTCTAATACAGAGATGCCAAATCATCTTGGATCTGCTTCAATGAAGGTCAGATATGCTATGTCTTCAATCTGCTCCCCGTCTAATACAGAGATGCCAAATCATCTTGGATCTGCTTCAATGAAGGTCAGATCTGCTGTCTTCGATCTGCTCCCCGTCTAATACAGAGATGCCAAATCATCTTGGATCTGCTTCAATGAAGGTCAGATCTGCTATGTCTTCGATCTACTCCCCGTCTAATACAGAGATGCCAAATCATCTTGGATCTGCTTCAATGAAGGTCAGATCTGCTATATTTTTTATCTTCTCCCCGTCTAATACAGAGATGCCAAATCATCTTGGATCTGCTTCAATGAAGGTTAGATCTTCTATGTCTTCGACCTACTCTCTGTCGAATATGGAAATGCCAAATCTATTTCTTCAATTTGTTCTCTGACAGTACAGGGATGCCAAATCTGCTATCTTCGATCTACTCTCTGACAATACAGAGATGCCAAATCATCTTAGATCTACTTCAGCTTAAACACGTGAAAGCCAGATATGCTATGCTTTAGCCTGTTACCCTACTGCTTATAGAGTTAAGGCACATCAATCTTCATTGTCCCTTGAAGAACATAACCTGTATAATGCGTATGAGTTCATGCCTAATGATTAGGATGCTATGATCGAAATGAGTCAAGTGCTCCTAATTAAACCTGTTATAATGCAAAATGTTTATGAAAATAACTCCTATTTCGGACGTCATCACTCATTCATCTATCGAGCATTCCACTTCATTCTTCTCGACATATCAATCATACTCTACTCGTATGCCTCGAATCTTCTCCATCAATTTGGTCTACCATACCATTGCCCGAATGTTATGACCCACTGAAGATGTTTATGAAATGATCATTTCTTAAGATCAATATTGCTTAAAACGTCCAACCACCTTTTGGACTGAAGAAGAAAATCTCTCGAGTATCTCCAACCCATACATATGAGAATTCTTTAAACGATTGACTTCTTTCAGTTTCTTATATTATTAGAAATTTCCAGAGTAATATGCAAAACTTCGTTTGTGAAGATATTTCAATTCATCTATCATTATTTCAATGCAACATGCTTTATGTATAATGGGAGACAAATAAATTGATCCTGAGGATAATTATATTTGGACAAATTATTGGAAGGAATGCAAAAAGATTAAATTGAGAACATATCTTTGTGAAGAAAAAGAATCCAAAGATAGTAAATAGGACAGAAATTAGATGCCCCAGATATCGCCGCTTGAGCGTCTATACACCAGATCCATGAAGACTTTCTTAAGTTCAACATGTGTTTAAAAGATCCAAAGTAATTCGTTGATGCCTCGATATGTAACATACTTCACTTCTCGTCGAATCCGGTATAGCAAGGTCACTGCATGACTTTCCAAATTTGAGCTGCCCTTTTGGGTTTTCAACTCAAAACCCCTTTGGTCACAAGGCGTCCTTTGCGGGTTTTCACCTTGGCCTCTCCATTTTTTTTTTTTTTTTTTTTTTTTTTTTGAAATAGAAGTCCCAAAGTGCCCTTTGCAGGTTTTCACCTTGGCTTCCCTTCTCCTTCAGACAAAGTACTCCTTGACCGAGTTCGAATTCACTGAATCAGATAAATTCTTCCTATCCATTTCTTGTCAAAAATCAGTGCACCTCTAGAGAAAGCCCTCTTTGCAACATATGGCCCTTCCCAATTCGACATCCTTTTGAACGGGAAGGATCTTTTTCAGCACAAGGTTTCCTTCATGAAATTCTTTTGGATGAACCTACTTTTTCATAAGTCTGTGTCATCCATTTTGGTACATTTGCTTAGGATGAATACTTTCAAGTTAAGTTTACTAGAGGTATTCAATTCTTGACTCCATCAAATCTTGGAGGAAAAATCTTGATTCATAAACCCATGAGAAAAAGATTGCCCCAGCAGCAGTCCTAGCTGTTGTTTGTCAAACCCTACAAAAAGATGGTTCAATGATTCTCAGTAGACAAGAATGAAGTTGCTGACTTTATCTTTCAACCTGGAAAGCTAAGGTACAAAGATTACTCCCGGAGCATACATCCCACCATGACTCGATGATGTTTCTAAAACATCCCTAATCTTCATCAATTGCCCCCAACTGTGAAGCTGCCAAATGAGCGTAGCAAATAGGAGCCACAACAAATATGGCTGTGGTACTCCTTTGATACATATAGGATAGATGTTGAATAAACTCTTGCAGATCATCAGCTGAAAACCCAGCCTGGTCTAAGAGAACATGATAATGGGTCTGCCTCGTGATTCTAATCATTCCAGCATGGGTACCAAGGTAAAAATCATTGTTCTTTGGATGGCATACTTTGTTGTCAATGACAGTACCATGTAGCACATTGTCAGGAGATCCCTGCTGAAAAAAAAACTTGGTATGATGGTTTTTCGTACAACAATAACCATAATCTTTAGGGTTCCACTTCTCGTCAAGGAACTTGCAAGCCTCAACAACTTGATCAAAACTTGATTGAATTAAGACTCGCTAACCCCATCCTTGAAAATAATGATTTGATCAGGTTTCCTCTTCCCTGAACTTGTATAGAAGTCTAAGAGAGCTTCCTTCATAATACCGTCATCCACTTTGTCAGAAACTGGTTTTGAAGAAAGAATCTATCATTTTAAGCTTCAGAGACTGTGTACGGCCTAATGCCCTATAGCTGGAAATCAATGGCCACCACCTGGAGCTAACCATCGTAGCTATTAACGGTACATCAGACTGCTCAGAAGAGCCAAACAATGCACCCATTCCAAGGATGATGGTTGGAACCTTTGAAACAACTGGAATTGAAGGTGTTTGCCCCAGCGTAAGCATAGAGAGTAAGCGGTAGTTTCTTATGCCAATTTTTACCAGTCTTGGTCATCTTCTGTAATTTATTTTTTCTTTTTCTTTTCTTTTGGCAACCTTTGTTGTACTGTGGTATGGCGCCTTATCTTTGAAAAGACTGCAAACTTTTGGCATTGTGTAGTTGGATATGATTTTTTTTTTCTGAAATTCGATGACTATTGACTTTGTAATATTGGCATATGAAGCTATCTCTACCCTCTTAACGGAGCAGTCGACAACCACAAAGATGAACCATTGTCAACTTGAAACTTTTGACGGGCCCATAACATACATGCCCTATAAGTCTTGGCTCATTAAATTCCGCATTTATGATATAACTGATGCGGTCCCCTTCCATTGTGAACCAACAGTGCCCAAGGCTCTTGTTTATCCTGGTCATTATGAATCCTATTGCATGTGTTCTTCCGACGTTCCTATGGACATCTATGAATTCCCATAATAGTCCCAACAAGGTCTTGTTTTGTCTCTCTGGTTATACACGTTCCAATTTCTCAACCTTTCCTTCCTCTAAGGCTAAATTCTCTACCACCTCTTTATGGGGAAAAAATTGCTGCTCTTCTTGCTTTACTATTTCCAACAAATCAGAAGATAGATTACAATTTCTGTCATCTTCAAAGTACTAAGATTCCTCTAAACACATGTCACGCTCAAAAAGGAACTCTGAATCTGTAGTATCGTTGCCCATGTCATTGATATTTAGGAACCCATGATAGGCACAAAAGAATATACAAGGAATAAATAAATTCAAGCATGACTGTTTGACTGTTTACATGTTATGAATGCAATTTATAAAGAATTTTAAAGGTCAAAAGAATATTTATCGGTAAAAGAATGAAAGAATATTTGTTCGTATTGATCATGAAAGATATGTTTTATTGAAACAATGATGTCCGAACATGAGCCTATTTCACAAATGAAACCTTATTGTTTCTAGGCTTTAAAACAATAAGTGTGTTCTAAACATTACTCTAGATTAATCTTTAAGTACAAGCATCACTTCCACAATTTCGTTGTTCAAAACATCCCCAAATGTGCAAAAGCTCAACAATTTTTATTTCTTGGTTCCTTCTTCGCATACGTCATTCAAATCCTCCAACATCAAGTTTTGTTTAAAAGCCCTGAACTAGGCGCATTCTTGGATCCCATGCCCTCTTCTCTTATGGAATTTGCCCTTTTATCTAGATGATAGGATAATAGATTTTCTACTCCAAAGGGACACCGAAGTTTACAACACCCATCTTAATGAACCTCTCAATTGTCTTTTTAAAGGCAGTGCAATTCTCAATCGAATGTCCTGTGATTCCCGCATAGTATTCGCATTGAGTGCTCGAATCATACCATTTGGGGTATGGATGCTGCAACGGTTTTAAATGAAAAGGGGCTACTACTTGTACATCAAATAATCTTTGATATAGCTCCTTATACGACATCGGGATTGGCGCAGATGTGAGTTTTTTAGAACTCGATCTCGAATTGGATTCCTGATGGCTAGTAACTCTTGGCTGGCTTATGGTAATCGTTTTCACCTCTTTTTCCTTTTTCTTCATTGCCTTCGAAGTATTACTTCGGGAGCTCCACTCTCGTCTTTTGAAAGCTTTGTGCTGTTTCGGAAGCTCCACACATGTCTTCTTTGCTTCTTCAATGGCAACAAGATTGGTTGAATTGCCCCTCGAATTGGGACCTGAGCCTACTGAGTAATTTACTGGTGCCACCATACTAGCCTGATGCTATTGGAGACTGATAGTAACAGGTACCTCGTCTGGTTGAGTTTGGACGCTTATTGGAGTAAAACTTGGGAAATAAACGATGTCCTCAATATCATCATTAGTGTTGACTACTGGGCTTTTCTTCTTTCCAAGCCCTTCAGCTAGTAATTGCCCCAGCTGGCCAATTATATTTCTTTGGAGCTCTAACATTTGATCATGTATATCTTGTTGAATCTTGGTTAACTACTCTTGCATCTGTATTTGCCTTTGCTCCAATCTCTCCAACATTTGTTCCATATCCCTGGTTAACCCTTTGAAATAATTTTTGCCTAATAAGGGTCTTTTTATGGATTTAAATGCATATGATGCGGTGTGATACAATGCAAATGCATGAATGCAAAAAGGTATCGATTCTGATTCAGTTTCATTTTAGAAAACGTTATTTAAGGAACAAAAATATTTTCATAAAATGGATTAAAAATATACTTTCGCCCGTAGGCCTAGAGTCTTAACCCTATCCAATAATACTGCTAACTCTCATCATTTGTCTGACGATGACTCATACATTATACTCAGCGTTCTAGCTTGTATTGCCAAATCCTGCAAGTGTTCAGCAACCTCTCGAATCTGAACTAGGGCCTGTTCCATGAGATGATCTCTATCTCTCACTTGATCCTGAAGATGGTGAAGTTCTCTCTTCCACTATTCTTCTCTCGCCTCGAGCTGCTCAATTCGTAGCTCATAGTCCTGTAGTGCTGCTTCCAACCCTCCAATATTGTGCTTCATTTCCTCGATCTTATCCAAGCTTGCCTTTAATTCGATCGCAGAGTTACGACTTCAGTAATGATGAAGAGACCGTCCAAGTTCAACTACTTTAATCTTTAATCCATGCTTCTCTTTCTGGCTTTATGCCAAACTCCTTTCTAAGGCTTGATTCTGTGCTTGCATCTCTTGAAACTTTTTCTCTCAATGATCAACTCTGGTTCTTTCTTCCTGAATCTCTTGTTGCCATTGCTCTAAAGTCTTTCCCAACCCAGCTTTTTCATTGACAACTGTATCTTCTTATAATTCTCTTTCAGATCATCTCAGTCTTCTTCGACTTTCCTCTTTTCCTTCTTTACTTTTTCAACCTCAATCTTTTGAACGTCGACGTCTAGGCTCAAATACATCTTTTCCTCTTCTAGTTTCTCGATCTTCTTCCCAAGCTCCAAATTCTTTCTCTCGAACTCTTGTTTCATGATGTCTAATTCTGATGGAACTACTCGTAAGCTTTCCTCCAATGATCTAGCAAATAAGGAAGATCTCCATAGTTCAGTAGAACAAAAATTTATCGACCTTGTCATCCCACCTGGGCCCAAATGTCCTTCATCTCCGAAAATCATTCTCTGTGTCGAACTGACACGAGTAAAGTCCCACAACTCTAATGTATATCCCTCGATGACACTATCTCCTTTCTCTAACTGGGTTTTCTCTGACCACGCACAAACGGAAGAGTTGTCCTCCACTTTATTAAGATATTCATTCCTCATTACAAAACTTCCTAACTCAGAAATCGAACCTTGAATCGACACCTTTTAATGATGGATGACATGCGATGATGACAAAAAAAAAACAAGTCAGTATCATATAAAAAGATGTAATAAACAAGCACTTATAAAGGTAGGTACTAAAGGTCATAACCATACTACCTAGGGCAAGCACTTAAAGTTCACTATATGTAGTTTGGTTCTAAAGTGAGGGTACCTGAACTAGCAGATTCCTCGGTCCTCACCCATTATAGGCTCATATAGACCAAGTTCAGTTCAGGGGGACACATTTCCCTATGGCCATGCGAAGATGAAAATCTCACGAAGACATAGGTACAGTATCCCGGAAGCAATCCACTAGCTCATACGAAGGTGAAAACCTCATGAAAGCGTAGCTTCTCACTCCCACTTAAGGGTGCAACCACAACGGTCATGCAAATGCAATTTGTGCGAGAAAAATAACAAACATATGCAGCAAACACATAAAAAGGGATCTTTAAATCTTTTCAAATTTTTAGCATTAAGATAGAAAGTTATCAATTTTTTTTTTTGGCTTGACTCTCTTAACATCCCCAGCGGAGTCGCCAAGCTGTCGAAACCATTTTTTAAAGGAATGTTCGAAAAACGGGGATTGACTTTTGAAAAATGAAAACGGGAGTCGCCACTAACCTTTTTTAGGTGTGATTGGATCACCTTATAAAACGTTTTGGTCTACGAAAATTAAGAAAACAGGTTCGGGAGTCGGTTACGTACGAGGAAGGATTAGCACCCTCGTAACGCCCAAAATTGGTACCAAATTGAATAGTTTTCTGTCTTAATGTTAAAAATTTGAAATGATTTAAAAATAGGATCCCTTTTTTAAAACTGAAATTATTTAAGTTGAAAAATCGAGATTCCTTAGCTCCGAAAGAATACAAACATCACATCCAGCATGATAGGACACAATATTCTTAAACTCTCATAACTAAAATCATCTTGTGATTTACAAAATCTATTTAGAAGGATACTTTAGGCATTTAGACAAACGGGAAATCGCAACCCAGCATGTTAGGGCATTATTTCCTGAATTCCTAAATACGAAAAACATTGCCTCATTTTAGAAAAACTTTTGGATAAAATATGATAATTAAATGAAATATAATTTTTTTAAATAATGATTTGAGTAAAATTCAAAAAATAATTTACTAAGAGTAATATTAAAAAAATTATTAAAAATGAAATAGTTTGATATGATACTAAAATTATTAAAAAATTAAAAAAATATAAAAAAAATCAGGGAAACATGGATTAAATCAAAATAAAAAGGGTTGAAAAACGAAAATGAACAAAGAATAAAATAAGAACAAACCGTAGAAAATAAGAACGTAAGAGGGAGAGAAATTTGAGTGAAATCTCTCAAAAATTTTTATTGTTTCCCAAAACTCCAGTGTGTGTACAATGAAGGGAGAGGCCTCTATTTATAGTTGAACCTCCTCAAATCCAACGGTACAGATCAATTACATCAACGGTTAAGATTAAAAGGTATCTACAAATTAAATCTCTAAGATTACAAAATCATACCTTCTAAGATTGCATATCATATCTAAAATTGCAATCTTATCTAAGATTGTATCATATCTAAGATTGCATATCATATCTAAGATTGCAATCATATCTAAGATTGCATATCATATCTAAGATTGTAATCATATCTAAGATTGTATATCATTGAAGATTATATTTCCATATGAGTCAAGCTTGTAGATGGACCTTAAATCTTTTCAAGTAATGGGCCATTCCGATCGGGCCAAATTATATTTGTAATTCTAGACTGAACTTGGACTTTGTTTTTTTTTTGGGGTTTATTATTTTTGTTTTTGGGCTTATTTTTGGGCCCGAGCAAAATTGAGTGTCTACAGAAAGGATTGACATATATTTCGATAAGTAATGCTATGAAAGTATGAAAAATGTATGAAATGATGATGCTTTAAATATGCTTAGCCATATTCATGAAAGCATGAATGTTTATAAGATATGTGCATAAAAGCTATTATGTTTTGTAATGAGTTGCTAAGTTATATGGTTATCTAACTTGAAAGATTAATATTTGCTTAGGCTTGCGCCAAGCTATGTTGGGTTATTTCATAAATTGATTTTATGCTTATATATATTGAAATGGTAAGCTTTGTTTATGAATTACAAACTTACTAAGTATTATATGCTTACTTCGTGTATTTCTCTTATGTTTTTAGATAATCAAAAGCCCTGTAACACCCCTAACCCGTATCCGTCACCGGACTAGGGTTATGAGGCATTACCGGACATATTGGAACATTTCGTAATCATTTCACAATCAAAAGTCATACATCTTCATATCATAGTCAAATATCAACATAAAGTCCCTTTCTTAGGTCAACGAGACCTTAAACATGCATTAGGAAGAGATCGGGACTAAATTGAACACATACAAAATTTTTCGATGCTAAATAATTTTTTTCTAAGTTACAAAAGGTCACAAGCCCGTGTGAACAGGCCGTGTGCCTCACATGGCATTAGACACGCTCGTGTGTCTAGGCCGTGGCAAAATAGGCATACATACTGACTTGCCCACATGGCTACAAGACACGCCCGTATGCCAGGTTGTGTGAAAATTAGGAAGGCTACTGACTTGGGTTACAATGCCAGTCACATGCCCATGTGTCTAGCCCGTGCTTGAAACTAACTTAGCCACATGGCTTGGCACACGCCCGTGTGTACGACTGTGTGGTCTACCCAGGCTCATTTCGAAATGGCCCTCGAGCAACATGGTAGAGACACACGCCTGTGTTCTTGCCCGTGTGGGCAAATATTGGCCATTTACAAGGCCAATATGCCACCCATTTTGGGTCCTCCCTACAAATATCAATTGCACTATAATTTCAACTAATTTCAATCCCAAAACATACATCATTCATGTCATATTGTTATCAACCTATTTCATGCTTATAATCCATACCAAACCATAAGCAAAATTCATACTAAAACATATCTTCATAACCTCAATTTACTTCATTTAATCAATTTACTTCATTCAATCTCATGCCATAATCTTACCAATTCCTCAAATAAACACATACCAATTCTCTTTGGCTATCCTTGAACACATCCTATTGGTAATATTGCATCACATAGTTTATACTCAAAAGTCAATCATAAACATAACAAGAACCAAGCCATATCACATGGCTAAATATTTTAAACTCATAAACATATCTCAATTTATCTAGACTATACATGCCATACTTTAATATTTACACTTTCAGAAGGTACCAAAGATAAGTTTGATAGTATGGTGATGATCCTCGATGATCCCTGAGCTTTCGGTAGCTTCGATATCTAAAAACAATTGAAAACACACACAAAGCAAGCTTTCCAAAGCTTAGTAAGCCATATACAAATAAACTTATCACATAACAAAATTCAAGACCAATTCATTCATGTAGCTTTTAGCTTAATACAATCATATATCCATATGTCTCATATAGCTCTTTTGTTCATAATTCACTTACATATATCATATGCTCACAACTGTACATATACCTACCTTTCATTCTCAAACATGATATACATTTCAAATGTACCTGAATTGAGTACTCATTCACATAGTCATTCATTTCTAGGAATGCCCGTTGAATCGCACGAAATCAAATAGGATACGCGGATAACTCGAAAGGCTCGTACAATGACAACGTCCCAGAAGTGGTCTTACATGTAATCAAATATCAATGCCACTGTCCCAGACAGAGCCTTACTCGAAATCAAATATAATGCCAATGTCCCAGACATGGTCTTATACATAAATCTCAAATCGATGCCAACGTTCCAAACGTCGTCTTACACGAAATCACATATCAGAATCCTATGTCATTGCATATGTATCCTGACTATTCCTATGGTTCATACGGGGCTTTCGAACGTCGTTACGTTATCAAAACTTTCTCCATTTCACATATTCAGCTTCTATAATCATTTATCACAATTCAATATCATATAAGCATTAAAAATCAATTCAAACACATTTATTTGTATATAGACTTATCTCATATGGAAATGAGTGGAAACGAACGGCTATTCAACGACTTTCGACTTTCCCCGATCTAATTCCATTTTCTTTGGTTCTTGATCTATATAAATTCAAATTTGACTTATTCAATGTCACATTCATTCAAATCAATCCATATACACATATTTAGGGTATTTTACAAATTAGCCCTAACATTTTTACATTTTAACACTTTAGTCCCTAATTCATAAAATCACAAAATATACATAATTTCCTTTCACATATGTCTAGACAAATTTACCTTTAGCTCATACAAGCCCATATATTTCATTTATTTCACATTTTAGCCCCTCAATTTCTCATTTTCACAAATTAGTCCAAAATACTCAAATTCATCAAAAATCCCAATAAAAAACATAGTAATCTAACACATATCTTTCATTTTCTATCATCAAACTTCATAAAACTCACACTATCAACAATGGAACATCTTAAAATCATAATCAAATTCAGAAATTGAGGCATGGGCTTGAAAGATTAGTAAGCAACGATCACAAAAAACGTAGAAATTATCAAAAACCAAGCAAGATACATACCTTATTCAAGCTTATCAATGTGCCAAACCCTAAATGTCTATGAAAACTTTATTTTCTTTCTTCAAATTTGACTAGATGATGGTAATGGAAGAAGAAATGGCTTTTATTTTATTTAACTTATAATTAATAATCAAATACCAATTTTACCCTCTGTTAAACCATATAAAAATCACTTAATGGATGGTCATTAATGTCCATTAACCTTAGTTATGGTCTAATAACATCATAAGGACCTCTCCTTTAATAAGACATAGCACTTAAGTACTTTTACCAATTAGCTAACCACTTTTACATTTTACGCGATTAGGTCCTTTTTCTAAATTAAGCAGACAAACAATCAAATTTTTATATGAAACTTTCACAGATATCAATTCACATATTATAAGCATGGAAAATAATATTAAAATATTTTTTTGACTTGGATTTGTAATCCCAAAACCACTATTCTGACTAGGGTCTAATCCGGGCTGTTACAAGCCCGTACAGTTTGGAAGCTTGTTAGAGATCCATCACAGTATCCATCAGCTATATCAGTAGATTTTGATGATTTTGAGTCATGATTATAATGACATGTATAGGTGTATTTGTTTGATTAAATTAGCCATTATGTATGGCTTGTATATATGTTATTTTGGTTAATGATATAATTGATATGATATCATGTATATATATATGGTATTTTAAAGTGGTTGTCATTTTGGCATTTAAGTACTTAGTGATGATAGTTGAATGGATGAACATTAAGGATGCTATGAGATGTTGTTTTGGTATGATATAGATAGTGCCTTGAAGTGTTAATGGTTAGTTTTGGTAACCTTGAATGTATATTGGCATTTGGTATAGTTATTAAGATTAATGGTATATGTGAAAGTGGTGATAATGGTATTTTTTGTGCATGTAATTGGTATATGAACTTTATGGAAAATGTGAAATTAAAGTTGTTCAATTGGTGGTTTGAATTATGAATGAATATGGTAGGTGTTTAGTCAAGTTTGATTGTTGAGTTTGAAGTGCCATTTTGGCATATTGGTTGAATGGTTAGTTTCTATGATGTTCTAGATTGTATATGTATTTCTAAGTGCCATTTGAATGCATGAAATTAGGTACATTTGGGTTATGCAAGTGGCTAGTTTTTGGGTGAGAAAAATGGCTTGAAAATGGCCTATTTTTTGTCCCCACAGCAAAGACACGGGCCTGTGTCTCAGCCATGTGTCCCCTATAGCTTATTAAGGGTTGCAAGTCAGGCAGTTACACGGCCTAGCACACGGCCTGGCACACAGGCGTGTGAGGCCATTTCGAAGGGTACATAGCCTAGTATATGGGCGTGTTGCTTGGCCGTGTGACCCAAGTCAGTGAGTTACACGGGCATGGACACGGACCGAGACATGGTCTAGGTGGAAACACAAAATTAAACACACTTTTTCATGCCCTTTTTAACTCAAATTCATGCAAATTTGGTAAAATTCTTGTCGAAAAATATATAATTATTATAAAATAATTAGATTGTACTTAAATTATTAACATAATGAATTTTAATTAATTTTATAATTAATTTTGATTAATTTTGGTTATTTTCGACAGATTTGCACAAAGGGCAAAAAATGGCTTGGCAGTTACTACTAGAAGCGCAAAATCGAGAAACAATTTTTAAAGCATCAAGGCGAATTAATTTTTCAGCCTAAGACGGTCCAAATTATATGTATTAATTCATAATATAATTAATTTTAATTTATATCCAATTTAAATTGGGTTAAATAAATTATTATTAATTAATTATGAAAATCGCCTTGATTGAGTGAGCGAGAAAAACCGAATCGACTGAGAGTACTAGGCAGCCCAAAACTTCCCCACATGCTGACCCAATCAACTTGCTTGGCTAATTAATTAGCTTGCAAAATGACCCTTGAATACTTTTTCAAATTGTAAACAAACCCCTCCACTATTTATGCCTTTCTAGATTTGCCCCTACCTTAATATAGCAAGTTTGAAAACTTCAAACTTGTACATGTGTTTCCGGCCAAGGGAGGGCTCTTTGGCTGCTTATTTTGGATATTTTTAGCAGCCCCTCAACCTATGAAAACCCCCCATTTGGCTGCTAATTTGAAACACACCTAAAATTTCTCATCTCTTCTCTTCTCTCTCAATTTTCTCTCTTCATTTCCCATCCATTTTTCTTTATTCTCTTGTTGATTTCACCTCTTGAAAAAGAGTCATTAATCCACCATTTGGAGCAGCATTAAAGTGTTCGTAGCAGCCTCGGTTCAACAAGAACAAACGGAAAAGGAAGAGTGGAGCAAACCAGTCAAGCCACAGAGAAACACTGGATTTGATTCTTGTTCCCTATCCTTTTAATTTTTGTTGTTGTTATGATGAACATGTCTATGAATATTTGTGTTGAAATGTTTAATTTAATTTATATGGCTTAAATTTAATTTGTGTTAGGTTGATTGCATTTTGTTTACCTAATTTTTTTTTAAAAATTGTATCTGTGTTGTTATAGGCCTCGGTAAGATATTTGATTAAGTAAAACCATGACTAAGTTATTCTTTCATTACAATTGTAAGGTAACTAATGAATTAATTATTTAAACGGATTGAAATTGTAATTAATTGACACGATACTTAATTAGTGCATGTTTAATCATCTAAGGTAGTTGAGGGTTAAATTAGCAACGGTATCTAGCGATACATTAGCCTTGCATAAATTGCAAGATTATTGTCATTAAACTATTTAAAGGTAGAAATACACTGTTACCTCACGTAATCTTTTATGTGCTTATGAGATTGAATTAATTGTTTGAATTGACATAGAGATATGTATAAGAGATTATTTTAATTTCATAAGTATGTATGTGCATTAACGCATTTGCCTATTAAAATTTGTTTAATCGGTTGAATTGACATAGAGATATCGTCAAGAGATGAATAGATTTTGGTAGATGAGTATGTTCATAAGTTAGCAAATTACCGAGTTGACGTGAATTTATTCGTAACAACATAAACATGAGTTTAATAATTCTAAGTTAAAAAATGTAATTAACCTACCACAATTATGCCATCTTGATTAAAATCATCTTTTGAAATCGTGCATTGGAACTTTATTTTTTTTTTTTGTTTTACTTTGTTAAATTCTAGTTTTTAATCACCTCTTCAAATCAAAATATTTTTCTTCACCAAAGTGTTTTCAATTAATTTCATAAATAATTCTTTTCACAGTCCATGTGGGTACGATAACTCAAAATTTACTTGTCATTTTATTACTTATTGCGATTATGTGCACTTGCACATTTCTGTCATTCCACAAGGACACAGGCATGTCTCTCGGCCGTGTGAGTTACACTGCCTTTATAACAGCCCGTTTTTAGTCAAATCAAAACAGAGGTTTTGCAACCACAAATTCAAAGTCAAAATAATTATTTTGTTATTATTTTAATGCTCACAGTGTGATACAATGATTGTGTGAAAGTTTCGGTTAGAAATTTTAACGTTTGAGTACGTAATTTGACAAAAAAGACTAAATCGCGTAAAGTGAAAATTGGAGTTCTATAAGCTAAAAGGGTTTATAGGTTATGAAACTTTTAAGTGGAGGTCCTTATGTTGTAATTAGACCATTTCAAACATGAGTGGACAAAGATGGACATCTTTTTAATGGTTTTAAAGGTTAATGTACAAGGTTAATTTAGTAATTCATGTGTTAATGTTAATAACATAAAACAAATAAAACAATTTGGTTCTTTCGTCTTCTTCCCTAGTCAAATATTAAAGAAAAGAAAAGCCAAAATTTAGGTTTTCATTTGGTCATGCTTGGATAGCTAATTAAGGTACGATTTTTGTCCCGTTTTTAATGATTTTTATGTTTTTGAGATCGTTGCAACTAGGTCTAGCTAGCCCAAGGATTATTTTGCAAAAATTTTAAAGATTTTAAATGATTCCATTGATGAATACATGAATATTTTGATGTTTAATGATAGATTATGAATGTTGGTTGTGAATTATACAAGTTTTATAAAGTGATTTTTGGTAAAAATGCAAATTAGGGATTAAATTGTGAAATGTGGAAACTTAGAGGTTAAATTATGAAACAAATGAAAAGTATGGCTGCTATGGTTATAATAGTAATTCGCCTAGCATAGGTTGTGGTTAAATTGCATGAATTTGTGTTTTTGTGAAATAAAGACTAAATTGTAAAAGATGTGAAACATTAGGGACAATTGTGTAAAAAAGCCTTAAAGTGAATTTTGGACTAAATTGAATAGAGAGATGATTAAATAAGTTAGTTTTTATTATATTTAGATCAAGAAAGGTGAAATACAGACTTAGATCGGAGAAAGAACAAAGTTACAGAATAGTTGACTCGTTTCGTTATTTTAGCATTTGAGGTAAGTTCGTATGTGATAAATTTCATTATAAATGTATTTTAGATGCTTTGATGTTGCATAAAATGTAATTATAAGACTATGGATATGTTCGAAAATGATTCGATGACGATTCGACATTCGAAATTTCGGTTAAACCTTAGGAATAGATTTAAATACTAGTTACATGTCATTAGGGACTAATGTGAGTATGTGATCCAGGTGCTGGTCCTATATGTCCTACCGATGGCTGAGTATATCGGCATGTGTTGTGGTTACTTGACAGCTTGTGTGAGTAGCACCATGTAGCTACGTCTTGATTGACAGCTTGTGTGAGCAGGCCGTTGATAGCTCTAGTGTGAGCAGTATATGTGATACATTGAGTTGGCTTCAGGCCATGATATTAGCACTTAGTGAGTGGGATTTTTGAGCATTTGATAGTATTCTGAATAGTTCAATGGGGAAATGAAAGATGTGATTGTGTATGAGATTGATACGAGATGGTACAAGTATGTACATGAATCGTATAAGCTTAAATCGAAGAAATTGTGAAGTTATATATATAAGATTATGATCGAAAATGTGAAAGGTTTGTTAGTTACATGAATTACATGTTGATTTGTTCAAATTGATGATTTGTATATTCATGTTTAGATTGAGTTTATTTAATATGCGCTTACTAAGCTATATAGCTTACTTTGTTTATTTTGTCGTGTTTCATAGTGGCTTCAAAGCTAGCTCAAATTCAGAGATCGTCGGAGACATATTCACACTATCCTACTATTACTTTGGTACTTTTGAACTTTTGAACTTTTGTTTTGGTTATATGGCATGTATAGGTATTTTGAGTCATTGTGGTCATGAGTTGATAATGATTTTGACCAATTGAACTAGCTTGTAAATGTTTATATTTTGGTTGTAAATTAACATTTATGGTAGCTAATGGTTAAAAATGGCTATGGTATGTTGGTGAATTCAGGTAAGGTAAAATGTTTGGTTGAAATAATGCATATAAGTGTTTGAGATTAATGTGTATAGAGAATGGGAGTGTTGAATATGCATGAATTATGTTTGACTTGGTTGAACTGATATGCCTTTTGATGCTATATATTTGTGCCAATTGATGTGGTGTAGGTATATGAAAGTTTGGGTGGCAAAATATTTGGGAAATAGCCTATTTTTGTCCACACAAGCGTGTGTCTCAGTCGTGTGTGACACGCAATTATGTACACGGGCGTGTGCCCCTTGGTGTTGAAATTAAAATCAAGTCAGTATGCTCCACACGACCTCACACAAGTGCGTGTGACTTGGCCGTGTGGCATAAGTCAGTATACCCTACAGGTTTGGCATGGCCTAGCACACGGTCTAGCACATGAACGTGTATGGCCATTTTTAGGGCATACGGGGTAGCAACACTGGCTTATATGTTGGTTGTGTGACCCAAGTCAGAGAGTTACACGGGGTTAGACACGTGTTGAAACAGGGCCAAGTGCTCCTATTTCGAATGTCCACACGGCCTATTACACGGGCATGTCTTTGGCCGTGTGGGGGACACGACCGAGCCACACGGGCATGTGTCCCCTATTTTTGAGAAAATTTTCTAAATGTACAAAAAGTTTCCAAAGTTATTGGTTTAGTCCCAAACCACTGTCAATGTATGTTTAGGGCCCCGTATGCTCGTAATAGGGACAAAATGATTGTTTGTGATTAAAATGTATATGATTTGATTAATTATATGTGAAATGTATGTTTAAATGTGTGTTAAGTCTGGTAATGCTCCGTAACCCTATTCTAGTGTTGAATACAGGTGAGAGGTGTTATTTTTATTAGTATCAGAGCTACGATTTAGTCGATTCTCAAACTAACGTAGCCTGTGTGAGAGTCTAGCTATACATGCCGTATATAACCTGTGATAGTGTGATGACTCCTAACAATTTAAACTATGTTTTTGTATAGTAAATGGATCCCGATCAAGCTGTAGCTAGCAATGTTGAGAGTAATGTGCCAGCTCCCGCTCAAGGGGCAGGGCCTTTTAAATTTAGAAATATATCGAGTAGTCACGGAGGAGAACCTAAGGAAGCCTTTTTCCAAATGATGAACGAATGGTTCACGCAATATGTCCAGACAAATCCCGTTGCGCAACAACTTCCACCCCTACCCAATCTCCAACCAGTTCCCATAGCTCCTCAAGTTGTGGAACTTCAACGACTGAATAAGCCACCAGTAGATAAAATCCAAAAATACGATACTGAAGATTTCAAAGCTACAGTTGATGATGATCCAGAGAGAGCTAAATTTTGGCTAGAAAAAACTATTTGGGTATTTGATGAACTATTATGTACTCCAGCCGAGTGTTTAAAATGTGCCATATCGTTATTGAGAGACACTGTGTACCAATGGTGGAATACTTTAGTATCAATGGTACTAAGAGAAAGAGTTACCTAGGAATTCTTTCAGACTGAGTTTCAGAAGAAATATATAAGTCAGAGATTTCTCGATCAAAAGCATAAAGAGTTTCTAGAATTGAAATAGGGTCGAATGACTGTTACTGAGTACGAAAGAGAATTTGTACGGTTGAGCAAGTGTGCTTGGGAGTATGTTTCCATTGAAGAAATCATGTGCAAACGATCCGTTGATGGGTTGAACTAGGATATTAAACTTCTAGTCAAAATTCTAAAATTTGTTGTCCTTGTAACATCCCAAATTAGGGCCTAGTCAGAACAGTGGTTTCGAAACAACAAAATTGACGTAAAAAAAGCTTATTTTTATTATATTTTTATGGTCTGCAATTTCACGAGATGATTTCATGAAAATTTCGTTCGAAAATTTTGACGTTTGGGCACTCAATTTAGTCAAAAGGACTGAATTGTAAAAAGTGCAAAAGTTGAGTTCGACATGTTAGAGGTGTCAAATTGTTTTGAAATTTTAAATTTGAGGTCTTTAAATAGTAATTAGACCATTGGTTAATTGTTAGACAAAAATAGACATGAAATGGGTGAAATAGAATATTTTTAAGTTAGGGGCATTTTGGTGATCTAATAATTAAAAGAATTAAAAAGCCAAAATAAGCCAAATTTGCCCATCTTCTTCATGTACCAGTCGAATCTACCATGGAAGCCATGGCTA
Source organism: Gossypium longicalyx (assembly GCA_025698465.1). Taxonomy (NCBI): domain Eukaryota; kingdom Viridiplantae; phylum Streptophyta; class Magnoliopsida; order Malvales; family Malvaceae; genus Gossypium; species Gossypium longicalyx. Next base: position 84,177,850 of record CM046997.1, read on the forward strand.
CGGTTTGGTTCAAGCTTCCAAGCTCATTTGTAAGTGATCTTGAATCCCGTTTTTAATGTTCTTTACATTTTTTAAGTCTCAGTAACTCGATTTACCTATTTCTACCATTATTTTGAGCTAGGGTTCATGTTTATAAATTTATCCATGAGTGATATGTATTTTTTTATGTCTAATGGTAGAAAATGAATGTTGGGTGTTAAATAAACGACTTTTGCTAGGTGATTTTCGATGAAAATGCTTAAAAGGACTAAATCATAAAAGTTATAAAATTTATCATAAAAGTGTGTTTTAGTGGAAATTGTGGGCTGCTATAGTTATGAAAATGATTCAGCTAGGCTTAAAGTACAAAGAATTTGAATGAAAATCATTTTACGAGCCTAGAGGCTAAATTGTAAATATGTGAAAGTTTAGGGGTAAAAATGCAAATTTTTAAAAGTATGATTTTTGGGTTAATTTGAATAATGTGAATAATAAATAAGTTACATTTGAAATGTTAGATCAAGAAAATTGAGATCCGGGCTCAAATAGGGAAGGTTCGAAGTTATGGATGAAAATGGAATAATTAACCGTGCTCGGATTCGAGGTAAGTTCGTGTGATAATAATGATGCAATGTTATACTTGAAATGTTAATGCTTGATATTAAATGAATTGTAAGTTTGTGTGTAAGTAATTCAATAACTCCAATATTACATATTTAAAATCTGACATTATATGATACATGTAAGTATGCTTAAATGAAATTGACTTGTGATGATCCAATGGAAGTTTAGTGATAGCCTCGTGTCTCGGAAGCCCGGGTGATCCAAAGGAATACTTAGGACTTGGATGTCGTGACACCGTGCTAAATGAGATTTCGTGAAAGACCATGTCTAGGACATGACATTGACATCTGAAATGTGTGCTTGTGTAAGACCATGTCTGGGACATGGCATCGGTGATGATATATGTGCCTGTGTAAGACCATGAACATGGCATCGGAGATGATATATGTGCCTGTGTAAGACCATGTCTGGGACATGGCATCGGCGATGATATGTGTGCCAGTGTAAGACCATGTCTGGGACATGGCATCGGCGATGATATGTGGATTCATGTAAGACCATGTCGGGGATATGGAATTGGTACTTTATTTGGTGAATGATAATCCCGAGTGTCTTTTAGTATTCCGTTGGTTCAATTGGCCATTCAAGATGTTGGGGTAAAAAGTGGAATAAAATGGATAAGAATGTATGGTACAGGTATGTACACTACGCTTATGGTTATTGAGACTTTGAAATGTCGAGATATCGGTGAGCTAAGATGTATGAATTATGATTATGAATTTTTTTTCAATATCATGTTAGCTTATGTTGCGTATTTGAACATAGAATTCATGAAATGGTTAGTTCACGATTTGTTGAAAGTGAACTTCTGATAGTTATCATTATATTGCACTAAAACAGTTTTGGGACAGCAGCAGTAGTCTGACTTTGAAAATCAACCAAAAATTGTGGAAATCAAATTAAAGAGTGAATAAGATATGAAATTAAATCTTATTGAGTCTAGTTTCACATAGAGAAACGGTGTAAGCAAAAGAATTTCAAATTGTGAGATATTTGAATTTTTGTGAGACAGGTTTAGAGTGATTCCGGGCTCCCCTATTTAACTTTGGAAAATCATTAAAAATTGTAAGAAAATAATTATGGGTTAGAATTAATATGACTAAATCCTAAATGATTCTATTTTCAAGATAAATATACAGGAACGCTATCCGAATCCCGTACTGTGAGATAATTAATTTTTAGTAAAGAAAGGTCGAAGCTATCAAATAACAGAATAGGGGTAACTTTGAAGAATAAACTGTACTTATTAGATAGACCAAAAATTATGAAAATTTTATGGTAAGAAGATATGTGAGTCTAGTTTCAGGGAAAATTAGTGGATCTTAATTTAGAGTTCTATAGCTCAAGATGTAAATAATTTAGTGACTCTGACTCGAATAGACATCTTGACTTGAACATAACTAAAAGTGAAATTGTGATTGTATTACCTTGGGAAACATGTTGATAAAATTGCTTATTATTTTCATATGGACTTACTAAGCTATAAATCTTACTTCATCCTTTCCATTTCTTTATTGTTGAAAGGTTAGCTCGGGGTTGGAGATCATCGGAGGCAGTATCACACTATCAAGTCATCACCTTTGGAGTATTGACATATATGTATTAAGCACCTTCAAGTGAGTGGCATGTATAGGGACTTAGTTTTTATAATAGATATTGTTATGAATAGCCAAATGTATTGGCTTATATTGATTCATTTTATATGGCCATGAGATGTGGCTTATAATTATTGTGACTTGTAAGCCTAGTTATCCATGCTAAGTTCTAATGCTTGTGATGTGATGATGTGTTTATGCTTGTGGGACATGCATGATTCGTGGTAAGACATATGTGTATGATAAATGTTTCATGATCAATCGAAATGGTCATAGCGATGAAGTAATTATATGATATGGAAATAAGACGATGATAATTGGACATGAATGCTTAATGTTTAAATAAGGTCACTTGATAAGTCGATAAACATGAAAATTTGGTATAAACAATCATCATATGACAGGGTCAATGAATATAGATTGTTGTGGAGGACACGGCCTAGCACACGGGGTGTGGCCTGGCTGTGTGGTTCAATTTGTTTTGCTAACATCATAAACAGGCGTGTTAAAGACACACAGGCGTGTCCCTGTGTCCACACGAGCGTGTGACCCTGTTTCATGAAAATTTTTCTAAGTTTCCCAAAACATTCCAAAGTTCTCAGTTTAGTCCCAAATCGCCTTTAATGCATGTTTAGAGCCTCGGTAGCTCGTGTAAGGGACATTATGCATGAGATTGAATGATTTTAATTTAAATGAAATTTTATGGCCTGATTTTACGAAATTGTGTACTTTTAAGTCTGGTAACGCCTCGAACCCTATCCCGATGTCAAATACGGGTAAGGGGTATTACAGTCCTGGTTGATAAAGCTTGCAAAGCCGAGGAGCTTAGCAAAGAAAAGAGAAAAGCATATTCAAAGGCTAGAGATTTGAGAAAAAGGTTGATGAATAAGCCATATCAATCTTCATCAAAGAAATTTAGAGATTCATTCACTCGTCCAAATGTTTCAATCGGGCATTCGAGCAGAGATTGTGGAAAACAATTTTCAAGTCCTAAAGCTCAAGCTATATCGATATCGAGTGTTAGCCGTGTGAGAAACTTTAGACTTGAATGTCAACAATGTGGAAGATGTCATCTTGGTTAATGTAGAATGAATAACCGGGCTTGTTTCAAACGTGGTTCATAAGATCATTTCATACGTTATTGCCTAGAGTTAGTAGAGAAAGATAATGTTCAAAATGCAAGATTGAGTAACACAGCCACTAAAGGGAGGCTACCAAGAAATGCGAGAAATGTGAGTGGTAATCACGTACTACGAGAGATTCTATAGTAAGATCCGACGCCAGAGCACCTGCTAGAGCTTACGTTGTTCACGCTCTTGAAAAGGCGTTGTCACCCAGTGTTATCACTGGTACATTTTCTCTTTACGACACTAATGTTATTGGATTGATTGATCTTGGATCAACTCATTCACAAGTTTGTGAGAATTTAGTGTCTAGTAAGAAGCTACCTCTTGATTATACTAAGTTTGTGATTAAAGTATTGAACCCCTTAAGCAAGTATGTTCTAGTTGATAAAGTTTGCAAAAATTATCCTTTAATGATTCGGGGTTACTGTTTTCTGGCTGATTTGATGCTATTTCCATTTGATGAGTTTGACGTAATTCTTAGTATGGATTGGTTAGCTCTGCATGATGCTGTTGTAAATTGTAGGCAAAAGATTATTGAATTGAGATGTTAGAACAGTGAAATTATTCAAATTGAATCAGATGAATTGAATGAATTGCCTGCTGTGATTTTGCCTATGTCAACTCAGAGATGTGTGAGAAAAGGCTGCGAAGCTTATCTTGATTATGTTTTAGATACAAAAGTGTCTGAATCGAAGATTGAATCAGTACCTAGAACTTCACTAATATCTATAGCTCTGTATCGGGTTTACCACTGATCAGAGAGGTTGAATTTGCTATTAAATTAGTACTGAGAACATCACTGATATCTATACCTCTGTATAGAATGGCTCCAACCGAATTGAAAGAGTTGAAAGCTCAACTACAAGAGTTAACGGATAGAGGTTTTGCACGACCTAGTTTTTCACCCTAGAGTGCTCCAGTAATGTTCGTAAAGAAGAAGGACAGGTCAATGAGAATGTATATTGACTATCAACAACTCAATAAGGTTACGATAAAGAACAAGTATCCGTTACTGAGAATAGATGATTTGTTTGATAAGTTGAAAGGGGCAACAGTGTTTTTGAAGATTGATTTTAGATCTGGCTATTATCAGTTGCGAGTGAAAGATTCAGATGTGCTGAAAACTGCGTTTAGAATGAGGTATGGACATTATGAATTTCTTGTTATGCCGTTCAGATTGACTAATGCTCACGCAATTTTTATGGATTTGATGAATCAAATTTTTAGACCGTATTTAGATAGATTCATTATTGTGTTCATTGATAACATTCTGATCTATGCACGAGATGAGTCGGAGCATGCTGAGCATTTGAGAATAGTGCTACAAACTTTGAGAGATAAGCAATTGTTCGCTAAATTCAGCAAATGTGAATTTTGGCTTCGAGAAGTCAAATTTTTGGGGCACATTGTTTCAGCAGAAGGTATAATAGTTAATTCGAGCAAGATTTTAGCAGTTGTTGACTGAAAACCACCGAGAAATGTATCTGAAGTTAGAAGTTTTCTGGGTTTAGCTAGTTATTATCGATGTTTTGTTAAAGGGTTTTTGACAATTGCTACTTCTATGACCAGATCGCTACAAAAAGATGTGAAATTTGAGTGGTTCGAGAAACGTCAACAGAGTTTCGATCAGTTGAAAGCATTGTTAACTGAGGCACTAGTGTTGGTTCAACCTAAGTCGGGTAAGGAGTTTGTGATTTATAGCGACGCGTCACTGAATGGTTTCGGTTGCATTTTGATGCAAGAAGGAAAAGTCATATCTTATGCCTCCAGATAATTGAAACCGCATGAAAAGAACTATCCGACGCATGATTTAGAGTTGGTCGCTATTGTTTTCGCATTGAAAATTTGGCGACATCATTTGTACGGTGAAAAATGTTACATCTTTACCGATCACAAAATTATAAAGTATATTATAACTCAGAAAGATTTGAATTTGCAACAACGAAGATGGCTCGAGTTGCTAAAAGATTATGAGTTAGTGATTGATTATCATCCAGGGAAAGTAAATGCTGTCGCAAATGCTTTAAGTAGAAAATTTCTATTTGCTTTGATAGTGATGAATACAAGATTGACTTTGTCCAATGATCATTCAACTCTAGCAGAGTTGAAAGCTAAACCGGTTTATCTTCAACAAATTTGTGAAGCTCAAAAGTGTGATATCGTGTTACAACTTAAAAGAGTGTAATATGAGTCAAATAGTGATTCAGACTATCAGATCGGAGCCGATGATTGTTTAATGTTCCGAAACAAAATTTGCATATCAAAGAATTTCGAACTTATTCAGAAAATTTTGCATGAAGCACATAGTGGTTGTCTATCTGTTCACCCGGGGAGTACCAAAATGTACAATGATTTGAAACAATTGTATTGGTGGTCAGGCATGAAATGAGACATTTCAAAATTTGTATCGAGATGTTTAGTGTGTTAGCAAGTTAAAGACAAGCACCAAGTGCCTTCGGGATTGCTGTAACCAGTGATGGTACCAAAGTGGAAATGGGATAGAGTTACGATGGATTTCGTATCAAGACTACCTCTGTCTCCGAAAAGGAAAGAAGCTACCTGGGTTGTTGTTGACAGATTCACGAAATTAGCACATTTCATTCTGATACGTACTGATTATTCACTAGATAAATTGGCTAAGTTGTATATTTCTAAAATTTTTAGATTGCGGGGTGCCAATTTCAATTATTTTGGATAGAGATTCGAGGTTTACATCGCGATTTTGAAAGAATTTGAAAGAAGCTCTTGGTACGAGCTTGAATTTTAGTACAGCATTTCATCCGCAAACCGACGGTCAGTCTGAGAGAGTAATTCAGATTCTCAAAGATATGCTTTGTTGTTGTGTGTTGGAGTTTGAAGGTAATTGGGAGAAATATTTGTCGTTGGTTGAATTTGCGTATAATAATACCTTTCAATCGAGTATAAAGATGGCACCGTATGAAGCTTTATATGATCGCAAGTGTCGAACTCCATTGTACTGGACTGAGTTGAGTGAGAAAAAGATTCACGGGGTTAATTTCATTCAAGAGACTGAAGAAAAAGTGAAAGTAATTCGCAACAGTCTAAAAGCAGCCTCAGATCGATAGAAATCGTACGCGGATTTGAAACAAAAAGACATAGAATTCCAAATCGGTGATAAAGTATTTTTGAAAGTATCTCGGTGATAGTTAGTGTTATCTCTAAAGGCTAATATGCATAAAATAAATAGAACAATGTATTTAAATTATGATATTCACTTGTAAGTCCTCGTTATTGGAAGTCTTGAACCATGGTTGTAATCGTCTACAGTACACCCAGTTGTAAGTTAGTTGGAAAGTACTCATAAATAAGATGTAAATGTTGAAAATTAGCATGTCTTGTTCTAAATAAGTCCATAATAGAATGTTAATACTCGAGATCCAGATCCGATGAATCAGATCGGGTCGAGAGCATTACATGATGTGATACTTGTGATCAATATGTTTTGTCCTCTTGTGGTTTCTTGTCTCCTTGATATTAGCCATTGCGCACTGTAGTGACAATACAGTGTGATAGCTTTTCCCATACCAATAAAGACTTTAAGATATTTAAGGAACTTTCAAGGCTACATTTCTTCCTTAGTAGCCTCAAAAGCAGCAATATATTCGGCCTTCATAGTGGAGTTAATAGTACAACTCTACCTTGCACTTCTCCATACAATGGACCCATCGCTTAGGACAAAAACATAGCCTAATGTATATTTCCTCGATCCCTATACGATTGGAAGTTAAAACCAGTATATCTGATAGGAGTAAGATCTCCTCCAGAATAAACAAGCATATAATCTCTCGTTCTCTATAAATACTTGAGCATATGCTTAACTTCTTGCCAGTGTCTTGGTCTCGGATTCGCCTGATATTGACATACCAACCCCAATGCAAACTAGATACTTGGGCATGTGCATAACATAGCATACATGAGACTTCCTACTGTTGAATCATAGGGAACCTTTCTCATGTTCTCTTTTTCTTCAGTTGTTTTAGGACAATCCTCCAAAGAAAGATGAAATCTCGATACGGAGAGTTGATTTCCCTTCTTTGAATCTGTCATTGCATAACACTCCAATATCTTGTCTATGTATGAAACCTAAGACAGTGTTATCACTTTGTTCTTTCAACCCCTTAAGATTTGAATGCCTAGAACAAACTTATATTCTTCCAAGTCCTTTATGTTAAACTATTGGGTTAACCACAGTTTAACCGATGCAGTCCCTACATCATTCTAGTGAGTAGAATGTCATCAACATATAGAACGAGAAATACCACATTTTCATCCCCTAAATGTTTATAAACATAAGGTTTCTCTATGTTTTTCTCAAATCCAAAAGTTTTGATCACTTCATCAAATCTTTGATTCCATGAGTGAGATGTTTGCTTAAGTTCTTATATGGATCTAAGCAGTTTGCAAACTTTATACTAGTTCCCTTTAGCTATATATCCAGTGGATAGTCATTCAAAAACACTATCTTGACATCCATTTGTCATATCTCATAATTGAGAGCCATCGTAATGGATAATAATATGCGGATTGACTTGAGCATGGCAACCAGAGAGAAGGTTTCTTTGTAATCAATAGCTTTTTTCTAAGTATAACCTTTTACTGAAATTCTGGCCTGATAAGTTTCCACTTTACCATTCATATTTCTTTTCTTCTTGTAGATCCACTTACACCCTATGTGTTTTATCCCTTTTAGTAAGTTTACAAGTTCTCACACTGAGTTGGAGTCCATAGAATCCATTTCAGCTTTCTCACACTATGTTGGAGTCCATGGAATTTGTAGTCTACATCGCTTTGTCATACGTGAGTGGTTCATCATCTTTATATTCAAAAGACTCAGTGCAAAAGACTCAGTGTAACACCCCACAACCAACCCGTCCTTCGGTTCTGGGTATGAAGCGTCACAATGGACCTATACTTAATTTTGCTAACTTAGCTACTATAAAATAGTCTAAAAATAAACTATTGAGTACTAAAATTTGAAAGTAATAATTCTTACAACTAAGGGCTTTATGCCGCTAAATGTTTAGATCCTCACTATTCAGTTTCTAACCAGGCTATTAGTTTACAAGGGAATATTAAAATTTAGCTAAGGATTACCAGTCCTAAAAATCTAGATTCTAGTTGTGTTATCTAGTTTCACTATTTATGACTCTGAGGCGTAACCTCCAATAGTACCACATTCCTATGTGCATGACTCGATTTGATAGCAATGCTCAATCTCTATTCCATCTGGCTTGGTTCCTCCTCTAAGTCCTCGATCAACTTCGCAAGTCCTACGAACATTACTCAACTCTATAAGTTTGAGAGAACTTAGTGAGTTCCTTTTCTAGGCCACTCACAAATAACAATGTCGCAGGAGGGTAACAGATGTAAAATAAACTAAACATAAATTGACTCTTTGCTTCCTCAAGGTAAGGTTCTTAGGACATACTTTCCCTGGAAGACTTTTGTGGTTGGACCAGACCTTAGAGATCTCCCTCTTCCCAAACACACTAGTCTCCATTGACTTGTTGTCACCTCTATATTGTACTGACCTTCAACAGGCCTCACCATTCTGGCGAACACATTATCATTCCACCTTTTTGTTTGCAATGGTGGGATTACTTCTAATAATCTGCCTTTCACACCGAACTTTTCCTGGATACTTTTCTGCTTCATAAGGGAAGGGCGGTCTAACTTGCTAAACTAGCATCTTTTCATTCCTACGACTATACGAGCTTGCCATCTCACTTTCTCGTTTCCTTCCTATAGAGCTATCCTTTCTACGGTGTACCCATACTAGACCTTCCTCAAAGAGGAATAGTCTTGAGACATATTATCACTTTGACAAAATTCTTATCCTGAAAGTGATTTTTTTATTCCTTCTACGAGGTCTACTTCTCAAGTACAAATTCATTGAGCTCTCCCTTGTGGCTCTTTATGTTGAATCCTTGCTTGCGATCCTCAAACATTTTTCGTTATTACCTTTTTCATACTTAGGTCAGCTTCCGCACAGTCTTTCTTTCCCTAGTTCTTGTTGGGCCTTCACCCATGCCTTGTCGATTATTACATCCACCTTACCTCTTTCATCAATATTAGTGGATTCCTTAATATCTGTTTGCCTCTACTTACACTTTCTTTTACCTCTTATTCTACTTGTGTGGTTTCTCAAACTTAGGACATAGGCTTATACTCCTCACTAGAGGTTTTGGAGGACTCACTACATCTATTCCATGGTGGACTTTAAGGTTGCAATAGTTGAGCTATGGTCTTATACCCTTCTTTCTCATTCTTTGTGTCCCTTCAGACCTACCTCATGTTTATTGTGCTGACAGACTTACCTCGTGTTTATTGTATTGGTGAAATTTATCTCATGTTTACTTTCCTGATTGACAATCTCTATTTTGTGTTTACTGTCCGAATGGACTATCTCTGTTTTGTGTTTACTGTCCTGGTGAAATATCTCTGTAGATGCTATGGAGTCTTTCATTCATGGTCTCACACTGGTACACCATCCTGGTGTACTAACTTCTGATGCCATGGTGTCTTTTATTTGTGATCTTACATCGGTTCATCATACCGACATACTATTTTATGATGGCATGGAGTGTTTCATCCATGGTCTTACTCATCATACTTGGTTGTCATAGCATCTTTCATCTATGTTCTTACACCATATACTATATCCCTTATACTTGTACCCTACTACCATGACATCTTTTATCCATGGTCTTACAGTACATACTTGATACCAAACTATCATAGCCTCTTTCATCTATGGTTTTAGACATACACCATCATCACGATGTCACCCCGAAGCACCATTTGATACCGCCGTCACGATAAATACCTTTCCATTATTTTCATTTTCTAAATCCTCCTCTCATTACCTCCTTTACACCACTTAACTCTAATGCTCCAACATCACAATGTTCCCTCCGTAAGGTCTAGAGCTTCATCCTAGGCAATAACTAATAAATTCACTCCCCTTTTCCCATCCTAACTTCATCTATCCCCTTGGGGTTTATCCCACAGTCATGTAATGCATGCTTATATCATCATATTTAATGCTTATGCAAACATGGCATACCTAAATTGTGTAGGTAATAGCAGTAGGCTTGGAGTCTGGAACTTACCTAGAACTTCATTATTTACTTAGCTTATTCCTTCTCTTGTATGTTAGATCTTCCATTCTCTTAGCAGCAACTTACAACCGAAATCCTATTGGTTAAACTTACACTACATCTTAAAAGCTTAACTTTCATAAAATGCAGAGCCCTTAAAACAATTATGTAGATCCTTATCTTCATTTCTTAACATTTATGTACACAGAAGGGTTAAGAACCTTACTTGCTTACTGGTTTCTCTACTTTTTTAGCTTAATGATAAGTTCCAAAAGTAACATGTTTTAATCTCATTCTTAATGCATTTTTGGGTGATTATTCTATGTTAAAATAGTGAATTTTATGCTTCTAATCCTTTCAATTCATGTTCCAATACTTAGAAGAACATTTGGGAGAAAAATGAGCGACAAACGAGTAACAAACGAGTGAAAATGGAAAAATTAGAGCAAGGTAAAAGGGCCACACGGGCTGGGCACATGGATGTGTAAGCCACACGAGCTGCCACACAGACATGTGCCAGACCGTGTCGATTTTGCAAATTACACTCCAAGTATGAGAGAAAGTATGAGTTTTAGGTTTTTCATGCATTTAATACCTCTATATGACAAAAATAAGAAGAAAGGATAGAGTCGTCATAGAATACTCAAGAAAACAACTCAAAAAACATAACTGAATCCGACTTTAAAGAAAATTTCTATTAAGATTGAAGATCTCCTTTTGATTTCTTTGAAGTTTATTATGAGTTTATTTATTTCTTTTGGTTATACTGTCTATAAGATATTTTTATTTGCCATCATGAACTAATTTTCTAAATACCTAGGGAAGATGAACTCTAGGATGGATTCTGTTATTTGATTTCTATTTTTACGCAATAAACACTTGGATGTTGTTCTCACTTATTTGTGCTTAATTCTTGATACGATATTTCTAGATTATTAATCCATGTTTGATGTGCTTAAATCATAGAAGGAATAGACCCTGTTTAAGAGAAGATCTAGCATAATTGAGTGGAGTTGCATGCAATCATAGAAATAGGATGACATGAATTTACCGGATTAGAGTCAAATCTAATAGGGGAATCCGTAGATCGATTTAATGCGATAATTGGGATTTTGATTAGAAAGAAATTTCAATTAATCAACCTAAAGTCAGTTACTCTCAGTCTTGAAGAAAGATATTAGCATAATTTAGGGATTTCTACGGATCAAGATACCAAGTGAAGAAATTTCATAATTTAGATTGATAATGACAGATGAAATCTAGCTGAATTCTTTCCTGGGTATTGTATCGCTACTTGGTTGTTAATCGTTTACTTTCCCATTTTGTTCTTTGATGTGTTCTTTAGTTAATTAATTTAGTTAATTTTAGTTTTAATCAATCACTCCAAATTATCGGTTAAACAATAGAAAGATGGTAATTACTAATACTTTTAGTCCTCATGGGAACGATATCTTTGCTCATGTAGCTATACTATTAATTGATAGGTGCACTTATCTTACTAGATTTTTTGTTGGTTTACGACTGCGTCAAGTTCTTGGCACCATTTTCGGGGACTAAAATATTAGGAAAACTTTCTTTCTATTAATTTAGCCATATTTATTTTTTATTAAATTTTTACCTTCTAATTTTTTCTTTTGTTTGATTCTAACAAGTTCTTTTGGTTTATGACTAGAGGCTTGTAGAAATCGTAGAGAGGTTAGAGAAGCAAGGCAAAATAAATAGAATATAGTAGACAATCAAGAGGAAAAGGATATTACTGTGGAGATGGGTGATAATCAAAATAATCAGTTACCTCATGCAAGTCCTACTCCTCGTTCTATGTACGATTATGCTAAGCCCACTCTGATTGGGGTTGAATCGATTATTTCCAGGCCGACTATTACTGTAAACAATTTTAAGCTAAAGTTAAACATAATTTAGATGGTACAACATTATGTTCAGTTTCATAGGTTACAAGATGAAGATATGAATACTCATTTCGCTAACTTTCTAGAGATTTGCAACACTTTCAAGATCAATGGCGTTACTGATGATGTCATATGCTTACGGTTGTTCCCATTCTTTTTAAGGAGCAAGGAAAAATAGTGATTAAATTATTTACCACGAGGTTCTATCACTACTTGGACTCAAATGACTAAGAAACTTTTGTTATAATATTTTCCACCTGCTAAAATAGCTAAGTTGAGGAATTACATCTCTTCTTTTATTCAATTTGATATTGAGACACTTTATGAAACATGGGAGAGGTTTAAGGATTTATTGAGAAGGTGTCATCATCATGGATTACCTTTGTGGCTCCAAGTTCAAACTTTTTATAATGGTTTGAACACCTCAACTAGACAGATGATTGATGTAACAGCTAGCGGAACATTGAATAACAAAACACCTGAGGCAGCCTAAGAGTTTATTGAGGAGGTGACACTGAATAATTATCAGTGTCAAGTTACGAGAGTAAAACCTGTGAAGTCAGCCAGAGTTTTTGATATTGATGTCGTTTTTATGTTGGGAAATCAGGTTAAAGCTCTTGGTAAGAAAATTGATGGTTTGAATTTCTATAAAAAGGTAAACTCGATAATGCAATGTGATGTGAATGGAGCGGAGATGATTACTTCAGAATGTTTACCCTTCAGTTCTAGCATGGAGCATGAGCAAGTCAACTTTACAGGTAACAATTCTAGACCTCAAAATAACCCCTATAGCAATAACTATAATGTAGGTTAGAAGAACCATCCAAATATCTCTTGGGATGGTTAAGGAAATCAAAGGTGACAACCCTCTTCAGGTTTTTAGCAACCTTATCAGTAAAAGAAGAAATCAAGCTTTGAGGAGATGTTGGCTAAATTCATTTTGGTGTCAAAAACTTGATTAGGGTGTAGGGGACACACAGCTGGATCACATGCCCATGGGGCAGATCGTGCGTCACACACAATTTAGACACACACCTGTATGCCTACCCGTGTGGACAACTTTGAGGCTATTTTCCAAGCCTTTTGTCACCCTCAATAACACATGCACACTTAAACATCTCAATGGCATCCTACATGGCATAAATGAGCACTTACACATTCATAAACATGGCTCATGCATATTAACTTCTTATCAATTTATGCTAGCTTAAGACTTCATATTTTATTTAGACCAAGCTTACCAAATCACATGCAATATGTAACATCAATTTACTTCCATTTTATACATTCATTCCTTAGTTGTTATTATGCCATTTACTCACAATTCCATCATAAAACATCCATGATCATATTCACAATTCATCCATGCCAAATACATTTAACCACATCATGAGTGACCATAGCACATGCATGCATATATGAATAGGATTACATCTCCATAACTAATATGGGTCATATCTCATGGCCATATACAAAATGAATCATCAAATCATTATAAGCCAACACATTTGGCTAAACCAATATGACATACAACAAAGAGACCAAGTCCCTATACATGTCATACTCAAAATACTTGAATTCACTATACCCAAAAGATTAGTTTGATAGTGTGAATCGAGCTTCGACGTCCTTCGATCACTAAGCTAGCTTGGCGATACTAGAAGAAAATGGAAAAGAGAGCGGAGTAAGCATAAAGCTTAGTAAGTTCACATGCAACTAATTAGCAACATGAGCATGAATATTATACAATTAACATAACATAATTTACATATATGTCATCATAGTTACATAGGCATAACTTACTCATTCTCAATCTTACCAAAAGTTCATCACATACCGATCTCATTCATATGAGTTTTTCATACATACCTGTACCAACTTGTAACACATTCTCATATTTCCTCATTATTGACTTGTTACATATCTCACTGATTTACCCGTTGAACACTTAGAATACTATCAGATACATGAAAAGTTTGCACATAAGTGCCACATAAGTAGCCAATGCTACCTTATATCTCATATCACACATTGCTCACTCTCGAGCTAATCACGGGCCTGCTCACACAAGCTGACAGTCAGGACGTAACTACACGGGCTGCTCACACAAGCTGACAGGTATCCGCAACACATGCCGGGCTACCCAGCCACCGGTAGGACGTACATGACTAGCACCCCGATTCACATAGTTACATATACACATAATCTCATGAGCTCATAATCACATAATTCTTAGTGACATGTCACTCGTATCCTAATCTATTCATAAGGTTCAAACGGGATTTTCTCGATGACACATATTCGTCGAACTCATTCACAATGTCATGCTCATAGACTATAACATCATTCATACACTCGTCATAACAATTCACATAGAGACTCATACATTAATAGAACATTAAAACATGATATAACATTGCATTATTTACACATGAACTTACCTTGGTACCAAAATATGGCTAATTATTCGATTTAGTCTACAACCTTGTTCTTTCCTCGATTTAGGTCCTGAATCTATTTTTCTTGATCTATAATAGCAAATTTCACTTATCTAATTATCACATTGTTCAAAACAGTCCATAAATCATACTTTTGAAAAATTACAATTTTGCCCCTAAACTTCCATATATTTACAAATTAGTCCCTAGGCTCGTAAAATGAAATGTACTCATTTTCTTTGTTACCCAAGCCTAGCCAAACTTATAACATGCTCATAACAGCCCACATTTCTCATCAAATCATACATCTTACTACTCTTTTTAGAAACTTTACAAATAAGTCCTTTTTAGATGTTTTCATGAAAAACCACTTAGTAAAAGATGTTTATCATACATCAAACTTTCATATTCCTCCATTAAACATCAAAATACATGCATGTCACACAGGGTTCAATTTTTAAACATGAATCCTAACTCAAAATAATGCTAGAAATAGGTAGATCATGCTTCAAGGATCTCAAAAACATAAAGAACATTAAAAACGGGGCTAGGGTGTAATTACAATCAAGCTTAAAAGTTGAAGAAAAACCCTAGCTATGGCTCTTCTAATTTTTAGCACACACTTCAAGAAGATGAGGAAATTTTGCTTCATTTTTCCCTTTTTATTCTTTTATTAACCAAATGACCAAAATACCCTTTAATGCATTTTTTTCAAATTTTCCTAACTATGTCCATTTTTGTTCATAAAAATAGAAATTGGGCAAATTACTATTTACGAACCTCTAATTAATAATTCATGGTAATTTCATGCTTAAAGCTTCTAGAACTCTTATTTTGCAACTTTTGCAATTTAGTCCTAAAAGTTAATTTGGACACTTATTCACAGAATTTCTTCATGAAATTTTCACACAAGCATGCAATCATATCATAGACCTCATAATAATTATAAAATAATTATTTCTACTTCAAATTTGTTGTCTTAAAACCACTATTCTGACTTGGCCCTAATTCACGATGTTACAGCTAGAACTATTACTGATGTGGGTAATGGTGAACTTGTACTTTGTGTAGGTGATGAAAAGGTTACTCTTCAAGCATGTGATTTTGTTAGAGTCCATAGTGAGCAAAATGATGTTAATTATTCTACTAAAGTTAGTAATCACGCAGTTCAACATTCTTTGTAGGAAATCACTCATGAAAACATGTTGGAGCCATATTTTTTATTGAAAGTGATAGAACTCGAGGGACAAGTGAAGAGCAAATGGTGCAGCTCGACGAACTAAATGAAGAGTGAACAAAAGCTAATGAGAAACCAAGAAAACATAAGGAAGAAACAAAGCAACGTCATGATGTGCATGTGAAGAAAATGAACCAATTCAAAGTTGGAGACAAAGTGATGTTTGACAATTCGGATCCACAAATTTTTCCTTTAGAGTTTAAGTCAAGAGGGTCGAACCCATTTGTGGTACAAAACTTATTTCCATACGGAAGTATTGACGTAACACACCCTGATTATGACACATTTAAGGTAAACAGTCTTTCTCTCAAACTTTATTTTGGTGGTGATATTGACAACGAAGAGGAGCTTCGGCTCCAATATCCTCCTTAACTGTTAACTAAAAAAGGAAGTCGAGCTTAGACTCTAAATAAGCACTTCTTGCGAGGCAACCCAGGTGTTTTATTTTACTTTTTTATCATTTTAACTTCACGTTATTTTTTAAAAAAATAAAAAAAATTAAATTCAAAAAATTACATTCATTTTTATTTTTATTTTTATTACTTAAAACAATTTAAAACAAACTTCAAAAAAATTACATTCATTTTTATGTTTTATTACTTAAAAAAATTAAAAATTTGAAAAAAAAAGGGTCACACGGTCTGGGGTGAATCACACAGCCTGGAGACACAGCCGTGTGTAATACACAGCCTGGACATACGGTCGTGTGTGATACACGACCTAAACACACAGGTGACTTACAGGCCATGTGAAAACTAGAGCTAATTTTTTTCAATTTTAATTTAAACCAGACGGGCACAGAGAGTTACACGGGCTGTAGACATGGCCATGTGAGATGCACGATCTGTTACACTAGCGTATGGTGGATCGTGTGACCCACACAACCTCGCACACGAGAGTGGGACAAGCGAAGCTCATTGCACACAGCCATGTGTGACACACAGCCTAGACACACGGGCGTGTCCTAGGTCGTGCGCATACTGAAGGTTAATATTTTTAAATTTTAGATGACACACGAGCGTGTGATATGGCCGTGTGGCCCAACATGGGACATTTACATGGCCGTGTCTCCTACTTTAGATCTAGGGTATTCACTTTTGTTAATTTCTTTCCTTTATTCCAATTTCACTAAGCCTCAGCCCCATACCATCGATCTTCCCACCTTGTCGTCGATTCCTTCTTCTCTCTCCGGTCCGAGCGTCATGCAACTTGCATTCCCCTTCGATCGTCACTTTCAGCTCCTTCCTACTCCGTTCAACCCTGAAACGTTGTTGTCCCCTTCCCCATGAACCCTTTCTAATTTCACAAACCAACCTAGATCTAACCCGTGTGCACCCATCCCTTCCACCACCGCTCTACTCCCCAAGCCCGTAGCAACTATAACAACCTATTTTTCAGTGAAATTGGAACAGTGGTTTCGGGACCACAAATCTGAGTCAAAAATAAAATTTATTTTATTTTATTACAAGGTCCGTAATATGTTAGCAAGGTCATGTGAAAATTCTGATAAAAGTTTTTTATTTATTATGTGCTTAATTACGAGAATGACTAAATCGCATAAAATACAAAGGTTGAATTCTAGTAGCTACAAGAATTAAATAGCTATGGAATTCAAAACTAGAGGTCCTTATATGGTAATTAGGCCATTAAATAAAAGTATGTAGATATTTTAGTGACTCATCCATAGAAATATAGAAAAAGGGAAAGGACTAAATTGGAAATTGAAAAAATATTTAATTAATTAAAAAAATGATAAAAGATATCATCTTATTTTTATGTCATCTTCAACCTAAAATACATGAAAACCCTAGGAGAGAGAAAAGAAACTTTCATGGCTTAATTGGGTAAGTTTCTTTGTCCAGTTTTTAATAATTTTGATATTTTTGAAACTGGGATAGCTTAATCTATTTATTTTGAGGGATCAATTTGAAAAGTTATCAAAGTATGAAACTTGGCTCAAGTATGTATATGCTGAAAATTTAAATTTTATGGTAGAAAGTGAAAGGTTGTTGATAGATAAACAACTTTTACAAAGTGATTTTTGATGAAAACATGATTTAGGGACTAAAATGTAAAGTTGTGAAAATTGATGAAAAATTCTAAAATTTATGGAAAATATGTGCTGTAAATTCTAATTTGAAATTTTAGTTAGGCTTGGAATAGAGAGTAAATAGCATAAATTTCATTTTTCGAGCCTAGGGACGAAATTGGAATTTATGGAAACGTTAGGGACAGAATGGTAATTTTGCCTAGGATGTAAATTGAATCCAAATGAATATGAAATCTATGAAATTGATGATTAAAGCTATTTATATAGATCCAGGCAACACAAATTCATGGTTAGATCAAGGAAAAAAAGTTTTCGGATTAAGTAGATTTTATACGCGAACCAGTGTCGAGGTAAGTTCGTGTAACTTAATCGAGCATGTAATTATGTTAAATTGAATGTTGTGTTTTTATAGAATGTGACTTATATTGATGTGAATTGTTTGATTACTATGATGAAGAATTGGATACATGTTCGAAAATGTTGGAAAAATGGGTAAAGTCTCGTTTGAATATTGAATTCCGATGAATATATGTGCTTTCTCGAAATGAATGAGGTCCTGTATTGGTTGCTAATGGGATTTAGCTCGGACGAGTAATCCTATTGACCTCATTATAGAAAGGATTTAGCCCAGACAGGTAATTCGAATATAATCCCTCTCAAGCATATGTTACAATTAGGGTTTAGCCTGGACTGGTAATTGTAATTGAGTTCTTCCGAGCATATGTTACATAAAGGATTTAGCCTGGACTGATAATCCTGTAATACGATATGTGGCTTGAGAGTGTGCTCCTTGATTAAGAGCCCTAGTGGGTATTCTTGGATAAGAATTGATGGGTTATTGAGTTGTACACCTCAAGTGTACTACTTGAGTATCCATCGAAATTTCAATGATTCAACAGACAAAACTCTTGGCATGACGAGAGAATTATGAGATGAAATGATAATGTCTTGAAAGAATATTTCATGATAAGCTCATTTATGTTTACTTGATGTATATGAAAATTCTATGACTAACATGTTTGATTGAATGCATGTGTTTAAGCAATTTCGCCAAATGGATGGAAAACATGATATTGTATGCTTAGATTTAATAAATGGGATTGGTAAGTTTAGTTTACATCATACGAACTTACTAAGCAAGTAATGCTTACTCTATTTTACTTTCCCTTGTTTTATAGTGCTTGGGAGCTCGTAAAGGTTGGAGATCATTGGAGCATCATCACATTATCCACTAGCTTATTTTGGATGTATATAGTATAATCATTTTGGTATAATGGCATGTATAGGCTAACTTGGCCATAGATAGCTTAAATATGTGGTTTGTAATCTAGCCATTAGAATGGCTAGTAATGGTTGTTTTTTATATACTTGTAATGTCATACTATGGTAGCTATATACATGTTAATTGGCTGATCAAAGTATGCCTATCATACGGAATATACCAAGGTAAGATTGTAAACATGTATGCATGTAATGATATGCCTTGTTGAATGATAGAATTTGCTTAATTTGAATGCTTGCATTGGTTGGTATTTTGATGTGAGTTTAAGTGCTGGTTATGGGTGTGATTTTGGGTGAGAAATGAAGCTAAAGCTTCATTTTGTACACACGGGCAGACACACGGGCATGTGTCTAGACCGTGTGTGACACATGGTGTAACACCTCTTACCCGTAACCGAGACCGAGATAGGGTACACGCCGTTACCAGACAAATATACAAACATCTGACTAAAATACGGGCCATAAAATTTCATTTCAAACCAATTCCATCATTTTATTCCTTATATGGGCTTACGAGGCCCAAAACATACATTTGGAGTAGTCCAGGATTGAATCCAGAACATATGAGAACCTTGAGAAAAATTTTGCGTTTGGCCTCACACGCCCGTGTGGAGGCACACCACACGCCCATGTGCTTGGGACACGCTCGTGTCCCTAGCCCGTGTGGAATTCTAAATTTTTATTTTTCCAGTTCAAGGTGCAGTGGTTTTCACACGGCTTAGACACACGTCAGTATCCTTGGCCCGTGTCCTTCTCACGGCCTAGACACAGCCTTGTTGTCGCCCGTGTTTGAAAACCTAGACATTCTGTTTATGACATCATCAACCATTTAAGAGCACACGACCAAAGCACATGCCCATGTGTAAGCCGTGTACACCACATGGTTGAGACACACAGCCGTGTCTCCAACCCATGTGGTTACTACAAAGCATGACGCATGAAAAATTTGGGATGCAGGGGACACACGGCTGGGCAAACATGCCCGTGTGGGTTGCCCATGTGTCACACACGGTCAGACACCTACTCATGTGTCTATTTATGTGGACCGTTTAGAGACTATTTTCCAAGCCCTTGGTCACCCAAGACTTCTTTTGCACTCCAACATGCATATCATCCTACTATCCAACACAAACCATAAGCACTTGCATAATTTTGCATGCATTCGATGGAATAACTATATGAAAGCATCTCAATTACTTATATGGACCAAATCACTTGGCCATATACAAAATAATCATACCAAATGGGGAACTATTACCTTGGGCTAGCCACATGACATGTATACAAAAAAACAATCTCCTATACATGCCATGACTCAAAATAATCAAATGTATTATACCCAAAGTTTAGTTGATAGTGCAACCCGAGCTCCGACGTTCTCGATCCTTCAAGCTAGCTTGACAAATCTAAAAGGAATGGAAAAAGGGAAGGGTAAGCTATAAAGCTTAGTAAGTACACATACAAATAAAGTAAATCTTAATTAGGCCTTAGAACATTATTTACGTCTTTATTGCTATTTTATACCTTTCATCGAAAAATATGATCTAAATTTTTAGGCATAATACACAAGGACATGCATTGCCATTAATCATCATAATCATAGGAGTACACAAGTTTAAACACATACCTTTGCTTCCTTGCCCACACATATACTTTACTCAACTTACATTCGAACTTTGCATACATTACCCGTTGAACATTTGGAATAATGGATAGGATACTCGAATACGAACGCACCAAAGTGCCACAACCATAACATAGCACGCCTCTCAACAGGGCTACATAAGCTCCCAGACCTAGCATGTATCACATAATTACACGCCTCTCAACGGGGCTACACAAGCTCCCGGACCTAGCATGTATCATGTCATCAAATGAGCTCATACATACATGGCTATCCTAGTGACATGTCACTTGTATCCCTACTTATTCCTAAGTTCAAATGGGATTTTCGAACTTTCGTTTCTTTTTCGAACATTCTCGGAATGTTGGCCTCATAACTTACGACATTATCATATACAATTGCTAACATGGTAACACTTGTAACATAAGCATAATTCATCAAAACATATTATAACAAAAAAGTAACCAAATAACATATTATTTATCTAAATATTATTTAAACATTTAAAATATCAATTAAGGTATTTATTTGTACATGTACTTACCTCGGTACAAAATATTCAAAATAGTGCCTAAGCCTTGTTCACTTTGTTCTTGCCTTTATCAAAATTCGGCTCTCATTTTTCTTGATCTATAATAGCAAATTTAACTCATTAACTTCATACATTACTCAAATTGACCCCAAATTCATGCTTTGGTTAAATTATCATTTTACCCCTAAACTTTTACTTATTTACAAATTAGTCCCTATACTCGTATGATGAAATGCAAGTGATTTATTGGCTACTCAAGCCTAGTCAAATACTTCTTGTACTTATAGCAGCCCATATTTTCCTTCATTTCACACTTTCTACTCATTTTTATAATCTTTACAAATTAGTCCTTTTTAGGGTTTCCATGTAAAATCACTTAACAATAGTTGTTCTCCATACTTTAAACTATCATACTCCTCCATAATCCATCAAAATACACCTAACTCACGCATGGGTAATTTTCCAAACATAAAACCTAACATGAAATATGGGTAGAAAAGGAGAGAGCAAGTTACTGGGATTTCAAAAATACGAAGAACATTAAAAATGGGGCTTAGGAGCACTTACTATTGAGATTGAAAATGTTGAAAACCCTAGCTATGGTCTCTTGAAATTTTTGGCAGCAAGGGGAAGAAGATGAGCTGATTTTTGGCTCTTTTTTCCCTTTTTGATTCATTTAATAACCAAATGACCAAAATGCCCTTACTCACTAAACTTACAAAAATTTCCATGGATGTCCATATTTGTCCAAAAGTTTAGAATTTGAGCAAATTGCTCTTTAAGACCTTCTAATTCATATCCCAAAACAATTTCATACAAATTACACCTAAAACCCAAATTTTGTATCTTATTCAATTTAGTCCTTATTTTCTAATTGGATACTTTATTCTTAAAATTTCCTCTTGAAACTTTACCACACGTATATTC
The DNA here is from genome assembly GCA_025698465.1 of Gossypium longicalyx. Classification (NCBI taxonomy): domain Eukaryota; kingdom Viridiplantae; phylum Streptophyta; class Magnoliopsida; order Malvales; family Malvaceae; genus Gossypium; species Gossypium longicalyx. The sequence goes on from CM046997.1 coordinate 84,200,292, forward strand.
TCATATTTTAAATCTCATAATAATCATAATCTAAATATTTTAACATCGAATTTATGGTCTCGAAACCATTATTCCGACTAGGCCATATTTCGAGATGTTACAATTCTCCCCCTTTAGGGACTTTCGTCCTGGAAAGTCTTACCTGGAAACAAATTCATATACTGACTTCTCATAGTCTCCTCTGGTTCCCAAGTGGCCTCTTCGACTCCATGTCGATGCCAAAGTACTTTCACAAGGGCAACACTTTTATTTCTCAATTGCTTAATTTCTCTTGCCAAAATCTTAACCTGTTCCTTACCATTAGTCATGTCCGGTTGGGTCTCAACCTTAGTTGGAGAAATCACATGCGAGGGGTCTGATCGATATCGACGTAACATGGACACGTGAAACACGTCGTGTATCCTTTCTAACTCTGATGGCAAAGCTAAGCGATAAGCAACCGGCCCAATTCTCTCGGTGATCTCGTAAGGTCTAATAAAACGAGGGCTTAACTTGCCTTTTCTACCAAATCTTAGAACCTTTTTCCATGGCGACACTTTCAAAAATACCTTGTCACCCACTTGATACTCGATCTCTTTCCTTTTTAAATCCGCATATGATTTTTGTCTATCCGATGCCGCTTTCAGACAATCTCAAATCACTTTAACCTTATCCTCGGTTTCTCTAATCAAATCAACTCCGTAAATCTTACTTTCCTTGAGCTCTGTCCAATACAAGGGAGTTCGGCATTTTTGTCCATACAATGCTTCGTAAGGAGCCATCTTCAAACTAGTCTGATGGCTGCTGTTGTAAGCAAACTCGACCAAAGGCAAATAAGCTTCCCAACTACCTTTAAACTCAAGAACACAGCATCGAAGCATATCCTCAAGTGTCTGAATTATTCTCTCAGATTGCCCATTGGTTTGCGGGTGGAAAGCAGTACTAAAATTTAGTTTCGTACCCAAGGCCACTTATAACTTTTTCCAAAATCATGATGTGAGCCTAAGGTTTTTATCCGAAATGATCGAAAAAGGTACACCGTGAAGTCTAATAATCTCTGAGATGTACAAATCAGCCAACTTGTCAAGAGAAAAGTCAGAGCGTACCAGTATAAAATGAGCTGACTTAGTCAATCTGTCGACTATTACCCAAATAGAATCCCTTTTCTTCGGAGTCACTGGTAGTCCAATCACAAAATCCATAGTAACTCGATCCCATTTCCACTCTGGAATCATAATGGGCTGAAGCAATCTAGAAGGCAATTGATGTTCAGCTTTGACTTGTTGACAGATCAGACATCTTGATACAAATTTGGATTTGTCTCTTTTCATGCCATTCTACCAATAAGTTTCCTTCAAGTCGTTGTACATCTTTGTACTCCCCGGGTGAACTAACATACGACTATCATGTGCTTCTTGCAAAATATTCTGAATCATTTCGGCATTTTTATGAACACAAATTCTTCCTCTGAATCTCAAACATCCATCGAAGTCGACCTGGAAATCAGATCCACTAGAGGACTTGCACTGAATTTTCTTAGCTTGTAATTCTTTATCAAATTTTTGAGTCTCGCAGATCTGTTGAAGAAGAGTTGGCCTAGCTCTCAATTCGGCCAAGATAGAACCATCATCACATAAGATCATCTGAGTGTTCATAGCCCTTAAAGCAAACAAAGACTTTCTACTCAAAGCGTCAGTGACTACATTCGCCTTTCTCAGATGGTAATCAATCACGAGTTCATAATCTTTCAACAATTCTAGCCATCTCCGTTGTCTCAAGTTCAAGTCCTTCTGAGTCATCAAATACTTAAGACTTTTATGGCCGGTGTAAACATGGAATTTCTCACCGAACAAATAATGATGCCAAATCTTCAAAGCAAACACAATCGCGGCTAACTCTAGATCATGCGTCGGATAATTCTTCTCGTGAGGCTTTAATTGTCTTGGAGCATAGGCTACAACTTTGCCCTCCTGCATGAGCACACAACCTAGTTCATTCAAGGATACATCACTGAAAATTACAAACTCCTTCCCTGATTTAGGTTGTACTAACACTAGTGCCTCAGTCAATAACATCTTCAATTTCTCAAAACTTTGTTGACACTCTTCCGTCCACTCGAACTTGACATCTTTTTGCAGTAGTCTCGTAATAGGAGTGGCTATCATAGAAAATCCTTTTACGAACCTTCGGTAGTAACCAGCTAATCCTAAAAAGCTCCTAACTTCGGTTACATTCTTTGGAGGCTTTCATTCAAAAATGGCAGAAATCTTACTGGGATCAACCCGAATACCATCACCGGAAATGATATGTCCTAGGAATCTAACTTCCTGAAGCCAAAACTCACTCTTACTGAACTTATCATACAATTGCTTGTCCCTAAAAATCTGCAGAATAATTTTCAAGTGCTCGGTGTGCTCTACCTCATCTCCCGAATAGATTTAAATATCATCAATAAACACTACAACAAATTTATCCAAATAGGGTCGAAAATTCTATTCATTAAGTCAATAAATACGGCTGGGGCATTCTTCAATCCAAATGCCATAACTAGAAATTCATAGTGACCGTACCTAGTCCTAAAAGCAGTCTTAGGCACGTCTGCTTCCTTGACTCGAAGTTGATAATAGCCGGACCTCAGATCAATCTTGGAAAACTATGTTGCTCCTTTTAACTGATCAAACAAATCGTCGATTCTTGGGAGAGGATACTTGTTCTTGATCATTACCTTATTTAGTTCTCGGTAATCGATGCATGATGTCATGGAATCATCTTTTTTCTTCACAAACAACATGAGAGCACCCCATGGTGAAAAGCTTGGTCTTACAAATCCCTTGTTCGCTAGTTCTTGAAGTTGAGACTTTAACTCTTTTAGTTCCGTTGGAGCCATTCTATATGGAGCAATCGAAATAGGTGCAGTCCCTAGCATCAACTCAATACCGAATTCAACCTCTCTAATCGAGGGCAAACCTAGCAATTCCTCCGGAAACACATTCACAAATTCATGTACGATAGGTACTGATTCTACCTTCAACTCGGATTCCTTTGAATTCATCACATAAGCCAAATAAGCTTCATACCCTTTTCTTAAACATTTTTGGGCATCCATTGAGGAAATTACAATCGGTGACTCATTGGACACCACCCGAAGGATCTCGCCACTTCCATGTCTTAATTCAATAACCTTCCGTCTATAGTCCACTATAGTGCTGTGAAGTGTCAACCAGTCCATACCCAAAATAACATCAAATTTGTCAAATGACAACAACATCAAATCAGCCGGAAAGCAAAGGCCTCTGATCATCAAAGGACATTTCTTGCATATCTTATTTACTAAGACATGTTTGCCTAACGGATTTGATACCCTAATCACAAATTCTATAGACTCTTCAGGTAAATTCATGCTAGATGCCAATGTCATGCATATATATGAATGGGTAGAGCCTGGATCTTTTAAAGCAATAACATCATTATCATAGAAAGAAAATGTACCGGTGATCACATCTGGCGAAGATGCTTCCTCTCGAGCACGTATAGCATAAGCTCTAGCTGGGGTCCTAGCCTCAGATCGCACAGTAGTTTCCCGAGTCATATTCTTGCTGCTACTTCCACCACCAGTATTCTTCAAGGGCCTCTCTTTAAGAGCTGAACCACTCTGTCTCCCGGTCTGAAGTTTCTTGCCCCTCTCGGGGCAATCCTTAACAAAATGATCCGAAGAACCACATCCAAAACACTTCCCCTCATTCCTCCTACACAAATCCGGGTGATGTTTCTCGCAGTGTTGGCACTCGAATTGACGAGGCTTAGCATCATCTACACTAGCCATAGATGCAGCTTGAGTCCTAAAACTCGAGCCTTGCTTCTTACGATTACCATGGGAGCGTCTGGCTGATGCATAAGAACGAGAAGGTACGTCTCTTGATTTCTTGGATTGTGTCGGAGTTGATCTACTCATCATTCTTTTCCTAACGTCTCTAGCCTCTGTCTAAGCTTTCTTCTTTTCTTTCGTCAATTCTTTAGCTTTACATGCCCGTTCAATGAGTACAACAAATTCTTTAAGTTCAAGGATGCCTACTAACACCTTAATGTCTTCATTGAGTCCATCTTCGAACCTACGGTATATCTTGCCCTCGGTGGGCATACACTCTCGAGCATACTTACTTAATCGAACAAATTCCCACTCGTATTCTGTTACTGACATACGTCCTACTTAAGCTCGAGAAATTCCTTTCCTTTCTGATCCATAAACCTTTCGCTAATATATTCTTTTCGAAATTCCTCTTGAAAGAATTCCTAAGTGACAGCCTCCTTAGGCACTATTGAAATCAAAGTCTTCCACCAATGATAAGCATCGTCTCTCAATAAGGAAATGGCACACTTAAGGCACTCCTCGGGTGTGCAAGATAGCTCCTCAAATACTCGAATCAAATTCTTGAGCCAAAACTCAGCTCTCTCAATATCGTCATCGGTTTTTGCTCTAAATTCCTCGACTCCCTATTTTCTAATTTTATCTACGGGGGTCCTAGCAAATCTCATGAAGTCCATATTCCAAGGCATCACAGGCACGGGTTGAGGGTTTAAAGGGGATAGAGGAGGTGAGGTTTGAACATTAGGGTTCACTCTCATAAACTCAGTATACCAGTCATTCATCATTTGGAGGAAAGCCTCCCTAGCCTCCCCTCATTGGCTAACTGTAATAGGTCTATTCTCCTCTGGAACCATCCCTTGAGTGGGGACTGGTGCATTACTCTCAACATCGTCGGCTACAGCTCGATCGGTATCCATACTATACGAAAAATACAATTTATTTCGTCAAGAGTTGTCACACTATCACAAATTTACTCATGGCATGTATAGTTAGACTCAAACACAGGATACGTAGTCCGAGAATCGACTAAATTGTAGCTCTAATACCAATAAATGTAACACCCCTTACTCGTACTCGAAACCGGGATAGGGTACGCGCCGTTGCTGGATAAGTATACAGATATCCGACTAAAATACGGGCCATAAATTTTCATTTCAAACCAATTCCATCGTTTTATCCCTTATATGGACTTGCGAGGCCCAAAACATACATTTGGAGTAGTCCAGGACTAAACCGAGAATATATGAGAAACTTGAGAAAAATTTTGCGTTTGGCCTCACACGCTCGTGTGGAGGCACACCACACGCCCGCGTCCCTAGCCTGTGTGGAATTCTAAATTTTTATATTTCCAGTTCAAGGTGCAGTGGTTTTCACACGGCTTAGACACCCGCTCGTGTCCTTGGCCCGTGTCCTCCACACGGCCTAGACACGACTGTGTTGTCGCCCGTGTCCGAAAACCTAGACATTCTGTTTATGACGTCATCAATCATTTTGGAGCACACGGCCAAAGCACACGCCCTTGTGTAAGCTGTGTACTCCACACGGTTGAGACACATGGCCGTGTCTCCAACCCGTGTGGTTACTACAAATCATGTAGCATGAAAAATTTGTGATACAAGGGACACACGGCTGAACAACACGCCCATGTGGGCTGCTCGTGTGTCACACACGGTCAGACACCTACTCGTGTGTCTATCTATATGGACCGTTTAGAGACTATATTCCAAGCCCTTGGTCACCTAAGACTTCTTTTGCACTCCAACATGCATATCATCCTACTATCCAACACAAACCATAAGCACTTGCACAATTCGACATGCATTTGATGGAATAACTATATGAAAGCATCTCAATTACTTATATCGACCAAATCACTTGGCCATATACAAAATAATCATACCACATGGAGAACTATTACCTTGGGCTAGCCACATGACATATAAACAAAATAACAATCACCTATACATGCCATGACTTAAAATAATCAAATATATTATACCCAAAGTTTTGTTGATAGTGTGACACGAGCTCCGACATTCCCAATCCTTCGAGCTAGCTTGACGAATCTAAAAGGAATGGAAAAAGGGAAGGGTAAGCTATAAAGCTTAGTAAGTATACATACAAATAAAGTAAATCTTAATTAGGCCTTAGAACATTATTTACGTCTTTGTTGCTATTTCATACCTTTCATCAAAACATATGATCTAAATTTTTAGGCATAATACACAAGGACATGCATTGCCATTAATCATCATAATCATAGGAGTACACAAGTTTAAACACATACCTTTGCTTCCTTGCCCACACATATACTTTACTCAACTTACATTCGAACTTCGCATACATTACCCGTTGAACATTCGGAATAATGGACAAGATACTCGGATACGAATGCACCGAACTACCATAACCATAACATAGCACGCCCCTCAACAGGGCTATATAAACTCCCGAACATAGCGTGTATCACATAATTACATGCCTTTCAACAGGGCTACACAAGCTCTAAAACCTAGCATGTATCATGTCATCAAATGAGCTCATAAATACTTGGCTATCCTAGTGACATATCACTTGTATCCCTACTTATTTCTAAGTTCAAATGGGATTTTCAAACTTTCATTTCTTTGTCGAACATTCTCGGAATGTTGGCCTCATAACTTACGACATTATCATATACAATTGCTAACATGGTAACACTTGTAACATAAGCATAATTCATCAAAACATATTATAACAAAAAAGTAACCAAATAACATACTATTTATCTAAATATTATTTAAACATTTAAAATATCAATTAAGGTATTTATTTGTACATGTACTTACCTCGATACAAAATATTCGAAATAGTGCCTAAGCCTCGTTCACTTTGTTCTTGCCTTTATCAAAATTCGGCTCTCGTTTTTCTTGATCTATAATAGTAAATTTTACTCATTAACCTCATACATTACTCAAATTGACCCCAAATTCATGCTTTGGTTAAATTACCATTTTACCCCTAAACTTTCAGTTATTCACAAATTAGTCCCTAGACTCGTATGATGAAATGCAAGTGATTTCTTGGCTACCCAAGCCTAGCCGAATACTTATTGTACTTATAGCAGCCTATATTTTCCTTCATTTCACATTTTTTACTCATTTTTATAATCTTTACTGTAACACCCAAAACCCGGCCCGGACGTTATGGCCGAATCTGGCGCATTACATTGAAGTGTTTTAGCGAAAACCTTGTTTTCATTGAAAACCCTTCCTTAAAATATGAAACCTTATAAAAACTCTCTTTCCAATCGCAGAAACTTGTTTAAAACATATGATTTATGAAAATCTGTCATTTTAAAATTTAGTTGCAGAAATGTAGAAAAGCATACTATGCCTTAGGAAACCGTGTTCAACTTCGCATAAAAATAATAATCCAAATAATAACAAAAAAGGGGAGGCCTTATTACAATCCAGACTAAAAATTACTTAACAAACTAGTAACTTATATGCTTTTAAAACAAATCCAAGTTGTCTTGCAAGCTGGCCACCCAGAGTCCCTCTAGACATCGAACCTCCTACTATGCATCACCTGAGAAAAATTAAAGAGGGGGTGAGTTTTTGCAAACTTAGTGTGTACCACCCTCAACAAACATTAAGCAAACATCAATCATACATGCAATGCAATGCAGTGCAGTGCAACCCACCCCAATAATCCATCTGCTATACACCAACTCCATCCCCCGGTACACATCATGTGGGGATATAAAAATTGACCCACCTAACTGGTACACATCAAGGGTAGCCCGGTTACGAAACTACCTTCATTGCAACAAGCTGCCAATCACATATTGGGCTTAAAAGCCGTCGGTGGATCCACAGTTGTCAAGCAACCATGCGATCCTCATATACTTCCTTTGATCTACAATTCCCAACCCAGATGCAACCTAAATAGAATATCGTATGTATGTAGCAAATATACATGTAACATCCATAAATCTTACGTTCAACACATAGGGGTATTTTGGTCATTTTCACCCTTAGGGGAATTTCAGTAATTTCCCCTTATTACGAGTTTTTACTTACCTTTGCCCGTTAACAAGTCTCGTCAGCTAAGATGAACGAATACTATGCACTAGGTAGGATTCCAGAGAAGAGGAGGTGAGCCATTAAGATCGCTTAAGTACCAAGCTCTCTATAGATCCAATCCTAGACATGCATATACTCGTTGCCACACCTTAACCCTATGACTTATCTACGGTTTCAATAAATTAATTAAGTTTTATGTTTGTTTAAGCAGTGATCGGATACTAGGCCCAAAGCCCTTTACAAAGCCCTAACAAGTCTACATACATGCATATGGCCTACTAGGCCCAATCTCATTCATATGGCCTATTAGGCCCAATCTCATTCATATGGGCCATTAGGCCCAAATCACATTTATATGGCCCATTAGGCCCAAATCACATCCACAGTCATGCTTTCATACGATTTTCCATCACATAACATCAATTACCAATTTTGCCAATTATGGGCCCTACAGCCCATCGACCCATTTAGCCCATTCTGGCCCGATTGGCCAAAACACAGCCCAAGGCCATGCAATCGCCCATGAGGTCTCCGATAACCTATCGATTTCCTCCTTTCGAGTGTTCGCGCACTCACAAGACTACCGTAGCCAAACTTTTAGCTTTTCAGCATTTTGACTTTTGCCGATCTACTTTGTGTGTGAAGTGTATGTACACACTTGGTAATAAAGCGTGTTGCGATCCCCTTAGCCACGAACCTACAATTGATATCACTCAAGGATTAATCTCACATACTTATCGAATACTTTACCAAAAGCCGAAGTCTCACCTTAACCTTACCTAAAACGCCAAGCCTTAATAGCTTTTCCTTAATCACTAATCCCGAGTCAAATTTCTGGTAAAAAGGTGAAGGAGATTTCGGCATTAGCCTGGCAACCACACATTCGGCACCTATATATATCCTCTATAGTCAAATTTCCTATGCCCAAATTCCCAATTCGGCTCCACCTCTTCCCCACTCCTCATCTTCTAGTTTTTCTCCCTGATAACTCTTTAATCCCCTCCTCAAATTTCTCCTCTTATCACTCCCTACAGAGTTCATATCGAACGCCACCTCTGTCCAACTCTTAAGCAAAAATAAATCCTCCTTTTGAGCAAGGTGGGATTCAAACCCCATACCACCTTTCCTTGCCTTGCATGTGATGTCACTTGCCACTCCACCACAAGGCTTTTTTGTGTCCAATTCTTCCTTCATTTATTCATAAGCCCACCTACTTGTCATCAAGGTTCTTTTAATTATTAACCCATAATTTCCTTTACCCCTAGTTTCAAACTCAAACCTTAACAGAGACTTACTATCATATAATTAGCACTTAACTGAGAATACTAAACACACTTTTTATCAGAACCAAAATAAAGAAAATTCAGGATTTCAGGATTTCGAGATGTTTGGTGCGTTACAACTCTACCCTCTAAAAGAAATTTAATCCTTGAAATTTTACCTGACTCAAACAGTTGTGGATATTGGCGTCGCATCGCTTCCTCAAGTTCCCAAGTAGCCTCCTCAGCCTTATGATTACGCCAAAGCACTTTGACTAATGGAACGGACTTCCTTCTCAGTACCTTAACATCATGACCAATTATTTGTATGAGCTCTTCTTCGAAGGTTAGGTCTGGCCTGACCTCGATTTCCTCAACTGACACGACATGTGAAGGATCCGAGCAATACCATCTTAGCATGGAGACATGAAACATATCGTGGATCTGGCTTAGTTCCGAAGGTAATTCCAGCTGATAAGCGACTGGCCCAATCCGCCTCACAACCCGATATGGCCCAATGAACCTTGGGCTTAGCTTACCTTTTCGACCAAACCTTAACACCTTCTTTCATGGAGATACCTTAAGAAAAACTAAGTCCCCCACTGCATACTCTATTTCTCGACATTTAAGGTCAGCATAAGACTTCTGCCTATCCGAGGCCTCCGTCAACTAGTCCCTAATCAATTTCACCTTATCCTCAGTACCGGCTACTAACTCAGGGCCCAAAACTCTTCGTTCGCCCAACTTCGTCCAACATGTTGGAGTTCGACACCTTTGCCCATACAGTGCCTCATACGGAGCCATCCCAATACTTGCTTGATAGCCATTATTGTACGTGAATTTGGCTAATAGCAAATAGTCCTCCCAACTTCCTCGAAACTCAATCACACATCCCCTCAACATATCTTCCAACACTTGGATCACCCTTTTCGACTGTCCATCAGTTTGAGGGTGGAATGCTGTACTGAAGTTCAACCTAGTACCCAACGCTTCATGTAACTTCTTCCAAAATAGCGAAGTGAAATGTAGGTCCCTATCAGATATTATGGAGACTAGCACTCTATCTAATCTTACAATCTCTGCCACATACAACCTAGCCAGTTTTTGTAACGAGTAGTCGGTGCAAACCGGCACAAAATGGGCAGACTTGGTTAACCGATCCACTATAACCCATATCGAGTCTTTCTTAGTAGGCGTCAAGGGTAATCCACTAACAAAATCCATAGTAATCCTTTCCCACTTCCAGAGTGGAATCTTTACTGGCTGAAGCAACCCTGAAGGAAATTGATAATTCGCCTTCACCTTTTGACAACCCTAAAGAAAACTGATAATCCGCCTTCACCTTTTGACAAACCAAACATTTACTTACAAACTCCATAACCTCGCGTTTAAGTCCATGCCACCAATAAAGCTCCCGCAAATTTTAATACATCTTGTTTCTATCAGGATGCATAGCATAGAGGCTGCTATGTGTTTCCCGTAAAATAGACTGCCTTAGATCATTGTCCTTAGGTATACACATTCTCCCACAGAAACACAACACTTCTTCACTATTTATCCCAAACTCCGATGTCTCCCCACACTCAACTTGTCTAAAACGAGCACCCAAAGTCTCATCCACTAATTGATTACTCCTTATCTGCTCGACCCACACCGATTTTACTTGAAGCTCAGCCAATAAGCTACCATCATCCAACAAGCTTAGAAGGGCAAGCATAGCCCTTAAGCCCGACTTATCCTTACGACTCAATGCATCAGCTACCACATTCGCTTTGCCAGGGTGGTATTCAATTGTACAATCATAATACTTCAATAATTCCACCCATCTACGCTACCTAAGGTTTAGCTCCTTTTGGGTAATGAGGTATTTCAAACTCTTGTGGTCCGAATAAATTATACACTTCTCTCCGTATAAATAATGCCTCCATATTTTAAGTACGAAAACCACCGCAACTAGCTCTAGGTCGTGGGTTGGGTAATTCACCTCGTGGGTCTTAAGTTGCCGTAACGCATACGCAACCACCTTTCCTTCCTGCATCAACACACATCCCAACCCCACATGCGACGCATCACTATAAACCGTAAACTCCTTCCCAGGCACTGGCCGAATCAACACAGGGGCCTTAGTTAAAACCTTCTTAAGTTTTCCAAAACTCTCTTGCTGCTTGTCCATCCAAACAAACGGTACTCTTTTCCTCAATAACTTAGTTAAAGGTGCAGCAATTACTGAAAAGCCCTCAACAAACTGCCTATAATACCCTGTCCAGCCCTGAAAACTTCAAATTTTCGATACCGACTTGAGTGTTTTCCAGTCTAACACTGCTTCAATTTTCTGAGGATCTACCTTAATCCCCTTAGCTGACACGACATGTCCAAGAAAAGAAACCTCCCTTAGCCAAAATTCACACTTACTGAATTTGGCATACAACTGCTTCTCCCTCAAAATCTGTAGCACAATCCTTAAGTGTGCATCATGATCGTCCTCATCTCTTGAGTACACTAAAATATCATCTATGAACACTACCACAAACCGATCCAGGTAGGGTTAGAAGACCCGATTCATGAGATCCACGAAAGCGACAGGTGCGTTCGTCAGCCTGAATGGCATCATCAAGAACTCGTAGTGCCCATAACGAGTTCTGAAAGCTGTCTTAAAAATATCCACCTCCTTCACCCTCAATTGGTGATACCCCGAACATAGGTCAATCCTCGAGAAAATGGAAGCTCCCCTAAACTGATCAAACAGATCATCGATTCTCGGCAAAAGGGTAGTTGTTTTTAATAGTTAACTTGTTTAACTGCTGGTAGTCGATGCACATTTGCAATGTCCCATCTTTCTTCTTTACGAACAACACCAGTGCTCCCACGGGGACACACTTGGTCGAATGAATCCTCGATCCAACAATTCCTGAATCTGTGCCTTAAGTTCTACCAACTCCTTTGGTGCCATCCGATAAGGAGCGATGGACACCGGAGCCATACTAGGTAACAACTCGATTCCAAATTCTACTTCTCTACTAGGTGGCAACCCTGGCAGCTCTTTGGGAAAGACATCAGGAAATTCCCTAACTGTTCTCAACTCCTTAACAGTAGGGCTCTTAGCATCTGTATCACTAATATAAGCCAAATAGGCTTCGCATCCCTTTCGTACCAACTTCTCAGTCCTTAATGTCGAAATCATGTTCGACAGATAATTCCAGCGTTCACCAATCACCACCACCTCCTTATCTTCTGCCTTTCTTAACAGCATGCGCTTTGCAGCACAATCCAAGGTTGCTCAGTGTTTCACCAGCCAATCTATACCTAAGATTGAATCAAACTCACTAAACGGCAGCTCCATCAAATCCGTTAAGAAGGTAACCCCTTGGACTACTAAGGGCTCCCTAAACAACTTATTCACTCCCACTGACTGACCTAACGGACTTATCACAGTAATCTCATTCGCAGTAATTTCAAAAATATCACCCAAAGGTTCAGTCGTATTGCATGCAACATATGAATGCGTCGATCAAATATCAATTAATGCTGTGTAAGGTAACTTATATATAAAAACCATACCCGTTATCACATCTGGGGCATCCCCATCTTCTTAGTGATGAGCAGCATAAACCAAGGCTAGCTACCTCGCCTCAGCATGGCCTGTATTTTCACCTGGTGCTCCACATCCACATCCATTTCCGTTACCGCCCCTGGCCTGCCGACGACCCCTTGGCGGCAGTTGACCACCCTTGGTGGTGTTGGACACCACCTGACCCTGGCGCACTTTGAGTGGCATTTTAGGGAAATTATTGATCCTATGCTCCATGGATCCACATGCTACACAAGCTCCCGTGCTCTTCCAACACTCGCCTACATGACCTTTCCCATAATCAGCACAAGGTGGTACCCCTGGATTAACAATAGGGGGCCCTGCTCTAACTGGCCCATTATTTCTAGCCCTAGCCCTAGGCCTCTGTCCAACACCAGAAGTTTCAGCCTCCCTTTTATTCCTGCCCCTTTCTTTATTCCAATTTAGGCGCTCAGTGCGCTTTACCTCCTCTGCTATCTTTGCTTTCTCCACCAACTCCGAGAAAACTCGCTCCCTTTGTGGAGCTATCAATACCTTGAGGCTCTCTCTAAGTCCATCCTCAAACCTAACGCAACGCTCATAGTCCATTGTGACCATCACTTTTGCATACCTACTAAGGCGTAAGAATTCCATCTCATACTCCGCCACAGATTTGTTTCCCTGGGTCAAGTTCAAAAAATCCTTTCTTCTAGCATCCACATAACTCGCACCCACATACTTTCCCAGAAACGCAGTTTTGAAGAACTCCCAAGTGACCTGCTCAGGTTGGGTGCCCTCTTTCACTGTCAGCCACCACTGGTAAGCTTCTTCCCTAAGCAGTGACATAACCCCTTTCAGCTTTTGTTCAGGTGAACAGTCCAAGTCCTCCATTATCCTTTTAGTGGCCTCCAACCAGTATTCCGCCACATTAGGAGCTACACCAGCCATGCCCTTAAAGATCTCAGCCCCATTTGAACGAAGTCGCTCTGGAATAGACCCTAGATTTCCCGTGCCATTATTAGGCCCTGTGACCCTTTCAAAAATCCTCAGCATTGCCTGTGACAATGCATCATCTCCCGCAGCCCGATCATATGGCTCATTCTCAGCCACCGGTCAGGTCAGAGCCCTCTACTCTAACATTGGGCATATGGCCCGATGCCGACGACTCAGCCCTATCACTTCCGCGGCCTTGGCCACGGCCTCTTACACCTCTTCTAGCACTCATCTTCAACTCACGTATTTTCTAGATTAGGAATTTTATGAAGTTTTAGTTAGTTTCAATAATTAAATCGATGTTTTATGAAAGTATTAGAAAGAAGGTTGTTTTCGCAATTCCTCTACAGTTTCAAGATCCTACGGGCTTCAGTTCCATTCTAACTAAAAACCTCAACATAATTATCTAAAGTAGCTCACTAGCTATCTACAGTATATCATATTAAACAGGCTTAAGAATAAATGAACTTACTTGGTTCGACGTTGGAGACTCGGTGTGCCGCACAGCAAGACTTCCCATTTTCCAAACATTGTGATCCAAAAATTTCTTTTTTTAAAAAAAAAATGATATCAAGTAATAAAGCCCACTTCACAGTCCAAGTTTTGCAACTGGGCTTTAATACCACTAAATGTAACACTCTACACCCAGTCCGAATGTTATGGCTGAATCTGGCGCGTTACATTGAAGTGTTTTAGCGAAAACCCTATGACTTTTCTACAGTTTTAATAAATTAATTAAGTTTTATGTTTGTTTAAGTAGTGATCGGATACTTTGCCCAAAGCCCCTTGCAAAGCCCTAACAAGTTTACATACATACATATGGCCCACTAGGCCCAATCTCATTCATATGGCCCATTAGGCCCAAATCACATCTACAGTCATGCTTTCATACGATTTTCAATCACATAACATCAATTACCAATTTTGCCAATTATGGGCCTACAGCCTATCGACCCATTTAGCCCATTCTGGCCCAGTTGGCCAAAATACAGCCCAAGTCCATGGAATCGCCCATGGGGTCTCAGATAACCTATCGATTTCCCTCTTTCGAGTGTTCACGCACTCGCAAGACTACTGTACCCAAACTTTTAGCTTTTCGGCATTTCGGCTTTTGCCGATCTACTCTGTGTGTGCAGTGTATGTACACACCTGGTAATAAAGCGTGTTGCGACCCCCTTAGCCACGAACCTAGAATTGATATCACTCAAGGAATAATCTTACATACTTATCGAATACTTTACCAAAAGCCGAAGTCTCACCTTAACCTTACCTGAAACGCCAAGCCTTAATAGCTTTTCCTTGATCACTAATCTCGAGTACTTTCCAGATCTGCATTAACCTTTAACATTAAAACATAATAGGTGACTTGTATCCAACATATGTCACCCTTTTCTACTAAATCCTATTCGGTCAACCCTTACCGAAGTGAAGAACACTTACCAAGGTCTCACACCTGAGGAGCAAATCGGCAGGGATCCAAAAGACTGGGATTCGATACTAATCCTACCAAAACCGATTAGAAGAAGTGAGGAACAGAGTAATTGACACTTTGCAAAACCGATTGAGAGAACAAACACTTACACTGGGACTGACCGATTAGAAAGAGTAGTGGTAGCACCAAGGGTATTCGGCCAAAGAGGTGTTTGGCCCATGCGATTTGTATGGCAAAAAGAGGTTATTCGGTACCAAGGGAAAAGAAAAGAAGAAGTCGGCTAGACTAACGGTAAATCAAAGAGAATTGAGTGGAGGAAAATTGGAAAATTGGCACAAAGAAAAAGAAAAAAGAACAAGGGTTTTTGGCTTTTAGCTCTTGGAGAGAAAAAGGGTTTCTGGCAATAAGGTGAAGGAGATTTCAGCATTAGCCTGGCAACCACACATTTGGGACCTATATATAGCCTCTATAGCCAAATTTCCTATGCCTAAATTCCCAATTCGGCTCCACCTCTTCCCCACTCCTCATCTCCTAATTTTTCTCCCTGATAACTTCTTAATCCCCTTCTCGAATTTCTCCTCTTATCACTCCCTACAGAGTTCATATCCAACGCCACATCTGTCCAACTCTTAAGCAAAAATAAATCCTCCTTTTGAGCAAGGTGGGATTCGAACCCCAACCACATTGCCTTTCCTTGCATGTGTCGCCACTTGCCACTCCACCACAAGGCTTTCTTGTGTCCAATTCTTCCTTCATTTATTCATAAGCCCACCTACTTGTCATCAAGGTTCTTTTAATTATTAACCCATAATTTCCATTCCCTTAGGTTCGAACTCAAACCTTAACCGAGACTTACTATCACATAATTAACACTTAACCGGGAATACTAAGCACACTTTTTATCAAAATCGAAAAAAAGAAAATTTCAGATTTCGGGATTTTGAGATTTCAAGATTTTTGGGGCGTTACATTTACAAATAAGTCCTTTTTAGGGTTTCCATGCAAAATCACTTAACAATGGTTGTTCTCGATACTTTAAACTATCATACTCCTCCATAATCCATCCAAAATACACCTAACTCATGCATGGGTAATTTTCCAAACATAAAACCTAACATGAAATATGGGTAGACATGGAGAGAGCAAGTTACTGGGATTTCAAAAATACGAAGAACATTAAAAATGGGGCTTAGGAGCACTTACTATTGAGCTTGAAAATGTTGAAAACCCTAGCTATGGTCTCTTGAAATTTTCGGCAGCAAGGGGAAGAAGATGAGCTGTTTTTTTTCTCTTTTTTCCCTTTTTAATTCATTTAATAACCAAATCACCAAAATGCCCTTACTCACTAAACTTACAAAAATTTCCATGGATGTCCATATTTGTCCAAAAATTTAGATTTTGGGCAAATTGTTCTTTAAGACCTTCAAATTCATATCCCAAAACAATTTCGTACAAACTACACCTAAAACCCAAATTTTGCGTCTTATTCAATTTAATCCTTATTTTCTAATTAGATACTTTATTCTTAAAATTTCCTCATGAAATTTTACCACACGTATATTCTCATATTTTAAATCTCATAATAATCATAATCTAAATATTTTAACGTCGGATTTATGGTCTGGAAACCATTATTCCGACTAGGCCATATTTCGGGATGTTACACACGGCCTAGTACATGGGCATATGGTTAGGCCGTGTGTCCCCTGTACCTTAAATTTGAGAAACAGAAAGCAAAATTGAACACACAGGTAGAGACACGGGCATGTGTCTCAGCCGTGTGTGCTACACGGCCTAAAACACGGGTGTGTGTCTTGGCCATGTGAAATATGCACCTAATTTCAAAAGAATTTAATTAACCACACTGCCTAGCACATAGGTGTGTGGCATGGCCGTGTGCACAAGTTAGAGAGTTACACAGGGTCAAATACAACTTGCAGCATAAGCGTGTCCTAGGGTCACATGAGCGTGTCTCTTAGACCACATGGGCGTGTCCCTTGGACCACATGGGTGTGTCCCTTGGACCATATGGGCGTGTGAGCCCTGCACCTTGGAAAATTTTTGAAATGTCGCGAAAATTTCTTAAAGTTTCCGATTAAGTCCTGATTCGATTTTAATGCTCATATTGGGCCTTGAGGGTCCATTTAAGGGACGTTTTGAATAACCTTGATTAATGAATAGTAATTTAAATGAATTATTTGAAAATTTTTTTTGAAAGTTCCAGTAATACTGTGTAACCCAATTCCAACGACGGATATAGGTTAAAGGGTGTTACAGCAACACCCACGACTGACAACTCCCATCCCGGATCTCCCCTCCCTCTTACACTTTCGTCAAACCACTGCCCCTGCATCCTCCGCCCTCATACATCATCGTCCCCGGTTTATTTTCTCCATTAACCATCCTCACTTCGAACCACCCTCCGTCATCCACAACCACCGCCGTAAAACAACCCTACCACCATTTGTTACCCTCCACTTACTTTTTGTTCATTTTTTATTAAATTTTATTATTTTAATATTATATTGTAATATTTTATTTTATATTATTTTTATATTGTTATTATTACTAATATTATTGTTTTATAGTTGACATTTTGATTGTTGTACTATTTTAATTGTTATTGTTAATATTAGTTCCTTCTTAGGTTACTATTAGTGTTAGTTAGGATCCTTTTGTCTTATTACTTGTAGTTTTACTTATTAGATTATTACTATATTGTTTGAGCATATTCAGTGAATTGATTTTTGTTGGGAGGTGAATTGAATTTGGGTGTTTCTGACTTCTACCTTGCTTTAGCTATTTGTTATTTAATTTGTACTGATATTGAGCTATTCGATTGTTATCTGTTCTTACAAGTACATTATGACTAATACTAGAGGTAAGACTAAGGCCGTCATTCCCACTTTGAAAAAGCGAAAGACACCGGGTACGATGTCACCCTCAGGCCATCCTTCTATCACGAGACACCTGTATCTCCAATCTTTACTAGGTCCACATGAGGACCAATATCTTCACTTGAAGGTGTGGCCATTGGGTTTAGATCGTTGCCTAGATTGGGAGGCACTCGAGGTGGTCCATTTAGCTGACTGGGTTAGAGTCCTCATCGACATTGCTCCATAGGATCGGTTCTTCTCCACCATTAAGTCAACTTATTCCAAACTCACACAGGAGTTCTATTCTACATTCTCCATCCAGCACGCAATGTCATGATGGGATGAGCCAGGTACGGTATCATTTAGCCTTAGGGCATTACATACTATCTTAGTGTCCGGGCTTAAGAGTCACCCTTGGACTCTATTCTGAGAAGTTCATGAGTATCCCGATACTTTTCATAACGTCGATCACTGACCTAATTTCATTTTCTTATTTATTTATTTTTACTTTTGCTTGTACTTTTTTTTTTATTTTTAGTTGTCTTTATGTTATTTGTGAGAATTTTTTATTTTATTTTTATTTTGAACCTTGCTATTATTTCTATTATTTTGATGGTTGTTTTTGTTCAAGTTTGTAATCTCTTTATCTTCTTTTTTTTATCTTCTTATTAGTTTCCTCAGAAGCATGCATTCATTTAGATTTGTCCACGATTCTTATTTTCACTATTTTGACGATTTCTTCCAAATTCAGTGCAGTTTCAGTTCTCTCCCTCTCTTATGATATTGTGCTTATTTTTTAATTATATTTGTTCATACATTAAGGGCAATATACATCTTAAGTGTGGGGAGGATTTTATATATTTATGCAATATAGCACTGAATTATTGTTTGTGTTTAAGTAATCTTTTTGTACTTACCATTAAAGTAATTTTTTTTATTTTGGAGTTTTTATTGATTTTTTTTGGATTAATTTGTGGATTTTTGTGCATTATATGATTTATACTTTAAGTCACAAGAGAGTCAAGCATGATAAAGTGTTTTTTTAGAAATAAATATTTTAGGTTGTCTCTCTGAATTGAAGTATTGTCTTGAAATTTTGAATTTGCAGGTTTGACATCAAAATCATAATTCCTTGTGAGCTTTTGAGCCTAAAAAGCATACATTTTTCATACTCATTTTATTTTTTTGTTGGAAGTGTGTCATCTTGATTTTATATTCTAGAACTTGCTTCAATTATACATGTCAAGACCATATTATTGATATGATATACTGAGATGATAAAGCCACTTAGGATTTAAATCATTTAACCTTTAACCACATTAATTGTTGTGTTAACCCCTAATATACCCCATTGGTCCTAACATTTTTTATTAGCTCATTAATGTTAACCCATAACTCATATCAATGTTGCAAAATTATGCTTTTTATTGACACCCTTTTTATCGAGATTTAGTTTGGTTAGTTGCCTAACTACGTTTCATTATTTGAATTGTTGAATTTTATTTTGTTTAAAAATTCAATCAAAAAAAGAAAAAAAATATATAAAATATATATTTGATTGAGCTTGAATAACTAGTTTCATATTGTGTTGAAAAGCTCATTTTTACTATTTATTTCTTGTTGATGTAATTTTTATTAATTCAGTAACTAATTTTTTTCTAGTTTCGTAACTTATCAATTCGACTTTCGATTGTAACCAACTTTTCTGGCCTTTTCCATAACCTTAACCTAAGCCCCATTACAACATTTTAAAGACCTCTTGATTGGTGTGTCATCTCATTTTATAGTGGTGAAGATTTGATTTTTAAGCAAGCTTATGGTAATAGCATTTCTCATTCAACTATTGAGTGCACAATATTTGAACCTTAAACACTTTAGTGCTTTCAGTGGTCTTGAGTGAGGATGTCAAATCTTGTTCATTTTAAATTTAAGTTAATTATTTAGATGAAGGGAGACACCTATGTTTTTCTACTTTAAAAATTTCGGCTTCAACTACTTGAATCTTTAGTGTCCTTTTGGTTGAATTTCCAATGCATGATTATTTATGAATTATCTTGAAATATTATTGATGAAAATGAAAAATTAAGGGAAGTTAACTTGAATGTGGGTTGAGGATTTTGCTTAAGGATAATCAAACACTTAAGTGTTGGGATATTTGATAAGTGTCAAAAGTAACATTTTTTAATCTCATTCTTAATGCATTTTTGGGTGATTATTTGATGTTAAAATAGCAAATTTTATGCTACTAATCCTTTAAATTCATGTTTTTATACTTAAGAAAGCATTTGGGAGCAAAAAGAGCGAAAAATGAGTGAAAATTACTAAATTGAAACAAGGTACAAGGGCCACACGGGCTGCACTCTAGCACATGGGTTGGGCACACGACTGTGTGTGCTACATGGGCTGCACATGGATGTGTGCCAGACCTTGTTGATTTCACAAATTATTCTCCAAATGTGTAGGAAAGTTTGTTTTTAGAATTTTTCAAGCATTCTAAAACCTATATATGACAAAAAATAAGAACATAGGAAGAGCCCTCATAGAATACTCAAGAAAACAACTTAAAAAATACCATTGAAGCTGACTCTGAAGTAGATTTCTACCAAGATTGAAGATCTCCTTTTGATTTCCTTAAACTTTATTATGAATTTCTTTGTTCTTTTTGGTTATATTATCTTTGAGATATTTTTATTTGCTATCATAAACTAATTTTCTAAATACCCAGGGGAGATGAACTCTAAGATGGATTCTATTATTTGATTTCTATTCTTACACAATAAATACTTGGATATTGTTCTCAATTATTTGTGCTTAATTCTTGATTTGATATTTCTAAATTATCAATCCATGTTTGATGTGCTTAAATCAGAGGAGGAATGACCCTATTTAAGAGTAGATCTAGCATAATTGAGTGGAGTTGCATGCAATCCTAGAAATAGGATGACATAAATGTACCAGATTAGAGTCAAATCTAATAGGGGAATCCATAGATCGAGTAATGCGATAACATGGGTTTTAATTAGAAAGAAATTTTAATTAATAACCTAGAGTCAGTTGCTCTTAGTCTTGAAGAAAGATATTAGCATAATTTAGGGATTTCTACGAATCTAGATACTAAGTGAAGAAATTGCCTGGGTATTATCTCGTTGCTTGGTTGTTAATCATTTATTTTCCTGATTTGTTCTTTGTCATGTTCTTTAGTTAATTAATTTAGTTAATTTTAATTTTAATCAATCACTTCAAATTGTCGGTTAAATAATAGAAAGATGATAATTACTAGTACTTATAGTCCTCGTGGGAAGGATATCTTTGCTCACTGTAGCTATACTATTAATTGATAAGTGCACTTGCCCTAGTCAAATTTTTAGTTGGTTTATGACTGCGTCACTTAATCCTCAAAAAGTCGGCTCTATGCAGAACCTTCTATGGTTACTTTTCTTCGATCTACCAAAAATATGAAGAACAAGAGAAAATGAAATAAAGTCGGGAAGAAAATCATCTCTGGGAAGTCGTTTCTCAATTATTTATAGCCCTTCCCGCGCTATTACCAATCCCATGAGAACCGTCCATTTTTAATCATTATGTCTCATACTAGGAATCAACGGGTTCCATCCTAACTAAACCAGGTTTGGTTCTCAACCATGTCCAATCTAGTTTCTATATTTTCTATTTCTCCCAATAGAGGCCGCCAACTTATGATCTCTTTCAGTTTAGTCCTCCAGTTATTTCAAATTTCGATTTTATTGAAAACTGGGTGTTACACTCAGTATTAAAAATACCTCAACCGGATTGGAAGAACTCAGGCCTATGAGAGACCCTTCCACTGCAACGAAGCACCCTATGTTGCTGATAGTTTTCCTGTATACTATTAGAAGTTGGTTTTGGAACCGTTTCAGTAAGGTTTCGTATATTTCTCTAAAGTTCCTCGAGTACCTATTTACTCCGAGGTTTGAAGTCACTCATGGAGCTTTCTTCTAGGAAAGTACCATGAGTTGACACTATAATAGTTTACTCTTTCAGGTTATAAAACAAACCACCCTTTGTTTCCTTTGGATATCTTACAAATATGCACAATTCTATCTGTAAGTCCAACTTTCTCGCATATTTATCCAATATGTGGGGCAGGCATCCCCAAATACTTAAATGGTTTAGACTTGGCTTTTTTCCATGCCACAATTTTTTTATTACTCTATAACTTCTTGAAAATATGATAAAATATAGTCATGGAACAATAAGTAATTATTGTGTAATTACTTCAATAGCTAAAAGCATTTAGAAAGTTAAAACAAAAAACTATAAATTGAATGAACATGCCTAAATGTCTATCCAATTGAGAATATAATCCTTCAATTGAATAATTCCTTAAATGTGCTAATTAACCAAATCTAATAAAAGGTTTATCGAAAGAAGGGAAATTATATATTTTCTCAAATATATATACAATTGGATTTTCTTCCATTTAAATCTTACCCTGAATCTATTCAAGAATCAAAACTTATTTTTAATAGATTACCCACATATTACTTAAAAGATAAATAAAGTATATATATGGTTTCATAATGAAACCAATCACCAGCAATATCAAATTAATGTTCTTTTTCTTAAAAAAACCTTGATTCTTAAAGTCAAGACTTGAACAAATCTGCTTCAGGACTAGTCATACGTGACTCCCAATGGGTGGTTCTGGTTACAAAACAGAAACTACATGATCATGTAGATTTTCCATTCGCGGTGAAGGCCTTGCCTATCTATTAGCAGTATGGTTAAGTATCCAGTTGAGTCTCTAGTGCATGGCCATAGAAAGAGATGTGAAATCCATCATAAACAAAAGCAAAAGGAGCGTTAGAGACAAATCAGAGGTTTGGGCTATCATCAACGATATACATTAAACAAAGACATCATTTCAACAACTAAAGTTTGCTTATGTTCTGAGATCCACAAACATTTTTGCAAATAACCTTGCATTAGAATATCTAAGAATAGGGAAAGAAAGTTACCTGGACTTAAGAACGATGAACAACACTGGAGCGGGACCTTTGCCCTTCAGACCAAGAGAACCAAATTGATAGTAGAAAGAAGAACGTTTGGGTAGAAGGAAAAGTAAAAAAAATGCAAAAGACTAGTTTTTTGGGAACATTTGTCTTTTAGGAATCTAACACTGACAGAAGCTTCTTGTAATACCCCTTGCTCATATCCGACGTCGGGACAGGGTTCGAGGCATTACCGAGTTTAAACTCACTTCATGTAACATCTCGAAATAGGGCCTAGTCAGAATAGTGGTTTCAAGACCACAAATTCGACATCAAAATATTTATTTTATGATTATTATGAAGTCTAGAATATGAGAATATGCATGTGTTAAGATTTCATGAAGAAATTCTTTGAGTAAGGTGACCAATTGGAAATTAGGGACTAAATTGAATAAATTGCAAAACTTGGGTTCTAGAAGCAATTTGTATGAAATTGATTTAGATTATAAATTACAAGGTATTAGAGATCAATTTTCTCAATTTCTAAGTTTTTGGACAAAAATAGGCTTGCATGGATGAAATTTTAAAGAAAGGGCTTAAGGGCATTTTGGTCATTTGGCATTTTAATGAAATAAAATGGGAAAATGAACCAAAATCAGCTCATTTTCTTCTCCATGCTGCCGAAACTTCAAGGGAATCCATAGCTAAGGTTTTCAACATTTCCAAGCTCAATAGTAAGTGCACCCAAGCCTCGTTTTTAATGTTTTTTGTATTTTTGAAATCCCAGTAACTTACTCTCTCCATTTCTACCCTTATTTCATGCTAAGGTTCATGTTTAGAATTCTACCCATGCATGATTTACTTTTATTTTGATGGTTTATCGAGGAATATGAAAGTTGGAGGTGTGTTAAACATCTTTTCCTATGTGATTTTCATGAAAAACCCTTAAAGGTACCTTTTTGCAAAAGTTGTTAAATATGTGGTAGAAATGTGAAAATAATGGAAAATGTGGGCAACCATAAGAGGGAAAAGTGTTCGGCTAGGCTTGGGTAAGATATAAATTGCATGTGTTTCAGTATACGAGCCTAAGGACTAAATCGTAAAAATGTGAAAGGTTAAGGGTAAAATGGTCTTTTGGATCGGGGGTGAAATTTAGGCTCAAAAAGTACAATGTGAGGTGTTAATGATTCAATTTTATTGTTATAGACCCCGAGGAACAAATTCTAGGGGTCGATCGAGGAAAGCGAAAGGTTTCGAAAAAATCAAACACAACACCGAAACGAGTACCAGGTAAGTTTGGATAGCTTAAAGTAAACTCAAAATGTGTCTAATTATATGATTTATGAATGCATGATGATTGTATTTATTAATGGCCTGAAATCATATGAAATGCATATTTGACAATGATTTGTTAGAAAATATCTCGATTGAGGTTAAAAAGGAAATTCGATGGATAAACCATGATTGACATGTGAATTGAGATCCTGCATGTGTTGCAGAAAGGATTTAGCCAGGACGGGTAATTCGATGATCTCAAGTATGAAAAGAATTTAGCCTGGACGAGTGTTCGTTGAGTGATCGAGCCTCCCGAAGAATATGTGTGCATTAAGGATTTAGCCCGGACGGGTAATCCGATTAGGGTCTAAATTTTGCCTGGACTGGTAATTTAGATCTGAACTCACTAAGGGTGTTTGTCGATATAAGGGATTTAGCCTGGACTGGTAATCTCGACATCACCCTATGAGTTTATATTACGGGGGATTTAGCCTGGACTAGTAATCCTGTTGTAAAATGTGAGGTTCGCGGGAGTGCATACCTGAAATGATCATTCGTATGAATTGATGGTGATTGGATAATCCATCAAGATTCCCTAGAAACTCAACGGGACTAACACGAGGTATATGTACAAATGACATGTTGAATGATGAGCTCATCTAAGATAAATTACATGGTGTTTTTGTTATGTGACTAACTCATTATTGAGTGCATGTGATAGAGAAACCATTTTCACATTCGTTGGTTTCATTATCTAATAAGGATGTATGCTAAATAACCGGTAAGTTTACTTTCCAGTTATTCGAGCTTACTAAGCATGTAAATGCTTACCCCTCCTTTTTTCCCATTTTCAGAGCTCAAGAACTCGTAAAGATTGGAAGACAGTTGGAGGGTCAACACACTATCAACTAGTCCAGCTTTGGTATATAGACACTTATGTTTTGTTCAATGGCATGTATAGAACTTTTAAGTATTTTGTTATATGTGTCATTTGATTTGCCAAAATAAAGGCATGTAAAGTTATACTATTCTTTTTGTATATAGCAATGGAACTTGGCTTATTTTGAAGTAGGCTATGACCTACAAATCGATGCATGTTTATGTTCATATGTGATGGCTTGGTTATAATTGGCAATGAGTTATAAAAATGAGCCAATTTTGAATGTGTCAATGAGACATGGAATCCCCTTAAATACAAGATGGGAATTAACCTAGCATGTATAAAACTGATGATATGAGGTTGTCATGCAATAAGGTTTATCATGGTCATATACAAGTGTATAATTTGGCCTTATCATGTGTAAAAGTAACCTATGATTATGATTGGTGGGTAGAGAGTGACCAAATGCTTGGAAAATAGCCCAACAAGGTCCACACGGGTAGACACACGGACGTGTGTCTAGGTCGTGTGTGACACACGGCTCACCCCATGGGTGTGTGGTATGGCCATGTGTCCCCTTCACCTAAATTTGTAAGTCAGTGTTGTGCACGGGCTATGCACACGGGCATGTGTCTTGGCCGTGTGGTCACACATGCCCGTGTGGCTTGGGACACGTCCGTGCCCTCAGCCCGTGTGCAACACTGACTTCAACCTCATCATACAATTAGGGGCCTCGAAGGCCTGTGTAAAGGATGAGGTGTACATGTTTGAAAGGCTTTAATTTTGGGCGAAATTCGATGATTCGATTTAGCGTGTTTGTGAATGTGAAATACTAGTAACGCCTCAAACCCTATCTCGGTGTCGGATACGGGTGAAGGGTGTTACATTTAGTAGTATCAGAGCTACGGTTTAGTCAGTTCTAGGACTACCGTAGAGAGCATTGAGGTTTGCTATACATGCCATTATATGAACGTTGATAGTGTGATATCTCCTAACTGTTTAAAATTGTTTTTGAATATAGTAAATGTCTTCCAATCAAGCACAAGATGAGTCTGAGGGAGCTGAGAGCTGTGCTCCAGCTTTCGTACAATGAGTTGTATCTAGTAGTTGTAGAAGAGTTATGTCTGAAGGCCAGGAAGGGGCCCGAGCCACCTTCTTTAACAAGATGGATGAATGGTTTGGGATTATCTGAGGAATCGCCCCAACATAACACGACCTCCCCCGCCCCCTAACCAACCTGATGAGGATTTTCCACGAGGTATGCCACCGGTAAGAATTGGTAAGGCCCCCGTAGATAAGCTTAGAAAGTATGGGGCCGAGCAATTTAAAGCTGAAATTGAGGATGATGCTAAGAGAGTTGAGTTCTGCCTTGAGAATACCACAAGGGTATTAGATGAATTATTGTGCACAACTGAGGAGTGCCTAAAGTGTGAAGACCGTATCTTCGATGGTTCCAAAGGAAAATATCACTTGGGAATTCTTCCAACCAGAGTTTAGGAAGAAGTATATCAGTCAAATGTTCTTAGACTTGAAGCAAAAGGAGTTCCTGGAACTCAAACAAGGGAATAAGACTATGGCAGAATATGAAAAGGAGTTTGTAAGGCTAAGTTAGTATGCAGCCGAATGGGTTCAAACCGAAGCAGAAATGTGTAAACGCTTCAAGAAAGGTCTGAATGAGGAAATTAAGTTGTTAATTGGGATTCTTGAAATACGGGAGTTTGCCGCATTAGCTGATCGGGCCAAGAAGGCTGAGGAACTCAATAATGAAAGAAATCAAGCAAAGAGAGAGGCTCGAATTGCGAGCAAGAGATCCAACGGTAAGACGCTCCCATTTTCCACAAAGAAATCAAGGAGCCAACATGAACACTCCACTTCATCTGTAGGATATTTGGGTAGAATGAGAGGCTCTAAACGATAAATCAGAAGTCTTCCTCCCCAATGGTGACTAGTGTGGGGAGTGTAGATGACCAAAAGCCGAAGTGTAAGAGTTGCAACAAATTTCACTTTAGAGAGTGCCGAATAAAGAGCGGAGCATGTTTCAGATGTGGTTCTCTTGACCACTTTCTCAGGGATTGCCCAGAGCGAATTGAAAAAGAAGCAGAAGTAACCCCGAAGTCGAGTGCTCCCATGGTACGAGGTAGACCTCTGAGATACCCTGAAAGAGCTAGTGGCAGTCGCGTTGTAGCCAAAGACACTGCAAAATTAGAGGCTCGAGCCTCGACAAAAACGTATGCAATACACGCTCGAGAGGAAGCCTCTGCTCCTGACATTATTATGGGTACTTTTTCTCTTTTCAATACATGTGTTATTGCCTTAATTGACCCAGGATCGACACATTCATACATTTGCATGAGATTGGTGTCTAGTATGAACATACCCGTTGAACCTACAAAATTTGTTATTAGAGTGACGAACCCACTAGGCAAATTAATTCTAGTTGATAAAGTCTGTAAGAATTATCCTTTGACGATTCATGGTCAATGTTTCCCAGCTAACCTTATGTTGCTACCTTTTGATGAGTTTGATGTAATACTTGGTATGGATTGGTTAGCCTTGCATGATGTAATTGTAAATTATGGTAGCAAGTATATTAAATTGAAATACCCAGATGGTAAGATTCTACGGGTTGATTTAAGAGATTTGGGCACGTTGCCAGCTATAATCATGGCAATGGTTGCTCAGAGATATATGAGAAATGGGTATGAAGCCTACCTTGCATTTGTATTGAACACTAAGGAAATAGAGTTGGAGATTGAGTCTGTCCCGATAGTATATGAATATTCAAGCGTAATCCCGGAAGAATTACCCAGATTACCTCCTAAAATAGAGATTGAGTTTGGTATTGAATTGGTGCCAGGGACATCTCCCATTTCTATTGCTCCGTACAGAATAGCGCCAACCGAGCTGAAAGAATTAAAAGCACAGTTACAAGAGCTAACAGGTTTAGGTTTTGCAAGGCCAAGCTTTTCACCTTGGCGTTCCCCTGTATTGTTTGTAAATAAGAAAGATGGTTCAATGAGACTATGTATAGATTATCGACAACTGAACAATGTAACTATCAAGAATAAGTATCCTTTGCCAATGATCGATGATCTATTCGACCAATTGAGAGGAGCCACGTTGTTCTCTGATATAAACCTGAGGTCTGGCTACTATCAATTATGTGTTAAGGAATCGGACGTGCCAAAGACATATTTTAGAACAAGATACGGCCACTATGAATTTCTTATTATGCCATTTGGATTGACCAATGCACCGTCTATATTCATGGACCTAATGAATAGGATCTTTCGGCCATACTTAGATAAGTTTGTCATTGTGATCATTGACGACATCTTGATTTATTCCAAAGATGAGGCAGAGCATGCGAAGCACCTGAAAACTATGTTGTAGACCTTACGGAAAAAAAACTATATGCTAAATTTAGCAAGAGTGAATTTTGGCTCCAAGAAGTTGGATTTTTGGGTCATATTGTTTCGGGTGAAGGCATCCGAGTTGATCAAGTAAAATCTCTACTATTGTTAAACGGAAACAGCCTAAAAAAGTGACTGAGGTTAGAAGCTTTTTGGGCTTAGCCGGTTACTACCGAAGATTTGTGAAAGGATTCTCCATGATAGCAACTCCACTGACGAGGTTGCTATAGAAAGACGTTAAGTTTGAATGGACAAAAAAGTGTTAGCAGAGTTTCGAGAAGTTAAAGACATTGCTGACAGAAGCTCCTGTTTTAGTATTACCTGAGCCGGGAAAAGAATTTGTGGTTTATAGTGATGCATCCTTGAATGGACTAGGTTGTGTACTTATACAAGATGGCAAGGTGATAGCCTACGCTTCACGGTAGTTGAAGCCACACAAGAAGAACTATTCGACACATGATTTAGAGCTCGTCGCCATTATTTTTTCCTTGAAAATTTGGAGGCACTATTTATATGGTGAGACTTGTCGTATATTCATAGATCACAAGAGTTTGAAGTATTTGATGACTCAAAAAGAATTGAACCTGCGACAGCGGAGATGGTTAGAACTAATTAAAGATTACGAACTGATCATTGACTATCACCTGGGAAAGGCAAATGTGGTCGCGAACGCGCTGAGTAGAAAATATTTGTTTGCATTGAAAGCCATGGATGCTCGATTAGCATTGCTTGATGATGGTTCAATCGTGGCAGAGCTAGAGGCTAGACCAACATTTTTTCAGGAAATCTATGATGCTCAAACTAATGATAGACACCTGCAGGCTAAAAGGACATAATGTGAGTTGGGCATTGAATCAGATTTTTGGATTGGTCCTGATGGATGTTTGATGTTCAAGGATTGGGTATGTGTACCCAAAGATGATGAACTTATTCAGAAAATCTTGCAAGAAACGCATAACAGCCGTTTGTCTATTCATTCGAGAAGTACCAAGATGTACAATGATTTGAAAAAAATGTACTGGTGGAACGGCATGAAAAGAGGCATTTTCGAATTTATATCAAAATGCTTGATATTTCAGTAAGTTAAAGCTGAACATCAAGTGTCTTCAGGTTTGTTACAACCTGTAATGGTCCCCGAACGGAAGTAGGACAAGGTTACTATGGATTTTGTGATAGGATTGCCATTGACTCTGAAAAAGAAAGATGCTATATGGGTTGTGGTGGATAAGTTGACAAAGTCGGCTCATTTTATTCCGGTATGAATAGATTACTCTCTTGATAGATTGGCCGACTTGTACATATCTGAGATCGTGAGATTACATAGGGTATCACTGTCGATTATTTCAGACAAAGACCCGAGGTTCACTTCGAGATTCTATAAGAAGTTATAAGAAGCCCTAGGTACAAAATTGAGTTTTAGTACGGCTTTTCATCTGTAGACCGATGGTCAGTCTGAGAGGATGATTCAGGATCTCAAGGATATGTTGCGATGTTGCATCCTCGAATTTTAGGGTAGCTAGGAAAAGTACTTGCCATTAGTAGAATTTACCTACAAAAACAGTTTTCAAACGAGTTTGAAAATGGCACCTTATGAAGCCTTGTATGGCAGAAAGTGTCGAACTCCATTTTACTAGATAGAACTTAAGGAAATTCAAGTTCACGGGGTTGATCTGATCAAGGAAACTGAAGAAAAGGTTAAAGTGATACGAGACTATTTAAAAGCGGCATCGGATAGGCAAAAGTCATATGCTGATCTAAAAAGAAAAGAGATTGAATTCCAAGTTGGAGATAGAGTATTCTTAAAAGTATCTCCATGGAAAAAAGTGTTAAGATTCGGCCAGAAAGGCAAATTGAGCCTACGATTTATTGGACCGTACAAGCTCACTGAAAGAGTTAGACCATTAGCCTATCGTTTGGCATTGCCACCCAAATTGGAAAAGATTCATGACGTGTTTCATGTATCCATGTTAAGGTGATATCGATCAGACCCCTCTGATGTGATATCACCAGCAGAGATTGAGATTAGACCAGACATGACCTATGGAAAGGAACCGGTCAAGATTTTGGCTCGTGAGGTTAAACAGTTGAGAAATAAAAATATGGCTTTAGTAAAGGTTCTATGGCATCGACATGGTGTAAAAGAGGCTACATGGGAGCCAGAAGAAATTATAAGAAACCAATATCCGTACCTGTTTATTGGTAAGACTTTTGAGGATGAAAGTCCCTAAGGGGGAGAAATGTAACATCCCGAAATAGAGCCTAGTCAAAATAGTGGTTTCGGGACCACAAATTCGACATCAAAATATTTATTTTATGATTATTATGAGGTCTATAATATGAGAATATGCATGTGTTAAGATTTCATGAAGAAATTCTTTGAGTAAGGTGACCAATTGGAAATTAGGGACTAAATTGAATAAATTGCAAAACTTGGGTTCTAGAAGTAATTTGTATGAAATTGCTTTAGCTTATAAATTAGAAGGTCTTAGAGAGAAATTTTCCCAATTTCGAAGTTTTTGGACAAAAATATGCTTGCATGGATGAAATTTTAGAGAAAGGACTTAAGGGCATTTTGGTCATTTGGCATTTTAATTAAATAAAATGGGAAAAATGAACCAAAATCAGCTCATTTTCTTCTCCATGCTGCTAAAACTTCAAGGGACTCTATAGCTAGGGTCTTCAACATTTCCAAGCTCAATAGTAAGTGCACCCAAACCCCGTTTTTAATGTTCTTTATATTTTTGAAATCTCGGTAGCTTGCTCTCTCCATTTCTACCCAAATTTCATGCTAGGGTTCATGTTTAAAAATCTACCCATGCATGAGTTACTTGTATTTTGATGGTTTATGGAGGAATATGAAAGTTAGAGGTGTGTTAAACATCTTTTCCTTGGTGATTTTCATGAAAAACCCTTAAAGGGACCTTTTTGCAAAAGTTGTTAAATATGTGGTAGAAATGTGAAAATAATGGAAATTTTGGGCTGCCATAAGAGGTAAAAGTGTTCGGCTAGGCTTGGGTAAGATAGAAATTGCATGTGTTTCATTATACGAGCCTAGGGACTAAATCGTAAAAATGTGAAAGGTTAGGGGCAAAATGGTCATTTGGATCGGGTGTGAAATTTAGGCTCAAAAAGTAAAATGTGAAGTGTTTGTGATTCAATTTTATTGTTATAGACCTCAAGGAACAAATTCTGGGGGTCAATCGAGGAAAGCGAAAGGTTTCGGAATAACCAAAACACAACACCAAAACGAGTACCAAGTAAGTTCGGATAACTTAAAGTAAACTCATAATGTGTCTAATTATATGATTTATGAATGCATGATGATTGTATTTATTAATGGCATGAAACCATATGAAATGCATCTTTGACAATGATTTGTTGGAAAATGTCTCGGTTGAGGTTAAAAAGGGAATTCAATGGATAAACCATGATTGATATGTGAATTGAGATCCTGCATGTGTTGCAGAAAGGATTTAGCCCAGACGAGTAGTCCGATGATCTCAAGTATGAAAAGGATCTAGCTCGAACGGGTGTTCCTTAAGTGATCGAGCCTCCTGAAGAATATGTGTGCATTATGGATTTAGCCTGGACGGGTAATCCTATTAGGGTCTAAATTTAGTCTGGAATGGTAATTTAGATCCGAACTCACTAAGGGTGTTTGTCGTTATAAGGGATTTAGCCTGGACTGGTAATCCCGACATCACCCTATGAGTTTATATTACGGGGGATTTAGCCTAGACTGGTAATCCCGCTGTAAAATGTGAGGTTCGCGGGAGTGCATACCTGAAATGATCATTTGTATGAATTGATTATGATTGGATAATCCATCGAGATTCCCTAGAAACTCAACGGGACTAACACGAGGTATATGTACGAATGACATGTTGAATGATGAGCTCATCTAAGATAAATTACATGGTGTTTTTGTTATGTGACTAACTTATTGATTGAGTGCATGTGATAGGGAAACCATTTTCATATTTGTTGGTTTCATTATCTAATAAGGATGTATGCTAAATAATCGGTAAGTTTACTTTCCAGTTATTCGAGCTTACTAAGCATGTAAATGCTTATCCCTATTTTTTTCCATTTTCAGAGCTCGAGGACTCGTAAAGATTGGAAGAAGGTTAGAGAGTCAACACACTATCAACTAGTCCAGCTTTGATACATAGACACTTATGTTTTGTTCAATGGCATGTATAGAACTTTTAAGTATTTTGTTAAATGTGTCATTTGATTTGCCAAAATAAAGGCATGTAAAGTTATATTATTCTTTTTGTATATGGCCATGGAACTTGGCTTATTTTGAAGTAGGCTATGACCTACAAATCTATGCATGTTTATGTTCATATGTGATGGCTTGGTTATAATTGGTAATGAGTTATAAAAATGAGCCAATTTTGAATGTGTCAATGATACATGGAATCCCCTTAAATACAATATGGGAATTAACCTAGCATGTATAAAACTGATGATATGAGGTTGTCATGCAATAAGGTTTATCATGGTCATATACAAGTGTATAATTTGGCCTTATCATGTGTAAAAGTAACCTATGAATATGATTGGTGGGTAGAGAGTGGCCAAAAGCTTGGAAAATAGCCCAACAAGGTCCACACAGGTAGACACACGGGAGTGTGTCTAGGCCATGTGTGACACACGGCTCACCCCATGGGTGTGTGGTATGGCCGTGCGTCTCCTGCACCTAAATTTTTAAGTCAGTGTTGTGCACAGGCTAGGCACACAAGCGTGTGTCTTGGCCGTGTGCCTTTAATTGTATGATGAGGTTGAAGTCAATGTTGCACACGGGCTGAGGGCACGGGCGTATCCCAAGCCACAAGGGCGTGTGTGACCACACGGCCCCGCCACATGGGCGTGTCACACTTCAAAGTAAGGGAAAATTTTCTAAGGTGCCCAAAGTTTATCAAATGTTTTCAGTTTTGTCCCGTACTGCCCCTAGGTGTGTTTTAGGCCTCAAAGGCCTATGTAAAGGACGAGGTGTACATGTTTAAAAGGTTTTAATTTTGGGCGAAATTCGGTGATCCGATTTAGCGTGTTTGTGAATGTGAAATACCAGTAACGCCTCAAACCCTATCCCGGCGTCTGGTACGAGTGAGGAGTGTTACACTTCAAACATACAAAACTGAGACAAAAATTTTCATCTAAATTTAAAACTTTTCATTTACAAGTGAAACATCCCTTATATGGGCATACGTGGCCCAAAACGTACATTAGGAGTGGTTTGGCACTAAACCGAGAACTTTGGAAACTTTTGGGAAACTTAGAAAATTTTCATACTTTGGAGAGTCACACACCCGTGTGGGTAAGCCATGTGGTCACACACGCCTATATGGCTTGGGACAAACCCGTGTCCTCAGCCCATGTAACTCTCTATTTATGACGTCATCAACCAAATAAGGTCACACGGCCAAGTCACACGCTCGTGTGCTGAGACCGTGTGGTGATTTAAATTCCAAAAATTAAGTGCAGACGTCACATGGCCTGGGCATACGCCCATTTTCCTAAGGCCGTGTCCTTCACATGGCTAAGACACACAGTCGTGTCTCTGCCCATGTGTTTACTACTGGGCAATCTATTTTGCATAATTATGGTGCAGGGGACACAAGGCTGGATCACATGCCCATGGGGCGGACCGTGTGTCACACACGACCAAGACACATGCCCATGTGTCTAACCGTGTGGACAATTTCTAGGCTATTTTCCAAGTCAATTGCCACCCTTAAACAATTGCATACTTATACTCACTTCATGGCATGCAACATGGCACATTTAGCTACTCAAGCATTCACATTCATGGTTAAATTATGACTTGGTAATGTCAACATATTACCTATTTAAACTAACATACTTTCATATGGCATTCCACACCAATTTACTTATTTGTCTATCATCCTTACTAACCTACTTTCAAGTTACCCACTTGAATCACCTTTATTGTCATACACATTAATCATATTTCATACACCAAACATACATGCCATCCATCATACTTATTAACCATAAACAACCATAACCACATTAAAGTATAAGCACATTTGCATGCATGCACCAATAATTAGGGTTACAACCCAAATAACCAATATGAGCCACCTCTTATGGCCATATACAAAATAATCACAATACTTTCATGAGCCAACTCATTTGACTAATCAATATGACACGTAACAAAAAGATCAAGTCCCTATACATGTCATACTCAAAATGATGAGACTAGCTATACCAAATATTCAATTGATAGTGTGATCGAGTCTCTGACGTCTTTCGATCCCTGAGCTAGTTTGGCGACACTATAAGAAAGAGAAAGGAAAGGGGGTAAGCTTTGAAGCTTAGTAAGTTCACATGCAAATAAAATGTAACTTAAACAAGCATTAAACATACATTTAACATAATGAACATAACCTTGCATTTTATCAAATCTCTTAAACTTATTCTTCATATATATATATATATATACATGTTCTTACCACAAGTTCATCAGATCTCATGTTCTTCTCATGAGTTCGATGTATATACCTGTGCCACTTGTACATAATAACTTAATTTCTCGTCTTTGACGTATTCATCAAGATTACTCATTGAACTTCCATTAGAACTACCCGTTGAACACTCGGAATACTATCGGATGCATCGAAATCTCGCACTTAAGTGCCTTATATGTGGCCAATGCTACCTCGTATCACATATCACATGTTGCTCGCTTTCAAGCTACTCACAGGTCTGCTCACATAGGTTGTTAGGTATCCGCAACACAAGCTTGACTACCCAGCCATCGGTAATATATACGAAATCAGTACTCGAAACGCCAAAACATGTGTCACATACATCATGAACTCAGACCACAACTCAATGAGTTCATATCACATAGTTCCTAGTGACATGGCACTTGTATCCTAAACTATTCCTAAGGTTCAAACGGGATTCTTCGATAACACATTTCTGTCGAACTTGCTCATAACGTCGATTTCAATACTCATAGAACCAATCACATATTCATGCGATAATCAAAGTATAATTCATGATAAAATTTAGGCAATAAATATATGATACAACATCATATCAAATATGTAAGTACTTACCATACATGCAATTTTAAAGCTTTTAAAGTATGGTATATGTTGCATTATTTGCAAATGAACTTACCTCGAAACAAAATGATAGAAACGAGTCTAATCCTCGTAAACCTTGTTTTTCCCCCGATCAAGACCCGAATCACATTTTTCTTGATCTATAACACCAAATTTAACTTGTTCGATACACACAGTACTCATATCGACCCATAACACATACTTTGGTAAAATTACCATTTTACCCCTAACTTTTTACTTATTTACACTTTAGTTCTTAGGCTCGTAAAATGAAATGCATGCATTTTCTTTGTTACCTAAGCCTAGCCGATTCATATTCTAACTTATATCAGCCCATATTTCACATTAAAACACATTTCTATTACCCATTTCTTCATCTTTTGCAAATAAGTCCTTTTTAGGAGTTTTCGCTAAAAATTACTTAGTAAAATATGTTTATCACACATCAAACATTCATATTCCTCCAATAATCATCAAAATAAAAATATGTCACACATGGGTCAAATTTCATACATGAACCCTAGCTCAAAATAATGGTAGAAATAGCTAGATCGGTTGATGACAACTTCAAAAATGCAAAGAACATTAAAAACGGGACTAGGATGCACTTACTTTTGAGCTTGAAAAGTGAAGAAACCCTAACTATGGTGTCTCTTGGAATTTCGACACATACATGGAGAAGATGAGCAAATTTTGCTTCATTTTTCCCTTTTTATTCTTTTATTTACTAAATGACCAAAATGCCCTTAAAGTCTTTCTTTCAAAATTTTCCTATTCATGCACATTTTTGTCCAAAATTTTAGAACTTAGTCAAATTTCTATTTAAGGACCTCTAATTAATAATCTAATGCAATTTCATGCTTGAATCTTCTAGAACACAAGTTTTACAACTTATTCAATTTAGTCCCTAAAGTCAAATTGGACACTTTAGGCATAGAATTTCTTCATGAAAATTTCACACAAACATTCAATCATATCATGGATCATCAAATAATCATAAAATAATTATTTCTATTTCGTATTTGTGGTCTCAAAACCACTATTCTAATTAGACCCTAATTCGGGATGTTACACTTCTAAGGTTTACTTTTGGAGAGTGGGTGCCAGCTAAATCTAGGCTGCCTTTTAATTTGTTTTCTTTTTCAATTTCAGTTATTATTTTGGTTCTTGTTTTTAATCATATTTGTTTCTTGACTCTCGTAGGCCCATATTCAATGGGTTAGCTTGTACTTTGATTTGTTTTATTATAAAGCCTAGCCCGATTCATTTGTAAATATATATATATATATATATAAATTAACTTATGCGAACATCAATTTCGATAAAACCTAAATACAATATAATTCATAAAAACTAAAATATGTATTATCAAAAATAAAACTACACATATCAGTTTTCTTAAAAACTGAATTCATAAAAACCAAAACTTTATTCTATAGGTATTTAATTGAGTTACCACATCATAACATAAAACTCACAAATTTTAAATATGAATCATTCCAAAAAAAAAATCAATTCCCAATAATTCAACATAATTTTGCTTTGATACCATTTGTCAGAATCATAAAACAAGATCTGATATAAAACATAACAAATCATAAACTAAGATCTATCATGTCAAATAATCAAGGATAAATCAAGAACAAAACTAGATGCAGAAGTGTACCTAAATATATCGATCTCTTGAAATATTTGGATATTATGGTTTTCATCTTCCAAATTAGCACACAAGTAGTTTAGAGAAGGTGACTCTCTTTTTTCTAAAGATAGATATTAGAAAAGTTACATATATGTAATTTGGGGACAATAACACAAAATATATCACTTTCACACTTTAACTCTAATTTCTAATCAGTCCATCATAAATTAGAAATTAGTTACTAGAGTATCTACACATTTTTATCTCATACTTTATTTAATAACTAAATCCCAATAAATCTTAACCAAATTAAATCACTTTTAATTTGGACTAATCTTTTATGATAGTAAATAATAACATGTAATTACTATTATTATATATGTGATGTCCATATTTTTCAACAACTGGTGTTACTAAATTAAGTAGCACCAAATTCAATAAAAGTTTTTACAATAATACAGTAACACTCAATAAAAAGTCAAGTATTATAATAGTATACGTAAATAGATTTTTAGTTTAACCAATATGATTGGTTATGTTATATCGATATTTTATGTGTATTTAAAAAAAACATGAAACAAGTGCAATATATAATTCAATTATATATTATAAATTTTATTACACACATATACATATGAAAATTATGTATTTAGCATATAGGATTGTTTAAAAATAGCATACAATAATTAATGAAATGAATGGTTTGAAACAAATTAATAATAACACATACAATATATAGGATACTAAAATGAAAACTAGATTAAATTGTGAGAAATGAAATTTAAACACGTAAATACATTAGATTAAAAATATTAAATGCATTATAATTATTTATAATTGTGTTGTCGTCAATCTTAAGTTGAAGTCAGTTAACTTGTGACACCTACTCAATCAGGAACATTATCAATATCTACAAGGAATAAATATAAAAACTATACATGAACCTTGATCTAATTTGTCGTTTTATACATGAACGTTGGTTTTGTGCAATTATTGACATTAAACTTTGATTTTAGTTCAAATGTATACATAAACCTTTGCTTTTAATTCAATTGTACACATTTAAAGAAAAAATACATCAATTTTATATTGGATAAGTATAATTATTTGTATATGTAATATGTAAACATAAAATGGTGTTGTATCAATAAAGATGTTAGTTGTTTATGAAAATTGAATCAAATTGAAATAAAATCAAAGTTCATGTATAACATTGCACATTTAACCAAATTTCATGTGTAGTTTTGGGGTTTATCTCTATATACAATTGATAAAGGTAATAAAGTGTGCATAATAAAATTAAAATGTATAAAACACATTAAATTAAAGTTTTGGTTGACTAGTAAAGTTAAAATTTTATCAATCAAAATGTCATTCAAATCACACCATATACAAATTATTTATTCATTTTTTAAGAAAAATAAAAAGATTAAAGTACCCTAGAATAATATAACTTATTTTAAATATGAAAAGGCATTTTTGTAATTTCTCAAATTGAAATATCCCGTATAAAGTTGTAGAAAATCAAAGTTCATGTATAACATTGCACATTTAACCAAATTTCATCTGTAGTTTTGGGATTTATCTCTATATACAATTGATAAATGTAATAAAGTATGCATAATAAAATTAAAATGTATAAAACACATTAAATTAAAGCTTTGGTTGAGTGGTAAAGTTAAAGTTTTATCAATCAAAATGTCATTCAAATCTCACCATATACATGTAACAGCCTCGTTTAGACCCTATTTAGAATAGTGGTTTCGGGACCACAAATCTGAGTCATAAAAATATTCTAATATTATTTTTGGTGTTTACAGCATGTTAATTTATATGTGTGAAAACTTTGTGTGAAAATGTTATCGTTTGAGTGTTTGATTTAATTAAAAAGACTTAATTGCGTAAAATGCAAAAGTGGCTTTTTTATTTGTTAAAGTATTTATTTGTTATGGTTTATTAAATATGAGGTCCTTGAGATGTTATTAGACCATAGTTAGTAGAGTATTACATAAATGGCCATCCATTATATGAATTTTAAATGTTTTCATTAATGGCAAATTAGTAATTTGTAAACAATGTTATTAAATTAAAATAAAACAACATTTTGTTCATCTTTTCTTCACTATTGCCTAAAGCTAAAGGTGAAAAACACCATTGTTGAGCAAGCTAGGTTCGGCCTTTGTCTTCTTTGATTTAGGTATTAATTTGTTCGGTTTTTGATAATTTTTACGTTTTTGAGATCGTTACTTCAAATACTAGCTAGCCCATACTTGAATTTTTGAATTGGTTGTGGATTTTCTGATTTGCCATTGTTGATAGCTAGAGATTTTTGTTGTTTGATGATGAAAAATAAATATATGTTGTTAGATTGTCAAGTTTAATTAAGTGATTTTTGATAAAAATATCTATTTAGGACTAAATTGTAAATTTTGTAAATTGAGGGGTCAAAATGTGAAATAAATGAAACATATGGGCTTATATGAACTAGGGGTAAATTTGGCCTAACATGGGTGTATTCAAATTTTGAATATTTTGTGTTTTGTGAAATAGGGACTAAATTGTGAAAAAATGTGAAATGTTAGGGGAAAAAGTGCAATTTACCCGTTTATGTGTTTTTGGATGAATTTCATTGAATATTTGATTAAATAAGTTTAATTTATATTAATTTATATCAAGAAAAGAGAAAATTGAATTTGGATCGGGGGAAATCTAAAATTGTTGAATAGTAAACCTGGTCTGTTCGTCTTCGTACGTGGTAAGTTCATAAGTAAATAAATGTCGTTAAATTCGATTGTAGATATCTTATTTGTGCTGAAATGAATTATCACTTGTATATGCATGTTCAATTCGAATTTGTATAAGTATGGGAGAAGTATTTACGAGCCTGAATTGATCGAGTTATGACGTCCTAAAGCCCCGTACGAACCTTAAGAATAGTTAGGATATATATGTCATGACATAGGATTCTGATATGTGATTCGTGTAAGACCACGTCTGGGACGTTGGCATCGATTTGTGATTTACATGTAAGACCCTGTCTGGGACAGTGGCATCAATATGTGATTACATGTAAGACCACATCTGGGACGTTGGCGTTGTACGAGCTTTTCGACTACCCAAGTATCCTTATTAATTCTGAATGGTTCCACGGGCAAGTAAAGATAGAATGTGAAATCGAGCTAAAAGGTCAGGTATGTGCTAAGTTAAATGATTGAGAAAATAAGGTAAATGTGTACTTATAATTTAAATATGAAATATGCATTATAAAGTGAGAATTATTTATGTTATGAGTATATGTACATTTGGCCACTAACATTATATGGTTAATGTTTATGAGTTAATGATTGAGTTGGTAAGCATAATTCATGTACACAAGGTTGTAATTTGTTTGGTTCAGTTTAGTTTAATTGAATTATGTATATTATTGAAATGTTTTATTTGCTTATGACTTACTAAGCTATTTAAGCTTACTCTATGTGTATTCGTTTGTTGTTTTATAGGTTTTGGAAGCTAGTTACGAGCTCGGGGATCGTCAAGGAAATCCGTCACACTATCGTTCGTTATTTCGGTATTTTAAAAGTTTGAGCTTTGAGCTTATGGCATGTATAGGCTAGTATTTGTTTTGGTCGATTTTGGATTTGTATATATATATAGCCATGCGAAAATGGCTTGATCATTATGCTTATGTTCGATTATATTTGATCATGGTTTATGCTCATTTTGGTAAGTATACTTTATGACATATATGAATGATGTTTAGTTTTATGTCTTCATTTGGGTAATGATATGAACAACTTACAACTAGCTCATTTAATAAGCTTAGTATAGGGTTTTGATTAGCTTATGTGGTTAGTTTTGTGATTAGGCTTTGTAATGGAGTAAGTGATGAATTTATAGCTGATTGTATAATGGTTAATCTAATTCATTTGTAATGGTTAATTCGGTTTGTGTCCTATAAATATAGATGAAGGTTATAAGCTATTTATGAAATGGTATTGGTGATTAAATTATAGGTTGAGTGTTGGTATGTCATTATTTGCATTTAGCTATTTATATTTGATTGGTGATGGCAAATTACAAATATGTTATATGATTGTTTTAATTTGATAAGAGGAGTTTTAACTTGAGAACCGAATATTTGATTAATGAATCGGTTGTGCATGTGTTCTTTGGTTGATTATAAAATAATAATAATGTCTAGATATGATTATTAGAATGCCGAATAAGCATGTTATGTTTTATTATTAGTGATTGCAATTGATTCAAATTGAAATGGTAAAATGTGCATAGACTTTTAGGTTCAAAAGTTATATTTGGTCATTTGATGATAGTTGTTAATGACTCGTTTTTGGTGGGTTAATAAATTGTATGCCTTTATTTGATATATGTGTTTTAAAATGGTCTATTTTGATATAGTAATATATGCATGAAACTTTGTAATAAGTAAGAAATATATTTGACCATTTAGTAATGATTGTTAATGTTTCATGTAGAAAGGATTAATAAACGAATGTGCTTTAGTTTACAAAATGATGTGTTTAGTAGTTATTGTAAGAATTAAATGTATACAAGTGAATGTTTTGATACATGCTAGATATACGAAATGTTATAATCTTGATTAAGTTCTGGTTGTTAAATGTCATTGTTGAAAAGGACATTTGGTTCGAACATGGATTTTTTTTATGTATGACCTAAACGGCTTGATGTATATTTATTGCTTCGAAACATTGATTAGATATTTGGTTATACTTGGTTGGTTTTTGGAAATCAAATATGCATGTCTGGTTTATATGAACTGTTGACTTGTGGCTATTTTAGTTGTGAAACTTTTATAAAGAAGATAATATTTTTTTTTTGTATGTTCAGAAATGAATGATTGTTTTGGACTGTGTTTTGGTTGATAATGCCTCGTAACCTATCCGGCGACAGATGTGGGTTATTAGGGGTGTTACAATACAAATTACTTATTCATTTTTTAAGAAAAATAAAAAGATTAAAGTACCCTAGAATAATATAACTTATTTTAAATATGAAAAGACATTTTTGTAATTTTTCAAATTGAAATGTCCTGTATAAAGTTGTACAAAATCAAAGTTCATATATAACATTGAACATTTAACCAAATTTCATGTGTAGTTTTGGGATTTATCTCTATATACAATTGATAAAGGTAATAAAGTGTGCATAATAAAATTAAAATGTATAAACACATCAAATTAAAGTTTTGGTTGGATGGTAAAGTTAAAGTTTTATCAATCAAAATGTCATTCAAATCTCACCATATACAAATTACTTATTCATTTTTTTAAGAAAAATAAAAATATTAAAGTACCCTAGAGTAATATAACTTATTTTAAATACGAAAAGGTATTTTTGTAATTTCTCTAACTAAGCCTTTTTTAATAATTGAGGATGGGGATGGGGTTGTTTGAGATCGAACCCAAGCTCTTATGTCATGGGTTGTGAAGGGAAACCTGCAACCATGACAGACTTGTGCGATATATCACTTTTGAGGGAGGTCATTTGGCCTAATCAGACTGGTCCAGTGCTTGTAGAGATTAAAAGCCTATCTCCGGAGCTTGGCAAACATGGAAAGTAATCTTCAAAGATATGCTTGGCAAATATGGAAGGGAATCTTCAAAGATATGTGATCTCAGACTTTAATATAATCTTTAGAAGATACAATTCTGTAATCTGAGAGATTTGATATCTAGATAGCTTTAAATCTAGGCCATTGATGTACTTTGATCTGTACGGTTGATATTAGGAAGGCTCAACTATAAATAGAGGTCTCTTCCCCTTGTTGTATTCATTCAGTGATTAAT
Source organism: Gossypium longicalyx (assembly GCA_025698465.1). Lineage (NCBI taxonomy): Eukaryota > Viridiplantae > Streptophyta > Magnoliopsida > Malvales > Malvaceae > Gossypium > Gossypium longicalyx. Next base: position 84,243,418 of record CM046997.1, read on the forward strand.
AGAGTTTTGAGAGCATTCACTCAAACTTTTCTCTCAAGTGTTCTTATTTTTTTTGTGGCTTTTGTTCATCTTTTGAGATCGTTCTTACTTCGTTCTTCTGCTGTTCTTCGTGGGTTCTTTAGAGGAGTTCTATTGAATCCTCAATTGTTGTGAGATAGGCTGAATTAGGCGTTTTGAGCGGAGAAACGCTTAAGGCCGCACAGATTGCTTGGGAAAACTCTAAGTCCGTGACAGTTTGTATCAGAGCTAGCGTTCGAAGGCACCATTGAACGATGTCGAAAGAAGCTGCTGAAAATGTTGATGGAATGGAGACCCGTGGGAGGGCTAGGAAAGCTAGCCGTTCGAGGGACATATTATCGGCTTTGGAAGATCGAGTCATCACTCTCGAAGAATTCGTGAGGGATGTCAAGGAGAGAATTGATGATATCAATGATAAAGTCAATGATGGGTTGCAGTCTATGCAAGAGCTGCTCAAAGAGTATGTGTTGGATAATATTGAAAAGCTTACGAGTAGGGATGATGCCATCGAGACTATGATGGTTGGTAAGACTGATTCCATGGAGGCTATGATAACGGCCTTGAAAGAGGAGATTGCGGAGCTCAAGGGTGAACTCAAAATCTACAAGGCTGCTTTGGGCAATGGAGGGTTGGCTGCTGTCACACTCAAGCCCAGTGTGGAAGTTCCCAAGCCAAAGGAGTTTAAGGGAACAAGGTCCGCAAGAGAAGTGGACAACTTCCTGTGGGGAGTCGAGCAATACTTTCGTGCCAAGGGCATTGCTGATGATGCCACTAAGGTAATTACTGCTACTATGTATCTTACTGACATTGCCTTATTGTGGTGGCGTCGTAGGTCCACCAATGTGAGACGTGGTAGGACAGAAATTGGAACTTGGAAGGAGTTTCAATACGAGTTCAAAGCACAGTTTTATCCTGAGTATGCCGAGGATGAAGCTCGGGAAAAGTTGCGTCGGCTTTTGCAACAAGGCACTGTGAGAGAGTATTTGCAGGAGTTTAGTGAACTAATGCTTCAAATTTCTGATATGGGTAAGAAAGAGGCATTCTTTTCCTTCATGGATGGGTTGAAACCATGGGCGAAGTAAGAGTTGCAACGCCGAGGAGTCCAAGAACTTACCAAGGCCATGTCTGTAGCAGAATCGTTGGCTGAATTTGGTGGGAAGAAAGACAAGCCTGAGTCTTTTAAGCCCAAGTCCTAGCCAAAGGGAAATAGTGGGGGAGATAGAGAAAGGCCCCCTAGAAATGATAACGGTAAGAAGCCTTGGGACAAAAGGAAGAGTGGGCCTATAAGGTGCTTTCATTGTGATGGCCCACACATGATTAAGGATTGTCCAAAGAAGGCTACGCTCTCCGCTGTGGAACAAAAGTGGAGTCCGATGTGGAGGATAACAATCTTGGTTCAATACTAGGGGGTGTTGAAGATAAGATGAGTCATGGGTTGATGTTTGTGGACATCATGGTAGCTGGCAAGAAGTTGAACGCACTTGTCGACATAGGTGCGTCTGATTTATTCCTGTCCGAAGGGGCTGCTCATAAACTTGGCCTCAAGATTGAAAATGAGCCTGGTCAGATTAAGACGGGTGAATTCGAAAAGTGTTCCAATCAAGAGGGTTGCAAAAGGAGTAAATCTCCAATTTGGCGAATAGACCGGTAAGGCATCCATCAAGGTAATACCACTTGATGACTATGATTTTGTAGTTGGATTGAGTTTTCTTGATCAGGCTAATGCGACAATTTGTCCTTCCGGTAATTTCATGGTGATTTCAGATTCGAACCATCAATACATGGTTAGATTGACAAGAAAAGGGAGCCTGGAAAGGAAAACATTGTCCGCAATCCAATTTGCTAAGGGAGTACATAGAGATGAAGTCTCCTACTTAGCCACTTTGAAGATTGAGGAGACCAATAAGACCGTAGGTGAGATCCTTAAAGAAGTGGGCCAAGTACTACAATCCTTTTGGGATGTGATGCCTGCAAAGTTGCCAAAGAGTTTGCCACCTAAGAGGGAGGTGGATCATAGGATCGAATTGGTGTCCAACATGGTGCCACCAGCTAGGGCCCCATATCGTATGTCTCCGCCGGAATTGGAGGAATTACGGAAACAGTTAAAGGAGCTTTTAGATACGGGATTTATTAGACCATCTAAATCTCCGTATGGTGCACCGTTGCTATTTCAAAAGAAACATGATGGGTCGTTACGGATGTGTATTAATTATCGGGCCCTAAACAAGATCACCATGAGGAATAGGTACCATATTCCCCTCATTGCAGACTTGTTCGACCAACTTGGTAATGCGAGATGGTTTACCAAGCTGGACTTGAGATCGGGGTACCATCAAGTTCGGATAGCCGAAAGAGATGAGCCAAAGACAGCTTGTGTGACGCGGTATGGTTCGTATGAGTTTTTGGTGATGCCCTTTGGACTCACGAATGCCCCAACTACATTCTGCACCTTGATGAATAAGGTACTTCAACCTTTCCTTGATCGTTTCGTGGTTGTTTACCTTGACGATATTGTGGTGTACAGTAAGTCACTCGACGAACATGTGGAACATTTGAGGGAAGTGTTCCAAACTTTGAGGGAAAATGAGCTGTTCGTCAAAGAGGAGAAATGCACCTTTGATAAACGAGAGGTGCCATTTCTAGGCCACATTGTGGGAGGTGGTAAGATCTGGATGGATAAAAGCAAGGTTCGAGCCATTGCTGAGTGGGAGGCGCCAATCAAGGTGACAGAGTTGAGATCTTTCCTTGGGTTGGCAAACTACTATAGACGCTTTATCGAAGGCTACTCTAGAATTACCGCACCCTTGACAGACATGTTGAAGAAGGGTAAGGTATGGGATTGGAACCCACAGTGTGAGAGGGCCTTCAATCAGTTGAAGCAAGTAATGACAAGTGAGCCCGTACTTGCATTACCGGATTACTCGAAGCCTTATGAAGTATGCACGAATACGTCAGATTATGCTATTGGGGGAGTATTGATGCAAGAGGGTCATCCCATTGCTTTCGAAAGTCGAAAGCTTAATGAGACGGAGCGGAGATATACGGTCCAAGAAAAGGAAATGACCGCTGTGGTAAATTGCTTGCGCACATGGAGGCATTATTTACTAGGTTCCAGGTTCGTGGTCCTTACCGATAATGTTGCCAACAGTTATTTTCTAACCCAGAAAAAGTTGTCTCCCAAACAGGCTCGTTGGCAGGTTTTTCTAACGGAGTTTGACTTCACAATGGAATATAAGCCAGGAAGTGCGAACATGGTGGCTAATGCACTTAGCTAAAAGATAGAATTCGTGACCATCAATCAACTTGACGGGTCCTTATTGGAGCGCATTCGGGAAGGGTTGTCCCATGACCCCACAGCCAAAAGCTTGATTGAGCTGGCTAAGGAGGGGAAAATGAGGAGATTTTGGCTTGATGGGGAATTACTATACACCCATGGTTACCGACTCTATGTGCCTCACTATGGGAAATTGCGCAAGGAAGTCATGAAAGAATGCCATGACTCACGATGGGCGGGCCATCCGGGAATGCACCGTACCTTGGCCCTTTTGGAAGATCGATACTATTGGCCTTACATGGGTGAAGATGTTGAGACCTATGTAAAGACTTGTCTAGTATGCCAACAAGACAAGGTTGAGTTCAAGAGTCCCGCCGGCTTGTTACAACCCTTGCCCATTTCGGAAAGGCCATGGGAGAGTGTATCCATGGATTTTATTGTGGGTTTGCCTAAGTCTGATGGATTTGCAAGTATTCTTGTTGTGGTAGACAGGTTTTCAAAGTATGTGACGTTTATTCCTGCTACCAAGAAGTGCCACGCTGAGGAGGCAGCTTGCTTATTTCTTAGACATGTGGTAAAATATTGGGGAGTACCACTGTCTATTATCAGTGATCGAGATGGGCGATTTACGGGCCAGTTTTGGACAGAGTTGTTCAAGTCAATGGGTTCGGACTTGAACTTTTCCACAAGCATGCATCCATAGACTGATGGGCAAACCAAACGAGTGAATGTATTGTTGGAGACATATCTTCGACACTATGTGAGTGCCATGCAAAGGGACTGGCCCAAGTTGTTGGATGTGGCCCAATTTTAGTATAACTTGTAGCGAAGTGGGGCGACGAATCAAAGTCCGTTCGAGATAGTGACGGGCCAACAGCCGCTCACACCCAATGCTGTTGTGACCCGTTATACAGAACCAAATCCTGCCGCGTACCGATTTGCAAAGGATTGGCAAGAGAAGAATGACTTGGCTAGAGCTTGTTTACACAAAGTAAGCAAGCGCAACAAGAAGTGGGCCGGTCAGAATCGAAGGGATGTGTAGTTTCAGGTAGGTGACTCAGTCCTTGCCAAACTACACTTGATGTTGCGATATATGGGTTTGCACAAGAGGCTTGTGCGAAGGTATGAGGGACCGTTTAAAATCTTGAAAAGGGTAGGCAAGGTAGCCTATAAACTTGAGTTGCTAGAAAACCTCAAACTCCACCCAGTGTTCCATGTAAGTATGCTTAAGCCATACCATGGGGATCAAGAGAATCCGAATCGAGGGAAGTCCGAACGAGCACCAATGAGGGTAAATGTCTCTTATGACCGAGAAGTTGAAAACATTGAGGCAGATCGTGTGGTTAGACGATGATATCATCGGTCGCGACATGAATACTTGGTTCGATGGAAGGGACTTCCTGACAGCGAAGCAAGTTGGGAACCTGCTGAGGCACTGTGGCAATTCCAAGAGAAGATAGCCCTGTTCCATGGGGGGACGCGACGAGGGCGTCGCTAGAACAAGTGGGGGAGAATGTCATGGGTTGCGAAGGGAAGCCTACAACCATGACAGACTTGTGCGATATATCACTTTTGAGGGAGGTCATTTGGCCCAATCAGACTGGTCCAGTGCTTGGAGAGATTGAAAACCCCTCTCCGGAGCTTGGCAAACATGGAAAGTAATCTTTAAAGATATGCTTGGCAAATATGGAAGGGAATCTTCAAATATATGTGATCTCAGACTTTCATGTAATCTTTAGAAGATACGATTCTGTAATCTGAGAGATTTGATATCTAGATAGCTTTAAATCTAGGCCATTGATGTACTTTGATCTGTACGGTTGATATTAGGAAGGCTCAACTATAAATAGAGGCCTCTCCCCCTTATTGTATTCATTCAGTGATTAATAGAGTTTTGAGAGCATTCACTCAAACTTTTCTCTCAAGTGTTCTTATTTTTCTGTGGCTTTTGTTCATCTTTTGAGATCGTTCTTACTCCGTTCTTCTGCTGTTCTTCGTGGGTTCTTTAGAGGAGTTCTATTGAATCCTCAATTATCCTGCGGAGAAACGCTTAAGGCCGCACGGATTGCTTGGGAAAACTCTAAGTCCATGACACTTACGCCTCACAACTTAATGCTCTTGCCCCTAGGATAAGAGGTTGTGGGCAATTTCCCTAACTGAGTTGGAACTTGGTTAACTAATGACACCAACTCAATTAGAAGTTTAAATAATTAGTGAACTGACATCTTTACTCTTGGCCATGAACTTGAGTTTTTATTCACCCAACTTTTCTATTTATTGATCAAAAGCAAAGAAAAAAGGAATGAAAAAATAAAAGTTGCTAACTCAAAACTAAATCCTGGAAGATTTTGTTGCAATCAATATAGTAAAACAATATAGATTTGTAGTAATAGTAAATAATAAGAATAAGTAATACAATGATTTCTAACTCTATTTATCAAACCACAGTATAGTATTTTCTTTAAGTATCTTGTAAGATACTGTTGTTCCAGCCACATTTCTCTTTTCACTCTACTAGTAATTTAAATGGAGCTTGAATTCAAGTTTCGGTGAGGTTGTATCCACTTTTTTTTCATTCTACATTCCTTATTTATTTGATCTAATTCTTATCTAATTCTAAAAAAAACTAAAAAACTAAAAATAAAAAAGGGGTGATAGAGAAGTCACAAATATTTGATTGTATCTCGGTCTAATCTTTTTCACCCCGTCCTGTGGTAATAACAAGATTTATAAATAAAAAAAAGGGAATGTTAATGCATCCGGGAAGAAACGATTGATCTCTATCAATAAACCCGCTAAAGAACCGAACCAGAGAATACTTAGTACTAGTGCTACGGAAAGATATGTTTTTAGATCTCCCATTTAAAATCCTCCTTCTTTATCGTATTACATTATGGTAATACATATATAATCACATGCATGTATGGTTAAAGACCACTTGGAGTTGTCTATTTGTACCCAAAATTCCTAATTCAAAATTCAAATTTAAATGTACAATGATTCAATGGATAGTATTTTCCCTTTCTTAAAACAGAAAAACAAAATAGGTTCCCTTCCACTAGAGAATTCCCACTAAAAATATTCATTTATTATTCATTATATGGTTATTATATGATATGGGACCAAAAAGAGAAAATGGAAAGATCATTTTTGTATATCATTTTTTAATAAAAGTGTGTATAATAAGATTAAAATACATAAAACATGTGTATAATAAGATTAAAATACATAAAACATATTCAATTAAAGCTTTGATTTAGTAGTAAAATTAAAATTTTATCAATTCAAATGCTATGGGTTCAAATCCCATCATATGCGAATTATTTATTAATTTTTCTTACAAAAAATAAATAAAATAATTAAAATAATATAACTTACTTTAAATGCAAAAAGATATTTTTATAATGTTCCTAACCGAGTTGATACACTCAATTAGGAGTTTAAATAATAGTATAGATTTTATAAAAAAAAATAATAGTATAAATTATTATAATTTAATTCAACTTTATATTTGTTAGCACTTTTTAAATTAAAATTTTAAAATAACCATTAACAAGTTTTTTAAGCCATGAGCTCTACTTCTCTAGAAAATTAATATAGAACAAGAAAACATCAACCTTTTGGCAGGTTGAAACACACTCACGGGCGCGCGCGCACACACACATACATATTAATAGGGGATAAAGTAGATAATTTAATCTAGTGACGTGATAATCCTTCGAAGGTTATGTTTTCAAATTATAGCAATTAAAGATGATGATGATGATGGAGATACATTATTGAAAGCCAACATCGTGTTGGCAACTATCATCATCAATACACATAATATATTCGGCTCAGGGATGGATTATTGGCAGCAACATTGATCGTTTGAAGGTTTAACACCTTCAGGGGCTGCCACAGTGTTATCAAATATCTATCATGTTGAAATACTTGAATGAGTTGAGTTAAAGCAAACACTTGATGGCCTGTAAATTTTGGGGTGAAATCGGGATCAACCTTCCAGTGTGGGAACCTGTACATCTTGGATAGCTCTCAGGATTGCTTTGCCGCCATACTCCACTGGCAAAGCTTCTTCACCTATCTCCTCTATAAAGATTTTCTTCTCATCATCATTGGTCACAATTACAATCTGTATTCATGGCGTTGCAAAATAAGCAAAGACAGATATATCACATAAATATAATCTAAGAATTCTGCTAATTGTGTCGTACGGATACTCTATTAATATCTTCGCTCGATGTAATGGAACGGATGAATAAAGTTATCAGACTATTCTAATTAACAAAATGTGTTTACTATTAACTACCCTTAAAAAGGGCACTCTACGTTTATGTACAAAGGAAGCAGGGAAAGTAGAGGAAAAAAAGTTCTAGATGCTGGAACTCAAGAATGACTACATGAACCAACTGATTTGAACTCCGGGATCTCTAAAGATAATCATTAGCAAAACTCTTGATCCAGTAACTATTTTTAAGGTATAAAGATGCAGTAACCTCCATTTAGGAAAAATATGTTCACCACCATTAAGCAAAAACAATACATTTGGGACAGTAAGTTCATTACCTATATCTGCTAAGAATCTGGAAGGAAAAAAAATAAAACAATAACAAATACCTTTTCAAGTGTAGATTTCTCAATGAAGCGAGAAACCATCCTCCAAACACTAACAAAAAACCTCGGCATATGCACAATGTAGCACTTTGCCAAGCGCTCTGGGAAATATGCCTGCATTTAAGTGAAGATTGGGGCTAATGAAACATGGAAGAAAAATGTAATAAGTTTCCAGAACAGAATCGAGGGATAAATTCAGTTTAAAATGGCCACGATTTAGGAGACTGAGCATAATTTCTTAACTTATTAGCTAATTCCTATATTAAATATGGTACATTTAGTAGCTTAATCCCTTTGGGACAATTTTTAGAAAATGAAGAAGCGGGTTAGAAAGACAACAGGACAAGCTGGGTGAATTGGGAGACAAAATAGCCCAATTCATGGTTTTAATGAATGCTACAAACAAATTCTAAAACACGGCCTTGTAAATCATAATCAGATTGTACACCAAGTAAAACAGAAGATAGAAATCACGCATTAGCGTGTCATTTAGAAAGATTTTGCTTACTAACCGTTTCTACTTGTTTCTAAGACCTATGTTAATCCGACTCTTCACTTTTTCTCGAAGTACTCCAATCCAACACTCATGTCTAACACGACATATATCTAGACATGGCATGCATTAGCTTGTCATTTGAAAAGATTCAGCTTATCAACTGTTTCCACTTGTTCCTAAGACTTATTTTAATCCAACTCTTCACTTTTCTGGAATTACTCCACTCCAACACTTATGTCCAGCATGAAAGGATATAGTCCTAAAAAACCTTTCCAGATATATGAAAAATTTACATACTTGTATCTGAGACATGCCCATATCCATTATTCAACAAAATTTTCGCAACATAATCTAAAACAGAACCAAAAATTTAGTCGGTAAAAGTATTATAGAGGTCTTTGTATTAGAAGTTAGATTGTATTTTGCTCTCTACTCAAAAAATAAGTAAATTAATTCCTTAAAGTTGATCAAAGAGTAAATTGGTTATTTTTGTTAAATTTTTCATCAATTTACTAGACAGTTACACTTGTAATGCCAAATGTATCTTATTCTGACGGACATGAATCAATTTTTTACAGTAGAAATGGATGGATTTTTTAACAGAAGAACCAGTTTTCTCTTTAATCTAACGTAGTAAGACTAATAATGAGACAAAATGCAATTCAACTTTTAATATAAGAGCCTTCATGGTACTTTTATTATATTTAATTTCATTTACTTTAAATATTTAATATAAGAGCTTCCATGGTATATTAAGACGGAAGGAAATGTTTCAAGTTTTTCATTACATTCAGCTTACTAGAGATTTATTCCATAAAAATGTCAAGATTCTTACACGCAACAGAGTTAATGAGAATTCAAGTTACGAGGAAAAAAAGGATGCCATGAACTTTCACTTATTTTTTATGAATATATCCCTGGTATATGTAGCCTACATGAAACATATAGCTTGTTTGTACAGTAACTGATATCAAGAACAGCTCAGTAATTCAAATGTGACCTTCTCCTCCATAGAAATGGAGAACATATGCACTAGCCAACCATTAATATTTCAACATCTGTACTTGCACTTGGTGATCTTTTGTTACTTGGTTAGTTATTTCTTTTGTTAGGCAATAATAATGAAAAAGGGTAGACCAGTATACGGTTGAAATATTAAATGAGGCCCTAAGGTGATGTTGAAGTCATTAGGCAGGAAATCTTGACCAACCCAGGTTCTACGCTAAACTTAAACATAGCTCAGGTTCCAGAAGCTTTTAATTCGAATAGAACAGTATGACATACATCTAACGGATATGAACTTGAATTTATAACAAGGTCACAAATTGAATGATATTTCGGATGAAGAAAGCATATATAACTTCCTATCCCTTGAAAGATTGACCCCAAATTTCATAATTAGTTAAAGATCAATAAAATGAAACAAAAAAAAATGACAATAGTTAAATCTCGGATTTTTCATTTTTCTTGAATTGCTTGTATCTGACATCTCTATCTAAAAATAATTTTATACATGAGTGGGTGTATGACCTTCTAAGGCATATTATGAGAAAAAATAAAACTTCTTTGAAAATAATAAATATACCCATATCAGGCAAAAACCCTATCCGACACTTACACAGTAAAATACCTTAAAGCTATGGAGTCAACTCCACAGCCTACACTCTCGTCGGTTGTGCATTTCTTTAGGTTATGTAATATGCTCACCTTTTCCCTTCATTTTCATCGAGGGAAGACGGGTGAAGGGCAGAACTCTTCAAACAGCTATAGAAATCAACATAAAATTACAAGAGACATCAAAGTACTTTGAGAAAACTTAACAAGCTCTCTTATTATTATTATTTTTTATTTACCATGCACTATCCTCGTTCTGTTTCTCTTATATAAGACACATGAAACAATGTTCTTTTCAACATATTTCGGAGAACATACATCACCTGTAAGAACTGAAATCCAGTTATTAATCCACGTGCATCAACATTTCTGTATGTAATATTCTGAAAATCAAGAACGCCAATCAACTTTTCATTTCCTATTTCTCTTCCTTTGACGGCACTGAGATTGGTACAACTCAATGAGTCAAAAATATATGAATGTATGTCTTTGGAGCTTGTATCTCAAAAAAAATAAAAAAAGCTCCTTTGGTTTTTTTTTTTTTTTATTGTCAGAACTCAGAATACTACCTTGCTATGGTTTTGTCTAGCAGATAAACCACGAACTCTGCATCAAGAGATAGAGAAAACATATAAGAGTAAATTTTGCAATATGAAAAGAAACTTGCTTGCAGCAAAAACAAAAACATGTAAAATAAATAAATCTTGAATAAACTTGTAGTATCTCCTATTTTAATAGTAATTGATGAAGTTCACCAGCAAATATAAAATAGGGGAAACTACAGAAATTATCACTAAAGTATTGCCCATGATGTTAGTCACTAAATTTTGTTTTTTTTGTCACCATCTAATATTTACATATTTTATCAATTTAATCTTAAATATATAAAATTAACAAATTTAACCCTTAAAGTTACATAATTTGTCATTTTAGTTCAAATTTTTAAAAATTTAATAAATTTATCCCTTAACATTTACAAAATAACAAATTTTAATTTTTTAAAATTCATTAAATTTTAATTCAAACAATAACTTGATGATCGCCAGCTACAAACCACATACAACAAAATCATACAACCCTGCTTATTTGTTTTATTTTGGTAATGCAGTCTTCTTCTCTAAATGAACCCCTCCTATACCAGCTTACCAAGTTATTGATACAAACATCTTGTTTTTCAATAGTTTCAGTTGTTGCAGGGTCCATTCACCCGAAATCTCAGATTTTGCTGCAGACTTTGCATCCATGGTTATTTCAAGTTGAAACCTTGCTCCCCTTTGGTGGTGTATTGCTAAACTTCCAATTGAATTGACTTGAATTATTAGGCATTAGATTACTTGCTACCTCATTTACCGGAACCTCATCCAAAATTTCTTTCAAATATTCTGCGGTGAGCTTTACTTTTAGTTAATCAATGTTACTATCCAGATTTTTTATCTTGGTTGTTCTTGTGAAGAAAATGAAAGAAAGGGTCAAAACTTAAAAAAAAAAAAAAAAAAAAAAAAAAAAAAAAAAAAACCAGAAATTTAAAAACTAAAATTTATCATTTTATAAATGTTGAGGGCTAAATTTATTGACTTTTTAGAGTTTGAATAAAAATAACAAATTTTATAAACATTTAGAACTAAAATTTTTTTTATATTTAAAATCAAATTGATAGAATATATAAAATTAAAAAATTAAATTTATTATTAAACCAATTAAAAAAATTCACCACAACATTTCGCAAAATCAAATTTCAAACTGATGTTAAAGTTTAAAAAAAATTATTTTAAATAATTTAATCACTAAAATAAAAAAAATTAAAAATTTAATGACTGAAATAAAACCAGCAACCGTTTATCTACTTTACCTATAAAATAAACTAAGCCCATAATGGCAAACCACATCAAGTCCTGGGTTCGATTAACGGATTACCCTATCTATTACTCTTATTGGTAAAAAAACAACTTTTGAGGGGCCACAGATTAAACTCCGACATTTATGAGCTACCTAAAATATTAAACAAGATCTAAAAAGTATAGCATCGCAGATTTATGTGGCTTTCCCATTATGTCCCACCATAATGATGAAACCTTTCTACCATGAGTCTCATGACCAAAAGTTATCATTTCAACAATCGGAAAAGAATCAAATTTCAGGCAAGGCTTATCAACATGCATGAATTATAAGAAAACAAAAAATAGAATATGCTAATTAATCAATCATGAGAAAGAAGAGTGAAAGTAGTGAGGCTCGGCTAACTAATTACTCTTGAACTGGAGATGGTCCTTGGGAGGATAATGCTTGCAAGCTTGGATAATCATCACTGGATATCCTGTCTTTGACAAACCTTGCAAAAAAATCTTTCTGGCTTCTAACTGGTCAGGCACTTCAGATTCTACAACGAACCCATTCGGAACTAAAGAAGACCTCCATTTCAGCCACTGGACAAACATCTTTGAAGCTTTATCTGTGTCCATTGATCTTGCAATCAAGAATCTCATGAGTGTCGGATCCCCGTATTTCTGTAACATAAAAAAAGGGGGTCAAAAACACTGAATTGAAGTATAAATATACAGGATTTCAGTCACAAAGGGTATTGATAATTTACCTCTGTTGAAAACCCAAGTTTCTCTACTGATTTCCTCATCTGGGTCAGTTCAAGTTCATGGCTTTTCTCCATGTTAGAACAAATAGAATCTGCTTGGGGCCTTTGGCTTGTTAGAGGGAGAGGTTTTGAGGGGGGTGGGGGGAACTTGATTAAAAAATGGAAGAACAACAGGTGAGAAGAAGACGACAAAAGGAAAACCAAAAAAAATAAACAGAGAGATATGAGAAAATGTGGAAAAAGTCAAGTGATATAAGAAAATGGTTGGCCGCTGCTTGTGGAATTAAGTTCCAACTTGAAAACAGCATCTCTTAAATTTTAATAGATAAATAAATAAATTCTCCCGAAGAAAAAGGAACATAATTTAAAATGATTTAGGACGCGATCCCTTTATGGCCACGAGTCGCATTTGTAATTTAATTAATAATATGATTAAAATATTTTTATAATTTTGTTATTTGCTATCAGAAATTATTGAATATTAAAACTGAGAAATAACAAAAATAAATAGGATAATAATTAATTTATAAAAGAGTAAAATTGTTGTTTTATTTAAATTTATTTAATAAATTAAACTTAGAAGGTTATAATGTTTTTATCAGACCTTATGAAGTAAGCGGGTATTGTTCAGAAAAATAAAGAATTTGAAATTTTTTTTATCACACCTTGCAAGTTTGAATACTTTTTTGCTTATTTGTTTTAACGTTAGTTGCATATTATTTTGTAATTATAAAGAATTTTAATTTTTATGTCATATTTAGTAATATAAATTTTAATTACAAACATAGTTACATAATTAATTATTAAAAAAATATCAGTACGATAAAAAGTTTCTAAACAAGCAATAAAAATTAAAATCAAATCATTGTATGTAACATGTTAGCCTAATAAAGTAGTCGTTAATATGATTGCTAATAAAAATAACAAGAAAAATAAATATCATATGTAATTTTATCTAAATGCTCTAGCATTTTATATTTGTCAGGTTATTTCCTTTTTAACGTTTAAGATATACCCCTTATCATCATTCGTTGGCCTCTACTTGAGTTTTTCATCATTTGAATATGGATATATATCATTAAGATTATCAAAATATCTTTTTTCTGTGTACTCTTGAAAGTATGAATTATCCTAATTCAACCTACAAATGAAGTTATGGAGTATGCAAGATGCTAGTAAAATCTAGCCTTTTTTTTATATATATATACTATACTGAGATGATGTTAGTATGAGAAATCTTTCTTAGAAAAACAAATATCTTATTAATCTCCTTTCGAAGCTTTGAATATATAAAATTAGAGAGTTCGTGAGTTATCTTTAGTGTTTGTGTCCGTTTTCGTTCTCTCAAATGATATCATACCCTGATATTATGTAAGAAAATATTTTGTGTAACACCCCTTAACCCCAACCCGTCGCTAGAACAGGGTTACAAGGCATTACCAGAATTAAACACTAATAACAAACATCACCGAGTCATAAATCTATATTTTAATTTAAAATTTCCCAAATTCCACCTTTAAGTCCCTAAAATGGACCTATGAGGTCCAAAATATACTTAGAAAGTGTTTTGGGACTAAACCAGGAACTTTGGAAACTTTCCCTTAAGAATAGGGGCACACGCCCATGTGCCCTGGGACATGCCCATGTGGCCTGCCCGTGGGGCTCCCATGGCCATGGGGCCAACCCGTGGGCAGATCTGTTTTGCTTACGCGGCCGTGGAACTAACCTGTGGGCAATTCTGACTTAGCCACACGGCTTGGGCACACGCCCATGTGACTTGGCCGTGTGAAAACCTAATTTTTCACCATTTTTAAGCTATTTTCACATATTAAACACACCTAATTCATGCCCAAAACATTGACTTATAAATCTTGATCAAATAACATTTATTTATCCATTCAAATACTTCATAAAAGTTACAAATTTCCTTACACCCAAAACATAAAATATATTTAAGTGACTAAAACAAAACCTAATACATAGGGGTGAGCAAAATTCGATTCGACTCGAAAATATAAAAAAAACTCGAATTTCGAGTTAAACGAATCGAGTTATTCGAGTTAATCGAGTTATTCGAGTCAACTCGAATTTCTTTTTCGAATTTCGAGTTCAAATCGAGTTGAGTTTTCGAATTCGAATAACTCAAATAATTTGAATAATTCGAATACCAAACTATAATATTTTATATTTTTACCCCAAACTCCCAAACTTTTTTACTTTTCTCTCAAAACTTTTACTCCTTCCCACTTTCCCCCAAAAACTTTTACTCCCCTCCCATCCCAACCCCCTAATCTACCAAAAATTCATTTCCTACCAAAATTTTACTTTCCCATTTACTTTTTCTCAAAATTTTACTCCCCAAAACCCCCAAAACTTTTTATTTTTCCCCAAAATTTTTACTACCTCCTACTTTCCCCCTAAAATTTTTACTCTCTTCCCATCCCACCTCCCATCTACCCCAAACCCATCCCCCCTTAATTTTTTTTTAATATTTTCCCTCTAAAATTTTACTCCCCCATTTACTTTCCCTCAAACTTTTATTCCCCAAAACTTTTTATTTTCTCCCTAAACTTTTACTCTCACCCTTTACTCTCAAATAAAAAATCAAAATTATCCAAAAAAATCACTAGACATAAATAGTAATAATTTTATTTATATATACTATTTATATTATTAAATTAAATTTCACATTTTATATTATTTATATTATTGAATTGTTTAGTCATATTGAATATTTATATTAAAATTGAATTATTAATTATGCCGTAAAATATTCGTGTTAAAATTTTATATTGGTGTCAATTTCACATTTTATCTTTAAAATAACTTTTATTAAAAAAATCACATTTTTACATTTAATATATTTTTTAATTCTAAAATACATAGTGACAAGAATCTGAAGATAATTGAAATAACTAAGCAAATAAAGAAGCTAACCCGTATATAAAAGATTAATAAATAAATTATGAGGTGATGAAAGTTAATAAAAAATTTGATTAAGGTGGACAAATTTTATAATGGTAGGTGACAGTGGTTATAAGGACCCAAAATTATTTTTTTAAATTTAACTCGAACAAATATATTCGATTCGATTCGATTCGAATTCCATCTCACTCGACTCGATTCGAGAAAATTTCAAATCAAATTAGGATGATAAAATATGATTCATCAACTCGATTAACTCGAAATTTTTTCATTCGATTCGATCCAATTCGATCGAATGCTCACCCCTACTAACACATGCCACATTTCCAAAAGATAAATTCATCACCAGAAATTAAGCTGAGGTCGGGATTGACTCGGATGCTGCACCGAACTTCAATTTTACCTAGCCTGCACACAGAAACAAACCATATGCTGAGTATTGGAAATACTCAGTAGTATTACCATAATTCAAATTAAAGCAACAATAAAATATCATAACATTCATAGATAATTAGCAAATCATACATACAAATCATACATATAAATTCATACCAAACTAATATATTTCCATTATATCATTACCAATGATAGATCCAATAAATCATCAATGAGATTTCAAATAACTCACGAACCTTTAATTCATCTCTCAATCACATATAGTTATTCAATTCACATTTCAAATATGGACACTTCATGAACCTTTGGTTCATGCCTTCAATCTCTTTACAAATTTCATCTCACATTCCATCTTACAATATCTCTTTCTCATTTCATTCAATAGCTCAATTAATCAAATTTATTTGATTAATTTACTATTTCACTTATTTTCCCCTATTAACATGACTCAGACTTTGGCGGATACACGGATCCAACCAAACACACCAAAATGGCGACCAACGCCTCATCGGATAGTTCGAAACAAATAAGTGACGACCAACGTCTCATCGGCTAAGCCAAAGCAAAGTGGCGACCAACGCCTCATCGAATCTATCCGAAGCAATAATGACACACCAAGTGTCTCATCGACTCAAGGTCGAAGTATCCCTGAACCTTTCTAATCCTATGGCATGCCAATTATATCCACTAAGCCCGACTAGCTAATAGGGTATCGGATTACTTCCTCTATTTCAGTCAATTCACATCGATTGCACTTTATTCACATTTTCTCACATATTTCTCCATTCAATCACAATTTATTTCAAATTCACATAATCACATATTTTCACTTCATTTCTACTTTCAATTGATCACAATCATTTAAATTCCATTCAATCATATTAACAGTTCAATTTCACATACATATATTTATTTATCAAATAAATCTAGTTCACATTCAACTTAAATATCAATATTTACTTCACATTCAAATTCCATACACATATATTAAAATTAAACATTTAATAAGAAATAACTTGAATTATTATAATACAAACCGATATTTTTCTCGAGCTATTCCTCGATCACTTTTTCCTTTCCCTTCGTATTCAACGTCTCCGTTT
The DNA here is from genome assembly GCA_025698465.1 of Gossypium longicalyx. NCBI lineage: Eukaryota > Viridiplantae > Streptophyta > Magnoliopsida > Malvales > Malvaceae > Gossypium > Gossypium longicalyx. Next base: position 84,260,445 of record CM046997.1, read on the forward strand.
CCTTGTTTGCTATGAAAATTAGTATAAGTACAATTAATTAATAACACACATTTTATATAAAATAATAACTTTTCATGCAACTTTTACCTAAATCCCAAATTTGTCCTAACCATTTTCATCTTCTTCCTTTTTACAATTCACATCATTTTCTTATTCAATTTCTATCAAAACTTCAATATAACTATAAAATTTTCATCATTTTACCATAATTTCAGACTTGTTTCAATTTAGCCCATAAACTCAAAACTTATAGCCTAGTTTACAATTTAGTCCTTTAATCAATTCTAATAAATGATTCTATCAATTTAATCCATAATTTCATCATTTGCTCAACATAAAACCTTTTCAAAAATCTATTAATTTTTAATATTTTCACATAAACTCAAAAGTATTCAACTCTAGGACTTCAAAATTATCAAAATCACAAGAAAATGGCTTAATTAAACTTACCAATTAAAACTTCAAGCATTAAAACCCTAATTTCTCTTTTTTTCTTTTCTTTCCTTCTTTCTTTCTTTCTATTTCATTTGGTTCTCTGTAACTATTTCTCTTTTTCTTTTATTTCTTTTGTTTTATTTATTCTTTATTTCATTTTATTTCTTTCATTTACTTAATTAATATTTAATTATAAAATATCTATATAATAACAAATAAAAATAATACATGTTTATTTATACACACATGTACACATGTGTTAATTTATCACCATACAATTGTCACCATTTGTAAATTATAATATGACATAATAATAATAATAATAATAATAATAATAATAATAATAATAATAATAATAATAATAATAATAATAATAATAAGTAAATATCTTTTACTTAATTTACAAGTAAATATATATAACATACATTTGTACTAATAATTTAAATACACATGTATTTATTCTCTATCTTACACATGTTACTAATTTGGTTTAATTACTAATTTAGTCCCTTGTCATTTTTCTCTATTTTATAATTAACCTTTTACGCTCTATTCAATTTAGTCCTTTTTAATAATTACTTCTAATTAAACTAAATTCACCAAATCAAAATCTAATTCAACCCATAACTATCTTCGTAAATATTTTTTTTTTATAAATATTTACGAACTGATTTTCCTAAGACGGAAGCCCTAAACTCACTTTTCCAATGCCTGTGAAATTTGGGTCGCTACATTTCTCCCCCCTTAATAAATTTCGTCCTCGAAATTTACCTGAGAATAGATGGGGGTACTGAGCTCTCATAATTTCTTCCGGTTCCCAAGTCGTTTCTTCCACCTTATGACTTTTCCATAGCACTTTCACTAGAGGAACCTTTTTATTTCTTAATTCTTTTATCTCTCGTGCTAGAATCTCAACTGGTTCTTCTTCATAAGATAAATCTGGTTAAATCTCAATATCTTTAATAGAAATGACATGAGAAGGATCTGATCTATATCTGCGTAGCATTGAAACATGAAAAACATCGTGTATCTTTTGTAATTTCGGAGGTAAAGCTAATCGATAAGCAACTGGTCCGATTATTTTTACAATTTCATACGGCCCAATGTAACGAGGGCTCAATTTACCTTTCCGACCAAATCTCAACACTTTCTTCTATGGAGAAACTTTAAGAAATACTTTATCCCCAACTGAATACTTAATGTCTCGTCGTTTCAAATCAATGTAGGACTTTTGTCTATCAAATGCAACTTTTAATCTTTCTTGTATTTTCTTGACTATCTCTTCTGTTTCTTGAATCAATTCCGGTCCAATCACTTTTCTTTCATTCAGTTCGGTCCAACACATAGGTGTACGGAGCCATCTGAATACTTGATTGGAAACTATTATTATACACAAATTCAGCTAAAGGCAAATAACATTCCCAACCTGATTCAAAATCAATGATGCAAGCTCGAAGCATATCTTCTAATATTTGAATTACCCGTTCGGATTGTCCATCAGTCTGCAGATGAAATGCTATGCTGAAATTAAGCCATGTGCCTAGTGACTCATGTAACTTTCTCCAAAATCTTGATGTAAATTGAGGATCTCGATCTAAGATTATAGATATTGGAATACCATGCAATCTAACAATTTCTCGCATATGCACTTCTGCAATGACCAATCTGTTTTGACTGCTATAAAATGCACTGACTTAGTAAGTCGATCAACTATTACCCAAATAGCATTCTTTTTGCTCATCGACAGTGGCAATCCCTTAACAAAATCCATTGTGATACGATCCTATTTCCACTCAGGAATACTAATAGGCTGAAGCAATCCAGTAGGAACCTGATGTTCCGCCTTTATTCGCTGACATGTAAGACATTTACCAACATATTCAACTATATCTCTTTTCATTCCGGGCCACCAATACAAATCTCGTAGATCACGGTACATCTTTGTGCCTCTCGGGTGTATAGCAAATGAACCATCGTGTGCCTCTCGGAGTATTAACTCTTTCAATTCAGATTTAACAGGAACACAAACTCGATTTCGGTACCTTAAGCATCCATGTGCATCAATGCTGAAATTTTCTATCGTACCAGTCTGTATCATTTCTCTTTTCTTCAACAATTTGTCATCTTTCAATTGATCTGATTTAATCTTGTTGAACATCACTAGTTTAACTTTCAATTCAGCTATCAAACTCCCATCATCATAGATACTAAGCCGTGAAAACATTGCTCTCAAATCAATTGCGGCTTTTCTACTCAAAGTGTCAGCCACTACATTAGCTTTTCCTAGATGATAGTCTATGACACAATCATAATCTTTTAAAAGCTTGATCCACCGTCTCTGTTGCAAATTTAATTCTTTTTGGGAGAGGAGATATTTCAAACTTTTATGATCCGTATAAATATAACATTTCTCACCGTATAAGTAGTGTCTCCAAATATTCAAGAAAAAAATCACTACTGCTTGCTCCAAATCATGAGTTGGATAGTTACGCTCATGTGGTTTCAACTGACGAGATGCATAAGCTATTACTTTCCCCTCTTGCATCAGTACACAACCCAAACCACTTAATGAAGCATCACTATATACAATAAAATCCTTTCCCAATTTTGGTAACATCAAAATTGGTGCCTCTGTTACCATTTGCTTCAACTTTTCAAAAATTTCTTGACACTGATCATCCCACACAAATAGTACATTCTTTTGTAGCAGTTTGGTCATCGGCAAAGCTATCTTCAAAAATCCATTTACAAATCTTCTATAATACCCAGCTAAACCAAGAAAACTACGTACCTCTGACACGTTTCTTGGTGGTTTCCACTGTACAATCGCTTCAATCTTCTTTATATCAACTCGGATTCCATCTGCAGATACTACATGACCTACGAATACAACCTCTGACAACCAAAATTCACGCTTGCTGAGCTTTCCATACAATTGTTTTTACCGTAGTAACTGTAGTACAATCCTGAGATACTGATCATGCTCTGAATCTAACTTCGAATAAACTAGTATATCATCAATAAAAACTACTACAAACTGGTTAAATATGGTTGAAAGATACGACTCATGAGATCCATAAAAGCAGCTGGAGCATTTGTCAACCCGAATGGCATTACTAAGAACTCATAGTGACCATACCTTGTACGAAAAGCTGTCTTTGGAACGTCGTTTCCTTTTACTTTCAACTGATAGTAGCCTGACCTTAAGTCAATCTTCGAAAATACAGAAGCTCCTCTCAACTGATCAAATAAATCATCAATGCGAGGAAGTGGATACTTGTTCTTGATTGTCACCTTATTCAACTGTTTATAGTCAATGCAGAGTAGCATCGAGCCATCTTTCTTCTTAACAAATAATATCGGAGCTCCCTACGGTGATATGCTTGGTCGAATGAAACCATGGTCTAATAAGTCTTGCAATTGTATCTTCAACTCTTTTAACTTTGTACGTGACATCCGATATAGAGGTATAGAAATTGGAGCTGTGCCCGGATAAACCTCAATAGCAAACTTGACCTCCCTATCTGGCGGTAAACTCGGTAATTCTTCAGGAAATACATCAGGAAACTCACAAACCATGCGAATTTTCTTGCATCTTTGCTTCCAACTGAATCTGAATTAATAACATATGCCAAATATGCTGAACAACCCTGCTGAAGTAATTTACTAGCCTTTATTGTTGAAACAATTCATGCTAGCCAACTAGTACGAATACCATTTACTTCAACCCGACCTTTAATCGCTATCTGAATGCTGAATCTCTTTTTATAGCAGTCCAAAATCACTCCATGTTCAGCTAGCTAGTCCATTCCCAATATTATATCAAAATCCCCAAATGGCATAATTAACAAGTCAACCAGAAAAGATTTATTATGTATAATCAACGAGCATCTTGGACAGACCTGGTTCACTAACACGATTTGCCCTAACGGACTCGACATCTCAATAGACACTCTAGATATTTCAGATTTTAATTTTCCCGACTCAATTAATTTTGAATTAATATAGGAATGCGAAGATCCAGGATCAATTAAAGCATGAACAGGCTCAGAATATAATAGAAATATACCTGTTACCACATCATGAGTATCGTCTTCTTCGCGAGTTCTAACCACATATGCTCTAACCAGCACCCTAGCTTCAGACTGCTGGGTCACTATGTCATTCCCTCTTCTCGTACCTCCTCCTCTAGATACTGATCCACCTCTGCCTGATCTTCTACCTCTAACAGTAGAGACCGATCTCTGTGATGTCACAGGTGTAGCACTATCATTCTTCGGGCAATCTTTAATATAATGGTTTGTAGATCCACATTTAAAACACCCCCTGGTCAATCTCCAGAATTCACCTCTGTGCTTTTTCCCGCAATATTCACAATCTACAATATTAACATCTCGGGATGGACCTCTTACACTACCGATGGATACTATAGTTTGTTTCCCCTGACTCTTTTCTCTTTTGTCTGATCTAAAACTGGATCTCCATCCACTTCGAGAATCCCTGGATCTTTTAGGTAAAGGGTTCGAACTTGCAGTTCCCATACGTTTCCCAACCAATTTAGAAGTTTTGGACTTTTTATCAAATCCTAAGACTTGCTCTACCAACTTGGCCCGCTCAATCAAATTAACAAATTCAGTAATACGTTGAGATACCAACTGTAATTTGATCTCATCTCGCAAACCCCGTAAAAATCTCTTACAATTGTCAACTTCAGTTGGAATAAACTCTGAGGCATATCTGCTGAGTCTCGAGAATTCCATCTCATAATCTATTACTGACATGTCACCTTGTTTCAACGTCAAAAACTCTTGGTTCTTATCTTCGATATACAGTTTTCCGATATATTTCTTTTGAAACTCTTTCTGAAATAGATCCCAAGTTATCTGATTAAATGTCGAACCACTGATTCCCACCATAAATAAGCCTCCCCTTGCAGTAATGATACAACACATAATAGACTTTCCCGGGGGGTGCATTCTAGTTGTTGCAATACTCTCTTGGTCGACTCCATCCAACTTTCAGCTATGGACGGATCAAATCCTTTTAGACCCAAAAATTTTGTGGCACCGTATTTTCTTAGTTCTCTAATTGGGGCCCGTCTAGGAATAGATATAGTCGTAGTAGCAGGTATAGTCTCCACTGCTCGCTGAAGAGCATCAGCTAATGTTTTTACTAATTCAGATTCATTTCTACCTTTTTCATCTCTTTCTACATTAGAGGGTTGGTTTCTAACTGGATTTACACTGGGAGTAGCTGACTCCGTTTCGTCTAAATCATACGACTCTTCAACCCCAGTGAACATTTCTTCATTTATATCATCAAGATGTTCATCAGACATCTTTAATCTATAAAACAAAAAACAATTATATAGGTCAGCATCCAAAAATACCGACTCAGTTTTTACTTGACGGCGGCATGTACTTCTAGACTCACTTACGAGCTCGATTTAGTCTGAGAATCTGCTAAACCTGATAGCTCTGATACCAATAAAATGTAACACCACTTAACCCTAACCCGTCGTCGGAACAAGGTTACAAGGCATTACCAAAATTAAACACTAATAACGAACATCACCGAGTCATAAATCTCTATTTTAATTTAAAATTTCCCAAATTCCACCTTTAAATCCCTAAAATGGACCTACGAGGTCCAAAATATACTTAGGAAGTGTTTTGGGACTAAACCGGGAACTTTGGAAACTTTCCCTTAAGAATAGGGGCACACGCCCGTGTGGCCTGGGACATGCCCGTGTGGCCTGCCCGTGGGGATCCCATGGCCGTGGGGCCAGCCCGTAGGCAGATTTGTTTTGCTTACACGGTCGTGGAACTAACCTGTGGGTAATTCTGACTTAGCCACACGGCCTGGGCACACGCCCATGTGACCTGGCCGTGTGAAAACCTAATTTTTCACCATTTTAAAGCTATTTTCACATATTAAAAACACCTAATTCATGCCCAAAACATTGACTTATAAATATTGATAAAATAATATTTATTTATCCATTCAAATACTTCTTAAAAGTTACAAATTTCCTTACACCCAAAACATAAAATATATTTAAGTGACTAAAACAAAACCTAATACATGCCACATTTCCAAAAGATAAATTCATCACTAGAAATTAAGCTGAGGTCGGGATTGACTCGGATGCTGCACCGAACTTCAATTTTACCTACTGCTGCATGAAACGAAACAAAACTGCGTAATCGAGTATTGAAAATACTCAGTGGTATTACCATAATTCAAATTAAAGCAACAATAAAATATCATAACATTCATAGATAATTAGCAAATCATACATACAAATCATACATATAAATTCATACCAAACTAATATATTTCTATTATATCATTACCAATGATAGATCCAATAAATCATTAATGAGATTTCAAATAACTCATGAACCTTTGCTTCATCTCTCAATCACATATAGTTATTCAATTCACATTTCAAATATGAACACTTCATGAACCTTTGGTTCATGCCTTCAATCTCTTTACAAATTTCATCTCACATTCCATCTTACAATATCTCTTTCTCATTTCATTCAATAGCTCAATTAATCAAATTTATTTGATTAATTTATTATTTCACTTATTTTCCCCATATTAACATGACTCGGACTTTGGCAGATACACAGATCCAACCAAACACACCAGAATGGCGACCAACACCTCATCGGATAGTTCGAAGCAAATAAGTGACGACCAACGTCTCATCGGCTAAGCCGAAGCAAAGTGGCGACCAATGCCTCATCGAATCTATTCGAAGCAATAATGACACACCAAGTGTCTCATCGACTCAAGGTCGAAGTATCCCTGAACGTTTCCAATCCTATGGCATGCCAACTATATCCACTAAGCCCGACTAATTAATAGGGTATCGAATTACTTCCTCTATTTCAGTCAATTCACATCGATTGCACTTTGTTCACATTTTCTCACATATTTCTCCATTCAATCACAGTTTATTTGAAATTCACATAATCACATATTTTCACTTCATTTCTACTTTCAATTGATCACAATCATTTAAATTCCATTCAATCATATTAACAGTTCAATTTCACATACATATATTTATTTATAAAATAAATCTAGTTCACATTCAACTTAAATATCAATATTTACTTCACATTCAAATTTCATACACATATATTAAAATTAAACATTTAATAAGAAATAACTTGAATTATTATAATACAAACCGATATTTTTCTTGAGCTATTCCTCGATCACATTTTCCTTTCCCTTCGTATTCAACATCTCGGTTTCCTTGTTTGCTATGAAAATTAGTATAAGTACAATTAATTAATAACACACATATTTTATATAAAATAATAACTTTTCATGCAACTTATACCTAAATCCCAAATTTGTCCTAACCATTTTTATCTTCTTCCTTTTTACAATTCACATCATTTTCTTATTCAATTTCTATCAAAACTTCAATATAACTATAAAATTTTCATCATTTTACCATAATTTCAGACTTCTTTCAATTTAGCCCATAAACTCAAAACCTATAGCCTAGTTTACAATTTAGTCCTCTAATCAATTCTAATAAATAATTTTATCAATTTAATCCATAATTTCATCATTTGCTCAACATAAACCCTTTTCAAAAATCTATTAATTTTCAATATTTCCACATAAACTCAAAAGTATTCAGCTCTAGGACTTCAAAATCATCAAAATCACAAGAAAAGGTCTTCATTAAACTTACCAATTAAAACTTCAAGCATTAAAACCCTAATTTCTCTTTTTTTCTTTTCTTTTCTTCTTTCTTTCTTTCTATTTCGTTTGGTTCTCTGTAACTATTTCTCTTTTTCTTTTGTTTCTTTATTTTATTTATTCTTTATTTCATTTTATTTCTTTCATTTACTTAATTAATATTTAATTATAAAATATCTATATAATAACAAATAAAAATAAAACATGTGTATTTATACACACATGTACACATGTGTTAATTTATCACCATACAATTGTCACCATTTGTAAATAATAATAATAATAATAATAATAATAATAATAATAATAATAATAATAATAATAATAATAATAATAATAATAATAAGTAAATATCTTTTACTTAATTTATAAGTAAATATATATAACATACATTTGTACTAATAATTTAAATACACATGTATTTATTCTCTATCTTACACATGTCACTAATTTGGTTTAATTACTAATTTAGTCCCTCATCATTTTTCTCTATTTTATAATTAACCTTTTACGCTCTATTCAATTTAGTCCTTTTTAATAATTACTTCTAATCAAACTAAATTCACCAAATCAAAATCTAATTCAACCCATAACTAACTTCGTAAATATTTTTTTTTATAAATATTTACGAACTCATTTTCCTAAGACGAAAGCCCTAAACTCACTTTTTCGGTGCCTGTGTAATTTGGGTCGTTACATTTTGCATTTGGGATCATGGTGCAAATAATTTGTACCTTTAATTATAAAAAACTTATATAAACTTAATTTGGAAAAAAAAACTTATGTTAGGTTATATCGTTTTATAATACATAAATTAAGTTAAAATAATAAAAATTATAATATATAATCTTTATAAAAATATATTTTATAAAATGTTGAATAACTGTGTATCACTTTTTTTATAAAAAAAATATTTTTTTATCATAACTTTATAAAATTGTATTTTATAAATATGTTATGAAAAAAATACGACACTTTTTTAAAAATAAGTGTATTATTTTTTTATAATATATAACATGAACACTGTTATATATCAGTGATCACCAACTCGAATCCTAGATAGGACCCGAGTCACCTACCCGTGACCCAGGTAGGTCTCACTAGATGATTGAACTACGAGATGACAGCGAGGGGAGTTCGTAGATCTAGCTCGTAAGGTGTGTTCGCGAATCCAGCTCGCACAAACCAGGTGAGGGTCACGGTCTCTGTCCGCATATATCCAAGGTGTTCGCAGAAGGGGGATCACGTGCTCTGCAGGCAACCTAGTGTGAAACATGTGTCCAGCCAACCTGAAACCTGCTCAGAATGTTAGTCCCAAGTACAGAGAGGGCCGCGCGCACTATAGGCAACCGGAGTGAGACACGTGTCTAGTAGGCCTGGAACCCACTTAGAATGTCGGTCTTAAGCATAGTGGGGTCGAGAAAAAAAATAGGGTCAGGCCATGAGCTATGATAGTATAAATACCTAAATGCTCCTCTTAATAGGATACAAAATAAAAATCACTCAACAATTGGTGCGATGAGCATGGACAAACTTCTGATTATCAGATTTCAACAAGTTTAGTTTTCTTTTCTTCAGTGGGAGAATAGAAATGGCTCACCCAAATGAGAATTTTCCCTTCAACCTTTCATTAGAATAGGCTGAAGCCTCAGGCTCCGGCAGTCAGCACAATGAAGTAGATTTGTTTGTAGAATGGTCTACCATAGATCGGAGAACTTCGGCAATGCAATTCATTAGGGAGTTTATGACCCTCTAGACCAAAATGTTTCCGCCGACCAGGGGTTGTCACTTCCTCCTGACCAAGAGGCACCCCGCAATAGTACTTTGCTCTCTAAGAGAAAATGATGTAATATCCCAACTTTGGGCCTAGTTAGAATAGTGGTTTCAGAACCACTATTTTGGGGCTGGAGAAATTACTTTTAATGTTATTTTATGTGTTATAGCATGATTATATGAGTACATGAAAATTTTGGTGAAACAATTTTTGCAATTGCTAGCTTAATTGAGAAAAAAGACTAAATCGTATAAAGGGCAAAAGTTTTGTTTTGCTAGATAAATATGTTAAATAGATAGAGAACCAAAGTTTGGGGTCTTTAAAGAGCAAATGGACCCTTAAGAAAGGCTTGGCCTGGCATAGAGAGAAAGAAAGTAGAAAAGTCAAAATTAGGTGTGCTTGGTAACTTAATTTTGACTAGAAATAGAATAAAATAAAACAAAAAGGTATCATCATTTCATCTTTCTTCTTCCCCACTGAAAATGGCAACAAACAAGGGGGTTTTAAGAGCCTAAACTTTCAGCCACTTAGTTCTCTTACAAATCAAGAAAATTGAGATTCGGGCTTAAATCGAGAAAGTACGTGGTTAAGGACAAAAAGAGAATAATTAGCATAAATTACATTTGAGGTAAGTCCGTGTGACTAAATAAACATGTTATCCATGTTATTTTTAATTTACTTGAAATCTATTTTGTTATGATTGTATTTAATTATATGTTGATGGAATATGACATTCCATTGAAATAAGTAAGTTGTATGTTAATAATGCAACTACATTGTTATGATGTGTGATTGAATTGATATTGCATAAATTGCTTTGATTGTGAATATGAGGATGCATGTTGACAGATTAATGTAATAAAGACTCCTGGTTGAACATTAGGAATAGATTTAGGTATTCATGCCATGACATTGGGTGATATGTGTGCTAGTGTAAGACATGTCTGGGACATACATCAGCCACATTGTGAGAGCCAGTGTAAAACATGTCTGGGACATGCATCAGCATTGAGACGAGAGCTAGTGTAAGACATGTCTGGGACATGCATCGGCCTCGAGATATACAAGCTAGTGTAAGACCTATCTGGGACATGGCGTTAGCTTGTTGTGTGTCAGTGTAAAACCTGTTTGGGACATGGCATCGACACCGATAGATGAGAGCCAGTGTAAGACCTGTCTGGGACACGACATCGGCCTTAATATATGAAATTCAGTGTAAGACTTATTTGGGACATGGCATCAACTTTAATGTGCTAGCCAGTGTAAGACCATGTCTGGAACATGGCGTCGCCGTCTTATCCCATGTTTAGGGCTAGTGAATATCCTGTCGTATTCCAAATGGTTTAACGGGAGATTTATGGTTTATATTGAAATAATAGAGCTTATGGCTATGTTGTGAGTGGTACAAGTACTTACATGAAATTGATGAGATGTGAATTCAATTCATGTTGTATGATTAATAAGGAATGAATATGAGTAAGTATATGAGCATGTTGAGTGACACAGGTATGTATGCCAAACTCATGAGAAATGATTTCTGTTTATGATGCATATTTGGTGAGGATGTAAATAGGTAAGTCATACATATGAGAATGATTTTGTGATGACCTTGTGATTATAGGTCTATACTTATGATGTATAAACTTATATTTTACCAATGTGGTGAAAATAAATTAATAAGGTGTGATAAACTTAGTACCATTAATTTACACTAAAACAGTTTTCGACAGCAGCAGTAGTCCAACTTTGAAAATCCGCTAAAAATTGTGGAAATTGAGTTAGAGACTGAATAAAATATGAAATTAAATTTTAATGAATCTAGTTTCACATAGAAGAAATGCTGTAAGAAAAGGATTTTTATGTTATGATATATTTAAATTGTTGTGAGACAGAGTCAGAATGATTTTGAGATCCCCTATCCTGATTTGGGAAAATCATTAAAAATTGTACAAAAATAATTATGGGCTAAAATTTATATGCTTAGAATTACTAATGAGTATATTTTCAATAGAAATAGATGAAAACATTTTCTGAGTCCCGTATTATGAGATAATTAATTTTTAGTGAAGAGGGGTTGGAATTGTCGGGCAATGGAAAAAGGGTAAATTTAAGGAATAAACTGTAATTATTGGCTGGACAAAAAATTCTAAAAATTTTATGGTAAGAAGATATGTGAGTCTAGTTTCAAATAAAATTAGAAGAACTTAATTTGAAGTTCTGTAGCTCCATATATAAATAATTTAACGACTGTGACTTGAGAGAACAGCTTGACCTAAATATAAATAAAAGTGTAAATATGGTTGTATTACATTGAGAAGCAAGTTGATAAATTGCTTATTATTTTCATACGGTCTTACTAAGATATAAAGCTTACTCCCTTCCTTTCCTTTTCTTTAGTGTTGATAGGTTAGCTCGGGGTTGGAGATTGTTGGAGGTAGCATCACACTATCAAGCCATCGCCTTTAAAGTATTGACCCATATTTGTTAAGCGTTTTTGTGTGAGTGGCATGTATAGGGACTTAGTTTTTATGTTAGCCATTATTATGATTAGCCAAAGGTATTGGCTTACATTAAGTTACTTATATATGGCCATGAGGTGCGGCTCATAGTGATTATGGTTTGTAAACCTATCTATATATGTCATGTTTTAATGCTTGTGATGTGATTATGCTTGTTGGCTATATATGGTTGGTATTATGAATTATGCGCATGATGAATGTTATATGACCAATCTAAACGGTCATGGCCATGAATTAAATATGTCTTAATATGGGATGCTAAATCATTGAAATGATGTCATGATATGTGTCCTTGGTGTGTATATAGATATGAAAGATTAAAGGTAACATAAAAGGCTTGGTAAATAGCCTAAGTGTTAAGGTAACATAAAAGGCTTGGTAAATAGCCTAAGTGTTAGCCACACGGGCAGAGACATGGCCATGTGTCTCAGCCGTGTGGAGGACACGGCCTAGCACACGGGCGTGTGGCCTGGCCGTATGGTTCAATTTGTTTTACTGACGTCATAAACAGAGAGTTACACGACCCGAGGACACGGACGTGTGACCATGTTTCATGAAAATTTTTCCTAAGTTTTCCCAAAACTTTCCAAAGTTCTCATTTTAGTCCCAAACCTCCTTTAATGTATATTTTGAGCCTCGGTAGCTCGCGTAAAGGACATTATGCATGTGATGGAATGTTTTTAATTTAAATAAAATTTTATGGCCTGGTTTTATGAAATGGTGTACGTTTAAGTTCGGTAACGCCTCGAACCCTGTCCCAGCATTGGATACGAGTAAGGTGTGTTACAAATGAGGTTCATAAGGGAGCAAATGGCTGGTCAGGAGGCACGGTTCCAACAACAACAAGCTCTTCAGTAGAAGCTACTGAAAGTAGATTTCGGAGTTGAGAAGAAAGGTGTATTCTGATAACTTTGGCTTTCAAGACAACGTGAACACATAGGACAAGGTCCTAGGCATACAGGTGAAAGAGTGGAAAAATAAGATGGTTGATTTATAGAGGGATGTAAGGGTACTGCACCCTGAGTCTCAGGACATAGACTGACTGTTCTTCTTCAACAATCTATTGACCCCTAAGATCACAGTAGTGAACTTATCGCGTGACTTCAAAGTCCCAAAAGATATGTTCAAGGGATGGAGGGACTCGCGAACCTATTTGATGCAATACAACTACTACATGAATGTACTGGGGACATCAGATGCAGCAAAGTGCAGGGTTTTTTTAACGACACTTAAGGGAAGCTTCAAGGACTGGTATTTTTCCCTTCCCCAGAGTTCGATTAGAAGCTTCTCGTAGCTGGGAAAAATGTTTTTAGGAAGGTTTAGAACCCACAGGGAAATTATGAACACACCTATAGGGTTAATGTTAGTAAAGTAGATAAAGGGTGAGTCCCTCTAGGATTACGTGAAGAGGTTCCATACAGCAACCCTCAACACGAAGAATTTGGAGGACCAGTGGGCCATATATGCTTTTATAATGGGAGTACAAAATGATCACGTGTGTAACACCCTTAACCCAAATCCATCACCAGAACAGGGTTACGATGCTTTACTAGAATTTACAGATCAAATAACAAATAGTCCGCCTCATACAGTATTCATATCAGAAATCAATCATAAAGTCCCTTATATGAACCTTCGAGGTCCAAAACATGCATTAGAAAATGAGTCGTGACTAAGCCGGACACTTAAAGAATTTTTCACAAAATCTCAAAGTTTTTGTAACATCCTGAAATAGGGCCTAGTCGGAACAGTGGTTTCGAGACCATAAATTTGACGTTGAAATATTTATTTTATGATTATTATGAGGTCTAGAATATGAGAATATGCATGTGTTAAAGCTTCATGAAGAAATTCAATGAGTAAGATGTCCAATTGAAAAATAAGGGCCAAATTGAATAAATTGCAAAACTTGGGTTCTAGAAGCAATTTGTATGAAATTGCTTTAGATTAGTAATTATAAGGTCTTAAAGAGAAATTTTCCCAATTTTCAAGTTTTTGGACAAAAATGGGCATGTATGGATGAAATTTGAAAGAAAAGGTTTGAGGCCATTTTGGTCATTTGGCTAATTAATGAAATAAAATGGGAAAAATAAGTCAAAAATCAGCTCATTCTCTTCATGTTGCTGCCGAAATTTTAGGGTTCTCCATAGCTAGGGTTTCCAAGCTTTCCAAGCTCAATAGTAAGTGCTCCCAAGCCCCGTTTTTAATATTCTTAGTATTTTTAAAATCCCGATAACTTACTCTCTCTATATCTACCCATATTTCATGCTAGGGTTCATGTTTAGAAATTTTCCCATGTATGAGTTACTTGTATTTTGATGGTTTATAAAGGAATATGAAAGTTTAAAAGATGGTAAACAACTTTTACTAAGTGATTTTTCATGGAAATGGCTTTAGGGACCATTTTGTAAAAGTTGCAAAAATGGGTAGGAAGATGAGAAATAATAGAAAAATGTGGGCTGCCATAAGAGGAAAGAATATTCGGCTAGGCCTGGGTAAGGTAGAAATTGCATGCATTTCATTATACGAGCCTAGGGACTAAATCGTAAAAATGTAAAAGGTTAGGGGCTAAACGGTCATTTGGACCAAGGGTGAAATTTAGACTCGAAAAGTATAATGTTAGGTGTTAATGATTCATTTTTATTGTTATAGACCCCGAGGAATAAATTTCAGAGGTCGATCGAGGAAAACGAAAGGTTTCGAAATAATCGAAACACGATAACGGAACGAGTACCAGGTAAGTTCGGATAACTTAAAGTAAACTCATAATATGCCTAATTGCATGATTTATGAATGTATGATAATTGTATTTGATGATGGCATGAAAATCCATGAAATGCATCCTTAATAATGACGTGTTGATAAATGTCCCGGTTGAGGTTAAAAAGGGAAATTCGATGGATAAACCATTATTTACATGTGACTTGGTGTTGCAGAAAGGATTTAGCCTGGACGGGTAATCCGTTAATCTCAAATATAGAAAGGATCTAGCCCGGATGGGTGTTCCTTGAGTGATCGAGCCTCTAGGAGAATATATGTGCATTGTGGATTTAGCCCGGACGGGTAATTCGATTAGGGTTTGAATTTAGCCTGGACTGGTAATTCAGATCCAAGCTCATAAAGGGTGTTTGTCACTAGCAGGGATTTAGCCCGGACTGGTAATCTCGACATCACCTTATAAGTTTATATTACAAGAGATTTAACCTGGACTGGTAATCCCGCCGTAAGATGTGAGGTTCGCGGGAGTGCATACATGAAATGATCGCTCTTATGACTTGACGATAAATGGATAATCCATCGAGATTTTTGAGAAACTTAACGGGATAATATGAGATATGCATAAATAGAAATGTTGAATGATGAGCTCATCTAAGATTAATTACATGGTGCATTGTTAGGTGACTAACTTGTTGATTTAGTGTATGTGATAGGGAAACCATTCCATTCTTGTTGGTTTTATTGCCTAATATGGTTGTATGCTAATTAATCGATATGTTTACTTTCTAGTTATTCGGGCTTACTAAGTATGTAAATACTTACCCCTCTCTTTTTCCTTGTCTTACAAAGCTCGAGGACTCGTAAAGATTGGAAGACGGTTGGAGAGTCAACACACTATCAATTAGTCTAGCTTTGGTTTATAGACACTTTTATTTTGTTCAATGGCATGTATAGAGCTTTTGTTATTTTGTTATATGTGTCATTTGATTTGTTAAAATGAAGGCATGTAAAGGTGTACACATCCATTTGTAAATGGCCATGGGAATTGGCTCATTGTGATGTAGGTTATGACCTACAAATTTGCTCATGTTTATGCCTAAATGTTCTTGTGATATTTAAATGTGGCATATCACAATTAGGCCTAAGTAATGTGACTAAATTACATGCGATGGCTTGGCCATAATTGGCAATGAGTTATAATAATGAGCCAATCTTAAAAGTGTTATAAGGAATAAGAATCCTTAATACAAGGGAAATAGCCTAGCATGTGTAAAACTGATGAAATGAGGTTTACATGCAATGAGGTTTGTCAAGGTCATCTAAGTATATAATCAGGCCTTATTATGTATTATAGAAGCCTATAAGTGAGAATAGATGATAGATAGTGACGAAAGGCTTGGAAAATAGCCTAATAAGGTCCACACAGGTAGACACACGGGTGTGTATCCAGGCCTTGTGTGACACACGGATCACACCATGGGTGTGTGGTATGGCCGTGTGTCCCCTACACCTAAAATTGTTAAGTCAGAGTGCAAGGTAGTAAACATACGGGTAGAGGCACGGCCGTGTGTCTCAATCGTGTGGAGGGCACAGCCTAGTACACGGGCATATGCCTTGGCCGTGTGCCCTTATATGCATGCTGATGTCATAAACAGAATGCTCGATTTTTTAGACATGGGTGACCACACGGGAGTGTTTAGGCCGTGTGAAGGACACGGGCGTGTGCTCAGCCGTGTGAAAACCCTTGTAGGTTCGAAATAGAAAATAATTTCCCATAAATTCAACACAGGTTAAGGACACGGGTGTGTCCTAAAGCACACGGGCGTGTGTAATGCCTCCACACGGTCGTGTGAGGTTTGGTCTAGGTGTTTTTCCAATATCTTTCTTAAGTTCTCAATTTAGTCCCGGAACATTTTCAATGTGTGTTTAGGTCCTTGCAGGCCCTTAATAGGGACATTAAGATAAAATTTGATTGGTTTTATATTGGATTGAAATTTTATAACCTGTATTTCCCGAAAATATTCGAGCACATGTCTGGAAACGCCTCGTGTCTGGTCCTGGTCTAGGCTATGGGTAAGGGGTGTTACAGCTTTTCCTAGGTGTAGGGGTCACACACCCGTGTGGTTTACACGGCTAAGGGACACGCCCGTGTCTCAGGCCGCGTAACTCTCTGCCTTGGGTCACACAGCCGAGTTACACGCCCGTGTGTTAGGCCATGTATAAGTGCAGGGGTCACACAGCCAAGTCACATGCCCGTGTGCCAGGCATTGTGATCAATTCTGGGCATTTTGTTTTGACATTTTAAAGATGCAGGGTGTAACAGCTTGATTTTGGGTCTAATCGGAACAGTGGTTACGGGACCACAAATCTGATGTAGAAAAATTTATTTTTATTATATTTTTATGGTCTACAATTTTATGAAATGATTTCGTGAAAATTTCGTTCGAAAATTTTTATGTTTGGGCACTCAATTTAGTCAAAAGAACTAAATTGTAAAAAGTGCAAAAGTTAGTTCTACATGCTAGAGGTGTCTAATTGCTATGAAATTTTAAATTGGAGGTTCTTAAATGGTAATTAGACCATTGGTTAAGTTGTTGGACAAAAATGGGCATGGTTAGGTTTGTTTCTAAAGTTTTTTATTAAGGACATTTTAGTAATTTGGTAATTAAATAAATTAAAAAGCCAAATTAAAAGCCAATTTTTGCTCATCTTCTACCCCATGGCTGAATGTACCAAGAAGAAACCATGGCTAGCATTTTTCAAGCTTCCAAGCTCGATTGTAAGTCCGTTCTAGCCCCGTTTTTAATGATTTTTATGTTTTTGAAATCCTCATAATATGATATATCTATTTCTACCACTAATTTAATATATAATCAAAGTCTAAAATTTTACCCATGATGGATATTTTTGTATTTTGATGTCTAATGGTAGGAAATGTATGTTTGGTGTATGATAAATGACTTTTGCTAAGTGATTTTCGATGAAAATGCCTAACAAGACCTATTTGTAAAAAGTTGTGAAATGGGTGTTAAAATGCGGATAAAAGAATGTGGGTTGCTATAAGCATGTATAAGGTTCGGCTAGGCATGGGTATTGAAGAAATTGAGTAAATTTCATTTTACGAGCCTAGGGACCAAAATATAAAAATGTCAAACTTTAGGGGCAAAAATGTAATTTTTGCCATGATTTGATTTTGGGCTGATTTGAATATTATAATGATTAAATAAGTTAAATGTGATATTATAGATCAAGAAAAATGAGGTTCGGAATTAGAACGGGGAAAACGCGTATTTGACGGTTAGGTCCTTTTCGCCATTTTTATGTCGAGGAAAGTTCGTATGTTTAATAAGCATTAAATTATATATGTATAAATACTTAGTTAACATAATTGTGGTAAATGTTATATTATTGAAATGAAATGTGAATGCTATTGAGATTCGATACAGTAAAAGTCCCGGTTGAACCTTAGGAATAGATAGGATACAAATGTCATGACATTAGGGTTACTGAGATTACGTGTAAGACCATATCTGGGATATGGTATTGATATGAGACTTCATGTAAGACCATAGCTGGGCTATTGGCATCGATACGAGATTACATGTAAGACCATATATGGGATATGACATTGGTACGGTATTGTGTGTACGAGATTCCTAAGTATCCTTTAGTATTCCAAGTGGTTCAACGGGTAATTTAATGGGTGTATCAAAGAAGAGAAAGAGCATGTAAGTATTATGAATTTGTGCAGGTATGTACATAAAGTTTATAAGCATTGACTTCATGATATTGTGAGTTCATGGTTTCCATGAGAATGTCTTTTGCGAAAGCCTTATGATTATTGATCGATACTTGTAATGTACGAAATATATAGTAAATTCAGTTGGCGATCGTGTAATTGGCTTTCAGGTCCCGGTTGAACCTTAGGAATAGATAGGATACAAATGTCATGACATTAGGGTTACTGAGATTACGTGTAAGACCATATCTGGGATATGGTATTGATATGAGACTTCATGTAAGACCATAGCTGGGCTATTGGCATCGATACGAGATTACATGTAAGACCATATCTGGGATATGACATTGGTACGGTATTGTGTATACGAGATTCCTAAGTATCCTTTAGTATTCCAAGTGGTTCAACGGGTAATTTAATGGGTGTGTCAAAGAAGAGAAAGAGCATGTAAGTATTATGAATTTGTGCAGGTATGTACATAAAGTTTATAAGCATTAACTTCATGATATTGTGAGTTCATGGTTTCCATGAGAATGTCTTTTGCGAAAGCCTTATGATTATTGATCTATACTTGTGATGTACGAAATATATAGTAAATTCAGTTGGCGATCGTGTAATTGGCTTTCAGGCCAAATTGAGTTATGATCTAGCATGATTGATTCACACAAATTGTGATTTATCGGATATGAGAAAAAGGAAAGATTGGTATAATTGCCTATTAAAATGATTATGAGAAGATATGGGCTTTAAACAATTGAAAGATGTTAGAACATATGCTTGAAAAGTGAACACTCATAATTAATGTGCATGTTTATTATGAGGTTTGAAATGATTGGTTGATTATGGTAAACGGTTATAATGAAGAGATTTCAGTTATTAGGCTAATGTCAAGACATATTAAATTATGCTTGCAAATTGATAGAACAATCAATGTGACTGAATAAGTTATAACTGTGAGTTTCAATGCAATTTATATTATCTTGTTTTTATATCATTGGATTTGGTAAATGATTGGTAAGAGTTGCTTATTATGTTCATACAGACTTACTAAGCTATATAGCTTACCCCCTTTCTTTCCCATGTTTTATAGTGCCGTCAAGCTAGCTCGGGTTAGAGATTGCTGGAGATCCTATCACACTATCAAGCTATCATTTTGGGCATTGATGAATTCAAGTATTTTGAGTTATGGTATGTATAGGGACTTGGTCATTTTGTTATATGCGTCATATGATTTTAGCCAATGTAATGGCTTGTAATCGTCAAAGGCTTATTTTTCTATTTGGCCATATAAGTTGGCTTATATTGGCTAACATGGTTGTAAGCCTAAGTATATTCATATATGTGTCAATGTCTATGGTGATATGATCATGGTATGCTTGGTGAATGTGAAATGTTTGGAAATGCCATTTATGGCATGATAGTGTAATGTTTGGAAATGTGACATATTGATGAGATGAGGAATTGAGTATAATTTGGTAACTAGAAAGTAATTGAATGAAGTCTAACGAATGTGAAATTTGAATGTTTAATTTAGGGCTTAAAAATGTAGTGACTGTGTTAGATAAAGACATTGAGTTGATATGTTTTAACCATGAATGTGGATGTTTTGGTTACCCAAGTATGCATTGTTTTGTGCCTTTGAGTTGAGGTAAGTGTATATGTGAATAAGGGTGGCAAAATGGCTTGGTAAATAGCCTCGTTTTTGTCCTCACGGGTAGACACACGGGCATATGTCTAGGCCGTGTGTGACACACGGCCAGCCCCATGGGCGTGTGATCCGGCCGTGTGTCCCCTGCACCTAAATTGTAGCAAAACAGAATGCTCAGTATCGAGCACACGAGCATGAGACATGCTCGTGTGTCTCAGCCGTGTGAAGGACATGGCCTTGAGACACGGGTGTGTGTCTTGGTCGTGTGACTTTAATTTGCTCTTGGGTGACAAATAGAGAGTTACACGAGTTAGGGACACGAACATGTGTGACCACACGGCTTGCCCACACGGGCGTGTCCTAAGCCACACGGGCATGTGACCCCTGTTTTAGCAAAAATTATCTAAGTGTCGTAAAATTTTCTAAGGTTCTAGGTTTAGTCCCGAACCACTTCCAAAGCACGTTTTGGGCGTCGTAGGCTTGTATTAGGACCTTATCATTAAATGCAAAAAGTTTGAATTTGATGCCAAATATGGCTCGGAAGTGTATGTTTGCTTATGTTTAAGTCCGATAATGCCTTGTACCCTGTTCCAACGTTGAATACGGGTAAGGGATGTTACACAGGGGACACACGACCAGGCCACACGCCACACGCCTGTGTCTCTGTCCATGTGGATGAAAATAGGCTACTTTCCAAGCCACATTTCTCACCTATTTTGCCTTTCACCTACACCAACACTTAAACACATTCACAAACCATATCAAAGCATTCAAAACAAGTCCAAATCATGTCTTAAACATGACATAATATCACATACAACCAATGTACCCGTAGGTACTGATCGTGATGGTTCGCGATAAGTTTTAATAAATTTATATTTGACCGTTCTTGAAAACTAACTATTATCACGACGAAGGTAAGTATACCTATCGAACAGTAGTATAGTTTTAGCAAGATCGGGATGTCGAACCCAAAGGAACTAAAAGTACTAGTATTAAATCTTTTCTTATTATCTAGCCTAAAAATAAAAGGGTTTGTTTTATCTAAACTAATTAACTAATTAAGAATTCACAAAAAGAAAATTGGGGAAAATACTTTTGGGAAATTCGATTGATTAAGACAATACCCAAGAGAAAATCCACCTAGACTTCACTTGTTGTTTGACTCTAAATCAGATGATTTATTCATTCGACTTGTTTCATAGAAATCCCTAAATTATATTATTATCTCTCTTGAGACTAACAATGTCTAACCCTAGGTTGATTAATTGAAATCTCTTTCTAATTAACACCCCTTGTGTTGCATTAACTCAATCTATGTATTCCTTTATTAGGTTTCACCCTAATCTGGCAAAATCTTATCACCCTATCTCTAGGCGTGCAATCAACTGCGCTTAATTCTGACAAATTTACTCTTAGACAGAGACTTTTTACTCCTCTGAATAAGCGCATCAACTTGAATCAATATCCTGAAATATTGAAGCTAGAATTAAGAACACATAATTAAGAACAAGTCAAATATTTATCATACAATTCAGGAAATAATAACAAGATTCGTCTTAGGTTTCATTCCCATTAGGTATTTAGGGGGTTTAGTTCATAATTATAAAAGACAACATCTCAAAATAAAATTGAATATAAAACACAAAGAAAACCCAAAACTCCTGAAGGGAAATTGAAGGGAGATCTTCAGTCTTGAAGGAGAATTCAACTTCTGAGATGGATCAATCGGCTTTCTTCGAGTAAATTCCTACTTCCCACTCTGTGTCCATGTCTAAGTGCCTCATCTGGTGTTTAAATAGACTTTTTAATGCCTCAAAGCCCTCAAGAGTGGCCTTTTCCGAATAGAACTCAACTTGGGCTCGACAGGGACACGCCCGTGTTTGATTGTTCCAAACCATGTTAGAGTCTGTTGAATAGACACGGACGTGTGGTCTACCAATGTAAGTCACGCTTAATTCTGCTAAAAGGGCACGGGCGTGTGGTCTACCTGTGTGAGGAAGTCCAGGCTGTGTTGATTTTCCACGTTGGCCCATTTTCACTGTTTTCAGCCTGTTTCTCACTCTTTTTACTCTCCTATGCTCACCTAAGTATAAAACATGAAATTAAAGGATTAGAAGCATCAAATTCACTAATTCTAAGGAGAATTCATCCATAAATATGCTAAACATGGGATAAAAATATGTATAAATTATGGTTTATCAAATACCCCCACATTTAAGCATTTGCTTGTCCTCAAGCAAAATCCTCAACTCACAATCAAAATCAATTCTTCTCAACTTATAATTCTTATTAATGATATCTCAAAATAATCCATAAGTAACCATACATTGAGAATTCAATTATAGGAACATCAAAGTTTCAAACATTCCAAGTTGCATATTTTATCACAAAAACATAGGTGTCTCCCCTTATCTAGGTAATTACCATTGATTCAAAATACCACAGAGTTTCACATCCTTACTAGAGATTCACTCAAATCACCCGAGGTATTTTAAGGACAACAAGTTAAAGCACTCAGTAGTCAATATGAAAACTTATTACCATAGGCTTGCATGAAAATCAAATCTCCACCACTATATATTGAGATGATACTTCAATCAAAAGGTCTTTAAAGGGTTATGGTGGCTTTGGTTAGGGGGTGTGCTCACAAGCTGAAAGAAAAGGTTAGAATCGAGATTGAATTGAAAAATTACCTAACTAGAAAAACAACTAATCATCAATTGAATACATGTGAGCTTCTTCTTAGAATATGGACTTAAACACTTAAGCTCAAAAACAAAGAATTACTACTAATGTAAATATGTGTATTGTAAATTTTTTTTAAGAAGAAATCAAATAACATAGACTAACTATCAAAGAGAAAACTTAGCTAAGCAATATATTCAAATCAAATCTCGACAAAAATAGGGATCAAATTAATTTAGGGGATTTCAACAATAATGGGTTATGGGTTAATATGGAGGGTACATCAATGAATGGGTTATTAGGCTCAAGAGGGTTTACTAAGGGTTAATTTTGAAGGTAGGCTTTTATGGAGTGAGTGGGTTAAACCTAAGTGCCTTTATCATCTTGACATATCAAATCAAATGGTGTGGTTTTGACATACATAATCAAGCAAATTCTAGAATAACAAATCAAGTTTGACGCACTCAAAGCAATAATAAAAGTGAGCATGAAAGAAATAATGGATGCTCTTAAAGGCTCAAGATATCAGAAGAATTATGGCTTTTTGATGTTTAAACCTTGTGAATTTTAACTCGAGATAATACCTAAACTTGGGGAAACAACCCTAAAAAATTGATAATTCTCAAAAGTCAACTTATCATGCTTGATTCTCTAATTCCTTAAAGTTTAAACAATCAAGGCATGAATGACTATATTTTAATTCAAGACATATCAATAAAAATCATAAATTAATCAAAATTCATTCTAATAATGATATGAGAATATCACATGAGAATAAGACAAAATTTAGGGAATTTTCTGATAAAGATATAAACAACCCCCCACACTTAAGATGTACATTGTCCTCAATGTACAATGATAGATATACTAAAAAATATAAAATCATAAGATATGGAGAGAGGTGAAACTTCCTGAATAATGAATGGAATCTTTGAATTGGAGTTATGGAGAATAATCGGCCAAGTCAATGATGATATTGGAGGAGAATTGTACTATCCTGATTTTGGGCCTAGTCGGAATAGTGGTTTTGTGACCACAAAATCCGAGATAGAAATAATTATTTTATAATTATTTTGATGTTTATGATATGATTGCATGATTGTGTGAAAATTTCGTGAAGAAATTTTATGCATAAAGTGCTTGAATTGAAATTAGGGACTAAATCGAATAATTTGCAAAACTTGCATTCTAGAAGTTTCTAGTATGAAATTGTTTTGAATATTAATTAGGAGGTTTTAAATAGCAATTTTACCAATTTCTAAGTCTATGGACAAAAATAGGACATGGATGGAACTTTTGGAAAGTTCAGGTGTAAGGGCATTTTGGTCATTTAAGGGTAAAATGAATTAAAATACAAAATTAAAAGCCAATTTTGCTCATCTTCAACCCTATGGCCGAATATAGCAAGGAGAAACCATGGCTAGGGTTTTCACGCTTCCAAGCTCGATTAGCAAGGAAAACTGAAATTCGGGCTAAATTGGGGAAAATACCAAGTTGTGGACGAAATGGTAAAAGTAGCCATTTTCGCATACTAGGTAAGTTCAAATGTAAATGTTGGTAGCATAGTTATTATTTTAAATGTTTTTATGTTGTTTAAATGATATGATAATTATTATGAAATATTATACTCGTGATAATTGTTTGATAATATGTCAAATAATGTGATATACTTGGAAAATGTGAAATACTACCGAGTATCGGTATCGGTATTCCGTAGAAGATGGGTGAGACACATGATTGGGAAAAAGGTCCCGTTGAACCTTAGGAATGGATTAGGATACAAGTGACATGTCACTGGGATATTTGGGCATCCGAGCTTGTTGAGTTGAGTCCGAGTTCACTTATGGATACGAATGTCCGAACTCGTTGAGTTGAGTCCGAGTTCGTGAAATGTAACTATGCATCCGAGCTCGTTGAGTTGAGTTCGAGTTCACTTATGGATGCGAATGCCCGAGCTCGTTGAGTTGAGTCCGAGTTCGCTTATGGGCGGGTTACATAGTAGCTTGGCTACATATGTGGCACTTATGTGCAAACTTTCCATGTATCCGAATTATATTCCAATGTGTTCAACGGGTAAAGTTCTACTCAAATGGAGGAATACTAAAGATGAAAGGGACGTATTGGTAAGTGTTGTGAAATGGATACTTTGAACAGGTATGTACTTAACCCTCGGGTTGAAAAATCGATATAACAACAATATGGTAAGATGATAAATGAAAATATGATATGAATGTCTTGGTGATGATTATGCAAATGATGTTTTATGTTTACTTATATGGTTATGTTACTTGCTATTTGCATGTGAACTTACTAAGCATTTATGCTTACTCCCTCCTTTTCATTCCTTATAGTGTTGACAAGCCAGCTCGGAAATCGGGAACGGTCGGAGGCACGCTCACACTATCCGTATACCATCTTGGCATAATGGCTTGTATATTTTGAGTATGGCATGTATAGCATTATAATCATTTTTTATATATGGTCTTATGATATGGTTATTGAGTAGCATAAAAATGCTTGGTAATGATTAGCCATTGGAATGGCTAATTATGATCATATTTGGTGTTATGTATGTCAAATTGCTAGTTAATCCATCGAAACCATGAAATAGGTAAAATTTACCATAAAATAGATTCAGACAGCAGTAGTGATGTGAATTTGAAAAATAATTAAAAATGGTAGAGATATAATTAGATGATGAATAAAACATGGAATTGAAGAATTATGAGTCTATTTTCATATGGAAGAATCAAAACAGGTATATGAGTTATATTTTATGAGATGTTTAAATTTTTGTGAAATAGGGCCAGAGTGATTTCTGGATCCCTTATTACGACTTTGGAAATTCACCATAAATTGTATAAAAATAATTATAAGTCATAATTTACATGTACAGATTTCTTATTAAGTCTAGTTTTAAGAGAAATAAACTTCATAGTAATTGAAATTCTATGTAGAGAGATATCTGATTCGTAATACACAGAGGTCAGAGCAGTCAAACCCTGAAACAGGGGAGACTTTAACTAATAAAATGTACTAATTGGCCTAGCCAAAAATTCTATAAAACAATTAGTAAATATATATATGAGTATAATTTCAGGGAAAATTTACGGAATTGGATTTTGAGTTTCAGAACTCGAGATATGAATTTTTAAGCGACTGTGACATAGTTAGCCAGCTTGTCTGGAATTTCTAAATTGAATTGTTTGAGTTGTTTAAGCAATGAATTAAGTCTGTTAACACCTCGTGTTCGACTCTGACAACGGTCTCAGGTACGGGGCATTACATTTGGTGGTATCAGAGTAGGTTTAGTCGGTTCTCAGACTAACCTGGCATGTGTAAAAGTTTAGCTATACATGCCACTGATCTGTGATAGTGTGATGTGTTCCGACGCGTATGAGCACCGTCTTATTTAGACAGGGTACTCTCCAACCGAGCTGCGCTGACCATGTTCAATGTTATGTGAAGGTATTTGAGTAAAATTATGATTATGATAAGTATCGGTTCAGAAAAGTATGAATAAAGGTTTATGATACATATGTGATAATATGTGAGATGAAAGTTCATGTTGTGATAAATATCCATATTTGCTTAATGCTCATATGATGTAGTGTATGTGGCTTACTTGATAAGATGAACGGAATAGATTGAAAGTAGTAGAGGTATGAATAAAGGTCATAATATTATGATACGAATGAAAATGTCCTTGTCTTGATTTGGACGTCGAATGTTGATGAATGCTAATGATATATAATTTTTATGAGATAAAGGATTATAATAAAATGAACTTATCTATGTTAAATTGTTGGACTGAATTATATGATTGTAATGATATGTACATGATGATGCACGAAATGAAAGTTGTGATTGTGGTGCAAATATCTATGTTTGTTTGGCCTTATATGATGTCATAAGCATGACTTAATTTAATTAAATGAATGGATAAGTAAAGCTATCTAGAAAACATAGAATGTATGCATAAGTGTATTGTCTAAATGGGACAATAGGAAAATTTGTGTAAGCCAACATGAATGTTGCATTGCCTGAATGAATGACATGATTTTGATGATGTTGCTATGATGATGGAAGTTGTGTCATATGTGTATGTATAAAAAAAAAAAGTCGAGTCAGAGGTCTTACAACCCCTCCCCCTTACCGAAATGGTACTTATAATGGAATTTCATGAGATTTGTATTGAATAAGTTTCTAGTTGAGAACCCAAAGAGTTCAGTGATAGAATAATTATAAGTATGATCAGAGATTGAAAATGAGCTGATAAGTAAAGTCAGAGCTAGTAAAGTAACGGATTGACGTAAAGATTATTGGAATTATGCACTGTCCCAGTTAGAAAAGGAATTCTCCTTGGTTAATCGAATTACTCAGGTGCAAGGTCGAGAAAAGTGTAAATCAAAATTTATTCAGAACTGGCCTTCTTTAGTGAATGGTTTAATATGAAATTTGTGATGGCGGAACTAGTTGGGGAAATGATATTTGAAATGTGAACTATCCGAGTGTGTGATTATGACTGGACATTTTGTGATCTCTTTTGAGATGTTTTATGTGTTCACCCGTTCTCAGAAATATTTCTATGGCTATTGATCTTCTGAAGAAATTCTTGTTATATGGGAATGTCTTTTAATCCTGGTGTTGGATGAAAGAATTGGTAGTCTGACTGGTTTATAATTTATATTGCTCTATTTCATCGGGTATTCTATTTCATTTAAATCGATAAGAATTGATGAGAGAATACATATGATATTATGATTCTATTTCTTCTACTTGATGCTTCATCTGATATATATGTATGGGAAGATATATTGTTCTTGTTATATTTGATTCCAGTGGGATTAAATGATGTTTTCTTTTGAACTTTCTTTCTTTGAAGAATTATCGGGGTATTAAAGTATTTTCTCTATGAGTTTGGTTTTCGATTCTCCGGCTTGGTTTTCGATTCTCCAGCATAGTATCGTATCTTGGGTTTCTTTATTCTGGATTTCTTTATTCTGGATTTCTCTATCTTGGATTTCTTTATTCGGTTTTCTTGTTATCTTTGTTCCATAATTTGTCAATTATGACTCGTGTTCGAAGTGCGTTCTTCAGCTCGTGATAATCATGTCAAATATGACTATACTTCTAATTTGATCTTGGTAATGTGGTGATTTTAGTATTGGGATTTTTTCTAATTTTTGTGTAAGGATTTGACATCAGTAAAGGCATAAGTGATAAAAGCGCGAGTTTCAGTCGGTATGGTGAATTATCTATTTGAAAGATTTCATATAACAATTATTTCAGGATTATTTTTCTCAAGTCTGATAATAAAATTTCATTTTGTACGGATAAAAAGAGTAAATAGTCTAAATGAGAAGTGTATATTTATTAGAAAGAGTTTGTAAAGTCATTACGAATGATAAGGTTTTCGTTTTGTGAAAGCTGAAAAGTTTATTACATGTTGACAAAATTCGGATAGATGAGAATATTATTAGTAGCCAAGCGTCCGAACTAGACTAGTCTACATTGAGTAAAGACTTTCGACTTTCAAGAATGTGCATTGTGGTATGAATTGTGATGTGTTTCAAGACGGTGAGGTAATGTGATAGTTTAAAGCATTCGATGTTACATAAAATCGGAGTTGTTAAAGGGGTTAAAGCCGAGCATTGGGATCTATCAAAATTATCCTTGTCAGTGTTGATATTGGGATGGAAATGAGAAGGATTATTCTTGAGGCCATATCAGAATTATTTCCATGGCAGAAAGAGGAAAATATGATGTATCCTATTGTTAAATGTTTGGCGAGATCTATAAATCATATTTGTATTGAATGAATTCCAACTCATCAGATTCATGGAAATTCAGGTCTCTTTGATTGTTGGATTTCTTGGAATTCCGGTCTCCATTAATCAAGTTAAGATCCGGGTTTTATGTCATGATATCATGGGAAACTGAAAAGGGTTGAAAATTTAAGAACAGTTGAGAGTTGAGACTGTAAGCTTTCAGATCATATGAGAAATTAAAGAGATGTATTGGAGGTACAGCCTAAGTGAAAGTTCTTTGGCACCGAATATGAGATTAAAAGTGAAGACCACTTTTCTGGTAAGATTTTCAGGGACGAAAATCCCTAAAGGGGGGGAGAGTTGTAATATCCTAATTTTGGGCCTAGTCGGAATAGTGGTTTTGTGACCACAAAATCCGAGATAGAAATAATTATTTTATAATTATTTTGATGTTTATGATATGATTGTATGATTGTGTGAAAATTTCGTGAAGAAATTTTATGCATAAAGTGCTTAAATTGAAATTAGGGACTAAATCGAATAAATTGCAAAACTTGCATTCTAGAAGTTTCTAGTATGAAATTGTTTTGAAATATTAATTAGGAGGTTTTAAATAGCAATTTTACCAATTTCTAAGTCTATGGACAAAAATTGGACATGGATGGAATTTTTGGAAAGTTTAGTAGTAAGGGCATTTTGGTCATTTAGGGGTAAAATGAATTAAAATACAAAATTAAAAGCCAATTTTGCTCATCTTCAACCCTATGGCCGAATATAGCAAGGAGAAACCATAGCTAGGGTTTTTCAAGCTTCCAAGCTCGATTAGCAAGGAAAACTGAAATTCGGGCTAAAATGGGGAAAATACCAAGTTGTGGACGAAATGGTAAAAGTAGCCATTTTCGCATACTAGGTAAGTTCATATGTAAATGTTGGTTACATAGTTATTATTTTAAATGTTTTTATGTTGTTTAAATGATATGATAATTATTATGAAATATTATACTCGTGATAATTGTTTGATAATAATGTGATATACTTGGAAAATGTGAAATACTACCGAGTATCGGTATCGGTATTCCGTAGAAGATGGGTGAGACACATGATTGGGAAAAAGGTCTCGTTGAACCTTAGGAATGGATTAGGATACAAGTGACATGTCACTGGGATATTTGGGCATCCGAGCTTGTTGAGTTGAGTCCGAGTTCACTTATGGATGCGAATGTCCGAACTCGTTGAGTTGAGTCCGAGTTCGTGAAATATAATTAGGCATCCGAGCTCGTTGAGTTGAGTTCGAGTTCACTTATGGATGCGAATGCCCGAGCTCGTTGAGTTGAGTCCGAGTTCGCTTATGGGCGGGTTACATAGTAGCTTGGCTACATATGTGGCACTTATGTGCAAACTTTTCATGTATCCGAATTATATTCCGATGTGTTCAACGGGTAAAGTTCTACTCAAATGGAGGAATACTAAAGATGAAAGGGACGTATTGGTAAGTGTTGTGAAATGGATACTTTGAACAGGTATGTACTTAACCCTCGGGTTGAAAAATCGATATAACAACAATATGGTAAGATGATAAATGAAAATATGATATGAATGTCTTGGTGATGATTATGCAAATGATGTTTTATGTTTGCTTATATGGTTATGTTACTTGCTATTTGCATGTGAACTTACTAAGCATTTATGCTTACTCCCTCCTTTTCATTCCTTATAGTGTTGACAAGCCAGCTCGGAAATCGGGAACGGTCGGAGGCACGCTCACACTATCCGTATACCATCTTGGCATAATGGCTTGTATATTTTGAGTATGGCATGTATAGCATTATAATCATTTTGTATATATGGTCTTATTATATGGTTATTGAGTAGTATAAAAATGCTTGGTAATGATTAGCCATTGGAATGGCTAATTATGATCATATTTGGTGTTATGTATGTCAAATTGCTAGTTAATCCATGGAAACCATGAAATAGGTAAAATTTACCATAAACTAGATTCAGACAGCAGTAGTGATGTGAATTTGAAAAATCATTAAAAATAGTAAAGATATAATTAGATGATTAATAAATCATGGAATTGAAGGATTATGAGTCTATTTTCATATGGAAGAAACAAAACAGGTATATGAGTTATATTTTATGAGATGTTTAAATTTTTGTGAAACAGGGCCAAAGCGATTTCTGGATCCCCTGTTCTGACTTTGGAAATTCCCCATAAATTGTATAAAAATAATTATAAGTCATAATTTATATGTACAGATTTCTTATTGAGTCTAGTTTTAAGAGAAACAAACTTCATAGTCATTGAAATTCTGTACAGAGAGATATCTGATTCGTAATACACAGAGGTCAGAGCAGTCGAACCCTGAAACAGGGAAGATTTTAACTAATAAACTGTACTAATTGGCCTAGCCAAAAATTCTATAAAAAAATTAGTAAATAGATATATGAG
Source organism: Gossypium longicalyx (assembly GCA_025698465.1). NCBI lineage: Eukaryota > Viridiplantae > Streptophyta > Magnoliopsida > Malvales > Malvaceae > Gossypium > Gossypium longicalyx. Next base: position 84,291,926 of record CM046997.1, read on the forward strand.
TATAGTTTCAGGGAAAATTTACGGAATTGGATTTTGAGTTTCATAACTCGAGATATGAATTTTTAAGCGACTGTGACGCAGTTAGCCAGCTTGTCTGGAATTTCTAAATTAAATTGTTTGAGTTGTTTAAGCAATGAATTAAGTCTGTTAACACCTCGTGTTCGACTCCGGCAACAGTCTCGAGTACGGGGCGTTACAAGAATACTCTGGTGGTAGTAGAGGTTAGGTTCCACAACCACAGTGTCCAGCGAAGATGTTATCGTGGTGGACGTGTAGGACATGGCAGTCGTGGAGAACCTTTTTCAATGGAGTTGCAAGTTCCTAAGTGATGGTGAGCTTTAGAGCTCTTTATAATTGTGATAAAATCAAGAACTCTGTAGGAAATATAAAGAAGCATAATTATTCGTAATGAAATAGCCGAAACTATAAATTGTTCAATAAAAGTCATAAAGCCTAAAAATGAAATAGTATTAAAGGAAAATAAATTAAAAAGTACTTTAAGAAGATAAATAAAGATAAAAGTGAAAATAAAAATAATAAATAAAAAGTCTTTAAACATCACCATCGCCGGATGGTTCGCGAGGTGGTGGTGGCGATGAGATGTGAAGGTGCTGACAAATTTGATATAGAGTAGCATCAATGTGATCAAAGCGCTGAAAACACTACTGTTCAAATCGAGTAAGGCGCTCAGAGATGTCAGAGTATGAAGCCGCCGCATGAACTGGACGATGGATGGGTGGTGGCTAAGACGGTGGGTCCTCAGACATCATCAGTAATGTCCTCTGGGTCTTCCTGCTCGGCGGACTGGACCAGGCGGTACTTGGGAGGGTCGATTCCACGTCATTTCGCAATCATCCTCATATGTAGCATACTCGAGATGCCTTGTAGGGACATCTGGCCAATGAGAGTGAGGGAGGATGATTGTGCCGCTGTGTTAAGGAGGCCGAGGTAGCGCGCTAGGCGAGTCACATAGGGGCCAATAGAGATGACTCCCTTCCTATGTCGCTCCATCTGATGGCGAATGGCGAGGGCGATGAAATAGGAAAGGTCGAAGACGTGCCCATGCGCCATACTCCATAAAAAGTAGGCGTCGTGAGTGTTGATGACGCCGGTGCTCTCTTGCCACCGTGTCAGAGTGTGGGCCAAGATGGCATGTAAGTACCTCAGGGATGGGGTGAGGGCCGATGCCTTAGAGCGGTTGGAGTCACAAGTGGCCAAGTCAGGGACTAAAGCACTCCAGCTTCAAAAGAGAATAGTGGATATGGCGATGAAGGGTGTCGAGTTCGTTGTCATCCATGAACTCCTTTGTATACAGCCCTAATGCAATTCTGAACTCCGGTACGCTCAACTGGCGCACTAAGCCACCGAGACAAAACTGGATCGTTTTAGGATCATTGAACTGTGTCATGACAACTTGAAGGTGGAAGGTCGAGTAGAGTTCGAGTGTGAGCTCGAGGTACGTCGGCTCGATGATCTCGAAAAATAGGCCCTATGGGTCAATCGTCAGAAGGGCTCGGATCGCGTCAACCAGTTGGATTTGTTCAAGGTGCTGCCCAATCAATGCAGTGGCCCACACTTAGGGGTCGGGCCCGAAGTATCTGAAAAATTTCCTCCTAGGGTCCCAAGGGAAACTAGAGAAAGGGGTGGCGCACTTCAACTGATGCGCTTGCCGATGTGGCTCTTGGTCCCTTCCAATTTTTTGAAGCGGGGATGGCATTCTTCTTGCCACGTGTAGTTGACATGGTATACCTACTATAACATCCCAATTTTGGGCTTAGTCGGAATAGTGGTTTCGGGACCACAAATCTGATGAGTAAAATTTCATTTTTATTATATTTTTATGGTCTACGATTTCACGAAATGATTTCGTGAAAATTTCATTAGAAAATTTCGACGCTTGGGCACTCAACTTAGTAAAAAGGACTAAATTGTAAAAAATGCAAAAGTTGAGTTTTATATGTTAGAGGTGTCTAATTGTCATGAAATTTTAAATAGGAGGCCGTTAAATGATAATTAAACCATTGTATAACTTGTTGGACAAAAATGGCCTTGTTTGGGTAAATTTTGAAAGAATAGTAAAAAGGGCATTTTGGTCATTTAGGGGTAAAATGAATTAAAAGATAAATTTTAAACCCCAAATGTGTCCCTTTCTTCTTGATACAGCAGAATGTACCAAGAGCAGCCATGGTTAGGGTTTGGCCAAGCTTCCAAGCTTAATAGTAAGTGATACTGAGCTCCGTTTTTAATGTTCTATGTATTTTTGAAATCCCGGTAACATGATTTGCTCATTTCTACCATTATTTTGAGTTAGGACTTATGTTTAAAAATTTACCCATGAATAATATGCATGTATTTTGATGTTTAATCGTAGAATATTAAGCTTGAAATTGTGTTAAACAACTTTTGCTAAGCGATTTAACGTGAAAACGAGTAAAACGACATAATCGGTAAAAATACCTAATGTTCATAAGTACATGTTAGAGTGAGAATTTGATGTTTCCATAGAAGGAAAAAAATATTAGCATGTCATAAAACGTAAGAAAATAGGAAGAAGTTTAATTTCCGAACCTTAAGGCAAAAGTGCAAATATGCAAAAGTTTAGGGTCAAAATGAAAATTTTTAAAAATATGATTTTTAGACCCATATGAATAGTGTGACTAATTAGTAGGCTAAATGTGATATTATAGATCAAGGAAATCGAGATTTGGGCTTAAATCGGGAAAATACAAGGTTATGGACTAGAATGGTAAATTGCCATTTTTGGATCCGAGGTAAGTTTGTACGTAAATAATTTATCAATTTTTTTATTTTATTATATTTTGTTATCATTTGAAATGTGGCTGCCTATAGAATGATTATTTGTTGTAAATTGCAAATTAAAAAAGGACTATGAATAAATTGTAACATGTTGGAAAGTGAGGAATTTCCCTGTTGAGCCTTCGGAATAGAAACGATACGAATGATCTATTGTGAGGTCACGTGTGTAGTACTAAGTGCAGGCTACTACGTGTACCAGATTATTGGTCGTATGTGTAATACTAAGTGCAGGCTACTATGCGTACCCGATAACTTCGATCACGTGTGTAGTACTAAGTGCAGGCTACTACGTGTATCAGATGGTTAGGTCACGTGTGTAGTACTAAGTGCAGACTACTACGTGTACTGGGTAATTGGTCGCATGTGTAGTACTAAGTGCAGGCTACTATGCGTACCAGATAGCTTTGGCTACAAGTGTGAAAATATGTGCAGGCAACTGAGTATCAGTTATTATTTCGAAGAGTTCAACGGGAAATTTGATTAAGTAAAAATACATGTGAACATGATTATATGATGAATAAGTGCAGGTATATGTTTAAGAAAATTTTGAGCAATATGCTCGATATTTGAGTGAACTTCGATAAGACAAAATGGATTAAGTGAAATTATGTAAGAGTGAATTTTAGTAGTAAAACATTATTGGACAGCAGTAGTTGTGTGACTTTAAAAATTCACCAAAAATTGTGTAAGTTGAATTAAATTTCAAATAAATTATGGATCTAAATCTTAAGGAGTATGTTTTCATATAAAAGTAACATGGAGAGCAAAACAGTTATATATTATGTGATATTCTAATTTTTGTGAGACAGTGTCAGAATGAATTCGAGATCCCCTATTATGACTTGGAAGAATTGTGAAAAATTGTAGAAAAAAAAATTATGGGTTATAATTTATATGCTTAGAATTCTTAATGAGTCTATTTTCAGGAGAAAGAGATAGGAACATTATTCGAGTTTTGTACTATGGGATAAATAAATTTTAGTGAAGAAAGGTTGAAGCTGTCTAACAGCGAAACAGGGGAGACTTTGAATAATAAACTGTACTTATTGGCTGGACCAAAAATTCTGAAAATTTTATGGTGGAAATATATCTAAGTATATTTTCTGGGAAAATTTATGTTTCTTAATTTGAAGTTTTTTAACTCCAGATATAAATGATTTAGTGACTGTAACTCAAGAAAGCAGCTTAAGCAGAACATGTGTAAATGTACAATTGGGTTAGTTTTACTATGGAAAGCATGTTAGTAAATTGCTTATTATTTTCATGTGAGTTTACTAAGCGTAAAGATTACCACCTCTTTTCCATTTCTTTTAGTGTTGTCAGGTTAGCTCAGGGTTGGAGATCATCGGAGGCAGCATCACACTATCAAGCCAACACCTTGAGAGTATAAACACATATGCTAGAATTATCAAGTGAGTGGCATGTATAGGGATCTAGTTTTATAACATGTGTATTATAGGCTTCAAAGGCCCATATAAGAGACGATATGCATGTGTTTAAGATGTTTTAATTTTGGACAAAAATTTTGTGGCCCGATTTTGCATGTTGTAAATGTTTAAGTCTGGTAACGCCTCAAACCCTGGCCTGGCGTTGGATACGGGTGTGGGGTGTTACATTTAGTGGTATCAGAGCTATGGTTTAGTCAGTTCTCAAACTAACCTAGCATGTGTAAAAGTCCAGCTATACATGCCACTGATCCGTGATAGTGTTATGTCTCTCAACGCGTATGAGAGCCACTTTGTTTAGACAAAGATACTCTCTAACCGAGCTACACCGACCATGTTGAATGTGATGCTCAAATATTCGAGTAAAGTATAGTCATTACGAGCTGAAACTTGGAAAGGTACGAATGAGGATTCATGACATGTGTACATAGTGAAATGAGCTTATCTATTATTAATAGATAATTCCATGATGTATATGATCGATTTATTTGAATAAATGCATGTGTTTGAGTAACTTATCAAAAATATTGATAAGATAAATATTCATGTATATTGGTTGGGATGATTATGATAGCTAAGCTCGTATAACTTGAGTAAATGTATTAAATTGCTTGGACTGATATATATGATTGTAATGATATGTATATGATGATGTGTAAGATGAAAGTTTAGACTGTGATATACTTATCCATGTTTGTTTAGCCCTTAAATGATATTATGTGCTTGATTTGTCTGATTTAATGAATGGATAGGTAAGATTATCTAGGAAACATGGAAATACATGTATAAGTACACTGGTTTAAATGAGATAACTGGAAAGTGAGTGTAAAATCAATATGAATGTTAGTTACTCGAAATGAATGACATGATTGAGATATGATTGCTATGATGAAAACTATGTTACATGTATATGTATATGAGAGTTGAGTTAGAGGCCCTACGACCCTCTTCCCCTTACCAAAGTGGTGTTTTATAATGGAAATTTCTGAGATTTATGTTAAATGAGTTTCCAGGTGAGAAACTAAAGAGTTTAGTGATAGAATGGTTATAAGCATGATTAGATATTTAGAATGGGTTGATAAGTACATATATGAGCTAAAAAAATATCGAATTGACCGAAAGATTGTTTAATTTTCGCAACATCGCAGTTAGCAAAAAAGATTAATTTTGGTAAAACGATCTATCTTGGTATGATGTCGAGAAATGTGTTGATTGAAATTCTCTAATGAATTGGTTTTCTTAGTAAAGGGAATATTATGGAATTTGGGACGGCAGAAATAGTTAATGGAATAATGTTCAAAATATGAAATGTTCAAGCACGGTAATTACAGTGAATAGTTTGTGACTGTTTCTATTGAGATATTGTATGAGATTTCCTAATACTGGAAATATTATTGGGGCTATCTAATCCCTGATGAATTCTTATATTATGAAAATGTTCCTTGATCTTAACGTTAGACGAATATATTGTCAGTCTGATTGGGTTATGATCTGCATGGTTCTGTTTTTCTCTAGTATTTTGCTATATTCTACCTATTGAGAATCGATGATAAATTGTGTATGGTGCCATGATTCTGTCTCTACTGATCATTACTCTGACTGATTATACACACACACACACACACATATATATATATATATATATATATGAAGAACATATAGTTCCAGTCGTATTTGTTGTTAGTGGTTTAAAATGATGTTATTCTGGATTTCTTTATTCTGAGCTTCTTCGTCTAGAATTTCTCTATCTTGGATTTTCTGGTTATATTTATATTGTAACTTGTTGATCATGGCTTGCATTTAGAGCATGACCTCCAGCTTGTGATTGATGTATATAAAGAACAAGTATTACTATACCTCTGAATTGATCTTGATAGTGTGGTGAAATTTCAAGTCGTAATGTGTATAGTGAATTTCCTTTCTCAAGTAAGTTAATCAGAGTTAATGTATTCAGTTGAGGTACCAGTATTACTTACGCTAATGCATTCAGTTGAGGTACTAGTATTACTTATGCTAATGCATTTGTTATGGTCTTCGATTGGCATGATGAGTGAATTTGGAATGATGCATGTTGAATCGTTCTGTTGACTAGAAGAGAATTTTTTTGAAATATCAATTATGGATGAATAAGGTCGACTTGATTGTTCAATCTGTATGGAATACATGTTTAGAATTTAATGAGATATGCATGCTTGAGAATAAGATTTTATTTCTTCACGGGTAAAAAGACGAATAGTCTAATTAAGAATTGTATGTTTCCTAGAAGAATCGTATGCGATAAGAAGATCTGATATTGATAATGTGAAGATAATCTGGGCATCTAAAAATGCTGAAACGATCATTGTTTATCTTTGAGTACAAATTCTTGAAATGTTGAAAGTTTAAAGATGTATAGCAAGAATCATTAGAATTATTTTTTCCGTTTGGGAATTAGAATGGAAATAGAAAAGGTTAATATGGATTTTCTTGTTTGGATCATTCCTGTCCTTGAAAGAGGAAAGTGATATGTAGCGTTGTTAAACGTTATGAGATGTGTAAATTATGCTGGTATACCCGAATGTAAGCTCACCAGATTCATAAAATTTCGTGTCTTTATGAATTTTAGATATCATGAAATTTTAATCTCCACTAATCGAATTGAGATTCGAGTTTCATATCATGATTTCTTTGGAAAGCCAGAAGAGGCTTGGAATAAAGAGTAGTTGAGGGTTGAATTGACAAATAATTGGACTGTGTGAAATTATAAAAAGTATGAGGTTGAGATGAACTGATTAGTTTTACTATTCGAATTCGAAAAGATTCGGGTGCGAATGTATATGTAACATGATGGTATGGATCAGACTTTTGAGTACATGAGCTTTCTGGTAGAGATTAAGTTTCAGTAAAAGTATTGTAAAGTGAATACCACTTATAATTTTTGTATGTAAAATTTAAAGAGACAAGTAGTAAAAGTTTAGTCTGAGTGAAAATCCTTTGACATCGATTATAGGATTGAGAAATCCAAGTGAAAAACCCAAAACCACTTTTCTGGTGAGATTTTCGGGGACGAAAATCCCTAAAGGGGGGAGAAATGTAACATCCCAATTTTCGGCTTAGTCGGAACAGTGGTTTCGGGACCACAAATCTGATGAGGAAAATTTCATTTTTATTATATTTTTATGGTCTACAATTTTCACTAAATGATTTCGTGAAAATTTCGTTAGAAAATTTCGACGCTTGGGCACTCAACTTAGTAAAAATGACTAAATTGTAAAAAGTGCAAAAGTTGAGTTTTATATGTTAGAGGTGTCTAATTGTCATGAAATTTTAAATAGAAGGTTGTTAAATGATAATTAAACCATTGTATAACTTGTTGGACAAAAATGGCCTTGTTTGGGTAAAATTTGAAAGAATAGTAAAAAGGGCATTTTGGTCATTTAGGGGTAAAATAAATTAAAAGATAAATTTTAAATCCCAAATGTGTCCCTTTCTTCTTGATACAGCAGAATGTACCAAGAGTAGCCATGTTTAGGGTTTGGCCAAGCTTCCAAGCTTAGTAGTAAGTGATTCCGAGCTTCGTTTTTAATGTTCTATGTATTTTTGAAATCTCGGTAACATGATTTGCTCATTTCTACCATTATTTTGAGTTAGGATTTATGTTTAAAAATTTACCCATGAATAATATGCATGTATTTTGATGTTTAATGGTAGAATATTAAGCTTGAAATTGTGTTAAACAACTTTTGCTAAGCGATTTTACGTGAAAACGAGTAAAACGACATAATCGGTAAAAATACCTAATGTTCATAAGTACATGTTAGAGTGAGAATTTGATGTTTCCATTGAAGGAAAAAATGATTATCATGTCATCAAACATAAGAAAATAGGAAGAAGTTTAATTTCCGAACCTTGAGGCAAAAGTGCAAATATGCAAAAGTTTAGGGTCAAAATGAAAATTTTTAAAAATATGATTTTTAGACTCATATGAATAGTGTGACTAATTAGTAGGCTAAATGTGATATTATAGATCAAGGAAATCGAGATTTGGGCTTAAATCGGGAAAATACAAGGTTATGGACTAGAATGGTAGATTGCCATTTCTAGATCCGAGGTAAGTTTGTACATAAATAATTTATCGATTTTTTTATTTTATTATATTTTGTTATCATTTGAAATGTGGCTGCCTATAGAATGATTATTTGTTGTAAATTGCAAATTGAAAAAGGACTATGAATAAATTGTAACATGTTGGAAAGTGAGGAATTTCCCTGTTGAGCCTTCAGAATAGAAACGATACGAATGATCTATTGTGAGGTCACGTGTGTAGTACTAAGTGCAGGCTACTACGTGTACCGGATTATTGGTCGCATGTGTTGTACTAAGTGCAGGCTACTATGCGTACCCGATAACTTCGATCACGTGTGCAGTACTAAGTGCAGGCTATTACGTGTATCAGATGGTTAGGTCACGTGTGTAGTACTAAGTGCAGACTACTACGTGTACCGGATAATTGGTCTCATGTGTAGTACTAAGCGCAGGCTACTATGCGTACCAGATAGCTTTGGCTACAAGAGTGAAAATATGTGCAGGCAACTGAGTATCAGTTATTATTTCGAAGAGTTCAACGGGAAAATTGATTAAGTAAAAATACATGTGAACATGATTATATGATGAATAAGTGCAGGTATATGTTCAAGAAAATTTTGAGCAATATGCTCGATATTTGAGTGAACTTCGATAAGACAAAATGGATCAAGTGAAATTATGTAAGAGTGAATTTTAGTAGTAAAATAGTGTTGGACAGCAGCAGTTGTGTGACTTTGAAAATTCACCAAAAAATGTGTAAGTTGAATTAAATTTCAAATAAATTTTGGATCTAAACCTTAAGAAGTATATTTTCATATAAAAGAAACAGGGAGAGCAAAACAATTATATATTATGTGATATTTCAATTTTTGTGAGACAGTGTCAGAATGAATTCGAGATCCCTTATTTTGACTTGGAAAAATTGTTAAAAATTGTAGAAAAATAATTATGGGTTATAATTTATATGTTTAGAATCCTTAATAAGTATACTTTCAGGAGAAAGAGACAGGAACATTATTCAAGTCTTGTACTATGAGATAAATAAATTTTAGTGAAGTAAGGTTGAAGCTGTCTACCAGCGAAAAAGGGGAGAATTTGAATAATAAACTGTACTTACTGGCTGGACCAAAAATTCTAAAAATTTTATGGTAGAAATATATCTAAGTCTAGTTTTTGGAAAATTTATGGATCTTAATTTTGAGTTTTGTAACTCCAGATATAAATGATTTAGTGACTGTAACTCAAGAAAGCAGCTTAACCAAAACATGTGTAAATGTACAATTGGGTTAGTTTTACTATGGAAAGCATGTTAGTAAATTGCTTATTATTTTCATGTGAGTTTACTAAGCGTAAAGATTACCCCCTCTTTTCCATTTCTTTTAGTGTTGTCAGGTTAGCTCAGGGTTGGAGATCATCGGAGGCAGCATCATACTATCAAGCCAACACCTTGAGAGTATAAACACATATGCTAGAATTATCAAGTGAGTGACATGTATAGGGACCTAGTTTTATAACATGTGTGTTATAGGATTCAAAGGCCCATATAAGAAACGATATGCATGTGTTTAAGATGTTTTAATTTTGGACAAAAATTTTGTGGCCCGATTTTGCATGTTGTAAATGTTTAAGTCCGGTAACGCCTCGAACCCTGTCCCGGTGTTGGATATGGGTGTGGGGTGTTACACCTACAATGAAAATTCGAAGTTAAAACAATACTCCCCAAGAATAGTACGGAGAAGTATGCAAGTATGTTAAAATTAAAGAAGAATAATTCATGGGCATCACATGCAAAAGGTGAGATATACCGAAAAGTAACTAAATTCTTATGGAAGTCATTATGAAAAATAGGAACATGTGAATAGTGCTAAATGGAATACCTAGTGAATGAATGCATGTGGATTTGATAATATGAAATATGGTGTGGGTAAGCATGAAATCCATGGAAACGAGAAAAATAGATGAATGTAGCATAATGTATTGACTAAAATGGCAAATTTCTAACAAAGAGCATAAGTATTACTATCATTATAACCATGAATATTACTCAAAATAGTCAAATAGAAAAAAAAAATCATAAAATAAGTAAAATATTTGAAGAGAATAGAGAGAAAATAGTAAACAAACGCAAGAAGGAGGGGCTTGGGTCGTCGAGGGTGGTGTTGTGGTCGGCGCACAGGCGTGGCAGGGAGGGCGTGTGAAAGGGTTCTAGCGGCTAGGATTTGATGTTTGGGGAAGGGGATGATGAATATTAAGGGTTTATATAGATTTTGGGGCACACGGTGTTGGGGCACGCCCGTGTGCCCTAATTTTAGCCAATGTTTTTCATGGGTTTTGGGTTTGGGTGCATTTGGTATTCATCCCACGCCTGTGTTCATTGGGCGTGTTGATGCACATGGCCGTATCCTGTCTCGTTTGCTTTTCCCACGCCCATGTATGTATGTCTACGCCTATGTTATTTTGTCAGTCTTGACCACGGGTAGTGAGCACGAGCGTGTCGCACGCCCGTGTTCTTTTCTCAGTTTCAACCATGGCCTCTAGACACGGGCGTGTCGCACGCCCATGTTGTTTTGGTAGATTCTCCCACAGCCATGTCGCACGGCCATGGAAATTTATCGACTCCCGTGTTGGGGAAAAATTTTGCCCTGTTTTCACGCGGCCGTTTTGCACGGTTGTGTTAACTTCCGTGGTATGGGCACGGCCTAAGGCACGCCTGTGTGCCTGGCCGTGTGGTTCTAGAAAACCTATTTTTAGTGACTCAATTAGTGAATTCAATGTTAAAAACTAAAATTCAAAGAAGTTAACACAGTTAATGCCCAGGTTGCCTCCCGAGAAGCGCTTATTTATAGTCTAAGTTCGACTTACCTCTCTGTTGCGTGGTCATGGTGGTTTGAGGAGTTTACACTCCTCATTCCTGCTATCAATGTTATCAAAATAAGGTTTGAGGCGAGTACTGTTTACCTTGAACGTATCGAATTTGGGATGAATTACCTCGACTGTGCCGTATGGGAAAATGGTAAGTACTGTAAGAGGGGTTTCTCCATTAGGTTCAAAGGTGGTAATGCGAGGGTTTGCGGCATCTAGTAGTACCTTGTCTCCAACCTTGAGTTGATTCGGTGAAGCATTGGGTTCGTCATGGCCTAGTTTCAGTTTATCATGTGTTCTCGGTTTCTATGTCCGCCATTCATCTAGTTCCTCGACTCGTAGCCTTCGTTCTTCATAGATGGGTCCTTTGCTATTACTTGAACATGGCTCATGTATGTTTCTCAAATGTGTTTCCTGCAAAGAAGGTTGCACCACATGGTCAGTTTTAGTGGTACGATTTATACAATCACCCTCGATATTTGATGTGTTACTTAAATTTCAAGCTTGTAGGGTGATTGTCTCATCACCCACACAAAGTGTGAGTTCTCCTGTACCAACATCGATAATGGTTCTAGCAGTTGCTAAAAGGGTCTTCCTAAAATTAGAGGCACGTCACTACCCTCATCCATATCTAAAACAACAAAGTCATCTGGGAATATAAATTTATCAACTTTAACGAGTACATCTTCAATAATACCCCTAGGAAATCTAATGGTTTTATCTGCTAACTGAATACTCATCCTAGTTTGTTTAGGTTTCCCAAGACCTAGTTGTTGAAACATTTTATAAGGTATGACATTGATACTAGCCCCTAAATTAGCCAAAGCATTATTAACATCTAAACTACCAATTAAACAAGGAATCGTAAAACTCTCTAGATCTTTCAATTTGTTGGCCAGCTTATTCTGTAGTATGGCTGAGCACACTGGATTTAACTCTACATGCGATGCCTCATCCAACTTCCGCTTATTTGTTAAAAGCTCCTTTAAGAATTTGACTGCGTTTGGCATCTGCGAAAGAGCTTCAATAAATGGTAAGTTAATATGTAATTTTTCTAATAATTTAAGGAATTTATCGAATTTTCGTCTGTGCGGTCATTTCTTGTCGCATTGGGGTATGGCACTCGAGGTTTGTACTATGTACTTACCGGTTTCCGCTCACTGTGGTCTACCTCACCCATACCTTCGGTTACCACAATTCCTTGCCTTGGTTCAGGTTCAGGTTCCACTAACCCTTCCTCATCTTGGACAGTAATTGCGTTAAGCTGCTCTTTTGTGTTAGTTTCTATATTACTCGGCAAACTACCTTCTGGTCATTTAGAAATCAATTTCGCGAGCTGTCCTATCTGAGTTTCAAGCCCTTGGATCGACACTTGTTGATTCTTAAGTGCTGTTTCGGTATTCTGAAAATGAGTTTCTAGCACTGAGATAAACTTTGTTAGCATCTCCTTAAGGTTCAGCTTATTTTCCTGTTGGTAAGGTGGTTGTTGAAAACCCAGAGGATGTTGTGGCCTTTGATTTCCTTGACCACCCCATGAAAAGTTGTGATGGTTCCTCCAACCTGCATTGTAAGTGTTACTATATAGGTTATTTTGAGATCTAGAATTATTGTTATCCATATATTGAACTTGTTCCTCCTCATTGTTGGGGTTGAGGGATTGATATTCTGTGTCTGCTCCTCATCCATTTGTATCGCACCTCATAACTGGATGTACCTGAGTAGAACCACACAAACTGTAAATCTTTTTATTCAAAAGTTCTACTTGGTTAGATAGCATAGTAACCGCGTCGAGGTTGAAAACACCAGCAGCTTTCGTGGGCTTCGTTCTCATGACTTGCCACTGATAGTTATTCAGTGACATTTCTTCAATAAATTCGTAAGTCGCTTCAGGTGTTTTGTTATTCAAAGTTCCACCGGCGGCTGCATCGATGAGTTGCCTTGTTGATGGGTTCACACTGTTGTGAAACGTCTGAACCTGTAGCCAAATTGGTAACCCATGGTGAGGGCACCTTCTCAAAAGATCCTTGTATCTCTTCCATGCATCATAGAGTGTTTCTAGATCCATCTGCACAAAAGAAGAGATGTCATTCCTCAACTTAGCCATTTTAGCCAGCGGAAAATATTTAAGTAAAAACTTTTCAGTCATTTGTTCCCAAGTAGTGATTGACCCTGGTGGTAACGAGTTCAACCACTGTTTAGCTTTGTTCCTCAATGAAAAGGGAAATAACCGAAGTTGTATGGAATCGTCAAAAACGCCATTGATTTTAAAAGTATCGCAAAACTCCAGAAAACTCGCCAAGTGATTGTTTGGATCCTCATCCTGCAAACCATCAAACTGAACAAACTGTTGTATCATTTGAATTGTGTTAGGTTTTAGTTTAAAATTATTTACCGCAATAGCAGGCCTAACTATACTTGACTCAGTTCCTGTTAAATTAGGTTTAGCATAATCATACATAGTACGTGGAATAGGATTCTGATTTATTGGATCAGAAACAATCGCAGGAGGTAGCGGATTTTCCTGATTTTCAGTCATCTCCTCGGTTGTGGTGTGAATGTCATCCTCTTGCTCTTCCTCTGTGTATCTTAGGCTTCACTTTATTTCTCTTCGGTTTCTGCGAGCTGTGTGATCGATCTCACTAGCAAAAAGTAATGGTCCTGACGGGTTTCTACTAGTCATGAACTATAAAAACCTGCCAGAAATAAAAAGAAAAGTTAGTAAAGAAAAATTAAAATAAAAAGTAAATTGCAATAAAAGTAAAATAGCTAAAGTAATAAAAATCGAGTATTCCATATATCTTAGTTCCCTGGCAATGGCACCAAAAACTTGATCGTGATGGTTCATGATAAGTTTTAATAAATTTATATTTGGCCGTTCTTGATGACTAACTATTATCACGACGAAGGCAAGTGTACATATCAAACAGTAGTATAGTTTTAGCAAGACCGGGATGTCAAACCCAAAGGAACTAAAAGTACTAGTATTAACTTTTTTCTTATTATCTAGCCTAGAAATAAAGGGGTTTGTTTTATCTAAACTAATTAACTAACTAAGAATTCACAGAAAGAAAATTGGGGAAAATACTTTTGGGAAATTCAATTGATTATGACAATACCCAAGAGAAAATCCACCTAGACTTCACTTGTTATTTGGCTCTGAATCAAAAGATTTATTCATTCGACTTGTTCCGTAGAAATCCCTAAATTATATTATTATCTCTCTCGAGACTAACAACGTCTAACCCTAGGTTAATTAATTTAAATCTCTTTCTAATTAACACCCCTAGTGTTGCATTAACTCGATCTATGAATTCCCTTATTAGGTTTCACCCTAATCTGGCAAAACTTTGTCACTCTATCTCTAGGCGTGCAATCAACTCCGCTTAATTATGACAAATTTACTCTTAGATAGGGACTTTTGCTCCTCTGAATAAGCGCATCAACTTGAATCAATATCCTGAAATATTGAAGCAAGAATTAAGAACACATAATTAAGAACAAGTCAAATATTTATCATACAATTCAGAAAATAATAACAAGATTCGTCTTAGGTTTCATTCCCCTTAGGTATTTAGGGGCTTTAGTTCATAATTATAAAAGACAACATCTCAGAAGAAAATTGAATACAAAACATAAAGAAACCCCAAAACTCCTGAAGGGAAATTGAAGGGAGATCTTCAGTCTTAAAGGAGAATCCAGCTTCTAAGATAAATTAATCGGCTTTCTTCGAGTAAATTCCTGCTTCCCACTCTGTGTCCGTGTCTAAGTGCCTCTTCTGGTGTTTAAATAGACTTTTTAATGCCTCAAAGCCCTCAAGAGTGGCCTTTTCCAAATAGAACTCAACTTGGGCTCGACAGGGACACGCCCGTGTGACACGCTCGTGTTCGATTGCTCCAAACCGTGTTAGAGTTTGTTAAATAGACATGGCTGTGTGGTCTACCCGTATAAGTCGCACTCAATTCTATTAAAAGGGCACGGGCATGCGGTCTACCCGTGTGAGGAAGTCTAGGCCGTGTTGATTTCCCATGTTGGTCCATTTTCTCCGTTTTTGGCCCATTTCTCGCTCTTTTTACTCTCCTATGCTGACCTAAGTATAAAACATGAAATTAAAGGATTAGGAGCATCAAATTCACCAATTTTAAGGAGAATTCATCAATAAATGTGCTAAACAATTGATAAAAATATGTATAAATTACGGTTTATCAGGTACCTCAGATGACAATTATTATCATTTTAATCTATCATTCATACTTATCTAGTTACCAAATGCATATATGCATTTTTACATTCATTTTTCAAACATGATAGATCCACTTATAAACATATCAAAATATGTTAAACACGAGCCATTCCAATGGCTAGTTTCATTCAAAACATTTACATGCCATTATTGGTTAAATAACCTATACATTCCATTAATACCATAATTATTTTACCATATATATACCGAAATGGGCTGAAGGATAGTATGAGTGATCTCCACCAAGCTTCCAATCCAACAAGCCTCTGAATTACTATAGAACAGAGGAAAATAAAACAGAGTAAGCATGAAATGCTCTTACCACTCATTTAAATTCAATATAAACATACAAGACACATTCAATCAACTTGATCACGAGCCCTAACACATATCTTCTGTAACACCCCTCACCCGTATTCAACTCCGAAATAGGGTCACGGAGCATTACCGAACTTAACACACATTTAAACATACATTTCACACACAATTAATCAAATAATATACATTTCAATCACAAACAATCATTTTTTCCTTATTACGAGCATACGAGGCCCTAAACATACATTGAAAGTGGTTTGGGACTAAACCGATAACTTTGAAAACTTTTTGAACTCTTAGAAAATTTTCTCAAAAACAAGGAACACACATCCGTATGGCCTGGCCGTGTCCCTCGCACGGCCAAAGACATGCCCGTGTCACAGGCCATGTGGACATTCAAAATGGGAGCACATGGCCGAGTCCCAGCCTGTGTCTGACCCCGTGTAACTCTCTAACTTGGGTCACATGGCCAACACACACGCCCGTGTGCCCTAAAAATGGCCATACACGCTCGCGTGTCAGTCCATGTGCTAGGCCATGCCAAACCCGTAGGGTACACTGACTTATGCCACACGGCCAAGTCACATGCTCGTGTGTGAGGCCATGGGGAGTATACTGACTTGATTTTAATTTCAACACCAAGGGACACATGACCACGTAACATAACCGTGTGTCACACACGGCTGAGACACACACCTGTGTCTCTGTCTATGTGGACAAAAATAGGCTATTTACTAAACCATTTTGCCACCCAAACTTGCATGTACCTACACCACATCAATTGGCACAAACACATAGCATTAAAAGACATTTCAAATCAACTAAATCAAACATAATTCATGCACATTCAATACTCCCATTCTCTATACACATTAATCTCAAATATTTATATGCATTATTTCAACCAAAAATTTTACCTTACCTAAATTCACAAACTTACAATAGCCATTTCTAACCATTGGCTACCATAAATGCTAAATTACCACAAACCATAAGCAATTATGGACCACATCATAGGCCATTCTCACATATATACATATCCATCCAAAATAACCAACTTAAGCCAAATCTCATGGCTATATATTTACAACCAAAATATAAACATTTACAAGCCAATTCAAATGGCCAAAATCGTTATCAGCTCATAACCACAATGACTCGAAATACCTATTGCCATATAACCAAAACATAAGTTCAAAAGTACCAAAGTAATAGTAGGATAGTGTGACTATGTCTCCGACGATCCTCAAATCCGAGCTAGCTTTGAAGTCATTATAAAACACAGTAAAATAAACAAAGTAAGCTATATAGCTTAGTAAGCTCGTATGAAATATACTCAATTTAAACATGAATATAAAAATCTTTAATTTGAACATATCAACATGTAATTCATGTAACAAACAAACCTTTCACATTTTCAATCATAATCTTATATATATAACTTCACAACTTCTTCGATTTAAGCTTTTACAGTTCATGTACATACATGTACCATCTCATATCAATCTCATACACAATCATGTCTTTCATTTACCTGTTGAACTATTTGGAATACTATTAGATACATGGGAAATTCACACCGGAAGTGCCACATATATAGCCAAAGCTATCTCAACCTCATATCACATATATTGTTCACACTAAAGCTATCAATGGGCCTACTCACACAGGCTATGGGTCAAGATGTAGCTACACAGTGCTACTCACAGAAGCTGTCAAGTAACCGCAACACATGCCAGTGTACTCAGCCACTGGTAGGACTTACAGGACTAGCACCCAAATCACATAATCGCAATAATCCCTTAATGACATGTCACTAGTATCCTAATATATTCCTAAGGTTCAACCGAGATTTCGAATATTGAATTGCCGTCGAATCATTGTTGAACATGTTTGTAGTCTCGTATTCATAGTTTATGCAATATCAAAGCATTTAAAATACATTTATAATTTAACTTATTACATACGAACTTACCTCGAATGTAAAAACGGCTAAACTGGTTAATTAGCCGAGAACTTTATTTTTCCCCCGATCTAGATCCGAATTTCATTTTTCTTAATCTATATAATATCAAATTCAGGTTATTAAATCATCTCTCTATTCAATTTAGTCCAAAATTCACTTTAAGGCATTTTTACACAATTGCCTCTAATGTTTCACGTCTTTTACAATTTAGTCGCTAGGCTCGTAAAACAAAATTCATTCAATTTCATCACAACCCAAGCCTAGCCAAATATTTATTATGCTTATAGCAGCCTAAAATTTTCACTTATTTCACATTCTAACCACTCAATTTACACATTTCACAATTTAACCCCTAATTTGCATTTTCATTAAAAATCACTTAACAAAACTTGTATAACTATCATCAAACATTTATAATCCATCATCAAACATCAAAATACTCTTGTATTCAACAATGGAAACATCTAAAATCTTTAAAAGTTTTGCAAAATAGTGCCTAGGCTAGCTAGACCTAGCTGCAACGATCTCAAAAACATAAAAATCACTAAAAACTGAGTCAAAATCACTTACCAATTTAACCTCAAAGTGACCGAACCCTAAATGCTTAAAAATGGCTTCCTTGTTGTTTTCGATTGAAGATGAAGAAATAAAAAGATGATTATTTTATGTTATTTTTACTTAAGTTATTTCATAATTTACTATTTTAACCTTAATTAATAACCATCAAAATGCTTAATAATATGTCCATATGTGTCCACTTACTTTAATAATGGGCTAATCACAATATAAGGACCTCCTCTTAATTTCATAGCTATTAAATCCTTTTAGCTTATAGAACTTAAATTTTACACTTTACGCGATTTAGTCTTTTTTGTCAAATTAAGCACTCAAACGATAAAATTTCTAAACAAAACTTTCACACAATCATTCTATCATACTGTAAGCACTAAAATAATAATAAAATAATTATTTCAACTTTGGATTTGTGGTCTCGAAACCACTATTCTAATTTGACTAAAAACGGACTATTACATCCTCATCACCCTTGTTAGTCATATATTTCATATAAATATTAAGAAACATGTATGGGCTCAACAATAATTAGATTTCCATGTACATATACTTTCCACATCATGTATTCATATAACATATACAAATCATATCCTTTTATTTCAAGTACATTTTTATAATAATTCGTCTCGAGCTTAGATTATTTCATGTCGAAACTTTGCCCATTAAATCATTTGAAATGTCAATGTCACATGGGTAATACACTCAAGGTGTACAAATCTATAATCATGGGTGAACATATTCAACAAACAAATTCCATGTTCATATATTATCATCTCGTATTTCCATATATCATGTATCATCATTTTCATGTATTTCAGGCAAATACATGTATTAATTCATTTCATGTTCATATTTTCTCATGTCAGGATTTTTCTCGTTGAATTTATTTGAAATATCGATGGACACACAGGTAGTACACTCGAAGTGTACAAATAAAAAAATCCATCAATTCATATTCAGGAGTGCTCTTAAAAGCACATAATCGGGAAATTCTCTCTCAAGCCATATAATAGGAAGCTCACAAAGAGCCATTAATTGGGAAGCTTACAAAGAGCCTATCATGAAGCTTAACTGGACTATATAATAGGAAGCTCACACAGAGCCATAATTAGGAAGTTCACATAGAACTTTTAATTAGGAAGCTCATGAAGAGCCTTTAATCAGGAGCTCCAGATAACCATATATCGGGAAGTTTAAGCGAGCCATATCAGAACGCTCACAAAGAGCTACGTTTGTGTCCGCAATATATGCAGGATCACAATCGATCATATAACAGGACGCTTAAAAAGAGCTGTGGTAGCCCGCAACACATGCAAGATTGCTACCGATCAGGATGCTCACAGAAACCATATAATGGGAAGCTCGAGAGGTCTTGTAACAGAATGCTCATAAGAGCTATGGTGTGTCTGCAACATATGCAGGACCACAACCAATCGGGAAATCCTTTATCCATCGAATTCCATTATTCAAACGGGATTTAATATTTATCTGACTTTGTCGGGTATGTAACAAATTTCATGTATATGACATTTATACAATTCATATACACAACATTCAATTCAAGCATATAAATATACACAATTTAGTTACACGAACTTACCTCGACAAATGTTCGTGTACATAAAATATACTAATCCGACATTTTGTCTTTTCCTTGTTCTAACTCCGAATTTGGTCTATCTGAATCTATATGAGTGAATTTAACAATAATTCATGTTCATTTCAATTCAATTTACATGTAATATCCCGAATTAGGGCCTAATTAGAGTAGTAGTTTCGTGACCACAAATCCGAGATAGAAATAATTATTTTATAGTTATTTTGATGTTTATGATATGATTGCATGATTGTGTGAAAATTTCGTGATGAAATTCTATGCATAAAGTGCTTAAGTTGAAATTAGGGACTAAATCGAATAACTTGCAAAACTTGCATTCTAGAAGTTTTTAGTATGAAATTACTTTGGAATATTAATGAGGAGGTCTTAAATAGCAATTTGACCGATTTCTAAAATTTTGGACAAAAATGGGCTTGTATATGAAAATTTTCAAAGAAATGTATTAAGGGTATTTTAGTCATTTGCATATTAAATGAAATAAAATGAGAAAAATAACACAAAATAGTCATCTTCTCCATATAGTTGCTGCCGAATTTTTCTCTCTCCATAGCTAGGGTTTCTTCAACTTTTAAGCCTTGATTGTAAGTGATTTCTATGCTCGTTTTTAATGTTCTTTACGTTTTTGGAATCCCGGTAGCTCGATTTAGCTTATGCTAGCAATAATTTAACCTAGGGTTCATATTTGGAAAAATACCCATAGGTGAAATTTGTGTATTTTGGTGTTTTATGATAGAATATGAGGTTTTAAATTATGTCAGAAAACTTGTACTACTCGGTTTTAAGCGAAAACGAGTGAAAGGGGCTTAATCGGTAAAAATACCTAATAGTCATAAGTACATGTTAGAGTGTGAAATTGATGCTGCCATAGAAGGGAAAAATGATCAGCATGTCATAAAACATAAGAATAAGGGATGAAGTTTAATTCCCGAGCCTAGGGGCAAAAGTGTAATTTTGCAAAAGTTTAGGGGAAAAAATGTAATTTTGGCAAAGTTTGTATTAAATGCTGTTTTGATGAATGTATGTATTAAATAAGATTAATTTGGCATTATAGCTTAAGAGAAACGAGATTCAAGTCGTGATCGAGGGAAAAATAAAGTTTACGAAGAATAGGCTTGATTGCTAATAATTTTATACCGAGGTAAGTTCATGTGTGAATGTAGTGACATAATTGTCATTTTAAGTAATTTAATGTTATTTATGTGATATGATGATTAATATCATGAAATATTATGCTTTATGGTTATTATTGAATAATATGTAAATTATGATTTGCTACCGAGTATCGGTTTCGATGTTCCGTGGAAGACGGCAAAGATGTGTAATCGAGGAATAAGCCTGTTTGAACCTTGGGAATAGATTAGAATACAAGTGACATGTCACTAGGATGGTTGGGCATCCGAACTCGTTGAGTTGAGTCCGAGCTCACTTATGGATGCAAATATCCGAACTCGTTGAGTTGAGTCCGAGTTCGTGAGATGTAACTAGGCATCCGAGCTCGTTGAGTTGAGTCCGAGTTCGCTTATGGGCGGGTTACATGGTAGCTTGGCTACATATATGGCACTTATGTACAAACTTTCCATGTATTCGAATTATTTTCCGATGTGTTCAACGGGTGAATCTTAAGAGAATAAGGAGAATGCCTAAAACGAAGGTGACATGTTGGTAAGTGTGGTAAATGAGAAAATTTGACAGGTATGTGTTTAAACCCTCGGGTTGAAAACTTGGTAAGATGAAATCTTAGAAAGATATTAAATGTAAATGATGTTTTATGTGGAATTGTGTGATTATGTTACTTGCTATTTGGATGTGAACTTACTAAGCATTTATGCTTACTCCCTCCTTTTCTTTCATTGTAGTTTTGACAAGCCGACTTGAGAATCGGGATAGGTCGAAGACTCGTTCACACTATCCGACAGCTTAAATCGGTAAAATGGCTTGTATATTTTGAATGTGGCATGCATGGCAAAATACTCACTTTGTGTAATTGATCTTATGATATAGCTATGGTTTGGCAAGAAAAGGGTATGTAAATGATTAGCCATTGGAATGGTCAATCTAAGTCATATTTGATGTTATGTATGTTTAAAATGATATTTAGTCCTTGAAAATCCTTAGTAAAGTGAAATTTGCCATAAAACAGAATCTGACTACAGCAATGATGTAAATTTGAAAAATCACTAAAAATAGTAGAAATGAAATTAAATGATGAGTAAGTTATGAAATTGAATCTTAATGAGTCTATTTTCATATGGATTGAACAAAACAGGTATATGAATTATAATTTATGAGACATTTGAATTTTTGTGAAACAGGGCCAGAGTGATTTCTGGATCCCCTGTTCTGACTTTGGAAATTCACCATAAATTCTATAAAAATAATTATAAGTCATACTTTGTATGTACAGATTTCTTATTGAGTTTAGTTTTAATAGAAACACACAGCATAGTCATTGAAATTCTTTACAGAGAGATATCTGATTCGTAATACACAGAGGTCAGAGCAGTCAAACCCTGAAACAGGAGAGACTTTAACTAATAAACTGTACTAATTGGCCCAGCCAAAAATTTTAAAAAAAAAATTAGTAAATAGATATATGAGTCTAGTTTTAGGGAAAATTTACGGAATTGAATTTTGGATTTCAGAACTCGAGATATGAATTTTTAAGAGACTATGACGTAGATTGCTAGCTTGACTAAAAATTTTAAAATTAAATTGTTTGAGCTGTTTAAGTAATGAATTAAGTCTGTTAACACCTCGTGTTCGACTCCGGCAACGGTCTCGGGTACGGGGCGTTACATTACATCTTAGACAAAATTACCATTTTGCCCCTAAACTTTTAATTAATGACGATTTCATCTCTAGGCTCGGAAAATAAAATTCATGCAATTTAATCCTTATTCCAAGCCTAGCCAGTTTTTACATGTAAAATTTATAGCCCATTTATTTCATAAAATTCAGAATTTTTCCATGAATTTTACATCTTTTCAATTTAGTCCCTAAATCATAATTTCATCAAAATTCCCTTTACAGAAGTTGTTTATCTATCAACAACTTTTCATTTTCTACCATAAAATTTCATAATTCATCTATGTTCATCCATGGAAAAACCCTAGTACCTTGATAAATTTACAAATTAGTCCCCGAGTTGCTAGATTAAGCTATTATGATCTCGGAAACATAAAAATCATTAAAAACGAGAGAAGAAAACATACCTAATTGATCAAAATAAGCTTGCTTGAACTACTTTCTCTTAGCTAGGATTTCCATGGAAATAACTTGGGAAAGATGATGAAAAAGATGATATTTTCATTATTTAATTAATTATCATCTTTTATTTTTTTCACTTTCCAATTTCATCATTTTCTTTATTTTATTTTCCATGGATGAATCGTCATCCTTAACCACTAAGCATTTCTAAATGGTCTATTTGCCATATAAGGAACTCCACTTTAAATTTCTATAGCTATTTTATCCCTTTAGTTATTAGAACTCAACTTTTACACTTTGTGCAATTTGGTCCTTTATCAATTAAACATGTAATCGGTAAAATTTCTTTACGAAATTTTAATACGACATTACTATCATACTATGGAACATAAAATAATATAAAAATAATTTTTCTTCCGAAATCGAATTTATGGTCTCGAAACCATTATTCCAATTTTACCGAAAATGGGCTGTTACAGCGTGTAATACTCCTTCATTGATAACAAACCCCAGAGTTTGGTTGACTTACATGAACGAGCCCACAAGTTTGTTGAGGCGAAGAAGATCAAGAAGGCATCCCGTGGCATCTTTTAAAAGGAAGATAGACAGTCCAGAAACAGGGAAGGACCTTGCAGTAGATAGGGCTCACATGGCTAATCGTTGCGAGTGAGAATTGATAGGCCATAGAGAAATCAAGCTGAAGGTATTTCTCCTAGGGCCCCTTAAGAACTTGAGGGTATTTCTCCTAGGGCCCCTTAAGAATCTCAACCAGAGCAAGTCAGGAGGTACACACCCTAGGGTAGGTTTGAAGCTTATACCCCCTTGAATGCCACTCGTACCTACATTCTAAGCCAAGTCAAGAGCTTTGGCATCTTACCCTAGCCATCCCTGATGAGGAGCACTGCGAGAAGATTGAGTTCAAGGGACAAATATACCTTCCATGATGACATAGGGCACAAAACCGAGGATTGCTTCACGTTGATGAATGCTATAGAAGACACAGTACAGAATGGCGAGCTCATAAAGTGTAACACCCCTTATCCATGTCCAACGCCGGAACAGGGTACGAGGCATTATCGGACTTAAACATACACATTTATGCAAAAATCGAGCCATAAAATCTCTTTTAATGCAAAACCTTTCAAACACATGCATGTTGTCCCTTATTTGGCTCTACAAAGCCCAAAACACTCATCGGGAATGATTCTGGACTAAACTGAGAACTTTAAGAAGTTTTAGGAAAATGTAGAAAATTTTCCCATGAAATAGGGTCACACGCCCGTGTGGACATAAGGACACGCTCGTGTGCCTTTGGCACACCTGTGTCCTCAGGCCGTATAACTCTCTCTCTATGACGTCAGCATGCACATCGAACCACACGGCTGGGCCACACGCTCGTGTCTCCAGGTCGTGTCCCTCACACGGTTAAGACACACGGCCGTGTCTCAGCCCGTGTAGCCAACACTTAGGCTATTTTTTAAGCCTTCATGTTACCCATAATCTCTTACAACCTTATGCACATCAAAATCGTAAATCATGGCATCATTTTAGTGATTAAACACTCTTTATTAAGACATATCCTTAACATTAACATGTCCTCTTACAAGTAATGTATCTACTCATGCAATACCAAGCCTAGATTCCTTATTTCACATTCATAAGACTTGTCATTTTGACGACCACTCTTACCATTATACTATGGTTACCAACTTATCCATCAAGCACTCATGTTCAATCATTATCATGTTGTTTTTATAACGTGCAATTACTATATGGCTATGAACACCTCAATTGGTCATAGAGCATACATCCAACACACATGTCATATTACTAGCCATGCATGGCAAACAAACATAATCACATTATAAACATTAGATATGACATGAATGGCTAGGCTTACAAGCCATAATCAATATGAGCCACATCTTATGGCCATATGCATATAACTCAATATAAGCCAACACATTTGGCCAAAGCAAAATAATGCATGTCAATCAACTAGATCTCTACACATGTCACTCACTTGAAAATTTCTAATATATACTTCAATTTTTCCAAAGGTAGCGACTTGATAGTGTGATGCTGCCTCCGACGATCTCCAACCCCGAGCTAACCTGAAAACACTAAAGGAAAGGAAAGAAAGGGAGTAAGCTTTATAGCTAAGTAAGACCGTATGAAAATAATAAGCAACTTATCAACTTCTTCTCATGGTAATACAACCCTATTTGCATTTTTACTCATGTTTCTAGTCAAGTTGTTTTCTCGAGTCATAGTCACTAAATTATTTATATTTGGAGCTACGGAACTCCAAATTAATTTCCAATAATTTTCTCTAAAACTAGACTCATATATATTCTTACCATATTTTTAGAATTTTTGGTTTAGCCAATTAGAATAGTTTATTCCTTAAAGTTACCCATTTTTGCTGTTTGACAGTTCTGATCCCTCTTCACTAAAAAGTATTTATCTCATAATACGAGACTTGGATGATATTCCTGTCTATTTCTATTGAAAATAGACTCATTAAGAATTCTAAGAATAAAATTATAACTCATAAATATTTTTGTACAATTTTCAATGATGTTCTCAAATCAGAATAGGGGATTTCAAAGTCATTCTGACTTTGTCTCACAACAACTAAAATATTTCATAATATGAAACTCTGTTTCTTATACCATTTCTTCTATGTGAAACTAGACTCATTAGGCTTTAATTTCATATGTTATTCAGCCTCTAACTCAATTTCTACAATTTTGGTGGATTTTTAAATTTGGACTATGGCTGCTGTCCAAAACTGTTTTGGTGTAAATTAACGATACTACGTTCATCACACCATATTAATTCATTTTCACCACATTGGTAAGGTTACATATTCATACATCATAAGTATAGACCTATAATCACAAGGTCTTCACAAAATCATTCTCATAAGCATGAGTTACCTATTTACATCTTCACTAAATGTGCATAATAAACTGAAATCATTTCTCATGAGCTTAGCATACATACCTGTGTTACTCAACATGCTCATATTCATTCCTTACTAATCATATAACATTAATTGAATTCACATCTCATAAATTTCATGTAAGTACCTGTACCACTCACAATATGGTCATAACCTTTCTCATTTAGCTTAAACCGTAACTCTCACCGTTGAACCATTCGAAAAGCTATCGGATATTCACTAAGTCTCAAACATAGGGTATAATGCCAATGCCAAGTCCCAGACATGGTCTTACACTGACTATCAAAATCGAGGCCGAAGCCATGTCCCAAACATGGTCTTACACTAGCTCTCACATATCCGTGACATGGTCTTACACTGACACATCTCGTAGCCGATGCATGTCCCAGACATGTCTTACACTGGCTTACATCTCGAGGCCGATGCATGTCCTAGACATGTCTTACACTAGCACTTGTCTCAATACCGATGCCATGTCTTAGACATGGTCTTACACTAGCTCATAGTAACCCATACGTCATGGCATGAATATCCAAATTATTCCCTATGGTTCAAAAGGGAATTCTACTATATCAATTATCATTATGCATTCTCATTTCCACAATCAAAAATTTCATGCTATATCAATTTAGCACATAATAATAACAATGTAATTGTATTATTTACATACAACTTACTCGTTTCAATGGAATATCACATTCCATCAAATCTTCAAGCATTCAATCAACACATAAATGTCATTTACATTTGACATCACTTTCTCATATACAATATCATCAACATAAACTTTAATACAATCATGACAAGATAGATTTTCAAGTATAATAACAATAGCATAAATATCATGCTCATTTAATCATACGGACTTACCTCAAATGAAATTTCAGCTAATTATTCTCTTTTTGTCTTTAACCACACACTTTCTCGATTTAAGCCCAAATCTCAATTTTATTGATCTAACATGATGAAATTCACTCATTTAATTAATGTACTAATCATTTCGGACCTAAAACATATTTTGGTAAAATTCACATTTTTGCCCCTAAAATTTTGCATAATTATGAATTTACCCCAAGGCTCAGAAATTGAAATTTATTAGATTTCTATAAGATTTAAGACATGCTGAACATTTTTATCTTCTATGGCAACCTCAAATTCTCAGTATTTCATGCTTTTATAAACATTAACAACTTTTACTAATTAACCCGTTTTCACCATTTTCAACGAAAATCACTTAACAAAAATCGTTCTTCTAACCTCAAGCATCCTTATTCTACCATTAAACATCAAAATGCACAATTATCTAGCATGGTTCAATTTTTTTTAACTTCATTTTTCATGCAAATAAATGGTAGAAATAGAAAGGTTAAGCTTTTAGGATCTCAAAAAAACAAAGAACATTAAAAACGGGGCTCAAATGCACTTACAATTGAGCTTTGAAAAGCTTGAAACCCTAGCCATGGAGTTATGTAAATTTCAGCTGCCATATGAAGAAGATGAGCAGATTTTTGGGCTTTTATTTTGTCTTTTAAGCCGTAAAACACCCAAATGACCAAAATGCCCTTTTTACTAACCCTTCAATTTTTACCCTTCCATGTCTAGTTTTGTCCATACCAAAATATGATGGTCTATTTTCCATTTAAAGACCTCTAGTTTAAACCCCCATTTCAAACAAGTACTTATATTCTAGAACTCATATTTTGCAATTAATGCTATTTAACCCCAAAAATAAAATTGGGCACTTTATCAATAAAATTGGGCACTTTATCAATAAAATTTACTTAACAAAATTTGCACACAATCACTCAAACATATCATGGACTCTAAAATAGTCATAAAATAAATATTTCTACTTAAGATTTGTGGTCTTGTAACCACTGTTCCGACTAGACCCTATTTTAGGCTGTTACATAGAGTTCATGAATTAGAGTGGTTCCCAACAAGGTCAAGGCTCACGTAGTAATCCCAAGAGTAAGCAAATAGTTAGAGGTACCATCCACGTGATTGTGGGTACGGATGAAGAATGGCTTGCTACATTTTTCTGGTGAGTTCCTTTTTGCTTCCATGTGTGTGTATTATGTTCTTATTTGTGTTGGATTGAGGTAAGCACTCTTATCCTATAAGATGAGATGTTTATGTATGAGTAACAAAGGTTCGTGGTTATAAGTTTGAGTTAGATGTCTGTGTAAATGGATTAAGAGCCTTTCTTCATGTTCAAGCCATCACCCATTGTTTCTGGAATGAAAAAAAAATGAACTGAGTTATGAAAATGAAATCATGGCGACGCCTTCAATGGAATGAACATTGAACTAGCAGATCACGATACATGAAAAGGGATCATGCAGCCTTTGGTAGGGCATGAGTTTTGTAAACCAGATTAGCAAATAATGCAGCTGATTGGCTAGACTCATTAGAATCATATTCTTTTACCACGTGGGATAATTTGACAGAAAAATTCCTACACAAATTTTTCCTAATTAGTCAAACTATTCAGCTTAGGCAAGAAATCACCAAATTTAAGCAATATGAAGGTGAATCCCTATATGAGACGTCGAAACATTTCAAGTCAATGCTCAGAAAATGCCCACACCATAGATTCCAAGCATTGTCCAAATTCAAATGTTTTATAATGGTGTTGATAGTAACATTAGATCAACTTAAATGGAGCAGCAGGAGGATCGATCATGTTCCACACATGTGAACAAGTCTATAAAATCATAGATTACATGGCTATGAATTTTGTATATGTGGCCCAATGAATGATTCACGTACAAATCAAACCTCTAATGGTAAAAGCGGTAAATGAAGATGATCGATATCAATAAATTTTAGAGAAACTCAATCGTTTGGAGTCGATTGTCAAACCAACAAAACTGGTGCCATATTCTGATATCCAACCAGAAGAGGCGAGCTACATAGGTAATAGGGGTGGAAATCTTTATTTAAACACCTATAACCCCAATTGGAAGGATCATCCAAACCTCAAGTAAGGAGGCAAACAAGGTGGTGAAAATCAAGCACAAAATCGACCAAACCCTCCTTACCAACCCCCAAACTTACAACACAGACTCATGGGTATTAACCATGCTGCACGTGGTCAATGATTTGATTTACTAGAAGGGGAGATGTAGACAATAAAGACGAACATTCGATAAGTACAAGCTACATATGGATTACTCGAATCTCAAATAGACACCATCTGGAACCAGATGAGTCAGTTGATGGTGATGTTCAAAAAGCAGAATGGCCAGAGTATCCCTACTAACACGGAGATCAATCCTTAGATAAATAAGAAAAAGCATATGAATGCAATCGCTTTACGATCGGGAAAAACACTTGTAAAGTCAAAAACACCCATACATGAACAAAAGAAGGTTCCTGAAGATGTCAATGAACTTATGGAGGAAGATGAACATAATGAGCCAATCAAGGAGATAGCGAAACTAGTGTCTGATACGGTAATCTCAAAGTCGGGCACTATGAAGGTACCATTACAGAAACAATTAGAAGAAAAAAAAGAAGGATAAGGTAGAATTCATAATATTTCTCAATTTATTTAAATCCCTAAGTATTGGTCTATCGCTCTTAGAACTAATTGATAACATACCAAAATATGCCAAATACTTAAAGGAAATCATGGCATGGCATAAAAAGATAAAAAATGGTGAGAAAATTGACATTGATGCCTTATATAGTGCATTAATTGAGAAAATAATACCCTTGAAGTTAAAAGATTAAGGTAGTTTCACGATTCCAATAGAGATAGGGGATAAGTATTTTAATAAGTCCCTTTGCGATTTAGGGGCCAAGATAACCTTAATGCCTTTATCAATGTATCATAAACTAACACTCAAAGATATTAAAAATACCTAAATAACACTTCAATTAGTTGATAGATCTTTGGTACATCTGAAAGAAATACTCGAGGATGTATTCGTCAAGGTAGGATTTATTCCTTATCAACTTTGTAGTCCTTATCTCGAAGACGATCAGGAAATCCCTATTATGTTGGGTAGGCCACTTCTGGCCACTTTTAAATCAACTATTAATCTCGAACGAAATGAGCTAATTATGAAAATCAATGGCGAGATAGAAGTGTTCAAGTGTGGTCATGATTCCCATAGTGAGGGACTAGTTAGGGAGGAGTGTTATGTCTTATTCAATTTAATCCCTCACTGTCATGATCAAAGGTATTTTTCGAGTAAGAGAACAGGACAAATGGAAAGACCTTGAAAGGATAAGGAGCTATTGGGAGAGCCAAAATGGTCAAGAGCTTTGGATAAATGTGATAATGAAATTTAAGGAATTACCGGACAAGTCTAGTAGCAGGACATAATTTGAAACCATCTAACTTTAATTGGTTTGTAAATATTGCATATTAGTTTGTATTAGAATTATGAATTAGACTTTTCATTTAATGTTATAATTAGAAGGAAATAGGGTTCTGAGAGAAACGAATGAGCTAGATGTTAGTTGGGTACAAGTACAGACAACCGAAGGCCTTTAACAAGCCTTAGAGAAGCAAAATTGAATTCATGTTATCACATAACAATTCATGTAACACCCTTGACCCATCTCTGTCATTGGATCAGCGTTACAGAATGCTACAACATTTAACAAAAAAATAATAAGCAATTTCAATTTAAAATTTACTTTAAAACAATCAATTATAGATAATCATTTATTAATCATGTTATTCACACAAAAATGAGCTTAAATTGTGCCTACGAAGCTTTAGAATCAATTCAAGAACAAGTAGGGACTAATTCAAAACATAACATAAAGGCAAGGTAAAAATAGAAAATATGAATCACACGGCCATGTGTGCAGGTCGTGTGACAGGATGAGGCCATGTGGTGCTATAGGACATGGCCATGTTGTTCAACCGTGTGTGCGGACTATGACTGTATAGGTGGAGGCACACTATCGTGTCTCTAGACCATGTAACAAACTGTGGCTGTGTGTGCCAATTGATACCTAAATCAAATAGAGCACACGGTCGTACCACATGCCCATATGAAGCACACAGTCATGTGGCAGCCCCAATGAACCTAAATGTACCTTTAAGTGCAAGTCAAACAATTTCATACTTACTTAGGCCACAAGTATACCATTAACCAATCATTCAACCTGTTCAAATCACACCAAAGACATACTAAAACATGCCATTTACCTAATTCTAACCCATATGCAATAAGGCACCATCACAAACAACATTCCAACTTTATTTTGTATCAATTTCACACTTAGGAAAACAATGTCATGTGAAATACCAAAATTCCATTAAAGACATCAAAGAAACAAGGAATATTCATCACTACATTTGCCATTAAAAAAATAATACATTCATCAACTATCTTAACATTCAATGTAAATTCCAACCAAGACATCACCTAACCATTTTTCCAGCACAAATTACAACTTATTAACATTTCATCTCACTCTATAATATACCATACACAAAAGCACAAGCAAAATTTCCATAACAATCCATAATCATCCTATCTACCAAATACACTTTTCAAAAACACAAGACATATAGATATTTACATTAACATATAGATACATAAACCAATACTCCTATTACATGCCACAAAACCAAAACACAACGGTTTCAAAACCTACCAAAATGAGTCTGGATATTGTGATCTTCTCGATGATCTGATCGCCCAGTTTCGCTAAACAATATCGACAAGGATACAGGAAACGACACGAGTAAGCTACAACTAAGCTTAGTAAGTTCATAGGTTGAACCAATATAACATACCTTATGATTATATTTATAAATTAACAAAAATATTGATCAAATCATAATCTTGTCATCACAACCATGTCAACGGGTGATACCTTAATACGTACAAGTTATAAACCCAAAGTGTATAAGATCATTTAAATACCAAGTCACGATATAAATCCTTAACCCATTTTTTTCGAATACATAACCACATAAAGTTTTCAAATTCTAAAATTTTATATGAAAACCTAGCCAATTTTAACATTTTATCATTTTAGTCCTTAAACTCAAAACTATACAAAATCACTTTACAAAATAGTCCAAATTCGTCATCAAGCTTCAAACTAAACCATTAACAAATAAAAAGCTTCAAGAACATCAATGGCAAGTTTTCAAAACTTTGATAGTATTTAAAAATAGTCCATGGGCTAGATAGAGTAAGCTACAACAATTTGAAAAACATAAAATTCATGAAAAACAAGTGAAAATGGACTTACATGCAAGTATAAAACACAGTCGAAGCTTGGAGACTTAACAACAATGGTGTTCGGTGAGAAGAAGCCAAAATGAAAAAGATAATGTTTTTACCTTTATGTTTTTATGTTTTATTTATTATGTTGTAACTTTAATTGAATTAATAACCATTATAAAACTGAATATAAACCGTTCCCTAACAATAGATATGGCATAATTGCCATTTAAAACTATCCAATTAATCAATTGAACCCATTTAGTCCATAGAAACTCATAGCAATTAACTTTTTCAATTTTTATGATTTAGTCCTTTTTTCTTTTATTCACTAGCCAAACATCAAAATTATTGGGTCAAATTTAAATATGACATTAATGACCTCGTAAATATTAATTATTTAATATTTACAAACTCACACGTCAGAATTATTGTCCCAAAACCATTATTTTCGACACCATTGAAAAACTGGTTGTTACAATTCCATAGCGCAACACAATCGTCTCAACACTGGAAAGTTGGAGATTCATCATTTTGTTGTGCCATATACACCCTATGACGCGACACACATACCTTGAAGCAAAAATAAGGCAAAAATTCTCGTGTCGTGCCATGCCCCCTCTATGGCATAACATACAATACGTTTTTGGCAAATTTTTGTTCTTGGATCGATGCAATCTTCAAAGATATTTCCCAAGTTTGCATGGAAAGTCAATCCCAATCAACTAAACAACCTGTCACTACCTTTTTTCTTTGATATTCTGCTAATTCTTTACCTTTTACTTGTTCCGTAATCTGAAAATGACAGGGAGAAACCTTTCAAATGTTGAATTGGGAGCTGATAACTTTAAGGAACTTTGTGAAAGTGAGATTAAAATTCATCTTTGAGCCATTCGATGAAAATCTCTTCTTCAGAAGAGAGGTTTCGAGTTCTTGCTTTCATTAAACAATGAAATGAGGGAGATAATTCAGTTCCATAGATAAGAAACGTTTTGTACCATCCCCGAGGAATGAGCCTGTATGCTAGTTGTCTAGAAACTTTTTGTTTCCTTAAGGAAGATCGAGACAACTTGAGAATTGGATGTACCATGGTTGTTGGTCTTTGTTCGAGGGAAATAAATTTCCATCTCACCTCCCGAGATAATGAGGTACTATGACACTCCTTTATTCCTTTATGACTTTGTATAGTAAATCGGTCTAATGTATTTTTCGAGAGAGAATATGGAGTAGATAATCAACCTTCTAAAAGATGGATAAGGTAAGTTGAGATGCCATCTAGAAACAAATTTCCTTACATCGTTCTCACAGGAACAGCTAACTCTGAGGGCAAATATGTGGTTATAGTTCATCAGTATGCGAATCAGTCTAGCCTCAAACATGTCTAACATAGATACTTTCTAAGCTACATAACTTTATGCTATATTGCAGAAGAAAAATGTTTGTGTTGGAACATGGATCTAGAAGAGCATGTTTCATTGCACACAAAAAGCAAGGTAGAATTTTTTTTTCCAAATTTAGTAATTGCTTTGTGTAAACAAGTCAAAGTATTGATGGAACGATCTGGACGCTACTTACAATGGTCAAGGTATCTGATATGAGAACCTAGTGTGAAGCATTTTGTGGGAAATCAAAAACGAAAGAGGGCTATCAAGACAAAACCACATCTAGGTGAGAAAGTGTTACCTAATTTAGAATAGATTAATCGGTGGATGCAAGAAGTAGGACAAATCTACAAGGACTATACGAGGAAGACCGATTTAAGGTTGTCGTAGTTTCCAACAGCTAAATATGAAGCAAAGGAAAACTCAACAAGATAAAGGTAGAAAGAGATCAAGAGAAGGATCTGGAGGAAGAATCTGAAGAAGATTTGGAGGAAGACCTAGAAGAAGATCCTGAAGAAAATCCATATTCGAAGGGCAACCCAGACAAAGCGGATTAAGGAGTCGGAGCTTGATTCTAATTTATTCTAAAAAAAAATTAATTTTTATTTGGAATTTATATTTTCAAGACATATTTTATTTTTGGGATGATTTTTATTTTTGTTTTGGTTTTTATTTAGTTAGGATTTTAGTATTATATATATAGTTTGTGTTTAGTTTTTCTTTGTAAGAACCTTATATATTTGAAGGCACTATAATTTTGAGTCAAAACCAAAAAGGAGGAGTAGTCTCACTAATTCTAGTGCACGTACCACGTCAATCGAGTAACCTCTTTCCTTTATATTTTATTGCACATTAAGGACAATGTGGCGAATAAAGTGTGGGGCTAACTTAGGAAAATTTTTAAAATTTTTATGTTATTTTTCTTTGTTTTTAGTAGTTTTCATTTTTTATTGTATGTGTTTTATATGTGCTTGAGCTTGTAGAAATACAAGTGATTTGTTAGGAGTATGTTAATAGGATTTTGTAAATAAACTATAATTTTAGTTTGATAATAATTGATTCTAGATTATCTAATTTTAGACTAATTAGTTCAGTTTATTATACTATAAATAGATTTAAGATGTTAAGTATACCACATGATAAATAGATATATAAATAACATGCATGTTTAATTGAATTATAGGTTGTAGAAATTAATAAACTTGGCTGATTTAATCCATGTATGGAATTACCTAGGAACGACCTAAGGCATTGTTTGGAAGACCATTTTTGAGTAAAAAAGCTATCTTGTATATATTTCTCTAGTACTTATTTTGAAGCCTGAATCCATTTTCTTAATTAACCTTTAATGAAACCTTGAATCTAAAGAATAATTTATTTAATCCTTTATTTCTTGGTCCTTGCACAGATTTAAAAGTCCAGTCATTAATATTGAGGGATTAAGTAGGTAAATCACGGTGGTTTCAAAAGAAAAAAAAAGAGTGAACTAAGAAATTGTGTATTATGAGTATAAGGGTTTTGAGCTTGTAAAGAAAAATAGAAAAAAGGAAAAATGCCAACCGAGAAAATCTTGAAGAAAAAAAATAAAAGCAAAGTGAGATGGAAAAAAAGTACGCTCACATTTTTTCGAAAATTACAAGCTCAAATGATTGTACTCATGAATATTATAGTATGCCTTAGTAAATGGATAAATAAGGAAGGTAAGAGAGGTAGATATAAGGTGGTGAGTTTAGTCGAATATTGGGGGAGTATAGGGGACAATATAATGTTTCAAACTAATTTCGTGCTTAGCCATTTTGTCGAGCCTGTTCTTGAATTTCGAACCTCCCTAAGCCGCAAAATGTTACAAGCTGAAGAATCCTATGTGACTTAGGTAACACTTTATATGGATGACATTTTGCTAAGTTTTGATGTTTTACCACTTTTATTCATTTGGACATAATTGTATATTTATATATTTGTTTTGATGGAAACATATATTTAATATTCTTTTATTTGTTTGCTTTGTAATTTAATAAACTAACTCGTCCAATTTTAGAAGTAGTGAGTTGATTTTGTATCATACTAGAGTTCTATGTTTATTTATATTATCTTGTTAATATATTTTTGTCAATTTCTTGTATCAAACTAGCTCAAGTACATTTTCTTTTCTTGCACGTTTATTTCTTGTTTTCAATTTGTTTTATTTTCTGCTTTTATTTTGTTTTTTGTTTAGTTTGCTTGAGGAAAAGCAAAGACTTAAGTGTGGGGGTATTTGACCTGCTGTCAAATGTAGTAGTAATTCTGGTATATTTTTGCACTTATGGAGCTTGTTCTCTAACACTTTTATTATTAATTGTTGTATTTTCGGTGTTTAGTAGTCTAGTATTAAAATTTAATAAAATAAGTGTTTTTAACACAATTTTGAGTGTTAGTGACCTATTAGGCCAACACAATTTTGAGTGTTAGTGACTTCCGGAAAATGATTTTTGAAAAATGATTTACTTTTTTGGAAAAGCTAATATTTTCTGGTGTTTGGATGAATCTATATAAAATATTTTCTTTTGTTTGGTAGATTTGTTAAAAATATTTCATAAAAGTTGTTTTCAATTAAACAAACATATATTTGAGATTTTCTTATTTTTTTAATTGTTTAATTGAATTTATTTTTATCTATAATTTTATATTTTACATTTTTTTTGCATATATAAAAATATAATGTTAAATTCAGATTTATTATAAAGTTATTTTTTAATTTCATGACTACTAAGTGAGAATTTTTTTTTTAAAATGTGACATCAACAAAATTGACAAAAAAATTAACGATGTTAATAATTGGATTTGATTTTCAAATTTGAAAAGTAAAGGTACTAAATTCTTGAAAATAAAAGTACAAAGACTAAATTACAAATCTGTGAAGTGTACATAGACTTATGACATATTTTAACCTTTATACTACAAAACATTTATTATTAATATATTTATAATTGTAATAAATATTTATTACTAAAATATTAATATTGAATAATGTGAGATATTATTTAAAGTTATTATTTTTATTATTAAAATAAAATTAAAATGGTAAATAATTTATTAAAATAATAAATTATATTTATTATATTAATAATTTATTATATGACTAAATATAAATAATTAAATATGTATGTTTAATAATATTAAAAATATAATATTTTAAATATTTTTAAAAATAAAAAATAAAATTTATTATCAATATAATAATATTAAGCTTGATTTAGTTTAATTTTTATATAAAAATAAAATTATCTATAGATGAGTTCTTTTCCGAAAAATGACTTACGCTTTTCAAAAGGGTAAGTCATTTTACAGGAAAAATGACTTATTTTACCTTGACCTGTAAGTCATTTTTCGTTGACCAAACTATTTTCTATGAAACAAACACAAGAAAATGCAGATACTATTTTCTGAAACAGACCCTTAATTTAGGGCCCAATGGACGTAGGATCAAGGGACGAGTGAGGCACAAGCTCTTAAGCCGTTAAAGTATGACATGAACCCAAGAATGCACAAAATTATTGTTGTGCCATGCCATGCATGGTCTATGGCGCGACAAAGGATCGACGTGGTGCCCAAGTATTTCAAGGCTATTTTTGTTCGTACAATCAAATTTATACAAAGACTTAGGACGTACCGAAGACCTAATTTGAGTTACTAACACTCCTATAAATAAATCCTTAAGGTTTTGATGTAACTAAGTCATCTTAGACGCATCCAAAAATCCTCGTAGTTTAGGAGTAGGATTTAGGTTTATTTTTCCTTTGTTTTTCTTAAATGCTTTGTTCTTTTCTCTTGGAATCTATTTAAATTTAAGAGTTCTTTTATGCAGTTGAAGTATTTTAGTTTATTAATGCAGTTGAAGTATTTTATTTTATTCTCCTTTGCAATAGACAAGAATCGTTATTCTAATCGAAGATTCACTATTCTGCTCTTAATCGACACAAATTTGGATTATTCTAAATCTCTTTTCTCTATTGTTTAATTGTGTTATTTACATGTTTATTTCAATTGAGTTTAAGATTATGAATACATTGAGTAGCTAAATCCCTTAAAGGAGATTAACGAGTGGATGGGGACTTGATTACTGGAGGATTAAGGGTTTGTCATTGGATTAGTTGGTATAAATTATGCGTTCTTAAACCCTAGGCTTAACAACCCTAGGAAGTAATAAAAGGATAAACTATAACATCTCGAATTAGGGTCTAGTCAGAATAGTGGTTTTGAAACCAAAAATTCAAAATAGAAATAATTATTTTATGATATTTGATGATCCATGATATGATTGCATGTTTGTGTGAAATTTTCATGAAGAGATTCTATACTTAAGGTGTCTAATTTGACTTTAAGGACTAAATTGAATAAGTCAAAAAACTTAAGTTCTAGAAGCTTCAAGCATGAAATTGCATTGGATTATTAATTAGAGGTCCTTAAATATAAATTTGACCAAGTTCTAAAATTTTGGACAAAAATGGGCATGAATAGAAAAAATTGGAAAGAAAGGCCTTAAGGGCATTTTTTGTCATTTGGTAAATAAAAGAATAAAAAGGGAAAAATCAAGTCAAAATTGGGTCCATCTTCCTCCTTGTGTGCCAAAATTTGCAAGGGTTCCATAGCTAAGGTTTTCAACATTTCGAGCTTGATTGTAAGTGCTCCCAAGCCCCGTTTTTGATGTTCTTTGCATTTTTGAAGTCTTTGAAGCATAATTTATCCATTTCTAGCCATATTTTGAGCTAGGGTTCATGCATGAAATTTGACCCATGTGTGACATGTTTGTATTTTGATGATTAATGGAAGATTATGAAAGTTTGATGTGTGATGAACATCTTTTACTAAGTGATTTTTAGTGAAAACACCTAAAAAGGACTTGTTTGTAAAAAGGTGTAAAAATGAGTAGTAAAAATGTGAAATAAAGGAAATTATGGGCTGATGTGAGCATGGTGTAGGTTCGGCTAGGCTTGGGTAACCAAGAAAATGCATGCATTTCATTTACGAGCCTAGGGATTAAAGTGTAAATAAGTGAAAAGTTAGGGGTAAAATGATAATTTTACCAAAGTATGAATTATGGGTCTATTCAAACAATGTATGTATTGAACAAGTTAAATTTGACATTATAGATCAAGAAAAACGTGATTCGGGTCTTGATCGGGGGAAAAACAAAGTTTACGAGAATTAGGCTCGTTTCTATCATTTTGTACCGAGGTAAGTTCATTTGCAAATTATGCAATATATACCATACTTTAAATGCTTTAATATTGCATGTATGGTAAGTACATATATAATTAATGTAATGTTGTACCATGTGTTTAATGCTTAAATTTTATTATGAATTATGCTTGATTATTCCATGAGTATGTGATTGGTGCTAAGAATATTGAAATCGATATTACGAACAAGCTTAACAGAAATGTGGTATCGAAGAATCCCATTTGAACCTTAGGAATAGTTTACGATACAAGTGACATGTCACTAGTAACTATGTGATCTGAGCTCATGAGTTGTGGTCTGAGTTCATGATATATGTGACACATGTTTTGGCATTTCGGGTACTGGTCTTGTATGTTCTACCGGTGGCTGGGTAGTCCAGCATGTGTTGCGGATACTTGACAGCTTGTGTGAGAAGCCCGTGTAGTTACATCCTGACTGATAGCTTGTCTGAGCAGACCCGTGAGTAGCTAAGTGAGCAACATGTGATATGTGATATGAGGTAGTGTTGGCTACATATGGGGCACTTAGGTGCAAGATTTCGATGTATATGATGGTATTCCAAGTGTTCAATGGGTAGTCCAAGAGAAGCTCAATGGCTAATCTAAATGATTATGTCAAAGATGAGAAAGTAAATTATCTTGTACAAGTGGGCACAGGTTTTAACATCGAACTCATGAAAATGCCATGAGATATGATGAACTGGTGGTAAGAATGTATATGAGAAAGTTATGCTTATGGGACTTGATGACATTTATGAAACTTTTCCTTATGTTAATTGTATGATTTATGTTACTTATTATTTGCATTGAACTTACTAAGCTTTAAAACTTACCCCCTTCCTTTCCTTTTCTTATAGAGTTGCCAAGCTAGCTCGGGGATCGGAGGATGTCAGAGTTTTCGATCACACTATCAATTGAATATTTGGGTATAGTTAGTCTCAACATTTTGAGTATGGCATGTATAGGGACTTGGTCTTTTTGTTATGTGGCATATTGATGAGCCAAATGTGTTGGCTCATGAAGGTATTATGATTATTTTGTATATGGCCATGAGAGGTGGCTCATATTGATTATTTGGGTTGTAACGTAATTGTTTATGCATGCATGCAATGTGTTTATGCTTTGTGATGTGGTTGGTGGCAGCTTGTTGGTATGGATGTGATAAATCGCATATATGCTTAATGAATGAATTGGAACTAATAAGTATGACCATAACTATGGTAAAATTTAGTAAAATTAAAGGTAGGTTTATAATAATGAATAAATATGAAATTGGTAAGGAATGCCACATGAAAGCATGATGGATTGTGTAACACCCCTATAACCCTTATCTGTCGCCGGAGTGGGCTATGAAGAGTTACCAATCCAAAACACTACATTTGTACATTCACATTTACATAAGTTCATTAGCAATTATATGCATAGCCAAACACAATCAAAGATCGAAATTTAGACTTATACCGACATTCAAAAGTTGCCATATTCACATGGCATATATACAACAACATCTCAAAATATCACTCATTTAAGTCTATTCTATACATGCCATACTAGCTCCAAAACATAGTAGTACCAAAATGATAGATAGTGTGACGAGTTGCTGACGATCTCCCCGAGTAGGTGACTGGAGTCAACAATCTATAAAATAGAGAAACGTAACAAACGGAGTAAGCTTTCATAAGCTTAGTAAGTTTTAACCAATGCAAACAAATAAACTCAATTATACTTTGATCATTCAATTTCTCAAGAGGCCATTTTCTAGGTATATTGCCATTTGGCCGAATATACACAAGCACATAATGCACATTTAGCATTCTTATTTCACTTAATCTGAATTCCTATAACATAAATAAATCAAATACTTTCACATACTTTCACACCTTGACCAAATGTATCATGATCATAGATATAGTTATAACATTTATTCACATATGTATCACATTATACACTTATGATTCAATTCAAATCAAACTCACATATAAGTACATAATACGTACCTGGCCAACTTAACGTATTGAATGTATTCATTTGTCGTTCTAACACGAGGTATCTTAGTCTTAGACTTTTATCAAATCACTAGCATTTAGCCTGCTAGGTTTTAAACCCGAATTCATCCACCGGTATTTCGCCTGCTAGGCTCGAAGCCCGATATCATTTCACCGGTATTATAGCCTGCTAGGCTCAAATGCCTGAATAGCATCTCACCGGCATTATAGCCTACTAGGCTCAAAGGCCCGAATAAAATCTCACCGGCATCATAGCCTGCTAAGCTCAAAGTCCCGAATAGTACCGTACGATATTCAAATCAACAAGTTTCATATAACACAATCACACCAAATTAGGTACTAGCATCATTCGAATATATCATTCTACATTTTATTCACTTTTATTTCATTTCATCATTCACACTTATCATTTGATAATTTACACATAACATCTCACTCATATTCATCTAACACTTATCATTTGATCATAAAAGCATATCACATTTTACTTCCATATTATATTTGCCATTCGGCCATATACATACATTACAAGTAATACTTAATTCTCATAATATGTCATGTCATTATCAAATATTATTTATGTTTAACTACTTAAAACTTACCTCGAATATTTTTGAATAGTCTCGGATCAAGTATTCAACTACTTTCTCTTTTCCCCTATCCAACCTTAGTTCTCTATGCTCTTGAGCTAATTGAAACAAATTTAACTTATTAAAGTCCCATCATGTTAGATTATGGCCGAATATGACAATAAATTTAATAGGTCATATAGATACTTTTAGCTCAAATACAAAATGGTCATACACATTTTTAATCACATTAAGCAATTTAATACAATTAATTTAACATTTCCTCATGTACACCTTTATGACCGAATACACATATAAAATAAGTAACTTGCCTTAACACTTAACCTACATAGCCAAAGTACATATAACCCTAATGACCGAATATGTATATCACCAAAATTCCTATGACTTAACCTTTAATCTTCATAGCCGAATATTCATTGTATACCTAGTTCACATACACAAACACAAAACTCATATGGCTTATCATATTTTCATATACATATCTTAACCATATAGCCGAATATATAGCTCATCAAATAGATATTTATTCACGTTCCCTTAACACATATTGATCAACTAGTCCATGCATTAGCCTTTGGCACATTTGGTCATTAAAGCAATAACCTATTTAACATTCAAGCATTTTATACTAAATTTTCTCCCAAGTCCGAATTCATATTCAACCTTTAATACTCATACAAAGTTTATATTTTAAATAATTTATACACACACCATTAACCTAATATCAATTAACTAAGCACTTTAACAAATTTTCTTTAACTATACACACATTCGGCAATGACAAAGACAATTTAACAAACCTTAAATTCAACTTATAACAATATATACTCAATATTCAAAGCATTTAACATCACTTCATCATAATTTTACATCATGGCCGAATGCTCCTTTTAAACCATTTACCCTCACAAAGCATAAATTTCACCATCAAACTTACAAGCTTATAATCCCATGAAC
This sequence comes from Gossypium longicalyx, assembly GCA_025698465.1. Lineage (NCBI taxonomy): Eukaryota > Viridiplantae > Streptophyta > Magnoliopsida > Malvales > Malvaceae > Gossypium > Gossypium longicalyx. Next base: position 84,334,365 of record CM046997.1, read on the forward strand.
TGTAACATCATAATATCTATCTATTTCTCACTCATTAACTTCTATCATAAATCTCAAAATCTATAGTTTTTCTACCCATGACCGAAACCTCCAACAACACCCAAAATAAAAAATATACTTCATGGGTTTAAGGTAGAACCAAGAAAGGAACTCATAAACATCAAGATATAAGCAAACTACCATGAATTTACCTTGGATTTTTTTTATCTACAATGACCAAAAGAAGATGAACAAAACACTTTGTTTTTCTTTTTATCATCTTTTCTTATTTTAGTTAATTTTTTTATTTCATAATTTAAGCCATTAACTATTATAATATTAATATAAAATGTATATATGGCTAATCAACCATCATCATGGCCGGCCACTTACTTAAAAATGGGGAATTTGACATGCAAATCCCCATATTTTAAGCCATGCAATATTTGGCCACTACACTTCAACCTATCACATTTTCAATGTTTCTCACATAAGTCCTTTTTAATTAATTTCACATCTAAATGACAAAAATCAAAGCATGAAATTTTCACACATACACTTTCACTTATAATAGGCATAGAATATAACATTTAATTATTTTCGTGACTTGGTTTTGTGGTCCTGAAACCACTTCCAGACTAGGGTCAAATTAGGGCTATCACAACTCTCCCCCCTTAGGAATTTTCGTCCCCAAAAATCTTACCAACGAATAAATTAGGGTATCATTCTTTCATAGAGTCTTCAAGCTCCTAAGTGGCTTCTTCAACCCCGTGCTTGACTCACAACACTTTCACTAACGAAATTTTCTTATTCTGCAATTCTTTCACCTCATAAGCTAGTATACGAACTGGTTCCTCTTCATAACTCAGATTAGACTGAATTTCCATCTCTGATGGAATAATCACATGTGAAGGGTCGGATCTATACCGTCTAAGCATCAAAACGTGAAAAACATCATGAATCTTTTCAAGTTCAGGTGTCAAAATCAATTTGTACGCTACCGGCCCAATTCGTTCTGATATTTCATACGGTCCGATAAATCTCGAACTCAACTTGCCTTTACGGCCAAATCTGAGTACCTTTTTCGAAGGTGAAACTTTAAGAAACACTTTGTCTCCGACTTGATACTCTATGTCTTTCCATTTCAAGTCCGCAAATGATTTCTGACGATCTGATGCTGCTTTCAGACTTTCACGGTTCACTTTTACTTTCTATTCGGCATCTTTAATTAAATCAACTCTGAAGATCTTATTTTCACTGAGCTCGGTCCAGAATAACTGTGTACGGCATTTACGACCGTACAAAGCGTCGTAAGGTGCCATCTTGATACTCGATTGAAAACTATTGTTGTACGCGAATTCAATCAAAGGCAAATATTGTTCCCACGAACCACTAAACTCGAGGATGCAACATCTCAACATATCCTCGAGTAACTGAATAACTCGCTCAGATTGACCGTTTGTCTGGGGATGAAAAGCGGTGTTAAAATGCAGCTTGGTACCCAAAGCATCTTGCAATTTCTTCCAAAATCGCGATGTAAATTTGGGATCTCTATTTGAAACAATAGAAATGGGCACTCCGTGCAATTTTACAATCTGAGAAACATACAATTCGTCTAATTTATCAAGTGAATAATCTGTACGTACGGAATAAAATGAGTCGACTTTGTCAATCTATCAACAACAACCCAGATTGCATCTTTCTTGCTCGGTGACAATGGCAACCCAGATACAAAATCCATCGTGACTCGATCCCACTTCCATTCGGGTATCAGGATCGGTTGAAGTAATCCTGAAGGCACTTGATGTTCCGCTTTCACTTGTTGACATATCAAACACTTTGAAACAAAGTCAGGAATGTCTCGTTTCATACCGTGCCACCAATACTGACGTTTCAGATCATTATACATTTTCATACTACCCAGGTGAACTGACATTCGGCTGCTATGAGCCTCGTTCAAAATCATCGGAATAAGCTCTGAGTTTCTCGGAACACTTAATCGATTTCTGAACCTCAAACAATCATTGCTATCAATCAAAAACTCTGAATCCTCTTTTGAAACACATAGTGCTCATTTTGCAACTAATTCATCATCAACTTTTTGAGCGTCACAGATTTGTTGCATCAATAACGGTTTTGCTTTTAACTCCGCTACTAACACATCATCAGCGGACACAGACATGTGTACATTCATCGCTCGCAAAGCAAACAATGATTTACGACTTAAAGCATCAACAACTACGTTAGCCTTTCCCGGATGGTAATCGATGACAAACTCATAATCTTTCAAATAATTCTAGCCAACGTCTTTGTCTCAAATTCAAATCTCTTTGAGTCATCAAGTACTTGAGGCTTTTATGATCGGAATAAACGTGACATTTTTCCCCGAACAAGTAGTGGCGCCAAATTTTTAAAGTGAAAATGATAGCAGCTAACTCGAGATCATGAGTCGGATAGTTTTTCTCGTGTGGCTTCAACTGTCTCGAAACGTATGCTGCAACTCTACCCTCTTGCATCAATACACAGTCCAAACCATTCAGAGACGCATCACTGTAGATCACAAATTCTTTACCAGACTCTGGCTGAACTAACACTGGAGCTTCGGTCAAAAGGGTTTTCAATTGATCAAAACTTTTCTGGCACTTTTCTGACCATTCAAATTTGACATCTTTCTGTAGCAACTTTGTCATCGGTGTTGCTATCATCGAAAAGCCTTTCACAAACCGTCTGTAATACCCACAAGTCCCAAAAAGCTTTCTAAGTTTCGAAACATTTCTCGGAGGCTTTCAATCGAGTATAACTGAAATTTTACTCGGATCAACTCAGATACCCGATGCGGATACAACATGCCCCAAAAAGCTGACTTCTCTCAACCAGAATTCACATTTACTGAACTTCGCATATAATTGCTTGTCTCGCAAAATCTGTAATACTAACTTTAAGTGCTCGACATGTTCAGTTTCATCGCGTGAATAGATCAAAATGTCATCTATAAACACAACTAGAAACTGATCCAAATACTGTCTAAAAATATGATTCATTAGATCCATAAAAAACTGCAGGGGCATTAGTAAGCCCAAATGGCATCATTAAGAACTCGTAGTGTCCGTACCTCGTTCTGAAAGCAGTTTTAGGCACATCAGAGTCTCTAACTCGCAACTGATAATAACCCGATCTCAAGTCTATCTTCGAAAATAATGAGGCTTCTTTCAGTTGATCAAACAAATCATCGATTCGCGGCAACGTATATTTATTCTTTATCGTTACTTTATTAAGTTGATTATAATCAATACACATTCTCATAGTTCCGTCTTTCTTTTTCACAAACAATACTGGCGTACCTCAGGGAGAAAAACTCGGTCGAGCAAAACCTCTATCTGTCAACTCTTGCAACTGAGATTTCAATTCTTTTAGTTCGGTTCGTGCCATACGATACGGAGCTATCAAAATCGGTGCAGTCCTTGGTACAAGTTCAATACCAAACTCTACCTCCCGAACAAGGGGTAATCTAGGTAATTCCTCGAGGAACACATCCGAATATCCACAAACCACGGGCACAGTCTCAAGTTTCTTTTCTGATTCTTTACTATCCAGTACGTACGCAAGATATGCTTCACACCCCTTTTTCACATATTTCTGAGCCAACATCAAGGATATCACTGCCGGTAATCCATTCAAATCGGTAGACTCAACTCAAATTATCTCATTATTTGAACATCTCAAATCAATTGTCTTTCGCTTGCAATTCACTACTGCATCATGCACAGTTAACCAATCTATACCGAGAATGATATCAAACTCATCAAATGGTAATAACATTAAATCAACTGGAAAGCAAGAATCTCGGATCATCAGGGGACATTTCTTACATACTTTGTCAACTAGCACATAACGGCCCAAAGGATTCGACACCCGAATCACAAACTCAGTAGACTCAATAGGTAGAGTCTTATTGGATGCCAAAGTTTCACATACATATGAATGAGTAGAACCGGGGTCGATCAAAGCAATAACATCAGTATCAAAAAGAGTAAAAGTACCGGTAATAACATCTGGCGAAGAAGCATCCTCGTGCACGCGTATAGCATAGGCTTTAGCAGGAGCACGAGCCTCAGATCGAGTTGTAGTATCTCTAGTCCCTCTCTGGCCGCCACTAGCACTACCCGTGTTTCTAGTTGGTCTACCTCGTGCCGTGGTAGTACTAGGTCTCCCACTCTGATTAATGTTCTGTTTAGGTAATTTCGGACAGTCTCGGATAAAGTGATCAGGTGATCCACACTTGAAACAAGAGCGGTCATGAAATCTACAACTTCCTGAATGCCATTTGCCACAATACTTGCACTCAGATCTGTCCTGATGATCATTGTCGACACTGGCAACAGAGGTGGCTCGCGTACTCACGGGGGTCGATCGCGGTCTCGTCTGGAAAAGCCTGAAGTATTCTTGGATCAGCCTGTGTCATCTCTAAATTTCTTCGATGACTGATGAAAGGATTTTTCCGAAGATCTTTTATGAAACTCTCTAGTTCCATCATCAGCTTTTCTTTTCTCTCTACCGAGCTCTTCGACTTTACAAGCTCACTCGACAAGCCCTACAAACTCTTTGATTTCCAGAATACCTACTAACAGCTTGATATCTTCATTCAACCCATCCTCGAAGCGTTTACACATGATAGCCTCAGACGAAACACATTCTCGAGCATATCTACCAAGTCTCACAAACTTTTGCTCGTAATCAGTAACTGTCATAAAACCCTGTTTGAGCTCAAAAAATTCCTTCCGTTTCTGATCGATGAATATTTGACTGATATACTTCTTGCGAAACTCGATTTGGAAGAATTCCCAAGTAACCCGTTCTCTCGGCACAACTAAAACCAAGGTATTCCACCAATAGTAGGCAGAATCACATAACAGAGATATAACACATTTTAAGCACTTATCGGTTGTGCACGATAATTCATCAAACACATGAATGGTGTTATCGAGCCAAAACTCAGCCCGCTCGGCATCATTACTGTTAGTAGCTTTGAACTCAGTTACCCCGTCCTTTCGAATTCTATCAACCGGGGTCTTGCTCAACCTCAACGGGTTAATTACAGGAGGTACCACAGGTGCAGGGTTTGTATTAGTCGGGGGGGATGTGAAACAGCCGGATTCGTTCGAACATATTGGGTAAACCAATCGTTCATCATAGCATAGAAGGCTTGTTTAGCCTCATCATTTTGATTACTAGCATTCGATTGAGAGTCCATCGACGCTGTCCTGAGCGTGGGAGCAGGCGCTACGCTCTCTACGTCATCAGCTACCGCTCGATCGGGATCGAAATTCATTACTATACGAAAAACACGTTTCAACTGTTAGAAATCATCACACTATCATATTAACACTTTATGGCATGTATAGCTAGACTCACACGCGCTACGTTAGTCCTAGAATAGACTAAACCATAGCTCTGAGACCAATAAAATGTAACACCCCTATAACCCGTATCCGTCGCTGGAGTGGGTTATGAAGAGTTACCAATCCAAAACACTACATTTGTACATTCACATTTACATAAGTTCATTAGCAATTATATGCATAGCCAAACACAATCAAAGATCGAAATTCAGACTTATACCGACATTCAAAAGTTGCCATATTCACATGGCTTATATACAACAACATCTTAAAATATCATTCACTTAAGTCTATTCTATACATGCCATACTAGCTCCAAAACATAGTAGTACCAAAATGACAGATAGTGTGACGAGTTGTTGACGATTCCCCCCAAGTAGGTGACTGGAGTCAACAATCTATAAAATAGAGAAACGTAACAAACGGAGTAAGCTTTCATAAGCTTAGTATGTTTTAACCAATGCAAACAAATAAACTCAATTATACTTCGATCATTCAATTTCTCAAGAGGCCATTTTCTAGGTATATTGCCATTTGGCCAAATATACACAAGTACATAATGCACATTTAGCATTCTTATTTCACTTAATCTGAATTCATATAACATAAATAAATCAAATACTTTCACATACTTTCACACCTTGACTGAATGTATCATGATCATAGATATAGTTATAACATTTATTCACATATGTATCACATTATACACTTATAATTCAATTCAAATCAAACTCACATATAAGTACTTAATACGTACCTGGCCAACTTAACGTATTGAATGTATTCATTTTTCGTTCTAACACGAGGTATCTTAGTCTTAGACTTTTATCAAATCACCAGCATTTAGCCTGCTAGGTTTTAAACCCGAATTCATCCACCGGCATTTTGCCTGCTAGGCTTGAAGCCCGATATCATTTCACCGGCATTATAGCCTGCTAGGCTCGAAGGCCCGAATAGTATCTCACCAGTATTATAGCCTGTTAGGCTCAAAGGCCCGAATAAAATCTCACCAGCATCATAGCCTGCTAGGCTCAAAGGCCCGAATAGTACCGTACGATATTCAAATCAACAAGTTTCATATAACACAATCACACCAAATTAGATACTAGCATCATTCGAATATATCATCCTACATTTTATTCACTTTTATTTCATTTCATCATTCACACTTATCATTTGATAGTTTACACATAACATCTCACTCATATTCATCTAACACTTATCATTTGATCATAAAAGCATATCACATTTTACTTCCATATTATATTTGCCATTCGGCCATATACATACATTACAAGTAATACTTAATTCTAATAATATGTCATGTCATTATCGAATATTATTTATGTTTAACTACTTAAAACTTACCTTGAATATTTTCGAACAGTCTCGGATCAGCTATTCAACTACTTTCTTTTTTCCCCTGTCCAACCTTGGTTCTCTATGCTCTTGAGCTAATTGAAACAAATTTAACTTATTAAAGTCCCATCATGCTAGCTTATGGCCGAATATGACAGGAAATTTAATAGGTCATATAGCTACTTTTAGCTCAAATACAAAATGGTCATACACATTTTTAATCACATTAAGCAATTTAATACAATTAATTTAACATTTCCTCATGTACACCTTTATGACCGAATACACATATCAAATAAGTAACTTACTTTAACACATAACCCACATAGCCAAAGTACATATAACCCTAATGGCCGAATATGTATATCACCAAAATTCCTATGACTTAACCTTTAACCTTCATAGCCGAATATTCATTGTATACCTAGTTCACATACACAAACACAAAACTCATATGGCTTATCATATTTTCATATACATATCTTAACCATATAGCCGAATATATAGCTCATACAATAGATATTTATTCACGTTCCCTTAACACATATTGATCAACTAGTCCATGCATTAGCCTTTGGCACATTCGATCATTAAAGCAATAACCTATTTAACATTCAAGCATTTTATACTAAAATTTCTCCCAAGGCCGAATTCATATTCAACCTTTAATACTCATACAAAGTTTATACTTTAAATAATTTATACACACACCATTAACCTAATATCAATTAACTAAGCACTTTAACAAATTTTCTTTAACTATACACACATTCGGCAGTGACAAAGACAATTTAACAAACCTTAAATTCAACTTATAACAATATATACTCAATATTCTAAGCATTTAACATCACTTCATCATAATTTTACATCATGGCCGAATGCTCCTTTTAAACCATTTACCCTCACAAAGCATAAATTTCACCATCAAACTTACAAGCTTATAATCCCATGAATTTTAACATCATAATATCTATCCAACTCTCACTCATTAACTTCTATCATAAATCTCAAAAGCTATAGTTTTTCTACCCATGACTGAAACCTCCAACAACACCAAAAATAAAAAATATACTTCTTGGGTTTAAGGTAGAACTAAGAAAGGAACTCATAAACATCAAGATATAAGCAAACTACCATGAACTTACCTTGGAATTTTTTTTTATCTACAATGACTGAACAACAAGCTTTCTTTTTCTTTCTTTGAGTTTCGGCTAAGCTAAGGAAGAAGATGAACAAAACACTTTGTTTTTCTTTTTATTAATTTTTTTATTTCATAATTTAAGCCATTAACTATTATAATCTTAATATAAAATGTATATATGGCTAATCAAACATCATCATGGTCGGCCACTTACTTAAAAATGAGGAATTTGACATGCAAATCCCCATATTTTAAGCCATGCAATATTTGGCCACTACACTTCAACCTATCACATTTTCAAAGTTTCTCTCATAAGTCCTTTTTAATTAATTTCACATCTAAATGACAAAAATCAAAGTATGAAATTTTCACACATACACTTTCACTTATAATAGGCATAGAATATAACATTTAATTATTTTCGTGACTCGATTTTGTGGTCCCAAAACCACTTCCCGACTAGGGTCAAATTAGGGTTGTCACAGATTGAATATGTGCTATGTGACGTTATAAACATAATTTAAACATGAATATCTATGATTTGAGTAATCAAATGTGCCAAGTTGCATGTCATGAAGTGGGTCTAAGTGCGTGAGTGCTTAAAGGTGGCAAATGGCTTGGAAAATAGTCTAGGATTTGTCCACATGGTTAGACACACGGGCATGTGTCTGGGCCGTGTGTGACACACAATCTGCCCCATGGGCATGTGATTCGGTCGTGTGTCCCCTACACCCTAATCATGCAAAACAAAATGCCCAATAGTAAACAGACGGGCAGAGACACGGCTGTGTGTCTCAATCGTGTGGAGGACACGACCTCAGGACACGAGCGTGTGCCTTGGCCGTGTGAAGTCTGCACTGTCTGCACTTGTTTTTTTGGAATATAATTCACCACACAGCCTAAGCACACGGGCGTGTGACTTGGCCGTGTGACCTCATTTTGTTGATGACGTCTTAAACAAAGAGTTACATGGACTGAGGACAAGGGTGTGTCCCAAGCCACATGGGCGTGTGTGTGACCACACGGCCTACCCACACAGGTGTCTAACCTTGTTTCCTTGAAATTTTTTTTAAGTCTTCCAAATGTCTTCAAAGTTTAAAGTTTAGTCTCGAACCGTTCCTAATGTATGCTTTAGGTCTAGTAGGCCTATATAAGGGACAATTTGCATAGGTATGAATGAATTTGATTTGAACGGAATTTCATGGCCCAGTTTTGTATGTTTGTTTGTGTTTAAGTCCGGTAATGCCTTGTATCCTGTCCCGACGTCGGACACGGGTAAGGGGTGTTACATAAACAAGGTTGAGACATAAGTTTTCCAAGTAAATCATAATTTATCCTGGTTGAGAAAGTGAAGTCAGGAGATAAACGAGTATCAACCAAATAATTAATCAGTTAGAGGTTGGAAGGTAATAATTGGTTAGTTAATAGCTAATCCACCTTAAAACCTAAATCCAAAGTTAATTACAACACCTAAAATAAGTTAATCTTCTTGATTGTTTTAATTGGTTTAGTCGTTTGTTTGTTTTATTGTTTATTTATTTTCACTATTTAATTTCTAATATTAATATCTTTTATGATTTATCATAATATAGAATTCAATTATCACTTATTATTGTAAAAATATTTTCAATAAATTTAATTCATCCTTCCTTGGGTATGATCCTCGAAATACTTTTCTGTGTTACGTTGTAACACATTACTATATTACAATTTGACTCGTATAATTACGAACACTGCTGCTTTAATTTCATATATATTTGGTGTAGTACTTTTCAATCAAATGTTCAAACGTTTGGTAGTGGTCAGTTAGTCCACTTATCATTGGGTCAAGAGGAATTATGAAGTCTAGTAAGGCTATATTAGGGAGTCCAAAGTTGTACATTTCTAAGCTTGACCTCATCGGTCCAAGGCTATAACAATTTTGCAGTATTCAGCATCAGCATGTGAATTTAAATTCTTTATTTTCTTTGAATCCACCAACCACCTTCAAGGATGAAGAAATCATGTGTTTAGCATGTAAAATAATAAAGATAACAAAATTTCCCTAGTATTATTCAAGAGAACAAAATTATAATAAAAACTACTAAATTTGTTATCACCCACTCATAATTTGTATGAATTATTAGTCTAAAAGTACCAAAGATAACTCTATATTCTAGATTTATCACTTATTAATTATAAACTCATTTAGCCACGAAGTCATTCCACTATAGTATCATGACTGAGCTCTCCCTAATAGCATACCATTACGAAAGCAACTCAATTAGTCCTCGTCCAACGACCTTGTCATAAGTGTGTTACCCTCATAGGAAATCCTTAACCTCTTTGGGATAATATCCATTCTTCCAATATGATCCTATTTTATCTCATGGTAATCATTACATCTTCCTTCATGAAAAGTCAATTACGATCAAACAGTAATCAAGTCATTCATCACGAAGACGAACGACTCGTGGCCATGTTTACTTTTCATCAACCATGTAACGCCAATGAGAGGATATCATTTACCTATGTCTTGGACTATGAATTCCACTGTTGCGAATGATGCTACATACTGTAAAATTTGTAGACCCAATGCACTAGATTTTGGTTCTTTATCTATTTGAACTCTGGATTTTACTTCCATCAAAGTGTACGAGTCACGCATAGATAGTTTGTCATACACTCAAGATTTAGGTATGTCACACTATGAACATCACAAGTGAATAAATCCATAAATGGATTCAGGATGAATTCTTTTTGGGTCCAGTCCGATGTACTGTCAGTCCAGTTAGTCGAATCTATGTCTCTATCTTCTGAAAGTCATCCGCTCTGATAACCAAGAAAAAACATCTCTTCAATTGGACTTGATATGTAACGCCCCAAAATTTTTGTTTTTGATTCTGTCGTGTTTTGACACAAATATCTGTCTGTTTCAGTGGTTAAGTGTTTTGGGTGTATGTGGAAGGTTCCAAGTTTAAGCCATGCCTTTCGAAAATTTTGAACATTTTCTAAGTTAAGCCACACTCTTGTTTAGTAAGCTTTTATTTAATTATTTGCAAAACCATATCAGAATGGAGCAGCTGGTCTAGTGGTTAAGTGGAGTGTTGGTGTGTTGGAGGGTTTGTGTTCAATTCTCTATGATGGCAAGGAGTAGTATTTTTGCTTAAAGTTCGGTCAAAGTTGTACTAAACTGGGATTCTGAGTGATAGATGTGTAGTGGGAGTTGAGAGAGAAAATTAAAGGATTGAGATAAAATAGGTGGTGAGATTGGAGTAAAACAGTATCCCAAAAATTCTCTCTGCTGAAAAAAACTGATCATCTTCTCCTCCACTCCTTTTTCGTTTTTTCTTATTTCTTCCTCTTCTTCTCTATTCCCTGCCGAATTGTTTCCCCATTCTTACTGTTGTTTTCATTTTTATTTTGTTTCCCCTACTCTCGTTATTTCGCGTCTTGTTCTTCGGTACTTTTTCGTGCATTATCGATAAGTGTGGTAAGTACCATTTTTCGTTTTGAGTTATGGATAGTGGTTAATGGGATTCATTTTATGTTTGGAAAAGTTTAAAGGGTTGAAGTTCTTCGATCAGTGCCATGGAGGTAAAGAGACTTCGTTGTTAGATCTAAGGTAATGGTTTTTCGTTCGATAGATGAATACCTCATTTTGGGTTTAGTTCAATTCGATTGTTTAAGTGATTAATTGAGTGAAATATTGATCAATTTTAGGTTAGGGATTACTTGGATTTGCTTTGACGTCGAAAATGATACAGGTGTGTACTCGATTATACAAAAAATAAGGTTTCATTGAAAGTCAAAAACCCCATTGTCGACGTAACATAGGCTTGTGGTTGCCTATGTGGTAGGCCGTGTGCCCTAACACGGATGCGTGTTCGACAAGGCCAGGCCGTGGACACATGACACGATTGTGTGATGGCCAGGTAGGCCGTGTCCAACACACAGGCTAAACTGATTTGGCTTGTGTAGGCCACACGAGTGTGTGGGATTTTGGGCCAAGCCGTGTCATCCACACGGCCAAGGAAAATTTGGGCCATGTGGGCCCACATGGGTAGGCCACATGGGAGTGTAAGGCCATTTTCACTAAATTTATTGTTATGGTTGCACAAGTCACCCAAGTCGACTGTGAACCTACTGTAGGGTCGGTAAGCATCACTTAGACCCCTAATCATGTGAACTGATTGTTTGATTTATATATATTGAGCATGATGATAGTATGCATGTATACTAAACTGGCTATATGTACTGATATCATGAGATAGCATGTCATGATTTGTATGTTGCATTGCATGGGGTTGGGTTGATTATATTTGGAGGAAGTCTACTGAAAGGTTCTTAAGCCTAATATACTGATAGCTCAGCTGCAAATTACTGTTTTGTGCCGTATTAGATACTACTTGGAGTGTATGTATGGGTGGGCTGATTTAATCCCCACATGGAGTGTAGGGTTGGACGAAGATGGTGTGTAGAGGCTGGTTGGGTAGGAATTTTTCTTGAATCTTTGCATGATCAAGCATCGACATCTTTGTGAAGGGCTAATGCCCTACTGCTTATTTGATACTGTACTGAGATGGGCTAAGGCCCAAACCGTTACTGATACTGAAAGGGGCTTAGGCCCAAAATTGTATTTGACTATGCACTGTGTCTACTATTGTTTGTTTTTTATAGGATTACACATTGAGTTTACGTAAACTCACCCCTCTCTATTTAATGTGCACAAGTAATCCACTAACCTAGATGAATCGGTGTGGCGGAGGACTCGACGGTGACCACAGTTTTTGGACTTTACGTTTTTTTAATTTATGTTTTATGGTTTTATTATTATTGAGATGTAATTTGAGGACTCTTGAGGCTTTTGCTTAAATTTGGTTTTTATTTTTTTTTTTGAAATTATAACTACTAGTCATAGGAAGTTCAATTTTTAAAAAGCTAATGTATTTTCTAAATTCACGATTACTTAACTGCTTTGTTTTAAAAGCTTTCACAACGAGAAACGTTTTAAAGCATATGTTTTAAATAAGTAAAACAATTTCTTTTAGAAAGAATAAGAGATAAAGAAAAATATTAAACGGAAAAGGTTTTATCACATCAACATAATATTCAAACACCCTATCATGTGACATTGCCAGATTCGACTATAACGTCTAGGCCGGGTTTAGAGTGTTACATTTAGTGGTATCAGAGTTAGGTTACAAAACTCGGCTGTGGATTATTGGGTTTAAATTTGCTCTTTGAAAAATTGGTTTTCAAATGATTTGAAATGTTTCTGCTGAGTATATAGTACACTGAGTCTCCGGCGCCGATCCTGTAAGTATTCCGAATTGATATATGCTTTAATTGAAAATGCTATGCTATTCTGAAACTACTATAGGTAGTATACTGTGAAAATACTCTAGTTAGTATATATTGAAAACTATAGTTAAACTGAAACTATAGTAAATTTGCTAGAGAGCTGCGCTGCATTGAAAACAAACTCGAACTCATCAAATCTGTTTCCATAAAACATCTGCTAGTAACTATTGAACTGTAACTGATTCATAAAACTTTTAATACAGATAAACGCGACTAGACAATGAGTGCACGAGGTACTTGCGAATAGGGTACTAGAGGCTGAGGTAAAGGCTGTAGAGGGGCTCGAGCTGAGTCCTCTTCACTAGGCAGTATGCCAAATCGGGATACTAGCAAGACGCCGGTGTCGCTTGTCACTGAGACTAGGTCACAAGACCGTGCAGCTGGGGACTACGCACTGTCCCAAGCCATGTTAAGGATTTTGGAGAGGGTCTCTAGGCCAAATACTAGATCTGGGGGCCAAGGGTCGATTACGAAACGAATCTGGTCCAATGGAGCTGAGCTCTTTAGGGGTGTTACTAGAGTTGCCCTAATGTGGTTGAGTATTGGATTGAGGCCACGGAGAGGATCATGGATGACTTGGATTGGACCTCAGAGTAGAAATTAAAGGCTGCAGTCTCACTGCGGCTTGATGAGGCTTATCAGTGGTGGCTTACTATTAAGGAAGGCACTCAGCCCGAACATCTGACCTGGGAGTTCTTGAAGACTGCCTTCCAGGGGAAATATGTGGGGGCGAGCTATGTGGATGCCCATAGGAGGGAGTTTGTAACATCTCGATTCCGGGCCTAGTCAGAACAGTGGTTTTGGGACCACAAATCTAAAGTCATAAAATTTATTTTAATATTATTTTGAGGTCTACAACGTGATAATATGATTTTGTAAAAATTATGTTAATAAATTTTATCATTTAAATGCTTAATTTGTGAAAAAGGTCTAAATCGCGTAAAGTGCTAAAGTTGTGTTCTATTAGCTAAATATGTTAAATAGCTATAGAACTTAAAAGTTGATCTCCTTAATGAGTAAATAGGCCATTATATGTGTGAATGGATATACATGGAGTGTAAAAAAAAAAGAGAGTCAAATTTGGTAAGGGTTGGTATTTTGATGACAAAAGCTAGATTAATAAAATAAAAACAAATGGCCATCTTTCTTCTCCATCTTTCTCCATAAAAAAATTATGGAGAAAGCCTCCATGGAAGCTTGAAATTCTCAGCACAATAAACCCTCTACATGTAAGTCATTTTGGTGTTAGTTTTTGTTGACTTTTATGTTTTTGGAACCTTTAAAGCTTAAGCTAGCTATATAAGGGACTAATTTGCAATATGATTAAAAAGCTAGAGATTTTCCATGATAGAATGATAGTTATTTATGAAGTTTAATGAAAGAAAAATGAAACCTTGTTGTGTAATAAACAACTTTTGTTAAGGGACTTTTGATGAAATTATCAAATAAGGGCTAGATGGAGAAATGTGAAATTTATAAGTTAAATGTATAAAATTGTGAAATGTATGAGTTGCTATAGGATTATATAAGGTTCGACTAGGCTTGTAAAGGGAGGAAATTGCATAAATTTCATTTTACGAGCCTATGGACTAAATTATAAATATGTAAAAGTTTAGGGGCAAAACTATAATTTTGCCAAAGTATGGTTTTTGGACTGATTTGAACAATGTGATGATTAAATAAGTGAAATTTACTCTTATAGATCAAGAAAATAGAGTCCGAGCCTAGACCTGGGAAAGAGCAAGATCTTGGATTAAATCGAGTTAATTGTTCATATTTTGTATTGAGGTAAGTTTGTGTGTAAGTAATTCAACATTATGATATTATGTATTTAACGTTTTGATATTGCATGAAATGTATATTTGTCTCTATGGATTTGGTTAAATGATGAGTCGATGATAATCCGACGAAGGTTTGGTACCTTGAAATCATGGTTGAACCTTAGGAATAGTTAGGATACAAATGTCATGACATTAGGGTTATAAGTGATTCCATGTAAGACCACGTCTGGGACATGGCATTTTCATCGGTATGAGACATCGTGTATGACCATAGCTGGGCTATCAGCTTTGATTTATGACCCCATATAAGACCATATCTAGGATATGGCTTTGGCATCTTACTATGTGTATGAGATTTCCCGGGTATCTTTTAGTATTCCAAATGGTTCAATGGGTAATGCAAAGATTTTGTCAAGGAGATGACAAGGTATGATCATGTTGAAAGGGTACAAGTATGTACTTGAAGCTCATAAATATTGAGATTATAAATCGATGAGACCTTAGTAAGAAGTGAATGAATGAATTATGATAATGAGTTTATTGCTTACTATGTAAACGATATGATTTAAAATACATTTATGATACTTGATGACAGTGTGTTAAATTATATTGTGTTATGTGTACTAGAATGTATGATTAATGTTGTTAAATTTTTTACATACAACTTACTAATGTTTATGCTTACTCCCCTTTCTTTCCATTTTTTTATAGTATTGCCAAGCTAGCTTGGGGATCGAAAGACATCGGAGGCTTGATCACACTATCAATTGGATCTTTTGTGTATAGTTAGTCTCAAAATTTTGAGTATGGCATGTATAGGGGCTTGGTCGTTTTGTTATATGTCATATTAGTTTAGCCAAGTGTTTTAGGTTTTTAATGATTTGATGATTCATTTTGTATATGGCCATGAGATATGGCTCATATTGATTTCGGGGATATAAATCCTATTCATATATGTATGCATGTGCTAAGGTTACTCATGATATGGTTAAATGTAGTTGGCATGTCTGAATTGTGGATATGATCATGGATGTTTAATGATGGAATTATGAGTGAATGACATAATAACAACTAAGGCATGAATAAGTAAAACGAGAGTATAAATTGATAAGGAATTGCCTTGCATGAATCATGTTATGAATATGTAAGTGCTCATTTATGCCATGTTGGATGTCATTGACATGTGTAAGTGTGCATGTGTGATTATGGGTGACAAAAGGCTTGGAAAATAGGCTCAAAGTTGTCCACACTGGTGGACACACGGGCATGTGTCTTGGCCGTGTGTGACACAAGGCCTGCCCCATAGGCACGTGGTCCGGCCGTGTGTGTAACGCCCCGATTTTTGGGCCTGGAAGTAATGGGCTAGAAGACGGCTCAAATAATTTGGATGTTATTTTTATTATTATTTTTATTTCGTATGTTTAGTGTAGCAATTAAATAAATTACGAAAGGTTATGGTGTAGGAAAGAAAAAAAAAGGTCCAGGGCTCGGCCCATAGCTTTAGCAAGTAATTTTTAAATTTTGTCTCTTAAGGGAATCTGGGCAGTAGGCTTTATTAATAAATTGGGCAAGACTAGGCATGAAGAAGGGTACCTGGCCCAGTGGTTAGCATGCTAGGTAGTGGGAAGGAGAGCTGGGGTTCGACTCCCAGCATGTGCAAAAGCGTTTTATTTTTCTTTATATCAGGGAACGACGCAGGGAAGCCTTATATAGAGTTGGGGTTAAAAGGTAACACAAAGGGAAGTTTGGTCCAATGGCAGAGGCGCTGTGAGTGTGGTATAGTGCCTAGGTTCGAGGGTTGGCGCACACAAAGGCTTGTTTTTATTTTAAAAGCCAGGTCACACTAAAGTAAGGTTTAAGAATAGTTGAGACCGAGTTATGCTACAAGAACGCTTGTGGCGCAGTGGCACCTAGGGTGCTAGGAGTTCCACAAGGGCACGGGTTCGAGTCCAGGCGCAGGTATGTTTTAATTTTATATTTTTTTAAAATGAACTGGACTTCAGCAGGTAACCTTTAAGATAAAATGTGACGGTATATTGTTGAAAGTGAACGCGCGTCCTAGTGGCCAACAGCGTGCTGGGCAACCTGGAGGTCCTAGGTTCGAGCAGCGTTACGCGAAAGAGAGTGCTTCTTTTTACTGTACGCACGTGGGAAGGGCCGTACGGGATTGAAACTCTACCAGAAACAGGAGGAGTCAGCTGAGGGTTGGACTGTTGCTAAGCAGTGGAGAGTTTAAATTAAATTCAAACTTTGAATTTGGCCATGAATTAAGGAGCTAAGGAAGGAATTAAAATTGGAAAATGACTTTTGTGCCTATTTAAGCACCCATTTAGGCATAAGCATGAGGAGCCGATTGCTTTTATTTTGGGGGGGCTTTCATGAGTTATATCATTCTTGGAGGTTTGGGATATTTTTTTTAGTGTGGTAGCCAATTTTAATTTTATTTTCCTTTCAATCGGATTTTTCTAATTTTATCTTATTTCTTTTGCTCATTTTCTTTTCTATTTTTCCCAAAAGCTGAACAATTCTCTCCTTTTATATTTTCTTTCCTCGAAGCCAAATTCTATTTAAAATAATTTTTTTCTTCTCAAATATTGTTTGTCGATTACTCCTTTGGTAGAAACCATATCTCCTTTCCTTTTAATCTTTCAAAAGATCGAACCTCTAATCTTACATCTCTTTCTCTACTGATTGTCTCTTTGATGGTGAACTTATCGTCACCTATTTTTCTTTTAGATCGCAATAGCCATATTCTAGGATAGATCCAAAAGCCGAAAAGCTTCATATTTTAGTGATTCGGGAATTAATATTTAGATCTATTTTCTACGCACACTTAAGTTGGATTCACAACGGATCGGGGTAGAAAGGTATTTGGAACGTTCTTCAACGAGTAGATCTCTTGGTAAGTATTTGAACCTTCTTTCCATTCGTATCTTGTGGTTAAGAAAAGCTGAAAACCCCTATATACATAGGGTGGCTGTCGACTAAGGCTGAAAGGGTTTTTTCGTGTTATTTGGTTTGTTGGTGCTAGTGAGGATTAAAGGCTGCCGATCGAGGAGTGTGTGAAAAGCTTGGATCATCGGAGTGACTAAATCTAGATCTAGTCATCAATTTCGGCAGAAAGGTAAGAACTTTGGGGTTTAAGGCATTGTTGGCCGAATATGGTAAGGGGTTTAGTACGTAGCTTGTTTTTGATATTTAGACTAAGGTATTAGTAACTCGATTGTAGGCAACTCATGTGTGGATCTCGCCAACGTATCGTTACAAATCAGGTGTATAAACGACACCCACTCATAGACTAGATCGGCAAAAGCTGAAAAGCCGAAAAGCTGAAAAGTCAGCATTTGTGAACTTGCGAATGTGCGAGCGCTCGTGAGGCGGTTTGGTTGTTAATTTTTTGTAATCGCAAGTAGTATGATTGCAGAGTACGCAATTTCGTGCACTTCGGTATATTTGGGCTTAATGGGCCAAAAATGGGTTAGTGGGCCAACGGGCCCAATTCGGTAAAAGCGCTCGGTAAGTGCTTCTGTTAATGTGTTAATGGTTAGAATATGTATGTAAACTCTAGAATAGTAAATTTTATTAAACTACCCCTAAGTATGAAAATTACCGTTTTACCCCTAGGTGTAAAATGACCGTTATACCCCTAGGGTTAATTTTGACTGAAATGCATGATATTCTGATTCTGTTTGTTCTATGCCATGACATGTATATCTGTTGCATGGCATCTGGGTTATGTTATGAAGGAAGAACCCGTTCTGGTGGCTGTGCCGCATATTCTGATATAAGCAGCTTTGCTGCGGATTATAGTTAGTGCCGCAACCGGTGCTAACACTGTAAGTGTAAGGATGGCGTGGGTGATTTAATCCCCACAGGAAGTGTAGGGATGGACGGAGGCAAGTGCAGGGTTGGATGGGTTTATCATGCATTAATCATATGAGACTGTATTGAAATGGGCTCAACTGTGTTAATATGGGCAAGGCCCAATATATCTCGACTTGTAATAGGGCTACGGCCCAGAATAATACTGATATGGGCTAGGCCCAATATACTCTGATACTGTAAGGGGCTATGGTCCAGATTAATATTGATATGGGCTAAGGCCCAGTTAACATTGATTTCTAAATAGGGCTTAGGCCCAGTAAAGCTTGAACTGATATGGGCTCTGGTTGGGATACTTTACACACTGAGTTTTCCAAACTCACCCCCTTTTTTCCATCTTTGCATGTGAGCCTTAGATCGGTGGACTTGGAGCTGGAGGGATTCAGAGTGGCCATGTGGACTATTTAAAATAAGTGTTTATACCTTCACTTTTATTTTAGATTATTTCCTTTATGTTTTCGAGTTTTTAATTTGTAATAAAAATTTTGCTCTAGTATTTTTATTTTGGGTTTTTAAATTACTTAAATCGTTTTCAACTTGAGATTCACATCACTTAAATTGATTCCTTAAAATTGGTTAGCTCTAGGGCGCGTTTTATAAATGTTACTTATTTTCAAAATATCACTATAACCGAGCAAAGCTTCCGTAACGTAAATATTTTTAAAGGAAATAAATGTTTTAAATAGACTTAAACTTAATTTGTTGTTCTTGGACAAGTAATAAGCTTAAAGTGTGGCAATGGATGTGTGCATGTCTAGGATTGGAACATGGAAGAGCTAGGTACTTAAACAGTCTAATTGACTCACCTCCTCTTTTCTTGAATCCTACCTGGTGCGTCGTATCCATTCACTTTAAGCCATAACAAAGAAGGTTTGATTTTTCGATACTAAACTGTTTTTAAAAAAACATGTTTTTGCCACTACAAAGGATTACAAGTTTTCAAAGTTTCCCATAAGATTTTAGAAGATTGTTAAAAATGTTTTAATTATTACAATGAATCACATTTTGGATAAAAAAATAAGGCTAAGGTTTTATACAAGTTTAAACGGTAAAAGTTTCTAAACATCGAGAAATGTTTTCAATGAAAACATGGTTTTCGAAAAACACTTCAATGTGACACACCAAACTTGGCCATAATGTCTGGGTCGGGTTTGGGGTGTTACTTTTAGTGGTATCAGAGCCAGGTTGTAACAACTCGGTCATGGATCGGGTCTAAAAAGGTTTTCAAAACTTTAAGCCTAAAGAGGGTATTTTTGGAAAAAATTGACTTTTGAAAATAAATTTTCTATTTAAAGGAGATAATTTCCAAACTTGTTTTCTTTAAATCAAATGTTTGAGAAATGGATTTTAAAAAGGCCTAAGTCTTTTGAGTTTGTCTGAAATCTGATGAGGTGGCACACTGAATCCCCAGCACCAAGTCTGTAAGTACTTTTTCCTTAAATACTGTACTATACTAAAACCTTACTGTAGATAGGATTGAGACTGTTGCTAGGTTATGATTCTGTAAAGAACAAAAACTCTAAAATACTATCTCTGCATAAGACATAGGAATGAATAGTAAAATTTTTGAGATCTTTGTAGTTATTTGATATGTGTACTGGTAATGTAGAGTATTGATATGGATTCTGAAGGTAAGCAAAGTCCGCCAACCGGGTAGCGGTAACTCTGAGCTTGGGGACCGAGGCAATCGACCCGAGTTAGTAAGGAAAGTGGTAGAAGAAGTATTGGAGACCAAGGTTAAGGAAATTAGGGAAACGCTTCAAGCAGGGTGCTTGGAGTGTAAGAAGAGGAATGATTCTAGTTCTCAGAAGACTAAGCCTCGTTCTGTGAAACATGTTAAGAAACGACCAAACTTTCCAACCTGCAAGAACTGCAACGGGCGTCATCCAGGTGAATGCCATAGGAAGACAGGAGCATGCTTTAGATGTGGGTCCAAGGAGCATCGAGCTCGGGATTGCCAAGCTTATTCTATTTAAGTGTGTGTTACGAATTGTATGCGTGCTTGATAAATGTTTCTTTACTTTGGTAATTAGATGTTCTGGGTCATACTAAGAATTATATTTTTAATTAAATTAGAGTGCGTAGCGGAAGCACAGTGGTTTGACTTAAGTAATACGGTTAGTTTGAAATTTCGAGGACGAAATTTCTTTAAGGGGAGTAGAGTTGTAACGCCCCAATTTTTGGGCCTAGAAGTAATGGGCCTTGAGCTTGGGTTCGGGTAGAAGACGACTCGAATAATTTGGATGTAGGGAAGCCTTATATAGAGTTGGGGTTAAAAGGTAACACAAAAGGAAGCTCGGTCCAGTGGCAGAGGCGTTGGGAGTATGGTATAGTGCCTAGGTTCGAGGGTTGGCGCACGCAAA
Source organism: Gossypium longicalyx (assembly GCA_025698465.1). Taxonomy (NCBI): domain Eukaryota; kingdom Viridiplantae; phylum Streptophyta; class Magnoliopsida; order Malvales; family Malvaceae; genus Gossypium; species Gossypium longicalyx. The sequence goes on from CM046997.1 coordinate 84,355,615, forward strand.
GGGTTGTTTTTATTTTAGAAGCCAGGTCGCACTAAAGTAAGGTTTAAGAATAGTTGAGACCGAGTTATGCTACAAGGAAGCTTGTGGCACAGTGGCACCTAGGGTGCTAGGAGTTCCACAAGGGCACGGGTTCGAGTCCAGGCGCAGGTATGTTTTAATTTTATATTTTTTTAAATGAACGGGACTTCAGCAGGCAACCTTTAAGATAAAATGTGACGGTATATTGTTGAAAGCAAACGCGCGTCCTAGTGGCCAGCAACGTGCTGGGCAACCTGGAGGTCCTGAGTTCGAGAGCGTTGCAGCGCGCAAGAGAGTGCTTCTTTTGCTTTGACGGGCATGGGAAGGGCCGTCACGAGATTGAAACTCTACCCGATGCGAGGAGGAGTCGCTCGAGGGTGGATTGCTGCTAAGCAGTGGAGAGCTTGAATTAAATTCAAACTTTGAATTTGGCCATGAATTAAGGAGCTAAGGAAGGAATTAAAATTGGAAAAGGACTTTTGTGCCTATTTAAGCACCCATTCGGGCATAAGCATGAGGTGCTGATTGCTTTTATTTTAGGGGGGCCTTCATGAGTTATATCCTTCTTGGAGGTTTGGGATATTTTTTTTAGTGTGGTAGCCAATTTTAATTTTATTTTCCTTTCAATCAGATTTTTCCTTTGTTTCTATTTTATTCTAATTTTATCTTATTTCTTTTGCTCATATTCTTTTCTATTTTTCCCAAAAGCTGAACAATTCTCTCCTTTTCTATTTTCTTTCTTCGAAGCCAAATTCTATTTAAAACAATTTTTTTCTTCTCAAATATTAGTTGCCGATTACTCCTTTGGTTGAAACCATATCTCCTTTCCTTTTAATCTTTCAAAAGACTGAATCTCTAATCTTACATCTATTCCTCTACTGATTGTCTCTTCGATGGTGAACTTATCGTCACCTATTTTTCTTTTAGATCGCAATAGCCATATTCTAGGATAGATCCAAAAGCCGAAAAGCTTCATATTTTAGTGATTCGGGAATTAATATTTAGATCTATTTTCTATGCACGCTTAAGTTGGATTCAAAATAGATCAGGGGTAGAAAGGTATTTGGAACGTTCTTCAATGAGTAGATCTCTTGGTAAGTATTTGAACCTTCTTTCCATTTGTATCTTGTGGTTAAGAAAAGCTGAAAACCTCTATATACATAGGGTGGCTGTCGACTAAGGCTGAAAGGGTTTTTTGGTGTTATTTGGTTTGTTGGTGCTAGTAAGGATTAAAGGCTGCCGATCAAGGAGTGTGTGAAAAGCTTGGATCATCGGAGTGACTAAATCTAGATCTAGTCATCAATTTTGGCAGAAAGGTAAGAACTTTGAGGTTTAAGGCATTATTGGCCGAATATGGTAAGGGGTTTAGTACGTAGCTTGTTTTTTATATTTAGACTAACGTATGAGTATCTAAATTGTAGGGAACTCATGTGTGGATCTCGCCAACATATTGTTACAAATTAGGTGTGTTAACGACACCCACTCATAGACTAGATCGGTAAAAGCTGAAAAGCCGAAAAGCCGAAAAGCCGACATTTGTGAACTTGCGAGCGTGTGAGCGCTCGTGTGGTGGTTTGGTTGTTAATTTTTGGTAATCGCAAGCAGTATGATTACAAAGTGCGCAATTTCATGCACTTCGGTATATTTGGGCTTAATGGGCCGAAAATGGGTCAGTGGGCCAATGGGCCCAATTCGATAAAAACGCTTGGTAAGTGCTTATGTTAATGTGTTAATGGTTAGAATATGTATGTAAACTCTAGAATAGTAAATTTTATTAAACTACCCCTAAGTATGAAAATTACCGTTTTACCCTTAGGTGCAAAATGACTGTTATACCCCTAGGGTTAATTTTGACTGAAATGCATGATATTCTAATTCTGTTTGTTGTATGCCATGACATGTATATCTGTTGCATGAGATCTGGGTTATGTTATGGAGGAAGAACCCGTTCTGGTGGCTGTGCCGCATATTCTAATATAAGCAGCTTTGCTGCTGATTATAGTTAGTGCCGTAGTCGGTGCTAACACTGTAAGTGTAGGGATGACGTAGGTGATTTAATCCCCACAGGAAGTGTAGGGATGGACGGAGGCAAGTGCAGGGTTGGATGGGTTTATCATACATTAATCATATGAGACAGTATTGAAATGGGCTCAACTGTGTTAATATGGGCAAGGCCTAATATATCTCGACTTGTAATAGGGCTACGGTTCAGATTAATACTAATATGGGCTAGGCCCAATTTATTCTGATACTGTAAGGGGCTATGGCCCAGATTAATATTGATATGGGCTAAGGCCCAGTTAACATTGATTTTTGAATAGGGCTTAGGCCCAGTAAAGCTTGAACTGATTTGGGCTCTGGTTGGGATACTTTACACACTGAGTTTTCCAAACTCGCCCCCTTTTTCCCATATTTGCAGGTGAGCCTTAGATCGGTGGACTTGGAGCTGGAGAGATTCAGAGTGGCCATGTGGACTGTTTAAAATAAGTGTTTATACCTTCACTTTTATTTTAGATTATTTCCTTTATATTTTCGGGTTTTTAATTTGTAATAAGGTCGCTCTAGTATTTTTATTTTGGGTTTTTAAATTACTTAAATTGTTTTCAACTTGAGATTCACATCTCTTAAATTGATTCCTTAAAATTGGTTAGCTCTAGGGCGCGTTTTATAAAAGTTACTTATTTTCAAAATATCATGATAACCGAGCAAAGCTTCCGCAACGTAAATGTTTTTAAAAGAAATAAATGTTTTAAATAGACTTAAACTTAATTTGTTGTTCGTGGACAAGTAATAAGCTTAAAGTGTGGCAATGGATGTATGCATGTCTAGGATTGGAACATGGAAGAGCTAGGTACTTAAACAGTCTAATTGACTCACCTCCTCTTTTCTTGAATCCTACCTAGTGCGTCGTATCCATTCACTTTAAGCCATAACAAAGAAGGTTTAATTTTTCGATACGTAACTATTTTTAAAAAAACATGTTTTTGTCACTACAAAGGATTACAAGTTTTCAAAGTTTCCCATAATATTTACAAGGTTGTTAAAAATGTTTTTATTATTACAATGAATCACGTTTTGGAGAAAAAAAAATAAGGCTAAGGTTTTATACAAGTTTAAACGGTAAAAGTTTCTAAACATCAAGAAGGGTTTTCAATGAAAACATGGTTTTCGAAAAACACTTCAATGTGACACACCAGACTTGGCTATAATGTATGGGCCAAGTTTGGGGTGTTACAATGTGTCCCCTGTACCCTAATTAATGCAAAACAGAATGCCAATTAGTAAACACATGGGTAGAGACACGACCGTGTGTCTCAGCCATGTGAAGGACACGACCCTAGGACATGGGCGTGTGCCCAGGCCGTGTAAAGTCTGCACTTAATTTTTGGAATTTAATTCGCCGCACGGCCTAAGCACATGGGCGTCTGACATGGTTGTGTGACCCTATTTTGTTTATGATGTCATATTTAGAAAGTTACAAGGGCTTAGGACACGGGCGTGTCCCAAGCCACACGGGCGTGTGTGACCATATGGCCTACCCACACGAGCATGTGACTCTCTAAAACATGGAAATTTTCTAACTTTTCCAATAGTTCTCAGTTTAGTCCCAAACCACTCCCAGTGTATGTTTTGGGCCTTGTGAGCCCATATAAGGGATAATATGCATGTTAATGAATGGTTTTAATTTGGTTGAAATTTTATAGCTCGATTTTGTGTGTTTGTTTGTGTTTAAGTCCGGTAATGCCCATATCCTATCCCGACCTTAGACACGAGTAAGGGGTGTTATATTTAGTGGTATCAGAGCTAGGTTTAGTCGATTCTCAGACTAACATAGCATGTGTACGAGTCTAGCTATACATTTCATAAGTGAATTATGGTAGTGTGACGACTCTTGACCTTTTATATTGTGTTTTCATATAGTAATGGATCCCGATCGAGCTGAAGCTGATGATGTAGAAAGTAATACACCAGCTTCTGCTCAATGGGTAGCGCCAACTGATAGTAGACCTGTGATTGTGAGTCAAGGAGGAGGAAGAGAGTCTAAGGAAGCCTTTCTCGATATGATGAACACATGGTATACGGAGTTCGTTCGAACGAACCCAAACACTCAACCCCCTCCACCCACACCTATCCCTCAGCCTAATCCTGTAGCACCCCAAGGTATAGATCTTATGAGACTAAATACACCTCCAGTGGATAAGATTCGAAAGCAAGGAGCCAAAGAGTTTCGATCTAACATAGATGATGATCCCGAAAGGGAAGAGTTCTGGCTTGAGAATACCATTAGGGTATTTGATGAATTATCATACACACTTGAGGAATGCATGAAATGTGTTGTGTCACTCTTAAGAGACTTGGCTTACCGGTGGTGGAACACCCTTGTTTTGGTTGTACTAAGGGAGAGGGTTACTTGGGAATTCTTTCAAGAAGATTTTCACAAGAAGTACATTACCTAGAGGTTTATCGATCAAAAACGAAAGGAATTCCTTGAGTTAAAACAGGGCCGAAAGACAGTGACGGAGTATGAGTGTGAGTTTGTGGGGCTTAGCAAATACGCTTGAGAATGTGTATTTACTGAGGCCATCATGTGTAAAAGGTTTGAGGATAGGTTAAATGAAGACATCCGCTTGCTGGTTTGCGTCTTAGAAATAAAAGAATTTGTTGTGCTCGTAGAGAGAGCTTGCAAGGCTGAGGAATTGGCTAAAGAGAAAAGAAAGACTGAAATTGAGTCTTGTGACTCAAAGAAGAGACGGATGGGTAAGTCATTTCAGTCTTCATCTAAGAAACTAAGGGAGTTTAATACTCGATCGAGTGCTTCGGTTGGTTTTTCGAACCGAAGCCATGAGAAACAATGTTTGGGTCATAAGGCTCAGACCACTTCGATAGCAAGTGTGGGTAATTCTCGACCTAGTTGACCTGAATGTCCGCATTGCAATAGACGTCACCTCAGCAAATTTTGAGTGTATGATTGAACTTGTTTCAAGTGTGGTTTCCAAAATCACTTTATTAGAGATTGCCCCGAGATGGTTGAAAAAGAGAAATTTCAAAGTGCAAGATCGGGCAATGCTACTTCTAGAGGGAGACCATAGAGAAATCTAGGAAATGGAGTAAGTAGCAAGGGTGCACCTAGAGACCCAGCTATAAGGAACGAGGGTAGAGCACCGGCGAGGACATATGCCATTCTCGCTCACGAAGAGGCTTGATCCCTTATGTGATTATGGGTACTTTTTCTCTCTATGATACTCATGTTGTTACTTTTATTGATCCGGGATCAACCCATTCATATGTTTGTATGAAATAGGTATCTAGCATGAATATGTCTGTTGAGTCCATAAAATTTGTGATAAAAGTGTCAAACCCATTAGGCAAGTATGTGTTAGTTAACAAAGTGTGTAAGAATTGTCCTTTGATTGTTAGAGATCATTGTTTTTCGGCTAATCTTATGCTTTTTCCATTTGATGAATTTGACGTAATTCTTGGTATGGATTGGTTGACTGCTCATGATGTGATAGTAAATTGTGGAAGGAAATTTATTAAATTGAAGTGTGAAAGTGGTGATATTCTTCGGGTTGAATTAAATGAATCGTGTAGCTTGCCTGTAGTGATTTCTTCTATGACTGCTCAGAAATGTATAAGAAAGGGTTGTGAAGCTTATCTTGCCTTTGTATTGAATACAAAAGAGTCTGAGTTAAAATTTGAATCAGTGCCGATAGTATGTGAGTATCTGGATGTGTTTCCGGAAGAATTGCCTAGATTACCTCATTTTAGGGAAGTTGAATTTGGTATTGAGTTAGCCCCTGGTATTGCGCCTATTTCGGTTGCTCCGTATAGAATGGCTCCGACTGAATTAAAGGAGTTAAAAGCCCAGTTGCAAGAGTTGACAGATAAAGGTTTTACAATACCTAGTTATTCTTCGTGGGGTGCACCGGTACTATTTGTTAAAAAGAAAGATGGTTCAATGAGACTACGTATAGACTATCAACAACTCAATAAGGTGACCATAAAGAACAAGTATCCCTTGCCAAGAATCAATGATTTGTTTGACCAATTGAAGGGAGCCACAGTATTTTCCAAGATTGATTTAGGATCCAGTTACTACTAGTTGAGAGTTAAAGACTCGGACGTGCCGAAAGCTGCATTCCAGACGAGGTATGGTCACTATGAATTTTTGGCTATGCCTTTCGGTTTAACGAATGTTCTCGCTGTATTTATGGATTTAATGAACCAAATTTTTTGACCGTACCTGGATAAATTTGTTGTTGTTTCTATTGATGATATACTGATATATTCTAGTGATGAGACCGAGCATGCTAAACACTTGAGAACAGTTTTGCAAATTTTGAAAGACAAGCAATTGTATGCTAAGTTTAGTAAAAGCGAATTTTGGCTTCGAGAAGTCGGATTTTTAGGACACATTGTTTCAGGTAATGGTATTAAAGTTGACCCGAGTAGGATTTCAGCAATTGTTGATTGAAAACTGCTGAGGAATGTATCTGAGGTTAAAAGCTTTCTAGGTCTAGCCGGTTATTACAAACGATTTGTTAAAGGATTTTCCATGCTTGCTACTATGATAACAAAGTTGTTACAAAAGGATGTCAAGTTCGAATGGACGGAAAAGTGTCAGCAGTGTTTTGAGAAACTAAAGACATTGTTGACCGAGGCATCGATTTTAGTACAACTTGAACTGAGAAAAGAATTTGTGGTTTATAGTGATGCATCCTTAAATGGATTGGGTTGCATGCTTGTAACACCCCTCGCCCGTATACGACGCCGGGATAGGGTTCGAGGCGTTACCGGTAATTCACCTTTACAAACTAACACAATCGGGTTACTAAATTTCACTCGTAATTTAGAACTTTTCAAACGTGTGCACTTTATCTCTTATACAGGCCTCCGAGGCCTAAAAACACTCCTAGGGGCAGTACGGAACAAAATCGAAATTGTTCGATAGACTTGGGGCACTTTAGGAAATTTTCCCTTAGTTGAAGTGTAACACGCCCGTGGGGCATAGAACACGCCCGTGTCCTTTTTCTAGTATACAACATGGGCAAAGCACACGCCCGTAGGCTTAGCCCGTGTGCTACACTAACTTCAACCTCACCATTCTATTAAATAAACACGGCCAAGGCACACGCCCGTGTGCTTAGCCCGTGCTCTATGCTAACTTAAAATTTCAAGTGTAGAGGACACACGGTCATAGCACACCCATGGGAGTAGCCCGTGTGTCACACACGACCTAGACACACGCCCGTGTGTCTACCCATGTGGACCTTGTTAGGCTATTTTCCAAGCCTTAAGTCACCCTCTACTAGCCAATTACACTTATAGATTACTATAGTGTATATTTGGGCCAAATTATCCATTTGTAAATATGAAATTTTGATTAACCCCATTGCATGTGAACCTCATGTCATTGGTTTCATACATGCTAAGTTAATTCTTATCTTGCGTTTAATGATTTATATGCCTACTTGACATATTAAGATTAGGTCGTTATTATAACTCATTGCCAAGTATAACTAAGTCATCGCATATGAATATAAACATGCATAGATTTCTAAGGTATAGCCTACTTCAAATGAGCCAATTCACATGGCCATATGCAAAGAAAGATAAATATATTTTTACATGCCTTCACTAGGCAAATCAAATGACATATATAACAAAAAACTCAAAGATCCTATACATGCCATTGGACAAAATAGAAATGTCTTTATACCAAAGCTTGTCTAGCTGATAGTGTGTTGACTCTCCAATTGTCTTCCAATCCTTATGAGTCCTTGAGCTCTGAAAAGCAAGGAAAAGAGAGGGGTAAGCATTTACATGCTTAGTAAGCCTGTATAACTGGAAAGTAAACTTACCGATTATTTAGCACACAACCATATTAGGCCATGAAACCAACAAGCATGAAACGGTTTCCCTAACACATATACTCAATCATCGAGTTAGTTACATAACAATGTATCTTGTAATTCATCTTAGATGAGCTCATCATTTTACATGTCATTTGTACATATACCTTGTGATAGTCCCGTTGAGTAACTAGGAAATCTCGATGGATTATCAGGTCACTGTCAATTCATACGAATGATCATTTTGAGTACGCACTCCCACGAACCACACATCTTACGGCGGGATTACCAGTCTATGCTAAATCCCCCGTAATATAAACTCATAAGGTGATGTCGGGATTACCAGTCCAGGCTAAATCCCTTACGCAACAAACACCCTTAATGAGCTCGGATCTGATTTACCAGTCTAGGCTAAATTCAGACCCTAATAAGATTACCCATCCGGGCTAAATCCACAATGCACACATATTCTTTGGGAGGCTCGATCACTCAAGGAACACTAGTCCAGGCTAGATCCTTTTTATACTTGAGATCTTCAGATTACCAGTCCAGGCTAAATCCTTTTCTGCAACACATACAGGATCTCAAGTCTCATGTAAATCATGGTTTATCCATCGAATTCCCTTTCTAACCTCAACTGAGACATTATCCAATAGTTCATTATTAAAGATGCAATTCATGCATTTTCATGCCATCAACAATGCAATTATCATACATTCACAAAACATAAAAATATGCATATTATAGGTTTACTTCGAGTTATCCGAACTTACCTGGTATTCGTTTCGGAGCTGTGTTTTGGTTATTCCAAAACCTTGCGTTTACCTCGATCGACCTCCGAAATTTGTTCCTCGGGGTCTATAACAACAAAATTATATCGTTAATTCACTACATTACACTTTTCAAGTTTAATTTCTACCCCTGGTCCAAATGACCGTTTTGCCCCTAACCTTTGATATTTTTACGATTTAGTCCTTAAGCTCGTATAGTGAAACACATGGAATTTCTATCTTACCCAAGCCTAGCCGAACATTTTTCTCTCTTATGGCAGCCCACATTTTCCATTATTTTCTCATTTCTACCACACATTTTAAAACATCTGCAAAAAGGTCCCTTTAGGGGTTTTTCATGAAAATCACCTAAGAAAAGATGTTTAACACACCTTCAACTTTCATACCCCTCCATAATCCACCAAAATACAAGCAACTCATGCATGAGTAAATTTTTAAACATGAACACTAGCATGAAATATGGGTAGAAATGGAAAGATCAAGCTACCAGGATTTCAAAAATACAAATATCATTAAAAACAGGGCTTGGGAGCACCTACTATTGAGCTTGGAAAGCTTGGAAACCCTAGCTATGAAGACTTTTCAAATTTCGACAGCCATGGAGAAGAAATGGCTAATTTTTGCCCTCTTTTTCTCATTTTATTTCATTAAATTTCCAAATGACCAAAATGCCCTTAAGTTCTTTCTTTAAAATTTCATCCATGCAAGCCCATTTTTGTCCAAAAACTTAGGAATTGGGAAAATTTCTCCCCAAGACCTTCTAACTTATAATCTAAAGCAATTTCATGCAAATTGCTTCTAGAATCCAAGTTTTGCAATTTATTCAATTTAGTTCCTGATTTCCAATTAGACACCTTATTCAAGGAATTTCTTCATGAAACTTTAACACATGCATAATCTCATATTCTAGGTCTCATAATAATCATAAAATAAATATTTTGATGTCAAATTTGTGGTCCCAAAACCACTGTCCCGACTAGGCCCTATTTCGGTATGTTACATTTCTCCCCCCTTAGGGACTTTCATCCCCGAAAGTCTTACTAGTAAATAGGTTCGAATATTGATTTCTCATGGTTTCTTCTGGTTCCCATGTAGCTTCTTCCATACCATGTCGGTGCCATAGAACCTTTACTAGAGTCACACTTTTGTTTCTCAACTGTTTAACCTCTCGGTCCAAAATCTTGATTGGTTTCTCTCCGTAAGTCATGTTTGGTCTAATCTCAATCTCCTCTGGTGAAATCACATGAGAGGGGTTTGATCGATATCGTCTTAACATGGATACATGGAACACGTCGTGAATCTTTTCCAATTCGGGTGGCAATGCCAAGCGATAGGCTAATGGTCCAATTCTTTCATTGATCTCGTAAGGTCTGATAAATCGCGGACTCAGTTTACCTTTCCGACCAAATCTCAACACCTTTTTCCATGGAGACACCTTCAAGAATACTCTATCCTCAACTTGGAATTCAATCTCTTTTCTTTTCAGATTAGCATAAGACTTTTGCCTATCCGATGTCGCTTTTAAACAGTCTTGTATTACTGTAACTTTTTCTTCAGTTTCCCTAATCAGATCCATTCCATGAATCTGGTTTTCCTTAAGTTCTGTCCAATATAATGGAGTTCGGCACTTCTTGCCATACAAGGCCTCATAAGGTGCCATTTTCAAACTTGTTTGGAAACTATTGTTGTAGGCAAATTCTACCAATGGCAGGTATTTTTCCCAGCTATCCTTAAATTTAAGGATGCAACATCGCAACATATCTTCAAGAATCTGAATCGTCCGCTCAAATTGACCATTGGTCTGAGGGTGAAAAGCTGTACTAAAACTCAACTTCGTCCCCAAGGTTTCCTGTAGCTTTTTCCACAATCTCAAAGTGAACCTTGGGTCCCTATCTGAAATAATCGATAATGGTACTCCGTACAATCTTACTATCTCAGAAACGTATAAGTCGGCTAGTCTATCAAGGGAATAATCTGTCCTTACCAGAATAAAATGAGCCGACATGGTCAACTTATCCACTACGACACATATGGCATTTTTCTTTTTCGGAGTCAAAGGCAATCCTGTCACGAAGTCCATGGTAACTCTGTCCCACTTCCATTCGGGAACCATCATAGGTTGTAACAAACCTGAAGGCACTTGATGTTCAGCTTTAACTTGCTGACATACTAGGCATCTTGACACAAACTCAGAAATATCTCTTTTCATACTGTTCCACCAATACATTTTCTTCAAATCATTGTACATCTTGGTACTTCCCGGATGAATAGACAAACGGCTACTATGTGCTTCTTGCAATATTTTTGGGATAAGTTCATCGTATTCAGGTACGCATACTCTCTCTCTGAACATCAAACACCTATCAGGACTAATCCAGAAATTTGATTCAGTACCTGACTCACATTGAGCCCTTTTTGCTTGCAAGTCACCATCAATAAACTGAGCATCATGAATTTCTTGAGAAATGTTGGCCTAGCCTCTAGTTCTGCCAAGACCGAACCATCATCAAGCAATGTCAAATGAGTATCCATGGCTTTCAAAGCAAATAAGGATTTTCTGCTTAGAGTGTCAGTGACCACATTCGCCTTTCCCGGATGGTAGTCAATGATTAGATCATAATCCTTAATTAATTCTAACCATCTCCTTTGTCTCAAATTTAATTCTTTTTGAGTCATCAAGTACTTCAGACTCTTGTGGCCCGTAATGATACGACACGTATCACCATATAAATAATGCCTCCAAATCTTCAAGGTAAAAACAATCGCAACAAGCTCTAGGTCATAGGTCGAATAATTCTTCTCGTGAGGCTTCAATTTCCGTGAAGCATAGGCTATCACTCTGCCATCTTGCATAAGCACACAACCCAATCCATTTAAGGATGCATCACTATAGACCACAAATTCTTTTCCCGATTCAGGTAGCACTAAAACAGGAGCTTCAGTCATCAATGTCTTTAATTTCTCAAGACTTTGCTGATACTTTTCCGTCCATTCAAACTTAACATCCTTCTATAGTAACCTCGTCATTGGAGTCGCTATCATAGAAAATCCTTTTACAAACCTTCGATAGTAACCGGCTAAGCCCAAAAAGCTTCTAACCTTGGTTACATTTTTAGGTGATTTCCAATCAACAATAGTAGAGATTTTACTTGGATCAACTCGGATGCCTTCCCCTAAAACAATATGACCCAAAAATCCAACTTCTTAGAGCCAAAATTCACTCTTGCTAAACTTAGCATACAATTGTTTTTCTCGCACAGTCTGCAATAAAATTCTCAGGTGCTTCGCATGTTCTATCTCATTTTTGGAATAAATCAAGATGTCGTCAATGAACACAACAACAAACTTATCCAAATATGGCCGAAAGATCCTACTCATTAGATCCATAAATACGGCCGGTGCATTCGTTAGCCCAAACGGCATAACAAGGAATTCGTAATGACCATACCTCATCCTGAAAGTTGTCTTTGGCACATCCGATTCCTTGACACGCAACTGATAGTAGCCAGACCTCAAGTCTATCTTAGAGAACACAGTGGCTCCTCTAAACTGATCGAATAAATCATCAATCCTTGGTAAAGGATACTTATTTTTGATGGTTACCTTATTCAGTTGCCGATAATCAATACATAATCTCATTGAACCATCTTTCTTCTTTACAAACAACACGGGGGCACCCTAAGGTGAAAAACTTGGCCTTGCGAATCCTTTATTTGTCAACTCTTGTAACTCTACTTTTAACTCTTTTAGCTTAGTTGGTGCCATTCTATACGGAGCGATAAAGATGGGAGCTATCCTTGGAACTAATTCAATACCAAACTCAATTTCTCTCTCAGGAGGTAATCCTGGTAATTCCTCCGGGAATACATCTATATATTCACATACTATCGGTACAGAGTTAATCTTCAACTCTGTTTCCTTAATGTTCAGTACAAAAGCAAGGTAGGCTTCGTACCCTTTTCTCATATACCTTTGAGCAACCATTGTCGTGACCACTGCTAACGAAGTACCTAAATCTCTTGAATCAACCCGTAAGATCTTACCATCTGGGCATTTCAATTTAATATACTTGCTACCAGAATTTACAATTACATCATGAAAGGCTAACCAATCCATACCAAGTATTACATCAAACTCATCGAAAGGTAACAACACAAGGTTAGCCAGAAAACAATAACCTTGAATCATCAAAGGACAATTCTTACAGACTTTATCAACTAGAACCAATTTGCCTAATGGGTTCGACACTTTAATAACAAATTCCGTAGGTTCAACGGGTATATTCATACTAGACACCAATCTCATGCAAACGTAAGAATGCGTCGACCCCGGGTCAATTAAAGAAATAATACTCGTATTAAAAAAGGAAAAAGTACCTGTGATAACGTCAGGAGCAGAGACTCCTCTCGAGCTCGTATTACATACGTTCTTGTCGGGGCTCTAGCCTCTGGTCTTACAGTATCTTTAGCTACGACTCGACTACCACTAGCACTTCCAGGGTATCTTGGACGTTTACTTCGTGCCATAAGAGCACTCGACTTCGGGGTTACTTCTACTTCTTTTTTCGTTCGATCTGGGCAGTCTCTGAGAAAGTGGTCAAGAGAACCACATCTGAAACACGCACCAATTTTTACTCGGCACTCTCTGAAGTGAAATTTGTTGTACACTTCGAATTTTGATCATCTACACTCCCCACACTAGTCATCATCGGGGAGGATGACTTTTGACTTCGTCGTCTAGGGCCCTTCGCTCTACCCAAATATCCTACTGATGAAATAGAGCGTTCATGTTGGCTCTTAGCTTTCTTCGTGGAGAATGAGAGTGTTTTACCGCTGGTCCTTTTGCTCGCAAATCGAGCCTCTCTCTTTTCTTTCTTTCTTTCGTTATTAAGCTCCCCGGCTTTTTTGGCCCGACCAGCCAATACGGCGAACTCCCGTATTTCAAGAATTTCGATAAAAAATTTGATGTCCTCATTCAGACCCTCCTCGAAGCATTTACACATTTCTGATTCAGTTTAGACCCATTCAGTTGCGTACTGACTTAGCCGTACAAACTCTCTCTCATATTCTGCTATAGTCTTCTTCCCTTGTTTGAGTTCCAGGAACTCCTTTTGCTTCGAGTCTAAAAATCGTTGGCTAATAAATTTCTTTCTAAACTCTGTTTGGAAGAAATTCCAAGTAATATTTTCCTTCGACACTACCGAGGATACGGTCTTCCACCAGTGGTATGCAGTATCCATCAAGAGGGACACGGCACACTTCAAGCACTCCTCGGGTGTGCATGACAATTCATCTAACACCCGTGTAGTATTTTTGAGCCAGAACTCGTCTCTTTTAGTGTCATCATTAACTTTCGCTCTGAATTCCTCAACCCCATACTTTCGAAGCTTATCTACAGGGGCCTTACCAATTCTTACTAGTGCCATATCTCTTGGCACATCCTCATCAGGTTGGTTAGGGGGCCACGGCGGTTGTGGTATGTTGGGGCAATTCCTTAGATAATCCCCAAACCATTCATCCATCATATCAAAGAAGGCGGCTCGGGCCTCTTCCTGGCCTTCAGACATAAGTCTTCTACTACTACTAGATACAGCTCGTTGTACAAAAGCTGGAGCATGGCTCTCGACTCCCTCGAACTCATCTTGTGCTCGATTGGAAGACACTTACTATATTCAAAACAATTTAAACAATTTAAGAGATGTCACACTATCAAGATTCGAAATATGGCATGTATAACGAACTTTAACATCCTCTACGGTAGTCCTAGAACCGACTAAACCGTAGCTCTAATACCACTAAATGTAACATCCCTCGTCCGTATCTGACACCGGGATAGGGTTCGAGGTGTTATCGGTAATTCACTTTTACAAACTCACACAACAGAGTTACTGAATTTCGCTCGTAATTTAAAACTTTTCAAGTGTGTGCACTTTGTCTCTTATACAGGCCTCTGAGGCCTAAAAACACTCCTAGGGGCAATACGGAACAAAACAAAAATTGTTCGATAGACTTGGGGCACTTTAGGAAATTTTCCCTTAGATGAAGTGTCACACGCCTATGGGGCATAGATCACGCCCGTGTCCTTTTTCCAGTATGCAACACGGTCAAGGCACACGCCCGTGGGCTTAGCCCGTGTGCTACACTGACTTCAACCTCACCATTCTGTTCAATAAACATGGTTAAGGCACAGGCCCGTGTGCTTAGCCCGTGCTCTATGCTGACTTAAAATTTCAAGTGTAGAGGACACACGGTCATAGCACACACCCATGGGAGTAGCCCGTGTGTCACACACGACCTAGACATACGCCCGTGTGTGTACCCATGTGGACCTTGTTAGGCTATTTTCCAAGCCTTAAGTCACCCTCTACTAGCCAATTACACTTATAGATTACTATAGTGTATATTTGGGCCAAATTATCCATTTGTAAATATGAAATTTTGATTAGCCTCATTGCATATGAACCTCATGTCATTGGTTTCATACATGCTAAGTTAATTCTTATCTTGCATTTAATGATTTATATGTCTGCTTGACATATTAAGATTGACTCGCTATTATAACTCATTGCCAATTATAACTAAGCCATCGCATATGAATATAAACATGCATAGATTTGTAGGGCATAGCCTACTTCAAATGAGACAATTCCCATGGCCATATACAAAGAAAGATAAACATATTTTTACATGCCTTCACTAGGCAAATCAAATGACATATATAAAAAAATACTCAAAGATCCTATACATGGCATTGGACAAAATAGAAATGTCTTTATACCAAAGCTTGTCTAGTTGATAGTGTGTTGACTCTCCAATTGGCTTCCAATCCTTATGAGTCCTTGAGCTCTGAAAAGCAGGGAAAAGAGAGGGGTAAGCATTTACATGCTTAGTAAGCCCGTATAACTGGAAAGTAAACTTACCGATTATTTAGCACACAACCATATTAGGCCATGAAACCAACAAGCATAAAATGGTTTCCCTAAATCATATACTCAATCATCAAGTTAGTTACATAAAAATGTACCTTGTAATTCATCTTAGATGAGCTCATCATTTTACATGTCATTTGTGCATATACCTTGTGATAGCCTGTTGAGTTTCTAGGAAATCTCGATGGATTAAACAGTCACCGTCAATTCATACGAATGATCATTTTGAGTATGCACTCCCACGAACCTCACATCTTACGGCAGGATTACCAGTCCAGGCTAAATCCCCTACGCGACAAACACCCTTAATGATCTTGGATCTGAATTACCAGTCCAGGCTAAATTCAGACCCTAATCGGATTACCCATCAGGGCTAAATCCATAATGCACACATGCACTCAAGGAACACCAGTCCAGACTAGATCCTTTTTATACTTGAGATCTTTGGATCACCAGTCTAGGCTAAATCCTTTTCTGCAACACATGCAGGATCTCAAGTCTCATGTAAATCATGGTTTATCCATCGAATTCCCTTTCCAACCTCAACCGAGACATTATCCAATAGCTTATTATTAAAGATGAAATTCATGCATTTTCATGCCATCAACAATGCAATTATCATACATTCACAAAACATACAAATATGCATGTTATAGGTTTACTTCGAGTTATCCGAACTTACCTGGTATTCGTTTCGAAGCTGTGTTTTGGTTATTCCAAAACCTTGCGTTTACCTCGATCGACCTCCGGAATTTGTTCCTCGGGGTTTATAATAGCAAAATTATATCATTAATTCACTACATTACACTTTTCAAGTTTAATTTCTACCCCCGGTCCAAATGACCGTTTTGCCCCTAACCTTTGATATTTTTATAATTTAGTCCTTAAGCTCGTATAGTGAAACACATGGAATTTCTATCTTACCCAAGCCTAGCCGAACATTTTTCTCTCTTATGGCAGCCCACATTTTCCATTATTTTCTCATTTCTTCCACACATTTTAAAATATTTGCAAAAAGGTTCCTTTAGGGGTTTTTCATGAAAATCACCTAAGATAAGATGTTTAACACACCTTCAACTTTCATACCCCTCCATAATCCACCAAAATACAAGCAACTCATGCATGGGTAAATTTTTAAGCATGAAATATGGGTAGAAATGGAAAGATCAAGCTACCGGGATTTGAAAAATAGAAAAATCATTAAAAACGGGGCTTGGGAGCACTTACTATTGAGCTTGGAAAGCTTGGAAAGCTTGGAAACCCTAACTATGGAGACTCTTTAAATTTCAGCAGCCATGGAGAAGAAATGGCTGATTTTTACCTTCTTTTTCCCATTTTATTTCATTAAATTGCGAAATGACCAAAATACCCTTAAGTCCTTTCTTTAAAATTTCATCCATGCAAGCCCATTTTTGTCCAAAAACTTAGAAATTGGGAAAATTACTCCCCAAGACCTTCTAATTTATAATCTAAAGCAATTTCATACAAATTGCTTCTAGAATCCAAGTTTTGCAATTTATTCAATTTAGTCCCTAATTTCCAATTAGACACCTTACTCAAAAAATTTCTTCATGAAACTTTAACACATGCATAATATGATATTCTAGGTCTTATAATAATCATAAAATAAATATTTTGATGTCAGATTTGTGGTCCTGAAACCACTATCCCGACTAGGCCCTATTTCGGGATGTTACAATGCTTATGCAAGAAGGCAAGGCGATAGCTTATGCCTTGAGGCAGTTGAAACCACATGAAAAGAATTATCTGACACACAATTTGGAATTGGTCGCCAATTTGTTTGCATTGAAGATTTGGAGGCACCATTTGTATTGTGAGAAATGTTAGGTATTCACCGATCATAAAAGTTTAAAGTACTTGATGACTCAAAAGGATTTGAACCTAAGGCAATGGAGATGGCTAGAGTTGATAAAAGATTGTGAGCTAGTGATTGAGTATCACCTGAGAAAGGCGAATGTGGTCGTCGATGCCTGGAGTAGGAAATCCTTGTTTGCGTTGAGAGCTATGAATACACGGTTGGCTTTATTAGATGATGGTTCGATTCTAGCTGAGTTGAGAGCTAGACCGATGTTTCTCCAGGAGATTTATGAGGCTAAAAAAATGACAATGATTTGCAAAACAAGAGAGTTCATTGTGAGTCGAGTATTAAATCAGACTTCCGTATTGATTCCAATGGTTGCTTAATGTTCCGAGATAGGATTTGTGTTCCTAAAAATACCAAGTTGATTCAGAAGATTTTGTGTGAGGCACATAGTAGTTGCTTGTCTATTGATCTAGGCAGTACGAAAATGTATGATGACATGAAGAAATTGTATTGGTGGTTAGGAATGAAAAGAGACATTTCAGAGTTTGTTTCTAAATGTTTGATTTGTCAGCAAGTGAAAGTCAAACACCAAGTTCCTTCAGGTTTACTTCAGCCAGTGATGGTTCTCGAGTGGAAATGAGACAGAATTACTATGGACTTTATGATGGGTTTGCCCTTGACACTGAAAAAGAAAGATCCCATTTAGGTTGTGGTTGATAAGCTAACAAAGTTGGCTCATTTTATTTCATTACATGCCGACTACTAACTTGATATGTTGGCTGAGTTGTATGTTTCTGAAATTGTGAGATTGCACGGAGTGCCTTTGTCGATTATTTCGGATAGAGACCCAAGGTTCACATCAAGGTTTTGGAAAAAGTTACAAGAAGCTTTCGGTACAAAACTGAATTTTAGTACTGCTTTCCATCTACAAACTGACGGTCAGTCAGAGCGGGTAATCCAAATTCTTAAAGATATGCTGCAGTATTGTGTTCTCGAGTTCTAAGGTAGTTGGAAAAAGTACTTACCATTGGTAGAATTTTCTTACAATAATAGTTTTTAGTTAAGTTGAAAATGGCACCTTATAAGACATTTTATGGGCGTAAGTGAAGAAAGCCTTTGTATTGGACTGAACTCATAGAGAATCAGATTCGTGGAGTCGATTTGGTCAGAGAAACCGAAGAAAAAGTGAAGGTAATTCGTGATTGCTTGAAAGCTACTTCGGATAGACAGAAATCTTAAGTAGATTTGAAACAGAAAGATATTGAGTTTCAGGTCGGTGATAAGGTATTTCTGAAAGTGTCTCCGTGGAAGAAAGTTTTGAGGTTTGGTCAGAAAGGCAAATTAAGTCCACTCTTTATTGGACCGTATGAGATTACTGAAAGGATAGGGTCGATAGCATATTGGTTGGCATTTCCATCTAAGTTAGAAAGGATTCATGATGTGTTCCATGTATCTATGTTGCGTTGATGCCGATCTGACCCTTCACATGTGATTTCACTGATAGAGGTTGAGATTTAACTGGATATGACTTATGGTGAGGAATCGGTTAAGATTTTGGCTCGAGAAGTCAAACAACTATGAAATAAAAGTATTAATCTTGTGAAAGTCTTGTAGCAAAGACATGGGGTTGAAGAGGCTACATGGGAACCCGAGGAGACCATAAGAAAATAATACCCAAACCTCTTTACCGGTAAGACTTTCGGGGATGAAAATCCTTAAGGGGGACAGTTGTAACATCCCGATTTTAGGCCTACTTAGAACAGGGGTTTCAGGACCACAAATATGAGGTCATAAATTTTATTTAGTATTATTTTGAGGCCTACAATATGATAATATGATTTTGTAAAAAATTTGTTAAGAAATTTTATCGTTTGAATGCTTAATTTGTGAAAAAGGACTAAATCGCGTAAAGTGCTAAAGTTGTGTTGTATTAGCTAAATGTGTTAAATAGCTATAGAACTTAAAAGTTGAGGTCCTTAATGAGTAAATAGGCCATTATATGTGTGAATGGATGTACATGGAGTGTAAAAAAAAAGGAGTCTAAGTTGGTAAGGGTTGGTATTTTGATGACAAAAGCTAGATTAATAAAATAAAAACAAATGGCCATCTTTCATCTTCATCTTTCTCCACCGAAAATTTAAGGAGAAAAGCTCCATAAAAGCTTGAAATTTTTAGCACAATAAACCCTTTACATGTAAGTCATTTTGGTGTTAGTTTTTGTTGTTTTTTTTATGTTTTTGGAGCCCTTTGAAGCTTAAGCTAGCTAAATAGGGGACTAATTTGCAATATGATTGAAAAGCTAGGGATTTTCCATGATAGCATGATAGTTATTTGTGAAGTTTAATGAAAGAAAAATGAAACCTTGTTAGGTAATAAACAACTTTTGTTAAGGGACTTTTGATGGAATTATCAAATAAGGGCTAGTTGGAGAAATGTGAAATTTATAAGTTAAATGTATGAAATTGTGAAATGTATGAGTTTATATAGGTTTATATAAGGTTCAGCAAGGCTTGTAAAGGGAGGAAACTGCAAAAATTTCATTTTACGAGCTTAGGGACTAAATTGTAAATATGTGAAAGTTTAGGGGAAAATATAATTTTGCCAAAGTATGGTTTTTGGACTGATTTGAACATTGTGATGATTAAATAAGTGAATTTTACTCTTACAGATTAAGAAAAACGGAGTCCAGTCTAAGACAGGGGAAAGAGCAAGATCTTAGATTAAATCGAGTTAATTGTTCATATTTTGTACTGAGGTAAGTTTGTGTGTAAGTAATTCAACATTATGATGATTCGGCGAAGGTTTGGTACCTTGAAATCCTGGTTGAACCTTAGGAATAGTTAGGATACAAATGTCATGACATTAGGGTTATAAGTGATTCCATGTAAGACCATGTCTGGGACATGGAATTGGCATCGATATGAGACATCGTGTAAGACCATAGCTAGGCTATTGGCTTCAATTTATGATCCCATATAAGACAATATCTGGGGTATGGATTTGGCACCTTACTATGTGTATGAGATTTCCCGGGTATCCTTTAGTATTCCAAATGGTTCAATGGGTAATCCAAAGATTTTGTCAAGGAGATGACAAGGTATGCTCATGTTGAAAGGGTATAGGTATGTACAAGAGGGAATCAGAGCCCTCGAGTACTGTGCAGAGGCCTAAGAAAAAGGCCAGAGCTGATAGGCCGTTAGAGCTGGGCCCCCTATTGCTACTACTGGACAGCAGGCATGTGTTAATTGTGGTAGACGCCATTAGGGCGAGTGTTGGATGAGGAATGGGGTGTGTCTGTGGTGTGGATCATTGGATCTCTGTATTAGGGAGTGTCCGTTGAGGGCTAATCAGATGCAAGCTCAGGGTACTAGTAATGTACAGCCACAGAGGGTAGCACAACAACCACTGAGAGGCTGTGGTCAGGCTAGGGGTGGTAATGGTATGGGTTGTGGGCAGAGAGCACCGGGCAGAGGTGCTGGATAGATTGAGGCGAGGCAGCTGACTCTAGTATATGTTGCACACCACCGAGAGGATGGAGATACTTCGTACGTCATCATGGGTACGCTTCTTATTCATGATGTACCTTATATTGCATTGATAGATATAGGGTCCACTCACTCCTATATAGCCTATACTGTGTCTGAAAACTTGGGAATAATGGTTGAGAGCACTATGAGTGAGGTTACTGTACTAAGTCCATTGGGGCAGTCTATAAGGGTTAACAAGCTATTTAGAGATGTCCTTTTAGAGGTTCAAGGGACAACCTTTCTGGCTGATCTAATGGAGCTTTTGTTTAGGGAGTTATACTTAATATTGGGAATGGATTGGTTGGTTAAGAACCGTGTTAGTTTGGATTGTGCGACCAAGAGGGTCGTATTGAGAACTGAGGAGGATAATGAGGTGGTCATGATAGGAGAATGCTAGAATTATTTGGCTAACGTGACCTTTGCACTGGTGGCTAACAAACTGGTTTATAAGGGATTTGAGGCGTACTTCGCCTATATAAGTTTCTCAGATTCTAGGGATTCTACAGTTAAGGATATCAAAACAATAAAGGATTTTCCAAACATCTTTCCTGATGAGCTACCGGGTTTACTTCTGGATCGTGAAGTGGAGTTTGGGATAGAGCTCCTTCCTGGTACAACTCCGGTGTCCATCGCTCCCTATTGAATGGAACCGAAGGAGCTTACAGAGCTTAAGGCTCAGATTCAGGAGTTGTTAGACCATGGGTTCATCTGCCCTAGTGTGTCTCTATGGGGAGTACCAGTTTTGTTTGTTAAGAAGAAAGATGGATCCATGAGGATATGCATCGACTACCGTCAGCTGAACAAGTTGACCATTAAGAACAAGTATCCACTTCCGAGGATAGATGATTTGTTTGACCAGTTTCAAGGGGCGCGTGTATTTTCCAAGATTGATATGTGTTCTAGATATCATCATCTGAGGGTTAAGGAAGTTGATGTATTTAAGACGGCATTTAAGACTCGTTATGGACACTACGAGTTCCTAGTGATGCCATTTGGACTGACTAATGCACTGGCAGCTTTCATGGATTTGATGAACTGAGTATTTTAGCCTTATCTAGATTGGTTTGTTGTGGTGTTTATCGATGATATACTGGTTTATTCGAGGACTGAGGATGAGCATGACGAGCACCTTCAGGCTGTTCTTCAGACCTTAAGGGAGAAGCAGCTCTGTGCTAAGTTTAGCAAGTGCGAGTTTTGGTTATGTGAGGTAACATTTCTAGGTCATGTGGTTTCTGCTGAGGGGATTCATGTTGAACCTCAAAATATTGAGGCTGTGTTGGACTGGAAGCAGCCTAGGAATGTGTCTAAGATCTGCAGTTTTCTGGGACTGGTGGGTTATTATCAGCAGTTTGTGGAAGGCTTCTCATTGATTGTAGCACCCTTAACTAAGCTAGTACGTAAGGGTGTACCGTTTGACTGGACTGATGCGCAACAAGAGAGCTTCGAGAAGCTCAAGACTGTACTGACTAAGGCTTCTGTTTTGATATAGCCTGAATCTGGAAAGGAGTTCACAGTTTATAGTGACGCATCACATGTCAATTTGGTATGTGTGTTGATGCAGGATGGTAAGGTGGTAACATATGCGTTTCGTCAGTCTAAGACACATGAGGTGAACTATCCGATGCATGATTTGAAGTTGGTCGCCATAGTTTTTGCATTGAAAATATGGAGCTGCTACCTGTATGGTGAGAAGTGTCATCTATACTAATCACCAGAGCCTCAAGTACCTCCTAACTCAAAAGGAGCTGAATCTTAGGCAGCGTAGATGGGTTAAGCTACTTAAGGATTAGGACTGTACCATTGAGTACCATTCGGGCAAGGCTAATGTGGTGGTCGATGCTTTGAGCTGTAGGGCTATCACTGATCTGAGAGCGATGTTCGCTCGACTTAGCTTGTTCGACGATGGGAGTTTGTTGGCTCAGGTACAAGTCAAACTAACTTGGATTGAGTAGACTAGGGATAAACAGCCAGAGGATGAGTCTTTGGGTTTTCAGTTTCGTCAGGTTGAGAGTGGTAGTACTACGGATTTGGGCTAAATTCTGAGGGTGTGTTGTGTTTTTGTGGACAGATTTGTGTACCAAACGATACTAATCTGAGGCAGTCTATTTTAAGGGAGATGCATAATAGCTCTTATGCTATGCATCCTAGTGGAAATAAGATGTACCAAGATCTTCGGGAACTGTACGGGTGGCTAGGATTGAAACAAGAGGTTACTGATGTTGTCGCACGATGTCTGACATGCCAGCAGGTAAGGCTGAGCATTAATTGCCTTCGGGTTTGTTGTAGCCGGTTAAGATTCCGTTATGGAAATGAGAACAAGTAATGATGGATTTCATTAGTAGGTTGCCTTTAACACCCACTAAGAAGGACTCAATATGGGTCATCGTGGATCGATTGACCAAGTCTGCACACTTCATCCCGGTTAGGACAGATTATTCATTATAAAAGCTGGCGAAGCTTTATATTTCTGAGATAGTGAGACTGCATGGGGTACCGATTTCGATCATATCTGATAGGGATCCTCGTTTCACGTCTCGATTTTGGGAGAAATTTGCATGAGGCTCTGGGTTCAAGGATGGACTTCAATACTGCGTTCCATTCTCAGACCGATGGTCAATATGAGAGGGTGATTCAGATATTGGAGGATATGTTGAGGAGTTGTGTTATTGATTTCTAAGGTAGTTGGGAGGATTATCTACCACTAGCGGAGTTTGCTTATAATAACAACTTCCAGTCTAGCATTCAGATGGCACCTTACGAGACACTGTATGGTTGTAAGTGTCGTACTCCCTTGTGTTGGACTGAGTTGGGCGAGTGTCGAGTTTTGGGTCTTGAGTTGCTTTCCGAGATTGAGGATAAGGTTTGACTGATTAGGGATTGTCTGAAGGTGGCTTCTGATAGACAGAAATCTTATGCAGATCTAAAGAGACACGAGATTGAGTATTCTGTGGGAGACTTCGTATTTCTTAAGGTCTCGCCATGGAAAAAGATTCTGAGGTTCGGTCGTAAAGGCAAGTTGAGCCTTAGATTTATTGGGCCATTCTAGATTCTAAAGCGAGTGGGACCGGTCGCTTATCAGCTGGAGTTACCTTTAGAGCCAGACTGTATTCATGACGTATTCCACGTCTCGATGTTGAGGTGCTACCGCTCTGATCCTACTCATATTGTCCTTGTTGAGGAGATCGAGGTTAGTCCAGACTTGACCTTTGAGGAGGAGCCGGTTTAGACTCTGGATTGCGGCATTAAGGTTTTGAGAAGGAAATCCATTCCACTAGTAAAGGTCTTGTGGAGGAATCATAGCAGTGAGGAGGCCACGTGGGAACCTAAGGATTCAATGCGTCAACAGTATCCTCATTTATTCTAATCAGGTAAATTTCGAGGATGAAATTTTCTTTTAGGGGGTGGAGTTGTAACGCCCCAATTTTTCTTTTTTTGATTTTGTGGTGTTTTGAAAAAATATCTACTTGCTTCAGTGGTTAACTATTCTAGGTGTATGTGGGAGGTTCCAAGTTCAAGCCATGCCTTTGGCAAATTTTGAAATTTTTCTAAGTTAAGCCTCACTCTTGTTCAGTAAGCTTTTATTTAATTGTTTGCAAAACCATATCAGAGTAGGCCAGCTGGTCTAGTGGTTAAGTGGAGTGTTGGTGTGTTGGAGGGCTTCTGTTCGATTCTCTGTGATGGCAAGGAGTAGTATTTTTGCTTAAAGTTCAGCCAGAGTTATGCTGAACTAGGATTTTGAGTGATGGATGTGTAGTGGGAGTTGATAGAGAAAATTAAGGGATTGAGATAAAGTAAGTGGTGGGATTGCAGTAAAATAGTTTCCCAAAAATTCTCTCTGCAGAAAAAATGATTATAACACCCCTAACCCGTATCCGTCATCGAATTAGGGTTACAAGGCATTACCGATCAAAACACAGCTCTGAACAGTCATTTATTATAATTTATGCACAAAGTAATATCATTTCCTTTATAAAATTTTCAAACTCAAATAACAACCATCCTCTTATTTCCTATAAGAAAAATTCACATATTTAAGGTACGTAACCAACCTAAAACAATCATACTTTACTAATCGCATCTCATGTACGAACTATGCTTCAAAACTCAACTATTTCAATTTCATTTATCTGTTCAAATTTCGAACCAAACTAACATACATCAATACCATATTTCTTACGCTTCATAAATTCAATGTTCAAAGCATATGTCCATCAATTTCATGGCATTTGAATACCTAAATTATAATCAAACATATTTCATTTCATATACCAATTTCATTCTTTACATAATCAGTCATGTAATCAACAAGACGTCCTTAATAATTTGGCCAAATGCATATAGCATCACAAAACATATATATATACATACCATATACCAAAATCTCATATTTATCAAAATGAGCCAAATACCATAACTAAATATACAACCACATATATAACACATTTCGTAATCAAGCATTAAACCAACAGCTTGACCTTTAAATATCGATCCACAGGCAAACATGTCCTAGGCATATGTATTTATCTTACCTATCATTAGCCGAATATAAATATATATATCATAATTTATCTCACAAAATGACCAAAGTAATCTTCATCATTCACAAACCAATTCACAAGGCAATTTATACATCAAAACATAGGTCATTAATAAGCCAAACCAAATAGCCAAATTGACATGGCATAGCATAGTCATTACATAGCAAATATGAACACATACCAACATTAACATCTAACCGAATAATTAACCATATTACCATCACTCAAACCAAACTGTAACTATCAACAAATGCAAAATATACCATCAAACAAACTTCTAAAAAATGAGCTAATTAACAAGGCCGATTATTCACAAACATTAACATCAATATCAAGCATTTTCACATGGCTATTTATACACAATTCAAAACTAACCGTATCAAAACTAGCTTATACATGCCATATGTCATAAGTATAAGCTTTCAAAGTACCAAAATAGTGATTGATAGCGTGACGATGATCCTTGACGATCCCCGAGCTCGAGCTAGCTTTATATATCTATAAAATAATAAAAGAACACACAAGGTAAGCTTTGAAAGCTTAGTAAGCCATAAGTAAATAAATCATCACATGAACATTAATAATTCAATTCGAATAGGCCACATTTAACTAATTTAATACACATATACATTCACTTTTCTCTTATAATCCATATCACCACGTTAACTAACTTCACTTACCTTAATTTTCAATGAACATATAAACTTCATACGTACCTGAATCATTTAGCTCAAGTTCACATTTGGTCTCATTTTGACATTGCTCGTTGAACCATTCGGAATCATTAAGGATACTCGGAAACACATATATCACATACAATGCCATATCCCAGATATGGTCTTACATGTTATCACATATCGACGCTTCTATCCCAGACAGGGTCTTACACATAGTCTCATATCGATGCCAATGTCTCAGACATGGTCTTACACGAAATCACACCTCAAAAGTCCTAATGTCATGACATCAGTATCCTATACTATTCCTAAGGTTCATACGAGGCTTTCAACTTCGTAACTCAATTAATTCACGCTCGAAACAAGTCCTCCAATGCTCAATTCAATTCGGCCACATATATAAATATACAATTCAATTCAGCAATATATACATTTAAATTTAAAAACATTTATTTGCATATGAACTTACCTCGTACGGAAAAGAACGGATCGGAGTAACTATTCAACAACTTTTGACTTCCCCCTATCCAAATCCAATTTCTTTCTTTCTTGATCTAAATAAATTAAAATTTAACTTATTTAATCACATATACATTCAATTTCACCCAAAAACACATAAATGGACATTTTGCACTTTAGCCCCTAACATTTCACATTTTCACAATTTAGTCCCTATTTCAAAACAACACAAAATACACAAAATTTCATCAAACCCAAGCATGGCTGAATCTTCCTTAGGTCCCTAGTAGCCTATTAATTCCATTTATTTCACATTTTAACCCCTCAATTTACAAATTTCACAATTTAGTCCTTAATAAGCATTTTTTTAATCAAAAATCACTTAATAAACTATGAAAATCTAACAAAAAAATATTTATTTTTCGTCATCAAACAAAAAAAAGCTTGAATATTCATCAATGGTATTTTACAAATTCATCATCAAATCCAAAAATTAAAGCATGGGCTAGCTAATATACGAATCAACGATCTCAAAAACGTAAAAAAAAAAACTGACAAAAATCACATACCAATTGAAGCTTCAAATGACCGAACCCTAAATAGCCATGGTTGTCTTATTTCTTCTTCAAATTTTGACAGACAAAGATGAATACTCCACTAACCTTTTGTTTTATTTTAATTTATTAACATTAATACATAATTTACCATTTTACCCATGGCTATTTAACTTATAAATTAATTAATGGTTGTCCATAAATGTCCACTTACTCTAATCTTGGTCAAATAACATTATAAGGACATCTAATGAAATAAATCATGGCTAATAAGCACTTAAACAATTAGTATGCCATTTTTGCGTTTTACGCGATTTAGTCCTTTTATTTAATTAACTAACCAATCGGTAAAATAAAATCACGAAATTTTCACACATATCAAATAACATACTGTAAACACTAAAAATAATATTAAAATAATTTTATGACCTCAAATTTGTGGTTTTGACTCCACTATTTCAATTTAGCTCAATCCGAGCTATTACAACTCTCCCCCTTAGGGATTTTCGTCCCCGAAAATCTTACTAGTGAATAGGTTTGGATATTGCTCTCTCATAGCATTCTCGGGCTCCCACGTAGCTTCTTCAATACTGTGTCGATGCCATAAGACTTTGACTAATGAAATTTTCTTATTTCTCAGTTCTTTGACCTCACGATCTAAAATTCAGATTAGTTCTTCTTCGTATGTCATATCAGACTGAATCTAAATCTTAGACGGGGAAATCACATGCGAGGGATCAAATCAATATCATCGAAACATCGATACATGAAATACATTATGAATCTTTTCTAACTCAGGTGGCAACAACAATCTATAAGCAACAGCCCAATACGCTCGATAATCTCATACGGGCTGATGAATCTCAGACTTAACTTGCCTTTACAACCAAACCGAAGTATTTTATTCCACGGAGAAACTTTTAAAAACAGTTTATCCCTAGTCAGAAAGTAAATATCTTTCCGATTCAAGTCTGCGTATGATTTCTGACGATCTAACGCTGCTTTCAGACTATCACGAACCATTTTCACTTTCTGTTCAGTCTCTTTGATCAACTCGACTCCATGAATCTTATTCTCGCTAAGCTCTGTCCAATACAAATGTGTTCGGCATTTGGGACTGTACAAAGCTTCGTATGGTGCCAATTTTATACTCGATCAAAAGCTATTATTATATGCAAATTCAATCAATGGCAAGTACCTTCAAACTCAAGAATGCAACATCTCAACATATCCTCGAGTATTTGAATAATCCGCTTGAATTGACCATCTGTTTACAGATGAAAAGTAGTACTAAAGTGTAGCTTTGTACCCAGTGCATCTTGTAGTTTCTTTCAAAATCGCAATGTGAACCTCGAATCTCTATCCGAAACAATAGAAATATGTACTCCATACAATCTCACAACCTCGAAAATGTACAAATCAGCTAACTTATCGAGTGAATAATCTGTTCATACAGGAATGAAATGAGCCGATTTGGTCAGTCTATGAATAACCACTCATATCGCATCTTTTTTACTGGGGGACAGGGGCAAACCCGATTCAAAATCCATAGTGATTCTATTCCATTTCCACTTGGGAATCATAATCGGCTGCAGTAACCTAGACGGTACCTGATGCTCAACTTTGACTTGCTGACAGATTACACATTTCGAAAAAAATTCAGAGATATCATGCTTCATACCAGACAACCAATAAAAATATTTCAGATTGTTATACATTTTTGTACTTCCCGGATGAACAGATAACCGACTACCCTGAGCTTCGTTTAAAATCATCTAAATCAACTTTGAATTTCTCGGGACACATAATCGGCCTCTGAATCTCAAACAATCATCAACATCAACCCGAAATTCTGAATCAGGGTTCAAATCATATTGAACTCGTTTTGCTAACATTTCTTTATCAACTTTTTGAGCTTCACAAATCTACTGTAAAAACAACAGTCTCGCTTTCATCTCAGCTACAATTACACCGCCATCAGATAAGACTAACTGAGTATTCATTGCACGTAGAACAAACAAAGATCTCTAACTTAATGCATCATCATCAACATTAGCCTTTCCCAAATGGTAGTCAATCACTAGCTCGTAATCTTTTAACAATTCCAACCATCTCTACTACCGCAAATTCAAATCTTTCTGAGTCATCAAATATTTCAAACTCTTGTGATCTGAATAAATATGACATTTCTCTCTGAACAGATAGTGGTGCCAAATCTTCAACGCGAACACGATAGCTACTAATTCCAAATCGTGGGTCAGGTAATTCTTTTCATGCGGCTTCAATTGTCTCGAGGTATAAGCTATGACTTTGCCTTCCTACATCAAAACATAGCCCAGACCATTCAACGATGCATCACTACAGATTACGAATTCTTTACCCGATTCCGGCTGAACTAATATTGGAGCTTCGGTCAATAAAGTTTTTGACTGATCAAAACTTTTTTGGCATTTATCTGACCAGTCAAACTTAACATCTTTTTGTACCAGCTTTGTCATCAAAGTCGCAATCATGGAGAAGCCATTTACAAATCGTCTGTAATAACCGGCGAGTCCCAGAAAACTATGAACTTTGGATACATTTCTCGGAGGCTTCCAATCCATTATTGCTGAATTCTTACTCAGATTGACCAGAATACCTGATGCTGACACAATATGCCCCAGAAAACAACCTTCTCGTAACTAGAACTCACATTTACTGAACTTTGCAAAAAAAATTTTATCTTACAAAGTCTGTGTAACACCCCAAACCCGGCCTAGACGTTATGACCGGATCCAACGTGCCACATCGAAACGTTAAAAACATTTTCTATTTTTAGTCCAAAAATCGTACTTAGTGTTCAAAGGATGATTTCATTATAGGTTAAAGTGAATGGAAGCTGTGCACCAGGTAGGAAACCGGAAAAGAGGAGGTGAGTCCATCAGACTGCTTAAGTACCAAGCTCCCTTCGGATCCAATCCTAGACATGCACGCCACCATTGCCACACCTTAACTTAATGTATGTTCTTAGGAAACCAATTCATTTAAGTCTAGTTTAAGAAAAAGTGATTAACTTTGGAAAACGTTTCTGTTGCGGAAGTTTTGCATTGTTGTCATGATATTTTAAAATCAATTACTGTTATTGAAAACGCGCCCTAAAACTAATCAGTTTCAGTGATTAAGATAATATTATACCTATTCTAGTAAAACATATTAAAAACAATTAAAAATCATTAAAGCGGCCTTATTACAACTTAAAACCCAAATCATAAAAGTAAATAAAAAGATGTCCAATTCCCTAGAAGAAAACCAAATTTGCAGAACGCATGGCCACTCCGAATCCCTCACAGCTCAAAGCCCACTATGGTTGGGGATTACATGCGTGGATGAAAATAAGGGGTGAGTTTGGGAAACTCAGTGTGTAAAATAAACCAACCAGAGCCCAAATCAGCTCAAGCTTTACTGGGCCTAAGCCCTATTCAGAAATCAAAGTTAACTGGGCCTTAGCCTATATCAATTTTAATTTGGGCCATAGCCCCTTACAGTATCAGAGTATACTAGGCCTAGCCCATATCAGTATCAATCTGGGCCGTAGCCCTATTACAAGTCGAGATATATTGGGCATTGCCCATATTAACACAATTGGGCCCATTTCAATACAGTTGGCCCATAACAAAACAGTCTCATATGATTAATGCATGATAACCCCCATTCAACCCTGCACTTGCCTCCGTCCATCCCTACACTTCCTGTGGGGAATAAATCACCCACGCCATCCCTACACTTACAGTGTTAGCACCGGTTGTGGCACTAACTATAATCTGCAACAAAGCTGCTTATATCAGAATATGTGGCACAGCCACCAGAACGGGTTCTTCCTCCATAACAAAACCCAACCCCATGCAGTATGACATGTATGCAGAATATATATATTTAACAAGGCATGCTTCAGAAAGACAGTCAGATTATATCGTAAGAACAGTTATTTACCCTCGAGGGGCGTAATCGTACACTTACCCCTTTAGGGGTATTACGGTAATTCTACCTTACAGAGGTATTTCGGTAATTTTATCAGTCTTTTTAGGGTTTCATGCTCATTATAGTTATTAACGTATTAACAGAAACACTTACCGAGCATTTTTACCGAATTGGGCCCGTTGGCCCATTAACCCGATTTCGGCCCATTAAGCCCAAATATATCGAAGTGCACGGAATTACGTACTCTGCAATATTACCGTTGAAGTTACCAAAATTATCAATACAAACAATCCCACGAGCGCTCGCACGCTCGCAAGTTCTCAAAATGCTGACTTTTCGGCATTTCGGCTTTTCGACTTTTGCCGATCTAGTCTGCTAGTGGGTGTCATTTACACACCTGATCTGTAACGATACGTTGGCGAGATCCACACACGATTTGACTACAATTGAGTTACTAAAACATCAGTCTACATATCAAAACAACTACATACTAGCCCCTTACCATATTCGGCCAACATTGCCTTAGACCCTAAAGTTCTTACCTTTCTGCCGAAATATGGACTAGATCTAGATGTCCAACCGAGTTAATCTTCAAGCCCTTCGCTGTACGCCCTCTTGTCTACGCTAGCGCATACAAAACCAAAAGAAAGAGGCAACAATGCCCTTAGTCCCAACGTTAGCCACCCTTAAGGGGTTTCGGCTTTTCCTTAAAACATAAGTAACTAAAGAAGGATTCGAACACTTACCTATATCGTTATGACACTACTCTTGATCTACTGTAGATCCAACCACTGTACGA
Organism: Gossypium longicalyx; assembly: GCA_025698465.1. NCBI lineage: Eukaryota > Viridiplantae > Streptophyta > Magnoliopsida > Malvales > Malvaceae > Gossypium > Gossypium longicalyx. The sequence continues at coordinate 84,387,541 of CM046997.1, forward strand.
GAAGGGAAGAATTATACTCAAGGATTCGGCTTCTGAAGTACCTCGGCATAGAAAAGTTTCGATTTTAAAAGAAATAATGAGAGGTTCGGCTTCAATGGAGTTTCGGCTAACCGATTCTTGATAAGGGTTTATGAGGGAGAGAAAAAGAAATATGAAGGATTTAGGTTCGGCCAAACTAAACTACCCCCACTAACCCAAAAAGAAAAAAAAAGAAATAAATCCTAAAGGCCAAAGATATATGACACTTATTAGCTATGGTCGAATGAGTGTATTTCGGCATAGGAATTCTTCCTAAATTCTAATTCCCCGAATTGCTCCTTGATTTTTGGCCAAATTCAATGTTTGAATTTCATTCAAACTCCTAACCGATCAGCCCACCGCTTGTACCGCTTCAGCACACTACTAAGAGTCCTAATCAAACCCCAACTCATTCTCCACGCGTGCAGCAAAAATCCCAACCTTACGTGCGCGAGATGAGGCTCAAACCCCAGACCTCCGTCCGCCTTGCCCCCTTGCGCCTTCGCCCGAGCTACTGGCCACTGGACCATGCTTCTTCCTTTACTAATATATGGTCATAATTAATTTTAACCTTTAACCCATTTCAGTTCTGGCCCGTTTCAAAAAATAAAACAGAATTCACCTTCCCCTAGAATCAAACTCATAACCTCTCGTCAAGCCTGGCACGCTGCTACCACTGCACTAAAACTCTTCTCATGATATAATCTACTCACAACTAATTTTAGGACTTATCTGTAGCAGTCCCGGTTCGTTTAAAAATAAAACAAAATATCGCTACTTACCAGACTCGAACCCCTAACCACATGCACACTCTTAACGCCTACTTGCCACTTGACCACGTGCCTCTTTTGTGTCACCTTTCCTCCCGAGATATTTATAAGGCCTCCTTGCGATAATCCTTGGTTGTAATAAGCAACCATTTGCGCATGCCGTGCCTTGAACCCAAGCACCTCCCATGCCTTCCTAGCGTGCTTAGCCACTTGGCCAGGTGCTCCTTTATTCTAAAACTCAACCCAAATTATTAATAAGGCCTACTGTCCAGATTCTCTTAAAAGGCAAAATTTGAGAATTTTACTAAAGCTATAGGTTGAGCCCCGGACTTTTCCCCACTATAAGCCCTTCGTTATTTATTTAATACTAAACTAAGCTAAACAAAATAATAATAATAATAATAATTAACTAGAACATCCAAATTATTCGGGCCGTCTTCTACCCGAATCCAGACTCAAGGCCCAATACTTTCTAGGCCCAATTTTTGGGGCGTTACAGTCTGTGGCACTATTCTCATATGTTCAACTTGCTAGGATTCATCACGGGAATAAATCAAGATGTCATATATAAACACAACAACAAATCTATCCAAATACAGTCTGAAGATCCTATTCATTAGGTCCATAAAAACAGCAGGTGCATTCATTAATTTGAAAGGCATAAGTAGAAACTCATAATGCCTATACCTCGTTCAGAAAGTAGTTTTCGGTACATCAGAGTCTTTAACACGCAACTGATAATAACCCAATCTCAAATCTATCTTTGAAAACATTGTAGCTCCTTTCAACTAATCAAACAAATTGTCAATTCGTGGCAGAGGATATTTATTCTTAATAGTCGCTTTATTGAGTTATCAATAATCGATGCACATTTTCATAGTTCTGTCTTTATTTTTCACAAACAAAACCAGTGCACCCCAAAGAGAATAATTCAGTCGTGCAAAACCTCTATCTGTCAACTCTTGCAACTGAGCTTTCAACTCTTTTAGTTCTGCCAGCACCATTCTGTACGAAGCTATCAATATCGGAGTTGTTCTCAATACTAAGTCAATACCAAATTCAACTTCTCTGATTGGTGGCAAACTCGAAAACTCTTCAGGAAACACATCCGGATATTCACACACAACTAGTACTAATTCAATCTTCTTTTTGGTCACTTTAGTGTCAAGCACATAAGCAAAGTAAGCTTCACAACCCTTTCTCACATATTTTTGAGCTAACATTGAAGAAATCACTGTCGGTAAACCATTCAAATCATCTGACTTGATTTGAATAATCTCATTATTCTAACATCTCAAATCAATCGTCTTTCTTTTGCAATTTACTATAGCATCATGCAGTGTTAACCAATCCATACCCAGAATTATATCAAATTCATCGAATGATAACAACATCAGATTAGCTGGAAAACATAAATCTCGAATCATCAATTGGCAGTTCTTGCATACTTTATCAACCAGAACACACTTGCCTAAGGGGTTCGATACTCTAATCACAAATTCTGTAGACTCTACAGGCAAAGTCTTACTGGATACTAAGTTCATACATATATAAAAATGAGTAGATCCAGGATCAATTGATGCAACAAAACTAGTATCATAGAGAGTGAAAGTACCGGTAATAACATCTGGAGATGAAGTTTCTTCGCGAGCACGAATAGCATAAGCTCTGTCAGGTGCTCGGGCTTCAAATCTCACAGTACTGTCTTTAGTTATTCTCTAGCTACCACTTACATTACTCGTGTTTTTGGGTGGTCTACCTCTAGCTGTAGTGTTACTTGGCCTCATATTCTGCACTGTATATTGCTCGGCCAACTCAGGACATTCACGGATGAAATGATCTAATGATTCACATTTGAAACAAGCCCGATCATTCAATCTACAATTGTCGAGAGGTCGTTTCCTGCAATGTTTGCACTCAGGTTGATTTGGTCTGACATTTCCAACACTAGCTATTGAAGTAGCTTTGAACTCACAGGTGGCCTCTCTCAGTCTCGTCTAGAATAACCCGCAGTAGCCTTTGAACTGCTAAAATCATCTCGGAACCTCTTTGATTCCGACTGATATGACTTACTCGATGATCTTTTTCACAAATCTCTAGCTTCAAAGTCAGCTTTCTTCTTTTTTTCCTAAGTTCTTCAGCTTTGTATGCTAGCTCAACGAGTATCACAAACTCTTTGATTTCTAGAATCCCGACTAATAACTTGATGCCTTCATTTAAACCATCCTTGAATCTCTTGTACATAATAGCTTCAGTCGAAACACATTCCCGGGCGTCTCTGTTGAGTCTCACAAATTCCTGCTCATATTCTGTCACGATCATGTGACCCTATTTCAACTCGAAGAATTCTTTGCGTTTCTGATCTATGAATCTCTAATTGATATATTTCTTTCGGAATTCAGTCTGAAAGAACTTCCAAGTAACTCGTTCTTTTGGAACCACTGATACCAGTGTATTCCACCAGTGATACGCGGTGTCTCGAAGCAAATATACGACACATTTGATACATTCATCAGGGGTACATGATAATTTATCGAACACCTGAATCGTATTATCAAGCCGAAACTCAGCTCGTTCAGTATCATCATCTACTCTAGCTCTGAACTCTTCAGCCCCAAAATTTTTAATTTTATCAATCGGAGGATTATTCAATCGCATCGGATCAGTAACTTGAGGTAGTACAGGTATTTGATGAGGATTAGGCACGGGTGGAGGTTGTTGAGGTGATGAATTTGTTCGAATGTACTATGTGAACCATTCGTTCATCATCTGGAAGAAAGCTTGTTTAGCCTCTCCCCCGTGGCTACTCGTAATTGGCCTAGAATCAGCCGACGCTGCCCCTTTAGTGAGAGTGGGCGCATTACTTTCCACATCATCAGCTGTAGCTCAATCAGGATCCATTTACTATACAAAAACACATTTTAATTGTCAGGAATCATCACACTATCTCAGTTTATATATATGGCATGTATAGCTAGACTTACACGTGCTATGTTAGTCCTAGAATTGACTAAAGTGTAGCTCTGATACCAATAAAATGTAATACCCTTAACCCGTATCCGTCGTCAAATTAGGGTTACGAGGCATTACCAATCAAAACACAGTTCTAAATAGTCATTTATTATAATTTATGCACAAAGTAATATCATTTCTTTTATAAAATTTTCAAACTCAAATAACAACCATCCTCTTATTTCCTATAAGACAAATTCACATATTTAAGGTACGTAACCAACCTAAAATAATCATACTTTACTAATCACATCTCATGTACGAACTATGCTTCAAAACTCAACTATTTCAATTTCATTTATCTGTTCAAATTTCGAACCAAACTAACATACATCAATACCATATGTCTTACGCTTCATAAATTCAATGTTCAAAGCATATGTCCATCAATTTCATGGCATTCGAGTACCTAAATTATAATCAAACATATTCCATTTCATATACCAATCTCAGTCTTCACATAATCAATCATATAATCAACAAGACATCCCTAATAATTTGGCCAATGCATACGACATCATAAAACATATATATACATACCATATACCAAAATCTCATACTTATCAAAATGAGCCAAATACCATAACTGAATATACAACCACATATATAACACATTTCGTAATCAAGCATTAAACCAACAACTTGACCTTTAAATATCAAACCACAAACAAACAAGTCATAGGCATATGTATTTATCTTACTTATCATTAGCCGAATGTAAATATATATATCATAATTTATCTCACAAAATGACCAAAGTAATTTTCATCATTCATAAACCAATTCACAAGGCAATTTATACATCAAAACATAGGTCATTAATACACCAAACCAAATAGCCAAATTCACATGGCATAGCATGGTCATTACATAGCAAATATGAACACATACCAACATTAACATCTAACCGAATAGTTAACCACATTGCCATCACTCAAACTAAATTGTAACTATCCATAAATGCAAAATATACCATCAAACAAACTTCCCAAAATGAGCTAATTAACAAGGCCGATTATTCACAAACATTAACATCATTATCAAGCCATTTTCACATGGCTATTTATACACAATTTAAAACTAACCGTATCAAAACTAGCCTATACATGCCATATGTCATAACTAGAAGCTTTCAAAGTACTGAAATAGCAATTGATAGTGTGACGATGATCCTTGACAATCCCCGAGCTCAAGCTAGCTTTATATATCTATAAAATAATGAAAGACCACACAAGGTAAGCTTTGAAAGCTTAGTAAGCCATAAGCAAATAAATCATCACAAGAACATTAATAATTCAATTTGAATAGGCCACATTTAACTAATCTAATACGCATATACAATCACTTTTCTCATATAATCCATATTACCATGTTAAGTAACTTCGCTTACCTTATTTTTCAGTAAACATATAAACTTCATACGTACTTGAATCTTTTAGCTCAAATTCACATTCGGTCTCATTTTGACATTGCCAGTTGAACCATTCAGAATCGTTAAGGATACTTAGAAACACATATATCACATACAATGCCATATCCCACATATGATCTTACATGTTATCACATATCGATGCCTCTGTCCTAGACAGGGTCTTACACGTAATCTCATATCGATGCCAATGTCTCAAACATGGTCTTACACGAAATCACACCTCGAAAGTCTTAATGTCATGACATCAGTATCCTATACTATTCCTAAGGTTCATACGAGGCTTTCAACTTTGTAACTCAATCAATTCATACTCGAAACAAGTCCTCCAATGCTCAATTCAATTCGGATACATATATAAATATACAATTCAATTTGGCAATATATACATTTAAATTTAAAAACATTTATTTGCATATGAACTTACCTCGTACGGAAACGAACGAATCGGAACAACTATTCACCAACTTTCGATTTCCCCCGATCCAAATTTGATTTCTTTCTTTCTTGATCTAAATAAATTCAAATCTAACTTATTTAATCACATATTCATTCAATTTCACCCAAAAACACATAAATGGACATTTTACACTTTAGCCCCTAACATTTCACATTTTTACAATTTAGTCCCTATTTCAAAACAATACAAAATACACAAAATTTCATCAAATCCAAGCATGGAAAAATCTTCCCTAGGTCCCTAGTAGCCCATTAATTCCATTTATTTCACATTTTAACCCCTCAATTTACAAATTTTATAATTTAATCCTTAATAAGCATTTTTATCAAAAATAACTTAATAAACTATGAAAATCTAACAACAAATATTTATTTTTCATCATCAAACAACAAAAAGCTTGAATATTCATCAATGGCATTTCAAAAATTCATCATGAAATCCGAAAATTAAAACATAGGTTAGCTAATATATGAAGCAACGATCTCAAAAACGTAAAAAAATCAAATACCAAAAAAAAAATCACATACCAATTCAAGCTGCAAATGGCCAAACCCTAAACAGCCATGGTTGTCTTCATTCTTCTTCAAATTTCGACAAACAAAGATGAACACTCCACTAACCTTTTGTTTTATTTTAATTTATTAACATTAATACATAATTTACCATTTTACCCATGGCTATTTGACTTATAAATTAATTAATGGTTGTCCATAAATGTCCACTTACTCTAATCTTGGTCAAATAATATTATAAGGACATCCAATTAAATAAATCATGGCAAGTAAGCACTTAAACAATTAGTTGCCACTTTTGCATTTTACGCGGTTTAGTCCTTTTATTTAATTAACCAACCAATCGGTAAAATTAAATCACAAAATTATCACACATATCAAATAACATGCTGTAAAAACAAAAAAGAATATTAAAATAATTTCATGATCTCAGATTTATGGTTCTAAAACCACTGTTCTGATTTAGCTAAAACCGGGTTGTTACAATGATCATCTTCTCCTCCACTTCTTCATTTTCATTTTTTCTTCTTTCTTTCTCTTATTCTTTTTTCTTAGCCGAATTCTTTCTCCATTCTTACTGTTGTTTTCATTTTTTTTGTTTTCCCTACTATCGTTGTTTCGCATCTAGTTCTTTGGCACTTTTTCGTGTGTTATCGGTAAGTGTGGTAAGTACCGTTTTTCATTTTGGGTTATGGATAGTGGTTAATGGGATTCATTTTATGTTTGGAAAAGGTTAAAGGGTTGAAGCTATTTGATCGATTCTGTGGTGGTGAAGAGACTTCGTTGTTCGATCTATGGTAATGGTTTTTCGTTTGATTGATGAATACCCCGTTTTGGGTTTAGTTTAATTCGATTGTTTAAGTGATTAATGGAGTGAAATATTAATCAATTTTAGGTTGGGGATTGCTTGGAGTTACTTTTACATCGAAAACGATATAGGTGTGTACTCAATTACGTAGAAAATGGGGTTTTGGTGAAAGTCAAAAACCCCACTGTCGATGCCACACAGGTGTGTGGTTGCCTATGTGGTAGGCTGTGTGCCCTAACATGGGCGTGTGTTTAACGAGGCCAGGCCGTACGCGCATGACACAGTCATGTGATTGTGAGGTAGGCCGTGTGCAACACACTGGCTGGACTGATTTGGGTCGTATGGGGGACACGGGTGTATGGGTCCACATGAGTAAACCATAAGGGTGTGTGGGATTTCGGGCCAGGCCGTATGATCCACACGGCCAAGGCAAATTTGGGCCGTGTGGGCCACACGGGCATGTGGGCCCACATGGGCATGTGAGCCTATTTTCACTAAATTGATTGCTATGGTTGCACGGGTCGCCCAAGTCGACTGTGAACCTACTGTAGGGTCAGTAAGCATCACTTAGACCCCTAATTGTGTGAACTGACTATTTGATTTATATATATTGAGCATGACAATAGTATGCTTGTATACTGAACTGGTTATCTGTATTGATATCAAGAGATAGCGTGTCATGATTTGTATGTTGCATTGCATGGAGTTGGGTTGATTATATTTGGAGGAAGTGTACTAAAAGGATTTTAAGCCTAATATACTGGCAGCTCAACTACAAATTACTGTTTTGTGCCTCATTCGGTATTACCTGGAGTGTAGGGATGGGTAGATTGATTTAATCCCCACATGGAGTGTAGGGTTGGACGGAGATGGTGTGTAGAGGCTGGTTGGGTAGGACTTTGTTATTGAATACTACATGACTGCTACTGATACTATGATGGGCTAAGGCCCTACTGTATATTTGATATTGTACTGAGATGGGCTAAGGCCCAAACCATTACTGATACTGAAAGGGGCTTAGGGCTAAAACTGTATTTGACTGTGCACTATGTCTACTATTGTTTGTTTTCTGTGGGATTACACATTGAGTTTATGTAAATCCACCCCTCTTTATTTAATGTGCACAAGTAATCCCCAAACCTAGATGGATCGGTGCGGCGGAGGACTTGATAGTGAGCACAATTTTTGGACTTTACGTTTTTTTTTTAATTTATGTTTTATGGTTTTATTATTATTGGGATGTAATTTGAGGACTCTTGGGACTTTTTATTAAATTTGGTCTTTATTTTTTTTTTTGAAATTATAACATCTAGTCATAGGAAGTTCAGTTTTCAAAAAGCTAACATATTTTCTAAACTCACTATTACTCAACTGCTTTATTTTAAAAGCTTTAGCAACAAGAAACATTTTAAAGAAAATGTTTTAAATAAGTAAAATGATTTTCTTTAGAACTAATAAGAGATAAAGAAAAGTATTAAACGGAAAAGGTTTTATCACATCAACATAGTTTTCAAACACCTTATCACGTGACATTGCCAAATTCAGCCATAACATCTAGGCCGGGTTTGGGGTGTTACATGATAGATGACATATTAGTCTTTCAATCAGTTTGCTCATTTTCGATTATACTAAGAACGTGTTTAGGTTCGTCTACTAATATAAGTTGTATTTTCATATTACGATCCGACCACATAATACCGCTTAATATTAGTTTAATCATTAGACAACCAATGAGAAACATTTGCTTCCATTTTGCTTTGTGTGCAACAACCATATGAGACAATAATAAAAAGTATATTAATGTAATCAATGAATTTATTTTATTAATCAATCTATTTGAAAAAATTACAAGTTTATAAATGAATATGCTACACTCAGGGCACCAAATCCAATAGTTTCTCACTTGCCCTAGTGAAGTATATGAGTTATATTATGCATTCCAATGCTTTCCATGTGTTTTTCAAGACTCCTAGCTAGTAGAGTCTTGGTAAACAGGTTTGCAATGTTGTACTTAGATTTGAATTTGACCACGTCCACAATTCTGTCTCCAACGTCCTCCTTTATGGGATGATTTTTTTATCAATATGTTTTATCATCTTGTGGTTTCTCGTTTCCTTGGTATTAGCTACTTTCACACTATTATCACAATATAGTGTGGTAGCTTTTCCCATACTAGGAAGGACTTCAAAATCCATGAGGAAATTTTGGAGCCATATTGCATCTTTGGTAGCCTCAAAAACAGCCACATATTTGACCTCCATAGTGAAGTCAGCAGTACAGCTCTACTTTACACTTTTGCACACAATGGACCCACCGCTTAGGACAAAAACATAGCCCAATGTTGATTTCCTCGAATCTCAACAAGTTTGGGAGTTCACCAAATTTGTAATAGCGGATTGTCGAGCCAATGCAACATGGCCTCCAAGCAAATCCTCCAAATTTTTCATAATCCCTTTAGCAGTACATAAATTCTCATGTTGCTTTTGTAGCACACTTCTCATGGTCGCTAACATAAAACATCAAGCAATCAAGTCAAAATTTTTCTAGCAATTTCTCTCTTTGGATTGAGCTTTAGGCGAGCAAGATTTGTCAAAGAAGGATTTGTGTTTCTCATAGCTGAGGACTACCAACAAGTTCCATTTCCATTCTCCAATGTTATCCCTATTCAATTTATTCTCAGTAAGAATGCTAAAAAGAAGAGTAGGAAACATGTTTGAACAGAAAAACAATAAAGATTCACTAATTATTATATTTGTATTAAACAAATATTTTCATTTAAGCAATATATCAAGAATGCAGTATGATGCACTGGAAACATGAAAACACTATACTTTTTTATGCCTTTTTAAACTCAAATTCATGTAATTTCGGTGTAATTCTTATAGAATAATATATAATAATTATAAAATAATTGAATTGTACTCAAATTATTAACATATTTAAATTTAATTAATTTTATAATTAATTTTGATAAATTTTTATTTATTTTCGATAGATTCACACAAAGGGTAAAAATTGGCTTGGTAGACACTACTAGAAGCACAAAACCGGGGAGTGATTTTTTAAACATCGAGGCGAATTAATTTTTTAGCCTAAGACAGTCTAAATTATGAATATTAATTCATAATATAATTAATTTTAATTTTAATTTTAATTGAATTTATTTTGGGTTAAATAATTATTTTACTTTTAAATCAGCCCTTAAAGTTTCCTTGAAATTGCATTCAAACCCCTCTATTTATCAAGCTTTTGTAGATTTTCCCCTAGCTAAATTTAGCAAGTTTGAAAGGTTCAAAATTGCCACTCGTGTGGCCGGCCAAGAGGTGGTCTATGGTTGCTGATTTTTTTCTATTTTATAGCAGCCAATCCCACCTATAAAACGCCTCCTTTTATACTCATTTCCACACACCTCTCACACCCTTCATTCTTCACTTTTCTCTCATTTTCTCTATTCCAAACCTTCTTGTCCTTTCCATTTTTCCCTTCCATTCCCTTGTCGATTTCCTCTCATGAAAAAGATCCCTTCAACCACCATTGGTAGCAGCATTCAAGTGCTTATAGAAGCTTCGGCTCAATAGGAAGGAGCAAAGAAGGAAGAGCAGAGCAAACTAGTCAGACTTCGGAGAAACACGAGATTTGATTCTAGTTTCCTATCCTTTAACTTTTATTATTATTGTTATGAACATGTCTATTAGTACTTGTTATGTTGATATTTTTAATTTAATTAACATGACTTAAATTTAATTCGTGTTAGGTTGATTGCATTTCGTCTACTTAAGTTATTAAAATTATGTTTGTATTGTTATAAGTCTTGGTAAATTGTTTGATTAAGTTATTATTGCATCATAAATTGTAAGGAAACTAATGAATTAATTATTAATCATGTTGAAATTGTATTTAATGGACACAATACTTAATCAGTGCATGTTTAATCTTCTAAGGTAGCTGAGGGTTAAATTAGCGACTATATTAAACGGTACATTAACCTTGCATAACTTGCAAGATTATTGTGATTAAACTGTTTCAATGTAGGTATATCTTGTTACCTTATTTAATCTTTTACTTGCTTATTTAAATTGATTAATTGTTTGAATTGGCATATTGATATGTTCAAGATATTAGTTAATTTAGTAAAGTCTTTATGTGCTATAGTTAACAAATTACCAAGTTGTTGTGAATTTATTCGTAACAACATAAACATTGTTTTAGTAATATTAAGTTAAGAAATGTAATTAATCTAACACAATTATGTCATCTTAATTAAAATCATCTTTTGAAATCATGCATTGGAACATTTATTTTTATTTTATTTTACTTAGTTAAATTTTAGTTTTTAATCTCTTCCTCAAAATCAAAATATTTTTAATCACCATAGTGTTTTTAATTGTATTTCATAAATATTTTCTTATATAGTCCCTGTGGGTAGATAACTTAACATTTGTCACTTTATTACTTGTTGCGATTGTGTACACTTGCACATTTCTATCATTCTAAGTTTTTGGCGCCGTTGCTGGGGACTATTCTAAAAGTCATTATTTGTGAGTTTGTTAATATTTCATTTTGGTTTATTTTTCTGTTCAATTTTAACTTAGTTAATTTATTCTGTGTTGTTTCAGGTGTTTATCAGTATTGATCGAATTATCAATTTACTTCCTGTAGACCTAGAGATTAAAAGAGCTTTTCAACAAAGAAGAAGACAAGTAGTTTAAAGAAAGACGAAAGAGATGAACTACGAAAATTTGAAATAAGAAAATGGAGCAAACCCTGCTCAAAATCCTATCCTTATTATTGATGAAAGGGATAGAGCTCTAAGACAGTATGTCGTGCCAGTGTTTCATGATCTTAATTCAAGTATTAGGAGACCCAAAATCGAGACACAACCATTCTAGCTAAAGCCAGTCATGTTCCGGATGCTTTAGAAAATGGGTCAATTCAATGGAATGCCTATTGTAGGTCCTCACCTTCACGTAAGACTGTTTATGGAGGTGAGTGATTGTTTTAAGATAGCCAAAGTACACTATGATTAAATTTGTTCCCATATTCACTAAGGGGCAGAGCTCAAACCTGGTTGAACTCATCGCCACCATATTCCATTACCACATGGCAAGAGTTAGCAGAAAGATTCCTCATGAAGTATTTCCTGCCTAGAAAGAATGCTAAGTTGAGGAACTAGACCACTATTTTCCAACAAATGGATGATGTGCCCTCGTATGAGGCATGGGAAACGTACAAAGAATTATTATAGAAATGCCCTCATCATTGAATCCCGTATGTATCCAACTTGAGACATTCTATAATGGTATCAATGCTCACATGAGGATGGTAGTGGATGCTTCTACTAATGGTGCTCTCCTTTCTAAGTCTTATAACGAGGCTTATGAAATCATTGAGAGGATTGCCAAAAACAACTATCAATGGACAACTGATTGAGTAGTGTTAAGAAGACGAGTCGTTGGAGTACACGAAGTGGACGCTCCCACTTCACTTGCATCTCAGGTATCCTCGATATTCTCAATGCTAAAAAACTTTACTACTGATGGGTTTAATAATCTTTCAGCTTAGTCACCGAATCAATTCAAAAATATAGCCTGTGTTTATTGTGGGGAACGACATTCCTTCGAAGAATGTCTATCAAACCCAGAATCCATGTATTACATGGGTAACCAGAACCAAAACCGAGGAAGGCAAGGACTACAACCCAATTTCTATAACCTATCTTGGCAAAACCACTCTAATTTCTCTTGGAGTAACCAAGGGGTTGGACCCAGTAACACTTATGCCCAACCTAGACTGACCCAGCCACCTACTTTTAGGCAACAAGTTCAGAAGCAACCTCAAGCTGAATCTTCCAATAGCTTAGAAAACTTGTTGAAGGCATATATAGCGAAAAATGATGCCTTAATCCAAAGCCAAGCACCAATATTAAAAAATCTGGAAAACCAAATGGGCCAACTTGCAACTGAACTTAGGAACCGACCACAAGGTGCTTTGCCTAGTGATATGGAGAATCCGAGAAATCTCAAGAAGAAGAATTGTAAAACGTTAACATTGAGGAGGGGAAAGACATTAGAGCCCAACATTGTTGAGGTTGAAGAAAAGTCAGCTAATGCTCAAAACTTAGTGGAAGTTCAACCGAGTGTTGAAATTCCAACTTTACCGGAACCAAAATCTACAATATCTGATAAGATAACTTCAAAAATAGTCAATTCTGATAAACTAACCACTTTGTTAGATGTAGAATTGCCACAGAAGATGAATAAACCAGTTCCAATAAAGAATCCTCCACCACCCTACTCTCAAAGACTTTAGAAGCAGAAGTAGGAAGTCTAGTTTAAGAAATTTCTAGATGTACTCAAGAAACTTCATATCAACATTTTGTAGGTAGAAACACTTGAACAAATGTCGAATTATGTCAAATTCATAAAGGATATCCTGTCCAAGAAATGAAGACTAGGAGAATTTGAGGCGGTAGCCTTGACAAAGAAATGCATTGCATATCCTTAAGACAAACTACCCCCAAAGTTGAAGGATCTTGGATGTTTTACCATACCTTGCAACATTGGAGCAACATATTGTGGTAAGACACTAAGCGATTTGGGTGTAAGAATTAACTTGATGCCCATGTCTATATTTAAGAAGTTGGGGATAGGTGGAGTTAAACCTACTATGGTTACACTTCAATTAGCAAATCAATCCTTAGCACATCCAGAAGGAAAAATCGAGGATGTATTGGTACGTTTAGACAAATTTATTTTTCCTACTGACTTTGTTATTTTAGACTTTGAAGCAGATAAAGAGGTGTCAATCATCCTAGAAAGGCCCTTCCTAGCAACTGGAAGGACCCTTATTGATGTACAGAAGGGTGAGCTTACTATGCATGTTTAGGACGACCAGGTAACATTTAATATTTTTAAGTCTATACGATTTCCTAATGCAGTTGATCATTGTTTTGTAGTATCCAAGTTACAGGAGTTAGTCATGGAAAGGAATTCAACTATTTTGAGGACCCGTTGGAGCAAATTTTGATGTCAAACCCTCCAAGTGATAAAGAGAGGAAGGAATACTTAGCTTTGCTAGAAGCTAATCAAAGGAAAATTAATCTGCATTCTAGCTTTGAATCTTTGGAGTTAGAAAGTAGAGATTATTTCTAGCCAAAAGCGTCAATTTAGGAGCCATCTAAATTAAAATTGAAGATACTTCCCTCACATTTAAAATATGTTTATTTAGTTAACGCTTCTACTTTGCATGTGATTATTTCAGCAGAATTGACCAAAGAGCAAGAAGAGAAACTCATCATAGTGTTGAAATAATTTAAGAAGGCTATCGGATGGACCATAGTTGAGATTTCTGGCATTAGCCCGTCTGTATGCATGCAAAAGATCATCCTGGAAAATGGCGAGAAACTGATGATGGACAATGAAGATTAAACCCCATCATGAAGGATGTGGTAAAGAAAGAAATTATTAAGTGGTTAGATGTGGGTATAATTTACCCCATCTCAGACAGTTTGTGGGTAAGTCCGGTCCAATGCATGCCAAATAATGGAGGTACTGTGGTTGTTGAAAAGGAGAATAACGAATTAATACCGACTAGAATAATTACGGGATGGAGAATTTGCACAGATTACTGAAAGTTGAACAAGGCGACTAGGAAATATCATTTTCCTTTGTCATTCTTGGACCAGATGTTGGATAGACTCGCAAGGCAAGATTATTATTATTTTCTCGATGGATACTCAGGTTATAATCAGATTACAGTAGCACTAGAAGATCAACACAAGATAACATTCACATGCTCGTACGTTACATTTGCATTTAGATGCATGCCATTTGGTTTATGTAATGCACTTGCTACATTTCAAAGATGTATGATGTCTATTTTTATTGACATGGTTGAAAAATATTTGGAAGTATTTATGGATGATTTTTCTGTATTCAGAGATACATATGATGATTGCCTAGCAAATCTTTCCAAAGTACTAAGGCGGTGCGAAGAAACAAACCTCATACTCAATTGGGAAAAGTGTCATTTCATGGTACGAGAAAGTATTGTTCTATGGCACCAAATAATGAGACATGGAATCGAGGTAGATAAAGCAAAGATAGATGTTATTAAGAAACTCCCACCTCTAACATCTATAAAGGGTGTTAGGAGCTTTTTAGGCCACTCCGATTTCTATAGAAGATTTATCAAGGACTTCTCCGAAATTGCTAAACCCTTATGCAAATTATTGGAGAAGGGCAAGATGTTCAAATTGATGAGGAGTGTTTAAGAGCTTTCAATGATTTGAAGAGTTGGTTAGTTACTTTCTATTGTGTTTTCTTTTAACAAGTTTTGATCTTATCTTGTAGCTACTAAAGTGACAGTCTATACAGATGACTCTGGAATTAAATACTTATTCTCTAAGAAAGATGCCAAGTCGAGATTGATACGATGGGTACTTCTACTCAAAGAGTTTGATCTAGAATTTCAGGATCGAAAGGGAGTAGAAAACCAAGTAGTAGACCACTTGTCTAGATTGGAGTCACAAGAAGGGACTTCTCCACTCATACCCATTCAAGAGACATTTCTTGACAAGCACATACTTAAGGTAAATCACGTCCATAATACCCCTTGGTTTGCTAATTTTTCTAACAATTTAGCTTGTGGTTTGATGCTGATTGATAAGACGTATCAACCAAAGAAAACGTTTCTTCACGATGTGAAGTACTATTTCTGGGAAGGGTCATATTTGTTTAAAAAGAGTGCAGATCAAATGATCAGGAGATGCGTGGAAGAAGATGAAGTACATATGATATTATATCATTGCCACACTACTCTGAGTGGGGGACACTTCAGAGGAACACATACTGCAACCAAAGTATTGCAAGCGGGATTCTTTTGGCCAATGCTATTCAAAGATGCATATGCCTACGTAAAGAGTTGCGATTGATGCCAGAGGGTTGGAAACATCACCAATAGAAATGAAATGCCTTAAACAAACATCATTGAGGTAGAATTATTTGATGTTTGGGGTATTAACTTTCTTAGTCATTTCCCTCTGTCTTTTGGTCACAAGTACATATTGGTAGCAGTAGACTACATATCTAAGTGGGTTGAGGTCGAGGCATATCCGACAAACGATGCTAAGGTTGTGATGAAATTTTTGCAGAAGCATGTGTTCACAAGGTTTGGAACCTCGAGAGCTATTATTGATGAAGGGTCCCATTTTGTGAACAAATGGTTGAAATGGTTACTCGAAAAACATGGAGTGAAGCACAAGGTTGCCACAACTTACCATCTGCAAACGAATAGACAAGCTGAACTGGCGAATTAAGAGATAAAAGGCATACTCGAGAACACCGTTTGTTCGAATTGACGAGATTGGTCCAAAAGACTGGATGATGCTTTATGGGCTTACAGGGCATCATACAAGACACCTTTGGGGATGTCACCCTATAGGTTGGTTTTTGGGAGAGCCTGTCATCTACCCTTGGAGTTAGAACACAAAGCTTACTAGGCTCTCCAACAACTTAGCTTGGATCTTAAGCTTGCTAAAGAGAAACGGATGCTTCAACTCAACAAGTTATAAGAGTTCTGAATGTTGTCATGCGAGAATGCCAAACTATTCAAGGAAAGACTTAAAAGATGGCATGACAAGCACATTCGAGTTTGAAATTTTGTAGCAGGTCAGCAAGTCTTGTTATTCAATTCCAGAATAAGGTTCTTTCCAGATAAGTTAAAATCACGTTGGTCTAGTCCATTTACGATTCACCAAGTTTTTCCATATGGATTTGTTGAACTTTAAGGTAAGGAAGGTAATTTTCGAGTTAATGCTCAGCGCTTAAAACATTATTGGGGGATAAAATTGAGTGGGATAAAGTCTCGTTCATTTTATCAGATACTTAATTTTTCCTCATTTTCTTTTAAATAAATGATTTAGAGTATATTTTCAGGATTAGTATGTTAAAATAAATTCTGTCTAAGAGATTGGAACTTAAGCAGGATCGCTTGTGACCCCTCCAATATTTCCTGGGAATTGATTTGAACATAATCTTCTGAGAAATTATTCCCTAAATAGCAAAATAAGTTTTTAGTTTTTCAAATAAAAAGGTCAATTTTTATCCAAGTTTTAATTGCACCTCAATTTTCAAATTTTCTTTAAGTTTAGGAACTTAATTGAATTATTTGAAAATTTTGGTTGTTCTTTTTGTAAATATAAAAATTAGATTTATCTTTTTGTAAATATTTTCAAAGGCTTCTAAAATAAAAGTTTTTAATTTAATTTTTAATAAATAAAGTGATAATAATTAATATGTAATTATATCTATTATAATAGATTAATTATTATCAACTTTATGTAGAATTAAGATTAGTTTAAATTTGATCATATTTTAATTAATAGTTTTTATTTCAATAAATTAATAGCAAATAATATTTTAATATGCATCATATTAATTGTTAGTTGTTATTAACTTTGTGTGAAATTAGAATTTAGAATATTATAACTATAACACCCCTAACCTATATTCGTCGTCGAAATAAGGTTACAGAGCATTACCGCAAACATGTAACTCGAATAATTCATTTCCAATCATTTTGTAACATCCCCAATTAGGGTCTAGTCGAAATAGTGGTTTTGAGACCACAAATTCGAAGTAGAAATAATTATTTTATGATTATTTGATGATCCATGATATGATTGCATGTTTGTGTGAAATTTTCATGAAGAAAATTTATGCCTAAAGTGTCAAATTTGAAGTTAGGGACTAAATTGAATAAGTTGCAAAACTTGAGTTCTAGAAGATTTTAGCATGAAATTTCTTGGATTATTAATTGGAGGTCCTTAAATAGAAATTTAATCAAGTTCTAAAATTTTGGACAAAAATGGGCATGAATAGGAAAATTTTGAAAGAAAAGCCTTAAGGGCGTTTTAGTCATTTAGTAATTAAAACAATAAAAAGGGAAAAAGAAGCAAAATTCATGTCCATCTTCTTCCCTAAGTGCTGAAATTTAGGTGGTCTCCATAGCTAGGGTTTTTCAACTTTTCAAGCTTGATTGTAAGTACCTCCAACCCCGTTTTAAATGTTCTTTACATTTTTGAGATCTTTGAAGCATCATCTATCCATTTCTACCCTTATTTTGAAGTAGTGTTTCTGTTAAAAAAATTACCCATATATGAAATGCATATATTTTGATGTTTAATGGAAGAATATTAAAGTTTAATGTGTGATAAACGTCTTTTACAAAGTGATTTTGCATGAAAACACCTAAAAAGGGACCTATTTGTAAAAGTTGTAAAATGGGTAGTAAATATGTGAAATAAAGAAAAATGTGGGTTGCTAGGAGTAGGAAATATGAATCAGTTGGGCTTGGGTAACAAAGAAAATGCATGCATTTCATTTTACGAGCCTAAGGACCAATTTGTAAATAAGTGAAAAGTTAGGGGTAAAAAGGTAATTTTACCAAAGTATGTGTTATGGGTCAATTCGAACAATGTATGTATTAAACAAGTTAAATTTGGCATTATAGATCAAGAAAAACGTGATTCGGGTCTTGATCGAGGAAAAAACAAGGTTTACGAAGAATAGACTCTTTTTCATCATTTTGTACCAAGGTAAGTTCATATACAAATAATGTGATGTTATGTTATATTTTCGATGCTTGAGTATTATGTGAATTCAAATTATTAAATGCTATTATGAGTAAGTGATTGGTATTATGGACATTGAGATCGACATTATGAGCAAGCTTGACAGAGATATAACATCGAAGAATCTTGTTTGAACCTTAGGAATAGTTTAGAATACAAGTGACATGTCATGTAACACCCTAACCCGTATTCGTCGCCAGAATAGGGTTACGAGGCATTATCGGATAATAAACATCAATCACAAACATTTATGCATTCTTAATCAACATCTATTCAACACATTCACATTGTCCCTTATAAGGCTCTACGAGACCTTAAAACATGCTTAAACAAGGTTCGGGACTAAACCGATAAAATTTGCAAACTTTGAGAAACTTATAAAATTTTCAAGCATCCAGGGGCCACACACCCTGTGAACTGGCCGTGTACCTTACACGGCCACCAGACGCGCTCGTGTCATAGGCCGTGTGAAAATAGGGCATACATACTGACTTACACCACACGGCCGGAGACACGCCTATGTGCCATGGCCGTGGGAAATCTAGAAGGGTTACTAACTTGGGTCACACGGGCGACCACACGCCCATGTGCCAACCCATGTGCCACACACGGCCAATAGACACGCCCGTGTGTCTAAGCCATGCTAAACTTGTAGGGTATACTACCTTAATTCGAAGGGTATCCTAGGGGACACACGACTGTGTACCAAGGCCATATGTCACACACAGTCGAGCCACACGCCCGTGTGGTCAGCTGTGTGGAATGAAAATAGGCTTGGTAAAAGCCACATTTCTCACCCTCCTCAAGCATACCTAAACCACATCAAATTTGCATCATTTTATACATATATAAGCAATCAAAGCATACTATTTCATAAACATTTCATGCCATCTATCCTCAACCATTTCAACTACTAAATTCCATATTTAAAACATACCAAATCATTATGCCAAAATCATCAAAGCTTACATAAGTACCAAATGCATTTCCTTATCAACTTATCAACTATTTCATGTCATAAAACATACCATATCATCATCTCAAAATCAAACCACAATATACCAACTTCCAAGCAATAATACTCTAACTTACAACTATCCAAAAGAGCAACCATATAACCACACCAAACAAGCCAACACATAAGGCATTATATACATCACACATATCACTTATTAAACACATAATTTATGCCAACTTAAATGGCCAAATACATACTAACATTTACAATCCAAATCTCATGGCTCAAAATCATAACTCAAAACATATTAAGATAACACTAGCCTATACATGCCATATACCATATATACAAAGCTCCAAAAGTACCAACGAGATGATCAATTTGAGCTAGCTTCGATAATCTATAAAATAGTGAAAAATAAACACAGTAAGCTTTAAAAGCTTAGTAAGACATATACAAATAAAGTCATCATATGAATATTTGCATATTAATTCAAATATGCTAAGCATAACTAAACATATACAAGTTCACAAACCTTTCTCATTGAATACATATTCAATATCTTAATCGCATTCATCAAATACTTCCCATTTTCAATACTCGTATGAATCTCGTACATACCTGAGTCACATATCTCATTCATACATCCTTTCTAAACTTGACTTTGCCCGATGAACCATTCAGAATTGTTAAGGATACTCGAAAATCACATAAGCTTGCACAATGCCATATCCTAGATATGGTCTTACATGTTATCACATATCAATGCCACTGTCCTAGACAGGGTCTTACACGAAATCATAATACGATGCCAATGTCCCAGATATGGTTTTACACGTAATCACAATACAATGCCAATGTCCCAGACATGGTCTTACATGTAATCACATCTCGATAACCTAATGTCATGACATTCATATCCTATACTATTGCTAAGGTTCGTACGAGACTCTCAGATGTCGTAACTCTGTCGATTCTTGCTCGTAATTGCTCATTCAACATTTATAAAAATTCAATGATAGATAAACACAAATAATTCAATTTAAAGACATTTATTTGCATGTGAACTTACCTCAGTCGTAGAAACAACAAAACTAGCTGATTAATCGAGTACTTTGTTCTTGCCTCGATCTAAGTCTGATTTCTTTCGTTCTTATTTAATCTTATTTAATCTATCTTCAAATACCCAAGAACACTATAACTCATCAATGGAAACTCTCAAAATCTTTAACAGTTTCAAAAATTAAGACACGGGCTAGCTAGTACTCAAAGCAACGATCACAAAAATATAGAAATCATCAAAAACTGAGCTCAAAACATACCTCAATCAAGCTATGCAAGTGTCGAATATCAAATTCTTATTTTAGCTTTCTTCTTTGCCTCATTCGGCCATAAAAGATGATAAAATGGCCACCATTATGTTTTGTTTTAATTTAATTAACCTTATTTCACTAATTACTATTTTATCCTTATATTATAACATTAAAAATCACTTAATGGATGACTATATTTTTCCATCCCATTAACCAAAGGTCAAATAACCACATAAGGACTTACACATTTAAATTTCATAGCAATTAAAGCACTTTAACAAGTAAAATGCAACTTTTGCATTTTACGTGATTTAGTCCTTTTATCAAATTAGGCATCTAATCGATAAAATTAAATCACAAAAATTTCACACATACATGCTATCATGCTGTAAACAAATAAAATAATATTAAAATAATTTTTTGACCTTAAATTTGTGGTTTCAAAACCACTATTCTAATTTAACTAAAATCGGACTGTTACATGTCACTAGGAACCATGTGATTTATGAGTTCATGAGATATGTGATATATGTTTATGTGGTTCTGTGTGCTGGTCTTGTACGTCCTACCGGTGGCTAGGTATCTCGGCGTGTGTTGCGAATACTTGACAGCTTGTGTGAGTAGACCCGTGAGTAGCTCAAAAATGAGCTTTTATGTGTTATGTGAAATGAGGTAGCTTTAGCTAAATATGTGGCACTTATGTGCGAGCTTTCTGTGTATCCAATAGTATTCCGAGTGTTCAACGGGTAAATTATTGAGTAACTTAATAGAAGACCCAAGGGGTAAATCAGTGAGAAGAATGAGTAAGAGATTATGTTATGAGTTGACATAGGTGTATACCGAACTCATGAGAAATGCCTTGCTATGTGATAAACTTATGACAAGGTTGTTTATGTGATGAGTAAGTTCAAGTGATTTGATGAAATACAAAATTATGTTCATTATGTTAAATGTATGTTAAATACTTGTTTAGATATCATGTTATTTGCATATGGACTTACTAAGCTTTAATGCTTACCCCCTTCCTTTCCATCTTATATAGTGTCACCAAGCTAGCTCGGGGGTCGAAGGACATTGGAGACTCGATCACACTATCGATTGGACATTTGGGTATAGTTAACCTTATATTGATTAGCCAAATGAGTTGGCTCATGATGGTATTATGATTCATTTTGTATAAGGCCATGAGATGTGGCTTATATTTTCTTATCGGGTTGTAACCCTAATTATTTATTCATGCATGCAATGTGTTTATGCTTTGTGATGTGGTTGGTGGTTGCTTGTTGGCAATGGATGTGGTAAATGGCACATATGCTTAAGGAATGAATTGGGACTAATAGGCATGACCATAGCTATGGTATAATTGAGTAGATTGAAGGTAGGTTTATAAGGTTGAATAAATATGAAATTGGTGTGAATGCCATATGACAACATGATGGCTTGAGCATGTGATATGTTGACATTACAAAGTCATGAATTAATCATGATTGTGAGTATTTGAGTGACTAAATATGCTATGTTGCATGCCATAAAAAATGTATAAGTGAGTGAGCATTTAAGGGCGACAAATGTCTTTGAAAATATCTTCAAAGTTGTCTACACGGGTAGACACACGGGCATGTGTCTAGGCCGTGTGTAACACATGGTCTGCCCTATAGGCGTGTGCCCAGGCCGTGTGAAGTCTGCACCGTTTTATGAAAAATTATGAAATTTTAATCAATCACACGGTTTAGCCACATGAGCGTGTGACACAGCCATGTGACTATATTTCGGTGCTGACGTTATAAACAAAGAGTTACACGGCCTGAGGACCCGGGCGTGTCTTCTATCTCCACACGGGCGTGTGCCCCTGTTTCATGAAATTTTTTTTGAGTTTTCCCAAAGTTTTCTGAAGTTCTCGATTTAGTCCCAAACCACTCCAAATGCATGTTTGGACCTCGTAGGCTCGTAATAGGGATGATAAGCATATGTATGAATGAATTTGATTTGAATAAAATTTTATGGCTTGATTTTGTATGTTTGCTTGAGTTTAAGTTCGGTAACGCCTTGTACCCTATTTCGGCTTCAAATACGGGTAAGGGGTGTTACACATTTTATAAATCATAACATAATCCATTCAAACACATGCATATCATCCCTTATTTGAGCCATCGAGGCCTAAAAAACACATTAGAAATGATTCGAGATTAAATCAGAAACATTTAAAACTTTAAAGAAAAAGTTAGAAAAGTTCACACTGCAGGGATCACATAGTCGTGTGGCCAGGCTGTGTGACTCACACTGCTGAGACACAAGCCCATGTCTTAGGCCATGTAACAGTCAAAAAAGGGACACACAGCCATGTCCCTGCCCATGTCCATGCCCCAGCCCATGTCCCTGCCCATGTAACTCTCTACCTTGGGTCACACTGTAACATCCCAATTTTGGGCCTAATTGGAATAGTGGTTTTAAGACCACAAATCCAAAGTAGAAATAATTATTTTATGAATATGTTAAGGTCTATGATATGTTTGCATGATTGTATGAAAGTTTCATTAAAAAATTTTGTTGATAGAGTGTCCAATTTGATTTTTAGGACTAAATTGAAAAAGTTTCAAAATATGTGATTCTAGAAGCTTTAAGCATGAAATAGCTATGGATTATTAATTAGAGGTCCTTAAATAGAAATATGACCAGTTTCTATTTTTATGGACAAAAATAGGCATGAATAAGTAAAAATTGAAAGTTTAGTAAAAAGGGCATTTTGGTCATTTAGTAATTAAAAGAATAAAAAGGGAAAATCAAGTCAAAATTTGCTCATCTTCTTCATGCCATAGTTGAAATTCTCAAGATACCATAGCTAGGGTTTTGTTCAACCATCAAACTTGATGGTAAGTTCATCCTAGCCCTGTTTTTGATGTTCTTTACATTTTTGAAGTTGTTATCAATCGATCTAGCCATTTCTACCATTTATTTGTGCTAGAGTTGATGTCTAGGGTTTGACCCATGTGTGACATGCATGTATTTTGATGTTTTATGGTATATTATGAAAGTTTGATGTGTGATGAACATCTTTTACTAAGTGGGTTTCAATAAAAACTCCTAAAAAGGACTTGTTTGTAAAAGTTGTAAAAATGGGTGGTAGAAATGTAATTTGATGAAAAATGTGGGCTGGTATAAGCATGATATAGGTTCAGCTAGGCTTGGGTAACAAAGAAAATGAGTACATTTCATTTTACGAACCTAAGGACTAATTTGTAAATATATGAAAGTTTAGGGGCAAAACTATAATTTTGCCAAAGTATGGTTTTTGGACTGATTTGAACAATGTGGTAATTAAATGAGCTAAATTTTCTATTATAAATCAAGAAAAATGGAGTTCGGACCTAAACCGGGAAAAGAACAAGGTTGTGGAATAAATCAAATTAGTTAGCCATATTTTGTACCGAGGTAAGTTCATATATAAATAATGCACTATTATGGTCATATTTTTAATGCATTAATATTGTATGAATTGTATAATTGATTTGATGAACACATTCGACAAGTTTCGACAAGAGAGAGAAAATCCCATTTAAACTTTAGGAATATAATAGGATACGAGTGACATGTCATTAGGACCCCATGTGATATATATGAATATGTGATCTACGTGCTGGCCATGTACATCCTATCGGTGGCTAGGTAGTTCGGCATGTGTTGTGGATACCTGACAACTTGTGTAAGAGCCTATGTAACTCTGTCTTGACCGTCAGCTTGTGTGAGCAGACCAGTGATTAGCTCGAGAGCAAGCCTTTATGTGATGCGAAATATGAGGTAGCTTTGGCTACATATGTGGCACTTGTGTGCAAGGACCTTCCGTGTATCTGTTTAGTATTCCAAGTGTTCAACGGGTATGTCAAAAATTAGAAAGAGTATGTTAATTCATGAGTTGGTACAGGTATGTACGAAAAACTCATAAGAATTTGTTAACTGATGAGCTTTTGGTAAGATTAAGAATGATAAAGTTATGCTTATGAAACTATGATGATAAATATGTGATTTAGGTTAAGTTAAATTGTATGATATTCATCCTAAATGTTGCTTAATATTGTTTATTATTGCATGTGAACTTACTAAGCTTTATGCTTACTCCCCTTCCTTTCCATTTTCTTAGAGTATCGCCAAGCTAGCTCAAGAATCGAAAGACGTCAGAGCTTGGATTACACTATCAAATTAATTCTTTGGGTATTCATGATTTCACACTTTGAGTATGGCATGTATAGGGGACTTGGTCTTTTTGTTTACATGTCATATTAATTTGGCCAAGTGTGTTGGCTTATAATGATTTGATGATTCATTTTGTATATGGCCATGAGATATGGCTTACATTGATTATTGGGTAGTAAGCCTATTTATACATGCATGCATGTGCGCATGCCCTTGAGATGTGGTTTGTGATTGTGTATATGATGGGTTATGTCATTAGTTATGAATGCTTGTGGATTTAATTGAGATGTGTTGGTACGATGATAACTAAGGTTCCAATATGTAAAATGAAAGTAAACTTATAATTCTTAATGCATGAGAATTAGCAGGCTTGGGCTTGATAAAGTGTGGTGTCTTGTGTATGTATTAGTTGATATGATATTGCCGTGATCATGACTTGTTTTATTGTGTCTAAGTACTCAATTATGCCATGTTAAGTGCCTTTAAGGTTATGTATGTGTTTGAGTATATAAGGGTGGAAAATGGCTTAGAAAATAGCCTCAAAATTGTCCACGTGGGTAGACACACGGGCCTGCGTGTGATCCGGCCGTCTGTCCCCTGCACCTTTATTTTAGTAATAGAATGTTCAGTATTGAGTACACGGGTACGAGACATGGCCTCTGTCTCGGCCGTGTGAGGGACACGGCCTTGGAACATGGGCGTGTGCCCTGGCCATATAAAGTCTGCACCTATTTTGCGAAAAATTATGGAATTTAATCGTCCACACGGCCTAAGCACACGAGCGTGTGCCTTGGCTGTGTGACCTTATTTAGCACATGACGTCATAAACAAAGAGTTACACAGGCTAAGGACACGGGGCGTGTGTGATCACACGGCCTACCCACATGGGCGTGTGACCCTCCAAAGTATGAAACTTTTCTAAGTGTTGTAAAAATTTTGAAAATTTTCGGTTTAGTCGCGAACCACTCCCAATGTATGTTTTGGGCCTCGTAGGCTCGTAATAGGGACGATACGAATGTATATAAAAAAATTAGTTTGGATGGAAATTTATGTTTCAATTCAGCATGATTGCTTGTGTATAAGTCCGGTAATGCCTTGTACCATATTTCGCCGTTGAATACGGGTAAGGGATGTTACACACACGGGGACACATGGCCATGTCGCGTGGTCCTGCTTCACACACGGCTTAGACACATGCTCGCGTCTTAATCTGTATGGATAGAAAATTGGCCAAAATAAAGCCATTTCCTTCACCCACTTAAAACGTGCACCTAAATATCATTTGCACACTTGACCAATGCATCAAAACATGTTTAAACATGCATAAAATTTCCAATTTCAAATGGTCAAATTCCATTCAACCAATATACCATATAGGCACCTCAAATGTAGACATAAAATTTACCTAAACATATACAAGTACTTAACACATTTCAATCATCAACCCTTAATTCATTTTCCATCTCAAAACTCATCATAAATTGACCTATATCACTTTAACATAAACTTACCATATTTGACAACATTTAGACTATTACAAATAGTTAATATCTTCCTCAAAGCATAACTCCATATGGTCTCATTATAAACATACCAAATATGGTCATTCCAAACAAGCATCAATTTAACCATATTAACAACCACCAACAAGCATCAATATACCATAAGTACCTCAAACCCAAAACAGCATTACATGCCATAAAATCAACTAAACATCATAAATAAGTCCACATATACATGCCATTATAACATAACCAGAACATCCAAATCTACCGATATAATCTCTAGATTGTACGATAGATCTTCAATAAGCTTCCAAACCGATCAAGCTTCTGACAATCTGTAAAGTAAGATAAAGACGACTACGTAAGTAATGAATGCTTAGTAAGCTCATATAAACTTGAAACATAACTTATAACTTCAATACTATCATACATAGATTAAACATGATTGAACACCAATACTTTAAACTTAATATAAACCTATTGAAGGCCACTCAAATTACAATTGAGTATATTTATAAACATCACATACACCTTCCATTCATAACATAATAAGGTTTCATAGGTTGACTTACATATTTATCAACCTTCCCTTAAAATGATGAAACATTTCATTTACTTACTTACCATCCCATTTACTTAGCATAAGCTTAATTACATTATTAATTCACGAATTAGTGTATTTCTTCATGATATAAGTAAACTCACATATAGCATAAGTAAATTTCTTCCTCACAAGTAAGTCTCTTAACTTAGCAAATCCTTTTCTTTCATCACATTACATCTCAACTATGAACTTATCATTTCATTACCTATTCTCACCCATTCCATTTGCATAACATACAAGATATAAACATAACATTAATCATAGCTACAAGTTAGTGCATTTAAGCATAACTCTTTTAGAATCAACTACACAATAAGCCATTTCATGAGAAATTACATACTTTGGTTCTTACTTCTCTTTCATGCACATAAGCATCTTTCAATTTGGTCACTTACTATTTCAGTGCATCTCTTTAAAACTAACATAATACAATCCAAACAATAGCTTGGCACAAGCCTAATAATCATCAATAACACATGTTAATGCATCAATTCTTAGTTCACTTGAATAACATAAGATAAGTCATTAAAAATGAATAACCTCACTAGAAATCATCAATTCCATGAACATAGTCATACTTTTATTTAACCTTTCCTTTTCATAGTTTACATAATATAAGTCATTTGAATACTTACCATTCCTTCCCTTTTCATGCCTATTGAACCACTTAGAATAAAATCAGATAGGCGGGAAAGCTCACACAAAGTGTGCTAAAAATATAGCTATAGCTCATACGAGCTGTAAAATGGGCCTGTTCACACTAGCTGATGGTCGAAATGTAAGCTACACGATGCTGCTCACACAAGTTGATGAGTATCTGTAACTAATGTTGGACCTCAACCATCGATAGGACATTCAGGACCAGTACCCAAAACATTGTAACCCGAGACTGCTCACACAAGCTGACGGTCGGAATGTTGCTACACGATGCCACTCACACAAGTTTATGAGTATCTGCAACTAATGTCGGAGCTCAACCATCAGTAGGACATTCAGGACCAGCACCCAAAACCTTTTAACCCTAATGGCATGTCATTTTTATCTAATATATTCTAAAGGTTCAACCAAGGCTTGATTGTCCTTAAACGTCGTTGGATTCCCATCGTCACTTTACTTGATAAATTGAATAATAACATATATATTGATTCATTTACAATAGAATCACACATTAAACAATCAATTTAATCAACATTTAATTGATTTTATTTCATATGAACTTACCTAGCTAAATTGTAGAAATGTCAAAGTACAAGGGCTTTTTGGTAATTTTCCATTCTCCTCGATTTTCCACTCGATCTTTATCTAAATTAATAATTTCAGTTATTGATTTAGATAGCAAAACAATTTATTTATGAAATTAGTCATTTTTTACAAAATTACCTCTAACATTTTACTTTTATTCAATTTAGTCCCTGAGCCTAAAACATGCAAATTAACCATTTTTAATGCAAACCCATGCCAATTAAATATTCATGGAATCCAATGAAGCCTAAATTTGTAATAATTTCACAATAAATCCTTGTATTTTTACTATTTCAATAATTTAGTCCCTAATCGATAAATTCATCAAAATTACTTATAAATAACAACTAATACTTAAAATTCATCATTTAATATCTAAAAACACATAAATTCATCAATGGAAACATTCAATATCTTTAACAGTTTCAAAATCAAAGGTATGGGCTAGCTGGACCTAGTTGCAACGATTTCAAAAACATAAAAATTAAAAGAAATGGGGCCAAAATCACATACCATGCTAGCTTCAAAGCTTGCTGGAAATTCAAGGCATAAAAATGGCTTCCTTCCCTTAATAATTCGGTGAAGAAGACAACTTAAAAGATGATAAAAGCTTTTAGTTTAATTTAATTTAATTAAATTATCAAATTGCCATTTTAACATTGGTTAATAATTAAATAAAAAACCAAATCCATGCCCATATTAGTCCACTAACTCCTTAAATGGTTTAATTATCGTTTAAGTCCCTTTACCTTTATTCATTAAGCCATTTAATCACTCGAATCAAATAGTGATCAAATTTTACATCTTTTACAATTTAGTCCTTTTTAATTAATTAACTATCGAAACATTAAAATTTCTTAACCAAAATTTAATACAACCTTAATAACACTCCGTAACTATTTATAAAAATATTTATGACTTGGTTTATAGAAACGAGGTTCTGATACCTCATTTTCTAAAATTGCTTGACTTTAAGGTCTTATCACTTGAACTTAATTAATCATTTATATAACATAAATTACCAAAGCAAAATCCCTCTTAAAACCATATTTGACTCGTAAATATTAAATAATAATACTTACGAACTTACTTATTGAATTTGTGGCCTTGAAACCACTATTTTTGACACCACTAAAAAACGGGCTGTTACATTAATTATTAATCTGTTCTAAGAATTCTAATTAAACTCTTACCCTCTTAACTATAAATTCCACCAACCTTCTTCGACTGTTCACATCACATTGACCAAGCACACCAACACCCACTATCGGCACACCAGCAGCCCCAACGCGCGTAACTTGCTACTTCCAACTCTAGCTCGCTTGCACCAACAACCCATTAGCTACTTCTTGTTGTCGCACCTGCCTATTGCCTGCACACTTGCACATGCACCAACCTACTAGTGCACGCAGTAACTTACTAGCCGCAGCATACACTGATGCCCAGTAGCTCCCCAGCATTCGTGCAGCACACGCGTGCCTTGCTACTCCCGTTAGGCTCCACACATTACTGTTGTCTTCGTCTCACCAAGCTGAGCCTAGCACACCTCTGCTCCTTTGCAGACTGCTGTTACCCTTGGCTTTACTCTGTGCGCCCCTCAATCACATTGAGCCATCAACCGATTACCCTTTTAACAACCCTAAATCAAAACCTTTTGGTTCTAATTTTATTTATTGAGTACTTAATTTTTATACAAAGGTGTTAAAAAAATTTCTCCTAAATTTCAAATTTATTTGGTTAATTAACTTTTCAATTTATTGAATTATTAATATTTTATGCAATTTGAATTTTTGAGAAAAATTTATTTCCATCTTATGTTCAGGTTAGTCATGCCTCGCAAAAGAAATCGTGCCTTTGTCCAAATTGATGAATCATAAAACAAATTTCACTGTGAAGAAGCCAAAGTGAGATACAATAGTGTTTTCAAGAATCAAACAATGCACCCTGGAAAAGGCTTTACGCTGAAAGAAAGCAACTACATTGATTTCATGGCACACATTCGACAAATTGATGAAGCCCTCAACTGGGAATTGTTTTGTGAGAAAATATCTATTGCAGATGATGAATTAGTTCATGAATTCCATGTAAATTTGACCTCAAGCAAATTAGATGAAGTTTTTGTCTGAGGAATCAAGGTACCAATAAGCTCAAACGCTATTAATGAATTCTTTGAATTACCTAATTTTGAAGACAACGAATATTCTTCCTTGATGAAAAATATTGAAGCTGAAAAATCGCGAGAAATTCTCGAGGAACTTACAATTCTAGGTTCTATGTGGACTATGTCAAAGCATGGAATTCACACTTGTCGCAAAGAATATTTGACACCACCAGTGAAGGTATGGTTCTATATCATTCGGTTCAGCCTTATGTCGATTTCACATGGGACCACAATTTCATTAGAGCTAATGGTCTTGTTGTACTCAATTTTAACGACAAAGACGATTGATATGGGGAAAATCATTCTAATAGAAATACGGAATTGTATCACTAGACATTCTGCCTAGCTTACTTTCCATTTATGATAATAATTTTGTGCTTGAAAGCTAAAATTCTTTCAAATATAAAGAAGACAGGTTATAGCCAAGGCACAATCACAGATTGGGACCTCTACCGAATAGCCAAAGATTCTATTTTGTAGCAATGAGTTGAAAAGAGCGAGGATCCCGAAGAAGAAGATCCCACAGAGATCGAACCAATGCAGTCAACTAAAATCCCTGATAAGGTAGAACCAATGGAACCAGTAATCGAACCTGACATAGCAACCTCAATGATCAAAACTCAATAGCCTTGCCCAGATCTTCGAGATGAGCTATCAAAGTTGATGGATATAATGCAACATATGCAGTGGCAGCAACAAGCTTACTGGAGATATTTAAAAATACTGGATGACTTAATTAGAAGCACTCTTACTAAAATATTCAATGACCCGTTTGTTTTTGTGCCTGAGTTTCTAGATTTTATATTTGAACCATAGAGTCCACTATCGAAGAGGGAACGAAGTGATTCATACAAAAACAAAAATGATGAAGCAAAAGATGGGTCAGATTCTGAGGGATCTGTAAATAAATAAAAAGGGGGATGTTTACCTTCTGTTATTTTCTTTCCTAGGTTACTTTAGGATTAGGATCTATTAGGATTTTTATTTTTCACATAATAAAACAAGAGATGGAAATCATGAGTAAAAATGAACAAGTTTTAATATAAGAAGCGTGGCAATATATATATATACATGTCGAGGATTGGATTTAGAGAGAGCTTGGTACTTAAGTAGTCAAATTGACTCACCTCCTCTTTTCTAGAATCCTACTTAGTGTATAGTATTTATTAACTTTTAACAATGAGGAAATTGTTCATCTTAAGTAGGGGGACCGAAAAATTGAAATTATTTTCTCTCAGAATAAAATTTTCTTTTAATTATGAATAGGTTATATTTTGTTAAAAAATATGAAATTTTGTTAAGTATGCTAAACTTCAGTATGAATAAAGTTATATTATTTCAATAAGTGTTATGCTAGCTTAATTATGACATAAATTTACTCTTAATAAAGTATGTAAATCATACCATAAAATTTTAGTTCCTTAGGAAAGCTAGGCATGCATGAGAGTAAGTCTCTAGAATTGACTTAGTAATTTCTCGAGGCAAAATCCTAGGAAGCATGGAATGTTGAAAATGATTTAGGCAACTTTTGTTTGGACCGTTTGAACCTTTCAAGCAGACCTTGATGAATTTTTATCCCTTGAAACCCAACTTTGAGACTATATGACCTAATTTTATTTTGAACCTTTGCAATATTTAGCCATCAGTTCTCTCATAATTATCTTTAAATTGTCCCAAACACTAGATTCAGTACTATTCAGAATATTCTTTAAAAATAAGTTTGGGGAAGTTGAAAAGAAGTATTAAATGCTTAAAAAAATTATACTACATACAACAAATGCTCATAAAAAAAGAGAGCATATGTACTGGAAAGAAATAGATGTACAGTGCATATGAAAGCAAAATAAGTTGGTGTATTGAAGGTAATTATTCTAAAGGTTCGATTCAAGCTAAGTCTAGGGTTTTAACCTAAATTTATCTATCTTTTACCTACCCCTAGCCTAGCCACGTTACAACCTATTTAAAAGACCTATTGATTCAAGCTTCTATGCTACCTACATTAGTGGAGAGAAATTTCTATGTTCAACATATAAAGGCATAAATTAAACTAAATGGTTGTATCTTAATCTTAAATAAGGGAATAAAATCAAATTGGTAGGAATTTAACATGTTTTTATTGTAACACCCCTAACCCTTATCCGTCGCTAGAATAAGGTTACGAGGCATTACCACAAAAACGTAACTTAAAACATTCAATCACATATATTACATGAATCATATCTAAATTCATTCAAACACATGTATATCATCCCTATTTCTATCCCTTGAGGCCTTAGAAACACTTTAGAAATGATTCGAGACAAAATTAGAAACATTTAGAATTTTATAGAAAAAGATAGAAGATTTTCCACTACAGGGGTCACACGGCCATATGACTCACACGGTTGAGACAAATGCTCGTGTCTCAGGTCGGGTGGACATTTGAAGTAGGGACACAAGGCCGTGTCTCAGACCATGTCCGTGCCCGTGTAACTCTCTGACTTAGGTCACACAGCCAAGCCACACGCCCATGTGCCAAGCCGTGTAACTCTCAAAATGGCCTCACACGCTTGTGTGCCAGGCCGTGTGCTAGGCCATGTGACTCCCTGACTTGCAATATTTTGAAACCTATAGGGGACACACGGCCGTGTCGCATGGCCATGTGTCATACATGGTTGAGACACACACCCATGCCTTTGGCCGTGTGGATGAGAAATAGACCAATTTCAAGCCATTCTCTTCACCCTAAACAAACACACATCCACAAGCCATTTTGCATATATCACCAAGCCTTTAAAACATACCTAAACATGCTTAACGATGACTAAATCATTGATCCATAAGTCCATACAACTAATATGCTAAAAGGCACCTCAATCACAAATCATCAAATCAACCAAAGCATAAACACATTTGGCATAAATCAACCACACACAACTACCTATATTCATGCCAAGCCATGGCACAATTAACCATATGCCAAACCACATCTAAACATACCAAATTGGTCTTTTAAAAACATACATTCACTTGACCATTTCAACATTAGCCATCAAAACACCAAAATGCCAAAATGTCATCAACCATGTAACCACATATTTACATGCCAAACATAACAACTAGATCATCAAACACAATTCACCTATACATGCCATTATAACTATGACTCAAAATATCAAAATCTACAGATTTAGTCGCTGGATAGTGTGATAGGTCTCCAACAAGCTTCCAAACTGAACAAGCTTTTGGTTATCTATAAAACATGGGAAATGAGATTATGCAAGCATATAATGCTTAGTAAGTTCTTATAACATAAAACACAACTTACCATTTCATTTCATAACATTAAAATTTAACATAGCATAATCCAACTTTTAGCTTGGCACAAGCCTAAGCACCAATACAAACATGTTAGCATACTTGAACATAATTCATATGATTTTAATATGGATAACCATTAAACTTGAGCATAATTCAATTGGATTTACCATCCATCATAACACAACATATTTCCATATAGCTCATCATTTCAATGTATTTTATACATACATGTCCTGGTTTATATTGAACACTTACCATATCCTTTCAAGTTCATGCCCGTTGAACCATTAGAATATCATTGGATGCACAGGATAGGTCACATGAGAAGTGCTAATCATATAATTGTAATATTTCTTGTCATATATATAGTTGCTCACACAAGCTGTGAAATGGGTCTACTCACACAAGCTGTGGGTCAGAATGTAAGCTACACGATGCTGCTCGCAGGAGATGTGGAGTATCCGTAACACATGCCAGACCTCAGCCATCGGTAGGACATTCAAGACCAGCACTCGAAACATGTAAACCCTGATGACATGTCATTTGTATCCTACATATTGCTGAGGTTCAAACGGGGCTCAATAGACATCGTAACATCATTGGACTTGCATCAATAATTTGCATAACAATCCATAATTTACATATAGCTCAAAAGATAGCATTAAAACATTTCATAGTTACACAAACTTACCTTGACGATTAAGGCGTAGAAACGAAGTCTACTAATCCAAAGCTTTTCCTTTACCCTGATCTAAATTCGTACGAGGTCAATCTTGATCTAAATAAATAAATTCAATCTATTTAATAACCATTCTATTCAATTCAATCCAAATTCATATTTTTACAAAATTACACTTTTGCCCCTATTATTTTGATTTTATTATAATTAAGTCCTTAAGCTCGTAATTTAAAATTCATGCAATTTCATCCCTACCAAGCTAGTTCAATTTCATATAGGTCCATATCAACTCATACAATTCATTATTTCACAATTTTCACCATGCATTTTACACATTTTACAAATAAATCCCTACTTGACATTTTCAACAAAATTCACTTTACAAAAGTTGTTTATCAATCAACAAAGATTCATTTTCTTCTATCAAACATCAAAAAACACATGAATAAATTCATTGAAAAACCCTAACCTTTTAACAAATTTTCAAATTAGTCCCTGGGCTAGCTAGATTGAGTTAGAACGACTCCAAAAACAAAAAATAATTAAAAACGGGATTGAAATTCACTCACATGCATAAAGTATTCTTGGCCGAACCTTCAAGCTCCTTTAATGGAGTTTCCTTAGTCTAAATTAGGTGGTAGATAGACAAAATAAAGATGATGACTTTGTTTTAATTATTTTACTATCATATATTTATTAATTTATAATATAACATTATTACTAAACATTAAAATCACTTAATAATATGTACATAATTGTCCACCCACAATAAAAATGGTATAATTACCACATAAATCCCTTAACTAATTAATATCATAGCACTTTAGTACCTTTAACTTGTAGAACTCAAATTTTGCACCTTTTGCAATTTAGTCCTTTTTACCAAATAAAGCATACAAACGATAAAATTTCTTAACGAAATTTTTATACGACTTTGATAATTTTTCGTAGACTCGAAAATAATAATAAAATAAATATTTTTACATCAGATTTATGATCCCAAAACTACTATTCCAATTTCACTTAAAACGGGCTATTACAACTCTCCCCTCTAAAAGAATTTTCGTCCCCTAAATTCTTACTAGAAAAGAGGTTCGGATATTGCTTTCTCATAGCTTTTTCTAGTTCCCAAGTGGCTTCTTCTAAACCGTGTCGTTGCTAGAGAACTTTCACTAATCCTATGTTTTTATTTCTCAATTCTTTAACTTCTCATGCTATAATTTTGTTTGGTTCTTCGTTGTACGACATATCAAGCTGAATCTCGACATCAACAGGTGAGATAACATGTGAAGGGTCTGATCGGTATCGTCGTAACATAGATACGTGAAACATATTATGTATCTTTTCTAACTCTGACGGCAATGCCAATCTGTAAGCTACTAGTCTAATTCTTTCGATAATCTCATACGGTCTGATAAATCGTGGACTTAGCTTTCCTTTACGACAGAATCAAAGGACTTTCTTCCAGGGCAACACTTTCAAGAACATTTTATCACTAACTTGGAATTCAATGCCTTTACATTTTAAATCTGCATATGGTTTCTGTCGATTTGAAACTGCTTTCAAACTGTCTCAAATAACTTTAACTTTTTCTTTGGTTTCTCGTATCAAATCAACCCCATGAATCATTTTCTCACTGAGCTCGATCCAATATAATGGAGTTTGATACTTTCAACCATACAAAGCTTCGTACGGAGCTATCTTTATACTCAATTGATAATTGTTATTGTACGCAAAGTCAACTAACGGTAGAAATTTCTCCCAGTTGCCTTCGAACTGTAACACACGACATCAAAACATGTCCTCGAGTATTTGAATCACTCGCTCAGACTGACCATCAATTTGTGGATGAAACGTGATATTAAAATTCGAACGAGTACCTAAAGTCTCATGTAATTTGCTCTAGAATCGTAACGTAAGCCATAGATCTCTATCAGAAATAATAGAAATTGATACACTATGCAATCTGACAATCTTAGCAACATATAACCCAGCTAATCTCTCAATAGAATAATTCGTACGCATTGGAATAAAATGTTCAGACTTTTTTAGACGATCAATAATAACAAAATTACATTTTTCTTTCTCAGAGATAAAGGCAATCCCAATACATAATCCATTGTGACGTGCTCAAATTTCCATTCTGGAATCATCACTGGTTGTAACAAACTAGAAGGTACCAGATGTTCAGCTTTAACTTGCTGACATACAAAACATCTCGATATGAACTTAGAAATCTCTAATTTCATACCTGGCCACCAGTACATTTGTTTCAAATCATCGTACATTTTGTTGCTACCAGGATGAACAAACAAGCTATTATTATGAGGTTCTCGTAAAGTATCCTGAACGAGATCTAAATTTCTCAAAACAAAAATTCTACCTTTAAAGTATAAACTATCATCAGATCAAATCTGAAAATCTGAATCAAGAGTCGACTCAATCTGTTTTCGTTTAGCTATCAACACGTCATCACATTTCCAAGCCTCATAAATTTGTTGCAAAAACATCGATCTAGCTTTCAACTCTGCTAAGACCGAACCATTATCAAACAACATCAATCGTGTGTTCAACACTCGCAAAGCAAATAAAGATTTTCTATTCAAAGCATTAGCAGCTACATTTGCCTTGTTCGGATGATAATCAATGATCAAATCATAGTCTCTCAATAGTTCTGCCACTTGTGCTGTCTCAAATTCAAAATCTTTCTGCGACATTAAATACTTGAAACTTTTGTAATCTGTAAAGATATGAAATTTTACACCATATAAATGATGTCCCCAAATATTCAAAGCAAACACAATCTTTGCAAGCTCTAAATCATACGTTAGATAATTCTTTTCGTGCGGTTTCAACTGTCTAAGAGCATAAGCTATCACCTTGCTTTTCTACATCAGGACAAAGCCTAAACCATTTAAAGAAGAATCACTAAAAATCACAAATTCTTTACCCAACTCAGGCTGAACTAATGTCGGTGCCTCGGTTAACAATGCTTTCAACGGATTGAAACTTTGCTGGCATTTTTCTAACCACTCAAACTTAACATCTTTCTGTAATAATCTCGTCACGTAGCAATCATCAAAAATACCTTAACTAACTTTCTATAATATCTAACTGTAACACTCCTTACCCGTGTTCGATGCCGGAACAGGGTACGAGGCATTACTAGACTTAATCGTTCCTAAACATGCAAAAACTGGGCTACAAAATTTCTTTTAATTCAAAACATTTCATACGCATGCATAATGTCCCATACACGGGCCTACGTAACCCTAAGCATGCATTGGAAGTAATTAGAGACTAAACCGAGAACCTTAGAAAGTTTTGGGAAAACTTAGAAAATTTCTTTCGATGAAACAGGGTCACACGCCCGTGTGGACATAGGGACACGCCCGTGTCCTCAGGCCATGTAGCTCTCTGTTTATGGCGTTAGCATGCATCTCGAACCATATGGCCAAACCACACACCCGTGTCTCCAGGCAGTGTCCCTCGACGATTGAGACACACGACCGTGTCTCGGCCCGTGTAGTCAACACTTACGCTATTTTCCAAGCCTTCATGATTCCCATAAACCCTTACAACTTTATACATATTAAAACCACAAATCATGGCATCATTTTAGTGATTAAACACTCTTTATTAAGACATATTCATAACATTAGCATGTCCTCTTACAAGCAATGCATCTACTCGTGCAATACCAAGTCTAGATTCCTTAATTCACATTCATAAGACTTGTCATTTTGATGACCACTTTTACCACTATGCTAAGTTACCAACTTATCCCTCGAGTACTCATATTCAACCATCATCATGTTATTTATAGCATACAATTACCACATAGCTATGACCACCACAATTGGTCATAGAGCATACATCTAACCCACATGTCATATTATCAACCATGCATGGCAAACAAACATAAACACATCATAAACCTTAGACATGACATGATATGAGTAGCTAGGTTTACAAGCCATAATCAATATAAGCCACATCTCATGGCCATATACATATAACTCAATATAAGTCAATACATTTGGCCAAAGCATAGTAACACATGTCATAAAACTAGATCCCTATACATGCCACTCACTTGAAATTTCTAATATATGCTTCATTATTCCAAAGGTTGTGACTTGATAGTGTGATAATGCCTCCGACGATCTCCAACCACGAGCTAACCTGACAACACTAAAGAAATGAAAAGGAGGGAGTAAGCTTTATGCTTAGTAAGTCCATATGAAAATAATAAGCAACATGCCAATCTGTTTCCAAGGTAATACAACCTTAATTTCTCTTTTACTTATATTCAGGTCAAGCTATTTTCTCGAGTCATAGTTACTAAATTATTTATTTCTAGAGCTATGAAACTCCAAATTAAGATCTGCTAATTTTCACTAAAACTAGACTCACATATATTCTTACCATAAAATTTCATAATTTTTAGTCTAGCCAATAAGTATAGTTTATTCCTTGAAGTTACCCCTTTTTCGCTGTCTAATAGTTCCGACCCCTCTTCACTAAAAATTAATTATCTCATAATATGGGACATAGATTATGTTACTGTTTATTTTTATTGAAAATAAACTCATTAAGAATTCTATGAATATAAATTATAATCCATAAATATTTTTGTACAATTTTCAATGATTTTCTCAAATCCAAACAGGGGATTTCGAAATCATTCTGACTCTATCTTACAATAATTCAAATATCTCATTACATGGACTTTTTTTGCTTACACTGTTTCTTTTATATGAGACTAGACTCAATAAGTTTTAATTGCATATTTTATTCAGCCTCTCACTCAATTTCCACAATTTTTGGTGGATTTTCAAAGTTGTACTACGGCTGCTATTCAAAACTATTTTAGTGTAAACTAATGATACTAAGTTCATCACACCTTGTTAATCCATTTTCACCACATTGGTAAAGATGCATATTTATACATCATAAGTATAGACCTATAATCACAAGGTCATCACAAAATCGTTCTCATAGGCATGAATTACCTATTTACATCTTCACCAAATGTGCATCATAAACCAAAATCATTTCTCATGAGCTTGGCATACATACCTGTGTTACTCAACATGCTCATATTAATTCCTTACTAATCATACAACATGAATTGAATTCACATCTCATCAATTTCATGTAAGTACCTGTACCGCTCACCACATGGTCATAAGTTCTCTCATTTCGATATAAACCATAAATCTCTTATTGAACCATTTGGAATACTACAGGATATTCAATAGCCCCAAACATGGGATAAGATGTCGATGCCATGTCCTAGACATGGTCTTACACTGGCTAGCACATCAAAGTCGATGCCATGTCCCAAATAGGTCTTACATTGACTTTCATATATCGAGGTTGATGTCGTGTCCCAGATAGATCTTACACTGGCTCTCATCTATCGGTGTTGATGCCATGTCCTAGACAGGTTTTACACTGACACACAACAAGCTAACGCCATGTCCCAGACAAGTCTTGCACTAGCTTGTATATCTCGAGTCTGATGCATGTCCCAGACATGTCTTACACTAGCTCTCGTCTCAATGTCGATGCATTTCCCAGACATGTCTTACACTGGCTCTCATAATGTGGTCGATGCATGTCTCAGACATGTCTTACACTAGCACACATATCACCCAATGTCATGGTATGAATATCCGGGTCTATTCCAAATTTTCAACCAGAAGTCTTTATTACAATAATTTTCATAATTCACATTCTCATCACAACACAACAATTTATGCCAAACTAATTATATAGTACATGAGAACATTTAATTTGCATTATTTACGTACAACTTACTCGTTTCTATGGAATATCATATTCCATCAAATTTCTAATGTATTCTATCTTCACATGAATGTTATTAACGTTTGGCATCACTTTCATCATACTCAATATTATCAACATATAAATAAATATAACCAAAGCAAGAGAGATTTCACGTAATTTTAACAATAACATGGATAACATGCTTATTTAGTCACACGGACTTACCGCGAATGTGATTTTGGCTAATTACTCCATTTTAGTCCATAACCTCATACTTTTCGATTTAAGCCCAAATCTCGATTTTCTTGATCTAACATGATGAAATTCACTCATTTAATCATTACATTAATTAAAACATTCTAAAATTCATAATTTGGCAAAATGACCGTTTTGCCCTTAGACTTTACAAAAATTATGATCTTGCCCTTCGGCTCGTAAATCAATTTTTATCGAATTTCTTCCTTTACCAAGCCTAGCCAAATTCTTTTTATAACTATAACAACTCACAATTTCAATTATTTCACATATTTACAACTCATTTTACAACTTTACAAAATAGCCCTTTTTAAGTGTTTTCATGTAAACTTCTTTCACAAAAGTTGTTTATTACACAACCATGACTCATTTTCTTCCATAAAATTTCAGCTAAAAACATAAATGCTCTCATGGAAAGCCCTAGGCTTTCATCCATTTTGCAAAATAGTCCCCTTATTAGAAAGCTCATGCTACAAGGGTTCCAAAAGTACCAAAATCATCAAAAATAACCATCTAAATCACTTACTTGAGAGAGGAATAAGTGGCTAAAAGTTTCAAGCTCTCATGGCTATTTCTTGGAGGAAAAATCGGTGGAAGAAGGAAGAGTAAAAAGATGACAATATTTATTTTTCTTTTCTCTTTATTTTATTTATTTAGTCAAATTAAGGCACCAACTCATCTAACTTTGACAATTTTGTCAATTCTTGTCCCCTATGACCGGCCAAGCACCTATTAAAGGTCTATTTGCACTTTAAACACCTCTAATTATAGTTCTCTGGGAATTTGGTATATCTATCTAGTAAAATAAAACATTTGTCCCTTATGCTATTTAGTCCTTTTTCGAAATTAAGCTCCCAAACGCTAAAATTAATTCACCAAATTTTTCATGCACTTATATAATCATGCTATAACACCAAAATAATATTAAAATAATTTCTTAACCTCAGATTTCTGGTTTTGAAACCACTATTCTAACTAAACCCTATTTTGGGATGTTATACTAGCTAATCCCAGAAAACTTCTAACCTCAGATACATTTCTCGGAGGCTTCCAATTAAAAACTACTGAAATTTTGCTCGAATTAACTCTAATGCCCTTGGCTAATACAACATGTCCCAAATTTTTTATTTCTCGAAGCCAAAATTCAAATTTGCTAGACTTAGTGAATAGTTATTTTTCACGCAAACTTTGCAATACAATTCTTAAATGCTCGGCATGCTCAGACTCATCCCATGGATAAATTAATATATCATCAATGGATAACATGTCAAATTGGTCTAAATATAGTCTGAAAATTCTGTTTATCAAATCCATAAATACTACAAGTGCATTAGTTAAACCAAATGGCATCACAAGAAATTCATAATGTCCGTACCTGGTCCTACACGTGGTTTTCGACACGTTTGAGTCTTTAACTCGCAACTGATAATAACCAGAACAAATATCAATCTTTGAAAATACTATTACAACTTTCAATTGATCAAATAGATCATCAATACGGGATAACGGATACTTGTTCTTGATTGTGACTTTATTGAGCTATCGATAGTCAATACATAATCGCATAGATCCATCTTTTTTCTTAACAAATAGAACTGGTGCACCCCAAGGTGAGCAACTAGGTCGAGCAAAACCCCTATCTATCAGCTCTTACAACTACACTTTCAATTCTTTCAACTCTATAGGAGCCATTCTGTAAGAAGCTATTGATATCGGAGACATTCCCGGTATTAACTCAATATCAAACTCAACCTCTCGGATTGGTGGTAACCCAGGTAACTCTTCTGGAAACACATCTGGATTCTCACATACCACTTGAATCGATTCTAACTTCAACTCAGAAATTTTAGAATCAAATATATAAGCAAGATACACGTCATAGCCTTTTCTAACATATCTCTGTGCTAACATAGCCAAAATAACATTAGGCATACTATCAAGTCTATCTGATTCAATCTGAAGCTTTTCACCATTTTGACATTTTTACACAATAAGCTTTCACCTACAGTTTATAATAAAATCATGCAGAGTCAGCCAATCCATACCCAAAATCATGTCAAACTCATCAAATGGCAACAGCATCAAATCGGTCAAAAATTTACAACCCCAAATCATCAAAGGATAGCTTTTAAAAACCTTATCAACCAGTACATACTGATCTAACGGGTTCGTTACTTTAACCACAAATTTAGTGAACTCAATAGATAAATTCTTACTTGACACTAGATTCGTGCATACATACGAATTTGTAGATCCCGGATCAATCAAAGCAGTAACATCAGTATCAAAGATAGAAAATGTATTTGTAATAACCTCTAACGCTGAAGCTTCCTCTCGTGCACGGATTGTGTAAGCTCTAGCCAATGCTCGTGCCTTAGATCTCACAGCAGAGTCTTTTGTTCCAATATGACTATTGTTCGCATTTCTAGGGTTCCAAGGTGGTCTAACTCTCATGGTAGTGTTGCTCGGTTGAATAGTCTAAGCTTTTTCTTTCACTGACCTCTTCCTACAATCTCTGAGAAAATGTTCAAACTAACCACATCTAAACATGACCCGTTTTTCAATCTGCACTCACCGAAGTGTTTTCTATTGCGTTGTTGGCAATCAGGCCGGTTGTCCTTGACACTACCCACACTCGTTACAGACGTAGCTTGAGGTTTTGGACTCGCACGTTGTTTACCTCTATCTCTACTGGAATATTCCACTAAGGCTGTCGAACGGTTATAATGTTCTTTTGATTTCTTTGATAATGACTGATATGACTTTCCAATAATCTTTTTCTCAAATCTCTAGCTTTATAATCAGTTTTTCTTTTTTTTTTGCTAAGCTCTTCGGCTTTATGCGTTCGGTCAACTAAATTGACAAATTCTTTCAATTCAAGTATCCTGACTAAAATCTTTATGTTTTCATTTAACCCGTCTTCAAACTGTTTACACATGGCAACTTCGGTTGGTATACACTCCCAGGCATACTTGCTCAGTCTAACAAATTCTCTTTCATACTCGGACACTGTCATTTGACCCTGCTTAAGCTCAAGGAGCTCTTTGTATTTTTGGTCAAGAAATCTCTGGCTTATATACTTCTTTTGGAACTCAGTTTGGAAGAATTCCCAATCTATACGCTCTCTTAGCATGACTGAAACCAAATTGCTCCACCATTTTACGCACTTTTACGCACCCTATCAATGTACAAGAAAACTCGTCTAAAACCCTGATAGTATTTTCAAACCAGAACTCGACCCTCTCTAGGTAATCTTCGATAGTAGCTCTAAATTCCTCATCTCCATATTTGCGGATTTTATCAACTAGCGGCTTACTCACTCACGTTGGTTCCAAACTCTAAGGAACTACGAGAATCGATTAGGGAACAAGGGGGCTGGAAGTCATTGAGCCATTGGGTTCATTCTTATGAACTCAAAAAACCATTTTTTCATCATATGAAAGAAGGCTTGCTTAGCCTCTCCTCCCCAACCCTCAAATACGGGCCTAGTGTAACAACCCATTTTTGGGTTAAATTGAAACAGTGGTTTTGGGACCACAAATCTAAAGTAGAAATATTTTTTTACTATTTATTTAACATCTACAGCATGACAGAATAATTGTGTAAAAATTTCATTAAGAAATTTTATCGATTGAGTACTCAATTTGACTAGAAAGACTCAATTGCAATAGGTGCAAAATTTGAGTTCTATAGGCTAAAGGTAGTAAATTATTATGAAATTCTAAATTAAAGGTCTTTAAATGGTAATTAGGCCATTATACTTTAAGATGAACAAAAATAGACATGGAGTAGGTAAAATTTCAAAGTTTAAGTGAGGGGTAAATAGGTAGTTTGGTAAATAAAGCCAAAATAACTAAATAAGAGATGTCATCTTCTTCAATTTAGTTCCATGTAACCAAAATTCTGGTGGAACCCATAGCTAGGGTTTTGGTCAAGCTTTCAAGCTCGACTGTAAGTCTATTCTTGTCCTGTTTTTAACGATTTTTACATTTTGAGTTTGTTGTAACTTGATTTAGTTATTTCAAGGACTAATTTGAAACAAAGTTAAAGTTTAAAATTTTACCCATGTTGAATATGCTTGTATTTTGATGTTTGATAGTAGGAAATGCATGTTTGATGTTTGTTAAATGACTTTTGTAAAGTGATTTTCGGTAAAAACATCAAATAGGGACTTATTTGTAAAAGTCTATAAAATGTGTAGAAAAGTGA
Source organism: Gossypium longicalyx (assembly GCA_025698465.1). Taxonomy (NCBI): domain Eukaryota; kingdom Viridiplantae; phylum Streptophyta; class Magnoliopsida; order Malvales; family Malvaceae; genus Gossypium; species Gossypium longicalyx. The sequence continues at coordinate 84,432,392 of CM046997.1, forward strand.
ATAAATGAAAATTGTGGCATGTTATGAGTACAAACAACAATCTGCTATGCTTGGGTTGTGAAGAAATTTAATGAAATTCATTTTACGAGCTTATGGACTAAATTGTAAAATGTTGAAAAGTTAGGGGCAAAAATATAAATTTTGGCATAATATGTTTTTGGGCTGAATTGAATAATGTGATAATTAAATAAGGTAAATTTTGTATTATAGATCAAGAAAAATGAAGTTCGGGTCTAGATCGGGGAAAAATAAAGTAATTAACGAATAGATCTCTTTGGCCATTTTTGTAATCGAGGTAAGTTCGTATGTTAATTAAGTTTTACTCTAAATGTATTTTAAATGCTTTAATCTATGCATAAATTGTGAAATCGACCTTACAGACATATTTGACGACGATTTGGCAAGCGAGAAATCTCAATCAAACCTTAGGAATAGATTAGGATACAAGTGACATGTCACTAGGGTTTTATGTTATGTGATCCGGGTGCTGGTCCTGTACGTCTTACCAGTGGCTGAGTATATCGGCATATGTTGTGGTTACTTGACAGCTTGTGTGAGCAGCACCAAGTAGCTACGTCTTGACTGACAGCTTGTGTGAGCAGGTCCGTTAATAGCTCGAGAGTGAGCATATATGTGATATGAGATAAAGGTAGCAATGGCTGCATATGTGGCACCTTGTGTGCAAGATTTCCCAAGTATCCAACATTATTATTCCAAGTGGTTCATTGGGTATGACGAAGATGAGAATGAGTATGAAACCATTATGAGTGGTACAGGTATGTGCACAAAACTTATGATTGTTAAATTCACGAAACGATGAACTCAAGCTAAGTCGTGATTGAATGAATTATGATCATGAGAATATGGTAAAATACATTACCTTATGTTATATTACTTGCTTGTTAATGTATGGTAAGGTTAGCTTATTTCTTTCATACGAGCTTACTAAGCTATATAGCTTACTCCATTTTATTTTCCATGTTTTATAGTATCACCAAGCTAGCTCGGGTTGGAGACTGTCGGAGTTCGCATCATACTATCAAATCTTTATTTTGGGTACCGATGATTTTAAACATTTTGAGAATATGGCATGTATAGGGACTTGTTCATTTTGTTATATGTGTCATTATGATTTGGCCAAATGTATTGGCTTGTAATTGTCAAAGGCTTGATGTGGTATTTGGCCATGTAACTTGGCTAATTTCGGTTGAATTGGTTGTAAGCTTATATATATATGCATGCATGTGCAACTATCTCTTGTGTGATGTGGTTTATAAATGCTTGATAAATGGTTGAATGTCGCTTAATGAGTTTGGTGTGATTTGGTTTGGTAGAATATGATGTTGAAAACATGTTGAGTGCGGATAATGAAATGACTCGAATTGGCCTTGTTTTGTAGATGTATTGGTTGTCCAAGTGTGTGATGAATTATGCCTTGAACTTGTGCATACGTAGGTGTAAATGAGGGTGACAAATGGCTTGGTAAATAGCCTTTATTTTGTTTACATGGGTAGACACACGAGTGTGTATCTAGGCCGTGTGTGACACACGGCTTGCCCCATGGCATGTGATCCGACCGTGTGTCCCCTGTACCTTAATTTTGAGAAACAAAAAGCTCATAATTGAGCATATGGGCAGAGACATGGGTGTGTGTCTCAACCATGTGAGGGACACGGCCTTACGCATGGCGTGTGTCTCGGGCGTGTGAAGTCTGCACCTATTTTTTGAAAATTAAATTAACCATACGGCCTAGCACACGGGCGTGTGATGTAACAGCCCAAATTAGGACCTAGTCGGAATGGTGGTTTTGGGACCACAAATTCGTGTTAGAAAAATATTTAAAAATTATTTTCTGTGTTTCTTATGTGTGAATTAGTATATGTGAAATTTTTGTGATTTAATTTTGTCGTTTGGATGCTTAATTAAATAAAAGGGCTTAATCGCGTAAAATGAAAATTTGGTGGTTAAATGTAAAAGTATTTAATTGAACTTGTCTTTATAATTTGGAGCATTTATTATGCAATATAACCATTTTTAATATGATGGACGGTAATAACCATTGCTTATAATGGTTTAAAATTTTAATTAAAAGGTTCAATAAGTAAAATAATAAACATGTTATATATAATAAAACATAAAATAAGTTGTCATGCATTTTCTTTCATAAACTCATCACCGAATATCAAAATAAGAAAGAAAAAGAAAAAGCTTGGATGGTTCGATCATGGTTGATCTTGATTAAGGTATGTAACTAGCCCCGTTTTTTTATAATTTCTACATTTTTGAGATCGTTGCTTCGAGTACGACAAAACCCAAGCTTTAATTTTTTATTTTGATGAATAATGGAAGATATGTTTTAGATTAACATGTTTTGTATTGGAATTTTTAATGATTTTGAGTAATTAGGAATTAATTGCAAAAATAATAATTTGAGGGACTAAAATGTGAAATAAATTGAATATATGGACTTTTTTGAGAGTGGGTAAAATTTGGCCCAACATAAGTATAGGGAAATTTTGTGTATTTTGTGTTTTGTGCAATAGGGACTAAATTGTAAAAATTGTAAATGTCAAGGGTAAAATGGTCATTTCCCCATTTATGTGTTTTTTGGACTAAATTGAATGAAAATATGTTTGAATGAGCTTAATTTGAATATGTTTAGATCAAAAACCAAAGAAATTGGATTTTGATCGGGGGAAAACGAAAGTTGTCGACTAGTCGTGCCGTTCCGTTTTCCATCGTCCGAGGTAAGTTTATAGGCAAATTGGCGTGTTTAATTGTAGATGAATGCTATATATATATATATATATATATATGCTGGTATGAAAAATATGAATTTATATATGCTTATGCCGAATGTGAATAAGCTTGGTAACCATGTTCAAGCATTCGTTTCGACTGAGTTTCGACGTTTGAAAGCCCCGTATGAACCTTAGGAATAGCTAGGATACATATGTCATGACATAGGATTTCGATATGTGATGTGCGAGTAAGACCATGGCATCGATATGTGACTCTGATATATGTGTACGAGTAAGACCCTGTCTGGGACAGTGGCATCAATATGTGGTTACATGTAAGACCATGTCTGGGACATTGGCATTGTACGATATATGTGTGATTATCCAAGTGTCCTATCAAATTCCAAATGGTTCATCGGGCATCGATAAGCTGTGATCAAATGTGCAAAAGTGAGTTAAAATGATCAGGTATGAATTGGTTTATTACCTATTTGAAATAAAGTGAGTAAGTTACTTTATCTTTGATGCAAAACATATTTGAAGTAAAGTCAAAATTATATGTGAATGTGAAAAAAAAATATTCGGCCTTGTAAATATTTAATATGAACATTATTGAAATTATTTTTTGAATATATGCAATTGGTAGTATATTCGGCCATTGATATAAATATGTGTATGATTGTTATACTTCAACTTACGAGTGTACGCATACAAATGTATATGTATTTGGTATTAAAAAAATGTGTTTTGGCTTGGCCATTGAAAGATAGTTAGTAATGTATCTTTATATATAAAAGTGTTCATTCGGTCATTACCATGTTTATGCATAAGGTGGTGTATTTTGATTTATGAGTATACATATATGTGCTCACATAATGATGTATAGCTTTGAAATTGAAGGACATTTTGCTTATAAATGTGTATGTGTATTCGGCCATATAATATTAATATGTATGTGATTATTATTCTTAACCTATGAATTTATGCATATAAGAGTATATGTACTAGTTATGATAAAGATTTTTTGGTTTGGAAATTGAATGATAGTTTGATGAAATATATATATGTTCATTCGGCCATGAATAATATACATGTGAAAGTATATATATAAAATACATGAATTTGTAAGCTTAAGATTTAAAGTAACTATGATAGTATAATTTGGTTTAGTTTAAATGATTTGATTATGTAATTACGTCGTTTATTTGCTTATGACTTACTAAGCTATAAAAGCTTACTCTGTGTGTGTTCATGTTTACCTTTGTTTTATAGATTCTGGATTTCAAGTTTCGAGCTCGAGAATCGTCAAAGAAGCTTATCACACTATCGATTGTCTTCGGTATTTTATAAGCTAAATTTTTGAACCTATGGCATGTATAGGCTAGATTGTAAATTGAAATGATGAATTTTGGTTTTGTATAATTTAAGCCATGCAAAAATGGCTTGTTAATAAAGTTAATGTTAGTGTATATTTGGGCATGGTATAAGCATATTTTGGGAAGTATGTTCCATAGTATGTGTGTGTATGGTGTTTTGATTACATGTCTTAATTGAGAAATGTTTTGGTTGTTGGATGTGATTTTGCTATAATGCATATGTGTTCATGAAACTTAAGTCCATGTACATTCGATTAGGATTTTTTGGTTATATGTTTTGAATGGATATGTCACAGATGATTTATGAATTAGCTCACTTTAGTAAACTTGATATTTGGATTATTAATTTGTGATGTTTGGATTTATGATTCAGCAATTGGGAAATGGTAAGTATGGTTTCATTCGGTTTAAACAATGAAGTAAATGATGAATGCATGTTTCAGTTATGGTATATCACAATTTGATCAAGTGTTGTTTATGTCATATGTGTGTGTAATTGATTTGAACATTTCGTGAGATAAGAATTAGGTTATACAATGCATGATTATATTCGACTAAACTTAGTAAAAATACTTATATGCTTCTGAGTCAATCAATTGTGAGTTGGCTTTTTAGACTTGATATGTGATGGCAAGTTTGTATATATATATATCATGATTGAATGGTAAGTATTTTATATTAAATGTGATCTTTGCTTTAGGTATGATGCACGTATTATATATGTACTTCACTTACAGGTTCGGCCTTGGTATATTGTATGGGAACATATAAGATTGCTTATTAGATTATTAATATGTTTGCATGCATATTGTATTTATGATATTACTATGTGAGCTAAATCAAGAATGATAATAGGTGATTAAAAGTTTAAGATATTCGGATAATATCAATGAATATCTATGTTTGAGTATTCGGTCATGACATGTGGATGAGCTCTCATGTGTCTTCTCTTATATATATGTTTATATTATGGTTGGTTTGCGTACGTGCATGATTATATTGATTCATTGATTATGGTAAGGTTATGAAATTGTGCAATTGAGATGTGATAACTGAATAGCTAAAGAATGGTTTGGGTTCTTTGTATGTATCCGAATGTTGGTTCTAAATTTGTGTAATTATGTATAATATGGGAAGTTTATATAAGCTTATGTATAAACGTCGCATATATGAATTATAAAGTTGGTGAGGAAATTATTTAACTGATGTAGAATTGTTGCACTTGCATGACCTTTGATAAACAAACCTAAAATTTTAATAATGAAATTAATAATGTAACTATGTCCTGTGTATTGATAAAACATCACACTTATTTACAATATATATGATTGAGTTATGTATTATTTATGCAGCTTTGTACATGTTGAAACTTTTAAAATTTGATATTGGATTGAGTTATAAGCATATTTAATATATATATGGTCTGAATCTCGAGTTGCAATTTATAATGAATATTTGTATAAGTGATAGCATGTTTGGTAATGCCTCATAACCCTAGTCCGACGACAGATACGGGTTAGGAGTATTACATTTGACATGGCCGAGTGACCTCAATTTGCTCATGCTTTGCAAAATAGAGAGTTACACGGGTTAGGGATACGGGCGTGTGTGACCACACGGCTTGCCCACATGGGCGTGTCACAAACCACACAGGCGTGTGACACTTGTGCATGGCAAATTTTTTCTAAGTTTTGTAAAATTTTCTTAAGTACTCGGTTTAGTCCTGAACCACTTTCAAAGCATCTTTTAGGCCTCATAGGCTCGCATTAGGAACTTTATGCTTGAATGCAAATGATTTTAATTTGGATGAAAATTTATGACTCGAAATTGTATTTTTGCTTGTGATGTGAGTCCGGTAATGCCTTGTATCTTGTTCCGGCGTTGAATACGGATAAGGGGTGTTACACCTAGTGCCACTCTATGCTACTCCGTGAACTGAGGCTTGTGCGTTACTTTCAACTTCATCGGAGCCAACTTGGTTTGATGTCATTTCTATATGAAAGCATAGTTCAAAACATGTTAGGAGTTATCACACTATCAGAGTTTATATAATGGCATGTATTTCTAGACTCGTACATGCTACCTTTAGTTCGAGAATTGACTAAACCATAGATCTGATACCATTAAATATAACACCCCTAATCCATATCCGTCACCAGAATATAGTTACGGAGCATTACTACAAAAATGTAACTTAAAACATTCAATCACATGCATTTCATGAATCATATCTAAATTCATTCAAACACATGTATATCATACCTATTTCAAGCCCTCGAGGCCTTAGAAACACTTTAGAAATGATTTGGGGCTAAATCGAAAACATTTAGAATTTTATAGAAAAAGATAGAAAATTTTACACTTTAGAGCTCAAATGGCCGTGTGGCCAGGCTGTGTGTCTCACAAGACCGAGACACATGCCCCGTGTCTCAAGCTGTATGGGCATTCAAAGTAGGGACACACAGCCATGTCTCAACCCGTGTAACTCTTTGACTTATGTCACACGGCCAAGCCACACACCCATGTCCCAGGCCATGTGCTAGGCCATGTAACTGCCTGACTTGCAATCCTTTGAAGCCTATAGGGGACACACGGCTGAGACACACGCCCATGTCTTTGGCCGTGTGGATGAGAAATATGCCAATTTTAAGTCATTCTCTTCACCCTAAACAAACACACACCCATAAGCCATTTTTCACATATCACCAAGCCTTTAAAACATACCTAAACATGCTTAACAATGACTAAATCATTGATCCATTAACCTATAAAACCAATAGGCCAAAAGGCACTTCAATCACAAATCATCAAATCAACCAAAGCATAAACACATTTGGCATAAATCAACCACAAAAAACTACCTATTTTCATTCCAAGCCATGGCACAATTAACCATATGCCAAACCACATCTAAACATACCAAATTTGTCTTGTAAAAACATACATGCACTTGACTATTTAACCACATATTTACATGTCAAACATAACAACTAGATCAACAAACATAATTCACCTATACATGCCATTATAGCCATGACTCACAAATTTAAAATCTACCGATTTAGTCATTGGATAATATAATAGGTCTCTGACGAGCTTCCAATCCGAACAAGCTTCTGATTATATATAAAACTTGGGAAAGGAGATTATGTAAGCATATAATCCTTAGTAAGTTTGTATAACATAAAACACAACTTACCATTTCATTTCACAACATTAAAACTTAACATGGCATAATCCAACTTTTAGCTTGGCACAAGCCTATACAAACATGTTAGCATACTTAAACATAACTCATATGAATTTAACATGGATAACCATTAAACTTGAGCATAATTCAATTGAATTGACCATCCATCATAACATAACATTTTTCTATGTAGCTCATCATTTCAATGTATTTCATACATATATGTCTTTGCTCATATTAGACACTTACCATATCCTTTCAAGTTCATGCCCATTGAACCGTTAGAATATCATTGGATACGCGGGATAGCTCACACGAAGTGTGCTAATGATATAATCATAATCATTCCTTTCATATATATAGTTGCTCACACGAGCTATGAAATAGGTATGCTCACACGAGCTATAGGTCGGAATGTAAGCTACACAATACTGCTCACACAAGCTGTGGAGTATCTGCAACACATGCCAGACCTCAGCCATCGGTAGGAGATTCAAGACCAACACCCAAAACATGTAAACCCTAATGACTTGTCATTTGTATCCAACAAAATCCTAAGGTTGAAACGGGGCTCGATAGACATTGTAACATCGTTGAATTTGCATCTATCATTTACATAACAATCCATAATTTACATATAGCTCAAAAGATAACATTAAAACATTTCATAATTACACGAACTTACCTTAACGATAAAGGTGTAGAAACGGAGTCGAGTAATTCGAAGCTTTTTCTTTACCTCGATCTAAAGCCATACGAGGTCTATCTTGATCTAAATAAATAAATTCAATCTATTTAATAACCATTCCATTCAATTCAATCCAAATTCATATTTTTGCAAAATTATAGTTTTGCCCCTATTATTTTGATTTCATTACAGTTTAGTCCTTAAGCTCATAATTTAAAATTCAAGCAATTTCATCCCTACCCAAGCTAGCCAAATTTCACATAGTTCCATACCAACTTCCACAATTCATTATTTCAAAATTTTCACCATGCATTTTACACATTTTACAAATAAATCCCTATTTGACATTTTCAACAAAATTCACTTTACAAAAGTTGTTTATCAATAAAAAAAATATTCACTTTCTTCCATAAAACATCAAAAACCACATGAATACATTCATGAAAAAACCCTAACCTTTTAATATTTTTGTAAATTAGTCCCTAGGCTAGCTAGATTGAGTTAGAACAACTCCAAAAACATAAAAATCAATAAAAACAGGATCAAAATTCACTCACATGCACAATGTATTATTGGTCAAACCTTCAAGCTCATTTAATGGAGTTTCCTTAGTCTAAATTCGGTAGCAGATAGACAAAACAAAGATGATGACTTTGTTTTAATTATTTTACTATCATATATTTATTAATTTACAATTATAACATTATTACTAAACATTAAAATCACTTAATAATATGTACATAATTGTCCACCCACAATAAAAATGGTATAACTACCACATAAATCCCTTAACTAATTAATATCATAGCCCTTTAGTACCTTTAGCTTGTAGAACCCAAATTTTGCACCTTTTACAATTTAGTCCTTTTTACCAAATTAAGCATGCAAACGATAAAATTTCTTAATGAAATTTTTATACAACTTTGCTAATATTCCATAGACTCTAAAAAATTCTCACAAAGGGTGAAAATTGGCTTGGAAAACACTACTAGAAGCACAAAATCGGGGAGTGATTTTTGAAGCATCGAGGTGAATCAATTTTTCAGCCTAAGACATTCCAAATTATGAATATTAATTCATAATATAATTAATTTTAATTTAAATCCAATTTATTTTAGGTTCAGTAATTATTATTAATTAAATTATGAAATGAGGCCTAGTTGTACTGAACCGAGAACACCGATCAAACCAAGTAAAAGGGCTACCCAAAACTGTCCAACATGCTAACCCAATCAGCTCAAATTAGTTGATTATTTGACTTGCAAATCAATCCTTGAAGTTTACTTAAAAATGCATTCAAACCCCTCCACTCATCAAGCTTTTGTAGATTTTCCCTAGCTAAATTTAGCAAGTTTCAAACCTTCAAACCTGCCACATGCGTGGCCAGACAAGGGGGGTCTATGGCTGTTGACTTTTTGCTATTTTTAGTAGCCGATCCCACCTATAAATACCCCCCTTTTCTACTCATTTTCATACACTTCTCACACCATTCACTCTTCACTTTTCTCTCTTCCAAACCTTACTCTGCTTTCCATTTTTCCCTTCCATTCCCTTGTTGATTTCCTCTCTTGGAAAAGAGAACTTCAACCACCATTGGTAGCAGAATTCAAGTGCTTGTAGAAGTCGAGGTTCTACAAGAAAGAGTGGAGAAGGAGAAGTAGAGCAAACTAGTTAGACTTCGGAGAAACACGTGATTTGATTATACTTTCCTAGCCTTTAACTTTTATTGTTATTGTTATGAACATGTCTATGAATACTTGTTATGTTGATATTTTTAATTTAAATTAACATGGCTTAAATTTAATTCATGTTAGGTTGATTGCATTTCGTCCACTTAAGTTATTAAAATTATGTTTATGTTGTTATAGGTCTTGGTAAATTGTTTGATTAAGTAAAACGATGATTAAGTTATTCTTGTATTATAAATTGTAAGGCAACTAATGAATTAATTATTAATCATGTTGAAATTGTAATTAATGGACACAATACTTAATTAGTGCATGTTTAATCTTCTAAGAGAGCTAAGTATTAAATTAGCGACGGTATTAAACAGTACATTAGCCTTGCATAACTTGAAAGATTATTGTGATTAAATCATTTCAGTATAGGTTTTTATTGTTACCTCACTTAATCTTTTAGTTATTTAAATTGATTAATTGTTTGAATTGGCATATTGATATGTTCAAGAGATTAGTTAATTTAGTAAGTCTTTATGTAACACCCTATACCCGTATCCTACGCTGGGGTAGGGTATGAGGCTTTACTAGACTTAAACACATACATACAAACATTTTCGGGTCATAAAATTTCGTTCAAATTTAAAACTTTCAAACTTCCTCTTAATGTCCCTAATATGGACCTAAAAGGCTGAAAACACGCTTTGGAAACAGTTCAGGAATAAACTGAACACTTTTGAAAACTTTGAAAAATTTCAATGCAACCAGGGGCACACGCCCGTGCAGAAGGACGACACGTCCGTGTGTCCTCTTAACATGGCCATGTTGAAGGCCCGTATCGCTCACACGACCTGAACATATCGGGACACGCCGGTGTCCCTAACCCATGCAAATTTATTTCTCAATTCGAACCTACAAGGGTTTTCACACGACTTGGCACCCGCCCATGTCCATGGCACATGTCCCTCACACAGCCATGATACGCTCGTGTCTCAGCCCGTGTATAAAAACCTTAACATTTTGTTTCTGACATCATCAACTCTTTAGGGGTACACAGCCTTGGTACATACCCGTGTACTAGGTCGTGTCCTCCACACTGTTGAGACACAGCCACTAAATGTAACACTATTTGCTAGTAAAATAAAACTTTTGTCATTTTTTCGATTTAGTCCTTTTTTCGAAATTAAGCTCACAATTGCTAAAATTAATTCATCAAAATTTTCATGCATCCATGTAAACATGCTATAACCCATAAAATAATATAAAAAAATAATTCCTCTGACCTCGGATTAGTGGTTCTAAACCCACTATTTCGACTAGCCCTAAAATCGAGCTGTTACATTTTATGTGCTATAGTTAACAAATTACCAAGTTGTCGTATATTTATTTGTAATAACATGAACATTGTTTTAGTAATATTAAGTTAAGAAATGTAATTAATCTTACATAATCATGTCATCTTGATTCAAATCATCTTTTGAAATCGTGCATTGGAACTTTTATTTTTATTTTTATTTTTATTTTATTTTACTTATTTAAATTTAAATTTTTAATCACTTCCTCAAAATCATAATATTTTTAATCACCAAAGTGTTTTTAATTGCATTTCATAAATATTTTCTTATACAGTCCTTGTGGGTACGATAACTCGACATTACTTGTCATTTTATTACTTGTTGTGATTGTGTACACTTGCACATTTCTATCGTTTCATGCATGCGTCTTGTATTAAAACCTTAAAAACATTTTTTCCGTTGTTACAATCATTCTCACACCCGTCAATCAAGTCGCCTTAGGGTGCCATGATTAACTAGCAAGAACATGGATTACATCCAATCAATTCATGAATCTTTATTCTCAAGACTCCATGCGAACCAACAACCATTTAACGTTTGGTCATCATTTCTATTTTAAATATTGTTTCTTGAGAAACTATTTAATAAGAGATGATCTTGAGTGTGTAACCATTGGCTCAACACCCATCAGGAACATGCTTTCATTTGTGAATCATCTTGGGACAATCTTATTGAAAATTGTGCATGACTAGTTGCCCTTAAAAGAGATCTCATCCAATGAACCCACATGATAAAATTTACCTTGAGGTGCAACCAGGGTGGTAACCGACTCGAACCTTTATCATGCTATCACTTAGGGACCATCAATGAAGGTCGTAGGTCTTTTTTAGGGATCTTCTCCCACTCAATATTTTAAAAAACATGCAAGGTTGTTTATCCCAGATTTCAAGAATGATCATACAATAGTCGTAGTGACATTCTTACCTAATTTATATGACATACTTTTAATATATGCATGGCATGCTATGGTAGTTTTATAATATTTACATTCATTCACTCATAAGAATCAATCAATCATAAAAACAAATAATTTTTATTCTCCACAATCTTTGGTTTAAGGGAAAAATAGAAGAAGTGAATGTAAATAGTGCACCTAGTAGGGTGAATGTGAAGTGAATGTGAAGGTGAGTCTTATTGACCGCTTAAAAACCAAGTCTTTCCTTGCCACAGCCAATCCTAGACACGCACCTTCTCATTATCATACTTCTCACAGTAATTGAAAACCTAAAGAAGTGAATGGAACAATACAACACATGTATTTTCGCATTACCGCATTTCTTTTTTTTTAAATCGATCAACTTTGGTTCATCTTATACATATATATCACAATTATAATATGACATAATATAAATATTATAAACAATTCTAAAACATATACATAAAAAGGTGAGTAATTAAAATAAAACTGTCGGCCAAGGTTTCCATGGTTTTATTTTTAAAAAATAAATGAAAAACAAAATTACATAGTTTTTCACCACAATTTATTCATTGGGTCTTCAACTGCCATCACTCCATCTTCTCCTCATCGTGGAATCTTTTTTGGAAAAATTACATTTAAGTCCTATGTTTGTTTACGGCTCACAAAATTTCTATAAATTAAAAAAATATCCTACGTGGAGATGATAGTCCATGGTCTATTTCCTAAGAACCACAACCTTAGCAAAAATAACAATTATATAACAAATATATCATATTGCATCCATTCCCATATATAACTCCAAACATGCATAAGATCTAAAAAATGTCATTTCCTATGTAATTGAATCATTCAAGAAGAAAAGAAATCTATTTTGATTACTTCTTTATACTCATAGATAAAACACAACTTGATTCTGATACCAATTCTTGGAAAATCATATTCGAAAAATACAGAAGAAAATAGGTTTAAAAGACCAAAATTTTAAATTTTTTTTTCAAAAAACAAGAACTTGGTTGTGTTATCTACAGTAATAAACACTTAATCAAAGCCGTACATTTATGATTCATCTAGGATGAATGCTTCGACCAAGTAGTCTTCTCTACTACCATCAAGCTCACATCTACTGAGTGTGTGCTCTATGCGAACTAGAAATATTTTCACAAAATTACCAATGGGGCAATTTTATAATTTCTCTAAACTTCTAGGTCAAGTTGTAAATAATAAAAATATCTCTAAAAATTTCTGAAATAATTTCTAAAGAGAATTTTTTTCTCTACAATTTTTCTTGAATTTAAGTGTATAAGAATAATGACCCATACTTTCTTTATATAGGGAGAGTGTAGAGAGAGTTCAACTAGGATTAGAATTAATCATATTAATATTAAATTAATAAAATATTATCTAGATAAATATTTAATTTAATTTAATATCTCATATTAATATCTAGATAAATATTAAATTTATTAAAACAATATTATCTTTGGAAAAGTTAATTTGAAATCAAGTTATCTTGTAAAGTCCCACTATGAGTCTAATTTTTCCACTACTCTACCACCGACAAATCATCTGTAACACCCCAAACCTGACCCCAAAAGTTAGACCCGAATCTGGCGTATCACATTGAAGTGTTTTTCGAAAACCATGATTTCATTAGAAACCCTTCTTATTTAAAACATAGTACATTGAAAACTTCTTAATTTTATTTCCAAAATTCTTTTCTTAGTTTACGGAAGCTAATTCTAAAAGTAATCAATTTACGAAAACATGATGTTTAAAAGTTAAGTCGCGAAAACGTAGTGTTTTGAAAATAGTTGTTGTTTTGGAAAACCGTGTCCTACTTCTAAAAGATATTAGACATACTAAATAAACTTTCTAAATAAAAAGGTTAAGGAAATAAAGAGGCCTTATTACAACCCAAATCAAAACCAAAGTGCTTAACTAGATAAAAAAAATAGAAAAACAAGTGCAGCTGTGTGGTCGTCTCCGAGTCCCTTTGCAACACCAATCCACCTAACGTTGGGGATTACCTGCACAGTTAATAAACGGGGTGAGTTTACAAAAACTCCGTGTGTAATCCCCTTACTAAAGTAACAATCAGTATACAGAAACAAAAACAGAAACAGTCTAAGCTAGAGCCCGTTAAGAGTAACAATACAATCTAGTTCAGAGCATACGTGGGCCAAAGCCTATTACAATATCATTTGGGTCACAGCCCATAATAGAATCAATTGGGCCTAGCCCAAACCAATAACAGAACAGAATGTGTGAATGCATGGATGCATGTTATCCCATCCCAATAATCCAACCGTTACACATCAACTCCGTCCCTCGGTACACACCGTGTGAGGATATAAATATCGACCCACCCATCTGATACACATTAATGGTAGCCCGATTGCGGTACTACCTTCATTACAGCAAAGCTTCTAATCATATATTGGGCTTAAAAAGCCTTCAGTAGAGGTATTATAATTGGCACAAAGCCATTGGTAACAGTATTATGTTTGGCACATAGCCATCAGCGATGGTAATATAATCGACACACAGCCTTAGGTAAATATGATCCACACAGAGTCATCCATAAGTATGTTAGGCACATAGCCACAGGTAAATACGTTTGGCACAAAGCCATAGTCAAGATGGCACAGAGACATTTTTAGGTTGGCACAAAGCCATAATTAGAGTAATTGGCTTTAAGCCATCGGTAGCTGTTTCATGTTAGGCACATAGCCATCAGCCACGGTAATACAGTCGGCACACAGCCTCGGGTAAATATGATCGACATAGAATCGTCAATAATCATATATTGGGCTTAAAAGCCACCGGTGGATCCACGATCGTCAAGCAACCATGTGATCCTTAATCGGTGGATCCACGGTCGTCAAGCAACCATGTGATCCTCAATCGGTGGATCCACGGTCGTCAAGCAACCATACGATCCTCAATTTCTTCCTCCGTTTCACAATTCCAACCCCATGCAATATGTCGTGTATGTCATGCTCAATTATCACACGTGTATGCAAAATGGCCATGCTCAGTAACAATCATTTAAACATATATTAAAAACATATCAGTTTTACAACCACAGTCAAGTCAGTTAAAACACAATCATACAATCACAGTCAATCAGTCAAATTCAAAGTCCAAGTCAGTAATTTACCCACAAGGGCAAAATAGTCATTTTACCCTATAGGGGTATTTCACTAATTTTACACTACAAGGTAATCCGATAATTTTACAAAATGGGGATATTTCAGTAATTTCACAAATCAAAGGTATTCTGGTAATTTTACAAATTGGGGGTATTTCGATAATTTTACAAATTTAAGGTATTTCGGTAATTTTACAAACTTGGGGTATTTCAATAATTTTACAAATCAGGGGTATTTCGATAATTTTACAAATCGAGGGTATTTAAGTAATTTTACAAATTAGGGGTCTTAACGATCCAACAAAAGGTCCACCGTCGCCTTGAGCGAGTTAAGTAACCTAAACAGACCTAACAGTGCAAATGGGCCTAAGGTCCATTACTCAGCCCAAGTGGGCCCACACGCTCATGTGGCCAATTTAGCCCAAATTCAGTTACAGCTATGTGACCTACAAATCCCAGTCCAATATTTATCACTTATCGTGGATTTAATCTGTGTGGGGCCCACGAGCCCATTCGGCCCACATGGCCTATGCCATGCACACGATATGACAAGCCCAACTATTTCCCACCTAACAATTAGATTTACTCAAGCGGGCCCACGGGCACATCGAGGCCCAGAACAGCCCAAGCACACGAGAACGCTCGTGGCGGCCTCTACAGTCTATCACCCATGATTTGTGGGCTCGATTTACCACACGAGCGATCGCACTCTCGTGAAGCCTCAAATGTTAAAGTTTCAGCTTTTTGACTTTTGCCGACTTCCAACAAAGAAGGGCGCGAATACATGCCTGTTTATGAGAACGCGCCTAAGTCCACGATCACCAACCTTGGCACATCTTGCATTGATTCTTCCTCCCCAACTCATCTGGTTCTCTCTATTTAAAGCCAGCTTCTCACCAATTCTCTTGTTAGCTTCCCGATGTGGGATTGCTTTCAACCATTAGGAAAAATTCCTCATTCTTCTAACCACTTCAACCACAGAGTTCCAGTCCAACTCTACCTCTTACACAGCTCAAATAGAAAAATAAATACTCCACTACACATCCCAAGACTTGAACCTCAGACCTCATAGTTACACAACATGCCACCTTGCCACTCCACCACAGGCTCTTTCTGTGATAAAAACATCCAAAATTAACTTTGAGACATATGTGCCAGCATCCAGATTCACTTAAGAGAAAAACCAAAATGAATTGTAAGAGCCAAGACTTGAACCTAGGCTCCCTTGCAATGTTAATGGCGCCACAACCACTAGACCACATGCTTCCTTGTGTCATTTATTTAATACACTAATTTAAAAGGCCATCATCCGAGCATCCAGGGTTTTATTCACTTAATACCAAAATTTTTGCTAAAGCCCAGGTTTGAACCCAAGATTTCTCCAACACTTTTCAGAGTCATTAACCACCAAAGTAGAGATTTAATTGTATCATTTCCTTGCACAATTAAATACTTATATACAACCTCCTTACGGACCCATACTCAAAGCCTAATACTTCTAGGCCCAAATTCAGGGTGTTACAATTCTACCCTCCTTAAAAAAAATTATCCTTGAAATTTCCAACTATCTGAACAAGCGCTTAGCTCAACCTACACCACTACGCTCCCGCTGCGCACTCTAGTTCCAAACTACACTAATACACTTTTAATTTAATCTCAAAACCTCTCACACCTAACAAAACATCTAACCACAGAAGCAAACAGATATTTACCATACATGCATAGAATTTCTATATTCAAACATCACATCAAAACAAAACACACCTGGCTTAAAAGGAATTGTACAATCTTGAATCCAATGCTCCTTAGACCTGCATCTGAGACACACTCCTGACTTCCTTCAACATTCGCCCAGATGGAGCCTTTTGCAATGCTCATAAGCCGAAAAGTTCAAACGCGTCTTAACGTGTTTCACAGAACATGGCTCCTACTTCAGAAGACTGTGATCCCTCTTCCTACTGCGCTCCAAGCGCCTAGCCTAAAGTGTTTCACCATACGCCTTAACTCTTGCCTCAAACACTTCTTCTAGCACTTCCCTTACCAACCGGGTCAATGCCTCCGTACCAAGCTCTAGGTTATTACTACCCAAAGTTGGCGGACTTACCTTGACTACAATTTCCTGAACCATCTCATGTTCCGGGGAGACGGGCAACTCTTCGCAACCTTGCTTGCCTTCGGAATCCATCACAGTATTGTTGCTAACTTAAACAAAATCTGATTTCCAGAATATACACTGAATAAATACAAAATCTAACTATAAGTACAGTCTAACAGAAAACTTAAGGAGTCGGCGCCAGAGACTCGGTACCCACGCTTTCAGGAGCATATTTAGAAAAACATTTCAAATACTTCAAATCTTTTTGAAATAATTCTTTCAGAAATCGAATTTTAAAACTCATTCCACAGTTGAGTTTTGTAACCTGGCTCTGATACCATTAAGTGTAACACCCCAAACTCGGCCCTAAAAGTTAGACCCGAATCTAGTATGTCAGATTGAAGTGTTTTTCGAAAACCATGTTTTCATTAGAAACCCTTCTTATTTAAAACATAGTACATTGAAAACTTCTTAATTTTATTTCCAAAATTCCTTTCTTAGTTTGCAGAAGCTAATTGTAAAAGTAATCGATTTACGAAAACGTGATGTTTAAAAGTTAAGTCACGAAAATGTAGTGTTTTGATAATAGTTTTTTTTTGTAAAATCGTGTCCTACTTCTAAAAGATATTAGACATACTAAATAAACTTTCCAAATAAAAATTTAAGGAAATAAAGAGGCCATATTACAACAAAATCAAAACCAAAGTGCTTAACTAAATAAAAAAATAGAAAAACAAGTGTTGTTGTGTGGTCGTCTCCGAGTCCCCCTGCGACACTGATCCACCTAATGTTGGGGATTACCTGCACGGTTAATAAACGGGGTGAGTTTATGAAAACTCCGTGTGCAATCCCCTTACTAGAGTAATAATGATCGATACGTGAAACAAAAAGCGTAAGCTTGATCTAGGCTAGAGCCCGTTAACAGAAATAGTACAGTCCAGTTCAGAGCATATGTGGGCCAAAGCCTATTACAATATCATTTGGGTCACAGCCCATAATAGAATCAATTGGGCCCAGCCCAAAGCAATAACAGAACAGAATATGTGAATGCATGGATGCATGCTATCCCATCCCAATAATCCAACCGTTAAACACAATTTTGTCCCCCGATACATATCATATAGGGATATAAATATCGACCCACCCATCCAATACACATCAATGGTAGCCCGGTTGCGGTACTACCTTCATTATAGTAAAGCTGCTAATCATATATTGGGCTTAAAAAGCCTTCAGTAGCAGTATTATAATTGGCACAAAGCCATCGGTAACTGTATTATGTTTGGCACATAGCCATCAGCGACGTTATATAATATAACCGGTACACAGCCTTAGGTAAATATGATCCACACAGAGTCATCCATAAGTATGTTAGGTACATAGCCACAGGTAAATACATTTGGCACAAAGCCATAGTCAGGATGGCACAGAGCCATTTTTAGGTTGGCATAAAGCCATAATCAGAATAATTGGCTTTAAGCCTTTGGTAGCTATTTCATGTTAGGCACATAGCCATCGCCGATGTAATGATCGGCACATGTGCTCTCGTGTAAATATGGTCGATTACAGTGAGTCGTCAATAATCATATATTGGACTTAAAAGCCACTGGTGGATCCACGATCGTAAAGCAACCATGCGATCCTTAATCGGTGGATCCACGATCGTCAAGCAACCATGCGATCCTTAGTCAATGGATCTATGGTCGTCAAGCAACCATGCGATCCTCAATTTCTTCCTCCGTTTCACAATTTCAACCCCATGCAATATGTCATGTATGTCATGCTCAATCATCACACGTGTATGCGAAATGGCCATGCTCAGTAACAATCATTTAAACATATATTAAAAACATATCAGTTTTACAACCACAGTCAAGTCAGTTAAAACACAATCATACAATCACAGTCAATCAGTCAAATTCATAGTCCAGGTTAGTCATTTACCCATAAGGGCAAAACAGTCATTTTACCCTAAAGAGGTATTTCACTAATTTTATACTACAAGGGTAATCCGATAGTTTTACAAACTGGGGGTATTTCGGTAATTTTACAAATCGACGATATTTTGGTAATTTTACAAATTGGGGGTATTTTGATAATTTTACAAACTGGGGGTATTTCGATAATTTTATAAATTTAAGGTATTTCGGTAATTTTACAAACTGGGGGTAGTTCTGAAATTTTACAAATTAGGGGTATTTTGGTAATTTTACAAATTAAGGGTATTTAAGTAATTTTAGAAATTGAGGGTCTTAACGACCCAAAAAAAGGTCAACCGTCACCTCGAGCGACTTATGTAACCTAAACAGACCTAACAGTGCAAATGGGCCTAAGGTCTATTACTCAGTCCAAGTGGGCCCACACGCTCATGTGGCCAATTTTGCCCAAATTCAGTTACAGCTATGTGACCTACAAAGCCCAGTCCAACATTTATAACTTACCGTGGATTTAATCTGTGTGGGGCCCACGGGCCCATTGGTCCCACACGGCCTATGCCATGCACACGACATGACAAGGCCAACTACTTCCAACCTAACAATTAGATTTACTCAAGCAGGCCAACGGGCCCATCGAGGCCAAAAATAGCCCCAGCACACGAGAACGCTCTTGGCGGCCTCTACAGTCTATCGCCCATGATCTGTGGGTTCGATTTACCACACGAGCAATCGCACGCTCGTGAAGCCTCAAATGCTGAAGTTTCGGCTTTTTGAATTTTGTCAACTTCCAACAAAGAAGGGCGCGAATACACACATATTAAGGAGAACGCACCGAAGTCCACGATAACCAACCTTGGCATATCCTGCATTGAGTCTTCCTCCCCAACTCATCTGGTTCGCTCTATTTAAAGCCAGCTTCTCACCAATTCTAATGTTAGCTTCCCGATGTGGGATTGCTTTTAACCATTAGGAAAAATTCCTCATTCTTCTAACCACTTCAACCACAGAGTTCCAGTCCAACTCCACCTCTTACACAGCTCAAATACTCCACTGCACATCTCAAGACTTGAACCTCAGACCTCATAGTTACACAACAAGCCACCTTGCCACTCCACCACAGGCTCTTTCTGTGATAAAAACACCCAAAATTAACTTTAAGACATATGCGCCAACATCCAGATTCACTTAAGAGAAAAACCAAAATGAATTGTAAGAGCCAAGACTTGAACCCAAGCTCCCTTGCAACCTTAATGGCTCCACAGCCACTAGACCACATGCTTTCTTGTGTCATTTGTTTAACACAATAATTTAAAAGGCCATCATCTGAGCATCCAGAGTTTTATTCACTTAATACCAAAATTTTTGCTAAAGCCCAGGTTTGAACCCAAGATTTCTCCAACACTTATCAGAGCTATTAACCACCAAAGTAGAGATTTAATTGTATCATTTCCTTTCACAATTAAATACTTATATACAACCTCCTTACGGACCCAAACTCAAAGCCCGATACTTCTAGGCCCAAATTCAGGGTGTTACAATTCTACTCTCCTTAAAAAAAATTATCCTTGAAATTTCCAACTATCTGAACAAGCGCTTAGCTCAACCTACACCACTACGCCGCTGCGCACTCTAGTTCCAGACTACACTAATACACTTTTAACTTAATCTCAAAACCTCTCACACCCAACCAAACATCTAACCACAGAAGCAAATAGATATTTACCACACATGTATACAATTTCTATATTTAAACATCACAACCAAAGAAAACACACCTAACTTAAAAGGAACTGTGCAATCCCGAATTCGATGCTCCTTAGACCTACATCTGAGACACTCTCCAGACTTCCTCAAACATTCGCCCAGATGGCACCTTTTGCAACGCTCACAAGCCGAAAAGTTCGGACGCGTCTTAACGTGTTTCACAGACCAGGGCTCCTACTTCAGAGGACTGTGATCCCTCTTCCTACTGCGCTCCAAGCGCTTAGCCTGAAGTGTTTCACCATACGCCTTAACTCTTGCCTCAAACACTTCTTCTAGCACTTCCCTTACCAACCGGGTCAATTCCTCCGTACCAAGCTCTGGGTTATTGCTACCTAAAGTTGGCGAACTTACCTTGACTACAATTTCCAGAACCATCTTATGTTCCGAGGACACGGGCAACTCCTCGCGACCTTGCTTGCCTTCGGAATCCATCACAGTACTGTTGCTAACTTAAACAAAATCTGATTTCCAGAATATAAACTGAATAAATACAAAATCTAACTTTAAGTACAGTCTAATAGAAAACTTACGGAGTCGGCGCCAGAGACTCGGTACCCACACTTTCAGGAACATGTTTAGAAAACCATTTCAAATACTTCAAATCTTTTTGAAAAAATTCTTTCAGAAATCGAATTTTAAAACCCATTCCACAGCTGAATTTTGTAACCAGACACTGATACCACTAAGTGTAACACTCCAATCCCGGCCCTAAAAGTTAGACTCGAATCTGGCGTGTCACATTGAAGTGTTTTTCGAAAACCATGTTTTCATTAGAAACCCTTTTATTTAAAACGTAGTACATTGAAAACTTCTTAATTTTATTTCCAAAATTGCTTTCTTAGTTTGCGGGAGCTAAATGTAAAAGTAACTGATTTACAAAAACGTGATGTTTAAAAGTTAAGTCGCAAAAACATAATGTTTTGAAAATAGTTGTTGTTTTGGAAAATCGTGTCCTACTTGTAATAGATATTAGACATACTAAATAAACTTTCCAAATAAAAGGTTAAGGAAATAAAGAGGCCTTATTACAACCAAAATCAAAATCAAAGTGCCTAAATAAATAAAAAATAGAAAAATAAGTGCTGCTGTAAGGTCGTCTCCCAGTCCCTCTGTGACACCGATCCACCTAACGCTGCGGATTACCTAGACGATTAATAAACGGGGTGAGTTTATGAAAACTCCGTGTACAATCCCCTTACTAGAGTAACAGCCGATATCTGAAACAACAACAACAGCGATGCAGGCTAGAGCCCGTTAATAGAAACAAGATGATGATCGATTCAGAGCATATGTGGGCCAAAGCCTATTACAATATCATTTGGGTCACAGCCCATAATAGAATCAATTGTGCCCAGCCCAAACCACTAACAGAACAAAATGTGTGAATGCATGGATGCATGCTATCCCATCCCAATAATCCAACCATTACACATCAACTCCGTCCCCCTAAACACATCATGTGGGGATATAAATATCGACCCACACATTCAATACACATCAATGGTAGCCCGGTTGTGGTACTACCTTCATTACAGTAAAGCTGCTAATCATATATTGGGCTTAAAAAGCCTTCAGTAGAGGTATTACAATTGGCACAAAGCCATCGGTAACTATATTATGTTTGGCACATAGCCATCAGCGATGGTAATATAGTCAGCATACAGCCTTAGGTAAATATGATCCGCACAGAGTCATCCATAAGTATGTTAGGCACATAGCCACAGGTAAATACGTTTGGCACAAAGCCATAGTCAAGATAGCACAGAGCCATTTTTAGGTTGGCATAAAGCCATAATCAGAATAATTGGTTTTAAGCCATCGGTAGCTGTTTCATGCTAAGCACATAGCCATCAGCGACGGTAATACAGTCGGTACACAGCCTTGGGTAAATATGATCGACACAGAGTCGTCAATAATCATATATTGGGCTTAAAAGCCACTGGTGGATCCACAGTCGTCAAGCAACCATACGATCCTTCATCGGTGGATCCACGGTCGTCAAGCAACCATGCGATCTTCAATTTCTTCCTCCGTTTCACAATTCTAACCCCATGCAATATCTCGTGTATGTCATGCTCAATCATCACACGTGTATGCAAAATGGCCATGCTTAGTAACAATCATTTAAACATATATTAAAAACATATCAGTTTTACAACCACAGTGAAGTCAGTTAAAACACAATCATACAATCACAGTCAATCAGTCAAATTCATAGTCCAGGTCAGTCATTTACCAACAAGGGCAAAATAGTCATTTGACCCTATAGGGGTATTTCACTATTTTTACACTACAAGGGTAATCCGATAATTTTACAAACTGGGGGTATTTCGATAATTTTACAAATCGACGGTATTCTGGTAATATTACAAATTGGGAGTATTTCGATAATTTTATAAACTGGGGGTATTTCGGTAATTTTACAAATCGAGGGTATTTAAGTAATTCTATAAATTAGGGGTCTTAACGACCCAAAAAAAGGTCCACCGTCGCCTCGAGCGACTTAAGTAACCTAAACAGACCTAACAGTGCAAATGGGCCTAAGGTCCATTACTCAGCGCAAGTGGGCCCACACGCTCATGTGGCCAATTTAGCCCAAATTCAGTTACAACTATGTGACCTACAAAGCCCAGTCCAATATTTATCACATACCGTGGATTTAATCTATGTAGGGCCTACGAGCCCATTGGGCCTACACGGCCTATGCCATGCACACGATATGACAAGCCCAACTATTTCCCACCTAACAATTAGATTTACTCAAGCGGGCCCACGGGCCCATCGAGGCCCAGAACATCCCCAGCACACTAGAACGCTCGTGGCGGCCTTTACAGTCTATCGCCCATGATCTGTGGGCTTGATTTACCACACGAGCGATCGCACGCTCGTGAAGCCTGAAATGCTGAAGTTTCAACTTTTCAACTTTTGCCGACTTCCAACAAAGAAGGGCATGAATACACACCTGTTTATGATAACGCGCCGAAGTCCACGATCACCAACCTTGGCACATCCTGCATTGAGTTTTCCTCCCCAACTCATCTGGTTCGCTCTATTTAAAGCCAGCTTCTCACTGATTCTCATGTTAGCTTCCCGATGTGGGATTGCTTTCAACTATTAGGAAAAATTCCTCATTCTTTTAACCACTTCAACCACAGAGTTCCAGTCCAACCCCACCTTCTGCACAGCTCAAATAGCAAAATAAATACTCGACTGCACATCCTAAGACTTGAACCTCAGACCTCACAGTTACACAACACGCCACCTTGCCACTCCACCACAGGCTCTTTCTGTGATAAAAACGTCCAAAGTTAACTTTAAGACATATGTGCCACAATCCAGATTCACTTAAGAGAAAAACCAAAATGAATTGTAAGAGCTAAGACTTGAACCCAGGCTACCTTGCAACCTTAATGGCTCCACAACCACTAGACCACATGCTTCCTTGTGTCATTTATTTAACACAATTATTTAAAAGGCCATCATCCGAGCATCCAGGGTTTTATTCACTTAATACCAAAATTTTTGCTAAAGCATAGGTTTGAACCCAAGATTTCTCCAACACTTCTCAGAGCCATTAACCATCAAAGTATAGATTTAATTGTATCATTTCCTTTCACAATTAAATACTTATATACAACCTCCTTACGGACCCATACTCAAAGCCCAATACTTCTAAGCCAAATTTAAGGGTGTTACAATTCTACCCTAATTTGTCCTCGAAATTTCCATCTATCTGAACAAGCGCTTAGCTCAACCTACACTACTACGCTCCCACTGTGCCCTCTAGTTCCAAACTACACTAATACACTTTTAACTTAATCTCAAAACCTCTCACACCCAACCAAACATCTAACCAAAGAAGCAAACAGATATTTACCACACATGCATACAATTTCTATATTCAAACATCACATCCAAACAAAACATACCTGACTTAAAATGAACTGTACAATCCTTAATTCGGTGCTTCTTAGACCTGCATCTGAGACACACTCCTGACTTCCTCCAGCAATCACCCAGATGGCGCCTTTTGCAACGCTTGCAAGCCAATAACGTGTTTCACAGAACAGGGCTCCTACTTTAAAGGACTGTGATCCCTCTTCCTACTGTGCTCTAAGCACCTAGCCTGAAGTGTTTCACCATATGCCTTAACTTTTGCCTCAAACACTTCTTCTAGCAATTCCTTTACCAATCGGGTCAATGCCACCGTACCAAGCTCTGGGTTATTGTTACCCGAAGTTGGCATACTTACCTTGACTACAATTTCCTAAACCATCTCATGTTCCGGGGAGACGGGCAACTCCTCGCGACCTTGCTTGCCTTCGGAATCCATCACAGTACTATTGCTAACTTAAACAAAATCTGATTTCCAGAATATACACTGAATAAATACAAAATCTAACTTTAAGTACAGTCTAACAGAAAACTTACGGAGTCGGCGCCAGAGACTCGGTACCCACACTTTCAAGAACATATTTAGAAAAACATTTCAAATACTTCAATTCATTTTCAAATAATTCTTTCAGAAATTGAATTTTAAAACCCATTCCACAACTGATTTTTGTAACCTGGCTCCGATACCACTAAGTGTAACACCCCAAACCCGACCCTAAAAGTTAGACCCGAATCTTGCGTGTCACATTGAAGTGTTTTTCGAAAACCATGTTTTCATTAGAAACCCTTCTTATTTAAAACGTAGTACACTGAAAACTTCTTAATTTTATTTCCAAAATTCCTTTCTTAGTTTGCGGAAGCTAATTGTAAAAGTAACTGATTTACGAAAACGTGATGTTTAAAGGTTAAGTCGCGAAAACGTAGTGTTTTGAAAATAGTTGTTGTTTTGGAAAACTGTGTCCTACTTCTAACAAATATTAGACATACTAAATAAACTTTCCAAATAAAAGGTTAAGGAAATAAAGAGGCCTTATTACAACCCAAATCAAAACCAAAGTGCTTAACTAAATAAAAAAATAGAAAAACAAGTGCTGCTGTGTGGTTGTCTTTTGAGTCCCTCTGCGACACCGATCCACCTAACGCTGCGGATTACCTGCACGTTTAATAAATAGGGTGAGTTTATGAAAACTCCATGTGCAATCCCCTTACTAGAGTAACAGTCAGTATACAGAAACAAAAACAGAAATAGTCTGGGCTAGAGCCCGTTAATAGAAACAGTACAGTCCAGTTCAGAGCATATGTGGGCAAAAGCCTATTACAATATCATTTGGGTCACAGCTCATAATAGAATCAATCGGGCCCAGCCCAAGCCAATAACAGAATAGAATGCGTGAATGCATGGATGCATGCTATCCCATCCCAATAATCCAACGGTTACACATCAACTCCGTCCCTCGATACACGTCATGTGGGGATATAAATATCGACCCACCCATTCGATACACATCAATGGTATCCCGGTTGTGGTACTACCTTCATTACATAAACCTACTAATCATATATTGGGCTTAAAAAGCCTTCAGTAGCGGTATTATAATTGGCACAAAGCCATCGGTAATTGTATTATGTTTGGCACATTTCCATCAGCGACGGTAATATAATTGGTACAAAGCCTTCGGTGAATATGATCCACACAGAGTCATTCATAAGTATGTTAGGCACATAGCCACAGTTAAATACGTTTGGCACAAAGCCATAGTCAAGATGGCACAGAGCCATTTTTAGGTTGGCATAAAGCCATAATCAGAATAATTGGCTTTAAGCCATCGGTAGCTGTTTCATGTTAGGCACATAGCCATCAGTGACGGTAATACAGTCAGCACAAAGCCTCGGGTAAATATGATCGACACAGAGTCGTCAATAATCATATATTGGGCTTAAAAGCCACTAGTGGATCCACAGTCGTCAAGCAACCATGCGATCCTTAATCAATGGATCCACGATCTTCGAACAACCATGCGATCCTCAATTTCTTCCTCCGTTTCACAATTCCAACCTCATGCAATATGTCGTGTATGTCATGTTCAATCATCACACGTGTATGCAAAATAGCCATGCTGAGTAACAATCATTTAAACATATATTAAAAACATATCAGTTTTACAACCACAGTCAAGTCAGTTAAAACACAATCATACAATCACGGTCAATCAGTCAAATTCATAGTCCAGGTTAGTCATTTACCCACAAGGGCAAAATAGTCATTTTACCCTACGATGGTATTTCACTAATTTTACACTACAACAGTAATCCGATAATTTTACAAACTGGGGGTATTTTGATAATTTTACAAATTAGGGGTATTTTAGTAATTTTATAAATTGTGGGTATTTCGGTAATTTTACAAATAGGGGGTTTTTCAATAACTTTAAAAACTAGGGGTATTTCGATAATTCTACAAACTGGGGTTTTTTTCATAATTTTAAAAATCAAGGTATTTCGGTAATTTTACAAACTGAGGGTATTTCAGTAATTTTACAAATCAAGGGTATTTCAGTAATTTTACAAATCAGGGGTCTTAACGACCCAACAAAAGGTCCACTGTTGCCTCCAGCGACTTAAGTAACCTAAACAAACCTAACAGTGCAAATGGTCCTAAGGCCCATTACTCAGCCCAAGTGGGCCGACACGCTCGAGTGGCCTATTTAACCCAAATTCAGTTACAACTATGTGACCTACAAAGCCCAGTCCAACATTTATCACTTACCGTGGATTTAATCTGTGTGAGGCCTATGGGCCCACATGGCCTATGCCATGCACACGACATGACAACCCAACTACTTCCCACCTAACAGTTAGATTTACTCAAGCAGGCCCACAGGCCCATCAAGGCCCAGAACAGCCCCAGCACACGAGAACGCTCGTCGCGGCCTCTACAGTCTATCACCCATGATCTGTGGGCTCAATTTACCACACGATCAATCATACGCTCGTGAAGCCTCAAATGCCGAAGTTTCGGCTTTTTGGCTTTTGCTAACTTCCAACAAAGGACATGAATACACACATGTTTATGAGAACACGCAGAACTCAAGCAAGCCCACGGGCCCATCGAGGCCCAGAATAGCCCCAGCACACGAGAACTCTCCTGGCGGCCTCTACAGTCTATCACCCATGATCTATGGGCTCAATTTACCACACGAGTGATCGTATGCGCGTGAAGCCTCAAATGCCGAAGTTTCAGCTTTTTGGGTTGTGCTGACTTCCAACAAAGAAGGACATGAGTCTTCCTCTCCAACTCATATGGTTCGGCTCTATTTAAAGCCAGCTTCTCACCAATTCCCATGTTAGCTTCCCAATGTGGCATTACTTTCAACCATTAGGAAAAATTCCTCATTCTTCTATCCACAGAGTTCCAGTCCAACTCCACCTGCTACACAGCTCAAATAGCAAAATAAATACTCCACTGCGCATCCCAAGACTTGAACCTCAGACCTCACAGTTACACAACACGCCACCTTGCCACTCTACCACAGGCTCCTTCTATGATAAAAACGTCCATAATTAACTTTAAGACATATGTGCCAGCATCCAGATTCACTTAAGAGAAAAACCAAAATAAATTGTAAGAGCCAAGACTTGAACCCAAGCTCCCTTGCAACCTTAATGACGCCACAACCACTAGACCACGTGCTTCCTTGTGTCATTTATTTAACACAATAATTTAAAAGGCTATCATCCAAGCATCCAGGGTTTTATTCACTTAATACCAAAATTTTTGCTAAAGCCCAGGTTTGAACCCAAGATTTCTCCAACACTTCTCAGAGCCATTAACCACCAAAGTAGACATTTAATTGTGTCATTTCCTTGCACAATTAAATACTTATATACAACCTCCTTACAAACCCATACTCAAGGCCCCATACTTCTAGGCCCAAATTTAGTGTGTTACATCATCGTCGCAAACCATTCGCTGATAACCGGATCATCATCGTCGTAACTATCGTGCCCAACGATGTCATCCCCGGTGCGACTCCCTAGCACCCTGAACCGTTGTCGTTTTAGCCAAATGGGTCTGGCCAGTTCAGCTATTACTAGTTCGACCATCAGCGCAGTTTCATTCATAGGGCTTCTTTGAACCAGTTTTGGGGTTTTGGTTATCTGGTCCAATTTCCAAGTTCAATTACCCTTTGGGTCAATTGTCTGACTTGAAAATTAATTTCCAAAAATATTATATTTATTTTAATTAAGTCTATTAATTTAATTTTACTGGTCAAAATTATTTTTTCCCAAAAACTAATAAGATTTTCCAAATCAATTTTTCAAGAAAATTCTTTCATCAAATTCTCAAGTTGAATAATTCTCATGACCACCTAATTTAATTCCACATCGAATAAATCAACTCAATTAAATTATTTCCGAAGTCGTAGAATTTTCTTCTGATTTAAATGTCGTCTGATTGAACTTTTGTTGAGCTAGTGGAGGGACCAATCAGACATATACAATTAGGCTAGAGTAATTGCAGTTATGTCCAGAAAATTAGTCTAGAGTAATTGTAGTTATGTCCAGAAACATCGTTTCGATAATTTGCAATTTACTTAATCATGGAGTCAGTCCACAAGAAGTAGCATGATTGAAAACTCCTTATTGTATACTCTTTATGAAAGTAATTCATCCAACTACTTTGTCCAATGACTTCGCCATGTGCGTGTTACCCTTATACGATAGGCATGTGTATGAATGGTTTAAAATTGAATGAAATTTTATAGCTCGATTTTGTATGATTGGTTATGTTTAAGTCTGGTAATGCCTCATAGCCTGTCTCGGCATTGGACACGAGTAAGGGTACGTGGCATTATCGGACTTAAACATAACTAATCATACAATACCGGGCTATAAAATTTCATTCAATTTTAAACCATTCATACACATGCTTATCGTCCCTTATATGGGCTTACGAGGCCTAAAACATACATCGGGAGTAGTTTGGGACTAATCTAAGAACTTTAGAAAACTTTGGGAACACTTAGAGAAATTTTCATGAAACAGGGTCACACGCCCGTGCAGGTAGGCCGTGTGGTCACACATGCCTGTGTGGCTTGGGACATGCCTGTATCATCAGCCCGTGTAACTCTCTGTTTATGACGTTATCAACACAATTAGGGTCACACAGCCAAGTCACACGTCCGTATGCTTAGGCCGTGTGGCGAATTAAATTCCAAAAAAATTAAGTGCAGACTTCACACGGCCTGGGCACACACCCATGTCCTGAGGCCGTGTCTATTACACGGCTGAGACACACGATCGTGTCTCTACCCGTGTGTTTACTACTGGGCATACTTTTTTGCCTTATTAGGGTGCAGGGGACACACAGCTGGATCACATGCCCATGGGGCAGACCGTGTGTTACACACGGTCTAGACACATGCCCGTGTGGACAAATTCTAGGCTAATTTTCAAGCCATTTGCCACCCTTAAATGCTCACTCACTTATACATTTTTTATGGTATGAAACATAGCATATTTAGTCACTCAAATACTTACAATCAAAATTATTCCATGACTTTGTAATGTCAACATATCACATGCTCAAGCCATCATGCTTTCATATGGCATTCCACAACAATTTCATATTTATTCATCCTTATAAACCTACCTTTAACCTACTCACTTATACCATGAACATGGTCATACCTTTTTGTCCCAATTCATTTATTAAGAATATGTGCCATTTATCACGTCCATTACCAACAAGCAACCACCAATCACATCACAAAGCGTAACACATTGCATGCATGCATAAATACCTTGGTTTACAACCTGAGAAGCAAATATAAGCAACATCTCATGGCCATATACAAAATAAATCATAATACCATCATGAGCCAATTCATTTAGCTAACCAATATAGCACATAACAAAACAACCAAGTCCCCTATACATGCCATACTCAAAATGTCGAGACTAACTATACCCAAATGTCCAATTGATAGTGTGATCAACTCTCTGATGTCCTTCGATCCCTGAGCTAGCTTGGCGACACTATAAAAGATGGAAAGAAAGGACGGTAAGTATTAAAGCTTAGTAAGTCCATATGCAAATAACATGTTATATAAACAAGTATTTAATATACATTTAACTTAATAAACATAACTTATAATTCATCAAATCACTTAAACTTACTCATCACATAAACAACTTTGTCATAAGTTCATCACTTACCAAGGCATTACTCATGAGTTCGGTATACATACGTATATCGACTCATAACATAATCTCTTACTCATTCTTCTCATTGACTTACCCCTTGGGTCTTTTCAAGTTACTCAGTAATTTACCCGTTGAACACTCGGAATACTATTGGATACATGAAAGGCTCGCACATAAGTGCCACATACATAGCTAAAGCTACCTCATATCATATAACACATAAAGGCTTATTCTCGAGCTACTCACGGGTCTGCTCACACAAGCTGTCGGTCAGGACGTAGCTACACAAGATGCTCACACAAGCTGTCAGGTATCCGCAACACATGCCAAACTACCCAGCCACCGGCAGGACGTACAAGACCAGCACCCGAAACCACATAAACATATCTCATGAGCTCATAAATCATATGATTCCTAGTGACATGTCACTTGTATCCTAAACTATTCCTAAGGTGCAAACAGGATTTTTCGATATCACATCTCTGTCAAGCTTGCTCGTAATGTCGATCTCAATGTCCATAATACTCATCACTTACTCATGGAGCAATCAAAGCATAACTCATAATAGCATTGAAGAATTTGAATTCACGTAATACTCAAACATGAAAATATAACATAACATCACATTATTTGTATATGAACTTACCTCGATACAAAATGATGAAAACGAGCCTATTCTTCGTAAACCTTGGTTTTCCCTCGATCAAGACCTAAATCACATTTTTCTTGATCTGTAATGTCAATTTTAACTTATTTAATACATTGTTCGAATCAACCCATAACACATACTTTGGTAAAATTACCTTTTTACCCTTAACTTTTCCCTTATTTAAAAATTGGTCCTTAGGCTCGTAAAATAAAATGCATGCATTTTCTTTACTACCCAAGCCTAGCCGATTCATATTCCTACTCCTAGCAGCCCACATTTTTCTTTATTTCACATATTTACTACCCATTTTACAACTTTTACAAATAGGTCTTTTACATGCATTTCCATCAAAAATCACTTAGTAAAAGATGTTAAACACACGTCAAACTTTCATATTCCTCCATTAAACATCAAAATACATGCATGTCACACATGGGTAAGTTTTTGAACATGAACCCTAGCTTAAAATGACGGTAGAAATAGCTAGATCATATGCTTCAAGGATCTCAAAAACATAAAAAAATTCAAAAACTGGGCTAGGATGATGTACTTACTTTTGAGCTTGAAATGTTGAAAAACCCTAGCTATGGAACCCTTAGGAATTTCAGCTATTGCATGGAGAAGATAAGCAAATTTTGCTTGTTTTTTCCCTTTTTATTCTTTTATTAACCAAATGACTAAAATGCCTTTTAATGCATTTCTTTCAAATTTTCCTATGCATGCCTATTTTTGTCCAAAATTTTAGAACTTGGTCAAATTACTATTTAAGGACCTTTAATTATAATCCATAGCAATTTCATACTTAAAGCTTCTAGAACTCAATTTTTGCAACTTATTCAGTTTAGTCCCTAACTTCAAATAGGACACTTTAGGCATAAAATTTCTTCATGAAAATTTTACACAAACATGCATTCATATCATGGATCATCAAATAATCATAAAATAATTATTTATACTTCAAATTTGTGGTCTCGAAATCACTGTTTCGACTAGACCCTAATTCAGGATGTTACAAATCTCCCCCTTTAGGGATTTTCGTCCTCGAAAATCATACCAGTAAAAAGGTTTGGGTATTGGTTTCTCATGGCCTCCTTAGGCTCCCATGTAGCCTCTTCAACCCTATGTCTTTTCCATGACACTTTCACAAGGGTGATACTTTTGTTTCTCAATTTTTTGACTTCCCAAGCCAAAATCTTAATCAGTTCCTCACCATAAGTCATATCGGGTCGAATCTCAACCTCTGTCGATGAAATCACATGTGAAGGATTAGATCGGTAATGGCGCAAGATAGACACATGGAATACATCATGAATCTTTTCCAATTCAAATGGTAAGGTTAATCGATAGGCAACTGGCCCTACTCTCTTCGGTGATATCATGCAGTCCAATAAAACGCGGACTCAACTTGCCCTTTCTACCAAATCTTAAAACCTTTTTCCATGGGGACACTTTCAAAAATACCTTATCACCCACCTGAAACTCAATCTCTTTCCGTTTCAAACCCAGATAGGATTTCTGTCTATCTGAAGTAGCTTTCAAAGAATCACGAATTATCTTCACTTTCTCTTCGATTTCTTTGACTAAGTCAACCTCGTGAATTTGATTTTCTCTGAGTTCAATCCAATACAGAGGTGTTTGGCACTTACGCCCATATAATGCCTCATAAGGTGCCATTTTCAAACTCGACTGATTACTGTTGTTGTAGGCAAACTCTACCAACGGTAAGTACCTTTCCCAACTACCTTGGAATTCTAATACATAACTTCAGAGCATGACTTCAAGTATTTGAATTACTCTCTCCGACTGACAGTCGATTTGATGATGGAAAGCGATACTAAAGTTTAACTTCATACACAAAGCCTCCTGTAACTTTTTCCAAAACCGCAAAGTGAACCTCGGATCTCTATCTGAAATAATTGATATGGGTACTCCATGAAGTCTGAAAATTTCACCAATGTACAAATCAATTAACTTATCAAATGAGTGATCAGTACATTCCAGTATAAAATGAGTTGTCTTAGTCATTCTATCAACAATGACCCATATGGCATCTCTCTTTCTCAGATTTAAAGGCAATCCTGTCACAAAATCCATAGTAATTCAGTCCCATTTCCACTCGGGAATCATCATGGGCTGAAGCAAACCCTAAGGTACTTGATGTTTGGCCTTTTCCTGCTGACAAATTAAACATTTCAATACAAACTTTGAGATATCTCTTTTCATACCATTCCACCAATACATTTTCTTCAAGCCATTATACATTTTTGTTCTACCCGGGTGAACTGTCAAGCAACTACTGTGTGTCTCATTTAAAATATTTTGAATCAACTTAGTGTCCTTCGGAACACAAATCCTACCACAGAATCTCAAACAACTATCAGAGTCACTCTAAAAATCTGATTCACTGCTGGACCACACTAAACTCTCTTAGCTTGCAACTCTTTCTCAACTTTCTGAGCATCACAAATCTATTGAAGAAAAGTTGGTCTAGCTCTCAACTTGGCTATAATCGAGCCATCATCAGACAAAGTCAACCGTGTATTCATAGCCCTCAAGGCAAACAACAACTTCCTACTCAAAGCATCGGCGACCACATTTGCCTTACCCGGATGGTAATCAATCACAAGCTCATAATCCTTTAACAGTTCTAACCATAATCGTTGTCGTAAGTTAAAGTATTTTTAATTCATTAAGTACTTAAGACTTTTGTGATCGGTATAGACATGGCATTTCTCACCAAATAAATAATGTTGCCAAATTTTCAAAGCAAACACTCTGGCAGCCAACTCTAAGTCATGTGTTGGATAGTTCTTTTCGTGAGGCTTCAACTGCCTCGAAGCGTAAGCTACGAATTTACCCTCTTGCATAAGTACACATCCCAAACCATTCAAGGAAGCATCACTATAAATCACAAATTCTTTACCCGACTCGAGTTGCATCAACGGTGCTTCAGTCAATAACATCTTCAATTTTTTGAAGCTTTACTGACACTTTTTTTACCACTCAAACTTAACATCATTTTGAAGAAATCTTGTCATGGGAGTGGCAATCATAGAAAATCCTTTCACAAATCGTTGGTAGTAACCAGATAAGCCCAAAAAGCTTCTAATCTCGAATACATTCCTTTGCAGTTTCTATTCGACGGTCGTAGAAATCTTGCCAGGATCAACTCGGATACCATCACCTGAAACAATGTGGCCCAAGAATCTAACTTCTCAAAGCCAAAACTCACTCTTATTGAACTTAGCATACAACTATTTCTGTAAAACAATTCTCAAGTGTTTGGCATGCTCTGCCTCATCTCTTGAATAAATCAGAATATCATCAATGAACACAACAACAAATTTGTCCAAATATGGCTGAAATATTCAGTTCATTAAATCCATAAACACAGGAGGAGCATTCATTAACCCAAATGGCATAATAAGAAATTCATAGTGGCCATACCTCATTCTAAAAGTAATTTTAGGCACATTCGACTCTTTAACTCGCAATTGATAGTAGCCAGACCTCAAGTCTATTTTAGAAAACCATGATGCTCCTTTCAATTGATCAAACAAGTCATCAATCC
Organism: Gossypium longicalyx; assembly: GCA_025698465.1. Taxonomy (NCBI): domain Eukaryota; kingdom Viridiplantae; phylum Streptophyta; class Magnoliopsida; order Malvales; family Malvaceae; genus Gossypium; species Gossypium longicalyx. Next base: position 84,467,605 of record CM046997.1, read on the forward strand.
TTGGCAAAGGATACTTGTTCTTGATTGTTATCTTATTGAGCTGTCGGTAGTCTATACACAATCTCATTGAACTGTCTTTCTTTTTCACGAATAATACTGGAGCACCCCACGGTGAAAAGCTTGGTCTCACAAAACCCTTGTCGGTCAATTCTTGCAATTGTGACTTCAGTTCTTTCAACTCAGTTGGGGCCATCCTATATGGAGCAATCAAAACAAGTGTCGTCCTTAGCATTACATCAATACCAAACTCCATTTCTCTAATTGGAGGTAAACTTGGCAATTCTTCCGGAAATACATCCAAATATTCACATACAAGAGGCACTGATTCAATTCTCAATTCTAACTCTTTTGTATTCAAAAAATAAGCCAAATAAGCCTCACACCCTTTTCTCATATGTTTCTGAGTAAAAATCAAAGAAATCACGATTGGCAAACTATCTGACTCATATGATTCAACCCGGAGAATTTCACCATTTTCACATTTCAATTCAATAACCTTTTGTCTACAATTTGCTATAGCATCATGAAGTGTCAACCAATCCATACCCAATATAACATCAAATTCATTAAACGGCAACAACATCAAGCCAGACAAACATCAAGTCAGACAAAAAACAATGTCCTCTAATCATCAAAGGACATTTCTTGCATACCCTATCAACTAAAACATGCTTGCCTAACGAATTTGACACTTTAATAATAAATTCCATAGACTTAACAGGCATATTCATGCTAGATACCAATTTCATGCACACATACGAATGAGTAGAACCAGGTTCAATCAGGGCAATAACAGTAGTATCTTTAAAGTACTAGTGATCACATCGGGAGAAGATGCGTCCTCATGTGCACGTATGGCATAGGCCCTAGCCGGAGCTCTAGCTTTAGATCTCACCGTTGTATCCCTCGCTACACTTTTGCTACTAGCCCCATTACCGACACTTCTTGAAGGTCTCCCTTTTGTAGTCGTACTACTCGGCCTTGTACTCTGAAATTTTTCTTTCTCAATCATTGGAAACACAAAAATTTACACATTTTTTCATACACTTTTTAACTTAAATTCATGCAAATTCGGTTAAATTCTTGTCGAAAAATAATTAATTCTTATAAAATAATTAAAGTGCACTTAAAATATGAACATGATAAATTTTAGTTAATTTCATAATTATTTTTGATGAATTTTGGTTATTTTTGGTAGATTTGCACAAAGGGCCAAAAAAGGCTCGGCAGACACTGTTAGAAGCACAAAATCAAGAAGCAATTTGAAGTATCTAGGCGAACTAAATTTCATCCAAAGACGGTCTAAAATTATATGTATTTATTCATAATATAATTAATTTTAATTTATATCCAATTTAATTTGGGTTAATAAATTATTATTAATTAATTATGAAAAAATGGTCTAATTGAACCGAACCGAGTAAACCGAATCGGCCAAGAAAAGGACAGCTCAAAACCGTCCAAATGCTGACCCAATTCAGCTCATTAGCTGATTATTTAAGCTGAAAATAAGCCCTTGAAAACTTTTTTAAATTGCAATTAAACCCCTCCACAATTGGTGGCTTTGTAGATTTGCCCCAAGCCATTTTTAGCAAAGTTGAAGCCATCAACTTTTCCACATAGGAGGTCGGCCAAGGGGTGGCTCTTTGGCTGCTATTTTTAGCAAATTTCAGCTGTGACATTCAGCTACAAAAACCCCCTTGGCTGATCATTCAACACATCCCTCATTCACATCTCTTCTCTCACAATTCTTCTCTCCTCTTTCACTTTGTCTCTCATTTTCTCATTCAAAGTTCCTTGCTCTTTTGTCGATTTCTCCTCTTGAGAAAGGGATCTTCTTCAGCCATTTTGGAGTAGCAATTGAGTGCTCATAGCAGCCTTGATCAGCAAGGACAACAAAGAAGGAAGAATGAGCAACCTAGTCAAGCCACGAAAAAACACCAGATTTGATTCTTGTTCCCTATCTCTTTAATTTTTATTGTTTTTGTGATGAACATATCTATGAATATTTATGTTTTTGGAATGGTTAATTTAATCAGCTTAGCTTGAATTTAATTCATGTTGGGTTGATTGCATTTTTTCCTCTTAAATTATTAAAATTGTGTTTATGCTATTATAGGCCTCGGTAAAATGCTTGATTAAGTAAAATCATACCCAAGTTATTCTTGCATTATAATTGTGAGGGAACTAATGAATTAATTATTTCAATGGATTGAAATTGTAATTAATGGACACAGTACTTAATCAGTGCATGTTTAATCATCTAAGGTAGCTGAGGGTTAAATTAGCAACGGCATCTGACTATACAATTTTCTTGCATAACTTGCAAGATTATTGTGATTAAACTATTTCAAGGAAAGGATACCTTGTTACCTCACATAGTCTTTTATGTTCTCGTTAGATTTAGTTAATCGTTTGAATTGACATCGAAATATGCAAGAGATTAGTTCAATTTAATGAGTATGTATGTGTAATAGCATTCTTGCTTATTAGAATTTGATTATTGATTGAATTGACATAGGGATATGTTAAGAGATGAATGGATTTGTGTAGGTGAGTATGTTCATAAGTTAGTAAATTACCAAGTTGCCATGAATTTATTCGTAACAATATAAATATGAGTTTAGTAATGCTGAGATAAGAAATGTAATTAATCTAACACAATTATATCATCTTGATTAAAATCATATTTTGAAATCGTGCATTTGAGATTTATTTATTTAGTTTACTTAGTTTAAAATCTTATTTTTTTATCACCCTCTTCAAATAAATTATTTTTTCTTCACCAAAGTGTTTTAAATAGCATTCATAAATAATTATTTTCATATTCCTTGTGGGTATGATAACTCGACATTTACTTGTCACTTTATTACTTGTTGCGATTGTGTACGCTTACACATTTCCGTCGTTCCAAGTTTTTGGTGCCATTGTCGGGGACTGTGTTTTAAAGTCATTATTCGTGAATTTGTTAGTTTTGCATTTTGGTTTAATTTTCTGTTTAAATTATAACTTAATTAGTTTTTTAGTGATTATTTTAGGTGTTTATGAGTAATGATCGAATCATCGATTTACTCCCTGTAGACCCTTAGATTGAACGAACTTTTCGACAGCGAAAAAGACAAACAAGTTAGAGAAGGACCAAAGAAATGAACTTTGAAAATCCAAATCAAGGAAACAGAGCAAACCCTGCTCAGAATTCTATCATTATTGCTGATGATAGGGATAGAGCTTTAAGACAGTATGCCGTGCCACTGTTTCATGATCTTAATTCGGGTATTGGGAGACCTGAAATTGAGGCACAATAGTTCGAGCTGAAGCTAGTTATGTTCCAAATGCTTCAGACTGTGGGCCAATTCAGTGGAATGCCTACTGAAGATCCTCATCTTCATTTAAGACTGTTTATGGAGGTGAGCGATTCTTTCAAGTTAGCCGGAGTACCCGAAGATGCATTACGATTGAGGCTATTTCCATACTCGCTAAGGGACAAAGCTCGAGCCTGGTTGAACTCATTGCCACCAAACTCAATTTCCACATGGCAAGAGTTAGCAGAAAGATTCCTTATGAAGTATTTCCCGCCTAGAAAGAATGCTAAGTTGAGGAACGAGATCACTGCCTTCCAAAAAATGGATGATGAGTCCATGCAAGAGGCATGGGAAAGGTACAAAGAGTTATTATGAAAGTGCCCTCATCACGGAATCCCACATTGCGTCCAACTTGAGACATTTTATAATGGTCTCAATGCTTATACGAGGATAATAGTGGACACTTCTGCTAATGGTACTCTCATTTCTAAGTCTTATAACGAGACTTATGAAATTATTGGGAGGATTGCCAGCAACAAATATCAATGGCCAACCACTTGAGCAACGTCAGGAAGATGAGTTACCGGAATACATAAAGTAGATACTCTCACTTCACTCGCATCTCAGGTATCCTTAATATCCTCAATGCTTAAAAATTTTACCACTAATGGGTGTAATAGCTTTGCAGCACAACCATCGAATCAATTTCAAAATGTAGCCTGTGTTTATTATAGGGAAGGACATTTGTTCAAAGAATGTCCATCTAACCCAAAATCCGTGTATTACATGGGTAACCAGAACCAAAATCAAGGAAGGCAAGGACTGCAATCCAATTTCTATAAACCATCATGGCGAAATCACCTCAATTTTTCCTAGAGTAACCAAGGGGATTGGCTGGAATCAGTAACACTTACGCCCAACCAAGACCAACCCAGCCACCTAGTTTCTCCCAACAAGTTCAGAAACTAGATCAAGCTGAATCATCCAATAGCTTAGAGAATTTATTGAAGGCATACATGGTAAAAAATGACGCCACTCTAAGTAATTTGGAGAATCAAGTGGGCCAGCTTGCTACTGAACTCAGGAACCAACCACAAGGTGCTTTACCTAGTGATACGGAGAATTCGAGGAATGCAGGGAAGGAGCATTGTAAAGTGTTGACATTGAGGAATGGAAAGATAGTGAGCCCAACACCATCAAAGCTAAAAAGGAGCACGCCTCAAGATTCAGAGGAAGTTCAACTGAGTGTTGAAATTCCAGTTTCATAAGAACCAGAATCTGCAAAACTCGATAATCAGAACCAGCTAATTTTGATCAACTAATAACTCCGTTGGATGCAGAATTGCCATAGAACATGAATCAACCAGTTCCAGTAAAGAAACCACCACCACCCTACCCTCAAAGACTTTAAAAACAGAAGCAGGAGATTCAATTCAAGAAGTTCCTAGATGTACTCAAGCAACTTCATATCCACATCACGTTGGTTGAAGCACTTGAGCAAATTCCAAACTACGTCAAATTCATAAAGGATATCCTGTCCAAAAAATGAATACTTGGAGAATTTGAGACAGTAGCTTTGACGAAGGAATGCAGTGCATATCTTCAAGACAAACTACCCCCAAAGTTGAAGGATCCTTGATGTTTTACCATCCCTTGCAACATTGGAGCAACATATTATGGTAAGCCACTATCTGACTTAGGTGCGAGTATCAACTTAATGCCTATGTCAATATTTAGGAAGTTGGGGATAGGTGAAGTTAGACCAACTACGGTTACACTTCATGTAACAGCTCGATTTAGACCCTATTCAGAACGGTGGTTTCGAGCCTACGAATTTGAGTCAAAAAAATATTTTAAAATTATTTTCTATGTTTATTATGTGTGAATTTATATCTGTGAAATTTTCATATTTTAATTTTGTCGTTTGAGTGTCGATTTAATAAAAAGGGCTTAATCGCGTAAAATGAAAATTCGATGGTTAAATGTGAAAGGGGTCGAATTGATGTTGTCGTTATTGCATGAGGTATTTAAGTTGAAATTAGACCATAATTATATATGATGGACGGTTGTGGCCTTATATTATAATGGTTTTATGTTTTAATTTAAAGGTTAAATATGTAATATGTGTAATAATATGTTTATAATAAAACATAAAATTAAAATGAGCATGCATATTACTTTGTTCTTGCTAAAACTTGAGAAAGAAAGAAAGAAAATATAGCTTAGGGTATTCGGCACTTTGGAAGCTTGATTCAAGGTTAGTTTTTGTTTGATTTTTGATAATTTTTACGTTTTTGAGATCATTGCAGTGTAATGTACAAAGTCCATGCTTGAATTTCTAATTTTGATGAATATTTTGAGTTATTACATTGATGAATAATTGATTTTTGTGATGTTAGTTGATGAAGTATGAAAGATATGTTTTGGATTAATATGTTTTGTATTGGAATTTTTGATGATTTTGAGTAATTAGGACTAAATTGCAAAAATAATAAATTGAGGGACTACAATATGAAATATATTAAATTTATGGACTTGTATGAATATAAGGAACATTCATTCTAAGCATAGTGTATTCAAATTTTGTATGTTTTGTGTTTTGTGCAATTTGGACTAAATTGTAAAAAGTATAAAATGTCAGGGGTAAAATGGTAATTTTCCCATTTATGTGTTTTTGAACTAAATTGAATAGAATTATGTTTTAATGAGTTTAATTTGAATATGTTTAGATAAAGAACCAAAGAAATCAGATTTGGATCGGGGGAAAACCAAAGTTGTCGATTAGTCGTCCCGTTCCAATTACTGTTGTCCGAGGTAAGTTTATAGGCAAATAGATGTGGTAAATTTCAATATATGTATATTATAAATGCTGAATTGAATTGTTATAATTGTTGAGAATGTGCCGATTTGATATATGTTTGAGAGTAATGGTTACGAGTTCAATTTGATAGAGTTACGACATTTGAAAGCCCCGTATGAGCCTTAGGAATAGACAGGATATATATGTCATGACATAGGATTCCGATATGTAATGTACGAGTAAGACCATGGCATCGATATATGTGTGCGAGTAAGACCACGTTTAATATGTTGACATCGATATGTGATTCCAATATATGTGTGCGAGTAAGACCACGTTTAATACGTTAGCATCGATATGTGATTCCAATATATGTGTACAAGTAAGACCACATCTAGTACATTGACATCAATATGTGATTACATGTAGGACCACGTCTGGGACGTTGGCATTGTACGATATGTGTGTTTATCCGAGTCCTACTCAATTCTGAATGGTTCAACGAGCAATGATAAGTTATGATCAAATGTATAAATCGAGCTAAAGTGATCAGGTATGAGATAGTTGATTACTTATTTGAAAATAAGGTAAATTATAGTTGATTACTTATTTGAAAATAAGGTAAATTAGTTATTTGATATGTGATGCAAATTATACATGATGCTAATGTAATATATTCGTATTTGTGAAGTATATTCGGCCACAAGCTATGTATAAGTATGTGATATTAAAGTTTGATTCCAAAGTATATGCTTATAAGTGTATATACATTCGGTTATATAATGGTACCATGGTTTTGAAATTGATTATTACTTTGATAACAGATATATGTATATTCGGCCAAGGTAAAATTTATATATGAAATTATATGTTGTATATGAAACTTTAAGTTTGAGATTAAATGTGATTATGTTATTATAAATTGGTTTGGTTAAATTGAGTTATTTATTTGCTTATGACTTACTAAGTTATGATAGCTTACTATAAGTGTATGTTTGCCTCTGGTTTATAGATTTTGGAGTCAAGTTACGAGCACGGGGATCGTCAGTGAAGTTTATCACACTATCAACTGTTTCGGTACTTTTATAAGTTGAACTCGAACTTATGGCCTGTATAGGCTAGCCTTTGTGTTAGTTTATTTTGAATGTGTATATATTTAGCCATGCGAAAATGGCTTGATTATAATGCTAATGGTTGTGTAAATTCGGTCATGGTTTAAACTTATATGGAAAGTAATCTCATGGTATATATGTTGTGGTGCTTGGTCATGTGTTTCGGTAATGGGGTAAATGATGGATGCTTGTTGAGTTATAGTATGTAATATATTAGTTAAGTAATATACATGTCATATATATATGCGGTGTGCTTGGTATATGCTTACGGTCTAAAGTAATGATATGTATGGCTTATGACAGTTTATTATGGTAAGCTTGTCACATTGATATGTTTTGTATTTGTTGATTTTTATGATTCAGCTCAAACGAAGTAAACATGGTTGATGGATATTTATATATAGATTTTTTGGTTGTGGCTTAATATTGGCTTATTTGGAATGTATGATTTGTATTATGAAATAGTTCAAGTTAGTAAGCTTAATACAAAGTATATATATGTTTGTGATGTTTGTTATATGATTCGGTAAAGGAGTAATGATAAGCATAATGTATATTCGGCCATCTTACTAAATTATTTAGAAGTGTGTTTATGGTATATTTTATGTGATGGAACGATATGATTATTGTGTATACATTTGATGATTGAAATTAAGTTAATGTTTATAATCGAATAGTCATAAGTAAAATAAGTGTACATGCCAATGATATGATCATGTGTACTTGGTTATGTGTGTGCTATTTATGTATGATAATTAGCATGAAAATGGAGTGTACTATGGTTTGTATTTTGTGCTCATTTAATGGTTCATAGTGATATGCTAAAATGCGCATTATATATGTTGCATTAAAATTATGTTCGGCCATATGGTAATGATATTAAGGTTGCAAATGTGTTTGGACAATAATTGGTGTATAATAGTTTGTTTGGTTTTTAACATGCGTACATGCAGAGTTAAGGAAATGATATGTTTGATATTTGTCAAATTAAATAGATATATTGGCATGTATTCGAAATATTTTTGAATGTCTTAATGTATGCACATGGAATTTGTCATGTATTATGCTGTGTTATAATTTGATTATTTGAATGTTATAAAGGAGATGTACATATGATTCGTATAATTGAGTTTATATTACCTTAAACATGAATAGTAATGAATGACTCTCCTAAGCTCTGTATTGTTCGGTAATGCCTCATAACCCTAATCTAACGACGAATACGGGCTAGGGGTGTTACACTTCAATTAGCAGATCGATCCTTAGCACATCCAGAAGGAAAAATCGAGGATGTATTGGTACGTGTAGATAAATTTATCTTTTCTGCTGATTTTGTTATTTAGGCTTTGAAGCAGACAAAGAAGTCCCAATTATCTTAGAAAGAATGTTCTTAGTAACCAGAAGTACCCTTATTGATGTGCAGAAGGGTGAGCTTACTATGCGTGTTCAGGATGATCAAGTAACATTTAACGTTTTTAAGTCTATACGATTTCCTAACAAAATTGATGATTGTCTTGCTGTATCCGATTTAGAGGATTTAATAGTGGAGAAGGAGCTCAACTATGTTGAGGATCTGTTGGAACGAATGTTGACATCAGATCCTCCAAATGATGAAAAGGAGGATGAATACTTAGCTCTGTTAAAATCTAATCAAAGGGGATTTAATCGCAATCCCGATTTGAATCTTTTGAATTAGAGAAAAGAGATTATGCCCAACCAAAAGCGTCAATCGAGGAGCCACCTAAATTAGAACTGAAGGTACTTCCCTTGTAACGCCCCAAAAGTTGGGCCTAGAAATATTGGGTTTGGAGTCCGAGTTCGGGTAGAAGATGGCCCGAGATAGAATTATTGATGTTTTAATTTTTTACGGGAAATTATTATCAATATTGTTATTAATTATTTAGTGTAAGATCTAAGTGAATTACGATGGATTTTTAGTGTGGGAAAAGGCTTGGGTTCGATTCAAGACTCTAGCAAAAAAAAAATTTAAATTTTATGCTACCTTAGGGAATCTGGGCAGTAGGCCTTATTAATAATTTGGGCTGAGTTTTAGCACTAACAAGCACCTGGCCCAGTGGCTAAGCACGCTAGGAGGGCATGGGAGGTGCCTAGGTTCAAGGCACGGCGCGCGCAAATGGTTATTTTTTTTAGTATTTAGGTTGCGGTTAAAATAGGGGTTAAGAGGAGTTGCGAGCATAATCCAGCACAAGGAGTTCCGTGGCGCGCGATGGCGTGAGTGTGTTTGGGCACGCGGAGAGGGCGCAGGTTTGAGTCCTTGCGCAGGCGAATTCTGTTTTATTTTTTTTTAAAAAGTGCGCCAGAACTGAAGTAGGTAAGGGTTATAAATTATTGTGGCAGTATTATATCGAAAACAAGGTTGCGTCCCAGTGGCCAATAGCGTGAGGGTGTGCCTGGAGGACCCAAGTTCGAGCTGCTGTGAGCGCGGAGGACTCTCTTTTTGCTGTATGCGTGAGAGAGAGTAGTAGAGTTGGACCGAAACTCTTATTAGCAGTATGATGAAGCGGTGGATAAGGCGGCTGCTGATCGGTTAGGAGTTTGAATGAAATTCAAACATTGAATTTGGCTAAGAATTAAGGAGCAATTCATGGAATTGGAATCTAGGAAGAATTTTTATGCCAAAATGCACTCATTCGGCCATAGCAAATAAGTGTCGTTTATTTTTGGCCTGTATGATTCATTTTTTTCTTTTTGGGTTAGTTGGGGTATTTTAATTTGGCCGATCTTGCTTCCCTTTCAATCGGTTCTTGTTTTGTTTTATTTCAAATTTATATTTTTGTTCTTTTTGCTCATTTTCTCTTCTTTCATTCTCTTGTTCTCTTAGTTCTTCAAGCCGAGGCCATTAACCCATTCCTCTCCTTTCTTTTATCGTCATCTTCCCATCTTCTTTGCTTCACCAATCATAAAGAAAAAAAAAACCTCTCCCATTCAATCACCTTAGCTGATCACTCACAAAATCCGAAACCGTAACTTTTGTTTTCCCCTTGTGCCAATCTCTTTTACTTTTACTCATCTTTTCGTTAAAGTCGAATCCCCCAACTATGTTAGCCTTGTCAACATCTGCTCCCTCTCATCATCGAGCTTCTATTTTTTTCCTCCCTTGTTTGTTGAAAAGTCGAGGTCACCATACTTTAAGAGGTTGGAAGCCGAACACCTTTAGATCTCTTGGACTCATCCTTTGCTCGTGTTAGGGGTAGGAAAGTATTGGAAACGTTCTTCATCGAATAGATCTCGTGGTAAGTATTCGTAACCCTTTTTCCATTCGTATCTTGTGGTTCTGGAAAAAGCTGAGTAATCCCTAATTGCTTAGGGAGGCTATCGTTTTGGACTAAAGGGTTTATTGGGTTTATTTATCGTTCAATTATGAGTAAGGTGGAATAAAGGTTGTCGATGAAGGAGCAGTGGGAAGCGTGGACATCGAAACGACTGGATCTAGACTTAGTCATTATTTGCGACAAAGGTAAGCAATCTAAGGCCATTAAGGGTGTTGGCCGATTTTGGTAAGGAGATTAGTATGTATTTTTTTTTTTTTTTGATATGTAGTCTAACGTATTAGTAACTCAATTGTAGGCAGCTCATGTGTGGATCTCGCCAACGTATCGTTACAGATCAGGTGTGTAAACGACACCCACTTATAGACTAGATCAGCAAAAGCCGAAAAGCCGAAATGCCGAAGAGCCGGCATTTTGTGGACTTGCGAGCGTGCGAGCACTCATGAGATAGTTGCTTGTTAATCCTGGTAATCTCAAGCGGTAAGATTGCAGAGTGCGTAACTTTGTGCACTTCGGTATACTTGGGCTTAATGGGCCAAATTCGGGTTAATGGGCCAACGAGCCCAATTCGGTAAAAACGCTCGGTAAGTGTTTCTGTTAATACGTTAATGGTTGTAATATGCATGAAAACCCTAAAATAGTAAATTTGCTAGAATACCCCTAAGTATGAAAATTACCATTATACCCCTAGGTGCAAAATGACCATTATACCCCTTGGGTTAATTTTGTTTGAAACGCATGATATTCTGTTTTTGTATGCTATATGCCATGACATGCATATCTGTTGCATGGGATTTGGGATCTATTGATGGAGGAAGCGTTCTGTTGGCTATGCCACAAATATCTCGCTTCGTGGCTCGCCACAATATTCAGATCCGTGACTCTCACACAATATCGCTCAGCGACCATGCTGCAAATTCTGTGGTGTGTAGCAGATGGGTGGATCGAGTTGTCTCCCCACATGGTGTAAGGTTGGTATGGGGGTGTATACGGATGGATATGGGTTGGGTTTCTACATACATACATAATGTATGTTCTGTTACTGTAATGGGCTTAAGGGCCACACTGATTTCTGAGTAAGGCTGAGGCCCAGTTAATTCTATTTCTGATAGGGCTTAGGCCTAGTAAATCTTGAACTAATTTAGGCTCTAGTTGGGTTTACTTTACACACTGAGTTTTCCAAACTCACCCCTTAATTTCATCCATACAGGAAATCCCCAACCATAGTGGACTTGGAGTTGTGAGGGATTCGGAGTGGCCACATGTTCTACAAATTCGGTTCTCTTCATGTGTTTTGACCAGCCTTTATTTTCTTCAATTGTTTAGGGTTTTAAGTTGTAATAAGGCCGCTCGTAAATTTTATGGTTTTATTAACTACTTTACTTATACTCGATTTAAACTGTTAGATTTAGGTTGTGTGGGTTTTTGTTCAAAGTTAATAAACATTTCCAAACACAACGAGCGTAACAAATGGATAACCTAAAGTCTTAATTAATCGGTGTTTTTCTCTTAGTCAACAATTAACCTTTTTTTTTACAAAATCACCCTGATTACCTTAAACCAGGAATACAATCAACCATAAGTCAATGTGACACGTCAGACTTGGCCATAACGTCTAGGCTGGGTTTGGGGTGTTACATCTCTCACATTTGAAATATTTTATTTAGGTAACTCTTCTACTCTGCATATGATTGTTTCAGTAGAATTAACAAGAAGAGAAACTCATCCTGGAGTTGAAACAATTCAAGAAGGCTATCGGATGGACCATAGTCGATATTCACAGAATTAGTCCATCTGTATGCATGCACAAGATTATCCTAGAAGATGACGAAAAAGGGACGATTGATGAACAACGAAGACTGAACCCCATCATGAAGGATGTAGTCAAGAAAGAAATCATCAAGTGGTTAGATGCAGGTATAATCTACCCCACCTCAGATAGTTCATGGGTGAGTTCGGTCCAGTGCATGTCAAAGAAAGGAGGTATCACGGTCATTGAAAACGAGAACAACGATTTGATACCAACTAGAACAATTACGGGATGGAGAATTTGCATAAATTACCGGAAGCTGAAAAGATGATGAGGAAAGATAACTTTCCTTTGCCGTTTTTGGACCAGATGCTAGATAGACTCGCGAGACTATTACTATTTTCTCGATGGATACTCAGGATATAATTAGATTACAATAGTACTGGAAGATCAGCACAAGACAACATTCACCTGCCTGTACGGTACATTTGCATTTAGATGCATGCCATTTGGTTTATGTAATGCACCTGCTACATTTCAAAGATGTATGATGTCTATTTTTACTAACATGGTTGAGAAGTATTTGGAAGTTTTTATGGATGATTTTTCAGTATTCGGAGATACATATGATAATTGCCTAGCCAATCTAGCCAAGGTACTAAGGCGATGCGAAGAAACAAACCTAGTACTCAACTGGGAAAAGTGTCATTTCATGGTACGAGAAGGGATTGTTCTAGGGCATCGGATAACAAGACATGGAATAGAGGTTGATAAAGCAAAGGTAGATGTTATTGAGAAACTCCCACCTCCAATGTCTGTAAAGGATGTTAAGAGCTTTTTGGGCCGTGCCAGTTTCTATCGAATATTCATCAAGGACTTCTCCAAAATTGCTAAACCCTTATGCAAATTAGTGGAGAAGGACACGACATTCAAATTTGATGAAGAGTGCTTAAGAGCTTTCAACGATTTGAAGATTTGACTAGTTTTGGCACCCATAATCGTCACACCAGACTGGGATTTGCCATTTGAATTGATGTGTGACACAAGTGACTTCACGATAGAAGCTGTCATGGGTCAGCAAAGGAACAAAGTTTTTCATCCTATCTACTACGCTATTCAAACTCTGACAAGAGCTCAACTGAATTATACAATAACAGAGAAAGAGTTACTTGCTATTGTCTTTGCTTTTGACAATTTTGGATCTTATCTTGTAGGTACCAAAGTAACTGTATATACGGACCACTCGGCAATTAAATACTTACTTGCCAAGAAAGAAGCTAAGCTGAGTTTGATTCGATGGGTACTTCTACTTCAAGAGTTCGATTTAGAAATTCAAGATCGAAAGGGAGTAGAAAATCAAGTAGTAGACCACTTGTCTAGATTGGAGCCGCAAGAAGGGAACTCTCCTCTTATACCAATTTGAGAGACGTTTCCAGATGAACACATACTGAAGGTAAATCATGTCCACAAATCTGAGTCAAAAAAATATTTTAATACTATTTTCCATGCTTATTATATTTGAATTATTATGTGTGAAAATTTCGTATGAAAATTTAATTGTTTGGGTGCTTAATTTGATAAAATGACTTAATCGCGTAAAATGTAAAAGATGTGTTCTATTTGTTAAAGTGCCTATTTGTTATGTCTCTATAATTGAGAGGTCCTTATGTTGTTATTTGACCATTGAACATATGAGTGGACATTAATGGCCTTAATGTTAATTTTTTAAATGTTTATAATGCAAGGGTAAATTGGTAATTGATGAATTAATATGTGTTAAATAAAAGAAATGTTAAAATTAGCTCATTTTAAGTGTTCTTCAATCAAAAATCAAAGAAAAATAAAAGTAAAAAGAATACCTAGGGTTCGGCCAATGCTTTATTTGATTAAGGTATGTGTTTTGATCGATTTTTGATAATTTTTACGTTTTGGTGATCGTTGCTTAGAGTTTTATCAAGCCCATGTTTGAATTTCTAAAATTGTTGATGATTTTGAGTTGAGTCATTGATGAAATTATGAGTTTTATGAAATTTGGTGTTAGTAAATGAAAGATATGTATTGGGTTAACATGTTTTGTCTTTGAATTTTTGTTGAATTTGAGTAAAATGGGCTAAATTGTGAAATTTGTAAATTGAGGGACTAAAATGTGAAATAAATGAAATATATGGACTTATATGAATACTATGAAAATTTGAATAAGCATATGTGTAAGAAAATTTTGTGTATTTTGTGATTTTGTGAATTAGGGACTAAAGTGTCAAAATGGGAAAATGTGAGGGTTAATTTGTAAAATTCCCTAAATGTGTGTTTGTGGATTGAATTGAATGATTTGGTGAATAAAAGGGTTAAATTTGAATGTGTTTAGATCAAGAACCAAAGAAAACATATTTAGATCGGGGAAAGTCAGAAGTCGGTTGAATAGTCACTCGTTTTCATTCATTTCCGTACAAGGTAAGTCGATATACAAATAAATGTGTTTGAATTGATTTATTCATGTATATATGACATTGTATTGTGATGATTGATAATATGCGAGATGAATATGAGATATCCGAGAAAGTATCGACAAAGTTCCGACGTCTGAAAAGCCCCGTACGAACCTTAGGAATAGTTAGGATACATATGTCATGACATAGGATCCGATATGTGTTATCGTGTAAGACCACATCTGGGACGTTGGCATCGACTTATGTTTTATGTATAAGACCACGTTTGGGACGTTGGCATTGTATGAACTTTTTGAGCTATTAGCGTATCCTTATGATTCTGAATGGTTTAACGGGCATTCTGAGATAATGAATAATTATGTGAACATTTAACCTATTCAGATACGTTCAAAATGAGTATCATATTTGATGCTGAAAGGTAAGTATATGTACTTTAGTGAACAAATGTTGATATGTGATAAAAGCATGAGAAAATATGCTATATGTGCTAAAGAATTTGGAATATGTGAAATGTATATGAACATTAAGGTTTGTGATAGTATTTGGCTATGAAGTATATGTAATTTGATGATGTTTTTATGTTTAAAGTGTTAAGTTTTTTTTTGTATATGGCTTACTAAGCTTTTGAAAGCTTACTTTGTGTGTGTTTGCATTGTTTTATAGATATCGTAGCTATTGGGAGCTCGAGGATCATTGAGGATCGTCACCACACTATCGAACTATATTTTGGTACCTTTTGAAAATGTATATATTAAAGTATGGCATGTATAGGCTAGAAGTTTTTGGATATGTTTTGTGAAGTGTATATATATTTAGCCATGTGATTTGGCTTGGTTTTGGTGGTGTATATGTATGAGTTTTGGTATGTGATACGTGATGCAATGGTGGTATGTTTGATGTGTTCATGAATGGCCAAGAGAAATGGTAAGAAAGTGGTATGAAATTGAATGAGTATATTAAGGTTTATAAACCATATGTTTTGTTATGATTCTTGCTTATAGAATGATATGTTTTGGTATGTGTTACAAGTGTGGAAATTGTTGATAATGAAATGGCATGGAAGATGCATGATTTGGGTTTGAAATTGGCTGAAATTATAGTGCAAATGTGTTTGGTTTTATGCTTGTAGATGTGGCCCAAATTGGGTGGCAATTTGGCTTTTCAAATGGCCTATTTTTGTCCACACGGGTAGAGACACAAGCGTGTGTCTCAGCCATGAGCGACACATGATCATGTTACACGGCCATGTGTCCCCTGGGGTAGTCCTACAATTTAAATTCAGTCTCGAGCATGGCCATGGCACACGGGCATGTGGCTAGCCGTGTGACCTAAGTCAGTTTCAAACATGGCCAAGGCACACGGGCATGTCTTGTGGCTGTGTAAATAAGTCAGTATGTACGCCCTGTTTTGACACGGCCTAGGCACACGGGCGTGTCTAAAGTCATGTGAAGCACACGGCCTGTTCACACGGGCGTGTGACCTATACAACTTTGATAAATGTTTAAGTTTTGAAAAATTTTGTATGAGCTCGGTTTAGTCCCAACCCCTTTCTAAAGTATGTTTTAGGTCTCATTGACCTATATAAGGGACTCTATAATGATGTTTGACTAAGTTTATGGATGATGTTATTGAATTGTTTGTAAAATGTTTCGATTTGTCAGGTAATGTATTTAACCTTAGTCTGGCGGCGGATACGGGTTAGGGGTGTTACATTTTAGCTTGTAGTTTGATGCCGATTGATAAGACATATCATCAAAAGAAAAAGTTTCTTCACAATGTGAAGTACTATTTCTGGGAAGAGCCGTACTTGTTTAAGAAGTGTGCAGATCAAATGATCAGGAGATGCGTGGCAAAAGATGAAGTACATAAGATTCTATATCATTGTCACTCAGCTCCAAGTGGGGGGACACTTCTAAGGTACACGTACTGCAGCCAGGGTATTACAAGCAGGATTCTTTTGGCCAACACTATTCAAAGACGCATATGCCTACGTAAAGAGTTGTGATAGATGTCAAAGGGTAGGAAATGTCACCAGCAGAAATGAGATGCCTTGAACAAACATCATTGAGGTAGATTATTCGATGTTTGGGGTATTGATTTTCTGAGTTCTTTCCTTCCATCTTTTGGTCACAAGTACATCTTGGTAGCTATAGACTACGTGTCTAAGTGGATTAAGGCTGAAGCCTATCCAACAAACGATGCTAAGGTTGTGATGAAATTTTTGCTGAAACATGTGTTTACAAGGTTTGGAACCCCAAGAGCCATCATCAGTGATGAAGGGTCCCATTTTGTGAACAAGTGGTTGAAATGGTTATTAGATAAACATGGAGTGAAACATAAGGTCGCTACAGCTTACCATCTGCAGACGAATGGGCAAGCTGAACTGGCAAACAAGGAGATCAAAGGTATACTTGAGAAGGTAGTTTGCCCTAACTGACGAGATTGGTCCAAAAAATTGGATGATGCTTTATGGGCTTACAGAACAGCATACAAGACACCTTTAGGGATGTCACCCTACAGGTTGGTCTTTGGGAAAGCCTGTCATCTGCCCTTGGAGTTAAAGCACGAAGCTTACTGGGCCCTTCGACAACTCAACGTGGATCTTAAGCTTGCTAAAGAGAAACAGATACTCTAACTCAATGAGCTAGAGGAATTCTGAATGTTCTCATATGAAAATGTCAAATTACTCAATGAGAGACTTAAGAAATGGCATGACAAGCACATTGGAGTTCGAGAATTTGAAGTAGGTCAATAAGCCTTGTTATTTAATTCCAGATTAAGGTTCTTTCCAGGTAAACTAAAATTTTTCGAGAAATTATTCCCTAAATAGAAAATTAACGCTTTGGTTTTTCAAATAAAAAGGTCAATTTTGATCCAAGTTTTAAATTGCAACTCAATTTCTAATTTTCATTAAGTCTAGGGACTTAATTGAATTATTTTTAAAATTTGGTTGCTATTTTCATAAATAATAAAAATTAGGTGCCTCTTTCTGTAAACATTTTCAGAAGCATCTAGAATAAATTTTTTTAAATTAAAAAAAATTTAATAATAATAAGATGATAATCTTTAATATATAATTATATCTATTATAATTGATATATTATTTTTTCAACTTAGCATGGAATTAGGATTAGTTTAATCTTGTTTTAATAAATTAATAGCATTAATAATTTAATATGCATATATTTGATTATTAATTGTTGTTAACTTTCAGTAGAATTAGAATTAGAAAATTTTTTTATTTTATTTTTATTTGTTAAATTATACTAAGAATTCTACTCTAATTCCTACTACTCTCACTATAAATTCCACCCTTACTTCCCTCAATTCATTCATCATTCAAACATCCAAAGCACCAAATCCCTTAAGTGTCGCAAGCTCCTAGCCACAACATCACCCAACAGTCGGCCAGCACACGTCTAGTAGATCTCACGCAAGTTTGCCCATCGCTCGCTGCCCTGCGCGCCTGGCCCTGCTTAGCGCCTGTTGCTGTAGCCCCAACTGCCCAGGCCATGTCTAGCACCTGCACCTAGCGCCTCCACTAGGCCTGCTTGACGAGGCTTCGCGCGCTGCTCGCACACCCAGCCTAACTCCCACGTTCGCTGCTGCTTGCTCCCGGGCCCTTCCACCCACACACCTAGCAGCGTTCCAACACCCTAGCAGCACACACCTCCAACCTAGCAGCACACTTTTTTTTAGGAGTTCTTAAAAAAAAGTGTTAAGACCGAATTTTCTCTTAAATTTTAATTTTATTCTAATATTTCATTTTTCAATTTATTGAATCATTAATAATTTTGATTAATTAATTTTTTGAGAAAATAAATTTTCCCATCTTTTGTTCAGGTTAATCATGTCTCGCAAGAGAACTCGTGCCTACGCCCAAATTGATGAAACACAAAACAAGTTCCATTGTGAAGAAGCCAAAGCAAGATACGAGAGTATCTTCAAAAATCAATAGATGCATCCAAAGAAAGGCTTTACATTGAAAGAGAGCAACTACAAAACTGCACATATTTGTCAAGTTGTTAAAGCCCTTAATTGGGAATTGTTTTGTGAGAAAAGACCTAGTGTGGATGAGGAGTTTGTGTGTGAATTCTATGTAAATTTAACCTCAAGCGAGTTGACAGAAGTTCCAGTTTGTGGAATCAAGGTATAAATTCAAACGCTATTAATGAGTTCTTTGAATTGCCTGATTCGGTAAACGACGATTATTCTTCCTTGATGAGCAATATAGAGCCTGAAAATTTGCAAGAAATTCTCTAGGAACTTATAGTTCCAGGTTCTAAGTGGACTGTGTCAAAGCAAGGAATCCACACTTGTCGAAGAGAATATCTGACACCACTCGCAGAGGTATGGTTCTATTTCATTTGTTTCAGCCTTATGCCTAGCTCGCATGGGACTACAATTTCATTAGAGCGAATGGTCTTATTATACTCGATTTTAATCGGAAAGACCATTGATGTGGGAAAAATCATCTTGAGAGAGAGGCAGAATTGTGCCATTAGACGTTCTGGCCCAACCTACTTTTCTTTTATAATAACAGTTCTATGCTTGAAAGCTAAAATTCTTGCAAATGTAAAGAAGACAAGTTATAGCCAGGGCACAATCACAGATTGGGACCTCTATCGAATAGATGGAGAATCTGTTTTACAGCAACAAGTTCAAAAAAGTGAGGACCCCGAAGAAGAAGAAGAAGATCCCACAATGCAAGAAGAAGAAGAAGATCCCACAATACAATCAGTTGTAGTCTCAGATAATGCAGAACCAATGGAACCAGAAGCTGAACCTGATGCCGAAACTTCAATGTTCAAAGCTCAATCACCTCACCCAAATCTTCGAGATGAACTGTCAAAATTGATGGTGTAACGACCCGATTTAGACCCTAGTCGGAACGGTGGTTTTGGGACCACGAATCCTAGTCAAAAAAATATTTAAAAATTATTTTCTGTGTTTATTTTGTGTGAATTTATATTTGTGAAATTTTCGTGCTTTAATTTTATTGTTTGGGTGTCCAATTAAATAAAAGGACTTAATCGCGTAAATTAAAAACTTGATAGTTTAAAGTATAAGGGCCGAATTGCTAGTGGCTTTTTAAATTGAAGTATTTAAGTTGCAAATAAACCATTGGAATTTGTAATGGCCGGTTGTGCCCTTGATACATATGTTTTAGTTATTTAGTTACAAAGGTTATAATTATAATTAATTAAAATGTAATAATAATATAAAACATATAACAAAACAAGTTGGTGTTCATATTATTCTTATCATTCCCGAATATAAAACAAAGGAAAAGAAATAAAAGAAAACCTAGTTCGGGCATTCTCAAGCTCAATCAAGGTAATTTTTACGTTTTTGAGATCGTTGCTAAGTTATCTACAAGACCCATGCTTGAATTTTTTATTTTGGTGAATATTTTGAGTTATGTCATTGTTGAAAGCTTGTGATTTTTGTTGTTTGATGATGAAATATGAAAGATATGTTTTGGGTTAACATGTTTTGTATTGGAATTTTTGATAATTTTGAGTAATTAGGACTAAATTGTGAAAATAATAATTTGAGGGACTAAAATGTGAAATAAATGAAATATTTGGACTTTTATGAACATGGGTAAGATTCTTCCAAACATGGGTATATTGAAATTTTGCATATTTTGTGTTTTGTGCAATAGGGACTAAATTGTAAAAAGTGTAAAATGTCAGGGGTAAAATGGTAATTTTCCCATTTATGTGTTTTTGGACTAAATTGAATGAATATATTTTTGAATGAGTTTAATTTGAATATGTTTAGATCAAGAACCAAAGGAATCGGATTTAGATCGGGGGAAAACGAAAGTTGTCGACTAGTCGTCCCGTTCCGTTTTACATCGTTCGAGGTAAGTTTATAAGCAAATAGATGTTGCTAAATTTTATGATATATGTGATCAAATAATAGTTTTAACAATTAGAAGTAAATTATGATTCGGTACTGAGTAAAGAAAATAACTTATGTTTGATGATAAAGTAGTGAATAAGTGTTAGTATTTAAAATGATGACATGAGTTATACATGTTAAAAAGTTGATTATTGGTATATAAATTGCAAGTCTGTGTTCGGCTAAAAGATATATGCTTGTGATATTAAAGTGTGAATCATGGATAAATATATATATACATGTATATTCGACTATATGATGATTTGGTGACCTTGGTAGTGAATGATAACTTTGTTAATGAACATATGTATATATTGGCTAATCTAAAGTTGATACATGGATGTATATGAGCTATCGATATGTGATTCTTATATATGTGTGCGAGTAAAACCACGCTTAATACGTTGGCATCGATATGTGATTCCGATATATGTGTGCGAGTACGACCACGTTTAATACGTTGGCATCGATATGTGATTCTGATATATGTGTGCGAGTAAGACCACGTCTAATACGTTGGCATCAATATGTGATTCCAATATATGTGTGTGAGTAAGACCACGTTTAATACGTTGGCATCGATATGTGATTCCAATATATGTGAGCGAGTAAGACCCTGTCTGGGACAGTGGCATCGATATGAGATTACATGTAAGACCACGTCTGGGACATTGGCATTGTACAATACGTGTGATTATCTGAGTATTTTATTTAATTCTGAATGGTTCAACGGGTAATGTTAAGTGTGATTGAATGTGTAAAATGAGTTAAAGTGATTAGGTATGTAATAGCTTATTTCTTATTTGAAATAAGGTAAGTTTGGTTATTTGTTATGTGTTATAAAATGATAAAAACAAATAAATGTATATGAACTTATGAATATTCGGTTATATGAGGGTATTAAGGTTTTGAAGTTGAATGTTATTCAGATAAAAATACATGTATATTCGACCAAGGTTAAATTTGAATATGAAAGCATATATATGTAATGTTGAGTTTGAGAATAAATGTAATCATAATAGTATAATTAGCTTGATTAAAATGAGTTATTTATTTGCTTATGACTTACTAAGCTATTAAAGCTTACTCTGTGTGTATGTTTGTTTATGTTTTATAGATTTTGGATCAAGTTACGAGCTCGGGGATCGTCAGCACAGTCCATCACACTATCTATGCTTTTGGTATCTAATAAGTTAAACTCGAATTATGGCATGTATAGGCTAGCCTTGGAGTTAGTTTATTTTGAAAGTGTATGTATATAGGCCATGTGAAAGTGGCTTAAGTTCTTTGCTTGAAATCAGCTATGTTTTGATTATGGTTTGAACTCATTCCTGGTTATAATGCTAGGTGCCATGGATGGAAGATAATTATGATATGTGGTTTGAGCATTGAAGTTGATAAATGACTTGGATGTGGTATAAATATATTGGCCATAATATATACCTAGATATGTTTGGTTGGTCTGAATATGATTCGTATCAAGATAAAGTATGTATGAAATTTCGGTTGATGTGTTCAATTTAGGTATTATTATGTGATTTGGTGATAAAGGTTAACTAGTTATATTCGGACATGAGATGAGTATGTTTTGATACGTTTATTACAAGGCACGTAAGATTCATGTTTTGAATAGGTCCAATTGTGGTTAATGACTTACTCTTGTGAAGTATAATTTGCAACATGAATTGGCTTAAAAACTATTTCAATAATGTATTTGTATAATCAGTTATAAGATGAAATTGAATGAAATGGTTATAACCAACTTGAGTTTCGGTAAATGCTTATATAGCTATTTATGCATATGATGAATTGATTTGACTTGTGATTCGGTATTTGCCCACATTAACATTTTGGTATATTATGTGATATTAGTATATGCACGTACGTGATCTTAAGAAACATATATATGTGATGTGGTTTTTAATTTGTGTTTCGGTAAAGGTGTAAAGGATGAATGTATTTTGAGTAGAAATGTGTAAAGCCTTAGTTAGTAATGTGGATGCTATATATATATGTATATTGTGTTTAGCATAAGCTCATGGTAAAGGTGTAAAGGATGAATGTATTTTGAGTAGAAATGTGTAAAGCCTTAGTTAGTAATGTGGATGCTATATATATATGTATATTGTGTTTAGCATAAGCTCATGGTTGTATAGGTAAACTATGTTAGCCGAATAGAAGAGAGGTGAACATGGTTTTGTTTTGGTCTCTAATAGTACATTATTTTAACATTTTGGTTGGTTTACTTGAGTAGTTTAATTAGTTGAATAGGTGATTTAAATATAAAAATTATTCATGATATGTAAAAGTTGTAAATAGGCAAACAAATGCTATTATGGAATATTTCATTATATGGAATGAAATGATGTAAGTTTGCTTGCACATAGTAAGCACATAACATTTGCATGATTATAAGATATTTTACATTTGCATTATTCAAAGGTCATAAAAGTTAAAACATACATATTTGATAAGTTTGTGAAACGAAATGTCGAGTTTAGCATTTAATGTTCATGTTTCCTTGTTGGCATTGTTTGATTATAATATTTTGGAATTATATGAAAATTTTAAATCAATTTAAAAACGGAAATTTGATCTGAGTTATATTTTGATCGGTAATGCCTCATAACCTTATTTTGGCGAGGGATACGGGTTAGGGATGTTACAAATGG
The DNA here is from genome assembly GCA_025698465.1 of Gossypium longicalyx. Taxonomy (NCBI): domain Eukaryota; kingdom Viridiplantae; phylum Streptophyta; class Magnoliopsida; order Malvales; family Malvaceae; genus Gossypium; species Gossypium longicalyx. The sequence goes on from CM046997.1 coordinate 84,490,888, forward strand.
ACATAATGCAGCATATGCAATGGTAGCAATAAGCTTACTGGAGATACTCAAAAATATGGGATGACTCGATAAGAAGTGCTTTTAAGAAAATTTACAGTGACCCATTTATTTTTGTGCTTGAATTTCCAGATTTTATATTTGAACCATGGAGTCCATTATCGAAGAATGAGAGAAGCGATTCATGCAAAGGCAATAATGATGGAGCAAAAGATGAGTCGAATTCGGAAGGATCTGCAAATAAATAAAAGGGGGGATCTTGACTTTATTTTATTTTTGTTCTTAGGTCATTTTAGGATTAAGTTTAATTAGGAATTTTTATTTTCGCATAATAAAGCAAGAGATGGAAATCATGAATAATGAACAAGTCGCAAAGTATAGTGTGACAATAGGTATATACATGTCTAGGATCGGATCTAGAGAGAGCTTGGTACTTAAGCAGTCAATTTGACTCACCTCCTCTTTTCTAGAATCCTACCTGGTGTATAGCATCTATTCACTTTAAACAATAAGGACATTGTTCATCTTAAGTAGGGGGACCGAAAAATTGAATTATTTCCACTCAGAATAAATTTTTCTCTTAATTATGATTATGATATATTTTGTTCAATAATTGGAAAGTTTGTTAAGTATGCTAAACTTCAGTATAAATAAAGTTCCATTATTTCAATAAATTATTATGTTAGCTTAATAATGATATGAATGTACTTCTAATAAAGCATGCAAATCGTACCATAAATTTTTAGTTCCTTACGAAAGTTAGGCATGCATGAAAGTTTAAGTCTTTAAAATTGACTTAGTAGTTTTTTTAGGCGAAATCCTAGGAAGCATGGAACATTGAAAATGATTTAGGCAACTTTTGTTTGGACCGTTTGAGCCTTTCAAGCCAACCATGATGAAATTTTTATCCTTTGAAACCCAAATATGGCCTAATTTTATTTGAACCCTGGCAAATTTAACCATCACTTCTCTCTTAACTATCTTAAAATTGTCCCAAACACTGGACCCAGTACTATTCAAAGTATTCTTTAAAAATAAGTTTGGGGGAGTTGAAAAGAAATATCAAATGCTTTAAAATTGTAGTACATTCAGTAAAATTCTCTTGTTAAAAAAAAGAGCATGAGTTCTTAAAATAAGATGTACAAAAGAGCATATGAAAGCAAAGTAAGTTGGTGTATTGAGGGAAATTATTCCAAAGGTCCAATTGAAGTTGTGTCTAGGGTTTAAAAGCCTAAATTTATCTATCTTTTACCTACCCCTAAGCCCAGCCACGTTACAACCTTGTTAAAGACCTATTGATTCAAAGTTCCAGTGCTACCAACATTAGTGGAAAGAAATTGTTACATTCAACATTTCAAGGCATAAGTTAAACTTAATTATTGTAGCTTAATCTTGATTAATGAAATAAAATTAAATTGGTGAGGTTTAACATGACTTTATTAGGAAGCATTTAGTCTACTTTTTGCTATCATAAGAATGAGATTAATTTGAACGATATTTAGTCTAATTTTTGCTATCATAAGAATGAGATTAATTTGAACGATATGTATACTTAAGTAAGCATAACTATCAAATTTCTTGTTTTTGAGCATAAGTATATTAAATTCATAATTTTGGGAAGAATGTTGTTCTAAAGGAATTTTTCAAAGGTTTTTATGAGAAATTCTTTTCAATTTTTGCATTACTCGGGACGAGCAATGAATTAAGTTTGGGGTGTGGAAACACAAAAATTTACACACTTTTTCATACCTTTTTTAACTTAAATTCATGCGAATTCAGTTAAATTCTTGTCGAAAAATAATTAATTTTTATAAAATAATTAAATTGAACTTAAAATATGAACATGTTAAATTTTAGTTAATTTCATAATTATTTTTGATGAATTTTGGTTATTTTCGACAGATTTGCACAAATGGCGAAAATGGCTCGGCAAACACTACTAGAAGCACAGAACCGAGAAGCAATTTGAAGTATCGAGGCGAACTAAATTTCAGCCTAAGACGGTCCAAAATTATATGTATTTATTCATAATATAATTAATTTTAATTTATATCCAATTTAATTTGGGTTAATAAATTATGATTAATTAATTATGAAAAAGTGGTACAATTGAACAGAACCGAGTAAACCGAACCGGCCAAGAAAAGGACAGCCCAAAACCGTCCAAGTGCTGACCCAATTCAGCTCATTAGCTGATTATTTAAGCTGCAAAGAATCCCTAGAAGACTTGTTCAAATTGCAATTAAACCCCTCCACAATCGGTGGCTTTGTAAATTTGCCCCAAGCCATTTTTAGCAAAGTTGAAGCCATCAACTTTGCCAAATAGGAGACCAGCCAAGGGGTGGCTCTTTGGCTGATATTTTTAGCAAATTTAACTGCCACATTCAGCTATAAAAACCCCCCTTGGCTGATCATTCAACACATCCCTCATTCACATCTCTTCTCTCACAATTCTTCTCTCCTCTTTCACTTTGTCTCTCATTTTCTCATTCAAAGTTCCTTGCTCTTTTGTCGATTTCTCCTCTTGAGAAAGGGATCTTCTTCAGCCATTTTGGAGCAGCAATTGAGTGCTCATAGCATCCTTGATCAGTGAGGACAACAAAGAAGGAAGAATGAGCAACCTAGTCAAGCCACGAAAAAACACCAGATTTGATTCTTGTTCCCTATCTCTTTAATTTTTGTTGTTTTTGTGATGAACATATCTATGAAGATTTATGTTGTTGGAATGGTTAATTTAATCAGTTTAGCTTGAATTTAATTCGTTTTTGGTTGATTGCATTTTGTCCTCTTAAATTATTAAAATTGTGTTTATGTTGTTATAGGCCTCGGTAAAATGCTTGATTAAGTAAAATCATGCCCAAGTTATTCTTGCATTATAATTTTGAGGGAACTAATGAATTAATTATTTAAATGGATTGAAATTGTAATTAATGGATACAGTACTTAATCAGTGCATGTTTAATCATTTAAGGTAGCTGAGGGTTAAATTAGCAATAGTATTTGACGATACAATTGCCTTGCATAACTTGCAAGATTATTGTGATTAAATTGTTTCAAGGTAAGGATACCTTGTTACCTCACATAGTCTTTTATGTTCTCATTAGATTTAATTAATTGTTTGAATTGACATAGGAATATGCAAGAGATTAGTTCAATTTAATGAGTATGTATGTGCAATAGCATGCTTGCTTATTAGAATATGTTTATCGATTGAATTGACATAGGGATATTTTAAGAGATGAATGGATTTGTGTAGGTGAGTATGTTCATAAGTCAGCAAAATACCAAGTTGGCATGAATTTATTCGTAACAATATAAACATGAGTTTAATAATTCTAAGATAAGAAATGTAATTAATTTGACACAATTATATCATCTTGATTAAAATCGTATTTTGAAATCATGCATTTGAGATTTATTTATTTAGTTTACTTAGTTTAAAATCTTAGTTTTTAATCGCCCTCTTCAAACAAAATATTTTTTTCTTCACCAAAGTATTTAAATAGCATTCATAAATAATTCTTTTCACAGTCTCTGTGGGTACGATAACTCGACATTTACTTTTCACTTTATTACTTGTTGCGATTGTGTACACTTACACATTTCCGTTGTTCCAATCATCTCGGGGCAGTCCTTGATATAGTGGTCTTGAGAACCACATCTAAAATAAGATCTGTCATTCATCCTACACACACCAAGATGACATCTTCTGCAATGTTGGCACTCGGGTTTAAAAGGTCTGCATTACCCACACTAGCCATAGATGTAGCCTAAGATTTAAAACCTGAATTTTGCCTCCTACGATTCCCATGCGAACGCCCGGCCAAAACATGAGAACAAGAATATGTATCCCTGGATTTCTTAGACTGAGAGGGGAATGACTTGCTCATTGGCCTTTTTCTTATATCTTTAGCTTCAACCTCGACTTTTCTCTTTTCCTTGGTCAATTCCTCAGCTTTACAAGCCCGATCAATGAGCACAACAAACTCTTTCAGCTTAAGAATACCCACTAACACTCTAATATCCTAATTAAGTTCGTCTTCAAGCCTTCTACACATTTTAGCCTCAAAGGATACACACTCCCAAGCACATTTGCTGAGCCGGACAAACTCTCTTTCGTACTTGGTTACTGACATGCGGCCTTGTTTCAATTCTAGAAATCCCTTGCTCTTCAGGTCAATGAATCATTCACTGATGTACTTCTTACAGAATTCTTCTTAGAAGAATTCCCACGTAACCCTCTCTTGAGGTACCACAGATACTAGTGTCTTCCACCAGTGATATGCCGTGTCTCTCAACAAGGAAATAGCACACTTCAAACATTCTTCGAGTGTGCATGATAGTTCATCAAATACCCTTATCGAATTCTCAAGCCAAAATTCTGCTCTCTCAGCATCATCCTCGGTATTTGCTCTAAACTCTTTTGCCCCTTGTTTCCGAATCTTATCAACTCGAGTTCTATGAAATCTCATAAAGTCCATACCTTATGGCACTAAGGGTACAGGTTGGGGAATTTGAGGGGGTGGAGCTTGTGGCTGAATAGTCGGGTTCAAACGAACGAACTCAGCAAACCATTTGTTCATAGGTGGGAGAAGGCCTCTCGAGCCTCTCCTCCTTGACTCATAGTTATAGGTTTACTCTCCTCTAGCACCGTCCCTTGGGCGAGGGCTGGTGTGTTACTTTCCACATCATCTGCCATAGCTCGTTCGGGATCCATTATTATATGAAAAACATAGTTTAAAACCGTCAGGAGTCGTCACACTATCACAATTTATGTATGGCATGTATAGCTAGACTCAAATGCATACTACGTAGTCTGAGAACCGACTAAATCGTAGCTCCAATACCACTAAACGTAACACCCCTTACCCGTGTCTGACACCGGGACAAGGTGTGAGGCATTACTTGACTTAAACATAACCAATCATACAAAATCGGGCTATAAAATTTCATTCAATTTTAAACCATTCATACACATGCTTATCGTCCCTTATATAAGCCTACGAGGCCTAAAACATACATCGGGAGTAGTTCAAGACTAATCCGAGAACTTTAGAAAACTTTGGGAACACTTAGAGAAATTTTCATGAAACAGGGTCACATGCCAATGTGGGTAGGCCGTATGGCTTGGGACACGCCCGTGTCACCAGCCCGTGTAACTCTCTATTTATGACATCATCAACACAATTAGGGTCACACGGCTAAGTCACACGCCTGTGTGCTTAGGCCATGTGGCGAATTAAATTCCAAAAAAATTAAGTGCAGACTTCACACGTCCTGGGCACACTCCCATGTCCTATGGTCATGTCTATCACACGGTTGAGACACACAACCGTATCTCTGCCCGTGTGTTTACTATTGGGCATACTATTTTTCCTAATTAGGGTGCAGGGGACACACGGCCAGATCACACACCCATGGGGCACGGTCTAGATACACGAACGTGTGTCTACCCGTGTAGACAAATTCTAGGCTAATTTCCAAGCCATTTGCCACCCTTAAATGCTCACTCACTTATACATTTTTTATGGTATGCAGCATAGCATATTTAGTCACTCGAATACTTACAATCATGATTATTCCATGACTTTGTAATGTCAACATATCACATGCTATAACCATCATGCTTTCATATGGCATTCCACACCAATTTCATATTTATTCATCTTTATAAACCTACCTTCAACCTACTCAATTATACTATGAACATGGTCATACCTTTTTGTCCCAATTCATTCATTAAGCATATGTGCCATTTATCACATCCATTACAAACAAGCAACCACGAACCACATCACAAAGCATAAACACATTGCATGCATGCATAAATACTTAGGGTTTTAACCCGAGAAGCAAATATAAGCACATCTCATGGCCATATACAAAATGAATCATAATACCATCATGAGCCAATTCATTTAGCTAATCAATATAACACATAACAAAACGACCAAGTCCCCTATACATGCCATACTCAAAATGTCAAGACTAACTATACCTAAATGTCCAATTGATAGTGTGATCAAGTTTCCGACATCCTTCGATCCCCGAGCTAGCTTGGCGACACTAGAAAAGATGGAAAGGAAGGGGGGTAAGCATTAAAGCTTAGTAAGTCCATATGCAAATAACATGCTACATAAACAAGTATTTAATATACATTTAACATAATGAACATAATTTATAATTCATCAAATCACTTAAACTTACTCATCACATAAACAACTTTTTCATAAGTTCATCACATACCAAGGCATTACTCATGAGTTCGGTATGTAACACCCATTACCCGTATCTGATGCTGGGACGGGTACGAGGCATTATCAGACATAAACACAAGCATTCGTACAAAACCGAGACATAGATTTTAGTCCAAATTTAAAACTTTTCATTCACATGCATACCATCCCTTATATGGGTCCTCGAGGCCCAAAACATACATTAGGTGTGGTTTGGGACTAAACCGAGAACTTTCGAAACTTTCATATCTCATAGAAAATTTTTCCTCAAAACAAGAGTTACACGCTCGTGTGGCTTGGGACACACCCGTGTCCTCAGCCCGCGTAACTCTCTATTTATGACATCATCAATCGAAATAGGGTCACACGGCCAAGTCACATGCCCATGTGCTAAGGTCGTGTCCTTCACACGGCTGAGACACACGGTCGTGTCTCTGCCCGTGTGTTTACTACTGGGCATTCTGTTTTTCCTAATTAAGGTGCAGGGGACACATGGCCGGAACACATGCCCATGGGGCAGACCGTGTGTCACACATGGCCTAGACACATGTCCGTGTGTCTACTCGTGTTGACAACTTTAAGGCTATTTTCCAAGCCAATTGCCACCCTTATTTGCATAAACACATACATGACTTCAAAGGCAATTAACATGGCATAATTGAGAACTTAAACATACACAAACAAGATATAATCATGATCATTTCAGCTTTACTAATACATGCATAAGACTTCATACTTTGTCAAGCCAAATTTATAAATTTGCATGCACTAAGAGTTGTAGTTTACTTCTATTTAACATACTCATGCCTCAGATGCCATCATGCCATTCATTCACAATTCCATCATCAAACATCCATAGCCACAACACATTTGCATAGGCACATGCATGCATATATGAATAGGTTTACAACCCAATACACAATATGAGCCACATCCCATGGCCATATACAAAATGAATCACTAAATCATTATAAGCCAACACACTTGGCCAAATTAATAATGACATAATTATTCAATAGACAAAGTCCCTTTACATGCCATAAATTTAAAACACTTGTAACACTCTAGATTTGGGCCTAGAAATTTTGGGCCTTGAGCATGGGAGCGGTTGAAGGCAGCTTATAATATTTTGTTGTGCATGTAAATTTTGTTAAAGAAGGTTTGTTTTAGTGGTTAAGTGTGCTGAGAAGTGTTGGAGAAGTCCTGGGTTCAAACCTGGACTCTAGCAGAAATTTTGGTTTAAGGTGAATCAAACCCTGGGTGTAGTAGGTAGGCCTTAAGAATATTGTTGGAGAAATTGTGCCACAAAAAGCCTTGTTGTCTAGTGGAAAAGTAGTGCCACATAAGAGGTAGGAAGGTGGCGTCATAGAGTTGGCAAGGAGGTCCAGGGTTCGAAACTCATGGCAATCAAAGAGCATTTATTTTGCTAACAGGGGGCGGCAAGAGTTGGTGTTGAATTTAAACTCTGATGATGGAGGGATCCCACATCGAGAAGCTAACATAAGAGTGAATGCGAAGCTGGCTTTAAATAGAGAGAACCATGAGGAGAGTAAATGTACCTTTCTTGGCTGTTCCCTTTCGCTTTATGGCGTGCTCGTTTGGGTTGGGCGTCGGCTAAGAGTTCTCGGAGCGCGGATTAACTCCAGTCTCCTATCAGGTGTGTATTTCTCACTACTCTAGCTGTAGGATGGCTACTTCGGGCCGAAAGGGGCCATGTGGGCCCAATAGGCCTATGGGCCCAATTGGATAAGTTGTTTGATTGTGTAGTAAATATTGGACTAGGCTAGGTGAATCTCATATCTATGGCTAGATTTGGGCTAAAAGGGCCACACGAGCGTGTGGGCCCATTTGGGTCGAGAATGGGCTTTAGGCCATCCGTATTGTTATCCCTGTTTAGAATATTTTAGAATTACTAAAATACCCCTATAGGGTAGAGTTACTGAAATACCCCTGTAGGGTAGAATTACCAAAATACCCCTGTAGGGTAGAATTACCGAAATACCCCTGTAGGGTAGAATTACCAAAATACCCCTGTAGGGTAGAATTACTTAAATACCCCTGTAGGGTAGAATTACCGAAATACCCTTGTAGGGTAGAAATACTGAAATACCCTTGTAGGGTAGAATTACCGAAATACCCTTGTAGGGTAGAATTACCGAAATACCCTTGTAAGGTAGAATTACCGAAATACCCTTGTAGGGTAGAAATACCGAAATACCCTTGTAGGGTAGAATTATTGAAATACCCCTATCAGGTAGAATTACTGAAATACCCTTGTAGGGTAGAATTATTGAAATACCCCTGTAGGGTAGAATTACTGAAATACCCCTGTAGGGTAGAATTACTGAAATACCCCTATAGGGTAGAATTACCAAAATACCAATTGCCGAGATACCCTTGTGGGGTAAAATTACCATTTTGCCCTTAGGGTGTTAAATGACTGTTTTGCCCTTGTGGGCAAGTGACTGACTTGGACTGTGTGGATTTGATTGTCAATATATGTTGGTGATATGAATGACTTGACTGTGATTGTTTGATTCAAATATGGGCATGACATTCAGCATACATGACATGTTGCATGGGTTGGGTTATATAAATGGAGGAAGTGCTTAAAGGGCTTTGCCCGATTTATCGAAAAAGGGCTTTTGCGATTTATCAAAAAGGGCTTTGCCCGATTATTAAAAAAAGAGGCTAGGCCTCCAGTTATATGATAAAGCAGCTATGCTGCCAGTGGAGAGTTTGGTTGGGTGGGTTGAGTTATTCCCTACATGGAGAGCTTGGTTGGTACGGGTGGAGAGTAGCGAATGGTGGGTTGAGTAGTCTCCCCAAATGGGCTTGCATACATTCATTGGTATTACATGTGATATTGAAATGGGCCTTTGGGCCATACCGTTTCTGAAGAAAGGCTTCGCCCGGTGATATGATTTATGAAAAGGCTTTACCAAAGAATGCAGATTAAACAAAAGGCTTCGACCCAGTATGCTGATATTAATTTGGGCTCTGAAAAGGGCTTATTGCACACTGAGTTTTCATAAACTCACCCCGTTTATTAACCTTTCAGGTAATTTCCAGCCTTAGACGGATCAGAGCTGCGAGGGGCTCGAAGGAAGCCACACACACTGTTTATGTTACAATTTTGATTATTACTTTTAAATGTTTTATGTGGGTTGTAGTAAAGCCGTTGTAACTTTCTGGATTTTAAATTTGGAATTTTATTTATTGTTCTTATAATTGCTAGTATGAGAACACGGTTTTCCAAAGCAACTACTGTTGTTCAAAACATCACGTATCCGTAATTGTTTTTAAATTAAGCTCCGTGAATCGCCAAGATTTTTACAAAGTTGTTAAGAATGTTATTCACTAAGGTTTTCTAACAAGGTTTAAAAAGGGTATAAGCTTTTAATTATTAAGAAGGGTTTTTAATGGAAACATGGTTTTCGAAAAACACTTCAATGTGATACGCCAGATTCAAGCCAAACTTCCAGGCCGGGTTTGGGGTGTTACAACACTTGCGTTCACTTAAACCCAAATGATAGCTTGATAGTGTGGTGACATCTCTGACGGTCTCCAACCCGAGGTAGCTAAATTAACCTATAAGAGATGAGAAAAGAAGGGGAGTAAGCTTCAAAGCTTAGTAAGTTCATATGCAAATAATAAAAAACTATTAACATTCATTTATTTTACCCATTCATAAGAATATTATTAATACAATTCATGATTACCACTTACTCATTCATAATGCTTACTCTTTATCTTACAAACACTAGTTGCATGTCTTGGCATTAGATTAACAACCATGATCTTCATTATAGCAAATCACATTATTTAACAAGTTATTTCAACTCTCTTAACCACACGCACATCATTTACGAGTAATCATAATTTCCACATATAGCTTAACAATCTTTCACACATCTATTGAATCACAGCTTAAGTATATACATCATACTACTTCACAATTCGATTAAGCTCATATGCCTATCACATGATTATTATCAAATCTTATCATGCATCCATTCATCATAAATGTAGATCATTTGTCACAAGGTTATCAATGTTTCACAAGCATAACTTGTTCGTGTACATACCTGTACCTCATGTAATATAGTCACATACTTTCTAGCATGCATTCTTACCACATTTTCATAGTATACCAAATCCTTTACTCATGAGTTATAAGTACATACATGTACTAACTCGTAGCACATTCTCATATTTCCTCATCATTGACTTACTTGTCAAATAACTCACTGATTTACCCATTGAACACTTGGAATACTATTGGATACACGAAAAGCTGGCACATAAGTGCCACATTCGTAGCTAAAGCTACCTCATATCACATATCACATGTTGCTCGCTTTCGAGCTACTCACGAGCCTACTCACTCGAGCTATCGGTCAGGATGTAGCTACACGGGCTACTCACACAAGCTGTCAGGTATCCACAAAACATGCCGGACTACCCAGCCACCGGTAGAACATACAAGACCAGCACCCGGAACCCTATAACATGTGTCACATATATCATGAGCTCAGACCACATAACTCATGAGCTCAGATCACATAGTCCCTAGTGACATGTCACTTGTATCTTAAACTATTCCTAAGGTTCAAACAGGATTCTCTCGATGATACATCTTTCGTCGAACTTGTTCACAAAGTCATTCTCATTGACCGTAATATTATTCATACACTCTTTACAATAATTAAACATGGAAATTCATACATTAATAAAGCATTAAAACATGATACAACATAGCATTATTTACACATGAACTTACCTCGACACCAAAATGGCAAAAAGGGACCTAACCGTTAATTTCTCGTTTTTCCCTCGTTCTAGTCCAAACCTCATTTTCTTTGATCTATAATATCACATTTAGTCTTTTTATTAGTCACATTAGTCAATGTGATCAAAAATCATACTATGGAAAAATTATGTTTTTGCCCCTAAACTTTATTATATTTACACTTTTGCCCATAGGTTTGTAAAATGATTTTATTCAATTTCTTTAACATACAAGCCTAGCCGAATCATTTTCATAACTATAGCAGCCCACAATTTCCACTAAATCACACTTTTATGAAAAAATTATAACTTTTACAAATTAGTCATTTTTAGCATTTTCACCGAAAACTACCTAGTAAAAGTCGTTCAACACACAACAAACATTCATATTCCTCCATTAAATATCAAAATACACACATATCACACATGAGTAAAATTTTAAACATGAACCCTACTTCAAATCAAAGGTAGAAATAGGTAAATCTTATCACGAGGATTCTAAAAATGTGAAAATCATTAAAAATGGGGCAAGAACGGACTTACTATGGAGCTTGGAAAGCTTGAACAAAACCCTAGCCATGGGGGTCTTCAAAATTTCATCCAAGGGGTTGAAGATGACCAAAATTTGGCCTTTATTTTGTTTATTTAATCATTTAATTACTAAATCACCAAAATGCCCCTAACTTAAAAATATTCTATTTCACCTATTTCATGTTCATTTTTGTCCGGAAAATAAACCAATGGTATAATTAACATTTAAGGACCTCCAATTTAAAATTTCATAACAATTGGACACCTCTAGCATATAGAACTCAAGTTTTGCACTTTTTACAATTTAGTCCTTTTGACTAAATTGAGTGCTCAAATGTCAAAATTTTCAAAACAAAATTTTCACGAAATCATTCTGTGAAATTGTAGACCATAAAAATATAATAAAAATAAATTTTCTTACGTCGAATTTGTGGTGTAACACCCTTTACCCGTAACCGACGTCAAAATAGGGTATGAGACCTTAACAGACATAAGCTCACAAAATCTTACAAAATCGGACATAAATTTCTGTCCAAATTTAAAACTTTTCACCATCATGCACATTGTCCCTTATATGGGTCCACGAGGCCCAACACATACATTGGGAGCGGTTCGGGACCAAACCGAGAACTTAGAAAACTTTTCACTAAACAGAGTCACACACTCGTGCGGGTGGGTCATGTAATCCCACACACCCGTGTTGCTTGGGACACGCCCGTGTCCCTAGCCCATGTAACTCTCTATTTATGACGTCATGAACAAAATGTGGTCACATACCCAAGGCACACGCCCGTGTGCTTAAGCCGTGTGGACAACTAAATTTCATAATTTTTTTCCATAAATAGGTGCAGACTTCTCACGGCTAGAGCACATGCCCATGTCCTATGGTCGTGTCTCTCACACGGTTGAGACACACGGCCGTGTCTCAGCCCGTGTGTTTACTACTAGGCATTTTGTTTGTATTAATTAGGGTACAGGGGACACACGGCTAGAGCACACGCCCATGGGGCAAGCCGTGTGTCACACACGATCTAGACACACGCCCGTGTGTCTACCCGTGTGGACAAATTTAAGGCTATATTCCAAGCCATTTGCCACCCTTATTTACACAACACATTTATGGTTCCAAAGGTACTTAAACTCTCTCATGATTCTAGTTCGTGTATTCAATTCTCAACTCTTTAGACTAGATTAAGGCTTCATATCATAACAATTCTATTGTACCAAAAACACATGTATCCATGAGCAATAATTATTAAATTTGCATGCATGCATTTTCATATCAACTCATACACTCACTTAGTGATCATCATCATTCAGCCATCATCCACCAAGATCCATACCATAATGGAATTGGCTCATACATGCATAAGTGAATATGTTTACAACCCAATAGTCATTGTAAGCTATATCTCATGGCCTTATACAAAATGAATCATAACACCCTCATAAGCCAACACATTGGCTAAACTAATATGACATATAATAAAATAACCAAGTTCCTATACATACCATACTCAAAATAAACAGACTAACTATACCCAAAAGATCCGATTGATAGTGTGATCGAGTCTCTAACTCCCTTTGATCCCCGAACTAGCTTGGCAAAACTATAAGAAAAGGAAAAGAGAGGGAGTAAGCATAAAGCTTAGTAAGCTTGTATGTAAATAATAAGCAATGAAAATATGTAATTTCAACATACACATAACATCACTTAATTCATCACATTCTCCATAATCACTATAATCATATCCTATCTCGATCAAATCTCACAATGTCTTATAGAACTCAAGATCATGATTTTTCCATTTTTATAATACCAAAATTGTATCATTCTGTATTCTCAATAACTACGAGCTTGGCGTATTTACCTGTATCCACTCAAGATAGCTATACCTCGTCATTCTTTGTCACATCCTAGACTACCCGTTGAATCGCTTGGAATACTAAGGGTTACTCAAGATATCATATACACAAGGTAGGGTGCCAATGCCATATCCCAGATATGGTCTTACATGGGACCACATAATGATGACAATGCCATGTCCCAGACATGGTCTTACATGGGATCACACATATCGAATCCGATAGCCCAGCTATGGTCTTACACGATGTTTCATTATGATGCCAATGCCATGTCCCGAACATGGTCTTACATGGGATCACATAACGACCTCAAAGCCATGTCCCAAACATGGTCTTACATGGGATCACATGTCACTGCCAACTCCATATCCCAGATATGGTCCTATACGGGAGCTCATCCACTCAAATATCAAAACGATGATACCCTAAGTATTCCCGAGGTTCACTCGGCTTATGTCACCACAATTCTTTAACAAAAAACATCAATGATATTTACCAAGACAATTAAACCATTCGTATAAATAAAATATTAAGCACATAAAAAAATGCTATATTAATTACACACAACTTACCTCGGTACAAAATATGGACAATTACTTCGATTTAGTCCAAGATCTTACTCTTTCCCCGGTCTAGGCCCGAACTCTATTTTTCTTAATCTATAATAGAAATTTTAACTTATTTAATATCCACATTATTCAATTTAGTCCAAAAATCATACTATGGCAAAATTACACTTTTACCCCTAAAGTTTGACATATTTATACTTTTGTCCTTAAGCTCGTAAAATGAAATGTGTCCAATTTTTTTGTTACCCAAGCCTAGCTGATTCATATTCCTTCTTATAACAGCCCACATTTTTCATCAAATCACATTTTTTACACTTATTCTTGCATGTTTTACAAATAAGTCCTTTTTGGTGTTTTCATGAAAAATCACCTAGGAAAATATGTTTATCTAACACTAAACTTTCATATTCCTTCATAAATCATCAAAATACATGCATGACATACATGGGTAAATTTTTTAACATGAACTTTAGCTTAAAACAGTAGTAAAAATAGCTAGTTCATGTTTCAAAGATCTCAAAAATATAAAGAACATTAAAAACGGGGCTAGGATGTACTTACTATCAAGCTTGAAAGGTTTAAGAAACCGTAGCTATGGTGACTCTTCAAATTCGGCACAAGCATGAGAAAGATAAAGAGATTTTGGCTTTATTTTCCCTTTTTACTCTTTTATTTACCAAAAGACAAAAATGCCCTTAAGGCCTTCCTTTAAAATTTTACCCATGCATGCCCATTTTTGTCCATAAAAATAGAAATTGGGAAAATTGCTATTTAAGGACCTCTAATTACTAATCTAAAGCCATTTCATACTTAAAGCTTCTAGAATCTTTAATTTTGTAACTTTTGCAATTTAGTCCCTAAAGTTAAATTCGACACTTTACACATAAAATTTCTTCATGAAATTTTCACACAAGCATGTCATCATATCATAAACCTCATAAAAATCACAAAATAATTATTTCTACTTCGGATTTATTATCTCAAAACCACTATTTTGATTAGACCCTAATTTGAGATGTTACATGTAGTCTTGAAACCACTATTTCGAATAGGACCAAAATCGGGTTGTTACACGGTATACATACCTGTATCAACTCATAACATAATCTCTTACTCATTCTTCTCATTGACTTACCCCTTGGCTCTTTTTTCAAGTTACTCGGTAATTTACCCGTTGAACACTCGAAATACTATTGGATACACGGAAGGCTCGCACATAAGTGTCACATACGTAACTAAAGCTACCTCATATCACATAACACATAAAGGCTCATTCTCAAGCTACTCACGGGTCTACTCACACAAGCTGTTGGTCAGGATGTAGCTACACAGGCTGCTCACACAAGCTGTCAAGTATCCGCAACACATGCCGGACTACCCAGCCACCGGTAGGACGTACAAGACCAGCACCCGGAACCACATAAACATATCTCATGAGCTCATAAATCATATGATTCCTGGTGACATGTCACTTGTATTCTAAACTATTTCTAAGGTTCAAACGGGATTTTTCGATATCACATCTCTGTCAAGCTTGCTCGTAATGTCGATCTCAATGTCCATAATAGTCATCACTTACTCATGGAGCAATCAAAGCATAACTCATAATAGCATTAAAGAATTTGAATTCATGTAATACTCAAACATGAAAATATAACATAACATCACATTATTTATATATGAACTTACCTCGGTACAAAATGATGAAAACGAACCTACTCTTTGTAAACCTTGTTTTTCCCTCGATCAAGACCCGAATCACGTTTTTCTTAATCTATAATGTCAAATTTAACTTATTTAATACATACATTGTTCGAATCGACCCATAACACATACTTTGGTAAAATTACCTTTTTACCCCTAGCTTTTCCCTTATTTACAAATTGGTCCTTAGGCTCGTAAAATGAAATGCATGCATTTTTTTTACTACCCAAGCCTAGCCGATTCATATTCCTACTCCTAGCAGCCCATATTTTTCTTTATTTCACATATTTACTACCCATTTTACAACTTTTACAAATAGGTCCTTTACATGCATTTCCATCAAAAATTACTTAGTAAAAGATGTTAAACACACATCAAAATTTCATATTCCTCCATTAAACATCAAAATACATGCATGTCACACATTGGTAAGTTTTTGAACATGAACCCTAGCTTAAAATAAGGGTAGAAATAGCTAGATCATGCTTCAAAGATCTCAAAAACATAAAGAACATCAAAAACGGGGCCAGGATGTACTTACTATTGAGCTTGAAAATTTGAAAAACCCTAGCTATGGAACCTTTAGGAGTTACGGCTATGGCATGGAGAAGATGTGCAAATTTTGCTTTATTTTTCCCTTTTTATTCTTTTACTAACCAAATGACTAAAATGCTCTTTAATGCCTTTCTTTCAAATTTTCCTATGCATGCCTATTTTTGTCCAAAATTTTAAAACTTGGTTAAATTACTATTTAAGGACCTCTAATTAATAATCCATAGCAATTTCATACTTAAAGCTTCTAGAACTCAAGTTTTGCAACTTATTCAATTTAGTCCGTAACTTCAAATTGGACACTTTAGGCATAAAATTTCTTCATGAAAATTTTACACAAATATGCATTCATATCATGGATCATCAAATACTCATAAAATAATTATTTATACTTCAGATTTATGGTCTCAAAAGCACTTTTCCAACTATACCCTAACTCAGGATGTTACATATCAATCCACACAATGTCAACAAGAAGATATATTTAACTCTTTAATTGAGCTATGAATTCCATTGTTACTAGTAAAGTGATGTCATATACAAGTCATGTACCCAACATATCAACTACCGACTTGGTAATCTTTAGAGCATAAGCCTCCACTTATATCAAATCCCATGAGTTACATGTGCATAGTCAGTGACTAACTCAGGATTTAGGTAAGCCACACCATGAACGTCACAAGTGAATTAATTCAAAAATGGATTCAGAATTAGTTCAACTTGGGTCTAGTCTTCTTCCAATGAATACATTTATGTTTCTACCCATGGAGTCAACTGCTATGATAGCCAAGGCTAGCCATCTCCCTAATTGGAAATGTAGACGACATAATAATTCCTCTATGTATATGAATCAAATGCTCACTTTGATTCTTTTACAAGATTACAAACTTGTTTAGATTATCTACTAAAGTAAGTTATCTTTCTCGCAATGTAAATGTTATTACAGTGCCACTTATCATCAGCTTGAACTTAGACAATCAATATGTTAATATTTGCTCGTCACAATTTTGCTATGTATGCAAAAGATGAAAAACAAAAACACAAAAGATATAATAGTGAAATGTAAAATTAAATTTATTTATTTATCCATTGTTTAAATACATAGAAAACAGTTACATGTTTATGATAATATGGACACATTTCCCAACAAAATATTGAAATGGACTAAACCATAATTATCGAGCCATTCGAGATGGTAACATATTGTATAGTGTGAACCATCGTTGCCTGGCCACACAAGATGATATAGTGAATATAGATAGGAAATGTCATCGTTGTCGGGCAACCCAAGATGACAAGAATAGTATACGAAGATATGGAATGTTTATGAATTGGTATATTATTCTTATATGTGTGTTATGATAGATAAGGTGTGTAAACTACTATATGAATCAGTTGAAAATGAGCCTTGGGGGTCGAACAATTACGAATGAGTCGATAAGCTCTAAAAAGTGATTGAATGGTGGGTTAGACGATATATATATGTTAAATGAAAATAGAATTGAATGTATTGAAATTGGAAATGGTTTAAAGATAGGTATTTGATAAATGACTTGAATTGATTCTACCATTGATATTATAAACATTGTGACAATTTACCAATGCGTATGTTTTTTTTATCTTAATTCTTAGAATTACCACTAAGTGTTTTTGCTCAACATGTGATTTATTTTCTCTAGTGTAGGCCTAGTAGATTCTCAAGAGTGCGATAAGTAGATCCAGCATCTAGGAGGCGATCCCCAACTTAGCCAAGTTTGTACAGTTTCGTTCTGTTTCAAGTATAGCATGTACCTAGGTCGAGTCGGTTTACGGTCAAATTGATGATTTTGTTGTATTGAGGCTTGAATAGATAGCTTGAAAATGGTTAAATAATGGAGATACATATGTGAATTGGCTTGCATATTTGGTTGTATGAAAGTTGGTTATTTTGGGAACTTATGTATGAATGTATGTATATCAACTTGATTAATATATGGTAGATAGTATAGTTGTTTAACTAATATATGTGTTTTGGTAGTTTAAAGACATAAGTGATGAAATATTCTAGGATTGAACCTTTTTAAATGGTATGTTTTGGTTTATTTTGGTGGAATGTAATTGAAAAGAATTGTTGTTTTAGGTGTAAATCGTTAGAGCTAATTGGTATCTTGAGAATCAGTATGTCATGTCGCAACGTCAAGTCTCGTCACAACAAGATCAAGCCACCATGCCACGACGCAACGTCAAGCATGGATCATTGCAACAAGGAGCCAAGTCAATATGTGGCATCACAACGAGGAAGCCCTGACGTCACGGCGTCAACCTGGAATTTTGAAACATTATAATTTAATCCTAATTTGACCTCGAGTTAGCATTAGAGCTTTCGTAAGCTCGCAGAAGACCCAAAAATGAACACTTATCATTTTATATACCCATTTTACTCATATTTGAATGTTTAATGTTATGAATCAAATTATAATTTGTTCGTAGTTGCTCTGGCAACAAATGTGACACCTTATAGTTTGGACTCAGCGATTTGGTCAAGTATAGGGTGTGTAACACCCCTTACCCGTATTCGACACTGGAATAGGGTACGAGGCATTACCGGAGTTATACACAAGTAATCATGCAGAACCGAGACATAAATTTCCATCCAAATTAAAACTTTTCATATACATTCATATTGTCTCTATTACAAGCCTACGAGTCCCAAAACATACATTGGGAGTGGTTCAGGACTAAACCGAGACCTTTCAAAATTGTTACAACCCTTAGAAAATTTTCATGCTTTAGAGGGTCACACGCTCGTGTGGGTAGGCCGTGTGGTCTCACACGCCCGTGTGGCTTGGGACATGCCCGTGTGGCTTGGGACACGCCCGTGTCCTCAGCCCGTGTAACTCTCTGTTTATGACGTCATTAACAAATTAGGGTCACACGGCCAAGGCACACGTCCGTGTGCTAGGCCGTGTGGGTGATTTTATTTTTATAATTTTTCATAAATTAGGTGCATACTTCACACGCCCTGGGCACACACCTGTGTCCCTGGGTCGTGCCCTTCACACAGCTGAGACACACAGCCGTGTCTCTGCCCGTGTGGCCAATTTGAAGCTAAAATTCAAAAATGCAGGGGACACACGACCAGATCACACACCTAATGGGCAAGCCGTACCGTATGAACAAAAATAATGCTATTTACCAATCCTTTTTGCCACCCTTACTTGCACCAACCTACACAACATCAAACAACCCCAATCCAAGCATATACACACAAACAAGACATCCACACATCAATTGCATGCTATTTTCTATCACATACAACATTTCATAATTATCATCATAAACCATGCAATAACTCTATCTATGAAAGGCATCTCTATATTCATAAATACTTAACCAATATTAGCCAATACCAAATGGCCATTTACAAAATGAATCAAATACCATTACAAGCCAAAACATTTGGCCAAATCAATAATGACACATATCACAAAAAGACCAAGTTCCTATACATGCCATATTCAAAATATCTAAACCAATTATACCCAAATGATCAAATTGATAGTGTGATCGGTGCTCTGACTACTTTCGATCCCCGAGCTAGCTTGGCGACACTATAAGAAATAAAAAGGAAGGGGAGTAAACATAAAGCTTAGTAAGTTTACATGCAAAAGTAAACAATATTAAGCAACATTTAGCATGAATACCTTACAATTTAACTTAACATAAATCACATATCTATCATCATAGTTTCATAAGCATAATCATTCTTAATCTTACCAAAAGCTCATCACTTAACAAGCTCATTCTTATGGGTTTTTCGTACATACCTGTACCAACTCGTGACTTAACATACTCTTTCTGAATCTTGACATACCTATTGAGCACTTGGAATGCTAAACAGATACATGGAAGGTCTTTGCACACAAGTGCCATATATGTAGTCAAAGCTACCTCATATTTCATATCACATAAAGGCTTACTCTCGAGCTAATCACGGGTCTGCTCACACAAGCTGACGGTCAAGACGTAGCTACACGGGCTACTCACACAAGCTGTCAGGTATCTGCAACACATGCCGGACTACCTAGCCACTAGTAGGACGTACATGACCAGCACCCGGATTCACATTAACACATATACCACATAAGGTCTTAGTGACATGTCACTCGTATCCTATTTTCTTCTTAAGGTTCAAACGGGATTTTCTCTCTCTTATCGAAACTTGTCGAATGTGTTCATCAAATCAATTATACAATTCATACAATATTAAGGAATTAAAAATATAATCATAATATTACATTATTTACATAGGAACTTACTTCGGTACAAAATATAGCTAACTAATTCGATCTAGTCCACAAGTTTATTCTTTCCCTGATCCAGGTCTGGATTCTGTTTTTCTTGATCTATAATAGCAAATTTAGCTCATTTAATTACCACATTTTTCAAATCAATCCAAAAACCATACTTTGGAAAATTTATAGTTTTTCCCCTAAACTTTCACATATTTACTAATTAGTCATTAGGTTCGTAAAATGAAATGTACTCATTTTCTTTATTACCCAAGCCTAGCCGACCCACACACATGCTCATATCAGCCCACATTTTTCATCAAATCAGATTTTTACTACACATTTTACAACTTTTACAAATAGGTCCTTTTTAGGTGTTTTCATGAAAATCACTTAGTAAAAGTTGTTTATCACACATCAGACTTTTATAATCTACCATGAAACATCAAAATACATCCATGTCACACATGGTTCAAACCCTAGACATCAACCCTAGCCCAAATAAATGGTAGAAATGGCTAGATCGATTGATAACAACTTCAAAAATGTAAAGAACATTAAAAACGGGGCTAGGATGCATTTACTATCAAGCTTGAAAGTTGAAGAAACCCTAGCTATAGTGACCTTAGAAATTTCAGCTATGGCATGGATAATATGAGCAAATTTTGACTTAATTTTCCCTTTTTATTATTTTATTAACCAAATGACCAAAATGCCCTTTTTACTAAACCTTCAAATTTTACTTATTCATGCCCATTTTTGTCCATAAAAATAGAAATTGGTCAAATTGATATTTAAGGACCTTTAATTAATAATCCATAGCTATTTCATGCTTAAAGCTTCTAAAATCACATATTTTGCAACTTTTGCAATTTAGTCCTAAAAATCAAATTGGACACTCTATCAACAAAATTTCTTAACGAAACTTTCATACAATCACACAAGCATATCATAGACCTTAAAACATTCATAAAATAATTATTTCTACTTCAGATTTGTGGCCTTGAAATCACTATTCCGACTAGGCCCAAAATCGGGATGTTACAAGGTGTTACAATTTTTGTGTTCTAATGGAACATGAAGTATTCCAAGGAACTAACCCAAAGAATATTGGGTGATACGATGAATTAATAATGACAAAGCATGCAACTAAAGAGTCTAGCTAGCTAATGACTAAATAGAATAATACGTCAATAGATTAAAGGGTTGAATTGAACTAAAGTATTAACTAAAGGTTGAAATTACAAAAACTCCAAATTCACAAATATGAAAATCAAAGAATAAAAAAGTAGTTGATTAATATTCATGTCACTAATTAATTCTCGATTTAGGGTTTTAAATTGTTCAGTTAACTAATTGGTTCAATTTTACCTCTCGATAATTAATTTACCCAATTAGACGATTCAGTCCAAATTATTACTCGATCTCACTAGAATAAATAGGGATGGTCAAATACATGCTTAATAAGGTCTCATCTTGATCTCATTTATCTAATTATTCACCTGAACCTGTCAATTCTAAGTTCTAAGCTTATTAAATTTAGTCCAAATTTTTACAATTTAGTTCCTAAACTTAAGATTAATTAATTGGCATTTCAATTAATCAACTACAATAGAATTTATTTCATGCCTATCATCAAAACCAATAGCCATTCATTTTGATATCAATTTAAAGAATTAAATTGTACAAAAATAAAAAGGTTTTGAAATGCGTTGAAAATCATGATGAAGTCCTCAATTGATTTGATAGAAATGAGAATAAAATTGAAGTCCAGAGCCTTGATTATCGATTTGTAAAATCGGATTGCAAAAATAGAACTAGAAATATATTAAACCTTAAAGAAACACTAAAAAATGTACAAAGGTCCATGTACCTTTTGAGTGCCTAAAAGCTAAAAGTGCATAAATTTCGAAGAGAAAAGCAAAACTAAAAACCTAAAAATTGTTTAATTGAAAAAGATCTTCCAAAATATGTTTTAAGATGACTTAAATAGTCTAACATATTTTGACCTAAAATGGAAAAAAAAATGCCCCTATTTAATAGTTGACCTAGGCTTGGCTAGACTGAAAGTTGCCCCTGTAGAATTCTCCTCGTCACATTTTAGTGTCGTGACACCTAGACCTTGTGTTGTGACATCCTCAATAGTTTGCTCCAAGAATGTTTGTCAGTTTCAATTTCGCGACCCTAGCTTTTAATGTTGCGACTTGTGCCTTTGGACAACTTGGCTCCTCAATCTTGATGGCTACCTACGATGTCACAACCTTGAAGGCTCAATGGTGCAATCTTAAAATTTGATGTCATAAATTCAAACACAGCCTACCTATATTGTGGTTTCGTTGAAGTTTAAGTCCTCGTGGTGATGGAAGGCTTCAATGTCGCGACACCAAGGATCTGGTGTCGCGATCTGGGGCACAATCAAGTTAACCGTTAAACTCCTAATGGCACAATTTTTCCATTTTGGTTTTTAAAAAAATTAAAATGAAACTCCAATACAAAAAAAAACTATTAATTATAAAAACATACTAAAGAAAGCCATAAAACACTTGAGAACAAACTCATTAAGTCCTAAGAGAGCTGAATTTGACATATTGATTTATGGTAGATCAGTACTCATGAATTCTATTTATTTTAAAAAGGATTAAGATGTGTGATAAAATAAGTGTAAAGAATGAGAAGTAAACTAAAATAATAAATAGTATAAAAGATTCAATGAGAAATAAAGCATAGAAGGTATAAGAATTAAGAGAGTAAAATTAATTTATTGACTAAAGAAGAGAGAATACAAGAAAATTTATGTGAATATAAGGTATTAGATAGTGGGCTATTGCCACATCGCAAAAACTGGGTTTGTAGAAATTGAGTTAATGAATCAAGAGTGGTCATGTCTAAATTTTTTTAGATGACCTTAGCATATTTGATAATAAATAAATATCAAATTATAGTGATTGAGTAGTGGTGGAGCTGTCCTTGATGATCTAAGTTCGAATCCCTTCCCTCTCATTAATTTCTATTTAGTGAAATTTTTGTTTTAAACCCTTAGCAAAGGTCATCCCATGTTTTTAAATATTTTCTATTAAATTAATAATAATTAATTAATTAGTAAAATGGTTAAATGCTTAGTTAGTTTCTTATAGGTCCTAGGTTCAAGTCTCCTCATTATCATCTTTTAATTAACTATTTTTTTGTAATTTTTCCCATGTGCTATATGTGTTGCCATCTAACCTAGCTTGTCATAAGGGAAGGAAGAATCTTTCCTTTTCTTTTAGTCAACATATCTTAAGTGAGGAGACCATGATCCTCTTTTCACTCCATTGTCCCACTTTGTTTCCTTTTTCCTCCATTGTTGCCTTATGCAAGGTACAATGAACCTAGACTAGGTTGACCACTTTTTTCCATCCAAACCCCCATTCTCATCCTCTCATTGCTGCACCACCCTCATTTCTTCCCCATTGTCTCTCTTTTTCTCTTTTATTTAGCTCTCAACTTCCCTTTTTTTTTCTTTTTTTTCACTTTTTCCTCCACCCTTCTTAGTTGTGCATCACCAATATTTCACCACTGAACCACCACCCATAACCTCTCCTCTCTCATTTTTTCTCTCCGAGCGCTGTCTCTTGCATCGCCCTCCTCCACCGTGTCAACCACCGCGCACCACTACTAAATTCCTCCCTTTTTCTTTTTTTTCTTTGTTTTCTTTCTCTCCTCTTCTCAATCAATAAAGTGACCAAATCATTGTTTATACCTTCTCATCCGCTGAACTGCTGCCTCTATTGCTAGGTCATCGCCATCGTCGCCGTCGCCACCGCCATAGCTCAGCCACCGATTGTGGAGATCTTTTCCCTTTTCCTTTTCTTATTTTGAATGTTCATTATTTTTATTTTAATAATCAAAATCATGCATTAATCATTTCATTTGAATCCTAATTCGAAACTCTATTTCTTCCTTGGATTTATCTTCGAATAAATCCTCCTCTTAGATTATTCCTTCTCATTTGATTCGTGACCCATTCGATTTGTTAATCCTCCATTTCATTCGTGTGAAAGTAAGTATAAAGGGTGTACAGAAATATTTATTTCCTCAATAATTAATGTTTCATATATCTTGTGTGTAGAAAGGCCAATTAACATCAACCCAAGAGACCATTAATCATTAGGTTTTAATCGCTAATTCAAGAGATCTTTTAAGGGTAAGTGATAAGAATAACCAATAATCAATTTATCATATTAACTCTTAGACGATAGTCCTAACTCAAGATCATTTGTTGCTCGATTAGGTAACCTAACTATAGATCCACATGTCGAGGTTTTGAGAGATTTATTGCACATCGGATCTACTATTACATGTGGGTTTTAACACTAAATAAGTTAATACTATTATTAAATCGATAAAAATGTTGTTATTAAAATAATGTTGTTTGATGGGGATACTATATGTATCTATAAAGTGAGATAAGTCATCTTTATGGATTTTTATCAAGTAAGTGTTTTTCCTAAACTGTATGCTTGTGAAAAATATATTGTGCGATTGATGTTTTCCAATAATGTGAAAAATATGTACATCTCATACTCTTGTTATGCGATTATATGACATATGTGATATTCATATGAAAATAAGATCTGAAACTTTGGTACCTTGAGTACGTATGTGATTTGCATGTTAAACATGCCTACATGATTTCGAGTGTTTTGGCCATATCACATGCATGTGATAGGATATGTGAAAGGTGGAAGTATATGGTAGTTTATCTGCATTAATGTGAGATTGTTCACGATTTGATTATATGGTAGTTTATTTCAGTTACTATGACACTGCTGACTTTTGTGTGTTGGTTGGACGAGTTCTAGAAAAACTCAATTTTGGCGTGTAGTGAAGATGGGTAGGCCATTTTCCTAAAATATGTATCATTTTACAAATAACGCATTGACATGATCATGCATGATATGCTTATTAAATATTGAGATATGTGATTTTATGACTTTGTATCATATATGTTTTATATTGTGAATGAGTTTGTGTTAATCTCACACTGGCCTTAAAAAGCTCACCCCATTAGTGTTTCAATCTCTCAGGTAACACTCAAACATAAGACTTGGATTCAGCACTCGATGGAGCCTCTCAAAAAATTTTACATCATAGGTATTTATTGGATTTTTAACTATTTTGATTTAGGGTTGTGATTTTGTGGACTTTTGGACTTTGGACTTTACTTTTATTTTTGGTTTGTGATTTACATTTTTCTGACATTAAAACTATCATGCATGCATGCAAAATTATGAGATTTTAAGTATTTTTGATAATGTCATTTTTCTAAATTAATTATTTTTTGTTAAATTATGTTTTATGAAAATCCGCTGTGAGCTTCTTTATAAAAATCATTTTTATAATTATAATATAAGTTCATTCGTTTTTAAATTTTTTCAAACAACATTACATATAAATGACGCTTTTCTTTTTAAAATAAATATATTTTACTAAGTATTTTTCGAAGAGAAAAAATTTGTCAATCTTAGAGTTTTTTCTTTTACGTTTTCTAACTCAAACATTTATTTTTCAAATAAACAAATAATTTTACACGTCGTTAATGTAATTTTCGAGATCAGCCATAATGTCTAGGTCGGGTTTGAGCATTACAACTATATTGAATAAAAGACAAAAGTGTAGTGAAATTGATAGACAAGTGATCTTGAGTGAATATTTATTATGTGATATAAGAGAATTAAATAATAAACAATGAAACTAGTGAGGTGATAAAATAGCAAAAGACATTAAGGTTTGAATAAGTGATTATCATAAGTGAAAAAAATGTGACTAAATTCTATGAATAAATTATAAAGTGTGTAAAAAGAGAAGTTTGACATTTAAGTGAATAAAATAGTGAAAAGTGATAAGAGAAATGAGAAATTTAATGAAAGAATATTTCATAAGTGAATTAAGTGTTAAACTAAGTGAATTATTTGTGTAAACTGTGTAATACATATACAAGTGTTGTGTAAAAGTGTGTGCAACTAAGATGAGAAATGAAAAGAAATTTTCAAGTGGTTATGATGGTATGAAGGCCCTAGTAAACAAGGTAGAACTAGTAGGATATTAACACTTCTGAGCTCATGATGTGATTATTAATACTTATGTACTCATGTTTTCAACACTTTGATGCTCATGGTTATTAGCACATACGTGCTCATGATTTCTTAGTACTTTTGTGCTCGTGTTATTCGGCATATCTTTCTTGTTTTCCATGGTTTACTAAGGACTATGTGAAGAAAATGTTAAATGAAGAATGTGCTAAATGAAATAAAAGGGTAAGTGAAGATTATTATTTAAGATTATATATATTAATAAAGGTATAAATAAGATAAGACATAATGGGAATGGATATGAATGAAATGGATCAGTGAAATGTTTATTGAAATTTATATTGAATAGTTAGAATAGAATAGAATTCGTGTGTACTTACTAAGCTTCTCTGAAGCTTAACGTGTTGTTTTTAAACGCGTAGTGTATAGGAAGTAATTGTGTGTAGAGAGTTTGAGTTGGGCATATCAAACCACATCTCATCAAAGTAAGGTTTGTGAATTATGCATTTGAAACATTAGTGTGACATGTACTTAAGTATTCAATTGGTATGATAGTGGAAGGTAATTAGTGCTTTGGACCATAGAAGAGTTGTGTTTAAATGGAAATATTTTGAGAACATGGTGGTCATACGTTAATGAATGAACATGGATAAACATGTGATGTTTTAAATGATAGTTTAGTGTATTTTGAGGTTGAAAAATGATTGAGAATGATTGGGTTTGAATTGAGTATGTTTAGGTAAGTTTTTAGGTGTGTTTAAGGATGATTTTGACTCCCCTGCACCCAAACACTAATACTTGGAGGACTTGTATCGTTACAACATCAATAGAATAAAAAAGTAAACAATATTAAGCAGAGGTATTGACACTTTGGAGAGTTTTACTAATACAACTACCTTGTTTTACCCTAATTTGATTGTTTTCTCATCAAAAGGGCCCCCAAACGACCTCCAATTGAAGCGGAATCGTAAAGCACGCTTAGAAATTATTCAAAATGTCTTAAAAGAACTTAAATAAGTTTAAAATGTGAGTAGAACTAGGATGACATGCTAGATATTTGAGTGTAGTGTTTGGTTTGAAATGTAGTATTCCTTAATCGAGTTTAGGTTTGGACTCGAGTAAGGGGTGTTACAACCCCATTAAAGTCTTCTTAATGCTCTTAACATATCATTTGCTTAATATTTACAAGCCACACATGTTTATCTTAGCTTCGGTGTTTTGCATTTGTACTATGTGAGTTGCTCTAGTAACGAATACGGCGTCATGCATTTGAATCCGTCAACTGGGTTTGGTGTAGCATGTTACATTTATTAGTATTAGAGCTAGTTCAAGTTTGATGATTCTAGGCCCAAATAGTGCTAAAATATATAGGATTGAGTGTTGTTTAACTAGGGTACTTGCCTTAGGAAATGCCGAGTCTACACTAAGTTTTGGGATGCTGAAATTGTTTGTTTGATGTTTATGTAGTGCGAAATGTCTACAGAATTTCGTAATGTCGTGGATGAGGAGGTTGAAAGTTGTGCTACCCAAATTTTACTGTTGCCGCAAGCTCCTCATGCCAAAGGTGGAGATGAGAACCAACCAAAGCACCTAGTGTTGGTGATGCCCGTGCGCAAAATATTTATTTTGTAAACTAAAAATTGAATTATTATAACCATTTATACTAAATAAAAGATGAACTAAAATACGATACAAAATGCATACAAAATATAATTAAAATACTACATGAGAAAATACACAAACAAGTTAAAATATAGTATGCAAGTTTATATAAATTGTGAACGTGTCTAATTTATATAAACAATACAATACTTCAATTAAAAATATAACACAAAATAAGTAAATCAACTTTTTTTACCTCAAAAACATGGTTACCTAAACCTAAATTTTCATAAAATCATCTCTTCAAGTTACCTAAACCTACCCCCAAACATTAATTAATTGCTTAGCTACCTAAACTGACCCCAAAACATTAGTTAATGACATTACTTAGTTATCACAAAACCATCTCAAATTATAAACCAAGCAACCCGGGGATACCTTTATAACTATTATTAGATAAATGCCCGCATTATGTTCTCGATATGCTATTATATTTAAATTGTTAAAACATAAAAAAAAAATTGTAAAATAATTTAGATATTTAATAATATTATTTATATAATATATGACACAAAATTGAGAGTTTTTTGAATACGACAATTTCAAACCCATTATAATTGTATAACAATATTAATATAGAAATAACCAAATATGAAACAACTCAATAAATAATATAAATAAAAAAACCTGCTAAAATGTAAAATTTTAATGTCAAAATTGTTATCAAATATAATATAATAAATATAGCTGTGATTATTGACAAAAAAAAATAAAACTAATATGAAAATAAACTAACTTGAAGATACATTAAACGAAAAAATGAGTTATTGTAATAGTATTTGCCATGTTAATATATTCATGTTATATTCAAGTTAATTTTATGGGTTTAAAATAATATAAATATAATTTTACATGTTAATAATTTGTTTTTATATAGATTTTGATTTTTTTAGATGTATGTCATTTTTATGTTATTTTTGTATTGTATTGTATTTTGCATAGGCTTTCGTAACTACTATTTTTAGAGAATAATTTGTGCATTTTTATAATGTTTAAAAGCTATAACATATTTTGTATTATTTTTAATAATGATTAAATTAAAAAATAATATATCCATATTGTGTTTTTGCTTTTTTTCATGTTAATAATTATTATATGTAAATTTTGACACGTGTATTTGAACCATTTGTATGTTAGGCTGTGTATTAATTATTCCACATTGTTTCTATATAATTTCTTAATTTATCTCATATTTGCATAATTTGTTATATTCATTTAATTTTAACTCCAGAATCATTTTTGGAGAACTTAAAAAGGTCTAGATATTAAAAACAACCACTAAGCTATTATAGCTTATTTGAATAAGTTCTAGTAGTTTTCTTTCTTCCTGAACAAGCCACATTCTTTATTACATATTCATAAAGGACCTTAGTTTTAATTAATTGGCGTTGTTTAATTATAGTAAATTTAAATTGATAAAATTGCATGAAAATTATTTGTCCAGTCGGACAAACACACAAGTAATTTTTTTTTTAATATGATACATTTAATGGTAGACATTCATATGGATTTTCTTACAATCAATAGATTTATGATAAAATTTTTTTTTTTTTACTTGTGTGTTCGTCCAATTAAAAAAAATGATTCACAGTAATTTTTTCAATTTAAAGTTCACGCAAACTAATTAAAACTAAAGGTTTCGATAAGTGAATTAAAGAATAGGGATTTATATAAGTGAAAAGAAAGTATAAGGACTTAATTAAATAAGCTATTAAACTTTATGGAACCGTCCAATATATAAACCATATAATTCGACTGTCTCTTTTTCCGTCAGTTCTGCTTAATTTTGACAATGATTTTTCTTTTCGTTTTTTTAATTTTGCAAAGAAAATGACTTAATTACCCCCAGCCCATCAAGAAATGTCATAGCTTAGTTGTCACAAAATTAAAACCCTTCAAAGTCTAATTTTTGCCTCTCATTGAACGGGATTGCTTTAATAGTGTAGTACAGATTATTACATTTGGATGAATGCCAAATATATATTGATGTTTGAATTAAAAAAGTTTACTCTTATACCCATGTTCAAATATAACTTTAACACATTGAATACAAATGCTTTAATAAGAAATAAATTAAAAAATCTAGGCTACGTATTCCCACTATAAACTAAATGCCGGGTACTCGCCCAACCATGAATAATTAGTATATTAACAGTATTACGAGATAAAGAGACTAAAGAGTATAAAATATGTGCAAAAATACACACGGACTCATTTGAGTATTAAATTAAATGATAACTCTAACATCACTACCCAAGTACTCTGCACAATTATGTTGGCAAGAGACCATATTTGCACATAAATTCAAGCTATCATCCTACACAGCTTATTTTTCCTTACCACTAATTACGACATAAAGATTCTAGGCGGCTAGACATGAGTAAAGCCTTCGCTATTGCCCCAAATGTACAAAAGAGAGCAGAATTAAGTTCCTACTATTTTGGAATTCCATATACCAAGTAGCTTCACCGAATTTACTTTCTATAGTAAAAAATAAGACTTCAATTTGAAACTTTCTCAACACCTGCTTCTGCATAATAAGCTCCAACAACACAGAGAACTAAGAAAGGTATTCCTCACTACACAATGCAAGCCTGTAGTACAAGAACATCAGAACTGATTCAGTAAATTCTCGATTATTGAACATCGTCAATATTGTCTATATGAATGCCATTAGTGCTTCATCAAACAACAGCAGACCTACTACAATGTTAGGTTTGATAAAACTCCTAGGAAATTTATTTCAGCCATACAAGATGAACACCTATTTATACTTATGTTGCTCAAACTAGTTAGTTTCTTCCAAGATTTCCATGAATTCAGAAGATCCTTCGATATCCTATACCTAAGCCCATATATGCATTAGACACGGGTACTTCACAAAAATGAAGTGTTGGAACAACAAAGAATCATGCATCATCAAGGTCATTAACCTGATGCTAACATAAATCAAATTAGCTCCATAAGCATAACAAGTCAAATGTTGATTCCTAGATTTCAAATGAAAAAATACATTGCTGTGTTGCCTTCAGGATAAGCCAAACAGAGAAATGGTGAATTTTCCTTAGAGACTGAATCAAGTGGCAAGTTACTTTTAGTTAAAGAAAAGCCATAGAGAAGCAACTAAAGGCAAATCAACTTATACACGTGCATGCTGTTAAGCAAATAAAATTTACTAAAGACCAAAACTGAATACCTATTCAGTGAAAACACTCATGAGATCATTTGGAGGAAATTGTTGTAGCATTGGGATTCCCACTTTTGCATTATCCCCAAACTCCATACTAGGCTCCTGCTTCACTCTGGTACCAATGTTCTCACTAAAAACCTTTCCATGGCTAGAGCTGCTTAAATGTGATTGAAATTCATCAACAGCAAACTTGGCTGGTTTATTAATATATCCAAGATTATTAAAAGGTTCTTGATTGAGCAAATCCCCAGACTTAGTAGAACCGTAAGGATCCGGGATATTACTCGTGCTACGGACAAATCCTGGCAAACGCCTGGATGCTTTAAATGTCATGCTTGAGGTTTGAACTTGCTGACTGGCACAATTGTCAGCATTTACCGAGCAAGATGAAACAGATGGAGAAACAGAAGCAGGGGGTATGTAACCACTAAGAACGCCTGTAGTTTGGAGATTCACATCTGATACTTGCCCAATATTCAATGAAGGACAATTTGATTGAGATGAAAGAAGACTGTAATCAATAACAGCAGTCCTGCTATAGTTGCCATTTTGGGTCACAGAAACGGGACTATTTCCTGCCTGAAAACTAGCAGATGACTGAGAGGGTACAACATGGCAAGAAGGCTGCACATTGATTGAGCGGCGCAGCTCAGAAACAGTAGATCGCTGCTGTGGTTTCTGGAGTTGTTGCTGTTGTTGCAACAAATCAATAAGCATGTTACCATTCTGAGTACTTAACCCTCCACTATTACTGGGTCCTGCCATATCAATGTTATTAGAGGGCCATGATCTGAACCCTGAAGCAACATCTTCAACAGGTGCAAAGGATTGTGAGAAGTGTTTGGAGCTACCGGATTCACTTTTTACTAAATGTTGAACAAATGCAACACCATGATCAACTTGAATACACTTGGGCCCTTGAGGGGTTGGTTGAAGAAGTGCTGGCTGGTCCATAGCCACAACTAAATTGCCAGCAGGTCGACCTAAGAGCTCAGCATGGAGAGCTGCTAAGGTTTGTGGAGGAATTTGTCCAGATGCAGCCAATGCTTGGATGTTAAAACTTCCGAGTGAACCAATTTTAACATTTGCTTCTACTGGCCCACAAAGTGGATTAGCAATACCACCTTGTTGAGCCACTCCACTTATTCGTTTCAAGTATAGTCTGAATTTCTGCATATGAGATTACAGTATCTTATGTAAACTTAGTTTTTAACAAGCACAAAGAAGGAGCTAAATATATCTAGCGCAATTAGGAACTTTGATGCGTATATACTATCAAAAGAATGTAAATAAAGGCTTCAAGCTCCTGAACAGGTTATATGTTTAGTTTCAGCATGAGCAGCTGACAGGTGGTCCTGCACTGCTGACAAGGACACATATCACAATCATTAATCAAAACTGACTAGCAAAACCAAGGTGAAAGTACCTGCTAGCTCTCTCTATTACAAGGACTGGTTCAAATTAGTCCCTCTTATCATTAAATGGATCAATTTAGTCCTATACTAGTAAAAAGATTCAAATAAGGCTAAATTTTAATAGAATTAAGCTCACTGTTGAAAGTGACATGGATATATTTTTTTTTTTTTTCTTTTTGAAAGATGATGTGAGACTTTATTTTGCAAAATAAGGCACATGGAGACCACGCCATTTAGCGAATGAAAGGGGATTTAAAAAAATTTGTTCAAACTTTTGTCTATACACAGTTCAATACCAAACAAAAGATTTTGTTTGCAAGACCATAAAAGCTTTAAAAATATTTTGGTAGAAAATCACAAACCATTAACAGTTTTTTTTTTCTTTCCCAACTGTAAATTTTGGCCTTATTTGAATCTTTTTTACTAATATAGATACTAAATTGACCCATTTAATAGTAGAGGGATGAATTTGAACCAGTCCCTATAATAGAGGTACTTTCACTGCAAAACAAAGTACAAAATATTATCAATGCTACAAGCATCATCGGCCGATATAATTTTCATATGCAAATGGTGTAAATAATAATAATAATTATAACAACAATAATAATACAAGCTTCTTCACCATTGTGGTTCTTTGTTCTTTTAAACTCCATTATGAGACCCACTTTCAACCAGACAGATTTAACTTGACAACACTAATCCTCTTCAGAGAATTCTTTCACAACTTCATCAGATGTCAACCAATTAAGATTATTTTAAATAGAGTTAATTATGACTCATTTCACAATAGCTTTACATCGAAATCTCCCCATAGATATCCACCCAACAAAATATTATACTGGCAAGCAAAAAATTTATAAAAATTCAGTCTCTAAGGAAGGGGTTAAAATGTACTTAGCTGTATGTAAAATAAAGTCTTGAGTATAGTTGAGGTCTAATACAAGTTTTTCAATCCATAACTTGCGTGAAAGTTGGATGAGGAGCTATAGACTTTACTAAATCAGAAAGTAGAGTAAAATCAAAAAGAAGAAACAGACCATATCTTCTCACTATAAAATAAATAAATAACAGAGCATATAAGAATCAGTAAGGCATGATTTGAAATAATAAGAAATGAAATGACATGCCAACATCAAACCAGCAAATGTTTGTTATCAGCCAAAATATAGAAGTTCAATTTTAACAGCGAACTTGCAAGTAAAACAACAATCAAGTACTTTTAGCTAGTTAACTACACACAAAGCTGAGAGCCAATTATCAAATGTTCAAATATATTTACGATCAGTCCAGATTACTAGTTCAAGAAAAGAAAATACATGTCAGATTCACATGGTGAAGAACCAAACCTGCAAATGGCTGGCAACATTTTCTCTAGTTAAACCAGGTACATTCATCAGTTCAAGAATTCTCTTGGGAACAGCCTCTGAAATAGCAGCCACAATGTTTTATCCAGCAATAATAAGAAAAGCAATTAGTATTAACATTTTCTATTTCAGAGATTGCACAGAATACAAAAGCCTATCCCTGTCTGAATTCAACATAGTAAGAAAAATAAATAAAGGATCAAATCACTAGAGATCTTACTATCAATTCCTAGCTGGTTTACAGCACTGACAAATTGTTGGTGCAGTTCCACTGACCAAACAACACGTGGTTTCTTTGATGTGGATGGATCATCATTGTCAATTTCACCATCATTCTCTTCTTTTGAATTGCTCCTCTTTTTCAGAGGTTTCAATGCTGTGTCTGTTGCATCATTGACGGAAGAAGCATATTCAGCATCATCATGCCCTCGTTTATGCTGATCAATATCATCTAAGCTTCCTGAATGTTCTAGCTCCTTATTCTCATTCCATTTCTTCCTCACAACATGCTGCCATATATTCTTTAATTCTTCCTCACGTATGGGCTTAATCAAATAATCACAAGCCCCATGTCTAATTCCCTTCATAACAGCACGTGTGCTCCCATCAGCCGACATCACTACAACAGATTCATCATGTCAGTAAGCAGAAGAATAATATTTACCAAAAGTCTTTATGGAAAATAAATGAATACTTACTAATTACTGGAAGATCCATTTCAAGCCCAACATGTTCGAGGAGTTTATAACCATCCATATCTGGCATATAAACATCACTTAGTATCACATCAAAACACCCTTTTCTCTCCCGTAAAAGGTTCAGAGCAACTTTGGCTTGGGGGCAAGTAGTAACTGCAAAAAAAAAAAAAGAAAAAAAAAAGGAACTTTACTTTTAAAAAGTAATAAAGAAAATTGAACAAACATCATAACATTTCACTGTGCTCAAAAATAAGAAACTAATACGAAACCCTAAAACTAATTAAGACTCTTTCTGGTTGTTAGCGCAGAATCTACCACATGCTTGTGAATGGTACGCAGCACATGTTAAGAGTTCAACACTTGAACATATAATTTTAGCTAAATAAAAAGGCTTCATTTCACTTTTAGGAAGTAATTATGTTTAACTTGCCCTGTATTTTAGTGATTCGATAATCTTTAGTCAAATGCAATATTGACTTTCCTCGTTTGCTTAAAAGTAACAACGAAAATATACTAAAAACCAAGCTTAATTCGATGGCAGTTTTATAAGCAGAAAATGCATGGAAATATATATAAGTGAATCTATAAAATGCAAAATTAAGCACCGTGATAGCAGCAACGGTGAAGCATCTGCTCGAGGATTTTTAAGCAGGTAATGTCATCGTCCACAACTAGAACCCTCAACCCAGCCGGGAACTGATCAGAGATCACAATATCCGCTGCTTTGCATGACGTCAAGCCGCCGTAGCTGGTGGTGGTAGCGTCGCTCGTACTCACACTGGACTGTACAACTCTATGCATGGTAGCCATAGTCAGAAAAACACAACTCACTCACACATTTAAAAAGAAACCCTATAATCACAATCCTTCTCTCTTAACGATTCCAATTCACCAAAATAAACCAACGAACTCCACCAAAACGAGAAACAATAGAAACAGAGAGGAAAAAGAGAAACCCTAGAAATGAGGGGTTAAATTGAAAGGCTTAAACCGGGATCGGACCGACGAGTGAATAAAACAAGGATAAATTGGAATCTATTTTCTTTGATGTTGAAAAATTTTGGTGATCCAAAGTGAGTTGATTTTTCTTTTTTTCTACAGAAGAAGAAATAAGAGAATTGGTATATAACGCGCAAAAAAAATAGAGAAAAAAGAACTTGTCCTTATCTGTTTATTTATTTATTTTGAGACAGGCCGGATAATATAAATAAGTAGAAAACATGCCCAAAAAAAAATTAAGTAGAAAACGGAGGGAAGTAATTGGAGAAGCGAAAGGTGGGGCCCATTTATGCAGCGATTGTCAGTCAGGCACAGTGGGTAGCGTGCAATTTCCGGTCCGCGATCCTTTGGTTTCCTCGACTCGGTCTGATCTGTGAGGGACGGCTCATGCCACTGCATTAAAATATTCAAGGTTAATTAGATAAAAGGACTGATTTTAAAAATTAATTATGGATTTAGGATGTGTTTTTCCCAAATTTAGGGAATTTGATCAAATTATGGATTTAGGATGGTCTTGCAGGAAGCATTTCTGCTGAAGTGGCAGTCAGAGTCGTATTGACCTTCTACGACCACATTGCTCGAGCTTTTTTTAACATAAAATTATGTTTTTTTTTTTATTTAAATAGGTGGAAACCAGAGCTAGCAATCAGGAGGGTTCGATCCGCTCGGATCCAATTTACTTTTGGCTTAGATTTTTTTAGACTTGGATCAGCTCAAGTTTAGGTTTTTCCGGGCAAGGGCTTTTACGGGCTTAGAAAGTTCAAATTTTTTCGAACTCGAATTTTTCAAATTCGGGGTTAGATTCGCACAGGCTTTGACAGAATTAGATAATTTTAAATTTTTCAAGTTATAAATATTTTAATTTTGAATATAATAATTTATTTTATTTTTATAAGATGACAATGCAATTTAAGTTCACCTTATAAAAACAAAAATTATATATTTAATAAAATTATTTTATATAAAATTATTAAATTATTTATTGTATGTAAATTTTATTATTTTATGATATTATATGAATTAACTAAAATATTTTTTATTATATTATATTGACAATTGAATAACTCTTTATCTTTCTTATTAAATTTATAAACCTAATACTCATATTCTAAAATATTTATTCCAAGACCTAAAAATATATTATATTAAGCCCAAAGCCAAATAATCTATTTATTATTAAATGTGCTTATGGGTCGGGTCGAGTTTCAGTTGGGCTCATACAAAGTATCTAAACCAATTTTCCAAGTTCGGACCCGATCTAGCTTAAAAAATAAGTTTTCTTCCCCAAAGTTGGCCTAATTTATGAAAGGTAAACCTTGGTCTGACTCGCCCCGTCTATATTTGATTTTTTTAGATTAATTTTTATTTAAAAATATTTTTTAAAAATATAATACATTAAATGCACTAAAAACTCTTAAATTTTTTTTTCTAACACATTAAAAATATACTAAAAAGTATTAATATTAAAAAACATTACCATAAATATAATAAATTTTTTATTATATTAAAAACACAAATAAATGTAATAAATATTGTATTTTCTTAAATATAATTTTAAAATTTTATATTTTGGGTTGGGTTATTTAGTTGCTAAGTGTTTTTTTAAGGTTTTGGGTAATGAATTTAATTGTTATTGGGTCAGTAATTTAATATAAATATAAATATATATAATTATTATTTAATACATATAATTAATTATAGTACTTTTTTATAATATAATATATTCAAGAAAGGTCGGGTCGGACAAAAAAAATCTTGCCCAATACCTGACCCATATAGAAAACGGACATTAAATTTTACCTAAGCCCATTTTTTGAGCTTTTTATTTTTGTTTAAATCCTCCCATTTTTTAGGTAGGCATTCGGGCCCAAGCAGGTGGTCCGGCCCAAGAGCAAGTTTACTCATTATTGTCCAAACTCAAAATAAACTAATTATAGCCCAAATCTTAAGTTCAAAATAAAAAATAATAATAATAAAACTATAATGACCTGAAAGTCAGTGGTGTCGGAAACGGTGGTTGTGGAACCCCACTAAACAAGGTTAGTATGAAATTTAATTAAAAATTGGTATTTTAATTTTGTTAATTGGATAGTTAATTAAGGTAAAAGTGTATCGACCCTAAAGTCAGTGATATCGAAAAATGAGGTATTGGAACCTCATTTTTATAAACCGAGCCCAAAATTATTTTTACTAAATATTTACAGAATTACCATATAGATGAACTAAATTTTGAATAAATAATTTTGTCGAATTAATAATTAATTGTAGTAAAAAACTAAATCATAAAAGTAATAAAAATTAATCGTTATAGATTTTTATTTGTTAAAAGGGTTAAATAACAATTAAACCAAAGGTTAATATAGCAATCAGGGCATTATTCATTATAGTTGACGATTGGTGACATATACGTGTGTGAAACCATTTAAATTATATTATATTTAAAATTTATAATAATAAAAACATGTGTCATAAAACAAATTAAAAAAAAATCACTCAACTTCCATTCTCATCTTTTTCTTGGCGGAACTTAAGATGAAGAAAAGAGAATTGAGTTTCAATCTTTCATCCTTTGCATGGCAAGTATTTTTAATCCGTTTTCCGTAAATTTTATTTTTTTGAGATCGTGGTAGCTTGATTTAGTTAATTTGTGTATTATTCCCCAAAACTGTTAAAGTTTCAAAATGTTGCCATTAAAGTTTCAAAGTTTCAAACTGTGAAAATTGTTAGTTTTGAATATAAGGACTAAAGTGTAAATATTTCAGAATTTGTATAAAATTTCTGTAATTATAGATAATATAGAGCTGTAGAAGGATGAAATTGGGATCAATTTTGAAACAGAAGCACAAATTCAAAAGTTATAGCAATTTTGGTTCTAAAAACTAAATTGAATAAAATGTAAAACTTTAGGGGACATCCAAAAGATAAAATTGAATTGATACATGCTTAACATAGGTTGTTATAAGGTATTTGGAATTGATAAATTGAAATGAATTATTATTTAGATCGAGAATTGAATCAATAGAAGGATAATCACAGAAAATGAAAAATTGCAAATTAGTCATCGACATCTAGCTGGTAGTTGTTTTGTTTGAAAAGTTCATGTGAAACATACTATGCAAATTTTATGATATGTTTGATTATATTTAATGTTTATTAGTTAGATTAATTATAACTTTGATGATAATGACTTATAAGGGACTAAATCGTAAATTATGAATTGTATGGCAAGTACAAATAGGTACATGGATGTTAGCTTAAATTGATTATATGTTTAATATTAGTAGATGATATGCTATAATTATATAAGTTTGGAATGGAAATATGGCATAAATAATTTGTACCTTATTGAGGTAGGTGAGTTGGAATGATTATACGAATGAGAATATTGTAAGTTAGTGTAACACCCCATGCTTAACCCATCCACTGTAACACCCCATGCTTAACCCATCCACTGGATCCGGGTATGAAGCCTCACAAGCAAACCTATACTGAATTTTTCTAACTTAGTTGTTATAAAACAATTTAAAAATAAAACTATCTAATAATGAAATTAAAAATAGCAATCCTTGCAATAAAAGGCCTTAAGCCACTAAATGCTTGGTTCCTCACCGTTCTAGCTTCTAACCAAACTATCTGTTTACAAGGAATTTCTTAAAACTTAGATAAGAATTATCTATCCTAAAAAATCCAGATCCTCGATATATTATCTGGCTTCTCTAAAATAGTCCCTAAGGCGGAGTGAAACGTCCCTAAGGTGGAGTGTAACATCCCCAAAATTTCTAGAATCTCGAATAGTGATAAATAAATAATAGACCAGTCAGAATATGAGAAAGTCATAAATTGGAATTTTACAGAGATATGAGACAGAAAAGACAAGTGTAGAAGGTATTTGGAAAAATATAAATATTAAGATAAATTAATTCAAGGTACCAATTAAATTGTAAGAGAATGGAAAGTGTTGGGACAAAGTGAAAAAAAAATTAGGTGTTGAAAGGATTAAATTAAACTGATGAAAAAGGAGGAGGGACTAAAGGTGAAAATATACCAAAAGGAAACATGACAAATGAGTGGTATTATAGAAAAAGTGAAAGAGTAAAATGGTAATTAATTGAGAAGATAATTATAAAAAAAAAGTAATAGCTTAATTGAAATTAAATAATGTTGGAAAGGCAAAATGGTAAATAATATAAAAGAGATATTTTGATAGAAAAGACTAGAGAAATGGAGGAAGGAAGAGATGGGAAGTGGCTATAAATAGCCATCGGCCATTTGTGCTTCACATCACCACCATCTTCTAGTATTCCCAAGTTTTACTTTTCTTTTAACTTAGTTATTCTCACGAAATAGAAGCCTATTAAACCAGTTTCTTCCAAATTCCTCCAAGATTAATGAGTGAAATCAATAGAGGAGTCTAGTAACTATCTAAATGTTATAAGAAATGTATTCATGAATGCTTTG
Source organism: Gossypium longicalyx (assembly GCA_025698465.1). Lineage (NCBI taxonomy): Eukaryota > Viridiplantae > Streptophyta > Magnoliopsida > Malvales > Malvaceae > Gossypium > Gossypium longicalyx. The sequence goes on from CM046997.1 coordinate 84,531,265, forward strand.
GAGGAGAGAGAAAATAAGGATTAATAGAGCATACAAACAATTGAGATAAGAATCATAAACTTCTCTTAAAATACATGTTAGTTTTGGTTTAAAAACATAGATTATGATATGTTAGAATGATTTTAATGTGAAAATATTGTGTATTTTAATATGGAAAAATGAAGAAAAAAAATGAAGTTGAGAACAAATAGATAAATAAAGCAAGAAAGTGGACAAAAGGAGAATGAGAAGAAGAATGTTTAATTTCAAGCTTTGAATTGTAAGTATAACTAGAACCTTACTTGTTTTGATTATTTAGCTAATTGTTAGGATGAATATAATTTTAATATGATATTTAATTACAAGTTCATATATTAAAGAAGTAAAGAATAATGCATGATAATGATTAAGTATAATAAATAATAAATGGATTGTGTTTGTTAATTAATATGTGATAGAGAAAATGAAAGAAAAGTGAGAAATAAATTATAAAGTGAATAGAAAGATTAAATTGTAAAAGATGGCGAAATTGATAGAATCATAATTATTATAAGTGTATATATGTGTAAAGTAAAATAACTGTACATATATGAGTAATGTGATAAATGGTATGGTGAAGTCATGAAAGTGTAGAATAAAAAAAAAAAACAAGGATTAGTATGTTACAAGTGTAAAATAATATGTAAAAAGAATTAATAAGGATTAGTGATGGATTATAGAAATTATATTAATTGGTGAAATATGTTAAATGTATTAAAAAAATTGTAAATTCTATTTGTGGATTTGATGCCTCAAGGACAAAATTTAGAAATAAGTAAAAATGACATGTGAATGTGATAATAAGGTATTGTGGTGGAATGTGAAAATTCAATAGATAAATAAAATATGTTATATTCAAAAATTAGAAGGTTTCTAAACTTACTTTAAAGTTTTGTTAAGGATTTCCAAGGATTTAATGAATTTTAGTGAAAATAGTCATAAACATGCCAAAAATTTTGATAACATGAATTAAGTAGTTTTGTATAGTTTAAAGGTTGAGAATTAGTCATAGGTGAATAATTAGATGAACAGAATTAGTTTTAGGTGAAAATATTAAGTATAGAGAAAGATATTTGAGCTTCAAGTTTGTTAGTCGAAATTTCAATTTCATAAGGAATATAACTTAGACTTGCATTTTTGGTTGGTTTAAGTGAGTCTTGGCTGAATATTAATTGCATAAATTGTGTAGTTATTATGTGTGAAGTGTCGGAACCATTAGACCCTTCTTCGAGTAAGGTGATAACTCTTGAAAAGAGTTATATTTTAGGCCTCTAGATGAAATTAATTGTTTGTAATTAAGTAAATTCATCTTCATTTTTAGGATAATTTTAGAACATTGCATAACAAAGTTTGGATTGCACTATAATGGTCATCATTTATTACTTGTATTACTTGGGGAAGGAAAAGTTGTGGTTGTGGTTGGACACAGGTGCAAGTAGAAGAAGAGGATGAAGAAGATGCAGAAGGAAAATATGGGAAGTGAAACATTACCATAGCAAATAGTGAGATTGATTGTCAACACAACTGCCATGACAATTCTAGGAAGATGACTCAGCACTCTATCCACGTCACTTTCAGCCAGCTGGACGTGCTCCAGAAAAACCACCATAAAAAAGAGGAGAAACAAATGTGTGCTGAGAGGGACAAATATACCCAATAAAAGAATGAGAGAGAAGAAGAAAGAGAGGAAGAGAATTTGTGTGAGAAAATTAGTGACTACGGTTTTTCTCTCATTTTTTTGGAGAATTCTAGAGAAAGAAAAGGTAGCAGCTTAAGAGAGCATAATACAGTGAAGAAAGGGGATAGACAACTATCCTGGATTCACTTACAATCTGAAAATCAAAGAGAAGCTAGAGTATGGCAAGAATTCCTACATTTCTGCTTTTATTTTCTTGATTTTGTGATTCGAACTTATTTGAGAATGTTGATAAGTGATTTTATTTTGATGTTAACTTTTCCACTCATGAAATAAATCTTTTCTAGGTTGGAGTTATTTGGGTGAATGTTTTATCATCTTAAATGCCTGTGATTTGAGAATGTTTATGTCCCTGTTTCATTCGATTTATGTTTATTTTAATTACATGCATGCAAGCTCTAGACATAGATTTTTGTGTGTTATGTTCTTAAATGTATTTTTAATTTTGAAAAGGTTAAATATGTTGAATCTTGAATCATTTGATGGAAGTGAATACTCGACAGAATATTCGTAGAACTCTAGACATAGATGTTGCAAGTTGTACAAAGAAGAATGTTCATTGTAGTTATTAATCTAGAGTTCTGTAGAAATACAATAACTTATATTTCTAGCTTATGATCTAGCTATCAAAAAAGGTAGGTTACAGTAGTGACTCTCTGAGTAGTTGATTAGACAATATTTTTCCATGGCATTTTTTTAATATGAACATTCCAATTGAATAATTCTAGCCCTATTCATTCAACAATAGAAATACTCTTTCTTTTCTCTATAATTTACCATAGCATTTAATTGCCATATCAATTCTTTGTTTTTAGCATGTGATTTCATTACTTCATTGTACAAACAGCTTATTCAACTTGAGAGTATTTCCTACTATTCAGTATAGTCAATAGGATTTTATTAACTTACTCAATTTCTTATCAATTTTCAATCCCTGTGGAGATGATATTACTTATCACTTTATTACTTTAATGACGTGTACACTTGCTTAAGTTTACTTAATTAAAGGTTAATTAAGTTCAATTTTGATTAATTAAAAATCAAACAAGTATATAAACAAAAATTAAAAGAAATATAAAACATTTGTCCTTCTTATTTTTCAATCGAAGCAAAAAATAAATAAATAAAGGGTTTCAAAGCGTCAAACTTTCGGCTAAAAATAGGTAAGCTCAATCAAGTCAATTTCTTGTAATTTTTATGTTTTCGAGGTCATAGAAGCTTGATTTAGCTAGCATATGTACCAATTTGCAAAAGTATTAAAAGTTTTTGGATGTTTCCATTGATGATTTCTTAAATAATTTGGTGTTAAAATGATAGATTTTAAGCTTAGATGAGAAAAATGACTAGATTGTAAAGTGTAAATTATTAGTTTTGTCAAAAGGACCAAAGTGCAAAATATTAAATATTTGATTTGAAATTTCTATAATTATAGATATTAGATGGTCCTAAAAATATGTATTTGAGATCGATTTCAAAATTAAAGTTCAAATTTGAAAGTTATGGCAATTTCGATTTTAGGGACAAAATTGAATAAAATGAAAGTTTTAGGAGCATTCAAAAAATGAAATTGAACTGATTCACGCATATTAGGGGATGTTATAAATGATTGTTATTGATAAATTGAATTGAATAATTGTATAGATCAAGAATTGGATCAAATTGGAAATAGTCGGGGAAAAGACAAAATTGTTGAATAGTCATTAAAGTTTCAACTTAATTTTTTATTTTTCTAGGTAAGTTCATATGGTACAGTTGTATTTAAATTTTTATGCATTTGAATTATGAATATTTGTATGTTTGATTATAACTTAAATTGTTTGTGATTCGGAACAAAAGGTGAGATATAAACTAAATTTTAGAGAAATGTTATATGTATTAAATCTCGAGTGAACGTAATAAAGGATAGGATACGATTGGCATACCAATAGGGTTATATGTGTTCTTGTATAGGATATGTGACAGTATAGGATAATTGGTTGTACGATGACCATTACTGATTATACATGATTATACTGGGATTCAATCATCAAGTATTGAATGTTTCTACTAAGACCTTGGTGTCGTGGAGGGACGTATTATTATACGATTTTACAGATGATTGCCTACGGGGTTTGCACTTCACTGCCCTAGTGTGGTGTAGTTACTGCTCTTAAGAGCAATTTGATTTGGTGTAGTTACTCGTGTATCCGAATCTGTTCACTTGAGTTCTTTGAGCTAAAAAGGTTAATGAAAATCTAAAAATGGCAACGGAATGTTATGAGCTTTTTATCCAATTAGTTAAATATTGATTTGATCATGGGAATTGTAATGGCCTAAATTCAAGGTTATCGAACAGTGGTTTCGTAACCAAAAATCCGATTTAAAGAGGAAATTTATTTCAATATTTTTGCATGAATATTTATATAATAGAAAAATCGTATGAAAATATCGATAAAATTTTTTACCGATTTAGTGGTTAGTTAGAAAAAGAAATTATTGAAGAAATTGGGTAAAAACAAAAGTATCGAGACCTCGATCTCATAAAACCAAATCGAAAATAATTTTATAAATATTTATGAAATGTTAGTAATGTGGTATTAAAATTTCGTTAGGAAATTTTAATATTTGGGCAGTTAATTAAATGAATAGGACTAAATTATAAAAAGTGTAAAAGTGGATGGGATGATTAAATAGCTTAAGTGTCTAATGAGAGAGGATTTAAAAGGCAATTAGACCCAAAATTTATTTGGGCTGGACGGCAATGGCATGAAATCAGCAGGAAAATTGATAAATTAAGGGCAAAATTGGAATATTACAAAATTAACTAAATAAAACTAGGACTAAATAGGAAATATCTAGATTTCTCTTCATTTCTCTTCAATTCCAGCAACAAAAAACGCCATATGAGGGTTTTCTAAGCTGATATTTCATAATTTTTGCAGCAAGTGAGTTAATCCTTGCCTATTTCTTGTAGTTTTTGTGTTTCTAAGACTTTTACACTTAGGTCCTACTATTAAATTCATTAGTTTTTGATTTCATGGATGAAATTGAAAGTCACCATGGTTGAGTTCTATAAGTTTATGATGAAATAGAATGAAATTGAAGCTTTAGTTTATTTATGAGATGATTTTATTAGGTAATTTCAATAGAAATTGATTTTTAGGATCTAATTGTGAAAATGTTTGGAGTTAAAGTTTATTGCTGAAATTCTTATTCCTAAAGGTTATAAAGTAGTTTAAAGTGATAGAATAAAGTGTTAATTGAGAAAAATCAACTCAATTGAGAGGTTAATTGAGTAGGGACGAAATTATTATTTATTAAAAGCTTAGGGGAAAATGGTAATAAATAGCTTGTACTAAAACAGTTTTGGACTACAGCGGTAGACTAACTTTGAAAAAGCACTATAAATTATAATTAGAAGATGAAAAAAATATGACATTAAATCTTATTGAGTATAGTTTCTCATAGAAGAAACGGTGTAAGAAATGGATTTTTAAATCATGAGATATAATGAATTTTGTGAGACAAGGTCAGAATGGATTCGGGTTCCCCTATTCTGACTTTGAAAAATCATAAAAAAATTAATAAAAATAATTATGGGCTTAAATTTATATGTTTAGAATTTTGAATGAGTCTATTTTCAAGAGAAACAAACTAGAACATCAACCGAATCCTGTATGAAGAGATAATTAATTTTTAGTGAAAAAGGGTCAGAACTATCAGACAGCAGAATAGTGGTGACTTTAAAGAATAAACTGTACTTATTGGCTAAACCAAAAATTCTGAAAATTTTATGGTAAGAAGATATATGAGTCTAGTTTCAGGGAAAATTAACATATCTTAATTTGGAGTTCTGTAGCTTGAGTTATAAATAATTTAGTGACTATGACTCAAATAGACAGCTTTGAATAAACTATAAATAATAATAATGAAATTATAGAAATTGTTGCATATGAACATGAAATGTATTAAATTGATAATTAAATTTATTTATTTAGATCCAGAAGATTCAAATACAAAGCTAGATCGAGGAAAGGAAAAAGTTCAGGATTAGTAGATTTTTATACACGAACAAGTATTAAGGTAAGTTCATGTAACTTGAATTATATTCTTAAATGCTTGAAATGCATGTTTTTTATAATGATTTGAATGTTCATTATATGGAAATTTATGAAACATTGATATATTTGATAAAAAGGGGAAGAAATCCCGGTTGAATGAAAGGAAAATTCGGTAGATCTCTGAAAAGGAATTGACGATAAAAAGGATCTAGCCCGGACGGGTGATCCTATCCTGATATAGCCCTCCCGAAGAATATGTGGAAAATGGATTTAACCCGGACAGGTAATCCGAATTAGGGTCTAAATTTAGCCTGGACTGGTAATTCAGATCCAAGCTCATTAGAGTAATTGTCGTTGCAGGGGATTTAGCCTGGACTGGTAATCCCGACAATACTCTATGAGTTTATATTACACGGGATTTAGCCTGGACTGGTAATCCTGCTGTAAAGATGAGGTTCGCGGGAGTTTGCTCTCTGAAATGGAAATGTGCGCACATGAATATGAATTGATGGACCCGAAAATGTACACTAAAAGTGTACCTCTGAAAATCCATCGAAAATTCCAAGAAATTCAACGGGATAAATATGGAAAAATAATAAGGGAATGGTAATCATGATATTGATGAGTTCATCAATCATGGTATATATTATTGACACATGAAAATTATTGGATTAACTTGAATGTTGAGTTGTGCATGTTAGGGTAATAATGCATTGAATGGATATATGAATGTTTATTACATTGTACTGTAAATATTAGGTAAGTATAATTCTTGTTACATGGGCTTACTAAGCACAAAGTGCTTACCCTGTTTCATTTTCCCCTATTTTGTAGTGTTAAGAGCTCGGAGGTCGGATTTGGTCGGAGAGACATCACACTATCAACCTCAGGATTTCGGTATATAAAGAAACTTTATTTTGGAAATCAATGGCATGTATAAGCTAATAAAGTAAATGATTTTGTGAAATGAATGTAAAGTTAGCCATTGGTATGGTTAACAAACCTAGCTTTGGGTATGTGATGACGTTATCTTATAAATATGCATGAATTTATCTTGAAAATATGTTGAATTGGTTTGGTTGATGTGAATTGGTCTCGGTTTAAAATTTGCAGGGAAGGTTAGATATCTATAAAAGGGGATATATTGATTAAAAAAATTATTATAAAAAAAATCGTAAACTCCGGTAATGCCTCGTACCCTATTCTGGCAATGAGTACGGGTAGGGGGTATTACAAGAATCATATTGAATTGGATTGATATATGTTTGAATTGCCATTTGATATCATTATATGTTAACTCGCTTTATTGATATGTGAATTATTTTCTTTAGGCAAACTTTGCCAAGTTAAATTGCTTGTTGTATCAAATTGTAAATTGAGGTAAGTTGATGTTTAATGCCTATGAACTTACTAAGCATTTGATATGCTTACCCCATTTATTTTCCCTTTCCCTTGTAGATCATCTTTTGGAACTCGTCAAGTCGTATAAACTCGAAGCTTACACCATCCTATCACTTATTTGGTAGATGTTTAATCATTTTAAACCTTGGGTCTGCGGCATGTATTTAGGTGTTTTAGAACAAACTTGAATGTATGAAGTCTTGATGATGTTTGAAAGTCATTTTGATCCATGGTATTGAACCTGATATATATATATATATATGATCTAGATGTTGGTATTTGCATATAGCTTGAAAATGCATGATTTGGCATTTGTAATACCTAGTTAAATGGTTTGGCATAGGTAAGGTTATGAAATGAAATGAAATAACATGTTTAAACATGGAATTACATAGGTAGGAAGTTCGTATTTGAATGGTTAGTAGGTTGAATTGATGGTATATAATTTAAAGTATTGAATTGGTTTGTTTTGTGATAGATTGAATCTATATATGAGTAATTGACTTGTGTTTGTATGAAAAATTATGTGTTTAGATATGTTTTTAGGTGGTTATGTTGAATAGTTAATTTGAGGGCCTTGGGGCCAAATGTTGATTAGCATGCTAGGTTGAAGCTTTCGAAAGCAGGGACATAGTAGTCTATTTGTGGTATCATGATACCAAGTCCTTGATGTCACAATATCCACCCTGTTTTATTTTGTAAAGTTTGCAATTTGGTCTTTAGGTTGGGAAGTTTGGCCCTAGATATCGCAATACCCACCTGACATATTTTGATGTTTACCTACTATCTTCAGGATCATGATACTAAGCCCTAGATATCACGATACCCTCTTTTCATATTTTGAAAAATTTCAATTTAGTCCTAATTCAATCTCGGGATGGTACTGAGCTTTCGTAAGCTCGATTAAAACCCGAAAATGATTTTTTAATATGTTTTGAAGTTAATTAACACTTGATCATATGTAAAAATGCTTGTATGTTGTTTAATTGATCCTAGTTGCTTTGGAAATGAATGTGGCATCTTATCACTCGAACCCGGTGATAGGGTCAGGCAAAGGGTGTTACATACATTTCCAATGAAACATATATTTCATTCCTCAAAGAATATTAATGGAAACAGGATATTTGTTCATAGACAAGTATGTGACCAATTTTATTTCATGTCACATTCATAACATAAGTTATCTCTACCCTTTGAAGGGTTACCTTGAAAACTTTTATTATTCTATTATTTATTATTGTTTCCACTTCTAGTGGTTATTATTATGCCACTTATCACGTCCATGATATTGTATCACTTATTACGTCCATGATTATATCCTTAAATTTTTTATATTGAAGGGAATGAAAAAGATCTAGTAGGGTGGACTTCTAAACATACCAATATATTATTTATTTAAAGGCAACTAGTATCACAAAAACATATCGTGATAATTCGATTAGATTTAAAACAAATAATAATAATCACATATTGATAACTCTTGAAAAAGTTATATTTCATGCCTTTACGTCTAGCTAATTGCCTGTACTTAGGTACATTTAGTTGCACTTTAGGACATTCCATTAGTATTTTTCTTGTTTCAACATTACATTAGGAGCTTGCACTATACTTAAATGCTAGTTATTTTTAATTGCTTGTGGAAGGGTTGTGTGTGGTGGTGGATTGGTAGGTGCAGGTTGAGGAACGAGAAGTAAATGAGTGAATTTTTGCCGGGGAAAAAGGTTGGACAGTTTGTCAACACGAATGTTGTGGCAATGCCGAGAAGATATCTAGTCAGCACTCAAACCATAAAGGTCTTAGGCTTAGTTGGACTTGTACTAGATATATCTACTTGAAAAAGAGGGAAGAAAATCATGGATTGTTGGATTTACCCTAAGGAAAATGATTATAAAAGCCAAAGAAGAAAACTCTATTAGGGGCAGAGAGAACAAAAAGTAAAACCTTAGGCAAAAAAAAAATAGAGTGTAGTGACTGAGTAGAAACGAGAAGAGGAAGACGAAGGCAGTCCCTCTCAAGCCACCACAGAACATTACATTGCTAGAGTGTGGGTTGGATAAGTGAAAGCTATCTTCCCGAAGTTCTTCCATTATTTCTTGATTACTCTTCGTGAATTGATTTAATGAAAACGATGTTGAATGATACTTTGGATTTGAATTTTAATTGCAAACTCATGTGCTAGATCTTATAGGGTTGGGATTACTTGATGAAACTTTTATTTTCTTTAATGAATGAAGCGTAGATATAATCTAATACTCTCTTTCATTCAATGGTTTTTTTATTATTATAAAATTACATGTTTGCAAACTCTATACATAGATGGATGTACAATATATTCATTAAATTAATCTAATTTTGACAAGGTTAGGTTAATGAAAATTGAATGATATGTACAAGTGTTCGACCAAATAATTGTAGCAACCTCTAAACATAAAGTAGCGTTCATACGAAAAGAAAACAAAATAGTGCAATGTGCCATGCTAAAGGCCTATAGACATATATGGCTTAAGATAAGTTAACTTGAGGTCTTGTTCTCGGAAGAAGCGAACCATTTTAGAACTCTTCTAAGCAGTAGGTTGAGTCTGGTTTTGTCTAGGCATTACTATTAGTAAAGGCAGATTCTTAGTAACCCTGACCTTTCAAATCAACATTGTAGACTCGTTATCCTTTGCCGTAGTGTCTTTGCCATAGAATATTTTTAGTTGTTTACTTGTTCGTTTGCATATTATTCACCTAATTATTCTCGAATTTGCCATTGCATTCTTACTCATGTCTAGTCGTGTCATAACATTTTTCATTACTACACGTATCATTATTCATTCAAATTATCACTACAATCTTATCATTATTTTTGTCATAAAATTAATCATACCTTAATTTAATAATTTGACCAAATTATACCATTCTAATCCCTATGGTGACAATCTCACTCATCACTTTATTACTTGTTCAACGTGTATACTTGCACAATTTGCATATCATATTCACAAATGACAAGTTTCTGGCATCATTGTCAGGAATTGGCAATTGGTGAAATTTGGTTTATTTTATTTTATTTTGTTTTGTTTTCTTAGTTTTATTTAACTTAGTTGTATTTAACTTCTACAGGTTTTCTATCAGTTTATGAGAAGAGGCATCCCTGCTAACAAAAAGTATCCTTTTGACTGAGAGATTGAAAGAACTTTGTGAAGGAGAAGAAGGGAGTTATGTAATATGGCTTGGGAAGGAAATGATCCTAGCCTAAATGATCCTAGTCTCAATGATGATCCCATTATTCAAGATGTTAACCCTCCTATTCATCGTGTGATAGATGATCGAAACAGACCAATTCGGGAACATGTTGCTCCAGTTTTGGATGATTTGAATCTAGGATTAGTAAGACCACACATACAAGCTCAAAAATTTAAGTTGAAACCAGTAATGTTTCAGATTGCAAATAGTAGGACAGTTTGGTGGATTACCCATTAAAGATCCAAGACTACATTTAAGACTTTTTCTAGAAGTCTGTGACTCGTTTAGACAACAGGGTGTTCCTGAAGACTCATTGCGGCTTAAATTGTTTCCATATTCCTTAAGAGGTCGTGCAAAAGGGTGACTGAATGCTTTGCCATTGGGAATAGTGGCAGCATGGAATGATCTTTTCCAAATATTTTTGCTAGGGTATAATGTAACACCCCTCACCCGTATCCAGCGTCGGGACAGGGTTTGAGGTGTTATCGGACTTAAACTTTCACAACATACAAAGTCGGCTCACCAAAATTTGCCCAAAATTTAACACTTTTTGAACACATACATACTACCCCTTATACAGGCCCTCGAGGCCTAAAACATACATCGGAACGGTTCGAGACAAAACCGAAAACATTCGATAAATTTTGGGCAACTTAATAAATTTTCTTACCTTGGAGAGTCACACGCCCGTGTGGCTTAGGACACGGTCGTGCCCTTAGCCTATGTAACTCTCTATTTATGACATCAACATACCTTTAGGGGTACACGACCAAGACACACACCCGTGTGTCTATCCCGTGCACTATACTGACTTAAAATTTCAAGTGCAGGGGACGCACGACCATGCCACACACCCATAGGGGCAAGTCGTGTGTCTACCCGTGTCGACCTTGTTAGGCCATCTTCCAAGCCTTTGGTCACCCTCTAACAACCAATCACACTTAAAAGATACATTAATACATGATAAAGCCAAATTATACACTTATATAAAACCATAATAAACCTCATTGCATGAAAACCTCTTATCATCGGTTTTATACATGCTAGATTAATTCCCTTTTTGTATTAAGGGTTTCTATATCTCCTTAACACATTCAAGATTGGCTCATTCTTATAACTCATTGCCAATTAAAACTAAGCCATCACATAGGAACATAAACATGCATAGATTTGTAGGTCATAGCCTACTTCAAAATGAGCCAATTCCCATGGCTATATACAAAAAGATATGTATATCTTTACATGCCTTCATCTTGGAAAATCAAATGAAACATATAAAAAAATACTCCAAAGTTCTATACATGCCGTTTAACAAAACATAAGTGTCTATATACCAAAGCTGGACTCGTTGATAGTGTGTTGACTCTCTAACCGTCTTTCAATCTTTACGAGTCCTCGAGCTCTGTAAGATAGGAAAAAGAGAGGAGTAAGCATTTACATGATTAGTAAGCTCGAATAACTGGAAAGTAAACTTACCAATTAATTAGCATAAGACCATATTAGGCAATAAAATCAGCAAGCATGGAAATGATATCCCTATCACATGCACTCAATCAATAAATTAGTCATAATAATAATATACCATGTAATTTTTCTTAGATGAGCTCATCATCCAATATTTCCTTTTGAACATATATCTCATATTAATCCCGTTGAGTTTCTAGGAAATCTCGATGGATTATTCATTAACCGTCAATTTATAAGAATGATCATTTTAGGTATGCACACCCGCGAACTTCACATTTTATGGCGGGATTACCAGTCCAGGCTAAATCCCCCGTAATATAAACTCATAAGGTGATGTCGAGATTACCAGTCCAGGCTAAATCCCTTATAACGACAAACACCCTCAGTGAGCTCGGATCTGAATTGCCAGTCCAGGCTAAATTCAGACCCTAATCGGATTACCCACCCGGGCTATATCCTTAATGCACATATATTTTTTGGGAGGCTCGATCATTCAAGTAACACCCGCCCGGGCTAGATCCTTTCTATATTTGAGATCAACGGATTACCTGTCTAGGCTAAATCCTTTCTGCAACACATGTAGGATCTCAATATCACATACAACAAATGCAATTATCATACATTCTTAAATCATGCAATTAGTCATATTATGAATTTAATTTAAGTTATCCGAACTTACCTGGTACACGTCTCGGTATCGTGTTTCGGTTATTTCGAAACCTTTTGTTTTCCTCGATCGACCTCTGAAATTTGTTCCTCGGGATATATAACAATAAAAATAAATCATTAACAACTCACATTGTACTTTTTGATCCTAAATTTCACCCTCGGTCCAAATAATCGTTTTGCCCCTAACCTTTTACATTTTTACGATTTAGTCCCTAGGCTCGTATAATGAAATGTATGCAACTTCTACCTTACCCAAGCCTAGCCAGATGTTTTTCCCTCTTATGGTAGCCCAAATTTTCCATTATTTTCACATTTCTACCACACATTTTACACCTTTTGCAAAAAAGTCCTTTTAGGGGTTTTTCATGAAAATCACCTTGGGAAAGATGTTTATCACCTATCCAACTTTCATATTCTTCCATAAATCATCAAAATACAAGTAACTCATGCATGGGTAAATTTCTAAACATGAACCCTAGCATGAAATATGGGTAGAAATAGAGAGAGTAAGCTACCGAGATTTTAAAAATACAAAGAACATTAAAAACGGGGCTTGGGAGCACTTACTATTGAGCTTGAAAAGCTTTAAAACCCTAGCTATGGAGAACCTTGAAGTTTTGGCAGCAACAAGAAGGAAACGAGCTGATTTTTGGCTTATTTTTCCCATTTTATTTCATTAAAATGCCAAATGACCAAAATGCCCTTAAGCCCTTTCTTTAAAATTTCATCCATACAAGCCCACTTTTGTCCAAAAACTTAGAAATTGGGCAAATTGCTCTCCAAGACCTTCTAATTTATAATATAAAGTAATTTCATACAGATTACTTCTAGAATCCAAGTTTTGAAATTTATTCAATTTGGGCCTTATTTTCCAATTGGACACCTTATTTAAAAAATTCCTTCATGAAACTTTAACACATGCATATTCTCATATTCTAGACCTTATAATAATCATAAAATAAATATTTTGATGTCAGACTTGTGGTCCTGAAACCACTATTCTGACTAGGCCCTATTTCAGGATGTTACATATAATCCACTAAATATGAATGCGAAGCTTAGAAATGACATCACATCTTTTCGACAAGCGGAGGATGAAACGCTATATAAATCTTGGGAATGATTTAAAGAATTCATTCGAAAATGTCCAATGCATAGATTCCAACACTGGATGCTGATAGAGATATTTTATAATGGGTTGAATGCACATAAGAGGATGGTTGTTGATGCTTCTGCAATGGTACCTTGTTGGATAAATCTTATAATGAAGTTTATGAGCTTTTGGAAAAAAATTACCAACAATGATTATCAATATCCTATCACAAAAGTTGGGATGGGTAAGAAAGTTACTGGTACCATGGAGCTTGATGCAATCACTTCGTTGACAACCCAAGTATCTTTTTTTGCTAGTATGATCAAAACAATGAAGAGGCCTACTGCAGTCGAGGAGATGAAATCAGCTGAACTACTGTGTGTTTATTGCGATGAAGACCATGGGTTTGATGAATGCCCATCAAACCCACTATCTGTATACTACATGGGTAATTTTAACTGAAATAATAACCCCTATTCCAACACCTAGAATACAAGGTGGAAGTAGCATCCCAACTTTAGTTAGAATAATCAAGGTGTGGGGAATTTAAACAATGTTGTGAGACAAAATGCTAATAGTGCACTGCCTGGTTATAATCATCCTATGCTAAGCCAAAATGTTAAATAGTTTCAAGAATCATCCTCTACCTCCGTTGAAGCCTTGCTAAAGGAATATATGGCCAAGAATGATACTGTAATTTAGAGCCAGGCTGCGTCTGTCAGAGCTCTTAAGAATCAAGTGGGACATATAGCAAATGTTTCCAATTCGAGGCCACAATGACCATTGCCAAGCGATACTGAGAGTTTGAGAACATAAGGGAAGGAACAGTGCAAGGGAATCGCTCTTAAAAGTGGGACACAATTGAATGATGTTGTCCAAGACACCACTATAGAAGATGACAACTCTAGACTCAACCATGGAAAGACTTCAGAGTCAATTGAAACGTATACTGCACCTGAAAATGGTAAATAAAAGAATGTTGTAACAAAATCAGATCATGTTGCCAACAAAAATGCCACAACAAAAAAATATCAGCAACCTGAAGGACGACTACCTCTACCTTTTTCTCACCGATTCCATAATTTCAAATAGGATGTTCAGTTAAATAGATTTTTGGAAGTCTTAAAGCAACTCCAATTATGGGAAGTTTATGAAAGATATACTGTCTAAGAAGCACAGATTGAGAGAATTTAAGACTGTTGCTCTCACTGAAGGGTGAATAGCAATGTTGATGAATAAATTGCCTCTAAAGTTGAAGGACCCAAGGAGTTTCACTATCCCATGTTCAATTGGAAATCATTATGTTAGTAAGGCATTATGTGATTTAGGAGCAAGTGTAAATCTAATGCCTATGTCTATTTTCAGAAAGCTAGAATTGGGAAAGCAAGGCCTACTATCTTTACGTTGCAACTGGCTGATCGATCCTATACACATCCAGAAGGTAAAATTGAAGATGTGCTAGTAAGAGTAGATCAGTTTATTTTTCCTACAGATTTCCTTATTTTAGAATGTAAAACTGACCAAGATGTGCCAATTATTCTTGGAAGACCTTTTCTTGCTACTGGTAGGACTTTAATTGATATGCAAAAAGGCGAACTAACCATAAGGGCAAATGATCAGTAGATTACTTTCAATGTATTTGATTCCTTGAAATGCGCTAATGAAAATGAAGAATGCCACACCATTAGGTTGATAGAAATAGCAGTAGAGGTAAAATTTGTAAAATTTTGCCATAACAATTTTGACAGTGACGAAAACTCATTTGAGCAAAGTGACGTAGTAATTTTTGAGGACATAGGTGAACTTATGGAAGCCAAGTAGTTAGTGGGTAGAGTAGGGAAGAAGCTTGAATCCTTGGATTTATCTGATTACTCTTTTAATCCTTCTAAACCTTCTATAGAAGAACCTTCCACACTGGATTTGAAACCTTTGATGTAGCATTTAAAATATACATACTTCAGAGACAAAAACACTTTACTAGTAGTAACTTTTGTGGAGTTGACACCCAGGCAAGAGGTCAAGTTGTTAGATGTCCTTCGGCGATCAAAGAAGCTATTAGGATGGACCCTTGCTGATATAAAGGGAATTAGTCCTATTTTCTGCATGCATAGAATTTTGTTGGAGGATTTCTATAGCAATTTTATTAAACAACAGTGAAGCCTAAATCCGATCATGAAAGAAGTTGTCAAGAAAGAGATCATTAAATGGCTTGATGCTGACATTATTTACCCGATCTTTGATAGCTCATAGGTGAGTCATGTACAATGTGTGCATAAGAAAGGAGGTGTCACAGTAGTGAGTAACGATAACAACGATCTCATTTTGACTCGCACTGTCACGGGATGGAGAGTATGTATGGACTATCGCAAGCTTAACAAGGCAACTAAAAAGGGCCATTTTCCCTACCATTTATTGATATGATGTTAGATAGATTAGTTGGGAAAGCTTTCTACTTTTTTTTGGATGGTTATTTAGGGTATAACCAGATTTTCATCGCTCCTAATGGCCAAGAGAAGACCACCTTTACATTTCCTTATGGAACCTTTACGTTTAGACGGATGCTATTCGGGTTATGTAATGCACCGACAACCTTTCAGCGTTGTATGATGGTCATATTCTCGGACATGGTGGAAAACTTCCTTGAAGTCTTCATGGACGATTTCTCTGTGTTTGGAAATGATTTTAAGGATTACTTAAAAAAATCTAGAATTAGTTTTGTGTCATTGTCAAGAAACAAATCTTGTTTGAATCGGGAAAAATGCCACTTCATGGTTCGTGAAGGAATTATTTTTGGGCATTGAATATCACAGCAATAGATTGAAGTGGACAGAGAAAAAAATTAAAGTAATAGAAAATTTTCCACCTCCCACCAGTTTCAAGGGTATTAGAAGTTTTTTAGGTCATGCGGGATTTTATAGAAGATTCATTAAGGATTTCTCGAAGATATCTAAGCCCTTGTGCACCTTGTTAGAGCAAAATATATCTTTTAATTTTGATGAACATTGCTTGGTTGCTTTTAAAGAAATGAAGAAACAACTGGTAGTAGCACCAATTGTAATAGCTTTGGAATGGACACTGCCTTTTGAACTCATGTGTGATGCCAACGATTATGCTATGGTAGTAGTGTTGAGGGAAAAGAAAGAAAAAGTACTACGTGCAATATATTATACAAGTAGAACCTTGACAGGTGCACAACTTAACTATACCATACAGAAAATGAGTTATTGGTTGTGGTGTTCGCATTCAATAAATTCCACTCTTATCTAGTTGGTACCAAGGTCATAGTCTACACAGATCACTCTACTATTATTAAGTATTTGGTGAGCAAGAAAGAGGCCAAACCAAGATTGATTAGGTTGATCCTCTTGTTGTAGGAGTTCAACTTGGAAATTAAAAATCGAAAGGGGACTGAAAATCAAGTGGCTGATCATCTGTCGAGGTTTGAATCTGGAAATGAAGATGGCAATGAAAAACTTATTAAATAAGACTTTCCTAATGAGCAACTGTTAGTTGTCATGGCATTACCTTGGTATGCCGGTATAGTGAAATTTTTAGTAAGTGGTGTGATGCCACTTAATGTCAATAGCCAAAGAAGACAGAAATTCCTTCATGATACCAAGCATTATTATTAGGATGAAACTTTCATATTTAAGCATTGTGCTAATAAGATAATTAAGAAATGTGTCCTTGATGATGAAATACATAGCATGCTGCAGCATTATCATTCAACTCCTTATGGAGGACACTTTAGTGGAATGAGAACTGTTGCCAAAGTGCTTCAGTTAGGATTTTATTGGCCGTGTGACCGTTGTCAGAGGATAGGAAATCTATTTAGGACACATGAAATGCCACTGCAAAATATTCTAGAGATTAAGTTATTTGATGTATATAGAATAGGATTGATGGGTCTATTTTTACCGTTAGTGGATGACCTATACATACTGTTGGTAGTAGACTATGTCTTTAAGTGGGTCGAAGCTGTTGCGCTTCCTACTAATGATTCAAATTTAGTAATGAAGTTATTGCACAAGAACATTTTCACAAGATTCGGTACACCTAGAGCCATTATTAGTGATGAATGATCTCATTTTAATTGTAAACTAGTGGTTTCCTTGCATTGGTATGGGGTGAAACATAAGATTGACACGGCATATCATCCCCAAACAAATGGGCAAGCTGAGGTTTCTAACAAAGAAATCAAGAATATTCTAGAAAAAGTGGTGAATCCAACTTGTAAGGATTGGTCCTCTAGACTAGATAAAGCTTTATGGGCCTATCATATTACATTTAAAACTCCATTGGGGATGTCACCTTTTAAGTTTGTTTATGGAAAGTCATGTTTGTTTATGGAAAGTCATGTCACCTACTTGTTGAGCTTAAGCACAAAGCATTTTAGGCTATTAAAAAACTGAACATGGATTGGGTCACTGTTGGTCATAAAAAGTTGTTAGAGCTGAATGAAATGGAAGAATTCAAGGCACGGACATATGAAAATGCTAAACTGTACAAGGAGAAAACCCAGCATTGGCGTGATAATAGAATTATGCTAAGACAATTTGATCCTGGGCAACGAGAGTTGTTGATCAACTCTAGGCTCAAATTGTTCCCTGGTAAATTAAAATCTCGCTGGTCAAGTCTCTTTTGTAACAACCTGTTTTTAGTGAAATCAAAATAGTGGTTTTAAGACCTCAAATCTGATAATTATATTATCATTTTATTATTATTTTAATGTCAATGGAATGTTAGTAAGGTCGTATAAAAATTTCGTTAAGAAATTTTGACATTTGCATATTTAATTACGTGAAAAGGACTAAATTGTAAAAGGTGTAAAAGTAGAATTCTATTGGTTAAAGGTATCAGTTAGCTATAAAACTCTAAAGTGGATGGACATAATTGGAAATTAGACCATCCAAAATGTTAGTGGACATTAATGGACACAATTTTAAGTTATTTTAAGTTATAAGTCAAGGTTAAATTAGTAAATTAACAAATTAACTTCAAATTAAACTAAATAAAACATGGTATCATCTTCCTAATGGAATTCATCATCGAAATTTAGAAGGGAGGAAGCCATTTTTAGGGTTTGAATTTAGGCTAAGCTAAGTGGGTGCATGGTGAGTGTTTTTCATCACACTGTTAATGATTTTTATGTTTTTGAAGTCGTTTTAGTTTAATCTAGCTAGCCCAGGATTCAATTTGTAAAACTGCTAAACATTTCGAGTTTTGCAATGAATTTTCTTGCATGATTCTTGATTTTTAATGAAAGATTATGGGTCATTGTTGTTAAATAAATAAGTTTTGTAAAGTGATTTTTGATAAAAATGTCATTTAGGGACTTATTTGTAAAAGTGGTAAAAGTTCATGTTAAATTTATGAAATGAAGGTTTATATGAGTTGATATAGGTCCCTATAGAAATCGGCTAGCTTGAGAAAAGGATAAAAATACTTAGATTTCAATTTGTAAGCTTAAGGACTAAATTGTGAAATGTTAAAATTTTAGGGGCAAAGTTGTAATTTTTCAAAAATATGAAATATGGATTGAATTGATTAATAGAAGCATTAAATGGATTGAATTTTTATATTTAGATCAAGATAGACCTTGTACGAATTTAGACCGGGGAAAAGCTAAAGCCTCAGATTAATCGACTTCGTTGTTACGCTCAAATCGTCGAGGTAAGTTCCTAGTGTTTTAATACGTAATGAATTTCTATTTGTGTACTTGTATTATGATGTTTTGGTGATGTTTTGAGGTCTTGATGATATGCACAAAATGATTTTAAGTACATGCTTGATTTTGGTGATGGAAATGGTTTTTTTGGGCAAATTCTTGTCCATACGGCCTGAGACACAGGCGTGTGACTTAGCCGTGTGTGACACATGGCTAGGCGACAAGACTGTGTGTCCCTTGTAGGTTTAATGCATGCAAGTCAGGTTGTTACACAGCCTAGAACACGGGCGTGTATGGCTTTTTCGAGAGCTACATGGTCTGGCACACGGGCGTTTGGCTTGGCCATGTGACCCAACTCAAAGAGTTACACGGGTGAAGACATGGGCTGGGACATGACCGTGTGTCCCTATTTCGATTGTTACACAGCCTGAGACATGGGCGTGTGTCTCAGCAGTGTGAAGCACACGGCCTGGCCACATGTCCGTGTGACCCCTACAATCCAATTTTTCTAATTTTTTCTTATACTTTCTGAATGTTTCCAATTTGGTCCCGAATCGTTTCTAAGGTATTTCTAAGGCCTCGAGGGATCGATTAAGGGATGTTATGTATGTGATTAAGTGTAATTAGATTATGTTTTCAATGATGTATGAAATGAAGTTTTTAATGTTCCATTTGTACAGCATTGCTCCGTAACTCTATTCTGGCGATGGATACGAGTTAAGGGTGTTACATTTAGTGTTATTAGAGCCACAATTTAGTTGATTCTAGGACTAATGTAGCAGAGTCAAGTTTTGTATATACATTCCATATATACCCTGTGATAGTGTGATGCTTTTGATCTGTTCTAACATTGTATTTTCTTATAGATTCAAGATGTTAGCTGAATCAAACTGAGCTATAGCTAATGAAGCTGAAAGTAATGTTTGTTTCTATTCCATAATCTGTTGGTGTTAAGATGAAAAATATATTTCTTGGAATGATGAACCAATGGTTTAATGAGTTCAAGCAAGTAAATGTTGTAACTCTGCCACCTCCACCCCCTGTTTTGCCTCCTCCGGTGCCCCTGAATACTCCAAACCCTGTACTTGTGATAGTTACCCGAGTATTAGTAGACAAAATTTGAAAATGTGAAGCGGAAGAATTCAGAGGTACAGTAGATGATGATCCTTCAAAAGTCGAGTATTGGGTAACAAATACAAAGAGAGTTTTTGTAGAATTTTTGTGCACCCCTAAAGATTGTTTGAGGTGTGCAATATCATTATTGAAAGATGAGGCATATTTATGGTGGGATACTTTGAGCAATGACATCGAATAATCGTGTTAATTGGGATTTCTTTCAGAATGAATTCAAGAAAAAGTATTTTAGCCGGCTATTCATTGACAGGAAAAAGAAAGAATTTCTCGAGTTAAATAAGAAAATCAAATTGTAGCTAAGTATGAACGTGAATTTGTCTAGCTAAGTAAGTATGCTCATAACATCGTATAAAATGTGAAGGAAATGTGTATTAGTTTTGAAGATGGATTGATTGATGATATCCGTATGACTGTAGCAGCATTAAAGTTACGAGAATTTGTAGAACTTTCAGAGCGAGCTCACAAAGTTGAAGAAATTTGTAAAAGAAAATGATAGTCAGATTCAAACTTTTGACATTTTAAAAAAATGGGATCATTTAAGCCTACTCAAATATCTCCATCAAAGAAATTTAGAAATGACACAAGTTGATCAGCTTCTTTTTCAGAGTTCACTGGTAGAGAGAAACCGGGACAAAGCAATTTTCAGTTAGTTAATTCTCTAACGGCTGGTGTTGGAAGTGTAAGAAATGTTGAGAAAACTATTCTTGTGTGTGATGAATGCAATAAAAAGTATTTTGGTAAGTGTTGATCAAAGTTAGGAGCTTGTTTTCATTGTGGGTCTACTGACCATTTTCTTTATAAATGTTCGAAGAAGCAAAATGATTTCGGTAACTAGTCAAACAAGCCTGAAGCAACTTCTCAGAGAGGTAGACGATTTGGAAACATTAGAAATGCTACTCCTGGTCTAGAAAAGAACAGCGAAATGAACGAACGGTCTGAAGCAGAAACACCAGCTAGGGCTTATGCAATTCGAGCTCGAAAGGAGGCTACTACTCCAGATGTTATTGTGGGTACTTTTTCTCTATTTGATATTAATGTATATGCATTGATTGATCCTGGATCAACTCATTCATATATATGCACTCCATTAGGAGACAAAAAGAAATTACCTGTTAAGTTCATTGAATATACTGTCAAAGTTACAAATCCTTTGCGTCAGCGTGTTCTAGTTAATCCGTTATGTAGATCATGTCTTCTGAAATTTAGGGGTTACGATTTTCCCGCTAGTTTGATGTGATTCTGGGTATGGACAGGTTAACTCTACATGGTGCTGTTGTGAATTGTAGAAGAAAGCACATCATGTTAAAATGTCAGAATGGTAAATTGATCTGAATTGAGTCAGATAGATTGGACTGTACAACTAATATAATCATAGCTATGACGGCACAGAAATTTGTTAAAAAGGGTTGTGAAGCATATCTCACTTATATAGTTGATTCCAGGGTTTTAGGATTGAAATTAGAATCGGTTATGATTGTATGTGAGTTCCCAAATGTGTTTCTAGAAGAATTACCAGGGTTACCACCGATCAGAGAGATTGAGTTTGCTATTCAATTGATGCCAGGAACATCTCTGATATCAATAGCTCCATATAGAATGGCACTTACAGTATTAAAAGAGTTGAAAGTACAATTGTAAGAGTTGGCAGATAGGGGTCTTGCTCGGCCCAACTTTTCTCCTTAGGGTGCTCCCGTGTTATTTGTCAAGAAGAAGGATGGATCAATACGACTATGTATCGACTATCGAAAGCTCAACAAAGTCACGATCAAAAACAAGCATCCATTACTACGTACTGATGATCTGTTTGACTAGTGGAAAGGTGAGACAATATTCTCAAAGGTCGATCTTTATTCTGGTTATTATCAGTTCTAGGTTAAAGACTCGAATATGACGAAAACTGTGTTTAGAACCAAGTACGGATATTATGAGTTTCTTGTAATGCCATTTGGTTTGAGTAATGCACCTACCGTGTTTATGGACTTGATGAACATAATTTTCAGACCGTATTTAGACAGGTTTGTTGTTGTATTCATTGACGATATTTTAATTTATTCACGAGATGAGACAGAGCATGCCTATAATTTGAGAATTGTTTTGCAAACTTTACGTGAAAAACAACTGTTCGCTAAGTTTAGCAAATGTGAGTTCTAGCTCCGTGAAGTCAAATTTTTGGGACATGTAGTTCCGGCAAACGACATTAGAGTTGATCCGGGTAAAATTTCAGCTGTGGTAGATTGGAAACCTCTGAGAAATGTATATGAAGTCAGAAGTTTTCTGGGTTTAGCCGGATATTACAAAAGATTCGTCAAGGGATTCTCGATGATTGCTATGCCATTGACGAGATTGTTACAAAAAGATGTTAAATTCAAATGGTCCGAGATATGTCAACGAAGTTATAATCAGTTGAAAGCTTTATTAACCGAGGCATCTGTGTTGGTTTAGCCAGAGTCCAATAAAGAATTTGTGATTTATAGCAATGCTTTGTTGACTGGTTTGGACTATGTTTTAATACAAGAAGGCAAAGTGATAGTGTATTCTTCTTGACAGTTCAAATCACACGAAAAGAATTATCTGACTGACGATTTTGAGCTTGTAGCTATTATTTTTGCTTTGAAAATTTGGTGACACCATTTGCACAGAGAAAAATGTCATATTTTCACTGATCATAAAAGTTTGAAGTATTTGATGTCGCAAAAAGATTTGAATTTGAGATAGCGCAGATGGGTCGAGTTATTGAAAGATTATAATTTGATCATTGACTATCATCTAGAAAAGACTAATGTTGTTGCTGATGCTTTGAGTAGAAAACCTCTATTTTCTTTATGAACCTTGAGCATGCGATTGATATTGATTGATGACGGCTCAATTTGAGCTGAATTAAAAGCTAAATCGACGTTTTTGAAACAAATTTGCGAAGCTCTAAAATGTGATGATATTTTGATCGCTAAACAAAAACAGATTAAGACGACACCTGATTCATATTTTCATGTTGGTTTCGATAAAAAAATTTTACTTCAAAGGCAGAATTTGTGTTTCGAGAAATTTGATCTTGTTCAGAAGATTTTACAGGAAGCTCACAGTAGTAGCTTGTCGATTCATCTTGGTAGCAATAAAATGTATGGTGATTTGAAATAGATGTATTGGTGGCCAGGTATGAAACAAGTGATTTCAATGTTCGTTTTGAGATGTTTTGTTTGTCAGCAAGTTAAAGTCAAGCATGAAGTGCCTTCTGGTTTCTTACGACTTATAATGATTCCTGAATGGAAATGAGAATGTGTCACGATTGATTTAGTATCAGGATAACCTTTATCTCTGAGAAAGAAATATGTTGTATGGGTCATTATAGATCGTTTGATGAAGTCTGCACTTTTCATTCCAATGCGTACGGATTTTACCTTCGAGAGATTAGAAAAATTTGTATCTTACTAAGATTGTTAGATTGCATGGTGTGCCACTTTCTATTATTTTTAACAGAGATCCGTGATTTATGTCTCGATTCTGAAGCAAGTTACATGAAGCTCTCGGTACTCGACTGCATTTTAGTATAACATTTCATACTCAGACCGATGGTCAGTTTGAGCTAGTAATTCAGATATTTGAAGATATGCTTCGATGTTGTGTTTTAGAGTTTGAAGCTAATTGGGAGAGATTCTTACCGTTAGTTGAATTTGCATAGAACAACAATTATCAATCGAGCATTAAGATTGCACCGTACGAAGCTTTGTATGGTCAAAAGTGTCAAACTCCATTATACTAGACTAAGCTCAGTGAGAAAAAGTTGTTCGATGTTGATTTGATACGGTAAACTGAAGAAAAAGTTAAAGTGATATGTGACAGTTTAAAAGCAGCTTAGGATCGACTGAAATCTTATGCAGATTTGAAAAGGAAAGACATTGAATTTCAAGTCGGCGTTAAAGTGTTTTTAAAAGTGTCACCTTGGAAGGAAGTCCTTCGTTTTGGTCGGAAAGGAAAGCTTAGTTCACGATTTACCAGACCATATGAAATCATTGAGAGAATTGGGTCGGTAGCCTATAGATTAGCTTTATCGTTAGAGTTAGAAAAGATTCACAATGTATTTCACGTATCAATGTTACGACGGTATCGATCAGATCCTTCACACAAGATTTCAACTATTGATGTCGAAATACAACCTGACATGACTTATAGTGAAGAACCGATCAGAATTCTAGCTCGAGAGGTTAAAGAATTGAGAAATAAAAGTATAGCTTTAGTGAAATTTCTCTAGCGGTGTCACGGAATAGAATAGGCTACCTGGGAACCTGATGAAGCTATGAAAGTGTAATACCCAAACCTCTTCTCTAGTTAGATTTTCGATACAAAAATTCTTTTGAAGGAGAGATTTGTAACAGTTCGTTTTCAGTGAAATCAGAACAGTGGTTCGGGACCACAGATTCGACGAGTACATTATTATATTTTTATTATTTTAATGTCTATGGAGTGTTAGTAAGGTTGTATGAAATTTTCGTTAAGAAATTTTGACGTTTGCATGTTTAATTACGTAAAAAAGACTAAATCGTAAAAGGTTCAAAAGTAGAGTTCTATTAGTTAAAGGTATCAATTAGCTATAAAACTCTAAAGTGGATGGACTTAATTGGAAATTCAACCATTCAAAATGTTAGTGGACATTTATGGACACAATTTTAAGTGATTTTAAGTTAAAAGTCAAGGTTAAATAATAAATTAACAAATTAACTTAAAATTAAACTAAATGAAATATGGAATCATCTTCCTAATGGAATTCACCGCCGAAATTTAGAAGGGAGGAAGCCATTTTTAGGGTTTGAAGTTCAGCTAAGCTAAGTTGGTACATGGTGAGTGTTTTTCATCATGTTTTTAATGATTTTTATGTTTTTAAAGTAGTTTTAGCTTTATCTAGCTAGCCAGGGATCAATTTGTAAAATTGGTAAAGATTTAGGGTTTTTCCATGATTGTTCTTGCATGATTCTTGATGTTTAATGAAAGATTATGGGCCATTGTTGTTAAATAAACAAGTTTTTTAAAGTAATTTTTGATGAAAATGTCATTTAGGGACTTATTTGTAAAAATAGTAAAAGTCCATGTTAAATTCATGAAATAAGGGTTTGTATGAGTTGATATAGGTCCCTAGAGAAATCGGCTAGCTTGAGAAAAAGGATGAAAATGATTAGATTTCAATTTGTAAGCTTAAGGACTAAATTGTAAAAAGTTAAAATTTTATGGGCAAAATTGTAATTTTGTAAAAATATTAAATATGGATTGAATTGATTAATAGAAGCATTAAATCGCTTGAATTTTTATATTTAGATCAAGATAGACCTTGTATGGATTTAGGTCAGGGAAAATCTAAAGCTTTAGATTAATTGACTTCGTTGTTACCCTCAATTCGTCGAGGTAAGTTCCTAGTGCTTTTATATGTAATGAATTTCTATTTGTGTACTTGCATTATGATGCTTTAATTATTACGTTATTAGAAGAATAATGATGAATTGTAGATACATTCCCATGTTTGTACGTCTGTACCCCTAATTGCACATATGTGCCCTTATTTGTTCTTCGGTACCCCTAAATTGCACATACGTGCCCCTGTCTATACTTTAGTACTCCTAGATGTACTTTTGTACCCTGCTTAGACTTCGTTAAGTTTGAAATTGAATAATATGTAAATCGTATTCAATTAATTGTTAGAGTAAATGATATGCTACGTTCTTACTAAGCTCTATAAGCTTATTTGTTCATGTGGATTGTTTTGTATATTGTTGTTGCTGACACTTTGGACAGATAAAACCTTCAACTCACACTATCCAATGAATTTGGTAGTTTTTGTATCTCTTAGGGTAGTGGCATGTATAAACTTTTGTAGTTGAATTTGATGTTGAAATATATTTAGGATGTATAAAATGGTGTTTGATGAATGTGTATATAATAACTAAATGTGTTAGTGTTATGATCTTACGTATGCTTAATAGATTATTATGGCATGTATAAGTTGTTTTGGTATTTTTGATGCCTTACTAGTATAAGTTAATGTGGCAATGTTTTGATGCATGTTTGAATGGCCAAAATGGTATGTGATTAGCTGATTTCAATATGGTCAAGGTATGGTATGTTTTGAAAATGGTATTAAACTATGTGTGTATGATTGAGATATTGTAAGTGTATATGTTTAGATAACTTGGAATGTTTGCATTTGAGGTGCCTTATATGGCACATTTGTTGAATGATATTAGGTTATCGAATTAGTCATTTTATATAGGTTTTGGTGATGTTTTGAAGTCTTGATGATATGCAAAAAATGCTTTTAGGTACATGCTTGATTTTGGTGATGGAAATGGTTTTTTGGGGAAAATTCTTGTCCACACGGCTTGAGAGACGGGCATGTGACTCAGCCGTGTGTGACAGATAGCCAGGTGACACGATCGTGTATCCCCTGTAAGTTTAATGGATGCAAGTCAGGCTGTTACACGGCCTAGCACATAGGCGTGTGTGGCTATTTCAAGAGTTACACGGCCTGTCACACGGGTATGTGGCTTGGCTAAATCAAAGAGTTACACGGGTGAGGACATGGGCTGGGACTTAACCATGTGCCCCTATTTTGATTGTTCCACTACCATATGACCCCTATAGTCCAATTTTTCTAACTTTTTCTTATACTTTTTGAATGTTTCCAATTTGGTCCCGAATTATTTCTAAGGTATTTCGAGGGCCTCGAGGGCTCGATTAAGGGATGATATGCATGTGATTGAATGTAATTAGATTATGTTTGCAATGATGTATGAAATAAATGTTCCATTTGTACGGTAATGCTCTGTAACCCTATTCCAGCGACGGATACGGGTTAGGGGTGTTATACCTTTGAAGCAGCTCAAGTATACCCCTATGGAGTTGTTAGTATCAAAGACTTGAAAACGGGGGTCACATTCAAAGTTAATGGACAATGTTTGAAGCACTACTGGGGTGCTCATGTGTATTGTGACAAGCAATCCATTGACCTCCGAGATGTTTGAGTTTTTTATTTTTCCTTTCTTTAATTTCTTTACTTTTTGTTTTTATTATTTGCTATCATTAATTATTTAATGTTCTTTTATTTCTATTTTATTTCTTAGTTTAATGAGCAGTTTTTCTAAATTTTTGGAGACGGAAGAAAATTGTGGGATTATCAATTGTAATACTAAGAAGACTTTTCCGCTACATCTCAGAAGCAATTATAACGTGAAAAAATGGGTAAATGTATGTTGAGGTACGAGGTAACATGGGTTGACCCAAAAGAATAGTCCAACAGGTAAATTGTTCTCAGTATCTCGCAGCTCCTTCAAACAACAAGTGTTGCACTCCTTCAAGAAATTAGAGCAAAGGATTTACCTCTTTAAGATTTAGCAGTGTCAACTAGCTGAAGAGATGGTTAAGGCGCCGAGGAGCAACAAGCTCAATATTGGATTTATGTGAGGAGCAAAGATTTGGCTCTTAAATGATCCCTTTTTGCTCCCAATTCCTAAAGATGCAGAAGAGTCAGCTCAAACTCCTACTGCCAAAGTAGAATCTGCGTATTTGGGTCCACTGCTGATGAAGGGGACACTGTTGCTAAGGAGCCTGAAAAGACGACGTCATTAAATTGTGAGAATGAGGAAAAAGAAGTAAAAGATGAAACTGCCACTACTACCACTACGAAAGGTAAGAACCTTATTCCACCTACTCCACCAGCTTCTACGACTGCACAAGACCGTGACATCAATCATCTTATTAATGACCTTCTTGAAACTGATAAAGAGAGGGATGAAATGAACCCCATGAAGAGGAAGCTACGGTATAAAGTCAGTGCCCGTAAATCCACTTGCAAGGCCAAATGAAGTAACTATACTCTAGTCTAAGCTAGGAAAGTTTTTCTTTTCCTACCTTATACATTATATTTTTCTTGCCATGACATTTTTTGTACATATCTATATTTTTATTCTTCATTTACATATTTGTACATGCAATGAGGACAATGCATCCCTTAGGTTTGGGGTGTATTGTGCATTTAGGCTGCATTATATATCTAGTACGTACGCTCATTCTAGTCTCGTTAAATTTGTTTTGCTACTGCCATGTAACTACTAAGTACTATTTTTCCTGTGTGGAGTATAATCTTTACTTATGATGTTTGATGATGAGCTTAAATTCTTCAATACACTTAGAACATGTGATAGGGGATTAGGTGAATTTAGCTTAGGTTAGGTTGCTTGAAGATTACCTCCTAAAAATGAGATGTCCTAGCCTCAGTTATTTTTTTACTATAGCAAGTATCTTTTAATGAACTTAGAGACTTTTGAAGCCAAATTCAGTCACATTGCCACAACATTATTTAAATAAAAGATAGTAAACACTCCAATGCTTAGAATTGCCAAGTAAATCAACACCACGTTGTTTGCTCCATCGTGTTGTTGACTAGAAAGGTGAGTCCAAGTAAGAGTACATAATAGAGAAAAGAAAATTAGGGGCACTCCATTTTAGGTGAGTAGCTAAGGAGGTACTCGTTTGCTCTATCCATCTTCTAAGTTTAGGGGTGTGATAACTCTTGAAAAGAGTTATATTTCATGCCTTTAGATCTAGCTAATTGCATGTACTTAGGTACATTTAGTGGTATTTTAGGGAATTCTATTAGTATATTTCTTGTTTCAGTTTTACATTAGGAGCTTGGACTATACTTAAATGCTAGTTATTTTTAATTGCTTGTGGAAAGGTTGTGTGTGGTGCTGAATTGGCAGGTGCAGGTTGAGGAACGAGAAGTAAAGGAGTGAAGGTTTGTTAGGGTAAAGGGTTGGACAGTTTGTCAACATGAAGGTCATGGCAATGCTGAGATGATGTCCAGTCAGCACTCAAAGCGTGCTGGTCTTAGGCCCAGTTGAACCTGTACCAGATATATCCACTTGAAAAAGAGTGAAGAAAATCACGAACTGTTCATTTTACCCTAGGGAAAATGATTATAAAAGCCAAAGAAGTGTAACAATCCTAACCCATATTCGTCATTGGAATAGGGTTACGGAGCATTACCAAAAACTTTTAACTTAAAACATTCAATGACAATCATTTATAAAACACATCATATTCCATTCAAACACATCCATAACTCCCTTTTTCGTGCCCTCGAGGCCTTAGAAACACTTTAGAAACGATTTAGGACTAAATTGAAAACATTTATAACTTCATCGCAAAATATAGAAACATTCATACTACAGGGGTCACACGGCCGTGTGGGTATTCGAAGTAGGGACACACGGTCGTGTCCCAGCTTGTGTCCGTGCCCGTGTAACTCTCTAACTTGAGTCACACGGCCAAGCCACACACCCATGTGCCAGGCTGTGCAACTCTCAAAATGCAACTTATAAAAACCTACAGGGGACACACGGTCGTGTCACGTGATTGTATGTCACACACGGCTGAGACACACGCCCGTGTCTTAGGCCGTGGGAATGAGAATATGGCCATTTTCAAGCCATTTCATTCACCTTAAACATGCTTGCACATGTAAGCCATTTGTACCTATTTCAAACATTCAAAAACATACTTGAAACATGAATAATGTAGTTAAATCAAAATGACATCTATCCATACAACTAATATGCCTTAAAGGCACCTCAAACACAACAATCAAATTTGACTAAACATTTTCTAAATTTAGTCATAAATCAATCAACCAATTGAACAACTTATAAACTACATTTACTATAATGTTCACATATCATTTTCGTACTCATAACCACCAATATGACCATTCACACAACTCAATCAATACCATAGCAACTTAACCATATGCCAACACAAGCAAAGCTACCAAAACTAGCCATTTAACAACTCAATGCACTATCTCATTCCACACCAGACCAACATTTCATAGCATACCTTTATATTCATCATTTCAACTATCATCATTTAAGTACTTAGATACCAAACTAACAACCATTAAAGTACCATACATACATGTCAACATAACAACTATTTCATCACTTAAAATAGCATATTTACAAGCCAAAGATAATGGCTAAGACACCTATACAGGCCATTATAACCATGACTCAAAATCATGAAAATCTACTGATATAGCCAATGATAGTGTGATGGATCTCCGACTAGCTTCCAACCCGATTGAGCTTCTGATAATCTATAAAGTAAGAGAAAGACAACCACATAAGTAATGAATACTTAGTAAGCTCGTAAAAACTTAAACATAATATTCCATTTTTAAGTTGAACATTATAAGTCATAAATAAACCTATACCAATGCTTCAAGATTTATCAAACTATATAATTATCATCTCACAAATGAATATGTTCATTAACATCTTGAATACTTTCCATTTATAACATAATAAGGTCTTATAAGCTAAAATACATAATCATCAACCTTTTCTTAAAACGTTGAATCATTTCATTTATTTACTTACCATACCATTTATTTAGCACAAGCTTAATTACGTTGTCAATTCGAGAATCAGTGTATCTATTCACAACATAAGTAAATTCCTTCCTTACAAGTAAGTCCTTAACTCAACAATTCTTTTTATTTCATCATATTTTGTCACATCTATGAACTTATCATTTCAATATCTATTCTCACCCGTTTCATTTGCATAACTCACAAGACATAAGCCTCAACATCTACCATAACCATAAGTTAGTGCATTTTAACATAACTTTTTCACATTTAACTAATAGTCATACTATAATTCATCATTCGTCTCAAACTTTCCTATAAACATGTTATTCGTGCAACAGCAAGTTTTTAGTCAAATTGGGACAGTGGTTTTGGGACCATAAATCCAAAGTTAAAATATTTATTTTATTATTATTTTAATGTTTACAGCATGATTGAATGTTTGTGTGAAAATCTCGTTAAGAAATTTTATCGTTTGATTGTTAATTTGATAAAAAGGGCTAAATTGCATAAAGTGTAAAAGTGGAGTTCTATTAGCTAAAATTTTTTAATAGCTAAGGAATCTTAAACTGGAGGTCCTTATGTTGTAATTATACATAGACAAGTATTAAGTTAGTTTCATGTTATATAACCAAGGTTAATTTTGTAAATTGGTAAATTATGATAATTAAAAACAAATAAAACAAGCCATCATATTTTCTTCTTCATTTTGGAACCAAAAATTAGGGCTGAAAGAAGCCATTTCTTTTCTCTTCATTCGTCTATGCTATCTTTTCCAATTAAGGTACTGTTTTTGTCTCGTTTTTAATGATTTCTATGTTTTTGAGATCGTTGCAACTAGGTCTAGCTAGCCTAGTGACTATTTTGCAAAACTGTTAAAGATTTTGAATGATTCCATTGATGAATACATGTGTGTTTTGATGTTTCATGATAGATTATGAATGCTTGTTGATGGATATACAAGTTTTGTTAAGTGATTTTTAGTGAAAATGTAAATTAAGGATTAAATTGTAAAATATGAAAATTTTGAGGTTAAAATGTGAAATAAATGGAAAATATGGGTTGCTAGGGACCTAATTGAAATTCGGCTAGCATGGGTTTTGATTGAATTGTATGAATTTGTGTTTTTATGAAATGAGGACTAAATTGTAAAAGTGGTGAAATAAATAGGGCAAATGTGTAAAAGTGCTTTAAAGTGTGTTTTGGACTAAATTGAATAGAGGAATTATTAAATAAGCTAAATTTGATATCTTATAGATCAAGAAAAGTGAAACTCAGAGTTAGATCAGGGGAAAAACAAAGTTATCGACTAATCGACTTGTGTCATCGTTTTTACATCCGAGGTAAGTTTGTATGTAATAATCATTGTTATAATTATGCTTTAAATGTTTTGATATTACATAAATTGTGTATACGAGACGACAATCATGTTCGATGATGATTCGACTAATTATGTGCACTTAGTGTACGAGATCGAGATAACTTTGGCTATATAAATATGTATTTGCACTTAGTGTGCGAGATTGATATAGCTCTGGCTATTTATTTGGCGCTAAGTGTGTGAGTTTCCCTAATATCCAAAAATATTCCATATGGCTTAACGGATATGTCAAAGATGTGAATGAATATGAGTTAAATATGAAAAGGTACAGGTATGTACAGAAAACAAGTAATATACTGAAATGATGAAAATTATGGAAATTACATCTAATTTGGTGGATGCAAATGTGGTAGTTTGATGATTCTTTATGAGATATGTTATGTTATGTTTTTGGCTTAATTTGAATTTATATAATGAGTTGATATAAATGCTATACGAACTTATTAAGCTATAAAGCTTACTTTGTGTATTTCTCTGTGTTTGATAGTGAATTCAAAGCTAGCTCGGATTCGGGGATCGTCGGAGACTCCATCACATTATCCTACTATCACTTTGGTACCTTTTGATGTCTATGTTTTGAGTATATGGCATGTATAGGGACTTTGGGTCATTTTGGTTACGAGATGATAATGATTTTGGTCATTTGAAATGGATTGTAAATGTATATGTTTTGGATTTTATATATAGCCATGTGAGTTGACTTATATTGGTGATTTTGATAATGTATATAAGTGTGCAAATGACCTTTGTTTTGAGTCTGGTAATTGTTCTACAAATATTAATTGTGATGGGTAGTTTTTGAATTAGTATTTGGAATATGAAATAGTCCATATTTGAGGAATGATATGTTGTGATATTAGGTGAAAGAATGCATGTTTGAATGTATCCATATTAATGATTTGAAATTTTGGGTATTAGTTTGAAAATGTTTGGCATAATGTAGATTACGTATACCTTGTTGTGGTTGGTAATAAAATGGTATGGTTTATGGTTGGATGAGTTTAGAAGAATGCCTATTAATGCTATGATTTGGTGCCTTTGAGTTTGATGTAGGTGAGCATAAGTTTGGGTAGCAAAGTGGCTTGGTAAATAGCCTATTTTTGTCCACACGGGCAGAGACACGGGCGTGTGTCTCAGCCGTGTGTGACACACGGTCAGATTACATGGTCGTGTGTCCCCTGGTGTTGAACTAGAAATCAAGTCAGTATGCTCCACATGGCCTCACACACGAGTGTGTGACTTGGCCGTGTGACATAAGTCAGTATACCCTACAGGTTTGGCATGGCCTAGCACACGGCCTGGCACACGGGCGTGTATGGCCATTTTTAGGGCACACTGGCTAGTCACACGGGCATGTGTGTTGGCCGTGTGACCCAAGTCAGAGAGTTACACAGGGTCGAACACGGGCTGGGACACGACCATGTGCTTCCATTTCAAATGTCCACACGGTTTGTGATATGGGCGTGTTTGTTAGCCATGTGAGACACATAGGCGTGTGTCCCCTATTTTTGAGAAAATTTCTTAAGTGTTCAAAAAGTTTCCAAAGTTATCGGTTTAGTTTTGAACCACTCCTAATGCATGTTAAGGGCTTCATAGGCTCGTATTAGGGACGAAATGTTTAATTGTGATTGAATTGTTTATGAATTGATTTATTGTATGAAAGATGTATGTTTAAATGTGTGAATAGTTCGGTAATGCTTCGTAACCCTATTCCAGCATTGAAAACGGGTGAGGGGTGTTACAATTCGGGAATCTCTTACTTCCACTAAACAAGATTAAAGCTAAATGAATAAATTAATCATGCCTATTATACGTTTACAAAGCACTTATAGGCTTAGTATTGAAAATAATTTATCGTATGCTTCCTGTACTATAATAATTCAACCCAAACTCTTTTATATATGTATATAAACATATATCTTTAACCGAATAGTTATCAATATAACGATACTCGCATATGATCAAGTAATTCATTTAACATTTACTAATATCTTGACTATACATTAGCCTTTAACATTAAAATAATTTTATAAATTCCATTCACACCACACCAAAGGCATCATAGATGCATAGCAAGGGCACCGAAGTGCAGACAGGGGTACAAATGTGCAAACAAGTAGTTCAAATAGAGACATCGAAGTGTATATAGGGGCACCAAAGTAAAAATAGGGGCACCATATTGGCATGCCAATCTTATCCTAGTGATTACTACGTTTAACGAGGCCTTTCATGTAGTTTATTTCCTTTAAACATATTTATCATTCAAGGGCACTTCATCGTTTCCGTCACATGATATAACATCAATAGATATATTCATATTGCCAATGTGGCATCACAAAGATCAATATCATCTATTAATCACTTTCATGTTTCTCGATACACATGCTGTAACAATTCAAAATCATGCTGAAATCACATATATATCATATCTTATAAATATTCAATAGTTTTCTAGTAAATCGTTTCTCACCTTATATTCAGTTATAATATTTCAAGTTTCAGCTCACTTTTTAAACATCATATATAAGTATATACATACATGAATCAAAATTAACATTAT
The DNA here is from genome assembly GCA_025698465.1 of Gossypium longicalyx. NCBI lineage: Eukaryota > Viridiplantae > Streptophyta > Magnoliopsida > Malvales > Malvaceae > Gossypium > Gossypium longicalyx. Next base: position 84,566,028 of record CM046997.1, read on the forward strand.
TATTTATATTTATAGGTATGCACAATTCTATACCTACGAGCTTACCTGGCTAAATTGCAGAAATGTTAAAATATGAGGGCTTTTTGGTAATTCTTCATTCTCCTCGATTTTCCATCCGATCTTGATCTAAATTAATAATTTCATTCAATATATTAATTTAGACAGTAAAACAATGTATTTTATGCAATTTAGTAATTTTTAATATTTTTACAAAATTACCCCTAAAGTTTTACTTTTATTCAATTTAGTCTCTGAGCATAAAACATGCAAATTAACCATTTTTACCCAAAATTGAGCCTAGCCGAATACTTATGCTATCCAATATAGCCCATTTATGCAACAATTTCACAATAATTCCTTGTATTTTTACTATTTTAACAATTTAGTCCCTAATCGACAAATTCATCAAAAATTACTTAATTAAATACTTTTAAATAACAAATAGTATTTCAAATTCATCATTTAACATCTAAAATCACAAGGTTCAATAATGAAAAAATTCAAAATATTTAACAGTGTCAAAATCGAAGGTACAGTTTAGCTGGACCTAGTTGCAACGATTTAAAAAACATAAAAATTATTTTAAAAAAAAGGAGCCAAAATCACATACCATGCAATAGGAAACCACCATTGCCGAACCTAACTGATTAGCTATTTAACATCACAGAAATAGTCTGTAAGCGAACACTGTCAATACAAGTATAGTAGATAGATATGAGTCTATCGGATATCGATCCCACGAGGATGGTTGTCTTTTGACCATCAATGTTAGTGCAATAAATAGATAGAAATGAAATAAATTGTGAAAGTAGTTGTCGAACCAATAACTTGAAAACAATAAGATAAAATATGATAATGATAAACTGGGATCCCCAACGTGAATATTCAACAGAATACTAAGTGCTCACAAGTGATAAAAGGATAGGTGATTGTCGATGCATTAAATTGCAATGAATATCTTACCAAGCTTAAATTCAATATTTAATCTAAGACTTAAACATGCACATTAACCACACCTTTCGATAATGGTAATGGAACACTATTAAGAACAAGTGGATTTAATTCCTCTAATCCTCAAGCAACTTCCGTTGTTATGCTTGTTAGCTTGAACTGTTGCTGCACCTTCCAGTGTCAGTGACCGCAATAGCACTTCCATGCTAAAAAAATTCAAACCCAAAGATTAAACAGTAGAAGCAAGATTGAATAAAATAACATTTAATCCAGAAATCATGTATGCTTCCCTACAAACATGAAATAGAAAGTAATCACCAGTATTTAGAAAAGAAATATAAAAGAGACAAGTAGAGAGTACTATTGCTAGAAAATCTCGACTTGATCTCTCAACTCCCTCTTGTGCACTCAGGGCTCCTTGTCAAGAGCTAATTTGCATCCTTTTCACGTCGGTTCACCCGTAGGAGGCTTAAACAGCCATAGCCAAAAAGCTTCAAAAGATAGGTTGAAGAAGATAATACCCCCTAAAAAGCCTCTCCTCTATTTTTCCTTTTTCACATGAATATTAATATTTATCCAAATAGCACAGGTGTCCTTTCATCAGAATCATGCTGCCTTTGTACGTACAAGTTGGTTGTATCAGACTAGACAACTCACACATTTTTGTTATCTGGATAGCTGTCAGGTGCGGTGACAATTCTGGGCGCAATCTGAAAATACTCATGTAGTGACATCGGTACCAAAACATGACAAAATGAAGGATAAATAGGCTATGATCCACTGAGTTATAAAATGCAATTTACTGAACTGAAAATGTTAAAATATGTGCTAAAGATAACTAAATAGGGAGAAATTAATCAATAAGTAGGGAGAAAACATATGTTTTTTATAGTACTATCACACCCCCAAACTTGAGTTTTTACTTATCCTCAAGTAAAACAAAAACTAGCAAGGCTACACAAGAATTCACTAAGGCAAATGACCATTCTAGTAACTTGAATCACCTAGAATCCCAATGAATGAGTCACATTCAGATGAGAAAATATTGCATCGACAATACATAAGTATGAATGAATAAGATTGCAACTTCATCAAAACCAGCATTATGTTTCAAATCCTAAATTCTATCTACTAATACAACATTTATTGTACAATACTAAGTATCTATGAAGATTATAAATATATGTCTTTTTTTTTGTGAATAAGGGATATCGTTGCATTACTATACCCTTGTTCTTGAGAAGTAACGATAGAGTGCAACATACCCTCAGGGAGTACGTAATTGCACCGAAACACACTCATGCAGTGACAACTTTTGGCCAGATTCATTTTTTAATGCTTGCATTAGAGTGTTACTTCTTTAACATTTCATAATACACCTACTTTGGAGTGTCTCTTATTCATAACTATATATATAAACAGCTGTAAAAGGCAGATTCACTCAAGATTTGAGGAATGCTACTAGTTATCTAGTACAAATGCAACCTAAATCATTCATCAAAGAATTGAAGATACAACATTCAGTCAAATTTATCCAACTCATTCATTGATAATTTGCATCACCCCTAACCCGTATCCATCGCCGGAATAGGGTTACAAGGCATTACCAATCAAAGCACAACATATAATATACATTTCTCATACATGATTCAATTTCACATAAATATCAGTCTAACAGAATCATATTGTCCCTTATAAAGTTCTACGAGACCTTAAAACATGCTTAAACAAGATTCGGGACTAAACCGATAACATTTGCAAACTTTGGGAAACTTATAAAATTTTCATGCATACAGGGTTCACACGCCCGTGTGAACAGGCTGTGTGCCTCACATGACCACCAGACACGCCCGTGTCACAGGCTGTGTGAAAACAAGGCATACATACTGACTTGCACCACACAGTCGGAGACACGCCCGTGTGCCATGGCCGTGGGAAAATTGGAAGAGTTACTGACTTAGGTCACACGGCCAGTCACACGCCCATGTGCCAGCCTGTGTACCACACACGGCCAGTAGACACGCCCGTGTGTCTAGACCATGTCAAAACTATAGGGTATACTGATTTAAATTAGAAGGGTACCCCAAGGGACACACGACCGTGTAGCATGACCATATGTCACACACGGCTGGGACACATGCCCGTGTCTCTACCCGTGTGGACAAAAATAGGCTATTTGCAAAGCCAATTTGCCACTATTTTCTCATGCACACCTAGCAACCAAAATGGAACCATTTTAATACATTAATAGGGAACCAAAACATGCTATTTCATAAACAGTTCATGCCATTTATACGTCATCCTTTTCACTACTCAATTCCATAACCAAAAACATGCCAAATCAAATTGATACTTTAACTAATATCCACATTTAGACATATCCCAAATCATCAAGAATTTACTAGACCAAAATGGCATCCAAACATCATCTTAAAATATACTGAAGCTTACCATTTCTCAAACCATAACCCATCATTAACAATTTACTAAATACTTATTCATCAACCTATCAAAATAAACATACCATGTCTACCAAAACATAAGACATAATAAATACATCACATATTACATATTAACTCATAACATAAGTCAAATTCAACTTAATCAACAACACCATTTACAAGCCAACTCACATGGCTAAGTTCAAAGTTCAAAACATACCAAAATGACATTAGCCTATACATGCCATATACCATATATACAAAGCATCAAAGTATCAACAAGTTGATCGATAGTGTGACGATGTTCCTAATGATCCCCGAATCCGAGCTAGCTTCAATTATCTATAAAACAAGGAAAGAACATACAAAGTAAGCCTTAAAAGCTTAGTAAGCCATATACAAATAAGTTATCACATGAATCAATATCATTTCCATTAATAGGCAACTATAAGTAAACATTTATAAGAACACAAACCTTTCTCATTATACATATATTTAATATCATAATTGAATTCATCAAAACATCCCTTTCATTAGTTGTATGAATCTAGTACGTACCTGAGCCATTTAACTCATTCATACATTCTTTCTCGACTTGATTTTTCCTATTGAACCATTCGAAATCGTTAAGGATACTCGTAAATCACATAAAGCTCGTACAATGCCATATCCCAGATATGGTCTTACATGTTATCACATATCGGTGCCACTATCCTAGACAGGGTCTTACATGAAATCGAGTAACGATGCCAATGACCCAGACATGGTTTTACACGTAATCACAATACAATGACAATGTCCCAAACATGGTCTTACATGTAATCACATCTCGGTAACCTAATGTCATGACATTTGTATCATATACTATTCTTAAGGTTCGTACTGGACTTTCAGATGTCGTAACTCTGTCAATTCTTGCTCCTACTTGCTCGTTCAACATTCATAATAATTAAATGACAATTAAACATGTATAATTCAATTTAAAGACATTAATTTACAAATGAACTTACCTCGTAGTCGGAATACAGGGACTGAATCGACTATTCGATAACCTTCGATTTTCCCCGATCTAAATTCGATTTCTTTCTTTCTTGATCTATATACATTCAAAATTAACTCTTTTATTCATCAATTGATTCAATTTCATCCAAAACACCTAATTTAGGGCATTTTACACATTAGCCCCTATAATTTCACATTTTCTCAATTTAGTCTCTATTTCATAAGAAAACACAAAATTCATGAAATTCAATTTGACCCATGCTTGATCAAATTTCATAGAGACCTCTAGCAGCCCAAAACTTTCATTTATTCACACTTTTAACCACTCAATTTGCATATTTCACAATTTAATCGCTTTTTGACATTATTTGTCAAAAATCACTTTATAGAACATTAAAATTTGTCATCAAGCTTTCATAATTCATCATCAAACATTCAAAAACACATGAATTCATCAATGACAACTTTCAAAACATTAAGCAGTTTTGCAAATTAGTCCTTGGGCTAGCTAGTACTCGATACAACAATCACAAAAACGTAAAAATCATCAAAAATCTAGCTCAAAACATACCTCAATCAAGCTATGCAAGTGCCAAAATTTCAAACCCTATTTTAGCTTTCTTCTTTGCTTCATTCGGCCATAAAAGATGAACATAAAAATGGCTTTATGTTTTATTTTATTAAAACATAAGTTAATTACTAATTTACCAATTTGACATTGGTTTAAAACATTAATAAACATATAAGGGATGGCTATTCATGTCAATTCCCACTATCCATGGTTTATTCACAACATAAGGACTTCACATTTGATTATTCATAGCAATTAAGCACTTAAACAATTAGAATGAAACTTTCGTATTTTACGCGATTTAGTCATTTTGTCAAGTTAACCATCCAATTGATAAAATTATTTCACAAAACTTTCACACATATATAATCACATGCTATAAACACTAAAAATAATATTAAAATAATTTTCAAACCTTGGATTTGTGGTCCCGAAACCACAATTCTAATTTAGCTAAAACCAGGTGTTACATAATTCACATGGTTAAAGAATTAAGCATTGAATGTAACAAAAATTTTCAAACACATTTGCATTAACCACAAATAAACATTGCATGCTTCAATAATTTCAAAACATTTTTTTTGAAATGAGGGTGTATTTCCAAACCCCGTATGTATTCCCCCAAACTTAAAGTTTGCATTGTCCTCAATACAATAAAATTAAAATGCAATGACAATAGAAATGCAATGACAATGTGCACTAACAACAAATTAAAAATTAAAAATTACAACTACGTGCAATGCATGAACACTATAGCTAAAAAAACTGAAAATAAACTAAATCAGTTTTCCTCAACCACAGATCAGACAGATCAGATGGCTAGGTCACTTTTGATCAAACGGTGGGATTTAAATTTTCTGATATGCCCACATTCGTGGTGAGTCACACGTGATAGTACAATAGTACGAACTTCGTTGATAATAAAGCCCAAGTGCGTCGACAATGGTACCTAATTATTCTAAAAAAAGAAGTAAAACAAACTGGAACAAAAACAAAAATAAATAAAATAAAATCACATAATGATAAATTCAATAAAAATTAAAATTTTTTGACCAATTTAATGGTCTCGGCCTGCTTTTGATTAATATTCCCAAAATAGAGTTTCAACTGCTGTCCATTCACTTTGAACCGGTGTCCATCATGTAAATCTTTGATTGTGACTACACCATGAGGAAATACTTCGCCAACTTCAAAAGGTCTAAACCAACGTGAGCGCAATATACCTAGGTGTAGTTTCAGTCTAGAATTAAATAATAAAACTTGTTGACCTGCGATAAATTGTCGCTGCAAAATAATTTTTCATGCCATCGTTTGGTCTTTTCTTTGTAAATTACAACATTTTTATAGGTATTTCGCTTAATCTCCTCTAGTTCAGTGATATCCAACAACCTTTTCTTTCTAGCAGCTTCATAGTCCATGTTCACTTGCATAATTGCCCACATTGCTTTGTGCTCCAGTTCAACTGGAAAATGGCATGCTTTCCCAAAAACCAATTGATACGATGACATCACTAATGGAGTTTTGTATGCTATCCGCAATGCCTATAAAGCGTCATCTAGTATGGAAGACCAATCTTTCCTTGAAGGGTTCACAACCTTCTCAAAAATGTTTTTAATTTTTCGATTCGATACTTTGGCTTGTCCATTAGTTTGCGGATGATAAGTACTAGCCATTCTATGATTAACTCCATATGTTTTCAATGCGGCTGCCACATGGTTGCAATGAAAGTGTGTACCCTGATCACTAATCAATGTCTTTGGTATGCCAAAGCGGGTGAGTATATGCTTATGAAAAAATTTAAGCACTTTGGCATCATCCTTTAGGACTACAACAACTTCAACCCACTTCGAGACATAATCAATAGCTACTAATGTATAAAGATTTCCAAATAAACTTGGAAATAGTCCCACAAAATCCATACCCCAAACATTGAACAATTCAACCTCCATAATTGGCTGCTACAACATTTTATTGTGTCGGGATATAGAACCAGTGCGCTGACACCTATCACATTGATTCACAAAATTGTAGGCATCTTTGAATATGAAAGCCAATAGAATCCTTATCAGAGAACCTTAGCAGCAGTTCACATGCCACTAAAATAACCTTTATAAGGAGTATCATGACAGTGCTTTAGGATTGAAAGCATCTCCTCTTCCGGAACACAACGCCGAATAATGTTGTCATTACATACCTAGAATAAATACAACTCGTTCCAATGATACTTCACTACTTCACGAAGAAATCTTTCTTTTTTATGGCCTGTGACACCTAATGGAAGTTTTCCACACACTAGATAATTAACCAAATCCACATACCAAGGAGTTGCATCTACAATAAATAACTTATCATCTAGGAATGCGTTGACAATTTGAAGTATGCTTCTATATTCGCTGCCAACTTCCAATCGAGACAGATGGTTTGCAACTTAATTCTCTGAACCTTTGCAGTCTTTTATCTCTATGTTGAATTCTTGCAACAGTAAGATCAAGCGTATCAGTCTTGGTTTTACATCCTTCTTTACAAAAAGATATCTTAACACTGAGTGATCAGTAAATATGGTAAACTTTTCACTAACAAGATAAGAATGAAACTTGTCGAAAGCAAATATTACAACCAACAATTCTTTCTCTATAGTGGTATAATTAATTTGAGCCTCTGTAAGAGTTTTGCTAGCATAATAGATGGTGTGAAAATTTGTCCCTTTTGTTGTCCTAGAATAATATCCACAAAAAAGTCGCTTACATTGCACATAACTTCAAAAGGTTGAGACCAATCTGGTGCAACGACAATGGGTGCATTTACTAGCTGCTTCTTTAATTGAATAAATGTATCCAGACATGCATCATCAAAGAGGAATTTTCGATTCTATTCTAGTGATGAGCATAAGGGCTTTGCAATTTTCGAGAAATCTCTAATAAATGTTTGGTAAAACCCCACATGCCCAAGAAAATTGTGAATACCTTTCACATTTTTCGGTGGAGTTAATTTCTCAATGATTTCCACTTTAGCTTTGTCTACTTCAATGCCTTGACTAGAGATGCAATGGCCTAACACAATGCCTTTTGTTGCCATGAAATGACATTTTTCCCAATTTAGAACAAGATATGCGTCTTCACATCATTGCAATAATTTATCCAAATTGTCAACGCAATAATCAAAATCATTCCCATAGACTAAGAAATCATCCATAAAAACCTCTAAAGAATCTTCAATCATATCCGAGAATATTGCCATCATGCACATTTAAAATGTGGCTGGTGTGTTACAAATACCAAAAGGCATACGATGAAAAGCAAAAGTACCAAAGGGACAGGTGAAAGTTGTTTTCTCTTGATCCTCCAGTGCAATAGCAATTTGATTGTACCCAGAATAGCGTCTAGGAAGCAGTAATGGACTCTTCCAGAAAGCCTATCCAACATTTGGTCAGTGAAAGGAAGTGGGAAGTGGTCCTTCCTTGTGGCGGCATTAAGTTTGCGATAATCCATACAGACTGGCCAACCCATAGGAATGCGTGTAGGAATTAATTTGTCTTTGTCATTGCTAACCACAGTGATGCTACTCTTTTTAGGAACGCATTGCACTGCACTTACCCAATTGCTATCAGAAATAGGGTAAATAATTCCAACATCAAGCCATTTTATAATTTCTTTCTTAACAACTTCCTTCATCTTCTCGTTTAATCTTCTTTTATGTTGCTTAAGCATATGGACCAATTTCTCTTCTTGAGTTACATCTAATGTTGCAGAGACAATAACTAGGAGAGTATTGTTATCACTAAGAAAGATGTATTTAAGATGAGTAGGTAGTGGTTTCAATTCCAGAGTAAGAGCTTCATTGATAGATGGCTTGAAAATTGGAGCTGCTCTGGTGGCTAAGTCTAAGGATTCAATCTACCATCCATGCCTAAGTTCAATATTATTAGCTTCAACCATGCTATCACAATTATCTAAGAATTCATCATTAAATGTCATTGCAAACTCCTCAGAATGTATTGTGCTTCGATCATTGAATTCTTCCTTAATTAGATTATTTAGCACATCGAAAGTATGACATTCTTCTTTATCCTTGAATTAAATAGATTCGAAAATACTGAAGGTAACGTGCTTAACATTAAGTCGTATGGTCAGTTCACCTTTGTAAATATCAATACGAGTTTGTCTGGTGGCTAAAAATGGTCGTCCTAAGATTACGAGAACCTCCTTGTCTGCCTCGCAGTCAAGTATGATAAAATCAGGAGGAAAAACAAATTTATGCACATAAACTAACATATATTTGATTTGCCCTTCAGGTTGAGCCAAGGATCGATCAGTTAGTTTCAATGTCACTACAATAAGTTTTATGTGACTAATTCCTAACTTTTTGAAAGTAGATAGTGGCATTAGGTGGGTGCTAACTCCCAAGTCGCATAAATTCTTGCCTAAATAATGGTTGCCAATTGAACATGGGAGGCTTAGGGCTTACCAATTTATCAAATTGTTTGTTTCCCAGACTTCGTATCCCACATTTACCACCTTAAGTAGAGCTTTCTTGAACTAATTCTTCTTTTTCTTTGGAGCAACCGAAGAAGACATTGTAGATGAGAAGGAGATTACCAATTAATTCAGGAGAATTATTTTCTCTCCACCCATATATATATATCCTAATTTTCACGGTCTCTTTAGTCCATTTGAGCCATTCCTTGCTAATTATTTTGTCTCCCACTAAGGAGATAGTCGGTTCCAATCTAACTAAACCAGAACTGAGATCCAACTATTCACAATTCAGCAACTAAAATTTCTGAATTCCCAATGAAGCCCACCAACTCGCCAATCCATTCAATTAAGTCTTAACTTTCTTTTAATTTCGAGACATAAGAGAAAACCAAGTGAGACAACTCCCCCACCCTTAAAGAAAATTACTTCCTCGAAATTTCTTCTCATGACTAGCTCTATAAGTGGACTACGGGTAGTTATTCCTTATCGAATAGCTTCTATTATAACTAAAGGGAGGATACCACTATACTTACCTATTACCTTAGCACTAACCACTAATTTAGCTTTTTCTTAAACCCATCTTGCTTGCATAGCGGGTCCACCCATATTCCATATGTAGCGGGTAATGGGTTTAAGGACAACCTTACCATTATCTTGGTAGAGCGTCTAATTTACACCTAGTGCTAGAATGTTCCCAAAGCAAAGTTATCTAACTGACTCTACTAGTGTGCACCAATTTGGCAGATATTTAACGAACAACTTACTTTAGTTGATTTTTCCAATTTTCTGGTTATCGAGGGGTTTGGGAAAAAACACCCTTCCCTAATCAAAAAGTGTCAAAAGTAGGTTTGGGGACCTAAATAACTATTGCTTTTTGAATCGAAGCTTCTCTTGGATGCTTGGTTATTTAAATGAGAACTAAATAAAAAGAAATTCCTTCATTTGATACCAATTCCCCCCTAAATTATGTCTTTTGAGTTACTCTCTGATCCCTATGTCTCATTTCTTTCATTTCTTAATTCCTTTACCAGAGTGATTCGTCCTTTGTGAGTACTTCTCAATTTTCAGGTAATCCTTCATTTTCTTTTCTTCTTTCTTTTATCTTACACTATATCATTATGTCCAGGGTTACACCAACATTGGGAGGAAGGGCCAGGGGTTCTGGTCCTTGGAATCAGAAGAGCTACTACAGAAGTTTTACAGTTGTAGATGATAGTGATTCCCAGTCCCAAGAAACTAGTACTTCAGCAAGAATGCCACTGTATAGATGCTTAACCACTTAGAAGGAGATGGTAAGTCACTTGGCAACCCGTGGTATACTATTGAAAAACTTCGCCTTCCATTTCGAGATTATCACTAGGGAGAGGCATCTTAGTGATTCTAGCGAGGGCCTTATTCTGCCCCTTTACTTGTTAGAGATTGGCTTTCATCTCCCAATGCATCCATTCTTCTACATGGTACAAGAAGAGTACGGAATTGCACCAGATCAGCTAACTAGTTTATCTTGGTGTACCTTAGTAGTGTACTTCTTACACTACAACAGCCAGAATAAGCAACCCCTACTTGACGCCTTCTAACAGTTCTATCGGTTGAAGGTTCTGAATTAGAGGCCTTCAGCTAGGATGGTCTATTTTAGTGTTCGTCGGAGTCGCAAGCTCATACTCAAGGATTTGGCTCTAAACCTTCAGCTAGGTGTTCACAGATAGGTCATATCAATTTTGGGTTAATTCCTACATTGATAACTTCTTATGGGCGTCAAGCCTAGGGTTTAGGTTCTCTTTTTCTCGAACAACTGATCCGTCGGCTAAGCCTGATTTGTATTAAGAACAAGAGTGAATCCACAAAGTCTGGTTGCATCCACAAACCAAATTGCTTGAAATAATACAAAGAACAAGCTATAATAAATCTAAAACCTAATAAAAGAGAAAAACTAAAATACAAGTAAAAAAGAGAGACTCTAAGCTAAGTAATTAGTGTCCATAACATGTGCCAAACGAGCCTATTTAGAGAATGTAGGTAGCCGTCGTCCTTAACCCTAGGTTAACTGATGCTCTCGAGCTTTAAATTGGATTGTGCAGACCAAAATGCCCCCTGGCTCGTATTAACTCCCATCCAGAGTCGATGTCGCGACACATCAGGACCTCTACCGCGACATAAAAGTTAGTACACTTTTTCTTAGGATGTCTTTAGGGGTATGTCGCGAAACCCTTACGCTATGTCGCGACATCGAAAGCAGTTTCGAAATTCCTCTATTCTTCTCCCTATGTTACGATATTGAATCCTCTGTGTTGCGACATAGCAACCAGTATCAATTTAGAACGCCATCTAATGGTCTCCTACACACCCACAAGGTTCATTAGCTCACCCTTAGGCCTCATGCAGCCCTTAAAGTCAATAAAAGACTCAATTTGTATACTTTATTGAATTTAACTAAACTTATTAAAAGATAACTAAAACCTAATGATAATGCTTATTTTCAAGCTCCTAAAGTGCAAAAAGTAGTTTAATCTACTATACCGAATTACGTCAAATCAAACTCCCCAACACTTAAGTCATTGCTTGTCCTCAAGCAACTCAAGCAAAAACAAGAAATAAAAAAGACAACCCTTGAACAAATATGATACCAGCATTGACTTTAGAGCACATGACTAGGCATTTCATCTTTACGAATAATCTTGACGTGATGCATAATTGATTTACCACTTTTGACCTCAGAAATCTAAGTTCAATACATTACAAAGTATACAAACATTAAGGGTCTCACATGTAGGAACTTATCAACAAATCATAAAAGTAGTTGGATTATCCTAGTAGAATACAAATAGTTGCTTATATGATTTAGTATAATGTCCATTTATGCATAAGGAAACCTAGGTCACATAGGACTTTTCGGCTTGTAACGTTCTGAGGATTAGGACAAGTATGGTATTCAAAAAGAAGTAAGCATCAAAAAGGTTGTACACATGAAAAAAGTTTGGCACATCGTATCGATCCTTATTCTTCCCCCTTAGCGACCCTTACCCACTCACCATATTATTTCTCCTTCTCTCACCTTCCTTATTTCTCCACATAGGAGATCACAGCATAATATAGTAACTACGGCTAGCCTACGAGTTTTGTGCACTAATGAATGAGTTGTTTTTTTATTTTTGTGACTGTAACACCCCAACCCGTACCCATCGCCAAAATAGGGTTACGGAGCATTACCTTAAAAACACAACTCAAATCATCCATTTCCAATCATTTCATAAAACACATCATAGCTCAATCAAACACAAGCATATCGTCCCTTATTCGAGCCCTCAAGGCCTTAGAAACACTTTAGAAATGATTCAAGACTAAATCAGAAACATTTAAAACATTGAGGAAAAAGAAAAAAATTTTAAACTACAGGGATCACATGGCCCTGTGGCCAGGCCGTATGACTCACACGGCTGACACACATGCCCGTGTCTCAAGACGTGTAACATTCAAAATAGGAACACATGGCCATGTCTCAGCCCATGTCCGTGCCCGTGTAACTCTCTAACTTGGGTCACACGGCCAAGCCACACGCTTGTGTGCCAGGCCGTGCAAGTATTGAAATGCAATCTTTAAAACTTACGGGGAATATATGGTCATGTCGCATGGCCATGTGTCACATACAACTAAGACACACACTTATGTCTTAGGTCGTGTGGATAAGAAATAGGCCAAATTCAAGCCATTTCTTTCACCCAATTCAAGTACACCCTTACAAGCCATTTGAACCTATATTCAAGCATTCAAAATGTACCTAATACATGCATAATAAAGCTAGATCAATATGATATTTATCCATGCAACCAATATGCCCAAAAGGCACCTCAATCACAACAACCAAATGTGTTTAAACATTTGGATAATCTATCCATTCACTGACCATACACAACTACCTATTTTTATGTCAAGCCATAGCACAATTAACCATATGCCAAACACATCTAAATATACCAGATTTGGTCAATCAAAACATATCATCACTTAACCATTTCAACATCAACCATTTAAGCACCAACATGCTAACATGTCATCAACCATAAAACCACGTATATACATGCCAACATGACAAATAATCCATCAACCAAAATACCATATTTACAAGCCAAACAGAATGGCTATTTCAACAAGCACAATACACCTATACATTTAACGTTCCTAAACATGTGCATATTTAACCATTTGTCCATTAACTTGTTTCAATATCAAAACATATCAAGATGACCTTACCATTTGGACCACTTCTCACATGCATCAAAACCATTTAAATGTTACCAATCTAGCCATTTCCAAATGGTTCCAACAAGCAACATATATATACCAAATTTATGTTCAAATAGTCATAATTCAACTGAACATACTTGACTAAATTCCATATCAAAACATGCCCTAAATGATCAATTTGCAACCATTCCAACACTTACCACATTGGCTATAAACCATGCATCAATTTGATCTCATAAAAACCAACTATTAAGATTAAAGTGCCAAAAGCCCACCAACCATCAAGGCATCAAATATCATAAGTTTCACAAATTCAAAGCAACATTGCATGCTAATATCATTAACTAAACATTAGAGATAAGTCCACCTATACATGCCATTATAACCACGACCAAAGCATCAAAATCTACCGATAAAATTGATGGATAGTGTGATGGATCTTCGACTAGCTTCCAACCCGATCGAGCTTCTGATAATCTGTAAAGTAAAGGAAAAATAACTACGTAATAAATGAATGCTTAGTAAGCTCGTATAAACTTTAAGCATAATATTCCATTTCAATAATAAACTTTATAGAATAAACATAAATCTATGCCAATGCCATAAGATTCATAAATTGATATGATCATCAGCTCACAAATGAGTAAGTTCACTAAAGTTGCATATATTTATCATTCATAACATGATAGGATTTTATGGGACATAATGTATAATCATCAACCTTTTTATAAGATTATACACCTTTCAATGTACTTACTTTCCATTCCATTTCCAATGCTTGTCATAAGCCCAAACGACATTATCAATTCCTGACTTAGTATATTTATCCATAATATAGGTATATTCATTCATAGCATACATAAATTTCTCACAAATGAGTACATCTTTCAACTATTGTTCTCTTTTCATCATATTTCTTTTTAACTATGAATTTACCATTTCATTACCTTTCCTCACTCATTTCATATGCATAACACACAAGATATAAGTATAACATCAATCATGATTACAAGTTAGTGCATTTAAACATAGCACTTGTGGAATCAACTACATGATAAACCATTTCATAAGAAATTACATACTTTGCTTTATACTACCTTTTCATGTACATAAGCATATTACCCATTGAACACTTACCGTTTCAATGTATTTCATTAAGGCTAAGCATGATATAATCCATTCATAAGGTTGGCACAAGCTTAAGCACATCAACAACACATGCCAGTTCATTTAAACATAATTCATATGAATTTAACATGGATAACCTTTATACCTGAGCATGATTCAGTTGAATTTATCATCTATCATAACATAACATGTTTTCCTTGTAGCTCACCATTTTAATGTATTTCATACATACATGTTTTGGTTCGTATAGAACACTTACCATTTCCTTGTAAATTCATGCCCGTTGAACCGATTAGAATACCGTTGGATACACGGGATAGATCATATGAAGTGTGCTAAATATATAACTATAGCCTATTAATTCCTTTACATTTATGCTCACATGACCTGTGAATAAATATGCTCACACGAGCTTTGGGTCGGAATGTAGCTACACAGTGCTGCTAACATAAGCTGTAGAGTATCTGCAACACATGCCAGAACTCAGTCACTGGTAGGACATTCAAGACTAGCACCGGAAATATGTAAACCTTAATGACATATCATTTGTATCCTACGAATTCTTAAGGTTCAAACGGGGCTCGATAATCGTCGTACGTTATTGGATTTCCATCGTCTCATGACATGATATATTTCATAATAACATATATATATTGATTCTTTTACATTAGAATAACACATCAAACATTCAATTTAACCAGCATTTACGTAACTATAGTTCACACGAACTTAGCTGGCTAAATTGCAGAAACATCAAAGTACAGGGGCTTTTTTGGTAATTTTTCATTCTCCTCGATTTTCCATTCGATCTTGATCTAAATTAATAATTTTATTCAATCTATTAATTCAGACAGTAAAACAATGTATTTTATACAATTTAGTCATTTTTTATATTTTTACAAAATTGCCCTTAAAATTTTACTTTTTTTCAATTTAGTCCCTAAGCCTAAACATGCAAATTAACCATTTTTATTGAAATTATACACTAGAAAAATATTCATAGCCTCCATTTCAGCCCATTTTTGCAACAATTTCACAACAAATCCTTGTATTTTTACTAATTCAATAATTTAGTCCCTAACCGATAAATTCATCAAAATTACTTAACAAAATGCTTTTAAATGTCAATAAACATTTCAAATTCATCATTTTCATCATTTAACATCTAAAAGCATAAATATTTATCAATTAAAACATTCAAAATCTTTAACATTTTCAAAATCAAAGGTATGTGCTAGCTAGACCTAGTTGCAATGATATCAAAAACATAAAAATCATTAAAAACGAGTGCAAAATGGACTTACATGCATAAAATGAAATATGGCTGAACCTAAATTCTCCATATCCATGGCTTTTGGTTGAAACAAAGAAACTTAAGGTTGAAGATGGCCACTTTTGTATTATTATTACTTTATTAACCTTTTACTTTATTATAATAATAAATTAACTTATAAAACATATAAAATTAAAAGATTTTAAAGCTTAAAACCGTCCCACCATCTTAGGTATGGGTAAATTACCCATTAAGGCCATCCAACTATAATTCTTTAATCAATTTACACCTTTAAACTAATAGTGATTGACTTTTTCAACTTTTACGATTTACTCCTTTTTGCTTAATCAACTATCGAAACGTTAAAATTTCTTAAAAAAAACTTTAATACAACCTTAATGACACTTTGTAAATATTTATAAAAATATTTACGGCATTTTTTATAGAAATGAGGTCCTGATACCTCATTTTCTAAAACCACTTAACTTTAGGGTCTTACCACTTGAACTAATTAATCATTCAAATAGCATAAATTACCATATCAAAAACCTTTTAAAAACCATAGTTGACTCATAAATATTCATAAAAAAACATTTACAAACTTACTCGTCGAATTTGGTGCTCCCGAAACCATTATTTTTGACATCACTAAAAAATGGGTTTTTACAGTGACTATCATTTTTGTCTTTTTCAGTACATCTCACTCACAAATTCTTTTACTTTTCAAGTACTTTTTCACTTGTTTTGATTTTCTTTTTGAATTTCTCCTCTCTTTTTTTTGCACTTTAGGCTAACCTATAATTCCTATATCACACTGATCTTTCCTATTTCACTATGTTTTTACAAAATTCGCTGTGATATATCTACTTAACCCTCAATACTTATGGCTAAACATCTATAGTCGTGCAATTCAAGACCAAAGAAAGAGGGAAAATACAAATTAACATTTCTAGCTCAGGTTTTGAAATAAGGTTCGTCAAGAAGTGTTTATAGGCTCAAAATAGGTACTAAGGGTAGATAAGTATAGGTCAGCTTTTTGGCTCTAGATATGTTCCAAACAATGCCTTAGGCCATCTCTAAATATCTCAATATGCAAAAATTTAATCAACCAAACAAACTCAAATTCAACCATTTATCATTGATTCTAGCATGCTCATTTCCTTTTATTTTCTATATCATTTGGTACAGTTGATTGTTTAATGCCTATTTATAATGAAATGTGAAGAACTTAGTAGTTTAATAATAAAAAATTTAAAATCAGCTATCATCATACCAAATTTATTTGTAAACACAAACAATCTACGCACATGCTCCTAACTAATTTTTCTTTGATCTAAACTTTAGGCGAACCTATGGTTCCTATATCACCTTGATATTCCCTATTTCACTCTACTTTTACAAAATCCGTCGTGATGTATCTACTTAACCCTCAATACGTATGGCCAGGCGTCTATAATCATGCAATTCAAAACCAAAGAAAGAGTACAAATACAAATTAACGTTTCTGGCTTGGGTTTTGTAATAAGGTTCATCAAGAAGTGTTTACAGGCTCAAAATAGGTACTAAGGGTGAATAAATACAAGTCAGGTTTTTGGCTCTGGATGTGTTTCAAATAATGCCTTAATTCATCCCTAGATATCTCAATATGAATAAATTTAAGCAACCAAACAAACTCAAATTCAACCATTTATTGTTCATACTAGCATGCTCGTTTCCTTGTATTTTCTATATCATTCGGTACAGTTGATTACTTAATCCCTATTTACAGTGTAATGTATAGAACTTAGTAGTTTAGTAATCAAAGATTTAAGATCACATATCATCATGCCAAATTTATTTGTAAACACAAGTAACCTATGTACATGCTCCTAGCCAATCACTTCTATTTCTACAAGTTGAAGCACACAAATGACAAAAAAAATCAAGAAAAAACATAAAAGTTTAAAACAAAAATTTTCTATGTTACCCACTCCACACTTTAGAAAACACATTGTCCTCAATGTGTAGCCCTAAAAACAAAATAAAGAAGGCAGTTACCCGATTAATCATGATCATTCCGTAGGTTATTGATGGGTGTTTCATCCTTGTTTATTATTGGGATGTTTTCGAAGTGCAAGGGTATATATGGAAATAATTAAAGAATTTTAATTCAACAATTTAAGAAAGTACAATACCCTAATAATATAAACTAATTTAATTTTCCTAAATCCATTTATTCCTAAAAAAATTAAAATCCTACTAAATTATCTCAAAATATTGTTCATCATCTTATTGAAATCCTTTTTTCCTCCTTTCGTTTTTTATGCAGAAGAATGAACAGCTTACATATGCCATCCCCAAGTAGTTTCCTTGGAGGATTCATGGTCCTATCTAACTGCTAGATAGGTACTCCGACTCTTTTACACAATTTTGTTATTAAATGGGGGGAAATATTCTCTTTCCCAGATTTCTCGCATATTCAACCATATTATTGTATATCCATGTACCAATACATATTTTTTTTGGAGTATCCCGTATTTTATGATAGTATGGACTGGCCTGATCTCAAACATATCTGCGATAGGTTATAAGCCAAAATTTTGAACAGACAAATTCCATCCACATCTTGGCTTTTAGTGTCATTAACTCTTGATATAATGTTTTAGGTATTGTTGTTCTTGTTCGATATGTTTACATTTCTTTCCCTTCCGCCAAGAATTTTAGTATTTCCTTCGTATCTACATTTTTGAATTCCTTCAGATCTGTTTTATATAGACAGCCATGATAATAATATGTTGCATCATAAAATTGACAAATACTCATCTCAGTTACCAGGACATTGATCCATCTAACCTTCACCAAAAACTACATTTCATAGAATGGTCTGGTTGTTTCCCTTTATTTCAATGCTAGATAAAATTCCAACACTATAGGAATTATTATAGGCTCTTTAAACGGCAAACAAAAATTGGTCCATTCTCTTTCTGTTGCGTTCTCCCATACGCCTTTATAATTTTGAATTAAAGGATCAAATCCTTACTCTTGGATGAAAGTATTCAGATTGAAACTGGCCATTCAGTAATCTCCTTTTGTTGAATTCTTTTGTACAATCTTCTACGTCCGCAAATTGATATTTCTTTCCGGTAGTGGTAAAAATAAGAGGATGGATGTGGCCTATTTATGCTTTAGAATAAAATAATAATATATTCAAGAGTTATAATTTATTTGTACTTAGCAAGAACAGAAAGAACTAGAAACATAGTATAATTAAATTACAAAAATGTTAGTAGTTAGTGTTAGTTCCAAAAGCAGAGTTATGCAGGGGTGTCGTGACATCGCTTAATGGTGTAGCGACGTCGAGAGCAGTTTCCCTGTTCTGAATGTTGTCTGCTATCGCGACAATCAGTATGCGTGTCACGATATGCAAGTCAGATTCCATTATGTTTCGGTTGTGTTGTGAAATCAACAATTTTGTCGATTTCTTCATTATCACCCATTTCGTTTGTCAATATCCTCTTGTGTAACATCCCTTACCCGTATTCAACGTCGGAATAGGGTTACAGAGCATTACCAGACTTACAGAACAATTAAACTTCCATTTAGCATACATTTTCTCAATTCAAGCATTTATCATTCAATCTCAATCAATTTGCCCCTTAAACGAGCCTACGAGGCCCAAAACATGCTTCGGGAGTGATTCAGGACTAAACTGGTAATTCAAGAAACTTTCACAAAAATTTGAAAATTTTTCTCAAAACAGGGGACACACGCCCGTGTGGTCAGGCCGTGTGTCTCATACGGCCACCAGACACGCCTGTGTCACAAGCCGTATGGACATTTGAAATGGGAGCACATGGCCATATCCTAGCCTATGTCTGACCCGGTGTAACTCTCTGACTTGGGTCACACGACAAACACACACGCCCATGTGGCTAGCCTGTGTGCCCTAAAAATGGCCATACACGCCCGTGTGCCAGGTCGTGTACTAGGCCGTGTCAAACTTGTAGGGTATACTGACTTATGCCACACGACCAAGTCACACGCTCGTGTGTGAGGCCTTGTGAAGCATACTGACTTGATTTTAATTTCAACACCAGGGGACACACGGCCGTGTAACATGACCATGTGTCACACACGGCCGAGACACACGCCCATGTCTCTGCCCGTGTGGACAAAAATAGGCTATTTGCAAAGCCATTTTGCCACCCTATTATTACATACCTGCACAGGCATAATTTGCAACATTTTATAAGTCAATGATAGCCAATCCATAACATTTCATACACATATTATACCAAATTAAACCAAAACACATGGTTTTATCTTATACCACAATATGTACCAAAATCACTAGTTCAAGTAACCATAACTATCATCTTTATAACTAGCCTATACATGTCATATTTACATATATCCATGAGTTCAAAGGTACAAATCGTCAACTAGATAGAGTGATGCGTATCCCCGACTTTATCTGGATCGAGTGAGTTATCGAACCTCTATAAAACATGAAAAAGAAATAGAGTAAGCCTTATAGCTTAGTAAGCCCGTATAATTCAGAATTTAACTTACCATTTATACATAATCAAATAATTAACCAAAGTATATCAAATTCATTTACCAAATGCCTATACACAAGCATTCATCAATATGATAGTCTCACAAGCACATATAATCAACCTTTATCACAATTTCATACATCAATGTATTATATCATACCAAATTCATGTAACATGTATAACATATGTAACAATTCATCTTCATTCATATAATCGACAAACCATTTATATAACCAGTAACTCATTCGTATAACCATTAGTAGAGTTATGCCCATTGAACCTATTAGAATATCGATAGATACACAGGTGAAACACACTAAGTATATTAATCGGTAATATGTTAATTTATCATCGTATTCACTCTTTTGAGCTATGATCAGTAAACTCCTCCTGAGCTGATGAACAGTAAGCTCTATCGAGATGGAAACAGTAAACTCTAATAAGCTGAGAATAGTAAGCTCTTACGAGCTGGTAAATCAGTAAGCTCATATGAGTTGCGGAGAGTCCGCAACACGTGCAGGATCTCAACCTAAACGGTAACCCTAGTGATATGTCACTCGCATCCTATGAATTCCTACGGTTCAAACGGGCTCGGTAACCATCAGACTATATCAATAAGGCACTCGAATTTCAAGTAGATCATTTACTCAATTACATACATTCATTTCAAATGATTACAAGAATTTAAAAGTTCGACTCTAATTATACGAACTTACCTCGTATCGCTTGGACAACAAATATCGGCTAATCATTAACCTTTCCTTTTCCTCGATCTAGATTTAATCCTTGCTTATCTTGATCTATATATATTTCAAAATTGGCACGTTCAGTATTCGATCTATTCAATTTAACCTTTAATTCATATTTTGGCAAATTTACACATTTGTCCCTAATGTTTCACACTTTTACAATTTAGTTTCTATCACATAAAATTGAAAATTCATGCAATTAATCACAAACCCATGCTTAGCTGAATTTTAATGCAATCCCTAGCAGCCCATATCTTTTATTTATTCACACTTTTACCCACATAATTTTACATTTTCACAAATTAATCCCTTTTTGACATTTTTGTCAAAAATCACTTTACAAAACTAGTAAATCTATCAATAAACCTTCAAAATCTATCATCAATATCAATTTACTCAAATATTCAACAACGGAAACATGTTAAATCTTTAATAGTTTCAAAATGTAAAGTACGGGCTAGCTAGAATACGAAGCAACGATCACAAAAACATAGAAATCATTAAAAACCAAGCAAAAATGGACTTACATGCTTCAAAAAGAGCTAGCCAAACTTTGAAGCTATTTTAATGGCTATTTCCTCCTTAGTTTCGGAAAGAAGATGATGATAATGGGTGGGAATTTTTGTTTTATTTAACTTATTATAACATAATTCATAAATTACAAAAGTAACCTTAATAAATAACATCAAAATTCACCTAATACATGTCCAAACATGTACACTCAAACAAACATTGGTCTAATTGTTGTTTAAGGACCTCCATTTAAAAATTATATAGCTATTAAACATCTTTAGCTATTAGAACATCACTTTTACACTTTACGCGATTTAGTCCTTTTTATCAAATTAAGCATTTAAACGGTAAAATTTCTTTACGAAAATTTCACGTAATTAATCTATCATGTTATAGAACTTATTAAAATAATAAAATAAATATTTTAACTTCAAATTTGTGGTCCCGAAAATACTGTTCCAATTTGACCAAAAATGGGCTGTTACACCTTGTTTCCTCTTGAATCCCATAGTGTGTTGCATTGTAAAAATTGTTTATCAACTACCGTGTTTTTCGTTCCCCCAAAATAATGTTTTATTCTTTGTCCATTTACAAGAAAAAGCTACCCTCCTTTTTTGATCAACTCTATTGCCCCATAAGGTGTCACCTAGTGTATAGTGTACAAGCCTGCCCATCTCAAATTAAGCTTGCTAGGAAATTCACTTGACCAAAGGAGAAGATATATATAAATGAGGTGGTGTATAGTGTACTAACATCTTGAGTGTGAATACTACAGTGAAACATATATATCTATAAATAAGGCAGTGTCTGCAAGTATATGGGTCATGTTGTAATATAGTTACAACGGAGTAGGTGAGTACTTCGAGGATCGTACCCAAAGGATACTAGGACTAGATTAATTTCAACCTAAACACCAAAAGATCTAATTAGCACTTGAAATAGGTTATATTATGAAAATATAAATAATGGGGATTTTGGGGGGGTTTATAATAATAGTAATAATAAGAAGAAAAGCAAATAACATTGGGAGTTTGAAAAGTAAAATTGATCAAATCTAATTATGAGTGATTAGCTCGCTTCAATAATATTGATCAACTATCACTTCGGGCTCCTCGTCAATCAACTAGTCGAAACCCTAGCAGGAGCTTCCGATACATCCACTAGAATAACGAGTCAGCAAAGACTACTTATCTTTCGACCTCACAGTCCAAACTGACTCAAGATTAAGGTGTTCATGGATAGGCCATACTATGTTGGGTTAATTCCCACCTTAATAACTTCCTAGGGACATCAAGCCCAGGGTTTAGGTTCTCTCTTTCCCAAACAGCTGATCCATTGAGTAACCCTGCAAAATAGTTAATGCATCATACCTCCACTCGCTAATCTCCCATAAAGGGACTAGTTCCTCATGGTTTTCGTAAATAATATAAAACTGATATAAAACGTAAACATAATAAATGAATCAAAAGTACAAAGTTTAGGAATAAGCCTAATTTGTATTAAGAACAAGAGTGAATCCATAAAGTCTAATCACATCCACAAACCAGATTTTTCGAGATAAAACAAAGAACAAATTGAAATAAATCTAAAACCTAAGAAAATAGAAAAACTAAACTAAAAGTAAAAAGAGAGATTATTAGCTAAGTAATTACTGTTCATAACATGTGCCAAATGAACCTATTTATAGACTTGAGGTAGTCGTCGTCCTTAACCCTAGGTTAGCTGAAACTCTCTAGCTTTAAATTGGATTGTGCGGATCAAAACGCCCTTATCTCGTATTAATTCTCGTCTAGAGTCGATGTCATGACACATCAGGACCTGTGTTGTGACAAAGAAGTTAGTACACTCTTCTTTAGGATGTCTTTAGGGGTATGTCGCGACACCTTTAGGCTATGTCGTGACATCGAAGGCAGTCTGGTAATTCTTCTATTTTGCTCCCTATGTTGCAACATTGAATCCTTCGTGTTGCAACATAGTGACCAGTATCAGTTTAACATGCATTCTAATGGTCTCCTACACACTCACAAGGTATATTAGCTCACCCTTAGGCTTCATTCTGCCCCTAAGGTTAATAAAAGACTCAATTTGCACACTTTATTAAATTGAACTAAACTTATTAAAACATAATTAAAACCTAATGATAATGCTTATTTTCAAGCTCCTAAAGTGCAAAAACTAGTTTAATCTGCTACACTGAATTACGACAGATCAAATCCCCTACTCCTCCTCTAGTGACCATGACAATAGTCCCAACATCTGACTCTACAACACGCCCTTTGTTCCTTTGTCCAGTCCTTCTCAAACCCTCTGTTGAGTCTGCCAATGTTGCGGATCCACCTACTACCACCTCGACTCTACTTCCCACGAATTCTAACACTCACTGCAAAGCTCTCCATCCTTTCCCAATTGGCACCCTCTATTATACTCCCTTTTAGTAGAGGTCCAAACCTTCTTCCCCTGGTGGAAACATATCGGCGTGGGCTAATATTCTTTCTCTCTTTTGGCTATCCAACAAAGACAGGACAAGGATCTATCCTAGAAACTGAAAAATTCCGTTTATCCTTCCTCTCCTTCTTTTGATGTTCAAAAGTCTACTCTCCTCGAGCTAGCGGGTTCCTTCTCCATGTTATCACCAGAGTGTGGCCTCGCGAGCTAGGCCCTCCAAAAGGCTTGTGTTGAAACTGAGGCTAAGCAGGCAAAGTCTAAAAGGGCTTTTATCTCTAGCAAACAGTCTCATACCCAGCTTTTCCGATTGTATGAATCCTCTATCGAATAAACTACTAAGCTTACAAAGTTTGTCTCCACCTAGAAGGCCAAGTATCAGTCCCTAGAGACCTAAGCAAAGGAGTTAGAGGAGAAAGTTCTCCAAATGGAGACCTTCAAGGAATAGCTTCTCGCCAATAAGGAACGTATTTAGAAGGAGAATAATAAGGTCTTAAAGAAGTATAATACGGACACCTAGAAAGGCATTCAGGCTTATTTGCCTAGGTTAAGGGCTAACATGATCCTACGCGCACAGGTCGTCGCAAGTCCACTTAACTTAAGTGAAGTAAACTTCAGTTGCATGCACTATTTTACCAATGTGAACCTTGGCTTCAACATTTTCAATTTATTGGGAGCTAGCTAGGAAGAATTTCAGAGGGAGTGGAAAGAATCTAAGGAACTTTATCATGCCAAAGACTTGGAAATGTCTAACCTTGATTCTCTAAAAGAGTCAGTTCTAGGGGAGAATTAAAGTTTTCATTGTATCTTGTAAAAATCCTTCTTTTTGTTTTTAATAAAGATTACTTTTACTTTTTTTTCTTCGTCTTTCACATTTTACTTCATTTGTCTTTCCTTCGGCTATGGTATGCCAAATGTCGACTTTCAATGATTCTCATAATTGCATCTACTTCTATAACATACATTAATCTCATATAATAATGAGGGACTAAGTGAGACTTATCGTAACATGCCTGTAAGGGCTATTTCTCAATTTCCCATGTCTAGAGGATCAGCTAAACTGAAGCTTTGATACCACTAAATTTGTAACACCATATACCCGACCCGATCACTAGGTTCAGGTACTGGATGTACAATAACCCAATAACTTAATGATATTTCTGATTCTGATTTAATTACATGCTTATATAACTCAACTTTCAAATTTTAGTTGTTATTAAAACTCATACAGACCCAGTGTTAAATTCCTACAACTCTGATCCCAACAATTATTTACAAATTTTAAATTAAGACTCGATTACAAATATAATCAACTTAAACCCTGAGGTGTTGCCTCTAGGGATGCCTCTCTATACACATGAATGACTTTCACACCCATCCCTCAAATTTGGCGGTGTTTGGCTTGGTCCCTCCACTCAATTCTCGAGTCAAAATGTTTATCCTACAAACAATAAGTAAATTAGTAAATTCAAATATACTTGGGCATAAAATAATGAAGTAGAAATTCTAAACTCCCTATATATACTTGGGCATTCCGTGTAATAGCCCGTTTTTTAGTGGTGTCAAAAATAGTGGTTTTGAGGCCACAATTCTAACTATTAAGTCAATAAATATTATTTATTTAATATTCACAAGGTTATCACAATGTCGTGTTAATTAAGGAAAAAAGGTTAAATCGTAAAAGCTGCAAAAGTTAATCACTATTAATTTATATGTGCTAATTAATTATAAAATTATAAGTGGAGAGTTTTATGAGGAAATTAGCCCATTTTAGCTATATTGGACGGTTTAGGTATGGTATTCTAATAAATTTAAGTTATTATTAAAGGTTAAAATAGTATTTTAATAAATTTTGAGCTTACCAATCAAAAATCACCATTTTTAAGGGTTTAAGAATCAGCCCAGCTTAATCTTCTTGCATGTAAGTCATTTGGAAACCCGTTTTTAGTATTTTTTTTATGTTTCTGAGACTGTTGTAGTTTAATCTAGCTAGTTTATGGACTATTTTGTAAAACTATTATAGGTTTGAAAAATCACCATTAATGAATTTGAAGTTTTTAGATGTTAAATAGTTAAGCTTGAAGAGTTGTTTTGATAGGGGATTATTTTGTAAAGTGAATTTTGTTAATTTTAAGTTTAAGGACTAAATTGATAATATATTAAAATTAGCATGAAATTCTTGTAAAATTTCATTAATTATGGGTTGTAAATGAATAAAAGTGAATTCAGCTAACATGTTTTGGACTTAATTATGATAAATGTGTAAGTTTCGGTTTTAGGGGCTAAATTGAATAAAAGGTAAAAGTTTAGGGTAATAATGTAAAATTTTATTAAAGGTTCAAATGCATGTATCTATATATTTTAAGGTATTTTAAATGGTTAATTGAATAAAATTATTATATAGATCAAGAAACAAATCAATCGATCGATAATCACGGAAAGAGGAAAATTGTTGAGTAGTCATTAGTGTAGTGTTTATTGTTGTCCCGTTTAGTTAAGTTCATATTAGGTTTATTCTGTTTAATAATTTCTTAAGTTCATATTATGCATGTGAATATAAGTATATGTTGATATGATTGATTGAGAAAAGAATTGAAAGTAGAAATGAGGGATTGAAGTGTGAAGTATAACAGTTGTACGTGTTTGAATTAAATTGTATTATCATATAGAATGTTTATGGTCATGTTGAACATAGTACTATGATGTAAATATGGAAAGAGTATGAGAATTGAATTAAGGCTCGTGTGATATTAATGAATGATTAGGATACAAATGATACATCATTAAGGTTTATCAAGCATTATGCGTTAGTGATTATATTTATCAGGTGCTTTGTACCAGTGTTACAGTTATCAGGCACTATGTTTCAGTTTTATATTTATCAGGTACTATGTACTGATGGTGGATACCATACCGATGGCTAGAATCTAGCATTTGTTACAGATTCTCGATAGCTTACATAAGCAGCATCAAGTAATTGTTAATATCCTGATTGTCAACTTGTATGAGCAAAGTTATCATGAGTATACAAAGTTAATTTACTATAGTTCTTCGGGCAAAACAAGATAAAGAAATGAATGGAAATGTTGAATATGAATAATATGCCTATCATGTTAATAGATTGTATGAAATGATGTACTAACCTATTTGGTTATGTTGCAAAAGGTGTAAGTGATTATGGAATGATAAGTATGTATGTTAATTGCATTAAGTGAATTATGAAATACCAGGTACATTGTGTTTAAGTTTTATATTAACTTACTAAACTTTAAGTAAGCTTACCTCTTTTTGTTTTCTTCCTTGTAGATTATCAGATTTGTGTAGTAGATTGGATCATCTTGATCACACTATCCGTCAACTCTTTTGGTAGCTATTTACTCATTTTGGCCTAGTTATAAGTGGCATGTAAATAGGTTCATGACAATGTATTATTATAAGTAGTTGAAGTATGTTTTGTGCCATCTTGAAAGTAAATTATGTGTTTTGGATGTAAACATGGTGGTTGTTTTGGTTGATTGTGGCCTGTGTTGATATAAGCATATTTTGGTACTTATAATGTTATTTTTCTTGATCAATTGGTACTATAGTCTTAGGTCATTTGGTGAACTTTACTTGATGACATTCTTGCAATTAGAATGATGATGATATGTGATTGTTTAAGTATGAAAATTATGTTATGATTGGTAATGAATGCTTAATGGTTGATGGTTGAATTTAGGTGCCAATTGTGGCATATTGGTTAGGCACTTAGGATGGATGTTATATGGCATATTTTGGTAGGTTCTTGATGCTTTTGAATAGCTTAAATGGTTGGTATATTCCATGACTGTGGCTTAAGTGAACCTAGGTTGTGATTGCTTGTTTTGGAAGATATTTTAGGTACACAAGGTCTAGTACACAGTCGGTCTTGTGCCATACATAGGCATAGGGCATAGCCATGTAGTCTGTTTAATTTAGGTGCATAATGATCCAAACGGCCACAATCTGTTACACAGTCTAACGACACGGCCGTGTGACCCAAGACTACATGGCAATAGTTTGTTACAAGGTTTGGCAACACAACCATGTCATTGGCTTCACACTGCATTAGCCTGTCACACGGCTTAGGTTTCACCTAATCATCTCATTATCACCCCTAAAATTAGTTTACTCGCTAAATATCGACAGACTCATACCAGCAGATACTTCATACCTCGAATAATTTATCCCTCCTATTTCCTTTACTTTGTTAAGAATCACATATACCAAATTCCTTTTTCTATAACAATCTGGCGGATTCCCCCATTAACAAGCTTGCCTGCATTCTTATACATTACTACCAGCTTTCTTATATTCATAGTTCGGTGAATTTTTTAACATCTCGATTACTCGTGTTCACAAACGTGTCGTATTCATCAGATCATGCTACTCTCCGTGTGATTCATTCAATGATCTCCCTCTTCTTGTCCTGTCAACTTCT
Organism: Gossypium longicalyx; assembly: GCA_025698465.1. NCBI lineage: Eukaryota > Viridiplantae > Streptophyta > Magnoliopsida > Malvales > Malvaceae > Gossypium > Gossypium longicalyx. Next base: position 84,594,812 of record CM046997.1, read on the forward strand.
TAGATTAACATTTTGGCGAACCTTATTTGGCACCGTAGCTCAACTATGGTCTTACAATGTATAAACCCGTGTTTAATGTTTTGGTAGACTCCATATGTTGCCATAGCCTAGGTATGGTCTTACACTATATAAACCCATGTTTAATGTCCTGGCGAACTCCATATGTTGTCATAGCCTAGCTATGGTCTTACACATTATAAACTCATGTTTAATGTCTTGGAGGACTTCATATATTGTCATATCCTAGCTATGGTCTTACACGTTATGAATCCATGTTTAATGACTTGGCAGACTCCTAATTTCGAGGAATCAATAAACCTCTTTTGAGGTGTCGCCTTGAAGGATATGATAATCATCTCAATGGTGTCACCTCGAAGGATCTTACCACTGTCTTGGTATCGCTCCATAGAGTTTATAGACCGTCATCATGGTGCCACTCTAGTAAACCAATAGATAACATTCCACGTCTAATATCCCGAATTAGGGCCTAATCAGAATAGTGGTTTCGTGACCACAAAATTCGAGATAGAAATAATTATTTTATAATTATTTTGATGTTTATGATATGATTTCATGATTGTGTGAAAATTTCATGATGAAATCCTATGCCTAAAGTGCTTAAATTGAAATTAGGGACTAAATCGAATAATTTGCAAAACTTGCATTCTAGAAGTTTCTAGTATGAAATTGTTTTGAAATATTAATTAGGAGGTATTAAATAGAAATTTTACCAATTTCTAAGTTTATGGACAAAAATTGGACATGGATGGAATTTTTGGAAAGTTTAGTCGTAAGGGCATTTTGGTCATTTAGGGGTAAAATGAATTAAAATACAAAATTAAAAGCCAATTTTTCTCATCTTCAACCCCATGGCCGAATATAGCAAGGAGAAACCATGGCTAGGGTTTTTCAAGCTTCCAAGCTCGATTGTAAGTCCATTCTAGCCCCGCTTTTTTAAGTTCTTTACGTTTTTGGAGTCCGTGAGCTCGATTTAGCTTATGCTAGCAATAATTTAACCTAGGGTTTATATTTGGAAAAATACCCATAGGTGAAATTTGTGTATTTTGGTGTTTTATGATAGAATATGAGGTTTTAAATTATGTTAGACAACTTGTGCTACTCGATTTTAAGTGAAAACGAGCAAAAGGGCTTAATCGGTAAAAATACCTAATAGTCATAAGTACATGTTAGAGTCAGAATTTGATGTTGCAATAGAAGGGAAAAATTATCAGCATGTCATAAAACATAAGAAAATAAGCTGAAGTTTAATTTACGAGCTTTGGGGAAAAAGTGTAAATATGCAAAAGTTTAGGGGCAAAATTGTAATTTTTCCAAAATATTATTTTGGGTCAATTTGAATAATGTGAGTCCTAATTAGACTATATCTTAAATGATAGAGCTAGGAAAACTGAAATTCGGGCTAACATGGGGAAAATACCAAGTTGTGGACGAAATGGTAAAAGTAGCCATTTTCGCATACTAGGTAAGTTCATATGTAAATGTTGGTAACATAGTTATTATTTTAAATGTTTTTATGTTATTTAAATGATATGATAATTATTATGAAATATTATACTCGTGATAATTGTTTGATAATATGTCAAATTATGTGATATACTTGGAAAATGTGAAATACTACCGAGTATCGATATCGGTATTCCGTAAAAGATGGTTGAGACACATGATTGGGAAAAAGGTCCCATTGAACCTTAGGAATGGATTAGGATACAAGTGACATGTCACTGGAATATTTGGGCATCCGAACTCGTTGAGTTGAGTCCGAGTTCACTTATGGATGCAAATGTCCGAACTCGTTGAGTTGAGTTCAAATTCGTGAGATGTAACTAGGCATCCGAGCTCGTTGAGTTGAGTTCGAGTTCACTTATGGATGCGAAGCCCGAGCTCGTTGAGTTGAGTCCAAGTTCACTTATGGGCGGGTTACATAGTAGCTTGGCTACATATGTGGCACTTATGTGCAAACTTTCCATGTATCCGAATTATATTCCGATGTGTTCAACAGGTAAAGTTCTACTCAAATGGAGGAATACTCAAGATGAAAGGGACGTATTGGTAAGTGTTGTGAAATGGATACTTTGAACAGGTATGTACTTAACCCTCGGGTTGAAAAATCGATATAACAACAATATGGTAAGATGATAAATGAAAATATGATATGAATGTCTTGGTGATGATTATGCAAATGATGTTTTATGTTTGCTTATATGGTTATGTTACTTGCTATTTGCATGTGAACTTACTAAGCATTTATGCTTACTCCCTCCTTTTCATTCCTTGTAGTGTTGACAAGCCAGCTCGGAAATCGGGAACGGTCGGAAGCAAGCTCACACTATCCGTAACCATCTTGGCATAATGGCTTGTATATTTTGAGTATGGCATGTATAGCATTATAATCATTTTGTATATATGGTCTTATGATATGGTTATTGAGTATTATAAAAATGCTTGGTAATGATTAGCCATTGGAATGGCTAATTATGATCATATTTGGTGTTATGTATGTCAAATTGCTAGTTAATCCATGGAAACCATGAAATAGGTAAAATTTACCATAAAATAGATTCAGGTAGCAGTAGTGACGTGAATTTGAAAAATCATTAAAAATAGTAGAGATATAATTAGATGATGAATAAAAAATGGAATTGAAGAATTACGAGTCTATTTTCATATAAAAGAAACGAAAAAGGTATATGAGTTATATTTTATGAGATGCTTAAATTTTTGTGAAACAGGGCCAGAGCGATTTCTGGATCCCCTTTTTTGAATTTGGAAATTCACCATAAATTGTATAAAAATAATTAGAAGTCATAATTTATATGTACAGATTTCTTATTGAGTCTAGTTTTAAGAGAAAGAAACTTCATAGTCATTGAAATTCTGTACAGAGAGATATCTGATTCGTAATACACAGAGGTCAGAACAGTCGAACCCTGAAACATGGGAGACTTTAACTAATAAACTGTACTAATTGGCCTAGCCAAAAATTCTAGAAAATAATTAGTAAATAGATATATGAGTATAGTTTCAGGGAAAATTTACGTAATTGGATTTTGAGTTTCTGAACTCGAGATATAAATTTTTAAGCGACTGTGACGCAGTTAGCCAGCTTGTCTGGAATTTCTAAAATTAAATTGTTTGAGCTGTTTAAGTAATGAATTAAGTCTGTTAACACCTTGTGTTTGACTCCGGCAATGGTCTCGGGTACGGAGCGTTACATTTGGTGGTATCAGAGCAGGTTTAGTCGGTTCTCGGACTAACCTAGCATGTGTAAAAGTTTAGCTATACATGCCACTGATCTGTGATAGTGTGATGTCTTCCGACGCGTATGAGTACCGTCTTATTTAGACAGTGGTACTCTCCAACCGAAGCTATACCGACCATGTTCAATGTTATGTGAAGGTATTTGAGTAAAATTATGATTATGATAAGTATCAGTTCAGAAAAGTATAAATAAAGGTTTATGATACATATGTGATAAAAATTCATATTTGCTTAATGCTCATATGATGTAGTGTATATGGCTTACTTGATAAGATGAACGGAATAAATAGAAAGTAGTAGAGGTATGAATAAAAGTCATAATATTATGATACGAATGAAAATGTCCTTGTTTTGATTTGGACGTCGAATGTTGATGAATGCTAATGATATATAATTTTTATGAGATAAAGGATTATAATGAAATGAACTTATCTGTGTTAAATTGTTGGACTGAATTATATGATTGTAATGATATGTACATGATGATCCAGGAAATGAAAGTTATGATTGTGGTGCAAATATCTATGTTTGTTTGGCCTTATATGATGTCATGAGCATGACTTAATTTAATTAAATGAATGGATAAGTAAAGCTATCTAGAAAACATGGAATGTATGCATAAGTATATTGTCTAAATGGGACAATAGGAAAATTGGTGTAAGCCAACATGAATGAATGACATGATTTTGATGATGTTGCTATGATGATGGAAGTTGTGTCATATGTGTATGTATAAGAAAGTCGAGTTAGAGGTCCTACAACCCCTCCCCCTTACCGAAGTGGTACTTATAATGGAATTTCATGAGATTTGTATTGAATAAATTTTCGGTTGAGAACCCAAAGAGTTCAGTGATAGAATAATTATAAGTATGATCAGAGATTGAAAATGAGCTGATAAGTAAAGTCAGAGCTGGTAAAGTATCGGATTGACGTAAAGACTATTGGAATTATGCAATTATTCCAGATTAGAAAAGAATTCTCCTTGGTAAACCGAATTACTCAGTGCAAGGTCGAGAAAAGTGTAAATCGAAATTTATTGAATCGCCTTCTTTAGTGAATGGTTTAATATGAAATTTGTGTGTGAGAACTAGTTGGGGAAATGATATTTGAAATGTGAACTATCTCGAGTGTGATAGTTATGGACTGGAATGATTTAGCGATCTCTTTTGAGATGTTCTATGTGTTTACCCGTTCTCGAAATATTTCTATGGCTATTGATCTTACGAAGAAATTCTTGTTATATGGGAATGTCTTTTAATCTCGGTGTTGGATGAAAGCATTGGTAGTCTAACTGGTTTATAATTTATATTGCTCTATTTCATCGGGTATTCTATTTCATTTAAATTCGATAAGAATTGATGAGAGAATACATATGATGTTATGATTCTGCTTTCTTCTACTTGATGCTTCATCCGATATATATGTATGGGAAGATATATTGTTCTTGTTATATTTGATTCCAGTGGGATTAAATGATGTTTTCTTTTGGACTTTATTTCTTTGAAGAATTATCGGGGTATTCCGTATTTTCTCTATGAGTTTGGTTTTCGATTCTCGGCTTGGTTTTCGATTCTCCAAAGATAGTATCGTATCTTGGGTTTCTTTATTCTGGATTTCTTTATTCTAGATTTCTTTATTCTGGATTTCTCTATTTTGGATTTCTTTATTCGGTTTTATTGTTATCTTTGTTCCATAATTTGTCAATTATGACTCGTGTTTGAAGTGCGTTCTTCAGCTCGTGATAATCATGTCAAATATGACTATACTTCTAATTTGATCTTGGTAATGTGGTGATTTTAGTATTGGGGTTTTTTTTTCTAATTTCTGTGTAAGGATTTGACATCAGTAAAGGCAGAGTGATAAAAGCGCGAGTTTCAGTCGGTATGGTGAATTATCTATTTGAAAGATTTCATGCGACAATTATTTCAGAATTATTTTTCCCAAGTCTGGTAATAGAATTTCATTTTGTACGGATAAAAGAGTAAATAGTCTGAACGAGAAGTGTATATTTATTAGAAAAAGTTTGATATTAGTTAAAGTCACTACGAATGATAAGGTTTTCATTTTGTAAAAGCTGAAAAGTCTATTACGTGTTGACAAAGTTCGGATAGATGAGAATATTGGTAACCGAAGCGTCTGAACTAGACTAGTCTACATTGAGTAAAGACTTCACGACTTTCAATAATGTCTTGTTGTATGAATTGTGATGTGTTTCAAGACGGTGAGGTAATGTGATAGTTTAGAGCATTCGATGTTACATAAAATCGGAGTTGTTAAAGGGGTTAAAAGTGAGCATTGGGATCTATCAAAATTATCCTTGTCGAGTGTTGATATTGGGATGGAAATGAGAAGGATTATTCTTGAGGCCATATCAGAATTATTTCCATGGCAGAAAGAGGAAAATGTGATGTATCCTATTGTTAAATGTTTGGCGAGATCTATAAATCATATCTGTATTGAATGAATTCCTACTTATCGATTCATGGAAATTTAGGTCTCTTTGATTGTTGGATTTCTTGGAATTCGGTCTCCATTAATCAAGTAAGATCCGGGTTTTATGTCATGATATCATGGGAAGCGAGAAGGGTTGAAAATTTAAGAACAGTTGAGAGTTGAGACTGTAAGCTTTGAGATCATATGAGAAATTAAAGAGATGTATTAGAGGTACAGTCTAAGTGAAAGTTATTCGCACCGAATATGAGATTAAAAGTGAAGACCACTTTTCGGTAAGATTTTAGGGACGAAAATCCCAAAAGGGGAGAGTTGTAATATCCCGAATTAGGGCCTAATCGGAATAGTGGTTTCGTGACCACAAAATTCGAGAGATAGAAATAATTATTTTATAATTATTTTGATGTTTATGATATGATTTCATGATTGTGTGAAAATTTCGTGATGAAATCCTATGCCTAAAGTGCTTAAATTGAAATTAGGGACTAAATCGAATAATTTGCAAAACTTGCATTCTAGAAGTTTCTAGTATGAAATTGTTTTGAAATATTAATTAGGAGGTATTAAATAGAAATTTTACAAATTTCTAAGTTTATGGACAAAAATTGGACATGGATGGAATTTTGGAAAGTTTAGTAGTAAGGGCATTTTGGTCATTTAGGGTAAAATGAATTAAAATACAAAATTAAAAGCCAATTTTTCTCATCTTCAACCCCATGGCCGAATATAGCAAGGAGAAACCATGGCTAGGTTTTTCAAGCTTCCAAGCTCGATTGTAAGTCCATTCTAGCCCCTGTTTTTAAGTTCTTTACGTTTTTGGAGTCCCGGTAGCTCGATTTAGCTTATGCTAGCAATAATTTAACCTAGGGTTTATATTTGGAAAAATAGCCATAGGTGAAATTTGTGTATTTTGGTGTTTTATGATAGAATATGAGGTTTTAAATTATGTTAGACAACTTGTGCTACTCGGTTTTAAGTGAAAACGAGCAAAAGGGCTTAATCGGTAAAAATACCTAATAGTCATAAGTACATGTTAGAGTGAGAATTTGATGTTTCCATAGAAGAGAAAAATGATCAGCATGTCATAAAACATAAGAAAATAGGCTGAAGTTTAATTTACGAGCTTTGGGGCAAAAGTGTAAATATGTAAAAGTTTAGGGGAAAATTGTAATTTTTCCAAAATATTATTTTGGGTCAATTTGAATAATGTGAGTCCTAATTAGACTATATTTTAAATGATAGAGCAAGGAAAACTGAAATTCGGGCTAAAATGGGGAAAATACCAAGTTGTGGACGAAATGGTAAAAGTAGCCATTTTCGCATACTAGGTAAGTTCATATGTAAATGTTGGTAACATAGTTATTATTTTAAATGTTTTTATGTTATTTAAATGATATGATAATTATTATGAAATATTATACTCGTGATAATTGTTTGATAATATGTCAAATTATGTGATATACTTGGAAAATGTGAAATACTACCGAGTATCGGTATCGGTATTCCATAGAAGATGGTTGAGACACATGATTGGGAAAAAGGTCCCGTTGAACCTTAGGAATGGATTAGGATACAAGTGACATGTCACTAGAATATTTGGGCATCCGAACTCGTTGAGTTGAGTCCGAGTTCACTTATGGATGCGAATGTCCGAACTCGTTGAGTTGAGTTCGAGTTCTTGAGATATAACTAGGCATCCAAGCTCGTTGAGTTGAGTCCGAGTTCACTTATGGATGCGAACGCCCGAGCTCGTTGAGTTGAGTCCGAGTTCGCTTATGGGCGGGTTACATAGTAGCTTGGCTACATATGTGGCACTTATGTGCAAACTTTCCATGTATCCGAATTATATTCCGATGTGTTCAACAGGTAAAGTTCTACTCAAATGGAGGAATACTCAAGATGAAAGGGACGTATTGGTAAGTGTTGTGAAATGGATACTTTGAACAGGTATATACTTAACCCTCGGGTTGAAAAATCGATATAACAATAATATGGTAAGATGATAAATGAAAATATGATATGAATGTCTTGGTGATGATTATGCAAATGATGTTTTATGTTTGCTTATATGGTTATGTTACTTTCTATTTGCATGTGAACTTACTAAACATTTATGCTTACTCCCTCCTTTTCATTCCTTGTAGTGTTGACAAGCCAGCTCGGAAATCGGGAACGGTCGGAGGCAAGCTCACACTATTCGTATACCATCTTGGCATAATGGCTTGTATATTTTGAGTATGGCATGTATAGCATTATAATCATTTTGTATATATGGTCTTATGATATGGTTATTGAGTAGTATAAAAATGCTTGGTAATGATTAGCCATTGGAATGGCTAATTATGATCATATTTGGTGTTATGTATGTCAAATTGCTAGTTAATCCATGGAAACCATGAAATAGGTAAAATTTACCATAAAATAGATTCAGACAGCAGTAGTGACGTGAATTTGAAAAATCATTAAAAATAGTAGAGATATAATTAGATGATGAATAAAACATGGAATTGAAGAATTACGAGTCTATTTTCATATAGAAGAAACGAAACAGGTATATGAGTTATATTTTATGAGATGCTTAAATTTTTGTGAAACAGGGCCAGAGCGATTTCTGGATCCCCTGTTCTGAATTTGGAAATTCACCATAAATTGTATAAAAATAATTAGAAGTCATAATTTATATGTACAGATTTCTTATTGAGTCTAGTTTTAAGAGAAAGAAACTTCATAGTCATTGAAATTCTTTACAGAGAGATATCTGATTCGTAATACATAGAGGTCAAAACAGTCGAACCCTGAAACAGGGGAGAATTTAACTAATAAACTGTACTAATTGGCCTAGCCAAAAATTCTAGAAAACAATTAGTAAATAGATATATGAGTATAGTTTCAGGAAAAATTTACGTAATTGGATTTTGAGTTTCAGAACTCGAGATATGAATTTTTAAGCGACTGTGACGCAGTTAGCCAGCTTGTCTGGAATTTCTAAAATTAAATTGTTTGAGCTGTTTAAGTAATGAATTAAGTCTGTTAACACCTCGTGTTCGACTCCGGCAACGGTCTCGGGTACGGGGCGTTACACCACGACATTGCCAAACTCCCTTTTATTCCCTTAACAATCTGCCCATTCTTCCATTCCACCACTTATTCCTAACTTCATCTACCCGTCAAAAGTAAGATACTTATTACAGAATACACAATATGCCAATTACTCAATCACCTTGTAATTACCACTTTTCATTCAACAATCATACTTATACAAAGTTATGCATCCACTGTATACTCACTCACCATTTTAACACATAACAACAGATTCAGGTAACTCAGAACAGTTAGAACACATTTTCATCAGCCACCCAAAGGTAGAGTACAGAAACTCACCTGAATTCCTTTATCCTCGTCAACTTAGCTTGTTCAAACGTTAGAGCCTCCTTTGTCCTAGAAGCTAAGCATGACAATTATTTATCCGTTAAATCAAATGTATTCAAACATTAAAAATCCAGAATCCATAATTATACAGTAACTTTCGAGAATTCTTACTTCTCTTTCCAATAATCCATGAGTACAGGGAGGCTTAGGGCTTACCAGTTTATCAAATTCTCGTCTTCCCAGACTTTGAAACCCACATTTACTACCTTATGAAAAGCTTTCTTGAACTTCTTTTTCGGAGCAACCAAAGTAAGACGTTGCAGATGAGAAGGAGGTTACCAATTAATTCAGGAGAATTCTTTTCTCTCCATATATATATATATATATATATATATATATATATATATATATCCTAATTTGCACAGTCCATTTTAGCCATTCACAGCTAATTATTTTGTCTCTCATTAAGGAGATAACTGGTTCCAATCTAACTAAATCAGAATTGAGATCCAACTACTCACAATTCAGCCACTAAAATTTTTTAATTCCCAATAAAACCCGCCAATTTGCCAATCCATTCAATTAGGTCCTAATTTTCCTTTAATTTTGAGACATAATAGAAAATCAAGTGTGACTTTTCCCTACAAATATTTTGAATTTTTTGGAATATGGAAAAATCCAAAATTAGAGGTTTTTGAACTCACTAAAAAGTAAGTTTCATTTTTTTTTGTCAATTAGTATAGATTACGGTGTCTAAATTCATTTTGGAAAAAGTGTAATGTCAAATTTAGCTTTCAACATTTATTATTTTTTTGTTAGTTTGACTCTTATTTTTTTAGAGTTAAATTTGATCCTCAATATTAAAAAAAATCAATTTTGACCATCAATCTTTTAAAAAAAAGTTAAATTGTTGTTTTTATAATAAAAATACTAACTAAAACGTGTTATTTTTTATACATGGCAACTCACATGATAATCCATACATACTTCGTACTAATTTTTTGAGTTTGTATGAACTTTTTTTCTTACATGTGAATTGTCAAGTGAGCTTTCATGACGATATCATTAAAAGATTGATATTTTAGTTAGTATTTAAAAAAAAATTTATTTGACTCTTTTTAAAAATTTAATAATTAAATTTAAGTATTAGCATTTATATTTTTTTATTAATTTAATTTTTTTTTTGAGTTAAGTTGATATTATACCAAAAATGCGAACGTGAGAGTTTTGGATGGACGCGAATAAAAATCAACACGATACATGTCATGTTCTTCAGTTGAGACGTGTCCATTACGGCATTACCTTATAATTATTTTGAGGAGTCGGTTCCTGTTTAAAATAAATTGACATAGGTAAAAAAAATAAACATGTAAGACTTCTTCGTTCAAGCATAAAATTAAAAAGATGGTAATTAGAAATTTTAAATTAAATAATAAAAATGATAAAGAAAATTATATACATTCTTTTTAAAATAACCTATGCAAATCAAGGTTTTTATCTTTTTGTGCAAAAAGTAATTCGAGGTTAATATTGATTTTTGGAAAGTTAGGATGAGCAAAGAAAAATACTACGAAGATTGGGTAGTATTTTGTTATTTTTATTAAAAAATAAATAAAATAATTCTTATATGTTATATTAAAGAATCAATTAATTATTTTGTTAAAGTTTCATTCATTTTTATCATTAAGTGATGACATAGTTAACATAATAATTAGACAATGACGTACTATGTGTATCTCATGCTAACGTAACATTTTTCATGTCAAAAAATATTTAAAAAATAAATAATCTGAAAAATAAATCTTTTTTATTAATTATTTGAAAACCCAAGTACACAGGAAAGAACGGTTATCCAAATTCAAATGTGTAACTTTTCAAATAATTATAAAAATATATTTAAATTTTGTTAAGAATTGTAAATTTATTTAAAATTAAAACAAATATTTAGAATTATAAATTAATTATCATTATTGAGTTACAATTTACTTAAATATTTAAAAATTATTGTGATGAATTACTATAAAAAAAATTGAAATGACAAATAACAAGCAAAATAATGCAATTTTAATGGAAGTGAAAGCATGTGTTTTTTTTTATTATAATTTTTATAATTTTTAAATAAATTATTTATTTTTTTAATAATTATATAAAAAATCACGTTGAAGATCAACCGGTAGAAATTATTCTTCAGGACTTTTTATTTTTACTTTTAGGATTTTTTTTAATTTTTCAATATTCATGAGTTACATGTGATTAAGAGTGTTTAAATTTCGGTTAAAATTAAATTAATCGGTCGAAACAAATCTAATTCAGTTAATCAATCAGTTAACTGATCTAATTCGATCAGAAGTTAGTTAATAATTTTTTGAAAGTTCAATTATCAGTTAATTCGATTCAAAATTGAGTAATTAACCGAACTTAATAATTAATAATATAAATTATATGTAGTTTTAATTTGATTAATTCAGATAATTCAGTCAAATGAACATTATTAATTTATTTTTTATATATTTTATACTTATTTTAACCAAAAACAAAAAAACAAAAACTTATAAATTTTGATTCGGTTATTTTTTTAACAAATTTTGATTTGATTAACGGTTAAAAAATTAAAAAATTTAATTAATTCAATTAATACTAATTTAATTCGATATTACAATAAAAATATATAAATTTTAGTTCGGTTAAGTATTAAAAAGTACTATGTTTGAACTTCAAAAACCGTATTACAGCAATACAAAAAACGCAGCCCTTTTAACGGAAAAATAGAAAACGCAGCGGTAATAAATATGGTTGGGTAAGGAAAAAGCCAAAAAGAAATAAAGCGCGAAAGAAAGTGAAAAAGGAAAACATATTAGATACATAACACACTGTTTTTTAGGAAACAAAAATAATAGAGCAAAGCAGAATCCGACAGAAAACAAAATAAAAATCAATAAAAGCATCTAATTAACAGTGAGGAGGGCAGTTCCGTTCTAAACCGAAAACTCTTTAATCCAACCAGATTTTCCCTTCTTTTTCTTATTTTCAACAAATATGGTTTTTATTCTTGCTAATGTTAATACTCCAATTACGTGTTTCTTGTCTTTGTGAGTTCTCCCCAGATTTCTGAAAACCCCGAAATCAAAAAGGTGTTTTCTTTTTGTTTGTTTGTTCACATCTTCATCCAAAGCAACCATGGCGGCGTCTGATCCTCACGCGCCTCTCCTCCGTCCGCGTCAACCTGATGGCTCGGCTGCTCGTCCTGTATCGTTGGCGCATTTATTGGGGCGAGCCACGGGACGGCGTGGCGCTTCCATGCTGGTTAGGGAGACAGCGGCACGTGAGTTGGAGGAGCGGAGGGCCGACTGGGGGTACTCGAAGCCCGTGGTGGCACTGGACATGCTGTGGAATACAGCGTTCGTGGTGGTGTCGGTAGTGATGTTGATAAGTACGGCGGATGAGACGCCCAATACTCCTATTAGATTATGGATCTGTGCTTATGCTTTGCAGTGCTTGCTTCATGTTGTTTTAGTGTGGTTGGAATACAGGCGAAGGAACAGTAGGAGAATATCTGTTACGGATGAGGAGAGAGGAGAAGCAGTTTCTGGGGATGTTAGTGATAGTGAAGATGAAGAAGATAGCGGTCTTTTTGGTTCAAATGAATCAAGGTCAGTATCTTTTAGTATAAATTGACTTAAAATTTGATTTTTTTTTTTTTTTGTGTGTGTGTGTGTGTGTTTAAGCTTAAAATGTTGATTTTTTTTTTTGTTTAATTTTAAATTTTAGTGTTTATTGTTCTTTAGTTTAATTGAGATGAGGATTCAGGCTTTCTTTAGAACCGATTTGTATTGGAGCATGAACTATTTATGTTCTGAAGTTAGAATTTTGATGAAAGTATTGCTCATTTTCTGTGTTAAACTGGATGAGGATTTTAGTTCGATTTGGCGTTTTATTGGATTTTCAAGATGAATTAGATTAGGGTTTGAGGATTTAGGGGATTTGGGTCTATGGTTATTCTCAAGGAATTGGAAGGGCTTTGTTTTGGTGTTGACATTTATTTTGGCTATGGCACTGTTTTGTATGGTTTGCATGAATATATGAATTATCATTATCCTTTAGTCTCCCTTTCAAGAGGAGTGGAATGTCGAAACTCTGGGAATATTCTGGGCGGGGCGGGTTAGGCTGCATTGTGTTTTTGTATACTTCCATGGTTCAAATACAAGAACTAGAATCATAGGCCATAGGACTAGCGTTGAGCTTTGAATGATGGTAGAATAATTTAAATTTACGACACTTTTTGCCCCACGTTGTGCATGATAAGGAAGTTTTGGAATTTGATGTGTCTTATCTTGTAACCAACCAATTACTGCAATATGTACTATTATAGGTAGTTTTATTTTGATTATATCGATCAATGCAGTCGACCAAAGCTATGAAATTGTTACCAAGATATCATTTGAATGGATTTTTCTTGTATTGTACATCTAGATTTGCATTTATTTCCTGTTGTAGAAACTTTAACTTGGGATGATCAATTTATTATTATTGTATTGATTTGATGATGTAATTGGCAGTATAACTAAACGATGTGAAACAGTGAATACCATGGCATCATTTCTTTGGTGGATAGTTGGCTTCTATTGGGTAGTTTCTGGTGGTGATATCCTTCTGCAGAATGCCCCGCGGTTGTACTGGTATGCTGTTAGCCAATCTATTTTTTAACAAGCAGCTTATTTATTCTTCAGTTTAGGGTTACATATTTGTGAATAACATATTGATTCCCAACCCCACGGAAATAAGAAATATGTAGAAGAGTTTCTACCTTTAATTGCCAAGTTATTGAAAAGTTGTACACCGGATATTATCTCATTCTTTTTTAATTAATCTATGGTGTTCTCCTTCAGACACAGTCACAATCAAGCTGTCACCATTAGAATATCTTTCTCTGTTTCTCAATCTGTTGCATAAAAAAAAGTTGATATTTTAGTTAAGCCAAAGAAAGGAAATGGTAGAATCCTTTTACCTGTTATGCATTTTGGATTTTCAAATACCTTTTTCCAAAAAGACTGTCTAGTGCTGTTTTTTTTTTTTTTTTTTTTTTTTTTTGCGGGTATGTTATATGGAAAAGCTTTAAAAAGAAATTGAGATACACATTAACCCCTATTCCGAGTAAATTAGGTTTGTGGCATGGGTACCATGGTGTTTGCAAAGAGACTTGGATCTCATATTTGTGACTTTTGCAGGTTGGCTGTGGTTTTTCTGGCATTTGATGTGTTCTTTGCAATCTTTTGTGTTGTTTTGGCGTGTTTGATTGGGATTGCTCTCTGCTGCTGCTTGCCGTGCATCATTGCAGTTCTTTATGCTATTACGGAGCAGGTATGAAAAACTTATGTTATATTGACTGAAATCTAGAATGGATCTGCAGTAGCGCTTAACAGCATTGTGGTATTGATCAGGAAGGTGCATCGGAAGCAGATCTTAGTATCCTTCCAAAATATAGATTTCAGATTATAAACAACCGTGAGAAGCCTAGTTTGGGAGCTGGAAAAATGATCCCCATAGAAACAAGCAGTGGATACTTGGCAAATGAGCGCATACTCTTACCTGAGGATGCAGTAAGTTACAACGCAATCTGACTCCCCTTTGGGGTGATTGCTTTGCTAAATATGACTCTCTAAGATGACTGCTTTGCTATTATAATTGCCCGTGTTTTCTTTTTCTGTTTTTGCAGGAATGTTGTATATGTCTAAGCTCATACGAAGATGGCGTGGATCTTCATGCTCTCCCTTGCAACCATCATTTTCATTCAACGTGTATTGTGAAATGGCTTAAGATGAATGCAACGTGTCCTCTCTGTAAGTACAATATTTTGAAGGGAAATGAGCACGTATGAAAGAACAGGAGAGCAAGCCTTGAACATTGTCAGATTAAGTTGTCGATGATGCTGTGTATGTACAGAAAAACGGAAGTTATGAAGAGCTGAAACTGAACTATGAAGACCGACATGCGGTAATACATTCTTAGCTTCATTTTTTTTTTTTTTTTTTTTGTTTAAATGACCTGTTGGGGTTGACCTGATTCCTCTGGGGCTGTGCCCTCCCTGTGCGAGTTTTTCCACCGTCTTTAATGAAAATAGAGACGGTTTTCATGCTTCAAATGTTATCAGTATTTTATTTTCTTCATTATAATTGGTAAGAGTGAGATTAGTGGCTTATTGTATATTTGTTTGTTGCATCAGTGATTCAATGTTACCTCCCAATCATAAACGGTATATCCTCTTCAGCATTGCATTTCCTATATGGTTGTTTTGTTCAGTTGAACTTCATTACGAATATATTTTTTTCTATTTTCTTTTTAATTTTTTTCTTTCATTAGAATAAAAATCGATATTATTTTATTTTACCATTATAGCACAAATGAAGCTAAAAAGCAAAGACAAAGAACAATAGAGAATTCATTTTTTCATTAAATGAATAGCAAATTTGAAATGTGATAATTTGTTTATTATTCATACAACAACAAAACCAAGTTTTAACTTTGAACCGAACAAACTATCAAAATCGGTCAAAAGAAAATGGGGCAATTAAAGATTCTTCAAGTTCCCGAAATCCTCTATAAACAGCCTCAGTCCGACTCTGTGGAAGTGGCAATCTCCTCACCTCTGTCATGTACCTGCAAAATCCCAAACCAAAATATACTTTATGAGTCCAAAACCAAGTATTCGCTCAAGGACACCCTTATTGGAAAGGATACATTTAAGGCTTCACAGTTCTTGCTCAACATATGGAACATGAAAAACTTGACCTGTTTGCTGCACTAGTGATCTTGTCGCGAATCCCCTGGTTTAGAACCAGTGTTTGTTCTGGCGAGAATGCTCCACCTAATATTAAAGAAGCACCAGCAGCAGTCGTGCCCATCCTCTGTGCAAATACAGACATTGCCCATTCGCGAAGTACCACTAGCACTGATTGAAGAAGGCGTAATCTGAGATTCGGCGATGACAAAATAGCCCCATTTGATAATAGTTGATCGTAAGTGTTCAAAGTAGGTTCAGCTGCACCCTTGCAAGCAGCCAGAAGAGCCCTTGCTACATCTTCATCCCCAACAGATTCGGTTCCAGATTCCACCCTCTCCTACCAAGTCGATCATGTTACGAAGAAGTTTAGTACTCAACAAAACAAGAACCAATTCCATTCAACAAAGCTACTGTGACGAGAATAAAATAAATTCTTGCTTTTCTTCCATTACTTTAATTGAAATTGTAAGATAAAAATATACCAATGCAGCCTTCTCTAGATGAAGGCATAGAGTATCCAGAGGTAATACAGCTCCATCTCCCGGATAAACTTTAGAACCAACCCGTTTCAAAACAGAGCAAGCCTCAGCAATTCCACCGCTTAAAAGAGCTTGATCAATAAGTCTAGCCCAAGTTTCTCGGATAATGCTACTATCAGCATCACCTGAATAGTTTGCGAAGTACAACATTTCCAGGCATATCTAAAAGCAGAAATGAGAAGGCAATGAATCTCATTATTAACAAGAATAATGATATAGGAACACAAGTTAGCACATGATTAGGTAAAAGGAAATAATAAGGTACTCAGCTAAGTTCATGGAAGCGTTATCCAAGAAAAAACCTTACTAACCTAAAAAAGCCATAATGTAAAACAACTCCTAACAACATGCAAAAACATTTGAAAACACAATTCAGTTTAACAAAAATTCAAGTACCTACATAGGAGATAAAATTCTCTCTCCACCCCTCATTTTGATACCCGTTTGTCCCTTGTCAGATCCCAAAATATATGTGCATATATAAATATATTCTTTTACCTTTCTTTTATATGCAAAATTCTACTAGGAGTATGAAAACAGAGGATTAAAACCCAGAAACCGCACCTCCCAAAGCTCAAAAGGAACTGCATATTCATTATACAACTGAGTAATGCTCTTCAAATCTGAAGATAACTCCTTGGCCTTCTCTCGTGCGGCATTTGCTAAATTGGCATCACCATTAAACCTGCTATCAGCAGCAGATCCGTTTTGAACAGATTCTGATGTACCAGGTGTAGCTTCTAACCTGGTAGCCATTGCCTCCAGTTCCTCTTTTACTTTTATCTGAAACTGAAGAACAGCAAGTTTCCCTTCTAGTAAGTCCAGCAATCCACTGTCAAAAGCACCCCGGTTAGAAGCTACCAGACCATCATTGTTACTAGCACTCTTGGCTTGGAGAACAGCATTACTTAGGTATTGACGCCTGGCATTGACAACGATAAAAATTATTAGACAAATCATAGTGAAGAGTTCTTTTTTTTTTTTTTTTCTCTTACAACCACATTTAAAGCTCATTCAACAACTTATAAAACTAGAGCTGAAAATTTCAAACAGTACATTTGGATTTAAGGAATAAGAAAACATCTGGATTTTCAAAGGTTATAGAGATGAATTTGCTGATATTCAACCCACAAGTCCATCAAAGAAGGATATTGATAAATATTGATAAAACAAAAAATGTCTACCTCTGTTCAAGACTAGGAGCATTGCTCCCATCAATTGAGCGTCTTTCAGCCAGCCTCAACAATACATGAGCTGCAAGCAAATGCTGTCGCTTCAAGACATAATATCGAGCCAAAAGATCAAAGTATTTAGCTTGATTAGAATGAATAGAAGCTCCAGGTTGACCCACTGAAGGGGTTGCTGATGTCAATGCAGAGAGAGCTCGAACCTATATGGAAGATAATAAAAATGAGGAAAAACTAAAGGAAAAAGTTACTATAGCAATTCATTGTCTAAGCTCTGCAGAAAGAAAACTGTGTACACAGGTTACAACAGTCAAAACTTTAAAATAAGACATGAAAGATCACAGCAAGAAAAATTAGCACCTCTTGTGCAGGTTCACAACCAGCAGTCTGCAGAAAAGGCACCAAATCAGGACCCCCATATTCCAACAGCTCATTCTCAAGACCTAAATCAATCATAGTTCTGTACAAGTACTCATGAAACAATCTGTCAGGTGATTGAACACTAAGCTGAACAATCTGGCATATATATTTTCTTCGTGAAGCATGATCAAGGACAGATCGCACTGCAACAGGCCTAGCAGGAGACCCAAATTCCCTTTGTGAGCCCTCACCTTTCAGAGAACGTAAAGCACTAGCAATTATCTCATAGCACTGTTCACGCTGAGCAATTGCATAATCTCTGATTGCTTGATCAATTTGTTCATTGAAAGCATCACCTGCAGGATCAAGTGCCTGAGCTTTCTGTAGGGGCAAGCGAACCACAGCCTCATAAAATCTGCAGCAAGGACTCAAGTTAAAGATGAGATAATCTGATTTAAAATTATATTGTCAAAGAAATCCTATGCTAGCCTTGTAATTGAATGATAAAATCACCTTAAGTCCTCAAACCGTTTGCAAACAGTTCTTAAATCAGCAGATTCTGGAACTTTACTTAGGAAATCAAAGGCTTCCCTGGCAAGATTTTCCTTCACATCAGGATCAGGAGTTACAGCAGCTCTTTCAAGACATTCCACAGCTAAGAAAAACTTATAATCGGACTCCTTGAAATAGCTTGGACATCCCTCACGTAATTTACCACTTATATCATCCACTGTCCCCCTGCCATCAGGGCCAGTATAATACTGGAGCAAGAAACAACATTTATTAGTGCAATCCTTCAGAAACTCTAATAAACATTTAGAAGAGAAAATCTTGAGACTTAAGAAATGAGCTCATTTATTGAACTTATACTTTAAATAAGATTTACCTCCATCAAAGCAGAAATAAGTCTTGTAGCAAGGCGGTCACCCTCCTCAGAACAAACAAGTTGATGGAATGTCAACTGAACCAATTCCTGGCGGATGTTAGCATCAAATCCCTGAACCAAGCGTGTTACATGATGCTGAGAAACAAGCTGTAGTAAAAACAGAGCTTCAGCAGACCTAAGAAGCAACTGCCGGATGCATTCCATCGCCCTCACCTGTAGCACAAGACTTGTCAGAAACAGATATGATGCCTAGTACATAATAAATGGATGCACCAAGAAATTCCACCCTACCTCCATAGCAGCCAATTCAGCAGGACTATATGGTAACCGCTGTCTTTTATTGGACGTTCCACCACCATTAGACTCCACACTCCGGAAATAAGCACCAAATAAGTTTCTAACCATGCTCCTATCACTAGCACCTAATTCTGAACCAGTTCCATAGAGAATAGAACCAGTCATGTCACCTAAACCAGCTACACATCCATAAAGCCCTCTTCTTTTGTTCCTTCTAGACCTTAAGAATATCTCCAAAGCACGAGTCTTGTTCTCAAGGACTTGCATAGCCCCAACAGAAAGTCTGCATGCAATCAACCCATTTTCCGATGCTGCATCATAACCACCTTTCACGACCATAACAGGGAGCTCCCAAACAGGAAATAGCAACCTTGATGAGCACAGGCAGAGCCCTTCATGAGCACCTGAGAACACTGGCTCAGCCTCCTGAACAACCTGCCCCATGCTGAAACCCCCAGCAGCAGTTCTAGTATTTGATAGTCCACTGGTACCTTCAACTTGTGGCACTCCAACAATTCTTGGATCCTCAAATGCTTCAGCTGCCTTTTCAGCAACAACATTGCTTATACGATTTTCAGAATGAACTATCCTTGCAGCTAGCATCAAACACATTGCAGCTGCTTCACCAGCACCAAAACGATTAAAGAAATCCTCTAATATTGGTCTTGGAGAGTTTGACTCCAACAATCTTCTCAGAATATCAACAGGCCGATTGAAAACTACTTCCATCATGCCCATGGTGCTGAAAATAACAATTCTCCTCCTTGGCAATATATGTTGAGTTGAAAGGTCACCTCTAGCCCACAACTTCCCTGATGCTTTTTCACAAGACTCAACTGAGCTTTCAGATCCACAAAATTCAAGCTCAGAATACAGTGATAACACAGTGGCAGCTGTATCTGGTAAAGGAAGAACATCTGCCACAAAGAGCATTCGGCCTTCAACGGGCAAGGAAGAAACAGATTCTCGTAATGCTCGGGAACTCCGAGCACTTGCTCCTAAATTACCTGACAGAGATGACTGTGAGCTTGAATCTCTGCTCACAATGAGAAGAGAAGACATGGTTGGCGGTGAAGAATCAGAAAGGGCAAGAGTTCCAGTAGAATAGTACGCTGTTTCTACCTTCAGTGAAAGATCCTCAGTCTGAGTCCTACCAGCCAAAGACATTGCGCCAAAGGTAAGTCCACCACTGACGCCTAAAGGAGGTGAAGGCCTAGTTGTTACAACTTTTAAACAGCTTGGCCTGTCGTGATGATTGTTAAATCCACCCAAACCTCCAACAGTACTATTACTTCCACTAGATGTGGAGGTAGAAAGGTACATTCGCCTACCATCTGATAAAATAGCAACAAGATGCAGCCACTTTGATTCTAACGTGGATAAAGGGGAAATTGAAACAATGGATGGTTTTGCTGATCGATTTGACACTCTTGATGCTGTTGTTTGTCTACCTCCATAATGTGCATCTTTCTGATTTAACAAATTCCTTTCTTCAGCCACTTTTTTCAATGGACTGTCTCCACTTGGCCCCATAACAAAAACCTGAATTTTCATCTCTTCAGTTCTTGCATATAGAATCTGCCTTTCGTTATCAACAACCATTTCAACAATGGGATCTACAGCTCCAAACTTAAACATATTTGGTATAACCCACCTGGAAAACCAACAAAGTTCTCTGTTCTGAAAGCATATCTAAATACTTATCAAACCAGAAGTACTCAAGATCCTCATTGTGAGGTTGCATCACACTTTTATAATCAGAAGGGGACAAATCATGCAGATAGAGAGAACTTTTAAATATATAGGTGAAATTATAGGAAAAGCAAAATGATCACACACGCCAGCAAGATTAAGTAGCAGAACACACCTTGAAATAACACTCCCTAGACCTGCAGTGAGGCAAACTTTCCGACAACGCTTATGCCAGCCTGAACCGGTCGTGTAATGCAGCTCATATATGTGGCCATCTCGGCCAGCCATGAAAATACGACCCTTATCAGTACAAGAGATACAAGTCATAGTAACTCCGTCAGAAGGTATTGTATACTCTGGCAAAGGCTGCAGTGAAACCTCTGCATAAGGATCACTATTATCACCCCCTCCAGAGCAGCATACTCCTACAAGAATCAACTGATAACAAGGAAAGCTGATAAGAAAATATAATTTCATTAACCTACAAGCCAGGAAAAATTAGAGAGAAAAGTCAATAGCAAAAAAAATGATGTTAAAACTGCAATGAAACAGATAAAATCAGTGTTGTCAGCACCCAAAGAGTTAATGCTTTTAGACCCTCCAAATGAGGGCAATTTGATGAGATGAGGGCTTTTTGCACCTAAGTTCACTTTTGAATAGGGGCGAAGCTAGAGATTTTTCTTTTTTTTTTTGGGGGGGGGTAGTTACTAAATTGTATGTTTTTACGATAGTAAAAATGCAATTTCACTATTTTAATAGCCTATATATTTTTAATTATTAAAGGATTAAATCAAAATTTTATCATTTTGAGGGGTTAAAGTGCAATTTTACCATTGCCAATTTAAAATTTTATAATTATTAAGGGGCCTAAATGGAAAATTTTCCAGTTTAGGGTGGGTTGGGCCACTGCCACCCCCCCCCCCCAGGGGCTCCACCACTGCTTTTGAATAAAATTTTTGAATGCTAAAATCGGCATGCTAGAGTAAAAAGCCTCTTGGATTTCTGTTTTTTTCTTTTAAATTTTTATCAGTCACTATAGAAGTCAAAAGCAGACCCACAATTAATCTTCATAAATAAAATAAGGCATTATATTCTATTAAAAAGTTTTCTTAAAAAATAGAGCCACAGCCCCAAAATTTATAGGGTAAAAAATATCTTCAGTAAAGCAGCTAGAAATCTCAACATGCAATACTTCTAAGAGAATCGGGACCACTTTCCACTCTTGACAATGTTTCAGAGACAGATAAAAAACCAGTAGTTAGCTGCTTCTATAAAAAGTATGATAATAAGTGTCTACTCTTTTCTTATTTGGCTCTCAATTTTCTGTTCTTTTCTCGGTTTCTACTCTTTCATTCTCTCTTCTTTCCTTACTTTGCTAGTGCAGCCTGTGCTCTGTTTTTCATTTATGAAACAGAGGACAAATGCTGGTATGGAAGTAAAAATAAAGCAAGCATTACTAAGTTTTTGTGTTAAAAAACAGAAAGCCTTGCCCTTATTTTCTCCTTCATAACAAGGCATTTTCCTTTCTTTTCTAGCCAAAAGCCAGAAAATTTTTTATATAGATTTTGGAAAGGACTAGACTTGAAACAATCTTTTCAACTTATTATAAGAGCTTTATTAAATCCTAGTTTATTACATATGATAATTAAATTTTCTTTGATACTATTTATGTATGTATGGCTTACTTCGCTCAGTCTAGTGCTTTTTTGCACATTGCACCTCGGCAATAAAGGGGTCATTGCACCTATTGTTCTCCTTATACTCTTGCCAACATTAGATGCAATTGAAAAAGGAAATATCCATGTCCACAGGAATGATTTAGAAAGAGGATACTTTATCAATCCTATATTTGAAATTATAAATAGGATATTCAGAATAAACATCTTCCAAATGCATATAAAAAAAGCCAAGTCTTTACCTCGACAGGAGTTGCTAATATTAAAAGATACTGTATAGCTTCAATGAAAATGCCAGGTCTAGATTTGGCGAGGCCAACAGCACATATAGCTTGTTCCTCCACATTGTATTCAGGGCATTGGCCATCCCTAATGAGAAGAAAGATATGACAAAGGGGCAACAAATAAATACGAAATAAATGTTTTAGACAAGATAGAAAAGGACAAAACACTTTGTTTCTAAAAAGTTATTAACTCTGAATTTAGCTCTGGTTGTTCAAGTACCATCTCTTGAGGGGTGAAGTATGGCAGGTCCTAGACTCAAATGATCAAAGGATGGCTCCGGGGATTCGGATCCCCCCAAAAAAAAGGTGAAGGCTATCCATTGTGGTGCAGCCAAGCAATTGAATAACAAAGAAGTACTAGGTGAACTAAATGCTGGATATATCAAACTGTGACCCAATAAGGGCCTTAATATTTCATCCAGCAAGTGATTTGACTTAACTGCTTTTGTAGATTGCCTTCCATGTAAATTGGCAATATTTTAGAAAGCAAGATTCAATGAGAAAACATTATATTTTATAGACATTACTCTGATAAACAACCCCTTATCTAGATAGCAAGTTCACCTCTTTATAACAAAGCTTAAATAAAATATTTATTTTACATCTCTGCACAGTTACCCTAGAACATTATATAAAGATTTGTTTTCAATTTATAAAATTATGTAGATATTTATTGCTGCCTTCATCTAAGTTACTTCTCTAAGTCCATGATATTCATTCCATAAAAATTGCTTATCATTTTATAGATATGCAACAAGCAGCAAACCAAAACTCACAATAGATGAAATGGGTGAGCTCATAAATGATAAATTACAAATCGTTAAATCAAAACCAGTAACAAAAATCTCACCATTTGTCAAAACGCCAAAGAAACAAAGAATTATCCACAGATGCCCACGCCCTACGTATCTCCGGAAATATTCCACATAATGCAGTTCCTTCTCCACCAGCTGCATTATATCTTTCTATGAGTACCGGAGGTAGCTCCCAAGTATCTTCCACCTCGATCAAAGGAGGCCACTGCAGTAGAATATGAAAGAAAATTTCATTAATAAGGAGGGTAACTCATCTCAAACCATCCAACCTATTTAGACATGTCAATTTTGCCATCAAAATGCTGTGACTGCAAAGTATGCTTAAAAGAGACGAGGAAAGGACATGCCATAGGCTCAAAATAAGGTGAAATGAAAATTAGCACAAAGCATCTATGCTGACCAACTGAATGCGGAACATTATATGGATTACTGAAACTTAAAGATAGCACTATTAGTTTAAGTCTAAATTAATTGCACCCAGAAAAATGTCAAATGTGAAATGAAAAAGAGAAAGCATTTTAGAGTCCCAATGAATGCTTAATACCTACATAGAAGAACATAAGACTGAACATATTTGAAGCATTGCAATTCAACATAAAATGGAAAAAGAGCTAACTTCATATTCTTTAGGGACAGAAGACGAAAACCATCTGGTCAAGTGAATGAAAGCAAGAGTCTTCAGATAAATGTCAAAGACTTCGTTTTTAGGGGAGAAATTGAGTAAAACTTTACCTCTCTGGGGTGTGTGGAGTAGGGATGACTGGCGTATCTGGAAGCTTCCAAAGCTTCCTCAAGGTCCAACTGAGCCGCCACTTCACGGCCAATACGGTCGCTAACGACGAGTCCCGCATTGGTGACATCGCGCAATACAACCTCCTCCACCCACGACATCGTAAAAAACCTAGAATCAGAAAGGGGGAGAATGTGGCTGGATTCAAAAAGAAGAGCCCCAAGGTTTCCTTCTAGGAGCTGTCAAATTGAATGCAACCCTAGCTTAATTTTGGTTATCGATTTTGGTTTTTTTTTCCTTAAATGAAATCAAAAGGGGGAGGGCAGAAGTTAGTGAAAGTACAGAAAAAAAAAAAAAAAAAAAAAAAAAAAAAAGAAGAAAGGAAGAAAGCGTTAAAGTGTAAGTATATAAAATAGGGTTTATTCAAGGGTTTTCCAGTGGCGGGCAAATTAAGCTAATTTTTTTAGAGAGCGGGCCTTCAAGTTTTGAGTTTTCATCTTCCGTTCTCTTTTTCTACAATATGAATTCAATTCTTCGAGTGTTTTTAAGATTAAAAGATTGTAATAATATATGTTATGTAGATAACTCTAACATGGCTTTATTTCTATTTTATTAGCTAATTTTTTTATTAATTTAACTAATTGAACAAAGATATGTGATTTTTATTTTTTACTTTTGATTAAAGTTTAAAGACCTGATTGTAATTATTTCAAAATATTTTCCCGTTCCAAAAGCAAGTTACTTCCTTGTTACACATGTTCAAACCCCAAGCATGATAGGATTGAAATTTTTTGCAATTGAAACTGTGATTCGAACCTGCCCTACTTGGATTATAAAGCCACCACTTATGATTGCTTCAAAGTATTGATACTTCTCGCTATTCAGTAAGAATCACATCTCTAATGTCTCAATTAAGTAATAAGGATTAGTCAAGATTCTTGATTTCTCACTTATTTCTTTGTTCGTAATGGAGGCTAAGACGATCTTTAACACATGTAAGGGCGAAACTAAGGGGCTGGCAAGGGCCCTAATCTCCCTTAAAATGGAAAATTTTCCATTTAGACCTTTTAAATTTTTTAAAATTTTAAATTAATAAAAGTAAAATTACACCTTTAGCCTCCTAAAAATATAAAAATTTAATTTAATCCTTTTAAAATTATAAAGACATAGGCTATTAAAATGGTGAAACTACATTTTTGCTATCGTAAAAATTACAATTTAATTTTGGTCCCCCTAAAAATTTTTCTAGTTTCGCCCTTAAGCACGTGACCATGACTTTTTATCTACAAGGCAAGAGATTGAAAATGCTCGTATTTCAAGGAAGGTTCCAATGCTTCATGCATTTGTTCATCAGAATATTTCCAAGTTTGAGAGGTAAGTGTTTGACTTCTTATTTGTTTGGAACATAGCCCATGTTTATGCTAAATTGTTCACGGCTTTATGCAAATTATTTGCAGAAGTTATGATATGATGGAACAAATACTTAAAGTTTACACATACAAAGGAGTATAGCCCATATTTCATGAGCCAAAGATGAAAGGAATTTGTGCCTCAGAAGGATGGTTTATGAAACTCATGGAAGGTGTTGAATGTTTTTCGCTAACTCCCTCAAGTAGTGGTATATGCATATTTATATGATATGGATATTATTCATTGACATGACACGCTAGGTAGGCTTCATGCATATAGACACATATCCTACTTTAGACTCAACACATGTTTATACGGTCTTCTGCACTTGTAACCTCGCAGGAGAGCGAGCTCGACCTATGAACTTGGCCTACGAGCTCATCTCGTGAGCTCATTAGGATTTGACCCAAATCCATTCAGATTTTGGGCTAATGATGGTAATTATCCTAATAATTTGGTCCCCATCTGGTTGAGAAGAGAGTCATAAAGTGACTCTGGTTGGAACCTGATTTGGCTAAAATAGGGGTTACATAAATAAAGCTTATCAAGTATGTTTTACAGTTCATCATACGCCATACAGCTTACCACGTGTAGAGGAAAAACAATATAGACAATACAATTGTTTATAACTAATTATTTTTTTTACCCTTGGGCATTTGAACCGTTGAAGTGTGTGGGAAACCCCTTTTAAAAAGAGGTTAATTGAATCCTAAAAATCATATTACCCCAATTCAAAATTTTGAAGAAGAGTCACAACCAAGAAGGATAACTTCAAAGGTAATCTTTCTAAAATTTTCTTTGCATTCTCAACTTTCTTTCTATTTTCACTAGTAAATCATGGCTAGAACTAGAGGTAGTGGTCGTCAAATCGTGGGGAATCCTTCACAACATCAAGATACAAAGGACTTTATGGAAGTCAAAGAGTATGTTTGCACGATAAAAGTAAAAGAGATGAATCGAATCCTAGTTGTGCGAGGGATTCAAATTCCTAATTTTGCATATGATTTGTCAATTCCTAAAAGATCACACCGATTGAGCGACACCAGTGACAACAATTTCTTACTTCCATTACATGTGTTAAAAGTAGGTTTTCATTTACCCCTCCATCCCCTTTTTTGCCATCTCCTTGATGATTATAGGATAGCTCCTATAACATCCGAAAATAGGGCCTAGTCAGAATAGTGGTTTCGGGACCACAAATCTGACACCAAAATATTTATTTTATGATTAGTATGAGGTCTAGAATATGAGAATATGTATGTGTTAAGAATTCATGAAGAAATTCTTTGAGTAAGGTGTCTAATTGAAAATTAGGGACTAAATTGAATAAATTGCAAAACTTGGATTCTAGAAGCAATTTGTATGAAATTGCTTTAGATATTAAATTAGAAGGTCTTAGAGAGCAATTTGCCTAATTTCTAAGTTTTTGGACAAAAATGGGCTTGCATGGATGAAATTTTAAAGAAAGGGCTTAAGGGCATTTTGGTCATTTGGCATTTTAATGAAATAAAATGAGAAAAATGAACCAAAATCAGCTCATTTTCTTCTACATGCTGCCGAATCTTCAAGGGAATCCATCGCTAGGGTTTTCAACATTTTCAAGCTCAATAGTAAGTGCATCCAAGCCCCGTTTTTAATGTTCTTTGTATTTTTAAAATCCCGATAGCTTACTCTGTAACACTTCAGACCCGGCCTAGACATTACGATCGAATCTGACGTGCCACATCAACTAGCCCGAAAACCCGGTAAGCTCACGATGATAAATTGGTTGTCATAAAAGCCTTTTAAGTTTTAAAGCCCGAGTATGCTTAATGTTTCATGCCATTTAAAACGTGTACAGATTTCAAGTTGTTTGTTACTAATATAATTATAATTTATAGGTTTACTTTTAGAAAACATTGTTACTTTGAGAACCCGAAGTTCCTACTCTAGCAGTTTATAAATATTAAGCCATAGCCCATTAAAATTTAAAAATCTCCTAATGGCCTTATTATATAACAAATCCCAAAAATTAAAATTCATGAGTAAATAAACCATAATCAAGTCCTTTGTGTTCGTGTGGCCGCTTCTGAGTCCCTCGCAGCTCCAAACCATCTAAGTTTAGGGGTTAACTGCACCGTAAAAAAAAAGGGGTGAGTTTACAAAACTCAGTGTGCAACCTCTTATTAGAGTAACAGCCAACAAACAGAACAGAGACAGCCTGGGCCTTAGCCCTATATGGTAGTAATGTAGTCCGACACTCATATGCAACCCATCCTAATCCAACCATCACACCTCCCATACCAACCATCACACCATGTGGGGAATAACTCGACCCACCCAGCCAGCACACCAGTATCGCAGCGAGGCTGCTAGTAGTAATAAATGTGGCATAGCCACTAATGTCAGAATAACAATAAAACGTGGCAATGACACTAATACAGTACTCCCTCCGAATCAAAATCCCAACCCCAATACAGAATATCATAAACAATACGTGTATGCAGTGTCATACTCAAAACCAGTTATATCAATATCCTATACCTGCCAATTAACCCTCCACAGGAGTAATTACCTCTCAGGGTATTTCAGTCATTTAACCAATTTTTAAGGTCTCAGTTCAGAAAAAAAAACTCTTTAGAAGGTCTACGGTCGTCTCGAACGACTCAGTCAACCCATATGATCAAAATCGTGTAAATGGGCCCAATGCCCAATACTTGGCCCAACAAGGCCCATGACGACTCTAGTTCATGAAACGTACGCAACGGTCTTATAGCCTACCACCCATAATGTGCGGCTTGGTTCACCCCACGAGCAATCGCACGCTCGCAAGGCCTCAAAAGCTGAGGTTCCGGCTTTTCGGCTTTTACTGATCCTCAACAGCCTTAGTATGGTTACACCTGCATTCTTCATTGACACACCGTAAGGTTAGGTGTACGACTACACACCTTGATTTGCGAAAGCGATAGAATCCCCTATGAGTCCAAGGCCTACAATCAATCCAACATTCAGTTAGCCTCCACTACAACCAATCGCAACAACTACTCTTAACCCAACTCTTCTACTTACCTTGATTGAAAAGGAGGTGGCCAACTGTATCTAGATTAGCTAGGGTTGATCTCGAGTAGCTTGGCTCTTAACCAAATGTTGGAAGACCGGGTTCCGATGGCTCAAGAACGTTCTACGCCCTTCGCTTCTCAGTGATAACTGAACCCCGCGAACATACACTATAGAAAAAGAAGTCACCACTCGACAAATACAGAGAACTAAGAGAAAGGGATATTTGGCTTAAAGAAAATAATAATAAAAACAAGACTAACAGTCACTACATGATACACTTACCACTAGCAGAGAGACACCAAATTCGCTCAATCAAACTAACATAGGAAGGATTCAACAGAGAGGAGAGATATTCGGCCAACACAGAAACAACTCAAAAGAGAGGAACCAGATGAATAAATGATATTCGGCCAAAGTTCTAAGGGTAGAAGCACAATAGAAATGTGATGGTAAAGAAAAATAAGGGTGTGAGAGTAAGAAAAAGGAGAAGAAGATTTCGGCACAGTGTTGAGTGTAAATTAGGGTAGTGTTCAGTCAGGGACTTAGAAGAGAAAAAGGAAGAATGTAAAAGGTTTTACCAATCGGTACAAAATGACACAAAAAATTTCGGCTTTTCCCAAAAGGCACACAAAGAAGTCGGCAGAGGAGAATGATACCCAAAGTGACTAAAGAGAGCAAAAGAATAAAAGCAAAAGAAGAGTTCGGTCCCTACTCCCTACCTAAATGCCGAAAATACACTCCTCAAACCCTCTTAGCCAAATTTGCACCCTCACACACTCCCATACGGCTACAAACTCCTTCCCATTTCAAATTCCATGAAAATCTCCAAGATCTTCTCCCCTTATCCCTCCATAACCACCTCCAAGACCCATTCAAACTCTCACCCAATAGAGTTTCAGTCCACTACTAACTTTTGCCGTCCCAAGCAGCAAAAATAACATCTTTTACCTTCTATGGGATTCGAACCCCAGTCTTCTCATATGCCAAAACACGCTACAAGCCATCAAGCCACAAGGCTTCTTGTGATAACAAACAGACACAATTATTCATAAAGCCTAGGTGCCAACAATCAGATTCTTTACAAGCGAAAAACAAAAATTTTCCAAAAGCCTGAACTTGAACCTAAGCCTTCCCAGACACCCCCAAACACGCCCAAAACATCTAGCCACCACACCAAACATGCGATTTGTGCCTAACCTATCAAAATTACAAACCCTAAATTTCTAGGGCGTTACAACTCTACCCCCTTAAAGAAATTTCGGCCTCAAAATTTACCTGGTCAAAATAAATGAGGGTATTAATGTCGTATCGTCTCTTCCGGTTCCCACGTGGCTTCCTCTATGTCGTGATTACGCCAAAGCACTTTGATCAGTGGAACAGACTTCTTTCTCAATACTTTAACATCACGTTCCAATATCCGTACTGGTTCATCCTCAATAGTTAGATCAGGCCTAACTTCAATTTCTTCAACTGGCACGACGTGCGAGGGATCAGAACGGTATCGCTTAAGCATTGAAACATGGAACACGTCATGAATTCTTCCCAGCTCCGGAGGCAACTCAAGTTGATATGCAACCGGTCCTACATGCTTAAGTATCCAATAAGGCCCAATAAACCTAGGGCTCAGCTTGCCCTTCCGTCCAAACCTCAAAATTTTCTTCCATGGTGACACCTTTAGAAAAACATAATCCCCCACAGAGTACTCGATCTCTTTACGCTTTAAATCTGCATAGGACTTCTGCCTATCAAACGCTTCTTTCAACCGATCTCGAATCAGCTTTACCTTGTCTTCTGTATCAACAATTAGCTCCGGCCCTAGAACTCGCTGCTCACCCAGCTCAGTCCAACAAGTAGGAGTATGACACCTATGACCATAGAACGCTTCGTACGGTGCCATTCGTATACTGGACTGGTAGCTGTTGTTATACGCAAATTCTGCCAACGGTAAATAATCCTCCCAACTACCCTTGAATTCCAATACACAACTTCTTAACATGTCTTCCAATATCTGAATTACTCTTTCAGGCTGTCCATCCGTCTGAGGATGAAATGCAGTACTAAAATCCAGCCGTGTAACCAAAGCCTCATGTAACTTCTTCCAGAACCGAGATGTGAACCTAGGATCTCTGTCAGATATGATAGAAACCGGAACACCATGCAGTCTCACAATCTTAGCCACATACAACTTGGCTAATTTCGGTAGTGAATAATCAGTGCAGACCGCTATAAAATGGGCAGACTTAGTCAGTCGGTCTACAATCACCCAGACCAAATCTTTCTTAGAAGGCGTCAAGGGTAACCCACTCACGAAATCCATGGTTACCCTCTCCCACTTCCAAAGTGAAATTTTAACTTGCTGCAGTAATCCAGAAGGCAATTGATGCTCAGCCTTAACCCGTTGGCACGTCAAGCACTTACTCACATAATCGGTAACTTCGCGTTTTAATCCAGGCCACCAATACAACTCACGAAGATCTCGTTATAACTTGTTCCCACCAGGATGCATGGCATAAGGACTACCATGCACCTCTCGCAGAATAGACTGCCTCAGATCAGAATCCTTCGGTACACACACTCTTCTACGGAAACATAACACCCATTCCCCATTCAATCCAAAATCACAGGTCTCACCATTTTCCACCTGTTAGAAACGAGAAACTAACGACTCATCCAACAACTGTTTCTCCTTAATTTTGTCAGTCCAAGTCGGTCTCAGTTGTAGTTCAGCTAATAAGCTACCATTATCATGCAAGTTGAGACGAGCAAACATTGCTCTTAAATCGGAGACAACTCTACGGCTCAGTGCGTCAGCTACCACATTCGCTTTGCCTGAGTGGTACTCAATTGAACAATCATAATCTTTAAGTAACTCAATCTACCTTCGTTGCCTAAGTTTCAACTCCTTCTAAGTAAGGAGATACTTGAGGCTCTTATGGTCTGTATAAATAATCGTTCTTTCCCCATATAGATAATGCCTCTAAATTTTTAGTGCAAACACCACCGCCACCAACTCCAGATCATGAGTGGGATAAATCACCTCATGAGGTTTAAGCTACCGCGACGTATAAGCAGCCACATTTCCTTCTTGCATTAACACACACCCCAATCCAACGTGTGATGCATCACTGAAAACCGTAAATTTCTTCCTAGACTCTGGTTGAACCAAAACAGGGGCCTCAGTTAGTATTTTCTTCAATTTCTCAAAACTCTCTTGCTGTTTATCGGACCAAATAAACAGTTCCCCTTTTTGTAGCAACTTAGTCAAAGGTGCAGCTATCACTGAAAACCCTTCCACAAAACGTCTGCAATATCCAACTAAACCCAAAAAAATTCAAACATCAGATACAGTCTTTGGTAGTTTCCAACCCAATACAGCTTCAATCTTTCGAGGATCAACGCTAATCCCCTTGGCAGACACCACGTGACCCAGAAATGTTACCTCTTGCAGCTAAAACTCACACTTGCTGAATTTTTCGTACAACTGCTTCTGCCTCAGAATTTGAAGAACAACCCGCAAATGTTCATCATGCTCCTCCTCGGTTTTCTAATACACCAGGATATCATTTATGAACACTACCACAAACTGATCCAGATAGGGTTGAAATACGCGGTTCATCATGTCCATGAAAGCAGCTGGTGCATTCGTTAACCTGAACGGCATTACCAGGAACTCGTAGTGACCATAATGAGTCCTAAACGCTGTCTTATACACATCAGCTTCCTTGACCTTTAGCTGGTGGTACCCAGGTCGAAAATCTATTTTGGAGAACATTGCAGCTCCTCGCAATTGATCAAACAGATCATCTATCCTCGGTAAAAGGTACTTGTTCTTAACGGTCAGCTTGTTCAGTTGACGATAGTCAACGGACATGCACATGGACCCATCATTCTTCTTCACAAACAATACCGATACTCCCCATGGGGACACACTTGGTCGAATAAATCCTCGGTCTAACAGCTTCTGAATTTGAGCCTTTAACTCCACTAGCTCCTTTGGTGCCATCCTATATGGGGCGATGGACACTGGCACTATTCCTGGTAGAAGCTCAATTTTGAATTCGACCTCACGGTCTGTAGGCAAGCTAGGAAGCTCTTCCGGAAAGACATCCGAAAACTCCTTAACAGTTTTGACATCCTCAACAGAAAGACTTTTAGTCCCAAAATTACTAACATATGGCAGATAAACCTCAAAACCCTTGCGAACCAGCTTCTCGGCTCTTAACACCGATATCACATTAGACAAATAATCTCTTCGCTCCCTAATAACCGTCACCTCCTTATCCTCTGAAGTCCTCAACACCAATCGCTTAACAGTACAGTCTAACTTCGCACGATGCTTCAGTAGCCAATCCATACCTAAAATAATATCAAATTCTCCGAATGGCAGTTCCATCAAATTTGCCAGAAAAACATCCCCTTGAACCTCTATGGGCACATCCTTGAACAGCTTATTCACTCCAACCGATTGTCCTAATGGACTCAACACCGTCATTTCACTAGCAGTGTTTTCAAACTGAATACCCAATGTTTCAGACACAGTGCACGCAACATACGAATGCGTAGATCCAATATCAATTAAAGCAACGTATGGTAAGTTATAAATCAAGAACATACCGGTTATGATGTCAAGGGCGTCACCATCCTCTCAGCAATGAGCAGCATAAACCAAGGCTGGTAGTCTCGCCTTGGTATTATTCGTGCCCCTACCTGAAGTTCCATGACCTCGTCCAAACCTATTTCCACCTCTCGCTCGCTCTACGCCTCGATGGTCGTGACCCCTCTCATTGGGCCGCAATACCGGTCTCGTAGTCCATGCGGCCGAGCTGGCACTTGAGTACAGTTTCTAACTTGATGATCCATTGATCCACATCTAAAGTATGCCTCCGTTCGCTTCCAGCACTCACCTTGGTGAACTTTCCCACAATCAGCGCAAGGTTGCGGTCTTACAGTAACAACAGGATCTCCAGCTCGAGCTGGCCCATCAAACTTGGCCCTCTTAATAGGCCTACTTCCAAAACTCGAGGATCCGAAATCCCTTTTACCTCTACCCCTTTCTTTCTCCCGGTTCTGGCGCTTAGAGCGCTTCACATCCTCAGCAATCTTTACTTTTTCGACTAGAGCAGCAAAGTCTCGCTCCCTCTGTGGAGCTATCAAAACTCTCAATTCATCGCGAATGCCATCCTCAAATTACACACAGCGTTCGTATTCCGTGGCCACCATCCCACGAGCATAACAACTGAACCGCAGAAACTCTGCCTTATATGCCGCCACAGTCTTATTCCCTTGGGTCAAGTTCAGAAATTCCTTCCTTCGGGCGTCCACATAACTTGCACCCACATATTTCCCCTGAAAGGACGTCGTGAAGAGATCCCATGTCAGACGGTCAGCTTGTGTACCTTCCCTTACAGTAAGCCACCATTGGTAAGCCTCATCTCGCAGTAATGACACAGCCCCTTTCAATTTCTGTTCCACAGTACAGTCAAGATCATCCATTATTTGCTCCGTAGCCTCTAACCAATATTCTGCCACATTTGAGGCTACACCAGAAATACCTCTAAAGATCTTCGCCCTATTAGATCGGAGTCGTTCAGAAATTGACCCCCGGACCATTAACCCTGTACTCGCTCCAACAACCCTTTCAAGAACTCGCAGCATCACCTGAGACAAGGCATCATCCCCAATTACTCGATCAAGAGACCCAATCTCAGTTACTGGTGAAGCTGGCATCTTCCTAGCAGGTATGTGACCCGAAGCAGAAGATCCATCTCCAGCACCCCCTCGGCCTCTACCACGGCCTCGTGTACCCATTCCACGAGTACCCCTAGTGCTCATATCGAGATACGCTTTATCTTGATTTTAAAAGTTTTATGCAATCAGTTTATAATTCCAGTTGTTATTAAAAGATATTTTATGATAAACAATATTTGGAGTTTTATTTCCGTAGATCGTGAGTCCACCATCAATATCAGTCTTTTATAGTCTCAGTTTATTCTAACTAAAAGTTCCTGTATTGTGCTACCATCTATAACAGTTTCTTAGCATAACATTATAGTTTAAAGCAATAGATACTAGCAGAGAACTTACAGATTTGGTACCGGAGACTCGGTGTGCCACACTTCTAATAACAACATTTCAAAAATAAGTTCAGTTCCGTTGATAAATTTTAAAACCAATTTTTAAAAAAAAAACCCTTTGCAAACCCCAATTTTCGGAAAAGAAAAAACAAAATAATTTTTCTGCCACTCATATCACAGCCGAGTTTTATAACCTGGCTCCGATACCATTAAATGTAACACCCCAGACCCGGCCTAGACATTACGACCGAATCTGACGTGCCACATCAACTAGCCCGAAAACCCGGTAAGCTCACGATGATAAATTGTTTGTCGTAAAAGCCTTTTAAGTTTTAAAGCCCGAGTATGCTTAGTGTTTCATGCCATTTAAAACGTGTACAGTTTTCAAGTTGTTTGTTACTGATAGAATTATAATTTATACGTTTACTTTTAGAAAACATAGTTACTTTGAAAACCCGAAGTTCCTACTTTAGCAATTTATAAATATTAAGCTATAGCCCATTAAAATTTAAAAATCTCTCAATGGCTTTATTACATAACAAATCCCAAAAATTAAAATTCATGAGTAAATAAACCATAATCAAGTCCTTTGTGTTCGTGTGGCCGTTTCTGAGTCCCTCGCAGCTCCAAACCATCTAAGCTTAAGGGTTACTTGCACCGTAAAAAAAAGGGGTGAGTTTATGAAACTCAGTGTGCAACCCCTTATTAGAGTAACAACCAACAAACAGAACAGAGACAGCTTGGGCCTTAGCCCTATACGGTAGTAATGTAGTCCGACACACATATGCAACCCATCCCAATCCAACTATCACACCTCCAGTACCAACCATCACATCATGTGGGGATTAACTCGACCCACCCAGCCAGCACACCAGTATCGCAGCGAGGCTACTAGTAGTAATAAACGTGGCATAGCCACTAACGTCAGAATACATGACGAGGCCACTAAATCGATAAAACGTGGCAACGACACTAATACAGTACTCCCTCCGAATCAAAATCCAACCCCAATGCAGAATGTCATAAACAATACATGTATACAGTGTCATACTCAAAACCAGTTATATCAATATCCTATGCCTGCGAATTAACCCTCCACGGGAGTAATTACCCATCGGGGTATTTCAGTCATTTAACCAGTTTTTAAGGTCTCGGTTCAGAAAACAACTCTTTAGAAGGTCTACGGTCGTCTCGAACGATCAACCCATATGATCAAAACCATGTAAATGGGCCCAAGGCCCAATACTTGGCCCAACAAGGCCCATGACGGCTCTAGTTCATGAAACGCATGCAACGGTCTTATAGCCTACCGCCTATAATATGCGGCTTGGTTCACCCCACGAGCGATCGCACGCTCGCAAGGCCTCAAAAGCTAAGGTTTAGGCTTTTCGACTTTTTCCGATCCTCAACAGCCTTAGTGTGGTTACACCTGCATTTTTCATTGACACAGCGTAAGGTTGGGTGTACGACTACACACCTTAATTTGTGAAAGTGATAGAATCCCCTATGAGTCCAAGGCCTACAATCAATCCAACATTCAGTTAGCCTCCACTACAACCAATCGCAACAACTACTCTTAACCCAACTCTTCTACTTACCTTGATTGAAAAGGAGGTGGCCAACTGTATCTAGATTAGCTAGGGTTGATCTCGAGTAGCTTGGCTCTTAACTGAATGTTGGAAGACTGGGTTTCGATGGCTCAACAACGTTCTGCGCCTTTCGCTCCTCAGTGATAACTAAACCCCGCGAACATACACCATAGAAAAAGAAGTCACCACTCGACAAATACAGAGAAATATGAGAAAGGGATATTTGGCTTAGAGAAAATTATAATAAAAACAAGACTAACAGTCACTACACGATACACTTACCACTAGCAGAGAGACACCGAATTTGCTCAATCAAACTAACATAGGAAGGATTCGACAGATAGGAGAGATATTCGACCAATATAGAAACAACCCAAAAGAGAGGAACCAGATGAATAAATGATATTCGGCCAAAGTTCTAAGGGTAGAAGCACAACAGAAATGTGATGGTAAAAAAAAATAAGGGTGTGAAGTAAGAAGAAAGAGAAGAGGATTTCGGCACAGTGTTGAGTGTAAATTAGGGTAGTGTTCAGTCAGGTACTTAGAAGTGAAAAAGAAAGAATATAAAAGGTTTTACCAATCGACACAAAATGACACAAAAATTTTTGGCTTTTCTCGAAATACACACAAAGAAGTCGGCAGAGGAGAATGATACCCAAAGTGACCAAAGAGAGCAAAAGAATAAAAGCAAAAGAAGAGTTCGGTCCCTACTCCCTACCCAAATGCTGAAAATACACTCTCAAACCCCCTTAGTCAAATTTGCACTCTCATACACTCCCATACGGCTACAAACTCCTTCCCATTTTAAATTCCATGAAAATCTCCAAGATCTTCTCCCTTTATCCCTTCATAACCACCTCCAAGACCCATTCAAACTCTCACCCAACAGAGTTTCACTCCACTACTATCTCTTGCCGTCCCAAGCAGCAAAAATAACATCTTTTACCTTCTATAGGATTCGAACCCAGTCTTCTCATCTGCCAAAACAATCCACAAGCCACCAAGCCACAAGGCTTCTTATGATAACAAACATACACAATTATTCATAAAGCCTAGGTGCTAACAATCAGATTCTTTACAAGCGAAAAACAAAAATTTTGCAAAAGCCTGAGCTTGAATCTAGGAATTCCTAGACACCCCCAAACACGCCCAAAACATCTAGCCACCACACCAAACATGGAATTTGTGCCTAACCCATGAAAATTACAAACCCTAAATTTCTAGGGCGTTACATACTCTCTCCATTTATACCCATATTTCATGCTAGGGTTCATGTTTAAAAATTTACCCATGCATGAGTTACTTGTATTTTGATGATTTATGGAGGGGTATGAAAGTTGGAGGTGTGTTAAACATCTTTTCCTAGGTGATTTTCGTGAAAAACCCCTAAAGGGACCTTTTTGCAAAAGTTGTTAAATATGTGGTAGAAATGTGAAAATAATGAAAAATGTGGGCTGCCATAAGTGGGAAAAGTGTCTGGCTAGGCTTGGGTAAGATAGAAATTTTCATTATACGAGCTTAGGGACTAAATCGTAAAAATGTGAAAGGTTAGGGGCAAAA
Source organism: Gossypium longicalyx (assembly GCA_025698465.1). Classification (NCBI taxonomy): domain Eukaryota; kingdom Viridiplantae; phylum Streptophyta; class Magnoliopsida; order Malvales; family Malvaceae; genus Gossypium; species Gossypium longicalyx. The sequence goes on from CM046997.1 coordinate 84,632,827, forward strand.
TGGTCATTTGGACCAAGGGTGGAATTTAGACCTGAAAAGTACAATGTGATATGTTAATGAGTTAATTTTATTATTATAGACCCCAAGGAACAAATTCTGGAGGCCGACCAAGGAAAGCGAAAGATTTCGGAATAACCGAAACACAATATCGAAACAGGTACTAGGTAAGTTTCGGATAACTTGAAGTAATCTCATAATGTGCATAATTGTATGATTTATGAATGCATGATGATTGTATTTATTAATGACATGAAATCATATGAAATGCATCCTTGACAATGATTTGTTGGAAAATGTCTCAGTTGAACTTAAAAAGGGAATTTGATGGATAAACCATGAAATATATATGACTGGAGATCCTACATGTGTTGCAGAAAGGATTTAGCTCGGACGGGTAATCCGTTGATCTCAAATATAGAAAGGATCTAGCCTGGACGGGTGTTCCTTGAGTGATCGAGCCTCTCGAAGAATATGTGTGCATTGTGGATTTAGCCGGACGGGTAATCCGATTAAGGTCTAAATTTAGCCTGGACTAGTAATTTAGATCCGAGCTCATTAAGGGTGGTTGTCGTTATAAGGGATTTAGCCTAGACTGGTAATCCCAACATCTTCTTATGAATTTATATTACGGGAGATTTAGCCTGGACTGGTAATCCAGCCGTAAGATGTGAGGTTCGCGAGAATGCATACCTGAAATGATCGTTCGTATGAATTGACGGTGATTGGATAATCCATCGAGATTTTTAGAAACTCAACGGGACTAGCACGAGGTATATGTATAAATAACATGTTGAATGATGACCTCATCTAAGATGAATTACATGGTGTATCGTTATGTGACTAATTCATTGATTGAGTGCATGTGATAGGAAAACCATTTTCATATTTGTTGGTTCCATTATCCAATAAAGATGTATATTAAATAATCGATAAGTTACTTTCCAGTTATTAGAGCTTACTAAGCATGTAAATACTTACCCCTCTCTTTTTTCCCATTTTCAGAGCTCGAGCACTCGAAAAGATTGGAAGACGGTTGGAGAGTCTAACACTATCAATTATTTCAGCTTTGGTATATAAACACTTATGTTTGTTCAATGGCATGTATAGAGCTTTTGAATATTTTGTTATATATGTCATTTGGTTTGCCAAAAATGAAGGCATGTAAATTTATATTCATCTTTTATACATGGCCATGGAAATTGACTTATTTTGAAGTAGGCTATGACCTACAAATCTATGCATGTTTATGTTCATATGTGATGGTTTTGTCTTCAATTGGCAATGAGTTATAAAAACGAGCCAATCCTAAATATGTCTAGTATACATGGAAATCTTTAAATGCAAGATGAGAATTAACTTAGCATGTATAGAACCAATGACATGAAGTTTACATGCATCGAGATTAATCAAAGTTTTATATTTATAAATGTGCCATTTTGGCCTTAACATGCACTAAAGTAATCTATAAGTTTAATTGGTTGGCAGTGGGTGACTTAAGACTTGGAAAATAGCCTAATAAGGTCCACATGGGTTGACACACAGGCGTGTGTCTAGGCCGTGTGTGACACATGGCTCACCCCCATGGGTGTGTGGTATGGTTGTGTGTCCCCTGTACCTAAATTTTTAAGCCAGTATAGAACACGAGCTAAGCACACGGGCGTGTGTCTTGGTCGTGTGTTTCTAACAGAATGATGAGGTTGAAGTCAGTGTTGCAAACAGGATGAGGGCACGGGCCTGTCACACTTCAAAATATGGGAAAATTTTCTATGATGCCCAAAGTCTATTGAAAGTTTCCGATTTTTTCTCGAACTGCCCCCAGCTATGACTTAGGTCTCGAAGGCCTTATAAGGGATGAGGTGTACTTATTTGAAAGGTTTTAAATTTTGGGCAAAGGTCGATGACCTGATTTAGTAAGTTTATAAAGGTTTAAACCTGGTAGCACCTTGAACCTTATCCTGACGTCGGATACGGGTGAGGGGTGTTACATTTAGTGGTATCAGAGCTAAAGTTTAGTTAGTTCTAGGACTACCGTAGAGAGTATTGAGGTTCGCTATACATGTCATTATATGAACGTTAATAGTATGATATCTCCTAACTGTTTAAATTGTTTTGAATATAGTAAATATCTTCCAATCATGCACAAGATGAGTCCGAGAGAGTGGAGAGCCATGGTCCAGCTTTCGTACAACGAGCTGTATCTAGTAGTAGTAGAAAGGTTATGTCTGAAGGCCAGGAAGAGGCCCGAGCCACTTTCTTTAATATGATGGATGAGTGGTTTGGGGATTATCTGAGGAATTGCCCCAACAAACCACGACCGCCCCCTAACCAACCTGACTAGGATTTGTCATGAGGTATGACACCGGTAAGAATTGGTAAGGCCTCCGTGGATAAGCTTAGAAAGTATAGAGCCGAGGAATTTAGAGCTAAAATTGAGGATGATGCTGAGAAAGCTGAGTTCTGGCTTGAGAATACTACACGGGTATTAGATGAGTTATCGTGCACCCTTGAAGAGTGCTTAAAGTGTGCCGTATCTCTATTGAAGAACACTGCGTACCACTGGTGGAAGACCGTATCTTCGGTGGTGCCAAAGGAAAATATCACTTGGGAATTCTTCCAACAGAGTTTAGGAAGGAGTATATGAGTCAAAGGTTTTTAGACTCAAAGCAAAAGGAGTTTTTGGAACTCAAACAAGGGAATAAGACTCTGGTAGAATATGAAAGAGAATTTGTAAGGTTAAGACAGTATACAACTGAATGGGTTCAAACTGAGTCTGGAATGTGTAAAAGCTTTGAGGAAGATTTGAATAAGGAAATCAAGTTGTTAATTGGGATCCTTGAAATACGGGAGCTCGTCGCATTAGTTGATCGGGCCAAGAAGACCAATGAACTTAATAATGAAAGAAAACAAGCAAAGAGAGAGGCTCGAGTTGCGAGCAAGAGATCTAGCAGTAAGACACTCCCATTTTCCACAAAGAAATCAAGGAGTCAACATGAACACTCCACTTCATCTGTAGGATATTTGAGTAGAACGAGAGGCTCTAAACAATGAAATCAGAAGTCTTCCTCCCCGATAGTGACTAATGTAGGGAGTGTAGATGACCAAAAGCCGATGTGTAGGAGTTGCAACAAATTTCACTTTGGAGAGTGCCGAATAAAGAGCAGTGCATGTTTCAGATGTGGTTTTCTTGACCACTTTCTCAGAAATTGCCCAGAACGAATCGAAAAAGAAGTGGAAGTAACCTCGAAGTCGAGTGCTCCCATAGCACGAGGTAGACCTCCGAGATACCCTGGAAGTGCTAGTGGTAGTCGAGTTACAACCAAAGACACTACAAAATCAGAGGCTCGAGCCCCGGCAAGGATGTATGCAATACGCGCTCGAGAGGAATCCTCTATTCCTGACGTTATTACGGGTACTTTTTCTCTTTTCAATACATGTGTTATTGCCTTAATTGACCCGGGGTCGATGTATTTATACATTTGCATGAGATTGGTGTCTAGTATGAACATACCCATTGAACCTACTGAATTTGTTGTTAGAGTGTTGAACCCACTAGGCAAATCAGTTCTGGTTGATAAAGTCTATAAGAATTGTCCTTTGACGATTCATGGTCAATGTTTTCCGACTAACCTTATGTTGTTACCTTATGATGAGTTTGATGTAATCCTCGGTATGGATTGGTTAGCCCTGCATGATGTAATTGTAAATTATGGTAGCAAGTTTATTAAATTGAAATGCCCAGATGGTAAGATTCTAAGGGTTGATTCAAGAGATTTAGGCACGTCGCCAGCTGTAATCACGTCAATGGTTGCTCAAAAATATATGAGAAAAGGGTATGAAGCCTACCTTATTTTTGTGTTAAACACGAGGGAAACAGAGTTGAAGATTGAGACTGTGCCTATAGTATGTGAATATCCAGATGTATTCCCTGAAGAATTACCCAGATTACCTCCCAAGAGAGAGATAGAGTTCGATATTGAATTGGTGCCAGAGACAGCTCCCATCTCTATTACCCCGTACAGAATGGCGCCAACTGAGCTAAAAGAATTAAAAGTATAGTTGCAAGAGCTGACAGATAAAGGTTTTGCTAGGCTGAGCTTTCCACCTTGGGGTGCCCCTGTATTGTTTGTAAAGAAGAAAGACGGTTCAATGAGATTATGTATAGATTACCGACAACTGAACAAGGTAACTATCAAGAATAAATATCTTTTGCCAAGGATCGATGATCTATTCGACAAGTTGAGAGGAACCACGGTATTCTCTAAGATAGACTTGAGGTCTGGCTACTATCAATTACGTGTTAATGAATCAAACTTGCCAAAGACAGCTTTTAGAATAAGATACGGCCATTATGAATTTCTTGTTATGCCATTTGGATTGACGAATGCACCGGCCGTATTCATGGACCTAATGAATAGGATCTTTCGGCCATACTTGATAAGTTTTTCGTTCTGTTTATTGACGACATCTTAATTTATTCTAAAGATGAGGCAGAGCATACGAAGTACCTGAGAACTGTGTTGCAGACCTTACTGGAAAAACAATTGTATGCTAAGTTTAGCAAGATTGAATTTTGGCTCCAAGAAGTTGGATTTTTGGGTCATATTGTTTCGGGTAAAGGCATCTGATTTGATTTGAGTAAAATCTCTGCTATTATTGAATGGAAACCACCTAAAAATGTAACCGAGGTTAGAAGCTTTTTGGGCTTAGCCGGTTACTACCAAAGATTTGTGAAATGATTCTCCATGATAGCAACTCTAATGACGAGATTGCTATAGAAAGACGTTAAGTTTGAATGGACAGAAAAGTGTCAGCAATGTTTTGAGAAGTTAAAGACATTGCCTTCTTGTGAAGCTCTGCTTTAGTATTACCGAAATGGAAAAGAGTTTGTGGTCTACAGTGATGCATCCTTGAACAGACTGGGTTGTGTACTCATGCAAGATGGCAAGGTGATAGCTTACGCTTCATGACAGTTGAAGCCTCACGAGAAGAACTATCTGACACACGATTTAGAAATCGCCACCATTGTCTTTGCCTTGAAAATATGGAGATATTATTTATATGGTGAGACTTGTCGTATATTCACAGACCACAAGAGTTTAAAGTATTTGATGACTTAAAAAGAATTGAATCTGAGACAGCGGAGATGGTTAGAACTAATTAAAGACTATGATCTGATCATTGACTATCACCTGGGAAAGGCGAATGTGGTCGCCAATGCGTTAAGTAGAAAATCTCTGTTTGCATTGAGAGCCATAGACGCGCGATTAACATTGCTTGATGATGGTTCGATCTTGGAAGAGTTGGAGACTAGGCCGACACTTCTTCAGGAAATCTATAATGCCCAAACTAATGATAGAGACCTGCAAGCTAAAAGAATTAGATGTGAGTCGGGCATTGAATCAGATTATCGAATTAATCCTGATGGATGTTTGATGTTCAAAGATACAGTCTGTGTACCTAAAGACGATAAGATTATTCAAAAAATCTTGCAAGAAGCGCATAACAGCCGTTTTTCTATTCATCGAGGAAGTACTAAGATTTACAACAATTTGAAGAAAATGTACTGGTGGAACGGCATGAAAAGAGACATTTCTGAATTTGTATCGAAGTGCCTGATATGTCAGCAAGTTAAAGCTGAACATCAAGTGCCTTCAGGTTTGTTACAACCTGTAATGGTCCCCGAATGGAAGTGGGACAAAGTTACCATGGACTTTGTGACAGGATTGCCATTGACTCCAAAAAGGAAATACGTTATATGGGTTGTGGTGGATAAGTTGACAAATTCGGCTCATTTCATTCGAATAAGAACATACTACTCTCTTGATAGATTGGCTGACTTGTACATATCTGAGATTGTGAGATTACACGGGGTACTGTTGTCGATTATTTCTGACAAAGACCCGAGGTTCACTTCGAGATTCTAGAAGAAGTTACAAGAAGCCTTGGGTACAAAATTGAGTTTTAGTACGGCTTTTCACCCACAGACCGATGGTCAGTTTAAGCGGATGATTCAGATTCTTGAGGATATGTTGCGATGTTGCATCCTTGAATTTCAGGGTAGTTGGGAAAAGTACTTGCCTTTGGTAGATTTTGCCTACAACAATAGTTTTCAAATGAGTTTGAAGATGGCGCCTTATGAGGCCTTGTATGGCAGAAAGTGCCGAACTCCATTGTATTGGACAGAACTTAAGGAAAGTCAAATTCATGGGGTTGACCTGATTAAGGAAACTGAAGAAAAAGTTGAAGTGATACGAGACTGTTTAAAAGCAGCATCAGATAGGCAAAAGTCATATCCTGACCTGAAAAGAAAAGAGATTGAATTCTAAGTTGGAGATAGAGTATTCTTGAAAGTGGCTGCATGGAAAAAAATGTTGAGATTTGGTCGAAAAGGCAAATTGAGTCCACAATTTGTCGGACTGTACGGGATCACTAAAAGAGTTGGACTATTAGCCTATTTTTTAGCATTGCCACCCGAATTGGAAAAGATTCACAACGTGTTCTATGTATCCATGTTAAGACGATATCGATCAGACCCCTCTCATGTGATTTCACCAGCAGAGATTGAGATTAGACCAGACATGACCTATGGGGAGGAACCGGTCAAGATTTTGGCTCATGAGGTTAAACAGTTGAGAAATAAAAATGTAGCTTTAGTAAAAGTTTTATGGCATCGACATGGTGCGGAAGAGGCTACATGGGAGCCAAAAGCAACCATGAGAAACCAATATCCGAACCTGTTTACTGGTAAGACTTTCGAGGATGAAAGTCCCTAAAGGGGGGAAGAAATGTAACATCCAGAAATATGGCCTAATCAGAATAGTGGTTTCGGGACCACAAATTCGACACCTAAATATTTATTTTATGATTAGTATGAGGTCTAGAATATGAGAATATGTATGTGTTAAGAATTCATGAAGAAATTCTTTGAGTAAGGTGTCCAATTGGAAATTAGGGACTAAATTGAATAAATTGCAAAACTTGGATTCTAGAAGCAATTTGTATGAAATTGCTTTAGATATTAAATTAGAAGGTCTTAGAGAGCAATTTTCTCAATTTCTAAGTTTTTGGACAAAAATGGGCTTGCATTGATGAAATTTTAAAGAAAGAGCTTAAGGGCATTTTGGTCATTTGACATTTTAATGAAATAAAATGGGAAAAATGAACCAAAATCAGCTCATTTTCTTCTCCATGCTGTCGAAACTTCAAGGGAATCCATAGCTAGGGTTTTCAACATTTTCAAGCTCAATAGTAAGTGTACCCAAGCCCCGTTTTTAATGTTCTTTGTATTTTTGAAATCCTGGTAGCTTACTCTCTCCATTTCTACCCATATTTCATGCTAGGGTTCATATTTAATAATTTACCCATGCATGAGTTACTTGTATTTCAATGATTTATGGAGGGGTATGAAAGTTGGAGGTGTGTTAAATATCTTTTCCTAGGTGATTTTCGTGAAAAACCCCTAAAGGGACCTTTTTGCAAAAGTTATTAAATATGTGGTAGAAATATAAAAATAATGAAAAATGATGAGCTCATCTAAGATAAATTACATGGTGTATCGTTATGTGACTAATTCATTGATTGAGTGCATGTGATAGGAAAACCATTTTCATATCCGTTGGTTCCATTATCTAATAAGGATGTATGCTAAATAATTGGTAAGTTACTTTCTAGTTATTTGAGCTTACTAAGCATGTAAATGCTTACCCCTCTCTTTTTCCCCATTTTCAGAGCTCGACGACTCGAAAAGATTGAAAGACGGTTGGAGAGTCTACACACTATCAACTATTTCAGCTTTGGTATATAAACACTTATGTTTGTTCAATGGCATGTATAGAGCTTTTGAATATTTTGTTATATGTGTCATTTGGTTTACCAAAAATGAAGGCATGTAAATTTATATTCATCTTTTGTATATGGCCATGGAAATTGGCTTATTTTGAAGTAGGCTATGACCTACAAATCTATGCATGTTTATGTTCATATGTGATGGTTTGGTCTTCAATTGGCAATGAGTTATAAAAATGAGCCAATCCTAAATATGTCTAGTATACATGGAAATCTTTAAATGTAAGATGAGAATTAACTTAACATGTATAGAACCAATGACATGAGGTTTACATGCAATGAGGTTAATCAAAGTTTTATATTTACAAATGTACCATTTTGGCCTTAACATGCACTAAAGTAATCTATAAGTTTAATTGGTTGGCAGAGGGTGACTTAAGACTTGGAAAATAGCCTAATAAGGTCCACATGGGTAGACACACGGGCTTGTGTCTAGGCCGTGTGTGACACACGGCTCACCCCATGGGTGTGTGGTATGGCCATGTGTCCTTTGCCCCTAAATTTTTAAGTCAATATAGAACATGGGCTAAGCACATGGGCGTGTGTCTTGGCCGTGTGTTTCTAACAGAATGATGAGGTTGAAGTCAGTGTTGCACACGGGCTGAGGGCACGGGTGTGTCACACTTCAAAATATGAGAAAATTTTCTATGATGCCCAAAGTCTATTGAAAGTTCCCGGTTCTGTCCCGAACTGCCACCAGCTATGACTTAGGCTTCGAAGGCCTTGTGAGGGACGAGGTGTACTTGTTTGAAAGGTTTTAAATTTTAGGCAAATGTTGATGACCCGATTTAGTAAGTTTATAAAAGTTTAAATCCGGTAGCGCCTCAAACCTTATCCCGACGTCGAATACGGGTGAGGGGTGTTACAGCTCTCGACCAATTATCTTGTTTTTCTTGGTGGTTGGCTCTAGCATATTTCACCAAATGTAGTCGACACAATAAAGTACTGTTGATCGTTGTATTTCAAGGTTTATGCCCATTAAAGGCTTATAACCGAGTGGGCTCGATAGGCCTGTTCTACTCCACTCCTCACAAAGATGTGAAATCCATCGCCACCAACAAGTATACCAATATTTGTCTCAATCTTTGCAAATATTTACAAGTCAAATACAAGCTTAACAGTGGTTTTGAATTCCCAACTAAGTGGTCATTGCCAGACAAAAATATATGCATAAGAAGGCAATATATAAAATCAGAAGAAGGCTGGGGACAGTATTATAGGCTTCGCCAGGGTGGTTTGCTTGATTTGGAAGAAATATTGACTACTACAAATATTTTTCTATATTGCCTGTTAAACTTGAGTCCTAATGGATGGAGACAAGCTGATGCAGATGTTAGGGCAGACACCATTAATCTTGTTCTTGCACAGTTCACATGGCCTAATGAGGCAATTGATGAATTGGCTCTAATACTATACGAGAATAAGGATGAGCCTAGGAATTATTTTTATACTTTTTGTAAACAAAAGCCTCGTTCATGGTCTTCGCAACCTTTAACAAATATTGAGTGTGATACGAATCCCCTTATGCTAACTTTTGGTGATGATAAAAGAATTGCTGGTGATGCAGGCACAACTAAAGGTATTGAAGACAATTATGAGGAATCCACTAGCTTATCAAGAGAAATTGACGAATACATGGACGTATGCTCATATATACAAAGTGTGCAAAGTATTCCTTCTGGTGTCACTACTAGAGATGACAATGCGAGTAGTAAAAAGAAACAAAAAACTACTGCCAGAGCTGCTAACATTGTTCTAAGTAGCGAAAACAAAGGTAGTCCAAGAGCAGATCTCCGTCGAAATAGAAGAGGGGTTCACACTGAAGTTCTTGATGATGTTAATCCTATCTCTATAGCTTCTACTGTAAGTTTGTCTCCTGGCACTTCCCCTATTAACTGCTTATCACCACCAAGAACAATTATCAACAATACTTTTGGAATTATTATTTATCATGGACCCCTAGTGGTTCTGTGAAATTCAATATTCCTAGTGGTGGTATAAGGACCTTATTCCCTTGGTACTAGCAATTGAATGTAAATAAGTTTCCCTTCAGACCTAGTGAAGTAGCAAAGCAATGGAACTCTCTCTTACCTGAGGAAAAAAAAAAGCTTTTCTATCTAGGTGAATCATCTGCAAACCAAGGAAACCTTCACTGTAAGAGTTTGCAGTCTCTTTGCAAGTGGTGTTAAATGAAGCTTGCATTGTTAGCTTGGGCCTCATTGAAGGTTTCAACAAGAAAGAAACTAGAAAGAGGGAGAATGAAAATATATATTAGTTCACTATGGGAGCACTGGCACAAACACGCAAACATTATGCTACTTTGGCTAAAGAGAATAGGAGATTGTCAGAAGAAAACCAAAGGCTAGGAGAACGACTTGCTATTACTGAAAAAGATGTGGAGAAATTACATAGAGTGATCGTTGGTGAGCGAGCGGATAAACTAGCAATGGAAGCTGGCTTAAGGAAGATGGATGAATAATGTAAAATTGTGGTGGCTGACTTAAAGGAGAGTCATAAAGAAACTATGGAGAGATACAAGAAGGAAATTAGTAGAGCCTATAGGAATACTCGCCAGATTTGAAGGCTAATTTTTTGTTATATGCTCAAATAGTTGGCGGCCCTTTTGATGCTCAATTCGATGCTTTTAACAAGCTAAGTGGTAGTCATCTAGATTTCGACATCTATTTTCTCTCTAGAACAGCTTGAGAGGAATAGAATGGAAAAACTCACCAATTTTTTTCCTTGCTGGTGATCCTATCAAGACAAGCTCTACTTCTAAAGATCTCACTGGTGCTAGTGTTACTCCCATGAATAAAGGTGAAGGAAATGAATACAAGGGGCATGATGAGGAAGAAGATGAAATGTTAGCTGGCCCTTTAGGAACAAATAGTAATTCATGATTTGATTGTTCTTTGTTGTATTTTGCTTGTTGCCTTTGAATAAAAAATGAAAATCTTAGTTTGATTATCATTAATGTAGTGATGTGTTTAGTTGTTGATTTATTTTAAACCGTTGCATAGTCATATTACTAACATAAATACACTAAGCAACAAAAGTTACCAAGATGATTAACTTTAAGAAAATCATTCATAACTTTGAACCCGTTATACTTGGGTTATAACTTTAAATTATTGAATCCTTAGCTAAAAAAACGTATGTTAAGAAACTATCTAAGGGTTGCGTTCTTAAAGTAGCAAATTCAAATAAACTTAGGTTGTGATTTTGAATCAGCTAACCTTTATCATATTAGCTGTGAACGTAGTTCAGCGAGCTATTTTAGGAGTTGCAATCTTAAATCAGCTAACTCAAAGAAACTTAGGTTGCGATCTTAAATCAACTAACCTTTATAATATCAGTTGTGAGCGTAGGTCATTGAGCTATTTTAGGAGTTACGATATTAAATCAGTTAACTCAAAGAAGCTTAGGTTACGATCTTAAATTAGCTAACCTTTATAATATCAGCTGTGAATGTAGGATTGCGAGATGTTTTAGTAGTTGCAATCTCAAATTAGCTAACTCAAAGAAACCTAGGTTGTGGTCTTAAATAAACTAACCTTTATAATATCAACTGTGAATGTAGGTTATTGAGCAATTTTAGGAGTTGCGATCTTAAATTAGCTAACTCAAAGAAACTTAGGTTGTGATATTAAATTAATTAACCTTTATAATATCAGCTGTGAACGTAGGTCATCAAGCTATTTAGGAGTTGTGATCTTAAATCAACTAACTCAAAGAAACTTAGATTGCGATATTGCGATATTAAATCAGCTAACCTTTATCATATCATCACTTGTAAATAATACTTATTTATTGAAGAAAAGAATTTGTTCATACATAATACTTATTCAAATGGTGGGCATTCCATATTTGTGGTAGAATAGGACCCTTCATTTTTGCTAACTTGTAGGCTCCATAACCTATTTTTTCTATCACCATGTATGGCCTTTCCTAGCTTGGAGCCATCTTTCCTTGCTGTGCTGCTAGAAAACTAGCTTCAATATTTCTAAGAACAAAATCACTCACTTGAAACTACTTGTTTTTCACTTTAGAATTATAATAGCGAGCTACTTGTTGAGTTCGCACAGTAGCCTTAACTTTTTCTATTTCTTTAACTTCATCAACAAGATCCAGGCTGAGTCTTATAGCCTCCTGGTTAGCACTTTCATCAAAATGTAACGTTCTATGCGAACGCATAAATATCTCAACAGGAATCACTACCTCTGCTCCATACATAAGTGAGAACGCAGTATCCCTAGTTTCCATGTGAGGCGAGGTTCAGAAGGCCCAAATAATTCCTGACAGTTCTTCTAATGAAGCACATTTGGCATCATCAGCCTTTTTTTTTAGAGTTATTAGAATTTTCTTATTCATGGCCTTTACTTGACCATTTGTTTGGGGAGTATTAACAGAACTTTGGGCAGAGCAATTTGTAAATCCCTAAAAAAAATTGTTAAATTTCCCTTGGAATTATGTTCCATTATCTGTTATGATTAGGTGATGGATACCGAATCTGCACACAATAGACTTCCAAAGAAAGGATTCCATTTGTTTTTTTGTAATTATAGCTAAGGCTTCAACTTCTATCCATTTAGTAAAATAATCTACAATCACCACTATGAACTTCTTTTGCGCTGTAGCTATTGGAAATGGGCTCAGAATCTCAATTCCCCAGGTTGCGAATGGCCAAAGGCCCAACATAATTTGCAAAGGCTTTGCTGGTAATCGTTGTACTCGAGCATATCTTTGACAAGAATCGCAAGTGCAAAACATATTATATGTATCATTTTGCACTGTTGGCCAATAATATCCCTGCCTAACAATTTTTTGGGAAAGGAATCTGCCACCCAAATGGTTGCCACAAATTTCTTCATGAATCTCCCTTATCACATAGTCGGCCTCTAATGGTGTTAAGCATCACAATAATGGTTGGGAATATCCCTTTCTATAGAGTACACCCTATAAAAGGGTATACCTAACAATTACACAATAAAGCAAATTGTTTTAATCAACCAAAAATGGAATAATTCACTAACTAATAGGCATTAGTCAACTAGCATTGGGATATTTTAATAATTAATAAATATTTAAGATATAAATAATAACGTCATACCTCACAGCCTTATGTTGTAATTTGGCGAGCTCTTTCTTGTCAAGATGATTTTTCTCACCTTGTAATGCTTGGATAATGAGAGTTATCCATGTTTTTTCTTGATCCAAACTAAAAAATCGCGGTATGTCCTAGCTCGGGTGATAGCACTAGAAAGAACATAGGTTTTTCCCTTTACTTATTGGTTAAATTGTTCCCATTTAGTTATCCTTAGCATACATTTTAGCATTTTTAGTTTAGTAAATTACATTTTATAACTTAGTGAATCTTAGATTATTTTATCCTTAATTTTTCTATCTTTTTGCATTAATGTCGCTGCATGAGTTAATTCCAAATTGCGCCCTATAATTGTCGCCGCACTTGACAACTATCTGGATAAGAACTAAAATTGCGTGAGCTGTCCAATATGGTATAACCAACCTGTACGTAGAAAGATAGAATAATTTTGAGGAAAGGGAATAATTTTGAGGAAAGGACACCTGTACTGTGGGAGGAGGACATAAAAGGTAGACGTGAGAAGAAAAAGGGAGCTTTTTTTGTATCATCATCTTCATCATCCTACCTTGAAGCTTACGGTCATGATAACTTAAGCCTCTCAAGGGTGAGCCAACGTGAAAACCAGATGCAGACTAGCTTCTGACGAGGAGACCTAAGTGCGAGACAAGAAGGAATAGAGAGATTCAGTCGAGTTATCTAGGAATAGTATTCTCCACTCTATTCTTTCTTGTTTCTTTCTAAATGCTAGTGATTATTCTTTGTTTTCTGTTTGTATTGAAGTACACATGAATTCTTGGTTAAATGTTATCTTATTCAGTCTTGCTTTTATTTTTTAATTTTGAGATTTGGTTTTTAACACGGAACTGTTATTGCAGTCACTGAAACTAGAAAGTACAGTGACAGTTTGAGCCAACAAGCATTACAACGAAAGTTGAGTGAGGATCAGAGGAATTTAGTCCACTTGTTCTTAATAGTGCCATGTTGCCATCATCAGATGGTGGGGTTAATGTGCATGTTTAAGTCTCAAATTAAATATAGAAGTGACGCTGGGTAAGATATACATTGAATTTTATTACCTCAACAATCACCTATCTTTTTATACCTTGTGAGCACTTAGTATTCTGCTGAAGATTCATGTTGAGGATCCCAAATTATTATTATAATATCTTATTTTATTGTTTTCCAGTTATTGCATCGACAATTGTCCTAACAATTTATCTTGTTTATATCTAGTTATTGCACCAACATTAATAGACAAAAGACTACCATCCCTGTGGGATCGATATCCGACAGACTCACATCTGTCTACTATACTTGCATTGACAGTGTACGCTTGCACATTATTGCTGTGACGTTAAACAACCGATCAAGCTTTTGGTGTCGTTACTGGGGATGGCGTTTGTTCGATGTATATTTTTATTTTTATGTGTTTTTGCACTTTATTTTCCTTATATAATATTTAGTATTCACTAACTGGTTTTTCTTTGTTGCTAATTATTTAACTTCAATTTAGGTGTTTTATGACCCAAAGTAATTTAGATTTTCTTACCGGTTTTGATCCAGAAATTAATAGGACTGTTCGAAGTCGACTTTAAGAACAAAGAAATATGGCTCTACCAGGGAACAATATAGCCATACCCCCGGTGCAACAGCAAAATGTTAATAACCCATTATTGCCGCAAGATGCTCGCATAAAAAATATGACTATATGAGATTTTGTAGTACCTGTCTTGGATGATTTACAATCAGGAGTTGTCAGGCCAGCAATCCAAGCTAGGAATTTTGAATTTAAGCCAGTAATGTTTCAAATGCTGAATTTTAATGGACAATATACTGGACTGCCACACGAAGATGCGAGAGAACATCTTAAATCATTTTTATTGATCTATGCTTCTTTTAGTCAGCAAAGCGTTCCTGATGATGCCTTGAAGATGAAATTATTTCCTTATTCCTTACAGGGAAGAGCCCGTACTTGATTTTTTGGACTATCTGCCGGATCAATTAGTTCTTGAGATGCACTAACTACATAGTTTATTTTGTCATTTAAACCATCAACAATGAATACTCGTCTTCGAAATGATATTACTGCTTATCATCAGCTATGTAACGCCCCGTACCCGAGACCGTTGCTGGAGTCGAACAGGAGGTGTTAACAGACTTAATTCATTGCTTAAACAGCTCAAATAATTTAATTTTAGAAATTCCAGACAAGCTGGCTAACTGCGTCACAGTCGCTTAAAAATTCATATCTCGAGTTATGAAACTCAAAATCCAATTCCGTAAATTTTCCCTGAAACTAGACCCAAATATCTATTTACTAATTTTTTTCTAGAATTTTTGGCTGGGCCAATTAGTACAGTTTATTAGTTAAAGTCTCCCCTGTTTCAGGGTTCGACTGCTCTGACCTCTGTGTATTACAAATCAGTTATATCTCTGTACAGAATTTCAATGACTATGCCATTTATTCCTAATAAAACTAGACTCAATAAGGATTTCATATATGTAAGGAAACAATCCTAATTGTTTTTGTACAATTTATGGTGAATTTTTAAAATCAGAACAGGGGATTCAGAGATCGCTCTGACCCTGTTCCACCAAAACTTAAATATCTCATAAAATATAACTCATTTGCCTGTTTCGTTTCTCCATATGAAAATAGACTCATCAAGCTTCGATTCCATAACTTATTAATTATTTAATTCCATTTCTACTATTTTTAGTGATTTTTCAAATTCACGTTACTACTGCTGTCTGAATCTATTTTATGATAAATTTTAGCTATTTCATGGTTTCCATGGATTAGCTAGCAATTTGACATACATAACACCAAATATGATAATAATTAGCCATTCCAATGGCTAATCATTACCAAACATTTTTATACCACTCAATAACCATATCATAAGACTATATATACAAAATGATTATAATGCTATACATGCCATACTCAAAATATACAAGCCATTATGCCAAGATAGTATACGGATAGTGTGAGCGTGCCTCCGACCGTTCCCGATTTCCGAGCTGGCTTGTCAACACTGCAAGGAATGAAAAGGAGGGAGTAAGCATAAATTCTTAGTAAGTTCACATGCAAGTAGCAAGTAACATAACCATATAAGCAAACATAAAACATCATTTGCATAATCATCACCAAGACATTCATATCATATTTTCATTTATCATCTTACCATATTGTTGTTATATTGATTTTTCAACCCGAGGGTTAAGTACATACCTGTCAAAGTATCCATTTCACAACACTTACCAATACGTCCCTTTCATCTTGAGTATTCCTCCATTTGAGTAGAACTTTACCCGTTGAACACATCGGAATATAATTCGGATACATGGAAAGTTTGCACATAAGTGCCACATATGTAGCCAAGCTACTATGTAACCAGCCCATAAGCGAACTCGGACTCAACTCAATGAGCTCGGCCGTTCGCATCCATAAGTGAACTCGGACTCAACTCAACGAGCTCGGATGCCTAGTTACATCTCACGAACTCGGACTCAACTCAACGAGTTCGGACTTTCGCATCCATAAGTGAACTCGGACTCAACTCAACGAGTTCGGATGCCCAAATATCCCAGTGACATGTCACTTATATCCTAATCCATTCCTAAGGTTCAACGGGACCTTTTTCTCAATCATGTGTCTCAAGCATCTTCTACGGAATACCGATACCGATACTCGGTAGTATTTCACATATTCCAAGTATATCACATAATTTGACATATTATCAAACAATTATCACGAGTATAATATTTCATAATAATTATCATATCATTTAAATAACATAAAAACATTTAAAGTAATAACTATGTTACCAACATTTACATATGAACTTACCTAGTATGCGAAAATGGCTACTTTTACCATTTCGTCCACAATTTGGTATTTTCCCCATTTTAGCCCGAATTTCAGTTTTCCTTGCTCTATCATTTAAAATATATTATAATTAGGACTCACATTATTCAAATTGACCCAAAATCATATTTTGGAAAAATTAAAATTTTGCCCCTTAACTTTTGCATATTTACACTTTTTCCCCAAAGCTCGTAAATTAAACTTCAGCCTATTTTCTTATGTTTTATGACATGCTGGTCATTTTTCCCTTCTACAGAAACATCAAATTCTCACTCTAACATGTACTTATGACTATTAGGTATTTTTACCGATTAAGCCCTTTTGCTCGTTTTCACTTAAAACCGAGTAGCACAAGCTGTCTAACATAATTTAAAACCTCATATTCTATCATAAAACACCAAAATTCACAAATTTCGCCTATGGGTATTTTTCCAAATATAAACCCTAGGTTAAATTATTGCTAGCATAAGTTAAATCGAGCTACCCGGACTCCAAAAACGTAAAGAACTTGAAAAACGGGGCTAGAATGGACTTACAATCGAGCTTGGAAGCTTGAAAAACCCTAGACATGGTTTCTCCTTGCTATATTCGGCCATGGGGTTGAAGATGAGCAAAATTGGCTTTTAACTTTGTATTTTAATTCATTTTACCCCTAAATGACCAAAATGCCTTTACTACTAAACTTTCCAAAAATTCCATCCATGTCCAATTTTTGTCCATAAACTTAGAAATTGGTAAAATTTATATTTAAGACCTCCTAATTAATATTTCAAAACAATTTCATACTATAAACTTCTAGAATGCAAGTTTTGCAAATTATTCGATTTAGTCCCTAATTTCAATTTAAGCACTTTAGGCATAGGATTTCATCACGAAATTTTCACACAATCATGCAATCATATCATAAACATCAAAATAATTATAAAATAATTATTTCTATCTCGGATTTTGTGGTCACAAAACCACTATTCCGACTAGGCCCAAAATCAGGATATTACAAGCTAGATGATAAAAATCTTCACACCACATGAGAACGTTATAAATCTTTACTTTGACGTTGTCCCATGCACGACATTCAACTAGAAACACAAATTGAGATTGTTTATAATAGGCTGAATTCACATACAAGGAATCTTGTCGACGCATCAGCCAATGGACCTCTGCTAGATTGTATTTATAATAATGCTGTGAGAATTCTTGAGAGAATTTCTCAGAATAATTATCAAAACCCTATCTCCAGAGCTGTACAACCAAAAACCACTCCAGGAGTTACTGAATTAGATACAAAAATTGCACTAAGTGCTCAAGTTTCTTCTCTCACAAACATGATTGAAAATATGCAAGGGACTAGTGGCGTTGCACCTACACAAGTTGCTCAGCAAGTTGATGTTCCTACTTTTTGTTGTGAAATTTGTAGTGATAACCATAGCTATGAAAATTGTCCACAACATGTAGAGAATGCCTATTATATTAGTAACATTCGCAACAATTCTTATGGTAAATCTTAGAACAACTTTGCACGCAACCAACTATTTTGGGAAACTCAAAATGTTGGACAAAATGCTGTGGCATTTAGATATGGGAATACATCTGCTCAGGGAAATTATAATCTCAGACAAGGAAATTACAATCAACAATAGTAGAACTACAATTAGCACACTTAGATACATCCACAACAAGGCCAGACACATCCACACCAAAATATAATGCAGCCACAACACTCTTCATTACCAAATCAGCATGTTCAAGGACATCGACAATAGTTGTACACTCAAGCTCCTACTTTTGACCCATTAGCAACTCTTGAGGCGTTAATGCGAGAGCATATTACTCGCACGGAAGCTATCGTACAAGGGAATTCATCTTCCATTCGAGTATTGGAGGCAAAATTAGGACAACTTGCTTCAAATCTGAATACTCGACCACTAGGCTTATTACCTAGTGACACGAAAAATCCTAGTCCGAGGGGGAAAAACATTGTAAGGCTATCACTCTTATAAGTGGTAAACAAACTGGCGAACCATTTATCGACTCTACTGTAGCACCTTAAGATATGGATAGAGTGATCATTAGTGAGAAGGTTGAATTTGAAGAATTTGTTGATACATTAGATTAAGAAGTTCCACACATTGTCACTCATATGCCTAATGTTCGACCTTTAAAACTATCGACGCAATCAAAGATGTCGGCGTAAGCAAATATATCTCTACCTTTACCCTTCTTACAAAGATTTAGGAAGAATAAGCATTACAAGTAGTATTAGCAGTTCCTGGACACACTGAAGCAACTGCAAATCAACATTCCTTTAGTAGATGCTCTGGTACAAATTCTGAATTATGGGAAATTTATAAAAGACCTCTTGTACAAGAAGAAGAAGCTCATTGATATAGAAATAATTGCACTCACAAAAGGTTGTAGTGTTGTTTTGACAAACAAGTTGCCTTCTAAATTAAAAGATCCTAGGAGCTTTACCATCCTATGTTCAATTGGAAATCATTATTTGGGTAAGGCTTTATGTGACTTGAGAGCTAGCATTAACCTAATGCCACTATCTACCTTTAAAAAGTTGGGAATTGGTTACATGAAATCTATTGCAGTGACATTACAACTAGCTGATCGATCCTTGGATCAACTTGAAGGGCAAATAAAAGACGTCTTAATTCATGTGGACAAATTCATTTTTTCAGTTGATTTCATCATATTTGACAGCGAGGTAGACAATGAGGTTCCTAGAATATTGGGACGACCATTTTTAGCCACCGGCCAAACTCTAATTGATGTTTATAAGGGTAAACTAACTATGTGACTTAATGATGAGCAAGTCACCTTTAGTTTTTTGAATCAGTTCAATGCAAGGAAAAAGAAGAATGCCATATTGTCGATGTGCTAGATGATCTAATTGAGGAAGAATTCAATGACCAAAGCACAATACTTTATGAAAAGTTTGCAGTGACATCTAATGCTAAATCCTTAGACGATTGTGACAGCATGGTTGAAGCTAATAATCTTGAACTTAAGCATGGATGGCAGATTGAATCCTTAGACCTAGCCAACAGAACAACAATAATTTTTAAACTATCTATTGAAGAAGCTCCTATTCTGGAATTGAAACCACTACCCCCTCATCTTAAATATGTCTTTCTAGGTGACCACAATATTCTGCCAGTTATTGTCTCCGCAACACTGGATGTAACTCAAGAAGAGAAATTGGTCCATATTCTCAAGCAACACAAACAAGCTATCGCTTAGAGTATTGCCAATATTCAAGGTATTATTCCTTTCTTTTGCATGCACAAGATCAAGTTGGAAGATGAAGGCAAGCAATCGATTGACCAGCAAAGAAGATTAAATGAGAATATGAAGAAAGTTGTCAAGAAGGAAAGCATAAAATGGCTTGATGCTCGAATTATTTACCCAATTTCTAATAGAAATTGGGTATGTCCAGTGCAATGCGTGCCTAAAAAGAATGGCATCACTGTGCTTTGCAACGATAAGGACAAATTAATTGCTACACGCATTCTCATAGGATGGCGAGTTTGTATGGATTATCGCAAATTGAATGCGGCCACAAAGAAGGATCACTTCTCATTTCTTTTCATTGACCGAATGCTGGATCGGCTTGCTGGAAAGGCCTATTATTACTTTTTAGACAGTTATTCTAGATACAATCAAATTTCTATTGCATTGGAGGATAAGGAGAAAACAACCTTCACCTGCCTTTTTGGTACTTTTACTTTTCGCTGTATGCCTTTCAGTCTTTGCAATACATCAACCACATTTCAAAGGTGCATCATGGAAATATTCTCAAATATGATGAAAGACTCTTTAGAGGTGTTTATGGATGACTTCTCAGTCAATGGGAATGATTTTTATCATTCCGCTAACAATTTGGATAAAGTACTGAATCAATATGAGGACACACAGCTTGTCCTGAATTGGGAAAAATGTCATTTCATGGCAACTGAAGGCATTGTGTTAGGATACCACATCTCTAGTCAAGGCATTCAAGTAGACAAAGCTAAGGTGGAAATCATTGAGAAATTACCTCCAGTAACAAACATGAATGGTATTCACAGTTTTCTTGGACATGCGAGGTTTTACCGAAGGTTTATTAGAGATTTTTCGAAAATTTTGAAGCCCTTATGCTCATTGCTAGAACAGAATAAAAAATTCTTCTTTGGCGATGCATGTTTGGATGCCTTTATTCAGTTAAAAAAGAAGCTAGTGAATGCACCCATTGTCGTTGCACCAGATTGGTCTCAACCTTTTGAAGTTATGTGCGATGCAAGAGACTTTGCTGTGGATGCGATTCTATGAGAACGAAAGGGAAAAATATTTCATCCCATCTATTATGCTAGCAAAAATCTTATAGAGGCTCAACTCAATTATACCACCACAGAGAAAGAATTGTAGGCTGTAGCCTTTGCTTTTGGCAAGTTTTGTTCCTATCTTGTCAGCGCAAAGGTTACTGTATTTACTGATCATTCGGTGTTGTGATATCTCTTTAAGAAGAAGGATGCCAAAACAAAACTTATACATTGAATATTACTGTTGCAAGAATTTGACATCGAGATAAAAGATTGTAAGGGTTCAGAGAATCAAGTTGCAGACTATTTGTCTCGATTAGAAGTTGGAAGCGAAGATGGAAACATACTTTAACTTGTCGACACATTCTTAGATGAGCAGTTATTTTCTGTAGATGCAACTCCTTGGTATGCGGATCTTATTAATTATCTAGTGTGTGGAAAACTCCCATTGGGTGTCATAGGCCATAAAAAAGAAATATTTCTTCGTGACATTGTGAAGTATCATTTGAACGAGCCTTATTAATTCAAGGTATGCAATGACAACATTATTCGACGTTGTGTTCCGAAAGAGGAGATGCTTTCAATCTTGAAGCATTGTCATGATGCTCCTTATGGAGGTCATTTCGGTGGTATAAGAATTGCTGCTAAAGTTCTCCAATCAAGATTCTACTGGTCGACATTATTCAAAGACGCCCACAATTTTATGAATCAATACGATAGGTGTCAGTGCACCAATTCTATATCCCAACACAATGAAATGTTGTAGCAGCCAATTATGGAGGTTGGATTATTCGATGTTTGGGGTATGGATTTTTTGGGACTGTTTCTGAGTTTATTTGGTATATATTAGTAGTTGTTAACTACGTCTTAAAGTAGGTTGAAGCTGTTGTAGTGATCAGGGTACACACTTCCATTGCAACCAAGTGGTGACCGCACTAAAGAGATATGGAGTTAATCATAAAATGGCTACTACTTATCATTCGCAAACCAATGGACAAGCTGAAGTATTGAATTGACAAATTAAGAACATTTTTTAGAAGGTTGTAAACCCTTCGAGAAAAGATTGGTCTTTCCGATTGGATGACGCTTTATGGGTATTGCAGACAACATACAAAACTACATTAGGAATGTCACCGTATCAATTGGATTCTGGGAAAGCATGTCACTTGCCAGTCAAACTGGAACACAAAGCAATGTGGGCAATTAAGTAAGTGAACATGGACTATGAAGCGGTTGGAAAGGAAAAACTGTTGGATATCACTAAACTAGAAGAGATTAGGAGAAATGCTTATGAAAACACTACAATTTACAAGGCAAATACCAAATGATGATATGAAAAGATTATTTTACAGCGATAATTTATCGCGGGATAACAGGTTTTATTATTCAATTCTCGACTCAAATTGCACCTAAGTAAATTGCGTTCACATTGGAATGGACCTTTTGAATTTGTTGATGAATTTGCTCATGGTACAGTCACAATTCGAGATTTACGTGATAGACACCAGTTCAAAGTAAATGGACAGAGGCTGAAACACTATTTTGGCAACAATGTTCAAAATCAGGCAGAGACCATTAAATTGGTCGAAAAGTTTTAATTTTTAATTAGTACTTCGTGATTTTAGTTTATTTTATTTATGTTTTGTTAAAGTTTGTTTTTCTTCCTTTTTGCAGAATAATTAGGTACCATTGTTGACACATTGAAATCTTACTGTCAACGCATTCCATAAGTTTGTACTACCATTTATAACTCATCAAAATTTAGGGAAATTCAAATCTCACTATTGGATAAAAAATCACTCAGCCGTTTGATCCTTTTGAGTGGGCACAATTTCTATTGGATGCAACTCTTCCTGCCAGCCTTATATCTCTCCACAAAATAACACGCCTCTCCATTTTCCTCATTCACTCACTATAAATCCTCTCCTACTGTACCGACTATAACGAATTCAAGCAACCATTTTTATTTTTTTTCTCTTCTTAAGATCATATCTTTTTTAACTTTAAACCATTTTCCCTCAACAAAAGATGGAAAAAACAAGAGGCTCGGTCAAGAAAGCCACCAAATCTACTGGAGAACATGTGTTCTCTACTACTACAATTCGTGAATTGAAATCCCTCAGGCTAGTGAGGACAAAAGAGCCATCAATCTTTTTAAATAAAGTGACAAATGAACGATTTCACGACAACATGTTGAAGTAAAACTTCTATCCCGAACAGGGTATTTCCCTTTCGCCACAACAAGACTTGGGTAAGCAAGTCTCCAAAACCATGTTGAAGTTAAAGTGGGAAACTTTTTGCACCCATCCTGGCAGTTACTCTCATTCACTAATATGTGAGTTTTATGCTAATCTCTACGATCATGAGTTAGAGTTCATTTTAGTTTGGGAGGGCTTAATACCATAAGATGTTTAAAAAATTAATGAGCTATACAACACCAAGGTCGATGTCTACGAACACTAAAACTTCATCGAGTACATCACAGATGAAAAGCGAGACATGTTAGTGAGAAACTAGTGTGTCGAGGGAGTTGTGTAAATGGGTTCCCATTAAAAGAATTATACAATGCACCGTTGCTTCCTGATGCTGCAAGGCAAAATATGGTTTCATTTTGTTAACTACAAACTAAAGCCCTCTACTCATAGCACCACAGTTACCCTCGATAGAATGTGTCTGATACATTCTATCGTCAATAGTAGAAAAATTGATGTAAGCGCAATACTTCACCAAGAAATTGTTGACTGCGCTGCAAGGCAGATTGGGATATTGGTTTTCCCATCACTGGTGGTGTTATTGTGCAAGCAAAGAGGAATCATACCCCGTGCTGATAAGGAAGTCTTGGAGAATAAGGGCCCAATCAATAAAGCCTCTATAGAAAGAATGACTCGTGGCAAGGACACACCGATACTGAAGGAGGCAGAAACCAGTAAGACAAGAAAAGGCAAAGCCAAAGCCGATAGTAAAGGAACCAATCTGAATGCAAAGACATCATTATGGTACAAATTGAAGGATGTCAAAAAAAATGGTCAATTCCATCAATAATAGGCAGATCAGGCTTGTCTTTACAGTAGAGGATATGAAGAAATCCCAAAATTTGTTTTATGCTTATACCAAAGCCTGGAATTGCTCTATTGTAGCCATATTAGGCCAACTGAGCCCATCCCCACTACTGGCATTTCCAGTTTTTTAACCAATCATTTGAAATTATGACCTCTCTTTTGCGAATAACGACTTCGAAGACCAAGACAGATCGAATGGCATCCTTACCCATTGTGCAGGTATTTGATAATGAGAAAGAAGAGGAATCCAGGGACATTGAAGAATGCCTGTGAAAGATTGATATCTTGTTTGAGGATGGTGTTTTTGCTGATCAAGAGGTTGATAAGGAAGTTGTTGCTGAAGAACAAGAAGTTGCTGAAAATGAGAAAGAAAAAGAAGAAGAATATTTTGTTGAGAAGACTGTCATCGCACTCGAGTTTTTGGATACAAATGTTGATAATTTGGAGTGAGCTGGAGAGAGATCGATGGAAGTTGTTGAGGTAACCAGTGAGGAGCAATGCAATTCATTGGCAATAGTGGTCTACACTGGACCACTCTAGGTGGCCTCTCCTACACAAGAAGCAGCCGATGATGCTAGGGTAGAGCAGGAAACTAAGGAGCAATCTAAGGACCATGCAAAGCCCAAAGAAAGGAAAAGAAAGCATTCCAAGGATAAAAAACGAAAGAATGAGGAGAAGAAAAGAAGGAGAAATAAACATCATGCAACCACATTGACTGCTATGGATAACTGAGTTAGTTTATTTTAAGTTTTAGTTTTAGTATTCATGCATTCCATGTAGCTGTAGGTTTTATTTTGATAAGTATATATTGTCATTACATTTTTATTATCATTACATTTTCATGTTAGTGCATTGGGGACAATGCAAACTTTAAGTTTGAGGGAATACACATAGGACTTGGAAATGCACCCACATTTCAATTTTTTTTTTTTAGAAATGAAGCATGCAAGGTTTAATTATAGTTAATGAAGATTGTTCAAAATTTTTTGTTACATTCGATGCTTAATTCTTGAATCATGTGAATTATCAATGAATGAGTTGAATAAATTTAACAGAAGGTTGTAGCTTCAATTCTTTGATGAATGGATTAGGTTGCATTAGTAATGGATGAGTGCTATCATTCCTTAAATCTTGAATGAATATGCTTTTTACAGCTGCTTATATATGTATATATAGTTATAATTTAGAGACACTCCAAAGTGGGTGTAGTATGGAATGTTAAAGAGGGAACACTTCAATACTAGTGTTAGAAAAATCAATTTGGCCAAAGGCTGTTGCTGCATGGGTGTGTGTCAGTGCAATTACGTACTCTCTGGGGGTTTGTTGCACCCCATCTTTACTTCTCAGGAACAGGGGTATAGTAATGCAACGATATCCCTTATTCTGAAAAAAATGTATATATAATGTATAAATACTTAGTATTGTATAATAAATGCTGCAATGGTAGATAGAACTTAGGGTTTGAAGTATGATGCTAGCATTGATGAAGTTGCAACCTTATTCATTCATGCTTATGAATTGTCGATGCAATATTCTTTCATCTGAATGTGATTCATTCATTGGGAATTTAGAGGATTCAAGTTGCTATTGTTGACAAAATTCTCACTATCTTATCTGTATCATCATAAAATAATTGTAAAGTTTCCATAGCTTCTATTGCTTCTGGTTTCTTAACTCTCTCTATAACACCCTATACCCAGCTTGGTCGTCGAGCTCGAATATAAAGATGCCAAACCACAGTCTCATTACTTGTACATTACAATGTTCACTATTTTAAAGCTGACACAAGTAATTCATAGCATTTGCACAAGTTTTAAGACATATATGTATTAAACATCATTAAAACATGCTGGACATGCATCAATGTAATTAGCCATGTTAAAAATTGAAGCTTTTGGACTGCTTAGAAAATTTTTCAAGATAATCACGTAGGTATTGATACTGACTTTAGGGTACCAAATTTTCTTTAAGTGGTATCTATCCACTTGGAAAATTGATACAAAACTTGCATTTTGTTTCTCGCATAAAAATCAGACTGTCAAAAATTACCGATACCTGTCATAGAGTATCAATATATTTACCCCAAGTATCGATAATCGAGCAAAGGTATTGATACCCAATCTCTAAACTGACTTTCATGTATGTTTCAAAACACAAAGGTATCATTTTTAAAACCCGATTATTGATACCTTTGCTACAGACCTAAAAAATACAACATACAATAGTATTTAGTCCATTTCAATTTAGTTTCTAAACATCATGCATCAAATACTTTGACAACTAATCATCCAAACGACTAAATTTAACAGTTCAAAACATTAAAAATGTGTCCGAGCAAAAAAACATCATCAATGTTTATAAACCTAAGCATATTTATAACTCATAAGCCTCATAAACAAAAGAAAAAACCAGCAAAATGTTCAGAACTAACATGGTAGACCATATTGCTTTATTCCCCCTAACGTAAATAAATAATTAATGAACACCTATGAAATATTAATAAGTTTTCCTTAGATTACTCCCTCAGAAAAACCACACCGCCCACACTGAAACTCCATTAATCTGCATATGTTGAAAATAGTGGGTGAGCTTAACAAGTTCAGTGAATGATTAGAATAATCACTACGCAAAAATGTCATCATGCATCCATAACATCACTATATATATACACAAATACAATGTTCTTATGTCTAGTGTCATATAATACCTATTTATGCATTATCTATTAGTTCATTTACGTAGCATTTACATACTCATTCAAGCATATATCATATAGCACAATCCATTAATCATGTATCACATTTCACACAATCACGTATTATGATAAATTGACTCTTGAGGTTTGAAACATAAAGTGAGCACTATCACTACACATCAAATACACGGATCTCCAACCACACCATTTGACTCATAAAGTCAAACATATCCCATAAGTGAAGCATATAGCTAACACTCTCTTTATTTCCCCTCACATGTCCCATTGAACGGAGCTTAGATCACATTCCCTTACCCCTCCAACATGTCCCAGGGCCTCAACGCCCAAAATCACTGTACATATAGGTGAGCACTCACAATCCTATTGCATGTCAACTATATCTAACGGTTTCAAGATCACAAGGCCAAAATATTTGAAACAAACACATACCACTTACCGATTATTCATGCACTATCACTGCATATTTGCATTTTGAGCAAAACACTGTTACTAACATTTAACATATACATAACATGTACACATTTGCACTTTCACAATAGTTATCACAATCACATATTACATGTTATAACATCTTGTCCCAATTCACATATTCACATTCGCATAAGCACATAATTCACAAGATAAACATAGGTATGAGAAAGCTTACACTAGGAATTTAGAGTTGGGGTTTAGGCTACTATTAAATTCTCAAATAACACATGACTCATGTCTACGAGCAACGATTCTAAACACTCACCAATATGCTTTCGCCGAGAAGTCAAAAGCTCAATCTATACTTTCCTAGCTTATAGATGGTCATCGTGAATCCGAAGCTTTAACATAATAAATTCACACATCAATATATTCAAAAATTAGCCAAGGACTCACCACAAGCAATAAAAAACATAAGCTTAAACTAAGTTATCATGTAATCGAAACCTTTAACATAACAAGCTTTAAATTAGAATATCTCACTCTATATTCAGTCTTTTCGCCTAAAACCAGATATGTTCATCTTATAATTCACCTATGGCTAATTCTTAACCTTTAAAACTACACTAAAATACTCAATTCATGGTATCAACTTTTTTGACATGTTTTATGGCTATTTTTTAAAAATTCATTAAAACTTAAGAAATCTTTATCAGTACTTCAAAACAAGTTTACAAACCTCTTAATCATGTCAAAACTAATTAAAAACACTTTGAAACGACGTTTTTACTCAAAATCTTGAAATTTACCATTAACAACTCTATTTTTGGCTTTTAATCAAAACATGCAATTTAATGGCTAATAGTTCAGTTTTAAAGACTAATTAACATTCAAAATTAATGGGTAGATGAATGGTTACCTTTGATGGAAGAAGAACAGAGATTTTTTGAAAACCCAGAAAACTCACACGTGAAGAATATGTTGACATTTATGGTATTTTGGAATGTTTTCTTGGAGAGTTATTAAGGTAAATGGCTTGGGGAATGATAGAAATCAATAGGATTAAAGTTTGGAAATAAAAAATTAGTTGGGGAAGACTTGGAAGAGTAAGGACGACAAAACAATGCTATGGGGAAAAGCTTTTGTGAAAAATTGTAGGTGGGGGTGATATTAGGTTCAATTTCAGAATTTGGTAAAATTGCAACATAAATGCTCACAATTTTGACTCTGTTACAAATCAGTCATTTTTTTAAAATTAAAGGTTTCCAAAACACTTTTTCAAAAATTGATTTGATTTTGTAAAAACCATAATTGAAAACATTATCGATATGCCATGTCGTAAAAATTTCGAACCCTCTAAAGCTAAATTCCTAAAATATCCCTAAAACTCCTAGGCCCTATTTTGGTGAATTTTGATCATGAATTGGTAAGTGATTTCAAGCTCTTTTCTTATAATTTTTATGGATTTAAAGTCATGGGTGATTAATTTAGGTAGCCCATGTACCAATTATGAAACTGTTAAAGTTTTAAAAAGTTGTCATTGTTAATTTCTTGAAGAATTAGGCTTGAAATTGTTAAATTTTAAGCTTAGAATATGAAAAGGACTATATTATATAGTTAATTTAACTTATTTGTTAACTTTGTTACATTAGGAATCAAATTGAATAAATGTAAAAATTTTCATGAAATTAGGCTAGAAATAGAAAGTATAAGGTCCTTAATAAGAATATATGAAATTGAATTTTAATCTGAAGCTAGGACTCGAAAGTTATGTTTATCTCGAGTTTAGGAACTACATTAAATAAAATGTAAAATATGGAAATTTTGAAAAAGGGAATTATATAGGATTATACATATCATGGCATAATATGAAAATGTTTGATACTGATTTGTGGTATAAAATAATTGTATAGATCAAGATTTGGATCAAAGTGGAGTTAATCGAGGTAAAGCTGAAATTGTTGATTAGCCCTTGAAGAATCAACTCATTTTGGTGTTTTGAATAGGTAAGTTCACATTGAACTTACTGACTCATCTTGTGTGGTATGCATGCTTGTATTTAATTTTCTATGTAAATGTATATGTATGTTTGAGTATATAGTTATATACTAATAGTTTGGCACATATTATGGCTAGAAAGAATTGAATTGAAACATGTGAGCAATTATAGGGTATAACGTATGAAAATGATTTATTATAGGTATGATATTGAAATATATGTGATTGATGCACATACAAACTTAGTAAAAGCTTAGGATATGATTGGCATGTTAATAGGGTTATTTGCGCGCTTGATTAGAGATTTTACATGTTAATAACGAGATTTAGCATTTGTTGTAGATTCTTGGGTTATTTAACGAGATCTAGCCCTATTGTAGATCCTCAAGTGATTTAATGAGATCTAGCCTTGTTGCAGATTCTAGAGTTGCAAGTAACATAGGTTTGGCCAGGACGAGTAACCTGATGTAATTTTAGCTCGAATGAGCAACTTAGTTCACCCGTTTATCTGAGTCTATTTTACTAAGTTCCATTGGGTGATATACATTATAATTGAAATGGAAATGTTTGAAAATGTATCAAGTATGAAATGCTATATGCTTATTTAATGATATAAGGCATGTAGTACTTCAATATTAAGTGATGTTATTCATGTTATGAAAGCATGTCTAACCTATTTGAATGATAATGTTGGCATTTGATCATTGAGTCCAGTCTATAGAATGTCACAACCCAACCTATGATTTAATTTACTCTTTCAACCACATTTATCCTCAGTACTGAAGGAAAAATGATAAGAATAAAACTATTATTGTTACTAATTAAATTCAAAACTTTCAAAATCTATGTCAACGAATAAACTTTAATTCAGTATACAACCAAGTCACCAATTAGTCTTTAACATAATTAAAATAGTCACTTGTACTATAATTTGTATCCAACAATTGAATTTCATTTACAATAAAGACTTTGAGACTTTGGCTTTAGGTCACTTGGTTGTACGCAAGTTACAACTAAGGAACAAATTTGTCATTGCACGACGAACTCTAGCCTAGTCCCTTCTCGAACTTCTAAATCCCCCTATGTATATGCAATTTATAATAACAGTAGTGAGTTCTAAAAAACTTAGTGAATAGAGTATTTGCTAGTTTTTGACCGCTTCTGAATGTACTAACGTTCAGAGTGTGAATACTGTAACTAAATATGTGAATTTGAAGCGGTGTCCGCAACTATATGGGTTAGGTTGTAATATAGTTTATTTACAATGAAAACTTGGTAAGTATTCTGAAGATCATATCTGATCTGTTGTAATTCGGTGCAGCAAATTAAACTAGTTTTTACATTTAAGGAGCTTGGATACAAGCATTTTTGTTATGTTTTAGGTAAGTTTTCATAGTTTTATTTACATTTAATAAAATGTGCAAATTGAGTATTTTATTGACCTTAAAGGCCAAATAAGGCCTAAGGGTGAGCTAATGCACTTTGTGAGTGTGCAGGAGACTGTTAGAAGGTACACTAAACGGATACTGGCCGCTATGTCGCAACACGGATGACTCGATGTCACAACACAGGGAGTAGAATGGAGAAAACTCAATATTACCTGCTATGTCGCGACACAGATTGAGGGTGTCGCAACATACCCCTGAAGATAGCTGCAGAGGAGTATACTAATTGCTATGTTGCGACACAGGTCCTGGTGTGTCCTAGCATCTACTCTGTGACGGAAACAAAACAAGAAGTAGGGGCATTTTGGTCTGCACAATCAAACTTTAAGCTTGGGAACATCAACTAACCTAGGTTTAAGCATGCCAACCACCTAAAAGCTGTAAATAGGCTCCTTTCGCACAAGTTATAGACATAATTCCTTTAGCCTAGATTCTGTCTGTAAAATTTAGTTTAGTTTTATTTCATTATTAGGTTTTGGATTTCTTTTATTTTTTCTTGTTGACTTCAAGAGATATGAATTGTGGAAGCATTCAAACTCTATGGATTCGTGCTTAATTTCAATACAATTAGGTTTAAGCATGCTTTCTCTTTATATTGATTTCATATTGTCTATGAAAGCCATGAGGAACTAATCCCTCTATCGGGGATTAGCGATATGGTTTATTAATTGTTGTATAAGGTTACTCAATGGATCAATTGTTTGGGAAAGGAAGAACATGAAACAAACTCTAGGCTTGACAACCCCGGGAAGTCATCAAGGTAGGAATTAACCCAAAATTGGTATTGCCCATTTGTGAACACCTTCACCCCAAGCCAGTCTGGACTGTGAGGTTGAAAAATAAGTAGTTCTTGTTGGCTCATTATGTTAGTGGAAGATCGGAAGATCCTTCTAGGGTAGCGACTAGTTGATTGATGAGGAACCCAAAGTAACAGTTGATGCAGATTACTGAAGCGAGCTAATCACCCATAATCAAGATTTGATTGAAGTGAGCTAATCACCTATAATCAAGATTTGATTTACTCTACTCTTCTATCTCCTGAATTTTATTTATTTTATGTTACTTTTATTCTAAAAACTTTAAAAACCTTTCTTTTATGTTCTCGTACTATAATTTATTTAAATTACTAATTAGATCTTTTAGTGTTTAGGTTAGAATTGATCTAGCGTTCGCCTCCTTTGGGTACGATCCTCGAAGTACTCATCTACTTCATTGTAAAACTATTTTACAACTTACTTGCAAATACCGCCTTATCGTTCTATATTTTATAACAGTATTCACACTCTGGATATTAGTACACTTGGAGGCGGTCAAATTGTTGGCACCGTTGCCGATGAGGCACCGTCACTAGTTTAATTTTAACTTTCACACTCTGAAAGAATAATTAGGAAATGTGTAGTTTATAGATATGATTTTATTTTATTTATTATTACTAGTCTCCTCTTTTTGGGTTTAATGTATGACTCGTAGTAAGGGCATACTGCAGCCACCGGTCCGAGAGAAAAATCAGAAGAAATTACCGACAGCGACAACAGTAGTAGATGCAAGAGCCAACACCACCTGCTACAGGTAAAGTACCACGAGAAAACCCGCTGTTTGGTGATGCTGACGATAACGCCCTAGGAAACCCACCAACACCACAGCTTTCCACAAATGTACATATGGCTCAGAATAAGAAAACTTTAAGGGATTATGCCTTACCAAATTTGGACATGGTCCAAGAAAGTAAAACAAGACTGACAATTATAGCTAATAATTTCAAGATAAAATCGAAAATGATTCAGAATAATATGCATTTTTGGGCCACTATGACAGAAGACCCTAATAAGCATTTAAAATGGTTTCTCCAACTTTGTAATACTTTTAGGTATAATGGGGTCACTGAGGTTGTTATTCGTCTTTGGTTGTGCCCCTTCTCCTTGATTGATAGCGCCTTTTCTTGGTTAGACTCGCAAGCACTAGGGTCTATCATGACATGGGATGAACTCACTGGGAATTTCTTACAGATGTTTTTCCCAATTAGCAAAGAAATTTAGCTAAGAAGAGAGATCGTTGTCTCTAGATAGATGGAGGGAGAAAGTTTCTATGAGGCATGGGAATGTTTCAAAATGTTGATTCAAAAATGACCATACTACATGTGGTTAACATCTGGATAGAATTGAGGTAGAGATGCAGTCAATGAGAATGGATGTCAAGCAAGTGTAGTGTGAGTGCACTAATTCAACAAGAACAGTGACTAAACTCAAGAGTCAATTGATGAGCATGATGGGTGACATTAAAAGAAAAATTGGTACAGGTATTCCCAGCAACACGGAAGATAATCCATGAAGAGAAGGTAAAGAGCATGTGAAAGTGGTTGCGCTCCGCTTGAGCAAAGTATTGAGTAGTCTAGAAGCCACTACTCCGAAGACAACTGTAGAGAATAATAATGATTTTCAAATGGTATCCCTGAAGGCAGAAGATGAGCCAGAACCAGAAGAGGTAACCACACCAGCAACTGAGATAGAGAAGGAAATAACTAAAGATTCTTCCGGTGCAAAAATCCCATTCCCTTCAAGACTAGAGGAAAAAAAAAGTGGGACGAGGATGAATTTGTAAGTTTTCTGAACTTGTTCAAAACATTAAATGTTAACCTGCCATTAATCGAGTTAATAGAGAAAGTTCTTAAGTACGCCAAGTTTTTAAAAGAAATTATGTCTAGGCATAGGAAAATTAAGGTAGGTGAACAAGTTAGTATAAGCATTTCTTGTAGTGCCATTATCTCAAGATAGGTTCCCCAAAAATTAAAAGACACGAAAAGTTTTACTATTCCCATAGAGATAGGGAGCATTTATTTTAATAGAGCTCTATGTGATTTAGGAGCTAGTATCAATTTGATGACTTTATTTGTGCTTGAAAAACTCGAGTTTAGAGATCTTAAAAATACGTATATAACACTATAGTTGGTTGACAGATCTTCAGTTCATCCAAAAGGTGTACTAGAGGATGTGTTAGTCAAAGTGCATAGTTTCATTATTCTGGTAGATTTTTTGGTGCTTGATTTAGAAGAAGATCGTGAAATACCGATCTTATTAGAAAAACCCTTTCTAGCCACTTCTAAATCCACCATTGATTTAAAGAAAAATGAATTAACTTTGAAAATTAATAGTTAGTCTGGAACTTTTAAATGTGGCCATCAGCTGAGCAAGGAAGATAGGAGGAAGTTAGGGGAGCAATGTAAAAAATTATTTATTTCTAATGTCCCCGAGTCAAGAGACAGGCTTCCTTTTATGCATGCAGAAAAATAAATAGGTTTAAGGAACGAGACAAACGAGTATAGGTGGAATGGTATGATGGGCGATGGATTAATACCTATAGAATAAAAAATCATCCATCGATGAACTGATGACACTGTCGGATGAATTCGATAGTAAAACTTAAAAAAGTTTGAATTAGTTAACTATTGTAAATTATTGTATATTTAACTAACCGTGGAATTTTGATATTAACATTTATTTGATACATAATTAGACCAAGACATCCTTAGGATGGAATTTTGGGCTGAACAAAGTCGGTGCCGCGACACAACAACCTTTTGTCGTGACACCATGCACAAAATACATATATCGACAAAGAACACAACAATGTCGTGACATGGTACCAGCGGGTTGCGACATGGCAAACAGTTTCCCCTCCAAAGTGACAGATACATCATGACACGAAACCCCTGTGTCGTGACATAGGTAAACTGCCAGGGATGTCGTGACATGAAACCCTTGTGTCATGATATCGCTGCAATTTTTTGCAAGGTTGGCTCGACCCATTTGCGCAACCCGGTGACGTACCCTTTATTTAACTCAATTTTTTACCCTTTAAAACTCTATTTTATAACTTAAAACCATATTTATTTCTAGTTAAAGCACCTCTTAACCCCTAATCCCTCAAACTTTCTTAAATCTCTCAAAACCTCTTGAACCCCAAAATCTCAATTCCCACTCTCTTTAATCAATTAGTGTGAAATCCCTCATCATTTAGAATTTCTCAGTGCGACAAACAAAGGAAGCACTTAAACGCAAGGAAAGAACTTCAAAGATAGCTTCAAGTTTATGAGTTCCTAACTCAACCTTTTTAATATTCTATTGAATATTGCTTGATAAACTAATTTGGTTCATAGTTTAATCATGCCTCTAAGAAAATTTAGGCGAACTAATAAACCAGAATCATCGATGATTCCAAACCCCTCTAATTTTGCAAAACTAGATATTGGAAAATATTTACTGAGCTACAAGGAAAAGCCTTTATCCAAGAAAGGGGATTGATCTGTCAATGATCTTAAGTAAGGAAATATGGCCTTTAGTAAGATATCATAGGTGAAAACATTTTTCGATGATCCCAAAAGAGAATGTTGTGGTCCCTATTGTTCAGGAGTTTTATGTGTCTTTACGGGAGTAAGAGTCTAGAAATACTGAAGGCCATATGTGGGATATGGTACTTGTGCGGGGGAAAGAAGTGCGAGTGTCCCCTTGAATTATTTGTAACTTTTATAATGCTTCATATTATGATAATGATTTTACTGATGAAACTAATTTAGAATATTTCTGATATATATATATATATATATATATATATATATATATATATATGGATAGTATTATAAACTTTTTGATTGAAGGGAGGGGTGAATGGGAATATTGCGTAGGCCAATATCCCAATATCTTTTCATCAAGCAATTATGTTTCATAAGGCTAAGATGTGGATTCAATTTGTGTGCACATGAATAGTTCCTGCTTTAAATGTTTTTAATGTTAATACTTTTAGGCCAGTTTTACTCTATGCTATTTTGTAGAAAAAGCATGTTTGCATCGGTAAATGGATCCACCAAAACATAAAGAGATGCATTAGTGGCTAAAAGGTGAGAGTTTTCTTTCCACATCTAGTGACGACCTTATGCAAAAAAGTAGTTGTACCTATGACATCCATTGAGTAGTCGTTGAATCCTTCTAGAAATATCATTAGAGATACCTTGGTTCAATAATACATTAAGCTACGAGCCAAATAGATAACAGATTGAAACAAACGATAGCAAGAAGCGACAACTACACTAGCTTCATTTCAGAGGTTGACGCAAGCTCAATAAGAAGTTAGTGAAAGTAGTCATCTAAAGCTAGATTGGATGATTAGGTGGATACAGGAATTGAGACCAATTTTTCAAGAATTTTCTAGGAAAAACACCTTCTAGGCCCCCAATTACACACTTGACATGTTTGGGGCAACAAATATAGAACAAGAATAATAGGGGCAATATAGCGAGGAGGATGATGAGGATGACGGAAGTGAGGAGATGGATTTTGAAGAGGATGATTGAACATTTTTTATTTTTGAAAACTTGTATTAATTTTTGGATACTTTAATTTTAACTTTGTAAGAGTAGGACTGATAGTATTTTTTTATTGTATCTTGTTTAAGTTTTCTCTATAGGAACCCAACATGAAGGAAACACAAACAATTCGAGCTTAAGACGATCAAAGGAGGAAGCTCCCACCATTAGCAGTTGGAGCGACCACAATCAATCGGGTAACTTCTTTCCTTATCTATTTATGGGCTACATAATGAGGACAATGTGTAAACTAAAGTGTGGGGGGTAACATAGAAAACTTGCTTATTTTTCAATTTCTACATTTTTCTTCTATTTTTTCTTGTCTTTGGTGTGCTTAAGCTTGTAAAAATAAAATTGATTGGTTAGGAGCATATACATAGGTTGCTTACGTCTACAAATAATTTTGGCATGATGGTAGGCATTAAGCAATCAACTGCACCAAGTGATATAGAAAATACAAGGAAACGAGCATGCCAGTATGATTGATAAATAGTTGAATTTGTAATTGTTTAGTTGATTAAGTTTGAGCATGTTGAGAAATTTAGGGATGACCTAAGGCATTGTTTGGAATACATCCAAAGCCAAAAGGTTGTCCTTTTTATATTTCACCTTTAGTACCGATCTTTGAGCCTATTGACACTTCTTGATGAACCTTATTACAAACCACTAAGTTTTAAATGTTAATTTGTATTTACCCTTTTTCTTTGGTCCTACACTGCACGACTATAGACGTCTAGCCATACATATTGAGGGTTAAGTAGGTACATTACGGTAGAGTTTGTAAAAATATAGTGAAATATGAAAGATTAGTCTAATATGGGAACTACAGGTTTGCCTGAAAGTGAAAAACAAAGTAAAATCAATCAAAAAGAAGTATGAGTAGAAAAAGTTTGTGAAAAGCAAAAAAAAAAAAATTCTTGAGTGAGATGTATTAAAAAAGAGAAAAGTCACAAAGTCACAAAACAATAGAAAAAATTGTTCCTAAGTGCACAAAAAACTTGTAGGCTATGATTTCCTATATATGGAGAGACGAGAAAGGTGAGAGAAGGAGAAATAAGGCGGTGAGCGAGTAAGG
Organism: Gossypium longicalyx; assembly: GCA_025698465.1. Taxonomy (NCBI): domain Eukaryota; kingdom Viridiplantae; phylum Streptophyta; class Magnoliopsida; order Malvales; family Malvaceae; genus Gossypium; species Gossypium longicalyx. Next base: position 84,670,014 of record CM046997.1, read on the forward strand.
GTCATTGAGGGGGGAAGAATAGGGATCAATGTGATAAATGCCAAACTATTTTTGTGTTTGTAACCTTCTTGATGCTTACTATCTTTGAATTTCATACATGTCCTAAGCTTTAGAACATCACAAGACAAAAAGTCCTATGTGACCTAAATATCATTATACATGAATAGACATCATACTAAACATATGCATAAACGACTATTTGTATTATGCTCAAATAATCAAAGTACTTTTAGAATTTATTGATGGATCCCTACAGGTGAGACCGTTAATACTTGTATATTTTGTAACATACTAAACTTAGATGTTTGTAATCAAAAGTGGTAAGTCAATTATTCATCATATTAAAGTTGTTAGTAAGCATGAAATTCCTAAGTCATATGCTTCGAAGTCAATGCTTGTATGACATTTTCTCAAGGGCCGTCGCTTTTATTTCTTATTTTGTTTATGTTGCTTGAGGACAAGCAATGAATTAAGTGTGGGTAAGTTTGATCTGTTGTAATTCAGTGTAATAGATTAAACTAGTTTTCACATTTAAGGAGCTTGGATACTAACATTTTCGTTATGTTTTAGTTAAGTTTTCATAGTTTTATTTACATTTAATAAAATGTGTAGATTCAGTCTTTTATTGACCTTAGGGCGTCAAATGAGGCTTAAGGGTGAGCTAATGCACTTTGTGAGTGTGCAAGAGAACATTAGAAGGTGCACTAAATAGATATTAGCCATTATGCCGCAACACGGATGACTCGATGTCGCAACATAAGGAGCAGAATGGAGAAAAATCAAGATTGCCTTCGATGTTGCGACACAGACTGAGGGTGTCATGAAATACCCTTGAAGATAGCTGCTGAGGAGTTTATTGATTGATATATCATGACACAGATCTTGATGTGTCGCGACATCGAATCTATGACAGAAACAAAACACGAAGTAGGGGTATTTTGGTCTACACAATTAAACTTTAAGCTCAAGAATGTCAGCTAACCTAGGGTTAAGGACGATGGCCACCCAGAAGCTATAAATAGGCTCTTTTGAAACATGTTATAGACATCATTCCTTTAGCCTAAATTCCTCTTTGTAAATAATTAGTTTAGTTTTCTTTCATTATTAGGTTTTAGATTTCTTTTATTTGTTCTTGTTGACTTCAAGAGATCTAAATTATGGACGCATTTAAACTCTATGGATTCGTGCTTAATTTCAATACAATCAGGATCTTTTTACTTTATCTTGTCATTTTAATTAACATGCTTTCTCTTTATATCAATTTCATATTGTCTATGAAATCCATGAGGAATTAATCCCTTTGTAGGGGATTAGCGAGTGGAAGTATAATTTATTAATTGTTTTATAGGGTTACTCAACGAATCAACTATTTTTTGAAAGGAAGAACGTGAAACAAACCTTGAGCCTGACAACCTCAGGAAGTAATCAAGGTGTGAATTATCCCAAAGTTGGTATTGCCTATTCATGAAGACCTTCACCCCAAGGAAGTCTGGACTGTGAGGTCGGAAGTTAAGTAGTTCATGTTGACTCGTTATGTTAGTGGAAAATTGGAAGATCTTGCTAGGGTAACTACTAGTTGATTGACGAGGAACCCGAAACAATAGTTGATGGGAATTAACGAAGCGAGCTAATCACTTATAATCGAGATTTGATTTACTCTACTATTCTATCTCTTGTATTTTATTTATTTTATGTTACTTTATTTTATTATTCTAAAAACTTTAAAAACCTTTGTTTTATGGTCTCGTGCTATAATTTATTTAAAGTATTAATTAGATATTTTAATGTTTAGGTTAGAATTGATCTAGCGCTCGCCTCCCTTCAGTACAATCCTCAGAGTACTCACCTAATTCGTTGTAAAACTATATTAGAACTTGACCCGTATACTTGCAGATACCGTCTTGTCGTTCTATATTTTATTGCAGTATTCACACTCTAGATGTTAGTACGTCCGGAGGCGGTCAATACCGAAGGGATTGGAGTTTAGGGAAAACTGCTATTAACCCAATTACCAAAAATAATTACTAATCTACTTGAGTCACAAATTAGTAGTGTTAATCAAGAAGCTAGATGGTAATAATAAACGAAATAAATTTAACTAAACCTAAATATACTCCTAGGTTCATGTATCGACTTTTCCTATTCCTTATTTTGACTTCTCAAGTTCCTTTTAGCCTAGATCCAATTTTTTTACTAATTAATTATTGATGTAAGGTTTTAATCAATCAACTAGTCGATACCTTACCAAGATCTTCTGATACGTCCACTAGAATAACGAGTTAGCAAGAACTACTTATCTTCCGACCTTACATTTGAGACTACTTCGGGGTTAAGGTGTTCATGGATAGGCTATACCAGTTTTAGGTTAATTCCCATCTAAATGACTTCCTAAGGTTGTCAAGCCTAGGGTTTAAGTTATTCCTCTCCCAAACAGCTGATCCGCTAAAAAATTCTATCCTTCAATCAATTAATAAGATTAGAACAATTGAAACATGCATGATATCTATAAAGTATAAATTGATTCTAATCTTTACACAAACATTCAATTAAACAATGTTTAAAGAAGGAGATATAAAGAATAGAATAAAGGAAAAGAGATGCTCATGTATTTATCGATAAAGCGTGGCTCTAAAACAGTCTTCCCTCGTGAGAGTCTCACTTCGGAATAGGTGTAAACTTGAAATTATATAGGATTTTTCTATATATATTTACCACCTTTTTACTTAATAATTATATTAATCTTGAGTAATTGTTAATAAATTAAGTGGATTTTGCTTAAATGTTAATATGAGACATGAATTTAAGAAGTATGCGAAATTATGTTTTATTACATGACTTTTGTGCATAAATTATATTATTTTAATGTTAATTATTAATATGTGATTTTTATTATGCAGTGGGTCCATGGAAGATGAGATTACCATAAGGATGCATGGACATGGACACACCCACCTTACTTGGATGGTAATACCAAGCAAAATTGGGTCACAAGCATGCTAATTTGACCTAGTTAAAGTGTGTTACAAAGTGGACATGTCTGATTAATTTTTGGATCATGAAAGCTTCCAACAAGGAGCAGTCAAGCCCAATTTTGACACAAGCATATGGCTGGCCAAAAATCAACTTTGGGATATTTCATTTGAGGTCCCTACAATTTCAATTTAATCAAAAATTGGAACACAAACAATGCCTTTGAAACCATCCACTCTATGCTAATTATGGTATAATTTTATGTTTGAAATAATCAAACAAACCACCTCCCTTTCCACAATTTGTGGCCAATCTTGCAATGGAGAAGATAAGGGGTTTTTAACACTATTTTTAGTAAACTTCACCCTCACCTTCACCTATAAATACCACACTACTCATCCTTTCATTCATAACACATCTCTCATTCTACCTTTTTTTTCTCATTCCATTTCCCTTTCCTTTTTCCCCATGCTTAGCCACTCCATTTTCTCTTCCATTATTTAGCCAAAAAAAGCTTTGACAAGACGATCTCTTGGCCAGCCACCTTGAGAAACCCTTAGGAAAGGAGCAATAGGAGGATTGGAGAAACACATCAGTTAGAAAGATCTGAAAGGCTACTGAATTGAATTAGAGTTTACTCTTTCCTCCTTGTTGTTTAATTTAAACATGTTTGCTAAGTTTTTATTGATCTTGCAATAAAAAATGATAGCTTAATTCCATTTAGCTAGGATGATTATGTTAATTCAATAATATTTGTTTAATTCATGTTTAACGTGTTTGTGCCTCAGTCAATCATATTTTCAATTAAAATTAAGATGTACTTCACTCATACGTAATTGGATGCATTCATACTAGCTGAGCGATCCTAACCAAATGACAGCTAGTAATCACATAATGTAAAAGTGCAATGCTCAATTTAGATCATTAAATCTGACTAAATTAGAGGTTCATAATATCTTTAATTAGCTCTATTATCTTGCAGAGTTTTTAGGTTAATATGATTAAATTGTTTCAAACTTAATTGTCCCCGTTACCTCGCATAAATACTAAGAAATCCTTTGTTTAATATGATCAGTAAAATGCATGTTTCACTAAGTAAAAGATCCGAAATAACTTAATTTGGTTTCTAAACTCAAGAAAGATCAAGTTGCCACGGAATGTTTGTCAAACACTGTTAAGCATGATGAAAATGAATTAAGTTGATTAATGTAATTATCCTAGCCTATACATGTTAATTATTGTTGAAGTTGTGTTTCTGTTGCTAAAATCCATTCATACATTTAGATAATTTTTCATATCTAGTTTAAAATTGCATTAGGGATCAATTATGTATCTAGTTAAATCATCATCACTCAAATTATTGTGTTTTTATACCAAATTGTGAATTTATAATTTTAAAAATAATTGATTAATAGAAACAGTCCCTGTAGAGACGATAACTCATTTTACTTACTTATTTCTTGAACGACTATTTACCCTTGCACAAAAATCCAGTTACAAGTTTTTGGCATCGTTGTCGGGGCCTGTTGCCTTAATCATTCTTTATGAAATTAATTTTGTAGTTTGGTTTTTATTTAATTTCTAACATTAATAATTTATTATTTATTCTTTATTTTTGATTTATTTATCAGATGTTTATGAGCATAGATTGAATTATCGATCTATTACCTATAGACCCTGAAATTGAGCAGACATTTAGACAGAGAAGACGCGAGAGATTAGCTCAAAGACAAACCGAGACGTACCTTGGAAATAAAAATGACAGACAAGGTAATGGAGTCAATCATGTGCACAACCAATCCTTATACTGATGATAGGGATTGTGCCATAAGACAATATGTTGTGCCACTCTCTAATGAGTTAAATTCAAGAATTAGGAGGCTGAATATCGAGGCACCCCAGTTCAAATTGAATCTAGTGATGTTTCAAATGCTCCAAATGGTGGGCCAGTTTAGTGGTATGCCTATGGAAGATCCACATCTTCACCTTTGATTATTCATAGAGGTGAATGATTCGTTTAAGATAGCTGGTGTGACTAAAGATGCGTTAAGGTTGAAGCTATTTCCATACTCACTGTGGGATTAAGCACAAGCATGGCTGAATTCATTGCCACCAAGTTTAATTTCTACATAGAAAGAATTAGCAGAAAGGTTTTTAATAAAGTATTTTCCACCAAGCAAGAACACAACGTTGCGAAATGAGATAACCACTTTCTAGCAATTGGATAACGAGTCTTTGTACTAGGCGTGGAAAAGATTCAAAGAATTGCTTCGTAAGTGTCCTCATCATGGGATTCCTCATTATATCCAACTAGAGAAGTCTTATAACAGTCTCAGCACACATACAAGATTAATGGTAGATACTTCTATGGATGCTGCGATTTTGTCTAAGTCTTATAACGAGGCTTACGAGATCATCGAAAGGATCGCTAGTAACAATTACCAATGGAGCAATTTTCGGAAGACGAGTAGCTAGAGTGCATGGAGTGGACGCACTGGCTTCACTCTCTGCTCAAGTATCTTATATTTCCTCAATTTTAAAACATTTTACCGCTAATGGTTTGAATAATTTTGTAGCTTAATCACCAAGTTAGTATGATGTTGTTTCTTGTGTGTATTGTCGGGATGGTCATTTTTTGAGAATTGCCCATCAAACCTCAAGTTTGTTTGTTATGTAAAGAATCAATATCAAAATAGAAGTGGACAAAGACCACAGTCTAACTTCTACAATCCATCATGGCGAAATCATTTGAACTTTTCCTTGAGTAACCAAGGAAATGGATCGAACAATTGTATGTAGTATAAGCCCAATCAATCCTAAGGGTTTAGTCAACAAGCTCTAAAACCACCTCAAGCTGAGTCGTAAAACATTTTTGAGGACCTGTTGAAGGCATACATGGCGAAAAATGACACTTTGATCCAAAGTCAAGTAGCAACACTGAAAAATCTAGAGAACCAGATAGGTCAGTTAGCTACTGAGCTTTGTAGTAGACCGCAAGTAGCCTTGCCAAGCGATACAGAAAATCCAAGAAGTTTGGGTAAAGAGTCTTGCAAGGTAGTTGCATTACAAAGTGGTAAGATTTTAGAACCCAAGAAGGTTGTGGTTAAAAATAAGCCTATTGAAAAGGAGGAAAGTCAACCAACAGCTGGAGTTCCTACACCAGAAAAGTCAAATACTGAAAAATCTAATGAGGTAAATTATAAACTAGTGAATCCTAAAAAGCTAACACCTTCTTTTGTAGATTTGCTTCTTCAAAAAAGTTGTCAATTTCAACCTAAAATTCCATATCCTCGAAGATTTCAGCAACATAAGTAGAAACATGAGGTGTAATTCAAGAAGTTCTTAAATGTTCTAAAGCAACTTCACATCAACATCTAGTTGGTAGAGGCTTTAGAGAAAATGCCCAACTACGTGAAGGTTATGAATGATATTTTGTCCAAGAAGAAAAGACTTAGTGAGTATGAGACTGTTGCTTTAATGAAGGAGTGCAGTGCATTCTTATAGAACAAGCTACCTCCGAAATTGAAAGACCATGAAAGCTTTATGATACCCTGTAACATTGCAGAATCTTACTGTGGTAAAGCTTTATGGGACTTAAGAGCAACCATCAACTTGATGCCCAAATCTATTTTTAAGCTGTTGGGAATAAGTGAAGTAAGACCCACTATTGTGAAGCTTCAACTTGCGGATCGATCTTTAGCATATCCCAAAGGAAAGATTGATGATGTTTTGGTAAGAATTGATGAGTTTATTTTTTTCTACTGACTTTATTATGTTAGGACTTGAAGCAGATAAGGAAGTTCTGATCATCCTAGGGAGACCTTTCCTAGCCACGGGAAGAACATTGATAGATGTGCAAAAAGGAGAACTTACAATGAGAATTCAAGACAACCAAATAACATTTAATGTTCTGAAGGCCATGAAATTTCCCAATTCGACAAAAGAATTTTCAGTAATGGAGGAATTAGAAACATTAGTTTCTATGGAATGAAATAGCAATCTTGATGAAGACCCATTGGAGAACACTTTAGGGCCTGAACCATTGGAAGATGAAAAATGTAATGAAAATATGGCTTTGATGGAAGCCAATCTGAGAAGTTATGTTCAACCATTGCTGTTCGAACTACTAGAGATGATAGTTTGAGAATTTGCACAACCTAAGTTATCAATCGAGGAACTGCCTAAGCTTGAAAAAAAGGTACTTCGGTTCCATTTAAAATACATTTATTTAGGTAACTGTTTTACTTTACTTGTGATTGTTTTAGCAGAACTAACAAAACACCAAAAAGAGCAACTGATGGATGTTTTAAAGAAATTTAAAAAGGCAATTGGTTGGACCATAGTTGACATATGAGGTCTAAGCCATTCCTTTTGTATGCATAAGATTATTTTAGAGGAGGGTGAGAAAGGTAAAATCAATGGGAAAATGAGACTTAATCCTATCGTGAAAAAGGTAGTACGGAAGGAAGTGACCAAATGGTTAGATGTGGGAATTATCTACTCTATCTCAGATAGTTCTTGGGTAAGTCCGGTACAATTTGTACCAAAGAAAGGTGGAATCATGATTGTCGAGAATGAACGTGATAAGTTAATCCTAATGAGAATTATCACGGGTTGGAGAACCTATATTGACTACAAAAAGTTGAAGAAAACTACTCGTAAGGATCATTATTCGTTACACTTTATGGATCAAACGTTACATCGACTCGTAGGTAACGAATTTTATTACTTTTTAGATGGATATTCAGGATACAACCAAATAGTTGTAGCATCAAAAGACTAGCATAAAACTACGTTTACTTGCCCTACGGTACATTTGCTTTTAGGTGGATGCCTTTCGACTTATGTAATGCACCTACCACATTTCAACGATGTATGATGGCAATTTTAACTGATATGGTTGAAAATTTTGTTGAGGTTTTCATGGATGATTTTTCTATTTTTGGTAACACTTATGATGTTTGTTTGAGTAATTTGGCTAAGGTACTAAAAAGATGCGAGGAGACGAATCTTGTCCTTAACTGGGAGAAATGTCATTTTATGGTTAGAGAGGAAATTGTATTAGGACATAAAATTTCCAAAAATGAAATTGAAGTGGATAGAGCAAATGTGGACGTAATTCAAAAATTACCACCTCCAGTTAACATGAAAGGAGTTAGAAGTTTCTTAGGCCATGCTAGTTTTTACCGTAGGTTTATTAAAGATTTTTCAAAAATTTCTAAACCTTTGTGGAAGCTTTTAGAAAAAGATATTGTTTTTATTTTTATTTTAACAAAGCATGTTTAAATGCTTTTGAAGAATTAAAAAGTTGGTTAATCTCAGCCCCAACAATTGTTACACCTAATTGGAACTCATCTTTTGAGTTGATGTGTGATGCAAGCGATTTCGCTGTTGGAGTTCTGATGGGTCAACGAAGAAACAAGGTGTTTCATCCTATCTACTATCCAAGCAAAAATTTGACAGAAGCCAAGTTAAATTATACAACTTTACTATAGTTTTTGCTTTTGATAAGTTCCGTTCATATCTTATAGGTACCAAAGTTACTGTGTTTACCGATCATGCGACCATTAAGTATTTACTCACAAAGAAAGATACTAAATCGAGGCTAATTTGTTCGATACTTTTACTCCAAGAATTTGACCTTGAGGTTCAAGATAGAAAAAGTGTTGAAAATCAAGTAGCTGATCATTTATCGAGGCTAGAACAAAATGATGTAACTTTTTCACTTGTTCCAATTAATGAGAATTTTCCTGATGAGCGTATCTTCAAGGTAAGTTGGATTCATGAAATACCTTGGTTTGCTGATTTTGCCAATTATTTAACATGTGGAATAATTCTTTGAGAAATGACATACCAACAAAGGAAGAAATTCCTTCATGATAATTAATATTATTTCTGAGAGGATCCATTTTTGTTTAAACAATATGAAAATAACTTAATCGAAAGTGCATAGCTGGAAGTGAAATTGACGAGATTTTGTACCATTGCCATTCATCTCCAAGTGGGGGACACTTTGGTGGTTCCCGCACTGCAACGAAGATTTTACAAGTAGGATTTTTTTGGCATACAGTGTTCAAACCGGAAACATATCAAGGAGGAACGAGATGCCCTTGACAAATATTTTAGAGGTTGAACCATTGATGTATGCGGCGTTGATTTTCTAGGCCTATTTCTTTCTTCTTATGAGAAAAAATATATTTTGTTAGTTGTGGATCACGTATCCAAGTGGGTTGAAGCTAAGGCATACCCAACAAATGATGCTAAGGTAGTCATTTGATTCCTACATAAGCGTGTATTTACATGGTTTGGGACTCCTAGAGCTATAATTAGCAATGAAAGATCTCACTTTGTAAATAAATGACTTAAGTGGTTGCTTGACAAGTATGATATGAAACATAAAATTGCTACTTTTTAATAAATAATTAGAAATTATTTTTCTTAAATTAGTACATTTAATTAATTCTGTCTAAGAAGATTGGAACTTAAGCGAGACCGTTGTGACCCCTCCAACCTTTTCTAGAAATTGATCTAATGTAATCTTTTGAGAAGAAATTTTCTAATTACTTTGAAAATTTTATTTCCATTTTAATATTTGTTTTTAATGTTAATTTTATTTTATTTGTTTAATAAGGGGGTCAAATTGGCCCAAGTACTAACCAGTTTATTTTATCTTAAGTAGTCTAGTTTGTAAATATAGTTTGGGCTCAAGGCCTGAAATAGCGAAAAGGAGAAATTTACCCCACATTTCCACCCAAGGGTTCCTTAAAAACCCTAATTTTGCTGCCACTTATTCCCTTCGTCTATACTTGCTACCCAAGTCACCCTTGTAGCTAAATTTTTAGTTTTCCCTAATTCACCACTATAAAAACCCCTTTCTACCACCATAATTTTCACAACCCTTCAAGCAATTAGCTTAAACCCTAGCCACTTATTTTTTTTCCTCTTAGCCATTGACCTAAATCCCGAACAATTTCCTTAATTTCCTTCTCTTGTCGCAAAACCCTTGTTATTTTCCACCGCACGTCTATCGCTGCCGCATGCCTATTGCCACCACAAACATCTTGCTACCATCCCTGATCAATTTCTTTTCTCTTCCTTTTGTTGAAATTCTACCTATTTTTTGGGAAAAATCACCATGTTTCGCAAAAGAGCTAGATCTTCTAAGAATTCTGCCAGAAATCTAATTGTGATCCAAGATGAGGAAGCAAAAGAAAGGTTTTATTCCATCTTCAAAAGTCAACCCATAATGCCAGAAAAAGGTTTCGCTTGGAAAGCAATGATAAGATGGTTTGGCCATGGCCAATATGAAAGACAATTGATGACCTCAATTGGAACTATTTTTGCAATGCACGATCATTGCCCGAAGAGGAGTTAGTTCAAGAGTTCTATGCCAACTTAACTATGCCAGATGCTACTGAAGTTATTGTTCACAAGAAGAAGGTACCCCCTATCTTCTAAGTGCATTAATGATTTGTTTAACCTACCTGATGTTGAAAAAGATGAGTACTTTTCCATGATGACAAATATCAATTGGGATTTTATTCAACAAGTGCTTAATGTTGTGACAAATCTAAGATCCAATTGGATTATACAAAAGTATGGTAGTCATTCTTGTCGAACAGAATATCTAAAACCAGTGGATAAGGTATGGTTCTACTTTGTTCGATATAGTTTCATGCCTATCTCACATAGTTCCACCATCTCGATGGAGCGAATACTTTTTTTGTATGCAATTATGACAGAAAGGTCTATCAATGTTGGGAAGTTTATTCTCAAGGATATCCATGATAGTGCTAGAAAGAAGATAGGAAGTGCCTACTTTCCATCATTGATAACTTCATTTTGCTTAAGGGACCAAGTTAAAACAAAAGCAAACTTGAAAGGCCCGTATGTTTAAGGTTGCATCACAGCCCATGATTTTGAAAGATTAGTGGAGAATGTCCATGAGCTAAACCCAATTGAACCAAGTGAACCAACCGAACCAGAAATTGACTAGTCATCGAACAAATCTGAATCGAAAGTTGACCCAATTAATGAGACAGAAGAAATAGAATATGAAGAAGAACCAAACAATCCATAACTAATAAAGGAACTAGAAGTTTCTAAACCAAGAGAGGAGAAAAATGTTGATGAGCCCATTGAACCAAGTGTTGATCCTGAGTTGACTATTCCTATGCCCACTTCTTCAAATATTATGAAGAAATCAGAATTTTCAATTATGATGGATTTGATGAAATTTATGCATAACCAACAACAGGCTTAATGGAAATATGCGAAGATTAGAGATGATTCTGTATGAAATAAAAATATCTCTAAAAATTTTGTACCGGAGTTCCTAGATTATATCTTTAAGTCATGGAAGGAAGATGAGGATGAAAGTGAGAATGAAGCATCAAAGAAGGAAGACGAGGAGGATAAGTCAAATAAATAAAAGGGGGGAATTTCTTGTCTTTAGTATTTATTTCTTTTTATATGTTTAGTTTTATTTCCTAGTTAGAATTTTGCTTTCGTATAATAAATTTCAAGCATGAATAAAATAAGCTCTATGCCTCTTCGTTAGGAAAAACAAAGTGATGTGGTAATGGGAATGAACATATCTAGGATTGAATTGTTGAGAAAGACTTGATATTAAGCAGTCTTTATGACTCACCGCTCTTTTCTTACAACTCTAACTGGTGTTCAATTTTCATTCATTACTTTGTTTTCATAATGAGGACATTGCTTCCTTTTAAAGGATGGTAAGGCAATATTTTGCAAGAATTTTTAAACTTTGCAAGTGTGCTTCAATCTTTTCACCTAAGTATGCTGGAATAAATGAATGTTCAAAGAGAATTTTTGTTCATAAGTTTGTCCAAATGCAAGCATGATTTCTGATTTTATCAAAGTTATTTTTATGTTATCTTGAGTGATGGAATGCTTGTACGTTCTTTAGTCTTATGTAGTATTTGCCATGAAATTTTAATTTCTTTGGAAGTTGACATGCATGAAGGTTTAAGTCTTTAGAATTGACTTAGTAACTTTCTTGAGGAAAAATCCAAGGAGGTATAAGAATCTAAACATGATATAGACACTCTTCTTTGGATCATTTGAGCTTTTCAAGCTGACCTTATTAAATTAACCCTTGAAACTTTACTTTTGAGCTTAATGGCCTATTTATTGCACATTACCTACACCATGAGCCATATTATCATCTTTTTAATTTTATCCTATTTTTTGTGCACCTATCTTAACTAAATTTGTCTTGGTGATCAAAGTTTGAGGAAAAATACAAAAGATGTACATGCTCTTCACATGTGTAAAAAAAAAAAAAGAGAAAGAAAGAAAGATGAAAGAACAAACGAAAGTTAGTTCAAAAGAATAAAAAGCAAAGAAAAGTTTGCTCAAATTTTGAAAAATAAAGGTTGAGCATGAGCTCAAAATAAGTTTGGGTGGGTTCCAAAGATCCATTTGTATGAAGGTTATGATGCAAAAGGATCAAAGACAAAGTTAGGGTTAAGATGATTCACTACAGGAAATTAAGCTTTTAGTGGCATTTTTAGTGGCGTTTGGACTAAAAACGTTGCAAAAGTTATACATTAGTGGCGCTAATCTAAAAACGCTGCAAAAGGTTAGAGCTATATCGACGTTTATGAGAAAACACTGCAAAAGGTCAAGCAGTAGCGGCGTTTATGAGAAAAAAGCCACAAAAGGTCTAGTATTAGCGGTGTTTATGAGAAAAACGCCGCAAAAGGTCTGGCAGTAGCAGCGCCGCAAAAGGTCAAGCATTAGCGGCAAATGTCGCAAAAAATCATTATATTTTAAACAAAATGGCGCCGTTTTGCTCCTTGTATTCTCACACATGCATGCACTCTTTCATCCTCTTCTATGTATTATTTAACTAGTTTCTTTATATTAATTAAAATACAATTTATTTTTAATTTAATATTTAAAATCTTCAGAAAAAATTAATGACACATAGAAAAAAATTGAAAGAAAAAACATAGAAAAATATATGTTAAAAATGAAAAAAATTAAAATACTATTATTTAAAATAATTTTAAAGTTTTTTTGGTATATGAATGATTTTTTTAATTTATATATTAAATAATTTTTTATATAATTGTAAAAGAGATAATATTAATTTTAATATATTAAAATTATCATTATAGTTTAAATTATTTAAGAGATAATAGATAAACTTTATATATATTAAAATTAAAAAAATTGTTAACCCATGCATCTCTAGAGAAACAAAATTAATTAGTAAATTGAAAATTTTAATTTAATTTCCTAAAATATTGAAAGAATATATAATTACAAAAGAGAAAAAAAATTAAAGCTTTTTTTTTCATATTTTGAAATTTTTTGTTTTTGTTTTATTACATAAAAAATTATATAAAAATTTATAATTTTATCTAATTTTTAAATATTACTTAGATTTTAAAAAATTATTTATGTAAAATTTATATGAAAGATTCAATATAAAAATTGTAAAAAAGTCAAGCGTTAGCAGCGTTTATGAGAAAAACGCCTCAAAACGTAAGCAATAGCGGCATTTTTATTCCAAATGCCACAAAAATTAAGCAATAGTGGCATTTTTGGTCCAAACGCCGTGAATATGTATTATTTTTTTGCAAAACGGTGCCGTTTTGTTACCCCAAAATGCCTTAGTCTTTTTCCCAAAATTAGTTCCCCCCCACGAAATCCCAAAATTTCACCTAAAATCTCTTCTTCTTTTTTTTCCCCATTTTATTTTTCCCTAACCATTTCTCCCCTACCCAAATTCCTTTTATTTTCCCCCCCAATTTCCCCAAATTGATAGCCGTCTGCATCTTTGTCGGTAGCCCGCTACTGCATCTCCATCGATAGCCCGCTACTGCATCTCCATTGGTAGCCCTCTACTGCTTTTCCTTGTAAGTTTATTAAGTGTAATAAATTACTATTAGTTTAATTATATTTAATTATTTTCCCTAATTTGATTCGTTCCCCCTTAAGTTTGTTCTTTAAATTTATTTAAAACGCTATTCATCACTTGGATTTAATTTCGATTGCTCCGATCTGCAAATTTTTTTTTCATTTTTTTCTTATCATCTTCTTTTATAAAAACCAATATATGAAGTTCCTGGATTTTGTTACTATTTATTTTTTGTTAGTTTACAGTTGAAATTAACCTTCATTTTTTTTTTTTGCAGAATTACCTTCCATCGTTCATTTCCCACTTTGTATTGTATATTAAGACCCGTTGTACATTCTTTTATCATTGGACATGTCAGTTTTCACCATTTGGTAATTTCTTTTTCTTTTTTTTTTTCTTTTGATATTTCTAGTAACGTTGGTGGTAAAATTCATTAGACGTTTGATTTTACTTCTTTCTATTAGATATACGAGATATCGGATAATGTTGTTGATGAGGCTTAAGCAAGTTTTGCAACACAAATAGATGTTGTTTTACATTCAGATGGTTCCGTGAGCATAATTAATAATGGGCATGGGGTATGCAACTTAAATTTTTTTACTGCTAGAAATGATGTTATTTAGTATTGTATTTGTTATGTTTGGAATCTAGAAATTTGGAGTGCTATATACTGTAAATTATGATGTCTAAATGGTAAATAGATGATGTTCAAATGCTGAAATTTACTAAGTCTGAAAGTTGGAAACTTAAAGAGTTATATGTTGTAAACCATGTTATCTGACTGCTGAAACTTTAGGCATTTAAATGCTGCAAATTATCATGTCTGAAGCTGGAATTTGGATAACTAAATATTGTGTTTTTTGGATAAATGAATTTAGCTTGACAGACTTGATCAACAGCTCGTTTGGAGCTTGGTATTCTCCTAAATTCTTATACCCTTCCTTTCATTTGAAATTAATGTATGTGCTATTCAGGATAAAGGAAAAACTAAAGAGATTAAATGTTAAGTTAATTGCTGATGACCGTTGTTAAGAATGCTCAATTTTAAGGATGAAATTGCTGAACTGAATATACTTAAATTTGTTAAGGAGATGGACTGCTACTGATTGAAATAATAGGGAATTAGGAGAGGTTAAATGCCAACTTTGGCCTCTATCCAAATGTTGGACTTTCAACATTTAAATTCTCTATTTAAAGATGTTTCAAACTTGCTAAAAATGCAACAATTGCATATGTTATTTATTTAATTAAATAAATGATACTGAGTACTTTACCTTTTCTTCCTTAGTTGTTTTGTTGCATCTATACGCTAGTATGAGTGATGGAATTAAGTGAAATTTTAGTGAAATTTCTAGCTGTCAAGGAACCTACTGAAGCATGCAGTTTGCATGCATACTGTCTAATTTCTTACCAATTTAGGTGGTCTGATCGATGGTTGTTTATTGTTATCCAAATAATAATTAAATAATATCATCCAAGTGATCAGGAAATTAAAGTGGTCTGAACAATGTTAAAATAGATTGTTAAATGTTAACTAATGATGTCCAAATGGATATGAATTTATGATGTTAATAAGCTAAAAATTAAGGTGTTGAATGTTGCAATTTATGGTGTCTGAAAGTTGTGATTTATAATATTCGAATGATGTATTTTAAGTTGTTCGAATATGTTAAAGAGTTGATTTAATATAATGCCTAATGGTTGTTTATTGTTGTTCAAAGCATGATGAAATAAACATGTTAGGCGTGGTTTAATATATGCCTTGCTGATCTGTAAGGTTGTCCAAAACAAGACAAAATTTAGTTGTCTTTAAGATGTTCGAATGTGGTTGTTCAAATAGTTCTTCAAATTTTCCAAATGTGTCTTCAAGGTGCTTGAAAATGTCATATTAATGTTGTCAATATATGATTTTGAGTGCTGGAAATTTGCAGCATTTAATTTCCTGCTTGAAGTTGATTAAACCATGCTATAAATGCAAAACATATATATTTTGTTCACATGCTAACTTAACCATTAGTGAGCTTAAAAGTGATCTATTCGAATGTGTTAAATTCATTATTCAATGTGATTTTATTTATGCTAATGTATTGAGTATATTAAGCTATGCAATTTGATGTTATATGTGGCGTTAATGTTGGCTTGTTAATTGCATATTTTATTATAAATCTGATTTGGGGTTTTGAATTTAGAAGAACCTTATCTTAGATAAGTTATCTACTTTCATAATAATTGGAATTTGATTTTGTTATTTTGGTTGGTTCTTGTCTTCATATGTCATTCATTAAGTTTTGTTTCTTTTTTCTCAAAACCGGTATGTCATTCATTTGCCTTCTTATGCTGGGCCAACAAGTTATTCAAGCACTTAACTACGATCCTGGTGATTATCAGACAACTGGAGGTTACCCAAGCAGCAGTTACACTCATCAGACTATCACATGGAATGGGAGCAATTATGCAAATTATACTACTCAGCAATTATACTACCATTGTTGCAGGTTTGAGTTTTTGTTGGATGCATGGTCCAGGATTAGCTGAATTCATGCATAGTGACGACTTGTTTGAGCTAACTATTGATCTTAAAGTGTGCATTCTATCATTATTTTGTTCTATTTTTATTTTGTTAGATTTAAGGTGTAGTATGATAAATGCGATATTTTGTTTGATTGTTATTGATCAACTTTCTGTTTGATGGGATATATATTTATATCATGGATATTCTTCTTCTTCTTAATATTTTGATAATGAATTTTGGATACTTCCACCAGATAAGATTTCATTGTTCTTAAGATGAAGGGGTTTTGGAACTTTATAAAATATACTTCCTTTCTTTGAAATGAATTAAAGCATGCTATGCATGACATATTGGGGTAAGTTTGTTCTTTTCAATACTCTACTAGTGGAATCCCACTTCTGCTGCATTCTCTAACCAAAGAATGGAGTGATGTATCTCCTGATAACAACATTTCTATAGGATTTGCTTAAGCGGGTAGAGGGATAAGAATGGATTTGTGGCATTTTTATAATATTTTAAAATTTTTTTACTTTTCATGACCTTTAGCGGCGTTTTGGGGAAAAGTGCCGCTAAAGAACATGACCTTTAGCGGCGTTTGTGGGGAAAGCGCTGCTAAAGGTCATGTTCTATAGTGGCGTTTTTCCACATAAACACCGCAAAATTTATTGGCATTATCTATAACGGAGTTTTTTCCGGCGCTTATCAAAACATCGTAAATTGCCACTATAGACCCCAAAAAAATGCCACTAAAAATCTGTTTTGCTGTAGTGATCGAACCTAAAAATTCACTTCTCTTTATCCCTACCTTTAACCTAGCCATGTTACAACCTAATAAAAGACCTATTGATTTGATGATTATACCGACTACATTAGTGGAGAGGAATTGCTAAGCTCAACATATGAATACCACTAATTAAACCTTGTGATTTCTATGTTTAGATTGATAAGGAAAGCTTATTGATTGGTGAATGTTATATATGACTTTGAAATGCATGCATACTCTGACTCATATTGACAATATTTTTTTACTTAGTATAAAGTTTGGAAATAATATTTGCATTTGAGTTACTTATTAATAAAAATAATTTGTGAGCATGATTTTATTGATGTATGATTATGTGCAAAGACTAATGCTGCTAAACCATATTGCAAAATTGCCTTAGCAAAAGTTGTGTTGTGCCTGAACATTACTTGAGACGAGAAACGATTTAAGTTTGGGAGTGTTTAACCTTGAAATTATATAGGATTTTTTTATATTTTTTTACCATCTTTTAACTTAATAATTATATTAATATTGAGTAATTATTAATAAATTAAGTGGATTTTGTTTAAATGTTAATATGGGACTTGAATTTAGAAAGTATGTGAAATTATGCTTTCCTACATGATTTTTGAGCATAAATTATATTATTTTCATGTTAATTATTAATATGTGATTTTTATTATGCAATGGGTCCATGGAAGATGAGATTACCATAAGGATGCATGGACATGGACACATCCACCTTACTTGGATGGTAAAACCATGCAAAATTGTAAAGATGCTAATTTGACCCAGTTAAAGTGTGTTACAAAATGGACATGTTTGATTAATTTTTGGATCATGAAACCGTCCAACAAGGGGGAGTTAAGCCTAATTTCGGAACAAGCATATGGTTGCCCAAAAATCATCTTTGGGATATTTCATTCGAGGTCCCTACAGTTGAAATTTAATCAGAAATTGGCACACAAACTATGCCTTTGAAACCATCCACTCTATGTTACTTATAGCATGATTTTATGTTTGAAATAATCAACCAAACCACCTCCCTTTCCACAATTTGTACCTGACCATGCAATGGAGAAGATGGAGGGATTTTTAACTCTATTTTTAGTTAGCTTTACCCTCACATTCACCTATAAATACCATTCTACTCATCTCTTCATTCATATCATATGTCTCATTCTACATTTTATTTCTCTCATTCTATTTCCCTTTTCTTTTTCCCCATGCCTAGCCACTTTTTTTTCCCTTCCATTCTTTAGCCAAAAAAAAGCCGTACAAGATGATCTATTGGTCAGCCACCTTGAGAAACCCTTAGCAAAGGAGCAATGGACGGATCAGAGAAACACCTTAGTCAAAAAGATTTGAAAGCCTACTGGATTGAATTAGAGTTTAATCTTTCCTCCTTGTTGTTTAGTTTAAACATGTTTGCTAAGTGTTTATTGATCTTGCAATCAACAGTGATAGCTTAATTCCGTTTAGCTAGGAGGATTATGTTAATTCAATAATATTTGTTTGATTCTTGTTTAACGCGTTTGTGCCTCAGTTAATCATGTTTTCAATTAAAATCAAGATGTATTTCACTCATACTTGATTGGATGCATTCAGACTAGCTGAGCGATCCTAACCAGATGACAGCTAGTAGACACATAATTGAAGAGTGCAATGCTCAATTTAGATCACTAAATCTGACTAAATTAGAGGTTCATAATATCTTTAATTAGTTCTATTATCTTGCATAGTTTTAGGTTAATGTGATTAAACTGTTTCAAACTTAATTGTCCCTGTTACCTCGCATAAATATTAAGAAACCCTTAGTTTAATATGATTAATAAAATGCATGTTTCACTAAGTAAAAGATACGAAATGACTTAATTTGGTTTCTAAACTCATGAAAGATCGAGTTGCCATGGAATGTTTTTCGAACACTGTTAAGCATGATGAAAATAAATTAAGTTGATTAATGTAATTATCCTAGCCTATACATGTTATTGATTGTTGAAGTTGTGTTTTTGTTGCTAAAATTCATTCATACATTTAGATAATTTTGCATATTTAGTTTAAAATTGCAGTACGGATCAATTTTTCATCTAGTTAAGTCATCATCACTCAAATTATTGTGTTTTTATACCAAATTGTGAATTTATAATTTTGCAAATAATCGATTAACACACATAGTCCCTGTGGAGACGATAATTCATTTTACTTACTTATTACTTGAACGACGAATGACTGTGTATACTTTCACAAAAATTCCATTACAATAGGATATTCCGATTACAATAACATAAAAACCCTAAATAGAAACTAAGAGTGAAATAAAAACCCCAAGTATATTTTCTAAATTTATAAAATTGTGTTTAAACTAATTACAATGTCTTTTATATAGTTTAAAATCAGAATATTAAAATGCGTAAAATATTCTTGAAGTCCTTAGAGTTCGACTAGGACATATACTTCTAATTTCCCTAAAAAAACGTAATTAAAATGTGCAGGAGTTTTTGGGCTGCACAGGGGCTTGGTTGCAACATAGACCTACGATGCTACAACCAACCTCGAGAGTATGTCATGAAATAGGTGGGCCATGTCACGACATCGAGGGCAGTTTCGCTCCAGAACTTGTTTTTGGCTTCTATCTTCGATGTTGAGACATCAGTGTCTTGGTGTCGTGATGTAGGTATCAGTTTTGGCCCGAATAAGTATTTTTAGCTCCAGATTTGACCTAAAAGAACATGTAACCTTATTTAGATATATAAAATGAAATTAAAAAAATTACTAGAAAGCATAAATTACTACTTTAAGTATGAAAACCTAAATATATTCTAAGTTGCTTTCATTTAACTATCAAACAAGCTAAAGTTATGTGTAAAAAGGATGTAAATAATAGTGTATTTCATGGTAGATCAGTTATATTATAAGTAATTTGGTTAGCAATCAACTGGGTAGCCTAATTTGATAATTGTGAATGTAGAGTGCTTATTTATGTTTTTTCTCGGTAACTGTAAACCATTAAGAAGGTAAATTCTGACATACGTGACACTTTTCAAGTTCCATTAAATGGGTTGGGTTGTATATATATGTGAAATGGTTCTAAAAAGAGGTTTTCTTCTTCTCCTAGAAAATTTTGTTCTTTGACTCTTTTTTATAAACAAATGGTAGTTCCTTCTTTCTAAGCTGGAAGCTAAGGATCTGGAACTAATCAGTGGTCATCTCATCCTTGGTTAAGTATGATAGTTCTGCATGGTAGATTCTGAAAGAGTAAATCTGTAATGAGTGTATGAACAGTAAGATGTATGTATAAGGCTTTGCATGAATGTTGTAAGTATTTTAGATGATGGTAAATTGTATACGAGTAAGTCTTTAATGGTGTTTCTATGTTCTGTAAGTAGTTGTTGCTACTAAATCGTATTAGATGTTCAAGTATAGAGCTTTGAAATACTACAGTAGGTGAAAATGAGACGATTTTTCAACCTAACTCTTTTAGATGAACTACTCAAATAAGAAAAATACTTGTATACATACAAAAATGAAGTGAAGATGATGTTTACTGACACTGGTAAAGATGAGAGATGTGTTATAATAAAATGTATAAAGTTTAGTTAAAGGAATGATGTTTGATAACAGTCAGGTAAGGTTTAATATACGAGATGGACGAGCCAGTAAAGAGCTGATCATCTAGGCAAGTGAATGCTAAACTAAAGTTTTATTATGAAGCCTCTAGTAGGGCAGTTTTAGTACTAACCAGACTGACATGTCATAGTTTGAAAACAAGGGTAAGACCATGTAATAGAGGTCCATGGAAACTTGGCATGATTAGGAACCTTTCATGGTGTAGCCTTCAGTAAAATGAAATTGAAATGGCAGAACATGATACATGAATGTGTGTAAGATCATGTGTTAAGGCCCATGGCATGATATGATATGACTGTATGTATGTTCATGTTGTGCCATCGATGATGTATGAATAGAAGTGGCAGATCACGATATTGAATTTATATGAAAGTCTACCAAGACAGTAAACACGAAACTATGTATGACGCCTCTGTGGCGTATTTTGTGTGAAGCCCTTACAGCATATTATGTTTGGCCATTGTAGCGTGATCTATCATATATGTATGGTAAGATTTTTATATCTATCTTGGTGATAAATTATGAATAAAGCTTGTTAATTTTGTAAGATGTATAGCTAGATAAAGTATTTGTAACATCCCGAAATAGGGCCTAGTCGGAATAGTAGTTTCGGGACCACAAATCCGACGTAAAAATATTTATTTTATGATTATTATGAGGTCTAGAATATGAAAGTATGCATGAGTTAAAGTTTCATGAAGAAATTCTAAGTATAAAGTTCCCAATTGGAAATTAGAGACCAAATTGAATAAATTGCAAAACTTGGGTTTTAGAAGCAATTTGTATGAAATTGCTTTGGATTATTAATTAAGGGTCCTTAAAAAGCAATTTGCCCAATTTTTAAGTTTTTGGACAAAAATGGGCATGCATGGAAAATTTGGAAAAGTTAGTAAGAAAGGGCATTTTGGTCATTTGGTTAATTAATGTAATAAAAAGGAAAAATCAAGCAAAAATTCACTCATTTTCTTCTCCATGCTGTCGAATTTGAAGGAGTCTCCATAGCTAGGGTTTTCCAATATTTCAAGCTTGATAGTAAGTCAATCCTAGCCCCGTTTTTAATGTTCTTCGTATTTTTGAGATCCTCGTAGCATGCTCTTTCTATTTCTACCCATATCTTAAGCTAGGGTTCATGTTTAGAAAATTACCCATGCATGAGATGCTTGTGTTTTGATGATTTATTAAGGATTATGAAAGTTTAAAGGATGGTAAATAACTTTTACTAAGTAGTTTTTCATGGAAATGGCCTAAAGGACCATTTTGTAAAAGTTGTAAAAATGGGTAGAAAAATGTGAAATGAAGGGAAATTGTGGGCTGCTATAAGCATGAAAATATTCGACTAGGCTTGGGTAACCTAGAAATTTCATGCATTTCATTATACGAGCCTTAGAACTAAATTGTAAAAGTTACGAAAGGTTAGGGGCAAATTGGTCATTTTTCCTTAGGGTGAGTTTTAAGCCAGAAATGAATGATGTGAGATGTTAATAATTTATTTTTACTGATATAGACCCCGAGGAACCAATTCCGGAGGTCGACCGTAGAAAACAGAAGGTTTTAGAATAATCAAAATACGAACCCGAAACGACTACCAAGTAAGTTCGTATAACTCGAGTGTAGACTATTTAAATACATTAAAAATGCATATTCCTGTATGATTTTAAATGGTGATTTACAATGTAAATAATTTATGAAAATTGATGATATGATAAAATGTCTCGGTTGAATAAAAAGGGTTATCTAATGGATACACTATTCTTACATGATACGAGATCCTAAATGTGTTGCAGAAAAGGATTTAGCCCGGACGGGTAATCTGTTGATCTCGGTGTAGAAAGGATCTAGCCCAGACGGGTGTTCATAAAGTGATCTAGCCTTCCGAAGAATATGTGTGCATTATGGATTTAGCCCGGACGGGTACTCCGATTAGGGTCTAAATTTAGCCTAGACTGGTAATTCAGATCCGAGCTTATTAAGAGTGTTTGTTGTTACAAGGGATTTATCCTGGACTGGTAATCCCGAGATTGCTCTATGAGTTATTACTACGGGAGATTTAGCTTGGCTGGTAATCCCGCCGTAAGATGTGAGGTTCGCGGGAGTGCGTGCTTGAAAATGATCACTTGTATGATTTGACGGTAAATGGGCTATCCATCGAGATTTCTGAGAAATTCAACGGAACTAAAACGAGAAATGAGTATGGAAATTCTTGAATTGATGAGCTCATCTAGATTAACATTATAATATTTTGACATGAGACTAACTTGATGATTTGAGTGTATGTGATAGGAAACTATCCTGTACTTGTTGGAATGTATGACTAATATGGTTGTATGCTAAATGATCGGTAAGTTTACCTTCTTGTTATTCGAACTTACTAAGCATGTAAATGCTTATCTCCCTCTCTTTTTCCTGTCTTACAAAGCTCGCAGACTCGTGAAGATTGGAAAACGGTTGGAGAAAGTCATCACACTATCAACTTGTTCAGCTTTGGTATATGGAAACTTTTATTTATTTAATGGCATGTATAGGGTCTTGCTTATTTTGTTATATGTGTCATTTGGCTAGCCAATGTCATGACTTAAATGATATGATTATTCATTTTGTATATGGCCATGAGATGTGGCTCATATTAATATGGGTTGTAACCCTACTCATTTAACATGTTTATGCTTGGGTGTTCCATATGATGTGGTATTATGGATGGATATATATATGGAATGAAGCCTAACAGCTTGGGAGTGGATATGGCATAAAATGGTACATGGTTATAATATGGCCTAAGTGTAAAAAAGTGAAAAGTGATATGATAATCTTTAATACAATGGATAACCTAGCATGTGCTAAACCAATGAAATGAGGTTAACATGCAAAGGACCATGCCAAGATGGTTTAAAAGTATATTTAGGCCATGTTAAATACCATTGAAGTCTATAAGTGTGTATGGATGTTAGAGGGTGACCAAAGGCTTAGAAAATAGCCCTAAAAAGGTCCACACGGGTAGACACACGGGCATGTGTCTAGGCCGTGTGAGACAAACGGTTAGCCCCCATGGGCGTGTTACCTGGCCGTGTGTCCCATGCACCTAAAATTTTAGGCCAGTTTGTATGGTAGTAAACACACAGGCAGAGACATGGCCGTGTGTCTCAACTGTGTGGAGGACACGACCTAGCACATGGGCGTGTGCCTTGGTCGTGTGCCTCAAAATGAATGATGACATCATAAATAGAATGTCCAAGTTTTTAGACACGGGCAGTGACACGGGCGTGTCGAGGCCGTGTGAGGGACACGAGCCAGGGACACGGACGTGTACTCGGCCGTATGAAAACCCCTGTAGGTTCGAAATGAAAAATAACTCCACATGGGTAAAGGGCACGGGTGTGTCCTAAGCATACGGGCATGTGCATTGCCTCCACGCTGGCGTGTGAGGCTTAAACATGAAAATTTTTCTAAGACTTCCTTAAGTTCTCGGTTTAGTCCCGGATCATTTGTAATGTTTGTTTTGGACCTCGTGGGTCCATAATATGGACAGTATGATTTTGTTTGATCGGTTTGAAAATGGAATGAGACTTTATAACCCGCTTTTCCTGAAATGTTCTTGTATGTGTACGGTAATACCTCGTACCTTGCCCCGGTCTCGGGTACAAGTAAGGGGTGTTATAGTATTGATGCTCTCAGGATTCAGGGATGAGTAAGATCAATGAAATAAATGAATAGTTCTAAGAATGCTATTGAAAAGAACTGTGTATCTGGATGATAGAGAAGGTATTCATCGTGATTATATGACAATGTTGGAATTGGACTTATTCGTATTATGTATGACCTAAGATATCATAAACGTGAATTTTTTATAGTATGATTTAATCAAATTTGTTTGGAATATTCCAAATCTGTATTGAATAATGACTTCGCATGAAATCTTATGAAAACTGAATATTGATTATCATGAACACTTTGGATTTTGAAGTATTGTTGTGGATGTTACCAGATTGATTTATGAAGTACTCTATCGATATGAGTTGTATGGTACTAATTCAGGATATGATTGGTTTAATAATTTGATGGTGCTAAGATCTGTATGAGTAGTCGCCAAATGTGTATGTATCCGTCTATGGTTAATGATAGGAACAACTATTTTGATATAAGTGTAAGAAATATGATATGATCTATATGAAACGAATTCTGAAGATAAGTTTGATTTGGTTGCATATATGTAAATGAGGGACTTAATTATTATTTCAAAGAATCTTTAAATAATCATGTGAGAAAGAATTGGAATATTATGAATATAAAAGTTGGCGCGTATGTGAATCAAACTATATTAGTACCCGTCCGATAGATAGTTTCGAAAGTTAGTTGACCCATAAACTGATAATCAAATAATACAAAGTAACCATCAAGATTCAATGAAATAATGTTCATTAATTACTCATGAACTTACAAGACTTATGATTTGTTTCAAGTTTTGATGATAAGAGATTACACCTAGAGGGATAATGCCAGGACTACACCAAGGAAGAGGCATGTTGGGTTATTATGCATACATAGTTATTGGGGCGGTGTACTGTAGGAGGTCTTAAATGAATTTGTATTTATTACATGATTGTTTTAGATAGATTTATTGAGAAATTTTGTAATAATTAATGTTTAAGCACCATATTTGTTTCTTGAAATTTAGTCTTGAATAATTTAAAAGAGTATGTATTAAATATAATGTTATCCAAGATGGTTTAGTGAGTTTGGCTAAGTGTTTTTTGAGTAGTAATACCTAAAATTTGGATTCGACGAATCAAATAGATTAAGTTAATTAGAGTCGGGAGGTAATAATTGTTTAATCCATGACTAATCCACTCTAGACCCCCAATCTAAAGTTAGTTGTGAACCCTAAAGCAAGTTAATCTTCCTGATTGGTTATCGGTTTAATTCATTTGTTTATCTTTATTTATTTATTTATTTATTTTTGTTAGTTATTTATTTTTAGTCCTCTTAATCTATTTTATGATCCATTGTAATATAGGAATTAACTATTACTTCTTAGACTTAGTATTGTAAAAAGTGTTTTCATTATTTGTTCCATCCCCCATTAGGTACAACTCTCGGAATACTTTCGGTATTTCATTGTACAACTATATTACAATTTGACCCTTGCACTTGCTGACACCGTCGTTATTAATTATGATATTTTGGTGTTATATTTATTTTATAAATGATAACTCATTTATAGGCGGTCATTTGTCGTCTATCAATTCCAATTGGGGAGATGTCTTGTCTTGGGAATTAGAGTTAATAACTCCCAGAAGATACAGACATAGATATGAATGACTGGAATGACAGTACATCAGATTGGACCCAAGAAGAATAGATCCTAAATATGTTTATGGATTTATTCACTTGTGACGTTCATAGTGTGGCATACTTAAGTCCTGAGTGGATGACGGACTATGTATGCATAACTCATATACTTTGATGTAAGTAAAAGCCTGAGTTCAAATAAATAAGGAACTAAAAGTTAGTGCGTTTGGTATACAACTTCTTCAGTATGTAGCGTCAGTCACAGTAGTGGAATTCATAGCCCAGGACATGGGTAAACGAGATCCTCTCATTGGCATTACATGGTTGATGAAAAGTAAAGCATAGCCACGAGTCGTTCATCTTTGTGATGAATGACTTGATTACTATTTGATAGTAATTGACTTTTCATGAAGGAAGATATAATGGTTACCATGAGATAAAATAGGATTATATTGAGAGAACGGATATTACCCCAAAGAGATTAAAGATATTCTATGAGGGTAACACACTTATGACAAGGTCATTGGACGAGCACTGATCAAGTTACTTTCGTAATAGTATGCAGTTGGGGAGAGCTTAGTCACGATATTATATTGGAATGGTTTAGTGACTAAATGAGTTTATATTTAATAGGCAAAAAGCTGGAACTTAATTATAAATCATTTAAGCCCTAATCGCATATGTCCAGTTGGTCCCTCTACTAGCTTGTTGAAACCATAAATGAATTGCATGTTGAATCAAATGAACAAAAATGGATAGAAATGGTGAAAAATGAGAAATAGGAAACATTTAGAAATGATTATGGTTTTCTCAAAAAAGAAAATTAAAAGAGAGATGAAATCTTTGGAAATGAATGTGGTTTTCTCCAAAATGAAAATGACCTGAAAATGAATTTATATTTTTCGAATTAAATGAAGTTCGAAAATGTAAATAAATCATTTGGTCATAGTAAACTATTGAATGTACAAATATTAAATATATTTTATGATAGATTCTTTTATGGTAAAGTCGTCATGATATTAAAAGAATTAGAATTAGGTTGAGAAGATTATATAATTGGAAAAAATATTGAGATGTTTATTTTGGGAAATAGAAAAACGAATATCTGGTTGGATCGAATTATAAAGTACTAGGTTAAATGTCCAAGAAATACTTGCAATTGAACCCAATATGGAAGAAACCCAAAAGACTCCCGTGTTAATGAGGGGGACGACAAAATCTAGTATTATTAACTAGGGTTTTCAACCTCTATATTTCTAGTTAGACTAGGAAATCTAGTTGAAATAAACTTTTGCAACTCAACAAGGGTTCTACTTCTTCTCCTATAAATAGATGTCATAGATAGGGTTAAGAACATAACTTTAAAATATTGTTACTCTAGCCGAAAATAGAGAAAAAATTATTCTCAACTATCAAATCTATTTTCCTGAACAACATTTTTTGTCGATTTTTATTGATAAGAGATTTTTCTTTTTCACACTTAAACAAAGAAAACTATTTCTGGTTCTGTGTTTGATTTGAATCATTTGAGCTCACACTCGAAGTAGTTCGTGGTTCGAGAATAGTGGAGAAGGTTGTTCGATTAAAAGTCGAGAACGATAAGGATCCGTCTATTCGTAAACACAGGTGTGAATTCGGTTAAGGGTTTATTGTTATAATTATCACAAACAGACTCAAATTTAAATTATTTTTTGCTATGCAAGAAAATTGTTTTCAAACTGGACTTTTTCCAACTTGGTGATGTCAATGGAAGGGTAAGTCGGTGATGGTGTTGGCCAAGGTGGGTAAAGGGTTAGATGTGCATTGGCTGTAAGTTGGATTAGGGAAATGGCAATGTATGTGCAAGGCATTTGGATTGATGGCTTCATGCAGTGGCTATAGCAAGCAAGTTGTCTACTATTAGTGGTGGTGTAATAGTGTCTCAACTGAGGGCTGCTAACAATGTAGGCTCAACAATGATGATGTTTGGTCGAATTGATTTTAGTTCTAAAGGCTGGTCTTAGTTTATCATAACCAGCTAAGTTTTTCTGTTCCTTGGTAGGCCCCGAGCTAACTAAAATAATATTCGTCCAAAACTTGATCAAAATATGGACAACATTCCATCACTACACATGCTGCACTAATTGCTACACCAATCTCTCAAAAGTCATTGCCTTCAGAACACGAAGTGTGAGATCGTCCTCCTCTATTGCTACATCAGTAAGAGCAAGCAAGTTCATAAACTATACTTTTTTTTTCCATATTTTTTAAGTATTCACCAATTGACTTATCTTTATGCTTGGTCTGTTAATTTATTTTTAAGATTCAAACTATCAAACAAGTTCTAATGGCATACATATGAATTCCTCTTCAGAATTCTTTAGTGAGACTATGAAAGCCATTATTGATTCTGAAGTGGAAGCAAAGATTGCATGGAGAATATAAAATTTAACATAAGTGCAATGTGCAGAAAAATACTTGCCTGAGTGAATTAAAACACATGTAAAAAAAAAATCAAAGAAAAATTATTTATTATAGGTAATAAACTAAGCTTTAATAAATTTCATTTAATCAAAGAAAATATTTGTCTAGATTTAGGGATAAAATATTTCAACTTTAATGAAATGGTGATTAAAGATCTTGTCAAACATCCATTTGAAATGGGTTATCCTCGTCTCTTACTAGAGCTGCAAAATAGGCAAGCTCAGGTTTCTCGAGCTCAGATTAGCTTGAGCTCAGGCTTTCTCGAGCTCAGGCTTTTTCAGGCTCGTATTTGTTATGGACTTAAATTTTCTCAGGCTTGGGTTCTTTTAGACTCGAATTTTTTTAAGCTCAAATTTTTTGGATTTGGGTTCGAATTGAGTCAGTTGGGCTTTAATGGATTCAAATAATTTTGAAATTTATAAGTTATAAATATTTTAATTTCAAATGTAATAATTCATTTTATTTTTATACGATAACAACGTAATTCAAATTTGTTTTATAAAAAGCATAAATTATATATATTTGACAAAAAATATTTTATATAAAATAATTAAAGTTCTTATTGTATGTAAAACTTATTCTCTATGATATTATATGATTAACAAAAATATCTTTTATTGTTCATTATTATATTATATTATCAATAGAATAACTTTTTTTTATCTTTCTTATTAAATTTATAAACCTGATACTCATACTCTAAAATATTTATTTTAAAACTCAAATATATTATACTAAATCCAAACCCAAAATAACATATTCATTATTACCCAAACTCAATATAAACTAATTATGTATAGCCCAAATCTCAAGTCCAAAATAAAAAGAAACTAAACTCAATGCTCAAATACAATTTGTAAAAGTTAAGCCTAATTCAAAATCTAATTTAATAAAAATAATATTCTATTAAGATATTAAATTATTAATAATATTTTATGTTTTGCTATCTATAATTATAAACATGCATTTTAATATACTAAATTACACTTAACTATTGATGATATATCTTTTATTATAATTTATAATATAATAATAGTTATATAATTAATACTTATAAAATATATTATTTTATTATATAATATTATATCACATACTATAATAGTAGATTAATACATAATATGTTAATTATTATCATATATATTATTGTTTATTATTATATTAGTTGAAATATGCTCGAGTCCCTATACTCTTTCTAAATTTGAAAATTAACTCTCCTATTATATTATATAATATCATTTCATATAGTATGTGAAAATAAAATAAAATAAAATAAAATAAAGAACACACAAATTTTTACGTGGAAACCCTTTCGGGAAAAAACCACGGGCAGATGAGAAGAAAATTAACTATGTCGAATTCGAATTAATACAAGAGGAGTAGAATATGTCTATTTATAGGCTTATAAAGTCATATTTTAGTAAGACTGAAACACCTTATTCTAATCAATATCAAATAGATGGAATTTAATAAGGTTTAAAAAACCTTATTCTAAAAATAAAATAAAAGAAGTGTAATTCTATATGGATTCTTCTTTTATTTTATTTTACCACTGTATTTTATTTAAATAAGGATTCGAGTCACTTAATTCTAACAATCTCCACTTGACACGAATTCTCAATGAACAAGTTCTTCTTCGTGAACTCTCAATGAACAAGTTCTGCACCTCTTCCATAAAACCCCTTAAGGGTTTAACTTTAACAATGAACACCAACCAAGTTTCAGCAATGCTCAAACTTGGTTATAGGAAGTGACTTAGTCATCATATCTGCAGGATTTTCATGAGTACTAATTTTGCTCACAACGATATCACCATGAGCAATAATATCACGAACAAAATGATATCGAACATTAATGTGTTTTGTTCTCTTATGAAACATTTGATCTTTTGTAAGAAAGATGGCACTGATTGTCACACAAATAATGTGTCTTTGATTTGAAGGTCTTCATTGAGTTCACTAAAAAGTCCCTTCAACCAAATAGCTTCTTTACAAGCCTCAGTAATCGCCATGTACTCAGCTTCAGTGGTAGACAAAGCGATTGTAGTTTGCAAAGTGGATTTCCAACTAATTGCACAACCTCCGATTGTAAAGACATAACCTGTGAGAGATCTTTTTCTATCAAGGTCTCCAGCAAAATCAGCATCAACATACCCAATGACTCCATCTCTAGTTCTTCCAAAGCTGTAAGCAAACATCAGTAGTACCTCGTAAGCATCTTAAAATCCACCGAAGCGCTTTCCGGTGTTCTTTATCGGGATTCGCCATGTATTCGCTAAGCTGCGATAGAATCGCATATGATAAATCGGATGTGAACAAACCATAGCATACATGAGAGATCCACTTTGCACTAGAGTATGGAACATGTGACATGTACTCAATCTCATTATCTGTTTGTGGAGACAAAATCGATGAAAGTCTGAAATGGGTTTTAAAGGAGTGCTAACAAAGCTTAGCACTCTGCATATTGAACTGCAAAGAACTTTCTCAATGTACCCTTTCCGACTTAGGTACAATTTACTTGCTTTTCTATCTCTCGAGAATCTCCATTCCAAGTATCTTCTTTCTTTGGTCCTAAATCTTTCATCTCAAATTCTTTACTTAGTTGGGCTTTGACCTTTCTTATCTCTCTTTTATCTTTTGCTGCTATCAACATGTCATCAACATAAAGAAGTAGATACAAAAGAACCATCACTATTTTTCTTAAAGTAAACACAGCTATCAAAACTACTTCTTTTGAAATCATGAGAAGTCATAAAGGAATCAAACCTCTTGTACCACTGTCTTGGTGACTATTTCAAACCGTAAAGGGACTTTTTCAGCAAGCAAACATAGTCCTATTTTTCTAAGACTGTAAAACTCACTGGTTGTTGCATGTAAATGTCCTCCTCTAGTTCTCCCTGCAAAAATACAATTTTTACATCTAACTGCTCAAGCTCTAAATCATGCATGGCCACAATACCAAGCAAAGCTTGAATCAAATTATGCTTAACAACTAGGCAGACACATCTGTGAAGTCCACTCCTGGAATTTGACTGTAACCCTTTGTAATAAGCCTTGCTTTATATCTGGGTTCTTCAACTCCTAGAGTCCCTTCTTTCTTTTTAAACACCCATTTACAACGAACAGGCTTTTTACCTTTAGGAAGTTTCACAAGATCCCATGTTCTATTTTTGTGGAGTGATTCCATCTCCTCTTGCATAGCAAACATCCACTTTTTTGAGTTTTCACAGTTAACCACCTCAGAATAATTAGATGGCTCTTGATTCGCATCTATATCTTCAGCCACATTTAAAGCATAAGCAACTAGATCAGCCTCGGCATACTTCTTTGGAGGTTTAATTTCTCTTCTAGTTCTATTTTTGGCAATAGAGTATTGTGGTGAAGAAGCAACTCTATTATCAATTTTTGTACTGGCTTGAGGAGTCGACTCTGTATTAATCTGATACTCCACCTGCTTTTGATTTTTTTTTATTGGAAGAGTCTTTATGAGATAAGTTAGGTAGCATAGCAGTTTCATCAAAAACAACATCTCTGCTAATCACAACTTTTCTATTTTCAGGACACCATAACTTATACCCTTTTACACCAGCTTTATAACCAAGAAAAACATATTTAATGGATCTCGGTTCCAATTTTCCATTATCAACATGAGCATACGCAGGACACCCAAAGATCTTTAAATCAAAATAATTAGCAGGATTACCAGACCATACCTCTTGTGGAGTCTTTTTCTCAATGGCAACGGATGGAGATCGGTTGATCAAAAAACATGCAGTAGAGGCTACTTTTGCCCAAAACGACTTCGGTAAGTTGGCATTTGACAACATACATTGAAATTTTTCCATGATCGTTCTGTTCATTCATTCTGCAGCACCGTTTTGCTGTGGAGTATGAGGAACTGTCAAGTGTCTCACGATCCCTTCTAACTTGCACAATTTATTAAACTCATCAGAACAGAAATATAAGCCATTGTCTGTGCTGTTTTCCTGTCTATTTTTCAATCATAATTTTTCAAGACTTAAATGCGGAAAACACATCGCTTTTCTGTTTCAGGAAGAACGCCCAAACTTTTCTGGAAAAATCATCAATAAAGGTTAGCATACAATTAGCTCTACCTCTCGAAGGCACTTTAGATGCCCCCTACAGATCAGAATGAATATACTCCAACGTTCCCTTTGTCTTATGGATTTCTCTGGTGAATCGAACTCTCTTTTACTTCCCAAAAACACAGTGCTCACAGAAATTTAGTTTGTAAATTCCTTGCCCATCAAAAAGTCCTCTTTTGCTCAATTCTACCATGCCATTCTCACTCATATGCCGTAGGCGCATATGCCAAAGTTTAGTAATATCATCACTTGACAAGGAAGAGAGCGGCAATTTGCATCACGATATGATAAAACCACTGCAAAACATATAACTTGGCAGTCTTTCTTTGCCCTTTCATCACAACAAGGGAACTTTTGGAAATCTTTAAAACCCCACTTTCAGCTGTGTATCTGTACCCTTTTGAATCAAAAGTACTCAACGAAATTAAATTTCTCTTCAATTCTAGAACATGTCGCACGTCACTAAGTGTTCTGACAACTCCATCAAACATCTTTACTTTAATTGTTCCAACACTTGTGATTTTACACGAAGCATTATTTCCCATCAAAACAACACCTTCAGACATTATTTCGTAAGTTGTAAACCAATCCCGATTGGGACTCATGTGGAAGGTGCAGCCTGAATCAAGTATCCACTCTTCGCTTACTTTAGAATCATTGACAGAAGAGACTAAAAGTTCACCATCGCTGTAGCCTTCTACAACATCAGCTTCACCAGAATTTTCTGGTTGTTTTCCCTTTTGATTCGCAGCCTCCCTTTTAATCTTATTTTGTAGCTTATAGCACTCAGATTTAATGTGGCCTTTCTTCTTGCAGAAGTTACAAGTTTTACCTCTGTTTGAAGGCTTTGATCTACTCTTAGACCTGTGTCCTTCCACGATCATTATCAGCATGTCGATCTTATCTCCCACGAGCAATGAGACTTGTACAGGCCCAAATTTTAACCTAGCCCAAATAACCCCCCCAAAACCCAAATAACCCCCCAAGCCCAAACAAAACAGAAGCCCAATACCCAAAATAAAAAAAAAAACAAAAACAAAAACAAAAACCTAAAGCTGCCAGCCACCGAACCTCCCCACTTGCCTCTGCCATCACCTGCCCACTGCAGCACCGGCCATCCACTCAGGTCAAATCCACCGCCACAGCACCTGCAAGCAATTAAAACGAAAGGACAACAAATAATAGAAAAACTTGTACAATGGCTATAAAAAGCCGAATCAAAATCTTGTAAAATAGGCGTGAAATGTTGGTCAATACAAACGTTAGATTTTGAAATATAATGATGACTCAAAGCAAAGATTAAACACCAAATCGGAAGATCTAAACGTCAAGAGCCAGATCCAGGCATAAGGTGATTTTACCCCAAAAAAATCGAATCTTTCTTTTTCTTTTTCTCATCAACTACACATATATATATTATATTATAAAAGTTAAAAAAATATAAAAAAGGAGCAAAAAATATACCTTCTGCGGTGGCCGACGATGGCTGCGCACGGCGGTCCGGCGACCGGACGGTGACCGGCCCTGCGGCCGAAAATCGCACCCTCCCCTCTCCTCTCTCCCTTTTTTTTTTACTTCAGCTGCACAAATGTTTTTTTGTTGAAAACGCCCCTTTTATAGCCTCCCAAAACGACGTCGTTTTGGGGGCTGCCTTTTAGCCCCAAAACGACGTCGTTTTGAGGCGACCCGACCCGATCCGACCCGCTCCACTCAGGATCCGCGTGTTTTTGCTCTTAGGGGTTAATTGCGTGCACAGTCTTTCCGCTTTTTCTATGATTTTAAATCAGTTTTTTTGTATTTTAAATTGGCCCTATAATTTATTGCACTTTCCAATTTAGTCCCTGCTGGTGCGCTGCATTCTGATCGGAAGGAACAATTGCTTCCGCGGTCCCTCCACGTTATGTGCGCGTTCAATTGGGTCCCTTTTTTATATTTTATTTTAAATTCGCCCCCTAACTTCATTTTTAATTCAATTTCGTCCATTTTTCCTCTTTTTCCCATTATGTTATTTTAATTTTAATATTATTCATACTATTATATTTTATTACTATTATCATTATTATATCTTTATTTATTAGCATCACATTATTATTACTTTTACTTAATATTTATATATATTATATTGTATTATCAATATTTTCTAATATTATTGTTTTCTGTTAATAGCCACATATGTATTCTTTTAATATATATATATGTGTATTACACTCCATATTACACATATCTATATTAACATTGTATTATGCCTATTCTTTAAGTATTATATACATATATATTTTTCTTTTATATATTATGTATATTGTGTACATACTTTTAAATATTATCATGTATTCGTTTTAATATATATGTATACATCTATGTAATATCATTAATACTTATTTTTTAACATTCTTATTATTTTTAGCATGTATATACTACGCAAATACTTCAAATATTGCATTTTTTATTACGCATATATGTCTTTTAATAATGTAATCTTATTGTTATATATATACCTTAATATAATATCATTTGTATATATATATATATATATATATTTTATTTCTTATATTATCTCATGTTTTTTTAACTATATCGTGTATATACAACTACCATATATCTATTTATATAGTTATTAATGATTGTTTTAAATATTATGATTATTTCTAATATGTACGTATCATGTCTTTACCTCTAATACTATATATTATATTCTTACTATGATCATTACTATATTTATTATCATTATTATTATCATTTTTATCTTTACTTATTTTCTCATCACTTAGTTATTTGTGTGTTTTTTTCATTCATATTTTCGCTGTTATTATGCTCTAGGCATTATCTGTATTCGTCTATTCATATGTATCTCAATATATCTGCAAATTTACATTATTCATCATTATTATTGTTTATGCCATCATCTTTGTTATTATTATTATTATGCATGTTAGTGCTGCAATTTGTTTCTCATTTTATCATGTGATTACGGTTACGTTGGTCCTTACTCAAAGCATATAATTATGTTTTCTAAAAAAAAATAAGTTTTCGTATTTAGATAATTCGAGAAAATTGTGCCCTAACTTACTGGGTTTCGGTTTTTCTCGTTTAACCTAAATGACAATATAATCCTATAAATCACGTCATGTCTTTTTTACTCGATGCTTTAAAATAATTCTTTCATAAAAGTGATAATCCGTATTTGGTAATTCGAGACAATCGTGCCCTAACTTACTGGGTTTCGATCCTTCTTTCTACCTAAATAACGGAACATTCCTAAAAAATCACAATACAAGTTTTGAAAAATGCTTATTCTCGAAGAAACGAGGTGTTGTGCCCTAACTTACCGGGTATGACATTTTGTTACCTCGGAATAAGATTTTTGTTAACAAAGGTAATGTTCGGCATTTGGAAATCCGAGATATCGTGCCCTAACTTACTGGGTTTCGATTTCTCTCGGTCATACTAAATAGTCGAATACCCTTTTAAAAAAGAGTCAAAATACATGAATAGACGAGCTCCTTCTCAAAGTTCGAAATGTCGTATCCTAACTTACTGGACGTGACATTTTATTACTTCGAGATGAGAGAGTCCTTAACATCCATTTTAACTTATTCGATCATTTTTTAGCATTAATTCAAAAAGGGATCGTATTTCAAAACCTTTCAAGTTTTCAATCTTTGACACTAAGACACTAATTAATCAACTAGGTACCAATCTTTGGGCGTATCGAGAGCGCTAATCTTTCCTCGTGCGTAACTGACTCCCGAACTCATTTTCTGATTTTCGTGGACCAAAAATTCTCATTTTAGTAAACCTTAACTTTTATTAAAATGATTAATTTGAGGTGGCCCGATCACACCTCATCAAAAAGGATCGGTGGCGACTCCCAGTTTTTCGTTTTCATTTTCAAAATCCAAGTCGATTCCCCTTTTTTTCAAAAAATGGTTACGACAAGACTCTCTCTCTGAGAGTCGGGTTTAACCACAAGATGATTCATCTTATCATACGAGGTCAAAGAATCATAAACCTCATCAACTGTGAGAGACTTGCGACTATATAAAATCGTGTCTCTAAAGGTTGAATAAGACGGGGGCAACGAACAAAGTAGAATCAACCCTAGATCTTCCTTATCATATTGAACCTCCATGGCCTCCAAGTTTGAGAGAATTTCTTTAAACACTGTTAAGTGTTCGTGTACAGATGCACTTTCCTCCAAACGATGAGCATAAAGACGCTGCTTCATATGCAACTTGCTTGTTAGAGTTTTCGACATACATATTTGTTTTAGCCTCTTCCATAATGCAGCGGTGGTCTTTACTTTCATCACATCCTGTAAAATTTCATTAGACAAATGCAGATGTAATTGTGTTAACGCCTTTCGATCTTTACGCTTCTTCTCTTCATCTGTTAAAGTCGAAGGCATCTTATCTATCCCTAGCAGGGCATCCTCCAGATCCATCTGCTCAGGAACTGCTTACATCTTAATCTGCCACAACGCAAATCTAGTGTTGCGATCCAACAGCGAAATTTCATACTTCAAAGCCGCCATTACAGTGATCGAGATGAAAAATCCAGAAGCTCAGATACCAATTTGTGAAAATAAAATAAAATAAAATAAAGAATACACAAATTTTTACGTGGAAACCCTTTCGGGAAAAAATCACAGGCAGAGGAGAAGAAAATTCACTATGTCGAATTCGAATTAATACAAGAGGAGTAGACTATGTCTATTTATAGGCTTATAAAGTCATATTCTAATAAGACTGAAACACCTTATTCTAATCAATATCAAATAGATGGAATTTAATAAAGTTTAAAAAACCTTATTCTAAAAATAAAATAAAAGAAGTGTAATTCTATATGGATTCTTCTTTTATTTTATTTAAATAAGGATTCGGGTCACTTAATTCTAACATAGTATATAATATATTAATAGTTTATATATATATATATACATCAATGATTAAAACATTATAATATCATGTAATATTACATCTTTTATTATAATCTATAATATAATAATAGTTATATATAAAATAGTAGTACATTTATATATTATTGTTTATTACTATACTGGTTGAAATATGCTTTAAGTCCCTATATTTTTTGTAGACTTAAAAGTTAGCCCTCTACTATATTATATAATGTTATATCATATCATATTATATATAATATATTAATAGTTTATATATATGCATCAATGATTATAATGTAATATTATATCTTTTATTATAATATATATATTATAATAATAGTTCTATATGTATTAATATCTTTAGTAATAGTTATACATTATTTTATGTATTAGTAATATAGAATTTAGTATACTAGTTTCAGTAATAGTTATATAATATATTATTACATTACCATTAAAGTTTAATTTTATAGATTTTAAGTTGATTGAGTACTAGCTCGATTGGCATCAGCATTGTTATCAATGCAGGAGGATATGGGCACTCGAACCCATATCTTTCTATTTATGGGTTGGGGATGGGCTATGGGTAGTTCTAGGTATTATCTTAAAAAAAAATATTATCTCATAACCTATAGTGAGATTATTCAAAAAAATATATTAATTTTAATAACTATGAATTTTATATATTTATTATACATATATAATTTTAGTATTAAAAATATTTTATATTAAATTAATGTTTTTAAATATTTATTTCACTTTATAATTTAACATAAAAAATTATTATTAATTATTTTTCCTTATTAATAAAATTTTAATATAAATATGCAAAGCTTATAAATACATTTTTAAAAAATAAAAAATAATCATTTATTTAATTTTTATTTTTATTTTAAGTAATAACATAAAATTATATTAATTATTAATGTCTTTTATGATTATTCAGTTATAAATTCAGTTTTTAGATCAGATTTATCTCAAACCAAATCAAAACTTAAATATGTTACGAGCTCGAACTTCTTGAAATCATATTTTCTCTAATTCAAATCTATTATAAATTTGAACTTTCAAACTCGAAGCTATTTTAACATATCTATCCCTAACCCTCAATATTGTATAAAATGCAATGGAAAATGCTTTGATTGCGGAGAGTTAGTTTTATTCGAAACTGTACTGTATTTATTTACGTAAATAAATTATTTATTTACATTTTCAAAAAATAGTGATAAAAAATGTGGGTAACTCACTTTACTATTAATAATTTGCAGCCTTAAGTAATTTCCCATTGCTGAAGTTAAAAAGGTTTATATATATATATATGATGTTTAAATTTAAATTACTTGAGCCCACTTAAGGTGTGTTACTTATTTATTATTTATATGCTTATTTCATATTCAGTTATTTGTAATAGTGCTTGATCTGATAAAATGATTCAATTATATTTAAATTTCCTTTTAAAAAAATTAATAAAAAATATTGAAATTAAATTTCGCTCTACAATATCAAATCAAATTTAAATATATTGTTGGATTAAACTCGAAGCATCTCTATCGTGAACTACCCTATGGAAGAAAAATAACGGATTCTTATAGTGGATCTCTTTGTATGTTTTATTTGTTTTATTAAAAGTAGTGCTCATACTTTTCTGCACTTATTCATACTTTTCTAGTATTTTTCTTTTATTTGATTAAAAGATGGTTTCAGTTAATTGAGTTGAGTTTATTATACTTATTATTAGTGTTTAAATTATTTATTATATTTTGATTTTTTACTTAAGTATATTCAAATCACATTTTTTAAATTGTTGTAACAGTAACGTGATTAACTGAATTAAAAGTCAGACAAATAATATTTATAATTTTTTATTTTAATTCTAATTGTTTGTAAGTTGATATATATATATGGAAATATATTTGACGCATCGTCAATGTATAAATTTCATATACCAGCAATGAATAATATAACATTATATAATATCAATAAATTATATAAAAAATAGAGGACTTGTAAATAAATATTAATAAATATTAATAAATATTAATTATTTAATTATTTTTAAATAAAATTATTAATATGTATTTATAAATTTTTTACTATTATTGTTGGTACTTGTCCACCTGCATTGGAATTGTGATTACAAGTTGTATTTGGAGAATCCAATCCAATTAGGCTTTTAAAAAGGCGAAAAAGGAAAGTCCTTTGTTCCACAATGAAGAGCGAATCATCAACACGTCTACTTGTCAATCACACGTTTCAAATGCAAATTTTTCTTCCCACACTCGGGAGGGGTTAACAATTAACCGTTCTTCTATATAAGGCTATCCCCTAAGCACAACATTATCCCCCGAGTCCTTGCTACCAGACGATCCATGGCTCAAATTAGGAGGATGGATTGCAAGGTTGAGGTCAAGTCCTCAGCTGATAGGTTCTTTGATGCTTTCAACACCAAAGCTCACCTCATGCCAAAGATGTCCACTCGTCTTATTTCTGATGTAAAACTTCTTCAGGGTGATTGGAATTCTCTGGGATCTGTCAGAATGTGGTATTATGCTTCCCAAGGTATTAACCTAAACAAATATTCCCATTTTTATTTTTATTTGTACGTTCATGTTTTGTTGCTCTCTTTTAGGTAAGTCTGCGGCTTGTAAGGAAGTTCGAGAAAACGTGGACGAAAAGAACAGGACGATTGTTTACAGTATATTGGAGGGTGAAATCTCGAATTACTACAAGACCTGGAAGTCCACCCTTAATGTCACACCGAATGGAGAGGGAAGCTTGGCGAAATGGACCATCGAATATGAAAAGCAAAATGACCACGTCCCTCAGCCACTCAACTACTGCGATTTCTACGCCATCTGGTCCAAGAATGTTGATGCTTACCTTCTCAATGCCAAATGAAATATATATACATAAATATATATAAATAAATCAAAGCACTTAAAAATTGTAAAATAAATTCGCTTTCTCTGTACGTACGAGAAAGCATGATTGTGAAGCATGGTGTCGCCATAATGGCCGTTGGGTTTTCAAAACATTTGCCAAAGAGAGCTGAAAGAAAGGGGTTTGCATCTTTAAATGTGGACCGGCAAATGAGAATATATATAGCCATGCATTATTACTGCTTAAAATGATCTCTTTCTTTCCTTTTCGTTTCTGTTGGAAAATGAAAATGATTCTTGAAGCATACACGATGCTAAAATTGAATACTCATATATAACATACTGGAACATATCTAACCAGCAGCAGTTGAAAACATATAAAACCTTCCTAACAATAATTAAAGCCATCAGCAAAAAAGCATAGAATTTCAAGAAGCAAATCATCACATGCGAACCTAACTGGATGCTTCAACAAATACAACAACAATGAAGTAGCCGTAATCTACCAACATAATTAATCTTTGCAGATCAATTTTAGGCATTGAGCGTTACTGTGCTCTATATTCTGATGAGCAGAAGTCAAAAGTTTTCATGATTATCATTTATATGCTTCTTGACGCCATGAAACAACAATCATGGAATCGGCTTGATAAAAAATAAAAAAGAAAAAACCATGGAATCCGATTCAATCTTTACTCATTTCTTAATTGGATTTTAGTTACGTAACAGTACTTAAAGTTTCATTCGGAACCATAAACATCGATATGCCCCTAGTAGTGTATATAAAGCGTATAAATTGCAGAATATGAGCATGAAAAGGACTACACTACAGGAAAATAGGGTTTTAGCGGCGTTTTTAGCGGCGTTTTATCAAAAAACGTCGCAAAAATTGAAAAACACAGAGCAATAGCGGCGTTTCACCAAAAACGCCGCTAAAAACAGAGCAATAGCGGCGCTTTCGGAAAAACGCCGCTAAAAACCAGAGCATTAGCGGCGCTTTTGGCAAAACGCCTCTAAAAACCAGAGCATTAGCGGCGCTTTTGGAAAAACGCCTCTAAAAACCAGAGCATTAGCGGCGCTTTTGGAAAAACGCCGCTAAAAACAGAGCATTAGCGGCGCTTTTGGAAAAACGCCGCTAAAAACCAGAGCATTGCGGCGCTTTCGACAAAACGCCACTAAAAGTCATATAACTCTTAAACCCTAAAAAAATCATAAACACTAATCTATAACCCCTAAAACAATAATTATTAAAATTTATGGTTATACAATATATTAAATATTTTCTTATATAATCATAAAAGAGATAGTATTGAATTTAAAATATCGAATTAATTTTGAATTTAAAATATCGAATTAATTATCATTATAGTTTAAGGTTTAGGGTTTAAGATATATGATTTAGGGTTTAAGGTTTATGAGTTAACTATGGTTTAAGATATATAGTTTAGGGTTTAAGGTTTAGGAGTTAACTAGTATTTGAAGGTTTATGATGAATTATGGGTTTAGGGGTTAGGGTTGGAGTTTAAGGTGTAAGGGTTTGGGGTTAAAGGTTCAAGGGTTAGTGTTTATGTTTATGGGATAAGGGTTAAGAGGTTTACGGTTTAGATTAATTAGTATTTTTTTAATTTATATATTAAACAATTTCTTATGTAATTGTAAAAGAGATAATATTAATTTGAATATATTAAACTTATGATTATAGTTTAAATTATTTAAGAGATAATACTACAATTTCAAAATTTCAAAATTACAATGACTAAAAAAACAAAATTAAAGTAAAATGACTAAATCCACAACTTACATATAATTCAATGACTAATAGAAAATAATAATAATTAAAAATATTTAACTTGTTTATATTTAAAAAATTAATAAATATCAAATGAAAATAAAATGTATATATTTATAAAAAAAATTAAAAAATTTAATTTACGTTAAGTATTTGTAAATATGATCTGTTAAGTAAAATTTAATTAGAGATTTAAGGGGTTAGTGGCGTTTTTTGAAAAAACGCCGCAAAAAAATAAAATAATTTAACGTCATTTTAATTGAAGATTTAGGGGATTAGTGGCGTTTAAAAAAAAACGCCGCAAAAAAAACATAATTGTTTACTTAGCCATTCACCCCCAACGCAAAACAATTTTCCAATTCTCTAATTTCTCTTAATCCCTAAATTTCCCCCAAAAGAATCAGCAGACACGGTGAAGACTCATTGTTTTCCTGTCATTCTTTTGTAGCTTTGGTTATCCACCGGCCAAAAAAACACACGCTATAGAAGGAAGAGAGTTTTCGTGAGAGGGAAACCCTAAGTTTTCTCTGGTGTTTCTGGTTTTTGTGATATTTGAAATTCGCTGCTTCAACGGAGACTCATTTCAGGTATCAATCTCTTTTTTAGTTTCAGATCCATGCTTTTTTACTTGTATATCAGTGGGTTTTTCTTAGGGTTTTTGGTTTGCAGCTTTAGAAATCACTGTTTCATTCCGTCTTTGAAATCTACAGATGTCGGTCTTGCTCTTCATTTTTGTTTGTTTATCGTCTAGTATACGTTGTTCTTTATTTTTGGATTGTTTGTTTCCTTCTGTTAAATATTATAGCTTTTGCGTTAGTTTCTATTTCTTTAAGTCTTTGCTTAGCAGAATACTAATTACCTAAACAAAAAGCATCCATATGTAAATTGTTTATTGCATCTGTGTTGGCCTGATTTTATGTTTGTTAATTTAATTTAAAAATATTTTTGGGTGCAGATGACACTCACGACAACGACGATCAGGAAGTCTCATCTCAAGGGGTTCATACAATAAAAGATGTAAGCGTGCCACCCTTTATGATTTACGTCATGCTGCAAAAGGAACTTTGATTTTTCTCTTAAAACTTTGTGGTGATACTGGTAAATTTGATGCTAATTTCTTGATTTTTCTTTTTACTAATTTTACTTACTTCTCATGGTAGCATGTATGTAGACATTCTTGACACAAGTGTTGATTATAATTATCTTAGAGAATGCCTTAGTTATTCCTTTGCGGGGAATCAGAGAGAGCCCCAGTCTTTTGCAGGAAAGAATGAACCCAAGCATCTAATAGAGCAGCTTTTCATCCAGGAGTCTTTCTCAAGGTAAGAACTTAATTTTCTTATTTGAACATTTTGTCTGCTTTACTCCTTTTCTTCTTCCTCCATAAGGTGTTCTGCTCGTAAATATGTGATTGACACCTAGTAATGCATGTATATTATAACATTTTCAGGGTTTAATTCTTTGTTAAACTTCTCATGGACATTTTTTAATTGATTATACGTTTTAACTGGTTATCCCACATTTATATGTCCCATAAGCATAGTTTGACTTTAAGATTTGAATGGATGCTATTTTGACCAGGCAAGAGTGTGATAAACTAACAGATATTATCAAGTCAAGAGTTATGGATTCCCCATTGACCAGTGGCTTGGGGTTTGGTAGACTAAATGAAATGCCTGAGAGAACAGGTGGAAGTGGTACAGGTTTCATAAACTTGAGAGACACCAGATTTCAAGGATGAATTTCTTATCAATAATAGTTGACTGATTGTGTTGCTTTTTTTTAGATGTTGAAATTCATGATTTTTGCAGCACAGCTGTTTTAGAGGCAAAAAAGTTGTTAAAGATGAAGAAGTCAGAAATGTATCACGGGACCTCTGCTCTGAATTATGTTACATTGAAACATGTTTGTAATTCTTTTTGCCTATGATGCTCGTGTCTTGTGGATTCTTTCTTAGAATGAAAAATTGGAAGTGAAAGTCGTGAGGGCTTTTATTATATTATCACCATGATACTGCATGTTTCATCAATGATGCTAGCTTCTTGAGTAAAGCTGTGTGATATTACTTAACCCAATTTGTCTCATATAACCTATAACTTATGCTGAATGTTCTTTTTCTTTCCCTTTGTTCATTGATTATCTGCCACCACCTTTCAGCTTTGAAGAATTTCCTCTATCTATCTCTTTGTACAACTTTTAAGCTGATATGATTTAATTTGTTTCTTGCCTCATATGTTTTATGCTGAATCTTCTTTTTATTCTTCTTCTCCTTCTCATCTTCGTTCTGTGCTATCTCTTTCTGCTTTGTGGATTGAAACTGTGCTCGACCTCTGTTTTCACATAACTTTTAAGCTGACGTCTTTTCATGTGTTATTTACGTCCCTTGCTGGATACATATATGTCCATATGTCTGTATGATGTTTGTGGTTCTTGTACCTCAAATTAACCTGGTTTCATTTGTTATAAATTACCAATATATACATATAGATGCTTCTTGTGCTTAATGATTGTTGGGAGATCTTATAAGGAAAAAAACTTAACATGTATGCTGGGATGGTTTGAATATATGAGCCGTATGACCATAAAAGTTCTATTCTTTTTCTCCCTAACTCTAGAATTTATTTTTCTTAAATGAAAATTGATGTCATTTCCTTTTGCATAGTTCTTTAGTGGAGTTCTGATTTTAACACCACATCACTGCTTTTGAAGGAAACTAAAAATTAAAGTTGTTGATGTCTGAATATTACATTAGTGCAAA
Source organism: Gossypium longicalyx (assembly GCA_025698465.1). NCBI lineage: Eukaryota > Viridiplantae > Streptophyta > Magnoliopsida > Malvales > Malvaceae > Gossypium > Gossypium longicalyx. The sequence goes on from CM046997.1 coordinate 84,714,957, forward strand.
AATATGGCCATTTCTATCTCAGTAAGTTCTATTGCTGCAGGATGTTGAAGGTGAAGAGGGATCACCTGTGAACATGGCCAAGTCATACATGCGAACTTGTCCTCCATGGGCAACACCTTCTAAAAACAATATTAAATTTAGATATCCATCACCATATTCAATTGGAGGCAATTTTTTGTACTCATCCAAGGTGCTGTTATATGCTTATTCCTATGTATGAATTTATTTCATGATTCACATATGTATCTTATTCAAATACATGTAAGAAGACTGATGGCTATTCTGGCTTCTTTGGTGTATAACGTGTGATTTGATCATAGTGGACATGATATAAGTTTCCAGCTGACCTTTTGCGTTACTTTTGCAATTGCTTTTGGGGATAAGCTTCTCTTTTTCTTTTGTTTTTTTCCCTGAATTGTGATCATATCAGGAATGAATTTAAATTGCTAATATGGTAGCTGATTGTATAGCAAAAACATGTCCTGAAAATGCTTTAGAGTTAGTCATATTTGAGTTACCTTTGAATAATGTTAGGAAGATGTTATTAGATGATAAAGCTGGAATTTCGTATGTGGACTAATAGGTCCTAAGGCCACTGATGGTCTTCTTCTTCTATCAAAAAAAAAATACAGGTTTCTCTAACCTGAGGCTATTGAAACTTGGTTTACTGGATAAGAAAAGATGTATGTGGACTAATAGCTTTTTCGTTTAATGGAATTTCTCCCTTGTAGGTACATGTGGGGGAATATGGAGTCAACTGGAATATGGAGTTCAACATTTTGGCATTATTTTCTCACCAAGATGAATTATGTTTTAGAAATTCTAATACTTTGTTTGTTTGTATGTGTGTATGTTTTTTTTATGTATTAAATTACATATTGAATCAATGTTTATGTATTAAATTTAAATTCATTAATTTTTATATTTAGTTTTGAAGTTTAAATTTTAATGGAAAATTTAATTTAATTAATATTTTTTATTTATCCTTAAAAGTATATAGTTTAAAGTTCAAATTTCAAAAATTAAACATAATCTAATATTTAACATAGAAATAAATATTATTTAATTAAAATAAAATAATTTTTTTTAAGATCATTGTTTTTAGTGGCGTTTGTAAAAAAAGCGCCGCTAAAGGTCATGGTCTTTAGTGGCGTTTGCTTAAAAAGCGCCGCTAAAGGTCATGGTCTTTAGCGGCGTTTTCGAAAAAAGCGCCGCTAAAGGTCATGATCTTTAGCGGCGTTTTTGAAAAAGCGCCACTAAAGGTCATGGTTTTTAGCGGCGTTTTTCTAAAAGCGCCGCTAAAAGTCCTGGTCTTTAGCGGCATTTGCGAAAAAAGCGCCTCTAAAGGTCATGGTCTTTAGCGGCATTTTTTTCAAAAAAACGCCACTAATTTTTGCGGCGTTGCATATAGTGGCGTTTTTTGCGGCGCTTGGGAAAGCACCGCTAAAAGTATTAGCGGCGCTTAAAAACGCCACTAAAGGTAAAAAAAAGGCCGCTAAAAGTCTGTTTTCCTGTAGTGCTAGCTCCCACTTGGCACTTGCACTTGCCCCTTTTATTCGTCTCCGATCGAGGGTCGCTGCGAACCATCCCAAAATGCTGTCGAGACATGAAATAGCAAGAAAAGTATCGACGCAAAGACCGCAGCTTCTCTATGGCGTTTTCTATAATTTCCTTGCCAATACCATACACTCTTCAGCATTGTTTATTTGTTTTTTACGCTTATTAATAATAGGTTAAATTATTGTTTACCACTCTTTACTACACTCAACTAAGGATTCAGTCATTTACTTCAATTTGAATATTTATTCTTCCTACTATCATTAATGTTATGTATTAATCCAAATCATTAACACTCTTACAAATTCAGATAGTTAGCGGATATAATATTTTGTTTTCAAAAAAATCAAACTCAAATTGCTTATGTCAATTAAAATGTAAAGAAATGATTGTACTTTTAAAGCTGATTGTGTGAAAAATGTAGGATTCAATTATTGTTGCATGAGATATAAGGAGGAGATTATATATGTCAGTCAACTGAATCAAGGGAAAGGGTCCACAAAGAGTTGGAGAAGATGGACACAGCTTTTACGGTCTCCACTACCGATGGGAAAATGGAAAATTAATGTAGATGGTGGTCAAAATTTGGAATATGAAATATGTATGGCTGGTGGTGTGATACGAAATGCAGATGGTTTCTGGTGTATTGGATTTGCAAGGAACATAGGGTTGTGTAGAGCTCTAGGGCATACTTGATGGTCTTGAACGGGCTTAGAAGCTTGGTTGTCGAGATATGTTGTTAGAATCAGATTATTTGGAAGCGTTGCACCATATTGAGGAGAACCTGACAATTAATCAACCAGAATCACACCTCGTAAATGCGATTCGAGATTTGTTGAGGCGTGATTGAAATGTTCGTTTAACTCGTGTATCATGAATACAATAAGTTGGTTGATTATTTAGAAAAGGCTACAGAATGAATGGACATTGACTTTCACCTTTAGTCTCAACTCCCTGATTTTACTCTGAATATGCAGCGTGAAGACCTTACCAATTTATCTATTCCTAGATTAATTATTATGTAATATTCTAGAATGCTATTTTCTTTTAAAAAAATATAAAGAAATTTTTACCCAATTTGATAGCTCGGCTTTCATTTCCTCAACCATATTGGTACTCTGCGTTTATTTTCTTTAAAAAATATGTGGCAAATAAGTAATCAATAAAGAGAAATAATTGTATGAAACAGTGACGACACGTCATCTGTATCCCTTTCCAATAGTTTTATGCCACATCAGTACTCTTATCCTGAATTTTAGGATTTTATCCTGAAAAAAATTAAATCCAAATTAAAATACAAAAATTCAGGATAAAATCCTAAAATTCAGAATAAGAATATTGATGTGGTATAAAACTATTGGAAAGGGATACAGATGACGTGGCGTCACTGTTTCATACAATCCTTTCTCATCAATAAAAGCCTGCTAGGTGCTCAAAATACTACCTCCAAATCAGATAAGCAAATATCAAATAGTGCTAAAATAAAACTTTCTTAAAAAAAAGTAAGATTATGCAAAATAATAATAATAATAATAATAATAATAATAATAATAATAATAATAATAATAATAATAATAATAATAATAATAAGGAGGAGGAGGAGTAGGAGGAGGAGGAGGAGGAGGTTCTAAAAATACCTAGAATTTAAGGAGAAGGAGAAGGAGAAGGAGAAGGAGAAGTAGAAGGAGGAGGAGGAGGATGAGGAAGTTCTAAAAATACCTAGAATTTCAAAACAAGAATCTAAAAGATTGAGTGTCTTTGAAAAACGAGATCGACTTTAAAATGAGGTATGGAGTCGCCACCGATCTTTTTCAAGGTGTGATCGGATCACCTTGAGATTGATCATTTTAATAAAATATTTTGATTTATTAAAACAATGATTTTGGGTCTACGAAATTCGAGAAAAAGGGTTCGGGAGTCGGTTATGCACAAGGAAGGGTTAGCACCTTCATAACGCCCAAAATTGGTACCAATTGATTATTTAATGTCCTAACGTTGAAAATTTGGAAAAAAAAATGTTAAAATGTAATCCCTTTGAAAATGTACGAACAACCCGAGTTGGATTTTAAGATTCACTCATTCCAAGGGAATAAAATACCACATCCAGCACGTTAGGATACGATATTTTAAGCCCCAAACACTGAGATCACCTCATGATTTCCAAAACATGCAACTAAAAGGTTATTTAGTTATTTGGTCAAACAGAAAATCGAAACTCACGTTAGGACACAATTTTTCAAATTTCCAAACACAGAATATTGCCTTGTTTGAAAAACCCTTGAATAAAATGTAATAATTAAGTGAAATGCATTTTATTTAAGACGATGATTTGTTAATAAAACTATTATACCAATAAGATATAAATACAAATGCTAAATGATAATTCACATTGCACGACATGCCAACTTTCAATGCAAATATAAATGATTAAGGAAACATGTAATAATAACATAATTAATATCTCAAATAGTGCTAAAACAATGTCAAGGATTACAGAAAATGAATAATAAAGTATGAAAATTTCAATCTAAAAAAGAAGTAAATAACAGTTTAAAAAAACAAAAATATATACGTAAAATAAAAGCTAAGAAACAAAACAAGACCTCATATAAAGGAAATCAAATATATATAATAAAGTATGTAAAATTAATGATGTATATAAAAAAAAGACAATTTAAAAAAATGGTGAGGTTACAATGGATAATATATATGAATATATATAAATAAAATAAAACATAAAAAAAACTGGAGTAAATAGTGAAGCAATTTAAAAATGAATAATGTGATAAATTTTACAAAAAAAAAAAATATATATATATATATATATATACATGCATGATAATATAAGGTAAATAACATTCGATTAAAATAAATGAAAACCATAAATAAATAATAAAACAATAATAACAACAAATTTTGAATTACAATTTTAGAAAAAAACTATGTAACATACATAAAAGATAATAATTAATAAGTCGACTAATATATAATAAAAAAATGTGTAACAATTCAAAAATAAAATACAAGACCTTAAAAATAAATAATCATAAAATACTTTTTTTAAATGATACAAAAAAATATGAAAATAGTTGTAACTAGCTAATATATACAAATATCTAAAGTCGATAATATATAAGCTTAACATAAATAATATACATGAAAGAAAGTTAAATTAATTGAAATAAATAATATATAGGGAAATTTAAAAATAAATAATAATAAAACAAAAAAGTAATAAATAAATAAATCAAAACAGGTTAAGGACAAATTTGAAATTAAAACAAAATTTGAAATGTAAAAGCTAAACACTAAATCAATAAAAAGATCTAGATGGAATACATGCGCAAAAAATAAGGATTTATTGGGAAAATATCCCAAACCCACAAAACGCATCATTCTAATGCGGACTCAAATGAATTGCTGGGTAAAAACATGTGGCGAAATTGAAAAATAAAAATAAATCGATTTGAAAGCCCAAGAGAGGAGGAAGGACCAAATGTGTAAATAACTCGAGGCAGCAAAATGCGCGGATCTTCCCCGGGTCAGGTCGGTGCGCGTGCGGGTCAGCATGAAATGGTGTCGTTTCGGCACTTGGGTTCCAAAGACTAAACGATGCCATTTTTACTTGTTATTAAAATAAGATTCTTTTGTTTAAAACATCATTTTAACCTTTTCATTTTTTAAAAACCCTAAAAAACTTTGAAATGTTCTCTCATTTCCTCTCCGATTCGACTAGCGCCGCTTTTGTCAGAGATCCAATGCACCATGGCCGCCGACAACGCTAGCACGACTCCAGTGAGACCCTTCCCCTCTCTCTTATATTTTGTATTTGTATTGTGAATTCGAATGAAAATATGGGGAAAAAAGAAACGGAGATTGGAAACACAAAAAATTTATATACTTTTTCATACCCGTTTTAACTCAAAATCACGCTATTCCGGTTAAATTCTTGTCAAAAAATAATTAAATATTATAAAATAATTAAATTATGTTAAAAATACGAACATTATGAATTTTAATTAATTTTATAGTTAATTTTGATTAAATTTGGTTATTTTTGACAGAATTACACAATTAGAGAAAAAGGACCCGGTGAACACTACGAGAAGAACAAAACCGAGAGTAATTTGAAGTATCGAGGCCAATTAATTTCCAGCTCAAGAGGGTCTAGAAATGTGTATTAATTCATAATTAAATTAATTTTAATTTATTTCCTATTTAATTTAGGTTAAATGAATTCATTTTAATTAATTATGAAGAAAGGGCCTAGTAAACCGCACTGGTTGAACTGAATGGAGTGAGTCGAACCAACCACTAATTGGGCTAACCAGAACCGTCCATTGGCTGACCCAAATCAGCATTGACTCACCTCCTCTTTTCTGCATAATAAAACAAGAGAAGGAAATCCTGAATAAACATGGACAAGTCATAAAGTATAAAGTGTGGCAATAGATATATACATGTCTAGGATTGGATTTCCAAAAGAGCTTGGTATTTAAGCAGTCACATTGACTCACCTCCTCTTTTCTGAATTCCTACCTGGTGTATAGTAATTATTCACTTTAAACAATAAGGACATTGTTCATTTTAAGTTGGGGGGACCGAAATTTGAAATTATATTCATCCAGAATAAAATTTTTCTTTTAATTATGATTAGGGTATATTTCTGTTCAATAAATTTGAATTTTGTTAAGTATGCTAGACTTGAGTATGAATAAAGTTCTATTTTTTTCAATCAATTATCATGTAGTTTAATGATGACATGAATGTATTTTTAATAAAGCATGCAACTTCATACCATAAAATTTTTATCTCTTTAGGAAAGTTAGGTATGCATGAAAGTTTAAGTCTTTAGAATTGACTTAGTAGTTTCTTGAAGCGAAATCCTAGGAAGCTTGGAACATTGGAAATGATTTAGGCAGCTATTGTTTGGACCGTTTGAGCCTTTCAAGCCTACCCTGGTAAATTATATCCTTTGAAACCCAACTTTGAGACTATATGGCCTAATTTTTGGAACCTATACAAATTTAGCCCATCACGTTTCTCTTAATTATATTTAAATTGCCCCAAACACTAGACTCAGTACTACTCAAGAATATCATTTGAAAATAAGTTTGGGGGAGTTGAAAAGAAATATCAAATGCTTAAAAAAAAAAGAGCACATATATTTGAAAAAGAGCATGTGAAAGTTGGTGATTGAAGGTAAAAAAAATTTTGAAGGTTTGATTTACACTGAGTTTAGGGTTTTTAGCCAAAATTTATCTATCTTTTTACCTACCCCTAAGCCCAGCCACGTTACAACCTTGTTAAAGACCTATTGATTCGAAGTTCCAAAGTTACCTACATTAGTGGAGAGAAATTGCTTTGTTCAACATATGAAGACATATGTTAAGCTTAATGATTGCGACTTGATCTTGAATAAAGGATTAAAAAATTGAATTGGTAGGAATCAGCATGTCTTTATTAGGAAACATTTAGTCTAATTTTGCTATTGTAATAATTGTTGAGATTAATTTGAATAATCTGAACACTTGAGTAGCAGAATGATCAAATTTCTTATTCTTTGAGCCATAAGTATATCAAATTTATAACTTCAAGAAAACTGTTGTTCTGAAGAAGGTTTTCAAAGTGTTCCGAGAAATTCTTTTCAAAATTTGTGCATTACTCGGGACGAGCAATGAATTAAGTTTGGGGGTGTGGAAACACAAAAAATTTATATACTTTTTCATACCCGTTTTAACTTAAAATCAGGCTATTCCGATTAAATTCTTGTCGAAAAATAATTAAATATTATAAAATAATTAAATTATGTTAAAAATATGAACCTTATGAATTTTAATTAATTTTATAGTTAATTTTGATTAAATTTGGTTATTTTTGACAGAATTACACAATTGGAGAAAAAGGACCCGGTGAACATTGTGAGAAGAACAAAACCGAGAGTAATTTGAAGTATCGAGGCCAATTAATTTCTAGCCCAAGACAGCCCAGAAATGTGTATTAATTCATAATTAAATTAATTTTAATTTATTTCCTATGTAATTTAGGTTAAATGAATTCATTTTAATTAATTATGAAGAAAGGGCCTAGTGAACCGCACTGGTTGAACTGAATGGAGTGAGCCGAACCAACCACTAATTGGGCTGACCAGAACCGTCCATTGGCTGACCCAAATCAGCAAATTAGATGATAAAATATGCTTGCAAAAAGGCCCTTGAAAAACCTCCAAATTACGTTCAAACCCCACCTTTATTTTAGGCTTTGTAGATTTGCCCTAGCCTATTTTTAGCAAGGTTGAAAGCTTCAACCTTGCCATGTATGTGGCCGGCCATGGGAGGGCTCTCTTGGCTGCTGAATTAGCTATTTTTAGCAGCCCTCTTCAATTATAAAAGCTACCCTATGCTGCCCATTTCAAAGCATCCCTCAACATCCCTCATTCCACAACATTCTTTCATCCTCTCTTCACTTCTCTCAAGTTTCCTCTCCATTTTTCCATCGCATTTTCCCTTCCTCTTGTGCCGAATTCCTCTCCTAAGAAAGAGGTGTTCTTCAGCCATCTTGGGCAGCAATCAAGGAGTCATAGAAGCCTTGCTCGGCGAAGACAACAGAGACAAAGAACGGAGCAACAGTCAAGCAGCAGAGAAACACTGGATTTGCTTTTTGTTCCCTTTCTTTTTAATTTCTGTTGTTTTTATGATGAACATATCTATGAAAAATATTGTTGTTGAAATGGTTATTTTAATCAATTTAGCTTGAATTTAATTCGTGTTGGGTTGATTATATTTTACCTACTTGAATTATTAAAATAGTGTTTATGCTGTTATAGGCCTCAGTAAATGCTTGATTAAGTAAAATCATGCTTAGGTCATCTGGCATTATAAGCATTTAGATAACTAAAGAATTAATTGTTTAAACGGATTGAAATTGCAATTAACGGACTCAGTACTTAATCAGTGCATGTTTAATTCTTCTAAGGTAACTTAAAATTAAATTAGCATTGTATTTGGCGATACATATGCCTTGCATAACTTGCAAGATTGTTGTGATTAAATTGTTTCAAGGTATGGCTACTTTGTTACTTCACATAATCTTTTACATGTTTATTAAGTTGAATTAATCGGTTGAATCGACATAGGAATATGCGAGAGATAATTTAATTCAATAAGTATGTATGTGCGATAGCATGTTTACTTTATTAAATATGTTTAGTCGGTTGAATTGGCATAGGGATATGTTCAAGAGATAAATGGAATTTTTAATTAGTAAATATGTTCATAAGTTAGCAAATTATTGGGTTGCCGTGAATTTATTCATAACGGCATAAGCACGAATTTAATATTTCTAAGTTAAAAAGGTATAATTAATCCAACACAATTATATCATCTTGATTAAATCTTAATTGAAATCATGCACTAGAACTCTTTTATTTTATTTAAGTTGTTTGCTTAGTTTTAAAATCTTAGTTTATAAATCACTCTTTTCAAACCAAAATTATTTTTACCTCACCAAAGTGTTTTAATTAATTTCATAAATATTACTTTTACAGTCCTTGTGGGTACGATAACTCGACATTTACTTGTCACTTTATTACTTGTTACGATTGTGTACACTTACACATTTCCACCGTTCCAGCGATAAACCACCTTTGAAATGTATTCTTCTGCTTTCGTTGATTCTGTATATTTTTTGTTTTTAGATATGTATTCTCTTTTTTTGGAAAAGAAAAGGGGAAAAAAAAAGTCCTTTTACAATCAAAATTTGAAGGTTTTATAGCCAAATACAAGTGGTTGCTAGCTATTCTCTTGCTCAAATAGCAGGTGAAGACGTGGAGGAGTGCATGGACGTGGGGCGTGCGACGCGCAAGCTGGGGGTCGTACGTGAGGGCTGCCGACATGGGGCGTATAGAGGCTGGCGCATGCGGCGCGATGGGAAGGAGGGGAATCTAGCGTTTCCAAATTTGGGCCTATTATTATTGGGTCATTGTAATTTGGTTTATATTTTGGGCTTGGGGTGTTAATTTATTTGGGTATTGGGCTTATTTAATGGATTGTTTTAATTTATTTTTTTGTTTTACTCTTGATTTTGGCTTCCATATGGCCCGGGAAAAATTTGGGTCTTACAGCTGCCCCTCTTTGCGCGTTGTCGTGTAACGAGAATGAAGCAAAGACCACAAAAAGGCTAATTTTTCCTAGTCTTGCCACATCTCGACTTCTTTATGCTTATTTTCCTTAGGTAGTCTCGCCTTAACCCACTGTATCTTCAAGGGTATGGAAATTGTTACTTCAATCTGCTCCACTACTGCTTAGGGAGATATGATCTGTAATCATCAGCCCGTTCCACTACTGCTTAGGGAGATAAGGCTGGTGGTTTAAATCTGCTTCATTGCCGATACATGGAGATAAGATTCGCCGTCTTCGATCTACTCCACTACTGCTTAGGGAGATAAGATTTGTAATTTTTACTGGTGTTGCTATACCGTCCTCTGGGGGACATGTCCTGTAGACTCGGTTTCATATGCCTATGTTTATGCCAAATGATTAGGATGCTATGATCAGAATGAATCAAATGCTCCTAACCAAAATATGCGATGAATGATATAAATGTAGAAATGTCATGAGAATGATTCCTCTTTAAATGATTATGGTGTCATTGCTTGTTTTTCATCAGAGTTTTATCACTGACGTATTATGGTGCCCTCTTGCTCGGCTGGTATTTTCTGACAGAAAACCCGTAAAAACAATCCATTTTGCTCATCTGGTTTGCCTCATTGTAACTTCAGGATCCATTTCATTGTACCTTTGGGACCTAATGTTTGTACCATCTTAAAACCCTCCCCTGCAACTCAGGAGTATAGGATCTGGATCTTTCATCAATTTGGTCTATTACACCATTCCCCGAGTGTTATGACCAGATGTGTACACCTAATATTTGTATGAATGAGGAATATCATTTTTCTTTTCTTGAGAATGATCCCCTTTTATGCTTGGGTTGATCATTATTTGTCGAGATTGTATCACCGATGTAATATCTTGTCTCTTCGTTCAACTGATATCTTTGACAAAAAATCTAAAGAGATAGTCACAATTTAGACTCCTCTTTCTCAAACATTTCCAACCCTTAGGTTTGGTGAGCTTTAAACAACAGTCCTGTTTTAGGTTTTTGTACCATTTAGAAACTTTTCAGAGTAATATGCATAACTTCTTTTATGAGAGTTTGATTAGTCCATTAATCATTATTTCAATGCAAAATGCTCGAAAAAGATCATAACAATGGACCGGAAGGAAATTAATTAGGAGTATAGCTCGAAGCAATCAAGAATAGCAAATACAATTAAGAAGGAAATTTATTGAGACGTATCTTGAAAAGAATAAGGTAATCAAAGACATCAAATTTAAAATGGGCAAAATGGAAAACTAGGTGCCCTAGATATCGTAGCTTGAGCTTCTCTGTGCCAACTTTTTGAGGACCATTTTGAGCTCAATCTTTGTTTAGGGAATCCGGAGTACTTTGTCGATGCCCCAAGACGTAGCATACTTCTTCATTGTTAATTCAGGCATAGTAAGACTACTGTATGCCCCACTTTGATCCAAATTTGAGCCACCATTTTTGATTTTTCAACTCAAATCCCCTTTGGTCTCAAGGCGCCTTTTGCGGGTTTTCGCCTTAGCCGCTCCTGTTTCCTTTTCTTTTTTTGTGTTTTTTTTAAAACTATTAATTGTGACTTAATCTGAATTCACCGAATTGGGCAGGTTCTTGCCATCCGTCTCGGTCAATATCAATGCTCCTTCAGAACATGCCTTCTTTACTACATAAGGTCCTTTTCAGTTTGACATCCACCTTTCTCTGAAGTCCTTTTGTGTAGGAAGGGTCTTCCTTAATGACAGGTCCCTCTTGTAGAATCCTCTACGGTAGACCCTTTTTGGCATGAGCTCGTATCATCTGTTTTCTGGTGCATTGGAGTACGATGGATAACTTTCAACCTTCTCTTTAAATTCAACTGACCATATCAGGACTAGATTTAGTTCTGACAAGTCTCAGAGAAAAGGAATCTCGACCTCAATAGGAAAAATCACTTCCATAAATCAATGAGGAAGGTGCTGCCCTGGCGATTGTCTTGGCCGACGTTCGATAAGCATAGAGGGTGAATGGTGATTTCCTATGCCAATATTTACAAGTCTAGGTCATTTTTCCTACGATCTCTTTTTTCTTTTTTCTTTTTCTTTTTTTTTGCTACCTCTGCTGCGCCATTCATTTTGGGGTGATATGGTGTTTGGTCTTGAACATACTGTAATCTTTTGATATTGTGCAGTTGTGCATAATCCTTTCTGGCATTTTTTGGTCAACAATTTCTCTTTTTTTTGAAGTTTGATGACTATTGACTTTGTAATATTGGCATATGAAGCAACCTTCACCTACTTCGCGAAGTAATCGACGATCGCCAAGACGAATCAATGTATATTAGACGAGAATAACCTGATAACATCCATGCCCCACATATAGAAAATCTGTGAAGAAATGGAGGTGGCACATAAGTCTTGTCTTTCTCCATTTGACATTTATGGCATAACTAATACAATCCCCTTCCATGGTGGATCAGCAGTACCCAAACCTCATGATTAGCCTGGCTAATGTAAAACCATTAGCATGTGTCTTTCGAGCACCTTATAGCATCCTCATGTCTTAGTAGCCTAGACATATCTTGATGTGATCATGCGAAAACATCTTTGAATTGGGAATAACCCAATGATGTCTCGCTTTGTCTTTGTGGTGAGCTAGGCTTCAACCTTCACCTCTTTCCTAGGCTCGAAATGTCTACTGACCCTTTGTAGAGTAGGATCTGTTTTTCATCTTGTTCTACCATTCTTAACAAATCAGGAGATAAGTCACAATCTCTATCGTCTTCAAAGTCTTGAGATCCCTCTAAACACATATCTCACTCAAAAGGAAACTCTGAGTCAATGACAGCGTCATTCACGTCATTGATATCTGGGAACCTGTTATAGGTATGAAGACAGATTCCAAAGAATAAATGATTCTATGGATGATTATTTATATGGTATGATCATGAATGAAGAATAAAAGCATATTTAAAATAGAGTCCAAAGAGCAAAAGAATATAAAGAATAAAAGAATATTTTCTTAAAAAGATGTATTTTATTGAAATAAAGATTTTGAACACAAGCCTATTTCACAAAATGATTCTTATTACTTCTAGGCTTAAAGTAACAAGCGTGTTTTGAATATTACTCTAGATTAGCTCTAAAAATATAGAGATCTCTTCCACAGTCCTATTGTTCAAAACACTCCCAAGTATGCAAAGGTTTGGAAACTTTTATTCCTCGGTTCCCTCTTCGTATATGTCATTCAGATTCCCCGATATTCCTTCCAAGCTTTTGACTTGTTCAAGGCATCGCAACTCTTTTACCCCCACTTTCAAATATCGCATTTACTACATTGTCAGAGCGATTAAGTTCTGAGGAATTGTCGAACTTTACAATTCCCATTTCAATGAACCTTTTGACCAACTTTTTAAATGTAGTGTAATTTTCGATAGAGTGTCCCGTTAATCCGGTGTGGTACTTGCATTACGCATTCTCATTATAAAATTTTGAGAATGGTGGCTGCACGGGTTTCGAGTAAAATGAAGACACCACATGCACATCAAAAAGATTCTGATACAACTCCTTATATGACATCGGGATGGATGTAAACTGGAGCCTTTCTGTATTTGGCCTCGAGTTGGATTCCTGTATTGAGGAGTCTTGATAGCTAGTAGTTACAACCCTCGGCTAGCCTACGTTGACCAATTTGGAACATCCTTTGCTCATATTATTCACTTCATTTTCATTTCTCTTTTGGGTTGACCTCTTGGCGCTTTCTCTCGCTTCTATCTTCCCGCTTCTTATTGCGTTTTCAATCAATTCGCCAGACATTACCATATCTGAAAAGCTCAGAGTAGTGCTTCCCAACATATGGTTAATGAACGGGGCTTTCAGAGTATTGATGAAAAGCATGATAGTCTCTTTTTTCTAGGAGAGGTGGCTGAACTTGTATGGCAACTACCCTCCACTTTTGGGCATATTGCCAGAAACTCTCATTCGATTTCTTTTCCATACTCTGTAAAGTGATCCTATCAGAAGTCATATCTGTCACATGACTATACTGTTTCATGAAAGCTTGTACTAGATCTTTCCATGAATTAATCTGGATATGGCTTAATTGGTTGTACCATTTGGATGCTGCCCCAACCAGACTTTCTTAGAAACAGTGAATCAATAACTGGTCATTATTGACATACCCAGTCATTCGTCTGCAAAACATGGTAATGTGAGCTTCGGGACAGCTAGTCCCGTTATACTTTTCAAATTCAGGCATTTTAAACTTGTAAGAAAGTATTAAGTCTGGAACCAAGCTCAGGTCCCTGGCGTCAATTCCGCGATAATCATCAGCATTTTTCATCGCCTTAAATTTTTCCTCCAGTCGTTTGTATCGATCTTCCAGTTGCTTTGAGAGTTCCTCTTTTGCCTTTTCTACCTCCTCCATGTCATCCAGATCAGGGATACTGGGATTTGCAGAATTGTCTCCGGAGCCTGAGCCTGTCGGGAAGTGTGGTTAATGTCGAAACGTGGGCTTGATGCTGAGAACTGATATTGACGGACACCCTAGGTGGATATACATTGGGTTGTGCTGGGGTATTTATTGGGGTGAAACCTGGTGGATAGACAGGGTCTTCACTGTCATCCCCGAGGTTGACCATAGGGCTCTTTCCTTTTCCTGGCCCTCCAAGTAGTAACTGCGTTAACTGATTCATCATGTTCTTTTACGATTCTAACATCTGATCTGTCATATCCTACTGAATCTTGGCCAGTTGCTCTTGCATCTGTACTTGTAGCCGATCCTGCATTTCCTTCTGCATTTGTTCCAGTTTTTCCAACCTTTGATCCATAACTTTAGTTTTTCTCTGTGTGTAGTAGTGATGTTCTAGGGTAACTATAACACGATTTCAAATTAATTAGGGTTCTTTTGTGAAACTTAATGCACATGATGCGATGTAATGCAAATGCATGAAATGAATGCAAAAAAAGATGTTGTTTCTGGTTCAATTCTGTTAGAACAACTTTACTAGATAACAAATCTCTTTACATAAAGTAGAAACATGTACGGCCCTGCCCGTATACTCCAGGCGAAGACATCAATCTTTTCTTTATATTCGGATGCTAAAATCAAATCTTGCAAATTATCTTATTTTTTCTTGATCCGGGCCGCGACTCCTTGCTCACTCATCCTCGTGATGCTCGTCAGCTTCTTTAAGTAAGTCGAGATGTTGACGATTCCAGAATAATCTTTGCTGGCTTGAATCTTGAAGCCAAGTCATGTACTCCTCTGTGGACTCTCATCCTTCTCTTGTCGTGTTTACTCGGACCATATTCGGACGGCCGTATTGTATTCCACTTTATCAAGAAATTCATTTTCCATGACAAGCTCTCTATTTAGCAACTGTACGTGAATCAACACCTCTTTTCTATGATGAAGATGCAATGCAATCATAACCAAAACAAAAGAAAACACGTCAGTACAAATACATAAATAACAAATAGAGCACCTACTTGGGTAACTGCTAGGGTTTGAAGTGGCTCTACCTAGGGTGGGCTCTTAAGGCTCACTATATGCGATTTGGTTCTAAAGACAGGGTACCTGAACCAACAGATTCCTCAATCCCCACCCATTATAGGCTCATGTGGATCGAGTTCAGTTCAGGGGAATACATTTCCTTATGGCCATGCCGAGGTGAAAACCTTACAAAGACATAGGTACGGATGTATCCCGAAAGTAATTCACTAGCCCATGCGGAGGTGAAAACCTTACGAAGGCATAGTTTCTCACTCCCACTTAAAAGGTGTGACCACAACGGTCATGCAATATAATGCAGGAATATCCTATGTATCTCAAATCACAACAAACAAATGTCATGACACCAACAAATGCGACAAAAGAAGCATGATTTTTCAAATCAAATTTTTAATTTTTCCACAAAAGGACAAAAAATAATCAATTTTACGGCTTCACTCTCTTATTTTTCCCTAGTGGAGTCGCCAAGCTGTTGAGACCATTTTTTTGAAAAACAGGATCGACTTTAAAACGAGGTATGGAGTCACCACCGATCTTTTTCAAGGTGTGATCGGATCACCTTGAGATTGCTCATTTTAATAAAACATTTTGATTTATTAAAACAATGATTTTGGGTCTACGAAATTTGAAAAAAAAGGTTCGAGAGTCGGTTACGCACAAAGAAGGGTTAGCACCCTCATAACGCCCAAAATTGGTACCATTTGATTATTTAATGTCCTAACATTGAAAATTTGGAAAAAAATGTTAAAATGTGATCCCTTTGAAAATGTACGAACAACCCGAGTTGAATTTTAAGATTCACTCATTCCAAAGGAATAAAATACTACATCCAGCACGTTAGGATACGATATTTTAAGCCCTCCAAAACTGAGGTCACCTCATGATTTCCAAAACATGCAACTAAAAGGGTATTTAGTTATTTGGTCAAACAGAAAATCGAAACCCACGTTAGGGCACAATTTTCTAAATTTCCAAACACAAAATATTGCCTTGTTTGAAAAACCCTTGAATAAAATGCAATAATTAAGTGAAATGCATTTTATTTAAGACAATAATTTGTTAATAAAACCATTACACGAATAAGATATAAATACAAATGCTAAATGATAATTCACATTGCACGACATGCCAACTTTCAATGCAAATATAAATGATTAAGGAAAAATGTAATAATAACATAATTAATATCTCAAATAGTACTAAAACAATGTCAAGGATTACATAAAAAGAATGATAAAGTATGGAAATTTCAATCTAAAAAAAGGAAGTAAATAACAGTTTAAAAAAACAAAAATATATACGTAAAATAAAAGCTAAGAAACAAAACACGACCTTATATAAAGGAAATCAAATATATATAATAAAGTATGTAAAATTAATGATGTATATAAAAAAAAGACAATTTGAAAAAATGGTGAGGTTACAATGGATAATATATATGAATATATATAAATAAAATAAAACATAAAAAAAAAACTCGAGTAAATAGTGAAGCAATTTAAAAATGAATAATGTGATAAATTTTATAAAAAATATATATATACACATGCATGATAATATAAGGTAAATAACATACGTTTAAAATAAATGAAAACCATAAATAAATAATAAAACAATAAAAACAACAAATTTTGAATTACAATTTTAGAAAAAACTATGTAACATACATAAAAGATAATAATTAATAAGTCGACTAATATATAAAAAAAAAAGTGTAACAATTCAAAAATAAAATACAAGACCTTAAAAATAAATAATCATAAAATACTTTTTTTTTTGAAAATGATACAAAAAAAAATGAAAATAGTTGTAACTAGTTAATATATACAAATATCTAAAGTCGATAATATATAAGCTTAACATAAATAATATACATGAAAGAAAGTTAAATTAATTGAAATAAATAATATATAGGGAAATTTAAAAATAAATAATAATAAAACAAAATAGTAATAAATAAATAAATCAAAACAGTTTAATTAAATCAAAACAGTTTAAGGACAAATTTGAAATTAAAACAAAATTTGAAATCTAAAAGCTAAACACTAAATCAATAAATGGATCCAGATGGAATACGCGCGCAAAAAATAAAGATTGATTGGGAAAATATCCCAAACCCACAAAATGCATCATTCTAATGCTGACCCAAATGAATCGCTGGGTAAAAACATGTGGCGAAATTGAAAAATAAAAATAAATCGATTCGAAAGACCAAGAGAGGAGGAAAGACCAAATGCGCAAATAACCCGAAGCAAAAAAACGCGCGGATCCTCCTCGGGTTGGGTCGGTGCGCGTGCGCGTGCGGGTCAGCATGAAACAATGCCGTTTCGATACCTGGGTTCCAAAGACTAAACGACGCCGTTTTTACTTGTTATTAAAATCAGATTCTTTTGTTTAAAACATCATTTTAACCTTTGTATTTTTTAAAAACCCTAAAAAACTCTGAAATGTTCTCTCATTTCCTCTCCTATTCGACCAGCACCGCTTTCGTCAGAGATCCAATGCGCCATGGCCGCCGACAACGCGAGCACGACTCCGGTGAGACCTTCACTTTCTCTCTTATATTTTGTATTTGTATTGTGAATTCGGATGAAAATATGGGGAAAAAAGAAACGGCGATTGTACAAGCCCAATTTTGGGCCCTAAACCTACCCGAAGCCCACTAAGTTTAAAGCAGCCCAAATAGGCCCAACTAGTAGATTTAGGGTTTCAGAATCTGAAACCCTAAATCACCTAACCCCAACAGCCGCCTCTGACCTTGTCCCATCCTCCACCGCCCCCTGTCCCATCACCACTCTGCTCCACCGCCTCTTCACCTGCAAGCATTAAACGGGAGTGGACAGAAAGCAAATAGCAAAAAATGGCTATTTAAAGCCGAATCCAAAACGTTTGTAGATGGATTTTTTTTTTCAAATACAAAAAGCATTAAGATTCAAGCATACAAAAATAATCCACGAAGAACAACAGGCAGACGAAGAGAAAAAAAGAAAAGCTCCAACGTGTCAAGGTCGTGTTTTGTTTTCATTTTTGCGAAACTATTTAGACATATACATACATATTTTGTTTTTTTTAGTTATTTGTATGTAAATATAAATAAAAAATAAATAAAAATAAAAAGGGAAAAAAAACGGACCTTTTGGGCGGTGGCCGGCGACGGCGGCATACGGCGGCCTGAGGACCCAACGGTGGCCAGCCCTTCAGCCGGAAATCGCCCACTGCCCTCTCTCTCCTTTTTTTTTTTCCTTTTGACGGCTGAAATGAAAATTTTTGGAAGATTTTAGGCTTTTATAGCCTGTCGAAACGGCACCGTTTTGGTGCCCAGGCCAAAACCCCAAAAACGATGTCGTTTGACACCAGACCCGGAGACCCGACCCGCCTATGCCCAGGGTCCGCGTGTTTTTGGACTGAGGGGTTATTTGCGCCCTCAGTCCTTCCGCTTTTCCAAGGATTCACAATTGAATCTTATTTAATTTTAATTTGACCCTAAAATTTACTTCGGTTTCAATTTGGTACCCTTGCGAACTGCGCCGTTTTGGTAGATCGGGATATTTGCTCCCTTGGTCCCTCCAGGTTGCTCGCGTGTTCAAATTAATCCTTTTTTCTTTCCAATTATTTGAAATTCGCCTCAAAATTCCACTGTTAATTCAATTTCATCCTTTTTACTTTCCCTCATTATTCTAATTTAATTTTAATATTATTTATAACATCATGTTTTATTATTATTGTATTTTTATTAATAATTCATTATTATCATTTTATTATATATGTTATAAATAATTTCAATATTATTATTCGTATTAACGCACATGTATGTTAATAACACATTTTGTCTATATATATATATATATTTTAATACTATGTGTATATTTTGATGTATTACGTATATGTTTTGTTAAAGTGTACTATGTATATAATACGTATATGTCATTAATCTTATTAGGTATTTATTGTATATATATTTACATAATATTATTAATAATTGTTTTTTATTTCTATTCATTTCCATTTCTAATATATATATTGTACATGCCTTTATATATAGCATGCGTACACATCTTTCGTAGATTATCGATTATATATATCCATATATGTTTATGCAATGTTTAATATTAGCATTATCTTTGCATCATTATTATATCTCTCGTTGTCGTTACCATTGCATTATCACTTTCATCATTATTATTATTGTTACTAACATGTATATACACTATATATTTTTACTATATTACGTATACATTTTTATATATACGCTATGCATATGCGTTTTTAAATATTGTATTATCATTATGTATATATATACTTTTTCCTTATATATTTCCTATTACTCCTATTTTTACGTACGCGCTTTAATATATATATATATATATGTATATTACTATCATTATTCCAAATATATATTACATATATTTTTAACATCATACAAACATATATTTTTAATACCCCGCTATTGTTATATCTATTTTGTACATACATATACTTTTATATAGCATTGTCATTTTTATATATATATATATATATACATATATCATATATTATGGTATTTAATTTTCTCACTTGTTCATTACTTTACTTTAATATTTCTAGTCATATCATTAGTATCCCCACACGTTTACATGTTACCTTTTAAATATACTTATTCCTTCCTCACCCACATCATATATTTATTTATTTATATATACGCATACATACATACACTTTCATACATCATTTCTAAAGTTATTTACTGTATTATTACTATTAATATTATTATTGCCATTCCTGTATTGTCATCCTTTAGTTTTGCATCATGATTGTTTATTACGAGCTCCTTTCGATTTTGAATATTTCCCAGCCTATTCATTATTTCTTTCATCTTATTCATTTATTTTATTCTTGCTCTTATCATTATCCTTCGCATCCGCATTTATGTTTATTCCATTATGCCTATCAAACACCAAAGGTTATATTTGTTTATGCATCTTTTATTACCCCCTTTTTCTTACAACTTGCGTTATATTAACTTTTACTTAAACCAAATTAATCCTTTCATAAAAAGCAATATCCGATATTAGGTAATTCGAGATAATCGTGTCCCTAACTTATCGGGTTTCGACTTTTCTCATTTAACCTAAATAACGGAATACTCTTCTAAACCAATACGAGTTTTAAAAGTATTTACTTTCGAATGTACGAAGTGTTATGCCCTAACTTACCGGGTATGACATTTTGTTACCTCGGGGTAAGATTTTTGTTAACGAAGGCAATATTCGGCATTTGGAAATTCGAGATATATCGTGCCTAACTTACTGGGTTTGATTTTTCTCATTTATACTAAACAGTCGGATATCCTTTTAAAAGAGGTTAAAATACATTAATTTCAAATAAAAGGTAAGCTCAGTCTCAAAGTTCGAGATGTCGTGTCCTGACTTACTAGGCATGATATTTTATTACTTCGGGATGAGAAGATCTTTAACATCCATTTTAATTTATTCGATCATTTTCAAATCAGCATTATTACAAAGAAGGATTGTACTTCAAAAGTCCTTCAAAGTTTTCAATCTTCGATCTTAAGACATTAATTAATCAACTAGGTACCAATTTTGGGCGTATCGAGGGTGCTAATCCTTCCTCGTGCGTAACTGACTCCCGAACCCGTTTTCTGATTTTTCATAGACCAAAAATCATCGTTTTAGTAAACCTTAACTTTTATTAAAATGATTAACTCGAGGTGACCCGATCACACCTCATCAAAAAGGATTGGTGGCGACTCCCTCTATTCGTTTTCATTTTCAAAACCCAAGTCGATACCGGTTTTACAAAAAAATGGTTACGACAGCGATAAACCACCTTTGAAATGTATTCTTCTGCTTTCGTTGATTCTGTATATTTGTTGTTTTTAGATATGTATTCTCTTTTTCTGTAAATCAAAGGAAAAAAAAAGGTCCTTTTACAATCAAAATTTGAAGGCTTTATAGCCAAATACAAGTGGTTACTAGCTATTCTCTTGCTCAAATCGCAGGTGAAGATGTGGAGGAGCGCATGGACGTGGGGGGTGCAACGTGCGAGCTGGGGGTCTTGCGCGAGGCGTGCCAACGTGGGGCGCACGGAGGTTGGCGCATGCGGCACGATGGGAAGGAAAGGAACCTAGGGTTTCCGAATTTGGGCCTATTGTTGTTGGGTCATTGTAATTTGGTTTATATTTTGGGCTTGGGATGTTAATTTATTTGGGTATTGGGCTTATTTAATGGACTATCTTAATTTATTTTTTTTGTTTTACTCTTGATTTTGGTTTCTATATGGCCCGGGTAAAATTTGGGTCTTACATTGAGATTCATATATTCCTTAAAATAAAAAAATTACAAAAAATAAAAATTTATAAAATAGAAAAAATTCTAAGAAGAGCCTAAGAACAAACAATGTTTACCCTAAACCCAAACCAAATAGTAAGTTAGAACAAATTTAAATAAAATTCATAACTATAATATTTAAAAAAAATATTTTTATAGTTTAAAAAAATAATGATTTATTAAAATTTTAATTTTTTTATAATTTTATGATATTTTTAATATACAATTTTGTTATTACTTGGTATTAATGGTTTATTTTTAAGTTGATATTTTGGTGATAGATTTTTATTGATAGTTTATTGCTATACTATTTTTTAACGAAAATTGTGAGGTGCCATGTGAGGGGATGGAATGAATGTTGAGGTTGGAAAAACATGTTTTAAATTTTAAACTGAAAATTTGAATATAATTGCGGAGTGAAATTAGGTTAAATTTATTTGGAAAATATTTAGTACATTATTAGTGGAGTTTTTAGGCTCCACAAATAGGATTAAGAATTTGTAAGTGTTATACAGATATAGTAATTTAAAATAAAAAAAAGACATATAATAATTTTTAAAACTATTTGTGGAATAAAAAAAAAAGATAATGTTAGTATAACAAATATTAACTCTAATTTATTTGGGTTGAGATCCATCCTATTACATTTTCATCCATTACTAGCCAATATAATACTCATTGTTATTCAAATGTGTAGAACTCATGTAGAATCACATCTATTAAATGTAAAAAATCTACTCGTAAATAATGATTAAATATGCATTAGTTAATGGACGAAAAATTAATGGAGTAGAATTAAACTCAATTTATTTGTAATAGTAATTACCAATAGATATGATAAAAAAATTTGAAATAGATTGGTTTTCATTCGGTCGGATTTGATAGAGTTGGATTTTTTTTAAAAAAAATTAAGTTTGAGATGGAGGAAGTTATTTTTTTAAAAAATCAAGTCTAAATCGGTTATACCCGTTTGAAATATTTACAAAATCTAATTAGTTAATGGACGAAAAATAATGGAGTAGAATTAAACTCAATTTATTTATAATAGTAATTACCGATAGATATGATAAAAAAAAATAGATTGGTTTTCATTCGATTGAATTTGATAGAGTTGAATTTCTTTTAAAAAAAAAAATAAGTTTGAGATGAAGTTATTTTTTTAAAAATCGAGTCTAAACCCGTTCTACTCGTTTGAAATATTTACAAAATTATCTTCCCTATATATTTATGATTTAGATTTAATCCCAAAGCTACCCTAAAATTACCCGTTTTACCCGTTTCATATATATAATAGCTAAAATAATAATAATAATAATAATAATTAAGAAAATTAAGAAAAGATAATTAATTAAATTTTTATTTACCAAAACTTCTCATATTCACTCTCAATAAAAATTTTATTAAATTGAAAATTTAACGGAAATTATAAAAGTATAGATATTTAATTAGCTTTTTTCAAAATAATCCTATTAATATATTTAAAACACTTAAATTACTATAATACACTATTATATGTTAATGACTCTTAAAGAAGTTAGTTTTATATTGTAACAGGCTGTTTTTTAGTAGTATCGAAAATAGTGGTTTCAGAATCCCATTTTTGATGAGTGAGTTCGTAAATATTAAAATAATATTTATGAGGTTAGTATAAAGTTTAATTAAATTTTGGTCCTTTAATTTTTTCAAATAGATAGTTAATTAAGGTATAAGGACTAAATTGTAAAAGTGATAAAAGTTATTGTTAAGGAATTTTAATTAACTAGAGGACCAATTAAGCATTTTAGCCCTTTTTAATATAGTTGACGGTGGTGGATGATCACTAACTATGTTAATTAGGATTAGTAATTAGTTAATTAAGCTTTAGTTAATAAAAAATGTGAATAATTAACTTTAGCTAAAGTAAATATATTCAAAAAATAATAATAAAACATTCTTCTTCATCTTCTTCCTTCCACGGTTTCTAAAGGAAATAAAAAGGTTTTAAGCTTCAATCATTAGGCCTTATGTTGGTAAGCTATTTCAAGTGCTTTTCTTATAAATTTTATGTTTTTGAGTTTTTGAGAACTTGATTTAGCTAACTCATGTACCAATTTCTAAAACTGTTGAAGTTTTTAAAATTTACCATCAATAATTTCTTGAAGTTTTTTATGTTATTTAGTTAGATTTTAAGCTTAGAAATGAAAAATGACTAATTTGTAAAGTGAAAGTTGTTAATTTTGAACATAGAAACTAAAGTGTAAATATTTTAAATTTAGTAAGAAATTTCTATAAATATAGGAATTAGAGGGATGTAGAAGGATGAAATTGAGATCAGTTTCGAAATCGAAGCTCAAATTTGAAAGTTATGACATTTTCAATTTTAGGGACTAAATTGAATAAAATGCAAAATTTTAGAAAACATTAAAAAATTGAAATAAAATTGTCATAAGCATATAATAGACTGATATTAAGAATTTGGAGTTGACAATTGAAATGAATTATTATTATAGATTGAGATTTGGACTAAATCGTAGATAATCACGGAAAAGGCAAATTAGCAGATTAGTCCTTGATGTTTCGTTAATTGTTGATTTTGTCTGGTAAGTTCATATGATAAGTATATGTATATTTAATTGATAAAATCTTTTGATGTGAATGTATGCATGTTTATTATTTATTGAATTATGTACAAAATGGTACAAAATGTTAGATTTGAATTAAATTGAAAAGAAGTGTTAAAATCTGTATAAAGTGATGCTCGAGTGAGCGTAGTAAAGAATAGGACACATTTGGCATTCCAATAGAGTTAGTTGTGCACTTGTACGGGTTTGCACTTCGGTGCCTTTCCTTGCATTACAGTGCTTTTGTATAACACTACGGTGCTCTCTAGTGTGGTGTAGTACCTGTATATCCGAATTTATTTACTAAAGTTCATCGGACTAAATGACTAATACGAATTGAGTAATGATATTGATATGGTATGAGTTTGATAAGAATGTGGTTCAATATCAGATTGGTTATATGGTTTATATCGAAATATCGTTTAATGATAAATGTGTATATATATATGTTAACTTATTGTATGGACTGCAAATGAGAATTCCCCTTGTGGAATTGAATTGGCATGTTAGGTCTAAATGTTGGATTATTTATGTTATCGTATATAGTATTAAATGAGGTAAGTTTATCGTTTTATGATTATGAACTTACTGAACATTCAAAATGCTTACTTGAATGTTGTTTTCTTTTTTTGTAGTTGTCTGTTCACCAAACTTGTCAATTGGATCACCTTAGAGCTCACACTATCTAGCTGTTGATTTGGTAGTCTTGTTCATTTACATTCGGTTATGTGGTATGTAAATAGATGTCAGTAAGTGATAATTTGGACCTAGAGTATGTGTATATATGATTGTTTATATTACTAGTTGGATATGTTGGTTTGAATTAGTTAATGTTTGAGGTTATGCATTATTTACTAAGTAGTCCATGTTGATTTTGGTTTCGAATTAATGTCTTTGAATGTTATTTAAATGGTTAAAAGTGGTAAGAATGAATTCGTAATCTTTTGTGTTCTTATGAACATTATTTAAATGATATTTTGAGTATGACAATGCATAACAAAATGATGATTTTGGATGGTTATAGACCCAGGATTGGTTGGTTGAATTGGTATAGCTTTGATGGATTTGTTTTAACAAATTTATGGAAATGTTAGAATGGAAGTTTAGAAATAGTTGAATAAATGTTTAGGCATGCTTTTGGATTGGTTTTGTGTAGGTTTAAGTGTGCATTTATGCACCAAATAAACTAATAGTTTAGATTGGCATGAAATAGGTACCAAATGACTTATTTTTGCACTAAACAGAATCCTCGTCTCGACAAAGACCAACAGTTTGTAACGTCTTGACATCAAGTGGTCCAATGTCGTGATGTGGCACACTGTTTGGCGACGTCACAATGTGGATGAAGTCACGTGGTGACGTCGTTTGGAGATTTTGAATTCTTTGAAGTGTAGTCCTTATTCGATCCTAGGTCAAATTTAGAGCTTACGTAACCTCGCATAAGACTCAGGAAAAGTTTTAAATTGTATTGAATGATTTAAATTATAGAAATTATTGGGTTTTGATTCGTTTTATTTGTTAAATGTCTATAATTATTCCGTTATCGACTGTACCATCCTATAACTTAGATCCTGCAATCGAGTCGAATGAGAGGTGTTACATATATTATATGCTTAAATTACTATGATACCTCTATTAAGTTTTAGTGACTCTTAAGTAATTAATTTTATATTAAATATAGATTTTAATCACTATACTTTTAAAATGAAATAATAAAACTTTGTATGATAGATACACAAGCAAAATAGACATATTTGTAATAGACGAAACATAGATTCATCAATTTAAAATATGATGTGATTTTTTTTATTAAAAGAAAGGGACCAGATTACATCAAGCTAGAACAATTTTCACAAAAGCCAACTCATTCTCATCCTCAAGCAGAATCTATTCTATCTCAAGAGGAGGTAAATCAAATAGATGAAATCCCACGCTCATACATGTTGTTATATTTGCCACAGTGCCTATGACTCTATTACCTTCCCTATAAGTATGTTGGACAGTAACCTCCCTGTTAGGATCGACCCGATTAAGCAACGAACAAGAAAAATAGCGGAATAAATTGAGAAATTGATCACACAAATTTAACGTGGAAAAACCCCTCCAAAGAGGATAAAAAACCACGGGCAAAGATAATTTTACTATAATGGCAAAAGAACGAAGAGTACAAAAGATGGAGATAAAAACTAAACCTCAAAAACTTGAAAACAAAGACCCTCAAAATGTAAACACAAAATTCTCTAAATATGTTATGAGTTCTAATATCTAATGGGTATTTTTTCTAAGGTTGTAAAAGAGCCTATTTATAGGCTAAATTCATATGTCAAATAATAAAAAAATAATCTAAACTAATCCGTGTTTGATTGAAACAAATAAATAGAGTTTAACTGAAAGATTATTTCTCAAATTTGACTGAAAATAAGAGTCATATTTAACAAATCTCCACCTTGACTCATATTTCTACAATGCCATCTTTGCCAAAGCCCGCCACGAGCCTATCTTGAACTATGCAGGGAATTAACTGAGTCAAATTTGTGCTTAGAAACTGGAAGCCTTCTAGCCTTCGACTTGTACACTGTCAAGTCAAAACTAACCCGGGTCTAATTTTCACGAATACAGTGCCCTAACTTTTCAAAACCTGTATCCAAAAGAGAACCTCTCTTCAAAGAAACGGTCATACCTTTTTCCCTTCTATGACCAAGTTGCCTCCACTCCAAACGAGTTGACTTTAACTCCGTAACAGACGAGGGACGTCCGATTTCACTGGTTACTGTAGAACCTTCCAAAATATAAAGACTGTCAGTTCTTTTACCTTTTAACAAAACGAGAGCTCCACGAGATACTTTAATGCCGCTCGACTCGATGCTAATTCTGCATCCTTTCAAGTCTAAAATACTCAAGGAGATGGGATTCTTTCGTAAATCAGGTACATACCTGACATCTGAGAGTGTCCTAATTGTCCCATCGTGCATTTTAATTTTAACAGTACCAATACCAATTAACTTAATAAATGAATCGTTTCCCATGCGCACAACTCCACATTCAACTGAACTATATGTGGAGAACCATTTTCTATCAGGACACATGTGGAAAGAACATCTTGAATCTAGGATCCACTCAGACATGAGCTTGGAGTTATCGCTTGTTGACACTAACAAGAAATCATCACCATTTTCATCTGCCAAATTAGCACCAGCTACATCTTCCTCGTTACTCTTAGTAGCTCTTTTATTTTGCAGTTTATAACAATCTGCTTTGACGTGACCTAACCTTTTACAATAGCGACACTTTTTGTCTCGTTTCTTTGATGCTACCAAAACGGAAGCTTGCCTATCTGTCTTGCTATCCAAATGAAGCTCATTGTCGAGTTTGTCTCTACTCAACAAATGACCCTTCACATCTTCAAACGAGAGTTTGTCTCTGCCATAAATCAGGCTCTCCCTGAAAGACTTGTATGAAGGAGGTAAAGAGCATAAAAATAGCATAGCTTGATCTTCATCATCAATATGAACCTCAACATTCTTTAAATCATTTAAAAGAGTAATGAATTGACTGATGTGATCTTTAAGAAGCTCACCCTCGTTCATACGAAACGTAAATAGACGTTGTTTCAACACTAAACGGTTAGCCAGAGACTTAGTCACATAACCTTTTCTGCAAGGCAGATGAGGTCTTCTCCATCAATAGCTCCTGCAATACCATATTCACGAGGCACAACTAGATTGCAGACAAAGCCTTTTCATCAAACTCTTCTCATTCTGTTTTATTTATATTCTCAGGCTTTTTCCTGGTAACAACCTTTTTCAAACCAGATTGAACTAGAATTGCAGTCATCCGAACTTGCCACAGATTGAAATTTGTCTCACCATCGAACTTCACAATTTCAAACCTTGTTGTTGCCATCTTTGAATGAGCTGATCTATGAAAATTAAACTAGCTCTGATACCACTTGTTAGGATCACCCGATTAAGCAACGAACAAGAAAAATAGCAGAATAAATTGAGAAATTGAACACACAAATTTAACGTGGAAAAATCCCTCCAAAGAGGATGAAAAACTACGGGTAAAGATAATTTTACTATAATGGCAAAAGAACGAAAAATACAAAAGATGGAGATAAAAACTAAATCTCAAAAACCCGAAAACAAAGAATCTCAAAACGTAAACACAAAATTCTCTAAATGTGTTATGAGTTCTAATATCTAATGGGTGTTTTTTCTAAGGTTGTAAAAGAGCCTATTTATAGGCTAAATTCATAGGTCAAATAATATTAAAATAATCTAAACTAATCAGTGTTTGATTGAAACAAATAAATAGAGTTTAACTGAAAGATTATTTCTCAAATTTGACTGAAAATAGAAGTCATATTTAACACTCCCAATCGCGAATTTCGAATCCATCGAACTAATGTATTGGAGTAGTCTTCGTTTGAGTTGTTATTGATAAGTTGCTAGCAGCAAGACTGTCCATTTCCAATATAACACGTTGCAAGTCAAGTGATCCCAAAAACCGAAAGTTCGTCCATGGCACCCTAAACATTGGCATCTAATACCGAAGAACGACCGACTATACGAGTAAAGCCTGCCATCCAATTTCCACGATCAACTCTAATCATGCCTCTTGAAGTAGCAACATTTTAATTCAACTTAAGCTCTCCATCAGAATTGATCTTAAACCATCCTTGAGGAGGAGTGTGCCAATTGACCATCTAATGCTAATAAGTCTCACGACTACTTCGGTTGGTAGGGACTACCGCACCTCAAGCCAAACTCGCTTACTTCTTTCCCAAATGCCTTCTGTTTCAGTGAAATATGAATCAAAAAACTAATTTATTCCGTCTGTTCCATAAACAACAAGAGAAAATCTCAAATCTCATATCCTGATATTCATTATCCTTGGCAAAGCAACCTGAGTTAGAAAGTTTAGCAAAGATCTAATCTTTAGTCTCCATTGGCATAAATTCATCAATAATCTTTTCAACCTTAACCAGAACGACTGCTCCAAAGCAGTGTCTAGTTACATGTACCATATCTTCAGTTTGAAAATTGTAAATCGAGCAGTGGCCATGTTCACTTAGTAAAAAAATAAAATCCATATTTGATTTCATACCTTAGATTCATTGGTTAAATGCAATTGCTTTAAGTATTTCTAAGTTACAACGAGTTAGGTGAAACATGTAATGTTATATATATTAAACTAATACCACATCATCTAATTAAATTAATAAAATTTTTGCAATAGCTAAAAAACAATTTTCTATAAAATTAATATAATTCATAGACATATACAAAACGGTTGTTATAAAACAAAATCGACAAAATCTAGTGGAAATAATAATAGTATTTCAACATCCGTACGAGCATTCCAAATATCACGGTTTCACACAAGTTAAAGCCGAAAGACATGCTTCCAAGTTTGTTGTTTCTTTTCAAACAAACTCTCGATACAAACCAATCATGCCTAAACTCCCTCTCTAACAACCAACAGAACCTACCGATCCAAACCAAAAAAAAAAAAAAAAAAAACCTGAATCTCCATTTTTTTCCAACCAATATTGTGCTTTATTAATTTCTCATGGCCTGTTTTTTTCTTCAACCAAAAGAATCTCTCATTGCTTTTCCATTCATTTCTCATCTTTGAATCAAAGTGATAGCAATCTAATGGGATTTGGGTCGATTTTGAGTAGGGAAAAGAAGCAAAATCCCTCAAATCCAGTTGCTTCTTCATCTCCAATGCGAACCCAACTTGAAGAGCTGGAACTAGTTTTCAAAAGGTTCGACATCAATGGCGACGGTAAGATCTCATCTTCGGAGCTTGGTTCCGTCTTGGGTTCTCTCGGCCTACAACCCTCCGAAGATGAACTCATGAAAATAATCAAAGAAATCGACACTGATGGTGATGGGTTCATAGATTTCAAGGAGTTTGTGGAGCTGAACACCAAAGGAGTGGACTCAAACAAGGTTCTGGAGAACCTGAAGGATGCTTTCTTGGTGTATGATATTGACGGGAATGGGTTTATTACGGCCGAGGAACTTCACCAAGTTTTCAAAAGCCTCGGAGATGAATGCTCGATCATGGAATGTAGGAAGATGATAAGTGGAGTGGATAAGGATGGAAATGGGATGATTGATTTCGAAGAGTTTAAGGTTATGATGATGGCCGGCGCTAGATCTTAACTCCATGGAACCTCGGACTCAATTAAGATGATGGGGTTCCCTTTTTATTTTGGAGGGTTACTCGGTCGTGCCATGTTTTCATATATCTAAATATTAGTTGATCAAAAGAATATTATGCAAATCACTACCAAAAAAAAAAAAAAGAAGTCCAAATGTTCTTATACAAACCATGAAATATGGACGTGTTAAAATTATAGTTTTTTTTTCTTACAAATGTCATATGGGGTATCCAACATAGGTGACATGAGACATATCAAATACCTTGCTCATCAGAAAAAATAAAATATCAACTCTCTTTTCTCAACCAAAACAAAAACGGATTGTTCTTTAAAAAAAAAGAAAAAAGAAAGAGATTAAACCCAAAAATAATCGAGAAATCAGCGACCAAAATGTCAAGCAAGGCTATACATCATACGACACCAACGACACAGCTCTAGTAACACACAATCGCTCCGTAAAAATCAACAAAACCACACACCATAACAAGCCAAAACTTACTCAATACCTGCATTACAGGAACCCATATAGGCACCTAAAACAACATATATCACACTTCCAATGCACCGAAAACAGCACCCTTACAAACAATCCAGTAAGGACCTAAAACAGCTACAAAAACTCCATCAAAACCCAGTTCAAGAGTCTGCCCCTTCGACAAAATCAACATCGTTCAAGGCCACCAACATTTCAAAGCATCACCTACTGCAATATTCTTAAACAACCCTTTAACCCCATGACACAACAAAATCCAATCATTTCACCTTTCATTAGCCATCAATTAGTAATTCGAGTCCAGCAAAATTCAACTTGAATACGGTCAGGGAAAATATATTTGAGAACGTTGACAGCTGCCAAAAAATTGAACGACAAAGCCGAATGTAATTAGTCGGGTTGGGTTGGGTCAATCACTTATCCGATTTTAAAAAAATTAAGCTAAGCCTATTTTTGGATCAGTTTACCCATTTTACCGTTCAATAAAAATAAATGAATAAATATATATATATATACACTTCAGTTTTGCCATTATAAACCCTGTTAACTTATTGGAGCATTTGAGCTCACCTTACTGGTGAGATGCAAAGGGAGCTAAAATCTCCTGTTGAAATCTTTTTCATCTATAAAATTGTAAAACATAGCTTCTTTTGCATACAAAGAAAACTATATTTGAGAAAATAACTCCACCAATCGAGAATATTTTCCTTACTTTAAACCCCTTGACCTCTTCTAAATGTGTTATTGTTTATAGTAAAAATATCACTCCAAAAATATAAAAAATTAAAATGGCGGTGTCCGCAAGCATATAAGTCAAATTGTGATATAAAAATGTTACAACGAAATATCGATAAGTATTCCGAGGATCGTACCTAAGGGATTGCAGATTGGAGAAATTATTATTAAATCAATTACAAAAAATAACAACTAATCTAATCGAGTTATGAATTAGTAGCGGTAATCCAAATTAAAATATTAATAAAATTAATTAACCTAATGGAATTTTCTATTCCTAGTGTCAACAATGCGAGCTTCTAAACTATGATCAATTAAATCCCTAATTACCTAATTAAATAATTAATAATCCACGATTGAGTTATTTATCAACCTTAGCTAAGAATACCCTTTCGGTCTCATCTTCACTAAGGATTACCACTTAAGTCACCCTTCCAGTCTCTTCCGACGCATACAAATACCCTTTTAGTCTCAACTATAACACCCCTTACCCGTACCCAAGATTGGGACAAGGTACAAGGCGTTACCGAATACATACACGGACACTTTCGGAAAATATAGGTTATAAAATTTCATTCCAATTTAAAACAGATCAAAAAACATCATGATGTCCCAATTATGAACCTACAAGGTCTAAAACATACATTAAAAGCGATCCGGACTAAACCGAGAACTATAGAATTTTTTTGTAAAATTCCTAGGGTTATGCCTTACACGCCCATGTGGAGGCAAGGAACATGCCCGTGTGCTTAGGGACACGCCCGTGTTCCCCACCTGTGCTTAATTATTTGGATTTATTTTCCATTTCGAACCTACAGGGGTTTTCACAATGCCAAACACACGCCCGTGTCCCTCACACGGCCTAGACACGCCTGTGTTATCACCCGTGTCCAAAAACCCGGACATTCTATTTATGATGTCATCATTCATTTTGAGGCACACGGTCAAGGCACACGCCCGTGTGCTAGGCCGTGGTTGAGACACACGACCATGTCTCTACCCATATGTTTACTACCATGCAAACTGGCTTAAAATTTTAGGTGCAGGGGACACACGGCCAGACAACACGCCCATGGGGGCTGACTGTAACAGCCCGATTTAGACCCTAATCGGAATGGTGGTTTCGGGACCACGAATTCGAGTCAAAAAGATATTTTTAAATTATTTTCCGTGTTTATTTTGCATGAATTTATATCTGTAAAATTTTCGTGATTTAATTTTATCGTTTGGGTATTTGATTACATAAAATGACTTAATCGCGTAAATTAAAAACTTGATAGTTTAAAGCATGGGGGCCATATTGTTAGTGGCTTTCTAAGTTGGGACATTTATGTTGTAAATATCCCATTAATAAGTAACTGGAACGGCATAAGATATTTGTTACATGGTTTTTATATTATATTAGTAAAGGTATATAAGTAAATTAAATATTAAATTATTATATGTTATATTATAATATAAAACATAAGATAAATAAAGTCATATTTGAGTGTTCATATTCTTGGTAGCCGAAACTAAACAAAATAAAAAGAAAAGAAAGCAAGAAAGGGTTTGGTCAATATTCAAGCCCATACAAGGTTCGTTTTTGTTTGATTTTTGATAATTTCTATATTTTTGAGATCGTTGCTTCGAGTACTACAAAACTCAAGCCTTAACTTTTTTTTTTATTTTGATGAATATTTTAAGTTGTGCCATTGTTGATAGCTTGTGATTTTTGTTGTTTGATGAAGAAAAATGAAAGATATGTTTTAGATTAACATATTTTGTATTGGAGTTTTTGATGATTTTGAGTAAATAGGACTTAATTGCGAAAATAATAATTTGAGGGACTAAAATGTGAAATTGATAAAATATGTGGACTTGTATGAGCATGGGTACTATTCGGCCCTACATGGGTGTTGTGAAATTTTGTGTATTTTGTGTTTTGTGTAATAGGGATTAAATTGTAAAAATTGTAAATGTCAGGGGTAAAATGGTAATTTTCCCATTTATGTGTTTTGGACTAAATTGAATGAAAATATGTTTGAATGAGCTTAATTTGAATATGTTTAGATCAAGAACCAAAGAAATCAGATTTGGATCGGGGGAAAACGAAAGTCGTTGATTAGTTGCCCGATTCTGTTTTGTGTCGTCCGAGGTAAGTTTATAAGCAAATAGACATGTTTATTTGGTAATTAAATGTTATATTTATATGCTGTTATGAAATGTGGAATTTTAATATGCAATGGTCGAAAATGATTAAATTTGACTACTACACTTTCGAGTTCAATTCGACCGAGTTACGACGTCCGGAAGCCCCATATGAACCTTAGGATTAGCTAGGATACATATGTTATGACATAGGATTTCAGTATATGTGTGCGAGTAAGACCATGGCATCGATATGTGATTTCGATATGTGTTTACGAGTAAGACCCTGTCTGGGACAGTGGCATCGATATGTGGTTACATATAAGACCACGTCTGGGACGTTGGCATTGTACGATTTATATGATTATCCGAGTGTCCTATCCAATTCCGAATGGTTCATCGGGCAGTGATAAGCTATATTTGAATATGTAAAACGAGCCATGTGAGAGGTATGAATTAAATTGTTACCAAGTCAAGGTAATGACAATATAATGACTTATTGAATGAGTATGGATGGTGAAATTATATTATAGTAATCAAAATTGGTAAGGATATACATAAATGAACTGTAATTGTCTTCGAATGATATGTGTTGTGGTTGTTAATGGTACCAAGTACATTCAGTCATTTGGTTAATGTTTATATACTGATATATATTATTATACTTGAGTACAAGTTATGAATATAAGTGAAATTGATTGCTTAATGATATGTTGGCTTTGTAAATGAAGTATTTATTACTTGGGTTGATTACATAAGCTTTCGGTCAAGGTGAGGATTTTGTATAAGAATGAAATATCATGAATGAATGTGGTAGGTTAAGAATAAACATATTCATATTAGAGTGGTTCGGTTAAATTTATTATTGAGATAGTTATATTATTAGTTTGTTTATTTGCTTATAGATTACTAAGCTATAATAGCTTATCGTGTGAATGTTTATTTCTGTTTTATAGATTTTTTTTTTGGAAGTCAAGTTACAAGCTCGGGGATTGTCTGCGAAGTTCATCACACTATCTACTATTTTGGGTACCTTTATAAGTTAAATTCAAATTATGGTATGTATAAGCTAAAGTGTGTTTTGGGATGGTAAATTTTGGTTGTGTATAAAGCCATGCGAAATTGGCTAATTAATATGTTTGAATTTAAATATGCTGGGCATGGTCTATGTTAATTATGGTTATAAGTTGCATGCTGTGTATGCTCATTATATAAGGTAAATGTTGGATGTTCGGACAAGGAGAAGTGGTTTTAAAAGGTTTGTGGTTGTTTTGACTATGATAATTCATAGGTGAAACATGCTCATGAACTTAGTAAAAAAAAATATTTTTTTTGTTTAACAAGGTAATACTTATCGCTTGGTATTTTTATTTTTGATTTTGAAAAGTGTTAAAAGCTCATAATGTATATTATTTATTTCGTAAAATGTAAATGTACGAATGGTGTGTGGATAATTGTTTTCATGATTGGATAGTTGATCAACTTGAATGAAGTATTTTATACAATTGTATTTCAGCATGTATGTTCATGAAAAATTTAGAAATAGACTATATATATATGATTTATTTAGTAGGAATTCTAATATATGAAATGGGCATATAATATGTTGGATATAATTAAAGTCATGCATGTGTACTTGCATTTAAATATGATTGCAGTAATGATGATGTGATACGCATGAATTTAGTAATGCATATTACCATATCAATCAAATAGAAATATGTATGTTTAAATTTTCATGAGTGTGATTATTTATGTAAATTTACTAGTCATATATATATATAAGTTCACAAATTTGTATAAATCATTTATATTAGTCAAATGGACTAGAAAATGAAATGAGTTTATTTATAACCGAAAGATAATATTATTTGGTAATTATGTGTGATATATATATTAGAGATTCGTAGAAATTGTTATTTTACTAGTGTCGCATATATGAAATTGTTCTTGTGATATGTATGCTATTAATACATGTGAACGATATACCCAAATATATCGATGATATGAAATGTTCAAATTAAGAGTTGTAATAGCTTTTGATTATGAAATGTTCAAATTAAGAGTTGTAATAGCTTTTGATTGAAATCTTAGTCAATTTTCGAGAAATATTCCTGCAATTATATAAATGTTTTATTTAATTGTTCGGAATTGCATTTTATTCTGTAACGCCTTATGATCTTATTCCGGTGACGGATACGGATTAAAGGTGTTATAATTTATTGATATCATAGCTACGGTTTAGTCGGTTCTAGGACTACGTAGCGTGTATGAGTTTAGCTATACATGCCATAATTATATATTGTGGTAGTGTGATGACTTCTGACATTTGAAATGTGTTTTCATATAGTAAATGGATCCCGACAGAGCTATAGCTGATGATGTTGAGAGTGTAGCGCCTACTCTCGCGCAAGGGACAGCGCAAGTTGATTCTCGACCGACTTCGAGTAATCCAGGAAGTGAAGCTAAACAAGCCTTTTATCAAATGATGAATGACTGGTTCACCCAATATATCCAGACTAACCCAGTTGCACAACAACCTCCACTCCCAACTAATTCATCTTCGATGCCTGCTATACCTCAAGTAAGTGATCCGTTGCGATTGAGTAGACCACCTGTTGATAAAATTAGAAAACGTGGGGCTAAAAAGTTTAAAGCCACTGATGAAGATGACGTTGAGCGGGCTGAGTTCTGGCTTGATAATACCATCCGTATGTTTGATGAGCTGTCCTGTACTTCTGATGAATGTTTGAAATATGCTATATCCCTACTTCGAGACACAGCATATCACTGGTGGAATACCTTAGTATCAGTAGTTCTGAGAGAGCAGGTGACTTAGGAATTCTTTCAGACTGAGTTGCGTAAGAAATATATCAGTTAGAGATTTATTGACCAGAAGCGTAAAGAATTTTTGGAACTGAAATAGGGTCAGATGACTGTGACAGAATACGAGCAAAAATTTGTGAGACTCAGTCGGTATGCCAGGGAGTGTGTTTCTACTGAGGCCATAATGTGTAAAAGATTTGAAGATGGGCTGAATGAAGACATTAAGCTATTGGATGGCATACTTGAGATAAAAGAATTTGTGGTACTTGTTGAGCGAGCCTGTAAATTTGAGGAACTCGGGGAAGAGAAAAAGAAAGCTGATTTTGAAGCTAGAGACTTGCGTAAGAGATCATTCAGCAGGCCAGTTCAGTCGACACCAAAGAAGTTTCGAGATGATTTTAGCCATTCTAAAGCCACTTCAGGTTACTCTAGACGGGATCAGAATAGACCACCGATGAGTTCGAGAGCTACCTTAGTAGCGAGTGTGGGTAATGTCAGATCCAATCAGCCTGAGTGTAAACATTATGGTAAATGACACCCCGACAGTTGCAGGTTGCTTGATCGGGCCTATTTTAAATGTGGATTGACAGATCATTACATTCGAGATTGTCCAATGTTAGTTGAAGAAAATCCAGTACAGAATACAAGATCGGGTAACACTGCAGCCCGAGGTAGACCACCCAGAAATGCTGGTAACACGAATGGTAGTCAGAGAGGGACTAAAGATACGGCAATCAGATTTGAGGCTCGAGCACCTGCCAGAGCCTATGCTATACGTGCACGCGAGGAGGCTTCATCCCCGGATGTTATTACTGGTACATTTACTCTCTATGATACTAATGTAATTGCATTTATTAATCCTGGTTCTACTCATTCTTATGTGTGTGAGACATTAGTATTCAGCAAGACTCTACCTTTTGAGTCTACTGAGTTTGTGATTGGACTGTCAAACCCCTTGGGCCAGTGTTTTATGGTTGATAAAGTGTGTAAGAATTGTCCTTTAATGGTTCGAGATCTGTGCTTTCTGGCTAATTTGATGTTGCTGCCATTTGATGAGTTCGATAGAGTTCTGGGAATGGATTGACTAACTTTACATGATGCTGTTGTGAATTGCAAAAGAAATACCATTGATCTACGGAGCCAGAATGATGAAATTATTCGGATTGAATCTAGTGATTTTTATGGTTTACCAGCAGTGATATCTTCGATGCTAGCTCAGAAATATGTGAGAAAAGGGTGTGAAGCCTATTTTGCTTATGTGCTCGACAGTAAAGTGGCTGAAAGAAACATTGAATCAGTACCTGTTGTATGTGAGTATCCGGATGTGTTTCCAGAAGAACTACCGGGTTTGCCGCCTATTCGGGAAGTAGAATTTGGTATTGAGTTAATACCTGGGACGACTTCGACATCCATATCTCCGTACAGAATGGCACATACAGAATTAAAGGAATTGAAAACTCAGTTGCAAGAATTGACAGATAAAGGTTTCACGCGATCGAGTTTTTCTCCGTGGGGTGCACTTGTGTTGTTTGTGAAAAAGAAAGATGGTACTATGAGAATGTGCATCGATTACAGACAGCTTAATAAGGTGACTATAAAGAATAAGTATCCATTGCCATGGATTGATGATCTGTTTGACCAACTGATAGGGGCTACAATATTTTCGAAGATAGATTTGAGATCAGGCTATTATCAGTTGTGAGTTAAAGATTCAGATGTGCCAAAGACTACTTTCAGAACGAGACATTGCGAGATAAGCGGTTATATGCAAAATTCAGTAAATGTGAGTTCTGGTTAAGTGAAGTCAGTTTTCTGGGTCACGTGGTATCAGCATCAGGTATTCAGGTTGATCCGAGCAAAATATCAGCTATACTAGATTAGAAACCTCCGAAGAATATTTCTGAAGTTCGAAGCTTTCTATGACTTGCTGGTTATTACAGACGCTTCGTAAAAGGTTTCTCTATGATTGCAGCTCCGATGACAAAATTACTGTGGAAAGATGTTAAGTTCGAGTGGTCAGAGAAGTGTCAGAAAAGTTTTGATTAGTTGAAAGCCCTTTTGACAGAAGCTCCAGTGCTAGTTCAGCCAGAATCGGGTAAAGAATTTGTTATTTATAGTGATGCATCATTAAATGGTTTGGGCTATGTTTTGATGCAGAAAGGCAGAGTGATAGCTTATGCCTCGAGACAGTTAAAGCCACATGAAAGAAACTATCCGACACATGACTTGGAACTGGCAGCCATTGTGTTCGCATTGAAAATTTTGCGTCCCTATCTGTTCAGTGAGAAGTGTCATATTTATTCTGATCATAAAAGCCTGAAATATTTGATGACTCAGAAAGATCTGAATTTGAGACAACGTCGATGGTTAGAATTGCTAAAAGACTACGAGCTTGTGATTGACTATCACCCGAGAAAGGCCAACATTGTTGCTGATGCTTTAAGCCGAAAGTCACTGGTTGCTTTGCGAGTAATGGATACACATATAGCTATGTCAGATGATGGTTTGATAGTAGCTGAATTGAAAGTTAGACAGTCATTTGTTCAAAAAATATATGATGCCCAAAAGATTGATAATGAATTGATCGCAAAACAAGCTCAGTGTGAGACGGATGTTAATTCAGAGTTTAGGGTTGATGCGGATGACTGTTTGAGATTCACGGACCGAATATGTGTTTCGAGGAATTCAGAGTTGATTCAGATGATTTTGAATGAAGCTCATAGTAGTCGGTTATCTGTTCATCCAGGTAGTACAAAGATGTATAATGATTTGAAACAACTTTACTGGTGGCATGGTATGAAGCGAGACATCTCTAACTTTGTTACCAGATGTTTAGTCTGTCAACAGGTAAAAGCCGAGCATCAGGTACCTTCAGGGTTACTTCAGCCGATTATGATACCAGAACGGAAGTGGGACAGAGCTACAATGGATTTTGTATCTGGTCTACCGTTGACACCGAGCAAAAAGGATGCAATCTGGGTTGTTGTTGATAGATTGACTAAATCGCTCATTTGTTTCGACACGCATGCTGATTACTAACTTGATAAGCTAGCTGAATTGTACGTTTCTCAGATTGTAAGATTACATGGTGTGCCTATATTCATTGTTTCGGATAGAGATCCGAGGTTTACATTGCGATTTTGGAAGAAACTGCAAGATGCACTAGGTACGAAATTACATTTCAGTACTGCTTTCCATCTGCAAACAGATGGCCAGTCTGAGCGAATCATTCATATACTTGAGGATATGTTGAGGTGTTGCATTCTTGAGTTCGAAGGTACGTGGGAATGATACCTACCTCTGATTGAATTTGCATATAATAACAATTATCAATCAAGTATCAAAATGGCACCTTATGAAGCTTTATATGGTCGTAAATGCCATACGTCGTTGTACTGGACTGAGCTCAGTGAAAATAAGATACACGGGGTTGACTTGATCAGAGAAACTGAACAGAAAGTGAAAGTGATCCATGAAAGTTTGAAAGCAGCATCGGATCGTTAGAAATCTTATGCAGACTTGAAACGTAAAGATATAGAGTTTCAGATTGGAGACAAAGTTTTCTTGAAAGTCTCACCGTGGAAGAAAATACTCAGATTTGGTTGTAAAGGGAAATTGAGTCTGAGATTCATTGGGCCGTATGAAATTATAGAGCGTATTGGGCCAGTTGCTTACAGATTGTTGTTACCACCTGAGTTGGAAAAGATACACAATGTATTCCACGTTTCAATGCTTCGGAGGTATCGATCTGATCCTTCACATGTGATTAGCCCTTCTGAGATTGAAATTCAGCCTGATATGACTTACGAAGAAGAACCGATTCGCATTTTGACTCGTGAGACTGAAGAGTTATGGAATAAAAAGATTTTGTTAGTTAAAGTATTATGACATAAACATGGAGTTGAGGAAGCAACATGGGAGCCAGAAGATACAATGAGAGAATGTTATCTGAACCTATTCACTGGTAAGATTTTCGGGGACGAAAATCCCTAAGGGGGGAGAGTTGTAACAGCTCGATTTAGACCCTAATCGGAATGGTGGTTTCGGGACCACGAATTCGAGTCAAAAAAATATTTTTAAATTATTTTCTGTATTTATTTTTCGTGAATTTATATCTGTGAAATTTTCGTGATTTAATTTTATCATTTGGGTATCTGATTAAATAAAAAGACTTAATCGCGTAAATTAAAAACTTGATAGTTTAAAGCATGAGGGCCATATTGTTAGTGGCTTTCTAAGTTGGGACATTTATGTTGTAAATATCCCATTAATAAGTAAGTGGGATGGCATAAGATATTTGTTACATGGTTTTTATATTATATTAGTAAAGGTATATAAGTAAATTAAATATTAAATTATTATATGTTATATTATAATATAAAATATAAGATAAATAAAGCCATATTTGAGTGTTCATATTCTTGGTAGCCGAAACTAAACAAAATAAAAAGAAAAGAAAGCAAGAAAGGGTTCGGTCAATATTCAAGCCCATACAAGGTTCGTTTTTGTTTGATTTTTGATAATTTCTATATTTTTGAGATCGTTGCTTCGAGTACTACAAAACCCAAGCCTTAACTTTTTTTTTGATGAATATTTTAAGTTGTGTCATTGTTGATAGTTTGTGATTTTTGTTGTTTGATGAAGAAAAATGAAAGATATGTTTTAGATTAACATATTTTGTATTGGAGTTTTTGATGATTTTGAGTAAATAGGACTTAATTGCGAAAATAATAATTTGAGGGACTAAAATGTGAAATTGATAAAATATGTGGACTTGTATGAGCATGGGTACTATTCGGCCCTACATGGGTGTTGTGAAATTTTGTGTATTTTGTGTTTTGTGTAATAGGGATTAAATTGTAAAAATTGTAAATGTCAGAGGTAAAATGGTAATTTTCCCATTTATGTGTTTTGGACTAAATTGAATGAAAATATGTTTGAATGAGCTTAATTTGAATATGTTTAGATCAAGAACCAATGAAATCAGATTTGGATCGGGGGAAAACGAAAGTCGTCGATTAGTTGCCCGATTCTGTTTTGTGTCGTCTGAGGTAAGTTTATAAGCAAATAGACGTGTTTATTTGGTAATTAAATGTTATATTTATATGCTGTTATGAAATGTGGAATTTTAATATGCAATGGTCAAAAATGATTAAATTTGACTACTACACTTTCGAGTTCAATTCGACCGAGTTACGACGTTCGGAAGCCCCATATGAACCTTAGGAATAGCTAGGATACATATGTTTTGATATAGGATTTCAGTATATGTGTGCGAGTAAGACCATGGCATCGATATGTGATTTCGATATGTGTTTACGAGTAAGACCCTGTCTGGGACAGTGGCATCGATATGTGGTTACATATAAGACCACGTTTGGGACGTTGGCATTGTACAATTGATATGATTATCCGAGTGTCTTATCCAATTCCAAATGGTTCATCGGGCAGTGATAAGCTATATTTGAATATGTAAAACGAGCCATGTGACAGGTATGAATTAAATTGTTACCAAGTCAAGGTAATGACAATATAATGACTTATTGAATGAGTATGGATGGTGAAATTATATTATAGTAATCAAAATTTGTAAGGATATACATAAATAAACTGTAATTCTCTTCGAATGATATGTGTTGTGGTTATTAATGGTACCAAGTACATTCAATCATTTGGTTAATGTATATATAATGATATATATTATTGTACTTGAGCACAAGTTTTGAATATAAGTGAAATTGATTGCTTAATGATATGTTGGCTTTGTAAATGAAGTATTTATTACTTGGGTTGATTACATAAGCTTTCGGTCAAGGTGAGGATTTTGTATAAGAATGAAATATCATGAATGAATGTGGTAGGTTAAGAATAAACATATTCATATCAGAGTGGTTCAGTTAAATTTATTATTGAGATAGTTATATTATTAGTTTGTTTATTTGCTTATAGATTACTAAGCTATAATAGCTTATCGTGTGAATGTTTATTTCTGTTTTATAGATTTTTTTTTGGAAGTCAAGTTAGAAGCTCGGGGATCGTCTGTGAAGTTCATCACACTATCTACTATTTTGGGTACCGTTATAAGTTAAATTCGAATTATGACATGTATAGGCTAATGTGTGTTTTGGGATGGTAAATTTTGGTTGTGTATAAAGCCATGCGAAGTTGGCTAATTAATATGTTTGAATTTAAATATGCTGGGAATGGT
This sequence comes from Gossypium longicalyx, assembly GCA_025698465.1. NCBI lineage: Eukaryota > Viridiplantae > Streptophyta > Magnoliopsida > Malvales > Malvaceae > Gossypium > Gossypium longicalyx. The sequence continues at coordinate 84,757,636 of CM046997.1, forward strand.
CTATGTTAATTATGGTTATAAGTTGCATGATGTGTATGCTCATTATATAAGGTAAATGTTGGATGTTTGGACAAGGAGCAGTGGTTTTAAAAGGTTTGTGGTTGTTTTGACTATGATAATTCATAGGTGAAACATGCTTATGAACTTAGTAAAAAAAATGTTGTTTTTTTATTTAATAAGGTAATACTTATGGCTTGGTATTTTTATTTTTGATTTTGAAAAGGGTTAAAGCTCATAATGATATATTATTTATTTCGTAAAATGTAAATGTACGAATGGTGTGTGGATAATTGTTTTCATGATTGGATAGTTGATCAACTTGAATGAGGTATTTTATACAATTGTATTTCGACATGTATGTTCATGAAAAATTTAGAAATATACTATATATATGATTTATTTAGTAGGAATTCTAATATATTAGATGGGCATATATTATGTTGGATATAATTAAAGTCATGCATGTGTACTTGCATTTAAATATGATTGCAGTAATGATGATGTGATACGCATGAATTTAGTAATGCATATTACCATATCAATCAAATAGAAATATGTACGTTTAAATTTTCATGAGTGTGATTATTTATGTAAATTTACTGGTTATATATATATAAGTTCACAAATTTGTATAAATCATTTATATTAGTCGAATGGACTAGAAAATGAAATGAGTTTATTTATAACCAAAAGATAATATTATTTGGTAATGATGTGTGATATATATATTAGAGATTCGTATAAATTGTTATTTTACCAGTGTCGCATATATGAAATTGTTCTTGTGATATGTATGCTATTAATACATGTGAACGATATACCCAAATATATCGATGATATGAAATGTTCAAATTAATAGTTGTAATAGCTTTTGATTGAAATCTTAGTCAATTTTCGAGAGATATTCATGCGATTATATAAATGTTTTATTTAATTGTTCGGAATTGCATTTTATTCTGTAATGCCTTATGATCCTATTCCGGCGACGGATACGGATTAAAGGTGTTATACTGACCGTGTGTCACATACGGCCTAGACACATGCTCTTGTGTCTGTAACATCCCGAAATAGGGCCTAGTCAGAATAGTGGTTTTGGGACCACAAATTTGACATCAAAATATTTATTTTATAATTATTATGAGGTCTAGAATATGAGAATATGCATGTGTTAAAGTTTCATGAAGGAATTCTTTAAGTAAGGTGTCTAATTGAAAATTAGGGACCAAATTGAATCAATTTCAAAACTTGGATTCTAGAAGCAATTTATATGAAATTGCTTTAGATTGTAAATTAGAATGTCTTGGAGATCAATTTTCCTAATTTCTAAGTTTTTGGACAAAAATAGGCTTGTATGGATGAAATCTTAAAGAAGCTTAAGGGCATTTTGGTCATTTGGCATTTTAATGAAATAAAATGGGAAAAATAAGTCAATAATCAGCTCATTCTCTTCTTGTTGCTGCCGAAACTTTAGGGTTCTCCATAGCTAGGGTTCCCAAGCTTTTCAAGCTCAATAGTAAGTGCTCCCAAGCCCCGTTTTTAATGTTCTTCGTATTTTTGAAATCCCGGTAGCTTACTCTCTCTATTTCTACCCATATTTCATGATAGGGTTCATGTTTAGAAATTTACCCATGCATGAGTTACTTGTATTTTGATGTTTTATGGAGGAATATGAATGTTGGATGTGTGTTAAACATCTTTTCCTAGGTGATTTTCATGAAAAACTCCTAAAATGAACTTTTTGCAAACGGTGTAAAATGTGTGGTAGAAATGAGAAATAATGGAAAAATGTGGGCTGCCATAGGAGGGAAAAATATTTGGCTAGGCTTGGGTAAGGTAGAATTTGAATGTGTTTCATTATACGAGCCTAGGGACTAAATCGTAAAAATGTGAAAGGTTAGGGGCAAAACGATTATTTAGACCAGGGGTGAAATTTAGGCTCAAAAAGTACAATGTGAGGTGTTAATGATTTATTTTTATTATTATAGACCTTGAGGAACAAATTTCGAAGGTCGATAAAGGAAAATGAAAGGTTTCGGAATAATCGAAACACGATACCGAGACGAATACCAGGTAAGTTTGGATAAATTAAAGTAAAAATGTAAGATAATTGCATTTGATGATGGCATGAAAATACATGAAATGCATACTTAACAATGACATGTTGAAAAGTGTCCCGGTTGAGGTTGGAAAGGAAGTTCGATGGATGAACCATGTTGCATATGATTTTGAGATCCTGCATGTGTTGCAGAAAGGATTTAGCCCAGACGGGTAATCCGTTGATCTCAAATATAAAAAGGATCTAGCCCGGACGGGTGTTCCTTGGGTGATCTGGCCTCCCGAAGAATATTTGTACATTATGGACTTAGCCCGGACGGGTAATCTAATTAGGGTCTGAATTTAGCCTGGACTGGCAATTCAGATCCGAACTCAGTAAGGGTGTTTGTCGCTAAAAGGAATTTATCCTGGACTGGTAATCTAGACATCACCATATGAGTTTACGATAGGGGATTTAGCCTGGGCTGGTAATTTCGCCATAAAATGTGAGGTTCGAGGGAATGCATACCTGAAATGATCATTCTTATGAATTGACGATTATTGGATAATCCATCGAGATTTCCTAGAAATTCAATGAGATTAATATGAGATATATGGTCAAAAGGAAATATTGAATGACGAGCTCATCTAAGACAAATTACATGGTACGTTATTATTGTGACTAACTTGTTGATTGAGTGCATGTGATAAGGATACCATTTTCATGCTTGTTGATTCTATTGCCTAATATGATTTTATGCTAAATAATCAGTAAGTTTACTTTCCAGTTATTTGGGCTTACTAAGCATGTAAATGCTTACCCCTCTCTTTTCCATGTCTTACAGAGCTCGAGGACTCACAAAGATGGGAAGACAGTTGGAGAGTCAACACACTATCAACTAGTCCAGCTTTGGTATATAGACACTTTTGTTTTGTTCAATGGCATGTATAGGACTTTTGAGTATTTTGTTATATGTGTCATTTGATTTGCCAAGATGAAGGCATGTAAAGATATACATATCTTTTTGTATATGGCCATGGGAATTGGCTCATTTTGAAGTAGGCTATGACCTACAAATCTATGCATGTTTATGTTCATATGTGATGGCTTAGTTTTAATTGTCAATGAGTTATATGAATGAGCCAATCTTGAATGTGTCAAGGAGATATGGAAACCCTTAATACAAAAAGGGAATTAATCTAGCATGTATAAAACCGATGATATGAGGTTTTCATGCAATGAGGTTTATTAAGGTTTTATATAAGTGTATAATTTGGCCTTATCATGTATTAAAGTAACCTATAAGTGTGATTGGTTGATAGAGGGTGACCAAAGGCTTAGAAAATGGCCTAACAAGGTCTACATGGGTAGACACAAGGGCGTGTGTCTAGGCCATGTGTGACACATGGCTCGCCCCTATGGGCGTGTGGTATGGTCGTGCGTCCCCTGCACTTAAAATTTTAAGTCAGTATACCGCACGGGCTAGACACACGGGCGTGTATCTTGGCCGTGTGCCCCTAAAAGTATGTTGACATCATAAACAAAGAGTTACACGGGCTGAGGGCACGGGCGTGTCCCAAGCCACATGGGCGTGTGTGACCACACGGCCCCACCCACACGGGCGTGTGACTCTCTAAGGCAAGAAAAGTTATTAAGTTGCCCAAAGTCTATCAAATGTTTTCGGTTTTGTCCCGAACCACCCCGACGTATGTTTTAGGCCTCGAAGGCCTGTATAAGGGACAGTATGTATGTGTTTGAAAAGTTTTAATTTTGGACGAAATTTGGTGACCTAAATTTGTATGTCGTGAAATTTTAAACCCGGTAACGCCTCGAACCCTGTCCCGATGTTGGATACGGGTGAGGGGTGTTATAGTGTCTACCTGTGTGGACCTTTTTAGGGCTATGTTCCAAGCCTTTAGTCACCCTCTAAAATCCATACACATTTGTAGACTTCAATGGTATATAACGTGGCCTAATTATGCCCAATGACTACCTTTAACAGTCTATTGCATATTAACCTCATCTCATCGGTTTTGTACATGCTAAATTATCCTCTTTGTGTTAAGGATTACCATTTCATATAATACATTTAAACTTGGCTCATTTTATAACTCATTGCCAATTATGACCTAGCCATCTCCAAGTGGTTTGGCCACATTTCCACATGTCCATTCATGATATACCACATTTAACCATCTCATGAACATTTAGACACCAACATGCACAATTAGTAGGTTACAACCTACATCAAAGTGAGCCATATCTTATGGCCATATACAAAATGAATAGGTATATCATTTAAGTCTTTACATTGACTAATCAATGACACATATAACAAAATAACCAAAAACCTATACATGCCATTGTAATAAAGTATAAGTATCTATATACCAAAGCAAGATAAGCTGATAGTGTTGACAATACTCCAGTTGTTTTCCAATCTTCACGAGTCCACGAGTTCTATAAAACAGGCAAAGGAAAGGAGTAAGCATTAACATGCTTAGTAAGTCCAGATAACAGGAAGGTAAACTTACTGGTTGTTTAGCATACAACCATAAAAGATATTCATGCCAAGCATGCATAGTATAAATCCCCTATCACATACACTCAATTATCAAGTTAGTTTCATCTCAAGAAATATAACATTAATCTTAGGTGAGCTCATCAATTCAACATTTCTATTCTTGTTCCTCATTATAGTCCCGTTGAATTTCTTGAAAATCTCGATGGATGGCCATTTATCATCAAATTATACAAGTGATAATCTCAAATACGCACTCCCGCGAACCTTACATCTTACGGTAGGATTACTAGTCCAGGCTAAATCCTCTGTAGTATAAACTCATAGAGCAATGCTAGGATTACCAGTCCAGGCTAAATCCTTTTCAACGACAATTGCTCTTAAGTTCGGATCTGAATTGTCAGTCCAGGTTAAATTCAATCCTCAATCGGATTACCCGTTCGGGCTAAATCCTTAATGCACCTATATTCTTCGAGAGGTTTGATCACTCAAGGAACACCCGTCCAGGCTAGATCCTTTTTATATTGAGATCAACGGATTACTCGTCCGGGCTAAATCCTTTTCTGCAACACATGCAGGATCTCATGTCATGTAAGCCATAATTTATCCACTGGATTTCCCTTTTTGTTTCAACCGGGACATTTATCATCTTTTCATTTATATTACCACATTTTATAGATTATCATACAATGAATATATAAAATTATCATATATTCAAAACATGCATTTTAAGTATACTTAGAGTTTACTTCGGGTTATACGGAGTTACCTGGTAATTGCTTCGATTTTATATTTCGGTTATTCCGAAACCTTTCGTTTTCCACGTCGACCTCTAAAATTTGTTTATCGGGGTCTATATCAATAAAATTAGATTATCAATGCATCACATTATTCATTTTTAGGCCTAAAACTCACCCTCGGGCAAAATTACCATTTTGCCCCTAACCTTTCATAATATTTTCAATTTAGTCCTAAGCCTCGTATAATTAAATTGAATGTAATTCCTTAGCTACCCAAGCCTAGCCGAATTTTATTTGCACTTATAGCAGCCCATGTTTTTCCCTCATTCCATATTTTTCTACTCATTTCCACAACTTTTACAATTTAGTCCTTTAAGTCATTTCCATGAAAAACTACTTAGTAAAAGTTGTTTATAATCCTTTAAACTCTCATATTCCTCCATAAATCATCAAAACACAAGCTTCTCATGCATGGGTAATTTTCTAAACATGAACCCTAGCATGAAATATGGGTAGAAATAGAAGGAGCATGTTATGAGGATCTTAAAAATATGAAGAATATTAAAAACGGGGTTAAGGAGCACTTACTATTGAGCTTGAAAATGTTGAAAACCCTGGCTATGGAGAACCCTAAATTTTCGACAGCATGGAGAAGAAGAATGGATGATTTTAGCTTGATTTTTCCCTTTTTATTTCATTTATTACCAAATGACCAAAATTCCCTTCCTTACTAACCTTTCCAAATTTTTCATGTATGCCCATTTTTGTCCAAAAACTTAGAAATTGGGCAAATTACTCTTTAAGGAACTCTAATTAATATTCCAAAGCAATTTCATACAAATTGCTTCTAGAACCCAAGTTTTGCAATTTATTCAATTTGGTCCCCAATTTCCAATTAGACACCTTACACATAGAATTTCTTCATGAAACTTTAACACGTGCATGTTTTCATATCCTAGGCCTCATAATGATCATAAAATAATTTCTTCATGAAACTTTAACACGTGCATGTGGTCCAGAGACCACTGTTCCGACTAGGCCCTATTTCAGGATGTTACATTTCTTTCCCCCTTAGGGACTTTCGTCCTCGAAAGACTTACCAGTAAACAGGTTCGGATATTGACTTCTCGTGGTTTCTTCGGGCTTCCATGTAGCCTTTTCTACACCTTGTCAATGCCAGAAAACTTTCACCGAGGCTATTTTTTTATTCCTCAACTGTTTGACTTCTCAAGCTAAAATCTTGACCGATTTTTCACCATAAGTCATGTCCGGTCTAATTTCAACTTCCGTAGGTGAAATCACATGAGAGGGATCTGATCGATATCATCACAACATGGATACATAGAATACATCATGAATCTTTCCCAATTCAGGTGACAATGCTAAACGGTAGGCTAATTGTCCAACTCTTTCAGTGACCTCATATGGTCCAATAAATCTTGGACTCAATTTGCCTTTTCAACCAAATCTCAATACCTTTTTCCATGTAGATACTTTTAAGAACACTTTATCTCTAACTTGAAATTCGATCTCCTTTATTTTCAAATCAACATATGACTTTTTCCTATTCGTTGCCGCTTTCAAACAATCACATATCACTTTAATCTTTTCTTCAATTTCCTTGATTAAATCAACTTCGTGGATTTGATGTTACTTAAGTTCTGTCCAATATAATGGAGTTTGACACTTTCTGCCATACAAGGCTTCATAGGGTGCCATTTTTAGACTCGTCTAGAAACTATTGTTGTAGGCAAATTCTACTAATGGTAAGTATTTTTCCCAACTACCCTGAAATTCAAAGACACAACACCGTAACATGTCCTCAAGAATCTGAATCTTCTGCTCAGACTGATCATCAATCTACGGGTGAAAAGCCGTGCTAAAACTCAACTTTGTACCCAGGGCTTCTTGTAGCTTCTTCCAAAATCTCGAAGTGAATTTCGGGTCCCTATCTGAAATAATCGATAACGGTACCCCATGTAATCTCATAATATCCGATACATACAAGTCGGCCAATTTGTCAAGTGAGTAGTCAGTTCGTACTAGAATAAAGTGAGCCGACTTCGTTAGCCTCTCCCATCATGAAATCTATAGTAATTCTGTCCCACTTCCATTCGGGGACCATCACAGGTTGTAACAAACCTGAAGGTACTTGGTGTTCAGCCTTGACTTACTGACATATCAAGCATTTTGATACAAATTCAGAGATGTCTCTTTTCATGCCATTCCACCAGTACATTTTCTTCAAACCATTATACATCTTAGTACTTCCTGGATGAATGGACAAACGACTATCATGTGCCTCTTGCAAAATTTTTTGAATAAGTTCATCGTCTCTCGGTACACAGATCCTATCTCTTAACATCAAGTAACTGTCGAAACTGATCTGACAACCTGATTCAGTGCCTAACTCGGACTAAGTTCTCTTGGTTTGTAGATCACTATCATTGATCTAAGCTGCACAAATTTTTTGTAGAAATGTTGGTCTGGTCCTTAACTCTGCCAAAACCGAACCATCATCTAACAAGTCCAACTGCGTGTTCATGGTTCTCAAAGCAAACAAGGATTTTCTACTTAGTGCATCTGCGACCACATTCGCCTTTCCCGGGTGATAGTCAATGATCAATTCATAATCTTAAATTAACTCTAACCATCTCCATTGTCTCAGATTCAATTTTTTTTGGGTCATCAAGTACTTCAGACTCTTGTGATCGGTGTATACATGGCATGTTTCACCATACAAATGGTGTCTCCAAATTTTTAAGGCAAAGACAATGGTGATAAGCTCCAAGTCATGTGTTGGATAATTCTTTTCGTGTGGCTTTAATTTTCTGGAAGCATAGGCTATCACCTTACCCTCTTGCATAAGCACGCAACCCAATCCATTCAAGGACGCATCACTATAAACCACAAATTCCTTTCTAGGCTCAGGTTGTACTAGTATTGGAGCTTCCGTTAGCAATGTCTTTAACTTCTCAAAGTTCTGCTGACACTTTTCTGACCATTCAAACTTAACATCTTTTTGCAGCAACCTTGTCAAAGGAGTTGCAATCATTGAAAATCCTTTCACAAAATGTCGATAGTAACCGACTAAGCCCAAGAAACTTCTAACTTCAGTTACATTCTTCGGTGGCTTCCACTCAACAATGGTAGTAATTTTGTTTGGATCAACTTGGATGCCTTCACTCAAAACAATATGACCTAAAAATCCAACCTCTCGAAACCAGAACTCGCTTTTGCTAAACTTAGCATACAATTTCTTATCTTACAAAGTCTGTAAAACAGTCCTCAAGTGTTCAGCATGCTCGGACTTATTATGGGAATAGATCAAGATATCATCAATGAATACTACAACAAACTTATCCAAGTATGGTTGGAAAACACGATTCATTAAGTCCATAAACGCAACTGGGGCGTTCGTTAAACCAAAAGGCATGACCAGGAACTTGAAATGACCATACCTTGTCCTGAAAGCAGTCTTAGGCACGTCTGACTCCTTAACTCGCAATTGGTAGTAACCAAATCTTAGATCTATTTTTGAAAATACATTGTGTCCTCTCAATTGATCAAACAAATCATCAATCCTTGGCAACAGATACTTGTTCTTAATAGTTACCTTGTTAAGTTGTCAGTAATCTATACATAGCCTCATCGAACCATCTTTCCTCTTTACAAATAATACGGGAGCACCTCAAGGTAAAAAGCTCGATCTTGCAAAACCTTTATCCGTCAGTTCTTGCAACTGTGCTTTTAACTCTTTCAGCTCAATTGGTGTCATCCTATACGGAGCAATAGAAATAGGAGTTGTTCTAGGCACCAGCTCAATACTGAACTCTATCTCTCTAGCGGGAGGTAATACATGTAGCTCTTCCGAAAATACATCCGGATAGTCACATACTATCGGTACCAACTCCATCCTCAACTCAGCTTTTTTAGTATTCATCACGAAAGGAAGGTAATTTTCGTACCCTTTTTTCATGTACTTTTGAGCCAAAATTGAGGTAATTACAGCCGGTGATGTATCCAACTCATTTGAATCAATATGGAGAATCTCACCATCTGAGCATTTCAATTCGATATACTTGCTACCACAATTTACAATTACATTATGCACAGCTAACCAATCCATGCCAAGTATTACATCAAACTCATCAAATGGCAATAACATAAGGTTAGCCGGAAAACAATGACCTTGAATCGTCAAGGGACAATTCTTACAGACTTTATCAACTAGGACTGACTAGCCTAGAGGATTTGACACGTTGATCACAAATTCCATAGGTTCTACCGACATATCCATGCTAAACATAAGTTTCATGCAAATGTACGAATAGGTTGATCCTAGGTCAATTAAGGTAATGACACAAGTATTATAGATAGAAAATGTACCCATGATGACGTCGAGAGCAGAGGCTTCCTCTCGAGCGCGTATTGTATAAGTTCTTGTCAGGGCTCGAGCCTCTGACTTTGTAGTAGCATCTTTAGCAATAGTTCGACTGCCACTTGCACTTCCGGGATGTCTCGAAGGTCTGTCTCGAGAGATAGGAGCATTCTGATACGAGGTTAATTCAACCTCTTTATTAGCTCGCTCCGGGCAGTATCTGAGAAAATGGTCAAGAGACCCATATCTAAAACACGCACCGCTCTTCATTTGGCACTCTCTGAAGTGGAATTTGTTGCAAATTTTACACTTCAGCTTCTGTTCATCTATGCTTCCCACAGTAGTTACTTTGGGTTATGTCGCTTAGAGTTTCTTGCTCTACCCGAATATCCTATCGAAAAAGTGATCGTGTTGATTCGTGATAAGTTTTAATAAATTTATATTTGATCGTTCTTGAAGACTAACTATTATCACAACGAAGGCAAGTGTACCTATCGAACAGTAGTATAATTTCAGCAAGAGTCAAACCCAAAGGAACTAAAAGTACTTGTATTAACTCTTTTCTTATTATCTAGCCTAAAAATAAAGGGGTTTGTTTTATCTAAACTAATTAACTAACTAAGAATTCACAGAAAGAAAATTGGGGAAAATAATTTTGGGAAATTCGATTGATTAAGACAATACCCAAGGGAAAATCCACCTAGACTTCACTTGTTATTTGACTCTGAATCAGACGATCTATTCATTTGATTTGTTCCGTAGAAATCCCTAAATTATATTATTATCTCTCTCGAGACAAACAACATCTAACCCTAGGTTGATTAATTGAAATCTCTTTCTAATTAACACTCCTAGTGTTGCATTAACTCGATCTATGAATTCCCTTATTAGGTTTCACCCTAATCCGACAAAATCTTGTCACCCTATCTCTAGGCATGCAATCAACTTCATTTAATTATGAAAAATTTACTCTTAGACCTCTGAATAAGCGCATCAACTTGAATCAATATTCTGAAATATTGAAGCAAGAATTAAGAACACATAATTAAGAACAAGTCAACTATTTATCATACAATTCAGAAAATAATAACAAGATTCATCTTAGGTTTCATTCCCCTTAGGTATTTAGGGGGTTTAGTTCATAATTATAAAAGACAACATCTCAGAAGAATATTGAATGCAAAACATAAAGAAAACCCAAAACTCCTGAAGGGAAATTGAAGGGAGATCTTCAGTCAAGAAGGAGAATCTAGCTTCTAAGATGGATCAATCGTCTTTCTTTAAGTAAATTCCTACTTCACTCTGTGTGTCCCTTTTCATCCTCTTCTCTGGTGTTTAAATAGGCTTTAGAATGCCTTGGAACCCTCAAGAGTGGCCTTTTTCGAATAGAACTCAACTTGGGCTCGACAGGGACACGCCCGTGTGACACGCCCGTGTTCGATTGCTCTAAACCGTCTTAGAGTCTATTGAATAGACACGGTCGTGTGTTCTACCCGTGTAAGTCGTGCTCAATTCTACTAAAAGGGCACGGGCGTGTGGTCTACCCGTGTGAGGAAGTCCAGGCCGTGTTGATTTCCCACGTTGACCCATTTTTTCTATTTTCGGCCTGTTTCTCGCTCTTTTTACTCTTCTATGCTCACCTAAGTATAAAACATAAAATTAAAGGAATAGGAGCATCAAATTCACCAATTCTAAGTAGAATTCATCCATAAATGTTCTAAACATGAGACAAAAATATGTATAAATTATGGTTTATCAAATACACCCACACTTAAGCGTTTGCTTGTCCTAAAGCAAAATCCTCAACTCACAATCAAAATCAATTCTTCTCAACTTATAATTCTTATTAATGATATCTCAAAATAATCCATAAGTAATCATACATTGAGAATTCAACTAAAAAAAATCAAAGTTTCAAACATTCCAAGTTGCATATTTTATCACGAGAACATAGGTGTCTCCCCTTATCTAGGTAATTACCATTGATTCAAAATATCACAGAGTTTCACATCCTCACTAGAGATTCACTCAAATCACTCGAGGTGTTTTAAGGACAACAAGTTAAAGCACTCAATAGTCAATATGAAAAGTTATTACCATAGGCTTGCATGAAAATCAAATTTCCACCACTATATATTGAGACGATACATCAATCAAAAGGTATTTAAAGGGTTGTAAGGTGGCTTTGGTTAGGGGGTGCGGTCACAAGCTGAAAGAAAAGGTTAGAATCAAGATTGAATTGAAAAATTACCTAACTAGAAAAACAACTAATCATCAATTGAATACATGTGAGCTTCTTCTCAGAATATGGACTTAAACACTTCAGCTCAAAAACAAAGAATTACTACTATTATAAATATGTGTATTGTAATTTTTTTTAATAACAAGTCAAATAACATAGACTAACTATCAAAGATAAAACTTAGCTAAGCAATTTATTCAAATCAAATCTCGACAAAAATAGGGATCAAATTAATTTAGGGGATTTCAACAATAATGGGTTATGGGTTAATATGGAAGGTAAATCAATGAATGGGTTATTAGGCTCAAGAGGGTTCACTAAGGGTTAATTATGAAGGTAGGCTTTTATGGAGTGAGTGCGTTAAACCTAAGTGCCTTTATCATCTTGACATATCAGATCAAATGGTGTGGTCTTGACATGCATAATCAAGCAAGTTCTAGAATAACAAATCAAGATTGACGCACTCAAAGCAACAATAAAAGTGAGTATGAAAGAAATAACAGATGCCCTTAAAGGCTCAAGATCTCACAAAAATTATGGCTTTTTGATGTTTAAACCTTGTGAATTTTAACGAGATAATACCTAAACTTGGGGAAGCAACCAAAAAAAATTTTAATTCTCAAAAGTCAACTTATCATGCTTGATTCTCTAATTCCTTAAAGTTTAAACAATCAATGCATGAATGCCTATGTTTTAATTCAAGACATATTAATAAAAATCATAAATTAATCAAAATTCATTATAATAATGATATGACAAGATCACATGAGAATAAGACAAAATTCAGGTATTTTTCTAATAATGATATAGATAACCCCCCCACACTTAAGATGTACATTGTCCTCAATGTACAATGATAGATATACGGAAAAATATAAAATCATAAGATAGGGAGAGAGGTGAAACTTCCTGAATAGAGAATACTCGACCAAGGCAATGATGAAATTGGAGGGGGATACTCCGGTGGTGGTAAGGTTAGGTTCCACAACCGCAGTGTCCAGGAAGAGGTTATCGTGGTGGTCGGGTAGGACATGGCAGACATGGAGAACATTTTCCAATGGAGTTGCAAGTTCTTATGTGATGGTGAGCTTTGGAGCTCTTTCTAACTGTGATAAAATCAAGAACTCTTTTAAGAAATATAAAGAAGCATAATTACTCGTAATGAAATAACTAAAACTATAAATTGTTCAATAAAAATTATAAAACCTAAGAATGAAATAGTATTAAAGAAAATAAAATAAAAATTACTTTAAGAATATAAATAAAGATAGAAGTGAAAATAAAAATAATAAATAAAAATTCTTTAAACATCGTCATCCCCGGATGGTTCGCGAGGTGGTGGTGGCGATGAGATGCGAAGGTGCTGACAAATCTGATGTAGAGTAGCATCAATGTGATCAAAGTGCAGAAAACACTATTGCTCAAATCAAGTAAGGCGCTCAGAGATGTCAGAGTATGAAGCCGCCGCATGAACTAGATGATGGATGGGTGGCGGCTGAGACGGTGGGTCCTCATGACGTAGAGGGACATCATCAGTAATGTCCTCTAGGTCCTCCTCCTCAGCGGACTGGACCAGGTGGTACTGGGGAGGGTCGATTCCACGTCGTTTCTCGGTCATCCTCATATGTAACATACTTGAGATGCCCTGTGGGGACATCTAACTGATGAGAGTGAGGGAGGAAGACTGTACCGCTGTGTTGAGGAGGCCAAAGTAGTGCGCCAGGCAAGTCACATTGGGGCTGATAGAGATGACTCCCTTCCTATGTCGCTCCGTCTGATGGCGAATGGTGAGGGCGATGAAATAGGCAAGGTCGAAGACGTGCCCATGCGCCATACTCCATAAAAAGTAGGCGTCATGAGTGTTGACGACATCGGTGCTCTCTCGCCGTCCTGTCAGAGTATGGGCCAAGATGGCATGTAAGTACCTCAGGGATGGGGCGAGAGCTGATGCCTTTGAGCGGCTAGGGTCGTAGGTGGCCGAGGCAGGACAAGGGCCTTCCAGCTCTTTGAAGGAGAGTAGTGGATGTGGCAATGGAGGGTATCAAGTTTGTTGTCGTCCATGAACTCGCCCGTGTACAGCCCTAGTACAATTCCAAACTTCAGTATGCTCAACAGGTGCACAAAGCCGTCGAGATGAAACTGGACCGTTCTAGGATCATCTAACTGTGTCATGATGACTTGAAGGTGGAAGGTCGAGCAGAGTTTGAGTGTGAGCTCGAGGTACGTCAGCTCGATGATCTTGAAAAAGAGACCCCATGGGTCAGTCGTCAGAAGGGCTCGGATCGCGTCAACCAGTTGGATTCGTTCAAGTGTTGCCCAATCAATGCAGCGGCCCACACTTAGGGTCCGGGCCCAAAGTATCTAAAAAAGTTCCTCCTGGGGTCCCAAGGGAAACTGGAGAAAGGGGTGGCGCACTTTAGCTGATGCACTTGCCGATGTGGCTCCAGGTCCCTTCCGTTTTTCTGAAATGGGGATGGAAATCTTCTTGCGATGTAAAGTTGACATGGTATACGCAAAAAGGAAGAGCTTGGGTCGTCGAGGTTGGTGCTGTGGTCGGCGTACGGGCGTGGTAGGGAGGTCGTGTGAAAGGGTTCTGGGGGTTAGGGTTTGATATTTGGGGAAGGGGATGATGAATAGTAGGAGTTTATATAGATTTTGGGGCACACGAGCGTTAGCCCATGTATAATATAATTTCCAAATTTGGGCACATCTGAAATTTGGCCCACGCCCTTGTTCTTTAGGTGTATTGATGCACACGACCGTGTCGCACGACCGTGTCCTGCTTCGTTTGCTTCTCCCACGCCTATGTATGTATGTCCACGCCCATGTTATTTTGTCAGTCTTGACCCGGGGTATTGAGCACGGGCGTGCCGCACGCCCGTGTTATTTTCTCAGTTTCAACCATGGCCTCTAAACACGGGCGTGTTGAACGCCCGTGTTGTTTTAACAGATTCATCCACGGCCATGTCGCACGGCTGTGGCAACTTATCGACTCCCGTATTGAGGAAAATTTTGCCCTGTTTTCACACAACCATTTCACATGGCCGTGTTGCCTTCTGTGGTATGGGCACGGCCTAAGGCACGCCCGTGTGCCTGGCCGTGTGGTTCTGGAAAACCTGTGTTCAGTGACTCAATTAGTGAATTAAATGTTAAAAACTAAAATTTAAAGAAGTTAACACCTTTAGTGCTCAGGTTGCCTCCCGAGAAGCGCTTATTTATAGTCTAAGCTCGACTTACCTCTCTGTTGCGTGGTCATGGTGGTTCGAGGAGTTTACACTCCTCATTCCTGCTATCAATTTTATCAAAATAAGGTTTGAGACGAGTACTATTTACCTTGAACGTACCAAATTTGGGATGAATTACCTCGACTGTGCCGTATGGGAAATGTTAAGTACCGTAAGAGGGGTTTCTCCATTAGGTTCAGAGGTGGTAATGTGAGGATCTGTGGCATCTAGTAGTACCTTGTCTCCAACCTTAAGTTGATTTGGTGAAGCATTGTGTTCGTCATGGCATAGTTTCGGTTTATCGTGTGTTCTCGATTTCTGTGTCTGCCATTCATCTAGTTTCTCAACTCGTAGCCTTCATAGATGGGTCCTTTGTTGTTACTTGAACATGGCTCATGTATGCTTTTCGGATGTGTTTCCTACAAAGAAGGTTAACCACATGGTCAGTTTTAGTGGTACGATTTATACAATCACCCTCGATATTTGATGTGTTACTTGAATTGCAAGCTTGAAGGTGATTGTCTCATCACCCACACGAAGTGTGAGTTCACATGTACCAACATCGATAATGGTTCTAGCAGTTGCTAAAAAGAGCCTTCCTAAAATTAGAGGCACGTCACTACCCATTTCTATGTCTAGAACAACAAAATCAACTGGGAATATAAATTTGTCAACTTTAACAAGTACATCTTCAATCATACCCCTAGGAAATCTAATAGTTTTATCTGCTAACTGAATGCTCATCCTAGTTTGTTTGGGTTTCCAAAGACCTTATTGTTTAAACATTTTATAAGGCATGACATTAATGCTATCCCCCAAATCAGCCAAAGCATTACTAACATCTAAGCTACCAATTAAACAAGGAATCGTAAAACTCCCTGGATCTTTCAATTTGTTGGTTAGCTTATTCTGTAGTATGGCTGAGCACACTGCGTTCAACTCCATATACGACGCTTCATCCAATTTTTGTTTATTTGCTAGAAGCTCCTTTAAAAATTTAACTGCGTTTGGCATCTGTGAAAGAGCTTCAATAAACGGTAAGTTAATATGTAGTTTTTTTAATAATTTAAGGAATTTACCGAATTGTTCGTCTGTGCAGTCTTTCCTTGTCGTATTGGGGTATGGCACTCGCGGTTTGTACTCTGTACTTACCGGTTTCTGCTCATTGTGGTCTACCTCATCCTTACCTTTGGTTACCACAATTCCTTGCCTTGGTTCTGGTTCAAGTTCCACTAACCCTTCCTCATCTTGAACAGTAATTGCGTTAAGCTGCTCTTTTGGGTTAGTTTCTATATTACTCGGCAAGCTACCTTGCGGTTGTTCGGAAATCATCTTTGCCAACTGGCCTATTTGATTCTCGAGCCCCTAAATAGATGCTTGCTGATTTTTAAGAGCTATCTCGATATTTTGGAAACGAGTTTCCGACACCGAGATAAATTTTGTTGAAAACCTGGGGGATGTTGTGGCTTTTGATTTCCTTGACCACCCCATACGAAGTTGGGATGGTTCCTCCAACCTACATTATACGTGTTACTGTATAGGTTATTTTGAGATCTAGAATTGTTATTACCCATATATTGAACTTGTTCCTCCTAGGTGCTAGGGTTGAAGGATGGATAATCTGCGTGTACTCCTCCTCCACTTGAATCACACCTTATCACTGCAGGTACCTGAGTAGAACCATATAAACCATCAATCTTTTTATTTAAAAGTTCTACCTGGTTAGAGAGCATAGTAACTGTATCGAGGTTGAAAACACCGGCTACTTTCGTCAGCTTTGTCCTTATGACTTGCCACTGATAGTTATTTAGTGACATCTCCTCAACAAATTCGTAAGCTGCTTCAGGTGTTTTGTTATTCAAAGTTCCACCGGCAGCTGCGTCGATGAGTTGCCTCGATGAGGGGTTCACACCGTTGTAAAACGTCTGAACTTGTAGCCAAAGTGGAAACTCATGCTGAGAGAACTTTCTCAAAAGATCCTTGTATCTCTCCTATACATCATAAAGTGTTTCTAGATCCATCCGCACAAAAGAAAAGATGTCATTCCTCAACTTAGCCATTTTAGCCGGCGAAAAATATTTAAGTAAAAACTTTTCTGTCATTTGTTCCCAAGTAGTGATTGACCCTTGTGCTAACGAGTTCAACCACTGTTTAGCTTTATTCCTCAATGAAAAAGGAAACAACCGAAGGCGGATGGCGTCGTCAGAAACGCCATTAATTTTAAAAGTATCGCAAAACTCCAGAAAATTCGCCAAGTGATTGTTTGGATCCTCATTCTGCAAACCATCAAACTGAACAAACTGTTGTATTATTTGAATTGTGTTAGGTTTCAGTTCAAAATTATTTGCAGCAATAGCAGGTCTAACTATACTTGACTCAGTTCCTATTAAATTAGGTTTAGCATAATCATACATAGTGCGTGGAGCATCATTCTGATTTACTGGATCAGCAGCAATCGCAGGAGGTAGCGGATTATCCTGATTTTCAGCCATCTCCTTGGTTGTAGTGTGAATGTCGTCCTCTTGCTCTTCCTCTGTGTATCTTAGGCTTCGCCTTATTTCTCTTAGCTATAAACTGTGCGCTCGATCTCACTATCAAAAAGTAATGGTCCTGACAGGTTCCTTCTAGTCATAAACTATAAAAACCTGCCAGAAATAAAGAAAAAGAAGAATTAGTAAAGATAAGCTAGACTAAAATAAGAAGTAAATTGCAATAAAAGTAAAAATGACTATAGTAATAAAAATCAAGCGTTCCTAATATCTTAGCTCCCCGGCAACGGCGCCAAAAACTTGATCGTGTTGATTCGTGATAAGTTTTAATAAATTTATATTTGACCATTCTTGAAGACTAACTATTATCACGACAAAGACAAGTGTACCTATCGAACAGTAGTATAGTTTTAGCAAGACCGGGATGTCGAACCCAAAGGAACTAAAAGTACTAGTATTAACTCTTTTCTTATTATCTAGCCTAAAAATAAAGGGGTTTGTTTTATCTAAACTAATTAACTAACTAAGAATTCATAGAAAGAAAATTGGGAAAAATACTTTTGGGAAATTCGATTAAGACAGTACCCAAGGGAAAATCCACCTAGACTTCACTTGTTATTTGACTCTGAATCAGACGATTTATTCATTCGACTTGTTCCGTAGAAATCCCTAAATTATATTATTATCTCTCTCAAGACTAACAACGTCTAACCCTAGGTTAATTAATTGAAATCTCTTTCTAATTAACACCCCTAGTGTTGTATTAACTCGATCTATGGATTCCCTTATTAGGTTTCACCCTAATCCGGCAAAATCTTGTTACCCTATCTCTATGCGTGCAATCAACTCTGCTTAATTATGACAAATTTACTCTTAGACCTCTGAATAAGCGCATCAACTTGAATCAATATCCTGAAATATTGAAGAAAGAATTAAGAACGCATAATTAAGAACAAGTCAAATATTTATCATACAATTAAAAAAATAATAACAAGATTCGTCTTAGGTTTCATTCCCCTTAGGTATTTAGGGGGTTTAGTTCATAATTATAAAAGACAACATCTCAGAAGAATATTGAATACAAAACATAAAGAAAACCCAAAACTCTTGAAGGGAAATTGAAGGGAGATCTTCAGTCTAGAAGGAGAATCCGGCTTCTGAGATGGATCAATCAGCTTTCTTCGAGTAAATTCCTACTTCCCATTCCGTGTGTCCCTTTTCATTCTCTTCTCTAGTGTTTAAATAGGCTTTAGAATGCCTTAGAACCCTCAAGAGTAGCCTTTTCTGAGTAGAACTCAACTTGGGCACGACAGGGACACGCCCGTGTGACACGCCGGTGTTCGATTGCTCCAAACTATCTTAGAGTCTATTGAGTAGACACGACCGTGTGGTCTACCCGTGTAAGTCGTGCTCAATTCTGCTAGAAGGCACGGGCATGTGCTCTACCCATGTGAGGAAGTCCAGGCCATGTTGATTTCCCACGTTGGCCCATTTTCTCTGTTTTTGGCCCGTTTCTCGCTCTTTTTACTCTCCTATGCTCACCTAAGTATAAAGCATGAAATTAAAGGATTAGGAACATCAAATTCACCAATTCTAAGGACAATTCATCCATAAATGTGCTAAACATGGTATAAAAATATGTATAAATTATGGTTTATCAAAAAGTGGAGAGTTCTTGATGACTTTTCGATTTCTTTGTGGGAGATGAGTGTGTCCTACCGTTGGATCTCTTGCTTGAAACTTGAGCTTCTCTTTTTGCTTGTTTCCTTTCATTATTGAGCTCTTCGGCCTTCTTGGCCCGATCGACTAGTGTAGCAAATTCTCATATTTCAAGGATCTCGATTAACAGCTTGATTTCCTCATTCAGGCCTCCCTCGAAGCGCTTACACATTTCTATCTCTGATTGGACCCACTCTGTTGTATACTGACTTAACCTTACGAATTCCCTTTCGTACTCTGACACAGTCTTATTTCCTTGTTTGAGTTCCAAGAACTCCTTTTGCTTCGAGTCTAAAAACCTTTGACTGATATATTTCTTTTTAAACTCAGCTTGCAAGAACTCCCATGTATTGTCTTCCTTCGGTACCACTGAGGATACAGTCTTCCACCAGTGATATGCGGTATCTTTTAAAAAAGATACAACACACTTTAAACACTCATCAGGTGTACATGACAACTAGTCTAAAACCCGCGTAGTGTTCTTGAGCCAGAACTCAGCTCATTCAGCATCATCCTCAACCTTAGCCCTAAACTCCATCAAAACCTAGTTTAAGAGTCTTCCCCTTTGACAAAATCAACATCGTCCAAGGCCACTAACATTTCAAAGCATCATCTACTTAATATTCTTAAACAACCGATTGAGTTATTTATCAACCTTAGCTAAGAATACCCTTTTTGTCTCATCTTCACTAAGGATTACCACCTAAGTCACCCTTCCAGTCTCTTCTGAGGCATACGAATACCCTTCCGATCTCAACTGTAGCACTCCTTACCCGTACCTAAGACTGGGACGAGGTACGAGGTGTTACCGGATACATAAACGGACACTTTCAAAAAATACGAGTTATAAAATTTCATTCCAATTTAAAACAGATCAAACAACATCATGACATCCCAATTATGAACCTACAAGGTCCAAAACATGAATTAAAAGTGATCCGGGACTAAACCGAGAACTATAGAAAATTTTTGTAAAATTCCTAGGGTTATGCCTCACACGCCCATGTGGAGGCAAGGCACACGCCCGTGTGCTTGGGGACACCCCCGTGTTCCCCACCCATGCTAAATTCTTTGGATTTATTTTCCATTTCGAACCTACAGGGGTTTTCACACGGCCAAGCACATGCCCGTGTCCCTGGCCCGTGTCCCTCAACGACCTAGACATGCTCGTGTTATCACCCGTGTCCAAAAACCCGAACATTCTATTTATGACATCATCATTCATTTTGAGGCACACGGCCATGGCACATGCCCGTGTGCTAGGCCGTGTCCTGCACATGGTTGAGATACACGGCCCTGTCTCTGCCCGTGTGTTTACTACCATGCAAACTGGCCTAAAATTTTAGGTGCAGGGGACACACGGCCAGGCAACACGCCCATGGGGGCTAAACATGTGTCACACACGGCCTAGACACATGCTCGTGTGTCTACCCGTGTAGACCTTTTTAGGGCTATTTTCCAAGCCTTTGGTCACCCTCTAAAATCCATAGACATTTTTAGACTTCAATGGTATATAACATGGCCTAATTATGCCCAATGACTACCTTTAACTATTTATTGCATATTAACCTCATCTCATCAGTTTTGTACATGCTAAATTATCCTCTTCGTGTTAAGGATTACCATTTCATATAATACATTTAAACTTGGCTCATTTTATAACTCATTGCCAATTATGACCTAGCCATCTTCAAGTGGTTTGGCCACATTTCCACATGTCCATTCATGATATACCACATTTAGCCATCTCATGAACATTTAGACACCAACATGCACAATTAGTAGGTTACAACCTACATCAAAGTGAGTCATATCTTATGGCCATATACAAAATGAATAGGTATATCATTTAAGTCTTTACATTGACTAACCAATGACACATATAACAAAATAACCAAAAACCTATACATGCCATTGTAATAAAGTATAAGTATCTATATACTAAAGCAAGATAAGCTAATAGTGTTGACAATACTCCAATCGTCTTCCAATCTTCACGAGTCCACGAGCTCTATAAAATAGGGAAAGGAAAGGAGTAAGCATTAACATGCTTAGTTAGTCTGGATAACAAGAAGGTAAACTTATCGGTTATTTAGCATGCAACCATAAAAGATATTCATGTCAAGCATGCATAGTATAAATCCCCTATCGCATACACTCAATCATCAAGTTAGTTTCATCTCAAGCAATATAGTATTAATTTTAGGTGAGCTCATCAATTCAACATTTCCATTCTCGTTCCTCATTATAGTCCCGTTGAATTTCTCAGAAATCTCGATGGATGGCCATTTACCGTCAAATCATATAAGTGATCATCTCAAATACGCACTCCCGTGAACCTTACATCTTACGGCGGGATTACCAGTCCAGGCTAAATCCTTTTCAATGACAATTGCTCTCATAAGTTCGGATCTGAATTGCCAGTCCAGTCTAAATTCAATCCTCAATCGGATTACCCGTCCGGGCTAAATCCTTAATGCACCTATATTTTTCGGGAGGTTTGATCACTTAAGGAACACCCGTCCGGGCTAGATCCTTTTTATATTAAGATCAACAGATTACCCGTCCAGGCTAAATCTTTTTTTGCAACACATGCAGGATCTCATGTCATGTAAGCCATAATTTATCCACCGGATTTCCCTTTTTGTTTCAACCGGGATATTTATCATCTTTTCATTTATATTACCAGAATTCATGGATTATCATACAATGAATATCTAAAATTATCATACATTCAAAACATGCATTTTAAGTTTACTTAAAGTTTACTTCGGGTTATACGAACTTACTTGGTAATTGCTTCGGCTTCGTATTTCGTTTATTCTGAAACCTTTCGTTTTCCACGGTCGACCTATGAAATTTTTTCATCAGGCTCTATATCAATAAAATTAGATTATCAATGCATCACATTATTCATTTTTAGGCCTAAAACTCACCCCAAGCAAAATGACAATTTTGCTCCTAACCTTGCACAATATTTTCAATTTAGTCCTAAGACTCGTGTAATAAAATGCATGTAATTCTTTGGCTACCCAACCCTAGCCGAATGTTGTTCACACTTATAGCAACCCATTTTTTTCCCTCATTTCATATTTTTCTACCTATTTCCTAAACTTTTACAATTTAGTCCTTTAAGCCATTTCCATGAAAAACTACTTAGTAAAAGTTGTTTGTCATCCTTTAAACTCTCATATTCCTCCATAAATAATCAAAACACAAGAATCTCAGGCATGGGTAATTTTCCAAACATGAACCCTAGCATGAAATATGGGTAGAAATAGAATGAGCATGTTACGAGGATCTTAAAAATACGAAGAACATTAAAAACAGGGCTAGGGAGCACTTACTATTGAGCTTGAAAATGTTGAAAACCCTAGCTATCGAGAACCCTAAATTTTCGGCAGCATAGAGAAGAAGAATGGCTGATTTTAGCTTGATTTTTCCCTTTTTATTTCATTTATTACCAAATGACCAAAATGCCCTTCTTTACTAACCTTTCCAAACTTTTCATGTATGCCCATTTTTGTCCAAAAACTTAGAAATTGGACAAATTACACTTTAAGGACCTCTAATTAATATTCCAAATCAATTTCATACAAATTGCTTCTAGAACCCAAGTTTTTCAATTTATTCAAATTGGTCCCTAATTTCCAATTGGACACCTTACACATAGAATTTTTTCATGAAACTTTAACCCGTGCATGTTTTCATATCCTAAGCCTCATAATAATCATAAAATAATTATTTTAACGTCAAATTTGTGGTCTCAAAATCATTGTTCCGACTAGGCCCTATTTCAGGATGTTACTTCAACGCTCGGCACAAGTTATACACAATAGGATACCTTTCCAGTCTCACCTATCTATATATTCTATCAGAGGCATCACTCCCTAATATATTAAGTACTTTTGAATAAACAACCAATTTCAGATAAATAATTACTTAACAGATGAATCAGTTTAATAACCAAATCATGTAATATATAAGTAAAGCACAATAATCTATTCTAATATTTATACAATGATTAATTGGCTAAATCAACGAAATATAAAAAAAAATAGAAGAGAAGAGTACAAAGGATGTTCATTGATAATATATTAAAATACGAATTCGAAGCAATCTCCGCTTGCAATTGCCTTCACATTGGAATAAAAAAGTTCCGAGTAAGCAAATATAAAAAGAAAATGCAAAGAAAACTGAATGAGAAAAATTGTGTTTGATGGATGGATGCCCTAATTTGTGTACAAAAGCATCTTATTTATCGACTAAAATATGTGCACTTTATGCCTGATATGCTTTCGATACTAATAATTATTTGATATCAAACGATATCTTAAAATCTGGACAAACACAACTACTGATGTCATCATTGCTTGTGACCCAAGTTTAGGCTATGGCTCAACATAGGAGCTGTTATGGCTTAACATAGTCTATTATAGCTCAACAAAGGCTACGTGTTGTGCCATAGGCATTGCATGTCTCACCATAACAATCTTTTTGTGGCTTTGGACGTCCATGCCATGCTTTCACAACTTGGAAAGCTTATGCAACACTCGTCCCAAGTTCCTACATCAATTGGGCCTAAAATTAAACACCCTACACACTTAAATACACAAATTAAACCTACCTAAGGCTTGTGTCAGCCTAATAGGTTACTAACACCAAAAAATGTGTCAAAAACACTTATTTTATTAACTTTTACTAGTTAGCTACTAACTAACAAAAATGTAATAATAAATTATAAAACACCTAGAAAATAAGCTCATTAAATGCGGAAATATACCAAAATTACTACTACATTTGAAGTTAGGTCAACTACCCTCATACTTAAGTCTTTACTTGCCCTTAAGCAAACTAAACAAAAACAACAAGAAAAAAAAAACAACTAAACTGAAAACAAGAAATAACATGCAAGAAAAGGAAATGTACTTGAGCTAGTTTGTTACAGGAAATTGGATAGAAATATATTGACAAGATAATGTAAATAAACATATAACTCCAGCATGATATACAATTGACTTACAATTTCTAAAATTAGACCAGTTAGTTCACTAAATTACAAAGAAAACAAATAAAAGAATGTTAAGTATAGGTTTCCATCAAAATCGATATATAAATATACAATTATGTTCAAATGAATATAAGCGGTAAAAATATCAAAACTTGACACAATTTCATCCATATAAAGTACTACCTAAGTCACATAGAACTTTTTAACTTGTAACATTCTACGGCTTAAGTACGTTCGGATTTCAAGAATATGCTTGATAAAATTGCTAAGCATGAAAGTAGTTTGGCACATTATATTGTTCCCAATATTCCCCCAGTATACATGTAGCTCACCACCTTATATTCACTTCTCTCACCTTCCTTATTTCTCCCTTTACTAAGGCATAGTATAGTATTCATGAGTACAATCATCTGAACTTAATTTTTTCTGAACAAATGTGAGCTCACTTTTTTTCCAACTCACATTGTTTTTATTTTTTTATTTCTTGAGATTTTCTTAATTGGCATTTTGCCTTATTTTTCTACAAGCTCAAGAAATCTTATACTCACTATACTATACAATTCCTTAGTTCACTCATTTTTTTCTTTTGAAACCCCTGTGATGTATCTACCTAATCAATATCAATGGTCTGATGCCTAAATCTGTGCAAGGACCAAGAAATTAAAGGATCAAATAAAATATTTGTTAGGCTAAATGTTTCAATTATGGTTCATCGAGAAAATGGATTAAGACTCAAATTAGGTACTAGGAAAATATTTAAGAGATAGCTTTTTGGCTCGAAATTTGTCTACCAAACAACGCCTTAGGTAGTCCCTAGGTAATTCAATGCATCGATTAAATCGGCCAAGTCTATCAATTTCTACAACCTATAATTCAATTAAACGTGCATCCTAGTTATATATCTATTTATCATGTTGTATACTTAACATCTTAAATCTATTCAAAGTGTATAAAGCAAACTAATTAGTCTAAAATTAGAAAATTTAGTATTTCTACAAGCTCAAGCACATGAAAACACACAACACAAATGAAAATTTTTAAAACTATTGAAAATAAGAAAAATAAAATAAAATAACAGAAAAAATAAAAAATTTTCGTAAGTCACCCCAACACTTTATTCGGTACATTGTAATAAAAATTAAAGGAAAGATGTTACCTGATTGCCGTGATTAGTGCAACAAAATTTGTAGGATTGAATCTTCCTTCAAGTGTTGGCTTGAGATTGTAGTGTCATCAAAAGTATGGGGTTCCTACAGAGAAAAATTAAACACAAACTATATATAATAAAATAAAATCCTAATTTAACTAACTAAACAAATACAAATAATTCAAAATTAAAATAAGTCTTAAAAATATAAATCACAAAGACAAATTAAAGATGTTTAGAGCTAGTTAGAATCAGGCTCCGACTCCTCGTTAGCTTCGTCTGAGTTTCCCTCTAAATCTGGATTTTCTTTGGGATCTTCTTTCGAGTCTTCCTTTGGATCCTCCTCTGGATTTTCTTCTACCTCTATCTTGCTAGATTTTGTGTTTGCCTCGTATTTTTCTGTCGAGAATTGAGGCAGCCTCAACCCACTTTTTTGTGTATAGTCCTTATAGATCGATCTCGCTTCTTGCATCCATTGAACTATTGACCGCCTTCAGACGTACTAATGTCTAGAGTGTGAATACTAATATAAAATAGAAAGTTATGAGGTAGTATCCGCAGGTATACGGGTCAAGTTGTAATATAGATTTTACAATGAAGTATGTGAGTACTCTGAGGATCATACCTAAATGAGGCAAATACTAAATCAATCTTAACCTAAACAATTAAAGTTCTAATTAATACTTTAAGCCAATTATAGTACGAGAGTAAAATAAGAAATATTATTTTAGGGTTTTTAAATTAATAAAATAACATAAAAGAATTAAAATTGCAAGAGATAGAGAGAAATAAATTGAATCAAATCTGATGATGGGTGATTAGATGATAGAAAGAAATAAATTGAATCAAATCTGATGATGGGTGATTAGCTTACTTCAGTAGTCTCAATCAACTGTCATCTTGGGTTCTTCATCAATCAATTAGTCGTTACCCTAGTACAATCTTCTGATCTTCCACTAACATAATGAATCAGCAGTAACTACTTTTCTTCTAACCTCATTGTCTAGACTGGCTTGGGGTAAAAGTGTTCACGAATGAGCAATACCAATTTTGGGTTAATTCCCACCTTAATGACTTCCCAAGGTTGTCAGGACTAGGGTTTGTTTCACATTCTTCCTTTCCCAAATAGTTGATTTATTGAATAACCCTACAAAACAGTTAAAATATCATGCTTCCACTTGCTAATCCCCCATAGAAGGATTAGTTCCTTAGGGCTTTCATAAACGACATGGAATAGATGGAAGAATTAAACATAGATAATGGATTGAAATAAAGAGTTTAAGAAAAGCTCGATTGATATTTATAATAAGCGTGAATCCACAGTAGTCAATCTTGTTTATTACTCAAAACTCTTGAAATAAACAAAGAAAAATAATCTAAAACTATAAAAATGTAATGAAAGAAAGAAAATAAAACTTAAACTTAAAGAGAGAATCTAAGCTAATGGAATGTGTCCATAATGTGTGCTAAAGGAGCCTATTTATAGCCTTCAAGTAGCCATCGTCCTTAAACCCTAGGTTAGCTGGCGATCCTGATCTTTAAGTTCAATTGTACAGACCAAAATGCCTTTGCTTCATGTTTAATTCTCGTCACAGAGTCGATGTCGCAACACACCAGGGCCTGTGTTGCGACGTAGCAAGCAGTATGCTCCTTTGCAGCCATCTTTAGGGGTATG
This sequence comes from Gossypium longicalyx, assembly GCA_025698465.1. Lineage (NCBI taxonomy): Eukaryota > Viridiplantae > Streptophyta > Magnoliopsida > Malvales > Malvaceae > Gossypium > Gossypium longicalyx. The sequence continues at coordinate 84,784,820 of CM046997.1, forward strand.
TCGGGACATCGAAGGTAGTTTCTCACTTTCTCTATTCTTCTCTCTTTATTGCGACATCGGATCTTCCATATTGTGACATAGCGTCTAGTATTGACCCGAAATGCCTTATAATAGTCTCCTACACACTCATGAGGTACGTTAGCTCTCCCTTAGGCCTCATTCGGCCCTTAATATTAATAAAAGACTCAATGTACACATTTTATTAAATGCAAATAAAATGGAAAAGCTTGTATTCAATCTCCTAAAATGTGAAAACTAGTTTAATCTACTACATCGAATCATGGTAGATCAACTATCCATTCTGAATCAGGCGATAATATCTCACCTAGATATGATTTTGTCTTGATGGTCCTATTTTGTTTTCGATTTCCCACTAAGTGTTTTATGCTCGGTTCTTGTATCAGATGTTTCGTTGGTTGTAGGTTGTGTTCCAATAATCCAATTAGTACCCTCACTTGTTTACATAAGGTCGTTACTAAATGTGGAAAGAGCAAGTTGACTTTTTTTTCCTAACATGAAGCAACATTCCCCAGTAGATCTATGTACTGACACATATTCTTTCTTTCTATAATATAGCATATGGTAATGTAGCTTGGAAAGTATCTATGTTAGACATGTCTGAGGCTGGAAAAACTTGAGTGTTGATACATTGTAACCACATTCTTACCCTCGGAGTTAGTTGTTCTTGCGAGAACGATGTTGGGAAATTTGTTCCTAAATGGCGTCTCAATTCTTCTCATTCGTACATTAGGAGGTTAACTATCTCATCCATATTCTCTCTCGAGAAATACATTAGATCTGTCTTTTATACAAAATCGTAGGGAAATAAAAGGATATCATAATACCTCGCTATCTCAGGAGGTGAGATGGCAATTTCTTTCCTTCAAATGAAGACCCGCAACCATGGTACATCCAATTCTCAAGTCGTCTCGATCTCCCTTAAGGTAGAGTAAAATTCCCACACAACTAGGATACAGGCTCATCCCTTTGGGATGACACAAAACCAAATTACCTCTCTCATTTCGTTGTTTAATGAAAGTAAAGACTCAAAACCTTTCTCCTGAAGAGAAAATTTCTGTCAAATGGCCCGACAATGAATTCCAAGCTACTTTTCACAAAATTCTTTAAAGTTATCAACTCCCGATTCAGCATTTGAAAGGTTTCTTCTCATCATTTTAGGACTATGGAACAAGTGAAAGGCAAAATATTCACGAAATCTCAAAGAATAGAGTAGCGAAGGGTGTTCGATTGCTTGTGGAGGCTTGAAAGATGCGTCTTCTGATAAGGACAATATATAAAGGCCATCTAGGGCTTAACTTTCCTTGCAAACTAGGGGAATATCTCTGAAGATTGTGTCAAAGTAAGAATGAAAATTTGCCAAAAATAGGTTGCATTTCTTGCCATAGAGAAGGCATCTCACGACACGAAGTGAATTTTTGCCCTTATGTTTTTTTCAAAGTGGGTATGTCGCGCCATAGAATGTGTATGGCATGACACGACAATGTATTCTTAAATTTTTTGGTTCAAGATGGGTGTGTTGTGCCGTGGGATTGTTATATGATGACATAGCTTTGATTTGGCCTCTCTGGGACTTATCAAAGGCCTTTAGTTGTCCGTAATTGACCCCAAATTGCTTCTAGCTCCTCCGTTGCTTCTGGAAACATGTTTTCTTCTGGTTCTAGCATAAAATTAAAAATCTAAATCCTAAAATATAACTAATAATAAAATAAACAAAAAATAAAATTTAAAATAAACAAAATTTAAAAGCGTAGTATTTTTTCGAAGTTAGGATAATCTGTATCGCCCCTGAAGAACTTCCAGTTGGTCCTCAAAACTTTGATTCGTCATTTTTTCCACTGTCGATAAATCTAAACTAGAACATTCGGTCTATCAAATGATATTGCTTATCTTTGACCAGTGCGACATTCACATCACGAGTCACTTAGTGTTCAATCAGAGCCAACCCCAAATCATTTTTCGGATTATTATTGTCTCAAGCTTCCTCCCCTCTATGTCACGAGAAGCTTTTGTTACCCAAGCTTTATCTTTATCATCAAACGAGAATGATATGAACTCGTCGATTTCTTCGGCTGACACCTCCTTTGTTATGGCCAAAAAGTATATCAACTCGTCTACAGTTTCTTTCATAATCTATTAAAGCTCCTTTACCTCTAATTCTATTGCTACTTATACTACTACATTTACAATTATGTTAATTGGATCAAAGATGTGTTTGACTATATTCAATTTATCCCCAACTCTAGTTCCAAAATCTTGTTGACTTTTAAGATTTAATTTCGGATAGTTGTTTGTAAAATATTGGTTCTTTGGATTGGAATTGGAGACATCATGTATCACCTCTTTCAATTGAGTACTTTCTTAGGATCTTTGCCAGAAGAATTCCTCTAATTGATCCAATTTTTGTTGGATTCTTTTTTATTTAGCTTGGAATTCTCGCTCGCAAATTTCTTGTTCGGGTGTATAGTCATACGAATCACAAGGAGTTTCGATTAAAAATTTAGATTTCCTGACCACAATGTATACTGCCAACGTGCCAAGCATGAGAAAACCATACAGATGGAAGAGAAAGCATAAGTATGACAAGTGAATAATCAGAAATCTACCAAAAATAATGAAAGTGATAAGGATAAATATGAAAGATGACAAGGCATGGGGCAAAGAATCAATAATAATTAAAGGAAGATCAGTCGTGCAAGAGTTGTCCTAATTATGGGAAAGTAAAAGGGGAAAATAATTCGATGATCACAAGCATGAATCCTTCATGAAGAGCCACTAGGGGTGGCTCAAAGGAGCTATACGCAAGAGGCAAATCTCATGGAAGAGATGGAAATTTCACTTTCAAGATAAAGATTCTATCTAGGGGATAGAATGTCTGTTAAGACTATTCCTCTTTGATGAAAGTCTAATTCGGGTACACCGTCGTAATGGTAGGTCATAGGAAGGAAACAAGCAAGTGGGACAGCAAGATCATATTGTCGTAGGGATGATAACTTGTTGGTTTAGTGAGTCACACCGATCTTCATTTATGGGATAGAAGAGTTCTCAAGTAAGGAATAGTGTGGGACAGATTACTAGAAGTAACCCCACCGCTGTTTCCAATAGAATGGAACAAGAATGGGTTAGCCAGAGTGGAGAGGTCCACTATGAGTCGGAATAATATGGAAATGTTAACGAGTCTTTAGGGCTATGGTATGGAAAGATGTAGTCTGCCAAGGACTTACCCGACCAGGAAAGCCCGTCAAGGTAGGTATGACCTAAGGATCCTTAAACAGGGAGCCAAGAAAGGAGCAAGGATAAGAATTGCTGATATGAAGAGGTGTCTAGATTACAGACAAGTAGAGAGTTTAACTAGAGGAAGGCCTTATAGTAATCCGAGTAGCTCGAAGAATCGAGTTGAGTCCACCACCCTTATAAAGAAAACTCTCCTTGAGCGAGTAAAGATTGAATTTATGTTTATTTTAATTTATAATTGTTACCCATGTGCGATAGGGTCAATTCATGGTGTTGTATAGGAACTCACTAAGTTCATTTGAACTTACAAGAGTTACTAATGTTCACAGGACTTGTAAGGATGATCAAGGACACAGATAGTGACGAGACCAGGGATTACGAATAGTTAGAGTTATGCACATGGGAAGGAGGTACTGTTAGAGGATTCTGTTAGATTTGGTGCCCTCAGTGTAATATATTTGTTTGTAAAATTGTTATTTTTTTAAACAGATTGGTTAATATAACAAATTAATTGAGTACATTAATATACTTTGTATAATTATCCTAACATGGTTTTTGCATGCAAAGAAAAATAGAAGTAAATGTTGCTTATTGGTTGTCTAAATGTTTAACTAATACTAAGTGGTATTACATGGTTGGATCGTAGTACGAAAAGACAACTTGTAAACCTATACATTTCCTTAGTCTAATCAGAATGAGTGGATGACTTGAGGAGATGCCTTGTCTTGGGTATCGGAGCAGATGACTCCTAAAAGGCAGAGACATGACTGAATGGACTGATAGTATATTGGATATGACCCAAGCAGAATAGATCCTGAATCCGTTTATGGATTTATTTTGTGACATACCTAAATCCTGAGTGAATGGCAGACTATGTATGCGTGACTCATACACTTTAATATAAGTAAAAGCTTGAGTTCAAATAAATAAGGAAATGAAAGTTGGTGTATTGGGTGTACGGCTTTTGTAGTATGTAGTGTCATTCAAAATAGTGGAATTCATAGCTTAAAAACATGGGTAAATAATATCTTCTCATTGGCATTACATGGTTGATGAAAAGTAAACGTGGCCACAGGTCATCCGTCTTTAAGATGGATGACTTGATAACTATTTGATAGTGATTGAATTTTCTTGAAGGAAGATGTAATGGTTACCATGAGATAAAATAGAATCATATTGATAGAAAGGATATTATCCTAAAGAGATCAAGGATATCCTATGAAGGTAACACACTTATGACAAGTTCATTGGACGATCACTGAGTAGTTGCTTTCATAATGGTATGACGTTGGGGAGAGCTCAGTCACAATACTATAGTGGAATGAATTCGTGACTAAGTGAGTTTATAATTAATAGGTGATAACTCAAAACTTAATTATAAATCATTTGAGCCTCAACTACAAATGTCCAATCGGTCCCTCCGCTAGCTCGTTGAAACTAGAAATAAATTGCGTGTTTGAATATAAATGAATGGAATGCATATGAAAAGAGAAAAGAGAAACATTTAAGAATGATTATGGTTTTCTCTAAAATGGAGAAATAGAATCATTTGAAAATGAATCTAGGTTTCAACAAATGGAAATGGAAATGAAAAGATCCATTTGCGATCTTATATGGATTACTTAAAAAATGACCGGAAGAATGAGTTTATGTTTTTTGACTGTTTTGAAGCCCAAAAATAAAAATAAATCATTCGATCATAGTGAACATGTTGAGTTTTGAAATATCAAACATATTGTCTCGAAATTTTACTAGGGTAAAATTGTCAAAATTTTGTTGGGGGTAAAATAGGTATAAGAAAATTGTTTTATATATAAATATTAAATTTTATTTTAGGAAATAGAAAAACTAAATCGGGTTGGATAACATTACAAGGTTTTGGGTCAAAAAGGCCCAAGAAGTACTCGTAATTGGACTCAATGTGAGAAAGGCCCAAAAACCCTTCATGGATATAAAGAGGGTGGCAAACTTAGTAGGAACACTAAGGTGTGCCATCCACCCTATTCCTATTCTAAGTAGGATGTTGTTTTTCTATTTGAAATAAACCACTACAACTCAACAAGGGTTCCACCTTCTCTTTTTATAAATAGATGACACTAGTAAAGCTATTAACACAACTTTGAGAGATTGTTATTCTATCAAAAAATAGAGAGAATTTACTCTCAACTATTATATTTTTTTTTCAGAATTACAATTCTACCTGTTTCTATTAAGAATATAGAATTTTCATTTTCACCCCAATATGAGAGAAAATATTTTCTAGTTATGTGTTTCAATTTAATTGGTTTGAGCCCACACCCGAAGGAGTTCGTGGTACGAGAATAGTGGAGGAGATAATTTGGTTGAAAGCTGAGAACAACAAACGTTTGCTAAACTAAAAACATAAGTCTGAATTCGGTTAAGGTTTATTGTTATAAATATCACAAACTAAGTCTATTTTAAAAAATATAAATTTTAATTTTGCAAGAAAACCGTTTTCAAACCAAGATTTTTCCAATAGCTTCGCTTCAGGAACAAAAACAACAAAGCCAACTAATGTCACTAGAATCTGGATTTTCAGCACAAATAACCCTTAACTAAATTTTTAGAGTTATCTTGTAAATAAATAGTCTGTATAAAGATAGAAACCTTGCGAGACCAAGCTTTTAGATAAACTTTAGGCTTTTGCTGTAAGAAGTGTTACTGCATCTATATAGTATGTTTTATAACAGTTAGCTAGTAGAATTTAGGATGACTTAATCAGGTCTATTTGTTACACTCTATACCCGGATCCAGCGGATGGGTCAGGTTAGGGGTATTACAAGTGCCAACAACTTGATTGCCTCTAAACATGTTATTGTCTATGGTAAAAATATCACACACAAAAATATGAGAAATTAAATTGGTGGTGTCCGCAAGTATACAAATCAAATTGTGATATAAAAGTGTTACAATGGAATACTGGCAAATATTCTGAGGATCATACCCAAGGGATTGCAGATTGGAAAAATTATTATTAAATCAATTACATAAAATAATTGGTAATCTAATCAAGTTATGAATTAATAGCATTAATCCAGATTAACATATTAGTTAAACTAATTAACCTAAAATTAACCTAATGGAATTTCCTATTTCTAGTGTCAATAATGCTAGCCTCCAGCTTATGATTGATTAAATCCTTAACTATCTAATTCAATAATTAATTATATTCAATTGAGTTATTTATCACCCTTAGCTAAGAATACCCTTCTGGTCTCATCTTCACTAAGGAATACCACTTAAGTCACCCTTCTGGTCTCTTCCTATGCATACGAATAACCTACGAGTTTCTCACTGCTTGGCACAAGTTATAAACGACAAGATACCCTTCCGGTCTCACCTGGTTAGATATTCTATCAGGGGCGTCACTCCCTAATACACTAAGTACTCTTGAATAAACAATCAATTTCAGATAAATAATTACTTAACAGATAAATTAGTTTAATAACCAAATCATGCACGATATAAGTAAAGTACAATAATCTATTCTAAATTTATACAACGATTAATTGGCCAAATCAATGAAATATAAATAAAAGAACAGAAGAAAAGAGTAAAGAGTGTTCTCATTGATATTATATTGAAGCACGAATTTGGAGCAATCTCTGCTTGCAATTGTCTTCACATCGAAGTAGAAAACTTCCAACTAAGTAAACATAAAAAGAAAATACAAAGAAAACTAAATGAGGAAAACTATGTTTGATGGATGGAAGACCTAATTTGTGTATACAAGCCTCTTATTTATAGGCTAAAATATGTGCACTTTATACCTAATATGCCCACGATACTAATAATTGCTTGATATCAAACAGTATCTTAAAATTTTGTCAAACACAATTGCTGATGTCATTATTGCTTGTGACCCACGTTCAGGCTATGGCTCGATCCACAGGTGCAGGTACTGAATGTCACGAACCACGTATAACTTAACAAACTCTTTGACTATCCTATTTAAATATTTTAGTTTCTACATTTTATAAAATTTCACTTTAGTAATAAACTACTTCAAGCAAACTTTAAAATTCTTACAAATTCACTATGTTGGTAATTTCTGACATTGTTCACCATTTTAATTTATGTCTACTACACTAATACATCCAATTTAATTCCCAAGTTGTAGCCTGTAATGAGTGCCCCTCTATACGCATGTTACAGTTATCGTGCCTTTCACCTCTGGTTGGCAAAGTCTGGCTTGGTCCTCTCCCATAATGGCTATGTTAATCTTTAATCCTACAACCAAGGTAGTACAATCGTAAGTTCAAATGAACTTAGTGGGATTTAGTAAAACAATGTAATAATCATATTTTGAATGTCTTTAGAGGACCAAAATTTTAAAGTAGAGATTTTAACTTCCTGAATATTCTTAGCCTTCTATAGATTTCACTAACGAGGTTGATTCCTTGCCCTACTTTGCAGCTCGTAATTGGCGGACTTTATTCATTATTTTAGCAACAAATGCATTCTCTACGATAATGGTTCTCAATGGTATTATCCTGATTTTGCCTCATTCCATTTTCTTTTTTATCTTTACCAACTCTGCATTCACAATTCTATCTATGTTGATAAGCCATTTGAATGGATGCCTTACCACCGTGGTAGCTTCGCATTATACTATCTAGTCTTGGCTAACTTTTCACTTTACTCCTAGTTGTCAGAACAAATGATGTTAACAGATAAATCCCTATCAAGCCATACTTTCTTTTGCCTTTTGGAAAAATTTCTGCCCAATTAACCCTTGGCGGACTTCCATGAGGTTTTTTCAGTGTCACATAATCCTAGTTAACTTATCTCCCTATTGGTAAGTGTAAAGGCATCTTCCACCACCGGATCATTCGGGCAACCGTTATATCTGTGAGGATCTTGACGGCCTTTCCAGGAACTAGATACCCTATTTTTACCCACAAATCCTTAGTTTTAGGTTCCACTTGAACATCTTATGATCATTATCCATTCTGTTTTATTAGCAAAACCTACTGACTCGTACCTAGGTTCTCAAGCTCACCAATTCCATCAAGTAATGTTACTCTCTGCTTGAGTTGTACCCAAAATCTTCTTTTCCTCATCCTAACAACTTTCGATTTAGTGTCCTAGTGGACTTCTACTTGTTGCCATAGTCGAACTATGGTCTTACACAATCTGGCCCCTAAATTAACGTCCTGGCAGAATCTTTATGATGCCATAGTTAAGCTATGGTCTTACACGTTTATTGTATATTTAATGTCCTGGCGGACTTTTTATGATGTCAAAGTCGAGCTATGATCTTACATGTTAAACCTCTATGAGATGTTGCCTTGAAGGACTTTATCGTCGTCGTAGTGTCACCCTGAAGGACCTTATCGCCCTTACAGTGCCGCCTTTAAAGCCTGCTGACAGTCGTAGCGATGCTGCTCTATGGAACCTAATAACCATCGTCATGGTGTCACTCTAGCGATCCAATCGATATAATTTTGTTTCATATTAAACTTGATGCTCAAGCACTACAGTGTCCCCTCTGCAAAAGCCGGATGTTTACACATCATGTTAGAGCCCAACAACATCGGATTGTAAACCTAACAAAAATTTCATTACCCTATCTGTAACATCCCACCCAATAAAGTCTTAATGATCGAACGATGTTGTTGGAAGCAAGGCATAAAGAGTAAGGTTTGAGCAAGTAAGACATAAGGATTTGGCTAAGTATAAGAAATTCCTCAAAAATGCCTATATGACCTAGCTCAACAGGTTCTGAAAGAAAAGCTCCGTAAGGAGTGTTATGGCGAACCGAAAGTATTCTATCTGTGAAGCCATCTATAATATGAATAGTTAAGGGAAATCATGAAAGGGATAAGGTATGACCAAAAAATAAGCAATGGTATAAATGCATGAATATATGGATATGAGGCATAGGCATAGAAGGGTATGATTGGCAAAATAGTATTTATCAAAATGCAGTTCTTGGTGTTTAGAATGGGTGAACTCCAATATAAGAATAAAGTAAGTAAGGATTTTATGTCCGATTACTATGAGTGGTGAAATTAGACTCATGGTTATGTAAAATGACCTTTAGGATGTGAGTTCACGCTAGTGGCGTAGTACACCCTATAACCATTATGGTCTTGTGCCAACTAAATTATGAGGAAAGCTGGTTAGAAATTAACCAAACGTGAACTAGAATGATTAAAGGCTAAAGTAGTAACCAAGTAAGTTCTTAGAGGTGCCAAGTCTTGATAAGGCCACTCAGTCTTGATGTGATGTTCACCAAGTTCCCATAAAAACTTGGGTTAAGTTAAAAAGGTCACTTCGGTTGGGTTAAGGAAAAAGTTATCTTATTTCCTTTTTTCCTCTAAAAAATAAAAAGGATTTAAGGCTAAAGAGAGATAGAAAAGTTGCTCTGAGCTAAGTTCGGAATCTTGGATATTTCTAGTGATTTTCTTCACTACAAGGTATGTTTCCTGACTCTGTCCATCAAGGAAACATACATTTGTAAGTATGATTGAAGAAATTTGGCTTTGAGAGATGTTTAGGTTTAAAATGATGATAATGGTTACCTGAATGGGTTCTAATGAAGTGTTTCTATTCAACAAGGCAGAAAAGGTTATAACACCCTACTGAATGATGGATCTGAAGGTTAAGCTACCCTTTTGAGGTCATCAGGTGAGTCCCTAAGCTGATTCTTGCATGCAGTATGTATGTTCTAGGAATTTCTATGCTAAGTGACCAAAGCATGATATTGAAACTAGAAAAGTATGAAGTAGTAACTCTGATACGAAAGGAAAGGTTCATGATCTTGCATGTATAGAATGTATGAAGTTTGATGGGCTAAGTGTAAGACATGAACTTTAATGTGTATGGTATGTACGTAAGTTTGAAAGTGTGAATGTGTCTGCCATAAGAATTTCATTGTATGATAGGTCAATGCATGATGAGTTTATGTCTATCTCTGGAGTTGTAAAAAGGGTTCACCGGGACTAAAAACATAAATCTTTGAAAGGACAAGACCATGGCCATGATGTTAAAAGAAGACCGTATCGTGTAAGACCATAATTGGTGGGTTATGGCATTATATAGAAAGAAAACAATATAATGTAAAATATTAATTGGTGGCTTATGACATCATATGGGGAAGTTTAAGGAAAGTTATTACCTATTGTAGTTCTCTGTGTGTCCCAGAATGATGAAGAGCAAACCTCACTAAGTGTGAGTTTAAGGAAATCTCTATCGTTTAAAACACTAGTAATGTAACAACCCATTTTCAGTGGTGGTAGAAATAGTTGTTTTAGGACCACAATTCCGTTGAGTGATTCAATATTTTTATTATTATTTATTTATAATTTATGGGGTTATTACAATATCGTATTAAAATTTGGTTAGAAAATTTTAACGTTTAGATAGTTAATTAAGTAAAAAAGACTGAATCGTAAAATCTGAAAAAGTTAATTGCTATTAATTAATTATGTTAAATGATTGTGAACCAATGTTTTGAAGGCCTTAAATAAAAATTAAACCATTAATAGTTATAGTGGATCGTGTGGGTCATTATTTAATTAAACTTTATGTCTAAGTAAAATGGGTCATTTAGTAAATTAGTAAATAGGAAAACATAAACAAAAATAAAACAAAAAACATCATCATCCTCATTAGCTCTCACCACCGAATTTTGTTAAGAGAAACTCCATGGGAGAATCAATTCTACCTTGCATTTGAGTAAAATTTTAGTCCATTTTTAATAATTTTTCACGTTTTTGAAATTGTTATAGCTTAATTTAGTTAATCCAATGACTAAATTGTGAAACCGTCCAATATTTAGAAGTTTGCCATGGTTTATGGATACTGTACCAAAAGCTTGAGGTCAAGCATGTGTTCCGAACTCCCTGAAGCTTGAGGTGTCGATTAATTTCCCGGAGTTGACCTGTTCGGATATTACTCTTCTGCATATTCGGAATGATTTACAATTTTTCTCCAAGCCAATTGATTGTTTACATATCATATCACAATTTAATAATATGGTGAATTGATGGTGTGAATGCTATAGGTTGAATTATATTAGTTGGTTAAGATAGGTGAATTATGATCATTGATCTTACATTATGCTATTGTATTATTGAATTTAAATTGTTAGGCACGATATGTTGAATTTCATGAACTTACTAAGCTTTGCATGAGCTTACCTCATTTTTATTTTATTCTTGTAGATTTGTCGGGATCGTGACATCGATTGGATCAGCTCAGGAGATCACACACTATCCATTATCCTTTCAGTAGTTTTTTTTTTTTGAAACAGTTAAAAATGGCATGTAATTAAGGTATCTATATGTATATATTTTAAACCCTTAGTTGATAAGTAACTTTTTGTGGAATGGTAGCTTTTAATTGACATTTTCGTACTTGTTTGATGTGGTTGGTGTAATATGTTAATTAATGGTAGCTAGCATTTGGTGTTTTTGGTGAATTTGAAATGGTCATTATATGTGTTTGAGTAAGAATGTCATGCTTGTAGAATGGATGTTAGTGAATTGGTATGTTTAAGCTATTATGAAATAGGAGATTGTGGTACTTGTTTATAGTTTAAATTGATGTTTGAATTGTGGTGCCAATGAGGGCATATTGGTTAGGTATATAGGTTGATTGTGAATTTGTATGTTTTTGTTTGTTTAGGCACATTTTGGATGAGTTTGATTGTTGGCTATTGCCTAGCTTGGATCCGAAGCATTTGGATGTGAAATGGCTTGTTATTTGAAGGTAAATTTGGGTACACACGACCTGTGACACGGGCTACCACATGGTCATATGACATGGGCATGTGATCTTTTAATTTTGGTGCATGAGTTGTCTACATGTAACATTGAGTTACACGACCTGGCGACACGGCCATGTGACCCTAACTTCGAATCCTACATGGTTAGACAACACGAATGTGTGGAGTAGTCACATGACCATGTTTGGGGCCACATAGATTGGCCTCTGTTGCACGGCCTAGCCTCTATCACACGACCTGGCCACATGACCGTGTGACCACTTTTTACACTTTTTCGTCAAAATTTCATAAAAGTTACAATTCAATCCAGAATTGATCCCAATTTGTTTTAAATGTGTCGTAAGCTCAATTTAGGTCTCGATTTGATTAAAAAGCATGGAAATGATTATTGATGATGTATATTTGATTATGTTTTATATGAAATATGTTTTAGATTAAGGTTTTATAGTTATAATACCTTATAGCTTGGGACGATGACCGGACCAGGTATAGGGTGTTACATTTAGTGGTATCAAAGCTACGATTTAGTCAGTTCTAGGACTGAATATAGCATTATTGAGTCTAGATATACACGCCACTTTATAACATGTGATAATGTGATGGCTTTTGATCAATTTGAATTGTTTTTATATAGATAAAATATGAATTCTGGATCCAATTGAGTAGATTCCGAAGAGATAGAGAGCTTTATTCCAGCCATCAATCAGGAGCCTACTTAGAATGAGCTCGAGTCACAAGGGCTCAGAGATATGGCGCCAAACACCTTTCTCTGTATGATGAATGACATGTATGATGCTTATTTGAAAATTATTTCGGCAGCTCAACAACCTCACCCCATTCATCCTCAAAGCTCAACCCAACAGAATGTTAAGAGAGTTACCATTGATAAAGTTAAAAAAATGTGAGGCAGTAGAATTTTGTGCTAATATGAGTGGTGACCCAACTAAAGTCAAGTACTGGTTACAGCATACTCAAAGGCTTCTCGATGAAATGTTGTATTCGCTTGAATACTCTTTAAGATGTATTGTGTCATTGTTAAAAGAGGAAGCATTTCAATGGTGGTCCATGTTAAATGCAGTGGTACAGAAAGAAAGAATTAGTTAGGATTTCTTTAAAACCAAGTTTCGAAAGAAGTATATCAATAAATAATATTTGGAGAGAAAGAAGAAAGAATTTCTCGAGCTAAACCCATTATGGACACTATGATTATTGGTTATATCATTCGTGTTGACTAATGCTCCAGTTGCTTTTATAGATTTGATAAGTCAAGTTATTTAGTCGAATCTCGATATATTTGTGGTTGTTTTTATTGATGATATTTTGATTTATTCTAGAGATGAATCCGATCATACCCAACACTTGAAAATTGTATTACAAACTTTACGTGCAAAATGATTATACCCAAAGTTTACTACATGTGAGTTTTTGTAACACCCTAACCTGTATCTGTCGTCGAAACAGGGTTTCGGAGCATTACTAGAATTTACGAATCACCTAAAAAAATTTCAATTAAATACTTACCGATTCAATGCATCATATAAATAAATAAATATATTACCATTCAATCAACAGCTTGGCACTTGTATAAGCATCAAACAGCAACATTGTTAGTATACTAGTACATATTTCATATAAATTCAACATTGATATACTTATTTTCTCGACATGTCACACTTGAGTTTAATAATTGTCTTTACTTATATAATTTCCTTATATCAACATATCAAAGATAGTCATATATGTACATGTCACAAGACATATTATTCTCTTACTGTTTCTTCATAAGCATATATCATTCATTTCGTTATATCAATATTTCATGCACCATAATTTCCATATATCTTATGTATATTTATTTCGGTAATAGTTCATATTAAAATTAACATAAATTAAATTCCATGTACCTATACTTATTTCATTTATCTATCTTTTTAATTATTTCATTCAACTATTTTGTACATATATTTCCATATGATCAATTCTTGTAAACATTTCACAGAACCATTTCATATAACCATTCTTCATCTGATATATATTACCTGAATATCAATTGTTCAACTGATGTCATAGCATCTCCCATCCAGCATCTTATTTATCTTCGACATGATGCCATAGTGTCTTTCAACTATGGTCTTACTCATTTTCTGTCAGATTGCCATGGTATCTTTTAACCATGGTCTTGTTCATTTCATGTTACATTGCCATGGTATCTTTCAACCATGGTCTTATTCATTCCCGTCATGTTGCCATGGTATCTTTCAACCATGGTCTTATTCATTCCCGTCATGTTGCCATGGTATCTTTCAGCCATGGTCTTATTCTTTTCATGTCACGTTGCCATGGTATCTTTCAACCATGGTCTTACACATTTTATATCCAGTTGCCATGGTATCTTTCAACCACGGTCTTACACATATTGCCATGGTGTCTTTCAACCATGGTCTTACACATTTCATATCATGTTGCCATGGTGTCTTTCAACCATGGTCTTACACATTTCATTTCAGAAAGCACACTCCCGCGAACCTCATCCTTACAGTGGGATTACCAGTCCAGGCTAAATCCCCTGTAATATAAACTCATAGAGTATTGTCGGGATTACAAGTCCAGGCTAAATCCCCTGCAACGACAATTACTCTAATGAGCTTGGATCTGAATTACCAGTCCAGGCTAAATTCAGACCCTAATTTGAATTACTCGTCCGGGCTAAATCCATTTTCCACATATTCTTCGGGAGGGCTATATCAAGATAGGATCACCCGTCCGGGCTAGATCTTTTTTACCGTCAATTCCTTTTCAGAGATCCATCGAATTTTCCTTTCATTCAACCGGGATTTTTCCCTTTTTTTATCAAATATGTCAGTGTTTCATAAATTTTCATATAATGAACGTTCAAATCATATTCATATAAAAAAACATACATTTCAAGCATTTAAGAATATAATTCAAGTTACACAAACTTACCTCATTGCTTGTTTGTGTTTATAATTTCATTAATCCGATATCTTTTCTTTTCCACGATCAAGTCTCTTATTTGAGTCGTCCAGATCTTTATAAATAAATGTGATCATCATTTTCTTTCGTTTCATATTCTAATGTATTTAATTAATGCTCTAGGTAAAATTACCATTTTGCCCCTAACTTTTAATTAATGACGATTTCATCCTTAGGGTCAGGAAAATAAAATTCTTACAATTTAATCCTTATTTCCAGCTATTATTCTCATACATATTGATAACAGTCCATGAATTCTATAAAATATCAAAACTTTCCATAATTTCAACACTTTTCAATTTAATCCCTAAAACATGTTTTTCCCTCGATCTTGAACTAAATTAATAATTTCATTCAATTTTTCATTCAAATAATAAAATAATCCATTTCATGCAATTTGATCATTTTTTGATATTTTACAAAATTACCTATAAAGATTTACTTTTATTCAATTTAGTCCCTGAGCCTAAAACATGCAAATTAACCATGCTAGATGAATATTCATACATATTTTTCCTTCTCCTTCTCTCCATTCCACTTCCTTAATGTATATAACACATTTGTAAGTAACATTATCTATAATTTTTATTATTTACTTTTATGAATATTCAAGCTGTCCATCTGTATCATAGTCACTAAATTATTTATATTTGGAGCTATATAACTCCAAATTAAGATCCTCTAATTTTTCCTGAAACTAGACTCATATATCTTCTTATCATAAAATTTTCAGAATTTTTGGTTTAGCCAATAAGTACGGTTTATTCTTTAAAGTTACCCATGTTCTGCTATCTGACAGTCCTGACCCTTCTTCACTAAAAATTAATTATCTTCTCGTACAGAATTTAAATGATGTTCCCGTTTATTTATATTGAAAATAGACTCATTCAGGATTCTAAACATATAAATTTAAGCCCATAATTATTTTTCTCCAATTTTTTTATTATTTTCCAAAGTCAAAATAGGGGAACCCAAAATCATTCTGACCTTGTCTCACAAAATTTATTATATCTCATGATTTACAATTCCATTTCTTACATAATTTCTACTATAAGAAACTAGGCTCAATAAGATTTAATTTAATATTTTATTCATCCTATATTTTGATTTCTACAATTTTTGGTGATTTTTCAAATTCAGACTACTGCTGCTGTCCAAAACTGTTTTAGTGCAAGATATTATTTACCATGTTTATAACACCCTTATTTTCTTTCTCTACACTATTTCTCATCACTTTCTCTTGTTTTCTCTTCACTAAGATGTCAAGAATATAGGACCATATGTAAGGAAACTCTACATTAACATTAATCCCATGCTTTTTCAATAATATCAAACTTAAAAATATATTGAAATCATGATGTTCTTACCTTGTTCTATTGATTTCAATCTTCATCTTAATTTTCTCTCTCCTTCAGCTTCCATTTCTTGAATCCAACTTGATATTCTAACTTCCCATAGTCTCCTTAACATTTTTTCTCTCTTGGTAGCTATGAAAATTCTTTTGATTTTTGGGTGAAAATGGTGAATTTTTGGTAGAAGGACCAAATTGTAAAGAAATGAAAACTTCTTTTCTTCTTCTTCTTCTTCTCACGTTGGTATTGCATGGGAAAGATGGATGAGAAGTTCTCATCTTTCTTTCTTTATATACTAATAAAATAATAATAAAATAATAATAAATTATCTTATTAAAATATTAATAGAATAATATTTATCTAATTAAATAATTATAAAATATCAAAATATCTCTAGCATCATTATTACTTTCTAGATTTCTCTCTCTTTCAATTGACCATTTTGCCCTGTATTATCTTTTAAAATTCCATCCTTAAGTCATCATTTAATTTGGTAAAATTGTAATTTAGTCCCTCATAGTTCTTCATCTATTCAATTTGGTCCTAATTCATCCACTTTCCTTAGTTTCCAGATCATTCCACCTTTAAAATATTTACACTATTGGTCCTTCAAATTTTTCATATTTACACTTTAACCCCTCAAATTTTGAGTATTTACTCTTGTGCAACAAAATTTTTCTCACTTTTACAATTTAGTCCTTTCTTGAATTAATATATCATAATATACTTTTCAATATTGACATAACTAAAAATTTCCCTTTTTGTCACTTTATTTTCTTATTTTACTATATCACGGATAATATTTTACTATAAAAATTTTCGGGGTACTACAGTTTTGGCTCAAAGAGGTTGGATTTCTTGGTCATGTATTTCAGTTGAGGGAGTACAAGTTGATCTGGGCAAGATTTCTACTATTTTGAATTGGAAGCCTTCACGGAATGTCTCGAAAGTACACAATTTTTTGGGTTTGGCAAGATATTATAAACGTTTTGTCAAGAATTTTTCGATAGTAGCTTTACCATTAACAAAGTTATTACAAAAATATGTTAGTTTTGTGTGGTCCAACAAAGTTTTGACCAATTGAAAAGTATGTTGATAGAGGTACCAATTTTAACTTAGCTTGAATCAGGTAAAGAGTTTGTTGTGTTTAGTGATACTTCCTTAAACAGTTTAGGATGTGTTTTTTATGCAGGAGGGAAAGGAGGTTGTGTATACTTCCCAACAGCTTAAAACGTACGAGAAGAATTATTCGACTTATGATCTCGAGCTTACTACAGTGGTGTTTGCATTGAAAATTCGGCGTTACTATTTGTATGGTGGGAAATGTCATGTCTTTACGGGCCATAAAATTTTGAAATATCTGATGACCAAAAAAGAGTTGAATTTGCATCAACGAAGATGGATTGAATTACTAAAAGATTATGATCTGGTAATAGATTATCTTTCAGGTAAAGCGAACATTGTTGCTGATGCTTTGAGCCAGAAGTCCATTTTTGCTCTTCGATCAATGGACGCTCGACTTAGTTTAGAATGTGACAGATCCATTTTAGCTGAGTTGTGGGTTAAGCCTTTATTTTTGCATAGAATTCGAGAATTACAAACTAAAGATCTGAACTTGTTGGCTAAGTAGGAAATGGTTAAAAATGGTCAGGTAGCTGATTTCAGTATTAGAGTTTATGGTAGTCTGTATTTTTGTAATAGATTGTGTGTCCCAGATGATCTGCAATTGAAACAAGATATCTTAAATGAAGCTCATAAAAGTTCTTATTCAGTACACCCGGGTAGCACAAAAATGTATTGCGATTTGAAACAAAGATACTGGTGGCCAAGATTGAAAGTTTGTGTCGAGATTTCTTGTGTGTCAGCAGGTAAAATTCAAACACCAAGTTCCATCTAGTTTGTTATAGCTGATCATGATTCCCGAGTGGAAATGGAAACGTGTTACTATGAATTTTGTATTAGGATTATTGTTAACATCGAGAAAGAAAAATGTGATTTGGGTTATCCTTGATCAGTTAATGAAGTCTGAGCAATTTATACATCTATGAACAGATTAATCGCTTGAAAAATTAGTTGAACTATATGTCTTTGAAACTGTCAGATTGCACAGTGTTTCATTGTCGATTATTCCAAATTGCGACCTGATATTTACCTACAGATTTTGGAGTAAGTTACACGAGGCCTTGGGTACCAATTTGAAGTTTACTACAGCTTTTCATCCACAAATGAATGATCAATCAGAATGATTGATTTAGATACTTGAAGACATGCTCCGATGTTGTATACTTGAATTTGAGGGTAGTTAGGAAAAATTTATTTCGTTAGTAGAATTTGTTTATAATAACAGTTACCAATCGAGTATTAAAATGGCACCGTATGAAGCTCTGTATGATTGAAAATGTAGAACTCCATTATATTAGACAGAGTTGAGTGATAGAAAGATTTTTGGCATTGATGTAATTCGCGAGACTAAAAGTCAGAATTATTCGAGATTGTTTGAAAGCTGCTACAGATCATTAGAAAACGTATGCTAATCTCAAAAGAAAAGACATCAAGTTTTAGGTTGGCGAGAAAGTATTCTTAAAAGTTTCACCCCAGAAGAAGACTCTTCATTTTAGACGAAAGGGGTTTATTGGCACGTATAAGATTATTTAAAGAATAGGTCTAGTTGTATTTTGTTTGGCGTTACTGATAGAACTTGAAAATATCCATAATGTTTTTCATGTATTGATGCTGAGGCAATACAAATTAGATCCTTCGTATGTGATTTCTCTAGTTGAGATAGAGTTGCAGCCTGATATGTTGTACAGTGACGAACCAATTAGAATATTAGCTTGGGAAGTTAAAGAACTTAGAAACAAACAGATATCTTTAGTAAAAGTTCTCTGGCAACGTTAGGATGTTAAGGAAGCCACTTGGGAACCCAAGGAAACTATGAGAGTGCAATACTGAAACGTTTTTCTCTAGGAAGATTTTTGGGTATGAAAATTCCTTTAGGGGGAGAGTTGTAACAACCCATTTTCAGTGGTGTCGGAAATAGTGATTTTGGGGCCCGAATTCCAATGAGTGAGCTAATATTTTTATTATTAATTATTACTTATTAATTATTTATAAGGTTATTACAAGGCCATATTAAAATTTGGTTAGAAAATTTTAACATTTAGATAGTTAACTAAGTAAAAGCTACAAAATTTAATTACTATTAGTTAATTGTGTTAAGTGGTTGTGAACCAATGTTTTGAAGGCCTTAAATAGAAATTAAACCATTAATAGTTATAGTGGACAGTGTGGGTCATTATTTAGTTAAACTTTATGGCTAAGTAAAATGGGTCATTTTGTAAATTAGTAAATACAAAAAAAAAACATAAACATAAACATAAACAAAAATAAAACAAAAACATCACCATCCTCGTTAGCTCTCACCACTAAATTTTGTTAAGAGAAACTCCATGGGAGAAGCTTGAGGTTTGATTATCAATTCTACCTTGCATGTGAGTGAAATTTTAGTACATTTTTAATAATTTCCACGTTTTTGAAATTATTATAGCTTAATTTAGTTAATCTAAGGACTAAATTGTGAAATCGTCCAATATTTAAAGTTTTCCATGGTTGATATTGAATGTTTTTTTATGTTAAATAGTTTAGTATTAAGCTTGTTGTTGAGTTTGGATTAGTTTGAGTTGTAATTTTGGTTGGTTTTAAGTTAAGGACTCTTTTGTTAAAATAGTAAAGTTAGCATGAAGTTCTTGGGAAAATGTGATAAATATGGATTGTATAAAGACTCCAGAAAATTCGATTAAGCTTGGAATTGGTTTAATTGTAATAATTTTGAAGTTTTGATTTTAGGGACTAAATAGTATAAAAGGTAAAAGTTTGGGTAAATGTATAAAATATTATTAAAGAGTTAATTACATGATTTAAAGTGTTATAAAATGTTAAATTGGATTAACTGAATTGAATTAAATTATCATATTTAGATCTAGAAATGAGTAGATCAGTCGATAATTGTGGGAAAGGAAAGGTTGTTGAATAGTCCTCGTCAATTACCGGTAGCCACATCATGGATAAGTTCGTATTATGTAATTTATGGTTTAATTAGTTTCGTTTTACCTATTCATTAAATTAATAGTCATTATTGTGATAATTATTGAATGCTAAGTTTGATGAAAGATTATTATTGAAATTGAAATGTATTGGAAATGTACGAGGGGCCCGTGTGAACTTGGTAAATTGTTGGAATACAAATGACAAGTCATTAGGAAGAAGCAAGCTTTGAGTAGATGTATTTCTAATAGGCCTTGGGCTTAGCAGGCTTTGAGTCGGTGTATTTGTATCAGGCCTTGGGCTTAGTAAGCTTTGATGGTGTAAATGTTATAGTTAAATTGTCTCAGTTGGTTGAGATAGGTGAATTATGATCATTGATCTTACGTTATGTTCTTGTATTATTAATTATTGTCAGGTATGATATGTTGAATTTTATGAACTTATTAAGCTTTGTATGAGCTTACCTCGTTTTGATTTTATTCTTGTAGATTTGCCAAGATCGTGATATCGATTGGATCAGTTCAAGAGATCACACACTATCCGCTATCCTTTTGGTAGTCTTTTTATTGTTTTGGAATGGTTGAAAGTTGCATGTAATTAGGGTATCCATATGTATATATTTTTTACCCTTAGTGAATAAGTAACTTATGGTGGAATGGTAACTTGTAATTGTTATTTTGGTACTTGGTTGGTGTGGTTGGTGTAATATGTTAATTAATGTTAGTTAGTATTTGGTGTTTTTGGTGAATTTGAAAAGATCATTATATGTCTTTGAGTAAAAATGTTGTACTTGTAGAATGGATGTTAGTGAGTTGGTATGTTTAAGCTATTATGAAATAGCAGATTGTGGTACTTGTTTATGGTTAAAATTGATGTTTGAATTGTGGTGCCAATAAGGGTATATTGATTAGGCACATAGGTTGATTATGAATTTATATGTTTTGGTTTGTTTAGGCACATTTTGGATGAGTTTGATTGTTGGTTATTGCCTGGCTTGGAGCCTAAGCATTTGGATGTGAAATGGCTTGCTATTTGAAGGTAATTTTAGGTACACACGTCCTGTAAGATGGGTTACCACACAGCCGTGTGACCCATATGGTCATACAACACTCTCGTGTGATCCTTTAATTTTGGTGAATAAGTTTTCCACACGGTCACAGTGAGTTACATGGTTTGGTGACATGACCATGTGACCCTAACTTCGAATCGTGTACACGGTTAGAGAACACGGGCATGTAGAGTAGCCATATGGCCATGTTTGGGGTCGTACGGGCTGGCTTCTGTCATACAGTCGTGTGACCCCTATTTACACTTTTTCATCAAAATTTCATAAAAGTTACAACCATAATTGATCCCGATTTGTTTTAAATGTTTCGTAAGCTCAATTTAGGTTCCGATTCGATTGAAAAGCATAGAAATGATTATTGATGATTTATATTTGATTATGTTTTAGATTAAGGTTTTATAGCTATAATACCTTATAACTTGGGATGGTGACCGAACTGGGTATAGGGTGTTACAAGTAAAGGATGTCTTTATGGAAAAACTCTGAAAAAGAAAACCTTTTTGGCTAGTACTGGACGCAAAAAATACCTTTGTGGAAAAACTCTCGATAGGAAAGCCTTTGTGGTGAGTACTGGATGTAAAGGATGCATTTGTGGAAAAACTCTGGAAAGGTAAGCCTTTTGTGACAAACTCTGTTTAAGAATGCCTTTGTGGCAAATCTCTAGACAGAAAAACCTTCGTGGCGAGTACTAGATGTAAAGGATACCTTTGTGGCAAAACTCAGGATAGGAAAGACTTTATGGCAAGTACTGGATGTAAAGGATGTCTTTGTGGCAACCTTTGTTTAAGAATGCATTTGTGGCAAATCTCTAAAAGGAAATGCCTTTTTTGGCAATCTTTGTCAAATGAAAGCCTATGTGGAAATCTCTGTAAAGGAAGTCTTCATGGTTATATCCAAAAAGAAACGTCTTTGTGGCGCAACCTAAGGACAGGAGGCCTTGGTGGCAACTTTGTAAAGGAAAACCCTTGTAGCTAATACAAAGGAAGCCTTTATGGCTATGTAAATAAAGGAATGCCTTTAAGAAAAATTTTAAATGAATGACGTGTAGGGAATTAGGAAAGAATGGCATGAACGGTCCTCTGAAGGTAAAGTAAAGATAGGACTCTGAAGGTAAGGTAAGTGTAGGGGATAATGTATAGACAAGTAGAAGAAGCTAAGTATCTAGTAAACTCTAAAAGAAAGACATCGTATGTAAATGAAATGAGGAACCCCACATAATAACAAGAGAAGAACAGTGAAGCTAGAGCACGCCGGAATAGGTGGCGAATCCAGGATATATAGGCATCTATAGATAGCACCTTGAAGTAAGTAAGATCTGGGCGAACTCTGTGTTAAGTAATGGGCGTAGTTTACCTCACCCAAAGGTCGTGAAAAAATTAGTAAGTATAAAATAAGATTTTATGTCTATTAATAAGGTAAACAAAATGATTAAGGACTATGTAAATATAAGATTTAAGAAGGGATATAGAAAGTGGATAAATTTTAAGTATAATACGTTCAAAGGAAAGAAACAACCATTTGAGTTTGGACCTCGAAACTGGAGCTTAATAGAGTAAAGGTTTAATGAACATGAAAGGAAGATAAGTTCTTAAAGATCCTGAGAGGAAGAAAAAGGTCTAAAATAGAGAGGAGTAATTATAGTCTGTTAAAGAAAATCTTAATGAAGTAACCGCTAGATGGAATAAGGAAAAGTCAAATGACACATGAAGGATATGTGAAGCATCTATCACACTTTGATATAATGAATCAGGTAACTCACTAAGTTCTTATGAACTTACAAAGGTGATTTCATGTTTCAGGTTGTAAAGAAGCATGCTCCAGGAGGGACGACATCAGGGCTACGCTAAAAAGAAGTGTCACGATGGGCTGATATGCATACAAAGGAAGTTATGTGGCGAGTTCAAGTTAGAGCATAAGTTGTTTAAGCAATGTTCCAATGTGTTTACAGTAGACTGAGGGATAAAATAGAGAATACTGAAATTTAATTATCATGAATTGTAAATGTAACCATACAAAGTACACTCATAAGAGACTCTGTCACATTCATAGATAGAACTTTTACACAGGCAAAAAGCTTAAGTTACATCTGTTATGGACGTAACACCCAATACTCGAATTCTGTTTATCGGGTCGGGTGAAGGGCGTTACACTATCCATCCACCTATTCCTCTATTTCGCCATTTCTAACCTTGATGCTCGAACACTGCAGTGTCCCCTCTGCAACGTCCATAGCTTCGCACATCATGATTTGCACCCTGCAAAGTCTAGATGGTGGTATACAGAAACTCCATTTATCAAATCCTAACTTCACCTAACCTGTCAATAATTTTTGCTCCGTACTTAGCTTTTATAAACATGCGATACACGTATTTCACACACATAATAAGGCACTATGTACCCACGCACATAATATGCCAAATATTCAAACATCGAGACGTAACCATCAAACATACATAATTCATACTTACAAACTCATATGCTTCTACTAGTCTATGCACTAATAGTATACCCATTCATCACTTGTCATTCACAATTAAGTTCTAAGAATTTTATGTAACAATCAAGAAGATATTTCAATCTAAGACACAACACCATAGATCACCCAAAAAGTAAAGTACAGAAACTCACCTGAATTCTTTTACCCTCTTCAGCTTAGCTTGTCCAAACACCAAAGCATTTTTTGACCTGGAAGCTAAGAGAGACAACCATTTATCGGTTAAACTAAATGAGGTTAGTTATTAGAAACCTAGAATCTTAAATTATAAAGAAGCTTTGAGAGTCTTTACTCTACTTCTTCCTTAAATCTACGAGTTCAGAAGGGTAAGGAAGCTTACCAGTTCCCTAATTTCTCTACTTCCAAACATCAAATCACATGACAACTGCAACATGCAAAGCTTCCTTCAGCTACATCCTTTTATTCTTTGGAGCGACCTAAGAAGATGATGATTTAAAGAGAAAAAAATTGGTAAATAGAATTGAGAAAAATTATGTTTCCACACACACCTATATATATACTCCATTGGCATGGTCTCCACAAATTGATACCACCACTTAATCTTAATTATTTTGTCTCCCACTATGGAACCAGTCGATTCCAATCTACTTAAACCAGAATTGAAATCCAACTATTCTCAACCAGCCACTTAAGTTCCTAAATATCTCAATAGAGCTCGTAAATTTCTATTTCTATACAATCAGCTCCCAGACTCTTTTTTAAATTCGGGCCCTGAGGAGAGTCGGGTGTGACACTATGGCTTAACATAGGCTGCTATGGCTCAACACAGGATGCGTGTCGTGCCATAGTAGTCTTTTTATGGCTTTGGACATTCCTGTCACGCTTTAGCAGCTCGGGACGCTTGTGCAACACTCATCCCAAGTTCCTAATTGAGCCTAAAATTAAGCATCCTGCAACTTGAATACACAAATTATACCTACTTAAGGCTCGTGTTGGCCTAATAGGTTACTAATAGCACAAATTGTATCAAAAACACTTATTTTATTAACTTTTACTACTTAGCTACTAACTATTGAAAATGCAATAATTAATTATAAAATGCCTAAAAAACAAGCTCCTTAAGTGCGGAAATATACCAAAGTGGTTACTACATTTGACGTTAGGTCACCCCTTATAGTCGTTTATATGCATTAAAAATGTAGATACATCATTTAATATGATTATAGATTTAATAGTTATAGTAAGTAAATATATTATATATTTGACAAATTGTTTGGTATATCATTTGTAGAGTTTTTTAGACTTCACAAGTAATTTGAGAGTATGATAAGTGTCATGCTTATTTATAATTTTTATTTTTTACTAAACCATATAAATACTTTTCACACACTAAACCCGCTTGTGAAGTCTAAAAAACACCACATGCAGTGTATAAGATAATTTTTCAGCATATTTTATTTGATATGTAAATGTACAATCATGAATCAAATGTTGAAATAATAATTTAAAACCAGAAAGTTTGATAATTTAAAATTTTATAAATGAATGTTTGGTGTTTTCTCATATTATAATTTTAATTGAATGTAATTTTAAGAATGTGATTGATGAAAAAGTTATTACCAGGAAAGTTACTTTATAACATTTTATATATATTTAACATTTTATATATATTGAAAAATATTGATTAAAATATAAAAAATGTTACATTAACGCGTTTGATACACTCAACACTTTCATGGGAATGTAATGATACTTTGCAAAATCACTCCTATTAAATAAAAGATAATAATAATGTATTTTAACATTTTTAATAATTTCTATTATTAACAAATCTTTGAATTAAATATTTAATAATATTTTCAATAATTTTTATTTTTAAAAAATATTTGAATTAATACACAAGGTTTGACTTGCTCACGTCTTGGTTGGATCCATTACACGAATATATTTGAAAAATAACTTCTATATTAACTCAAGTTTGTGAATATGTAAAATTTGAAAAATTTTGCTCATTACATTGTAGGAATAAATTCAAGTGTATTCATATTATATATATATATATATGACTTGAAATTATCTTAATACTAAAGTTTGATGTTAATGAAAAATATATTTAAAAAATATTTATAACAAGAAAAGACATTTTTTTAATCTTATTCCTAAACACACACACAAAAAAATGATAATTTTGTCTTGGCAAATTCTTTTTATTTTTTATTTTGATTGGAAAAATAACTTTACAACTATTGGAATATATTGAAAGGTATTAATTAAAATCTCGAGAAAATTACATTATCATGTTTGGTTCACTAAGTATTTCTCTAAGAATGTAATGATAATTTATGAATTTATCCTTATTACATAAAATATAATATCTATATATTTAATTTTTATAATAAACTTTATTCTTAACCAATATTTCGATTAAATACTTAATACTAAAATTTAATTGATACATTTTACATTATTTTTTCCAAAGCTCTAATGTAACATAATTTACATTTTGGTAAAAAAAATAATTTACTTGAATATGACACATAACTGCTTTGAAATTTGACTTACCACTTGTCTTATCCATTCTACTTTGAAATTGGTTGTCAATCATTTATTCATTCTTGAAAATCATTCTTGTAAAATTTTCAATCACATACATCACGTCATAATTCAAAGGTAAATCATGCAAAAATGTTATACTCAAAACAATGTTAGAGATAAGCTTGAACTTTAATTTTTTTCCCTTTTGCTTGTAAAGATTCATAAATACTATGATAAAATTGAATTCTCAATTAATACACAGAAGAAAAGAGAAAAAAATAGAATATAATCACTACAGGAGAACAGACTTTTAGCGGCATTTTTTTTTACTTTTAGTGGCGTTTTTAAGCGCCGCTAGAACTATTAGCGGCGTTTTCACAAGCACCGCAAAAAACGATCCTATAGCAAATGCCGCAAAATTTTGCGGCATTTATTTAAAAAACGACGCTAAAGACCATGACCTTTAGCGGCGCTTTTCAGAAAACGCCGCTAAAGACCATGACCTTTAGCGGTGCTTTTCCCGCGTTACCTTTAGCGGCGCTTTTCTCGAAAACGCCGCTAAAAACCATGACCTTTAGCGACGCTTTTGTTACAAACGCCACTATAAAATAGACCTTTAGCGGTGCTTTTCTACAAACGCCGCTAAAGAACATGACCTTTAAAAGTATTATTTTAATTAAATAATATTTATTTCTATGATAAATATTATATTATGTTTAATTTTTAAAATTTGAACTTTAAACTATATACTTTAAGGTTAAATAAAAAATATTAATTAAATTAAATTTTCTATTAATTTAACTTTAAAACTAAATATAAAAAATTAATGAATTTAAATTTAATACATAAACATTGATTCAATATGTAATTTAATACATAAAAAAACACAACACAAATAGATCGAAGCAGCTCCGGTTTCAGTAGAAAGTCTCTGAATCCCGAACTGTGAATTCCAACATACCCCCTACACCACATAAAAAGGAAATGAAACAAATTAAAATCAAATTGTTTTACACTAAAACTAGCAGATTATATTAGAACATTGTTTTCCTTAAAAATATTTACAATAAGTTAAAAGAAATATTTTAAAATTTGATTATGTATATAATTATATGTATTTGCTTTAATTATATGTCTTGAAATAAAGTTTGTATGCATAAATAACTCCCCATACACAAGCTATTTCAATCAGCATAAATCGAATAATTTGTGGTTTCAACATGCTGACTTTACCATAATTTTGTCTAAAATTTACAATTTTTAACATGGCATATCACTAAATTTAAATAGTTGATTTCACACTCATTATATCTACATTTGGACCTCAATAAACCTAGAAATTATCCATGCCAAAACACATTTAATTTGTCCAAAAATCAAACAGTATAATGCAGCCATTAATCAAAACGAACTCTATTCAATCCATTCGAATTTGAACAACATAAGACATACTAGACTCTTGTACAAATGCTGGAAAACTTGTCCTTACCAGGTTGTTTAAACGGCATAAACAAGGTAAAATCATGAGATTTAATCCGGCTTTTACTCATTAATTTTTTTCAAAGTTGAACCGTATCCTTCATGTCCCAAAAATCATAAAATTCAACATGCAGTATCATAAAATCAGTTTGAGCTCCAACCTTTAAATTTTCAAAAGAACATCACATCAAAAATTGGATATAAATAATATAAAATTTCTTAAAACAAATCCCATATGGACAAACTACATAGAATGTCCCTTCAACTAACTAGTGGTTACCTGTATCACTGCCACACCACCAGATAATTTAGCAATCCTTTCATTAAGTTTTTCCTTCTCATAATCCTGTTTTGCAACCTGCATTAAAGTAATAATATAACTAATTGCATACTCAATGTCTGCCACGAATATTCATTGGTAATTCATTACTAAAAGTCATCACATGGTTAGGAAAGCTGGTGCAAAGTTTTCGAAGATTGAATTTCAAATGTTACCATGCAATCGGCCCAAAACTAAGCAATTCATGTCCCCAAGTTAGATGGATGTGGCCAATACATGACTATTTCAGCCACCTTCAACCTATCAGATGACAACACGTGTAGGTTAAAATTTTGGCAGTAGTGAAAAGTAGCTATAAAATCATCTTTTGACCTAATCATCCAGACATGACACATGCAAATTCCAGAACAAACTAAACAGGCTTCTTTAACAAAGCTACTACCAGGATGATTACTTAGATTAGGTACAGAGGTGGATCCTCACGGGGGTTAGGCCCCAAAATTTTGGAAAATTTTAGATGTTTCAAATTTTAGAAAAAAATCATTATATCATGTAATTTATTTAAAAATTTTAATTAGACTTTTTTAGAGTTTTTAAAAATTCTCATTGATCTCATATATATTTTAGTTAGAACCCCAAGTTTTCAAAAAAAAAAAGTTTTATTGAACTCCTAAAATTTAGTTTCAAAATCCACCTCATTATTTTGATTCAGTATGGCCCAAACTATCATAATTTTAAGTCATTGGAAGGCTAAAAGCACATTCAATCGTTTGTTTCATATTGTGAGCTAAATTTTTAAGGAAACTTGGTCCCCTCAATGCTAATTGCTAACCTAAAACTGGGTTAAAAAGTAATGTTGTTAAACTAACATGAGTCTCGATGCAGAAACATTCACAAAAAGAGCACAGCAAACAAACAAAATAAGGGTCAATTATGGGAAAAATTCAAACAAAACTCTCGTACACTTAACACGTTTTTCCCAAAAAGGATTCCTTGATTAATGAGAAAATGTTGGAAAGCGGCGAACAATTTCACTTGCATCGTGCCTCAGGTCCCCATAGGCCTATGTCCTATTGCAATATCAGATGAAAACTTCAAGAGGCAATCTAGAAATTAGTCAAATAGATCTCATCTACAAATTCCCAACCAATTCAAGTGCCTATAAATTTCCTACCAAGCATGACAATCCAGAAAGAACTATTGATATGAACTCATGAGAGCAAGTTTTGATTAGGCTAGGGTTCCAGAGTCTTCACATTTATCTATTTTAACTATAACATTTAAGCTTTTATAGTTTAACTCAGGGACAATACCATTTCAAGTATTTATCATCACACTTATTCAAACTCAACATATTTATTGAAAGGCAGACTCAACATACCAAACAGTTTAACCTCAAATTTGCATTGGTTCAGATGTCTTTACTCACATCTTTATTGACAGGTTTTACGGAGACTAATTGTTCTGCTTCAAAGGACAAATAGAAAGTACTCAATTTATCACGTAGACTACATTACTTCAAAGGACCCAGAATTGAATACAAATAGAATCACAATCAATCCAATCCCATGAAATTTAAAGAAAACATACAGTAGAACATTGGGGGGAACAAATAAGCAAGAGAACAGACGCATACCATTGTTGGAGACTAATAAGCAAGAGAACAGACGCATACTGGGAAAGGGGGAGGCGGCCGCAGGTGCAGGTTTTGGAGTGGACCTAGAAGATGCTGATTTTGCTGCAATGTTGGAGAGCATCGACTGACACTTCTCCTGCTGCTGTTTAAATCTATCTAACTTCTCTTGTAATGCCATCACTCAAGACCTTAACCTTCACAACTCTCAAATCCCAGAGACAAAAAAGAAAGAAAAATCAAAGCTGAAAATCAGAAAAGCTTGTCAATATAACTACCCAAAATCACTGAATCTTAAGAATGTTGCTTTATTTTTACCAGATTTTGAGGTTTTCTATCTAACTCTAATTTCGAGTTAAAACACTTCAAATCGCTGAATCTTTCCAAACCTATATCGAATTCGGATCAAAATCTAGCAACCCAATCTTGGATTCCATAATATAAGTAACAGGTGCATCCATAAAGGAACCTGACTTTGACAATCAAACTCGAGATTGATAGTTTTCAATGGAATTTGGTTCATTAAAAAGCTATTATTCAACGAATCGAAGATAGCAAAAAGGAAGAAAATGACCTTGGTAGTTGGTAAGGGATTTCAACGAGCTTTCGGCTTCAATTTTCGTTTAGATTACTGTCCTTTGATAAAATGTTGAGGAGAGAATGAGAGTCCACTTAAATAATAAGCGAAAACACAGAGACATAACTGCCCCCAAACTTTTATTTGGGGGATTTAGGGTGCGCGACGGAGATGAGAAGAAGAGGGAGGAACGAGCGGGTAATTAAAAATTGGGGATTTTGATTTCCCCTGTTTGCGGCGTTTCCACTAAAAACGCCATTATAGCTAAATTTACAAAACGCCACTATTACTTAATTTCAATTTTTTTATTTTTAACATATTTTTTTCTTTTTTTCTTTTAAAATTTTTGTACTGAGATTATCATTTTTTTAGAATTTTTTTTAATTTTAAATATTAAACTTTTTAATTGAAATATGGACTCAAATATTAATATTAAATTTGTAAGTTTTTTTATTTTTTATTTTTAATTTTTTAATTTTTAATTTTTTAATTTTTAATTTTTTAATTTTTTTGAATATTTTTATAATTTTTAAATTATCATATAAAATACAAAAGGAAAATTTAACAGAAATAAAATGAAATTGATGAATTAAAAAAAATACAAAATGACACGGCAATATAAGCATTATTCTTTTAATTAGTATGGTCCGCATTAGTTGTTTAGATTTTTATATAAATGGCATTTAATTATATGTATACACCTAAATTTTAATAGAGATACATCTCAGAATTATATACCCCAACACTTAAACCCCTAACCCCTAACCCTTAAGCCTTAAACCCCAACCCTTAAACCATAAACCATAATTCCTAAACCCATAAACCTTAAAATAGTAACTCATACACTTTAAACCCTAAACTATATACCCTAAACCATAAACCCTAAACTATAATGATAATTAATTCAATATTTTAAAATTAATACTATCTCTTTTATAATTATATAAGAAAATATTTATCATATAAATCAAAAACACTAATTAATCTAAACCCTAAACTCTTAATCCCTAAACCCTAAACTATAAATTCTAAACCTTAAACCCTAAACCCTAAACCCTTAACCCTTAACCCCTCACACCTAAACATTAAAACCCAACCCTTAAACCATAATCCCTAAACCCATAATCCCTAAACCTTAAAATAGCAACTCATAAACATTAAACCCTTAACCATAAACCGTAAACCCTAAACTATAATGATAATTAATTCAATATTTTAAAATTAATACTATCTCTTTTACAATTATATAAGAAAATATTTAACATATAAATTAAAAAACAATTAGTCATATACCAAAAATCTTTAAAATTATTTTAAATAATAGTATTTTAATTTTTTTCATTTTTGTGGTGTTTTTCAAAAAACGCCGCTAAAGATCGAGTATTGCGGCGTTTTTTAAGAAGCGCCACTAAAGGTGTACCTATAGCGGCATTTCTTAAAAAAGCGCCGCTAAAACCACTAAAAGCTCAATACAAAACGACGGCGTTTTGCAAAATTCTTTTGCGGCGTTTTTTGAAAAATGCCGCTAATACTTGATCTTTAGCGGCGTTTTTAAAAAGCGCCGCTAAAGCCACTAAAGGCTCAATGCAAAACGACGACGTTGAGCATAAGTTTGCGGCTTTTTTTTAAAAAGCGCCGCTAATGCTTGTTCTTTAGTGGCGTTTTTCATTCAAGTGCCGCTAAAAACGTCGCTAAAAACCTGTTTTGCTTTAGTGAATATTTAAACTATATAATATATAGATGATTCCGTTGAATAATTCTTTGAAGTAGTAAAGAAAATCAAGTAGCAAGAAGGAGGAATGAGGCAATAGCTTCTTTTTTCTTCTTCTTTTTACCTTTATTAATAGATTAATACCCTAAACTAATATAAAATGGGAATAATTACTTGGAAAATGATTGCTTTTCATCACTAAATACTACCTAAGTGTTGGATAGAATGGTAAGATAAATTACACTCTCTAAGAGCTAATGCATATCCAAACCTTGAAAATAACATCATTGAGAGAAATAGTTACGGACCCCGAATGTGGATAATAAAACAAAAATGAAAGATACAAAAAAAATAAAATAATTCAAATGCATTTTATTATTTAATATGAATATATATTTTAAGAATAATATAAATATAATTTAAAACTTAATATTGTATGATTTTAATATTTTTTATTGATTATTTAATAAAATATAATTTTAATTTATGTTTTATTGTTTATTCTAAAAATATTTTAATTATTTAATATTTAAACAAATATTTTAATGGGTTTTTTTTTTCTAATATCTTTCGGTTGCGTTTAAATTAAAAACGTATACCACCATGGACTCTAAAAGATTCTTATCCCCATCTTTCTGTTCACTCAGTTCCAGTAGGGAAGGTGGGCTTGCGCACGAGTTAGTGTCAGAGAAGATAGCCCAGCCCACCACCCACGGGCTACGACTTGTTGGCTGTCGCTCCGGTGAAGTCCCAAAAGGATCCGATCTTATCGCTTCCCCTGGTCGGGTTCCCTTGAAGTTTCAATCAGATCAAGACTCAGCGTTGCACCATTTGGCTAACCGAGTTCATGGTATGCCTTTTTCCCTTCAGGTTTTAGGACTCCCTTTTTTTTTTTTTTGTTATATTATAACTTTGGTGAGTTGTTTGGGCTCTTTACAGAATTGGAACTGCTCTTAATTCATTTACGCTTCGTGCAGAAATTGAAATTTAGTGATTCACAGTGTAGGTTTTCTAAATTGGATCATTGAAAGCTTGAGCTTATAAGAAAGGGCCCAACTATCATGTTTAAGTTCTGACAGGTTCATTCATATCAATTCACTTAAATATGGAGGTTCAAGCAGTTCAATATGGAACTGAAATAATCTATTTCCTAATGTGTAAACAATTCCTTTGTGAAGCTGCTCAAGGGATGAATGGATTAATATATTGAGCTGAAAAATACATGATTATATTTGTTACTATTATCTCTAGGACTGTCAAAGTTACTTTCAACTGAAACTTTCTATCGCCCGTTCTATCAACCCAGTAAATCTCTAATTAGCGCTAAATGAACGTATTTTTGAGTTAGCCAACGAGTCTTATGCTATTTTAGGGCAGCATAGGCTGGTGATTGTTTCTTATGTAGGACTGGGATTAATCTGGATGATGCATAAAGAGTTGCCAAAAAGGAGTAGACCATCAAGAGTGAGAATAGAGAAGCATATCCTGCTTCTTGTTCTGTTAACTAGTGAGCCCTGTATAACGTTAATGCCATTATAAGCTGGTGGCAGTTCCCTATGTTGGATTGGGATTAATGTGGATGACGCATAAAGAGTTGCCAAAAAGGAGTACACCGTCAAAAGTGAGATGAGGGAAGCATATCCTGCTTCTTGTTCTATAAGTGGGCTGCCGAGGAATCAGTCCCTTCCTAATGTCATTGGAGTCTAGTATAAATACTTTAAAAAAAGAAAAAAAGGAGTCAAGTATAAATTAATGTCATGACTCACAAGAGGATTAACTATCTCCATGTAATGGAATAGTTGCATGTGCATGCATACACAGGGTTTAAATGATAATTTTCCTTAGTAATTATCCCATCTGGTGGATTGGATAAAGTACCATCTGGCTACATGGTTATGATAATGGAAGCATTGTCCCCGTTTTAGAATTTGATGCTCTTTTCTAGGAAATAGATTCCGAATTGTTTCTCTAAGTATTATTTTAATGCCTTTTATTTTGCTTGGTTCAACCCCAAATGGTTCTCCCATATTCAATTTATAGCAAACAAGAATGCTTTGTTTCAAAGTGGTTGTTTGTTGTTGCTATGTTGATTTCCTTAAATTCTCTTTAATTGTAAGAACATTTGGACTTCTCGAAATATACTTGAATAGGCTACTTGCTTGTTTCTTGGGGTTAAAACTTTGTTTGACCATAAATTCGACGAGTACAAGTGCTCTCCAAGATTGCTTTTATTACAAGTGCTCTCCAAGATTCCTTTTATTCTTTTTTTTAGGTCTGTGACAGATTTTTTTTTTTTGACAAAGTTTATATTGTTAAGACTTCAAATGCCAAAGTAGGTAAAGATAAGTAACAAAACGAAATTATCCCTATTTAAGATCATATCATCACTCAGTAAACTTGAAACGATCTTGTACTGTTCCCATCCATCTCTGATTTGGTCTTCATCACTGTACTTGACATGCATATCATCTGTTAAATCACAACTCTTGAGGGATATTTGTAATTATGTTTTGCTCATTTGTCATTTGAAGGAGTGACATACTACATTTGACAATGAAAAACAGAAGATGATAGATTAGGTAAAACAAAAGAGTTTGACATATGAACATAGGGAAGGGAATAAATAGAATTATTTCAAATGAATCCTTCAAGATTATAACACTTGTAATAGAGGTTTAGGAGGTTCCACCAAGTAGAACTGATCTAGTTTTTCATGATCCAATGGAAACATACTAGGTTTTAAGGTGGGCTGGAATGAAATATCTTTGGAGAATTTGAGGGTCAAAATCGAATCATAAGTGAAAAGAAGAGAGTTTGATGTACCCATTGCTGGTTCCTCCATCCCTCACACATTTAGTGAACAACCATTTCTGCTTGTTTACAGCTTGGTTAGATCATTGGCGTAGTAATTTGCACCAGTGACTGGTATCAGTTTATTGATAGCACCAATCAGGTAATTTACATTTTGGATCATAGAACTTACTTCAACTTTCATATAAATCATAAACCTTTAGTTTAATCAAATTACATCATTCAACTTTTATTTTTAATAAATTAAGACACTTGTACTAACTACTAACGCTGTTAACGGAAAAGTTGAGTCAACATTTTTACTTGGCATATTTCTTACATGCCATCAAAATAAATAATGTCTAGTTGGCATTATAAATAAATCTTTTAGGGTTTTTTTAAACCTTTGGTTTGAAAAAAATTAAAGCTTTCTGAGTTTTATTTCATTGATAAAAAAAAAAAAAATCAAATAGTAGAACAAGTAAATTGATGGGTTTACTAGTACAATATAAGAAAAGATATTCAGTTTTACATACTTCTGATTCTCTCAAGAAAAACCCAGATGAGAACTATATGTTCACACATGGTGGATGTTTTTGGAAGAACAGAATTGTATTTAACTTGAAACATCTCCAATGGTCAAAGACCAATTACACATATTTGATCATCATCATCATCATGCTAGGAATCCAAGCCTTTCCCCATTCTTTTTGGCCAGTTTATCGATCCTTGCTTCTGTTTAACATCAGGGATTGCAGAATTCACTAATTACCTAAAATAAATAACAAAAGATGAATTCTATAACACCATCTCTTCTATCCTACAAGGTGTCTCAATGTCGCTAATTTAATTGGTTTCCTGTAGTTACTTGAGCAAGAAAAAATAGAAACAATGGTTTCCTTCTTATCAATCCCAAAAATGCAATAGAGACTAATTTTCCCAATAATTTACTCAAATCAGAGGCTTGAGAAAACCTAAAAAAAATATTTAAATGCCAACTAGACATTATTTTGATGACATTTAACAAATGCACCAAATTAAAGTGTAACTCATATTGGTTGATAACTACCAAGCTTTGATAATTGGATTTTGTGGGAGTATTTGACAGAGTAACATTATAGGCAACGAAGTAGGTTTTGGTGCTTTTGCAGGAAAGAGCAAAAGGTTGATCATTTTGGCGACCATGCATTAGCAATACTCTTCTTCTTTGTAGAGGATATAAAGAACCTGATACATGCTCCACTGGTTTACCATGTGTATCTGTTGAATTCATAATTTAATTTACTGGGAAGGCAGCATCTTATCTTCCTTGTTGATTATTTAATAAAATGATGCTGCCTTCCCAAAAAAATGATGGAAGTCGGTATCTCTTCTAGGCTAATGGTTTTATAGATCAAATTGTGCTATGTGTTGAGATTGAGATTTGAAAATGTTCAGTAGTCACATTCTTTTGCCCATTTTGGATGTATTCCCCTGTTTTTGTTTGCAAAATTTATTGATTTCTGCACTTAGCTTTGAAATTAATTATGATTTTCTTCCCCAATAAGGTGAATGAAGGGTGCCCTTTTCTTCTGGATTTTGAGAAAAATGTTAAAAGTGCTCTCAAAAATCTGAAAACAAGTAAGCACCCTTTGGTGGCCGAGATGTAGATGCACCCTCTCAGACATGGGCAATGTCAGCAGTCTCATCCAAAACATTTGGTTTATTCTGAAGAACCTACAGTGACATCCCAGTAATGCTTCCTCTGGTTGATATGTGCAACCATAGCTTCCATTAATGCCAATAAAATAAATTACCTTTATTTTCATAACTTCAATTAGTTTTGATTTGATTAAAAGCTCCAATAGGCTATAGTTTTCTCATACAGCTCTCATATTAGATTGTAGCTGAATGCAAGATCAAACAAAATGATCTTTTATAGCTGTCAAGCGATTTAATCTTTCCTGCTGGATAATGGATTTGTTATACCATCAAATCCATATGACTATATTTAGCTCAAGCATGAGGGCTGTCATCGATGCTAGATTATGTCTGCTGGTGTTTCTTCACCCAATTTCTCCTCTCTAGCTCCATGGCAGCAACAAGTTTTGGCTCAGCTTGATTTAGATGGAGAATCTCAAGGTTATTTCCTCCCTTCATGTTATTTTAAATATTATCCTCTTTTGGATTCTTTTCAACAAATTGAACAGTAATGTAATGCCTTCTAATGCTGAACAGTTTATGATTTGTAATGAATCACTAGTCAATTTTAAGTTTTGCTGTTAAATGGCACAGCTAAGAATTATCAAAATTCAAAAATTGATCAATTGGTTACACTTTGATTGGTTTGTTTCATGTTGTTGACACGGTAGAACCTCTAATCTCTTTGAATCTATTATAAAAAAATTGGAGTACATCTGACTTGATAAAGTATACAAGAAGTAAAGTACCTTTTGTGGTATGTGGCTTGCAGAAAGATGAAGAAAACTGCCCGTGTTACTGGCAGTTAAATCCCCTGATATTATGCTTCTAGGCCCTTTCAGTTTCATGAGTCTGAAGTTGTACCAACTTCAGCTAACAGTTAATTTTTAGTGTTAGTTTTAATAGTTTTGGTCAATTTAATATTTTATTGCACCTTTTTGTTTATACCTAATAGGTAGCCATAGGTGACAGTTTTTGGCCGCTTAAAGAATTATACCACTAAATGACATGGAATGCAATCGTTGCAGAGATATGATTTGAATATCCTAAAACCTTTATCAACTGGAACTTCCCTTGGAATTGCCAAGAGTAGCTGCTTTTTGCACTGTTATTGCAGTGGAGCAAAGATAATGGATGATGAGTCTATTGAAACAAGGTGTTTCCTCAAACTGAGATTTTGAAGCTTCTGTCATCTAAGGAGACCACTGCTTGAGACCAATTTCTTATGTTATAAGTCATAGAACTGCAGTCTTTTAGGTTTTTTTATATTTTTGGGCTGATTTCTTCATCTATGTTCTTATGACCTGTATATATCTTATATAGGTTGAACAATTTCCTCCAGGTATGCAAAATTTTCACTGCGTTTTTACCTGCTGCTGATATTTGGTGCCAACCACTCATTATATCATAGTTATGGTGTTATCCCTGTTATCCTTCTATCTTTGCAGGCAATGTGTAGTGAAAATGATATTAATAAAAGAAGTTTCGATAAATAGGAAACTGGGGCGTCAAAAGCCAGATACGTGATTTGCTACAATCAAACTAGAGAAGGAAACAGAGGAAGCTGGTTTAATCTATACAAGAAGCTCTTAGATATTAATGGAAGAAAAACTATTATGAACAGGGCAAAGAAGAAGAAGCCGAAGAGAAGAAAGAGAAAAGGTTTTCTCCATAAACATGTTGGAGGATACCTACTGCAGATAGAACAAAGATACAGAAACTGGCGAGGAGGAAAAAAAAAAACTTGAAACAAGACTAATCCTAAAAACGTGCTGCCATGAGAGTAACCATTTCTCTTTCTTCTCTTCTACAGGTGTATTATGATAGCTCCTATGAATTCCCAACTGATATGGGTCTTTCAGCTAATCCTAGAGGGGATCGGGACCGTTGCCTGGTAATCTCTCGGAGAACCCTTCTCATATCTGGCTGCTGCAGTGATGGATGCTTGATCTTCTCAAACTCTTGCTTTATCTTCATGACTTGGCTATGAATTGGTACACCTTTATATTCATCCTCATCTCTTATAACTGCGTTGTTGTTGCTGTTGCTGCTGCTGCTGATCTTCTTTTGCTCCATATTCTCAACTTCTAAAGCTAAGCTCAAACCTGATTGAAAAATTGCTAATCCTTCACACCAAAGGCCTTGCATACCTGTTTTGTGGATAGTTTTAAGGGTTTATATATATGGTGGGAATAATGAAAAAGACACGATTTCTTCATGAATAGTGAGGAAAAGGAAGCTGGTGGGCAAAGTGCGTGCAAATTTCTCCACTTGTACTTATTTAGAAGAGTTTTAAGATGACTCTTTTGAAAGCTTGTTTTGAATATCCAAGATTGCCCCTCTAAGTAATTGGACCGTCTTCTCTTTGAATTTTGATGGAAATAATTAATATTGATGTCTCCTGTTCATATTGTTTAATATATGTCTTTCACATATTAATAATTCCTGCTATATTGATTTAAACGTATTCATGTATCCATGACATTTATATTCTTTTTTCCTTACCGGATAATTATTTCTTGTCTGAAATTGGCAGTGTAATATAAATAGGATAGGTGGCTGGAGTTGCCCAACTGCTGCTTCACATTTGGTAAGCGACTTTGCTTATTTGACTGGTTTGTAATTAAAAAAAAAAAAATTGTTTAAAGGTTTTCATATATTCAACTTCATAGAAAAAAATTGTATGTACCCAAAAACGTTGGGCGAATGCTGCAATTAAAAATCTTTGGACCGGATCAACTCTTAATAAAGAAGGAAATATCATGCGACTCCTTAGGAAAGTTATTTCCCAAATATTCTTTGGAGCTTTCCTGAGCTTTAATTGGTCAACTTGGAAAAAGCAAGAAAGTTTTTTCAAAATATAATGTTTCTACCTCATAAGCACTCTAGAAAGTTAGGTGAGTGGCAATAGTCTCTTACCTTTAATTTGTGGTTGAAAATTTGATCTTTGTTTTGAGCATGGAGTCAATTTTAAAACTTATAGTTAGTATCTACTTTAATGTTATTATATAACATATTATTGAAAAAAATGTTTTAAAAATCAGGAATATATATCTTTTTCCCATTGGCTATTGTAACAATTGTACACCTTGGAAAAGGTAATCTACTTCCTTGCATAGGGATACCATAAGCACCTAAAAAGATTTAAGGTATCTATAATTGACAATCAACTTTGCATATTTATTTTCAAATTCATAGTCTTTTTAATGAAAGAATTTAGATTAAACATTAGTATTTTCACTGAATATGCCAAGAAAATTGTTTTTCATAATCACCTTTTAAAAAAATTCATTTAATAATCTTTTCTATTTTTATATGATTATTCACCGGGTTGAAATTCAACTTTAAGTTGAAATAATTGATACCCAATACCCTAATTTTGTTTTCTTATTCTTATTTCTATGCTAGTCGTGTGTTTAACGTTTAGATGGAGTGGAATGAGAATTTTCATGAAATCTCCTATATTGAATTTAAACGTTGTGATCACATGATTAATTTCAAGTATATATATATTAATTAAAACTTAACGACAACAAAAATAATAATAAAAGCACCAATCCAATTATAGCATGTGTAAAATTGATATTGATGGCAAATATATATTATAAAAGTATAGAGATGCTGCCACTTGGTCAAAAATCTTTGCTCTAAAATATTAATGTCTGAGTAAACACATTATACCCGTTACTTAGAATCATGAATTTAAATAGCAAGAATTACATTTATAATTACACTAAATTCTTAACTTTAAGTTCAAGTTATCCAATCAATCATTAGATGTTGATTTTCCCTTAATGTAATTAAAACAAAAGAATAGTCATATTTC
Organism: Gossypium longicalyx; assembly: GCA_025698465.1. Classification (NCBI taxonomy): domain Eukaryota; kingdom Viridiplantae; phylum Streptophyta; class Magnoliopsida; order Malvales; family Malvaceae; genus Gossypium; species Gossypium longicalyx. The sequence goes on from CM046997.1 coordinate 84,825,249, forward strand.
GTTTTTGGGTCCACAAATTGCATCTTAGTAATAAGTTTAACCTTCGATTATGCTTGCTTTAATCATTGGATATATTATGGAGGTCGTTAGCTTAAGATCTTTGGTTATTAGTTGTAAAGTTCACTCTTTTGTAAACCGTTTTATGTTTATCAGATCAACTTCAACTTTTATTTGCTAAATTTTTTCACTAATCATTTTGATTTAACTGATTTTATGTTTGGACTTTCCACGTTATTAACAATCTAATGCCAAACATATATGTTCTTTATACCATTTTTAGAACTTTAGATGGAACAATAGTATCTTAGGCATTATTAAAACTTTAGCCCCTAATATTTACCTCTTTTATCATTTTGGGCTTGATTTTTTTTTCTAGATCACTTTGACCTTCAACATTTATGTTTTAGTCAAATTGTATTTTATTGGATAAAAAAATTGATTAAATTGTTAAAATCTTAACGACATTAATGTGGCAACCTGTGTGGTTGTCTGCATTAATCAAATTGAAATATATAATAAGCTTTAGTAAAAATAAATTGTGTAGAGCCATAGATTAGGGGCAAATAGTGGCCTTGGCCGAAAAATTATAAATCTGTCCTTTAATTCCTTTAAAATTTTTAAAATTACAAAATGATAAAATAATAAAACATATTTTACCCTTTCAAATTTATAATAATTTATCTTTCACCTCTAAAGTAAATTTCTGAATTCGCCTAGAGGTGTGAGCAGCAAATTTAGTTCGTATATCTACAAGGAGTTTTTTTTTTTTTTTTTTTTTATTTAGTAAGAGTAGAAGGCAAAGGAATAGATGTAAAATTAATGAAGCTAAATGGGAGTTTAAAGTAATAGAAGCGTAAAGGGGGTGAATGGCAATTAGCAATTTGTTATCTAGTTAAGAGATGTTGGCCCGCCAGCCGTTGCGTGAAGCCTGGGACTAATGGCTGCCACCAGGCGGACCAGGATTTGCTTCTTTGCTTGCCTAAATTATATCATTTACTTCAGAATTTTTTCACCTTTTTTTTATTATTGTAATATAAAAACAAGAGTAGCAAAATACAAATTTCCTGCTATCATTGGGGTTTTGATGGTGTGAACATTGAAGATGGTGAGCGATGACGTGGCTGAAGTGAGAATTTGAGGTATCCTCTTCACCAATAGGAATTCAACCCGTGTCCAACCAAGCTGAATCCAATGAGTTGACGAAATCTTTTTTGATTTTCATTTTTCATGATTTTGTTTTAATATGATAGAATATTTTACATTTTCTAGATAAGTATAGCTGTCGTCACACCAGCCTTCACCTCATGGTAAGCTTTGATGAACCACGCTTTGTAAATTCCTAAAGAAACAATCACCAACTATTTTAGAAGGCTTAAATATGCCCCCTCAATACTTTCGAAGTTGTTGCTTATAGTTTATTTTTTTTAATTGGTATTTTCTAAAAATTTTTATTCGGTTTTGATATGTTTTTATAATGGTGTTTAGTATAGGTGATACTTTTAAACCATGACATGTGATAATATTGATGTCATAATTTAATCTTTTATAAAATAAAAAGTCTAAAAGTTATTTGAAAAATTAAAAAAATAAAAATTTTAAAATAAGTTTAGATTTTTTTAATTTTAAAAAATTAAATTGTGATGTCACAATAACATCATTATTGCCATGTGTTACCTTTTAAAAGTGTCACATGTAATCATATTTAATACCATTACAAAAAAAGTATAAAATTTTTGATGGAATAAAAATTTGAATGCCAACTTAATACCAAAAAACCTTAATAGCAATTTGAGGAAAGGTGACAAATTCAAGAATCAACAGTATATTTAAGCCTTTATAGAAATTTGAAAATGAAATATACAAATCATAAATAATTATTTTATTTTTAATATAAATAATTTTCTAACTCCAACCATAGTACTTCGTTATTGTAGAATTCACATGCTTAATTTAAAGGGGTATTGAAAGGGAATAAAATATAGTGGTAAATACTCAACTAAATATAAGATAATAGGAATTTGAAATACAATTTAGAAAAGAAAAAAGAAAATCAATCAATTGAACTAGATAATAGAAAATACTATTTTCACGGGTTAAAACTTTAGTCTTGTAAATCGTGCGACCTTAGGCGATTTTTTGGTTTCAAATCTGTCTAAGTCAACCTACTTCTCGAAAAGTGAGAATTATCAATAGAAAATCTCCAAAGCACCGAAAATAAAGCAAAAACAACTCAAAGACAAAAGCGCAACAAAAGAATAGAAAATGCCATAAGAAAGCAACACACACAAGGTGTTTGAGTAAATGCTTTTAAAGTATCTCTATTACTTTGAAGGATTATAATTGAGTGATTACAAATGAGGGGGAAGACCTTTATTTATCTTTGAGCTCCCCTAAATCCACCGGTACAGTTTACTTTACATCGACGGTCAAGATTAAGGCCTATCTACAATTGAGATTCTTAAATGATTGACTCCATCCTTTATTATTACAAAATAAAACTTTATTAGATTACAAATCTTTTAAAATTACTTTCCATATTTACTAAGGTAGCCCTAATTTTTCTTAAGTGCTTCATTTGGCTATTGAAGCTTCAATAGATAGGCTTCTCCACATGTTCCACGAATCGAGCCAGTTCAAGTAGGTCGAATGAGCCCCATTTAATCGATTGACCTCTATGGGACACTCTTTGCGCAATCGTCACAGGCTTTGATCTGCGGCCCATGGCATTTTCCCCCACCCATTCTCGCAACACCCTTATTACGTCTTCGAAATGACGTTGGTTTGATTTACCTCAGAACTTTCTCGATGCCTCCGCTATTTCCTAACCAATCTCTTTGTTGGGTAGTTTTGCCACTTAGAACACTTTCTTTGGCTTCCGTCGTCACCTAACTCAAATCGTTTAGCTCCTTGGTACATCTCGTTTGCAAGAGTCCACCGCTCTTACTTGCCCACATTGTGACTTGCTTTGATTAGGATCATCTTGACCTTCACAAAAGGCTTCAACACACCCACATTGAACACTGGGTTAACTGTCGCAAATTTTCTTATGATGTGCAAGTGTGTACACAGTTGCTAGCAAGTAATATAGTAGTGATACTAGAGTTATCGTCTCCACAGGGACTGATTTTAAAACATAGATTGCAAAATTAACGAAAACTTGGAAAATAAATAGAAATTTGAGTGAAGGCAAGGAATTATACAAAGAAATTTGAAAACAATGACACAAATTAATAGCAATGAGATGAAGAGCTAGAATAATTATTTCTTCCTAATATGGAACTATTAGTAGCAATGTTGTAGCAATGCTGAGGCAATTCAATGATTTATTAATCTAAAATCAATAAGTTATAGTCTTTTCTCGAAGTCATTACGTTCGATCTCTAATTAATTTAACATATATCTATGCCAAGTTAATATCAAGATTACAATTACAAGCACTGTTCCTACAAAGATTATGCACGACAACAAAATATGTCTATACTGTTACAAATTTAACATCAAAGAAATTAAACATGCACTATTCAAATTTTATGTCCATTAATCACAACTCATTCAAATTTAGCAATTAACTCAATTACCTACTAATGTTGATCAAGTAATAGCAAGAATTAAACATGAAAATCACTTGAATGAATAAACATAAAATTGCATAAAACATCCTTAGCAAAGTACCAATAATCCCATATTAGGGTTCCATAATCATTCTAGCTAATAACTTTTAGCCCATAATCATCATCAAATTAAAAACACTTAAACAAATTTTAGCCAAGGTTTCAAACAACAGAAAAAAAAATATGAAATAACAGGTAAAGAGAAAGGCGAAGAGATGTAAGTTGAATGTCGGTGGTTTTTTGCAAGTCGTTCGTATCTCATTCTTCTTCCTCTTCTTTGCTTCTTTTCCAATGCTCTTGCTCTGAAAGTTTCTATTCTGTTTGTTCAACCCTGATGTCTGCCTCTTATTTTTTGAAAATATGATATTTATATCCCCATGTAACAGTCTGGTTTAGACCCTAGTCGGAATAGTAGTTTCGGGACCATAAATATAAGTTAGAAAAATATTTTAATATTATTTTATATGCTTATAATATGTGAATTGACATGTGTGAAAGTTTCGTATGAAAATTTAATCGTTTGTGTGCTCAATTTGATAAAAGGACCTAATCGCGTAAAATGTAAAAGTGGCCTTCTAATTGTTAAAGTGCCTATTTGATATGTCTTTGTGAATGAAAGGTCCTTATGTTGATATTTTACCATTGTTAGCTTGAGTGGGCATGAATGACGTTGTATGTTAATGGTTTAAATGTTAATTAACTAAGGGTAAAATGGTAAATGGATTAATTATGTTTAATTAATAAAACAAATGCATGAAATTTAGTTCATTCATGCTTATTATTGTCGAAAATCAAATAGAAAAGAAAGAAAAAGGATACTTAGGGTTCAGCCATTGATTCCTTTGATTGAGGTATGAGTTTTGTTCCGTTTTTGATAATTTCTACGTTTTTGCGATCGTTACTTTGAATACTATCAAGTCCATGTCTTAATTTCTGATTTTGGTGATGATTTTGAAATATTCCATTGATGAAATTATGAGTTTTATGGAGTTAGATGATAGAAATTGAAAGATATGTGTTGGGTTAGCATATTTTGTCTTTGAAATTTTGATGAATTTGAGTAAAGTGGGCTAAATTGTGAAATTTTTAATTTGAGGGACTAAAATGTGAAATAAATGAAATATGTGGGCTTGTATGAGCTATAGGAATATTTTACCAATTATATGTCTAAAGAAATTTTGTATATTTTGTGATTTTATGAATTATGGACTAAATTGTTAAAATGTGATATATGAGGACTAATTTGTAAAATACCCTAAATATGTGTTTTTGGATTGATTTTAATGAATGTGAGTTTGAATAAGTTAAATTTGAATTTATATAGATCAAGAAGTAAAGAAAGTGAAATTAGATCGGGGAAAGTCGAATGTCGTCGAGTAGCTGATTCCGTCTATCCGAATCCATACGAGGTAAGTCTATATACAAATAAATGTGTTTTGAATTGAATTACTATAGAATATATGCTATTGTACTATGATTAATGAATATATGAGTTGAGAAAAATGAGACATCCGAGGAAGTGTCGACAAAGTTCCAACGTCCGAAAAGCCCTGTATGAACCTTAGGAATAGTTAGGATACATATGTCATGACATAGGATCCGATATGTATTATCGTGTAAGACCACGTCTGGGACGTTGGCATCGACTTATGATTTACGTGTAAGACCACGTCTGGGATGTTGGCATCGTACTTGATTTCGTGTAAGACCCTATCTGGGACAGTGACATTGATATTTGATTACATGTAAGACCACGCCTGGGACGTTGGCATTGTACGAGCTTTTCGAGATATCCATATATCCTTATGATTTCAAACTGTTTAACGGGCATTCTAAGAAAATAGATGACTATGTGAATTTGTATCTGACTCAGGTACGTTTGAATGGTATACCACGTTTGAGAATGAAAGGTAAGTATATGTACCTTGGTGAATATATGATATAAGTTTGATTTGCTATGAGAATGAGTTATGATATGTATATGTGAATTATGTTCAAATGAATATAAGAGATATATGACTAAGTGAATGTATTTTGCCTTAAATTATATGAATGAATTAATGTTATTTGTTAAGTTTATTTGTATATGGCTTACTAAGCTTTTGAAAGCTTACTTTGTGTGTGTTTGCATTGTTTTATAGATATCGTAGCTATTGGGAATTTGGGAATCATCAAGGATCATCACCACACTATCGAACTCTATTTTGGTACCTTTTGAAAATGTATATATTGTAGTATGGCAGGTATAGGCTAGAAGATTTTGGTTATGTTTTGTGATGTATATATCTAGCCATGTGATTTGGCTTGATTATGGTTGTGTATATGAATGAGTTCTTGGTATGAAATATGTGATGCAATATGATTAATATGATGTGTTTTGAATGGCTATAGAAATTGGTCATTTTGGTAAGTATTGATATATGTTTATTTGAGAAAGTGGTAAGTTTTTGTCATGAGATTGAATGATGTAAATTTAAAGTATTGAAACATATGCTTTGGTATGATTTCGTTTTAGATTTGGTGTATGATTTGGTTGTGAAATGGTTGAGAATTTGGTATAAAATGTTGTGGTTTTGATGCTCGTAGGGATGACCCTTAATGGGTGGCAAATTGGCCTTGTAAATGGCCTATTTTTGCCCACACGGGCAAAGACACAGGCATATGTCTCAGTCATGTTGCTCGAGGGCCATTTCGAAATGAGCCTAAGTAGACCACATGGTCACACACACGGGCATGTACTAGGCCGTGTGGTCAAGTCAGTTTCGAGCACGGGCTGGACACACGGGCGTGTGACTAACAGTGTAACCCAAGTTAGTAGCCTCCTTAATTTTCACACGGCTTGGCACACGGGCGTGTCTTGTGACCGTGTGGACAAGTCAGTATGTATGCCCTATTTTGACACGGCCTAGACACACGTGTCTAAAGCCGTGTGAGGCACACGGCCTGTTCACATAGGCGTGTAACCTCTGTAACTTTGAAAATTTATTTAAGTTTCAAAAAATTTTGTATGTGTTCGGTTTGGTCCGACCCCTTTCTAATGCATGTTTAAGGTCTCGATGACCTATATAAGGGACTCTATTGTGATGTATGACTATGATTATGGATGATGTTTATGAATTGTTTGTAAAATATTTTGATTCGTCTGGTAACACCTTTAACCCTAGTCCAACGATGGATACGGGTTAGGGGTGTTACACCCCAAATAAGATAGACTAGGTCAACTCCCTTTCCTATTCTATTCTTTTTCCTATTGGAAGTGTTTGGGCCTTTACATTTCTTGCCTAGCCTATTCTTTCTGGTTCTTGATTATTATTAGCACTTGATTAAGAGATGGATTAAGGCCAAAAGCTTATGTGATTCTCAGGGTGAAGTCTCTAATCTGTTCCTATTAGGCTCAATGCTACCACATTACTGTAGTATTAAGGTTTCAGTTGTGAAATTCAACATATTCTTTTCTCCACATTTCCAATGTTCTACTAGCCACCTTCAAGAATAAAAATTTACTTTTTTAGTATCTAAATTGGCAGAAATACATTATTAAAATAAAAGCTTCAAAAATTAACTACTTAACATAAACATAATTAAAATCACTACTAAAACACTCTCAACCACTCTTAACTTGAATGAAATACAAGCTTAAAAGTAATAAAATAACTTTATATCCTAGAGTTATCATTAAATTTGAGTATTCCCACCAACTCTAGTTTGTAAGCCTCTTAACTTATCCATTTTAAAACTTTGAAAGGGCCCTTATGTCTTTGCCAAGCCAACAATAAGTCATAATGAACAACACTAAATAAATGTTTGAGATTTACCTCGCTGTTGCATTTACTCACTTCAACTTCTTAGTTTGCATTACTACTTTTTTTCCCCAAAATATGATTCACAACCTACCTCTCTCATAGGTGGTAGCTTCATTAATGACTCAATAGGCTTCATATCGATTTTCCCAGCCTTTAGGATTTCCAAAGGGGTCCCTTTAACACACCGATCTACTGAGTCAATGTATTTTTCACCATGAACATTATTAGTTTGTTTGTTTGCTAATAGTACCTTAGTTCCGCCCTTCTCATCATGACTTAGCGGCACCACGCATGGTCGTAGACAAGTATCCAAGATATAAATACAATCAGCAAAAAGAACCAAAAGAGCATTAATTCGGTCAAGGAAATTCAATCTAAGAACAAAGCCGTAATCATCTAAATGAATTACCTCGAAGTCTTCATTACCTTTGCACTTATCAATTTGTAGTTCAACTCCTTATGCTACTCCTACATCTGGGACATCCCTATTTGGAATTAATCATCTTTGTAAGACTCTTAAATCGAAAACAGTCAACCAAACCATATCGTAAAGTGAACAATCAAATCTCAAGCAAGTTTAAGTAACAATCGCTTGTTATAAATAAGTAACCTTATAATTATCAGACATAAATTAAATATATTAGCATAACTTAAATTTCTATAATTTGAGTGTTAAAAATGTTTTAAAAGAACTGGGATTAAGTTCAGACTAAAATGAAAGAATTACAAAATTTTAAAGAAAAACTACAAATAGGGGTCACACGGCCGTGTGACCAAGTTGTGTGTCCAGGGTTAGCCCGTGTTGAACCTCACACGGTTGTGTAACAAATTCACATGCCCATGTGAACTAAATTGCACGCCTCTGTCAACAAATCGTGTAACTCACTGACTTATACCACACAGCCGTGTCCCAGTTCGTGTGTGCATTTGATTTTGGGTCACACGGCTGTGTCGCGAGCCATGTATGCAACCATGTAACATTACTGACTTGGAACACACACCCATATGAGCAGACCGTATGCTACACACGGCCATGTGGCAGCCTGTATGCCAGACTGTATGCCCTTAAATGTACCTTGAAAATCAAGTTTACCACTTCTAAATTACTAGAGACACAAGCAATATTTTAATCAACCATTTAGCTTACAAAAAACACCTACTAACAACATTAAAACAAAATAAAATATTAATCTTAAGTACCTGACCGATGTGCCCTCATTGACACCATAAATAAAGCATAATTCATGAACCACTCAACAAGTAGAAAACATATTTACCATTTCCATATTCATACCACTTTCAAAATGGCCACATCCAAGGTTTACAAGTACATCAGCTAAGCCATTTAACCATTCCACATGACCATTTATACCATTAGTTCAACTAGACAAAAAAAAAATTGTTAACATAATACCAAAACACCATATTTACACGCCACTCTTAACCTACTTCCAAAATTAACAAAAGATATCTACCAAAAGTGTGGATGATAGTGTGGACTCCCGAATTGATCCAACCGATGCCAAGAGTCCAAGAGACCTACATTCATGAAAAAACAATCATATAAGTTTGATATAACTTAGTAAGTTTGATGAGCAACTTAATGATCATAACTCAATTAAAATTTTATAATGTACTTTTAAGAGTTAGTCCCATTAAACATCGGCACGAAGCCTGCTAGGCACATAGCCCGATAACATCGGCACGAAGGCCTGCTAGGCACATAGCCTGATAACACTGGCACGAAGGCTTGCTAGGCAAGTAACCTGATAACACCGGCACGTAGGCCTGCTAGGCACATAGCTTGATAACACCGGTACGAATGCCTACTAGGCATATATCTCGATAACACCTTATATACAATCATACATTTCTAAAAAATATATATATACTTAATAAGTTAACATATATTAACCAATATAGAATTTAAAGATCAATCCATTGACAAAGAACTTATATAACATACAAATTAAATAAAACGAACTTACCTGGATTGAATTGTAATAGTTGTAGAAGTTTAAGGACTATTCTAAAATTTTCCTTTTTCCACGTAAGTCAAAAAGGTCTTGATCTAAAATGTAAACCCTTTACTAGCTTATATTCATACGCCAGTTAATTCTACATTTTATATCCTTTTATTTTTTAAAATTACACAATTGCTCCTAAATTTTATAACTTTTGCAATTTAGTCCCTTAACTAGAAAGTCATCAAATTGTGCATTTTCAAAAATCAACTTACAGCTAAATATTCAAGGCCTTTGAACAGTCCTAAACACAATTCATTTTCACTATTAAACCATGCAATTTTAACATTTTAATAATTTAATCCTTATATTAAAAACTAACTAAAATCACTTTACAAAACAACAAAAAATCACAATCAAAGCTTCAAACACATATTTTTCATAAAAAAAAATCAAGATTCATCAATGACAACTTCTAAAATTTTTAACAAATTCAAAAACGGAGGTACAAGTTAGCTAGACCTAGGTGTAACGATCTCAAAAACCTAAAAATTACAAGAAAACGGGCATGCAAAGCCAAGGAGTTGACTGAAGCTTCTTAGGTTTTCAATGGTGATTGCGGCAAGTGATAAAGAAAGATGAAGAAGAAAATGTCTATTTCTTTCAATTTGTTTTGTTTAATTTTGATTTATTTACAAAATTGCCATCCAATATGCTTTAATTAATTAATTTTGTTCCTTTTGCCATCCACTAACCTTTAACAAGGTTGAATTACTTCATTGGCCCTCCCACATTTATTAGTTAAGCTATTAAGTCATCTAAATGTAATAATTACTAGGTTTTGCACCTTTCACAGTTTAGTATTTTTTCTTTAATTAGCTATCTAAACATTAAAATTCTTAACCAAATTTTAATACGACTCTAATGACTCCGTAAATATTCTATAAATAATATTTACGGCTGACACAACTAAAATTTGTGGTCCCAAAACCATTGTTCCGTCACTACCAAAAAATGGGTTGTTACAACTCTCCCCTCTTAGAAAATTTCATTCACGAAATTGTTACCTAAAAATAAACTTGGATGTTGTAATTTCATTGATTCCTCTGTTTCCCATGTAGCTTCTTCAGTACCATGCCAATACCACAGAATTTTTACTAACCAAACTTGCTTGTTTCGTAATTCTTTTACTTCCCAGGCTAAAATCTTCACTGGTTCTTCAGAATATGTCAAGTATGACTGCAATTCAATCTCACTGTGAGGAATTACATGTGAAAGATTGGATCTGTACCTTCTCAACAAAGAAACGTGGAACATATTATGAATCTTCTCAAGTTCAGGAGGCAAAGCCAATCTGTAAGCTACAGGACCGATTCTTTCAGTAATCTCATACGGTCTGACAAACCTCAGACTCAACTTCCTTTTTCTGCCAAAACGTAGTATCTTCTTCCACGGAGAAACTTTTAAAAACACTCGATCGCCAACAGTAAACTCAATATCCTTATGCTTCAAATCTACGTAAGATTTCTAACGATTTGACGTGACTTTCAAGTTATCTCGAATTGTTCTGACTTTGTCTTCAGTATCTCTAATTAAATCAAACCCTTCCAACTTCCTTTCACTCATCTTTGACCAACATAATAAACTTCTACATTTATGCCCATATAATGCCTCATACGGTGTCATTTTAAGCTTACTTGATAACTATTATTGTAAGCAAATTCAACTAACGACAAATATTTCTCCCAACTACCCTCAAACTCAATAATGCAACACAGAAGCATGTCTTCTAAAATCTAAATTACTCGTTCAGATTGGCCGTCCATTTGTGGATGAAAAGCCGTACTAAATTTCAATTTAGTACCCAACGCCTTATGTAACTTACTCCAAAATCTTGAGGTAAACCTCGGATCATGATCTAAAATGATTGATAATGGAACACTATGTTATCTAACAATTTCTTCAACATAGAGTTTGACTAATTTTTCCAATGAATAATCCATTCGTATACTTATGAAATGTGCAGATTTCGTTAGTCGATCCATAACAACCCAAATTACTATTTCTTCCTTGGCATTAACGACAATCCTGTTACAAAATCAATTGTAACTTGGTCCCACTTCCACTCTGGAATCATGATCGATTGTAATAACCCAGACGAGACTTGATGCTCAACCATTACTTGCTGACACACCAGACATTTCGATACAAAATCAGAAATCTCTCGTTTCATTCCCGGCCACTAATAAAACTATTTCAAAACACAATACATCTTCGTACTTCTTGGATGAATAGAATACACACTACCATGAGCTTCTTTTAACAAATTTTTTTTAAGTTACAAATCATCAAGTGCACACAATCTTTTGCGAAAGTACAAATTACCATCATCATAAATGCTAAATTCAATATCCTGACCAGTCTCAACCATCTTCCGTTTGGCTGCTAAACTCAGATCAACAAGCTGTAATTCCAGTATGCTTTGTAAAAACAAAGGCATAACCTTCAACTTGGCTAAGATAGAACCATCGCACTTCATTTGTAATTCTGTATTCATCGCTCGAAGGGCGAAAAGATATTTATGGCTCAAAGCATCGACAACCACATTAGTTTTCCTAGGATGGTAATCGATCACAAGCTCGTAATTTTTTAACAATTCTAACCACCTTCGCTGTCTCAGATTTAACTCTTTTTAGGTCATAAAATATTTCAAGCTCTTGTGGTCAGTGTACACATGGCTCTTTTCACCATAAAGATAATGATGCCAAAATTTTAAAGCAAACACAATCGCAGCTAACTCCAGATCGCGTGTCAGATAATTATTTTCATGAATTTTTAGTTGCCGAGAGGTGTACACGATGACCTTTCCCTCCTACTTTAGAAAAAAACCCAAACCATTTAGAGAGGCATCACTATAAACTAAATATTCTTTCCCCGATTCAGGTTGTGTCAAAACTGGGGCTTATGTCAATAAACTCTTCAATCTTTCAAAACTCTGCTGACACTTATCTGACCAAATGAAACAAACATCTTTTTGCAATAGTTTCGTCATAGGTGAAGCTATAATTGAGAAACTATTTGCAAATCTACGATAGTACCTAGCTAATCCTAGAAAGCTTTGTACTTCAGATACGTTTCGTGGGTTTTTCCAATTCAAAATAGCTAAAATTTTACTCAAATCTACTCTTATCCCATCTCTCGATATCACATGACCAAAGAATCCAACTTCAGTAAGCCAAAATTCACATTTACTAAATTTGACATATAGTTTCTTTTCCCACAAGGCCTGCAATACAATCTTTAGATGTTGAACATGTTCGACTTCACTTTTAGAATAAATTAGAATGTCATCAATGAAGACAACAACAATCGATCTAGGTGGGGAAAAAAACTTGATTCATTAAATCCATAAATGTTGCCGAAGCATTTGTCAACCCAAACGACATAACTTCGAACTCATAATGTCCATAACAAGTTCAGAATGCTATTTTTTGGTAGATCGACATCTTTCACTCGCAACTGATAATATCCTAATCAAAGGTCAATTTTTGAAAACACTGAAGCTTCCTTCAATTGATCGAAAAGGTCATCAATACCAGGTAACATATACTTGTTCTTTATAATCATCTTGTTCAATTTCTGATAGTAAATGTACAACCTCATCGACACATCTTTCCTTTTAACAAACAACACAGGTGCACCCCAGGGCGGTACACTTGGTCTAATAAAACCTCTGTTGTTAGTTCTTGCCACTGTGCTTTAAGTTCTTTAAGTTTAGTTGGAGACACTCGATACGGCCCAATCGAGATTGGAGCAGTACCAGGCACTAGCTCAATAACAAATTCAACCTCTCACTCTAGTGGTAAACCCAATAACTCCTAAGAAAAAATATCTAAAAATTCACAAATTATCGGCACTTGATCCATTTTCTTCTCTGAAACTTTTGAATCCAAAATGTGAGCTAAAAACGCATCACAACCTTTCCGTACTAACTTTTGTGCTTTCATTGTCGAGATTATATTTGAAACACAATTCGATTAATCAGATTCAATAGAAATTACTTTACCATTCGGACCTTTCAACTCAACTCCTTTCTATCGACAACTAACCATAGCATCATGCACATTTAACCAATCCATACCAAGAATGACATCAAACTCTTTGAAAGGTAACAACATTAAATCGACAACAAGTTGTAGCCCTAAATTTTTAATAGACACTACTTGCAAACCAAATCAACTATAACACTATGGCCTAAGGGGTTTGTGACTTTAACAACATAATCAGTTGACTCTACAGGTAAATTTTTTTCCATCACTAATGTAATGCATATATATATATATGAATGCGTTGACCACAGGTCAATTAATGCATACACACTAACACTAAAGATAGAAAAGGTACCCGCAATAAGTTATCCACTTTCCTAACAACCTTGCCCCTTTAAACTTCTCCAGTTTGGGGAAATTAATCTCTCAATTCAATGTTGTATTCAACACCTCTTTACCCACAACAACTCAGCACATAGCAAGCTCTGTCAAGCTCCTCAATTCTTGTGCTCAAAACCCTCATTGTGGACTTAGTTTCCTCTTTTAAAGCCATCATCATATCCTTGAGAGCATCATCCCTTATTGCAAGCTTATTCGTAGTGGAATTGACCACTTTTTGCATTTGTTCTACAGTGGAACTGAGAGAATCCAATACAATTTCCCTGAGTTGCTTTTCTATCGAGTCCAACTTTATAGTGTATCTCTGTGACACCTCAAATCTGACAAGGATGGATTGGCCTGAATTCGAAGCGTTACATTAGCCATTTAAATGACTTTCCAGCTAACGACCACCCAAGACACACCCCGACCTTGTAACACATCAATCTTATCTAATTATTAGTTATTTATTAATGCGAAAGCAAATTATGAGCCAATTTTAAACTTTTCCTAGGTAATTTAACCTTAGGGTATTTTCTTCATTTTACCACCTATGGTAAAACTAACCCAATTTTAGATCTAAGTGTTTACCGACCTTCTTCTGGTCAGAGTTATGCAAACCTAAAAATTTCAGCTTAATTAGAGTACGTTTACTATGTCTAATTCAAGTTTTATTATTAGGGACTAAATTGTAACAAAAAACTATCAAGATCTATTCCAAATTATGAATTAAGTGCGTTTCTATCAAGTTTTACCCATTATGAGACTAATCCTAAAATTTTACCAAGTTTCCTTATCATCTAAGGCTTTAATTAGACTAATCAAGTTTCACGACTAAATTGTAACTTAAACAAATTAGTATACCAATTTAAAAAGATAAAAATTCAAACCCCCAAAACCCACACGGCCGTGTCCCCCAGACTGTGTGTCATAATTGACCGTGTTTGCATGTGAAAAACTTGTAGGTTGACCGCACATGCCCGTGTGGAAATCCCACACTCCCGTGTGTGACAACTCCAGTCACCACATGCCCGTCTCACTTACCCACACGTCCGTGTGGACAGGTTAAAAACACGAAAATATACACACTTTTTCATGCCCTTTTTAACTCAATTTCATGTAGTTTCAGTAAACCTCTTGTCGAAAAATATGTAATAATTATAAAATAATTAAATTGCACTAAAATTATGAACATGTTGAATTTTAATTAATTTTATATCAAATTTTTATTAATTTTGATTATTTTCGACAGATTTGCACAAAGGGCGAAAAACGGCTCGGCAAACACTCCTAGAAGCGCAAAATCGAGAAGCAATTTTGAAGCATCAAAGTAAATTAATTTTCAGCCTAAGACGGTCCAAATTATGTGTATGAATTCATAATGTAATTATTTTTAATTTTAATCCAATTTGATTTAGGTTAAATAAATTATTATTAATTAATTACGAAAAGGGGCTCAGTTGAGCTGAACCGAGAAAATCGATCCAACTGAGCACTGGGCAGCCCAAAACCATCCCATATACTGACCCAATCAGCTTGCTTGGCTAATTATTTGGCTTGCAAAATGGCCCTTCAAGACTCCTTCAAATTGCATTCAAACCCCTCCACTATTTATGCCTTTCTAGATTTGCCCCTACATTAAAATAGTATGTTTGAAATCTTCAAACATGACACATGTGTGGCCGGCCATGGGGGGAGTCTTTGGCTGTTGATTTTTGCTATTTTTAGCAGTCTTCTCAACCTATAAGTACCCCTTTTTCTGCTCACTTCAACACATCTCGACCCTTCTCATCTCTTCACTTTTCTCTCATTTTTCTCTCTTCATTCCCTTCCGTTGTTCTTCATTTTCTTCCCCTATTCCCTTGCCGATTTTACCTCTTGAAAAAGAGTCAATCAACCACCATTTGGAGCAACATTCAATTGTTCGTAGAAGCCTTGGTTTAACAAGAACAAGCGGAGAAAGAGGATTGGAGCAAACTAGTCAAACCATAGAGAAAACACCGATTTGATTCTTGTTCCCTATCTTTTTAATTTTTGTTGTTATTATGGTGAACATGTATATGAATATTTGTGATTTTGATATGTTTAATTTAATTAGTATGGATTAAATTTAATTCGTGTTAGGTTGATTGCATTTCGTCTACTTGAGTTATTAAAATTGTGTTTGTGTTGTTATAGGCCTTAGTAAGATGTTTGATTAAGTAAAACCATGACTAAGTTATTCTTGCATTAGAATTGTAAGGTAATTAATGAATTAATCATTTAAACGGATTGAAATTGTAATTAATTGACACAATACTTAATCAATGCATGTTTAATCATCTAAGGTAGTTGAGGATTAAATTAGCAACGGTATCTAACGATACATTAACCTTGCATAACTTGCAAGATTTTTGTGATTAAACTGTTTCAAGGTGAAATACATTGTTATCTCACGTAATCTTTTATGTGCTTATGAGATTGAATTAATTATTTGAATTGGCATAGAGATATGTACAAGAGATTATTTTAATTTCATAAGTATGTATGTGAATTAACACATTTGCTTATTAAAATTTGTTTAATTGGTTGAATTGAAGTAGAGATATAGCCAAGAGTGGTAGGTAAGTATGTTCATAAGTTAGCAAATTACTGAGTTACCGTGAATTTATTCGTAACAACATGAACATGAGTTTAATAATTCTAAGTTAAGAAATGTAATTAATCTAACACAATTATGTCATCTTGATTAAAATCATCTTTTGAAATCGTGCATTGGAGCTTTTATTTTCTATTTATTTATTTTACTTAGTTAAAATTCTAAGTTTTTAATCACTTCCTCAAATCAAAATATTTTCTTCATCAAAGTGTTTTAAATTGCATTCATAAATAATTATTTTCACAGTCCCTGTGGGTATGATAACTCGACATTTACTTGTCACTTTATTACTTGTTGCGATTGTGTACACTTACACATTTTCGTCGTTCCAAGTTTTTGGCACTATTACCCGAGACTATTTTAGAAGACATTATTTGTGAAATTGTGAATTTTGCATTTTGGTCTATTTTTTTCTGTTAAATTTTATTTCCATTTTTTTGTTTGTTTCAGGTGTTTATGAGTATTAATCAAATTATTGACTGACTCCTTGTAGACCTTGAAATTGAAAGGACTTTCTGACAAAGGAAAAGACAAGTGAACCAAAGAAGGATCGAAGATATGAATTTCGAAAATCCAAACCAAAATCTAAGAGGAACATTCGCTTATAGTACTCACAATCCAATCATTGTTATCGATGAGAAAAACTGTGCCATTCAACAATATGCCATTCCTCTATTCAACGAGCTCAATCCGAGTATTAGGAGACCCGAAATCGAGGTACAACAATTCGAGCTGAAGCCGGTCATATTCCAAATGTTGCAAAATATGGGTCAATTTAGTAGGATTCCTACTGAAGATCCACATCTTCATCTTCGGCTATTCATGGAGTGAGTGACTCATTTAAACTAGTCGGAGTAATCGAGGACACCTTGAGACTGAGATTATTTCCATGCTCCTTAAGAGATAGAGCATGATCATGGTTGAACTCCTTACCGTCTAGTTCTATAACTACATGTCAAGAGTTGGTTGAACGTTTCTTAATGAAATATTTCCCTCTATCTTTAACCGCCAATATTCGAAATAAAATCACTTCATTTCAGCAACTTGATGAAGAATCTTTATATGAGGCATGGGAGCAATTCAAGGAGTTATTATGAAATTTCCCTTATCATGGCATTCCTTGATACGTTCAAATGGAGACTTTCTATATCGGTCTCAATATTCATACTAGAATGATGGTGGATGCTTTGGAAAATGGAACCCTTCTTTCTACGTCTTATAATGATACTTCTGAGATTTTTGAAAGAATTGCCAGCAATAACTATCAGTCGCCAACCAACTGAGTAGCCTCAGAAATACGAGCAGTAGGAGTACATAAAGCGGACACACTTGCTTCTTTGGCAGCCCAGTGATCCTCTATATCTTCTGTGCTTAAGAACATAACTGTTAATGGTTTCAATGGTAATCTAATAGGTCAGCAACTGAACAAGTTCGAGGGTATTTCTTGTGAATACTATGGAGATGGCCATTTCTTTGAAAATTGCCCATCGAATCAAGAATCGAAATATTACATGGGAAAGCAAATTAGAATATTCCACAGTCAAATTATTACAACTCTTCATAGCAGAATCATCCAATTTCTCAATGGAGTAATCAATGGGCGGACCATAGCGACTCTTGTATGTCATTTCGACAAAATTATCTACCAGAATATTCTCAACAAGTGCAAAAACCCACACCAACTGAATCTTCAAGTAATCTTGAGAATTTTTTGAAGGCGTACATAGCGAAGAATGATGAACTAATCCAAAGCCAAGCAACAACATTGAAGAATTTAGGAAACCAAGTAGGACAACTAGCCAATGAGCTCAAAAGTAGACACTGTAACACCCCTCACCCATATTCAATGCCAGAATAGGGTTACAGAGCATTACTGAACTTACAACACATTTAAACATACATTTACTCAATTCATATACAATTCATTCACAACCAAACATTTCGTCCCTGATGCGAGCCTACAAGGCCCTAAACATACATTGAGAGTGGTTCAGGACTAAACTGATAACCTTGGAAACTTTTTGAACACTTAAGAAATTTTCTCAAAAACAGGGGACACATGGCGGTGTAGCCCGACCGTGTGTCTCACACGCCCATGTGGCTCGACCGTGTCTCTCACATGGCCACCAGACACACCCATGTTACAAACTATGTGGATATTCGAAATGGGATCACATGGCCGTGTCCCAGCCTATATCTGACCCCGTGTAACTCTCTGACCTGGGTCACACGGCCAACACACAAGCCCGTGTGCCCTAAAAATGGTCATACATGCCTGCGTGCTAGGCCGTGCCAAACCTGTAGGGTTTACTGACTTATGCCACACGGCCAAGTCACACGCCCATATGTGAGACCGTGTGGAGCACACTAACTTGATTTTAATTTCAATACCAGGGGACACACAGCCATGTACATGATCATGTACTGAAACACACGCCCGTGTAGACAAAAATAGGCTATTTACCAAGCCATTTTGCCACCCAACTTGCACAAACCTATTCCAAACCAAATTGCACAATTTATGGCATAAGAATAGACACTTAAACCATCCAATTCAATCCTAAATCATGCACATTTATACCATCATCTACGATACACTCAAGTTACAAGATAGGTCATATCATTTCCATATCAATCAATACAAAACATAAATATCATATTATGCTATCTAAGTCTATATCAATCTTTATGTTCTCAAATGATCAAAATGACGATTAACCAATATGCATAATTTGATCTATACTCTCAAATGTTTCAAACATTCAAAGCATCACACAAACCACATACACTTATATATATACATGATTCTAGCATACCAAAACAACAAAAAATAAGCCATTATTCTTGACTATATAAACAAACCAAAACATATACATTTACAAGCCAGTTCAAATGGCCAAAATCATTATCAACTCATAACCAAAATGACCATAATCCTATACATGCCATATAACCAAAACACAAGCTCAAAAGTACCAAATTGATAGTTGGATAGTGTGAAGGAGTCTTCGACGATCCCCGAATCTGAGCTAGCTTTGAATTCACTATAAAACATGAAAAAATAAACAAAGTAAGCTTTATAGCTTAGTAAGTTCGTATAGCATTTATATCAACTCATCATATAAACTCAAATTAAGCCAAAAGCATAACATAACATATCTCATAATGAATCATCAACCTATCACATTTGCATCTACCAAATTAGATGTAATTTCCATAATTTTCATCATTTCAGTGTATTACTCAATTCCTGTACATACCTGTACATAATTTTCATCATTTCAGTGTATTACTCGATTCCTGTACATACCTGTACCTTCCCGTATTTAACTCATATTCATTCACATCTTTGACATATCCATTAAACCAATCGAAATATTTTTGGATACTCGGGAAACTCGCACACTTAGTGCCAAATAAATAGCCGAAGCTATATCAATCTCGCACACTAACTGCCAACATACATATATATAGCCAAAGCTATCTCGATCTTACACAGTAAGTGCAAATATATATATAGCTGAAGCCATCTTGATTTCGAACACTAAGTACACATAATTAGCCGAATCATCTTCGAACACGACTGTAGTCTCGTATACACAATTGATGCAATATCAAAGCATTTAAAGCATAATTATAATGATGCTTATTACATACAAACTTACCTCAGATGTAAAAACGACAACACGAGTCAACTAATTCGAGACCTTGTTCTTTCCCCGATCTAACTTTGAGTTTCACTTTTCTTGATCTATATGATATCAAATTTAGCTTATTTAATAATCCCTCTATTCAATTTAGTCCAAAACACACTTTAAAGCACTTTTACACATTTGCCTCAATTGTTGCCTCAATTGTTTCACTAGTTTTACAATTTAGTCCTTATTTCATAAAAACACAATTTCAAGCAATTCAACCACAACCCATGCTAGTGGAATTTTAATTAGATCACTAGCAGCTCATATTTTTCATTTATTTCACATTTTAAGCTCAAAGTTTCCACATTTCACAATTTAATACCTAATTTGCATTTTCACTAAAAATCACTTAACAAAACTTGTATAACTATCATCAAACATTCAAAATCTATCATTAAACATCAAAATACTCATGTATTCATCAATGGAAACATCTAAAATCTTTAACAATTTTTTAAAATAGTCCCTGAGCTAGCTAGACGTAGTTGCAACAATCTCAAAAACATAGAAATCATTAAAAATGGGACAAAATACATACCAATTTAGCCAAATGAAGTAGCCAAAACTTTGAAAGCTTTAAAATGGAATTTCTACACCCTAATTTCAGTTAGAAGAAGAAGATAATGAAGAAAATGGCTTTTGGTTTTATTAAATTATCATTTATTAACTAATTTGCCTATTAAACCTTAGTTAAAAACATTCAAAATACATGATAATATGTCCATATATGTCCACCCACCTTAATAATGATTTAATTACAACATAAGGACCTCCACTTTAATGTTCCACAACTATTTAATACCTATAACTATTAGAACATTACTTTTGCACTTTACACGATTTAGTCCTTTTTATCAAATTGACCCATCAAACAATGAAATTTCTTAACGAAATTTTCACAAAAACATATTATCATGCTGTAGACATTAAAATAATAATAAAATAATTATTTTAAATTCAAATTTGTGGTTTCAAAACCACTATTCTGATTTGACTAAAAACGGGCTGTTGCAGACCCCAAGGTATTTGGCCGAGTGATACAAAAAAAATCTAAGAAGCATGGGCAAAGAGCATTGCAAAACCGTCACTTTACAAAGTGGGAAGATGTGAGAATCCAAAGCTGTTGAGGATGAAGATAAGCCTATTGTAGCTCAAGGCAAAGAGGAAGTTCAATTGAGTGTTGAAACTCCTGTTCCACAAAACTCAGATACGGTGATCCTTGACAAGGTAAACTCTAAACCAGTTAGTTTTGATTACCTAACACCCTTGTTAGAAACAGAAAAAATCTCCACAGAAGAGTTTTCGGTTAAAGCTAAGATTCCACCACTGTCATATCGTCAATGATTCCAAAAGTAGCAAAGTAATACTCAGTTGAATGAAATCTTTGATGACGAGGCGACTTTTAATGAATTCGATGTTGCTAAATCCCTAGATATTGTTGAAGACTACTCTGCTACTTCTACGATGGAATTACTTGCTTCTATAGAATTGAAGTTCAATTCTTTAAATGATCCGTTAGAACATATTCTATTGGAGGATTCACCAAGTGATGATGAAGACAAGGAATGTTTGGCTTTGTTAGAAGCTAATTTGAAGGAATTCACTCAAGAAGTTCCACTCGAATCATTAGAGTTATCATCTCAAGAGTATATGCAACCAAAGTCATTGATTGAAGAGCCAGCTAAATTGGAACTGAAGATTTTGTCTCCTCATTTGAGATATGACTATTTGGGTCTTCTTCGACTTTACCTGTCATTATTTCAGTTGAGTTCACTAAAGATCAAGAAGAAGAGGCACTTGTGATTTTGGAAAGGCACAAGAAGGGTATTGGATGGATTATTTCACATATTCGAGTCACGGGTTGGAGGATTTGTAGGAATTATAGAAAGTTAAACAAGGCCACCAGGAAAGATCATTACGGATTTTCTTTCCCTAATAAGATGTTGGACAGATTTGATGGGAAAGAATATGATTACTTCCTAGATGATTATGGTTGGTATGACAAATGATCATCTGACACCACCATGGTCAATGATGATCCTGAATAAAATTGAGGGAGTTCTCTTCACTTTCTCTATCGTTATTTTATATTTTTAGTTTTTTTCTCATTTGAATAAAATTGTAGACTTAGATAAAATTTTCTTTGGTTTATTACATTAATTAAAACTCTGTCTAGGAGATTGGGACTTAAGCGGGACCATCTGTGACCCCTCCAGTCTTTCTTAGGAGTTTAATTTAATGTAATTTTTTGAAAAATATTTTCCTAAGTAGGTTAAAGAATTTAGGTATTTGTTTTGTTAAATAATGTGTCAACTTTTAACCCAAACACTAATTTCTTTGAGTTTTTTTTTTAGTTTACTTTCAGTACATGAGTTTAGGATCCAAAAGGAGTTGCCATTAGGCTAAAGATACTGCTAGGAAGGGAAATATTCAACCCTTTTTCGCACAACCCTATGGCCCTTGTCTTGCTCCACTGCCACTCCCAAGTATCCTAATAGTGTATCTCACTCAACCCCTTAATGTTGCAGCCCTTAACTCCCTGGATCACCGCCCCAAACACCTTCATTCGAAGTCACCAATTACCACACCTAAAATATCCTTAAAATCACCACCCTCTTCAACTCTAAACCTTACCCTCAACTACTCACCCACATGCCCAAAACTGAAACCACCTTTAACAGATTTCCTGAGTTCGACGCTGAGAGTCCCTTTATCTAGCACTAGTTCACGAAGTGAACAGTTTGGTATAATGGCTATGCTGCAACACATGTAGTTGTAGTAACAAGATTACTGGAAATACTCAATAATATGGGATGACTCAATCAGAGATGCATTTAAAATATATATTTCATAACATGTTTGTTTTTGTGCCTAAATTTCCAGACTTTATACTCGAACCATGGACTCTAATGTCGAGGACAAAAAAAGATAAGTCAGATTCTGAAGGATCTGCAAATAAATAAAAAGGGGGGATCTTTACTTTATTTCATTTTCTTTCCTAGGTTATTTAGTGTTTTAGGATTAGGTTCTATTAGGATTTTTATTTTTCGCATAATAAAACAAGAGGTGGAAATCATAAATAAAAATGAACAAGTTGCAAAGTACAAATTGTGGCAATAGATATATACATGTTTAGGATTGGATTTAGAGAGAGCTTGGTACTTAAGCAGTCAAATTGACTCACCTCCTCTTTTCTAGAATCCTACTTGGTGTATAGTATCTATTCACTTCTAACAATGAGGACATTGTTCATCTTAAGTAGGAGGGATGAAAATATTGAAATTATTTTCTCTTAGAATAAATTTTTCTTTTAATTATGATTAAGGTATATTTTGTTCAAAAATTTGAAATTTTGTTAAGTATGCTAAACTTCAGTATAAATAAAATTCTATTATTTCAATAATTGTTATGTTGGCTGAATTATGACATAAATGTACTCTTAATAAAGCATGCAAATCATACCATAATTTTTTTTTAGTTCCTTAGGAAAGTTAGACATGCATGAAAGTTTAAGTCTCTAGAATTGACTTAGTAGTTTCTTGATGTGAAATCCTAGGAAGCATGAAATGTTGAAAATGGTTTAGGCAACTTTTCTTTGAACCGTTTGAGCCTTTCAAGCCTACTT
The DNA here is from genome assembly GCA_025698465.1 of Gossypium longicalyx. NCBI lineage: Eukaryota > Viridiplantae > Streptophyta > Magnoliopsida > Malvales > Malvaceae > Gossypium > Gossypium longicalyx. The sequence goes on from CM046997.1 coordinate 84,849,015, forward strand.
TGATGAAATTTTATCCCTTGAAACCCAACTTTGAGACTATATGGCTTAATTTTATTTGAACCCTTGCAATATTTAGCCATCACTTCTCTCTTAATTATCTTTAAATTGTCCCAAACACTAGAATCAATACTATTTAGAATATTCTTTGAAAATAAGTTTGGGGGAGTTGAAAAGAAGTATCTTTAACAGCCCGATTTTGGGCCTAGTCGGAACAGTGGTTTCAGAACCACTATTTTGAGGCCAGAGAAAATAATTTTAATGTTATTTTATGTGATATAGCATGTTTATAAAGGTGCATAAAAATTTTGGTATATTAATTTTAGCGATTTCTAGTCCAATTTCGAAAAAAAGACTAAATCGCGTAAAAGGTAAAAGTTGTGTTTTGATGCCTAAAGGTGTTAAATTGCTTTGTATCTTAAATTAGGAGTATTTAAAGTGAAATTAGGCCATTGAAAGTGTGATGGCCGGCCAAGGGAGACAAAATGGTCAAAAAGCCAAAATTTGTGGCTTTTAGGTGACTAAATTGACTAAAAATAGAATAAAATAAAGAAAAGAAAGATCTCATCTTTCCTTCATATTCTCTCCACCGAAAATAGCAGCAAAGAAAGGGTTTAGAAGCTGGAAAATTTCACCAAAGAAACTCCCATGCTAGTAAGTGATTTTTAATGTCTTTCTTGATGATTTTTACATTTTTGGAACCACCCCTAAAGCATGAGCTTTCAAAAGAGAAGACTATTTTGCAAAATGATTAAGAGTCTAGGGTTTTGACATGAAAGCATATGTGTTGTTTTCTGAGTTTTTATGGAAGAATATGAGTCTTGGTAGTGTTATAAACAACTTTTATGAAAGAAGTTTGCATGAAAACACCTAAAATGGGGTATTTTGCAAAGTTGTAAAACAAGTGGTAAATGTGTGAAATTGTTGAAATTATGGCTTAAGGAGTAAAGAAATGTGATAAAAATCATTATACGAGCCTAGGGGAAATTTGGTAATTTTGGCAAAGTATAGGGGAAAAATTGGAAATTTTTCCAAAATGTGTCATTGGACTAATTTGATTAGTATATTGTTTAATAAGTTAAATGTGATGTTATAGATGATGAAAAACGAGATTCGGGCATAGAACGAGAAATTGATGTTTAGGCCTCTTTTACCAATTTGGTGTCGAGGTAAGTTCGTATGATAATAATAATGCAAAGTTATGTTTGAATTACATTCCTTATTAATATTGGATATATTATATGATTTAATATTTTAGAAGATTGATGGAATATGTTGTTCCTTTGAAACGAATAAGTTTGTATGAAAGTAATTTATCAACTTCATTATCATGTGTTTAATACTTGATATTATACGAAATATGGGTATATGCCTTTATTGGAATTGTCTTATGATGATTCAATGAAAATGTGATGATATGTGTGCTAGTATAAGACCATGTTCGGGACATGGCATCGACACTGACATGAAACCTTGTATAAGACCATGTTCGGGATATGGCAACGATATGTGGATCCATGTAAGACCATGTATGAGACATGGCTTTGGCATTCTATTTGGTGTATGATAATTCCGAACATCCTTAAGCATCCCGAGTGTTCAACGGGTATTGTAATGGATGATGTGATGAAAGCCCTAAGGAGGGCATGTTAAAGAAGGTATAATTATATACTTTATTATGAGGTGGTACATGTATGTACACTAAAATTATGAGTAATGCCTTGATATGTGATAATCTATGATGTATATAGTATTGGGTGAATACTATGAAAATTGCATGATTTGGACTAAGTCTTTGATACTTGATGACATTGAGATTATGGGTCCATGCTTATGATGCATAGCTATGTGTTCTTACCATGATAGATGAAATGATGATGTATTAATTTGGTGAACAATAATTGTGAATGAGTAAATTAGCCTGGACAATTTTGGGCTACTGTAGTGGTGTAACTTTGAAAATACACTAAAAATAGTGGAAAATTATTTAGAGGCTGAATAAAATACAAAATTAAAGCTTATAAGTCTAGTTTCTTATAAAAGAAATCGTGCAAGCAAAAGAATTTCCTATAATGAGATATTTGAAGTTGTGTGAGACAGAGTCAGAATGACTTCGAAATCCCTTGCTCTGATTTGAGAAAATCATTATAAATTGTACAAAAATAGTTATGAGTTATAACTTATATATTTAGAATCTTTAATGAGTATATTTTCAAGAGAAATAGACAGGAACATTATTCGAGTCCTGTGCTATGAGAAAATTTAACTTTAGTGCAGAAGGGTCGGACTGTCAGGCAGTGAATCATGTGTAGCTTTGAGGAATAAACTGTAATATTTGGCTAAACCAAAAATTTTGGAAATTTTATGGTAGAAAGGTATTTCAAGGAAAATTAACGGAATTTAATTTGGAGTTTTGTAGCTCCAGATATAAATATTTTATTGACTATTGTACAATAAGACAACTTATCATGAACTTGAGAATATGTTGGGAACATTGATAAAACATGTTAATGAGTTGCTTATTATTTTCATATGAACTTACTAAGCATAAGCGTACCCCTTTCCTTTCCCATGTTCTCTAGTGTTGATAGGCTAGCTCAGGTTGGAGTTCATCGAAGATATTATCACACTGTCAAGCTATCGCTATTGGTGTAAGTGATTTCAAGCACTTTGAGTCTATGGCATGTGTAGGAGTTTAAATATTCGAGTATGTGATATTGCTTTAGCCAAATGTATTGGCTTATTTTGATTATGGGGTTGTAAACCCATTTTAAATTTGCATGCATGTGCTATGGTGCCTTACGTGATGAGTTTATAATGATTATGGCATGAATGTAGTAAATATGTGAGTAAAATCTATAATATCTATTGCATGTGAAATTTCCATGGTCATGACATGTTAGGAATGTTTAAGTGCCTAATTTTACCATGTTGTATGCTATTGTATAAGTATGCGTGCATGTGTTGTGAGGGTGACAAAATGGCTTGGAAAATAACCTTGTATTTGTCCACACGGGTAGACACACGAGCGTGTGTCTAGGCTGTGTGTGACACACGGTCCGCCCCTATGGGTGTGTTGTCCAGCTGTGTGTCCCCTGCACCTAATTTTTTGAAGTCAGTATGTATGGTAGCGAGTACACGGGCAAGAGACATGGCCATGTGTCTCAGCCGTGTAAAGGACACGACCATAGGACACAGACATGTGCCTTGGCCGTGTGGCTTCAATTTGTTCATGACCAAATTGGCAGAATGTACAAGTTTTTAGACACGGGTTAGGGACACGGGTGTGTCCCTAACACACAGGCGTGTGCTCTATACCCACACAGGAATGTGGAGCCTTAAAGCATGAAATTTTTCCAATTTTTTTAAGTTCTCGGTTTAGTCTCGAACCGTCTCTAATGCATGTTTTGGGCCTCATGAGCCCGTTTAAGGGACAAAATGTATGTGAAATGAAAATTTTTAAATTGATCATAATTTTACGGCCCGATTTTATATAGTTGGTTGAGTTTAAATCCGGTAGCACCTCGAACCCTGTCCCGGCGTTGGATACGGGTGAGGGGTGTTAAAGTATCAAATGCTCAAAAAAATTGTAGTACATACAGTAAAATGCTCGTGAAAAAAATAAGAAAAAGAAAATAAAAGAAAAGAAAAAGAACAAAAAAGAGAGAGCATATGTACTTGAAAGAAAATAGATGTACAAAAGAGCATGTGAAAGCAAAGTAAGTTGGAGTATTGAAGGTAATTATTTTGAAGGTCCGATTGAAGCTGAGTCTAGGGTTTTTAGGCTAAATATATCTATCTTTTACCTACCCCTAGCCTAGCCATGTTACAACCTTTTTAAAGACCTATTGATTCAAGTTTCTATGCTAGCTACATTAGTGGGGGGAAATTGCTATGTTCAACATATGAAGGCATAAGTTAAACATAATGATTGTAGCTTAATCTTGAGGAAATCTCGATGGATTATCCAATCACCGTCAATTCATACGAATGATCATTTCATGTACGCACTCCCGCGAACTTCACATCTTACGGCGGGATTACCAGTCCAAGCTAAATCCCCCGTAATATAAACTCATAAGGTGATGTTGGGATTACCAGTCCAGGCTAAATCCCTTATAACAACAAACACCCTTAATGAGCTCGGATTTGAATTATCAGTCCAGGCTAAATTAAGACCCTAATCGGATTACCCATCCGGGCTAAATCCATAATGCACACATATTCTTCGGGAGCCTCGATCACTCAAGGAACACCCGTCCGGGCTAGATCCTTTTCATACTTGAGATCATCGGATTACGCATCCGGGATAAATCCTTTCTGCAACACATGCAGGATCTCAAGTCACATATAATTCATGGTTTATCCATCGAATTCCCTTTTTAACCTCAACCGAGACATTTTTCCAATAAATCATTGTCAAGGATGCATTTCATATAATTTCATGCCATTAATAAATACAATCATCATGCATTCATAAATCATACAATTATTCATATTATTAAGTTATTCGAAACTTACCTGGTACTCATTTCGGTATTGTGTTTCGGTTATTTTGAAACCTTTCGTTTTTCTCGTTTGACCTCTAGAATTTGTTCCTCGGGGTCTATAACAATAAAGTTAAACCATTAACACCTTACATTGTACTAAATGAGCTTAAATTTCACCCCCAGTCCAAATGATAATTTTGCCCCTAACCTTTCACATTTTTATGATTTAGTCCCTAGGCTCGTATAATGAAACACATGCAATTTCTATCTTACCCAAGCCTAGCCGAACACTTTTCCCTCTTATGGAAACCCACATTTTCCATTATTTTCACATTTCTACCACATATTTAACAACTTTTGCATAAAGGTCCCTTTAGGGTTTTTCATGAAAATCACCTAGGAAAAGATGTTTAACACACCTTTAACTTTCATATTCCTCCATAAACCATAAAAATACAAGTAACTCATGCATGGGTAAATTTTTAAACATGAAACCTAGCATGAAATATGGGTAGAAATGGAGAGAGTAAGCTATTAGGATTAAAAAATACAAAGAACATTAAAAACGGGGCTTGAGAGCACTTACTATTGAGCTTGAAAAGCTTGAATACCCTAGCTATGGAGAACCCTAGAGTTTCGGCAGCATGGAGAAGAAAATGAACTGATTTTTGGTTCATTTTCCTATTTTATTTCATTAAAGTGCCAAATGACCAAAATACCCTTAAGCCCTTTCTTTAAAATTTCATCCATGCAAGCCCATTTTTGTCCAAAAATTAGAAATTTGGAAAATTGCTCTCTAAGACCTTCTAATTTTATATCTAAAGCAATTTCATAAAAATAGCTTCTAGAATCCAAGTTTTGCAATTTATTCAATTTAGTCCCTAATTTCCAATTGGACACCTTACTCAGAGAATTTCTTCATGAATTCTTAACACATGCATATTTTCATATTCTAGACCTTATAATAATCATAAAATAAATATTTTGATGTCATATTTGTGGTCCCAAAACCTCTATTCCGACTAGGCCCTATTTCCAGATGTTACAAAGGAGTTCCTCGAGTTGAAACAGGGTAAAATGACAGTTACTGAATACGAGCATGAATTTATGAGGCTTAGAAAATATGCTCAGGAATGTGTATCTAATGAAGCCATAATGTGTAAAAGATTTGAGGATGGGCTGAACAAAGACATTTGATTGTTGGTTGGTATCCTTGAGTTGAAATAGTTTGTTGTGTTGGTCGAAAGAGCATGCAAGGCTGAAGAATTGGCTAAAGAAAATTGGAAAGTTGATCTGGAGTCTCGATACTCGAGAAAGAGACAACTGAGAAAATCTTTTCAATCTTCATCTAAGAAGTCGAGAGAGTTCACTACTCGATCTAATGCCTTTGCTAGGTATTCATGCAAGAATAGGAGTAAACAGTACACAATTTCGAAAGCTCAAACTACTTCAATTGCTAGTGTTGGGAATGCTCAACCCAACAGATCGGAACACCCCCAGTGTGGGAGACATCACCCTGGAGAGTGTCGAGGGGGCGATAGAACATGTTTTAAGTGCGGTTCCCCTGACAATTTTGTTAGAGATTGTCCTGAGAGGACAGGAAGAGGAGAATTTTAAGGAACAAGGGCAGATAGAAATACTAATAAGGGAAGGCTTCAGAAGAATCTGAGTAATGGGGCGAGTAGTAAGGGTGCACCTAGGGAGTCTGCAGTGAGACCCGAGGGTAGGGCACTTTCGAGGACCTACGCCATTCGTGCTCGCGAAGAGGCCTCGTCCCCTGATGTAATTACAGGTACATTTTCTATCTATGAAACTTCTGTTGTTTTTTTGATTGATCCAGGGTCTACCCATTCATATATATGTACGAAGTTGGTGTCTGATATGAACTTGTTTTTTGAATCTACTGAGTTTGTAATAAAGGTGTCAAACCCGTTAGGCAAGTATCTGTTAGTTGATTAAGTGTGTAAAAATTATCTTTTAATGATTAGAGGTCATTGTTTTCCGGCTAATCTCATGCTATTATCGTTTGATGAATTTGATGTAATTCTTGGTATGGATTGGTTGACCACTCATGATGTGGTAGTGAATTGTGGAAGAAAGTTTATTGAACTGAAATGTGAGAATGGTAATGTTCTTCGGGTTGAACCAGATAAATTAAATGGCATGCCTGCAGTGGTTTCTTCCATGTTTGCTCAGAAATGTGTAAGAAAGGGGTATAAAGCTTACCTTGCCTTTGTGTTGAACACTAAAGAGTCTGAGTTAAATATTGAGTCGGTACCGATAGTGAATGAGTATCCGGATGTGTTCCCAGAAGAATTGCCTGGGTACCTCCTATTCCAGAAGTAGAGTTTGGCATTGATTTGATTTCCGGTACTACACCAATTTTGATAGCTTCGTATAGGATGGCCTTGATGAAATTAAAAGAGTTGAAAGTTCAGTTACAAAAGTTGACTGACAAGGGCTTTGCGAGACTGAGCTTTTCAACTTGGAATGCTCCCGTTTTATTTGTGAAAAAGAAAGATGGTTCGATGAGGCTTTGTATAGATTACCGACAACTCAACAAGGTGACAATAAAGAATAAGTATCCTTTGCCAATGATTGATGATATATTTGACCAATTGAAGGGAGCCACGGTATTTTCAAAGATAGACCTAAGGTCTGGCTACTATCAATTGCGGGTTAAAGAGTTAGATGTGCCTAAGACTACCTTCAGAACGAGGTATGGCCACTACAAATTTCTTGTTATGCCATTTGGGTTAACGAATGCTTTTGTCGTGTTTATGGATTTAATGAACTGAATATTTCGGCCATATTTAGACAAGTTTGTTGTGGTGTTCATAGATGATATTCTGATTTATTCAAGAAATGAGGCTGAGCATGCCGAGCACTTGAGAACTATTTTACAGACTTTGAGGGACAGGCAGTTGTATGCCAAGTTCAGTAAAAGAAAATTTTGGCTTCGTAAAGTTGGGTTTTTAGGACACATTGTTTCAGGAGACGGTATTAGAGTTGATCCGAGTAAGATTTCAGCTATTGTTGACCGAAAACCGCCGAAGAATGTGACAGAGGTCAGAAGCTTTTTAGGCTTGGCTGGTTATTACAGACGGTTTGTTAAAGGATTTTTGATGATTGCCACTCCAATGACAAGGTTGTTATAAAAGGATGTTAAGTTCGAATGGACAGAGAAGTGCCAACAGAGTTTTGAGAAATAGAAAGCATTGTTAATTGAGGCTCCAGTGTTAGTTTAACCTGAGCCGGGAAAGGAGTTTGTGGTCTTTAGTGATGCATCCTCGAATGGTTTGGGATTGGTGTTTATGCAAGAAGGCAAAATGATAGCCTATGCATCTAGACAACTGAAACCGTATGAGAAAAATTACCCGACACATGATTTAAAACTAGCCGCCATTGTATTTTCTTTGAAAATTTAGAGACACCATTTGTATGGCGAGATATGCCGAATATTAATCGATCACAAGAGTTTTAAATATCTGATGGATCAAAAGGACTTAAATCTAAGGCAATGGAGATGGTTGGAATCGATAAAAGATTATGAGTTAGTAATTGACTACCATCCGAGAAATGCAAATGTGGTCCCCGATGCCCTGAGTAGAAAATCTTTATTTGCTTTGAGAGCCATGGATGCTCAGTTAGCTTTATCAGATGATGGTGTTTTCGTAGCAGAGTTGAGAGCTAGGCCGATGTTTCTTCAAGAAATTTGTGAAGCTCAGAGTAACGACAATGATTTGCAAGCTAAGAGAACTCAGTGTGAGTCAGGTTCTGAATCTGATTTTCAGATTGATTCCGATGGTTGCTTGATGTTCCGAGATAGGATTTGTGTTCCTAAAGATACCGAGTTGATTCATATGATTTTGCATGAGGCACACAATGGTCATTTGTCAGTACACCCTAGTAGTACGAAAATGTACAACGACTTGAAGAAAATATATTAGTGGAATAGTATAAAGAGAGATATTTTCGAGTTTGTTGCGAGATGCTTAATTTGTCAACAAGTAAAAGCTGAGCACCAAGTACCTTTAGGATTACTACAGCCTATCATGGTTCCCGAGTGGAAATGAGATCGAATTATCATGGATTTTGTAACAGGCTTACCTTTGACACTGAGTAAGAAAGATGCGGTGTGGGTCGTAATTGATCGATTGGCAAAGTCGGCTCACTTTATCTCAGTGCGTACCGACAACTCGCTTGATAAATTGGCTGAGTTATATATTTTTGAAATTGTGAGACTTCACAGAATACCCTTATCGATCATATCGGATAGAGATCCGAGGTTTACCTTTCAGTTTTGGAAAAAGTTGCAAGAAGCCTTGGGCACAAGATTGAATTTTAGTACCGCCTTTCATCCACAAACCGACGGTCAATCTGAGAGAGTGATTTAAACCTTGGAAGAAATGTTGAGATGTTGTGTTCTAGAATTCCAAGGTAGTTGGGAAAAGTACTTACCCTTGGTTGAGTTTGCCTATAATAATAGTTTTCAGACGAGTTTAAAAATGGCACCCTATGAAGCATTGTATGGTTAGAAGTGTCGAACTCCTTTATATTGGACAGAACTCATGGAAAATCAAATGCACAGGGTTGACTTGGTTAAGGAAACCGAGAACAATGTAAAAGTAATTATAGATTGTTTAAGAGTGGCACCGAATAGACAAAAGTCTTATGCAGACTTGAAAAGAAAAGAAATTGAGTATCAAGTGGGCGATAAAATATTTTTGAAAGTATCCCCATGGAGAAAGGTTTTGAGATTTGGTAGGAAAGGCAAGTTGAGTTCTCGTTTCATAGGACCTTATGAAATCACCAAAAGGATAGGACCGGTAGCTTATCGGTTGGCTTTACCACCTAAATTGGAAAAGATCCATGATGTATTCCACGTGTCTATGTTGCACCGTCATAGATTGGACCCCTCACATATGATTTCACCGATAGAGGTTGAGATTCAACCTGACATGACTTATGGTGAAGAGCCGATCAAGATTTTGGCTCGGGAAGTCAAACAGTTGAGAAACAAGAATATCGCCTTAGTGAAGTTATTATGGCATAGGAATGGGTTAGAAGAGGCTACATGGGATCCCAAGGAAGCCATGAGAAACCAATATCCGCACTTGTTTACCGGTAAGATTTTTCGGGATGAAAATCCCTAAGAGGGAGAATTGTAATATCCCAAATTAGAGCTTAAACAAAAAAGTGGTTTCGAAACCACAAATTCAAGGTAAAACTATTCCTATTGATAAAGTTTTAAGGTCTATTGTGTGATTTAATAACTGTGTGAAAATATCAACGAGAAATTTTACCGATGAGGTGTCTAATTGAGTTATTAGGACTAAATTACAATAAGTGAAAAACATGTGTTGTAGTTGATTTATGGGGCTTAAATGTGATGGGATTTGAAATTTGAAGTCCTTATTTTGTAATTATACCATTATATGTCATTATGGATAAAAATGGACATAGGAGGGATAAAATCTCAAGGTTTCAATGGAATGGCATTTTGGTCCATTGGTTATTAAAAGAATTAAAAGGGAAAAATAGTCAAAAATTATGTCCATCTTCATCCTCCTTGGCCAAAATTTTCAAGAAGCCATAGCTAGGGTTTCATTCATCTTTCAAGTTCAAAAATCAAGAGGGACGAGGAATAGATCTTGACCGAGGAAAAGGCGAGGTTGTGGATTAAATCACAAATTTGTCACATTTTGCACCGAGGTAAGTTGTGTGTAAGTAATTCAACAATTCCATTATTATGCATTTAATAATTGATATTTTATGATATATGTATGTATGCCCTAATGAAATTGGCTTGTGACGATTTAATGAAACTTTGGTGATGGCTTTATATCTCGGAAGTCCTGGATGACCCTTAACAATGCTTAGGATTCGGATATCATGACAACACGATTAATGAGATCCCATGTAAGACCATGTCTGGGACATGGCATCGGTATCCGAGATGAGAGCCAATGTAAGACCATGTCTGGGACATGGCATCAGCATTGATATGTGGGCTAGTGTAAAACCATATCTAGGATATGGCATCGACATCTGCACCAACATGAGACTTCGTATAATACCATATCTGAGATTTGGCATCGGTATGTAGACCCATGTAAGACCATGTCGAGGACATGGCTTTGGCATTCTATGTGGTGTATGATGATTCCGAATGTCCTTTAGTATTCCGGGTAATTCAATGGGCCATTCAAGATTATGATTAAGATGTGGGGTAGAATGAGTAAGAATGTATGGTACAGGTATGTACGTAAACCTCGTGAGTATTAGACTAGATTCATGTTGGGAAATTTGGTATGGGTATGAAAGAGTCAGATAAGCATGATGTTCAAAGGCATTTATTATCAATTTTCAATATGTTCATTATGTGTAATAAGATAATGTGGTGGTAATTGATAGCATGTTTATTCCATGAGTTTCATGACCTATGTTTTTTATTATTTGCACACGACTTACTAAGCTATATGCTTACCTCCCTTTGTTTTCCTCTTTCTTTTAGCATCGCCAAGTTAGCTCGAGGATCATGAATGTCGGAGCTCGAGTCATACTATCAAAAAATCTTTTAGGGTATAATTGGTTTATTACATTTAGGTATGGTATGTATAGGGGACTTAGTATTTTGTTATATTTGTCATATTTGTTAGCCAAAGTGATGGCTCATTTTGGTATATTATTCCATTTTGTATATGGCCATGAAATATGGCTCATATTGATTATTGGGTTGAAATCCCTAAATATTGATACATGCATGAGATGTGTTATTACCCTTGTGGTGTGTGGCAAATTGGTTGTAAATAATGGTTGATAACATGTTGAATTTATGCTTGATGGATAAATAATGTCAATTGGCATGGTCACCATATTGATAAAGGTAAAGAAATGGATTGAATGAACTTAACAAGTCATGGAGTCCCAATTAGGTATACTTAACATGAATTTATCATGCATGAGTTAAAGCTATGGATGTTTAAGTAACCCCTTTTTTTCCATGATTATCACCATTGACATATGAGTGTGTGTAGGGGTTGTTAAGGGTGACAAGAGTCTTGGAAAATAGCCTCAAAGTTGTCGACGTGGGCATGTGTCTAGGCCGTGTGTGACACACGGTCACAACCATAGGATTGTTGTCCTGCCGTGTGTCCCTTGCACCCTAATTTTACAAGTTAGTATGCATGGTAGTAAACACACGGGCAGAGACACGGCTGTGTGTCTCAGCTGTGTAGAGGACACAACCTCAGGATTTGGGCGTGTGACCAGGTCGTGTGAAGTCTGCACCTTAAATGTGAAAATTAAATTCGCTACACGGCCTAGCACACGGGCGTGTGACTTGGCTGTGTGATCTTAAATTGATGTTGATGTCATAAACAGAGAGTTACACGACCTGGAGATACGGACGTGTCAAAGGCACACGGGCGTGTCTTTGTGTCCACACGGGTGTGTGACCCTGTTTTAAGAAAAATTTTCTACAGTTCACGATTTAGTCTCGAACCACCCCCGTTGTATGCTTTGGGCCTTGTAGGCTCGTATTAGGGACGAGTTGCATGCGTATGTATAGTTTGTATTCAAAAGAAATTTTATGGTTCAGTTCTGTGTGTATGTCTACGTTTTAGTCCGGTAATGCCCTGTATCCGTCCCGGCGTTAGACACGGGTAAGGGGTGTTACATTACTTGTTTCGTGAAAAATGTCACATATTTACGGATCACAAGAGCTTGAAGTATTTGATGTCGTAAAAAGACTGGAATTTGAGACAGTGCATGTGGCTTGAGTTATTAAAAGATTATGATATGGTTATTGACTATCATCTAGGAAAAGCCAATGTGGTTGTTGATACTCTAAGCAAAATGTGTTTGTTTGCTTTGATAGTAATGAATACCCAGTTGTTATTGTTAAACGATGGTTCAATCATAGTTGAATTAAAAGCTAAACCAATATTCCTGCAACAAATCTGTGAAGCTCAGAAGAGTGACGATGAATTACAAGCTAAATGGGTACAGTGTGAGTTAAATTCAGATTCAGAATTTCAGATTGAGTCTGATGGTTGTCTGTTATTCAGGGGTAGAATATGTGTACCGAGGAATTTAGAATTGGTACAAAAGATTTTACATGAAGCTCACAATATTATTATGTCTTTGCATCGGGGGAGTAATAAAATGTATAATGATTTGAAAAAGATGTATTGGTGGCTGGGAATGAAATGGGATATTTTTGAATTTGTATCTAAATGTTTGGTATGTCAAAAAGTTAAAGCTGAACATCAGGTACCTTCGGGATTATTATAACTAGTTACAATACTGGAATGGAAATGGGAAAGAGTTAAAATGGATTTTGTGTCGGGATTATCCCTCTCTCTAAAAAAGAAAGATGCCATTTGGGTAATCGTAGACCATTTAACGAAGTCCACACATTTTATTTTGGTACGTATGAATTTCTTCCTGGATAGATTGGCTGAATTATATGTTTTTCGAGATTATTAGACTACATGAAGTGCAAGTTTCCATTATTTGAGACAGATATCCCCAGTTTACATCTTGATTCTGGAGTAAATTGCAAGAAGCCCTGGGTACGCAGTTACATTTCAGTACCATATTTCATACTCAGACATATGGTCAACTAGAATGTGTCATACAAATTTTAGAAGATATGCTTAGGTGTTATGTGCTAGACTTCGAAGGTAATTGGGAAAAATACATACCTTTGGTTGAATTGTATATAATAATAGTTATCAGTCGAGCATTAAAATGGCACCGTATGAGGCTCTGTATGGTCGTAAATGTAGAACTCTATTGTATTGGATAGAGCTTAGTGAGAAAAAGATACATGGAGTTGACTTAGTCCGTGAAACTGAAAAAAAAGGTAAAGGTAATTCAGGATAGTTTGAAAGTAGCTTATGATCGTCAAAAGTCTTATGTCGATCTTAAACGAAAAGAGATAGAATTTCAGGTCAGTAACAAGGTATTCTTGAAAGTATCACCTTCGAAAAAAGTTCTTCAGTTTGGTCGTAAAGGAAAACTGAGTCCACGGTTCATTGGGCCATATGAAAGAATCGGTCCTATTGCTTATCGGATGGCATTACCACCAAATCTTGAAAAAATTCATAACGTTTTTCATGTGTCCATGTTACGACAGTATCATTCAAATCCTTCACATGTTATATCTCCGACAGAAGTTGAGATTCAGCCTGACAAGACCTATAGTGAGGACCGATCAAAATTCTGGCACAAGAGACAAAAGAGTTAAGAAATAAAAAGGTGGCTCTAGTAAAAGTTCTCTGGCAACGACAAGGTATAGAAGTGGGTACCTAGGAACTGGAGGATACCATGAGAAAGCAATACCCGAACTTTTTTACTGGTAAGATTTTCAAGGACGAAAATTTTTAAGGGGGGAAAGTTATAATAACTCGTTTTCAGTGGAATCTGAATAGTGGTTTTGGAACTACAAATCTGAGTCATAAATAAAATTTATTTTAATATTATTGCATGGTCTGCATTAAAGGAAAGACTTATAAAAATTTTGATAAGAAAATTTTATCGATGTCATGTTTAATTATGGAAAGGACCAAATTGCATAAAATGCAAAAGTTGAATTCTAGTAGATATAAAGATTAATTAGCCATGAAATTCAAAACTTGAGGTCCTTATATGGTAATTAGACCATTAAGAAAAGTTAGTAGATATTTTTGGTGAATCATCCATGGAAAATTAGAAAAAGAAAATGACTAATTTAGAATGTTGAAAAATTAAAGGATGATAATAAATTAAATAGAAATATCATATTATTATTATCATCTTCTTCCCAAAAAATACATGGAAACCCTAAGAAAGATAAATCAAGGTTTCTTGGCTTGATTAGATCTAGAAAGATCGAATAAAGAGTTATATCGAGGAAAATAAAAGGTGTCGGATTAACATATTTACCTACACGAACAAGTGTCGAGGTAAGTTTGTGTAACTTAATTATGTGTATTAATATGTTTGAACTGAATGTTGTATTTGTGTGAATTTGCATAAATGTTATAAATGTATGAAACAATCACATGTTCGATAATGTCTAAAAAATGTTATGTTCCGTTTGAATAATGAAATTCGATGGATACATGATTTCCCATATTGAATGTGGCCCTATATATGTTGCAGACAGAGTATAGCTTGAACAAGCAATCCTGTTATAAACCCTCTTGAACGTCCTGTTATATAGTTCCTGCCAGCATCCTGATCGGTCGTGATTTTGCATGTGTTGCGCACTACCGTAGCTCTTTGTGAGCATCCTGTTACATGATTCGATTGGTTGTGATCCAACATTTAACGCAACTCTTAGTGAGCATCCTAATATAGGCTCTTATGAGCTTCTTGACATGGGTCACTTGAACTCCCTGTTATGTTATCCAGAGCTCTCTGATAATAACTCTTCGGAGTTACTTGTTAAGCTCAATGAGCTTCCTATTCTAAACTCTTATGAGTTTCCTATTTAGCTCGGATAAGCATCCTGTTACATGGCTCATCTAAGCATCCTGTTATACGACTCGAGAGTGTGCATCCTGATTATGTGCCTTAAAGGGTACCCTTGTATATGAATTGATGGGTCACTAATTTGTATACCTCGAGTATACCTTGAGTATACTACTTGGGTATCTATCAATATTTCAATGATTCAACGGATAAAACTCCTGATGAAAGGAAATATGAGCTAAATATGAGTTAACTCTCAGATACCTTGAAATACTTGGAAATTTTTATATGATGAGCTCATCTCTATTTTCTTGATATTCATGAGAATTATAAGACTAACTTGTTTGATAAGAACTTGTGCTTAAGCATTTGACTAAAATGTTTTGGGATGCATGTTATATATTTTTATTTATAGGAGCATGATTGGTAAGTTAAATTCTTGTTATGCGAACTTACTAAGCATTAAATGCTTGCTCTGCTTTATTTTATAATACTCAGAAGCTCGTAAAGCTTGGAGATCGATTGGAGCATCATCACACTATCCTCCAACTCATTTTGGTATAAATAGAAAACTTACTTTGGTATAATGACATGTATAGACTAATGATAATAAATGAGGGTATGTAAATGTTTTTGTTGTAACTAGCCATTGGAATGGCTAGTGATAGTAAATTTAATGCTAACCATTGGAATGGCTAGTGATAGTAAATTTAATGCATACTTATGAGGTTTATTATATTTAGTATATGAATATGTTTGGTTTAATATATTAGATGCAATTAAGTTTGGGTAAGTATATAATTTTAATGTAAAGATAATACTTGAAAGCATGAGTAAATGTGTCATGTATAAAACTTCATCATTAGATTGATTTATATGCCTTGATTTGGTTGGTGAATATATTGAAGTGTTGATGTAAGTGCAAGGTAAAAAGGGTGAGAGATAAGGCTTGTGAAATGGCCTTATTCCGTCCACACGGACGTGTGTCTCTATCGTGTGTGACACACGGCCATGCGCACAGGTACATGGTTTGGCCGTGTGTCCCCTGCACCTTAAAATTTGAGAAACAGGATGCTCAGAATTGAGCACATGGGTAGAGACACGGGCCTGTGTCTTAGCTGTGTGAGTCACACGGCCCAGCACATAGGCATGTGTGCTCAGAATTGAGCACATGGGTGGAGACAAGGGCCTGTGTCTCAGTCGTGTGAGTCACACGGCCCAGGACATGGGCATGTGTCCTGGCCGTGTAACCTCTGCACCTAAATTTTGGAAATTAAATTGTCCACACGATCTAGCACATGGGCATGTGGCTGGCCGTGTGACCCAAGTCAGAGAGTTATACGAGTAAGGACACGGGCTAAAACAACGCCGACTGCCTTACGTCGAGTGCCCACATGACCTGAGACACGGGTGTGTCATTGGTCGTGTGAGCCACACGGCTTGGCCACACAGGCGTATGTCCCCTGTACCTAAGAAAAATTTTGAGATTTCACAAAAAATTTTCTATGATTCTGATTTAGTCCTGACTTGACTCTATTATGTATTTTGGGCCTCGAGGACTATATGAGGGACATTTCGATTGATTGTGATTGATTTTTGAAAATGAATAGTAAATGACCTAAATTAACTATAGTTGAACTGTAAACTCCAATAATGCTCCATAACCCTGTTCCGGTGATGGATACGGGTTAGGGGTGTTATAAATACTCCCCTTTGCTGCTCACTTCAAACACATCTCAACCCTTCTTATCTCTTCACTTTTCTCTCATTTTTCTCTCTTCATTCCCTTCCATTGTTCTTCATTTTCTTCTCCTATTCCCTTGCCAATTTCACCTCTTGAAAAAGAGTCAATCAACCGCCATTTGGAGTAGCATTCAAGTGTTCATAGAAGCCTCGGTTCAACAAGAACAAGCAGGGACGGAGGATTAGAACAAACTAGTCAAGCCACATAGAAAACACCGGATTTGATTCTTGTTCCCTATCCTTTTAATAATGTTGTTGTTATGATGAACATGTCTATGAATATTTGTGATGTTGATATGTTTGATTTAATTAATATGGCTTAGATTTAATTCGTGTTAGGTTGATTGCATTTCGTCTACTTGAGTTATTAAAATTGTGTTTGTGTTGTTATAGGCCTCGGTAAGATGTTTGATTAAGTAAAACCATAACTAAGTTATTCTTGCATTACAATTGTAAGGTAACTAATGAATTAATTATTTAAACGAATTGAAAGTGTAATTAATTGACACAATACTTAAACAGTGCATGTTTAATCATCTAAGGTAGCTGAGGATTAAATTAGCAACAGTATCTAATGATACATTAGCCTTGCATAACTTGCAAGATTATTGTGATCAAATTGTTTCAAGGTAGAAATATATTGTTACCTCACTTAATCTTTTATGTGCTTATGAGATTGAATTAATTGTTTAAATTGGCATAGAGATATGTATAAGAGATTATTTTAATTTCATAAGTATGTATGTGCATTAACACATTTACTTATTAAAATTTGTTTAATCGGTTGAATTGGCGTAGAGATATAGTCAAGAGATAAATGAATTTTGGTAGGTAAGTATGTTTATAAGTTAGCAAATTACCGAGTTGCTGTAAATTTATTCGTAACAACATGAACATGAGTTTAATAATTCTAAGTTAAGAAATGTAATTAATCTAACACAATTATGTCATCTTGATTAAAATCATATTTTGAAATCGTGCATTGGAACCTTTATTTTCTATTTATTTGTTTTACTTTGTTAAAAATCTTAGTTTTTAATCACCTCCTCAAATCAAAATATTTTTCTTCACCAAAGTGTTTTAAAATGCATTCATAAATAATTCTTTTCACAGTCCCTATAGGTACGATAACTCGACATTTACTTGTCACTTTATTATTTGTTGCGATTGTGTACACTTGCACATTTCTGTCGTTCCACAAGCACACGCCCGTGTGAAAATCACTGCACCTATTTTTGTGAAAAACTCATTTTAAAACATGATTTTGCATATTTTGATTGCCAATTAAACCTAATCTAACTACAATTAATTAACATACATATACATACACCTTCAATTGAATTTATTGAAATCAAATAAGCCTCAATTATATAGAATTAGGCAAACAATTTCATGCATAACAAGCACCGAATAAATGAAACAAGTAGCGTACCTTAGTCACTAGTAAACCATTCCATGAAAGCTTTATTTAAACAATCATTAGTATAAATTTCATGCCTTACACACCGTGTTATCAATCACTGTGTTATCAAGCAACAATACACCATAAATCATTCAATAATTAAACTCAAACATGCCTCAAAGTTATTATAAAACCATCCAAAATAAATGTAACACCTCTAACCCGTATCCGTCGCTGAATTAGGGTTATGAGGCATTACCGATCATATCACAGTTCATACAGGTATTTATTACACTTCACCTTCTTAAAATTTATTCACATCAATGCTCGTAAGTTAATCAAATATCAAATCTTTAAATTAAATCATTCACAACATTTTAAAAATAATACATAATCCAACACATATCAAAACAAATTACACAACAAAGAAACAAGTTTCAATTCTAACCTTTTTATTCATTTATGCAGCATTAATATAATAGTCAAAATGGGATGTACATGTTTTGTACATTAACACAATTTAAAAACATGCATTCGGTTATATATACAAATATAAATATATACTTTATCACATTTAACTAAAGCATTACGGCAAGTCACATTTATGATTTAGTGTACAACCAAACATAATAGATGAGCTAACAAATATTACCAAGTTCAAGCACAATTCACCGTATCCTCATTAACCATTACGCAATCAAGCATATATTCATCATTTTTCCGATTTCCAACTCATGCGCATTTCATTATAATCACATTTTAGCTTTTGAACACTAATATCATTTAAATGTATACCTAATTCGTGTATAATAATAATAAACTTAAACTTCATGTTTCAACCTATTAACTAATCCATTATTTAGTTATCAAATCCAACCTCAATCGGTCTGACCATTATCAAATCACATGCTTACCACAATGAACCATATACCAAGCCAAATTACTACTAAATATATATAAAACACTTATAGTTTTCAATCATTTCACTAGCAACTTGGCCTTTATATACAAACCACAATCAACATGTCATATATGTTTTTCCCATCACTAACCGATTATAAAAGCTCATCATTTTCTACCTCCAAGCCAATTCACAAGACAAATTACACATCCTAAATAAGTCAATATAATAACTAAATTCACATGTACTTCTATCCATGCATAACCTTAGCCGAATCACCCAAAATTTCACTCTAATTCAAATATATATCATACACATATAATTTGGCATAACCTCATCACTATTAGCATTATAATCTATCATAATTCACATGAAAATATATATAAGGCCGAATCATCAAAATCACAACCAAGCATAACCATCATCAAAACGAAGCATTAAATCCGAGTATAACAAATTATTAAGCCATTTTCGCATGGCTCATGGTTACATTAACCAAAATTGAACATTTCAAAAGTAAAATCCAGCCTATACATGCCATAGTTTTGAAAATTTAGCTTATAAAATATCGAAGATAGTCGATAGTGTGATAGACTTTGACGATGATCCCCGAGCTCGTAACTTGACTCCAAAATCTATATAACAAAGGCAAACATAAACACATAGAGTAAGCTATCTTAGCTTAGTAAATCTATAGTCTTTCTTTCGCAGTTTACAATAGCATCATGCAAAGTCAACCAGTCCATACCGAGAATTATGTCGAACTCATCAAATGGCAATAACATTAAATCAGCTGGAAAGCACGAATCTCGAATAATCAAAGGACAATTCTTACACACTTTGTCCATTATAACACACCGGCCCAAGGGGTTTGATACTCTAAGCACAAACTCAGTAGACTCAACAGGCAAAGTCTTACTGAATGCTAAAGTCTCACACACATAAGAATGAGTCGAACCAGGATCAATCAATGCAATTGAACTAGTATCATAGAGAGTGAATGTACCAGTAATAACATCTGGAGATGAGGCCTCCTCGCGTGCGTGAATAGCATAGGCTCTGGCAAGTGCACAAGCCTCAGATCTAACTGCTGTATCTTTAGTCCCTCTATGACTGCTACTCACATTACCCGTATTTTTGGGTGGTCTACCTCGAGTTATAGTGTTACCCGATCTTGTATTCTGTATTGGATTTTCTTCAGCTAACTCTGGGCATTCACAAATATAATGATCCATCGATCCACATTTAAAACTACCCCGATCATGCAATCTGCAACTGCCGGGATGTCATTTACCATAATGTTTACACTCGCATACTAGCTATTGAGGTAGCTCTCGAGCTCACAGGTGGTCTATCTCGATCCTGTCGAGAATAACCTGAAGTAGCCTTAGAATGGCTAAAATCATCTCAGAACTTATTTGATGACTTATTTGATGATCTCTTTCGTGAATCTCTAGCTTCAAAGTCAGCTTTTCTTTTCTCTTTCCCGAGCTCTTCGGCTTTGCAGGCTCGCTCAACCAATATTACAAACTCATTTATCTCAAGTATGCCAACAAGCAGTTTAATGTCTTCGTTCAAATCGTCTTCGAATCTTTTACACATGATAGCTTTGGTCGAAACACACTCGCGAGCATATCGACTGAGTCTCACAAATTTCTGCTCATATTCTGTCACGGCCATCCGAACCTATTTCAACTCTAGAAATTCTTTGCGTTTCTGGTCGATAAATTTCTGTCTGATGTATTTTCTTACAAAACTCAGTCTGAAAGAAGTCCCAGGTCACCTGTTCTTTCGAAACCACCGATACTAGTGTATTCCACCAGTGATATGCAGTGTCTCGTAACAAAGATATTGCACATTTTAAGCACTCATCCAGTGTACAAGATAACTCATCAAACACGCAGATAGTATTATCAAGCCAGAATTCAGCTCGCTTAGCATCATCATCATCAATAGCTTTGAATTCTTCAGCCCCGTGTTTTCTGATTTTATCAACAAGAGGCTTAAGCAATCTCAGCGGATCACTCACTTGAGGTATAGTAGGTATCGAAGATGGATTAGTCGGGGGTGGAGGTTGCTGTGCTGCCGGATTAGTCCAAATATATCAAGTAAACCAGTCATTCATCATTTGGTAAAAGGCTTGCTTAGCCTCTCCCTCTTGGTTACTCGAAGTCAGCTGAGAATCAACCAGTGCTATCCCTTGTGCGGGAGCAGGCGCTACACTTCACCGTATCCGTCGTCGAATTAGGGTTATGAGGCATTATAGATCATATCACAGTTCATACAGATATTTATTACACTTCACCTTCTTAAAATTTATTCACATCAATGCTCATAAGTTAATCAAATATCAAATCTTTAAATTAAATCATTCACAACATTTAAAAAATAATACATAATCCAACACATATAAAAACAAATTACACAACAAAGAAACAAGTCTCAATTCTAACCTTTTTATTCATTTATGTAACATTAATATAATAGTCAAAATGGGATTTACATGTTTTGTACATTAACGCAATTTAAAAACATGCATTCATTTATATATACAAATATAAATATATACTTTATCACATTTAACTAAAGCATTACGGCAAGTCACATTTACGATTTAGTGTACAACCAAACATAATAGAGGAGCTAACAAATATTACCAAGTTCAAGCATAATTCACCGTATCCTCATTAACCATTACGCAATCAAGCATATATTCATCATTTTTCCCATTTCTAACTCATGCGCTGTAACACCTCGAAATATGGCCTAGTCAGAACAGTGGTTTCAGGACCACAAATTCGTCATCAAAATATTTATTTTATGATTATTATGAGACCTGGAATATGAGATTATGCATGTGTTAAAGTTTCATGAAGAAATTTCTTGAGTAAGGTGTCTAATTGGAAATTAGGGACTAAATTGAATAAATTGTAAAACTTGGATTCTAGAAGCAATTTGTATGAAGTTGCTTTAGATTATAAACTAAAAGGTATTAAAGAGCAATTTTCTCAATTTCTAAGTTTTTAGAAAAAAATGGGCTTGCATAGATGAAATTTCAAAGAAAGGGCATAAGGGCATTTTGGTCATTTGGCTTTTTAATGAAATAAATGGGAAAAATCAAGCCAAAATTAGCCATCTTCTTCCCCATAGCTGCCGAAATTATCTTTTCACCACAGCTAGGGTTTTCAAGCTTTCCAAGCTCAATAGTAAGTGCTCCTAAGCCCCGTTTTTAATGTTCTTTGTATTTTTGAAATCCCGGTAGCTTGATCTTTCCATTTCTACCCATATTTCATGCTAGGGTTCATGTTTAAAAATTTACCCATGCATGAGTTGTTTGTATTTTGGTGGATTATGGAGGGGTATGAAAGTTGAAGGTGTGTTAAACATCTTTCCTTAGGTGATTTTCATGAAAAACCCCTAAAGGGACCTTTTTGCAAAAGTTGTTGAATATGTGGTAGAAATGTGAAAATAATGGGAAAATGTGGGCTTCCATATAAGGAAAAAGTGTTCGGATAGGCTTGGGTAAGATAGAAATTTCATATGTTTCATTAGACGAGCCTAGGGACTAAATAGTAAAAATGTCAAAGGTTAGGGGCAAAACGGTCATTTGGACCGGGGGTAGAAATTAAACTTGAAAAGTGTAATGTAGTGAATTAACGATATAATTTTTTTGTTATAAACCTCGAGGAACAAATTTCAGAGGTCGATCGAGGTAAACGCAAGGTTTCAGAATAACCGAAACACAGCTCCGAAACAAATACCAGGTAAGTTCGGATAACTCGAAGTAAACCTATAACATGCATAATTGTATGTTTTGTGAATGCATGATAATTGCATTGTTGATGGTATGAAAATGCATGAATTGCATCTTTAATAATGATTTGTTGGATAATGTCTCGGTTGAGGTTGGAAATGGAATTCGATGGATAAACCATGATTTACATGAGACTTGAGATCCTGCATGTGTTGCAGAAAAAGATTTAGCCTGGACTGGTAATCCGAATATCTCAAGTATAAAAAGGATTTAGCCTGGACTGGTGTTCCTTGAGTGATCGAGCCTCCCGAAGAATATGTGTGCATTGTGGATTTAGCCCGGACGGGTAATTCGATTAGGGTCTAAATTTAGCCTAGACTGGTAATTCAGATCTGAGCTCATTAAGGGTGTTTGTCGTTATAAGGGATTTAGCCTAGATTGGTAATCCCGACATCACCTTATGGGTTTATATTACGGGGGATTTAGCCTGGACTGGTAATCCCGTCGTAAGATGTGAGGTTTCCAGGAGTGCATACTGAAACGATCATTCGTACGAATTGATGGTAAATGGATAATCCATCGAGATTTCCTAGAAACTCAACGGAACTATCACAAGGAATATGTATAGATGATATGTTAAATGATGAGCTCATCTAAGATGAATTACATGATATATTGTTATGTAACTAACTTGATGATTGCCTATATGTGTTAGGGAAACCATTTCATGCTTGTTGGTTTCATTGCCTTATATGGTTGCATGCTAAATAATCGGTAAGTTTACCTTCCAGTTATACGGGCTTACTAAGTGTGTAAATGCTTACCCCTCTCTTTTCCCTACTTTTCAGAGTTCAATGACTCATAAGGGTTGGAAGACAATTGGAGAGTCAACACACTATCAACTAGACAAGCTTTGGTATAAAGACATTTCTATTTTGTCCAATGGCATGTATAGGATTTTTGAGTATTTTGTTATATATGTCATTTGATTTGCCTAGTGAAGGCATGTAAAAAAATATGTTTATCTTTCTTTGTATATGGCCATGGGAATTGGCTCATTTTGAAGTAGGCTATGCCCTACAAATCTATGCATGTTTATATTCATATGTGATGGCTTAGATATAATTGGCAATGAGTTATAATAGCAAACCAATCTTAATATGTCAAGCAAACATAAAAATCATTAAATGCAAGATAAGAATTAACTTAGCATGTATGAAACCAATAATACGAGATTCACATGCAATGAGGTTAATCAAAGTTTCATACCTACAAATGGATAATTTGGCCCAAATATATAATGAGGTTAATGTGGCTCTCTTGACCACTTTCTCAGAGACTGCCCAGATCGAACGGAAAAAGAAGTGGAAGTAACCCCGAAATCGAGTGCTCCTATGGCATGAGGTAGACCTCCAAGATACCCTGGAAGTGCTAGTTGCAATCGAGTCGCAGCTAAAGATACTGCAAGACCAGAGGCTAGAGTCCTGGCAAGAACGTATGCAATACGCGCTCGAGAGGAAGCCTCTGCTCCTGATGTTATCAGGGTACTTTTTTCCTTTTTAATACGAGTATTATTGCTTTAATTAACCCGTGGTCGACGCATTCTTACGTTTGCATGAGATTAGTGTCTAGTATGAATATACCCGTTGAACCTACGGAATTTGTTATTAAAGTATCGAACCCATTAGGCAAATCGGTTCTAGTTGATAAAGTCTGTAAGAATTGTCCTTTGATGATTCAAGGTCATTGTTTTCCGGCTAACCTTATGTTGCTACCATTTGAAGAAGTTGATGTAATGCTTGGTATGGATTGGTTAGCCCTTCATGATGTAACTGTAAATTGTGGTAGTAAGTATATTAAGTTAAAATGTCTAGATGGTAAGACTTTACAGGTCGAATCAAGAGAATTGGGTTCACTACCGAATGTAATCACGACAATGGTTGCCCAGAAGTACATGAGAAAAGGGTACGAAGCTTATCTTGCATTTGTAATGAACACTAAGGAAACAGAGTTGAAGATCGAGTCTGTGCCAATAGTATGTGAGTATTCAGATGTATTCCCGGAGGAATTACCAGTATTACCTCCTGAGAGAGAAATTGAGTTTGGTATTGAATTGATGTCAGGGAGAACTCCTATTTCTATCGCTCCGTATAGAATGGCACCAACCGAGCTAAAAGAGTTAAAAGCACAGTTGCAAGAGTTGACGGATAAATGATTCCCAAGGCCAATTTTTTCACCTTAGGGTGCCCCCGTGTTGTTTGTAAAGAAGAAAGATGGTTCAATGAGATTATGTATTGATTATCGGCAACTGAATAAGGTAACCATAAAAAATAAGTATCCTTTACCAAGGATTGATGATTTATTCGATCAGTTGAGAGGAGCCACTGTGTTCTCTAAGATAGACTTGATGTCTGGTTACTATCAGTTGCGTGTCAAGGAATCGGATGTGCCAAAGATAGCTTTCAAAATGAGGTATGGTCATTACGAATTCCTTGTTATGCCGTTTGGGCTGACGAACGCACCGGTTGTATTTATGGATCTAATGAATAGGATCTTTCGGCCATATTTGGATAAGTTTGTTGTTGTGTTCATTGAAGACATCTTGATTTATTCCAAAGATGAGACAGAACATGCGAAGCGCCTAAGAATTGTATTGTAGACTTTGTGAAAAAAATAATTGTATGCTAAGTTTAGCAAGAGTGAATTTTGGCTTCAAGAAGTTGGATTTTTAGGTCATATTGTTTCGGGTGAAGGCATCCGAGTTGATCCAAGTAAAATATCTACTATTGTTGATTGGAAATCGCCTAAAAATGTAACCGAGGTTAGAAGCTTTTTGGTCTTGGCCAGTTACTATTGAAGGTTTGTAAAAGGATTCTCTATGATAACGACTCCGATGATGAGGTTGCTACAGAAGGATGTTAAGTTTGAGTGGACGGAAAAGTGTCAGCAAAGTTTTGAGAAATTAAAGACATTGCTGACTGAAGCTCCTGTTTTAGCGCTACCTGAATCAGGAAAAGAATTTGTGGTCTACAGTGATGCATCCTTAAATGGATTGGGCTGTGTGCTAATGCAAGATGGCAAGGTGATAGCCTATGTACACGACAATTGAAGCCTCACGAGAAGAATTATCTAACCCATGACCTAGAGCTTGCTGCGATTGTTTTTGCCTTGAAGATTTGGAAGCATTATTTATATGGTGAAACGTGTCATATCTTTACGGACCACAAGAGTCTGAAGTACTTGATGACTCAAAAAGAATTAAATCTGAGACAAAGGAGATGGTTAGAATTAATTAAGGATTATGATCTGATCATTGACTACCATCTGGGAAAGGCGAATATGGTCGCTGACGCTCTGAGCAGAAAATCCTTATTTGCTTTGAAAGCCATGAATACTTGTTTGACATTGTTTGTTGATGGTTCGGTCTTGTCAGAGTTAGAGGCTAGGCTGACATTTCTGTAGGAAATTCATGATGCTTAGTTTAATGATGGTGACTTGCAAGCAAAAAGGGCTCAATGTGAGTCAAGGACTGAATCAGATTTCTGGATTAGTCCTGATGGGTGTTTGATGTTCAGAGAGAGTATGCGTACCTAAAGATGATGAACTTATCCGGAAAATATTGCAAGAAGCATATAGTAGCCGTTTATCTATTCATCCGGGAAGTACCAAGATGTACAACGATTTGAAGAAAATGTATTGGTGGAATGATATGAAAAGAGATAGTTCTGAGTTTGTGTCAAGATGCCCGGTATGTCAGCAAGTTAAAGCTGAACATTAAGTGCCTTCAGGTTTGTTACAACCTGTAATGGTTCCCAAATGGAAGTGGGACAGAGTTACCATGGACTTCGTGACAGGGTTGCCTTTGACTCCGAAAAAGAAAAATGCCATATAGGTCGTAGTGGATAAGTTGACCAAGTTGGCTCATTTTATTCCGGTAAGGACAAATTATTCCATTGATAGACTAGCCAACTTATACATTTCTGAGATAGTAAGATTGCACGGAGTACCATTATCGATTATTTCAGACAGAGACCCAAGGTTCACTTCGAGATTCTAGAAAAAGTTACAAGAAGCCTTGGGGATGAAGTTGAGTTTTAGAACAACTTTTCACCTTCAGACTGATGGTCAGTCTGAGCAGACGATTTAGATTCTTGAAGATATGTTGCGATGTTGCATCCTCGAATTTCAGGGTAGCTGGGAAAAATATCTACCATTGGTAGAATTTGCCTACAATAATAGTTTCCAAACAAGTTTGAAAATGGCACCTTATGAGGCCTTGTATGGCAGGAAGTGTCAAACTCCATTATACTGAACAGAACTTATGGAAAATCAGATTCATGGAGTGGATCTGATTAGGGAAACTGAAGAAAAAGTTAAAGTAATACAAGATTGTTTAAAAGTGGCATCGGATAGGCAAAAGTCTTATGCTGTTCTGAAAAGAAAAGAGATTGAATTCCAAGTTGGAGACAGAGTATTCTTGAAGGTGTCTCCATGGAAAAAGGTATTGAGATTTGGTCGAAAAGGTAAACTAAGTCCGCAATTTATCGGACCTTACGAGATCACTGAAAGGATTGGACCATTAGCCTATCGCTTGGCATTGCCACCCGAATTGGAAAATATTCACGATGTGTTCCATGTATCCATGTTAAGACGATATCGATCAGACCCCTCTCATGTGATTTCACCAGAGAAGATTGAGATAAGACCAGACATGACTTACGGAGAGGAACTAATCAAGATTTTGGCCTGAGAGGTTAAACAGTTGAGAAGTAAAAGTGTGACTTTAGTAAAGGTTCTATGGAACCGACATGGTGTGGAAGAAGCTACATGAGAACTAGAAGAAACCATGAGAAACCAATATCCGAACCTATTTACTGGTAAGACTTTCGAGGACGAAAGTCCCTAAGGGGAGAGAAATGTAATATCTCGAAATAGGGCCTAGTCGGAACAGTGGTTTTGGGACCACAAATCTGACATCAAAATATTTATTTTATGATTATTATGAGACCTGTAATATGAGACTATGCATGTGTTAAAGTTTCATGAAGAAATTCCTTGAGTAATGTGTCTAATTGGAAATTAGGGACTAAATTGAATAAATTACAAAACTTGGATTCTAGAAGCAATTTGTATGAAATTTCTTTATATTATAAACTAGAAGGTCTTAAAGAACAATTTGCCCAATTTCTAAGTTTTTGGACAAAAATGAGCTTGCATGGAATAAATTTCAAAGAAAGGGCATAAGGGCATTTTGGTCATTTGGCTTTTTAATGAAATAAACGGGAAAAATCAAGCCAAAAGCAGCCATCTTCTTCCCCATAGCTGCCGAAATTCTCTTGTCACCATAGCTAGGGTTTTCAAGCTTTCCAAGCTCAATAGTAAGTGCTCTCAAGCCCCGTTTTTAATGTTCTTTGTATTTTTGAAATCCCGGTAGCTTGATCTTTCCATTTGTACCCATATTTCACGCTAGGGTTCATGTTTAAAAATTTACCCATGCATGAGTTGTTTGTGTTTTGGTGGATTATGGAGGGGTATGAAAGTTGAAGGTGTGTTAAACATCTTTTCTTAGGTGATTTTCATGAAAATCCCCTAAAGGGACCTTTTTGCAAAAGTTGTTGAATATGTGGTAGAAATGTGAAAATAATGGGAAAATGTGGGCTGCCATATGAGGGAAAAGTGTTCGGATAGGCTTGGGTAAGATAGAAATTGCATATGTTCCATTATACGAGCCTAAGGACTAAATAGTAAAAATGTCAAAGGTTAGGGGCAAAATGGTTATTTGGACCGGGGGTAGAAATTAAACTTGAAAAGTGTAATGTAGTGAATTAATGATATAATTTTGTTGTTATATACCCCGATGAACAAATTTCAGAGGTCGATCGAGGTAAATGCAAGGTTTCGAAATAACCAAAATACAGCTCCAAAACGAATACTAGGTAAGTTCGGATAACTCGAAGTAAACCTATAACACACATAATTGTATGTTTTATGAATGCATGATAATTGCATTGTTGATGGCATAAAAATGCATGAATTGCATCTTTAATAATGATTTGTTGGATAATGTCTCGGTTGAGGTTGGGAAGGGAATTCGATGGAAAACCATGATTTACATGAGACTTGAGATCCTTCATGTGTTGCAGAATAAGATTTAGCCTGGACTAGTAATCTGAAGATCTCAAGTATAAAAAGGATCTAGCCTGGACTGGTGTTCCTTGAGTGATCGAGCCTCCCGAAGAATATGTGTGCATTGTGGATTTAGCCCGGACGGGTAATCCGATTAGGGTCTAAATTTAGCCTAGACTGGTAATTCAGATCTGAGCTCATTAAGGGTGTTTGTCGTTATAAGGGATTTAGCCTGGATTGGTAATCCCGACATCACCTTATGGGTTTATATTACAGGGGATTTAGCCTGGACTGGTAATCCTGCCGTAAGATGTGAGGTTCGCGGGAGTGCATACTGAAACAATCATTTGTACGAATTGATGGTAAATGGATAATCCATCGAGATTTCCTAGAAAATCAATGGGACTATCACAAGGAATATGTATAGATGATATGTTAAATGATGAGCTCATCTAAGATGAATTACATGGTACATTGTTATGTAACTAACTTGATGATTGAGTATATTTGTTAGGGAAACCATTTCATGCTTGTTGGTTTCATTGCCTTATATGGTTTCATGCTAAATAATCGGTAAGCTTACCTTCCAGTTATACGGGCCTACTAAGCGTGTAAATGCTTACCCCTCTCTTTTCCTTACTTTTCAGAGCTCAAGGACTCATAAGGATTGGAAGACAATTGGAGAGTCAACACACTATCAACTAGACAAGCTTTGGTATAAAGACATTTCTATTTTGTCCAATGGCATGTATAGGATTTTTTAGTATTTTGTTATATATGTCGTTTGATTTGCCTAGTGAAGGCATGCAAAAAAATATGTTTATCTTTCTTTGTATATGGCCATGGGAATTGGCTCATTTTGAAGTAGGCTATGCCCTACAAATCTATGCATGTTTATATTCATATGTGATGGCTTAGTTATAATTGGCAATGAGTTATAATAACGAGCCAATCTTAATATGTCAAGCAGACATAAAAATCATTAAATGCAAGATAAGAATTAACTTAGCATGTATGAAACCAATGATACGAGGTTTACATGCAATGAGGTTAATCAAAGTTTCATACTTACAAATGAATAATATGGCCCAAATATGCACTATAGTAATCTATAAGTGTAATTGGCTAGTAGAGGGTGAATTAAGGCTTGGAAAATAGCCTAATAAGGTCCACATGGGTAGACACACGGGTGGGTGTCTAGGCCGTGTGTGGCACACGGGCTACTCCCATGAGTGTGTGCTATGACCGTGTGTCCCCTGCACCTAAAATTTTAAGTCAGCATAGAGCACAGGCTAAGCACCCGGGCGTGTGCCTTAGCCGTGTTTATTTAACAGAATGGTGAGGTTGAAGTCAGTGTAGCACACGGGCTAAGCCCACAGGCGTGTGCTTTGGCCGTGTTGCATACTGGAAAAAGGGCACGGGCGTGTTCTATGCCCCACGGGCGTGTTACACTTCAACTAATGAAAAATTTCCTAAGGTGCCCCATGTCTATCAGACAATTTCGGTTTTGTTCCGTATTGCCTCTAGGAATGTTTTTAAGTCTCGGAGGCCTATATAAGAGACAAAGTGTACGCGTTTGAAAAGTTTTAAATTACGAGTGAAATTCAGTAACCCGATTGTATAAGTTTGTAAAGATGAATTATCGGTAACTCCTCGAACCCTATCCCAACGTCGGATATGGGCTAGGGGTGTTACATGCGCATTTCATTATAACCAATAACATTTAAATGTATACCTAATTCGCGTATAATAATAAACTTAAACTTCATGTTTCAACCTATTAACTAATCCATTATTTGGTTATCAAATCCAACCTCAATCGGTCTCACCATTATCAAATCACTTGCTTACCACAATGAACCATATACCAAGCCAAATTACTACTAAATATATTTATATAAAACTTATAGTATTAAATCATTTCACTAGCAACTTGACCTTTATATACAAACCACAATCAACATGTCATAAACATGTGTATATGTTCTGCCCATCACTAACTGATTATAAAGGCTAATCATTTTCTACCTCCAAGCCAATGCACAAGACAAATTACACATCCTAAATAAGTCAGTATAATAACTAAATTCACATGTACTTCTATCTATGCATAACCTTAGCTGAATCACCTAAAATTTCACTCTAATTCAAATATATATCATACACATATACTTTGGCATAACCTCATCACTATTAGCATTATAATATATCATAATTCACATGAAAATATTTATAAGGCCGAATCACCAAAATCACAACCAAGCATAACCATTATCAAAACGAAGCATTAAATCTGAGCATAACAAATTATTAAGCCATTTTCGTATGGCTCATGGTTACATTAACCAAAATTGAACATTTCAAAAGTAAAATCCAGCCTATACATGCCATAATTTTGAAAATTCAGCTTATAAAATATCGAAGAGAGTCGATAGTATGATAGACTTTGACGATGATCCCCGAGCTCGTAACTTGACTCCAAAATCTATATAACAAAGGCAAACATAAACACATACAGTAAGCTATCTTAGCTTAATAAGTTATAAGCAAATAAACAACTCAATAATATAATCAACTCAATTTAACTAAACCAAGTTATAATATCATTATCACATTTAGTCTCAAACTTACAATCTCATAAATAATATGTACTTACATAAATGTTACCTTGGCCGAATGGTCATATAATTATATTAACAAAATATCATTCAACTTTCAAAGCCAAAATGTCATTATATAGTCAAGTATATTTACACTCATATTTACAAATTCATGAATCAAAATACAACATCATATACAAACACTTATTATATGGCCAAATATACATAATCTCTTATACACATATTCAAGAATCATTTCAAAAATATTCATATTATTTATTCAAAAGGCCGAATATACATTCCATATTCACATATATTTTTCACTTATATTATATATGACTTGCAACAAATGTCAAGTAACTTACTTACCTTATTTCAAGTAGGTAATAAGTTAATTCATACCTGATCATTTTAGCTCGTTTTACACATTCGATCACAACTTATAGTTGCCTGATGAACCATTCGGGATTGGGTAGGACACTCAGATAATCACATATATCGTACAATACTAACGTCCCAGATGTGGTCTTACATGTAATCACATAACGATACCACTATCCCAGACAGGGTCTTACTCACACATATATATCGGAGTCACATATTGATGCCAACATATAAAACGTGGTCTTACTCGCACACATATATCGATGCCATAGTCTTACCTGCACATCACATATCAGAATCCTATGTCATGACATATGTATCCTAGCTATTCCTAAGGTTCATACAAGGCTTTCGGACGTCATAACTCGGTCGAAATGAATTCACAAACATAGTTGCCAAGCTTGTATACATTCGTCTATTATATATATATTCTCATATTTCATTTTAGCATATATAGTTTGTTTAATTAAAATTAACAACGTCTATTCGCTTATAAACTTGCCTCGGACGATGAAAAAACGGAACAGGACGGCTAGTTAACAACTTTAGTTTTCCCCCGATCCAAATCCGATTTTCCCTTTTCTTGATCTAAATTAATATAAATTAAACTTATTTAATCAAATATTCAATAAAATTCATCAAAAAAACATAAATGGGCAAATTACCAATTTACCCCTAACATTTTACACTTTTTACAATTTAGTCCAAATTGCACAAAACACAAAACATGCAAAATTTGCACACACCATGCTTAGGCCGAATACTCCTAGTGTTCATACAAGTCCACACATTTCATTTATTTCATATTTTAGTCCCTCAATTTATTATTTTTGCAATTTAGTCCTAATTACTCAAAATCATCAAAAAATCTAATACAAAACATGTTAATCTATCACATATATTTTATTTTCTACCATCAAACAACAAAAATCTTAAGCTTTCAACAATGACATAACTCAAAATATTCACCAAAATAAAAAATTCAAGCATGGGTCTTGTAGATAACATAGCAATGATCTCAAAAACGTAAAAATTATAAAAAACTGAACAAAAACTAATGACCGAATATCTCAAAGCTTTTGTTTCTTTTTATTTTCTTTAGTTTCAGTGATGAGAATAAAAATATAAACTTTGGCTTTTAATTATATGTTTTATGATAACATATAACTTATTTATTAATTTACAAATATAACCTTTATAATAAAATTATAAAACCATTATATATAAGGTCACTACCGTCCACACATTTAATCAATGGCCTAATTGAAACATAAGTACTTCCTATTATAAAGACAACAACAATTAAGCACTTTCACATTTAACCATCAAATTTTCATTTTACGCGATTAAGCCCTTTTATTTAATCGCGCACTCAAACGACCAAATTAAATCACAAAAATTTCACAGATATAAATTCACACATAATAAACACAAAAAATAATTTTAAAATATTTTTTCTGACTCGGATTCATAGTCTCGAAACCATCGTCCCGATTAGGGTCTAAATCAGGCTGTTACAATAAATGTCCAATGTCCAAAGTCCAATTACAACCAAAATTAGGCTAATTCCTAGGAGTTCTACAATGCCCGATTCCAGTCTCTAAAACGTGTAATAAAGTCTCTACCAAGCCTAATTCTCTTGGTTCTCTCTTGCTCTGCTTCTCAGCTCCTCAAGCCCTATGATTATCTGCATGAATTGTGAGGGTGTGAGCTTTAAAATCCTCAGTGAATGCTAATAAAAATGACTTGTAAATCAACATCCAAATCATGCTTAAATCACATCCAATCAATCACCAATTATTAGCCATAATAATGAAACATGTCAATTTAATTTCCACATGCTTTATCAATATCAAGAATCAATTATTCATGGCTTACAAACATTGAATGATATAGCAACAATCACATATGAATATATATTGGCATACACTTCTCATGGCTTAATCGGGTGATCATACATTGGATAAACGGATCTCCTAACTCCAACAAATATCAAATACAGTCCACCGAGTTGAGTGGGTTGAAGCACATGCTCCCTTATAGTGCCTCAAATAACCCAATGAATGGAGACTCCTACTCAACACTCCCTTATCTATTCCAAATAAATCAGTCCACCTAAAGCTATATGTTGACAATGTCACAAATAGAGGTGAGTACTCATAAATCCTATGACATGCCAACGATATCCAATGGATCCACCATGCATGTTGCCAATATATTCAGTCAAACATAGCATATAAATTAGTCATTATTATGCTCAATTTAACGTGACAAAATGCTTATGTGTAACATGTAACATAGCCATTTAACATCCAATTAAATCAATCATTTCATTTGCCATTTCCTAATGTTCAGTTACCAAATTGTAACACCAATATATCATGATAAAAAAAATCCAATAAACATGCTTTAATCATCAATATAATTATCCTAATTAAATAGCACAACACCACCCAAAAGCTTACTTACCATTATTCAATAAAAATTCAATTCTTGCACATTTAACATCAATCCTGCAAAAATCAATCATTCAACTATAAATAATCAATTGAAATAATCAATTAAGCTACTAATTAAACATAAATATAGGTCAATTTACCAAACCTCCCTTAGAAGCACTCACCACACAATTTATTCTACCACAAACAAGTGATCAACCAAGCAAATCCAAGCTTTAATTTCGGTTATCTCAGTCCTCTTCAAGATTTATAGCTTTAACAAAGATAAAGTAGACATTACCACATTTCCAATGATATAATAAACACGAATTTAAATTAACTGTACTAATCAAAATCCTCTCACAAAGATACCTTACCAGATTTGTGACATCAAGTCGAAAACTCGATTCCTCACAAAATCTATCTCTCCAGCCCTCCTAAACACTTTCAATCATCAAAAATAGACCAAATACACTTATACTAAGCATCAATTTCATCTTTAAATCATTTTCACAAAATTTTAGAAAATCGGTTCATGAAGATGATGAAATTTAGATTTCTTTAAATTACCTCACAAATCATGTCTAATCTTGATAAATAAGATAAAAAAAACCTTTTAATAGATCCATTTTAAGTTGGAACATCCATTGATTTGTGGATTTCCTCTCAAAATTCAAGATCCACCATTAAAGAACCATGTGTTCTTGGAAGAAGATGACATTGATAAAAATCCTTTAATTAACTCTCAAATCATGTAAAAATGTTTCTAATCATCATAAAAACAAGTTTAGGATTGAAGATTACCTTTTATTTACTCTAAATTCGTTGATTGAAAATCTTGATTCAAGAAACTTGAGAAATTTCAAAATATTTTTGGCTATTTTTTTAGAATAATTTTGGGTGAATTGAGAGGGTATTTTGAGAAGGAAATTGGTTGGATCTATTATTTGATGATAGATCTTTAAAACCATGCAAAGAAAATAAATTTTAAAGCTTTCTAATCTAATGTAAAATGTGTGAAAAGTGGGCTAAATACATTAGTTTTAAAACTGAAACCACCCACCAGAAATTAAAAAATCGGGAAATTTGCCTAATGGCCACTCCCACATTTCCCTTTACCATTTAATCCTTTCCCTCCAAAATTCCAAATTTTAAAGCTTATTTTCCATATAAATACTCTAAAATTTCCCTTGTTTTACAATTAAATCCTATTTAATTAATATTTAAAATTTACTCAAATTACCCACAATAAAAATTATTTTAAAATTCCTTTTCAACCCAAATTGATTATTTTCACTAGTAATTATTTAAAATATTTAAAATTAATTTTTCAAAAATATTTTCTTTAATTGTCTGGATTATTGTTTAATTGATTTTAGATGAAATTAACCTCCTAAATTAAATTAAAAATTATTAGAAACCCTATAAATTCCTAGTTTCACACTTGGAACCCAAAAAATATACCTGAAACTAATAGACCTGGTTTAGGGATGTTACAATCTCTCAAATACCTCGAGTGTCTCCCTCATATCCTCCATAGACTCATTGAGATTGACCACTTAATTTTCCAAAGCTAATAGCATGTCCCTCGACCAACTAGTATTCCTAGCCTCCTATAGGTCTCCATTGGCTCAATTTGACCGTCTACTCCTTTTGTCATCTCGATCGATGACTTGGAAACCTTAGCTCTAATATCAACTGTAAATGGGCTAGAACTTTAATCTCGCAAACCATGTGGCCATAGGCAATTTCTTGGTTTCAAATTCGTGTAACGCCCCAAAAATTTGGTGTTTGGCTTTTGTAAATTTTTGACACAAATTTGTATCTTCTTCAATGGTTAATTATTCTAGTTGTGTGTGAGGGGTCCAAATTTCAAGCCAGGACTTGGGCAAATTTTGGTAATTTTTATAAATAAAGCCTTAACCTGGCCTAAAGGGCTTAAGTTTAATAGTTGGTAAGAAGTTATTAGAATGGGCCTACTGGTCTAGTGGTTAAGTGGAGTGTTGGTGTGTTAGAGGTCTTGTGTTTGATTCTCTGTGATAACAATGAGTAGTATTTTTTCTTTAAGTTCGGCCATAGTTATGCTGAACTGGGATTCTGAGTGGTTGATGTGTAGTGGGAGTTGAGAGAGAAAATTAAAGGATTGGGTTGCAGTGGATAACTGAGTAGTGAGTGGTTGTGATAATGTGGGTAGTGTGTTTGAGTAAATCAGTGTTTCAAATTCTCTCTTCGGAAAACTGACGCTTCTTCCTCCTTATTATTTTTCTTTTCTTTCTCTATTGTTTTCTCTTCCCCACTTGCTGCCGAAATTCCTTTGAAATTCCCTTTCCTTTTTGTTTTCATTCTGTTTCTTTTTCCTTTACGACGTAAATCACTGGCGGGAGATAAGTAGTATATTGGTTGGTATCATTCTTAGATAATTTTTTTTTATTTTTGTGAGTCTAAATTTTTGGGTTTTGAAAGTAGCATATCGTGTGGAGTAAGGCTCTCGTTGTATTGTTTCATAACAAATCGATTCGAAAGTGTTGGGGTAAGCTTTAATCGCTCTATGATTGAGTATTCTGGTTTCGGGTTCGATTGTAGTTCAATTGTTAAATGATTAATTGAGTGGAAATTGGTCGATTATAGGTTTAGGAAGGCTCGGGGATTGATTCAGCTTTATTCAAAACCCGTGTGTTAGGTCGTGTGATGGACATGGGCGTGTGATCGACGAGGCCAGGCCGTGCACGCAAAATACAGTCGTGTGATGGGTAGGTAAGCCATCTGCGACACACGGGCTAGACTGATTTGGACCGTGTAGGCCACATGAGAGTATGGGCCCACATGGATAGTCCACATGGGCGTGTGGGAATTCGGGCCAGGCCGTGTAATTCACATGAGCCAAGGCCAACCTGAGCGTATGGACCATATGGGCGTGTTGGCCCACACAGGCAAGCCACATAGACATGTGAGCCCATTTTCTCTGAGTTGATTGCTAAGGTTGCAAGAGTCACCCAAGCTGACTGTGAACCTACTGTAGGGTCGGTAAGCATTACTTATACCTTTATCTGTGTGAAATTGACTATGTGAATTATGTGCTGAGCATGTTATGAATATGTAAACTAAACGGTATGTGTATCTATTAGATTTGTGATAGCATGACATTCCATTGTATGTTGCATTGTATTGGGGTGGGTGATTATATTTGGAAGAATTGTATTGAAAGGCTCTTAAGCCTAATATACTGGCAGCTTAGCTGCAAATTACTGTTTTGTGTCATATTTGGTACTACCTGGAGTGTAGGGATGGGTGGGTTGATTTAATCCCGACATAGAGTGTAGGGTTGGACGGAGACAGTGTGTAGAGGCTGGTTGGGTAGGAATTTGTTACTAAATACTGCATGACTGCCAATAATACTGTAATGGGCTAAGGCCCTACGACATATTTGACACTGATACTGTGATGGGCTAAGGCCCTACTGCATATTTGATACTGTACTGAGATGGGCTAAGGCCTAAACTGTTACTAATACTAAAAAGGGCTTAGGCCTAGGACTGTTTTAACTGTGCGCTGTGATTTGCTATTGTTTGTTTTTCTGTGGGATTACACATTGAGTTTACCTAAACTCACCTTTTTTTTTTAAATGTGCACAGGTAATCCCCAGATCTAGATGGATCGGTGCGGCGGAGAACTCGATGGTGACCACGATTTTGGACTATTATAGATTGAAATATGATTCTTGGTTTTATTTCTATTTTATTTTTATTGATTAAACTTTTGGGTTGTAAATTGGACTTTTGGACTTTTTTTGGGGCTTTGTTTTCTTTACTTTATGGATTTTAAACTGCTAGTCAAAGTAAACCTTGGTTTTCAAAAGAAACAAACATTTTATCAAGAAATACACGAATACTTCAACTATTTTAAAAGCTTCTGCAATGAATAACGTTTTGAAACCACTAACTGAATGAGTAACACGATTTAGAATCTAGCAAAAGATAAAGAAAAGTCTTTAAATAGATAATGGTTTTATCAAGATGGCATGGTTTTCAAGCACCCTACCATGTGACATCGCTAGATTCGGCCATAACGTCTAGGCCGGGTTTGGGGTGTCACAATTCGCCTAAGTCAGCCTATCTCTCGAAAAGTGAAAATTCTGGATAGAAAACCTCCAAGACACCAAAAATAAAGTGGAAGCAACTCAAGGACAAAAGAGTAATGAAAGAACAGAAAATACCACAAGAAAGTAATGCACGCAAAGTGTTTGAGTAAATACTCTCAAAATATCTTTATTACTTTGAGGAACTGCATTAAGTAATTACAAAGGAGGGGGAAGGTCTCTATTAATAGTTGAGCTCCTCCAAGTCCAACGATACAGTTTACTTTACATCGACAGTCGAGATTAAAGCCTATCTATGATCTGCCACAATTCATTATGGAAAATTAGAGTCTTTCTAGTACTTAACGAGCTTATTTTCTAGCCGTTTTATGTTTATTTATTACATTTTTAGTTTTATTAGTTTAAATTTATTTTATTACAAAAAAAGCATTTTTATGTAGTTTTTAGTGTTTTAATGACTCGTGAGGACAACTCAGGCCTTAGGAACGACTAATAGGCTAATTGAGTGTGTTGGGTGTCAATTTAAGCCCAAGAATACAAAGGACAACGCCAATGTCGCAACACCAGCATGTAGTGTTGCAACACTAAACATCAAAGCTGCTAGGGCTAAAATGGAGATGACATCGCGATGTGGGCTTCTTGAAGTCGCGAAGACACGACAAAGTCATGGAAAAATATGGTTGATTCCTTGGATGAAAATATCAAATTATTTCCTTATTTAGACATTAAGCATTCTATAGTATATTATATGAATTAATATTAAAGGGTATCTAGGGTTGTGCAATAATCAAGCCTGTATAAGTCGTCTTAGAGTCACCTGAGAAGGAGGTTAGATTGAGTTAGACCTAGATTAGACAGACAATTTTATTACTTCATTTTCCCTTAGTCTTATTTTTATGTTTGCTTAGTCGGACTCTTTCTATTCTGATGTGAAGACGATTGCGAGTAAAAATTATTCCGGAATTACACTTCGATGATTTATCGATGAGCATTCTCTTTTCCTTTACTCTTTTTTTCTATTGTTTATATTTCATTAGCCTTATCAACCAATGTTGGTATGAATAGTGGAATAAATTATTGTGCATAGTCTATATCTTGCATGTTTCGATTATGGGTCTGATTTATAAATTAATTAGTTAGTTATCTGTAATTGACTGTTTATTCGAGAATACTTAGTGTATTAGGGAGTGACGCCCCTAGTAGAATATCGAAATAAGTGAGACCAAAAGCGTATCCTATCGAGGATAGCTTGTACCAAGCGATGAGACCAAAAGGGTATCCGTATGCCTGAGAAGAGACTGAAATGGTGACTTAGGTGGTAATTCTCAGTGAAGATGAGATCAAAAGAGTATTCTTAACTAAGGGTGGTAACTAACTCAATAGAGGGTAATTAGCGATTTAATTGATAATTAGTAGTTTAATCGATCATAGGCCTAGAACTTATATCGTTGACACTAGGAATAGAAAATTCCATTAGGTTATTTTAGTTTAATTAATTTAATTAGTTTAATTAATATTTTAATTTTGCATCAACATTAATAATTCAAGACTCAGTTATATTGGTAATTATTTTCTGTAATTAATGTAACGCCCCAAATTTCTTTAATTTCGGCTTTTGCGATTGTTGAGCATGGAAATATCGAAACTCTTGTTTTGATTCTTTTTGGCATAGATATTTGTGGTTTAAGAGGTTATATGCTTTGGGGGTGTGTTTGGGAGGTCCCAAGTTCGAGCCTTAACTTGGGCTAAAATTTTGGTTTTAGTTGGATGAAGCTTGACTTTTGGTTAATGGGCTTATGAGAATTTAATGGTAGGAACTTAACAGAATGGGCCTGCTGGTCTAGTGGTTAAGTGGCAAGGGATTATGCCTGAGATCCCGAGTTCGAGTCGTGAGTATGGCATTAATTTTACTGTTAAATCGTGCAGACGTTTGAGTTGGACTAAAACACTAAAGGGGGTAGGGTTTATCAAATGTTTTCTTTTTCTTTTTGCTCTCTGCTATTTCTTTTTTCCAAAACTCCCTTGCTGCCGAAAATTCTCTTTTCTTTTTCCCCTCTCTCCATTTCCTTTTTTTCCGATAAGCTTAGGCGTATTGTTAGCAGTTCTGTCGATTCGGTAAGTATCACATTACTAAGTTGCGTAATTTTCTTTGGAGATCGTTTAAAAGGGATTTTGGTTGCTGTTTAGGGAATTTTCAAGGTTCTGTGGGTCATTAATCGGGGTTCTAAACAGTGAGAAATCACCGTTATTCGTTGAAGGTAAGTAGATCTCTCGTTTTGGGATTTGCCTACTCTTAATAATCTGACTTAAGAGACTGATTTTGGGTTCGCTATGATCGATTTTAGGCTTTGGAGTGCTCATGGTTGGATTAGCAGCATAAACAAACCAGGTGTGTACTCCAATTACGCAAAAATTGAGTTTCGATGAAAGCCGAAAAGTGGCTTGTTGACGCCACACGGACGTATGGTCTGCCCGTGTGGTAGCCTGTGTCACGAGACACGGGTGTGTCACTGATGAGCCAGGCTGTACGCGCGCCACATGGGTGTGACAGACACGGGTGTGTGAGGCTGACGAGGCTGTGTGTAAGGCACGGGCTTAGGCAAATGGGTTGTGTGGGCCGCATGGGTGTGTGGGCCCATACGAGTGAACCACACAGGCGTGTGGGAATCTGGGCCAGGCCGTGTGATCCACAAGGGCAAGGCCAATTTGGGCCGTGTGTCCCACACGAGCGTGTGGGCCCACACGGGCAAGGCACACGATCGTGTGAGACCCTTTAATCTAAAATGTTCTATAAGGTTGCACGGGTTGCCCAAGTCAACTGTGACTTGTAGTAGGGTCGGTAAGCCTTATCTAGACTCTTAATTCTGTGATGTATGTGTCTGCATGATCTACTTAGCATGATTATCTGATCTGTTCCGTAAATAAGTGTATGATCTATTTGTCTACATTATAGCATGCCATACTTGTATGATACATTGCATCGGGGTGGGTTTGACGAAGTGAAGGGAGTATCTAAAGGGCTTCATAAACCTGTTATCTAGCAGCTATGTTGCATACTTATGATATGTGTTGCGATGCGGTACTTTATGGTGTGTAGGGTTGGATGGGTTGATTATATCCCCATATACGGTGTGCAGGGATGGGTGGGTCGATTTTATCCCCACATGGTGTGTTGGGTTGGACGGAGATGATGTGCAGGGTTGGTGGACATGATATATCTAATATCTGATCTGTTATGCATGCGATAACTGTATGGCTAAGGACAAATATCTGTATTCTGTTATCTATTTGTATGCATGCTGTTTGTGGGGATGTACACACTGAGTTTGCGAAAACTCACCCCTTTATTTCTTTTTCTGTTCAGGTAATCCCCAACAGTAGATGGATCGGTGCGACAGAAGGCTCAATGGTGACCACTGGTAGACATTTAATGGTTTTACGAGTAATATTCATTTTACCTGTTTTCCTTTAAAAGTTGTTTTTGGGATTGATTATGTGTTCAGACTCGAACTATTCTTGGGTTTATTTTGGGATTTTAAATTGATAAATGCTTGATTTAAGAATTAATGACGTTTTAGCTTTCGTGTTAATGGAATGTTTTCAAATAATATTTGGAATAGAGATTTCACGACTTAAGTAAAGATAACAAATTGGACGGATTTTAACTTGCTAAGGATTTTCTAAAAAGCACTCACATGTGACGCCGCCAGATTCAGCATAGCGTCTGGGCTGGGTTTGGGGGTATTATAGTTAATTTAATAATAAATTTCTCCAATCTACAATTCCTTAGGTACAATCCTTGGAATACTTCTTAAAGTGTTTCATTGTAATACTTTACTATATTACAATTTGATTTGTATCATCACTACTTAATTTCATTATCTTTTCACTGCAGTATTTTTAGTCCAATCGTTTGCACGTCTGGTAGCAGTCAATCTACAATTGAGATTCTTAAAGGTTTACTCAATCCTTTAAGATTACAAAATAAAATTTAATCAAATTACAAATTTCTAAGATTACTTTCCATATTTACCAAGGTAGCCCTAATTTTCCTTAAGTGCTTTATTAAGCCACCAAGGCTTCAAATAGATGGGCTTCTCCTCCTGTTCCATGAATCAGGCCAGTTCAAGTGAGTCGAATGAGCCCCATTTAATTGATTGACCTCCATGAGACGCTCTTTGCGTAATTGTCACGGGCTTTGATCTATGACCCGTGACACTATCACATCCTCTGTTACACTTTACAACTTGGTGATGATATCAACACCAATCAACTCATTGAGTTTGCGGATACAAACATCACGTGGAAGCAGTTTTAATAGGATATGTAATGATTCTATTTTTAATGATGTCAAAAAATATGATTTCAAAACCTAATTTCTATAAATCGAGTCTGTAAGGATGAAATATAAATATTAATGAAGTTATTATGAAAATATATTGAAGTTCGATTAAGTAATTTAATAGAGAAAATAGTTAATTAAAGCTAATGGACAAAATTGTAAAAGTTCAATCGCTATAAATTTTTAATTTAAAATATACTTGGGGACCTAGATAGCAATTATCTAAAGGACCAAAATGGTTATTAAACCATTTTTCTATTAAATTTAGTGGATAATGATGATAATGGCCATTATTTGGTAAAATTATAATTAAATAAATGTAAATAAGATTAATTAAATAAGTAATTATAATTAACTAAGTTTAATTACTTCCTAAAATAACTATATATATCATTTTAAGTGGATGGAGAGATGAAATTCATTCATATTCTTCTTCCACTGATTTCTATCAAAGAAAAAGAAAGAAAGAAAGTTATTCATTCAACATTCGACCATTTTCATCAAATTTTTATAGATTTTTTTTAATCAAGGGAACTTGATTTAGCTAGACCATGCATCAACTTGTCCAATTAGCTAATAATTAGCAAGTTGCTATTATAAAGAAATTGATGAATTAAACTTGAATTTGATAGTTAATAAATTTAGATCATGATAGCGACTAAATTAGAAAGTAAATTGAACTTGTTAGATGGCTTTTGTATCATTAGGACTAATTGAATAAATTAAAAACTACCACAAGATTGTACTGTGAATGGGAAGTATAGTGCCCCTAATGAAAGAATATGAAATCAAATTTTGATCTAATTCTAAATATCAAAAAATATGCATATCCTGAGTATATGTACTAAATTGAATAAAATGTAGAATATGAGTGACTATTTATTTGGATGGGAATTGAATGTAATATGATATATTTATTATTGAAGTATCGGTTAGCTAAAGTGTGACAGCCCTAATTTGACCCTAGTCGAGAAGTGGTTTCGGGACCACAAAATCGATTCACAAAAATAATTAAATGTTATATTCTATGCTTATTATATGTGAAAGTATCGTGTCTTAATTTTGTCATTTAAATGTGGAATTTATTAAAAAAGACTTATGTGAGAAACTTTGAAATTGTGATAGGTTGAAGTGTAGTGGCCAAATATTGCATGGCTTAAAATATGGGGATTTGCATGTCAAATTCCTCATTTTTAAGTAAGTGACCGGCCATGATGATGGTTAAATAGCCATATATACATTATATATTAATATTATAATAGTTAATGGCTTAAATTATGAAATAAAAAAAATTAACTAAAATAAGAAAAGATGATAAAAAGAAAAACAAAATGTTTTGTTCATCTTCTTCCTTAGCTTATAGAATCTTAAAGAAAGAAAAGGAGATAAGCCATTCGGTCACCTTTAAGCTTGAATTAAGGTAAGTAATTCATGTTAGTTCTTGAAATTTTAGCATATTTTAAGCTAGTTACTAAGTCCCTTACTTAGCCCATGTCAAAATTTTGAATTGTGTGGTGATATGAGTAATCGGCCATGGAAGAATTTGAGGGGAATGGTTGTTGTCTTTAGGTTTTAAATGAGTAATTGTGGATGGGTGAAGTTTGAGCTAGTTAAATGTTCATATAGGTGATTTAGATGATAGGGAAAATCGGCTTGTGTGTATGTGTGGTTGCCGAATGTGAATTTAGATAACATTTGAGTAATGTTTGCGTTTTAAAATGATAGAATGGAGATTTAAGCTTGATAATTTTTTTTTGTTAAGAATGAATGAAAGAATATGTGTATTCGGCTATGGATGATTGGATAATAAATTGGTATGGATGCTTTGAATTAGATATGCACAATTATTAGTTGGACTTAAGGTTTGTTAAATTGTCATTTCCATTGTCGAATGTGTGTATAGTTAAAGAAAATTTGTTAAAGTGCTTAGTTAATCGATATTAGGTTAATGGTGTGCATAAATTATTTAAAATATAAACTTTGTATGAGTATTAAAGGTTGTATATGAATTCGGCCTTGGGAGAAATTTTAGTATAAAATGCTTGAATGTTAAATAGGTTATTGCTTTAATGACCGAATGTGTCAAAGGCTAATGCATGGACTAATTGATCAATATGTGTTAAGGAAATGTGAATAAATATCTATTTGATGAGCTATATATTCGGCTATATGGGTGAGATATG
The DNA here is from genome assembly GCA_025698465.1 of Gossypium longicalyx. Taxonomy (NCBI): domain Eukaryota; kingdom Viridiplantae; phylum Streptophyta; class Magnoliopsida; order Malvales; family Malvaceae; genus Gossypium; species Gossypium longicalyx. The sequence goes on from CM046997.1 coordinate 84,893,935, forward strand.
TATATGAAAATATGATAAGCCATATGAGTTTTGTGTTTGTGTATGTGAGCTAGATATACAATGAATATTCGGCTATGAAGTTAAAAGGTTAAATCATAGGAACTTTGATGATATACATATTCGGTCATTAGGGTTATATGTACTTTGGCTATGTGGGTTATGTGTTAAGGTAAGTTACTTATTTGATATGTGTATTCGGTCATAAAGATGTACATGAGGAAATGTTAAATAAATTGTATTAAATTGCTTAATGTGATTAAAAATGTGTATGACCATTTTGTATTTGAGCTAAAAGTAGCTATATGACCTATTAAATTTCTTGTCATATTCGGCCATAAGCTAGCATGATGGGACTTTAATAAATTAAATTTTTGTTTGAATTAACTTAAGAGCATAGAGAACCAAGGTTGGACAGGGGAAAAGAAAAAGTAGTTGAATAGCCGATCCGAGACTGTTCGAAAATATATTCTAGATAAGTTTTAAGTAGTTAAATATAAATAATATTCGATAATGACAGGACATATTATGAGAATTAAGTATTACTTAAAATATATGTATATGGCCGAATGGCAATTTTAATGGAAGTAAAATGTGATATGCTTTAATGATCAAATGATAAGTGTTAGATGAATATGAGTGGGATGTTATGAGTAAACTATCAAATGATGAGTGTGAATGATGAAATGAAATAAAAGTGAATAAAATGTAGGATGATATATTCGAATGATGCTTGTACGTAATTTGGTGTGATTGTGTTATATGAAACTTGTTGATTTGAATATCATACAGTACTATTTGGGTCTTTGAGCCTAGCAGGCTATAATGCCAGTAAGATACTATTCGGGCCTTTGAGCCTAGTAGGTTATAATGTTGGTGAGATACTATTTGGGCCTTTGAGCCTAGCAGGCTATAATGCCGATGAAATGATATCGGGCTTCGAGCCTAGCAGGCGAAATGACGGTGGATGAATTCGGGCTTAAAACCTAGCAGGCTAAATGCCGGTGATTTGATAAAAGTTTAAGACTAAGATACCTCGTGTTAGAACGATAAATGAATACATTCAATACGTTAAGTTGGCCAGGTACGTATTATGTACTTATATGTGAGTTTGATTTGAATTGAATCATAAGTGTACAATGTGATACATATGTGAATAAAAGTTATAACTATATCTATGATCATGATACATTCGGTCAAGGTGTGAAAGTATGTGAAAGTATTTGATTTATTTATGATATATGAATTCAGATTAAGTGAATTAGAATGCTAAATTTGCATTATGTGCTTGTGTATATTCGGCCAAATGACAATATAACTAGAAAATAGCCTCTTGAGAAATTGAATGATCGAAGTATAATTGAGTTTATTTGTTTGCATTGCTTGAAACTTACTAAGCTTATGAAAGCTTACTCTATTTGTTACGTTTCTCTGTTTTATAGATTGTTGACTCCAGTCACCTGCTCGGGAGGGGATCGTCAGCAACTCGTCACACTATCTATCATTTTGGTACTACTATGTTTTACAGCTAGTATGGCATGTATAGAATAGACTTAAGTGAATGATATTTTGAGATGTTGTTGTACATAAGCCATATGAATATGGCAACTTTTGAATGTCGGTATAAGTCTGAATTTCTATCTTTGATTGTGTTTGGCTATACATATAATTGCTAATGAACTTATGTAAATGTGAATGTATAAATGTAGTGTTTTGGATTAGTAACTCTTCATAACCCACTCCGGCGACAGATACGGATTATAGGGGTGTTACATAAAGATGATATGCTGTCTTTAAAGAAGGGAAAGACGAAAATCATTGACGAGTAGCAAACAATCTCGGTTTGTACTTTTATGATTTGAGCTCAATATATGCATATACATGATATGTTACAAATTAGTTATATGAGGTAAATATTTTACTTGTCTCATGATTCAATTGACATAGATGATATAAAATGTCGAGAATTGAATTGAACTGAATTGAGTTGAACATAACATAAACAAGCATGATATGAACTGTGACATGTAAATATGAACATAGATGTATTTGATTCATTGGTTACCCTATTAATTGTGTCGGGCAGAGTTGGATGTAGTTGGCATGTTGACCGCCTATAAATGAATTATCGTTTATAAAATAAATATAACACCAAAATATAAGAATTAAGAACGATGATGTTTGCAACTGCACAAGTCAAATTGTAATATATTTTGTACAACAAAATATTTAGAAGTATTCCAAGGATTGTACCCAAGGAAGGATGGAATAAATAATGAAACTACTTTTACAATAACAAGTCTAAGTAGCAGTAATTATTTCCTATATTACAATTAACCATAAAATAGATTAAGAGGAATAAAAATAAATAAATAAATAAAAGAAATAAATAACGATAAATAAACAAGTGAACTAAATCGATAAACAAATCAAGAAGATTAACTCGCTTTAGGGTTTATAACTAACTTCAAATTATGGTTTTAGAGTGCATTAGTAATCGATTAACTAATTATCATCTCCCGACCTATAATTAACTAATCGATTGGTTGATGGTCCTTTATCTCCCAACCTTACTTTCTCTACTAGGATAAATTATGATTTACTCGATTTGACTTATCTTCTGACCTCGACTAGCCTATGATAACTTATTAGGGTTGTCAAGCATAACAATTTAAGGACACATAATTTATAACTAATCCATATTGGGAAACCCCAACTTCGTTAATCACATTCCATCCACTTGTTAATCTCCCTTAAGGGATTTAGCCACTCATGTTATTCATAATCTCAACTTCGAATAAATAAACTATGTGAGAAACACGACTGATTTAGAGAAGAAAAGAGATTTGAAGAATCATGGATTGGATCTCGAATGGGGAACGGAGTGGTAAATCTCTTTATCGGAATAGAGAAATAAAATGAATGCAAAAGAACATAAACTAAAAATACTTTAATAATATAAATAAACTTTTGAACCAAAACTGATTTAAGAACAAAAACAAGAAAGTCATGAAAAGTCAAAAAGAAAATAATTAAAACTACTTCTAAACTAAGATGGTTTTTTGAAGGCGTCTAAGATGACTTAATTACATTCAACCCTTAATGTATTATTTATAGAGGTGTTGGTTGCCCAAATTAGGTCTTCGAATAAGTTTGATTACATGGATGAAAATATCCCTAAAGTACTTGGACAGCATGTCAGCCTTGTGCCATGCCATGCCCCTTGCGTAGCACCACACGACACCTAAATACTGCCTTGTCTAATTCATTTGGTGCTTTGACGTCCCGGGAAGCTTGTGTATCACTCGAACTTTGTTTCCACGTCAATTAGGCATTTATATCTCCATCCTACACACTCAATTAAACCAATTAGCACAACCTAAGGCCTATGTCGGCCTATTGGGTTACAACACCTATAAAATGTGTTAAAAACACTTATTTTTATTAACTTTTAGTCTTAAGGCCTAAATAATAAAAACGTAAATTAAAATCCTAATTTGCTTATTAAACAAGCTCTGTAAGTGCAGATTTGACTTGAATTGACTACTACATTTGACGACAAGTCACATACCATAGGATTAGATTAAGTACGGATTTATACACTTCGTGTGTCAAGATGCAATTCGTGAGCCAATATGCACTTTATGTGCCAGTTTATTTGCTTCGACTTGTCCGGTGATGTACTACGTGTGCCAGTATATTTGCTTTGGCTTGTTAGATGATGGATTTCATATATGTCAATTTACTCATTAAGGTGAGTCTCAATTTGAGCATTAATGGCTTCTATATAATCTTTGACATTCTTACAATTCCATATTGATGCTTAAACGATTGGATCTCTCCAACCCTTTATACAAAACAATCTCAACTTAGGCTTTTGTTTCTCATATTGCTTATCAAAAGTGCTTTTGGAGCTATAAGTAATGCTAAAAAGACAACTTTTAAATTCAAAATCGCTTTTGAAAAGTGTTTTCGAATTGTGCTTTTGCTTTTGGAGCCAAATGATATTTTTAATACTTATTTATAATCCAATGTAATTTATGTAATATTTCTATTAGGTATACAATTATTTTCCTATTGAAATTTATTTCAAACATATAATATTATATATTTAAATATGTAATGGTTATATTTTAATAATATTTAATACATAGATTATATATTCAAATTAAATTTTAGAAATAATTAATATTAATTAATTACAAATATTTAAAATTTATGTTTCATATATCAAAATATTAATAATAAGTTACAATAAATTATTTTTTGTATTCTTGCTAAAATATCATAATATTAACAAATTTAAACATTATTTAAAAGCATATTTTTACTTCACAACATCATGTCTAAAATAGATATTTTATTTCTCAAAAAATACTTTTTGAAATCAATACCAAACACTTAAATTTTAAACCAAATTTTTCAAAAGCAATGGGAAACTAATATTTACTCTCATTAGTGGTTAAGTTTAAACTTTCCTTTCAAAATGAATAATCAAGGTCAATGCACACAAGATGTAGAATGACAACCTCTTTCCATTTCTTTAGTTGTCACCACTCAAATAAGGAGCCTTATTCTTTGTTATCTACATAGTTGGTTAAAGTTTATATATATCAAAAAGCATGCTTAGGAAATAATTTTGAAGAACAATCCATAAAAAAATTGAGTTTACCAATGTAAAATTGCGTGATTAATAGTAAATGAGTTGACATATAATGACATCAATCTGTTCACAAAAATATCACATAGTATGATTTATTTTCCTTTATTGATGAAACTAGAAATTATTCATATTTCACGATGCTTGTGGGCTAATTAAGAAACAAAGTATAATCAAGAAACTATAATAATCCACTATGGGTAAAATGACTATATTAATATGATTAGCTACAATTATGTCATTTATCTCATGATCACAAGATCTTTAGAATATCACTACTTAATGCATATGCTTTTCATAATTTAGATATTGTGGCTAATTCTAAATTACTTAAGCATGCATGATCATATAACACAAAACATTGCATAATACTATAATTTAGCGAGTAAATTCACACAAAACACCAACTTATGCATAATGTGAATATAAAAAAATCACACAACCCTTAAAATGTTTGAAAACACCCTACATGTTCTCTCATAACTATAAAAACTCTTGCATGAACCTTTATGCATCAAAATGAGACCTATATGCACCTTCATATACCGCCAACCTCCTTCACACACTTTCACAGGTCAATCAAACTTTGACCAATTATATGTCAATGTTTAACTATTAAGTTTGACTTTGATTGGTTCGATTTTCCTCTTAACTTATTTTGTTTAGTTTGATCATTGATCTTAGATAATTCAAGCTAACTTGATTCTTCAAACTTGATTAATTTGGTTTATCATGCTTTCTTGATGGGTTGGCTTTATTGGGCTTTATGGATTAGGTTTTATTATTGGTGTTATGCACCCTTTACCAAATAGATAATGGGCTAATTCTTCATGGGTTGGATTAGAGTGTTTCAAAATAATGGATGCTTTATTAGACTTTCCAATTGGGTTGAAAATAAGTTAGGTGATGAGTGGTAATTTGATATATGTAAATATGATTATTTCATGCTCACTTTAGTGTGTTTTCAAGTAGAATCGAGCCTTTTAAGTACTTAATACTTTGTGTATTGAATTTAGGTTTTGTTGTTTTCTTATGTTTAATCTAGGGTTTTTAATGTTGTTTTGGTTTTAGGAAGAAAATGGTGATTGATAAGTGTTAAATGGTTATGTAGGTGAACCAAGATACCGAATGGACTCAAGTGGCTGAACAGAGGACAATGTCGAGATGAGGGGATTTTTGAGGTCGCGATGTTGTACAACGTGAGCATGGTAGAAGGATTCGACAGTGAGTCACATCGCAACTTGGGATGACTTAATGCTACGACGTGCCTACGCTGAGGTCACGACATTGACAAGAACCTAAGAGAAATTGTTTGTCAATGTCACGATGCCGCGATAGAGGAAATTGTGACATTGCCCTATAGACTTAGATGTTGAGATGATTATCAAAGTAATTTTGGAGTCATTTTGAATTTCCAGTCTTTCTAAAGTGACTTTTTAGTAAGCGTAAAAGGGTTCTTTAGTTCATTACTATATAAACTTTTTTTCTATAAGATTTTTAATATATAGAGAGAACTAGAGTAGATGAGATTTGTAAATAGTGTTTTAAAATGTTTTTAGATTTCTTTGTAGAGATTTAATAGAGAGTTAGTTTGTCATAGCTTTGTATTCTTTCTTATTGATGGTAATGTAAATGGAGCTCAAGTAAGTTTCAGCTCCGGAATTGGAGTCTTTTCCATTAATGAGCATTCCTAACTCTTGTTTTTATTCATTTTTTTTATCAATTGAATGTTAGAATGGTTACTTATACTTTGAACTTCATGTTGTTCTAAATTCTCTTAATGGTTACTTATGATGCTAGTTGCTAATCGAGGTTGATATGCATGTTCTTGATTATTTGATTGTTCAATTGTACAAAATTGCTTAGAAAACTAGAATTGATACTTCTAGTGGAAGACCTAGAGAGATGGGATCGAGAGGAGATTTTATCATGTAGAATTTTGATATAATTGTGATGAATAGCGGGACAAAAAGCATAAGCTATGAACTAGGTGAGTCTGAGAGGAGATCTTAGGCAGTAATTCTTATGTTACGATAAAACTAAGAGGAATTTCTACTTAGAGTGACAAACAATGTAATTGGGGTATGTACATTAGCTTCGTAAGTAGCTAGTTTACCAATTGATCATCTCTTTGATTATTTTCATAGTCTAAGATAAGAAAGAGGGAAGGTAGGTTAGTATGCATAATTCACAAGATAGGTTAGTTCTTTTATGATTTCCAATCAATTTGCATTAATAATCTTTGAATCGAGTAGACTAGTAGTTACCTTGTGAGTAGGATAATCGATTAGCACATCCCCTTATCAGTCCTTATGGAAGAACAATCCTTGTGAGTAGGATAATCCTTATCAGTCCTTAACACTACTTACTTAAGTGTTCCATTGTAACTACTATATTAGAATTTGGCACAATCATGCTTGCGATAATGCTATGTCTACACTATTGATATTATTGATTTTATTTGGTAAGTTTTTTAGTAAGTGTGCTCAGGTGAATGATTAAGAAAACTTAAATTTTGACTTTTCTTTTTTCTAAAAAATATAAATTTCTAGAATATCAAACGTTGAAATGACTGAATTTTTCCTCTAATGTTAGAAAAAGCTTAATACTACAAAAGAAGAAGAAGAAGAAGAAAATTAATAGACAAATTTTAGCATGAAATTTCTAAATTCTCAAATAAATTATAAACCCTAAGCATGTTTCAATTTTAAAAATAAAAATTGCATAATGTATAATCTACAAAAATTCAAAGGTATAATGATAAATTTGACCCTCAACCTTTTAAAAATAGTCGAATTTGACCATCAACCTTTCAAAAAGAGTCTAATTGCTATTTTTTTAATGAAAATACTAACTAAAATATTAAATTTTTAAACATGACAACCTGCATGGCAATCAACGTGTGCTTTATGCTACTTTTTTTAATTATGATTTTTTTTGAATTTTGAATTTAGTTATTTTTTGAATATTTTATAATTTTAAAATAATTTGTTAATGTGTCATATAAGACAAATAGTATCATATCAACATGAAATAAATGTGGACTACCATGCTTGTCACGCTAACATCGCTGAAAAATTATTTTTTAGTTAACATTTTTATTAAAAGATTGAATTAACTCTTTTTGAAAGATTAATGGCCAATTTTAACTCAATAAAAGAATAAATGCCAAATTGATAAAAAATATAAACGTTGAACGCTAAAATTATCATTATTCCAAATTCAAGCAAACATGCTCAACAAAGATTAAAATAAGCTCTTATACCAAATATAAAATCTGAAAAAAATAATCACGAATATTTTTTTATTATAAAATCACAATATCAAATATACAAATTATAAGCAATTATTTCATTGTAAATATAAATAATTTTCTAACATCCAGCCATATAATTTAATTATTGTAGAAATTGTATGGTCAAAGAATTTCCGATAAATTACGAACACAATAAAGATGGAATTGGTTAAAGGTTTATGTATATTAGAGAGTCCAAATTTTTTATATGAATATTTCAAAGAATGGAAGAATCATAGAAGTTACCATCAAACTCAACCTTTCTAATTTAAAACCAACATAATTAATAAAGTGATTAGCCAAAAATAATAACCACTTAAAAGTAATTACTCAAATATAGTAGAATTCATCACACTCGTTATGTTGATGAAAACAATTTTAATTAAAATTTTAAATTATTTAAATTTTTAAAAAATAAATGTTAAACAAATAGTTACTATTTAATAATTAGCTATTTAATTAAAATTAAAACACTTAAATAAATTATATTCTATTTTATTAGTCACTTTCACTAATTAAGTTGATATTGAGTTGATTGATGACATTGACTCTATTAACCCTTTTATAATAATATAGAAATAATCATTAAATGTTATAAAATTAAAGATAAATAGAATATTTAATGTTGTTAGAATTGGACCGATTAATTAGATAAAAAAAATAGTGGGTATAGTAGTGCGGACGAAGTGGTTGAACCAACCTTTGAGCAAAGCATTTGAAATCAATAAAATATCAAAAACCAAGATAAAAAAATTAGTGGTTGAATTGGGTTATAATTTTTTTAATTGATTTATTAATTTTTAAATTATTAAATTAATTATTGTTGAACCGACAATTATATTAATTAAACTAAAATCATTATCTGATTAATTTGATCACTAATTTATTTTTTAAAACATTGAAAATATTTGTTCTAAGAATAAATATTCTAACATTTTTCACTCTTCTGCTAAAGATTAATTAAAGCTATATAACCAACCTCGTGATAAAAAAAAATTGATAATCTATAATTCGAATATCAAATTTTAATTCTCTTTTGAAAGAAAACACACTTTCAGGTCATCTACAATTTTTTTTTTCTTATTAAAGTTTATGGCGTACAAAATTTTATAATATATCATACATGGATTTGTAGTGGAACATAATATAGGAGACCCTAATCCAATGGGCAAGAGCCGAGGATCATCTTTGAGCTCTTCTACCGGCCTTCCTTATTCAACACCCAAATTGAAGCATAAGTGGGTTTTAATCGTAAGCCTACATTATTAAATTTGTTATAAGCTTGGATGTAATTATACATACATGTGATATATTTGGACAATCACTATAATTAATTGGTTTTGATGTAACTACATATATTTATATATATATATATATATGACATGTTTGGACAACTCGAATTAATTGGTCCCATTAAATTGAGTGTACTTCAATTATATTTTTCAGTTCTTGAAAAATGAGAATTAAAATAATTACACAAGTAATTACAAATAATCACACTCAAATTTATTTACCTTATGACTTTTTAAACATGTTAGTTCATGATTTACATCTTAAAAAGTTATTTTTATACAATAATAATATTTTAATTTTAGAATATATGTATTTTTAAATATAATTATATCATTTTATTGACCTCATTTAAATAGTCTGAATTTTTTTATTACGAGAGAATTTACTAAAATTTTAACCCATTGTCTAATTAACTAAATTACATATTATATAATATAAATTATTTATACTAAATTTAAGTAAACCAGATAGTATTTATTGCTGATTATTTATACTTGGTGGAAAACTAATCGATGATTAGAGTTTAGTAATTGTATTAATACCTTCTTGGATTAACATATTATATAAGATGATTTGATTTTAGGTTTTGTCACTTATTTAGAAATTCATTTTTAAGTATTATTGATAATTTTATAAAAATTAATATTTTTAAGATTTAAAATTATATAATTGTGTAATTATAATTTATACCGTCAAATATGACATAAAAAATTATAATATACTTACACACCATCAATCAAAAAAGTCTAAAAATTAAATAGAAAATTATAATGTCCCGGTAAACTTTCAACTTAAATATTTTTGAACTCGAGAACAAGATGGTGCTTGAAACATGGATAAAGGACTAGGATAATGCCTTAATATCATAAGACAACGAAGAAGTAAACGACAAAGGAAGAGATGAAGAATTGCAAAATAGGCAGTGACAAACAGCATTTAGGAGTCCTTTAAGACATTGAAGAGGTCAGTTGAAGGAGAATTAGAAAAAGAAGACAAAAAGAAAAACAAAACAAAGGAGGAAACAAGCATAGTGGGAGAACAAATTGCTTTTGAAACTAGCATGTTAGGCCAACAACTAGAAAACATGAAAATGGAAGGAGTTAGGACCCTAGTAGAGCGGTTCAACTCAGACAACCCAAAGTGGTAGTCAACAGAAGTGAAACATTCACTTTCGAGATCAAACAAGAAGAAGCAAGCTATAGAAGAAGCATAAAACGACATAGAGCTGGACAATAATTCACAGAGATAACGCTTGGAACTTTTGGATGAAGGCTCTGAGATTGGTCCAAGGGTGTTCGAGTGGACTATCCCTAAATAGTCCCCGCAAGTGCCATGATCGTTTTCAGTCGAAAAGTTAGAGGATTGAGGCATCCCTAGTGTTTTAGTATCTTAATAATCAAATCAATAAATATAAGCACGATGTTGTCGACTTAATGGAAACTAGGGAATCCAAGTCGCATATGTCAAAACTAGCTAGTAGGTTGGGGTATCATGGTTGTGTGGGTACCGATTGTAAAGGTAAAAGTTGAGGTTTTGTCTTTAGTGGGATGAATCTTGTATTTCGACATTATGTCCTATGTTAGTGAAAATCTAATACAGGTTTGTTTCTACGATGTAAACTCTAAACTAAGTTGGTTCGCCGAATGATACGGACACCCAGTTTTTCACAAGAGAAGACAAGTCTGGAACCAAATTTTGGAGATTGCTAAACCAGTCAACAGGGACCCATGGCTCATCATTGATGACTTTAATCTAATGTTGAGAGAAGAAGAAAATTTCTCAATAAATCATAAGGAGACCAAGGGATATGAAAGCTTCCAAGAATGCATAAATGAAAGCAATCTAATAGGGATCCCCATGCATGGAAGAAGGTTTACATGGACTAATAATAGTAGGAAGAACGTGCTATGGGTAAAATTAGACCGAGCATTCGATAATATGACATGGATGGACATGCACACTAGAACTCACTTAGCTAGTCTTCTCATCGTGGAATCGGACCATGGTATGCTAATCCTCGACATGGATAAAAGAACAAGCTTCAAAAGAAGACCATTTCGATTTGAATCAATGTGGTTATGGAAACCATAATGCAAGGATATAATAAAAGAATCTTGGGAAGTAGACGTAAATTGTTTCTTGACGAACAAACTTCTTTCCAAGTTAAATGTCATTAGGGACAAACTAAAGGAATAGAACAAGGTAAGCTTTAGAGACATATTGTTCAAAGGTGGCAACTACAGCAGCAACATGCATGCTACCATGCAATCATGCACGAGCATGCAAGTGACCAAGTAGTCCAGCTGAGGCATTGAAATGTCCATGGTGTAATCCGGTTGAAGAACCACTTTTGTAATAGTTGACTTTTATTAATTTGTTTGTTATCCTTTTTGTAATGTTCAGCTAAGATTAATCATGATTCTTAGCTGATTTAGATTCTTTAGAGGTCATTATGTTGATTTTACACCTTAGATACCTGCACAAGCAAGCTTTGTTTTCTTTCTATGTAACCCATCTACTTATGTATTTTTTTTATGAATGAAGTAACAAGCATAGCCAACTTGTTCTCTCATATTTGTTCATCCGTTTTTGCTTCATTTTGAGCTTTCAAACACAAGATTTCTTTGTTTTGTTCTTGATCATTTGATCGAAACTTAACACATACTTTACCTGTATAATACTTTGTTGCTCCAGTTTCAACAAGTTGTTCATACTTTACCGGGTAAAATAGATTTGTTATTCTTCCCTGTGTGAAAAACTTAACAAATGGTATCAAGAACCCGTTGTCTTTGAGGGCCTTGGTTGTGCAGTTTGTGGCTGACTCGTGTTTGAAAAAAGAAAGCAGGAGCTTTTGTTGTTGGTCTTTTTTAGTTAGTTGCCGCAAGTATGAGCTTCTCACCACCACCACCACATGCTTTTTGCTTTGGTGAAAATTACAACATCTCGGGGTGTGAAAATGAGGACATATCTGCAGCACATGACTGTGGAATGTGGTCCAAAATGACACTGAGCCATCTCCCTAAGAGCAAACCCGACCATTGCTCGGATCAGCAAAGATAATGAAGACTGTGCAAAGAAGTACAAGGCCATGTCATGCCTTCAAAGTGGAGTTCGGATGTGATCTTCACAAGGATAATGGCTGTGATACCCAAAGTAGGCATGGGACAAACTCAAGGAGGAGTTTCAAGGATCTGAGAAGACTAGGCAACAGCAACTAATAAACCTAAGAAGGGACTTTGAGAATCTAAGGATGAAGGAGTCAGAGACTGTCAAGCAGTATGCTGACAGGATAATGGCCACTATCAACAACATAAGATTGCTTGGGGATGATTTTAGTGACCAAAGGGTAGTTGAAAAAGTCATAACAACCCTGCCAGAGAAGTATGAATCAAAGATCTCTTCCCTGGAGGACTCGAGAGACCTATCAACTATTCCATTGACAGATTTGATAAATGCTCTCTATGCACAAGAGCAAAGAAGAGCAAACAGAATGGAGGAGTATTCGAGGAGCTGTGCTAGAGGCAGAGAAGGCTCAAACTCGAGCTCCAACTTCAAAGGCAAGAAGCCTTGGACAGAAAAGAAGGACAAAGGCAAGAAGGAAGCCACCAAAAGAAAGTTTCCTCCTTGTGCTCATTGCAAGAAGACCAATCACCTTGAAAAATACTGCTGGTACAAGCCTGACATTCAGTGCAGAGGGTGCAAACAACTTGGACACATTGAAAAGGTGTGTAAAAACAAACCAAAACCATAGCTACACCATCAAAATCAAGCTCAGACTGCTGAAGATGTTGAAGCACAAGAAGAGCATGTCTTCACAGCTTCTTGTTTTGCAAGCTCGAGCAATGTTAGCAAGATGTGGTTGATTGATAGTGGGTGTACTCATCACATGGCTTCAAACAGAAGCATGTTCAAGGAGCTAGACACCACCTTTGTGACCAAAGTCAGAGTATGGAATGGTGAGCTCATAGAGGCCAAAGGCAAAGGCAAGGCTGTGATCGACACAAAGTCAGGTAACAAAACTATTTCTGAGGTTCTTTATGTACCTGACATTGACCAAAATTTGTTGAGTGTTGGTCAGCTACTGGAGAAGGGGTATTCTCTCATTTTTGAAGACAAGATGTGTGTGATCAAAGATGTCATAACCAAGTGTTAGTAATAAAGAGCCATGAGTGATCAAAGTTTCACTTTGGATGTAAATCAGCTAGAGCCGAAGACACATGTGGCTCAGGCTAATGAGTCAAGTTTGTGGCATAGGAGGCTAGGCCATGTGAACTACAAGTCACTTGGCCAACTGCACAAAATGAGTCTGGTTGAAGACATGTCCTGCGTTGAGCCAAAGAAAGATGTGTGTGAAGTCTGTCAGCTTGGCAAGCAGACCAGACTGCCATTTCCTGCAAACAAAGCGTGGAGAGCTCAAGAGAGGCTCCAGTTGGTTCATACAGACATTTGTGGACTCATGAAGACCATTTCCCCAAACGGGAACAGGTACTTTGCACTCTTTATTGATGACTGCACTAGGTTCTGTTGGGTAACTTTTTTGAAGCAAAAGTCAGATGTTACTGACTTCTTTTGCAAATTTAAGGCTTTGGCTGAAAACCAAGCCAACAATAAGCTGAAATGCTTAAGGTCAGATAATGGGACTAAGTATGTATCTCAAAGGTTCCAAAAGATATGTGATGATGCTGGAATTCTTCATCAGCTGACGACCATCTACACACCACAGCAAAATGGTGTCTGTGAGAGGAAGAACAGAATAGTTCTTGATATGGCCAGGTGCCTTTTGTTTGAGGCTAAAATGCCTAACAATTTTTAATGAGGCGTTGAACACTTCATTTACTTACTAAATGCAGACTTCCAACTAATGCAGTGAAAGGAAAAACACCCTTTGAAGCCTGGTTTGGACAAAAACCAACAATGTCACACCTGAGGGTATTTGGTTGTTTGTGCTATGTACTGGTTCCAGCAGAGAAAAGGACTAAGCTTGAAAAAAGGTCCATGCCAGGGGTGTTTGTAGGCTACAGCAGTGTGAAGAAAGGTTATAGGATCTTTGATCCATTGACCAAGAAGATCATTGTGAGCAGAGATGTAAAGTTCAATGAAGAAGGGTATTGGAAATGGGATGGAACTAATGCAAGCCTACTTGAGGAAGATCAAAATAGTCCTGACCTGCAGCTTACTGAAACTGAAGCTGAAGTTGAAGATGACTATGATGATGTACCTATTCGAGGCACTAGAACTCTGGCAGATGTCTATGAAAGATGTGCCATGACCATAGTTGAGCCATCCTGCTATCTTTGAAGTCAGAAAAGAGAAATGTTGGCAAGAGGCTATAGAGAGGCCGAATCAAGATGATTCGGAAGAATGACACTTGGGAGCTGGTCAATAGGCCGGAAAATAGAAAAGTCATTGGTGTTAAATGGGTGTTCAGGACCAAGACAAATTCAGATGGGTCTCTGAACAAACACAAGGCCAGGTTGGTTGTGAAGGGCTACAGTCAGCAGCAAGGGGTCGATTTCTTTGAAACCTTTGCACCTGTTGCAAGGTTGGATACCATAAGGCTGCTATTTGCCTTGGCAGCTCAGAAACAGTGGAAAGTGCACCAATTAGATGTGAAATCAGCTTTTTTAAATGGATTTCTCAAAGAAGAAATCTTCATTGAGCAGCCTGAAGGGTTTGAGGTTTCTGGTGAGGAACATAAAGTCTATAGGCTTAAGAAGGCCTTGTATGGCTTGAAACAGGCTCCAAGAGCCTGGTATGATAGAATTGATGCCTACTTGTCAAGGCTCGGGCTCACAAAAAGCATAAGTGAGCCCACTCTTTATGTAAAGAAGGATGAAAAGGAGACACTGCTGATTGTGTCACTATATGTTGATGATCTGCTAGTTACTGGCAGCAAAGATGAGCTGATTGAAGACTTTAAGAGGCAAATGCAAGACATTTTTGAGATGACTGATCTTGGTCTGATGACATACTTCCTTGGTATGGAGGTAAATCAGGGAGAACAAGGAATTTTTATAAGCCAGCAAGCCTTTGCATTGAAAGTTCTAAGCAAATTCAGCATGTCAAAGTGCAAGCCTGCTAGCACACCAGTTGCACTAGGAGAGAAGCTGTCAAGCACAAGTGAGCACGATCAAGTTGATGAAAGGGGGTACAGGAGTTTGGTAGGTTGCTTGCTTTACCTAACAGCAACAAGGCCAGATATCCTGTATGCTGTTGGCTTACTCTCAAGGTTCATGCACTGCTGCAATGTTGCACATTTTAAAACAGCAAAGAGGGTCCTAAGATATGTCAAAGTGACTTTGAATTTTGGTGTAAAGTTTGGAAGGTCAAAGGAGCTGAAACTTGTTGGTTATTCAGATAGTGACTGGGCTGGTTCAGTTGATGACATGAAGAGCACATCAGCTACTTTCGATCTAGGATCAAGTGTTTTGATTGGAGTTCAAAGAAGCAACAAACAGTAGCTCAATCCACTGCAGAGGCTGAGTATATTGCAGCTGCTACTGTTGTTAACCAAGCCATTTGGCTTAGAAAGTTGTTGGATGATTTAAATGCTAGACAGATGGAAGCAACTGAAATTAAGGTTGACAACGATCATGCATATTGCCATTGCCAAGAACCCCGTGTTCCATGGCAAAACAAAACATTTCAAGATCAAGTATCACTTTGTAAGAGAAGCTAAACTTGCTAAGGAAATCTGCTTGGTACATTATTGTTCGAGGGATCAGCTTGCTGATGTTCTGACTAAGCCATTAGCTTCGGAAGGTTTGAATGTTTACGGAAAGAGATTGGAGTTCTTTGCCTAATAGCCAAGAAGGAGTGTTCAAAGGTGGCAACTATAAAGAGCAACATGCATGCTACCATGCAATCATGCACGAGTATGCAAGTGACCAAGTAGTCCAAATTGAGGCATTGAAATGTCCATGGTGTAATTCGGTTGAAGAACCACTTTTGTAATAGTTGACTTTTATTAATTTGTTTGTTATCCTTTTTGTAATGTTCAGCTAAGATTAATCATGATTCTTAGCTGATTTAGCGATTCTTTAGAGGTCATTATGTTGATTTTACACCTTAGATACCGCACAAGCAAGCTTTGTTTTCTTTCTATGTAACCCATCTACTTATGTATTTTTTTTATGAATGAAGTAACAAGCATAGCCAACTTGTTCTCTCATCTTTGTTCATCCGTTTTTGCTTCTGTTTTGAGCTTTCAAACACAAGATTTCTTTGTTTTGTTCTTGATCATTTGATCGAAACTTAACACATACTTTACCCAGGTATAATACTTTGTTGCTCTAGTTTCAACAAGTTGTTCATACTTTACCCGGGTAAAATAGATTTGTTATTCTTCCTGTGTGAAAAACTTAACACATACATACGAGGAAAGAAGCCTTAATGAAGCAACTGGGAATGTACAAGCTAGTATCAAGGATTTCAAATCCATTAAAGAGGAAAGACATATAAGATTAGAATTGGAGAAGGTCTTAGAAGAAGAGAAAAATCTGTGGCTTCAGAAATCAAGAACAAATAGGATCATTAAAGGAGAAAGGAACACTAGGTATTTCCATCTTATAGCTAACAAAAGAAGAATCAAGAATATGATTAGGGATGAGGAAGGTAAGCTATAGAAGAAAATCTTTTGAAGATTATTTTAAAAGCATCAATAATCAATTTGATCCAAAAAAATATGCATGATATTGAAAGCTTTCTTATTGAGCTGGAGATTCCAAAGATACTAGAGAATTTAAAATTTTATTGAATTCCTCGTGGAAATTCAAAAAGCAATTTTCCAACACAACTAGGATGTGGTTAACCCTTTGGTAATTGAATCATGCCTCAACATCCTTAGCTCAGGCAAAATGTTGGTGGAACTAAACAAAATATTCATAGTTCTAATTCCAAAAGGAAAATGTTTGGAGAAGGTAATTCAATATCATCCTATAAGTCTTTGTAATATGGTTTATAGGCTTGTCTCTAAGACAATCCCCATTTCAAAACGTGTTCAATAAAAGTAGGTAAATTAGTGATACTGTTATCTTGGCATTGGAATTGTTAAATTTTATCAGTAAGAAAACCAAGGGTAAATGGAGCATAGAAGCTCTGAAACTCGACATGAAGAAGGCATATGATAGATTAAGCTGAAATTT
Organism: Gossypium longicalyx; assembly: GCA_025698465.1. NCBI lineage: Eukaryota > Viridiplantae > Streptophyta > Magnoliopsida > Malvales > Malvaceae > Gossypium > Gossypium longicalyx. Next base: position 84,911,324 of record CM046997.1, read on the forward strand.
CATTTGAGTAATCCTGTGTGCTTGTGGCTTAGAGGAAAAGTGGATTGAGCTAATCATGCAATGTATTTCAATAGTGTCCTACCAGATCATGCTTAACAGAGCTTCTACGAGTAACTTTAGCATTGAAAGAGGATTGAGACAAAGTGACTCTCTTTCACCATATTTATTCATTTTTTATCCAAGGTATTCTTTCATTATTGGTCAGTAAATTATAATGAGAAAGGAAGATATAGGGACTCAAAATGGGAAGAAGGAGTATCTTGATCTCTCACTTACTCTTTGTAGATGATAATTTTCTATTCTTCAAAATTAACGGTGAATTATTGCATGTAGTTAAAAGTATATTGGATCAATATTGCTCATTCTTAGTGTTGAGTATTAATTACAATAAATCAGAGCTTAGGATCAACAAATCATCCAAAGTTTAAAAGAATGTTCAGAAGAATTTTACAAGTGAAGATGACAACAAAAGGCGACAAATACTTGGGAATGGAACTTGACATGCCAAACAAAAAAAGTAGGTTTTCCAACCCCATCCTAAATAGAATGGAGTCAAAACCCTCTTCATGGAAAGCCAAGCTACTCAGCAAAGAAGGTAAACTTACCCTAATTAAGTCGAAATTAAAAAGCTTACCTACGTACCAATTATATTTCTTTTAAGCCTCCAAAGTATATTTGCAAAAAAAAATAGATCGGGTGATACAAAAATTCTTGTAGGGAGAAGAAAAAAACACGAGGAGACTTCATTATCTAAACTGGAACCACCTTTGCTTGAGCAAAAATTCTGGGGACCTTGGCATAAGAAATATGCAAATCATGAACAAGGCTCTATTTACCAAAATAGCATGAAAAATCATGAACAACCAAAGTTGGCTTTTACAAGACATGAAAACTGAAAGATTCTTGGGTAGGGAAAAGCATATTGAGGAGGGAAAGAGATTATCAAGAATAATATCACCTCGCATAATGTTAACAAATGGAAAGAATTATATCAGACAGAGACACCTAGTTAAGGAATAATTAGAAATGAGATACCAATATGGATATGCAAAGTTCGTGGGAAATAAAGATCGTTTTTGTAACACCTCTTACCCTAGTCGATCGTTGGGTTCGAGCTACAGGATGTCACATTCGTTGCCGAAGTAACTACAATCATTTACAATAAAACTAAACCATTTCTACATGCTAGAAAGTATAAAATACATTCACAATATATTATATAATGGGTCTTATATGAGCTTACGAAAGTTCTTTTACTAACCCAAGGTTGAATCAAGACCAAATTGTAAAATTTTCAAACTATTGAGTTGAATTGCGACTTTGGAGGTTCCAAGTCGCAATGTAACTGACTAACTTCCCTCGTCGCGACACCATGTGTATTACATCACAACCTTATCAAACAATGAGTGTCGTTACGACTTCATAAGCTTAAGGTCACGAGGCCACTCTCTATCAATTTAAGTCACGATGTTTGGACGTTGTTCCTCATGATGATACCCCCTGTTTGCACATTAAGCATTTTGGTACAAGTTCAATACTTCTAAACCAATTCATATTTGCACATAACGGTGCATCCCAATTTTAACAAGTCACCACATCATGAAAACTTATAATGCTTATAAAACCTTTAAAATCAAATAGTTTAAGTGGCATTAAACATATGACCCTAAACTAGACCTTTCCAACATTAACTTGCCAAAAATGAACCTCGACAATCACCATACAAATAAAAACCACATTGAGACACACCCTATATACATGCCACAATAATATATACCAAAATGAACGTACATTTTCATTCTTGTTGATAGTGTGGTATCCGTACAGAGTTGACTTTAAGATTTTTTATAGCTAGGGAATCTACATGTAAGAAAAACAATGATAGGTAAGCATTCAATGCTTAGTAAGTTCAAATAAAATTTACTACAGTTACCTTGTTCATAGATGAGTGTGTTAAGTATCAACTGAACTAGGCACACATTTATCTAAAACAAGGCACATAATATCACAACATGGTATGTAACACCCCTAATCCCTTTCCGTCGTCGAATTCAGGTCACGAGTATCACTAATGATTCATACACTTAATCAATCATAATCAACATGTACGCTAATCAATAACACTATAATATACAGGGACAGGTCACAACAATCTAATACGTTCATACTAGAATCTTAAACAATCGAATAACTAATCATGCTATGTAATGCTAAACTTGGTTTTCTACTGTCTACACTCTTATCACTATTTATCCCCTTTTCAGTGCTAGAATTTGTTGCGCACAAGATTATTCCAATTATTAGCATCAGAGTATAGGTCAATACTCCGACTATTTATTTTCTTCATCTTCGATGATATTAGTAGAATGCACTAAGTATAGGTTTACTATTCCATTGCATTTCAGAGTAAAAGTTACTCTTACAGCCCTTATTTCAAGTCTACGGAACCCTAAAAATAGTTTAAAAATAGGCAAGGACTAATTCGAAATAATTTTGGAAGTTTAGGGTCATTTTCAAAAACTTTTAAAAATATGGGACACATACCTGTGTCAAGTCTTATAGAACGCCCCAGGCCATGTGACTCTCGAAGTTTGGACACATAGTTGTGACCTAGCCCATGTAATTCACTGTTTGACACACATGCACGTGTCTTAGCCCGTGTCTCTGCCCATGTGACTCACTGACTTGGGTCTTACACCCATATGTGTTGCCCGTGTGGCCAAGCCACGTGCACCTAAAAGTATCTTAAAACTCAAGTTTTCAATTTCCTACTTGCTTGGACACTAAACAACTCAATTACCAATCATTTAACCTACTCAAAACACGATTAAACATGCCCAAAATTTGCCAAATTCATAACCTAATATGCCTAACCAATGTACCCTCATTTGTACCACATTTAATATGTTCAGATATATCAACAAGGCATTAATCATTTAAGACTTCCATCCATATTAAATTTACCTATATAGAACTAATCTTTAGCTATTTAAGCTATCAAGCTTTTAACCAAAAACATACCAAGCATTAGGCTAACATATCAACATAGCCTCAATCACAACTATATAAACATTTAACTATCATTTCACTTGCAACTAAGATAACAACACCTTATAACAATATCAACAAAAGACTCCCTAGGTACATGCCATTACAAAATAAGAGATCACCACACTTGTGCTCGGGATTTTTTGTTTGATGTTGAGTCTACGCTATGTCAAAAAGTACCTAGCCTATGCACAGAAAACATAACCACACGCTAAGTAAAACTCAGTGATATTTCTATAATCCGAATAATATAAACTTGATATAAGAAATTAAAATGCAATATGCAACAAATATGCTATGTTCATGTGCTTCAATTCAATAGTATAATTTTTGCTCATTCGTTATTCACATCTACTAAGATTTTACAATGTTCAAACATATATTAAAGGCATTTCTCAAATCATTTGCATATTACAACTCATGCAATGACATGATTCATTTTTTTGTTCAATACTTGAACTCTTTTCAAGTTCCACATCTCATTTCATTATTTCAATATTTTCTCATCTCATTTCCATTTCTTGGCCAAATCATTTGAATATCAAACACAACAATGTTATCAATTATTTTCCTTATTAATACGATTAGAACTCGGACAAATACACGAATCCAACCAACACACCAGTTTGGCACTAATGTCTCATCGGTTAAATCGAAGCAAATTGGCACCCAGTACTTCATCGACTCGAGGTCGAAGTAATCCCTTAACTCTTCCTATCTTATGGCATGCCATCTATATTTGACTTAGCCCGAACAATTAATAAGGTTTCATTTCACGTTTCAATACAACCGATGTCTCAATTTCACATATATACACATTATCACATATAATCAATTCAATATTCATATAGTCCACATATTTCATAATATACAAAATTAATCTATTTCCAGTCCACTTTGAATTCAATTCAAACTCAAGTACCAAGTACTCACCTCAAATGCTCACCATATGCAAACAATTTAAATATGCAACAATCTACTATTTACTTTGGATTATTGAAACACAAATCGTGAATTCTGAGCTATTCGACGTCGATATTATCCTTTCCCTTTTTACTCAAGGATTCCGGTACGATGTTACTGACAGAATAAAAGAATTAAATCACATTAATATTACACATTTCAATTTCACATAAATTTTAATTTTCACACCATATTTTGCTTATTCATCAATTTTGTCCCTAAACCGAGACGAGACTAGTGTTTAACCTTCACATTTATCTTTATAGTTTTACAATAATTTCACTCTAACTATATTTAACTTCCTCTTTTCCAATTCGACCCCTTAATTTTAAATTTTTCACAATTTAGTCCCTATTGCTCAAAATCAATAATTTATTCTACAATATAGTCATTTTCCATTTTCAACTTTAAAATCTATTTATTTAATCCCTAACACTTAAACTATTTAGCAATTTAACATCTAAAATCTTAAACAATACTAAAAATTACAACATGGGTCGGGTAACCCTAGGTACCGGGATTCTAAAACGTAAAAATTACAAGTATGGGGAATATATTGCACTAACAAATTTGGATTTGAACTTCAAACCCCCTTAGGCCACTTCTTCTCCTTTTTTTTCTTTCTTTCCTTTTTTTTCGTGAAATTTCTAATCTAAAATTTAACTCACTACTAAGCTAACCTAATATATATTTAAAAATCATATTATCGGTTCATTTTATGGGAACGAAGTCCCAAATCTTACTTTTTGACACCCCTAACTATTGGGTTATTACAATTCTCCCCCGCTAAATAAATTTCATCCTCGAAATTTACCTGAAAAGAGGTAGGAATATTGAGATCTTATCGTCTCTTCTGGCTCCCAAGTCGCTTCCTCGACACTATGACTAAGTCATAGGACTTCCACTAGCGGGACACGTTTATTACACAATTCTTTCACCCCGCGAGCTAAAATTTCGATCGATTCTTCTTCATAAGACAAGTCAGTTGAATTTCAATTTCTTCCATCAAAATAATGTGAAACGGATCCAATCGATACCTTCTAAGCATTGACACATAGAAAACATCGTGCATTTTCTATAATTCCTTTAGCAAAGCTAACCGATATGCCACTAGTCCCACTCTTTCAAGGATTTCATACGATCAAATAAAATGAGGACTCAACTTCCCTTTTCCACCAAATCGCAGAACTTTCTTCCATGGTGAAACATTTAGCAACACTTTATCACCAATTGAATACTCAATATCTTGATGTTTCAAATCTGCATACAATTTCTGTCTATCAAAGGATGTTTTCAATTTATCTCGAATTATCTTAACAATATCTTTTTGGCCCAATCACTTTTCTTTCACACAATTCCATCCAACAAATAGGTGTTCAACACCTACGACCATATAAGGCTTCGTATAGAGCCATTTGAATACTCGATTGGAAATTGTTGCTGTATACAAATTCTACCACAGGTAAAAAAAAAGTTCCCAGCCTGATTCGAAATCAATTACACAAATGTGAAGCATATCTTCCAAAATCTGAATAACACGTTTAGATTGTCCATCTGTCTACGGGTGAAAAGCTATGTTGAAATTGAGTCTCGTACCGAGAGATTCATGCAACTATTTCCAAAATCTTGAAGTGAAACACGGATCTTGATCAGAGATTATTGACATAGAGACGTTGTTTATCTCACAATTTCTTAAATGTAAACTTTAGTAAGTTTTTGAAGTGACCAATCAGTCCTGATTGCAATGAAATGAGTTGATTTCGTAAGTCGATCAGCTATCACCCAAAAAACATTTTTCGTACTCGAAGATAACAATAATCCCTTTACAAAATCCATCGTAGTACGTTCCCATTTCCACTCTGGAATAGAAATAAGCTGAAGTAATCCTGTAAGAACCTGATGTTCCACCTTAACTTGTTGACAAGTTAAGCATTTAACTACAAACAAAACTATTTCTCTTTTCATTTCGGGCCACTAATACACTTCTTGCAGGTCCGATACATTTTCGTTCCTCCAAGATGCAAAGCAAAAAGACTATCGTGAGCTTCGTGAAGTATCAACTCTTTTAATTCTATAACATTTGGAACAAAAATTCGATTTTAAAATCTCAAACAACCACAATCATCAATACTGAAACTTTCTTTTATGCCATTTTGAACCATAACTCTTTTCTTTGCTAACTTGGCATCATCTAATTGTGCTCCCTTAATCTGATCAAACAACACCGGCTTGACCTTCAACACGGCCAAAAAGCTTCAATCATCATTGATACTAAGTTGAGCAAACATCGCTCGCATTTCAATGGCTATTTTCCTGCTCAATGCGTCAGCTATGAAATTAGCTTTATCAGGGTAGTAATCAATAACGTAGTCGTAATCTTTTAAAAGTGCAACCCAATGTCGTTGTCTCAAATTCAACTCCTTTTGTGTTAGGAGGTATTTAAGACTCTTGTGATTGGTATAGATGTTACACTTTTCACCATACAGATAGTGCCTCTAAATTTTTAGAGCAGAGACCATAACAACTAACTCTAAGTCGTGCATCATATAGTTACGTTCATGCATTTTTAGTTGACAAGAAGCATATGCGATCACTTTTCTATCTTGCATCAAGACACAATCGAGACCACTCAATGAGGCATCACTATAGATAACAAAATATTTTCCCAATTCAGGTAAAGTTAAAACTGGCGCCTCAGTCAACATCTATTTTAATTTCTCGAAACTCTCTTGACATTCCTTTCTCCAAATGAACTGAACGTTTTTGTGCAACAACTTTGTCATAGGCAAACCTATCTTCGAAAATCCATTTATGAATCTTCTATAGTAACCAACCAAACCAAGAAAACTACAAACCTCCGAAAAATTCCTCAGTGCTTTCCACTGGACAATGGCTTCAATCTTTTTTGAGTCAACTCTAACTCCATCTACGGAGATAACATGTCCTAAAAACACAACTTTTGATAACCAAAATTCATACTTGCTAAGTTTTCCATATAATTGTTTCTCTCGTAACAGTTGTAAAACAATTCTGAGGTGTTGCTCATGCTCGAATTTAGATTTTGAATAGATCAAGATGTTATCAATGAAAACTACTACAAATTGATCCAAATATGGTTGGAAAATACAGTTCATGAGATCCATTAATGCCGTCGGAGCACTGGTCAACCCAAAAGGCATCACTAAGAATTCATAATGGCCATAACATGTATAAAACATTGTTTTAGGTACATCACTATCTTTCTCTTTCAACTGATAGTAACTCGATCTCAAATCAATCTTAGAAAAGACAGAAGCTCTTTTAGTTGATCAAACAAGTCATCTACCGATTCTTAATCGTCAACTTATTCAATTTTTGATAGTCTATACAGAGTCGCATCAAACCATCTTTCTTTTTTATGAATAACACTGGAGATCTCTAGGGTGATATACTAAGGCATATGAAGTCGTGATCCAGCAAATCTTGCAATTGCACCTTCAATTCTTTCATCTCTATGGGTGCCATACGATAAGGAGACATGGACACCGGACCAGGAAACACTTCAATTACAAACTCAACCTCCCGATCTAGTGGTAATCCCAGTAATTCCTCGGGAAACACATCAAGGAATTCACAAACAGTTTGAATCTTACTGCTATGACTATTACTAGAATTCGAGTTGACAACATAGGCTAGAAAAGCTTCACATCCTTGATTGAGAAGTTTATTAGCTCTAATTGTTGAAATGATATGATTCGAACACCATTCACTTCAATTATGTTACCATCTTCATTCTGAACCACGAATTTCTTTTTACAACAGTCATGCTAAGTAAGCTATCCATTCCTAAAATTAAGTCAAAGTTGTCAAATAACATTATCAACAAATCAACAGAGAAAATTATATTCTATATTTCTAATGAACATCGCCTACACATCTGATCCACTATTACAGACTATCCCAAAGGACTTGACACAACTATCAATACTCTAGACATCTCGACTTTAAACTTCTCAATTTTACTAACTCAGCATTAACATATGAGTGTGAATATCCCGAATCTATCAAAGCATAAGTTGGTTTTGAATACAATAAAAAGATACCTGCCACAACGTCGATAGCATCACCATCCTCACGTGTCTGTACAACATAAGCTCATGCTAGCGCTCTAGCCCTTGACTGGTGAGTAACAACACCATTTTCCTTCCTAGCACCGCTTCTAGGAAAAGAACCACTGTTACTTGATCCACGACCCCTAGATGCAGGCACATACTCTAAGAAGTAACAGGAGTAGCATTCTTATTCTTCAAACCTTCTCGAGGAAAATGCTCTGTAGATCCATAGCGAAAACAAGCCCGAGTCAGCTTCCACCATTCACCACGATGCTTTTTCCTGTAATGCTCACAATTCAGAATATTAGTATCCTTGGACGAACCTCGCACACTACCCGTGGACATAGTCAATTGTCGATCACGATTTGTATCAGATCTGTCAGACTTAAAAGTTAATTTCAAACCACCACGAAATTCCTTAGTTTGTTTTGTTTGCGGATGAGAGCTGGCAGATCCAAACTGCTTCCCAGAAGTGCGAGTAACCTCAGGATTTTTATCAAGTCCTAAGGCTTGTTCTACCATATTTTCCCGTTCAACTAGATCGGTAAATTCTATAATTAAATGTGATACCAGTTATACCCGTATTTCATCACGTATCCCACGTAGCAATCACTTACAACTTTCGTTTTCAGATGGTACAAATTCAGTAGCGTACTTATTGAGTCATACGAACTCCTGTTCATAATCAGCCACTAACATCCCACTCTGCTTTAACAGCAAAAACTCTTGCCTTCGATCTTCAAGGTACAATTTCCTGACGTATTTCTTTTGGAATTCCCTTCGAAAGAATTCCCAATTAGCCTGTTCAATAGTTACGTGGCATGTCACTGACTGCCACTAGGTATATGCTTCTCCTTGCAGTAGTGAAATAGATAAAATCACGCTTTTGTGCGGGTTGCATTCAAGTTGTTGTAAAACACGCTTAGTGGATTCAATCCAAACTTCCGCTACTAAGGGATCAACCCTTTTCAACCCTAAAAAATTGATTGCACCATATCTCCATAAAAATTTTATCAGAGCTCGTCAAATAGTAGGTGCAGGCACTGTAGCAGATGTAGCTCCTGCAACATGCTGAAGTGCCTCAACAATAGCTCCAAGTAGATTCGAATCACCTACTCTGTCATTATTATCTCGCTCAAATTAGGTCGTTGAGCACCAGTTGTGTTAACATTCAGAGTTACCGACTCCGTTTTCTCATAATCATTAGAATGCTCATCATTCAAGTAAAACTCTTATTAAATTTCTTTATTAGATTTGCTTATCATCTTTTAGCTATAAAACAAAAACAATTATAATCATCATCCAAATCCTGACTCAACTCGACTCAACTTTGGCATGTACATCTAAACCCAAATTTGAGCTCGATTTAGTCCGAGAATTGACTAAACTTGTAGCTCTCATACCACTAAATGTAACACCCATAACCCCTCTCTGTCGTCGAATTAAGGTCACGGGCATTACTAACAAATCATACACTTAATCAACCATAGCCAATATGTACACTAATCAATAACATTATAATATACAGAGGCATGTCACGACAATCTAATACATTCATACTCGAATCTTAAACAATCGAATAACTAATCATGCTATGCAATGCTAAATTTGGTCTTCCAATGTCTTCACTCTTTTCACTATTTATCCCCTCTTGAGTGGTAGAAGTTGGTTGCACACAAGCCTATTCCAATTATTAGCATCAAAGTATAGGTCAATACTCTGACTATTTATTTTTTTCATCTTTGATAATGTTAGTAGAATGTACTAAGTGTAGGTTTACTAATCCATTCCAATTCAGAGTAAAAGTTACTCTTACAGCCCTTATTTCAAGTTTACAGGACCCTAAAAATAGTTTAAAAATAGGTAAGGACTAATTCGGAACAATTCTGGAAGTTTAGGGTCAATTTCAAAAATTCCTAAAAATAGAGGACACTTGCCCATGTGGCCAGGCTGGTGGAACGCCCCAAGCTGTGTGACTCTTGAAGTTGGGGCACACAGTCGTGTCCTTGCCTGTGTAATTCACTGACTTGAGACACATGCACGTGTTTCTGCCTGTGTCTCTGCTCGTGTAACTACTGACTTGGGTCATACACCGGTGTGTGTTGCCCATGTGTGACACACGCCCGCGTGGCCAGGCCGTGTGCACCTAAAAGTATCTTAAAACTCATGTTTACCATTTCCTGGTTGCTTGGACACTAAGAAACTCAATTACCAATCATTTAACCTACTCAAAACGCGATTAAACATGCCCAAAATATACCAAATTCATAACCTAATATGCCTAACCAATATACCCTTATTGGTACCACATTTTATATGTTCAAATATATCAACAAGGCATTAATCATTAAAGACTTCCATCTATATCAAATTTACCTATATAGAACTAATCTTTAGCAATTTAAGCTATCAAGCTTTTAACCAAAAACATACCAAGAATTAGGCTAACATACCAACATAGCCTCAACCACAACCATATACACATTTAACTATCATTTCACTAGCAACCAAGATAACAACACCTTATAATAATATCAACAAAAGACTCCCTAGGTACATGCCATTACAAAATAAGATATCACCACACTTGAGCTCGGGATTTGTTGTTTGATGTTAGGTGGGCGCTACGTCAAAAAGTACCTAGCCTGTGCAAGAAAAGCATAACCGCATGCTGAGTAAAACTCAGTAACATAAACTTGATATAAGAAATTAAAATGCAATATGCAACAAATATGCTATGTTCATGTGCTTCAATTAAATTGTATAATTATTCCTCATTCGTTATTCACATCTACTAAGATTTTTAGATGCTCAAAAATATATTAAAGGCATTTCATATATCATTTGCATATTACAACTCATGCAATGGCATGATTCATTTCTTTGTTCAATAATTGAATTCTTTTCAAGTTCCACACCTCATTTCATCATTTCATATCTCATTTCTCATATTTCAATCCATATTCACAACAATATACTATTTCATATTTCATTTCTCACCATTGTCATTTCAATATTTTCTCATCTCATTTCCATTTCTCAACCATATCATCTCAATATCGAACACATTAATTTTATTGTTTATTTTCCCTATTAACACGACTCAGACTCAGACGAATACATGAATCCAACCAACACATCAGTTTGGCACCCAGTGCCTCATTGGATATATCCGAAGTAATAACTACACCCAAAGCTATATAAATTGACACCCAGTGTCTAATCGGTTAAACGAAAGTAAATTGGCACCCAATGCCTCATCGACTCGAGGTCGAAGTAATCCCTGAACTCTTCCTATCCTATGGCATGCCATCTATATCTGACTTAGCTCGAACAGTTAATAGGGTTTCATTTCACTTTTCAATACAACCAATGTCTCAATTTCACATATATACACATTATCACATATAATCAATTCAATATTCATATAGTTCACATATTTCATAATATACAAAATTAATCTATTTCTAGTCCACTTTGAATTCAATTCAAACTCAAGTACCAAGTACTCACCTTACATGCTCATCATACGCAAACAATTTAAATATGCAACAATCTACTATTTAATTTGGATTAATGAAACACAAACCGTGAATTCTGAGCTATTCTACGTCGACTTTATCCTTCACATTTTTACTCGAGGATTTTGGTATGACATTAGGTACGGAATAAAACAGTTAAATCACATTAATATTACAGATTTCAATTTCACATAAATTTCAATTTTCACACTATATTTTGCTTATTCATCAATTTAGTCCCTAAACCGAGACTAGTTTTTAACCTTCACATTTAACTTTATAGTTTTATACTAATTCCACTCTAACTAAATTTAGCTTCCTATTTTCCAATTCAACCCTTTAATTTCAAAATTTTCACAATTTAGTCCCTATTCCTTAAAATCAATAATTTATTCTACATTTTAACCATTTTCCATTTTCAACTTAAAAATCTATCTATTTAATCCCTAACACTTAAACTATTTAACAACGTCAACATCTAAAACCTTGAACAATACTAAAAATTACAACATGGGTCGGGTAACCCTAGGTATCGAGATTCCAAAAACATAAAAATTGCAAGTATAGAGATTAAGTTGCACTAACCAATTTGGATTTAAACTTCAAACCCCCTTAGGCTGTGCGCTTCTTCTTATTTTCTTTCTTTCTTTTCTTTGTTTAATTTGCATGCATCCACTATCACTGTTTTTTCCTTTCTTTTATTATAACTATTATTATTATTAACTTTATATTATAACATATATAATATATATACATGCATGTAATTTAGCCTATGGCTGGCCACCTATACATAAACAATAATTAAGTGGCACAACCTCATAAATATTTAATAATATTTATAGGTTCATTTTACAGGAACAGAGTCCCGAATCTCACTTTTCGACACCACTGACTATCGGGTCATTACATAGTAAGCATAAGAAGCCTACGTATATATGTTCATGTGTATCAAACATCATAACCATTACCAAAACATCATAAAAGTGTACCAATTCTTCTAAGATCATTATATTCTTCATTCTATTCATTAAGCTACTCCTCCATACCATTACAATTATAATTACATACTTCTACAACATAGCAAATCAAGTTCATCTTTTGTTACTCGATTTCAATATTCAATTTAATGTTTAGCTCAATGCGACCTTAGTAAAAACAAACTTGGACATGCGGGTTAACTACACCACACCAAGATAGCTCATATTAGCAAAAACTACATCACACCTAAAGAACCAAAGTGCCAAACTCATAGGCATAAAATGTATATTGATATGCAAATACATCCCTCCACCATACCAAGGTCTCCAAAGAGACAATTAATACTCGATGATCCACAACAAATATTGGATCCTGAATGACATGTCATAATCTCTACATCGTCAACAAAACCATAAAAAAGCATGCATATGGCCCTATTGGCATGCCAACTATATCATAGACTTTCTACTAAGTTCACATGGGCATCAATCATTCATATATGCAAACATAAGTTATGACCATCACATGTCAATTTCCAAAATTCATCTATTGTATTTGAGTATGAATCACACATGCAACTAGTAATACATTCAAAAATATTTTTTCATTATTCTAATTACAAATCAACAAATATAGCATCATTCAACTTATCATAACGCACCTCAATTCATTTATGTTTCCTAGCGAAATATGTAAATTTCCACTATAATCTTAGTATAAGTTCAATCGTAGATGAAATGAAAATAAATACAAGCATACCTATCAAATAAGGAAGGGTAGTAAGTTCCATAAGAGAGCACATTTCAAAACACTAAATGAGTAGCCGATTCTTACTCTATACAAATATATATATACATACCAAATCAATATCATAAATTAACATATAATAGTCATTCAATGGTTCACCAAAAATGATGCCATAAGATGCATAACCCTAATTAATCCCTTTTTTAATACACTCATATTTTATATTTTATTCATTTTCGTCCTTGTACTCGGGATATGCATATTTTTTATATTTAGCATCGGATCAAAATTTGATTTCACATTATTTCATTATGGACTCTCTACTTCCTATTCATAAAATAATTTCATGATAGGTTTTTCATTTATTCAATTTAGCCCCAAATGTTACAAAGTTAACTAACAAGCTTAACTAACTTTACAATTTAGTCCTTATAATGATCTAAACTTAATATCTATCAACTCCAAGCCTAATTCATCAGTTCCTCTACAATGATATCTTGTTGAAAACTTAATAATTGAACAAAATAATATACGAGCTAGCTAAATCAAGTTCCTATGATCATAAATCTATAAAAATTACATGAAATTAGCTTAATTACCTTCAAAATGTTGGTGGTCGAATGTTGAAACAAAAAAATGGTTTTTCTTCTTTTCTTCCTAAGGTGGGACAACTAGCATAGATGAAGAATATGATGGTTTCTCTTTCTTTCCGCTAAAGTAATTTGGTTTGGGTCAAAATATGGTTTTTCACACAAAAAAACCATATTATAACTTTTATGAAGGACTGGTTAATACAGCTCATGGCAATGAATTAGGAAGGCAATATATTCATGATGGATGATCTTATTAGCTTTACAATCATCTTGTGGAAAGTTTAGTTTTATAGAAGTAAAGTTCTAGCCAAAAAAGTCAGCTCAAATCCAACTATAGTGATCAATGAGGCAGACGAGTATATCAAACAAATCCAAAAAGCACACTCAAAGTGGGATATCTTTAGATCAGAAAATAGAGATAAAGAAACAAGCCTAGATAGACTAAAAATTATCAATCCTTATAATAGTTACCTTGATTGGTGTAGAAGAAATGAGATGATCGCATGAATAATTATCATTAAAGGACCAGATGAATGTTGTAATATCATTAACCCGTAACCGTCACCAGAATAGGTTAAGAGGCATTACCAAACTTATAACTCAATTCAGAATTCATTTATCAGTAATCAACTCATTTCAATCAAAGTCATTCATTTACACTTGTAACATGCTTAAATCGAGCATAAATAACTTCAAACATGCATTCAGGACTGAATCGTTAACATATAAGAACTTAGGGAAAATTTGGAAATTTTCTTGAATACAGAGGTCACACGCCCATGTGCCCAGGTCGTGTGCCTCACACGGCTACCAAACACGCCCGTGTCATAGGCCATGTGGAAACAGGGCATACATACTAACTTGGGTCACACGACTGACTACACGCTCGTGTGTCAGCTCATGTGCCACATACGGTCAATAGACACACCTATGTGTCTATGCCGTGTAACTCACTGACTTATTTTAACTAAGTTTTAGCAGACACATAGTCAAATCACATGCCCGTGTGTTCAACTGTGTGGACGAGAAATAGGCTTGTTTTAAGCCACTTTTCCTCACCCAAACTTCAATCACCTAAGCTCACATATAACACCATACTTTCATTCAATTTGGCAATCAAAACAACCATTTCAAATACACATTATATGCCATTACAAAACCAAACATTTATATACTCAAATCAATATGATTCATTAGCTAATATACACATATAACCTATTCAATAATTCAACCTTGAACATCCGAGTACCAACTATCATTCAAACAGTTTTCGATTCACATTTCCATCATATATCCATACCATTTGCATATCCTCATTCCATCAACTACTTACCAAAACATGTCATATTTAGTACACATAAACGTAACCCAATATTTAACCAAGTTAAGCCAAATCACATGGCTTAAACACATCAATACATATAAGATTCAATAGCTAAAATAACTTATATATCTCATATAATCAACTAGCCTATACATGCCATATTACCACATTTCAAAGAGTTCAAAAATACCAAACTGACTCTTGGATAGTGTGATGATATCTTCGATTTCCAACCCGAGCGAGCTTTCAAATCACTGTAAAATACGAAAAATAAATAGAGTAAGCTAATAAGCTTAGTAAGCTCGTATGACTAGTATGTACTATATACAATTTGACAATTAATTGAGAATTAGAGAAACATGAGGACATATAAATCAGCTTCCTCACAATCAATGCGTAATACAATAACAACCTGGTAATTCTTGTATGTATTCATCGATTTTCACTTACATATCATATGAAATTATTAAATATCACTTACTTATTGAGCGTGTCACGTATACCTGAATTGATTCATATCATCATTTCAATTCTCGTACCATTATAATCTCCTTTGAACCATGGAAATAACATCAAATATTTTGTATATTGCACACTAATAGGCATGTATGTTGTTAAACTGTTTAGATCTCAAGTACATATAACTTCATTCCATATTTTAATTCATCAAATAACATCAATACCACGTAATTCACATAACATTGTTGCAATTCATTTCTATTTATATAAATTGTAATTCATTCATATAACTAGTAGTTCATCCGTATAACCAATAATTCATTAGTAATAACAGTAATTTGCCTGTATCAACAGTAATTCATTCATTCCAACAGTAATTCATCCATTTCAACATAACTTATTCATATGATCGGTAAGAGTAATTATTCCCGTTGAACTATGTAGAATATGGATAGATACTCGGGTGATACACACTAAGTATATTTATCAGTAATACGTCAATTGATTATCCTTTTTGCTTTTTCAAGCCTTGATTGGTGAGCTCCTCCTAAGCTAATAAATAGTAAGCTCTATTAAGCTGAAACGGTAAGCTCTATTAAGCTGAAACGGTAAGCTCTATTGAGCTAAGCAGTAAGCTCATACGAGCTGAATCAGTAAGCTCCAATGAGCTGAAAACAGTAAGCTCTTACGAGTTGATATATCGGTAAGCTCATACGAGCTGTGGTGAGTCTGCAACAAATGTAGGAGCTCGACCAAATCGATAACCCTAGTGACATGTCTATCGTATCTAACAAATTACTAAGGTTCAATAGGACTCGGTAATTATCCAACTTCATCATTTAAGCATTCATTGATCAATAATTCAATTTCTCAAATTATATATATTCAATTCAACTAAGTACATACATTTAAATACTCAATTTGCATACTCAATGCATATTATCATACCGAATCCATGAAACGTATATAACATTTGTAACATTTCAATTTCATTCATGTAAACAGTAATATAATCATATAACCAGTTATTCAAATTTCAAGTGGGTTATTCAGTTAACTTATACACATTCATTTTAAACAATTGCAAGTATTTAATAGTTCGATTCTAGCTATACGAACTTACCTCGTGTCGCTCAAATAAAATTATCGGCTATTTGTCCACTTTTCGTTTTCCCTGATCTAGTTCGGTAATTGCTTATCTTGATCTATATATAATATCAAATTTAGCATATTTACTTTCCTTTCTATTCAATCTGACACTATATACATATTTGGCAAAATTACACTTTTGCCCCTAAAGTTTTACACTTTTATAATTTAGTCCCTAATCTCGTAAAATAAAATTCATTCAATTTTGACAAAACCCAAGCCTAGAACAATTTAATACAACTTTATAACAGCCCATATTTTCATTTATTTCACACTTTTAACCACAACATTTCACATTTTCACAAATTAGCCCATAATTTGCATTTTTACTCAAAATCACTTTGTAAAATATGTAAAACTATCATCTAACTTCCATATTTCTTCATCAATCATCAAAAAGCATGAATATTCATCAATGGCATCTTAAAAAATCTATAACAGTTTCAAAAAAGGAGATACGGGCTAGCTAGATTAAGCTACAACGATCTCAAAAACATAGAAATTATTAAAAACCAAGACAAAATGGACTTACATGCATTCAATTCTCCATGGCCAAATGCTTAAAGCTATTATGACTTTCTCTTCTTCCATTTTTGGTTGAAGAAACAAGAGAAATAAAAATGCATGTGTTATTTTGTTTAATTTAACTTAACTTATTAACTAATTTACCAAAATACCCTTTAATTAAAACATTAAAAATTCACTATTTCATGTATAGAACCATCCACTTGCATTATAAAAGGGCTATTTGCAACATAAAACCCTTAACTATTTAATTTCATAGCCATTAGGTACTTTTAACTAATAGAACATAGGTTTTATGCTTTACACAATTTAGTCCTTTTTACTGAATTAAACACTTAAACGATAAAAAATTTCTTCACGAAATTTTTACACTACTCTAATATCATGCTGTAAATATTAAAATAATAATAAAATAAATATTTTTACTTTAAATTGTGGTCTCGAAACCACTGTTTCGAGTAACCCTAAAAACGGGTTGTTACAAATGTACATTGGCAACTTTTGAAAGAATAATCTAACATGAAGATAGGGTGATGATGAAGTTGCTAACATTCTGATTTTTACTAGCAATGATTTTAAAAAATGGCACAAATCCATACATATTTAAAGTGGAGGATAAGATGATAGGTAAAATCATTTAGAGGAAACATAGTTAGATACACTAGTCATTCAAATCAATTTCAGGATGGCATTTGTAACACCTCGAATTTAGGGTTTGAATTATTCAAGTTAATTGGTTGGGACAGTGGTTCGGTGGGACTATTAAGTTGATTTTCATGTTTTAGTATCAAAATGAGCCTTCTAGTTCAGTGACTAGGTTTTTGGTAGCTTAGCTTTTAGTTTAGAGTTTGAGTCCACGTGTGTGCAATGAGAGGATTTTGTTTTTAAGTATTTTTGGTTTAATTCATTAAAAATGTATGTATTTAAAATCTGAAGGGTTTTGATAAATTTGATATTAATTAATTTGTTCCAGAATTTATTTTATAATAAAGTAATAATAAAAAATAGATAAAAAATTTCCTAAAATTTCTCTTATGTTGACATTTCTTCTCACGTTAGTTTTGGTTTTTCCCCAATTTTTAGAATTGTGCTCTTTTGGCTTCCATACTCCTCTGTTTCAACATTTTTCTTTTCTATTTTTGTTTCTATTTTTTCTTCCCCTTTTGTTCTTCAATTTTTCTTTTTCTTTTTATTTCCAAATTATCGTCTTTAGTTATTGCTTCTCAAAATCAATCCTTGTTCCATTGAGTGTTGTATCGGGTAAGTGTCGTCTTTTGGGTTTATTGATTGATTTATTTTTGTTGCTACTTTCATATTATTACTTGAATTCTTATAGACTAGTATGTTTGTGGAATTGAGATTTCAGTTTGGTGGGTGGTGACGTTTTGATCTTTTTGGATGCTTTAGATCGCGAAATTAGGTGTATTTCTAAAACTGTTTAATTTATGTATTGAATTGCTATTGAATTACATGAAATTCTGCAAATTTTGATGTATTTTTGAACTACCAAAGGTTAGGGACCGTTTCGATGTCAAAAAACATGATTTTCAGCCTGATTCGGTGTGGTTTCGTGACCACACGGGCGTGTGTCACAAACGGGTTATCCACATAACTGTGTGTCGCTGTGAAATTAGGGTATTTTTGAGTCACATAGCCTAGGTTGTGCCACACGAGCTAGCCACACAGCCATGTGACCACTATTTAAGGATCTTATTATTTTTCACATGGGCATGTGAGGTAGTCACACTGTAACACCTCTTACCCATGTCCGACACCGGGATAGGGTACGAAGCATTATCGGACTTAAACATAACCAATCATACAAAATCGGGCCATAAAATTTCATCCAATTTAAAACCATTCATGCAGATGCATATCGTCCCTATTACGGGCTTACGAGTCCCAAAACATACATTGGAGGTGGTTCGGGACTAAACCGAAAACTTTCAAACTTTTACTACACTTAGAAAATTTTTTCTCAAAACAGGAGTCACACGCCCGTGTGGTCACACACGCCCATTTAAATTGGGACACACCCATGTCCTCAGCCCATGTAACTCTCTGTTTATGACATCATCAATCGAAATAGGGTCACACGACCAAGTCACACGCCCGTGTCTCGGGGCCGTGTCCTTCACATAGTTGTGCCTCTGCCTGTGTGGCCAAGAAAATGGCTACTTACCAAGCCATTTGCCACCCTCATTTGAACACTCACATACACACTTTAAATGAAACTTAACATGGCACAATTAAGCTATCAACACAACCATAATCTAGGCTTAAACATATCAAAACAATTATTTACTGTTCATAACAAATCTATCCACTTGAGTCATAGTCACTAAATTATTTGTATCTTTAGCTACAGAACTCTAAATTAAGATATTCTTGATTTTTCTGAAACTAGACTCAAATATATTCCTTCCATAAAATTTTCAAAATTTATGGTTTAGCCAATAAGTACAGTTAATTCTTCAAATTCATCCATATTCTGTTGTTTGACAGTTTCGACCATTCTTCACTAAAAATTAATTATCTTTTAGTACGAGATTCGGATGATGTTATCATTTGTTTATATTGAAAATATGCTTATTAAGAATTTAAAAATATAAATTTTAACCCCCAAGTATTTTATAAAATTTTTAATAATTTTTCAAATTCAGAACAGGGGAACCTGAAATCATTCTGACATTGTCTCATTAAAATTCAAATATCTCATAAAATGAAATTCTTTTGCTTACACCATTTCTTCTATGTAAAACTAGACTCAATAGGATTTAATTTCATATTTTCTTAAACCTCTAATTTGATTTCCACAATTTTTGGTGATTTTTCAAAGTTATACTACTGTTGCTGTCCACAACTATTTTAATGCTAATTTTACTCTTTCATGATTCCCTTGTACTAACTTTCATTAACATACCATTATAAACCACATCACACAATGACATTGGCATAGGAATAGGCATATGAGTAATTAATATACTTGCAACCCATTAGCCAATATAAGTCAATTTATATGGCTACATACCAAATTAAATCCTTATTCATTACAAGCCAATACATTTGGCCATATCATAATGACACATACACAAAATGACTAAGTCCCTTTACATGCCATAGACTTAACATACTTACATTCACTTATACCCCAAATGATAGCTTGATAGTGTGATATAATCTCCGAAGATCTCCAACCTGAGCTAGTTGAATAAACCTATAAGAGCTGGGAAAGAAAGGGAGGTAAGCTTCATAGCTTAGTAAGATCACATGCAAATAGAATGCAATTTAAACAAGCATTAATCATGCATTTAACTTAATGAACATAAACTTGCACTTTATTATCAAATCACTTGAACTTATTCTTCGCATATATATACATGTTCTTACCACAAGTTCATCATATATCATGTCATTCTCATGAGTTCGATGTACATACCTGTGCCCACTTGCACATAATAACTTAGTTTCTCGTCTTTGACGTATTCATTAAGACTACTTATTGAACTTCCTTTAGAACTACCTGCTGAACACTCGAAATACTATCGAATACATCGGAGTCTCGCACTTAAGTGCCTTATATATAGCCAACGCAACCTCATATCACATACCACCTGCTTTCGAGCTACTCACTTGTAACGCCCCAAAAATCCTGAAATCTAAAAATCCTAAAATCCTGAATTTCCTTTAATTTCGATTTTGATGAAAATTGTGTTTAATATTCTTATCCAAGCGATAATTTTAGTAGGTCTTAGCTAAGGTTGAGTTCGAATTAAGGGGTAGAAGAAATTATAATTTAATTATTAAAAGAATCAGGGCTGACAAGTAGGTGGGCTTTTGAATAAATGAAGAAAAAATTGGACACAAAAAGAGCCTGTGGTGGAGTGGCTAAGTGACGCCAAATAAGGTGTAGTGAGGTGGCGTTAATAGCTAGCAAGGGGGTCCAAAGTTCAAATCCTAGCTTAGTATTTTTTAGAATTTAATTTTGGCCTTTTAGAAGGATGGAAATGGCGTGAAGATGGACTCCAATGGAAGTGTTCAAAAGAGAAAATTAAGGAAAGGATCAAGGGGTTATCAGGGAGAAAAACGAGGAGATGAGAAGTGAGGAGTAAGTGGAGCTGAATTGGGAACTTGGGCTTGACGAATTCGGCTATAGGGCTATAAATAGGTGCCAAATGGGAGGGTTGAGAAGTTAATGACGAATTTCCCTTCACTTTGTGTCTGAAACCCTTTTCTCTTCAAGATCCAAAAAGCCGAAAACCCTCTATTTTACTTTCTTTTCTTTCTACCAATTTCTATTCTCCTCTACACAATCATCTTTGCCGATTTCTTCTACTACTCTTCTTCTTTAATCTGTACCAAATAAACCTTATTCACCATACTTAGTTTGAAAAGCCAAAAAACCGAATCTTCTAAGGGCCGAATACTTTTTGACCGAATCTAGTGTAAGTGTTGCTCTTCCAATCGGTTTTCTTTGTTTAGAATTGATTATTGTCCCTCACTCTTTCTAATCAAATTTGGTAGGGAATTAGTATTGGATCTTGGTTTTTAGCTCTCTGCCGAATTGCTCCTTAAGGTGTTGCGGTTTTGGTAAGTATTCTTCTCCCATTGGCTAAGGTGGCCGAATGGTCATAGTTGTGGTAAGGAGACTTGTGTTGGATATGAGTCACCTATTATTTTGGTTTTAATAGTTAAGATTTGTACAGATCTAGGAAATACGTGATCAAGGAAAAAGCGATTAAGGATTGGGCTCAAGGTAAGGTTAAGGTGAGGTTTCGGTTTTTGAGTAAAGAAGTATTAAGCATGCGATTAATTGAAGGGTGATATCGATTGTAGGTTTGGGCTAAGGAGATTGCATCATGCTTGCTTACCAGGTGTGTACATACACTACACACACACAATGAATCGGCAAAAGTCGAAAAGCCGAAATGCCTAAATGACGAAAAGCCAAAAGTTTGGCTACGGTAGTCTTGCGAGTGCGCGAACACTCATAAGAGGGAAACCGATAGGTTGCCTGAGGCCTATGGGCGATTCCATGGACTTGGGTTGTGATTTGGCCATATGGGTCGAAATGGGCTAAATGGGCCCAATGGGCTGTTGGGCCCTCAATAGGCAAAAACTAAGTATTTATGCTATGTGATAGAAAGTTTGTATGTAAGCATGAATATGAATGTGACTGGGTGTAACGGGCCATATAAATGTTATTTGGGCCAAATGGGCCATATACATGTAATTTGGGCCTAATGGGCCATATGAATATGATTGGACTTCATGGGCCAGATACATGTATGTGAATTTTTTTGGGCTTTGTAAGGGGTTTTGGGCCTAGTATATGATATCCAAATAAGACTTAATTAATATATTGCGACCGTGGACAAGTCAAAGGGTTAAGGTGTGGCAACGGGTATATGCATGTCTATGATTGGATCTAGAGAGAGCTTGGTACTTAAGCGGTCTTAATGACCCACCTCCTCTTCCCTGGAATCCTACCTGTTGCATAGTATTCATTCATCTTAGCTCACGAGACTTGTTAACGGGCCAAGATAAGTGAAAATCGTAATTAAGGGAAAATTATCGAAATGCCCCTAAGGGCAAAAATGACCAAAATACCCCTAGGTGTTGAATGTAAGTTTTGTGGATGCGACATGCATACATATGATATTCTACTTAGGTTGCATATGGGTTGGGAATTATGGAACGGAGGAAGCATATGAGGATCGCATGGTTGCTTGACAATCGTGGATCCATCGACGGCTTTTAAAGCCCAATATGTAAATGAAGGTAGTTCCGCAACCGGGCTACCATGGTGTGTGGGTTGGGTGGGTCAATATTTATATCCCCACATGGTGTGACGGGGGACGGAGCTGGTGTGTAGCAGATGGATAATTTGGATGGGATTGCATTGCATGATTGATGAAGTTTTTTTTGAATGCTTGTTTTTGTCGAAGGTTGTACACACTGAGTTTGCGAAAACTCACCCCCTCTTTTATTTTATTTTCAAGTGATGCCCAGTAGAAGGTTCGATGTTTGGAAGGACTCTGGGTGGCCAGCTAGCAAGATGATTTGGACTTAGGTTTTTTTTTCAAGCATTTAAGTTTTTACTTCTTTTTAAGTATGTTCCAGACCAGATTGTAATAAGGTTTTCATTGTATTATTATTACTTGAATTACTATTATTTTCAATGTAATTACAAGAAGTTGAACATGGGTTTTCTAAATTATAGTATGTTTTCTTTGTTTCCGCAATGAAATTTTTAAATCATAAGTTTTCTTAAATCAAATGTTTCAACAAGGTTTTTGCAACTAAAATGTGTGTTTTTTTTTAAGTTAATTAAGGTTTCCTTTATTTTAAGAAGGATTTTCAATGAAAACACGGTTTTCACTAAAACACTTTAATGTGACACACCAGATTCGGCCATAACGTCTGGGTCGAGTTTGAGGTGTTACATTTAGTGGTATCAGAGCCCAAGTTGCAAAACTCGGGATGTGAATTGAGCCTTATTACTATTATTTGGTTTCTTTTCTACTTATTATTTGGATTTTTTTAAAAAAATATTTTGGATCGCGATGCTTTGGAAAAAGAGAAATCTTGCTGAGCGGCACACCGAGTCTCCGACATCAAACCAAGTAAGTACTTTTATTTAAGTTTGTTTAAATTGTTATGCAGTAGATAGTTAGAGGGCTACTTTAGATGATGGTTAGAATGAAATTAAAGCCCGTAGGATTTGGAAACTGTAGAGGATTTTTGAAAACGATCTTCTTTTTAAATATTTTCATAAAACATCGGTGTAATTATTAAACTAACTAAAACTTCATAAAATTTCTAATTCAGATAATACGCGAATCGATGATGAATTCTAGAAGAGGTGCAAGAGGCCGTGGCCGAGGCCGCGGAAGTGTTAGGGTTGAATCATCGGCATCGGGCCATATACCCAATGTTGGAGTAGAAGAGGCTCCGGCCTC
This sequence comes from Gossypium longicalyx, assembly GCA_025698465.1. Classification (NCBI taxonomy): domain Eukaryota; kingdom Viridiplantae; phylum Streptophyta; class Magnoliopsida; order Malvales; family Malvaceae; genus Gossypium; species Gossypium longicalyx. The sequence continues at coordinate 84,935,684 of CM046997.1, forward strand.
ACCTGTGGCTGGGAATAGACAGTATGATCGGGCTGCGGGAGAGGATGCATTGTCGCAGGCAATGCTAAGGATTTTGGAAAGGGTCGCTGGGTCCAATAATGGCAACGAAAATCGGGGGTCTGTTCCAAAATGACTTCGATCGAATGGGGCTAAGATCTTTAAGGGCGTGGCTGGCGTGCCTCTTAATGTGGTGAAATATTGGTTGGAGACCACTGAAAGGATAATGGAGGATTTGGACTGCTCACCTGAGCAAAAGTTGAAAGGGACGGTGTTATTTCTTAGGGAGGAAGCCTACCAGTGGTGGCTGATAGTGAAAGAGGGCACCCAACCGGAGCGAGTCACTTGGGAGTTTTTCAAAGCTGCATTCTAAGGGAAGTATGTGGGTGCAAGCTATATGGATGCTAGGAGGAAGGAGTTCCTAAACTTGACCCAAGGCAACAAATCAGTGGCGGAGTATGAGGCGGAGTTTCTATGCCTTAGTAGGTATGCAAGGGTAATGGTGGAAACAGAGTATGAGCGTTACGTTAGGTTTGAGGATGGACTTAGAGATAGCCTCAAGGTACTGATAGTTCCACAAAGGGAACGAGTTTTCTCGAAATTGGTGGAGAAAGCAAAGATAGATGAGGAGGTTAAGTGCACTGAGTGCCTAAATCGGGAGAAAGAAAGGGGTAAGAATGAGAGGAAGGCTGAGACCCCTGGTGTCAACCAGAGGCCTAGGGCTAGGGCCAGAGTTGATGGGCCAATTAGAGTAAGGCCCTCTGCTGTTAATCCAAGGGTGCCACCTTATGCTGATTGTAGGAGAAGCCATGAAGGCGAGCGTTGGAAGAGGATGGGAGCTTGTTTAGCTTGTGGGTCTATGGAGCATAGGATCAAGGATTGCCCCCGAATGTTAGGTCGAGAGCTAGTAGTGGGCCAAGCTGGTGCTCAGCCACCAAGGGGTGGTCAGCTGCCACCAAAGGGCCGTGAGCAGGCCAAGGGTGGTGACGGCAATGGACGTAGACGTGGAGTACTAGGCAAAAATACAGGCCATGCTGAGGCGAGGTAGCTAGCTTTGGTTTATGCTGGTCGTCACCGAGAAGACGAAAATGCTCCAGAAGCGAATACTGGTAAGTACTTTATCCATAGTGTGTGATCTATCTATTTTGAAATTAGAAATAGAGTGCGTAGCAGAAGCGTAGTGGTGTAACTTAAGCGATGCGACGTCAATATCCTCAACTGTTTAAACAAGGTAAATTTCGAGGATGAAATTTTTTTTAGGGGGTAGAGTTGTAACGCCCCAAAAATCCCGAAATCCAAAAATCCTGAAATCCTGAATTTTCTTTATTTTCAATTTTGATGAAAATTGTGTTTAATATTCTTATCCAAGTGATAATTTTAGTAGGTCTTAGCTAAGGTTGAGTTCGAATTAAGGGGTAGAAATAATTATAATTTAATTATTAAAAGAATCAGGGCTGACAAGTAGGTGGGCTTTTGAATAAATGAAGAAAAAATTGGACAGAAAAAGAGCCTATGGTGGAGTGGCTAAGTGATGCCACATAAGGTGTAGTGAGGTGGCGTTAGTAGCTAGCAAGGGGGTCCAAGCTTCGAATCCTAGCTTAGTATTTTTTAGAATTTAATTTTGGCCTCCTAGAAGGATGGAAGTGGCGTGAAGATGGACTCCAATGGGAGTGTTCAAAAGAGAAAATTAAGGAAAGGATCAAGGGGTTATCAGGGAGAAAAACGAGGAGATGAGAAGTGAGGAGTAAGTGGAGCTGAATTGGGAACTTGGGCTTGAAGAATTCGGCTATAGGGCTATAAATAGGTGCTGAATGGGAGGGTTGAGAAGTTAATGACGAATTTCCCTTCACTTTGTGCCAGAAACCCTTTTCTCTTCAAGATCCAAAAAGGCAAAAACCCTCTATTTTACTTTCTTTTCTTTCTGCCGATTTCTATTCTCCTCTACACAATCTTCTTTGCCGATTTCTTCTACTACTCTTCTTCTTTAATCTGTACCAAAATAACCTTATTCACCATACTTAGTTTGAAAAGCCGAAAAATTGAATCTTCTAAGGGCCGAATACTTTCTGACCGAATCTAGTGTAAGTGTTGCTCTTCCAATCGGTTTTCTTTGTTTAGAATCGATTATTGTCCCTCACTCTTTCTAATCAACTTTGGTAGGGAATTAGTATCGGATCTTGGTTTTTAGCTCTTTGCCGAATTGCTCCTTAAGGTGTTACAGTTTTGGTAAGTATTCTTCTCTCATTGGCTAAGGTGGTCGAATGGTCATAGTTGTGGTAAGGAGACTTGTGCTGGATACGATTCACCTATTATTTTGGTTTTAATAGTTAAGATTTGTGTAAATCTAGGAAATACGTGATCAAGGAAAAAGCGATTAAGGATTGGGCTCAAGGTAAGGTTAAGGTGAGGTTTCGGTTTTTGAGTAAATAAGTATTAAGCATGCGATTAATTGAAGGGTGATATCGATTGTAGGTTTGGGCTAAGGAGATCGCATCACGCTTCCTTACCAGGTGTGTACATACACTGGACACACACAATGAATCGGTAAAAGCCGAAAACCCGAATTGCCGAAATGCCGAAAAGCTGAAAGTTTGGCTACGGTAGTCTTGCGAGTGCGCGAACACTCGTAAGAGGAAAACCAATAGGTTGCCTGAGGCCCACAGGCGATTCCGTAGACTTGGGTTGTGATTTGGCCATATGGGTCGAAATGGGCTAAATGGGCCCAATGGGCTGTTGGGCCTACAATAGGCAAAATTTGAGTATTGATGCTATGTGATAGAAAGTTTGCATTCGAGCATGAATATGAATGTGACTGGGCCTAACGGGCCATATAAATGTGATTTGGGCCTAATGGGCCATATGAATATGATTGGACTTCATGGGCCAAGTACAGGTATGTGAATTTGTTTGGGTTTTATAAGGGGTTTTGGGCCTAGTATATGATATCCAAATAAGAAGTAATTAATATATTGTGACCGTGGACAAGTCAAAGGGTTAAGGTGTGGCAACAGGTATATGCATGTCTACGATTGGATCTAGGGAGAGCTTGGTACTTAAGCGGTCTTAATAACCCACCTCCTCTTCTCTGGAATCCTACCTGGTGCATAGTATTCGCTCATCTTAGCTCATGAGACTTGTTAACGGGCCAACATAAGTGAAAACCGTAATTAAGGGAAAATTACTGAAATGCCCTTAATGGCAAAAATAACCAAAATACCCTTAGGTGTTGAATGTAAGTTTTGTGGATGCGACATGCATACATATGATATTCTGCTTAGGTTGCATATGGGTTAGAAATTATGGAACGGAGGAAGTATATGAGGATCGCATGGTTGCTTAACAATCATGGATCCACCGACGAATTTTAAAGCCCAATATGTAAATGAAGGTAGTTCTACAACCGGGCTACCATGGTGTGTGGATTAGGTGGGTCGATATTTATATCCCCACATGGTGTGACGGGGGACGGAGCCAGTGTGTAACGGATGGATAATTTGGATGGGATTGCATTGCATGATTGATGAATGATGTTTTTTCTGAATGCTTGTTTTTGTCGAGGGTTGTACACACTGAGTTTGTGAAAACTCACCCCCTCTTTTATTTTATTTTTAGGTGATGCTCAGTAAAAGGTTCGATGTTTGGAAGGACTCTGGGTGGCCAGCTAGCAAGATGATTTGGACTTGGTTTTTTTTTTTCAAGCATTTAAGTTTTTACTTCTTTTTAAGTATGTTCCAGACCATATTCTAATAAGGTTTTCATTGTGTTATTATTACTTGAATTACTATTATTTTCAATGTAATTACAAGAAGTTGAACATGGGTTTTCTAAATTATAGTATGTTTTCTACGTTTCCGCAATTAAATTTTTAAATGATAAGTTTTCTTAAGTCAAATGTTTCAACAAGGTTTTTGAAATTGAAAGGTGTTTTTTTTTTTAAAATTTAATTAAGGTTTCCTTTATTTTAAGAAGGGTTTCCAATGAAAATACGGTTTTCGCTAAAACACTTCAATGTGACACACCAGATTCGGCCATAACGTCTGGGCTGAGTTTGGGGTGTTACATCACGGGTCTGCTCACATAGGATATCGAGTATCCGTAACACATGTCAGACTGCCCAGCCACCGATAGAATATATGAGACCAGTACCCGGACGCTAAAACTTGTGCCACATACATCATGAATTCAGACCACAACTCAATGAGTTCAGATGTCACATAGTTCCTAGTGACATGTCACATTGTATCCTAAATTATTCCTAAGGTTCAAACGGGATTTTTCTCAATATCACATATTAATCGAACTCGTTCACAATGTCATGCTTATAGACTATAACATTGTTCATACACTTGTCATAATAATTAATCATAGTGATTCATACATTAATAAAATATTAAAATATGATATATCATTGCATTATTTACACATGAACTTACCTTGACACTAAAAATGGCAAAGAGGGACCTAATCGTCAATTACTCTTTTTTCCACTGTTCTAGGTCCGAACCTCATTTTCTTTGATCTATAACATCACATTTAGCTTATTTATTAGTCACATTATTCAATGTGATCCAAAAATCATACTATGGAAAAATTACATTTTTACCCCTAAACTTTGTCATATTTACACTTTTGCCCTTAGGCTCGTAAAATGATTTTCATTCAATTTCTTTAACATACAAGCCTAGTCAAATCATTTTCATAACTATATTTGCCCATAATTTCCACTAAATCACACTTTTATGACAAATTTTATAACTTTTACAAATTAGTCCTTTTAGGCATTTTTACTAAAAACTACTTAGTAAAAGTCGTTTAACACACAACAAACATTCATATTCCTCCATTAAACATCAAAATAGACACATGTCACAAATGGGTAAATTTTTAAACATGAAACCTACTTCAAATCAAGGGTAGAAATAGGTAAATCTTGTTACGAGAATTTTAAAAACGTTAAAATCGTTAAAAACGGGACAAGAACGGACTTACTATGGAGCTTGGAAAGCTTGAACAAAACCCTAGCCATGGTAGTCTCCAAAATTTCAGCCAAGGGGTTGAAGATGACCAAAATTTGGCTTTTATTTTGTTTATTTAATCATTTAATTACTAAATGACCAAAATGCCCCTAACTTTAAAAAATTTCTATTTCACCTATTTCATGTCCATTTTTGTCCAAAAAATTAACTAATGGTCTATTTACCATTTAAGGACCTCCAATTTAAAATTTCATAACAATTGGACACCTCTAGCATATAGAACTCAAGTTTTGTACTTTTTACAATTTAGTCCTTTTGACTAAATTGAGTGCCCGAACGTCAAAATTTTCAAATGAAATTTTCACGAAATCATTTTGTAAAATTCTATACCATAAAAATATAATAAAAATAATTTTTCTTACGTCGAATTTGTGGTCTCGAAACCACTATTCTGACTAGGCCCAAAATCGGGATGTTACACACACGGTCGTGTCTACTCTACTTCCAAAACTTTGCTAAATTTTGCACAATTGCACATTGAGTTACACGAGCTAATCACATGGCCGTGTAACTCTATCACACGAGCGCGTGTCTCTACCACACGGCCATGTGCCTCTTTCACACGAGCGTGTCTCTCTTTCACAAGGCTTAGATTCTCCCACATGGTCGTGTGGCTCTGTTTTGTAGATTTTTGTGTTGTGTTGTAAACTGACTCATTTTAGTTCCTGTGTAATCCAACACTCGTTGAGGCCTCTGTAAATGTGTTTGGGACTCTATTTCAGCTTAGACTCATGTGTGTATTTGCAATTATAGGATTAAAGCTAATTGTTTGTTTATGCATTAATGTGATGTGATAAATGGATTTGGCATATTACCTAGTAATGGAATACAAGTAAAATTGATTCTGAATTTGATTGACTGAATATGTTTATTTTTGTTTTTATATGTTTGCCTGCATGTAGTGGACATTTTGCATTTGCATAAAAATGTTGGGATTTGGTTATGGAGGGAAGGAAGTCTAATTCGACAATTTAACTGCAAAATTTTGTTATAGCGATACTACCACAATGTATATATACATATGTCAACTCAGCTACATATTTTTATTCGAGTGGCTTAATTCCACATTTGTGGTGTGTAGGGTGGAGGATGGACCACCCATGGTCCTTTGTGGTGTGCAGGGTGGATGGGCCTACCGTAGCCCTAATGTGGTGTGCAGGGTGGACGAATTATTAATGGACTGCGAATAATTTATACAAACTATGGTACGACGTTTATTTTGGACTCTCATAGAGTTTTATTTGAATTGGACTTTAGAAACTTCAAATGTTACACTGAAAAATTTGAGAGTTCACGCATGGTTTTTTTTTTTTACAATAATAAAACAATATAAATTTTTGAGACTGTGATGTTTTAAACGCTCCAACTTGAAATGTCAAATTTATGAATTTTGAATCACAGTCAAACAACGAATCTTTAGCTACAACGTTTTATTTGTACCAAAGATTGTGTTTGTTTTGTGCCATTTCGATGGTCAATGTAACCTCTAAGATTCAATCGAAACTTTTAGGCCGGATTTCGGGGTGTTACAACATTCACATATTAAGAGATCAAATGCAACTGATACGATTATTCAAGAAAACGATGAGTCACTATCCTAAGCAAATCGGAAAGCAAGATACAATATTAAAAATATGAAGGACACTAGAGCGTAACAGGAATTGCTAGTACACTTTAATATTGTAACTTATAGTAGTTAGCTTTGTCTGTGACTTTAATATTGTAGTTTATTGTTGTTAGGGTAAAAAAACAGTTTTGTAGTGCTTCGAAACTTAATCTCAACATATAAGAACGGGTTAGGTTGAAATTTGTGTCAATTTGTTAATTGTTTTGTCGTGTCTTTGCAATAGTAATTAAATAAGTGATTATTTTATTAAAAACATATATTAAAATTTATATAAATATAAATTTTAAATATTAACATATATGACTATATAATAGTAACTATATATAAAATGAAGCCTAAGGCCTTCCTCCATTGACATGTGGACGCACCAATTCATTGGTGTTTTTTTTTAACATTATAAAAAGTGTTGAAATTTTAATTTTGGTTTTTTAATTATGTTTAAATTTAAGATTTAATTTTTATATTTTAATTTTTAACATAATTTTATCTTTATATTTTTTATGTTATTAGTTAGTCCAAAAAACTAATATCGTTAACTTTTCAATTAAAACGTTACTTGATTTTATATAATTTGAATGCTTTAAGGAGGTATGTAGTTCACCAAATCTTAGATTATATTTCTAATAGGATTATGGGAATGTAAGATTACCGATGGAATTTGAGATTACCTAATTTGGTTTATTTGCCTCAAATGTAATATTTAGGTGTTTGGTTGACGAAATGTAAGATTACCTAAAAACAAAGTTTTACTATATTGTCCTTATTATAAAATATGGACCCATTAACCAAATAATTAAGTCAGCTGCTAAAAGAATGCTAAAGAGCTAATTAGTCCAAATTGATATAATCCTAATAGCTGGAAAAAGAACTTAAAATCTTGTAAAGAAAAAAAGAATTTGATTAAAAGCTATAATCTCAGTGAAATTTTCTATTGAAATGACAATATAAATCACAAACAGTAAAGCAAATCAACTTCAAATTTCAATCTATAACAATAATATTGAATTAATCGAATAAGTGCTAGCAATTATTCTTGATAAAATAAATTAAACTCATAACAAAAAAGAAATTTGGGATTTAAAAATTGAAAGTTGATTGAACTTACAAACTATACAACAAACACAAATCCTATAATAGATATTGAAAAAAAATGAAAAAAATTTCTCAATGCAATAAACCACAAAGCAATATGAAGACACAACTAGAAATTGAAAATATGAAACTTACCTAACTGAAGACGGGTGAATGTCCAAAAGAGTATGGAGTTAAAATTGGGAGGAAAAGGTTCAGAATTTTAATTTTTGAACTTACGAGAGAAAAAGAGGAAGAAAAGAAGCAGAGATAATTTAGTTTTTGTCTTAAAATAATAAAAAAGATTATACCAAATAGAAAGTAATTTTGTCTCAAAATTCAGATTCCACCTATAATCTTAGATTACCTAAGAAATAGGTCGTAATGAGATTACACTCTATGTCGAAACCAATTTTTGAAAGGGTCGACTTTTATTTTAAAATGAAAATGGAGTCGCTACCAACCATTTCTTATGAGGTGTGATCGGATCACCTTGCAATTTGATCGTTTTAATAAACAATTTTGATTTACTAAAACAACGATTTTGGTATACAAAATTTGAGAAACAGGTTCGGGAGTCAGTTACGCACGAGGAAGGGTTAGCACCCTTGTGACGCCCTAAATTGGTACTCAATTGGCTAATTAATGTTTTAATGTCGAAAAAATTGAAAACTTGGAAAGAACTTAAAATACAGTCCCTCCTTTTATTAATGTTAATTTTATTAAAAAAATTACTTGAACAAATTGAAACGAATGTTAAAAACTCTCTCGTTTCGAGATAGCAAAATGTCACATCCCGTAAGTTAGACACAACACATTGAACCTTTGAGAAAGATCTTACCTTTATTTTTGTTTAAAACTTATGTATTTTAATTTTAAAAGGGTATTTGGTTATTTAAGTTCAACGAGAAAATCGAAACCCCGTAAGTTAGGGTACGACTTCTCAAAGCTCCAAACACGTAATATTGCCTTTATTTTCAAAATTTTCCTTTTTACAAATTTAGGTAAAAATTAATGTAACGTTTAAAATGGTATGTTTAGTTTATTCGATTATGGCATAAAAATAGTTAAAACATAAATAAAAAAAAGAGTCATACTTAGCGAATAATAATAATGCAACATAAATTTGGAGTAATAATGGCATAATACACATAATAAAATATAAAATATATAGCATTGATATTAATAAATCATAATATTAATATGCATAAACAATAATAATAATAATGATGAAAACGATAATATAAATAACAATAATAATAATGAATAATCTAAAATTTGAAAGTACATAAAAAGTAATAAATAAATAAATAATGGAATAAAATAACAATAATAAGGGCAAAAAAAAAAACAAGACAATTAAAAATAATAATAAGTAAATAAATAAATAAAAACTAATACAAGTTTGATTAAAAATTGAAAATAAATAAATAAATAAAATATTAAATGAAATATTAAATAAAATAGTTTTTTTTTTAAATAAAAAAATTGAGGTTTAACAGACTACGGATTGAATTGAAATAGAAATGAAATTCGGGGTACAAATTATAAATAATAAAAATAGGCAAACAAGGATAAAAATAAAACACGCTAAAAAGGACAGGGACCAAATGGGAAAACATCCCTTGTCCTTGTGTGCATCGTTTCTCAACGGATGAAAATGAAATGAATATGAAATTATCGAGCAAAATTAAAAGGGGAAAAATAAGAAAAACTAAATTGCAACACGTTGCAAAAGCGGAAGGACCGCGCTCGCAAATAGCCCTATAGTTGAAAACTCGCGGATCCCCTGGAGTGGGTAGGGTCGCGCGCGGATCAGGAGCTAAATGACGCCGTTTTGGTGTCTATGAACCCTAGCTCAAAACGACGCCGTTTTGTATCTTTATTTAAATCAATTTTTTTTAAAAAAAAAACTTATTTCTGCCACTCTATTTTTTTAAAAAAAATTCAAAGAGCCTCCTTTTTCTTTCTACCCCCTCTTTGGTTGGCTTGTGGGTTTCGTCGGCAGTCCGACGTGCCTCCGCCTCCACCATGGCCGATGGCCGGCGTCGTGCAAAATGGGGTTTTTTAACCACTTTTTTAAAATGTTTTTGAAGGCCAAGCCTTCTCAACCCAAAAAACCAAAAGAAAAGGACCCTCGACCCCCTTTTAGTTCGATTTCGACGCTGGAGAAGGGACTTCCAACGACGAGACCGCGGGATGATTCAGGTAAGCTTTTACTTTCCTCTTTCTTTTTATTTTTTACATGTAAAATAACTAAAATAAAAAAAATAAAAGTAAAAATTCAAATAATAAAAAGTGAAAAGTAACCTTTTAGAAATTTTATAATCGATCTGTTTTTGTTTTCAATATACTATTTTTTGATTACCCTTCGTTCGAAAAAATTACAAAATGACTGCCACGGCTTTTATAGCCATATTACAAGTTAGTTTTTGTTTTCTTGTTTTTCATCTACTACTGTTATTTGTATTTTTCTTTGTTGTCCCTTTCTGCTTGCATGTTTTTCTTGCTTTGCAGGTGACAAAGCAGCATCAGACGTGCGTGGAGAGGCGGTGGCATGCGGCGGCGATAGGCATGGGCAAGCCTAGGTGCAACTAGGGTTTCTTCCATTCTTTTTTTGGCTGAAAATTAGTTTAGTTTTGGGCCATTTTGGGCTGCTAGGGTTTTAATTTATTTGGGCTGTAACTGGGTTTCCAATTTTAGGCCTGTAATTTTGTTGTAAATGGACTGGGACTTTATTTATTAGGTTTAAATTTGTTTTATTTTTGTAGTCTAGGCCTGGGCCAAAATTGGCCTACTATAGCTGCCTCTCTTTGCTTGTTGTGATGTAACAGGAACAGAGCAAAGACTTTAAAGAAGGTCAATTTTGCCCGGTCTTGTCGAATCTCAACTTCTTTGGTGTCTCTCTTCTTCAAATAGCCTCGTTCCAATCCACTGCATCTTCAGGGGTACAGGAATTTTTGCTTCGATCCACTCCACTACAACTTCAGAGAGATTAGACTTGTAGCTTCAATTTGTTCCACTGCAACTTCAGGGAGATAAGATTCACACCTACAATCTGCTCCTCTGCAACTTTAGGGAGATAAGATTTGTAACTCATAGTTTTAATCTATTCCACTACAACTTCAGGGAAATAAGATTTGCATCTTCAATCTGCTCTACTGCAACTTCAGGGAGATAAGATTCGTGGCTTCAATCTGCTCCACTGCAACTTCAGGGAGATAAGATTTGTAAATTCAACCTGTTCCACTGCAACTTTAGGGAGATAAGGTTTATAGCTTTAATCTGCTCTATTGCAACTTCAAAGAGATAAGATTCGCTATCTTTAGTCTACTCTACTGCAACTTCAGGGGAATAAGACTTGTGGCTCTAATCTGCTCCACTGTAACTTCAGGGAGATAAGATTTTCCATAATAACTTCAATCTGTACCACCGTAACTTCAGGGGTATGGGATTTGTGACTTCAATCTACTCCACTGCAACTTCAGAGAGATAAGACTTGTAGCTTCAATCTGCTCTGCTGTAACTTCAGGGAGATAAGATTTGCATCTACAATCTGCTCCTCTACAACTTCGGGGAGTTAAGATTTGTAACTCGTAGCTTTAATCTATTCCACTACAACTTCAAGGAAATAAGATTCACATCTTCAATCTGCTCCACTGCAACTTCAGAGAGATTAGACTTAGTGACTTCAATCTGCTCCACTGCAACTTCAGGGAGATAAGATTCGCCATAATGATTTCAATCCATCCCACTACAACTTCAGGGGTATAGGATTTATAGCTTTAATTTGTTCTACTACAATTTCAGAGAGATAAGATTTGCTATTTTTGATCTGCTCCATTGCAACTTCAGGGAGATTAGACTTAGTGGCTTCAATCTACTCCACTGCAACTTCAAGAAGATAAGATTCGCCATAATGATTTCAATCCATCCCACTGCAACTTCAACGGTATAGGATTTATGATTTCATTGATCTGTTACATCGTTCTCCTAGGAACATGACCTGTAGAATCCATTTCTTGGGCCTATTTATGCTAAGTGATTAAGATGTCATGATCAGAATGAATCAAATGCTCTTAACTAGATGTGTATGAACTATATTTGCAGAACGTCATTTTTTAGAATGATCCTTTTTAAATGCTTAGGTTATCATTGCTCATTGTTCATCAAGGTTCTATCACTGATGCATTACCCTGCTTTCTTGTTCAGCTGGTATCTTTGACAGAAAACCCAAAAAAATAATCACAATTTGAGCTATCCTTCTCCAAATGTTTCCAACTCTTAAATTTGGTTAGTTTTGACTAATGGCCCTATTTCAGGTCCTCATACTATTTAGAAAAGTTTTCAGAGCAATATGCAAAACTCCTTTTATTTGAATATTACTAGTCCATTAATCATTATTTCAATGTAAAAATGCTTGAAAAAGATTGTAACAATGAACAGGACCGAAATTTATTGGGAGCAAAGCTCGAAATGAATAAATTAATAAAGATAGAAAATTTTGCTAAGATATAAAATGAATAAGATGAAAATAGGTGCCCCAGATATCCCAGCATGAGCTTCTCTACACAAAACTTCTCGAGGACCCTTTGAAATTGATATGTGTTCAGAAGACCTAGAGTACTTTGTTGATACCCCAAGATGTAGCATCTTTCCTTCTTGTTAATTCGGAGAAGACAAGACTATTGCATGTCCCCACCCTTGATCAAAATTTGAATTGCACGTTCCTAGGTTTTCAACTCAAAACCCATTTGGTCTCAAGGCGCCCTTTTACGGGTTTTCGCATTGGCCTCTCCTTTTGTTTTCTTCTTTTTGTTTTTGTTTTTTTGTTTTTTTGTTTTTTTTTATTTTTTAGTGAAATATTTCTTGATTGAATTTGAATTCACAAGATTAGGCAGGTTCTTGCCATCTATCTTGGTTAGCATCGACGCTCCTCTAGAGAAGGCCTTCTTTACCACATAAGGTCCTTCCCAATTCGGCATCCACTTTCCTCTTAAGTCCCTTTTTACGAGAAGGGTCTTTTCAATACTAGGTCTCCCTCATGGAATTTTCTGGGGCAAACCCTTTTTTATTCATAAGCTCGCATCATTCATTTTTTGGTACATTTGACCATGGCGGATAGCTTTCAACCTCTTTTCTTCAATCATATTCAATTGATCATATCGAGATTTGATCCATTTGTCTTTATCTAACTTCAGGTCTAACAAAAACCCAGAGAGAAGAAATCTCGACTTCAATGGTAAAAAACGTCTCCATTCCATAAATCAATGAGAAAGGCATTGCCCCGGTGGAGGTCTTGACAGACGTTCGATAAACATAGATGGTAATTTCTCATGCCAATCTTTATGAATCTCAATCATTTTCCCCACGATCTTCTTTTTTTTTGGTTGCCTCCATTACACCGTTCATTTTCGGGTGATATAGTGTTTAATCTTGAACAGACTACAAGCTTCTGATATCGTGCTGTTGTTCAAATTTAGTGCATTATCAGATATGATCCTTTTTGGCATTCCTTACCGACATATGATTTCTTTTTTTTAAGAACTTGTTGACTGTTGACTTTGTGATATTGGCATATGAAGCAGCTTCCACCCACTTAGTAAAGTAATCAATGATCGTAAAGATGAATTGATGTTCGCTAGAAGCTTTTGGCGAGTTCGGCCCAATAACAACCATGCCCCACATAGAGAAAGGCCATGGATTCCACTGATTCTTTGTAAGGTAGGATCTATTTCTCATCTTGTTCTATCATCCTTTACAAATCAGGAGATAAGCTACAATCTCGATCATCTTCAAAGTCCTGAGGTTCTTCTAGATACATATCTTGCTCAAAAGGAGGTTCTGAGTCAATAGTAGTGTCACTCATATCATTGATATCTGAAGACCTGTTGTAGGGACGAAAGAAAACCCAAAGAACAAAAGAACCTAAGAATAAATATTTGTGTGGTATGAGATGAAATAAATAAAAGAATATTTGCTCGAAGTGAGGCATAAAGATGCATTTTATTGAAATAATGATATTAGACATAAGCCTATTTCAAAATAGGATTCTTATTGCTCCTAGGTTTAGAGCAATAAGCGCGTTTTGAACATTACTCTGAATTAGCTCTAAAAAATACAGGGATCTCTTCCACAGTCCTATTGTTTAAAACATTCCTAGGTATGTAAGGGAAAATGCTTGATAAATTCTCTTCCCCGGTTCCCTATTAATGTTCAAATTTCCTAGCATTCCTTCCGGGCCTTCGACCTCTTCAAAGAATTCCAACTCTTTGTTATCTATTAGACTTTGCACCAAAACTTTGAATTCGGTGCACTCTTGAATTTCATGACCTTCTTTCGCGTGGAGCTCATAGTAGCTTCTTATCCCTTTGGGTATCTTCTTCCAACCTGAATGATTAATCTCATGTTTATCATTTGTTTCAAAACTCATTTCAGTGGGATTTTTACTTCTGCAACATTGGTTTTGGTTCTTTTTCCTCCCCTCTCAATTATCGGGTTTACCCCTAGGTCTGAATGATTGGGCAACAGATTTTCTACCACATTAGGTCCTGATGGATCGTCAACCTTGATGATGCCCATCTTGATAAACCTTTCGATTAACTTTTTAAATGTAGTGTAGTCTTCAATTAAATGTCCCGTTATTCCTGCGTGGTACTTGCATTGGGCATTCATATCATACCATTTCAGGAACGGAGGTTGTATGGGTTCCAAGTAGAACGGGGATACCACATGCACATCAAACAGAGTATGATACAGCTCCCTATATGTCATCGGGATGGGTGTGGACTAGAGTCTTTCTATGTTTGGCCTCAAGTTGGATTCTTGCCTTGAGGGGCATTGATAGCTAGAAGTTACGGCCCTAGCTGGCCTATAGTGACCGGTTTGGAATACCCTTTGTTGTACATGCTCATGTTATTCACTTCTTTTTCCTTGTTCTTCGGGGTTAATCTTTTGGCGCTTTCCCCTGTATCTATCTTCCCACTTTTCACTGCATTTTCAATCATCTCTCCAGACATTACTATATCTGAGAAGCTCATGGTAGCACTTCCCAACATATGATTAATGAACGGGGCTTTCAGAGTGTTGATGAAAAGCATTGTTGTTTCTTTTTCCAGAAGAGGTGGTTGGACTTGCGTTGCCACCTCTTTCCATCTTTAGACATATTGTCTGAAGCTTTCACTTTGCTTCTTTTCCATATTCTCCACTGTAATTCTTTTGGGTGTTATGTCTGTTACATGACTGTATTGCTTCATGAAAGCCTATGCTAAGTCCTTCCATGAATTTATTTTGGCACAGCTTAGCTGGTTGTACCATTTGGCCGCTGACCCGATCAGACTGACTTGGAAGCAATGGATTAATAACTAATCATTGTTAACGTATCCTATCATCCTTCAATAGAACATTGTGATGTGAGCTTCAGGACAGCTAGTCCCTTTATACTTTTCAAACTCTGGAGTTTTGAACTTTGGTGGGAGCAATAGATCTGGGACCAAGCTCAAGTCCTTAGCATCAATTCCGCAGTGGTAGTCTTTCTTTGGAAGTTCCACTCTTGATTTTTCCACTTCTACCATATCATCTAGATCAAGAACAATGGGATTGATTGGATTATTCCCAAGATTAGAGCCTAAATCCATTAGGTAGTTCACTGGTGCCGAGGTACTGGTTTGGTATTGTTGGGGTGTAATAGTAATGGGTACCCTTCGTGGGCACGCCTCTAGTTGAGTCTGGACATTTATCGGGGTAAAACCTGAGGGATTGGTAAGGTCTTCATTATCATCCCCCGAGTTAACCGCAATACTCTTCCCTTTTTCGAGTCCTACAGCCAGCAACTGCATCAATTGGCTTAGCATACTTCTTTGGGATTCTTGCATTTGATCCCCCATATCTTGTTAAATTTTGGCTAATTTTTCTTGCATTTGTTCTTGCAATTGATCTTGCATATCTCTTTGCATTTGTTCTAATCTTTCCAATCTCTGATCTATTGCCTTGGTTTTATGGCGGGTACTGTAGCGATATTTAGTTGGTAAACTCTCGTTGGTTTCTAGAGTAATTGTCATAATTTGAATTAATTAGGGTCTTTTTATGAAACTTAATGCATATGATGAAATGTAATGCAGATGCATGAAATGAATGCAAAAAGAGGTGTTGATTCTAATTCAATTTCTTGAGAATAACTTTACTAGAAAACAAATCTCTTTACATAAAGTGGATATTTACATATATCGTCTTGCCCTAATATTCAAAGTGAAGACATCAACCTTTTCTTCATGTCCAGATGTTAAGATAAAATCCTGCGAACTTTCCAATGGATGCCTCTACTAGCTCCTTTTTGCTTGATCCGGGCTGCGACCCATTGCTCACTCATCCCTGTGATGCTCGTTAGCTTCTTTAAAAAATTGGGATGTTGGCAGCTCTAGAATAAGCTTTGTTGGCTTGA
This sequence comes from Gossypium longicalyx, assembly GCA_025698465.1. Classification (NCBI taxonomy): domain Eukaryota; kingdom Viridiplantae; phylum Streptophyta; class Magnoliopsida; order Malvales; family Malvaceae; genus Gossypium; species Gossypium longicalyx. The sequence continues at coordinate 84,951,855 of CM046997.1, forward strand.
ATCCTCGATCAACGAAGGAAATTCGTGTACTCCTCTATCAGACTATCACCCTTCTCTCGTCGTATTTCCTTAAACCATATTTGGATGGCCGTATTATCCTTCATTTTATCAAGAAATCCATTTTCCATGACAAGCTCTCTATTTAGCAACTGAACGTGAATCAACACCTCTTTTCTATGATGAAAATGCAATGCAATCATAATCAAAACAAAAGAAAACACGTCAGTACAAAGATATACATAACAAATGGAGCACCTATTTGGACGACCACTAGAGGTTTGGTGTGGTTCTTCCTAGGGTAGGTTCTTAGGGCTCTTTATATGCAGTTCGGTTCTAAAGTAAGGGTACCTGAACCAGTAGATTCCACGATCCTCACTCATTATAGGCCCATGCAGATTGAGTTCAGTTCAGGGGAATACATTTCTCTATGGCTATACGGAGATGAAAGTCTTACGAAGACATAGGTATGGATGTATTCCGAAAGCGATCCACTATCCTATACGGAGGTGAAGACCTCACGAAAGAATAGTTTCTCACTCCCACCTAAAAGGGTAAAATTGATCGATTATGTAATGCCATATGTAGAGATATATCAAAAGGCTCAAATCAATAAAGTAAACATATTATGACCAAAACCACAAAAATGACAGATGAAATGCAACGAAAAGATTGTAACTTTAAATTGGATTTTCAATTTTTGACAAAAGATAAAAAATAATCAATTTACGGCTTGACCCTTTTATTTTGTCCCCAGTTGAGTCGCCAAGTTGTCGAAACCATTTTTTGAAAGGGTAGACTTTTATTTAAAAATGAAAATGGAGTTGCCACCAATCATTTCTTATGAGGTGTGATCGGATCACCTCGCAATTTGATCGTTTTAATAAACAATTTTGATTTACTAAAATGACGATTTTGGTCTACAAAATTTGAGAAATAGGTTTGGGAGTCGGTTACGCACAAGGAAGGGTTAGCACCCTGGTAAAGCCCAAAATTGGTACCCAATTTATTAATTAATGTTTTAATGTCGAAAAAATTGAAAACTTGGAAAGAATTTAAAATACAGTCCCTCATTTTATTAATGTTATTTTTATTAAAAAAAGTGCTTGAATAAATTGAAACGAATGTTAAAGACCCTCTCATTTTGAGATAGCAAAATGTCATATCCCGTAAGTTAGGACACGACACATTGAACCTTTGAGAAAGAGCTTGCCTTTATTTTTATTTAAAACTTATGTATTTTAATTTTAAAAGGATATTTGGTTATTTAAGTTCAACAAGAAAATCGAAACCCCGTAAGTTAGGGTACGACTTCTTGAAGCTCCAAGCACGTAATATTGTCTTTATTTTTAAAATTTTCTTTTTTACGAATTTGGGTAAAAATTAATGTAACGTTTAAAATGGTATGTTTAGTTTATTGATTATGGCATAAAAACAGTTAAAACATAAAAAAAGGGTCATACTTAGCGAATAATGATAGTGCGACATAAATTTGGAGTAATAATGGCATAATTCACATAATAAAATATAAAATATATAGCATTGATATTAATAAATCATAATGTTAATATGCATAAACAATAATAATAATGATGATGAAAACGATAATATAAATAACAATAATAATAATGAATAATCTAAAATTTGAAAGTACATAAAAAGTAATAAATAAATAAATAATGGAATAAAATAATAATAATAAGGGCAAAAATAAAAATAAAACAAGCCAATTAAAAAATAATAAGTAAATAAATAAATAAAAACTAATACAAGTTTGATTAAAAATTAAAATTAAATAAATAAATGAAATATCAAATGAAATATTAAATAAAACAGTTTTTTTAAAAAAAAATTAAGGTTAAACAGACTAAGGATTGAATTGAAATAGAAATGAAATTCGGGGTACAAATTAAAAATAATAAAAATAGGCAAACAAGGATCAAAATAAAACACGCTAAAAAGGACAAGGACCAAATGGGAAAATATCCCTTGTCTTTTTACGCATCGTTTCTCAAGGGACGAAAATGAAACAAATATGAAATTATCGGGCAAAATTAAAAGGGAAAAAAATAAGAAAAACTAAATTGCAACGCATCGCAAAAGCTGAAGGACCGCGCGCGCAAATAGTTCAATAGTTGAAAACGCGCGGATCCCTTGGAGTGGGTCGGGTCGCGTGTGGATTAGGGGCTAAATGACGCCGTTTTGGCGTTTGTGAACCCTAGCTCAAAATGACGCCATTTTGTATTTTCATTAAAATCAATTTTTTTAAAAAAACTTATTTCTGCCACTGTATTTCTTATAAAAAAATTCAAAGAGCCCCCAGCCTTTTCTCTTTACCCCGTCTTTGGCTGGCCTGTGGGTTTCGTCAGTGGTCCTACCTGCCTCCGCCTCCGTCGTGGCCGATGGTCGGCGTCACGTAAGATGGGGTTTTTTTGCCCCCTTTTTAAAACGTATTTGAAGGCCAAGCCTTCTCAACCCAAAAAATCGAAAAAAAAGGACCATCGAACCCATTTTAGTCTGAATTTAACGCTGGAGAAGGGACTTCTGATGACGAGACCGTGGGATGATTCAGGTAAGCTTTTACTTTCCTATTTCTTTTTATTTTTTACATGTAAAATATCAAAAAAAATTAAAAGTAAAAATTCAAATAATAAAAAGTGAAATGTCACCTTTTAGAAATTTTATAATTGATCTTTTTTTTTGTTTTCAATATATTATTTTTCGATTACCCTTCATTCAAAAAAATTACAAAATGACTGCCACGGCTTTTATAGCCATATTATAAGATTCGTTTTTGTTTTCTTGTTTTTTGTCTGCTACTGTTATTTGTTTTTTTCTTTGTTGTCCCTTTTTGCTTGCGTGTTTTTCTTGCTTTGTAGGTGACAGAGAAGCGTCACATGCATGTGGAGAGGCGGTGGCATGCGGCGGCAATAGGCATGAGCAGGCCTAGGTGCGGCTAGGGTTTCTTCCCTTCTTTTTTTGTTGAAAATTAGTTTCGTTCTGGGCCGTTTTAGGCTACTAGGGTTTTAATTTATTTGGGCTGTAATTGGGTTTGCAATTTTGGGCCTGTAATTTTGTTGTAAATGGACTAGGACTTTATTTATTTGGTTTAAATTTGTTTTATTTTTGTAGTCTGGGCCCAGGCTAAAATTGACCTATTACACTCTATATTACAATATAGTTATAATGTGATATTACTGGATGGATAGGATGTTGAAACCCAAACACCTAATCTCATTCTGGGATGTAACATTATGGGTCGTAATGTTATATTTTGCGAACTAAACGCCCATTAATAGTTTTAGAGACTGACATGTGGCTTCTCTTTTGTTTTAGGTTTGAGTTTTTTTTTTACATTATAAGTGTAACCCCCTACCCGTATCCAAAGGCGGGATAGGATTCGAGGCGTTACCGAAATTTAACACAAGCACACATACAAAACTGGGCCATAAAATTTTCGTTCAAATCAATTTCATTCATACATATGCAAATTGTCCCTTACATGGGCCTACGAGTCCCCAAACATACAACGAATGTGGTTTGGGACTAAACCGAGAACTTTAGAAAACTTTAGGATAACTTACAAAAATTTTCTACTTTGGAGAGTCACACGCCCGCGAGGGTAGGCTGTGTGGTCACACACGCCCGTGTGGCCTGGGACACGCTCATGTCCTCAGCCTATGTAACTCTCTAACTATGACGTCATCAACCAAATAAGGTCACACGGCCATGTGACGAATTAAATTCCAAAAAAATCAAGTGTAGACTTCACACGGCCTGGGCACACGCCCATGTCCTAAGGTCGTGTCCTTCACACGGCTGAGACACACGGTCGTGTCTCTACACGTGTGTTTACTACTGGGCATTCTGTTTTGCATAATTAGGGTGCAAGGGACACACGAATGGATCACACACCCATGGGGCAGACCGTGTGTCACACACGGCCAAGACACATGCTTGTGTGTCTAACCGTGTGGACAATTTCTAGGCTAATTTCCAAGCCATTTGTCACCCTTAAACACTCACATACTTACACTCCTTTCATGGCATGCAACATGGCACATTTGGCTACTGAAGCATTCACATTCATGGTTAAATTATGACTTGATAACGTCAACATATTACCTATTCAAACTATCATACTTTCATATGGCATTCCACACCAATTTCATAATTGTCTATCATCTTTGCTAGCCAACTTTCAAGTTACACATTTGCACCACATTTATTGTCTTACACGTTAATCATATTCCATACACCAAACATACATGCCATCCATCACACTCATTAATCATAAGCAACCATAGCCACATTAAAGTATAAGCATATTTGCATACATGAACCAATAATTAGGGTTAAAACCTAAATAATCAACATGAGCCACCCCTCATGGCCATATACAAAATAATTGTAAAACTTTCATGAACCAACTTATTTGGCTAGTCAATATGACACATCACAAAAATACCAAGCCCTATACATGCCATACTTAAAATGATGAGACTAGCTATACCAAATATTCAATTAATAGTGTGATCGAGTCTTTGACATCTTCCGATCCCCGAGCTAGCTTGGTGACACTATAGGAAATAGAAAGGAAAGGGGCTAAGCATTAAAGCTTAGTGAGTTCACATGCAAACAAAATACAACTTAAATAAGTATTAATCATACATTTTACATAATGAACATAATCTTGCATTTTATTGAATCTCTTAAACTCATTCTTCATATATATTTATAATCTTACCACAAGTTCATCATACCTCATGACATTCTCATGTGTTTGATGTACATACCTATGGCAACTTGCACATAATAACTTACTTTCTTGTCTTCGACGTATTCATCAAGATTACTCATTGAACTTGGTTTAGAACTACCCGTTGAACACTAAGAATACTATCGGATACATCGAAATCTCACACCTAAGTGCCTCACATGTAGCCAATGCTACCTCATATCACGTGTCACATGTTGCTCGCTTCCGAGCTACTCACGAGTCTGCTCACATAGGCTTTCAGGTATCCACAACACATGCTGGACTACCCAGCCTCCGGTAGAATATGCTAGACCAGTACCCGGACGCCAAAACATGTGTCACATATATCATGAACTCAGACCATAACTCAATGAGTTCAGATGCTACATATATCATGAACTCAGGCCTCAACTCAATGAGTTCAGATCACATAGTTCCTAGTGACAGGTCACTTGTATCCTAAATTATTCCTTAGGTTGAAATGGGATTCTTCGATACCACATTTCTGTTGAACTTGCTCGTAGCGTCGAGTTCAATATCCATAGCACCAATCGTATACTCATAATAGTAATAAAGCATTAAAATTCACTTGATATCAAAGTAATAGAGATAAGACATAACATCACATATGAACTTACCATACATGCAATATTAAAGCATTTAAAGTATGGTACATGTTGCATTATTTGCAAATGAACTTACCTCGGTACAAATTGATAGAAACGAGCCTAATCCTCGTAAACTTTGTTTTTCCCCTAATTAAGACTTGAATCACATTTTTCTTGATAATCAAGCTTGAAAATGTTGACTATCCTAGCTATGGAGCCCTTGCAAATTTCGGCTAAGGTAGGAGAAGATGGATAAGATTTTTGCTTGATTTTTCCATTTTTATTCTTTTATTAACCAAATGACCAAAATGCCCTTAAGGCATTTCTTTCAAAATTTTCCTATTCATGCCTATTTTAGAACTTGGTCAAATTTCTATTTAAGGACCTCTAATTAATAGTCTAATACAATTTCATACTTGAAGCTTCTAGAACACAAGTTTTACAACTTATTCAATTTGGTCCCTAAAGTCAAATTGGACACTTTAGGCATAGAATTTCTTCATGAAAATTTCACACAAACATGCAATCATATCATGGATCATCAAATAATCATAAAATAATTATTTTTATTTTGAATTTGTGGTTTCAAAACCGCTATTCTGATTAGACCCTAATTCGAGATGTTACAACTCTCCCCTTTTAGGGATTTTCGTCCCCGAAAATCTTACCAGTAAAAAGGTTTGGGTATTGTTTCCTCATGGCCTCCTCGGGCTCCCATTTAGCCTCTTCAATCCCATGCCTTTGCCATAACACTTTCACCAAGGCAATGCTTTTGTTTCTCAATTGTTTAACTTCTCGTGACAAAATCTTAATCGGTTCCTCCCCATAAGTCATATCCGATCGAATCTCAACTTCTGTCAGTGAAATCACATGTGAAGGATTTGATCTATATCGGCACAACATAGACACATGAAATACATCATGAATCTTCTCCAACCCTGATGGTAAAGCCAATCGATAGGCAATCGGCCCTATTCTTTCGGTGATCTTATACGGCCCTATAAAACGAGGACTCAACTTACCCTTCTTGCCAAATCTCAAAACCTTTTCCCATGGAGACACTTTCAAAAATACCTTATCACCGACTTGATGCTCAATTTCTTTCCGTTTCAAATCTACATAGGATTTCTGTCTATCCGAAGCGGCTTTCAGACGATCACGAATTACCTTCACCTTCTCTTTAGTTTCTTTGACCATATCAACTCCGTGAATCTAATGTTCTCTAAGCTCGGTCCAATACAATGACATTCGGCACTTACGCCCATATAATGCTTCATAAGGTGCCATTTTTAAACTCGACTGATAACTGTTGTTGTAGGCAAACTCCACCAACGATAAGTACTTTTCCCAACTACCTTGATATTCCAATACACAACATTGAAGCATGTCTTCCAAGGTTTGAATTATTCGCTCAGACTGACCATCAGTCTGTGGATGAAAAGTAGTGCTAAAATTCAGTTTTGTACCCAAAGCTTCTTGTAAATTTTTCCAAAATCATGGTGTGAACCTCAGATCTCTATCCGATACAACGATATAGATAGACCATGAAGTCTAACAATTCTACCAATGTACAATTTAGCTAACTTATCAAGTGAGTAACCGATACGCACTAAAATAAAATGAGCTAATTTAGTTAGTCTATCGACAATAACCCATATAGCATCTTTCTTTCTTAGAGTTAAAGGTAAACCTGTCACAAAATCCATAGTAATCCGGTCCCATTTCCACTCGGGAACCATGATGGGCTGAAGTAAACCTGAAGGTACTTGGTGTTCAGCCTTTACTTGCTAACAAACTAAGCAGCTTGATACAAATTCTGAGATATCTCTTTTCATACCATTCCACCAATACATTTTCTTATACATTTTTGTACTGCCCAGGTGAACTGACAAACAATCATTGTGTGCCTCATGCAAAATATTTGAATCAACTCAGTGTCCTTCAGAACACAAATCCTACCACAGAATCTCAAACAACCATCGAAGTCACTCAGAAAATTCGGTTCACTGCTGGACTCACTCTGAATTTTCTTAGCTTGCAACTCTTTATCAACTTTCTGAACATCACAAATTTGTTGAAAAAAAGTCGGTCTAGCTCTCAACTCAGCTAGAATCGAACCACCATCAGACCAAGTCAGTCGTGTATTCATAACCCTGAAGGCAAACAATAACTTCTAACTCAAAGTGTCGGTGAACACATTCGCCTTACCTGGATGGTAATCAATCACAAGCTCATAATATTTTAACAGTTCCAACCATCTTCGTTGCCGCAAGTTCAAATCCTTTTGAGTCATCAAGTACTTAAGACTTTTGTGATCGATAAAGACATGACATTTTTTACCAAATAAATAATGTCGCCAAATCTTCAAACCAAACACTATGGCGGCCAACTCTAAGTCATGTATTGGGTAGTACTTTTTGTGAGGCTTCAATTGTCTCGAAGCGTCAGCTACGACTTTACCTTTTTGCATAAGCACACATCCCAAACCATTTAAGGAAGCATCACTATAAATCACACATTCTTTACCTAACTCGGGTTGCACCAAAAATGGAGCCTCAGTCAATAATGCCTTTAATTTCTCAAAACTCTGTTGGCACTTTTCTGTCCATTCAAACTTGACATTCTTCTGTAGCAACTTCCTCATCGGAGTAGCAATCACGGAGAATCCTTTAACAAACCGTCTGTAATAACTGGCCAAGCCTAGAAAGCTTCTAACATCAGTTATATTCTTCAGTGGTTTTCATTCAACAATAGCCGAGATCTTACTCGGGTCAACTCTAATACCATCACCTGAAATAATGTGGCCCAAGAATCCAACTTCTCAAAGCCAAAACTCACTTTTACTAAACTTAGCATATAACTGCTTGTCTCTCAAGGTTTTCAAAACAGTTCTCAAGTGTTCAGCATGCTCGGATTCATTACAAGAATAAATCAATATGTCATCAATATAAATAACAACAAATTTATCTAAATACAGTCGAAAAATACGGTTCACTAAGTCCATAAATGCAGCAGGAGCATCTGTTAAACCAAAAGGCATTACAAGAAATTCATAGTGACCATACCTCATCTGAAAAGTAGTTTTTGACACATCTGAGTCTTTCACTCTCAACTGGTAGTAATCGGACCTCAAGTCTATTTTAGAAAACCACGTCGCTCCTTTCAACTGATCAAACAAGTCATCAATCCTTGGCAAAGGATACTTATTCCTAATTGTTACCTTATTGAGCTACCGGTAATTTATACATAACCTCATAGATTCGTCTTTCTTTTTAACGAATAACACCGGAGCACCCCACGGCGAAAAGCTCGGTCTCACAAAACCCTTATCTGTCAATTCTTGCAACTGTGACTTTAGTTCTTTCAATTCAGTCGGTGCCATTCTATAAGGAGCAATTAAGATAGGTGCTATACCAAGGACTAACATAATACCAAAATCAACTTCCCTAATAGGAGGTAATCCAAGCAGCTCTTCTGGGAACACATCCGAATACTCACATACATCAGGCATTGATTCAATCTTCAATTCAGACTCTTTCATATTCAACACATAAGCCAAGTAAGCTTTGCATCCTTTTCTAGTACATTTTTTAGCAGACATCGAAGAAATCAAAATTGGAAAACTATCTGACTCATCTGATTCAACTCGAAGAGTTTCACCATTTTCGCATTTCAATTCAATAACTTTTTGTCTACAATTTACTATAGCATCATGAAGTGTCAACCAATCCTTACCCAATATAACATCAAATTCATCGAACGTCAATAACATCAAGTCAGCCGAAAAACAATGATCTCTAATCATCAAAGGACATTTCTTACATACCTTATCAACTAAAACATGCTTGCCTAATGGGTTTGACACTTTAATCATAAATTCTGTAGACTCAACAGGCATATTCATATTAGATACCAATTTTATGCACACATATGAATGAATAGAACCAGGGTCAATCAAGGCAATAACAGAAATGTCACAGAGAGAAAAAAGTACCCGTAATCACGTTGGGAGAAGATACGTCCTCGCGCGTACGTATGGCATAGACCATAGCCGAAGCTCTAGCTTTAAATCTCACCGTCGTATCCTTTGTTACATTTTTACTACTAGCCCCATTATCGGCATTTCTCGAAGGTCTCCCCTTTGTAGCTATACTACCTGGCCTTGTATTCTAAAATTTTTCTTTCTCGACCATCTCAAGACAATCTTTGATATAGTGGACTTGAGAACCATATAGGCAACAAGATTCATCGCTCACCCTACATTTACCAAAATGACCTCTACCACATTGTTGGCACTCAGGTCTGGAAACTTTATCTTTACCCACACTAGCCAAAGATGTAGCTTGAGACTTAAAACCCGAATTTTGCTTCTTACGATTTATGTACGAATGCCCAGCCAAAACATAAGAACAAAAATACATATTTTTGGATTTCTTAGATTGGGATGGAAGTGACTTGCTCATCGACCTCTTTTTTATATCTCTAGCCTCAGCCTCAACTTTTCTCTTTTCTTTAGTTAGTTTCTTAGCTTTACAAGCCCGATCAACGAGCACAATAAATTCCTTCAACTCAAGAATACCCACCAACACTCTAATTTCCTCACTAAGTCCGTCTTCAAACCTTCTACACATTTTAGCCTCGGAGGATAAACACTCTCGAGCATACTTATTGAGCCGAACAAACTCTCTTTCGTACTCAGTAACTAACATGCAGCCTTGCTTCAAATCAAGAAATTCCTTACGCTTTTGATCGATGAATCGCTCACTGATATATTTCTTTCGGAACTCCTCTTGAAAGAATTCCTATGTGACCCTTTCTTTCAGAACCACTGAAATTAGTGTCTTCCACCAATGATATGCCGCGTCTCTCAACAAGGAAATAGCATACTTCAAACATTCTTCAGGTGTGCATGATAGTTCATTGAATACTCGAATAGAATTCTTAAGCCAGATTTCCACTTTCTCAAGGTCATCATCAGCATTAGCCCTAAATTCCTTGGCTTTTTACTTTTGAATTTGATCAACTGGGATTCTATGAAATCTCATAAATTCCATACCTTGGGGCACTTGGGGTACGGATTGGGGATTTGGAAGGGGTGGAGGAGGTTTGAGCGTTCGAGTTCATTCGAACGAACTCCGTATACCAGGCATCCATCATATGGAGAAAGGCTTCTCTGCCTCCTCCTCTACTAACAATTGTGGGTCTACTATCAAATGGCACTGCTCCTTCAGCAGAAGCAGGTGCGTTACTTTCAACATCATCCGCCACTACTCTATCGGGATCCATCACTATATGAAAAACACAGTTTAAAATCGTCAGGAGTTGTCACACTATCACAATTTATGTATGACATGTATAGCTAGACTCAAACACATGCTACGTAGTCTGAGAATCAACTAAACTATAGCTCTGATACCATTAAATGTAACACCTTCTACCCGTATCCAAAGTTGGGACAGGGTTTGAGGCGTTACCGAACTTTAACACAAGCACACATACAAAATCGGACCATAAAATTTTCGTTCATATCAATTTCATTCACACATATGCAAATTGTCCCTTCTATGGGCCTACGAGGCTCTAAACATACATTGAAGGTGGTTCAGGACTAAACTGAGAACTTTAGAAAACTTTAGGATAACTTAAAAAAATTTCCTAATTTGGGGAGTCACACGCCAGTGTGGGTAGGCTGTCTGGTCACACACGCCCGTGTCCTCAGCCCGTGTAACTCTTCGACTATGACATCATTAACCAAATAAGATTACACGGCCAAGTCACACACCCGTGTTCTTGGGCTGTGTGACGACTTAAATTCCAAAAAATTCAAGTGTAGACTTTACACGGCCTGAGCACACGCCCATGTCCTAAGGTTGTGTCTTTCACACGACTGAGACACACGGCTGTGTCTCTACCCGTGTTTTTACTACTGGGCAATCTGTTTTGCATAATTAGGGTGCAAGGGACACACAACCGGATCATACGCCCATGGGGTGAACCGTGTGTCACACACGGCCAAGACAAATACCCATGTGTCTAACTGTGTGGACAATTTCTAGACTAATATCCAAGCCATTTGTCACCCTTAAACAATCACACACTTACACTCCTTTCATGGCATGCAACATGGCACATTTGGCTACTCAAGCATTCACATTCATGGTTAAATTATGACTTGATAACGTCAACATATTACCTATTCCAACTATCATACTTTCATATGGCATTCCACACCAATTTCATATTTGTCTATCATCTTTTCTAGCTTACTTTCAAGTTACACATTTGCACCACATTTATTGTCTTACACATTAATCATACTCCATACACCAAACATACATGCCATCCATCACACTCATTAATCATAAACAACCATAACCACATTAAAGCATAAGCATATTTGCATGCATGTACCAATAATTAGGGTTACAACCCAAATAATCAATATGAGCCACCTCTCATGGCCATATACAAAATAATCGTAAAACTTTCATGAACCAACTCATTTGACTAATCAATATGACACATAACAAAAAGACCAAGTCCCTATATATGCCATACTCAAAATGATGAGACTAGCTATACCAAATATTCAATTGATAGTGTGATAGAGTCTCCGATGTCTTCTAATCCTCAAGCTAGCTTGGCGATACTATAAGAAAGAGAAAGGAAAGGGGGTAAGCATTAAAGCTTAGGAAGTTCACATGCACATAAAATATAACTTAAATAAGTATTAATCATACATGTAACATAATGAACATAATCTTACATTTTATCAAATCTCTTAAACTCATTTTTCATATATATATTTATAATCTTACCACAAGTTCATCATATCTCATGACATTCTCATGAGTTCGATGTACATACCTGTGCCCACTTGCACATAATAACTTACTTTCTTGTCTTTGATGTATTCATCAAGATTACTCATTGAACTTCTTTTAGAATTACCCGTTGAACACTCGGATACTATTGGATACATCGAAATCTCACACCTAAGTGCCTTACATGTAGCCAATGCTACCTCATATCATGTGTCACATGTTGCTCACTTCCGAGCTACCTCACGAGTCTGCTCGCATAGGCTGTCAGGTATCCGCAACACATGCCGGACTATCCAACCACTGGTAGAATATGCGAGACCAGTACCCGGATGCCAAAACATGTGTCACATACATCATGAAATCAGACCATAACTCAATAAGTTCAGATGCCACATATATCATGAACTCATACCACAACTCAATTACTTCAAATCACATAGTTCCTAGTGACATGCCACTTGTATCCTAAACTATTCCTAAGGTTCAAACGGGATTCTTCGATACCATATTTCTGGTGAACTTGCTCGTAACATTGAGTTCAATATCCATAGCACCAATCGCATACTCATAATAGTAATAAAGCATTAAAATTTACTTGATATCAAAGTAATAGAGATAAGACATAACATCACATATGAACTTACCATACATGCAATGTTAATGCATTTAAAGTATGGTACATGTTACATTATTTGCAAATAAACTTACCTCAGTACAAAATGATAGAAACGAGCCTAATCCTCGTAAACTTTGTTTTTCCTACAATTAAAACCTGAATCACATTTTTCTTGATAATCAAGCTTGAAAATGTTAAAACCCTAGCTATGGAGCCCTTGCAAATTTCGGCTAAGGTGGGAGAAGATGGACAAGATTTTTGCTTGATTTTTCCTTTTTATTCTTTTATTAACCAAATGACCGAAATGCACTTAAAACCATTCTTTCAAATTTTTCCTATTCATGCCCATTTTTGTCCAAAATTTTAGAACTTGGTCAAATTGCTATTTAAAAACCTCTAATTAATATTCTAATGCAATTTCATGCTTGAAGTTTCTAGAACAAAAGTTTTACAACTTATTCAATTTGGTCCCTAAAGTCAAATTGGACACTTTAGGCATAGAATTCCTTCATGAAAATTTCACACAAACATGTAATCATATCATGGATCATCAAATAATCAAAAAATAATTATTTCTATATTGAATTTGTTGTCTCGAAACCACTGTTCTGACTAGACCCTATTTCAGGATGTTACAATAAGAAAATGATTAAATTTCAATTTTGGCCTCAAGATTGTTGTGAAACTTAAGATTTAATCTATATACTTTCAATTTTTGCATAATTTGGTCCCTCTACTTTTATAATATTATTAGTTAGTCTAAATGAGCAATATTGTTAACTATTTCAATTAAAATGTTGGCATTAATTTTTCTTAAAAGCATTATTCTAACAAAAAAATTATTTTATCGTGATGAATTTGAATAGATGCTTTAAGGAAAAAAAATCCACATCAACATTTTCAATGTTGTTTTTGTTACATGACTACCAAGTGAATTTTTTTTAATTCTAAAATGTCATGCCAATAAATGTAATGGAAGAATTTCAACCGTGGTAACAACTGGACCTAAATTTTTTAAATCTAAAAAGAAGAAGGGCTAAATTCTTGGAAATAAAAGTAGGGAGACTAAGTTCTAAATGTACGGTGTAACATCCCAAAATAGGACTTAGTCAGAATAATGGTTTCAAAACCACAAATTCGAAGTTGAAATATTTATTTCATAATTATTATGAGGCCTAGAATATGAAAATATGCATGTGCTAAAGTTTCATGACGAAATTTTATGAGTAAGGTGTCCAATTGGAAAATAAGGACCAAATTGAATGCTAATTAATCAGTAAGTTTACTTTCCAGTTATTTGGGCTTATTACGCATGTAAATGTTTACCCCTCTCTTTTCCCGGTCTTACAGAGCTCGAGGACTTGTAGAAATTGGAAGACGATTGGAGAGTCAACGCACTATCATCTTGTCCAACTTTGATATATAGATACTTTTATTCTGTTCAATGGCATGTATAGGGCTTTTGTTACTTTGTTATATGTGCCATTTGATTTGCCAATATGAAGGCTTGTAAAGGCATACATATTCACTTTTAGATGGACATGGGAATTGGCTCATTTTGATGTAGGTTATGACCTACAAATTTGTGCATGTTTATGTTCAATTGTTCTAGTGAGGATGAAATATGGTATATCACATTTAGGTATATGTAATGTGACCAAATCACATGGGATGGCTAGGCCATAATTGGCAATGAGTTATAATAATGAGCCAATCTTAAAAGTGTTATAAGACATGGAAATACTTAATACAAAAGGGATAACCTAGCATGCCTAAAACTGATGAGATGAGGTTTACATGCAATGAAAATTATCAAGGTCGTTTAAAAGTATAATTAGGCCATGTTAAATATTATTAAAACCTATAAGTGTGTATAGATGTTAGAGGGTGACCAAAGGCTAGAAAAATAGCCTAATAAGGTCAACATAGGTAGACACACGGACATGTATCTAGGCCGTGTATGACACACGGATAGCCTTATAGGCGTGTGGTATGGCCATGTGTCCCCTGCACCTAAAATTTTTAAGTCAGAATGCATGGTAGTAAACACACGGGCAGAAAAACAGTCGTGTGTCTCAACTGCGTGGTGGACACGGTCTAGTACACGGGCGTGTATCTCAACCGTGTGGTGGACACGACCTAGCACACGAACGTGTGTCTTGGCCGTGTGCCCCTAAATGCATGCTGACGTCATAAATAAAATGCTGAGTTTTTGGACACAGGCGACCACACGCATCTGTAAGCCATGTGAAGGACACGGGCCAGGGACATGGGCGTGTGCTCGGTTGTGTGAAAACCCCTGTAGGTTCGAAGTAGAAAAATAAATTTAATTAATTCCACACGGGCAGGGGACACTGGCGTGTGCATCGTCTCCACACGGGCATGTGAGACATTAACCTAGAAATTTTCTTAAATTTTCCTTAGGACCTCGGTTTTGTCCCGGACCATTCTCAATGTATGTTTAGGGCCTCGTAGGTCTATAGTAGGGACACTAAGATGTGGTTTGATTGGTTTTAATTTAAAACAAAATTTCATAGTCCGTATCTTCCGAAAATGTCCGAGTACATGTATGGTAATGCCTTGTACCCTGTTCCAGTGTCGGATACAGGTAAGGGTTGTTACATTTAGTGGCATCAGAGCCACGATTTAGTCAGTTTTAGGACTACCGTAAAGAGTATTGAGTTTCGCTATACATGTCATTATACGAACATTGATAGTGTGACATCTCCTAACTGCTTCATTGTCTTTGAATATAGTAAATGTCTTCCAATCAAGCACAAGATGAGTCCGAGGGAGCCGAGAGCCATGCTCCAGCTTCTGTACAATGAGCTATTTCTAGTAGTAGTAGAAGGCCTATGTCTGAAGGCCGAAAAGAGGCTAGAGCTGCCTTCTTTGACATGATGGATGAGTGGTTTGAGGATTATTTGAGAAATCGTCCCAACATACCACGACCTCCCCCGCCCCCTAACCGACCTGATGAGGAAGTGCCACAAGGTATGGCACCTATAAGAATCAATAAAGCCCCTGTAGACAAGCTTAGAAAGTATGGGGCTAAGGAATTTAGAGCTAAGATCGATGATGATGCTGAGCGAGCCGAGTTCTGGCTCGAGAACACTACATGAGTATTGGATAAATTATCTTGTACATCTGAGGAGTGTTTAAAGTGTGATGTATCTCTTCCAAAGGATACTGCATACCATTGGTGAAAAACTGTATCTTCATTGGTGCCAAAAGAAACATCACTTGGGAATTTTTCCAAACAGAGTTTAAGAAGAAATACATCAGTCAAAGGTTCTTAGACTCGAAGTGAAAGGAGTTCCTGGAACTCAAACAAGGAAATAAGACTGTATTGGAATACGAAAGGAAATTTGTGAAGCTAAGTCAGTATGCAACTGAATGGGTTCAAACAGAGTTAGAAATGTGTAAACGATTCGAGGAAGGTTTGAATGAGGAAATTAAGCTGTTAATTGGGATCCTTGAGATAAGAGAGTTTGCTGTATTAGCAGATTGGGCCAAGAAGGTCGAGGGGCTCAATAATGAAAGAAAACAAGCTAAGAGAGAAGCTCGAGTTTTGAGCAAGAGATCCAACAGTAGAACGCTCTATTTTCCACAAAGAAGTCAATGGGCCAACATGAACACTCCACTTCATCAGTAGGATATTCGGGTAGAGCAAGAAGCTCCAAACGACATAACCAGAAGTCTTTTTCCCCGATGGTGACTAGTGTGGGAAGTGTAGATGACTAGAAGCCGAAGTGTAAAAGTTGTAACAAATTTCACTTCAGAGAGTGCTGAATGAAGAGTGGTGCATGCTACAGATGTGGTTCTCTTGACCACTTCCTCAAAAACTGCCCAGAACGAACTGATAAAGAGGTGGAATTAACCTCAAAGTCGAGTGCTCCTACTCCACAAGGTAGACCACTGAGATATCCTAGAAGTGCTAGTGGCAGTCGAGTTACAACCAAAGACACTGCAAAATCAGAGGCTCGAGCCTCGGTAAGAACATATGCACTACACACTCGAGAGGAAGCCTCTACTCCTGATGTCATCATGGGTACCTTTTCTCTTTTTAATACTTGTGTTGTTGCCTTGATTGATCCAGGATCGACGCATTCATACATTTGCATGAGATTGATTTCTAGTATGAATATATCCATTGAACCTACGAAATTTATTATCAGAGTGTCGAACCCATTAGGCAAGTTAGTCTTGGTTGATAAAGTCTGTAAGAATTGTCCTTTGACGATTCAGGGTTATTTTTTTCTGGCTAACCTTATGCTATTGCCATTTGATGAGTTTGATGTAATACTTGGTATGGGTTGGTTAGCCCTGCATGATGTAATCATAAACTATAGTAGCAAGTATATTGTATTGAAGTGCCTAGATGGTGAGATTCTACGGGTTGATTCAAGAGAATTGGGTACACCGCCGGTTGTAATTACATCAATGGTTGCTCAAAGATATGTGAGAAAAGGGTACGAAGCCTACCTTGCTTTTGTACTGAACACTAGGGAACTGAGTTGAAGATTGAGTCTGTGCCAATAGTATGTGAATATTCAGACGTGTTCCTGGAGGAATTACCCGGATTACCTCCTAATAGAGAGATAGAGTTTGGTATTGAACTGGTGCCATGAAAAGCTCCTATTTCTATTGCTCCGTATAGGATGACACCAACCAAACTAAAAGAGTTAAAAGCACAGTTGCAAGAGCTGACGGATAAAGGTTTTGCAAGGCTGAGCTTTTCGCCTTGGGGTGCTCCTGTATTATTCGTGAAGAAGAAAAATGGTTCGATGAGGCTATGTATAGATTATCGGCAACTGAACAAGGTAACTATCAAGAATAAGTATCCTTTTCCAAGGATCGATGATTTGTTCGACCAGCTGAGGGGAGCCACTGTATTCTATAAGATAGACTTGAGATCCGGCTACTATCAGTTGCGAGTTAAGGAGTCGGACGTGCCTAAACCAGCTTTCAGAACAAGGTATGGCCACTATGAATTTCTGGTTAATGAATGCACTGACAGTATTTATGGACCTAATGAATAGGATATTTTGGCCATACTTGGACAAGTTTGTCGTTGTGTTCATTGACGACATTTTGATTTATTCCAAGGATGAGACAGAGCATGCGAAGCATTTAAGGTCTGTGTTGCAGACCTTACGGGAGAAACAATTGTGTGCTAAGTTTAGCAAGAGTGAGTTTTGGCTCCATGAAGTAGGGTTTCTGGGTTATATTGTTTCAGGTGAAGGTATCCGAGTTGATCCAAGTAAGATCTCTGCTATTGTTGAATGGAAACCACCTAAAAATGTAAACGAGGTTAGAAGCTTTTTGGGCTTGGCTAGTTACTACCGAAGATTTGTGAAAGGATTCTCCTTGATAGCAACTCCAATGACGAGGTTACTACAGAAAGAAGTAAAGTTTGAATGGTCAAAAAAGTGTCAGCAGAGTTTCGAGAAGCTAAAGATATTATTGACTGAAGCTCCAATTCTAGTATTACCCGAGTCAGGAAAAGAGTTTGTGGTCTACAGTGATGCATCCTTAAATGGACTAGGTTGTGTACTTCTGCAAGATGGCAAGCTGATAGCCTATGCTTCATGACAGTTGAAGCCACACGAGAAGAATTACCCGATGCACGACTTAGAGCTTGCCACAATTGTTTTTGCCTTGAAAATTTGGAGGCATTATTTATATGGTGAGACTTGTCGTATATTCACAGACCACAAGAGTTTGAAGTATTTGATGATTCAAAAAGAGTTGAATCTGAGACAGCGGATATGGTTAGAATTAATTAAAGACTACGAGCTAATCATCGATTACCACCCGGGAAAGGCGAACTTAGTTGCCGATGCATTAAGTAGGAAATCTTTGTTCACATTGAGGGCCATGAATACTCGATTGGTGTTGTTTGATGATGGTTCAGTCTTAGCAGAGTTATAGGCTAGGCCGACATTTCTTTAGGAAATTTATTATGCTCAGACTAATGATAGTGACCTGCGAGCTAAAAGAATTCAATATAAGCCGGGTATCGAGTCAGATTTTTAGATCTGTTCTGATGGATACCTGATGTTTAGAGGCAGAGTTTGTGTATTGAGGAATGATGAAATTATTTGAAAAATCTTGTAAGAAGCACATGATAATCGTTTATCTATTCATCCGAGAAGTACCAAGATGTATAATGATTTGAAGAAAATATATTGATGGAACGGCATAAAGAGAGACATCTCTGAATTTGTATCGAAATGTCAGATATGCCAGCAAGTCAAAGCTGAACATCAAGTAACTTCGAGTTTATTACAGTCTGTGACGGTCCCCGAATTTAAATGGGACAAAATTACTATGGGCTTCGTGACAGGATTACCATTGACCACGAAAAAGAAAGATGCTATATGGGTAATAGTGGATAAGTTGACGAACTCGGCTCATTTTATCCCGGTAAGGACAGATTATTCACTTGATAAGTTGGTCGACTTGTATATATCTGAGATTGTGAGGTTACACGGGGTACCATTGTCGATCATTTTAAATAGAGACCCGAGATTCACTTCGAGATTTTGGAAGAAACTACAAGAAGCCTTGGGTACCAGGTTGAACTTTAGCACAGCTTTTCACCCGCAAATCGATGGTCAACCTGAGCGGATGATTCAGATTCTTGAGGATATGTTGCGATGTTGCATCCTCAAATTTCAAGGTAGTTGGGAAAAATATCTGCCCTTAGTAGAGTTTGCCTACAACAACAGTTTCTAAACGAGTTTGAAGATGGCACCTTATGAAGCCTTGTATGGCAGAAAGTGCCGAACTCCATTGTATTAGATGGAACTCAAAGAGAGTCAGATTTACGGGGTTGATCTGATCAAGGAAACTGAAGAAAAGGTTAAGGTGATACGTAACTGTTTAAAAGCGGCATCAAATAGGCAAAAGTCGTATGTTGATCTAAAAAGAAAAGAGATTGAATTTTAGGTTGGAGATAAAGTGTTCTTGAAAGTATCTCCATGGAAAAAGGTATTAAGATTTAGTTGGAAAGGCAAATTGAGTCCACGATTTCTCAGACCATACGAAATCACTGAAAGGGTTAGCCCATTAGCCTATCGCTTGGCATTACCACCAGAACTAGAAAAGATTCATGATGTGTTTCATGTATCTATGTTAAGGCGATATCGATCAGACCCCTCTCATGTGATTTCATCGATGGAGATTGAAATTAGACCGGGCATGACCTATGGTGAGGAACCGGTCAAGATTTTGGCTCGTGAGGTTAAACAGCTAAGAAATAAAGATGTAGCCTTGGTAAAAGTTTTATGGCATCGACATGGTGTGGAAGAGGCTACATGGGAGTTAGAAGAAACCATGAGAAGCCAATATCCAAACCTGTTTACTGGTAAGACTTTCGAGGACTAAAGTCCCTAAGGGAGGAGAAATGTAACATCCCAAAATAGGGCTTAGTCAGAACAGTAGTTTTGAAACCACAAATTCGATGTTGAAATATTTATTTTATGATTATTATGAGGCCTAGAATATGAAAATATGCATGTGTTAAAGTTTCATGAAGAAATTTTATGAGTAAGGTGTCCAATTGGAAAATAAGGACCAAATTGAATAAATTGCAAAACTTGGGTTCTAGAAGCAATTTGTATGAAATTGCTTTAGATTATTAATTAGAAGGTCTTAAAGATAAATTTGCCCAATTTTTAAGTTTTTGGACAAAAATGGGCATGTATGGATAAAATTTAAAAGAAAAGGCTTAAGGGCATTTTGGTCATTTGGCTAATTAATGAAATAAAATGGGAAAAATAAGCCAAAAATCAGCCATTCTTCTCCCTCATGCAGCCGAATTTTTCAGGCCTCCATAGCTAGGGTTTTCAACATTTTCAAGCTCAATAGTAAGTGCTCCCGAGGCCCGTTTTTAATGTTCTTTGTATTTTTGAAATCCCGGTAACTTACTCTCTCTATTTCTACCCATATTTCATGCTAGGGTTCATGTTTAGAAATTTACCCATGTATGAGTCACTTGTATTTTAATGGTTTATAGAGGAATATGAAAGTTTAAAGGATGGTAAACAACTTTTACTAAGTGAATTTTCATGGAAATGGCTTTAAGGACCATTTTGTAAAAGTTGTAAAAATGGGTAGAAAGATGAGAAATAATGGAAAAATATCGGCTGTCATAAGAGGGAAAAACATTCAGCTAGGCTTGGGTAACATCAAAATTGCATGCATATCATTATACGAGCCTAGGGATTAAATCATAAATAATGTGAAAGGTTAGGGGCAAAACGTTCATTTTGTCTGGGGGTGAAATTTAGACTCGAAAAGAAAGATGTGAGGTATTAATAATTTATTTTTATTGTTATAGACCCCAAGGAACAAATTTCGGAGGTCGATCGAGGAAAACAAAAGGTTTCGAAATAACCGAAACGCGAAACCAAAACGAGTACCAAGTAAGTTCGAATAACTTAAAATAAACTCTTATTATGCTTAATTGCATGTATTAAGAATGTATGATAATTAGTTATAATGATGGTATGAAAATCCATGAAATGTGTTAATAATAATGACATGATAACAAATGTCTGGCCTGAAGTCAAAAAGGGAAATTCGATAGATAAACCATGGCATACATGACTTGGGATCCTGCATGTGTTGCAGAAAAGGATTAAGCTCGAACGGGTGTTCCTTGAATGATCAAGCCTCCCGAAGAATATGTGTGCATTATGGATTTAGCCTGAACGGGTAATCCGACTAGGGTCTTAACTTAGCCTGGACTGATAATTCAGATTCGAGCTCATTAAGGGTGTTTGTCGCTATAAGGGATTTAGCCTGGACTGGTAATCCCGACATCACCCAATGAGTTTATATTACGAGGGATTTAGCCTAGACTGGTAATCCCGCATAAGATGTGAGGTTTGCGGGAGTGCATACACGAGATGATCGCTCTTATGACTTGACGGTAAATGGATAATCCATTGAGATTTCCGAGAAACTCAACGAAATTAACATGAGATATAGAAATGAAATTATTGACTGATGAGATCATCTAAGCCAAATTACATGATGTATTATTATTAGACTAATTCGTTGATTGAGTTCATGTGATAGTGAAACCATTTCATGCTTGTTGGTTTTATTGCCTCATAAGGTTGTATGCTAATTAATCGGTAAGTTTATTTTCCAGTTATTCGGGCTTACTAAGCATGTAAATGCTTACCCCTCTCTTTTCCCTGCTTTACAGAGCTCGAGGACTCGTAGAAATTGGAAGACGATTGGAGAGTCAACACATTGTCATCTTGTCCAGCTTTGGTATATAGATACTTTTATTTTGTTCAATGGCATGTATAGGGCTTTTGTTATTTTGTTAGATGTGTCATTTGATTTTCCAATATGAAGGCTTGTAAAGGTATACATATTCACTTGTAGATGGCCATGGGAATTGGCTCATTTTGATGTAAGTTATGACCTACAAATTTGTGCATGTTTATGTTCAATTGTTCTAGTGAGGATGAAATATGGTATATCACATTTAAGTACATGTAACGTGACCAAATCACATGGGATGACTAGGCCATAATTGGCAATGAGTTATAATAATGAGCCAATCTTAAAAGTGTTATAAGACATGGAAATACTTAATACAAAAGGGATAACCTAGCATGCATAAAACCGATAAGATGAGGTTTACATGTAATGACGTTTATCAAGGTCGTTTAAAAGTATAATTAGGTCATGTTAAATATTATTAAAACCTATAAGTGTGTATGGATGTTAGAGGGTGACCAAAGGCTAGAAAAATATCCTAATAAGGTCCACATGGGTAGACACACGGGCATGTGTCTAGGCCGTGTGTGACACACGGATAGCCTTATAGGCATGTGGTATGGTCGTGTGTCCCTTGCACCTAAAATTTTTAAGTCAGAATGCATGGTAGTAAACACACGGGCAGAGACACGACCATGTGTCCCAATCGTATGGTGGACACGGCCTAGCACATGGGCGTGTGTCTCAACCGTGTGGTGGGCACACGGGCGTGTGTTTTGGCTGTGTGCCCCTAAATGCATGCTGACGTCATAAACAGAATGCTTAAGTTTTTGGACACGGGCGACCACACGGGCGTGTCTAAGCCGGGCGTGTGCTCGGCCGTGTGAAAACCCCTGTAGGTTTGAAGTAGAATAATAAATTCAATTAATTCCACATGGGTAAGGGACACGGGCGTGTGCATCATCTTCACATGGGCGTGTGAGACATTTACCTAGATATTTTGTTAAATTTTTCTTAGGACCTCGGTTTTGTCCCGGACCATTCTCAATGTATGTTTAGGGCCTCGTAGGCCCATAGTAGGGACACTAAGATGTGGTTTGATTGGTTTTAATTTGAAACGAAATTTCATAGTTCGTATCTTCTGAAAATGTCTGAGTACATGTACGGTAACACCTCGTACCCTGTTTCGGCGTCGGATACAGGTAAGGGGTGTTACATACGGAGTGAATAGGGACTTAAAGCATATTTTATATAGGGTCTTATAGCATATTTTAACTTTTATTTTCTCTCTCTCTCTCTAAAAAAAGGTTAAATTTTTAGCCCTCTATTATGACTAAATTTTTATATTTAATCTCATATTTTAATTTTTAACATAATTTATTCCTTATATTTTTTATGATATTATTAATTAGTCAAAATAGTTAATATCATTAATTTTTGAATTAAAATATTACGTTGTTATACATAATTTGAATGCCTTAACAATTGTAGAGGCTGACATGTAACTTCCCATTTCTTTTCAGTTTGCATTTATTTTCATTATAAGACGATAGTCAAATTTAAATTTTGGCCCCTAAATTATGCTAAAACTTGAGAATTAATCTATATTTGACATAATTTGATCCTTCTAGTTTTATAATTTCATTATTAACTATTTCAATTAAAATACTAACATCACTTTTTCTCAAGAGCACCATTCAAACAAATAAAAAATTATTTTATCATGAAGATTTTGAAAGGGTATTTGTAAGAAAAAAATTCTAGCCAACATTTTTAACGTTACTTTTTTTTGTCACATGATTATCAAGTATTTTTTTTAATTTTAAAATATCACATTAAAAAATTAATAGAAGTACTTTTAAATCCGAACAATAAAAAAATTAAATTATTAAAAATAAAAAAAATTAAACTTCAACTATTCAAAATATATAAAAACTTAAAATATATTTTAACTTTGAAAAAAATACTTTGTAATTTAGTATAAACAAATAATCTATCAGTGGAGCGGAACTATGGTCATGAAAGCCGCAAGAATATTTTCCAAAATTTCAACAGCCAATCCAATTTGATAAATAAGAGGCGCTTAATTTACAAGACAAGATGTGGTCAGGATGAGTCAGTTTCCATTTTCATTTTCCACATCTGGTCCTCCAAATTTTCCAGGTAGCGTGCTACAGCTTCTGTCGTCAGTTTTCTTTTTGAGTTATATTTTATAGTTCAAGAAGAATGCATTCATGATGAACTTTTTAATCTGATAAAAAGATAAAACATTTAAATTTTATTAAATTATGCTACAACCACATTTAAAAAAAAAAGTTATAGAATAAATATATAAAATATTGTATAAAATTAATTGTAAGTAGTTAAAATGATAAAGTTAATAGTTTAAAAATTACGATGTTTTAGGTTAAATACTTGATTCCTTAATATGTATTATTTTTTTAAATTTAACAAAATAAAAAATAAAAAAATACCATCAACATAAAATAAATATAAATGAAAATGTAGCTCTAGTTCAAATAGTAAATTTAATACTGTAAAAATTAAAGTTTTTAAAATTAGACCAATATCAGTTAAACTATTAGTTCTTGATTCAACCAGTTAGTCTGGTTTAATTAAATAAATTATTAAAAATAATAAAAATTAATAAAAGTATTCAAAATAGAAAAATTTGATTCCATCATTATTTCATATCAATTCACGATTTAACTGGTTTGACCGAACAGTCTGATCCAATTCTCAAAATAGTGGTAAAATTATGATATTTTAAGTTTAAATCTTGTGATTCTCATAATATGCATGTAATTTTCTAGATTTATTAAATATAAAAAGATATAAATATTCTTATAATATTATTTGTTACTTTGTAAAAAGAATGAAATTTTAGTAATTTTACAACTTAGCTCTAACTCAGTTGATACGTGACAATAACACTAATTCAATCAAACACATTATAATATAGTATATATATAAATGTTTCAAGAAGGTTAAAATAATCAAATTCTTTTGTTACTCCATCCTCCATTTTTAGTAGAAACCCACATTATCAAGTTTTTATATTATGGTCATGATACATTAATTCAAGGGCTAATAACTAATTTGATCCTTAAACTATAGTTAAATTTTCAATTTGATATTTTTACAAATTTGAAGGATACAATTTTTTAAAAAATCTAAAAATATCATAATGTTGTATAAAAGAATCTAAAAATTAGTAATTTTTTCTAAAATTATAAAAAAAAAACTTTAAATTTATATTTGTTTTCTAAAATTTTTGAAACACAGAGTTGAAACTTGCAAGAAGTTGATATTTACAAAATAGAGTTGAGCATTGAAAGTGTAGTGTTACGAGCAATGGCCACTAAGTTTTGCATTGCGAGAAATTAAAGATGGACACCATGCAATTGTTTACGTAGTTTAATTTTTCTATCTTCCAACCACGTGAACAAGTGATTTCATTCCTAACACACATCGGTTTAACAACCTCACTTTTGTACCTAAAGATCTAGATCACTTACTTATAAGTTTCTCCTCTGAAAACCTAGTGTAACATCTTGATTTTCAGTGGTATCGAAAAATGGTTTAACAACCTCACTTTTGTACCTAAAGATCTAGATCACTTACTTATAAGTTTCTCCTCTGAAAACCTAGTGTAACATCCTGATTTTCAGTGGTATCGAAAAAAGCAGTTTCGGAATCCCATTTTCATAAATCGAGTCTGTAATTATAAAATATGAATACTTACAGAGTTAGCATAAAAATATATTGGAAATTGGTCGAACACAATTTTCAATTAAATAGTTAATTAAGGTTTTGAGACTAAATTGTAAAACTCCAATAGCTATAAATTTTTAATTGACAAAAGACTTGCAGATTAAAATAGAAGTTAACTAAAGGTCCAAAATGATTATTAAACCATATATAATTGAAAGTTAGTGGATAATGATGTCAATTACCATTAATTACAGTTAATAGATAAATTAGATTAATTAAATTAAGTTATGCTAATTAAGTTAGCTTAATTAGTATTTAGTTAAGGTATAAATATTAAGTAGGTGAGAAAAGATGACAACCATAGTCATCTTCTTCAATCCACCAACCCAAGTAGAAATAAAAATAAAAGGAAAAACTTTAAAACCCTTGAAGTATTCAACCATAAATTGGAAGGTAAATTCAAATAATTTTCTTGTAATCTTTATAGATTTGAGGTCATGGGAGCTTGATTTAGCTAACCCATATACCGATTTGTAAAACTATTAAAGTTTTAAAATGTTGCCATTGTTGATTTTTTTAAAGAATTAGGCTTGAAATTGATAAGTTTTAAGCTTAGATTATGCAAAGTACTAGATTGTAAAGTAATTTGCCTTATTAGTTAACTTTGTTACATTAAGGACTAAATTGAATAAGTGTGAAACTAGTCATGAAGTTATGTTAGAATTAGAAATTATAAGGTCCCTAATGAGAATATATGAAATTGGATTTTAATCTGACGTTAGGAATTGAAAGTTATGACTATCCTAAATTCGGGGACTAAATTGAATAAAATGTGAAATTTTAAGGATATCTAAAAATGGGTTCATATTGGTTCTTTCATACGATGGCATAATACAAAAATATTTGGTATTTATTGGTTAAGTAAAATGATTGTATAGATCAAGATTTGGATCCAAGTGGAGCTAATAGGGAAAAAGCTAAAATTGTGGATTAGTCCCTGAAGTATCCACTCTTTTCATATTTTGAACAAGTAAGTACATGTGGAATTATATTGGAAAAATCTGATTCAAAAACTGTTTTCTTGCATAATAGAAAATTAAAATTATAAAAACTAAGTCAGTTTGTGATATTTGTAACAATAAACCCTTTTACCGAAATCGCACCTATATTTTCAACTAGACAAATCTTTGTCATTCCCAGCTTTCAACCGAATGAAGCTATTCTCATACCATGAACTGCTTCGAGTGTAGGCTCGAATAAATTCGAATCAAACATAGAACCATAAATTCTTTATTTTACTTTCAGAAGGAAAATAAATCTCTCTTTAATAGAACCAGTAGAATTGTTATTTCGAAACAGAGAATTTATTTTTAGAATTTATACTTCAAAAATAATTTCTCACTATTTTTCGGTAGAATAACAGTATCTCAAAATTGTGTATTTAGCCTTGTTGATGCTATCTATTTATAGAGAGAAGAGGTGAAACCCTTGTTGAATTGTACAAGTCTATTTCAATAGAAAAACGAACTTCGAGCATTAATATGAGGGGCTTTTGGGTCTATCCTGTTTTTGGTCCAATACAAGTAATTCCTGAACTTTTATGTAACACCCCTAAACCCTCTCTGTCATCGGATTAGGGTCATGGGCACTATTAACAAATCATCACATTCAATCACATCATAAATAAAAATGCAAGCTAACCATTAACATTATAATATACAGGGGCATATCACAACAATCTATTACTTCCATACAAGGGTCCTATACAATTGAATAATGAATCATGCTATGCAATGCTAAACTTGGTTTTCCACTGTCTACACTCTTTCACTATTTATATTTACTAAACTTGGTCTTCTACTATCTACACTCTTATCACTATTTATTCCCTCTTGAAAGCTAGGAGTTGGATACATAAAAAGACTATTCCAATTATTAGCATCAGAGTGTAGGTTCATACTCCGACTATTACTACCTTTGATGGTGTTAGTAGAATTCACGTAATTCAAGTTTGCTAATTCATTCAAATTCAGAGTAAAAATCACTCTTACAACTTCTATTTCAAGTTTACATGGCCCTAAAAATAGTTTAAAAATAGGCATGGACTAATTTGGAACAATTCTAAAAATTTAGGGCCATTTTCAGAAATGTCAAAAAATAGGGGACACACCTGTGTGACTTTCGAAGTTAAGACACACGACCGTGTCCCAGCCAGTATCCTTACTTGTGTAAATCACTAACTTGAGACACACGGTTGTGTCTCTACCCATTAACTCACTAACTAAGGTCACATGGTAATGTCCCAGGCCGTGTGTCAGCCCGTGTGGAAACTAAACCTATACTATTTTTCAACATGCCCAGGGCACACGCCTATGTGTGTTGCCCGTGTGTGACACACGGCTGTGCAACAGATCGTGTCTCAGGTCGTGTGCACCTAAGTGTACCTTAAAACTCAAGTTTACCATTTCCTTCTTGCTTGGGCATTAAGCAACTCACATACCAACTATTTAACATATTCAAAACACAATTAAACATGCTCAAAACATGTCAAAACAACCATCTTAAGTGCCTAACCAATGTACCTTCATTGGTACAACATTTTATATCTTTAAACACATCAACAACAACACATCAACCATCTAAGACTTTCACATCAACAACATATCAACCATTTAAGACTTTCATTCATATCACATTTACCATAATTGAACTAACTTTCAACTCCAAAAGTTACCAAATTTGAAACTAAGCACATACCAAGCATTAGGCTAAACTATCATACCAATATTGCCTCAACTATAACCACATATATGTATACAATTATCCATCATTTAACTAAGAAACTAAAATATCATCATCATAAACATATCTACAAGGACTCTCTAGGTATATGCCATTACAAAAAAAAAAAAATATTACCACACTTGAGCTCGGGATTTTTTTATGTTGAGTCGGCGATAAGTTGAATAGTACCTAGCCTGTGCATGGAAAATAAAACTGCACGCTGAGTATAACTCAGTGGTATTTCTATAATCTAAACAATTTAAACTTGATATGAGTAATTAAAACATGAGAATGCAACAAGAAATATTATCCACTTATGTTTCAAATAAATAATACAAACTTTCTCATTCTTTATTATATCCTCTAAATTCCACATGTTCAAGTATATGTCAATGGAATTTCATATAGCATTTGGTAATCCAATTCATGCAATGGCATGATTCAACATTTTGATAAATACTTGAATTCATTTCGAGATTCATATCTCAATTTATCATTTCATATCTCATTTCTCATCTCATGTTCATTTCTCAACTTTGCCATCTAAATATCAAATACATAAATTTATTATTTACTTTCCCCCTATTAACACGACTCGGACTTGGAAAGATACACGGATCCAACCAACACACCAGTTTGGTACCCAGTGCCTCATCAGATAAATTCGAAGTAATAACTGTGCCCAGCGTTATATAAATTGACACCTAGTGTCTCATTGGTTAAATCGAAGAAAATTGGCACCTAATGCCTCATCGACATAAGGTCGAAGTAATCCCTAGACTCTTCCTATCCTATGACATGCCGTCTATATCTGGCTCAGCCCGAATAGTTAATAAGGTTTCATTTTACTTTTCAATATAACCAATGTCTCAATTTCACATATATTCACATTATCACATATAGTCAATTCAATATTCATATAATCAACATATTTCATAATATACAAAATCAATCAATTTCCAATCCATTTTGAATTCAATTCAATCTCAAGTACCAAAGTACTCACCTCAAATGCTTACCATATGCAAACAATTAGATATTCAAAAATCTACTATTTAGTTCGAATTATAGAAACACAAATTCCAAGCTATTGACGTATATTTTTATCCTTCCCCTTTTTATTCGAGGATTTCGGTACGTCGTTAGCTACAAAATAAAACAATTAAATCACATTAATATTAAAATTTCAATTTCACATTAAATTTCAAATTTTACACTATATTCTGCTTATTCTTCAGTTTAGTCCCTAAACCGAGACTAATTTTAATCTCCACATTTAACTTTCAATTTTTATACTACTTTCACTATAAGCTAAATTTAACTCCCCATTTTTCACTTCTACCCCTTAATTTTGAATTTTTCACAATTTAGTCCATATTGCTAAAAATCATTAATTAATTCCACAATTTAGTCCTTTTCCACTACTAACTTAAAAATCTATCTATTTAATCTCTAATATTTAAACTATTCAACAATGACAACATTTAAAATCTTGAACAATACTAAAAATTACAACATGGATCGGGTAGCCTTAGATACCGAGATTAAAAAAAACGTAAAAATTACAAGAAAAAGACTAAATTGCACTAATCAATTTAAGCTTGAACCCTAAGTTCCCCAATGTCGTGCATGTTCTCCTGTTCTTTTCTTTCTTTCTTTTTCTAATTTTGCATGCAATTCTCTTTCCGTTTTCTTTATTCTTTCTTTTATTATATTTTCATTTTATTATTATAACATATATAATATATATATAATAAGTTAACATATAAAAATATATTATATACATATAATAAATGTTTCATTATGACCGTCCACTTCAATTGAAACAAAGGTATAATTTCCTTCTTAGTCCCTTTAATTTATTTCAATCTATAATTTAATTTTTAACTAATATGCGATTTAGTCTCTGTACCTTAACAACTCCTAATTTCACGAAATTTACTAATCCAAAAATTAATTCAACTCGAAAATAACCTCGTAAATATTTAATAAAAATATTCACGGGTTCATTTTACGGGAATGGAGTCTCGAACCTCACTTTCTAACACCCCTAGCTATAGAGTCCTTACATTTTAACCCAATACTTTATAATTCAATCCAAATCAATACTTGTTTTTCTATTTCCCAAAATAAACATCTTATGTTGATTTAAATAAATAAATAAATTTCTCAATTAAATAATTTTCTTAGCCCAATTCTAATTTCGTTAAAATCATGACGACTTTACCGCAAAAAAATCTATAAGAAAATATATTTCATATTTCTACATTCAACGAATTCACTATGAAAAATTAATTTATTTCTATTTTCGAACTTTAATTATTTAATCAATTAATTAAGTAATAATTTGAAAAACCGTAAGTTCATTTTTCAAGTCATCTTCATTTTGAGAAAATCATATTCATTTCCAAATGTTTCTCATTTCTTCAACTTTACCATTTTCATCTATTTATGTTAATTTGATTCAACATGCAATTCATTTCTGGTTTCAACAAGCTAGAGGAATGACTGACTGGACATATGTGATTAGGGCTCAAATGATTTATAATCAAGTTCCAGCATTTCAACCATAAATTATAAACTCATTTAGTCATGAAGTCATTCCTCTATAGTATCGTGACTGAACTCTCCTTAATGGCATACCATTACGAAAGCAATTCAATAAGTGCTCGTCCAATGACATTGTCATAATTGTGTTACCCTTATAGGATATATAACATCCCACCTGGTAAAGCCATAGCGCTCAAGTGTTGTTTTTAGAAGTAAGAATTTCTAAATAGGTTTTGAGTAATTAAGGTGTTAGATTCAACCAAGAGATTGAATTTTAAGGGCGCACGTTTGGGCTAAGTCTTTCCTAAACGAAAAAAGTTGAGAAAAAATAAAGTTGCACTGTTCTACCTGCTCGAACGATGCCTTTGGCGGATAGATTGGGCGAACAGTCAATATTGGAATATTGAGTGAAGACATCTTAGAAAATAAGAAATTACTAGGAAGGAACTTAGTAAAGTGTTAAGGAATTTCAAGTTTGGCTAGTTATGGTACTGGTTTTGTTCTA
Source organism: Gossypium longicalyx (assembly GCA_025698465.1). NCBI lineage: Eukaryota > Viridiplantae > Streptophyta > Magnoliopsida > Malvales > Malvaceae > Gossypium > Gossypium longicalyx. The sequence goes on from CM046997.1 coordinate 84,983,458, forward strand.
ACAAGAGGATTATGAACGAATGTTGGACTTGACTCGGAAGTGTTTATCTATATATATAATGATGGATTGTATCATATGTCTCATTACAATTGTAAACCACTCATATGGCAGACGGAATAAGATTGTGACGCATGTCAAGTTTTCATAAGAAGAAGGGTGGTATATTTAGGTAATCAAGAATTGAAAAAGGAGTTTTCCTCCTCCTTTCTCAATAAGTAGTTCTTTGGTCTAGATGTAACAACCCAAAACGCAGCCTAAACGTTCTGGCCGAATTTGGCGATGTCACATGGAATGGAAGTCGAAAACGAGGTTGTCGAGTTAAAACCGTTCCATTTAAATAAGCCTTTATTTTAGTTCGAAGTAAAACGCATATTATTCGTTATGTCTAAAATCATATCATTTTAGTGGAAGCTCTGGAAAACACTTATTTTAAAAGTACCATTTGATCTTAGTGAAAATCGAGTTTTATCATTCTTAACAGTAATAAATCATAAAATAATTGAGAAATTGAAAACTTAACGCTAAATAGTCCAAAGTCCATAAGTTACAGCAAAACCCCAAATAAGTGATAAAATCTGAAAATTTGTGAAAAACTGTCTAAAATTTACGTGTGGCCACTGTTGAGTCCTCTGCTGCACTGATCTGTCAAGTCTGGGGATTAACTATACAGATTAAACAGAAAGGGTGAGTTTTCGCAACTCAGTGTGTAATCCCCACAGAAAACATGCATACAGAAACACATCAGAATACAGTCAGATACAAGCTGGGCCTGAGCCCATTATAGATTTAGTTGGGCCTTAGCCTAATCAAATATAGTTACAGATATAAAGTTAGGGCCTTGGCCCATCTTAGATATAGTATGCAAAAGCAGAAAATTAAAATCCTACCCACCAGCCTCTACACACTATCTCTGTCCATCCCTACACACCATGTGGGGATTAAATCAACCCACCCATCCCTACACACCATATTGTACCGAAATGCGACACATAATCAGAAATTCGCAGTAGAGCTGCCAGATATCAGGCTTAATAGCCTTTCAGATACTTCCTCCAGATAACAATAACCCACCCCAATGCAATGCAACATACAAAAGATGTCATGCTATTATACAATTACAGTACATACATTCAAATATCATAATTCATGCTCGATACAGAAATCAGACAGTCAGATCACTCGTATAGGGGTCTAAGTAGTGCTTACCAACCCTCCAATAGGTCCATAGTCGACTTGTGAGACCTGTGCAATCTTAAAGAAATTTTCAAAAAAATGGGCTCACATGCCCATGTGGCATGCCCGTGTGGGCCCACAAGCCTGTGCGGCCCACACGACCCAAATTGGCCTTGGCCGTGTGTGGTTCACATGGCCTGGCCCAAAATCCCACACGCCCGTGTGGTTCACCCGTGTGAGCCCACACGGCCCAAATTAGTTTAGTCCGTGTGTGGCACACAGCCTACCTGGCCATCACATGGCCATGTCATGCGCACACGGCCTGGCTTATCCATCACACACCCGTGCACCATCACACGGCCTACCACACGGGCGACCACATGCCCTTGTGGCGTCGATAGAATACTTTTTTGGCTTTTTGCCGAATCTCGCTTTCTGCATTTCGGGTACACACCTCAGTTCGATTTTTTGGGAAAACACTCTCGAGCACTCCCAAGCCTAAAATCGAGATATCCAACATCAGTTTAACGGATTTACTAGCAAATTTGAATATCGAGATTGAACAGAGACTCGGTTTACCACCATTGAAACACCCTCCGTTAACAACGCTAGACCAAAAGATACATACTTCACTACCCAAAGCCTCCTCCTACAACATTATTTGTAGAAGAACACATTACTGGAATAATCGTTTACAAAACCATGACAGAAAAAGAGGAGGAAAACTTACTGAACCCACACAAAGGCAAAATCATGATGCAAAAATAAAAGGTAAATTGGGAAAAGAAAAATTGGCAGAATACAAGAGAACCAAATCGTCAGGAAGAGAAGGATTTTCAAAAGGGACAGAAAATAAAACTCAAACTAGGGTATATCCCTAATCCCTTGATTAATTCCCCCCACTACTCCACTTCTTAAACTTTTAGTTTGACCAAAACTCTCTCGGTCAAATGTGCAAAAATAAACTCCCTTGCTCGCGCAGGGATTCAAACATAATATCTTCAACAATCCAACACTCAACTTAACCATCATACCAGAAAGCCAATTCTGATATGATTCTACCAATAATTAAATAAAATTCTACTGTACAGAGATAGGGCTTAATTCATAAATTACCAAAATTTAACCCAAGTAAGGCTTGAACTTGGGACCTCACACACACACACCCAGAACACTTAACCATGGAAGCAGATACACATTTGTGTCACAATTTAACAGGAACAACAATATAAATTTTAGGGCGTTACAACTCTATACCCCTAAAAGAAAATTTTGGCCTCGAAATTTACCTGATCAAAATAGATGAGGATACTGCTGACACATCATATACTCAGACTCCCATGTAGCCTTCTCAGTGCTATGATTATGCCATAGAACCTTAACTAGTGGAATAGATTTCCTCAACAGAACCTTAACGTCGCGATCCAGAATCTGGCCCAGCTCCTCCTCGAAGGTCAAATAAAACCTAATCTCATTCTCCTCAACCGGAACAATATGCGTGTGATCAGAACGGTAGCGCCTCAACATCGAGATGTGGAACACATCATGAATACGGTCCAACTCTGGAAGTAACTCCAACTGATAAGTGACCGATCCTACTCACTTCAAGATACGATAAGGCCCAATAAACCTAGGGCTCAACTTGCCCTTACAACCGAACCTCAGAACTTTCTTCCATGGCGAAACCTTCAGAAACACGAAGTCCCCCACAGAGTACTCGATCTCACATCTCTTCAGGTTAGCATAAGACTTTTTCCTATCAGAAGCTGCCCTCAGATGATCCTTAATCAGTTGAACCTTATCTTTAGTCTCGGAAACCAACTCAGGACCCAGAATACGTCGCTCGCCCAACTCAATCCAACATAAAGGAATGCGACACTTACGACCATACAGAGCTTTGTAAGGTGCCATCCAGATGCTAGACTGGAAGCTATTATTATAGGTGAACTCTACCAACAGCAAGTACTCCTCCCAACTGCCTCGGAAATCAATCACACAGCTCCTTAACATATCTTCCAGTATCTCAATCACCCTATCAGATTGGCCATCTGTCTGAGGATGGAAGGCAGTACGAAAATCCAACCTTGAACCCAGAGCCTCAAGTAGCTTTTTCTAGAACCAAGACGTGAAGCGAGGATCCCTATAAAAAATGATCGAGATGGGTACCCCATGCAGTCTCACTATTTCTAATATGTAGAGCTTAGCCAATTTCTAAAAAGAAAAGTCTATCCTAATCGAGAGAAAGTGAGCAGACTTGGTCAATTGATCCACGATGACCCAGACAGAATCCTTCTTAATGGGTGTTAGAGGAAACCCATTAACAAAGTCCATCGTTACTCGCTCCCATTTCAATAACGGTATCTTAACCGGTTGCAGCAACCCTGAAGGCAACTGGTGCTCAGCCTTGACCTACTGACAAGTCAAACAACGAGCAATGAAGTTAGTAACCTTACGCTTCACCCCTGGCCACCAGTATAGCTCTTAGAGATCTCGATACATCTTGTTCCCAAGAGGGTGCATAGCGTAAGGGCTACTATGCGCCTTTTTCAGTATAGACTGCCTAAGATCAGAATCATTCTGTAACACCCCTTACCAGTGTTTGAAGCCAGAACAGGGTACGAGGCATTGCCGGACTTAATTGTTTACAACATGCAAAAACTGGGCTATAAAATATATTTTAGATCAAAACTTTTCATACACATGCATAACACCTCATACACGGGCCTACGAAGCTCTAAACATGCATTGGAAGTAATTAGGGACTAAACCGAGAACTTAGAAAAGTTTCAGGAAAACTCAGAAAATTTTCCCATGAAACAAGGTCACACGCATGTGTGGACATAGGGACACACCCGTGTGCCTTTGGCACGTCCGTGTCCTCAAGCTGTGTAACTCTCTATTTGTGACGTCAGCATGCTCATCGAACCACACGGCCGGGCCACACGCCTGTATCTCCAGGCCGTGCTCCTCACACAGTTGAGACATACGGCCATGTCTCAGCCTGTGTGGCCAACACTTAGGCTATCTTCCAAGCCTTCATGTTATCTATAATCTCCTACAACCTTATGCACATCAAAATCACAAATCATGGCATTTTTTTAGTGATTTAACACTCTTTATTAAGACATATTATTAACATTAACATGTCCTCTTACACGTAATGCATCTACTCATGCAATACCAAGTCTAGATTCCTTAATTCACATTCATAAGAGTTGTCATTTTGATGACCACTATACTATTATACCCTGGTTACCAACTTATCCATCAAGTACTCATGTTCAACCATTACCACGTTGTGTTTATAATGTGCAATTACTACATGGCTTTGACGACCTCAACTGGTCATAGAGCATATATCCAACACACATGTCATATTACTAACCATGCATGGCAAGCAAACATAATCACATTATAAACACTAGACATGACATGAATAGCTAGGCTTACAAGCCGTAATCAATATGAGCCACATCTCATGGCCATATACATATAGCTCAATATTAGCCAACACATTTGGCCGAAGCAAAATAATACATGTCAATCATCTAGATCCCTATACATGCCACTCACTTGAAATTTCTAACATATACCTCATTATCCTAAAGGTAGCGTCTTGATAGTGTAATGTTGCCTCCGACTCTCTCCAACCCCGATCTAACCTGAAAACACTAAAGGAAAGGAAAGGAAGGGGGTAAGCTTTATAGCTTAGTAAGACCGTATAAAAATAATAAGCAATTTATCAATTTGCTTCTCATGATAATACAACCCTATTTGCATTTTTACTTATGCTCCAGTCAAGCTGTTTTCTCGAGTCATAGTCACTAATTTATTTATATCTAGAGCTACGGAACTCCAAATTAAGTTCTGCTAATTTTCCTTGCAACTAAACTCACATATCTTCTTACCATAAAATTTTTAGAATTTTTTCTTTAGCCAATTAGTAAATTTTATACCTTGAAGTTACCCCTTTTTCACTGTCAGACAGTTCTGACCTCTCTTGGTTAATAATTAATTATCTCATAATACGAAACTCGGATGATGTTCCCATCTATTTCTATTGAAATTTCTATTGAAAATAGACTCATTAATAATTATAATAATTTAAGTTATGACCCATAAATATTTTTTTACAATTTTAAATGATTTTCTCAAATTAGAACAGGGGATTTCGAAGTCATTCTGACTCTGTCTCACAATAACTTAAAGATCTCATAATCTGATGCTCATTTTCTTACACCGTTTCTTCTATGTGAAACTAGAATCAATAAGATTTAATTTCATATTTCATTCAGCTTCAAATTCAATTTCCACAATTTTTGGAGGATTTTCAAAATTGGACTACAGTTTCTATCCAAAACAGTTTTAATACAAAAATGATGATAACTAAGCTCATCACACCTCCACCAATCATTTCAACCATCATGGTATAAATACATATTTATATAACATAAGAATGGACCCATAATCACAAGGTCATCACCAAATCATTCTCATTCTCATGACTTACTTATTTACTTTGTTACAAGGATGCATCATAACCCGAAATCATTTCTTATGAGTTTTGTATACATACCCGTTCCACTTCGTAGCATATCTTTTATCTATTCTCACCAATGACATACCTCAATGGGACCATCATCAAATCATTCCTTAAACTACCCGTTGAACACTTGGAATACTATTAGATACATCGAAAAACTTGCACATAAGTGCCATATACGCGGCTAGAACCAACTCAATAGCGCGCGACATATGTAGCCAATGCTACCTCACACTATGAAATGCTCGCATTCCGAGCTACTCACGGGCCTTTTATCAAGTCAGTGCCCGGACCCCATAGTGCTATCATGTAACATACACTCATTGAGCTACTCACGGATCTGTACACAAAGTCAGTACCCAGACCCACATTACATATATCATTTTCTCATGAACTCAAACTCAACTCATGAGTTCAGACCACATAATTCTCTTAGCATACCCTTTTGTATCCTATGTTATATCTGAGTTCAACGGGATTTCGTTTCTAACCAAATAGCATCACACTTGCTCACAACGTCATTTATTTTTCCATCGTACATTTCATACTTTCATGATAATCAAATAAGCATATATAAATTCTTGATAACAATGAATCATTTCAATACTCATAATACCAAAACATTAACATTTGGCATCACTCTCTCATACACAATATCACCAACATATAACTCAATTTAATCTTAGAAGGATAAGTTTCAAATATATTAGCAATAATATGGATATCATGCTTAAATTAGTCACACAGACTTACCTCGACATCAAATGGTAAAAAGGCCTAAACATCAATTTATTGTTTTTTCCTCGTTCTAAGCCCGAATCTCGTTTTTCATTATTTGCAAGGGATTGAAGTTGCTAAAAGTTTAAGCTCTAAAACCCCCCATTTTGTTGTCATTTTCAGTGAAAGAGAAGAAGAAAATGAAAAAAAAATAACAACTTTTCTTTGTTTTATTTTATTACCAAAAAGTCACCTAATATCCCATAAATTTTGGCTTTTTGAAAATTTTGTCTCCCCATGGCCGACCATACTCTAATTAAAGGCCTATTTGCACTTTAAAGACTCTCAATTTTATTTATCTAGCTATTTAACACATTTAGGTACTAAAACACAACTTTTGCCCTTTATGCGATTTATCCCTTTTTTGCGATTAAGCACTCAAACGCCAATATTAATTCACCAAAATTTTCATGCACTATTTCTGTTTCAAAATAATTTCTTGACCTCAAATTTGTGGTTTCAAAACCACTATTCTAACTAAGCTCTATTTCGGGATGTTACACATTCGGCACACATATCTGTCCTCAGAAACACAACACACCCTCAGAGTTTAACCCAAAATCCGTAGTGCTACCACTCTCAACCTGTCGAAACCGAAGACCCAAAAACTCATCCTCCAACTATTTACCCTTAATCTGCTCAATCCATGTCGGCTTAACCTGAAGCTCAACTAATAAGCTACCATCATCAAATAAGCTTAGGTGAGCAAACATCGCCCTCAAATCAGTCATAGCCCTACGACTCAAAGCATCAGCCACTACATTGGCCTTGCCAGAATGGTACTCGATGGTGTAGTCGTAATCCTTAAGCAGCTCGATCCATCTACACTGCCTAAGATTTAGCTCATTCTGAATGATGAGGTACTTGAGGCTTTTGTGATCAATGTAGATGATACACTTCTCACCATACAGATAATGCCTCTAGATTTTTAGTGCAAAAACCACGGTGGCCAACTCCAAATCATGCGTTAGGTAATTTGCCTCATGAGTCTTTAGATGACGAGATGCATACGCAACCACCTTACCTTCCTACATCAACACATAACCCAAACCGACGTGTGATGCATCACTATAAATAGTGAACTCTTTTCTAGACTCTGGCCGTATCAGAATAGGGACCACAGTCAATATAGTCTTGAGCTTCTCAAAGCTCTCTTACTACATATCAGTCCGTACAAAAAAAACTCCCTTACGCAGAAGATTAGTCAGCGGAGCTGCGATCAAGGAGAAATCTTCTACAAAACACCGATAGTAACCCGCCAACCTCAGAAAGCTACGGATCTCAGACACATTCTTCAGCTATTTCCAATCCAACATTGCCTCAATCTTATGAGGATTGACTCGTATCCCCTCAGTAGAAACTAAATGTCCTAAAAATGTTACTTCCCGGAGCAAGAACTCACACTTGCTGAACTTCACATACAGTTGTTTCTTACGAAGAGTCAGTAGTACCACTCTAAGATGCTCGTCATGCTCGCCTTCAGTCTTAGAATTCACCAAGATATCATCAATAAACACCACAAACTGATCTAGATAGGGTTGGAACACTCGGTTCATCAAGTCTATAAATGCCGCTTGTGCATTAGTCAAACCAAAGGGCATAACTAGGAACTTGTAATGTCCGTATCGAGTCCTAAATGTCGTATTATACACATCCGCCTCATTAACACTCAATTGATGATAACCCGAACGTAGATCAATCTTGGAAAACACGAAGCCCCTCTAAACTGGTCAAATAAATCATCAATCCTCAGAAGTGGGTTCTTATTCTTAATCGTCAGCTTGTTCAGCTACTGATAATCGATACACATCCTCATTGTCCTATCTTTCTTTTTCACAAACAACACAAGTGCTCCCCACAGAGACACACTAGGACGAATGAACCCACGATCCAACAATTCCTCAATCTGAGACTTAAACTCTGTAAACTTCTTCGGTGCCATTCAGTAGGGGCCGATAGACACTGAAACTATACCCTGCAAAAGCTCAATCCCAAATTCCACTTCTCAGTTCGGAGGTAAACCTAATAGTTCCTCAGGAAAGACATCAGGAAAATCTCTAACAGTTCTGATGTCCTTTACCGAAGAATGCCCAGAATCAAAAACACTTAAATAGGCCACATATGCCTCACATCCTTTGCGGACCAACTTTTCTACCACCAATACCGAAATCATATTAGTCAGAAAATCCTAATGTTCCCCAATCATAACTAGCTCGGCATCCTCCTCAGTTTTCAAAACGACCCTCTTGATCGCATAGTTCAGACTTACTCGGTGCTTGACCAACTAGTCCATCTCAAGGATCAAGTCAAACTCCCCAAACTGAAGCTCCATCAAATCAGCTAGAAATACTATCCCTTGAATCTCTAATGGGACGTCTCTATACAGTCTACTAACCCAGACAGATTACCCCAAAAGACTCAATACAGTTACCTCACTATCAGTACTCTCAACTGGAATCCCTAAAGTATCAGACATAGTACTAGCTACATATGAGTGTGTAGAGCTTATGTCTATCAATGCAAGGTATGGTGCATTATAAATTAAAAATGTACCCGTAATGATGTTTGGAGCATCTCGGTCTTCTCGGTGATGAGTAGCATAAACAAGAGTAGGTTGTCTTGCCTCAGTATTCCCAATACCTCTGTCTGGTGCTCTCTGTCCACGGCCCATGCCGTTACCACCCCTAGCTTGCCTATGGCCCATAGGTGGCTGTTGAACTACCCTCGACGGTAGTGCAGTACCAGAACTCGGAGCTTGTATCTGATCGGCCCTCAGCGGACACTCTCAGACGCGATGCTCAGTAGACCCACATATCAAATAATCCCCAATCGTCCTCCAACATTCGCTCGGATGGCATCTACCACAATACCCACAAGGTAAGATCCCAGTAGGAACAATAGGGTCCAGTAGGAGCAACAAGGGGTTCAACTCTAACTGGCTCATTAGATTTGGCCTTTTTCTTAGGCCTCATCACAAAACTCGAGGGCCCCTAATCCCTCTTATTCTTGCCTCTCTCCCTATCTCAGTTTTAGTGCTTACTGCGCTTCACCTCATCAGTGATCTTCGCCTTTTCTACCAGTGCTGGGAAGTCACACTCCCTCTGCAGAGCTATCAAAACCCTCAAACTATCTTTAAGTCCATCCTCGAAGCAGACACAATGCTCATATTCAGTCGCCGCCATGCCTCGCGCATAGTGGCTCAATCTCAAGAACTCAGCCTCATATTTGGCCACTGAACGATCCCCTTGCATAAGATTCAGAAACTCACTTCTCCTAGCATCGATGTAGCTTGGCCCCACATATTTACCTTGGAAAACATGTTAGTCGTTCAGGCTGAGTGCCCTCATTAACGGTCAGCCACCATTGGTATACTTGGCCACGTTAGGAGCGACTCCAGTGACACCCCTGAATAGCTCAGCCCATTGGACCGGAGTTGTTCCATAACCGACCCTCAGCCCCTAAATCCAGTATTGGGCCCAACGACCCTCTTTAAATTCCTTAACATAGCTTGGGAAAATGTGTCGTCCCCAGCCATGCAATCATGAGACCTAGTCTCCGTAGCAGGTGAAATCAGAGTCTCGCTCATATCCAAATTCGACATACTTTCTAACAACGAAAACTCAGCTCGAGCCCCTCTACGACCTCTACCTTGGCCTCTAGTACCTTGTCCGCGGATACCTTGTGCGCTAATCATAGAATTCATAGCTTATCTACATTAATAGTTTTATGAATCAGTTACCATTTCGATAACTATTAGCAGATGTTTTATGTAAACATTTTCTGTAATTCAGAGTGATTTTCGTAACTCGCAGTCCCTATTAGTTTTGCTACAATCTCAGTATACACAAACTAAAGTGTTTTTAGTACAGTATACTACCTATAGTGATTTTAAAATATCATAGCATATATCAGTTTTAGAACAACTTACAGTATCGGCGTCAAAGACTCGGTGTATCACATACTTAGTAAAAGATATTTCAATCCAAAAAAAAATATTTCCTTAAAACCAAGTTTTAAAACTTGAATCTACAGCTGAGTTTTGCTACCTGACTCTAATACCACTGAATGTAACACCCGAAACCCGACCTAGATGTTCTGGTCGAATCTGGTGATGTCACATGGAATGGAAATAAAAAATGAGGTTGTCGAGTTAAAACCGTTCCATTTAAATTAGCCTTTATCTTAGTTCGAAGCAAACACATGTTTTCGTTATGTCTAAAATCATATCTTTTTAATGGAAGCTCTAGAAAACACTTATTTTAAAAGTACCATTTGATCTTAGTGAAAACTAAGTTTTATCATTCTTAACAGTAATAAATCGTAAAACAATTGAGAAACTGAAAACTTAACGCCAGTAAAATCTGATAATTTGTGAAAAACCGTCTAAAATTTATGTGTGGCCACCGTCGAGTCCTCTGCTACACTAATCTGTCAAGTTTGGGGATTACCTATATAGATTAAATAGAAAGGATGAGATTTTGTAACTCAGGGTGTAATCCCCACAGAAAACATACATACAGAAATACATCAGAATACAGTCAGATACAAGCTATGCTTGAGCCCATTACAGATTCAGTTTGGCCTTAGCCCAATCAGATACAATTACAGATATAAAGTTAGGGCTTTGACCCATCTCAGATACAGTATGTAAAAGTAGAAAATTAGAATCCTACCCACCAACCTCTACACACCATCTCCGTCCATCCCTACACATTATGTGGGGATTAAATCAACCCATCCATCCTTACACACCATACTGTACCGAAATGCGGCACATAATCAGAAATTCACAGCAAAGCTGCCAGATATCAGGCTTAATAGCCTTTCAGAAACTTCCTCCAGATAACAATAACCCCCCCGATGCAATGCAACATACAAAAGATGTCATGCTATTATACAATTATAGTACATACATTTAGATATCATAATTCATGCTCAGTTCAGAAATCAAATAGTCAGATCACTCGTATAGGGGTCTAACTAGTGCTTACCTACCCTACAGTAGGTCCACAGTAGACTTGCCCGACCCGTGCAACCTTAGAGAACTTTTCGAAAAAATGGGCTCACACGCCCATATGGCTTGCCCGTATGGGCGGTGAGGCGAGTGTGGCCTGCCCGTACGGCCCACACGAACCAAATTGGCCTTGCCTGTATGGTTCACACGACCTGGCCTAGAATCCCACACACCCATATGGTTCACTCGTGTGAGCCCACACGCCCGTGTAACCCACACTGCCCAAATCGGTCTAGCCCGTGTATTACACACGACGTACTTGGCCATCACACGGTCGTGTCATGCGCGCACAACCTAGGTCATCAATCACACCCCCGTGTACCATACACGGCCTACCACACGGGCGACCACACGCCCGTGTGGATTCGACAAAATACTTTTTTATCTTTTTGTCGAATCCCATTTTTTGAGTTTTGGGTACACACCTTAGTTCGATTTGTTGCGAAAACACTTCCGAGCACTCCCAGGCCTAAAATAGAGATATCTAACATCAGTTTAACGGATTTACTAGCGAATTTGAATATCAGGATTGAACAGAGACTAGACTTACCACCACTGAAACACCCTTCGTTAATAATGCTGGACCAAAAGATACATACTTCACTGCCCAAAGCCTCCTTCTACGACATTATTTACAGAAGAACACCTTACTAGAATAATCATTTATAAAACCATGATAGAAAAAGAGGAGGAAAACTTACCGAACCCGCACCAAGGCAAAATCACGATGCAAAAATAAAAGGTAAATTGGGAAAACAAAAAGAAAAAGGGAAAAGGGAACTTCAAGAAAGAAAAATTAACAGATTACAAGAAAACCAAATCGTCAAGTAGAGAGGGATTTTCGAAAGGGACAGAAAATAAAATTCAAACTAGGGTAATCCCTAATCCCTTGAATTAACTCCCCCCACTACTCCACTTCTTAGACTTTCAGTTTGACCGAAACTCTCTCGGTCAAATAAGAAAAAATAAACTCCCTCACACGCGCAGGGATTCGAACACAAGACCTTTAGCAATCCAACACTCAACTTAACCACCAGACCAACAGGCCCATTCTGATATGATTCTACCAATAATTAAATAAAAGTCTATTGAACAGGGATAGGGCTTAATTCATAAATTACCAAAATTTAGCCCAAGTAAGGCTTGAACTTGGAACCTCTCACACACATCTAGAACACTTAACCACTGAAGCAGATACACATTTGTGTCACAATTTAACAGGAACAACAATATAAATTTTGGGGTGTTACACTAGATCTAAAGAAATCTGAAGTACTTCCTTACTTTACGAAAGTTGAAGGTTCCCACTGAGAGGTTCTTCATGTCAAGAAATTGTTGCTAATCATTCAGTGGAAGCCTAGATCTAGAGTTTGGAGCTGAAAAAAGGGTAAAATTCAGGTGAGTCCCTAAATTGACTCTTGCATGCATAATATGCCTTCTAGGAATTCCTATGTTAAATGATAAAATTGTGAAACTAAAACTAGAAAAGTATAAAGTGAAGATTTTGACAAGGATTATAAGATTATCGAACCTAAAATACATGGATTTCAAGAAGTTCGATGGGCTAAGTACATGACATGAATTTGGAAGTTAATGAATGATTATGTGTATATGTGGTTGAAATCATGAATATACCTGTTATAAGTAAGTCATTGTATGATGACTTCATATATGTTTGATTAGTCTGAATCTATCTCTTAAGTCATCTAAAAGGGTCTGTTAGGACTTTAAACATGAATCTATGAAAGAAAAAATTCCATTGCCATGTCATTTCAAGTAAAAGGTTCATACCATGTAAGACCATGGCTAGACTATGGCGTCGTATGGAAAAACTAAAGCAAGGTTATTACCTAACATGGTTCTCTGTGTGCTATAGGATGATGAGGGGAAAACCTCACAAACTGTGAGTCTAAGCAAAACTCTAATGCCTAAAACACAAGTAAATGATGCTTTTGTGGCAATCTCAGTAAATGACGTCTTTTTGGCCATCTTTGTAACGGAAGCCTTCATCGCAATCTCTAAAACGGAAGCTTTTATGGCAATCTCTGAAACGGAAGCCTTTGTGGCGATCTCTGATGAAGGAAGCCATCATGGCAACCTATGGAAAGAAACACATTCATGGAACAATCTAAAAGAAAGCCCTTGCGACTATCATTTGAAGGGAACGCCTTTGTGGCGGACTCTAAAGAAAAAATGGTGAGTATGGAAAACCCTAAAGAAATAGGATGTTTAGTGAACTCGTAAGAAACGACTCAGTATGAAATATGTGTAGCGAATCTAAAGTATGAGTAAATGGACTTATAGAACAAATCGATCAACAATGTTCTGTTTTTGTCGTTTTCTGAAGTAGGAATGGTTAAGGAATCATGAAAGGATAAGTCGAAGAGCGTGAATGAGGTATCGAAGATGTGAAAGGCAAGTTATGATCTAAGCGCGAAGTGTAACACCTATGGCATAATGACTGGAATCTTATAGATGTATCTGCCATAGTCAAATTAAAGAATGGAAATAATGAGACAGAAGAAAATGGAGTTTTCGAACAAGATTCAGGTAAATCATGGCTTACTCACTAAAGTCTCATGAACTTACCTCTGGGTTTTTATGTCACAAGTAAATTGAGACCAGACTACACTTGGAGGGACGACACCAGGGCTACACAAAAGGTGGCAAGATAGGCTATTATGCATAAAGATCGAGTAAAGTGGTGTGTTCGAGGTTGAAAGAATATAGTGAATAAGCTATGAATTTTTTTATAAGTCTTGTAGAGTGAACAAAATATGATGGCAATAATACGTAGCTAGTAATATTGATTAAAGGCAGGTTAATTAGAGTAATGTAAATGAATGTGATATCTATATACTTGTAAGACCTCGCCAGGATAAAAATTTTGTTTAGTAGTTGTAAGTACCCATTGTATACCCAGACATAAGTTAGCCAGTCAGCATTACTAAATATGACATAAATGTTCTGAAAGTTTGCATATTTTATTTAAGTATGAATTTGTGATAGAGTGGTAACACCCGAGATTCAGATCTAATGAATCGGATCGGGTTAAGGGCGTTACAAGGTTGGTATCAGAGCTTAGGTTCAGTTGATTCTCAGATCATGGAGATGAAATAGCCTTGTATACATAATGTGCCAACCCTAGTTTAGTCTCTTAGGTATGTTAAAATTTCTTTACTATGAGGTTAATGTAAAACTAATTACCAATAGAAGGAGAATAATGACAAAATAAAAAGGACGAAGGAAAGACAAAGGATCATTTCATTCATAAGGGGATGTCTTACAAAAGGGAAACAATAAAATGAAAGTACAAAACAGAATAAAAAAAATCTCATTTTCCTCCTTCAGTTGACTGGTTGGTTGGATCAATCGAAGCCTCACCTAGTTGAGGATGTCCTTCAGGGTTTTACTCTGCGGCTGCCAAGTCCTCTTCTTCATCCTCAACTCTTGGGGTAATGGGGGAAGCAAGGACAATGAGCTGTTCCTACTCTACTTTGTGCCTTTCCACTTGGGCCTTAGACCTTCCATCGATGGCAGTTTTTTCATACCCTTAATGGTTGATCTTATCTTTAAGCTGATTAATTTTAGTTTGAGCATACCCATATTCGCTTTTCAAAGTTGTGAGCTTGATAGATAACGTCGCCATCATATTAATCAAGTCTTGGTACTTTCGATGGATATCAGCCAAGGTGTCTTCCTTAGATTTTACAGATCTTTTCAAATATGCTATTTTGCATTTATAACGCCTACTAGCCTCTCAAAAAGGCCCACCCCAAAGGTTATGATCGAAAGACGAGATATCTAAAATTTGAGCCATTAGGGCATAAGGATCCTTAAAGGACTGGGAAGAAAGATAGGAGGAGAAAGCTTCTCTTAACCTTGTGTTGAACAATTAAGGATAGTTGACTGGATTGGAGAGGTTGCCTCTGTGGAATTTTATGATGAAGAAGGATCAGGATTATATCTGGGAGAGCCTGTTCGAGGGGAAGAGCCTACTAGCATAAAGAAATTTTAGGAGGAACTGGAATAGAAGGAGAGTGAGTAATGGTTACAGCAGATTTCTTACTTGATTGATACCCCATCGAGGGTGGGCACTCACTACTTCCAGGTTCTTGAGTGTCTTCGACGGACCTTGCCCTCTTTCTTGCTATCAATTTATGCGATGGCGCAGTAGTGACCTTCCCCTAGCCCGGAGTTCCCTTAAGAATCGAAGAAATATTCATGCCTCAAGGTTAAGAATTCAATGAGCTTAACATAAAGATATAATTAACCAATTTCTTGGACGAAAATTACAGATGCGATAAAAGTCTGAAGGAGGCTCTTTGATGCGCCTCGATAGGACATGCACTAATTCACTATCTGAGTTATAGCTCCAAGCTTGAAGGGTGGATGGCATAGAAGAATCATTTCTTGGGATTGGGCCAATGGAAAATGTCAAACTATAATCATTTGGACTTCGATTCTTTAAATGATGTTGGAACACATCCCTAACCGAAACCATATCTATTAAATCAAGAAGACGACCAGCTTTTAGCCTTTGGTATTGTCTTTCAGCCTCATAGCTTCCTCTGGTTTGAATGCGTCGGAGACATTTTCTTGAGGAATGGACCATTAGGTGGGGAAACCGAAACCAGAACTGAGCTTGCTCACCACCCTTATGAATTTTTCATTCCTTAAATGAAGGTTAGAAATATTGTTTTTGATAAGAGGTATGTAGCTGAACCTCACAATAAAGTTGGCAGTGCCAACGAAAGCTTTGATCCTCTATAGCTTGAGCTGGTAAAATATTTGGAAGACCCCTAATAGTGGGAATTCATCATATATACAACAGTCAATGAAGAATGCAATAGATGTCCACCATGTAACACCCCTTACCCGTAATTAATGCCGGAACAGGGTACGAGGCATTATCGGACTTAAACACAAGCAAACACACATTTTCGAGCCATAAATTTTTGTCCAAGCTAAAACCTTATGCAAATACTCATAAAGTACCTAATACGAGCCTATAAGGCTCAAAACATGCTTTTGGAGTAGTTTGGGACTAAACTGAGATACTTTAGAAAATTTTGCAAAATTTAGAAAATATTTCCATTAAACAGGGGTCACACCCCCGTGTGGCTTGGGACATGCTCGTGTGGGCAGGCTGTGTGTTCACACACACCCGTATCCCAACCCTGTGTAACTCTCTGTTTGTCACCCAAGAACAAATTGAAGACACACGGCCAAGTCACACGCCCGTGTGCTAGGCCTTATGGTCAATTTAAAAATTATGATTTTTCATAAAATAGTTGCACACTTCACACGCCCAGGACACACGCCCGTGCCTGAGGCCGTGTCACCCACACAGCTGAGATACACATCTGTGTCTTTGCCCATGTGCTCAATTCTGAGCATTCTGTTTTGCAAAAATTAAGGTGCAGGGGACACACAACTGGTTTACATACCCATGGGGTCGACCGTGTGTCACACATGGCCTAGACACATGCCCGTGTGTCTAACTGTGTGGACAAAAATAAGGCTATTTACCAAGCCATTTTGCCACCCTCACTTGCACACATCTACACCACATCACATGGCACAAGTCCTAGCATGAAAATGCAACCAAACAACCAGAACCAAGACAATAACATGCCATTCTTATACCATTATTTACCATGCTTAAACATCATACATTGCCCATTAAAAACATGCTAACTTCACATTCACAAGAGGGAATTGACATATGAACAAACTTATAATCAACATAAGCCATCATTCATGGCTATATATAAGATGAAGCATTAACAATTACAAGCCAACACACATGGCCAAATTAATAATGACACATATAACAAATTGACCTAGTCCCTATACATGTCACAAACTCAAAATGCTTGAATTCATTTATAACCAAAATGATAGCTTGATAGTGTGATAAGATCTCTGGCGATCTCTAATCCGAGCTAGCTTAATAATCCTATACGATAAAGGAAAATAAGGGGTAAGCTATATAGCTTAGTAAGTCCGTACAAAAATAATAAGCAACTTTTATTAATCTTTTATCAAGTCCAACAATTTAAACACAAAATAATACAAATTGCTATGAATCTTACAGTTATAATTTTTATTCAGTCACAATTTTTACTCTATCAGCTTACAAGCATAATTTAACATGTCTTGACATTAGCCTAACAACCATAGTCTCTCTATTACAACAGATTACCACAATCAACCAGTCATTTCAAGCCTCATAATAAGAATTCACATTAATTATGAGTATACACATTTCAAGCATATATTTTAACATCTTTCACTTGTTTAAAGTTCATCTCTTCCCATACTTCCATAGTCATTTTAATAGGAAATTATGCCAATATTTCCTTTTTATTATATCCGATAAATCACAATTTTTGTGAATAAAACATGCTATATCATAACTCAATTTGGCCCTAAAGCCAATCACATGATCCTCAACCAAATTTACCATGAATTTCATACGTCACAAGTATAGACCAATAATCACAAGGTTTTCACAAAATCATTCTTGTGGAAATCATAAACTCACAATTTCAAGTCAATGCATATAGACTTTACGTACATACCTGTACCAATTCGTAATACTTACATACTTTTTCTCTTCTTTGACATACTCGTTGAATTTCTCGTTGAACCACTTGGAATACTATCAGATACACAGAAAATCTTACATATAAGTGCCACATATGTAGCCTATGCTACCTCATATCTCATAATACATATAGGCTCGTTTTTGAGCTATTCTTGGGCCTGCTCACACAAGCTTTCAGTCAAGACGTAGCTACTCGGTGCTACTCGCACAAGCTATTAGGTATCCGTAACATATGACTGAGTACCCAGCCACTGGTAGGACATACAAGACCAGTACCCAGAATCACATAAGTCACATAATCTCATGGCTTCCTAGTGACATGTCACTCGTAGCCTAATTTATTCCTAAGGTTCAACAGATATTTTTCTCGCTTATCAAAACTTTGTCAAATTCGTCCATAGAGTCAAACATACATTCCATGCAATAATGAAGCATTTAAAATACAATATAACGTTGCATTATTAACATACGAACTTACCTCGGTATAAAAATAACGAAAATGGCCTAACTGTCAAATACTTGTTTTTCCCCCGTTCTAATTTCGAACCTCATTTTTCTTGACCTATGATATCATATTTAGCTTATTCAATCTTTAAGCTACTCAAACCAACTCAAAATCACATTACGGCAAAAATTATATTTTTGCCCCTAAAGTTTAACATTTTTACATTTTAGTCCCTAGGCTCGTAAAATAAAATGTACTCAATTTCTTCAATACCCATGCCTAGCCTCACCTTATACATGCTTATAGCATCCCACATTTTTCTTTTATTCACATTTTAAGACCCATTTTATAACTTTTTACAAATAGGTCCTTTTTAACATTTTTACCGAAAATCACTTAGCAATAGTTGTTTTTCTAACAAAAAACATGTATTTTCTACCATTAGACATCAAAATATACAAATACATATCATGTTTCAAACCCTAGACCTTAATCATTTCTCAAATTAGTGCTAGAAATAGATAGATTAGGTTGAAAGGATCTCAAAAACATGAAAATCATTAAAAATGGGGCTAAAACGGACTTACAATTGAGCTTAGAAGCTTGAAAAACCCTAGATATGTCTTCCTCTTGTAAATTTCGGCCTTGGAGTAGAAGATGAGCAAAAATTGGCTTTTATTTTAGCTTTTTTATTCATTTAATTACCAAATGACCAAAATGCCCTTTTCTTAAAACACTAAAATTTCTCTCACCCCATGTCCATTTTTGTCCACTAAATTAAGTAATGGTCTAATTACCATCTAAGGACCTCCAATTTAAAATTTCATAACATTTAGACACCTCTAGCTTATAGAACTCAAGTTTTGCACTTTTTTCAATTTAGTCATTTTGACCAAATTGAGGGCCCAAACGTCAAATTTTTTGAATGAAATTTTCACAGAATCATTCCATAAAACTGTAGATCATAAAAATATAATAAAAATAACTTTTTGTGTCAAATATGGAGTCCCAAAACTACTATTCTGACTAGACGCAAAATCAAGCTATTACACACCAAGATACGGTTGACAACTGACCCAAAGCAATCTCGTAACTATTTATTACGACAAAAAAGAGTGAGTGAAGAGGTAGATGAAACCCAACCTCTAACAAGATAAGTGGAAAAATGAAGCCTAGAAAATTGTCATTAGGATGACACTGATGGGGACGTTGGAAATCGTAAGCAAAGTTGGGGTAGGCCTCCAGGTAACAATTCATTTCTTCCTAAGAATTAGAGTAGTCACACATCTTTGTACCCATAATCAGAGGAGTTCTACGAATGACATTTCGACTAGCCTAGTCATGGTCCCTCCCTCAGATGGTGGTTTTTCACATGATTTGGGTTTAAAAGTTCAAAAGATGAAAGAAGAAAAGAGTTACCTTTGAAGAAAATCGAGACCAGAGAATAAAGATTTCAGAAGGACTTATGAAAGGAAAGTTAAGGTCTTAAATGATTTTGCAAAGTAACCGATGAAGAGTCTCAGTACCTAATCATGATGGCTCATGATAAGTTTTAATAAATTTATATTTGACCATTCTTGAAGACTAACTATTATCACGACGAAGTCAAGTGTACCTATCGAACAGTAGTATAGTTTTAGCAAGACCAGGATGTCGAACCCAAAGGAACTAAAAGTACTAGTATTAACTCTTTTCTTATTATCTAGCCTAAAAATAAAGGGGTTTGTTTTATCTACACTAATTAACTAACTAAAAATTCACAGAGAGAAATTTGGGGAAAATACTTTTGGGAAATTCGATTGATTAAGACAATACCCAAGAGAGAATCCACCTAAACTTCACTTGTTATTTGACTCTGAATTAGACGATTTATTCATTCGACTTGTTCTGTAGAAATTCCTAAATTATATTATTATCTCTCTCGAGACTAACAACATCTAACCCTAGGTTGATTAATTAAAATCTCTTTCTAATTAACACCCCTAGTGTTGCATTAACTTGATCTATGGATTCCCTTATTAGGATTCACCCTAATCCTACAAAATCTTGTTACCCTATCTCTAGGCGTGCAATCAAATCTGCTTAATAATGACAAATTTACTCTTAAATAGGGACTTTTGCTCCTCTAAATAAGCGCATTAGCTTGAATCAATATCCTGAAATATTGAAGCAAGAACTAAGAGCACATAATTAAGAACAAGTCAAATATTTATCATACAATTCAGAAAATAATGACAAGATTCGTCTTAGGTTTCATTCCCCTTAGGTATTTAGGGGGTTTAGTTCATAATTATAAAAGAAAACATCTCAGAATAATATTGAATACAAAACATAAAGAAAACCTAAAACTCCTAAAGGGAAATTGAAGGGAGATCTTCAGTCTTGAAAGAGAATCTGGCTTCTAAGATGGATCAATTGGCTTTCTTCGAGTAAATTCCTATTTCCCATTTCGTGTCCCCCGCCTCCATGCCCCCTCTGGTGTTTAAATAGACTTTTTAATGCCTCAAAGCCCTCAAGAGTGGCCTTTTCTTAATAGAACTCAACTTGGGCTCGACAGGGACACGCCCATGTGACACACCCGTGTTCGATTACTCCAAACCATGTTAGAGCCTGTTGAATAAACACGGCCGTGTGATCTACCCATGTAAGTCATGCTCGATTCTGCTAAAAGGGCACGGGAGTGTGGTCTACCCGTGTGAGGAAGTCCAGGCCGTGTTGATTTCCCACGTTGGCCAATTTTCTCCGTTTTCGGCCCCTTTCTCACTCTTTTTACTCTCCTATGCTCACCTAAGTATAAAACATGAAATTAAAGGATTAGGAGCTTCAAAATCACCAATTCTAAGGAGAATTCATCCATAAATGTGCTAAACATGGGATAAAAATATGTATAAGTTATGATTTATCAAATACCCCCACACTTAAGTGTTTGCTTGTCCTCGAGAAAAATCCTCAACTCACAATCAAAATCAATTCTTCTTAACTTATAATTCTTATTAATGATATCTCAAAATAATCCATAAGTAATCATACATTGAGAATTCAACTTAAAAGAATATCAAAGTTTTAAACTTTCCAAGTTGCGTATTTCATCACGAAAACATAGGTGTCTCCCCTCATCTAAGTAATTACCATTGATTCAAAATATCACAGATTTTCACATCCTCACTAGAGATTCACTCAAATCACTCGAGGTGTTTTAAGGATAACAAGTTAAAGCACTCAATAGTCAATATGAAAAGTTATTACCATAGGCTTGCATGAAAATCAAATCTCCACCACTATATATTGAGATGATACATCAATCAAAAGGTCTTTAAAGGGTTGTAAAGTGGATTTCGTTAGGGGGTGTGGTCACAAGATGAAAGAAAAGGTTAGAATCGAGATTGAATTGAAAAATTACCTAACTAGAAAAACAACTAATCATCAATTGAATACATGTGAGCTTCTTCTCAGAATATGGACTTAAACACTTAAGCTCAAAAACAAATAATTACTACTAATGTAAATATATGTATACATATTTGTTTTTATTCTCTCTTTTTTCACGAACAAGTCAAATAACATAGACTAACTATCAAAGATAAAACTTAGCTAAGCAATTTATTCAAATCAAATCTCGACAAAAATAGGGATCAAAATAATTTAAGGGATTTCAACAATAATGGGTTTTGGGTTAATACGGAGGGTAAATCAATGAATGGATTATTAGTCTCAAGAGGGTTTACTAAGGGTTAATTATGAAGGTAGGTTTTTATGGAGTGAGTGGGTTAAACCTAAGTGCCTTTATCATCTTGACATATCCAATCAAATGGTGTGGTCTTGACATACGTAATCAAGCAAGTTCTAGAATAACAAATCAAGATTGACGCACTCAAAGCAACAATAAAAGTGAGCATGAAAGAAATAATAGATGCTCTTAAAGGCTCAAGATCTCACAAGAATTATGGTTTTTTTATGTTTAAACCTTGTGAATTTTAACTCGAGATAATACCAAAACTTGGGGAAACAACCCTAAGAAATTGATAATTCTCAAAAGTCAACTTATCATGCTTGATTCTTTAATTCCTTAAAGTTTAAACAATCAATGCATGAATGCCTATGTTTTAATTCAAGACATATCAATAAAAATCATAAATTAATCAAAATTCATTTTAATAATGATATGAAAAGATCACATGAGAATAAGACAAAATTTAGGGATTTTTCTGATAAAGATATAAACAATCCCCCCACACTTAAGATGTACATTGTCCTCAATGTACAATGATAGATATACTAAAAAATATAAAATCATAAGATAGGGAGAGAGGTGAAATCTCCTAAATGATGAATGGGATCCTTGAATTGGAGTTAAGGAGAATAATCGGCCAAGGCAATGATCAGATCGGAGGAGGATACTCCGATGGTGGTAAAGATTGGGTTCCACAACCACAGTGTTCAGCAAAGAGGTTATTGTGGTGGTCAGGTAGGACATGGCAGTCTTGGAGAACCTTTTCCAATGGAGTTGCAAGTTTCTAAGTGATGGTGAGATTTAGAGCTCTTTATAACTGTGATAAAATCAAGAACTCTTTAGAAAATAAAAAGAATCAGAATTATTCGTAATGAAATAGCCGAAACTATAAATTGTTCAATAAAAATTATAAAGCCTAAAAATGAAATAGTATTAAGGGAAAATAAATTAAAAATTACTTTAAGAAGATAAATAAAGATAAAAGTGAAAATAAAAATAATAAATAAAAAGTCTTTAAACATCATCATCGCCGGATGGTTCGCGAGGTGGTGGTGGCAATGAGATGGGAAGGTGCTGACAAATCTAATATAGAGTAGCATTGATGTGATCAAAGCACTGAAAACATTGCTACTCAAATCGAGTAAGGCACTCAGAGATGTCAGAGTATGAAGCCGCCACATGAACTGGACGATGGATGGGTGGTGGCTGAGACGGTAGGTCCTCATGACGTGGAGGGACATCATCAGTAATGTCCTCTGGGTCCTCCTCCTCGGCGAACTGGACCAGACGGTACTGGGGAGGGTCAGTTCCACGTGGGGAGGGTCAGTTCCACGTTGTTTCGCGACCATCCTTATATGTAGCATACTCGAGATGCCTTGTGGGGACATCTGGCCGATGAGAGTGAGGGAGGATGATTTTGCCGCTGTGTTGAGGAGGCTGAAGTAGCGCGCCAGGCGAGTCACATAAGGGCCGATAGATATGACTCCCTTCCTATGCTACTCCGTCTGATGTAAAATGGCAAGGGAAATGAAGTAGGCAAGGTCGAAGACGTGCCTATTCGCCATACTCTATAAAAAGTAGGCGTCGTGAGTGTTGACGACGCCAATGCTCTCTCGCCGCCCTGTCAGAGTGTGGGCCAAGATGGCGTGTAAATACCTCAGGGATGGGGCAAGGGCCGATGCCTTAGAGTGGCTGGGACTCCAACACTTCGAAGGAGAATAGTTGTCATCCATTAATTCCTCAGTGTACAACCCTAGTGCAATTCTGAACTCCGATAAGCTCAATTGGCACACTAAGCCGCCGAGACGAAACCGGACCGTTCTGGGATCATCGACCTCTGTCATAAAGGTTTGGAAGTGGAAAGTCGAATAGAGCTCTAGTGTGAGCTCGAGGTACATCGACTCGATGATCTCGAAGAAGAGCCCCCACGGGTCAGTCGTCAGGACAGCTCGAACTACGTCAGCCATTTGGATTCACTCAAGTGTGGCCCAATCAATGCAGCGGCCCACACCTATGGGTCGGGCCCAAAGCATCTGAAACAGTTCTTCCTGGGGTCCTACGGGAAACTAGAGAAAGGGGTGGGGTACTTCAGCTGATGCACTTACTGATGTGGCTCTCGATCCCTTCTATTTTTTTGAAGCGAGGACGGCAGTCTTCTTGCCATGTGAAGTTGACATGGTATACGTACAATGAAATGTCAAAGTTAAAACAATACTCCCAAAGAATAGGATGGGGAAGTATGCAAGTATGTTAAAACCTAAATAAGTACACTTCATGGGGCTCAGATACTAGATGAAAAATATACTAAAATAAGCAAATCAGATATATCAAGTCATTATTATGAATAGGATTACGAGAAAAATGCTAACAGAAATATTTAGTGAATGAATGCAAATGGGGATGATAATATGGAATATGGTATGAGTAAGCATGAAATTCATGGAAAAAAGAAAAAAATTGGATGAATGTAGCATAATGCATCGACTAAAATGGAAAATTTTTAACAAAGATTACAAGCATTACTACCATTAGAACCATTAAAATAGTCAAATAAAATAATAAAAATCATAAAATTAGTAAAAGAAATGAAGAGAATAGAGAGAAAAGAGTAAACAGACGCAAGAAAGAGAAACTTGGGTCGTCGAGGGTTGTGCTGTGGTCGGCGCACGGGCATGTGAGGGAGGGCGTGTGAAAGGGTTCCGGGGGCTAGGGTTTGATATTTGGGGAAGGGAATGATGAATAGTAGGGGTTTATATAGATTTTGGGGCACACAGTCGTGGGGCACGCCCACGTGCCCTAATTTTAGCTCGTGTTTATCACGACGAAGTCAAGTGTACCTATCGAACAGTAGTATAGTTTTAGCAAGACTGGGATGTCGAACCCAAAGGAACTAAAAGTACTAGTATTAACTCTTTTCTTATTGTCTAGCCTAAAAATAAAGGGGTTTGTTTTATCTAAACTAATTAACTAACTAAGAATTCACAGAGAGAAAATTGGGGAAAATACTTTTGGGAAATTTGATTGATTAAGACGATACCCAAGAAAGAATCCACCTAGACTTCACTTGTTATTTGACTCTGAATCAGACGATTTAGTCATTCGACTTGTTTCATAGAAATCCCTAAATTATATTATTATCTCTCTCGAGACTAACAACATCTAACCCTAGGTTGATTAATTGAAATCTCTTTCTAATTAACACCCCTAGTGTTGCATTAACTCGATCTATGGATTCCCTTATTAGGTTTCACCTTAATCCGTCAAAATCTTGTCACCCTATCTCTATTCCTGCAATCAACTCCGCTTAATTATGACAAATTTACTCTTAAACAGGGACTTTTGCTCCTCTGAATAAGCGCTTCAACTTGAATCAATATCCTGAAATATTGAAGCAAGAATTAAGAATACATAATTAAGAACAAGTCAAATATTTATCATATAATTCAGAAAATAATGACAAGATTCGTCTTAGGTTTCATTCCCCTTAGGTATTTAAGGGGTTTAGTTCATAATTATAAAAGAAAACATCTCAGAAGAATATTGAATTCAAAACATAAAGAAAACCCAAAACTCCTGAAAGGAAATTGAAGGGAGATCTTCAATCTTGAAAGAGAATCCGGCTTCTGAGATAGATCAATCAGCTTTCTTCGAGTAAATTCCTGCTTCCCACTCCATGTCCCCCATCTCCATGCCTCCCCTGGTGTTTAAATAGACTTTTTAATGCCTCAAAGCCCTCAAAAGTGGCCTTTTCTGAATAGAACTCAACTTGGGCTCGACAAGGACACGCTCGTATGACACGCCCTGTTCGATTGCTCCAAACCATGTTAGAGCCTGTTGAATAAACATGACCGTGTGATCTACCCTGTAAGTCATGCTCGATTCTTCTAAAAGGGCACGGGCGTGTAGTCTACCCGTGTGAGGAAGTCCAGGCCGTGTTGATTTCCCACGTTGGCCTATTTTCTCCGTTTTCGGCCCGTTTCTCGCTCTTTTTACTCTCCTATGCTCACCTAAGTATAAAACATGAAATTAAAGGATTAGGAGCATCAAATTCACCAATTATAAAGAGAATTCATCCATAAATGTGCTAAACATGGGATAAAAATATGTATAAGTTATGGTTTATCAGTACTTATTTAATAGAAACAACTTGTTCAAGAAGTTTATTCCAAAAATAGAAGCAGTTCAAATTTTCCATTGAGTGATTAACATCTATCCTAAGGGGATAAGTGAAACATTTAGGAATTTTGGGATGACGCTCAACTCATAGTTCGCGTCAGACGGGAAGTCAGGTACATAAGTTTAGTTTACAAGTGCAAACTTCCATGCTAGAAATTTCAGGGACTAAATTTCCTAAGTGGGGGAGAGTTGTAAATTCCGCCGAACAAAGCCCTACTGCTGAAGTGTTATTTTTAGAAGTATAATTTTCTGAATAGGTTTTGAGTAAGTAATTCAACCAAGAGATTGAAGTTTATAGGTGCCCCCGTGGGCGAAGTATTTGTTAGATGAGCAAAGTCGAAAGAAAACAAAGTGGCACAGGTCTACCTGCCTGAACGATGCCTTTGGAGGATAGATTGGGCAAACAGTCAACATTGGAATATTAAATGAAGACATCTCAGAAAATAAGAAATTATTGGGAAAGAACTTAGTAAAGTGTTAAGGAGTTTCAAGTTTGGCTAGTTATGGTATTAGTTTTGTTCCAATGAGATAGTTATGAATAAGTAATAGATTTGACCCGGAAGTGTTTATTTATATATATATAATGGTGGATTGTATCATACGTCTCCTTACAATTGTAAACAACACATATGGCATATGGAATAGGATTGTGACGCGTGTCAAGTTCTCATATGGACAAGGGTGGTATATATAGGTAATCAGTAATTGAAAAAGGGGTTTTCCTCCTTCAAGAAGTAGTTCTTTGGTCTAGTTTCTTCACAAAAGCTGAGGGCTAATTTGGATTCCCACCGAGGGGTGACTCATGTCAAGTAATTATTTTTTATCATTCGGTAGAAGCCTTGATATGGAGTTTGGAGCTGAAAGGGGGTAAAAGTTTGGTGAGTCCCTAAACTGGCTCTTGCATGCATAATATGCCTTCTAGGGATTTCTATGCTAAGTGATAAAATTGTGAAACTGAAATTAGAAAAGTATGAAGCAAATATTTTAACGAGGATTGTAAGATTCACGAACCTGAAATGCATGGATTTCAAGAAGTTTGATGGACTAAGTATACGACATGAATCTGAAAGTTAATGAATGATTGTGGCCTATAGATGTTCGAAAGCTTGAATATACATGTTATGAGTAAGTCATTGTATGATGAGTCTGTCTCCCAAGTCGTCTAAAAGGGTTCGTTGGAACTTTAACCACGAATCAATGAAAGGAAAAATCCATGGACATGAAATTAGCTGAGCTATGGCGTCGTATGGAAAGAACTAAAGGAAGGTTATTACCTAATTAGGTTCTCTGTGTGTACTAGGACGATGACGGGTAAACCTCACGAACTGTGAGTCTAGGCAAATGCCTATGCCCAAAACACCAGTAAAGTACACCTTTTTGACCATCTTTGTAAAGGTAGCCTTCATGGAAATCTTTGAAATAGAAGCCTTTATGGTGATCTCTAAGGAAGGAAACATTCGTGGCAACCTATGGCAAGGAACACCTTCGTGGCGCAGTCTAAAGAAAAGCCCCTACAGTTATCATCTAAAAAGAACGCTTTCATGGCGGACCTTAAAAGAAAGAAATGATGAGTATGGCAAACCCTGAAGAAATAATATGTATGGCGAACTCGTAAGAAATGACTCAGTATGAAATGTGTGTAACGAATCCAAAGTATGAGCCAAATGGACTTATAGAACAAATAGATCAAAAGTGTTTTGTATATGTGGTTTTTTGAAGTAGAAATGGTTAAGGAATCATGAAAGGATAAGACAAAGAGCATGAATAAGATATAGAAGATGTGAAAGGCAAGTTATGATCTCGATGCGAAGTGTGACACCTATGGCATAATGAATGGAATCTTAGAGATATATCCGTTGGAGTCACATTGAAGAATGGAAACAAGGAGATAGAAGAAAATGGAGTTCCTGAATAAGATTTAGGTAAATCAGGGCTAACTCTATAAATTCTCGTGAACTTACCTCTAGATTTTTATGTCACAAGTAAACTGAGATGAGACCACGCCTAGAGGAACGACATCAGGGCTACGCCAAAGGTGGCAAGATGGGCTATTATGCATACAGAGCAAGTAAAGTGGTGTGTTGGAGGTTGAGAGGATATAATGAATAAGCTATGAAATTTGTTTATAAGTCTTGTAGAATGAACAAAATATGATGGTAGAAATACATAGCCAGTAATATTTTGATTAAAGGTACGTTAAATAGAGTAATGTAAATAAATGTGATTTCTATATACTTGTAAGACCTTGCCCTGAGAAAAGTTTTTTTCAGTAGTTGTAAGTACTCATTGTATACCCAGACATAAGTTAGTCAGTTAACATTACTGAATATGACATATATATATATATATATGTTTTAAAAGTTTGCATAATTTGTGTAAATATGAGTCTATAATAAAGTTGTAACACCCGAAATCTAAATACGGTGAATCGGATCGATTTGAAGACATTACAGGATATATTTAATCTCTTTCGAATAAACTTGTTCTCTCAATATGATCCTATTTTTTCTCATTTTATCTATTACATCTTCCATTATGAAAATTCAATTACTACCACATAGTAATCAAGTCATTCATCATGAATACGAATGACTCGTGGCAATGTTTACTTTTTATCTACCATATAATTCCAATGATAGGATATTATTTACTCATATCTTGGGCTATAAATTCACTATTTATCATGATGCTACATAATACAAAAGTCGTATACCCAATGGAATAGGTTTCAATTCCTATTTATTTTAACTCAGGCTTTTACTTACATCAAAGTATATGAGTCACACAAACATTGTCCGCTATC
Organism: Gossypium longicalyx; assembly: GCA_025698465.1. NCBI lineage: Eukaryota > Viridiplantae > Streptophyta > Magnoliopsida > Malvales > Malvaceae > Gossypium > Gossypium longicalyx. The sequence goes on from CM046997.1 coordinate 85,012,732, forward strand.
CACACAAGATTAAGGTACTTTACACTTTGAACATCACAAGTTAATAAATCCATAAACGGATTTAGGATCTATTCGTCTTGGGTCCAATTCGATGTACCGTCTGTAACAGTCCGGTTTTGACCCTAGTTGGAATAGTGGTTTCGAGACCACAAATCCGAGTTAGAAAAATATTTAAATATTATTTTTCGTGCTTATGATATGTGAATTGACATGTGTGAAAGTTTCATATGAAAATTTGATCAATTGTGTGCTTAATTGATAAGAAGGACCTAATCGCGTAAAATATAAAAGTTGCATGTTATATGTTAAAGGTGCCTACTTGATTTGGCTTATTATTATAGAGGTTCTTATGTTGATATTTGACCATTGTAAGCTTGAGTGGACCTTAATAACCTTATATATAATGGTTTATTAATGTTTAATGAAAGGACAAAATGGTAAATATTTATTAATGTTAATATAATAAAACAAAACATGTTAATGGATGAATTATTAATTCATAATTACCGAAATTCAAAGAAAAAGAGAAGAAATAAAAGAATTTAGGGTTCGGCTAAGTTAAAGCTCAATTAAGGTATGAGTTTTGATCGGTTTTTGATAATTTCTACGTTTTTGTGATCGTTGCTTAGTATACTATCAATCCCATGTATTAATTTCTGATTTTGTTTTTGATTTTGAAATGTGCCATGGATGAATTCATGAGCTTTATGTTGTTAAATGATGAATTATGGAAGTTTGATGTTAGGATTATATGTTTTGTCTTTGGATTTTTGGTGATTTTGAGTAAAATGGGCTAAATTATGGAAATTGTAAATTGAAGGACTAAAATGTGAAATAAATGAAAGGTATGGATTTGTATGAGAGCTATGAAAATTCGGTTAAGCTTGTGTACAAGCAAATTATGTGTATTTTGTAATTTTGTGAATTAGGGACTAAAGTGTCAAAATGTGAAAATGTGAGGGCTAGTTTGCAAAATGCCCTAATTGTGTGTATTATGGAATGGTTTGAATGATTCAGTGAATAAAAAGGTTAATTTTGAATACATATAGATCAAGAAAAGAGGGATTCAGACTTAGATCGAGAGAAGTCGAAGATTATAAAGTAAACAATCCGAGTCGACAATTTCGAGTACGAGGTAAGTTCGTACGTAAAACATGAAGTTATAAGTATATTTTGATTCTTTGATTATACATAGGTTATATATATTTGGTTTGGATGAGTACGATGATAAATCAATTATATTTGGCACTAAGTGTGCGATTCAAATTAGCTTCGGCTATATGAGGCACTAAGTGTGCGATATCGATATAGTTTCAGTTAATTCAGATGCACTAAGTGTGCGGGATCATTATAGCTTCAGCTAATCCTTAAAGCACTAAGTGTACGGATGTTTAAAGTATGAATAATCTTCGAAAAGTCTTAAAATATCTGAATGAGAGGTGAGAATTATAATAATGAATGAATACGGAAGGTTCAAGTACGTATAATACATATGTGGTAGATGTTATTATGTATATAAAGTTCATTGAATTAGTATAAACATATGGATGGTGTTGGTATAGAATTGATAGATGAATTGAGAATTTATAAATACTTATGTGTTGATGTTATATATTTTATATATTATTGATGATTTTTGGTACAAGCTTACTAAGCTTTTGAAAGCTTACTTTGTGTGTGTTTGCATTGTTTTATAGATATCAAAGCTACTGTGAGTTCAGGGATCGTCAAGGATCATCACCACACTATCGAACTTCATTTTGGTACATTTTGGAAGTATAACTATTGGAGTATGGCATGTATAGGCTAGAAGTGTTTTGATATATTTTGTATTGTATATATTATGCCATGTGATATAGCTAGTTTGTGCTTGAATTTATGGTTGGAAATAATATATGATATGATTTGAATGACCAAAAGAAATGGTCAATGTTGATAAGTTTTGGAAAGTTTTGATTATGGAATTGTTAATAATGTTATGGCATGAATGGTGTATAGTTTGGGTTAGAAATTGACTGAAATTGTTGTGCAAATATGCTTGATTTCATGCTTGTAGGTTTGACTCAAATTGGGGTGGCAAATTGGCTATTCAAATGGCCTATTTTGTCCACACGGGCAGAGACACGAGCATGTGTCTCAGCCGTGTGCGACACACAGTCATGTTGTACGGTCGTGTGTCCCCTGGGGTACTCTACAAATGTAAGTCAGTCTTGGGCACGGCCAAGGCACACGGGCATGTGGCTAGCCATGTGACCCAAGTCAGTTTTGACCACAGTCAAGGCACACGGGCGTGTCTTGTGGCTGTGTGTGGAAGTCAGTATGTATGTCTTGTTTCACCACAGCTTAGACACACGGGCGTTTCTAATGCCGTGTGAGGCACATAGCCTGTTCACACGGGCGTGTGACCTTTGAAAAGTTGAAATTTTTTTCTGAGTTCTAGAACTTTCACATGTTATCAATTTGGTTCTAAGCACATGATTTAGACTTTGTATGATAGTTTAAAGTTCCTATTGAATACGAATGATCTATGCTTATTGAAATGAAATGGTATTTGTTATGTGATTGTTCGGATCTGAGTTATGAGTCCGGTAATGCCTCTTAACCTATTCTGGTGACGGTTACGGATTAGGGTTGTCACACTGTCAGTCCAGTTAGTCACATCGATACCTCTATCTTCTAGGAGTCATTCGCTCCGATGCCCAAGACAAGGCATCTCCCTAATTAGACTTGATAGATGACATATTAGTCTTTTAACCAGTTTGCTAATTTCAAATTAGAGTAAGGATATGTTTAGGTTTGTCTACTAATATAAGTTGTTTTCCATATTATAATCCAATCACATAATGTCGCTTGGTATTAGTTAAACATTTGACAACCAGTAAGGCTTTGTTTGCTTCTATTTTATTTTATATGCAAAAATCACGTGAGGACAATATACAAAGGATATTAATGTAACTATGAATAATTTTATTAACCAATCTTGTAACACCCCAAACTCGGCCCAGACGTTGTGGTCGAATCTGGCATGTCACATCAAAGCGTCGTTCAAAAATTGAGTTGTCATTAAAAGTTCATTTCTATGATTAAAACCTTTTGCTCGAGGTTAGCAAATCATCTTGTCAAAAATGTTTACTTAATGTCTGGCATTGATACTTTAAGTTATTTTAAATCGCAGAAGCTACTAAAGTTTGAAACATAAAAACGTCTGTTTTTATGTGTTTTTGAAAATAGTTATTAATTTTTAAAAATTCATGTTTAACAATTTTAAATAAGGAAATCAAAAGCCCAATTAAAAATTTAATCCCTCAAAGGCCTTATTACAGAATTAAAACCCCAAAATATAAAATTCAAATAAAAATTCTACAGTAGAGCATCAGCGGTCGTGTGGCCACCTTCGAGTCTCTCGCGGCTCTAAACTGCCTAAGGCCAAGGATTACCTGCACAGTTAGACAGAAAGGGTGAGTTTGTGAAAACTTAGTGTGTAATTCCTTATAATACAAATAGCCAGACATACAATATGCGGAAACAGACTGGGCCTAAGACTAACACAAAAACAGTATCAGGTCGGCCTTAACCCATTAACAGAATCAAGTGGGCCTAAGCCCAATACAAAATCAATATCAGATGTAGATATGCAGACAGATTCCCAGCCCAGTCCAACCAACACACCATGTGGGGATAAAATCGACCCACCCAGCCAACACACCAAGCTTAGCATCGGTTGCGGCACTATGTCAACAGAACGGCTCAACACCGTAGACAGAATGGCTAAAGGCCGTAAATATCGTAGCAAAGCTGCCATTTAATTGAACGGCTATAAGCCATAAGTATCACAGAAAGGCTGAAAGCCTTGTACAAGACGGCTACGAGCTGTACACTTCCTCCGTCAATAATCACCCATCCCCATGCAGAATGTCATGTCATAACATCATATGTGAATACAGAATATCATGCTCAATCATAGTCATATATAAATCATATAGCAAACCAGTCACACATAATGTAAGAGCATAATAGACATTTTACCCAATAGGGGTATTACGATCATTTTACCCTTTGAGGGTAATTCAGTCATTTGCCTAACTGGGGTCTCAGTACATTTAATGACCTCTCAGAAGGTCTACAGTCGCCTCGAGCGACTTCAGTAACCTAGATGGTCAAAACGGTGTAAATGGGCCTTGGGCCCATTACTCGACCCAAGTGGACCCACACGTTCGTGTGGCCTATTTAGCCCAAATTCAGTCACGACTATGCGAACCTCATAGCCCAGTCCATTATTTTTCACTTACCGTAGATTTTATCTGTGTAGGGCTTACGAGCCCATTGGGCCCACACAGCCCATTCTGGCCATACGAGGCTCATGACGTCCAAGCCCACAAGAACGCTCGTGGCGGCCTTCACAGTCTATCGCCCCTGATCTATAGGCTCGGGTCATCTCACGGGCGTTTGCACACATGTGAGGCCTCAAATGCCGAAGTTTTGGCTTTTCGACTTTTGCCTATTCACAACAACGTAATGATATGAATACACACCTTTGTCCAACGTTTTGGAAGTAGCAGAATTTTGGGTGTACGATTACACACCTGATCACGTAGAGTACTAAGAATTCACGATCGTCCAAACTTATATTCAACATAACATCGGTTAATCACTTAGCAATATAGTTAAAAGAATCTTACAAAAACCCCCTAGCCAAAGGATCGACTATAACTTGCCTTGGTCAACTGTGATTTGCTTACCAAATCCAAAGTTTGGTGCAGACACCCTTCTGTATCTTGGCAGAAAGTCTCGAACTGCTGACACCCTAAGTCGCTTAAACTTGGGAGCAGAGGCTACATGCTCACCCCTACTCGGCACTATTGACATCCCTTTATTGCTAGAACCCCCTTTGCTCATCGTGAGTTCAATCAGATGGATAACCAAATGCAGAAAGATTCAGCTCACAAAAAGGAAAGCACAATCGGCTAACAATGAAAACCGAATGGATTGTGAGGGAGAGGAATGGTGATATTCGGCCAAACTCACACAAGACAAAAAGAGAGTTGAGGGGAAACAGTGACATTGAGCGCTTCCCATACAGTATTCGGCCGACCACAAATCATTTGAGTGAGAGAAGAGAGCTGAGCGTCACACTCAACTGATCACTACACTCACCAACCGAAAACCAAACAAAGGAAAAGGTAAGATTTGACCAAGACATAGATACAAGAAGGGAAAGAGAGTTATGAGGCAATGATAACTTACCAAAATTCAGCCACGGTAAACAGTGGAGGAAGAGGAGAATGAGATCGAGGGAACAAAGCAAAGTTTAGCTATAGAGAAAGAGGTATTTAGTTTAGAAAAAGGGGAAGAGAAGAGTGTTAATTCGGCAGAGAGAAAAAAGGTGAAGAAGGAGGGAAAAGGGAGAGTTCGGTACTTACTAAATAATTGAGGAATAATGTTGAGAAGAGAAAAGACCCGAATGGTCAAAATCATACCACAAAACGAACAAGAAACAAAACTCCAAAAGAATAATACCGAAAACAAAATGAAAAAGAGACCCTATTGAACCTCTATCAATTCGGCACAACCCAAAGGAAAAGAGGAGTTCCCCCAATGTGCCGAATACACACCCCAAAGAGTCTCAAATTCGGCCAACAACACCTCCAATCAAACTCCACGATTTTCTCTACATAATCCTCCCCTTATCGCTCCATGATCCACTCCCAAGATTATTCCTCAATTCTCTCCTCAACAACCTCCTCCATCAGAATTCCACTACAACTCAACCACTGGCCGAACCCAAATACAAAACAAATATCTCATTTGTGTTGTGCCACGCTCGAACCTCAGACCTCAAGGTTACTCTACACGCCACCTTGCCACCACACCACAGGTTCCTTTTGTCATAAAAACGTCCATAATTAACTTTAACACATATGTGTCAGCGTTCTGATTCACTTAAGAGAAAAACTAAAATGAATTGTAAGAGCCAAGACTTGAACCCAGGCTCCCTTGCAACCTTAATGATGCCACAACCACTAGACCACATGCTTTCTTGTGTCATTTATTTAACACAAAAATTTAAAAGGCCTTCATCCCAGCATCCAGGGTTTTATTCACTTAAAACCAAAATTTTTGCTAAAGCTCTAGTTTCAACCCAAGACTTTTCCAACTCCTCTCAAGACCATTAACCACCAAAGAAGACATTTAATTGTGTCATTTCCTTGCACAATTAAATACTTATATACGACCTCCTTACAAACCCATACTCAAAGCCCAATACTTCCAGGCCCAAATTCGGGGCGTTACAAATCTATTCGAAAAAATTACAAGTGTACATAGACAAAATGACTACACTTAGGGCACCAAATCCAACAACTTACTACCCATTTATATATGTTTGTAATAAATTAAAACAATAGTGAATTTGGCATGTTTGGCTAGCTTGGATTTAATTGAAATGCTATGTGATATTTGGTTATAATGAAATAGTACAAGGTACAAATATGAATGTCCGAATGTGTACATGACACGTAATAGAAACATGTGGTCATATACAAGGTACATTGTGAAATGTGGATGATTACAGGGATGATATTGAAATATATGAAGTTGATGCCTGTGTGAACTTAGTAAAAGGTTAGGATACATTTGGCATGCCAATAGTGTCTTGTGCGTGCTTGTACGGAGAATATCATAGATTTTAAAGGGAACCAGCATTCGTTTTGGGTTCTTAGGTATTATGTGAAACAGATTTAGCTTAGACAAGTAACCTAATGTGTCATGATATAGGTTTAGCCTTAACGGGTAACCTAATATGTATATTCAACTCGAACGTGCAACTTGGTGTGGTGTAGTTCACCCGTGTATTCGAGTCCATTTTACTAGGGTTCCATCATGCAAAATGGTATGAACGAAATTGAAAACTTGAAACATAATGAAATGGAATTGGATACCATTTTGAAATGTCATTAAAAAAGGCTTAATTATAATTTACTCATTTATGCTTTGATGATAGAACTATGTTGCTATGAACAAGAACAATTTATACAACCTTATGATTTGTTTATTAAATGTGTTTTTGTGATATGTGGTTGATATGTCATGTCACACCCGATTACCTTTAAACCCGAAAATTGGGGACTTTTTGGGGATTAATTTGAAATAAACAGAAAGCTGGCAATCTTTGCTAAAAAATCAGGAAAAGATAGTAACAAAAATTGGACAGTGTTGGGAACCAAATCTGGTTCAGTTAGATTAGAACCAGTCAATTCCTTAGTGGCGCAATAAATGATTGTGAATGGGAGAAGGGTTATTAATAGCCAATAAATGACTTCTCGTGAGAATTCTTCTCCAGTTTGTTTCGTTTTCCTTCTTCAACTTCTTTATGAGTAACTCCTAGAGGAGAAAACTCTGTATGGAGTGATGATCGAGAGTTTTAAGTTGGAAAAATAGATAAATTAGTAATCTAGTAAGGTTCTAAGCCCTTCAGTATATGTAAGATTTAGAAAACAAAGTTAAGAGTTTCTAGAAACCATTTTCAAGAATTCTACATGCTTCTGAAAAATTGAGATTTAAAGTGAAAGCATTGGGTTTGACACATGATTTTGTTGTCTTACTTAGCTTTCAGGAGAATGGAAACTCTAGCTTACAAAAAAGCTAAGCAGACAGGCAGAAAAAGCACCGAGTGAGTTTCTACACTTAACCCTTCAAATGCTAAGTATGATGCATAGTTTCCTGAGTTACCAAGTATCCAAGATTTTAGATAGTATGCATGATTAGCACATGCATAATATAAAAGGGGTAACTAAAGGGTTAGGCGAAGATAGGAAAGGGAAAAATGGGATGATTTTGTTGGATACCACCATACGGTCTTACTGAGTGCAAACTGTGATGTGCGAAGCTCTGGACCTTTCGAAGGGGACACTATGATGTTTGAGCATCAAGGTATAAGATAGTGAAATGGAGGAATGGATGGAACAAAATGAGATAAGTGAATAGGAAAGATCATGGCTAGGCCATGGGATGGATCGGAGGCTATACACCTACAATGTGTAAGACCATAGTTGAAAGATGCTATAGTTGAAAGATGCTATGGCTTCATAATAGAAATGAGTAAGACCATGGCTGAAATATGCTATGGCATCATGATATAAATGAGTAAGACCCTGACTGAAAGACGGCATGACATCATGGAAACAAGACAAAGACCGTGACTGAAAGACGTTATGGCATATTGGTAGTCCGTCAGGATAGTAAACATGGGGAATATAAGGTGTAGGACCATTGTTGGACTATGGCAACCTAGGTAGTCCACTAGGACGATAAACACAGGTGATATTGTGTAAGACCATGGCTGAAACACGCTATAGCACCAAAAGATGATTTGACAGTATAATGAGTAAGACCATAGTTGAAAAACACCATAGCATTGTAAATAATTCAAAAGGATGTTAAACACAAGGATTAGGGAGGTAAGACCATAGTTTGGCTGTGGCAATCAATGGAATCTGCCAAGATGAAAAACGTGAAACTATATGGCGTAAGACCATGGCTTGGTTATGGCAGCACAAGTGGTCCGCTTGGACAATAACATAGGGAATCGATTAGATTAGTAATTGTGGAATAACCAACGAATAAGGAAAAAGAGTTTGAAAGGAGAATGGAAGTATGGGCAAGCATCAATTAAGCAGTAGGTCTACAGAAGCCTGAGGGCAAAAAGGGGCAGTAACCCAACTAGAAACAGACACGAAAAATGAAGCCATTGATGATTAGGGTACAAGGAAATAAATGAAGGCTTAACTAAGGTTTGCAGATAAAGATCCACCATTAATGATATTCCAAGGGTTCTTAAAGAACCTAACAAGTTGGTAATTGATTGAGAGTACCCCGACTAATCCATAAGGAATGGAGGGGTTAACTATAACCCTAATGATAATAGAAAAACCCTAAAAGGGGGAAACCTTAAAGTGATAGACTTACCTGTCAATACTATTCCTCTCCAAAGGGGAAAAACTAGCATAAGGGTATCCATCGAATGGGTAGTTCTGTGAAAAATAGTAAGGTAAAGATAACTAGAACAGCTAGATAAGCAAGAATACAGTAAGAGAGAACTCATGAATTTGGATAGACTCAGAGGCAGTGACTGCATAATTTAGGCCTTAGTAACCAGTAGCTAAAAGATGTGTTACGTTGAATGGTCATATAAAAATGATGAATGTGGATTAACAAGGAAGTAATTTGACCACTATTTAATATAAGTAGGGTTTAGTCTGCCATGATGGCGTGAGATCTTGCTAGTCAAACCAAATGAAGGGAATATTTAGTCTACAAGGATGGCGGAGCGGTTGGAGAATTTATCAAGGTTGATCAAAGGCTGATAGAATAGTTGAATAGGAATCGCTCAGCTATCTATCGCCAGTTTCAGGGAGTAAGGACAGGATCAAGTCCACTACAACGGAATAAAAGAGAATTTTTCCAAAATAAATAGGGAGTTATCATACAATTATTACTATTAGTTTCAATTACCTTAATCCCCAAGAAGTTGGGGAGTTCCTTGCGCATTAAAGGAACTTAATAAGTTTGTTTGAACTTACAAATGTATTCTATGAATGCATGAGGTATGGGATAAGAGAATCGATGAGGGACTAAGCCAAATCTTGAGGAGACATAGGGAGATGCAAAAGAAATGTTATGCACATAGGATAAAAGTCACTTTTAGAGACTTTACCAAGATGGAGAATAAGTTGTTACCAGTAAGATTCTTTATAGCCCCAGGATTGAAACAATAGACTTTTATTTCATAAACTATGTGGTACAGTACTTAAATAAATAGAAAATTTAATTTGGTTGATTCTTTTAATTTAGCGAAATAGGAGTATGTACAATAACCCGATTTAGGAGTGACACCTGCACCCATATCTGATGATCGGGTTAGGTGAGGGTGTTACATGTCATATGACTTGGCATGTTTAAGTGTTGAGAAATGTGACCATATTGTAGTAAACATGTAAGTGTTTTCTATGTTTTTGAACGATGAATAAATAAAGTTAATTTCACATTTCACTGTTATATCATTTGTATTTCTGTATTTCATGTTTTGCATACGTAGAGAAACTATGACAAGCAAATATTAGCTTATTGATTCTCTAAGTTCAAACTAATGATAAGTGGCACTGTAAGAATATTTACATTGCGAGAAAGACAACTTACTTCAGTAGATAATATAAACGAGTCTATAATCTCGTAAAAGAATCAAAGTGAGCATTTTATTCAAATACTTAGAATGATTATTATGTCATCTACAATTCCAATTGGAGAGATGATTAGTCTTGGCTATCGGAGCTATTGACTCGATGGGTAGAGATATAGATGTATTCATTGGAAAAATGATACATTGGTTAGACTTAAGATGAACTAATTCTAAATCCATTTGTGAATTAATTCACTTCTGACATTCATGGTGTGATTTGCCTAAATCTTGAGTTAGTCACTAACCATGCATATGTAACTCGTGTGCTTTGATATTAGGGAGGCTTAAACCCTAAATATGATCGAGCCCATAGTTGGTATGTTGGGTACATAACTTGTGTATGGCATGGCTTTACTAGTAACAATGAAATTCATAGCTCGATTAAAGAGTTAATGATATTCTCTCATTGGGATTGAATGGATCGATAATTATAGAACGTGACCACGGGTTGCTTGTTCTAGAACAAGCAATTAATTAGTCATTTATTGACTGTGATCATGTTAATCATTAAGAAGACACAATGGTGACAATGAGATAAAATATGATTTTATTGACTGAACGGATTTAACTCCAAGGAATCAAGGATATCATATAAGGGTAAAACTCACATGATGAGGCAATTGGACAAAGAAGTTTGATGGATTACTTTTGTAAAGAGTATACCATAAGGAGTTTTCAATCTTCATACTTCTTTTAGACTAACTCCATGATTAAGTAATTGTGAATTATCGAAATGATGCCACTGGACATAATTGGAATTACCAAAGGCTAATTGTATATGTCCGATTGGTCCTTCTGTTAGCTCAACAAAAGCTCGATTGGATTGCATTTGAATCAAAATGAAAATTCTACTACTTTGAAAATAATTTAGTTAAGTTAATTTATTCGATGTGGAATTAAATTAGGCGGTTATGAGAATTATTCAACTAGAGAATTTGATTAAAGAATTTTCTTGATCTGATATTTTTGAAAATTAATTTCAAGTCAAACAATTGGTCCAATGGGTCATTGAACTTTAAAACTGGACCTGAGATCGAAAATTGGGATCGAAACAAAAAACCAAGACTGAGACCCAAAACTGGTCAAACCAGGTCCAGTATGAAACAGGGGTGACAGTCCAACCGATGACTGGACCGAACGGGTCGAGCCGTCACTAGCCCGGACCAAACTGACAATAACTGAACCAGCTCGGGGTGCTGTGAGGGTGTTGCACTTGTGATGGCACCACCGAACACGATGGTGCCGACGACTACAACCGCGACATTCTAGTGGTCGGCAGATGGTCGACCGTGATGGTTCTTTGGTGGTTGAACAATGGAATAATTAAACTTCTATTGGTACTCTACCAAAGAATTTGATTTTAGATTAACTATTCCAAAAATAATATTATTTCAATAGATTTAATATTAAATTAAATTTAATAATTATCTTAATAGTATTTTATTAACTTAACATCAAAGTGATTAAGTTTCATTATAGTTGAACTCTCTGAGCTCTCCATATATAAAGAGAGCCATGGGTCATTATTTTTCACATACTTGAATTCAAGAGAAAGTTGTAGAGAGAAAATTCTCTGAAAAATTATGTCAAAAAATTTCTATATATATTTTTCTTATTTGTAACTTGACTCTAAAGTTTAGAGAAATTATGAAATTACCCCACTAGTAATTCTGTGGAAATTTTTTTGACTTGAATCAAGTCAACACTTGGAAAATGTGAGGTTGAGGATAGCAGAGAAGACTATTCGGTCGAAGCATTTATCCTAGACGAATCAAAAAGGTACAATTTTGATTAAGTGTTTATTATTTTAAATATCACAACCAAGTTTTTGTTTTTGGAAAAAAATTTAAAACTCTGGTTTGTCTCTTAAACTTATTTTCCGTTACATTTTCAAACTCAATTTTCCAACATTAAATACTTGTATTATATAATGATCATGGTTATAAACTTATGCTCACCATGTTAATGTTTTGATTGCCATGTTCTAGCCAATATTACGTCAACTAAGGTTCGTTATTAAACTTAAATAAGACGAATGTAAGCATAGTGTTCCTTTTTGAACTTACTAAGCGTTCTATATGCTTACTCTAGTCAATTTTTTCCCTTGAAGATTGTCACCTTGCGGAACTCCTGAGTTGGATCGAAGAGAAGCTCACACTATCATCAAATCGATAGAGTTGTGCTCATTTTGCTTATAGTGTTGTGGCATGTATTTAGGGCCAATATGTTACTTGAAATATAAACTTAATGTGTGCACCAAGAAGGTGGTTTTGGTAATGTTTGTGTATGCACTTGTTGTAATACCCCTAACCCGTATCCGTCGCCAAAAAGGGGTTACGGGATATTACCAAATGAGACACAGCTTTCGGACCTTCATGGATACACATAGAAATTAATCATATTAATATATATATCATATATGAACATATACTAAATCAATCCAAACATTACAGGTTACATGTAAATCAAATAACATTCGACACAAATTATTATCAATTGGCCAAATATAATCATAGGTATTAAAAACAACTTATTACTCATTATTCAAAACTAACTATACATGCAACCTTATTATAAATTTTTACTAAACCAAGCTTACTTATTTGATATTCCATTAATACACACAAAATGTTATATAAGATTTACTTAATAATTAAAGCACAATCTCAAGCCACATACCAACTTGAATCAAATCAGCTTGTTTATTAAAAATCTAAGTTACTATTCTTAAGGTCATTTACTAAAACTTTAGCCGAATATATATATAACATGTTAAATACATATACCTATTTAATGTCAACTTCCATTATACTCTATCACTTTACATGCATGAAACATTTCAAAGAATTAAACCAAATAATCAAACATATTATTTTATCGTTCACATCAACACATCAAATATATATATGTATAATACGTAAAAACTATTTGACCAACATTTTAGCATACCAAAACCGTATTTTAACATGCTATTATCACTTATCACCCAAAGTAACAAAAGTCATATTCAAAACTAATTCATTAATCCCATATTCGGCTAAGTACATATATGTATACATATAGCCAAAACAACCCACTTATAATCACAAATATATGTTACCCCAATTATCTAACATCAACCGAAAACTAATTCACCTTGTTTGTCGAATCAAATCATGATCATTTCACAAGCTATTCATTATGCTTTAAGTCTCAATTACAATCAATGATCAAAGACATATAAATATTTTCCATATCTATTTCATTCCATAATCGAATATCAATACTTCAAATCATAACCATTTACCTAATATATATCCCGCTTATATATCATGTAAATCACTCAACAAAAATATCCAACCACAATTTAGCATCAAACCAATTATACCATACACATATGCTTTGGTATAACTTCATCAAATTTAGTAAATATATTAACCATGATTCACATGTAAATATATAATGTTCGAACATCAAAACCACAACCAAACATATCCATAATTTGTTCAAACTTGAAACCGAACTTAACAAAAACAAACAAGCCATTTTCGCATGGCTTATATATATACACAAACCAAAATTCAGCATTTCAAAATATAATCTAGCCTATACATGCCATAAGTTCAAAAATTCAGCTATAAAGTACCGAAAACAGTCGATAGTGTGATAAACTTTACTGATGATCCCTAAGCTCGTAACTAGATCTCAAAATCTATAAAACAAAAGCAAAAATGCACCCACAGTAAGCTATCATAGCTTAGTAAGTCATAAGCAAATAATCAATTCAATTTTACTTAACAAATTTATAAAAACATAATCACATTTAATCTCAAACATAAAGTTTCGTTTACCATATGTACTTTTATCATTGAACTTCATCTTGGCTGAATATATACTCATTCATATATGAATATACATAAATCACATTTACAAGGTCACATATACTAAACATTTGACCAATTATAATTTTCATAAACACATCTACTTTAATTTGCATCATGAATACACCATTAAACCAAATGTATACTTTCACATATGCATACATGTAGTTCACATTAACAAGTAACATTTATATCATCAATTCAAACACTTAACTTACCACAATTTCATAACTTAGTCTAAATACATACCTGAACCTTTTAACTCCATTTTTCATTCGGTCTTAACTTATTATTGCCTGTTGAACCATTCGGAATTAAATAGGATATTTGGATAGTCGCACATATCGTACAATGCCAACGTCTCAGACGTGGTCTTACATGTAATTACATATCGATGCCACTGTCCCAAAGAGGGTCTTACACGAATCAAATACGATGCCTATGTCCCAGACATCGTCTTACACGTAATCTCACATCGATGCCAATGTCCCAGACGTGGTCTTACACGAGAACACATATATTGGAAATCCTATGTCACGACATATATATCCTAGCTATTCCTAAGGTTCATACAGGGCTTTCAGATGTCATAATTCGATCGAATCGAACTTGCAAACTTAGTTCCCAAGCATATACACATTCGGCTATCATATAGATAAGCTCATAAAATTTAATTCTGCATTTTACATTCACATATATTCAAAATTAACAACATTTATTTGCTTATAAACTTACCTCGGACAACAATAATCGGAACAGGATGACTAATCGACAACTTTGGTTTTCCCCCGATCCAAATCCAATTTCTTTGGCTCTTGATCTAAACATATTCAAATTAAACTTATTAAAACATAACTTCATTCAATTTAGTCTAAAAACACAAAAATTGGTAAATTACCATTTTACCCTAACATTTCACACTTTTTACAATTTAGTCTAAATTGCACAAAACACAAAACATGCAAAATTTGCACATACCATGCTTAGGCCAAATACTACCCATGTTCATACAACTCCATACATTTCATTTATTTTACATTTCAGTCCCTCAATTTATTATTTTTCCAATTTAGCCCTAATTACTCAAAATCATCAAAAATTCCAATACAAAACATATTAATCCAAAACATATATTTCATAATCCATCAACTAACATCACAAAACTCAATTATTCATCAATGGCATAACTCAAAATATTCATCAAATCAGAAATTCAAGCATGGGCTTTGTACACTACACTGCAACGATCTTAAAAACGTAAAAATTATCAAAAACCGAGCTAGTTACATACCTTGATTAAGCTATCAAATGGCTGAACCCTTAAACTCTTTATATTTATTTCTTATTTTGATGTTTCAGTCATGGAAAGAAAATATGAACAATGGCTTTTAATTTTATGCTTTATTTAATACATATTGTTACATAATTTACAAATTTAACCTATATAATTTAATATAAAATCTTTATAATGGTTGTCCACAATCGTCCATCACTTAATATTATGGTCTAATTGCAACTTAAATGCCTCAATTTAAAAAGACAACAATAATTCGGCCCTTTTCCATTTTACCATCAAATTTTGATTTTACACGATTAGGTCCTTTTAATTAAATCGACATTCAAACTGCAAAATTAAAATACAAAAATTTCACAAATATAAATTCACACATAATAAACACATAAAATAATTTTAAAATGTTTTTTTTACTCGGATTTGTGGTCCCAAAACCACCGTTCTGAATAGGGTCTAAATCGGGCTGTTACACTTGCTAATTTGTCATGTGACTAAGTTGATACTTGTTTTTCGATGTTAAGCTGATAAATTACTTAGATGATGCATGTCTAGCTATGTTTGATTTTAGTGAAAAGGGTGATCAAGAATTTGCATAATTTGTTAAGTTATAAATTGAAAAGTGAGGTAGTTAAGGTATGATAAGTTGGTATATAAGTTAAAACTTATTATGTTTAGATGTAAAGGTGAGTTGGAACTCAATTGATGATTTTGTGGTAATTGGCATATTCAATGCTTGATTGAAATGGTTAAGTGGTTTTATTGACATTAAATGGTATGAAATTGAGATGTTTTTGATGATATAAAGGATGTATGAATCATTTAGATTGAGTTACAAATTATTGAATTGGAACAAAATGGCATTTTTACCAAAAATAAGGGCATCGTCACGCCTACCAACACCCAACATCACAACGTAAGTCGACAGTGAGTGACATCGCGACATCAATATGCATGAAGTTCTGACATGAGTTACTGAGTTGGTGGTGTCACAATGCGAAGATTGTGAACTCGCAACGTCGGTCTAAGAATTTTTTAAACTTTACAATTTGGTCCTAATTCATGCTCGGTTAACAAAAAAGCTTTCGTAAGCTCATGTAGGACAAGGAAATAATTGTGATGCATATTTAGCATGTGAAACATAGTTGTATGCATATGTGATTGATTGAATGTTATAAAATGGTTTGAAGTTGCACCGATAGCAAATGTAGCATCCAACAACTTGGACCCGACGATCGGGTCGAGTAAGGGTTGTTACACTTAGTTTGTAAATCAAGTGACTCACTTAGTTACTTACAAAATGCACTCGGAAAATGGTTCAAAAAGAACATATTAAAATGCTAATTCACTCCACCCTTCTAACTTACACAAGCCTATAATATATAAGAGTTTAAGGTTTGCTAAGATAAAGATCAATTACAAATAAAATCTCATTAAAATAGCCTCATAAAAAAGGCTTTCCAAATATCCTCATAAAGTTCAAACTAAATCAAATATCTCCAAGATACATTTTCAAAATAATCAAGTTAATTTCCACGAAACAAGGGACCTGATTTACTTGGTTTAGATTGATTCAACCTTCGAAGATTTGTTGCTCCACAAGATGGATCTTCAAATATGGGTTAGCACACGTCCACAAAATTATTCAATTCATTGCCCAACTAATTTGGTTGAAAATATTTCCAACTTGAAACAAGGAAAATTATGTGACCTGCATAGTGCCAATAACAGTGGCAACTGCTTGTAGCAGTCCATGACACACTGCTCACATTATTGCCCCAGCAATTACTTCTTACAAGGTTGAACAAGGATTCCATATTTATAGCATCAATCCAGCTTTACAAAGTAACCTTTAATCCAAATCTCATTATTCAAAACCTTTAAGAAATTTTCTCATTATTTAAGATTTGGGAATTACTCAATTTCTTAAAAGCCCTTTTAATGTTTTAAGTGACATTTAAGAAATTAAGTAATTTTCTCATTATTTTTCAATTAGTTAATTTCTTAAAAGCCTTTTAATGTTTTGAGTAATGTTGAAGAAATTAATTCTACATTTGATTGAAGTATTAGTTTTTACGCATGTTTTAGTATATGAGTGATCAATAAGTGAATTCAATTTGTAATATTTAATCATTTCCATGACTTATTGTTAGCAAAGAGAAGGAAAATTATTACTTAATTTGAAAAGGTTTTATTTTTTACAATAGTTTTTACTTATCTTTTTAATTTTAATTTTAAATTGTACTCATCTTTTTACAAAAGTTTTAAGTAATGATTACGAAGTTAAGTAATTGATGGGCGTCGAAACCACCAAAAATAATTCCTAGAAAATAACTCTAAATAGTAGTAAAGAGTGGTAAGAGGGTCGAGTCTATAGGGATTGGTATTTTAATCAAATTTTGCATTTAACTTGTTATCAGAAATTCTGTCGTGTCGATAATCGTGGCAATAGTCGTCCTCACAACTCCAAACAGACTTTCTGAAGAATAAAAAAAACAAATCAAGAGAGTTTTGAAATGTTGAGAAACTAAATAATTGAAACAACATAAATAAACAATTAAATAAATTGAAAATTAAATTAAATTGGGAAATAAATTCGGATTTTGTAAACAGAGCTAATAAGCCTTAGCCCTAGACTCGATGGATTTCGAATTTTGAATCAATCCTCGGAAATTAATTTTCTCCTCCAAACAATAAGTTGGTTATAACTGTTAAGAATGTACTAATTGTAAATTCTTCCTCTCGTAGTTGATCCTAGTACGACCTGCAAACCAACCCTTACCGATTATCTAACCGAGATACACACATTTTCAATTCAAGATTCTAGCAGTCTTCCGTTCTGAAAAACCCAACTTGGATTAACGACCTCAACCGCACGGGTCGTTTAAACCCGATCACTTCTCCCTTTATTAGTTCTCAAAAATTTGAATATAACATGACTGACTCGTTTCCCCAACTGTCAGTAAACACGACTCCAACCCAACACGCTTTTTGATTTGAAATCGAGTTAACTTTAAGGGATGAATTTGTTAATCTCGATATTTAAGAAAATAGCGAATATCGATTGGAAGGATTTTTAGTATGGATACGTATTTCACGATTCTTGACCGAAAAGAATACCGGCCTAAAGCTAAGTTGGAATTTAGTGAAGCATGGATTTAATCATGGTTTGGTTGGCTATGGAGTGGATTTGAATAAAAATGGTAAAAGTTGGGATAGGAAGGGACTTAGAAAGCAACTAAACAAATTTTGCAAAAACAAGGATATGGAAATGGGGTAGCAATATGCTACTGATGAAATTGGAAGGAAAAGAATAATTCTTATTTAATTCCAAGTAAATCAAGTGTATTTTCCAAGCTACCATAAAGGCCCTATTTATACACATATGACTTACTAAATTTGGCCTAACTATCCACAACATAATTAAAATTAAATAAAAAATAAAATCAGATATTCTTCTAATTTAAGCTTTTACAAAGTCAAAAGAAATCTGATGAGTCATTGACTATTTCTATGTTTCTAATTCGGCACCACTTTATTGACTATGCTGCAAATTGGTCCATTTCTGCTCATTTTTAACTCGTAGCTTCCCAATTGCATTCCTGACAGGATTAAAACATAAAATCACTAATTTAGCAAGGACCAATTCAAGAATTAACCAATTTAAACACACAAAAAAATCATGCAAATTTAACATGTTATCAAATCCCCCAACTTAGCTCATGCTTGCCCTCAAGCATATTATACTTTCATACATTACAAATTATTTAACAATTTATTAAAAATCAAGTCTCTTTCCTGCATCCATAATCAATGTAAACAATATAGGCAAAAAATAAATAAATGCTCAAAGTACCTAGTTTGATCAACAAGTGTTATAAAACTGAAACATGTGAACTAAATCGTTTCACTAAATTGAGTTTGAACCAAAATTTACAAGGTATTACCCTCAATTATTCATGCAGTAATAATTTATTTTTATTTATATATATATATATATATACATGGTCAAACATTTTTTCGTGAACAAGGATGACAACCCAAGCACCTTACCCCGATTACTCAATTCAATCTTCTTCTTCTTTTTTTGAAAAGCTCGGTTAGTGGAATATCTGTAAGTTTTCAATTTTTCACTTGAACCTTTTTACGTGAGATGAGGTGACAACCCAAACACTTCATCTCGATTACTAAATTCGGTCACTTTTCAAAACCTTCACTCATAACTTGAGCTTTTATTTATTTTTATTTTTTTCATTTTATTTATTTACAAGCAAATATTTTTTTCCAAATAATCAATTTTTTATGAAAAACCTAGTTACATATATCAACTTTAAAACACACATGTCGGTTAATCTAGATACTTGAACACTTTAATTTAAAAATTACTCAATTGTCCAAATTGACTAAGTAATGAAATTAAAGGCTCAATGTCAAATAAATTATCGAATAAATCGAGCATAATATTGAACATATGCAAAAGAGAAACATGCAGCAAAAATTGATCAATCATGCATACTTACCATATCGACCCCCCCACTTAATCTATGCTTGTCCTCAAGCATGCTTTATATCCAATAAACTATAGTAACCCAAATAATAGGTATAGAGAAAGGTTAAGAATACTCCTTATGTGTTTCTTGAACGATGCTATTGGTGTTCGAGGTAACGACTTTGCAGGATGTCGATGATTGTGGAGAATTAGGTTTCCACTGTTTTAAGTCAAGCTTCAATTCGGCTTAAACGTGCCTCTACAGATGAAGGAGGCTGCTCCTCTTGCTCTCTAGTAATGAAGTGTGGACGTTGTCAAAAGAGCTTATTTCTACGAGAAGTTTGTGTACCTAGAGGAACAAAATAATATGCAATAAGAGTACTAACAAGCAAACCAAACAATATTCATCTAGACTATCCATAGTATATGCACATGTTAAGGACGAGAAATCGACTTTAGAGGGAAAAAGTCGAGAGGTTAAGATTGTAATATATGCCCCGAGTATTAGTGGACGATTAGACCACAAAATAGCATGAAAGTTTCATGCAAACCAATATCTTAAATTAACTTTAAATCCAGAATGCATACACTATAAAAAAATACAATTCAGTTTTAGTTAGAATAGATGACAAATCATTTAGACCTAAAAAACTAAAAGCTAAAAATCGATAAATATATCTCAAAGCAGGTTTATACACCAATAAGTCCTTAGAGGTCTTTAGATTATAAAGTTGATTACTAGAATTAGTTAAAGCATGATAAACATCTCGAGCATCAAATTTACTAGGAATATCTAACAAAGCTGTATGGTAGGAATCGATTTGAATGTTGTCAGGGTCAACGAAACCCATGGCAATGTTAAATTAAAGATTGGTTTGAATGTTGTCAGGGTCATCATAGAATCACGAATATTTAACATATCGAGAGAGTAAAGATCAATTTGCTTACAGAACGTGAGCAGGTGTTGTCAAATGTTGTCGTATCTTGCCCGATGCTTCGAGGTTAAAAAGTTCAAAAATCCTCGTAATCGTTCTTTAGTGGGAACAATGTAGGAACAACCTCGCCTATTATGTTGACCATATCATGATGGTTGAACATTTTTGTCGGGCGAGTCGGGTGGTGGACTCAAATTTCTAGTAGCGTAAGTACTACCGTGTGGAGGCGTCGCTTGCTTATGTATTGGTGGTCAATAGAATCAAGTGGTGGACGACAGTTCTCGATGATGAGAAACATGCTTGTTTCTAGTCGAAGGACCTTCGACATGGTCATTAGAAGTCTCGACCTCATCAGAATAACTTGCATAATACGTTATTAAAGGTAAAACAGGTTGTGAGTTAAGAATCGACCTTTTGGGAGTAGCGGGCTGCTGTTCGAATGTTCTGCGAGTTCTCATTGACGCAGTCGTTTGTCTTATAGGAGGTAGAGAAGATTCTAAGTCGTCGCCTAAATTAACGACTGGAGGCATTGAAAATCGGTTTTGTCTACGATTGAGTGAAGTCAGAATATTGTCGGTCGTTTGGTTCTGAGTTTAAACCATGGTTTTCGTATGTGTTTTAAGAACAAACGGCTTTGGTTGCTCACAATGGCGTGTACGGTGGTGGTAAACAGCATCAGACGGTGCAGGTTGGGTCAATTTGTTGAAAGGTGGTGGTGGGGGTTTCAGATATAGTGTTAGTTAAGGTGGTTGAAGTGGGTGGATTGACACTTGGGGGTTTGGTGGTTATGCTAGAATAGAATAAATAAAACTAGATGAGATGGTGTTTGGGGAAGGACAGTGCAACGGTGCGTGGGTGAGGGTATAGATCAAAGAGAACGTGGCATTGTTGTGGTGGAAAGGGGTTGTCGAATGGTGGTTAATGGCATCGGACGGCGATGGTGCGCAATTTGGGTGTGTTTTAACGGATGGTGGTGGGTGAGGGTGAGTTTTAAAGAACGATGGTGGATGAGGAGTTAGATCAGTAATGGGAGAAATGTTGAGACCGCGGCAACTTGGTGGTATCCAAGTTCGACGACTGCAAATGGAGGAAGGGGAAAAATGAAGGTGCTTCGAGAATTGGCATTCGACGATGGTAGAAATAGTGAGACCATGGTGACTCACGAGGTTCGTTCCCGACAATGATGATGGTCGACAATGGTGGCGATGATACATGACGATGGCGATGTAGTGAGGCAGCGGTGGTGTGGTGTTTAAAGAAATAGGTTTTTTTTATTTAGAAAAGAAGAAGAAAGATGAGGAAGAAGAAGAGTGGGTGTTTGGGGTTTGGGTGTTTTTCTTTTTCTTTTTCTTTTTGGCCAGTTGGGCCTTCTTTCCCATTTTTTTCTTTTTTTTCTCTTTAGGCCAATGCTGGCCATTCGGCCCAATTTCCTTCCCCTTTTCTTTTCTTTTCTTTAGGCCATGTTTTGGCCGTTTTGCCCAATTCTCTTCTCTTTTCTCTCTTTTTTTTTTGTTGGGTTTGTGGGGTGTTGGGTATTGGGTTTATTGTGTTGGTTTTTTTTTTATTTGGGTTGGTATTTGGGTATGGGGTAGTTAGGTTAAATGGATTTGGGTTTTGGGATTAATATTTGGGTTAAGGGTGTTTAGTTTTGTTTGTAGGTAAATAATTGTCAATATTTAGCATGTCGTACCTATGCCACCATCAATACATGATTTTCAGAAAACTCACAATCTCCATTACATTCCTAAAAATATCACATTAATTGGATTAAATAAAAATTTTGTTATTTTATTTTCAACCTAAATCCTACTAAAGCTTAAAATTAAATAAATGAAAATAAATTTGGGTTGCCTCCTAAAAAGCACTTTTGTTTAATGTCATTAGCTCGACGACCTAGAAATCTATTCAATCGACTCTTCAAGGACTAATTCGTCAACCATGTGGACTTGAAAATGTTCATAGAAAGGCTTTAATCACTGTCCATTGACCTTGAAATTTTTTTCGAATTCTCCGCTTTTAACCTCGACTGCACCATGTGGAAATACGTAAGTAATAACAAAAGGCCCTAACCACTTATTTTGAAGCTTACCTACAAAAATTCTTAGTATAGAGTCATAAAGTAATACTTTTCGTCCTATCACAAATTTTTTACGGGTTATCCTTTGATCATGGTATGCCTTGATCTTATCCTTATAAATTTGGGCACTGTCATACGCTTCGCTTCGAATTTCCTCAAGTTCCTGAATATGTAACTTATGATAGTTACCTCCAGCTTGCAGCTCCAGGTTGTATTGCTTAACCACCCAAAACGCTTTGTGTTCTAATTCTACAGAAAGATGACATGTAACACCCCTCACCCGTATCCTACGTCGGGACAGGATGCGAGGCGTTACTAGGCTTAAACACATGCATAGAAACAATTTCAGGTCATAAAATTTCGCTCAAATTTAAAACTTTCAAACTTTCTCTTAACGTCCCTAATATGGACCTATGAGACCTAAAACACGCTTTGGAAATGGTTCGGGAATAAACCGAACACTTTAGAAAGATTTGAAAAATTTCAATGTAAACAGGGGCACAAACCTGTGTGGAAGGGCGACACGCCCGTGTGTCCTCTTAACATGGCCATGTTAAAGGCCCGTGTAGCTCACACGGCCTGAGCCTATCGGGGTATGCCCGTGTCCCTATCCCGTGTGGATTCATTTCTCAATTTGAACCTACAGGGGTTTTCACACAGCCTGGCCATGGTCCGTGTCCCTCATACGGCCATGACACGCCCGTGTCTTAGCCCGTGTATTAAAACCTTGACATTCTGTTTCTGACGTCATCAACCATTTAGAGGCACACGGCCAAGGCACACTCCCGTGTGCTAGGCCGTATGGTGAATTTATTTTCTCATTTAAGGTACAGACTTCACACAGCCTGGGCACATGCCCATGTACTATGGTCGTGTCCTCCACACAGTTGAGACACACAGCCATGTCTCCACCTGTGTGGTTACTACTAGACATTCTATTTTGCCAAATTTAGGTGCAAAGGACACACGGCCTGACTACACGTCCATGGGGCAGACTGTGTGCCACACACGGCCCAGACACATGTCCGTATGTCTGCTCGTATGGACAAAAATAAGGCTATCTGCCAAGCCTTTTTGCCACCCTTACTTGTACCAACCTACACAATATCAAACATCTTCAACCTAAACATAAACACATAACCAAAACAGCCACAACCAAACATTCGCACATCGATTCTAAGCTATTTTCTATCACATACAACATCTCCTACTTATCAATACAAGCCATGCAATAACTACATCAATGGAAATCCTCATCAAATGCATTTAGTAATAATAAATATTATCCATCATCCATGGCCCTATACAAAATGAATCAACCTTCATGACAAGCCAACATGTTTGGCTAAAACAATATGACGTTTAGCAAAAAGACCATGTCCCTATACATGCCATACTCAAAATGATAAATCTAATTATACCAAATATTCTGATTGATAGTGTGATAGCGCCTCTGACGTCCTTTGATCCCAGAG
This sequence comes from Gossypium longicalyx, assembly GCA_025698465.1. Taxonomy (NCBI): domain Eukaryota; kingdom Viridiplantae; phylum Streptophyta; class Magnoliopsida; order Malvales; family Malvaceae; genus Gossypium; species Gossypium longicalyx. The sequence continues at coordinate 85,037,093 of CM046997.1, forward strand.
TTAGCTTGGCGATCCTATAAGAAAATGGAAAAGAAAGGGAGTAAGCATAAAGCTTAGTAAGTTACATATAAATAAGTAACAACATCAACCATGCATCTTTAAACATATAGCATATTATAAACCAGCTCAACATTCTTGATTTAACAATGGTGGATTTACTACATATTTACACATTACAAGTATAAGCCAAAGATTTCAATATCGTTCCCACAATCATTCTCATAGATAAAACTTGCTCAATTTCATCCTTACAATTAAGGCATCATAACTAAGCTCATATCTCATGAGTTTCAAGTAAGAACCTGTACCACTCATAACATAATTATATCATTAAGAACCTGTACCACTCATAACATAATTATATCATTTCATATCTTTATCATAAGCTTTGTAACGCCCCAAATCTTTAGTGATTTAATTGTGTGTTGTGTTGCATGTTGGCTTACTTGCTATGACGGTTAAGGGTCCTGAGTAGTGTGAGAAGACCTGGGTTCAAACCTAGGCTTTAGCAAAATTTTTGGTTTCTTCTTAATTAAACCTTTATTACTAGATATTGGGTTCTTTTTTAATTGCGGGGAAGTCAGGTCTTAAAAAGGTTTTTGGTCGAAGGGTTAGTGGCGTGTTACTACTATTAGTAGGGCTTGAGTTCAAACCCTGTTGCACACAAGGGGGGATGTTTATTTTGTTGATGTGTCGTGTGGGAGGTTGAGTAGTAGTAGAACTCTAATGCTAATGGGTGGTTGGAGTGTTTAAGGGAGAATGGAGTGTTTGGTCGATTGTTAGGGGGAGTTTGAGTGGGTTTTGAATTGGTCGGTTGAGGGACTAGAGGAGAGATATGGGGAGAGTTTTAGGGAGCGGATCAAGGAGTAGGGAAGAGGTAGCAGTTACCGAAAGTGGGACTCCTTCAATGCCAAATCGGTCTTAGGCTTTTGTTACCGAAATTTCCAGTCTTTGCTCTCTTTTACGGTAGCTTCTCCTCTTTTGTTTCGATCACTCTTGAGTTTAGTCACTTGTTTGCCAGCTGTATTCTTTTGGTAACCATTCAGGTGTTCTGGTGTTCCTTTTTGGGGCTTTTCTTTTGATCAAACACTTTGTTCCTCTCTCCTCAACCTATTACCGAATATAATTATTTCTTTTCTTCTCCTCAAATCGGTTTTTCTCTAGCCGAATCCCTTCTTTTCTTTCCTATTTCCTCTCATTCGAGTCTTCTACATTATTTGGTTTTCATTCCTTTCTACATTGTAATCGTAGCCGGCTGTTGTTACTCTTTTTCCTTCTCTTCATTTTTATGTTGTAATCGAATACTCTATTCTCTTCTTCTAAACTTTTGGTTGTGGACTTGTGAAGTTCGTCTAATCAAGTATGAGGGTAAGTGTTTACTCTTCCTCTCTTTCTATCTCTCTTCTGTTACGCTTATATCTAATATCTCCCTATACTGTCATTTTCTAGAAGGTGCAAGTGTTCCTGTTTGCCTCTTTGATTGAGCACTTTCGGCTTCTGTGGGTGTAGGTCGAATGTCTTTCCTCTAAGTGTGGGCTTTAAGTTTTGGTAAGTGATTTTTCAACTAAGTTCAATCTGTTCTGTCACTTGTTGGTTGGTAAGGCTTATTGGAGTGCAAGAAACCCCTAAAGTCTTGTGGGTAGATAATTTGCAACGGTTCTAGAGTGATCGATCAAAGCCAATGTTAGGTAATTCCTTAAGCTAGTATTGGTTAGGGTGCTTTTCAATACGATTGGATAAGTGTTTGACCAGAGATTTGATTGTGTTAGGTTGGAATACTTGTGGGCCAACAGCGCAATTTCGAAATCAGGTGTGTAACCACACATCAATATTCATAAATCTGCAAAAGCCGAAAACTGTGTTTGTTAACACTGTACGAGTGTACTCACGCTTGTGTTCATCTCTAAACGCTCAAAACGAGGGCGTGTAATCATAAAAGGCCACCATGAGCGATTTCATAGGCTTTGGCCAATTTGGGCCAAAAATCGACCGTGTGGGCCCACGGGCTTGTGGGCCCCACATGAGTAAACCGCATGGATGTGTGGAAATTATTGGGCTAGGCTGTGCAGTTAGCATGGCCAAGGCCATTTTTGGGCTTATTGGGCCACACGGACGTGTGGACCCACATGGGCTGAATTATGGGCTTTGGGCCCATTCTCACCGAATGACTGTTAAGGTTGCATGGGTCGCGCGAGACAACTGTGGGCCTACCGTTAAGTCGATAAGTACACTTAGACCCCACATAGATGAAATGACCATTATACCCCTATGAGGTAAATGATTGATATACCCTATGTGATGTATAACTGTTTGAGCATGCCATTTTTATTGTATGATATTGGATGGGGTGGGGTGTATGATATTGGAGGAAGTGTACTAAAAGGCTATAAGCCTATTACTGGTAGCTCTGCTGTAAATACTATTTTAGTGCCTCAACCGGTACTATATTTTGGAGTGTAGGGATGGGTGGGTCGATTTTATCCCCATATGGAGTGTAGGGTCGGACGGAGTGGAGTGTAGAGGATGGATGGGTAGGATTTCTGTATGCATCTTTAATACTATACTGAATTGGGCTAAGGCCTGCACTGATACTGTTCCTGTAATAGGCTAAGGCCCACACCGATATTGCTACTGATATGGGCTTAGGCCCAGACTGTTGTGCATTGCTTGAGTTATTGTATGATAAATAGGGATTACACACTGAGTTGTCGTAACTCACTCTTCTGCTTATCTGCGCAGGTAATCCTTAGGCGAGACGGTGCTGCGAGGGACTCGAAAATGGCCACACCACTGTTTACGATTTCGTATTGGGATTTTTAATAAAAAATAGTTTTATTTTGGGAAATTTATGAAATAAGGCCGCTTTAAGTTTTTTTATTTTTATTTGGGAGCTTATTTAAATTGGTTTATATCGGTTAGCAGTAGGACTCGGGTTTTTCAAAAGATAGATGATATTCAACCACCATGCAACGCAACTTGTCTTAAAAGCTTTCACATCAAACATTGTTTTTTTAAAAAGGGTAATAACAATTTAATATGACAATGTTTTGCTAAACCAACCTAGGTTCTAACAATAAACAAGATATAGTAATTACTCTTAAAAATCGCAATGGGGTTTTAATACGAAATGATCTTGACCCCGAAACTACGCTTTTCAAAAACCCACTCCAATATGCCATCGCAGATTCGGCCATAACGTCTAGGTCGAGTTTAGGGTGTTACAAGCTTAAAATAACCCATGGAAGCATTTGGAATACTAAATGATACCCAATAAGCCTCACACAAGAGGGTAAATTGGCGATACCATGTCTCAGACATGGTCTTACACTGGCTCACATGTCGATGCTAATGCCATGTCCCAGACATGGTCTTACACTAGCTCTCATCTCAATACCGATGCCATGTCCCAAACATGATCTTACACTAGCTCTCATAATGTGGCTAATGCCATGTCCCTAACATAGTCTTACACTAGCACACATATCAACGCTGATGCCATGTCCTAGACATGGTCTTACACTAGCACACATATCACCCAATTGTCATGGCATGGATATCCAATCTATTCCTAAGGTTCAACCAGGAGTTTTTACTACATCAAGTCTCTTTGGATATATTTGTAACATTAATTAAACAACTCATTCAACATCGATTACTAATTGCATAATATAAAGTACGTTATTTACACACGAACTTACCTTGGTAAGCAAAATATGGGCGACTAGTTTGATTTAGTCCACTAGCTTGGTTTTCCCCCGGTCTAAGTCTGGATTTCGTATATCTTGATCTATAATGACAAAATTTATTTATTCAATCATCACATTAATCAAGACATTCCAAAATTCCTACTTTGGCAAAATCACAGTTTTGCCCTTAGACTTTCACAAAGTTACGATTTTGCCCCTAGACTCGTAAAATGATTTTAATCAAATTTCCTCCTTTAACAAGCCTAGTCGAATCTTTATTACTCTTATAGCAACTCAAAATTTTTAATTATTTCACACATTTACAGTCATTTTAGGTGTTTTTATGAAAACCCCTTTCACTAAAGTTGTTTATTTAACAACCATGATTCATTTTCTTCCATAAATACTCAACAAACATCACAAATCCTCTCATGGTAAATCTCTAGACTATCAACCATTTTGTAAAATAGTCCCCACATTAGCTAGATTAAGCTATAAGGGTTCCAAAAACACAAAAATAAAAAAAAATGACCATCAAAATCACTTACTTGTAAGGGATAGAAGTTGCTGAAATTTTGAGCTCTCAAAACCCCTCTCTTTGCTAAAATTTTCGGTGGAGGAGAAAGGAAAATGAAAAAGATGATAGCTAGGCTTTTAGGTTAATATTTTATTATCAATAAAGTCACCTAACATTTGACCATTCCATGAATTAAGGCTCCATGTCCAGTCACTAATAAATTTGTGGTCTATTTACTCACTAAGAACCTCTAATTTAATGTTTCATTGCCATTTAACACTTTCAGCTAGTAAAACAATTCTTTCGCACTTTATGCGATTTAGTCCTTTTTCGAAATTAAGCAAGCAATCACTAAAATTAGTTCACCAAAATTTTCATGCACTCATATAATCATGCTTTAACACATAAAATAATATTAAAAATAATTTCTCTGGCCTCGGATTAGTGGTTCTGAAACCATTGTTCCAACTAGCCCCAAAGTCGGGCTGTTACAATTCTCCTCCCTTAGGGATTTTCGTCCCCAAAAATCTTACCAGTGAAAAGGTTTGGGTATTGATCTCTCATAGTCTCCTCGAGCTTCCATGTGGCCTCTTCAACCCCATGTCTATGCCATAGTACTTTCACAAGTGCTATACTTTTATTTCTCAATTGCTTGACCTCTTGATTCAAGATCTTAACCGGCTTTTTGCCATAAGTCAGACATGATCGAATCTCAACCTCTGTGGGTGAAAGAACGTGCAAAGGGCTAGAACGGGAATGGCGCAACATCGACACATGGAAAATATTGTGGATCTTCTCTAACTCGGATGGCAAGGTTAGTCGATAAGCTACCGGTCCAATTCTCTTAGTCACCTCATAAGGTCCAATAAAACGTGGACTTAATTTTCCTTTTTTACCGAATCTGTGGACTTTCTTCCATGGAGATACTTTCAAAAACACCTTATCACCGACTTGAAACTCAATTTCTTTTCGTTTCAAATCCGCGTAGGATTTCTGTCTATCCAAAGCGGCCTTCAAATAGTCACGAATTACCTTTACTTTCTCTTCGGTCTCTTTGACTAAGTCAACCCCAGGAATCTGATTTTCTCTGAGTTCAGTCTAATACAAGGGCTTTCGGCACTTACGCTCATACAAAGCCTCAAAAGGCACCATTTTGAAACTCGACTAATAGCTATTGTTGTAGGCAAACTCTACCAGAGGTAAGTCTGATTCTATACTCGTCTCGCACTGAGTTATCTTAGCTTGCAATTCTTTATCACCTTTCTGAGCTTTGCAGATCTCTCGTAAAAACATTAGCTTCGCTCTCAATTCGGCTAAAATCGAACCATCGTCGGTTACTAACAACTGAGTGTTCATAGCCCTCGAGGCAAACAATGACTTCCTACTCAAAGCATCGGTGACTACGTTCGCCTTTCCCGGGTGATAGTCAATCACCAGTTCGTAATCTTTAATAAGCTCTAGCCATCTCCATTGGCGAAGGTTCAGTTCCTTTTGAGTCATCAAATACTTTAGACTTTTATGGTCGGTGAATACTCGGCATCTCTCGCCATACAAATGGTGTCTCCAAATCTTCAGTACGAACACTATGGCGGCTAACTGTAAGTCATGAGTCAGATAGATTTTCTCATGTAGCTTTAGTTGTCTCGAGGCATATGCTATTACCTTGCCTTCTTGCATGAGCATGCATCCCAATCCATTCAAGGATGTGTCGCTACACACTACGAATTCTTTTAACGGTTCCGGTTGCACTAAAATTGGAGCTTCAGTCAATAACGCCTTTAGTTTCTCGAGACTCTGTTGGAAATTTTTCGTTCATTCAAACTTGACATCCTTCTGTAGCAACCTCATCATTAGAGTAGCAATCATGGAGAATCCTTTAATGAATCGTCTATAGTATCCCGCTAAGCCTAGAAAGCTTCTAATCTTTGATACATTCCTCGGTGGGTTTCACTCAACAATAGCTGAGATCTTACTTGGGTCAACTCTAATTCCATCATCCGACATGATGTGTCCTAAGAATTCGACCTCCGGAGCCAAAACTCACTTTTACTAAACTTGGAATACAACTGCTTATCTCTTAAAGTCTGTAAAATAGTTCTCAAATGCCCCGCGTGCTCACTCTCATCACGAGAATAAATTAATATATCATTGATAAAAACAACAACAAACTTATCCAAGTACTATAACACCCCTTGCCCGAGTCCATGGCTAGGACAGGTACGAGGTATTACCAGACTAAAACGTACACATACATGTAAAACTAGGTCATAAAATTTCATTCAAAATAAAAACATTCATTCATGTTCATAATGTCCCTTATATGGGCTCACGAGGCTCAAAACATATATCGGGGGTGGTTCGGGACTACATTGAGAACTTATGAACCTTTTACAACACTTAGGAAATTTTCCATGTTTGGAGAGTCACACGTCCGTATGGGTTAGGCCGTGTGGTCACACACGCCCGTGTGGCCTGGGACACGCCCATGTCCTCAGCCTATGTAACTCTCTGTTTATGATGTCAGCAACAAAATAGGGTCATACAACCAAGTCACACGCCCATATGCTAGACCGTGTCCTCCACACGGATTAGACACACGGCTGTGTCTCTGCCCGTGTGGCCCAAAAAATGGCTATTTACCAAGCCATTTGGCACCCTTGTTAGCACTTACTTAAACATAACTTCAATGGCACTTTTCGTGGCAATTTCATATCAATTTATTCATGCAAAAGGCACCGTACTTTGCCTAGTTTAAACTTATTAACTTCATGCCATGATTATCGTTAACACATTCTTACACTTCATACTTATACTAAGGTCTATCCATAAGCCAATTTAGTCACTTTAAAATCATCAAGTAATCTAGGGCACATTCACAATTCATCCATACTAAACACACATAACCACACCATATGAAACCTTTAGCACATGCATGCATATATGAATAGGTTTACAATCCAATAACCAATATGAGCCACATCACATGGCCATATACAAAATGAATCATATTTCCATTATGAGCCAACACATTTGGCCAAATGAAATGACACATACCCAATTGACTAAGTCCCTATACATGCCATAGACTTAAAGTGCTTAAATCATTTATACCCTTCAATAGCTAGATAGTGTGATAGAATCTCCAACGATCTCCAACCCGAGCTAGCTTAGTGACCCTATAAAATGAGAAAAAAAGAAGGGGTAAGCTATATAACTTAGTAAGTCCATAAAAAAAACAATAAGATATTTATTGACATGTTTTTGCCATATTCTCACAACATGTTCTCAAGGTAACACAATCATAATTTTACATAATTCCACTATTTATTCATATTCCAGCCAAGCTGTCTACGCGAGTCATGGTAACTAAATTATTGATAACTTGAGCTATAGAATTGTAAATTAAGATCTGTTAAAATAATTTAAAACTATACTCATATGTATATCTACCATAAAATTTTCAGAATTTATGAATTAGCCAATAAGTACAACTTATTCTTCAAAGTTACCCTGTTCTGCTGTTTGACAGCTTCGACCTTTCTTTACTAAAAATTAATTATCTCACAGTACAGGATTTGGATAATGTTTCCATCTATTTCTCTTGAAAATAGACTCATTAGTTATTTAGTCATATGAATTCTATCTCATAATTATTTTCATACAATTTTTAATGATTTTCCAAAGTTAAGACAAGGGGACCCGAAATCACTCTAACCCTGTCTCATAGAAATCCAAATATCTTATAACATGAATTTTTTTTTGCTTACACCGTTTCTTCTATGTGAAACTAGACTTGATAAGATTTAATTTCATATTTTATTCAACCTATAACCCAACTTCCATAATTTTTGGTGGATTTTCAAAGTCGGACTACTGCTGTTGTCTAAAACTATTTTAGTGTAAAATAATGATAACTAAGTTTATAACACCTTTACAAATCATTTCAACCATCATGGTAAAAATACATATTTATAAATCATAAGCATAGACCCATAATCACAAGGTCATCACAAAATCGTTCTCATAGGCATGACTTACTTATTTGCATCCTTACCAAAGGTGCATCATAAACCGATATCATTTCTCATGAGTTTTGCACACATACATGTACCACTTGCAATATAATCATAACTTTACCCAATCATGACACAATCTTTAAAACACCCGTTGAACCAGTTGGAATACTAAAGGATACCCGATAAGCCTCATACAAAAGGGTAAAATGCTGATACCATATCTCTGACATGGTCTTACACTAGCTCACACATCGGTGCCTATGCCATGTCCCAGACATGGTCTTACATTGACACATATAACAATGTTGATGCCTTGTTCCAAACATGATCTTACACTGGCTCACATATTGAGGCCAATGCCATGTCCCAGACATGGTCTAACACTGACTCACATAACAATGCCGAAACCATGTTACAAACATGGTCTTACACTAGCTCGCATATACCGGTGCCGATGCCATGTCCTAGACATGGTCTTACACTAACACATATCGAGGCTGATGCCATGTCCTAGACATGGTCTTACACTGGCTCTCATATCGCCATGGTTCAACCATGGTCTTTTTCATCAATTCATCACGAGTCTTAGTTTGATTATACTCGACCCTACATTTTTCTTAGATTGATCTTTCAATTCAATCTCATATTATCATGATTTGATAACAATTGTGCGTAATAATAATACATTATATCATTTCTAATTTAATAATTAATCACTGTCAACTAACCATATGAACTTACCTCGTTCGCTGAAACAACGAATTAAGTCTACTAACCCAATATTTTGTTTTCCCTCGTTCTCTGTCCAGATCTCGTCTCCCCCAATCTATATAAAACAACTTTTACTTATTTAGTCATCAATTTATACAATTTAGTTCCAAAACTCACATTAGGACAACTTTACACTTTTGCCCCTAATGTTTCACATTCTTGCAATTTAGTCTCTATCACATAAAAGTGCAAATTCATGAAATTAAACACAACCCAAGCTTAGCAAAATTTTTCTAATTATTAACAGTTCCCATAAAACATAATTTGGCAAATTTATAGTTTTGCCCCTAAGCTTTTAAAAAATTATGATTTTGCCCCTAGGCTGTAAAACTATTTTCATCTAATTTCCTCATTAACCAAGCCTAGCTGAAACTAATTTAAGCTTATACCAACTCTCAATTTCAATTATTCTACAATTATCACCTATTTTATAACCTTTACAAAAAGGTCCATTTTAGGTGGTTTCATGAAAAATCCTTTCACAAAAGTTGTTAATTAAACAACCAAGATTCATTTTCTTTCATAAAATTCACCCAACAACATGATTATTCACATCGAAAAACCCTAGACTCTGAACCATTTTGTAAACTAGTCCCTCCATTAGTTAGCTTAAGCTACAAGGGTTAGCTTAAGCTACAAGGGTCACAAAGATACAAAAATTATCAAGAAAGACCTTCAAAAACACTTACTTGCAAGAGAACTAAGTGGCTGAAAGTTTGGGCTCTCAAAACCCCATGTTTGCTGCCATTTTCAATGGATGAAGAAGAAAGATGAAAAGATGACAACATTTGTCCTTTTTGTTTTATTTTATTACTAAATAAGCCACCTAATGCCCACCAAACTTTGACTTTTCAATTTCTTTGTCTCCATGTTCAGCCACTAATTTTTATTGGTCTATTTTCTCACTAAGGACCTCTAATTTAGTGTTCCATAGCTATTTAACAACATTAGCTTGTAGAACAAATCTTTCGCACTTTATGCGATTTAGTCCTTTTTCGCAATTAAGCACGAAATCGCTAAAATTAATTCACCAATTTTTTTATACACTCATATAATCATTCTATAACAAATAAAATAATAATAATAATTTCTCCAATCTCGGATTAATGGTTTGACTAGGCCCAAAATCAAGGTGTTACAAGTACGGTCGAAAAATATGATTCATTAAATCCATAAACACGGTGGGAGCATTTGTTAAGCCAAGGGCATGACAAGGAGCGCACAGTTCCCGTACCTCGTCTGAAATGTGGTTTTCGATACATCTTGCTCCTTAACTCTTAGCTGGTAATAACCGAACCTTAAGTCTATCTTCGAAAACACTATGGATCCTTTCAATTGGTCAAACCTATCATCGATCCTTGGCAAAGGATACTTGTTCTTCACAATCACCTTGTTGAGCTGTCTGTAATCTATACATAACCTCATCGACCCATCTTTCTTCTTTACAAAAAGTACCGAAGCACCCCACAGAGAATAGTTCGGTCTCGCAAAACCCTTATCCATTAACTCTTGTAGCTGAACCTTCAACTCTTTTAACTCCAATGGTACCATCCTATACGGGGCAACTGAAATAGGTGTCGTACCAAGGACCAACTCAATACCAAACTCGACTTCCCTAGTTAGAGGCAATCCAAGCAACTCTTCTGGAAACATATCTAGGTACTTACATACCACAAGCACTGACTCAATCTTTACTTCCGACTCTTGGGTATTCAACACAAATGCAAGATAGGACTCATACCATTTTCTCATGTATTTCTCAGCAGTCGTAAAAGAAATCAGTACAGGTAAGCTATTTGGTTCACCTGATTCAACCTGAATAATATCCCCATTTCACATTTCAGTTCAATAAACTTATTACCACAGTTTACTAACACGTTATGAACAGTCAACCAATCTATGCCAAGAATTAGGTCAAATTCATCAAACAGTAGTAGCATGAGGTTAGCCGGAAAACAATGACCTCTAATCATCAAAGGACAGTTTCTATACACTTTGTCAACTATCACATGCTTGCCTAACGGGTTTGACATTTTTATCACAAATTCTGTAGACTCAACAGGCATATTCATGCTAGACACCAATTTCACACAAGCATACTAATGGGTAGACCCCAGATCAATCAAAGCAACAACAGAAATATCATGAAGAGAAAAAGTACCCGTAATCACATCCGGTGGCGATGCCTCTTCGCAAGAGCTAATGGCATAATTCCTTGCAGGCACTCGACCCTCGGTCCTTACAGCGGAATCTATAGACGCACTTCTTGTAACACCCCTCACCCGTATCCAGCATCGGGACAGGGTTTGAGGCATTACCGGGTTTAAACTTTCACGACATACAAATCCGGCTCACCAAATTTTGCCCAAAATTAAAACTTTTCAAACACATACATATTGTCCCTTATACAGGCCTTCGAGGCCTAAAACATACGTCGGGGTGGTTCCGGACAAAATCAAAAACATTTGATAGACTTTGGGCAACTTAATAAATTTTCTTGCCTTGAAGAGTCACACGCCTGTGTAGGTGGGGCCGTGTGGTCACACACGCCCGTGTGGATGGGGCCGTGTGGTCACACACGCCCGTGTGGCTTGGGACACACTCGTGCCCTCAGCCTATGTAACTCTCTGTTTATGACGTCAGCATACATTTAGGGGCACACGGCCAAGACACACGCCCGTGTGTCTAGCCCGTGTGTCTAGCCTGTGTACCATACTAACTTAAAATTTTAAGTGCAGGAGACACACGGCCATACCACACGCCCATGGGGGCAAGCCGTGTAGACCTTGTTAGGCCATTTTTCAAGCCTTTGGTCACCCTCTATCAACCAATCACACCTATAGGTTACTTTAATACATGATAGGGCCAAATTATACACTTATATAAAACCTTAATAAACCTCATTGCATGAAAACATCATATCATCGGTTTTATACATGCTAGATTAATTCCCTTTTTGTATTAAGGGTTTCCATATCTCCTTGACACATTTAAGATTGGCTCATTCTTATAACTCATTGCCAATTAAAACCAAGCCATCACATATGAACATAAACATGCATAGATTTGTAGGTCATAGCCTACTTCAAAATGAGCCAATTCCCATGGCCATATACAAAAAGATATGTATATCTTTACATGCCTTCATCTTGGCAAATCAAATGACACATATAACAAAATACTCAAAATTCCTATACATGCCATTGAACAAAACAAAAGTGTCTATATACCAAAGCTGGACTAGTTGATAATGTGTTGGCTCTCCAACCGTCTTCCAACCTTTACGAGTCCTCGAGCTCTATAAGATAGGGAAAAGAGAGGGGTAAGCATTTACATGCTTAGTAAGCCCAGATAACTAGAAAGTAAACTTACTGATTATTTAGCATAAAACCATATTAGGCAATAGAATCAACAAGCATAAAAATGGTATCCCTATCATATGCACTCAATCAACAAGTTAGTTACAATAATAACGTACCATGTAATTTGTCTTAGATGAGCTCATCATTCAATATTTCCTTTTGAACATATATCTCATATTAATCTCGTTGAGTTTCTAGGAAATCTCGATGGATTATCCAATAACCGTCAATTCATAAGAATGATCATTTCAGGTATGCACTCCCGCGAACCTCACGTTTTACGGCGGGATTACTAGTCCAGGCTAAATCCCCGTATCGTAAACTCATATGGTGATGTCAAGATTATCAGTCCAAGGTAAATCCCTATTAGCGACAAACACCCTTACTGAGTTCGGATCTGAATTGCCAGTCCAGGCTAAATTTAGACCCTAATCGGATTACCCGTCTTGGCTAAGTCCATAATGTACAAATATTCTTCGAGAGGCTAGATCACTCAAGGAACACGCGTCCGGGCTAGATCCTTTCTATATTTGATATCAATGGATTACCCGTTCAGGCTAAATCCTTTCTGCAACACATGCAGGATTACAAAATCACATTCAACATGGTTCATCCATCGAACTTCCTTTCCAACCTCAACTGGGACACTTTTTAACATGTCATTGTTAAGTATGCATTTCATGTATTTTCATGTCATCATCAAATGCAATTATCTTACATTCTTAAATCATGCAATTAGGCATATTATGAGTTTACTTTAAGTTATCCGAACTTACCTGGTATTCATCTCGGTATCGTGTTTCGGTTATTCTGAAACATTTCGTTTTCCTCGATCGACCTCCGAAATTTGTTCCTCGGGGTCTATAACAATAAAAATAAATCATTAACACCTCACATTGTACTTTTTGAGCCTAAATTTCACCCCTGGTCCAAATGACCGTTTTGCCCCTAACCTTTCACATTTTTACGATTTAGTCTCTAGGCTCGTATAATGAAACACATGCAATTTGTACCTTACCCAAGCCTAGCAGAATTTTTTCCCTCCAATGGCAGCCCACATTTTTTCATTATTTCTCATTTCTACCACACATTTTACACCTTTTGCAAAAAGGTCCTTTTAGAGGTTTTTCATGAAAATCACCTAGGAAAAGATTTTTAACACAAATCCAACATTCATATTTCTCCATAAAACATCAAAATACAAGTAACTCATGCATGGGTAAATTTCTAAACATGAACCCTAGCATGAGATATGGGTAGAAATAGAGAGAGTAAGCTACCGGGATTTCAAAAATACGAAGAACATTAAAAACGGAGCTTGGGAGCACTTACTATTGAGCTTGAAAAGCTTGGAAACCCTAGCTATGGAGAACCCTAAATTTTTTACTGCAACAAGAAGAGAATGAGCTGATTTTTTTACTTATTTTTCCCATTTTATTTCATTAAAAAGCCAAATGACCAAAATGCCCTTAAGCCCTTTCTTTAAAATTTCATCCATACAAGCCCATTTTTGTCCAAAAACATAGAAATTGGGCAAATTACTCTCCAAGACCTTCTAATTTACAATCGAAAGCAATTTCATATAAATTTCTTCTAGAATCCAAGTTTTCAAATTTATTCAATTTGGTCCCTAATTTTCAATTGGACACCTTACTCAAAGAATTCCTTCATGAAACTTTAACACAAGCATATTTTCATATTCTAGACCTCATAATAATCATAAAATAAATATTTTGATTTCGAATTTGTGGTCCCGAAACCCCTATTCTGACTAGGCCCTATTTTAGAATGTTACACTTCTACTGCTAGCCCTACTTCTCGGGTTCTTTTGTGGTTTACTCCTAGAAGGAGCGTTACCCTATCTCACACCTTGATCTCTATCTTTCTCGACCATATCAGGAAAACTACAAACAAAATGGTCTAGCGACCCACATTTGAAATAGCCTCTTTCATTTCCTCGACACTCACCAAAATGACGTCTACTGCACTATGAACATTCTGGTCTGTTCGATCGAGCACAACCAACACTCGCGATAGAAGTGGTTTGAGCTTTAGACACTGTATACTACTTATTCTTATTTCTACTCGAGAATCCTACTGACGCATTTGATCGAGTAGGAAACTCTCTCGATCTCTTGGATGAAGTCTGAAATGATCTTCCCATTTGTCTTTTCTTTGAGTCACGAGACTCGTTATTAGCTTTTCTCTTCTCCTTAACCAACTCTTCTGCCTTGCAAGCTCTCTCAACAAGCACAACAAACTCCCTTAACTCTAAGATGTCAACTAATAACCGGATGTCTTCGTTTAATCCATCCTCAAATCTCTTGCACATGATTGTTTCGGTAGATATGCACTCCCTAGCATATTTGCTGAGCCTCACGAGCCCACGCTCATAATCCGTTACTATCATTCGGTCTTGCTTCAATTCTAGAAATTCCTTTCTCTTCTAGTCTATAAACCTCTTACTAATATACTTCTTTCGGAATTCCTCTTGAAAAAACTCCTATGTAATCGTTTCCCTTGGTACAACCGACACAAGAGTGTTACACCATTAGTAGGCCGAGTCTCGCAAGAGTGAGATAACACACTTCATACACTCCTCAGGTGTGCAAGACAACTCATCGAATACCCTAATGGTATTTTCTAGCCAGAACTCTGCCCTCTCTGGGTCATCATTTATATTCGCTCTAAATTCCTCAGCCCCTTACTTTCGAATTCTATCAACTAGAGGTTTTTCCCTTCTTAACATCTCTACCACTTGGGGAACTACAGGGGTAGACTGGGGGATTGGAGGGGGTAAAGGAGGTGGAGTGTTCAGATTTTCACGAACAAACTCCGAATACCAAGCATCCATCATATAGAGGTAGGCTTCTCTAGCCCTTTTGCCCTGACTCAGTGTCAAGGGCCAACTGTCGACTGACGCGGTCCCCTTAGCGAGACCCGACACATTACTCTCGACATCATCTGCCACTGTTCCACCGGGATCCATTTACTATATGAAAACACAATTTAAATTCGTCAAGAGTCGTCACACTATCATATCACATATATGGCATGTATAGCTAGACTCGTACTCATGCTAGGTTAGTCTAAGAATCGACTAAACCATAGCTCTGATACCACTAAATATAATACCCTTTACCCGTATCCTACGCTAAGACAAGGTACGAGGCATTACTGGGCATAAAAATATGCATACAAATATTTTCGGGTCATAAAATTTCACTCAAATTTAAAACTTTCAAACTTCCTCTTAACGTCCCTAATATGGACCTACGAGGCCTGAAACGCGCTTTGGAAATGGTTCGGGAATAAATCAAACACTTTAAAAAACTTTGAAAATTTTCAATGCAAACAGAGGCACACACCCGTGTGGAAGGGTGACACGCCCCTCTATCCTCTTAACATGGCCATATTGAAGGCCCGTATAGCTCACACAACCTAAACCTATCGGGACACGCTAGTGTCCCTATCCCGAGTGGATTTATTTCTCAATTCGAACCTACAGGAGTTTTCACACAGCCTGGCACACGCCCATGTCAATGGCCCATGTCCCTCACACGGCCATGACACGCCCGTATCTCAGCCCATATATTAAAACCTTGACATTCTATTTCTAACGTCATCAACCATTCAGGGGCACACAGCCAAGGCACATGCTCGTGTGCTAGGCCATGTGGCAAATTTATTTTCGCATTTAAGGTGCAGACTTCACATGGCGCGGGCACATGCTCATGTACTATGCTCATGTCCTCCACACAATTGAGACACACGGCCATGTCTCTACCCATGTGGTTACTACTGGGTATTCTGTTTTGCCAAATTTAGGTGCAAACGACACACGGCCTGACTACATGCCCATGAGGCAGACCATACGTTACACACGTCCGTGTGTCTGCCTGTGTGGACAAAAACAAGGCTATCTATAAAGCTTTTTTGCCACCCTTACTTGCACCAACCTACACAACATCAAACATCTTCAATCAAGGCATAAACACATAACAAAAACAGCCACAACCAAATATCCACACATTGATTTTAAGCTATTTTCTATCACATACAACATCTCCTACTTATCAATACAAGCCATGCAATAACCACATCCATGGAAATCCTCATCAAATGCATTTAGCAATAATAAATATTAGCCATCATCCATGGCCTTATACGAAACGAATCAAACTTCATGACAAACCAACATGTTTGGCTAAAACAATATGACACTTAGAAAAAATACCAAGTCCCTACACATGCCATACTCAAAATGATAAATCTAACTATACCAAATATTCTGATTGATAGTGTGATCGAGCCTCCGACGTCCTTTGATCCCTGAGTTAGCTTGGCGATGCTATAAGAAAATGGAAAGGAAAGGGAGTAAGCATAAAGTTTAGTAAGTTGCATGTAAATAAGTAACAACATCAACCTTGCATCTTTAAACACATAGCATGTTATAAACCAGCACAACATTCTTGATTTAACAATGGTAGATTTACTACATATTTACACATCAGAAGTATAAGCCAAAGATTTCAAGATCATTCCCACAATCATTTTCATAGATAAAACTTACTCAATTTCATCCTTACCATTAAGGCATCATAACTAAGCTCATATCTTATGAGTTTCGAGTAAGAACCTGTACCACCAACAACATGATTATATCCTTTCATATCTTTATCATAAGCTTAAAATGACCCATGGAACCATTTGGAATACTAAAGGATACCCAATAAGCCTCACACAAGAGGGTAACTTACCAATGCCATGTTCCAGACATGGTCTTACACTGGCTCACATGTCGAGGCAGATGCCATGTCCCAAACATGGTCTTACACGCTCTTATAATGTGGTCAATGCCATTTCCCAGACTTGATCTTACACTATCACACATATCAACGCTGATGCCATGTCCCAGACATGGTCTTACACTGGCTCTCATAATGTGGCCGATGCCATGTCCCAGACGTGGTCTTACACTAGCACACATATCACCCAATTGTCATGGCATGGATATATAATCTACTCATAAGGTTTAACCGGGAGTTTTTACTACATCAAGTCTCTTTGGACATATTTGTAACATTAATTAAACAACTCATTCAACATCGATTATTAATTGCATAATATAAAGTACGTTCTTTACAGACGAACTTACCTCAATATGCAAAATATGGGCGACTAGTTTGATTTAGTCCACTAGCTTGGTTTTCCCCCGGTCTAAGTCCGGATCCTGTATTTTTTTATCTATAATGACAAAATTTATTCACTCAATCATCACATTAATCAAGACATTCCAAAATTCCAACTTTGGAAAAATTACTATTTTGCCCTTAGACTTTCACAAAGTTACGATTTTGGCCCTAGGCTCGTAAAACGATTTTAATCAAATTTCCTCCTTTAACAACCCTATTTGAACCTTTATTACTCTTATAGCAACTCAAAAATTTTCAATTATTTCACACATTTACAACCTATTTTATAAACTTCACAAAATGGTCCTTTTAGGTGTTTTCATGAAAACCCCTTTCACTAAAGTTATTTATTTAACAACCATGATTCATTTTCGTCCGTAAATACTCAGCAAACATCACAAATCCTCTCATGGTAAATCCCTAGACTATCAGCCATTTTGCAAAATAGTCCCCTCATTAGTTAGATTAAGTTATAAGGGTTCCAAAAACACAAAAATCAACAAAAATGACCATCAAAACCACTTACTTGTAAGGGGTAGAAGTTGCTGAAATTTTGAGCTCTCAAAACCCCCCTCTTTGCTGAAATTTTCGGTGGAGGAGAAAGGAAAATGAAACAGATGATAGCTAGCCTTTTAGGTTAATATTTTATTATCAATTAAGTCACCTAACATTTGACCATTCCATGAATTAAAGCTCCATGTTCAGCCACTAATAAATTTGTGGTCTATTTACTCACTAAGGACCTCTAATATAATGTTTCATAGCCATTTAACACTTTCAGCTAGTAAAACAAACCTTTCGCACTTTATGCGGTTTAGTCCTTTTTTGAAATTAAGCAAGCAATCGCTAAAATTAGATCACCAAATTTTTCATACACTCATATAATCATGCTTTAACACATAAATAATATTAAAAATAATTTTTCATGCCTCAGATTAGTGGTTCTGAAACCACTATCCCTACTAGACCAAAAATAAGGCTGTTACATGTCATGGTTTACCAAAAATTAGTCAATAAGGAGACATACCTATGGGTCCTTTATAAGTTGTACGATATGCCCACAGTGCATCATTTAGTTGCAAACTCCAATCTTTCCTATCTTGCTTAATGGTCTTCTCCAAAATCAACTTGATTTCTCAATTTGACACTTCCACTTGACCATTTGATTGAGGGTGATAAGTCATAGCGACTCATTGTACTACCCCGTATTTTTTTAAAAGTGTGTCGATTACCTTATGACAAATATGAGTTCCCCGATAGCTGATCAATGCTCGTGGTGTGCCAAATCTGGAAAAAATATAAATCTTTAGAAAATCCACTACCATTTTGGCATCAGCACGACGAGTGACTTTAGTTTCCACCCATTCTGACACATAGTCAACTACAAGTAAAATATAAATGTTACCGATGATAAGACAAAAGGTCCCATAAAATCGATACCCTATATATCAAATATTTCATAGACATGTATAGGAGTTAGAGATATTTCATTTTTTCGACTCCAGTTTCCTACCTTTTGACACTTTTCGCATGTTTTATAGAACAAATATGCATCATGAAAAATATGTGGCCAATATAATCAACATTCAAGTACTTTATGTGTAGTTTATTTAGGGCCAAAATGTCCACCACATGCGTAAGAATGACAAAAAGATAGAATTGATTTTACCTCAGTTTCTGAAACGCAATGTTGAATTACCTAATCAGAACAATATTTCCAAAGGTAGGGGTCGTCCCAAACATAATATCGTGATTCACATTTGATCTTATCATTTTTAGATCGTGATATATTAGAAGATACTATACCCTATAGCAAGGTAATTCTCCATGTCTGCATACCAAGGAAAAATTATCTGAGTAGCAAGCAGACTTTCATTCGAAAAATCATCTTTAAGCGGTGTGACATCATTCGATGGAGGTATTCGGCTTAGATGGTCAGATACCAAAATTTTTGTGTCCTTTCTTATCCTTTATTTCAAGATCGAATTCTTGCAAAAGTAATATTCATCTAATAAGCCTCGTTTTTGCTTTATTTTTCCCGATAAAATATTTCAGAGCTATATGATCAGAAAAAAACAACAATTTTAGTCCCTAATAAATATGAACTAAATTTTTCCAAAACAAAGATTATAGCTAGAAACTCTTTTTCAGTGGTCGAGTAATTGTTTTGGGCAACATACAAGGTGTTGGACGCATAGGAGATAACATGTGGTCTTTTCTTGATTCTTTGCCCAATGGCTGCTCCTACGCTATGGTCACTTGCGTCGTACATTATTTTAAAAGGATAGTTTCAATTTGGTGGTTGAACGATGGATACCAAAATAATCTTATGTTTGAGCGTGTCAAACGACCTGCATGATTGGTCAAACTCGAACTCCTTGTCCTTCTATACGAGATTACAAAGCGGTTGCATAATTTTTGAAAAGTCTTTAATGAATTGTCTATAGAAACCTGTATGATCAAGGAAAGAACGAATCTCCCTCACAGTTGTAAGGTATGGAAGTGAGTTAATAATGTCAATTTTTTCTCTATCAACAGAAATTCCCTCAGCAGAAATGATATAACCTAGAACTAATCCTTTATCCACCATAAAATGACATTTATCATAATTTAAAATAAGGTTAAATTCTAGGCACCTTTCCAAATTTTTTGCAAGATTTGACAAACACACCTCAAAAGACTCACCGTACACAGTAAAGTCATCCATGAATACCTCAATTATTTTCTCAACGTGGTCAGAAAATATACTTACCATACACCTTTGAAACATGGTTGGTGTGTTGCAAATTCTAAACAGCATCTTTCTGTAAACGAATGTGCCGAATGGACACTTAAACATCGTCTTCTCTTGATCCTCGGTGCCACTAGAATCTGGAAAAAACCTGAGTAACCATTAAGACAACAATAATAAGAATTCCCAACTAAACGTTCAACTTCCTTTAATCGATGTAGACTCTCCACCCGTTTTGAACTCGGGTGGGAACCAATTCACCTGCTGAATTCTCTATTATGGTCACGCTGATTTTTTTCAGAACTACATGGACTGGAATGACCCAATTACTGTTAAAAATGGGATAGATTATCTCAGTATCAAGTAACTTTTGAACTTCTTTCTTTACCACTTCCATCATGGGAGGATTGAGACGCCTTTGAGCTTCTCTTTTGGGAATTGCATTCTCTTCAACTTGAATTTTATGCATTCAAGTCGAGGGACTCAAACCCTTAATGTCAGCTACCATCCATTCGATCACCTATTTATAATCTCTAAGAACTCGTACCAAATTTTTCTCTTCTACCTTCGAGAGTTTACTCGAGATTATTACTAGTAAGATATTTCTTTTACCGAGAAAAACGTACTTCAAATGGTTCAGAAGTGGTTTAAGTTCCATCTTTGGGGACCCCAAAACATATGGTAAAAGCTTAGTTTGTGAAGGGCACAATTCAAAGGTTTTACTTAAATTTTTTCGTAATTGTGGTGCCTTCATGTGAGCCACTATTTCCGACCATACTCTTTAATCGTTATCCATTCCTCTAGTTCTTCCATGGCATCAAAGTCTAAATATCTACAAAGAATAGTTTGTAATTCATCTTCGTCATGATATTCTAAATGTAATTTAGTTAAAGCTTTATTATATCAATATTAGAAACATTAGATGTAATATCCCGAATTAGGGCCTAATCGGAATAGTGGTTTCGTGACCACAAATCTGAGATAGAAATAATTATTTTATAATTATTTTGAGGTTTATGATATGATTGCATGGTTATGTGAAAATTTCGTGACGAAATTCTATGCATAAAGTGCTTAAGTTGAAATTAGGGACTAAATCGAATAAGTTGCAAAACTTGCATTCTAGAAGTTTTTAGTATGAAATTACTTTGGAATATTAATGAGGAGGTCTTAAATATCAATTTGACCAATTTCTAAAATTTTGGACAAAAATGGGCTTGTACATGAAAATTTTCAAAGAAAGGTATTAAGGGTATTTTGGTCATTTGGTAATTACAAGATTAAAAAAGGAAAAAGATGGCAAAATATGTCCATCTTCTTCATTAGGACGAAAATTAAAGGATTCTCCATAGCTAGGGCTTGTTTCAAGCTTCCAAGCTCTATAGTAAGTGATTCCAAGCCCTGTTTTTAATGTTCTTTACGTTTTTGGAGTCTCGGTAACTTGATTTAGCTTATGCTAGCAATAATTTAACCTAGGGTTCATATTTGGAAAAATACCCATAGGTAAAATTTGTGTATTTTGGTGTTTTATGATAGAATATGAGGTTTTAAATTATGCTAGACAACTTGTGCTACTCGGTTTTAAGTGAAAACGAGAAAAAGGGCTTAATCGATAAAAATACCTAATAGTTATAAGTACATGTTAGAGTGTGAATTTGATGATTAATCGAGGAAAAAAGTCTGTTTGAACCTTGGGAATAGATTAGAATACAAGTGACATGTCACTAGGATGGTTGGGCATCTGAACTCGTTGAGTTGAGTCCGAGTTCACTTATGGATGCAAATGTCCGAACTCGTTGAGTTGAGTCCGAGTTCGTGAGATGTAACTAGGCATCCGAGCTCGTTGAGTTGAGTCGAGTTCACTTATGGATGCGAACCGCCCAAGTTGGTGAGTTGAGTCCCGAGTTCGCTTATGGGCGGGTTACATTGTAGCTTGGCTACATATGTGGCACTTATGTACAAACTTTCCGTGTATTCGAATTATATTTCGATGTGTTCAACGGATGAATCTTAAGAGAATAAGGAGAATGCCTAAAACGAAGGTGACATATTGGTAATTGTGGTAAATGAGAAAATTTGACAGGTATGATGAAATTGTAGCATGATATTAAATACAAATGTAACATGAATGTCTTGGTGTTGTTTATGCAAATGATGCTTTTATGTGGAATTGCATGATTATGTTACTATTTGCATGTGAACTTACTAAGCATTTATGCTTACTCCTTCCTTTTCCTTCATTGTAGTTTTGGCAAACCGGCTTAAGAATCGGGATAGGTCGAAGACTCATTCACACTATCCGAAGGTCTAAATTGGTAAAATGGCTTGTGTATCTTGAATGTGGCATGTATGGCAAAATACTCACTTTGTGTAAATGATCTTATGATATGATTATGCTTTGGCAAGAAAAGAGTTTGTGAATGATTAGCCATTGGAATGGCCAATCTAAATCATATTTGATACCATGTATGTTTAAAATGCTATTTAGTCCATGAAAATTTATAGTAAAGTAAAATTTGCTATAAAATAGAATATTGCTGCAGCAATGACGTGAATTTGAAAAATCACTAAAAATAGTAGAAATGGACTTAAATGATGAATAAGTTATAGAATCTAGGCTTAATGAGTCTATTTTTATATGGGTGGAACAAAATAGGTATATGAATGATATTCTATGAGATGTTTAAATTTTTGTGAAACAGGGCCAGAGTGATTTCTGGATCCTCTGTTCTGACTTTGGAAATTCACCATAAATTGCATAAAAATAATTATAAGTCATGCTTTATATGTACAGATTCCTTATATAGTCTAGTTTTAAGAGAAATAAACAAAATAGTCATTGATACTCTGTACAGGGAGATATCTGATTCGTAATACACAGAGGTCAGAGCAATCATACCCTGAATCAGGGGAGACTTTAACTAATAAACTGTACTAATTTGCCTGACCAAAAATTCTAGAAAAAAATTAGTAAATAGATATATGAGTCTAGTTTTAGGAAAAATTTATGAAATTGGTTTTCGAGTTTCAAAACTCGAGATATGAATTTTTAAACGACTGTGATGCAGTTAGCCAGCTTGTCTGGAAATTTTAAAAAAAATCAATTGTTTAAGCTGTTTAATTGATGAAATTAAGTTTAGTAACACCTCGTGCTCGACTCCGGCGACGGTTTCAAGTACGGGGCGTTACATTAGAAATCATGTTAGGGTGGTTCATGGCCTCAGAAATGTTAAATTTCACCACTTCCCCATCAAACTCCATTGTGAGTATCCCACTTCGTACATCAATCTTTGTTTGTGTAATACTCAAGAATGGTTTCCCTAGAAGTATGTCAAAAGAATTGGTCGAGTTGTCATCCTCCATGTCGATAATGTATAAGTCTATATGAAATAATAGCTCATTTACCTTCACAAAAACGTCCTCCAGCACTCTCTCTGGATGCACTAAAGATCTATCTGTAAGCTGAATAATTACACATGTTTCCTTCAAATGATCCATGTTAAGTAGTTTATAAATTGACAAAGGCATAACATTAATTTATGCGCCTAAGTCATACATGGCTTTTTTAATACCGACACTACCTATTTTGAAAGATATGGAAAACATACCTTGGTCCTTACATTTAGGTGGTATTTTCCTTCATAAAAAAGTGAAGACATTTTCTCTGACACTTACCTTTTCATTGCCTAGGAGTTTCTTCTCACTTCTGCATAATTTTTTTAAGAATCTTGCATGTCGTGAAATCTTCTTAATCGCATCAAGAACAAGTATGTTGATTTCTACCTTTTGAAAGGTGTCGAGGATCTCTTTCTCTTCTCGCTCCTTCTTGTATTGGACAAGTTTTCTAGGAAATGGAGGTGGTACTGCAGATGATTTTTATGGTGTTGACTCCACTAGAGCCTCTATGTCAAGTTTCTTCTAATCTCGACCAGCGTCATGCCAAGTACGGGCTCCAAAACCTTCCTACTTCTCAATATCATAGCACTTGTATTGTGTCGAAGATTAACCTCAGTTTGGGATGACAACTTACCTTGGGACTCCAAACAATTAATCGTGAGCGCAAGTTGCTCACTTGCTTATCTAACTCCTACAAATGCATATAAGTTTTTTGCTAAAACTTTTTAGTACTATTGGCTAGCCTTTTCACTATAGCTTCTAATGATGACTTTGAGGGTGGTAATTGTTGATTCGGAAGTGGCCTTTGTTGGCAGGATTGATTGAACTGAGGATTTGACCCATAACTTAGATTTCGGTGATCTTTCCACCCCACATTATATGAGTTTAATTAGGGCTCATATTGCTTTTTAGATGGTCATAGAAAGTTCCCGACAACATTTGCTAGTTCTATCGAATCCTCATGTAAAATTGGACATCAATCCGTCGGGTGGTCTGGCTTAGCGCAAATTTCGTACAACCATGTTGGGCACGTTTTATCTATAAGCAAATTTTATACAATGTTAGTCAACTTATCAATTTTTTCTTCTAAAGATATAGAACTTAACCCATGAACTCGTCTCGTGGGTTCTGTAACCAGTTAGAATTGCTAAGAGTTAACAACCATTGTTGATATCAAATCTTGTACTCTCTAAGAAGTCATGTTAACAAGTGCCCATCCACTTGGAGCATCTATCATTTTCATTTTCGTCAAGAGCAACCCCTCATAGAAATACTATAAAAGTGGTTGTTCAATCAGTCCATGTTGTGGGCAACTTGCATACAACTTTTTGTACCGCTCCTAGTAATTGTAGAGCGATTCAGTCTCCTTCTGACAAATTCCTACGATGTCCTTCCTTAATGTGGCCACTCGAGCTGTAGGGAAGAACCTATCAACAAACAAACGAGACATTTCAGACCATGTGTTAACAGATCCCGAGGGTAAATAAAATAGCCACTCTCTAGCAGAGTTGGCTAATGAGAAAAGAAAAGCATAAAAGTTTAAATTGGTCTTCGGTTTATCCCTGATGCTTCATGTTTGTGCACACCATATGGAATTCTTTGAGATGGGTGTGCGAATTTTCGTTCTGTAGTCCACGGAAGGTGGGTGGTAAATGAATCAAACCTGACTTCAACTCAAACGGCAATCCTTCTGCAGGATAGCTTATATATAAGGGTAGTTGTTCATCCGATGCCACTGCGAGTTGGCGTATAGTTTGTTCAACCATCTCGTATGGTTCGTTGAACAAGAAAATTTCCTCGACGTAAGATATGGCTTCGAATATGAGATTTGGTCGTTTCTTGCGTCAAATGACTTCTCTTTGCATTTTTCAAGCCAATTTCTCAATTTTTGGTTCAAACTCTAAAGTTCCTAGTTCTGATCTGGTCATAAGGAAAACAAACAAAAATTAGAAAAATATCTTCAATCCTTGACAAGAGCGCCAAAATTTGATGGGCATCGAAACCGCCAAAAATAATTCCTATAAAATAACACTAAATAGTAGTAAAGAGTGGTAGTAGGGTCGAGTCCATAGGGATTGGTATTTTGATCAACTTTCGCGTTTAACTTGTGATCAAAATTTATGTCGTGTCGATAATCGTGGCAATAGTCGTACCCACGACTCCAAACGGACCTGCTAAAAAATAAATAAATAAATCAGGAGAGTTTTGAAATAATGAGAATTTAAATAATTGAAACAACATAAATAAATAATTAAATAAATTGGAAATAAAATTAAATTGGGAAATAAACTTGTATTTTTTAAATAGAGATAATAAGCCTTAGCCCTAGACTCGATGGATTCCGAATTTTGAATCGATCCTTGAAAATTAATTTTCTCCTCCAATCAATAAGCTGGTTATAGTAGTTAAGAACGTCCTAACCGCCAATTCTTCCTCTCATAGTTGATCCTGGTATGACCTACAAACCAACTTTTACCAATTATCTAACCGAGATACATGTATTCCCAATTTAAGATTCCGACAGCCTTGCGTTCTGAAGAACCCAACTCGGATTAACAGCCTCAACCATGTGGGTCGTTTAAACCTGATCACTTCTCCCTTGATTGGTTCTCAAAGATCTGAATAAAGCACGACCGACTCGTTTCCTCAAATGTTCGCAAACACGCCTCCAACTCGACACACTTTTTTATTTGAAATCGAGTTAACTTTAAGGGATGAATTTGTCAATCCCGATACTTAAGAAAATAGTGAATACCGATTAGAAAGATTTTTAGTACGGATACGTATCTCATGATTCTTGACCGGAAAGAATATCGGCCTAAAGCTAAGTTGGAATTTAGTGAAGCATAGATTTAATCATGCTTTGGTTGGCTATGGAGTGGATTTGAATGAAAAGGGTAGAAGTTGTGTAACACCCCTAAGTCGTATCCATCGCCAGAATAGGGTTACAGAGTGTTACCTTAAAAACGTAACTTAAAACATTCATTTCCAAACATTAGATAAACCATATCGTAAATCATTCAAATACATGCATATCATTCCTTAATCGAGCCCTTGAGGCCCTAAGAATATAATAGAATCGATGCGGGACTAAATCGAAAACATTTGGAAAGTTTAGAAAAAATTTGAAAATTGTGGACTACAAGGGTCACACGGCTGAGACACACGCCCATGTCTAAGGCTGTGTAACTCACTGACTTGCATGCCTTTAACTTACAGGGGACATACGGCCATGTCGCATGGCTGTGTGTCACACACGGGTGAGACACACGTCTGTGTCTCAGGCCGTGTAGACCCAAAATAAACCTTAAAACATAATATTACCATTTCAAGTTTGTTTGGACCTTAAGAAACTCAAATACCAGCCAAAATACCAAATCAAAACAACTTTAATTGAGTTAAAAACACACCAAAACCAACCTACTAAGTGCCTAGCCAATGTACCCTCTTTGGTACCACAAGTATATATAATTATACATCAAAATAATCATCAACTCATTCAATCAATACCTATTCAAAATACCGATCAATGGTATCTCAATTACAACATTTCTTTAATATATATCATTCACATTAGCATAGAAACTATACCTCATTCTCATATATTATATAAGTTCACAAAAGATCATCCATAATTTTTATATAAACCAAAACATTAACAATAATCACACAAGAGCTTATAAATGCCATATAATCTAAATTACACGTTCCAAAAACTACCGAATTGAGCTGGATAGTGTGACTTGAGTGCCGATCCGATCGTCCAACCTTCCAAGAATCTACAATGACATTAAAAAACACAAGTAAGCTTAATGAAGCTTAGTAAGTTCAACGCATTAAATGATAAATTGTACTGGAGTAAATACAACAGTTCAAACAATAATAATCAACCATGAGAATTCCCTATCATCCACAATTTCAACCGATGAATTCATCTATGCTCATATCAATATTCAATAAATAACAAATCTTTCAAATTCATTAAACAAATTACCTTACCGAGATTTTTTATTCAAAGAATGACATAAGGATAATAGTACATCGTCAGATCAATTGAACACACTAGACAGAAGCTCAAAAGAGGTAATCCAATCTAAACACACTAGACAGAAGCTTATAAGAGCTAATCCAACCGAAACACACCAGACAAAGAGTATAACACAAGAGTTTGCAATAAATGCTGAACCTTGGTTTACTTGGACAATATACAGATATCTCCCTCCAATACCATCTACACTCCAAACCCTCGAAACACACCAAATCATGATTGTACTCTACCCTACATTCAATCCAGACCGAGCATCAAATTCAATATTATATTTTAAATTACCATTAATTATCAACAATTAAAAATAAATATATAAGTGATAGCACTAGAAAGAACATAGGTTTGAAGCATTAATTATCAACAACTAAAAAAAATACTTAGTATTGTACAATAAATTTTATATTGGTAGATAGAACTTAGGGTTTGAAGCATGATGCTAGCATTGATTCATTCATGCTTATGTATTGTCGATGCAATATTCTTTCATCTGAATGTGATTCATTCATTGGGAATTTAGAGGGTTCAAGTTGCTAGAATGATCATTTGCCTTAGTAAAATTTTTGTAGCCTTGTTAGTTTCTGTTTTACTTGAGGACAAGTAAAAACTCAAGTTTGGGGGTGTAATAGCACTAGAAAGAACATAGGTTTTCCTCCTTACTTATTGGTTAAATTGTTTCCATTTAGATACTTAACATATATTTTAGCATTTTCAGTTTAGTAAATTGCATTTTATAACTCAGTGAATCCTAGCCTATTTTTCATTAATTTTGCTATCTTTTTGCATAAATGTCGTTGCATGAGTTAATTCCAAATTACGTTCAGAATTGTCGTCACACCTAATAGCTGTCTGGATAATAACTAAACATGCGTGAGTTGTCCAGTCTGGTATGACCAACCTGTACATAAAAAGATAGAATAATTTTGAGGAAAGGACACCTGTACTATTGGAGGATGAGATAAAAGGTTGACGTGAGAAGAAAAATAGGGGAGGAGAGCTTTTTCTTTACCATCATCTTATTTATCCTACCTTGAAGGTTGCGGCTATGGCCGCTTAAGCCTCTCATAGGTGAGCCAACGTGAAAATTGATGCAGATTAGCTTCTGACGGGGAGACCTAAGTGTGAGACAAGAGGAAATAGAGAGATTTAGTTGAGTTGTCTAGGAATAATATTCTCCACTCGATATTTTCTTATTTCTTTCTAAATGCTGGTGATTACTCTCTGTTTTCTATTTGTATGGAAGTACACATGAATTCTTGGTTAAATGTTACCTTATTCAATCTTGCTTTTTATTGTTTAATCTTGGGGTTTGAATGTTTCTTGACACGAAAGTGTTATTGCAGTCACTGACACTGGAAAGTGCAGTGACAGTTCGAGTCAACAAGCATTACAACGGATGTTGAGTGAGGATTAGAGGAATTTAGTCCACTTATTCTTAATAGTGCCATATTGTCATCACCGGAAGGTGGGGTTAATGTGCATGTTTATGTCTCAGATTAAATAGAGGAGTGACGCTTGGTAAGATATACATTGAAATTTATTGCCTCGACAATCACTTATCCTTTTATACATTGTGAGCACTTAGTATTCTGTTGAAGATTCATGTTGAGGATCCTAGTTTATCATTATCATATTTTATTTTATTGTTTTCAAATTGTTTCTATGACAACTATCCTCACAATTTATCTCGTTTTTATCTAGTTATTGCACCAACATTAATAGACAAAAGACAATCATCCATGTGGGATCGATATTCAACAGTCTTACATCTGTCTACTATACTTGCATCAACAGTGTACACTTGCACATTATTGTTGTGACGTTAAACGGTCGATCAATAAGTTGTACCATGTTAATCTACTCAACAATTCATATTGATGTTAAATTCTAACCGTACAAACTTACCTAGCCAAATCGCAGAAATGTCGAAGTACATGGGCTTTTTGGTAATTTTTTATTCTCCTCGATTTTCCACTCGATCTTGATCTTTCATTCAATTTATTAATTTAGATAGTAAAAAAATTTATTTTATGCAATTTAGACATTTTTGGCATTTTTACAAAACTACCCCTAATATTTTACTTTTATTCAATTTAGTCTCTAAGCCTAAAACATGCAATTTAACCATTTTTTTTGCAAATTCCTAACAGCTGAATATTTTTAGCTTCCTTTTCAGCCTATTTTTGCAACAATTTCACACCAAGTCCTTGTATTTTTACTATTTCAATAATTTAATCACTAATCGACAAATTAATCAAAAAATACTTAATAAAATACTTATAAATAAAAACTAATACTTCAAATTCATCCATTAACATCTATAATCACAAAGATTCATCGATAGCAACATTCAAAATCTTTAATAGTTTCAAAAATGAAAGTATATGCTAGCTGGATCTAGTTGAAACGATCTAAAAAATATAACAATTACAAAAAACAGAATCACAATGGGTTACATGCAAGAATTAAAAATGGCCGAACCTCCCAAGTTGAGTTGCCATGGTGTTTCGGCATGTTGAATTGAAAAGATGAAGAAGAAATTACTTTTTCTTCTTTTAATTTTGTTTTAATTTCTTAAAATTTACCATTTTTCCATTAAAACATATAATATTTTATAATTTTAATACATAGTGCTGTCCAATGTCAATACTAAAGACTATTTACTACCTTGGTCCTTTTTAATTTAATAATCAAGCCATTAAACCACTAAAATGCTATATTTACTATATTTTACACATTTTATAGTTTAGTCATTTTTACTTAATTAATTATCGAAACATTAAAATTTTTAACGAAACTTTAATAAAACCTTAATGACACTCTCGATGTATGGAAACGAGGTCCCGATACCTCATTTTCTAAAATCACTTAACCTTAGAGTCTTACCACTTGAACTTAATTAATCATTTGAATAGCATAAATTATCATATCAAAAATCTTTTTAAAACCATATTTGACTCTTAAATATTAAATAATAATATTTACTAACTTACTCATCAAATTTGTGACCCTGAAACCATTGTTTCTGACACCACTAAAAAAACGAGTTATTACAACTTGGGAAGGGAAGGGACTTAGAAAGCAATTAAACAAATTTTGCAAAAACAAAGAAATGGATTGCTACCCATGAAATTGGAAGGAAAAGAATAATTCTTATTAAATTCCAAGTAAAATCAAGTGTATTTTCCAAGCTACCATAAAGACCCTATTTATACATATATGACTTATTAAATTTGGTTTAACTACTCACTACATAATTAAAATTAAATAAAAATAAAATCAGATTTTCTTCTAATTTTAGTTTTTACAAAGTCAAAAAAATTTGATGAGTCCTTGACTATTTCCACGTTTCTAATTCGGCTCCATTTTATTAACTGTACTGCAAATTAGTCCTTTTTCTGCTTGTTTTTAACTCGTAGCATCCCAATTGTATTCCTAACAGGATTAAAACATTAAATCACTAATTTAGCAGGAATCAATTCAAGAATTAACTGATTTAAATAGAAAAAAATCACGTAAATTTAACATGTTATCAATAATTTTCTCATGATTTAGGAATTTCTTAATTTCTTAAAATGCCATTAAGGATTTAACTAACTCTTAAGAGTATTTTTTCTTGGTTTAGGAATTACTTAAAACTCTTTAAAGTTTTAGTGACCTTTAATAAATTAAGTATTTTTCCCATAATTTAAGAATTACTTAATTTCTTAAACACACTTTAAGGTTTTAAGTAACCCTTCATAAATTAAGTATTTTTTCCTGATGTAGAAATTACTTAATTTCTTAAAGATATTTTAAGGTTTAAATCACCTTTATGTAATTTTCCTTGAGTTAGGAATTACTTAATTCCTTAAGATTTTTAAGGTTTTAAATAACCCTTAAAAATTAAATAAATTTGTCATTATTTATGAATTACTTAAACTTCTTAAACATCATTTAAGATTTTACATAACATTTAAAAATATATGTAGTTTTGAATCACGTAATTTGTTAAAGACCCATCAAGGTTTAAAGTACCCATTAAGAAATTAAGTTTTCCATGATTTCTTAAACAACCATTAAGGTTTTCAGTAAACCATTTTAAATTAAATAAATTTCTCATTGTTTAGGTTTCTACTTAATTTCTTTAAAAAAAAATTCAAGGAACAGTAAGAAATTAAATAATTTTCGAATGATTTAGGAATTACTTAAACATCAATTAAGATTTTAGGTGATGTTATTAAGTAACTTTCTCATGGTTTAGGAATTATTTAATTACTTAAAAATCAGTTAATGTTTTAGGTGGTGTTAAAAGAAATTAAGTAGTTTTCTCATGATTTAAAAATTACTTAATTTCTTAAAACATCATATAAGATTTTAAGTAAGGTTAATGAGTTAAGTAACTATCCAATATTTTATGAAATTCTTAATTTCTTAAGGACCAATTACGGTTTTAAGTAACATTAAAGAAATTAAGTAATTTTCCATGGATTTAGGAATTACTTAAATTTTTTTAAAAGAATTTGTAACCCTTAAAGAATTTAAGTAACGTTTTTTTTTAGTCACCGTTTCTCTGCCCTTTATGTTTTAAGTGTTTAGATTTGAAGAGGATGTTAAGTTTTAAGTAAGCGGGTTTCTTTAGAATTTTCGACCATTAAGATTAGAAGTGTAAAATTTAAATAGATGATCGTCTAATAGTTGAATTCATGCATTTTAATTTTTTTGACTCGAGTAACTCTCAAATTTAATCTTTTTTTAAATAATATATTTTATTTAATTATATTGAAAATTTTAAATTTGAATTTAAAAATGAGCTTGAGTATAAAATTTATGGAATTAGATCTTATCTATAATATTATGTAAGTGTGTAAGTAAATTGGTGTCACGAGTTAACTTGACACTAATCTTATCAAAGGAATTACAAAAATAGTATTACATATTTCAAATAAGTTATATTATTGTGAAGATAATTTTATCTTTTTCTTATGTTATAAAAAGCAATAAAAAATTACAAATGTTAACATTTAAACTCATGCATCTAGAATCTATAAAATCTTTTTATTTATCACTTCAAGTAAAAAAGATAAATAAAATAAAATTTGAAAAATACATAATCTAAGTCTAAATCAAACTTTATATTCGTAACAAAAATTACGGATGGAACTAGAACTTTCTATTGAAAGATTTTGTCCTTTAATTGCACCACTATTCGCACTTGGATTTATGTTCAAAGGAAACTAATTTATTCTCTATTTGGGATAGTCAATTATCCATAATCTTGACATGTTAAATGATATAATAAAAAAAAAAAGAGGACTTCTTTTTCTAAATCAAAACAAATTAATGATGCATGTGACCTACATTGACTAAGCCGACAATATAAATTTAAGTGTTCTCAGTTTTTTGGATATTTAATCCTTCAAATTTGACATGCCCAACCAACCATCAATTAATAATCTCCCACTCCCAACTATATTAAATATTAATAATAATTTCTTTTAAATAAAGGTTGTCAGGGTCTCCAAATATTAAATAAATTATATCCCAAAAGAAGAATAGTCACTAAAACTATTTAATCTAAATTCGATTCATAAATATTTAAAAATTCAAATATCAATATTTAGTGTTCCTTTCAAATTATATTAAAAATTTGTGGCTAACAAAGAAAAACTTAAAAAAAAAAAATTACAACTGCTTTGGTATTATTAATTAAAGAAATTGAGGTGAGGAACTTAGAAGAGTCGTCCAAGTCATTCTAAATTTTGTATAAATTTGAAAAAATAATAAAAAAGGGGGGAAGGAACAAATAAAGAGGCAGAGACGAAATAAATTCTCAAGAAGTGGGCGCCATGCACCATTTTTCCACTGCATGTGAAGTCCGACCATTTCAAACCCCAAAGGATCAGATCAACTCTTACATTATAGCCCACTTATTTCCATTATTTTATTTCTAGTTATTGTTTTCATTTTTTATTTTAATTAAAAAATAATTACCTTTTGGAAGAAGTAGCTAAAAAGAGTTTTTAATTGGAGACTTTTTTTTTACTGAACAGAAAAATAATACTAAAATGGGAAATTTTCAATATAATTCCAAATCCCGAACATCATCATCTTTATTAATTAAATATAAGATAAGCATCATGGAATATGTTAAAAAGTAAGGGTGGTTTTTTCAACTTTACTCTCTATTTCTTATTTTGTGTTCACCGAAAGGTCACTATAATTCAAATTAGATTATGCATGAAGTTATCTATGAGTAAAGTCGATAATTTAACCTATTACTTGTGCTTTGATCCCATGGATTATTAAATTATTTTTCACTATTTATGAAAAATTGAAAATCCTTTTCACTAGAAGCTTAACAGACCATATATACTTTTGTTGACTAGGTTGTATTAGTGATGTTTCATACATTAACCTACTCTTCCTCCCACAGAAAACATAAAAGAATGGATCAAGATTCTAATAAAAAGGGTGTTAGAAACTTGAGGTTCAATGTTCCTCGTGTATTACATAGAAATTTTCAAAATAAATTTTCTTTTTTCTTTTTTGGATAATGATGAGTTGGTGTCATATTTTTACAATATTAGAGATAATTTTTTTATACAATATTAGGGATAAGAGATATGGGTAATACAATCTAAATTTGTGCTAAACAGATATCTAATAAGAGTTTTAATTGTCCCTTTATACAAGTTAAGACAAAGATAAAAAGAAAATTAACTTGTGATTTTGAGGTGTGAGAAAATTATTTTTCTTTATAAGGCTTCGAAGATACAAGAAAATTAAATGATCTAGGTAGTTTGAATTGTAAAAATTATATAATTTATATTTCAATAACAATGACAGAAAAAGAGTTTTATTCATATTAGTAACTTGTCTTTCAATATAAGTTGTATTGTTATACAATTCTTTTAGTAAGTTATTGTTAAATTATTACATGACAACTTTTTTTTGGCGAATATTAACAGAAAGTGTTATAGTGTCTAAGTTGTCATATATTCATATGTAATTCGAGAAACAACAACGAAAAGTAACTAAGTTATAAATGGTGCACCATTGACCTTCAACAACCATCTTCTGTTATTCAATCTATTGAAAGAAGATGAGGATCCATTACAAGTGGCATTGATTTTCTCATACTTCTAGGTTCAAATTCATGACCTTCCACCAAGGTTTTTCTAAGAATATCATCAAGCAATTTGGGAATTTCATTGGAGAATTTGTGGATTATGATGCAAAATAGCCGAACTGAGGCTATAAAAGTTATTTACGAATCTAAGTTGAGATTGATGTCTGAAAGCCTTTGAAACGTCTTAAGAAAATCATGTTCACTTCAACAAATTTTACCTATGCTAGATTTCAATATGAAAGGTTATCCTTGCTCTATTTTTTGTGTGGGTGTCTTGAGCATAGTGATAACTTCTATCATGTTCGATTAACAACAAACGAAAAGGACATGGAGTCAGGTTGGAATCTAACCTTGCATGCGTTGATAAAGAGGGCAACCGTTGGAACCAGCGTTTGGCTGAGAGAGGATGGTAACAGTGTTGTTCTTGGAAACAAATTTGGAATGGGCAATCAGGGGAATAACTTTTGGTGGGAAAATCAATCTGGACAATAAGCAGATTGGACTCACAAACTTGATCCAATTCATGGCTTAAAATTGGAAGGAACATCAATTGTAACTGATGACAAACAAGGGGAATATCCTAGTGGGGCCAAGTTAATTGTGATGGAACATGACAGGCAAGAAAATTCGTTAGAAGATATGAAAGGAAAAAAGAAACCACGTGTCTCGATTCATGCATCAAATGTTTCTCACATTTCTGATTTAATGGTGATAGTGATAAGCACACGTTAATTGCTCAACAAAGGATATTAGTGGCCGTCAGTAGACAAGCTGATCGAACGCAATGAAGCTCCTATGTTGGAATGTTCGTAGGTTAGGGAGTTCACGGGAAATTAGAATACTTTAGCATATACTAAAGATTTATCATCCCCAAATTGTCTTCTTCATGGAGACAAAAGTCAATACAAGAAAAATAGAGAAAATTCGAAGAAAATGTGGTTTTTTAAATGGGATTGATGTAGCTGTTGATGGTACACGGGGTGGTTTTGTATGGGAAGAATACATATAATACCATAATTCTTAAAAGCTACTCAATAAATCGTATTGATTTTGAAGTACAAAAAAATGACAATAATGTGAGTTAGGATTTACAGGGTTCTATGGCTAACCAGATGTGTGTTTTAGAGAAGATTCTTTGAATATTTTTAAAGAACTTGGACGACATCAGGGCCTATAGTGGATGGTTAGTGGAGATTTCAATGAAATCCTGTATTCTTTTGAGAAAAATAGAGGATTGCTGCGAGAAGAATGACGTATGAGGGTCTTCTGTGAAACTTTAATTGAATGTCAATTAGAGGACTTGGGATATATAAGGCCTTGGTTTACTTTGGAGAGGGTATTCAGCCCGAGAATAATATTCGAAGAAAGATTGGATAAGGGAGTCGTGAACTCGGCATGGTTTTTAGTTTTCCCAGATTTCTCAGTTAAAAAATTACCACATTCATTCACTGATTACTATCTGCAGCTTATACACACTAATCAAGAGGAATAAAAATCGATGAAACATGGTTTCAAGTTTGAAACGTGGTGGACTAGGGATGAATCATGTGAAGGAGAAATTAGTTGACTGTGGGAAAACAACCATAGACATATAGCATATCGTCTCAATACAATTGGAGAGGGTTTGCAAAAATGGGCAAAATGGTTAAGGAATGAAAAAAAAAATAAAGTTTCAAAGAGGCTTTACTAGCGTTTGGAACAATTGAATGGGGAAGAGCGAAATGATTAGACAACTGGGGAGATGATTGACATAAAACTATTTTAATATGAATATTGATAAATAGGAAATTTATTGGGAGCAAAGGGCCCGTGCTAATTGGTTAAAGCTTGGCGATCAAAATATAAATTTTTTCCATATATTTGCTTATCAGTGGTGAAGAAAAAAATCAAATTCAAGGTTTGAAAGGATTAGATGATCAACTTGCTACCACCAAGAAGGAGTTGGATAAGATTGTAATAAAGTACTTTCAAGGATTATTTACCATAAAAGGTAAGGGTAATCCTGAACTTATTTTGTTAGGAGTTAAACGAAGCATTACGAATAACATAAATCAATTCCTCATGACAGAATATAGTTTGAAAGAAATTTATGTGCCTCTGAAGGATATGGCCCCAATAAAAGCACCAGGAGTTGATGGCCTACCTGCTCTATTTTTTCAAAGGTACTGGCATATTATGGGTCTTAATGTTGGCCAAATTTGTCTAGATGTTCTTAATAGAGGAAGACTAATTACAGATAATTTTTAGTGACTTATGAAATTCTCAACGTCTTCAAACAACAAAGAATGGGAAAAATGATATATGGCTCTCAAGCTAGACATGAGTAAAGCTTATGACAAAGTTGAGTGGGCTTTTTTACGAGACATGATGTTAAGCATGGGCTTCGAGTCATCATAGGTGGATTTTATTATGCAATGTGTTTCCAAGCATCTTATTCGATTTCAATAAATGGGGAGCGAGGTTCATTATTCAAACCAGAAAGAGGCCTTTGACAGTTAGACCCACTTAGTCCTTATCTCTTTCTGATTTCTAGTGAAGGGCTTTCATCTTTGATAAGGTTGGTGAAGGAGGAAGGTTTGCTCAAGGGTGCAAAAGTATGCCGGAGGGGACCTAAAGTTACTCATTTACTCTTTGTAGATGATGCATCTTTTTTGGTGAAACAACTAAAATAAGTGTTAATATTTTGCAAGAGATTCTAAAAGAATATGAGGTACGTTATGGACAATGTGTTAATTTTGATAAGTCTCTTTTATTTTTCAGTTCAAATGTTACTAAAATGTCAGGCAAAGAGTGTCACAAAGGTTGATGGTTCGATTTTCATCTAACCCAGAAAGATACATTGGGCTTTCGTACATGGTGGGCAGGAATAAGAAAATGGCATTTCAAGTGTTGAAAGATAGAATGGTTAAGAGAATTAATAGTTGGTGTGTTAAATCTCTTTCACAAGGTGAAAAAAAGGTATTTATTAAAAATGTACTTTAGGCCATACCAACGTATTCAATGTCATGTTTCTTAATGCATCTTTCTTTATGTACAGATCTGGAGCATATTATCAGTAGATATTGGTGGAAAAATTTTAAGAGGAAAAGGGGTCTACATTAGTGTGAATGGAAGAATCTATGTGACTTAAAAGAGGATGAGGGATTGGGATTCAAAAATCTAACAAAGTTGTTGCTTTGCTTACGAAGTAAGAATGGCGTTTGGCAATGTAACACCCCAAACCCGGCCTAGATGTTATGACCGGATCCGGTGCGCCACATTGATGCGTACAAAACATTCCGTATTACTTAGTTTGGAAAACTTAATTAGTGATGTAAAAGATACTTTTAATGTAGGTTAAAGTGAATGGGAGCTGTGCACTAGGTAGGAAACCAGAAAAAGAGGAGGTGAGTCTGTCGGACTGCTTAAGTACCAAGCTCCCTTCGGATCCAATCCTAGACATGCACACCGCCATTACCACACTCTAACATCTCGTATAATTGTGAGAAATCCATTTGGTTAAGTCCATCTTAACTTAAGTTTGAAAACGTTTGCTTAGCGGAAGTCTTACTTGTAATCGTGTTATTTTGAAATCACTTAATGTTTTTGAAACGCGCGCCCTAAAGCTAACCCATTTACCTTAGTTATCATAGTTCTTTCATCATAATAAAATAAAATAATAAAAGTAAAACAAAACCATAAAAATAATTAGGCGGCCTTACTACACTTAAAACCCAAAACCATAAATGAAATTAAAAGGACGCCCAGTTCACAAAAAAAAAAACCGAGTTCGTAGAAAACATGTGGCGATCCGGATCCTCACACTCCAAGCCCACTATGGTTGAGGATTACTGCGAGGATGAAAATAAGGGTGAGTTTTGGGAAACTCAGTGTGTAATTCAACCCAACCATAGCCTAAATCAGTTCAAACCACAGAGACAGAATAAGTTGGCCTCAGCCCATAACAGATATCAGAATAAAGCCCATAGACCCAGAACAAATCAGAACAGATATATCATGCTTATGCAGAAACCCAACCCATATCCAACCATGTACACCCCCATACCATCCTTTCACCATGTAGGAGACTACTCGACCCACCCAACCGCTACACGCCACGAAATATGCGGCATGGTCGCTGCGAGCGAATAATGTGACAGAGTCACGAGAACAGATATTTTGTGGCAATGCCACTGAATCAGATATACGTGGCGGGGCCACGAGTATCAGAGATAATTTGTGGCATAGCCACCAGGACGCTACCTCCATAATATAACCCATGTCCCCATACAACAGATATACATTCATGGCATACATTATACAGATTTAATTCATCATGCTTTTCAGACAAAATTAACCCTAGGGGTATAAAGGTCATTTTGCATACATAGGGGTATAATGGTAATTTTGAATACATAGGGGTATTCTAGTAAATCTAACTATTTCTAAGGTTTTCATACATATCGTAGCCATTACGTTTAGCCAGAAACACTTACCGAGCGTTCTTACCAAATTGGGCCCGTTGGCTCATTAACCCAGTTTTGGCCCATTAAGCCCAAAGTATCAAAACGCACGAAATCGCGCGTACTGCATTTTTATCACTTTCGATTACCAGTAATAATTACCCATACGTCTTACGAGCATTCGCACACTCGCAAGTGCCCAAAATACCGACTTTTCGACATTTTGGCACCGACTTTTCTTGATCTAGTCTATGAGAGAGGTGTCGGTTTACACACTGTTTTTGGGATTTCCTCGACGAGATCTACACACGAACTGCCTACAATTGCATCACCTAATATTACTCCAAATATTAAATAAAATTGAGTATATAGTCCCTTACCACATTCGGCCAAACATGCCTAAAACCCTTATTGTTCTTACCTTACTGCCGAGAGATGGTTAACTCCAAAGATCCGATCGTTTCACCTGTCCAAGCCCTTGATCAACCGCCTCTAAATCACGCTATTACCAAAACAAAATAGTTATTACGACCCCTCAGGGTTACAAGTCCAAATCGACAACCTCCCTAACTTTTAGGGATTTCGGCTTTTCCTTAAATATGTAAGAAGACTAAGTTTTTGAAGACTTACCACCGATTCCTTAGTGACTGATTCGAATGAGTTTCCCACTCGATCTCGATGTAGATTTAAACCCTCAGATAATAACAAAAGTCGAGCTTTCAGTGACTACAGTATT
Organism: Gossypium longicalyx; assembly: GCA_025698465.1. Classification (NCBI taxonomy): domain Eukaryota; kingdom Viridiplantae; phylum Streptophyta; class Magnoliopsida; order Malvales; family Malvaceae; genus Gossypium; species Gossypium longicalyx. Next base: position 85,077,101 of record CM046997.1, read on the forward strand.
CGGCCAAGTCCCTTTTAATGTGGGGTTTTCGGCTTTTTGCAACTTGCGTTTAAAACGAAAGGGTTTTGCTATGGTCTTGTCGTCAAAACTTGAGGTTTTAGAGGGCTGGTGAATCAGCTACAAATGATGAAGAGAAGAGATGTGGTTTTGGTTATAAGAAATCGGCACCAAAAAGAATCAAGCTTTCGGGATTTCGACTTTTTATGGCCAAAGGCTATGAAGGTTTTGAAACGGTTGAAGGGGAAAAATAATGGAGATGAACAAGATGGTAGGAAGGTTCGGCAATGGAGGAAAGGAGACGAAGAAAAAGTTGATGAGGAGAAAAGTCAGGAAACGACACCAACTACCCGAAGTGCCGAATTTATACTAGCTCCTTAACCTAGCCGAATTTTGCCCCCTTAAAGAATCCCTTGGCCGGCCACCTCTTGCTCTTTAAGAGTCCAACATTCAGCCAACACATCCTCCTTGATCAGCTCCTAAATCCTCTCCCTTATCCCCTCCTTACTCAATCTCTCCGAGCAACTCAAACTCTTCCCGATGGACTTTTACTTGGTTCCACTACTTACCTTTTACTGTTCATAAAAATTAATCCCTTGATTTGTTGTCATTGTGACTTGAACACGGGTCCTCCCTAGCTTCCCCAAGCCACTTATAGCCTTCCTGTGGCGTCACATGCCACTTCACCACTTGCTTCCTTGTGATCTATTTTACACAATTAATACTTAAAAGCCCAGTTAACTGAGAACCCCTTTTCCCTATAGATTAAAAATTAATTAAAACTATCGGGTTTTATCTAAGCTTGGGCCTTCTAGAGGCCCACCATCACAATTAAACCTACTCTTAACAAGCGAGAACACGAATTTTTAATTTTACAAATCATTCACGAAATTCCGAAAATTGGGGCGTTACAACTCTACCCTCCTTAAAAAAATTTCGTCCTCGAAATTTACGATCCGAACAGATGAGGGTATTGTTGTTGCATTGCCTCCTCTCGACTCCCAAGTAGCTTCTTCTCTCGCCATGGTTACGCCAAAGCACTTTCACTAATGGTACTGATTTCCTTCTCGTAACCTTAACGTCTCGATCCAATATTTGTACAGCTCTTCCTCAAAGGTCATATCGATCGCGCACCACAATTTCTCGCAACCGCACGCACGACATGAGTAGGGTCGAACGATAGCGCCTTAACATGGAGACGTGAAAAACTTCGTGAATCTGTCTAAACTCAAGGCAATTCCAATCGATAAGCCACTGGGCCTACTCGCTTCAAAACCCGATAAGGCCCAATGAACCGCGGACTCAACTTGCCTTTCTTGCAAACCTCAATATCTTCTTCCAGGAGAAACCTTTAAAAAGACCATATCCCCTACTGAGTACTCAATCTCCTTACGCTTCAAATCTGCATACGACTTTTGCCTATCGGACGCTTCCTTTAACCGATCTCTAATTAACTTGACCTTATCCTCGATGATTCGCCACCAACTCAGTCCAAGAACTCGCGTCGCTCCCCGATTCGGTCCAACAACTAGGTGTTCGACACCTTCGCCCATACAGTGCTTCATAAGGTGCCATTCGAATACTCGACTGATAACTATTGTTGTATGCAAACTCTGCCAAAGGCAAGTAATCCTCTCAACTACCTCAAAAATCAATAACACATCCCCTCAACATGTCTTCCAGAATCTGAATAACTCTTTTCGACTGACCATCAGTTTGGGAATGGAAAGCCGTACTAAAGTTCAATCGCATTCCCAACGCCTCATGTAACTTTTGCCAAAACCGAGATGTGAATCTAGGATCCCGATCAGAGATAATCGAAACCGGAACTCCATGCAGTCGTACAATCTCCGCCACATACAACTTGGCTAACTTCTGAAGAGAAAAGTCTGTGTGAACAGGTATAAAATGAGCCGACTTGGTCAACCTATCCACAATCACCCATATCGAGTCTTTCTTCGATGGTGTCAAGGGTAGCCCACTTACAAAGTCCATGGTTATCCTCTCCCACTTCCAAAGTGGTATATTTTTATCGGCCGCAATAATCCGAAGGTAAGCGATGCTCGATTTTCACTTGCCGGCATGTCGACATTTCCCCACCAATTCCGTTACCTCTCGCTAAGTCCAGGCCACCAATACAGCTTCTCGCAAGTCATGGTACAACTTATTCCCTCCGGGATGCATGGCACAAAGTCCCCCATGAGCTTCCTTCAAAATTGACTGTCTCAAGTCAGAGTCCTTCGGAACACAAATTCTACATCGAAAACACAGAACCCCATCATCATTTAACCCAAACTCGAAGTTTCCCCTTCCTTAACTTGTTGAAAACGAGGACCAAAGACTCATCTTTCAACCGCTTTTCCTTATCTCGATCCACCCAAGTTGGCCTTACTTGCAATTCACCAACAGACTTCCATCATCATACTGAGACTTAGGCGAGCAAACATTGCTCTCGGATCGATCTGACTCTACGACTTAGAGCATCGGCTACCACATTAGCCTTGCTCGGGTGATATTCGATTGAACAATCATAATCCTTGAGCAACTCGATCCACCTCCTTTGCCTAAGGTTGATTCCTTCGAGTCGAGTAAATACTTGAGACTTTTATGATCCTGTGTATATAATACACCTTTCTCCATACAAGTAATGTCTCCAAATTTTAAGCGCAAAGATCATCACTGCTAACTCCAAATCATGAGTGGGATAATTCCCTTCGTGAGGCTTAAGTTGTCGAGACACATAAGCAACCACCTTACCCTCTTGCATCAACACACAACCCAAACCTACGTGTGATGCATCACCGCAGTACTACTGATGAAATCTTTCCAGAACACTGGTTGAATTAACATGACGCTTGGTCGTAACTTTCTTCAATCTCTCAAAAGCTTCTTTGCTTTGCTTCTCCGTCCATACAAATGGTACTCCTTTCCTTATGAGTTTTGTGAGAGGTCTTTGCCATCACAGAAAAACCTTCCACAAACCTTACGTAGTAACTCCACAATCCTAGGAAACTTCAATTTCTAAAACCGACCTAGGTGGCTTCCATTCCAAAATTGCTTCAATCTTTCGAGGATCCACTCTAATCCCTCTCGCAGAGACCACATGCCCCAAAAAGGTTACCTCCTCAACGAACTCACACTTGCTGAATTTCGCATAAAGTTCCTTCTCCTTAACACTTGTAACACGATGCGGAGATGCTCATCATGTTTTGCTTCGGTCCTCGAATATACCAAAATATCGTCAATAAAGACGACCACGAATTGATCCGAAATGGTTGAAACACCCGATTCATCAGATCCATAAATGCGCAGGAGCGTTTCGTCACCCAAATGGCATAACGAAACTCGTAATAATGACCATACCGCGTCCCGAATGCCGTCTTATGGATATCTGTTTCTTGACTCTTAATCGATGATATCTAGATCGAAGGTCGATCTTAGAAAATACGAAGCCCCCTAAGCTAGTCAAGCGGATCGTCAATCCTTGGCGGAGGTACTTATTCTTAATCGCCGTTTGTTCAATGGCGATAATCAATGCACAAGCGCATCGCCCCATCCTTCTTCTTTACGAATAGCACCGGTGCTCCCATGGAGACACACTTGGCCCGATAAAGCCCTATCCAACAATTCTTGAATTTGCGCCTTTAACTCCACTAACTCCTTCGGTGCCATCCTATATGGTGCAATGGACACTGGTGCTGTCCCAAGCAACAGGTCGATTCCAAATTTAACTTTTCGGTTTGGAGGCAATCCCGGAAGCTCCTCCGGAAAGACATCTTGAAACTCTTTTATAGTTCTAACCTTATCCATTATCAGCCCCTCTACATCTGTTTGACTTACAAATGCCAAATAGGCCTCACAACCTTTTCGAATCCACTTTTCAGCCCTCAAAGCCGATATCACATTAGACAAATAGTCCCTTCGCTCACCTATCACCATAACCTCATCCCCTTCCGTGGTCCTTAGCACCATTCACTTAGCAGCACAATCTAGAGTCGCTTTATGCTTAACAAGCCAGTCCATTCCTAGAATGAGATCAAACTCTCCAAACGGCAACTCTATTAGATCGCCAGGAAAGATCCTACCTTGAGTTTCTAAGGGTACATCCTTATATAGCTTGTCTACCCTAACCGAGTGACCCAAGGGACTTAGCACAGATACCCCACTCACTATCTTCTCAGAATGCACTCTCAATGACCCAGATATGACACACGCAACATAAGAATGAGTAGATCCAATATCCACCAAGACAGTATACGGGATATTAGAAACTAAAAACGTACCAGTTAGGACATTAGGTGCGTCACCCTCCTCTCGACGACGAGCTGCATATACCAACGCTGGCTGTCGAGCCTCAGCATTTTCGGCTCCCCTGCCAGGCGCCCCTCGACCTTGACCATTTTCATTCTCATTTCTGCCTCTACCTTGTCCACGTCCTCTCGGTGGTTGTGGTCCACCTCTCGCTGGTTGAGTAACCCTCTATTCTGCAACTTGAACCTGATCAGCTCTCTGAGGACAGTCTTTAACTCTGTGCTCCATAGATCCACATCAAAAACAAGCACCAGAACGTTTCCTACACTCACCCAGGTGTACCTTACCACAGTCCCCACAGATTGGTGGTCTAACTACATTCATCGGAACGGCTCGAACTGGCTCCTCCACTCTCGCCCTTTTGACATTCTTGTTTGCTCCACCCGAAGGTCCAGAATCCCTCCGAAAACGGTTTCGATCTTTCTCACGATTACGCCTCTCAAGATGCGCTTTTACCTCCTCAGCGATCTTAGTTTTTTCCACCAGAACCGCGAAGTCACGCTCCCTCTGCGGAGCAATCAGTACCTTAAGGTCATCTCTGAGTCCATCCTCAAAGCAAACACTACGCTCATACTCCGTAGCAACTATTCCCCACAAAGATACCTACTCGGCCTCGAAATTCGACCTCGTACTCTCAGCAGATTTTGCCTCCTTGGACCAGATTCAGAATTCTTTCTCACGGGCGCCCACATAACTCGCCCCAACATACTTCCCTTAAAGGCCGTCTTAAACGGCTCCCAAGTGACCCTATCGGTGGGTTCCATCTCTCATGATGAGCCACCAGCGATAAGCCTTATCTCGCAAAGAACGACACGGCCCCGCCTTCACGCTCCACGAGCACCCAAGTCATCCTTAATTCGTTCCGTGGCCTCCAACCAATATTACGCCACATTCGGGGCTACACGAGATACACCCTAAAGATCTGCGCTCCGTTAGGCCGAGTCGTTCGTAAATCGATCCTCGACTGTTGCCCGAACTTGCCCCGGCAACCCTTTCCGAACTCGAAGCATAGCTGCGACAGGCGTCATCCCGGCACCACGATCATGTGATTCCACTTCCGTTGCCGATGGTATGCGGTGCAGCCGCCAGCGGCATATGTCACGAAGACGAAGATCTTGCTCGAGCTCTTCCTCGGCCTCGTCTACGGCCTCTACCTCGAGCCGCTTTCGCGTACTCATATCGTATTATCTGTTTATGAATTTTATGCATTATTTTCAGCATTCCGGTGATTATTACGGATGTTTTATAATTCAAACGATAATTGTAATTGGTTTCGCAGAATCGAGGTCTAGTTATAGTTTCAGCAAATTTTTCTACGGTTTCAGTAACATCCTATCTAGAGTGTCCTAGTAGGGTTTCAGTACAGATAGATAATTCATAGTATATATTCAGAAAAGTTTAAAATACTTACAGACTTGGGCCAGAGATTCGGAATGCCACTCACTGTTCTAGATTTTGAAAACAGAGTTTTACAGTCTCCAAAATTTTTTTTTAAAAACTTTGTTATTGTAAACCCATTCCACAACCGAGTTGTTACAACCTGGCTCTGACACCACTAAATGTAACACCCCAAACCCGGCCTAGACGTTATGACCGAATCCGGTGTGCCACATTGATGCGTACAAAACATTCCGTATTACTTAGTTTGGAAAACTTAATTAGTGATGTAAAAGATACTTTTAATGTAGGTTAAAGTGAATGGGAGCTGTGCACCAGGTAAGAAACGAGAAAAAGAGGAGGTGAGTCAGCTGGATCGCTTAAGTACCAAGCTCCTTCGGATCCAATCCTAGACATGCACACCGCCATTGCCACACTCTAACATCTCGTATAATTGTGAGAAATCCATTTGGTTAAGTCCATCTTAACTTAAGTTTGAAAACGTTTGCTTAGCGGAAGTCTTACTTGTAATCGTGTTATTTTGAAATCACTTAATGTTTTTGAAAACACGTCCTAAAGCTAACCCATTTACCTTAGTTATCATAGTTCTTTCATCATAATAAAATAAAATAATAAAAGTAAAACAAAACCATAAAAATAATTAGGCGGCCTTACTACACTTAAAACCCAAAACCATAAATGAAATTAAAAGGACGTCCAGTTCACCAGAAAAAAAACCAGGTTCGTAGAAACATGTGGCCAGTCCGGATCCCTCACAGCTCCAAGCCCACTATGGTTGAGGATTACCTGCGAGGATGAAAATAAGGGGTGAGTTTTGGGAAATTCAGTGTGTAATTCAACCCAACCATAGCCTAAATCAGTTCAAACCACGAGAGACGAGAATAAGTTGGCCTCACTTACACGAGATATCGAATAAAGCCCATAGACCCGAGTAAGCGGATCGAGCGGATATATCATGCTTATGCGAAACCCAACCCATATCCAACCATGTACACCCCCATACCATCCTTTCACCATGTGGGAAGACTACTCGACCCACCCAACCGCTACACGCCACGTAAATATGCGGCATGGTCGCTGCGAGCGAATAATGTGACAGAGTCACGAAACAGATATTTTGTGGCAATGCCACGGAATCAGAGATATACGTGGCGGGGCCACCAGAACAGATAATTTGTGGCATAGCCACCAGGACGCTACCTCCATAATATAACCCATGTCCCCATGCAATAGATATACATTCATGGCATACATCATACAGATTTAATTCATCATGCTTTTCAGACAAAATTAACCCTAGGGGTATAAAGGTCATTTTGTATACATAGGGGTATAATGGTAATTTTGCATACATAGGGGTATTCTAGTAAATCTAACTATTTCTAAGGTTTTCATGCATATCGTAGCCATTACGTTTAGCCAGAAACACTTACCGAGCTTTCTTACCAAATTGGGCCCGTTGGCTCATTAACCCAGTTTTGGCCAATTAAGCCCAAAGTATCAAAACGCACGAAATCGCGCGTACTGCAGTTTTATCACTTTTGATTACCATTAATAATTACCCATACGTCTTACGAGCATTCGCACACTCGCAAGTGCCCAAAATACCGACTTTTCGACATTTCAGCTTTTCGGCTTTTGCCGATCTAGTCTATGAGAGGGTGTCAGTTACACACCTATTTTTGGGATTTCCTCGACGAGATCTACACACGAACTGCCTACAATTGCATCACCTAATATTACTCCAAATATCGAAATAAAATTGAGTATATAGTCCCTTACCACATTCGGCCAAACATGCCTAAAACCCTTATTGTTCTTACCTTACTGCCGAGAGATGGTTAACTCCAAAGATCCGATCGTTTCATCTATCCAAGCCCTTGATCAACCGCCTCTAAATCACGCTATTACCAAAACAAAATAGTTATTACGACCCCTCAGGGTTACAAGTCCAAATCGACAACCTCCCTAACTTTTAGGGATTTCGGCTTTTCCTTAAATATGTAAGAAGACTAAGTTTTTGAAGACTTACCACCGATTCCTTAGTGACTGATTCGAATGAGTTTCCCACTCGATCTCGATGTAGATTTAAACCCTCAGATAATAACAAAAGTCGAGCTTTCAGTGACTACAGTATTCGGCCAAGTCCCTTTTAATGTGGGGTTTTCGGCTTTTTGCAACTTTCGTTTAAAACGAGAGGGTTTTGCTATGGTCTTGTCGTCAAAACTTGAGGTTTTAGAGGGCTGGTGAATCAGCTACAAATGATGAAGAGAAGAGATGTGGTTTTGGTTATAAGAAATCGGCACCAAAAAGAATCAAGCTTTCGGGATTTCGACTTTTTATGGCCAAAGGCTATGAAGGTTTTGAAACGGTTGAAGGGGAAAAAAAATGGAGATGAACAAGATGGTAGGAAGGTTCGGCAATGGAGGAAAGGAGACGAAGAAAAAGTTGATGAGGAGAAAAGTCGGGAAAGCGGCACCAACTACAGAAGTGCCGAATTTATACTAGCTCCTTAACCTAGCCGAATTTTGCCCCCTTAAAGAATCCCTTGGCCGGCCACCTCTTGCTCTTTAAGAGTCCAACATTTACCCAACACATCCTCCTTGATCAGCTCCTAAATCCTCTCCCTTATCCCCTCCTTACTCAATCTCCTGAGCAACTCAAACTCTTCCTGACAGACTTTTACTTCAGTTCCACTACTTACCTTTTCTGTTCATAAAAATTAATCCCTTGATTTGCTGTCATTGTGACTTGAACCTGGGTCCTCCCTAGCTTCCCCAAGCCACTTATAGCCTTCCCTGTGGCGTCACATGCCACTTCACCACTTGCTTCCTTGTGATCTATTTTACACAATTAATACTTAAAAGCCCAGTTAACCAGAACCCCTTTTTCCCTATGGATTAAAAATTAATTAAAACTATCAGGTTTTATCCTAAGCTTGGGCCTTCTAGAGGCCCACCATCACAATTAAACCTACTCTTAACAAGCAGAACACAGAATTTTTAATTTTACAAATCATTCACAGAATTCTCGAAAATTGGGGCGTTACAGGCAAAAAATCCAAATTCTCTACTAGCGTAGATAATAAAGGCCAAATAATATCCAAAAACTACCTTTATGAGATCGAATCTAGAAAATAGTTCATCCTATACCTAAAAGAGTATATGGACCACTAAGCGAGTGTTGCAGGAGGGGATGTGCTGGCAAGTGGGGTAAGGACTAATATTTCAATTTGGGAGGATGCATGGTTACCGGGATTTATGGATTTCAAAGTTCACAATAGTGACAGAATTAGTGATCTTAATACAATCTTGAATTTAATTGATCAAGAAAATAGATGTTGGAAGAGAGATTTTATTACCAGACATTTTTCCTCAAATGAAGTAGAGCATATCCTTTGCATTCTACTATCCCAACACATATAGGAAGACAGGTTGACCTGAAGAGGGGGAGGCAATTGGAGAATACACTGAGGAGTGGTTACAAAAGACTATTACAAGGAGAGGATACAATTGAGCCTAGGAACTACAATAATAATCACACCACATTCAACAAGAAGCTGTAGCAGACAGATTTTCCAAAAAAAATTAAGATTACAATTTGGAGGTTATTTAACAATTACATTCCTATGCATGGTAATCTTCACTATAGAATGCTTTGGAGCTAATCATTCTGTCCTCGATGCTCAGATATAAATGAAACAATAGAACATACTTTTAGCAATTAGAAGTAACATGGAATCTGAATATCCTTCAGATTGGATTTAAAGACTAGCTTATGGATGTTGTGTCTACCTGTTTAGCATACAAATGTAGAATGGTTTTCTGTGCTCTTTGGGTCATTTGGATAGTAAGAAATAAATAGGTACATGAAGGGGCTAAAAAATCTTCATATGAATCAGTTGTTTCTATAAAAACATACCTCAGGGAAATTGATGATCTAGCAAAAAATATACCTACTCAAAAGATGATGAAGGAAAGATAGTGCCCACTAGATCTAGTGTTTATTAAAATAAACTTTGATGCAGCCTTCAAAACTCAAACAAAAGAATCATGTTCGGGTTGGTATGCACAAATATCGATAGGCAGATGATGAGCTCAAAAATCATTTTGAATAGACACATTCCTTCTCCTTTTGCGACAGAAGATTTGGCACATTTACATGCAATACAAATGAGAAGCAATCTGGGTTTTCGAAATGTGATAACCGAAGGGGATGTCCGATCGATTATCAGGAAACTGCAAATAGTACAAGATGATAGATCTGTTATAAGTGCCTACATTAAGTATTCGAAGGAGATGAGTAATAAGTTTTATATATGTTATTTTGAACATGCATGGAGGAAAACAAACGGATTAGCACATATCATTGCTACAAAATGAATGAAAAAAGGAAAGACACTTATCTAGAAGGAGAGGTCCATGATTTTACAGATACAGAAATGAAGCAAGAGAGAAGATAGTAAGGAGCTGCAGCATCGAGAAACCGAGATGTTGAAAGAGTTGCGGTGGAAATTGTGGAACTTGTTTTGATCATCTCAAATTTCATTTTCTTATAGAAAGAGACAATAGGTTTTTTGAATGGTTTTTTTTTTTTTTTGTAATGTATTTGTAAAATGAGGAAGAAAATCCATCTTTAGGCTTGACTATTTGGCTTCTCTAAGAGTTACTTATTGTGTTAGTTACTTTCACATTTTTCTGTATGCTTTTTCAGATCAATAAATGAGTCCGGCTATTTGTCAAAAAAAAAAAAACAAAGATATCCACCAACTACACCTAGTTTGTTGCTCGTACAAATTGAAGGTGTTGTATTTGTTGAGTAATTGTATATCCAGTAGTAATTTGAGAAAGAATAAGTGAAACTAATAAGAACCATTAAACATAAGAAGATGTTTACGTAATTCGGTTCAACAACCTATGTTTGTGGGATTACCAATGAGAAATTCCCTATTATAAGCTATGGTTTAAGTTCAATCAATGTTTAGATCGTTGTAACTTCACTTTTATACATTCATAATGAATATACTCGCTAAATAAGTCTTTCCCAAGAAAGCTTATTTTCCAAATAATAAAATAATCTAATACATAGTAGTTGCACTCAAAATATGTTTCTCACAATAAATTGAATTCGTGCACGTCTAATTATATATAATATATAATATAAAAGAAGGGATGAGAGCATATATAAAAATATAAAGTTTTGGGTTAGTTCTTTGAGTTTCAAAAGTTAAAGTAGGTACTGTTTTTATAATTAAGTTTTAAATATGATTTTTATGTCATTTTTAATTAGAATATATTTACTTCTAATGATGGCATATAATTATATTAATGAGACATTTAAATATATCAATTTAAACTCATAATTATATTTACTTTATTGATGGTGTATTAACACATAAAATGACATATCAATCGATAATGATAATTACATTTGCTTTTTTGATAATATATAAATCATATACTAACAATATAATTTCTTCTTTTTTTTTAAATGTTCTCATTAATAACACAAATATTAAACATCATATGATAATTACGAGATATAAAGGATTCAAAATTACAATTAATACAATATATCATTATCGATTAATTATTATCAATTTTATATTTCTTAATCTGTCAATCAAATATAATTACAAGATAAAAATTTATTACAGTATAACTACGAGTTTATAACCTATTTTTGAAATTGTTTTTAAGTTTTTAAAATTATAAAATATTTTAAAAATAAGTTATAATGTTAATAAACTAAATCAACATGTGCATAGCATGAATAAAGAAAATTAGTATATATATTACAAGGTTTAATATTCGAGCCTTAACTGACACTTGAACAACCATATTTCTCTTGATTTTAATTAAGGATATTATACTTTCAAAACAACATGTTTGAAATTTTATTGTCCAACCACGTAATTTAAAAAAAAATTATATTAATTTTAGAACTGCTAATCTCGTAGAGCTCTATCAGATAAGTTTTGAAGTTCTTTAAAAAAATATATATATTCTTTTCGAATTTTTTAAAATTATCCTCCTTATAATTTTATTCATAAAATTTCATTTCTCACCCACTAATATTTACGCAATTTATGCATTAAATTTTATATCATCAAAATTATTTTTATTATTTTTATTATTTATTTATTTTAGTATTTAAATTTCTTATCATTAGATTTTACAATTAATTCAAAAAAACTTAAGAAAATGTATTAAATTGAATAAAATAGAACTTTTAATTAATGATATAAAATTAGTTAATTTTAGTGGATTTTGATGGAAGAAAATCTTGCAATAGATATAAACTAGCTAAAATTTCTTAGTCACATAAAAAATTATCATAAATATAAAATTAGAAATGATATTTTATCATCAACATGTTTTTTTTTTTATAAATTGAAATTGATAAATTTAAAATTTATCTTAATTCCTGATTTTACGTATTTAATTATAAATATTAATTTTCTTCCTAATCATCTTTTCTTTAAAATTTAATTAATTGACTCAATTAGTATTTTCTTTTTCTTTCCTTCTCAACCCTAGTGTTTGTCATATGTGATCGTCGTCTACGCCTTTCTCCGACTAATCTTGATGTCGGATTGAAGCCCTTTCTCATCTTCTTCTTTTTTTACCAAAGAAGGCTGTTGAATAGCCGGAATAAGGAGGTGATGGCACAGAACTAAAGAGAAGAGAAGTTTTTGTTTTTATTTTATAAAAAGTATATTAATATAAAATTACAAACTATTAAATATAATATATATAAACTTATACATGCATGTATTATTTAGTTTATTATTTAATGTGAATACTTTAAATGTATAAATCTGATTTAGGAGGAGAAGTTAAGTGTTATTAATATCATATTTTTAATGATATTTTACTAACGTTTTTAATCTTTAATTTTACTTTTATATTTCATCATTAGATTTTTAAAAAATATATCATTTAATTATTCAATAAATAATAGTTAAAAAAATTATAGAAAATTTAGTTAAATTTTTCATAGAAAATTTAATTTAAATAATATATTTTTATTTATCCTTAAAATTGTTGTTTAAAGTTTAAAGTTTAAATTTCAAATTTTAAATTTCAAAAATATAATATAAAATTATCATAAATATAAATAACATTTATTGTAATATTTAAATTTCTTTTTTTTCTGATATTATGCATGTCCATTTTACGATCTATGTTCGAGATTCATGGTTGTCCCTCTCAACAATATTACCTCCGAAGTTTGAAGCTACATTTTCCCATTGAGAGTGCAACGTGTCTTATCATTGCACTACTTGTTGGTGTTTAGAATTTTATTTTAAACTATTTATTAGATTTAAAAATCATCATAAAATATGTATTATATATCTTAATATTTTTATTATTTAATTTAAATTTAAATTTAAGATAATTAGACATATAAATTTATTATTTTTTAAAAATATAAATAAATCTATATTTTTTTTATTTGATACAATAAATAAAGCTATATAATTTACCACAACTATGGTATAAAAATCATTTTAAATAATAGTATTTTAATTTCTTTTTTTCTATCATATGTTTTTATATCCTCTTATTTTTTATTTTTTGAAAAAAAATGAAATATTAAATTAAAAATAAATTATATTTTAATTAATACATAAAAAACTATTTTTAATATATAAGAAAAGTTAAACCAGGGATATTTTGGAGTCTAATACAATCAAATTTCCTTTAACAAAATATAGTAATAAAGATTATAATTTTTCTACATTAAAAATATTAAAAAGACGTAAAAAAAAATCAATTTAAAATATAATAATATCGAGACTAGTTGCAATGTCTAACTGAACAACCAACTGGGCGAGTAACATTAGCATATTTTAATGCAATTGATCTCTAATCAAATTAATTATTTTGATTTATTTTATACTTAATTTATACAAAATAAAAATAAAGATGAAAACCGAAAACAATTGTATTTAGAGCTTCAATTCTTAAAATATACTGTTTTAACAAATTAAAGTTGAAAAAAGAAAAAAACTAAACCATCATCTTACACTTTTTTTCAACTATAACATTTTTTTTAATGCTAAACTATTTCCATGCATTAGATACATCATAACTAATTTTTTTTATTAAACTAGTTTTTATATATTAGATCAAAGTAAAACTCATTTTTTTAATAAAAAAATTATTTATTTCTATTATTAAAAATTAATATAATTGATAAAATAACCAAACAATTATATATGGCGTGTCACATGTGCCTCATTTTATTGTACAAAGACTAAATTTTAGTAATAAAAATAGATAAATATTTTAACAAAAAAAATAAATTTACTCAATAATTTAACATATAAAAAAATAAAATACATTCTAACATTTAGATAACAATTTAATTGGATGTATGTAGTGTGGGTGTGAGAGGTAGGAATCGAATATATACATATATGTAAGATGGAGTCTTTAAAGCTAATTTCTTGGAAGTTTCATTGAATTAGTGGGGCACTTGCTGCGTTTTAAATGCTTGGCAAGTCTCCGGAATCCTTTCAAAAAGTTGTCACCACCCTTTTCCAATGTGGTGGCTGACTAAGCCTATAGCTAGGCTCAGATTTGGAATTTTAATTTCTCTCAAGCATTAGATGATATAAACTTGTGGAGAGGTTGTTTTTCTTAATTGCATGCGTAAGATTTGGACGGTAGCTGCCTAATGTGATTTTTAAAATTTTCTAACTTTATAATTGTAGTAATTATTCAAATACTAAACTCTATATAATTCATTAATTACATTATAGTAAGTGACAATCCTGAATAATGAAATTTGAATTTTTTGTGATTTTATATAAAAAATATTAGAGTCCACAAATTTTCCATGCAAAATGCCCAGAATTTGAGCAATTAAAATCTCACAATTACCCTTTAGTTTTGTAAAACAAAAATCTAATTTGTGTTTTCTTATATAAACTTATTCTCTATATTTTTCCAATAAACTTAACGGATGCTTTAGCATTATTTTTAAAAAGTGATTGTGAGAAGTACTTTTAATAAGGTTGGTTTAAGATTTAAGTATTTAATATTATTGTCAAAAAGTACTTTTAATAAATAAAATATCCATTTTAAACATAGTGTTATAAAGTAACAAATAAGTATTTAAATAATATTTAAATTAGTTAATATTATGATATTTTAATAAGAATGTAGAAAATAATTTATTAGAATTTTTTGTTAATATTTTAATATATAAAAAATAAAATTTAAATATTTTTAAGCAATTAACGAGAGAAGAGAAAGTACCATGTGTTGGAGGAGTGAAAACGTAATTAAACTGTCAAAAGTACTTTTGGGAGAGAAAAGATAAAAATTTTAAGTTTTCAATTTGGAGAAAAGTGTTTTGAACAGTTAAAATTTTCCTTCAAAAGTTTTTTGTTTACCATTCTTTTTGCTTCAAAAGTATTTTCCATATCACATGTGATTCTAAAAAGCACTACTAAACACAACTTAACTCTACATTGGCAAAAATTATTTCTTCATTATCTTAACACTTTTTCGATATTTTAATGTAAATTTTATAACTTCTCACTTTGAATATCCTCTTTCTTCATCTTTTTCCCCATTCTTATATTAACCCAAATATACATGTCATTGATTTACAACATTATTTGAATATATTTTTTCTGTTTAATAGTTCCAAAATTTTTTTTTTTTTTCTAAAAACAATAACTACCAACATTAACATTAACATTTTTAAAATGTGCATTTTGAAACATATTTATTTTTTATTTTAAAATTTGTTATCCAAAACAACTTAAAAGTGCAACATTTTCAATAAACATAATTCAAATAAAAATATGTAATTTAATCTTAAATTATTATTATAAAAATATTTAAAACTTTATATTCGATGATAAAAAATTTAAAATAAAAATATATTGCTCTGGATTGACTCTATGTATATTGGTTATATTTATTGTTGCTCTACATTAATCGATGTTGCTACATTATAACTTTTTTTTTACTAATAATTTTTAATTTAATATTATATAGCATATTTATTTATTTATTAACATGATTTTAGTATGTCTATATATATGATATTCATCTATACATGATTTTGGTATATTGTATATATTTGGCATAAAAATAGATATAATTATTAATTTCATCCCTATTTTACTAAATTTTCAAAATTTGATCCTCAATACTTTATAAAAAAATTGATAAGTTAATCCAATTTATAACGTCATTGAATATTACTTTAAATTGTTGATCTAGAAATTAATAGATCAACAATTTATATGTAATGAATTAACGAAAATCTATATTTCAACAATTTATATGCAATAAGTTAGCAAAAATTAATAGTTAAAGTTCATGTATTTACCAACAACTTATCTTAAAATGCTATGATTAAATTAATAAATTAAAATAAAAGGACTAATTTTTAATTTTTGTAAAATTAAGAGATGAATTTCATAATTAAAAAAATGAAACATGGGTAACATGAAAATAAGTTATGAATAAACCATAATTTTAATTTATTTCGCAAATTAATAATCTTACGCAACATAATATATATATATATATATATAGGTTTTGGTGCAATTCTAGACCACTGCATGGTTTAGCAGTTGTCACTAATAATAAGCTCACACATCATCAATTTTTAAAACAAGTTAATGTATACAGCTATTGATTCCATGTCAAGAAATTTATGTATAGATGTATAATTTCCAAATTAATGCATAGATAATTCATATTTAATTTTTAGTAATTCCGATTGCATTAAAAAGCCAACACCAAATAATTTCCAAATACTTCAATTTTTGAAGTGGGACTTCAAGCTTATCTAATCATATATTTTGATCAACCTTGTCGTTCTCAAATCACTAAAATGTCCCCCCCCCCCCAAAAAAAAAAATCTATTATCCATTAAATAAGGGATAAAATGATCTTCTTTAAAAGCATATCTCTATCTATTCGAATGTATGTCTAATCAAAGTCCCCAATAATTTCACTGGGGAATCAACAAATTATGGTGCTCATAAACCACTTAAAAGAACAAGCAAGCAAAAAACAGAGAAAAAGAAAAAAAAAAAAAAGTCATCCTTAACAACTACACGGCGGAAGCAAATGTCATGATTCAACAGTGGAGTTCAATTAGGTATAGTAACATTAAGTTTTAAACTAGCTTTTAAATTATTTCAATTGGTTTTTAATCAATTCGATAGATTTTTAAAGGTTCAATCGATTTTTATATATTTTGGTATCGGATGAATCAGTTGGACCATTGATTTCTGGTTCAATTGACAATCTAATTGATTCTGATAATTATGGGCTAGTGATCATATGCATACATATATACTAGCTTATTTGATTTTTTTTGTTGAGAAAATATGTTGGAATTTTATTCAAACAGATCAAATACAAGGCATAATCAACAAAACATCCATAAAATTGGGCCAAAACAAATCTTAATACCAACAATAGAAACGAAGAAAGGATCTAGAAGCACTTAAGCCTCAGACAATGTAATTAAAGTATTTCCTCTCCTGAAAAGCAACAAAAGGTGTTTATGGCCCGTTGGTAGAAGATTCATTTCCTTTTTCCAATAACGTTTAACCCTTTTAACTCTTGCAACAGTTTTCTTTCCAAACTCTTCCCCTACCCAAACTCCCTACCTTGAAACAAAAAAGGAAATAAAAAGCCCTCCCTCCTTCGATCCCTGTCCACTTCCTCTCTGGAAAAAGTAGGAACTCTATTTTGTAGACAATATTGTACCCCTTACTTTAGGCCTTCAATAGCCAACAAGTGGGCAGCATCATTCATCGATCTCTAAACATATTGAAACTTGCAAGTATGAAAACTTTTGCTTAAACCTTTTCCATCTCTTATGAAAGCTCCGATCTCAGATTTATCCTCATCATCTTTTTTTAATTTTTCGATAATAGAGAGAGCATCTCCTTCGACTTCAGCCTTTACAAACCCCAAATCTAGGCCTAAAAGCATACTTTAGATACATGCAAGGACTTATGCAGTAAAAGCGGAAGGTATATTTTCATTTATAACCACTTTAGAACCCAAAACTTTACCCTCTGAGTCTCTGATAACAATTCATGAACAAGATTTAATTTCGTTTTTCTTGTAAGATGCATCCAAGTTTATTTTAATGAACGAGTTCTCCAGAGGCCTCCATTTCTTTATCTTCATTCTGCTAGAAAGTTTGGAACTAGAAATCCCATCAATTTCACATACATATTTTTTGATAAAGTTTACTACTACTAATCCTGATCTCTTTTGCCCCTCATGTAGCCATTTGTTTCACTTAATCTATATAGCCCAACTCACACAAAAAAACAATCAGCACTGAGTGATCGAATCACACAACTATGGGCACTACAAACAGTAAACTTCCTAGTCTCCTCCCTTTTCCAAACTAGGATGTCTTCATGCTGTAAATTTGATAGTAGGATGTTTAGGATTCGGCTAGCATCCCTACCATAAGAGTATTAGGACATCTCTCACTGTTTTGAATTTTGTAATTCGCAGTTCCTTAAATCCATGCAGCCTTCCTTGCTAAGATTTAAGATCCAGTCCCTACTCGCCAGCATAAGCCATCCTGAAGAATTCCTTTGGCCGCTCAGATGCTCTTCCAAGTATATAAAGGTATATTTCCTAACCTTAGATTCAGAAAATTTGTATCTGGATAGTATTTAGCTTTCAAAGTGCGCACAAGTAATGAATTAAAAAAATTAATCAATTGTCATCCTTGCTTTACTAATAAAGATAAATTGAATCTGGCAAGACTATGAAATCCCAATCCACCATTCTCTTTTAACTCACAAAGCTTCTTCTATTCACACCAGTGGATCCCTCTTCTACCTTGCCCTTTTTACCACAGAAAATTCGCACAAATATTCTCTATATCATAGCAAAGCGATTTTGGTAATAAAAAACATGACATTGGGTAGGTAGGAATGGCTTGTAGAACTAATTTTATGAAAACTTCCTTACCCCCTTGCGATAAATGTCTAACACTCCAACTGTCTATCCTGCTCTCTATGCGGTCTTTTAACAGTTGAAATGTCAATCTCTTCCCTGGCCCAACCATGTTAGGCAACTTAAGATATCTTTCAAGATTTGTGGAATTTCGAACATTCAAGACTTGTGATACCAAATACCTCATTTGAACAGTTGTATTTGAACTATAAAAAGTAGTGGACTTTTCATAATTAACACATTGTCTAAACACCTCTTCATATTCCTTTAGAATCCTTTTAAAAGTTTGTGCCCCCTTCAGTGAAGCTTCTTTAAATAAGATGCAATTATCAGCAAATAGTAAATGGAAAATCTGTGGACCTCTGCGACTTACTCTAAGCTCCTTACTCAACCTTTCTTCCTTAGCCAAATGCATTAATGACAATAGACATTCACTGCACACTAGAAATAAATAAGTTTTCAATGGGTTTCCTTGCCTCAAACCTCTAGTGGGACAAAATTGTTCTCCCTATCTCCCATTAATCACAATTGAATAAGATATTAAACTTATACAATGAATAATGAATTCTACCCATGAATTAGCAAAGCCTATTTTCAGTAACATCTGGCGTAAAAAGTACCATTCTACCCTATCATATGCTTTGCTCATATCCAACTTCAACACCAAAAGCCCTTTTTCTTCTTTTTTTTTTTTGTTTATATGCATAAAGAACTTCATGAGCAAGAAGAACATTATTGGTAATCAGTCTGCCCGAAATAAAAGCACTTCGGGCTTCATCTATACAACATTCTAAAACTTGTTGGAGATGATTAGCAACAATTTTAGAAATAATTTTATCAGCATTGTACAAAGACTTATAGGCTTAAAATTAGACAGATTCATAGGTTGAACAATTTTTGAAATTAACATAATATTTATAACATTTAAAGGTTTTAATGACATACCTACATACAGTATTTTAAGATAGAAATTGCTCACATCAAGCCCAATAATGTGCCAAAATTGTTGGTAAAAAACCATAAAAAAACCCATAATTTATTGTTGCTTTTGTTGGCCCCATACCTTTCAAAATAGCAAAAACCTTCTCAGCAATATACCATGCCAATAACACTTGATTCATATCCTCCGTTATACGTCACTCCACTCCAGATAATATATGCTCTACTTCTCTGACACCTTTCGTAGAAAAAATATTTTCAAAATATTTTCGAGCAATATCCTCCATCTTGCTCTCTATATTTGTAATTTCTCCCACTTCATTTTCCAAACTCCTGATACGATTGATATGTCTCCTTTGCGATGCAAATTTGTGGAAGAACACAGTATTCCTATCCCTATTTTTCAACCAGTTTGCTCAAGCCCTTTGTTCCCAATACACTTATTCCTACTCCATCTCTCAATTAAGATGAAGTTTCACATCAATAATTTCGGAAAGCTTATCATCATCCCTTACCGCTTCAGTTAAAATTTTTAATTTTTGATTCAAAACTTTTGTTGCCATAATCCGTTTCTCCTTAATGTTCCATTCCCATACCAGCAAGTCATTTTTAAGTGCATCCAATTTTACTAGGACATCACCCATAATTGAATCCCATACACGTCGTACCAATTCTTTACAAGAATCTTCGAAAATCCATTAATCTTAAAATCTAAATTTTCTACATTTTCTTCCCGTTTCTGTGACTGATTTATTTGAATTAAAAGAGGGGAATGATCTGAAAAAGAGTAAGGCAAATGCTCAATTGAAAAATCAGGAAAACTATTCAACCACTGAGAATTGACCACCCTTCTATCCAACCGCTCTCTTATATTTGTTTATCGTAGATTCCTTCTTTCCCAAGTAAGCCAAGAACCCAAAAAGCCCTTATCCACCAACTCACCAACTCACATTCCTCCAAAGTCTTACAAAAATTCTTTATACATTTTTCCTTCCTTGGCATTCCTCTAGACTTTTAATGAGAATATATAATTTTGTTGAAATCTCCACATAAAATCCATCGTAAGTCATGATTTCTCCTTATTCGCCAAAGAATTTCCCAACTTTCCTCTTTGTTTCTGACATTTGGAGCCTCATAAAACCCCGTTAATCTCCATTTCAAATTCGCTTCTACTTCTTGAATATTTGTATCTATATGATTCCTCGAGAAACTACAAATATTAACCAAGTTATTACCATTCCATGCCAAATTAAGTCTTTCTAGAACCATTCATACTCATATCCATCTCATTATTGAAACCACATTTTTGACGAACTTTCTTCATTCTCCTTCCATCCAATTTTTTCTCTATTAAGAAAATAATTTGGGGATTAATAGCCTTCATCATAAACCGAAGTCGTCGAATAGCCCGAATACTTCCAAATTCGAGGACATTCCAACATATAATTTTCATGGCACTTGGCTGGCATGCCCATTAGCAGCTGCCGATAAATGGTTAGAATGAGCATTTTGTTGCTCAACCGGGGCTCCTATTGAATTAGCCACTTCTGAAACATTAGGGACCACTAACTTTGTTCTAGGCATTTTCTTCCCTTCTACGTTCCCAATTGGATCTTCTTCAAAATCATGTTCCATACGATTGCGGCTTAGTCCATCAAAAAATCTAGATTGATTCCCCGTATGATGATTTGGATGTCCTTCCAAGTTGAAACCCAACATCGAATTAATATTGCTCCACGTATCACTCTTAAAATCATTCCGTTCATTACTCTTCGATCCATGCATGTTCCAATTTCTTTCATTAGAAACGCCATCCTTTTCTTCACACAGCCATACACTACTCACGGTTGTGGCTCTCCTCATCTGCGCTTACAAGGACAAATCCCATCCAAAATCCTTAACAACTTCTCTCTAATGTAATCAAACTGGACAAAACTTATCATTGTGGCTCAAATAGCCACATAAGAAATAGAAAAGAGTAAGTTTCTCATACCGAAAATTCACATAAGTGAATTTCGATGATGGGAGCACAATCTTCTTCCTTACATCAAGTTCTACTCGATCCTATAATTGTTCAATCCTCGATTTATCTGCTTAGAATCATATTCCATAAATCTCCCAATAAAATTTCACAATTGCATCGCCACTGTCTCCAAAAAGAAGCCCGGAGGTAAATCATGGATTTGCACCCAAAAAGTTCAAAAAACTATAAGGACCTATAGTGGATCTTCGCCATTCTCCAAATAGTGAATTATCAAATGATGGTTGTTAAATGCCCGAGAAGATCCTTAACCACATGATCAACATCCATTTTATGGAAAAACTTAAATAAGAATCTCTTCACACCCAGATCCGAGATCTGAACCTCACCTAACGAATGCCACAAATTTGCCATTGTGTTTTTCATTGCCTGAAAATGAACAATGTTTGCTGCTAGAAACTAGCTTACCAAACAATGTTCATATGTCTATTTTTGTAACCTCGGATCAATCGACAATAACAGCACATCTTCTTCTTCCTTATCCTTAAAATTTAGTCCCGTCATCTCTTCCTCCATGGCATAAACTCTCACACAGTAGATATCCAATTCCTACTTTCTTAGAAAAGTACCCTAAGAGATCCAGACAAAAGAATAAAAAACAAAAGACAAGAAGAAAAAGCAAGACGTGCTACAATGAGCAAAGAAAATTCACTTATTTGGAAAATTAAATTCAATATATTAAAAGAAAGAAATTGTTAAAATTAAGTTAAAAAAGAAATTAAGATAACAACATAATATATGCTCTATACTTACATAAAACTTATAATTGAATAAACTAAATATTAACTCAGTTGAAAATGTCAAAAACAATTTTATTCAATTATAACACACAGAGATATAAAATTTTTAAATATTTTAGTTATTTTCTTTAAAATTGAATTTTTTTTGGTCGACTTTTAAATTGAAAGTTATTTCATATGCATGATAATATACATACTTACCTATATATACAAACTAACTTAATTTTTAAACCCATCACTCATCCTTTCAATTTTTTTTTCTTTTATAATTATCCTTTTTACATCATATTTTTATAACATATGATGTGATCATAAATTCAACCCTTAATGATTAAAATTTAATATTTTCTACTAAAGTCAATAAAAAATATAGTTTAATAAAATATATTTTATAATGGGAAGTAATTTTATATTAATTAATTAACGAAAAAAATATGTTTATATTAATTATATTATGAAAAACAAATTTGACATTAAGTACATAATGAAAGAAAAAAATGGAGAAAAGCCATAAATTCTATCAATAAAAGTATCCATGTAATGTTATATGTTGCGCTCATATAACCGCTCCCTAAATGAAAATAGCTATAAGTTGTTAATGTATATACTTTATAGCCGTCAATCTTAGATTTATATTATTAGAAGTATAAAAAGCGTTATTTAAAATTAATGTGTTAACCAAAAATATAATTCTCTAATAACAATTTAATAAATACATATAAACACTCATTAATTGAACTCTAGGCTTATTTGGTATAGTTATTTCTTCTTTAGCAGTTTTGGTAATCACTGAATTGAATGTAATTAAAGCAATCCTATTATATTTGTACATAATTTTATTTTTAAAATTCATAATTATATGTTATATTGCTTAAATAATATGAAAATCTTATTGATGAGATAAATTCTCCTACATTTGGAGCTACTAAATAATTAACTAAATTACATAGTATTTATTATAAATTATTTATACTATTTTTTTATGAAATTATTTATACCAATTGATCACAATGAGTATATATTTAATGTTAAAAAAAGAATAACATAAAAAATATTGAATGTTAGAGTAATTAAATAAAATTGCATTAAAATATTTATTTTCTTATTAATTTTATTAATAATCGTATTACGAAATATTTTTTTAGATTAACATATTATATAAGACGATTTGATTTTAAATTTTGTACTTATAGAAATTTGTGCTTAAATATTAGCTCACCATTTCTATAATAAATAATATTTTTTAAAATTTATATTATATAATTGTATAATTATAATTTGTATTACTAAACATGACAAATAAGATTATTTTAATTTTTTAAACCCAAAATTTAACTTTATTAATGACATATACAAAATTGAAAATAGAAAATCCAAGATGTACAATCTTATCTATACACTTAAACTGCGGCATAAAACCCAGATAAGACCAAAAGCATACACAGCCGTTTTCCACTTTTTCCTTTTTCCTTTTTTTGTTTTTCTCCAAGAAAAACAGCCAACATGCATAGCCAATGATCGCACACGTGAGCCAGATGCATGATAAAGAAAGTCAATTCCTTTTTACATCAGATCAACCGTGTACGTGTTGGCTACAACACCTTATAAAAACTCTCTCTTTTTTTTCTAATAAAATAATACTAAATAAATAAAACTCTAAACCCTTGTTAACGAAACGGCACCGAAGCTTATAGAAGGAGACGCGTCTCAGCACCTACCCTTTTCTCGAATCATAAACATCATTTTCATCATCTACAACTACTATTATGCACTAACTTTGTGTTTAATTAATTAATTTTGTTTACTCTCTCTCTCCCCTTTTTTTCTATAAATACCCAATTCCATGTCCTTACATTTTCAGCTTCTCTCTCAATTATCTTTCTCTTTTTGTTGCCTTTTTACCTGAAAATATACTCCAATTTTACGATAATCAGTTTCTTTATACTCCAAAGAAGCCTATCTCCCAGGATTGTTTCTATAATTTACAAAAGAAAAATAATAATAACTGGTTAATTTCGTCAGGGGCTAAGCTTATTTGCTTCCATAAATTGTTCTATTTACTTCTTCTTTCAATTTATTGGTTCTGGGTATTCTTGGTTCTTGTTCGATCATTTATTTTCAATTTGTTTGAGGATGGTTTGCATGGTTTCTCGCACTGGAAGGCACTTGCAGCGATACGATAACCTAGGCCGCCGCCAAGTTGTTGGGTGAGTATTTTCATGATGAAGAGAGTTTGATTTGCTTCATCCTTTTTTTTTTATTCTCGTCTTGAGATATTTTATTTGTTCCCTTATCTTTAATTTTTCTGGGCTCCTGTTGAAAATTTTGTTCTTTTCTGAACTGGAGCCTGACATTTTTGGTCAGAAATTTCATGCTAAGAGCCTTGGACTGTTTCCATTTTGTTGTATAAAGAGAAAAAAAAAATCTTTTTTCTTGGGATGAATGATGGCAAAACTCATTTCTTCAATTTCGACGATTGCAGGTGCATTCCCTATAGATACAAATCTAGCAGTGATGGAACCTTGACTGATGACTTGGAGGTACTTGTGATCTCCTCCCAGAAATGTCAAAAAATGATGTTTCCCAAGGTATAAAGATTCAGTAATGTTTCAAAAAAGTTAATTAAAACTCTTGTTTACTCTGTCAAATCATGCATTAATAATTATTGTGGGGGTTTTTGGTTTTAATTCTCAGGGTGGTTGGGAGCTTGATGAATCTAGAGAAGAAGCTGCATTAAGAGAGTCGCTTGAAGAAGCTGGTGTTCTAGGCAATGTGGAGGTTACTATTTAATTCAACTGTTCCTTAATCATTGTTTAAAAATCCCAACGTTTCTCGAACTGAAATTCTTATTAATATTTATATATACTTTTAAAACAGTGTGAACTGGGGAAGTGGGACTTCATAAGCAAAAGCCATGGCACATTTTATGAAGGTTATATGTTCCCTTTGCTTGTGAAAGAAGAACTTGATTTCTGGCCTGAGCAAAATCTGAGACAAAGGATATGGGTAAGCTTTTGTTACTGTTCTTCACTTCATCCATTGAACACTTGAAAAATGACTTCCGAGTTTCAGTTCATTGATTTGCTTTTTCCTTTGATTGTGTTCAGATGAATGTTAAAGAAGCCAGGGATGTGTGCCAGCACTGGTGGATGAAGGAAGCTTTAGACATATTGGTTGAAAGACTCAACTCATTAAAGCAGCAAAATGAACAAAATTATCCCAACATCTGCTCTGATTTAGTGGCAAAGATTAGTAGTTTGTAAAATATGGGGGGCATTTTTCTGAGGCTGTTTAGATTTGAATCTTCTGTTGAAACAAAGGAGGATCAGCAACCAGCAGTGGTTATGGCCAATTATGTTGGCTACCAAATACAGTCACTCACAGCTGGGTAAAATGTTAGGAAAATAACTGTAAATTTTTGGATGTTGGGTGCACTGCTAGTTGCAGCTTCTTAGGAAGCAATTAATATGAGAAATTAGTGGGAAAAACGGGGGAAAGAACCCTAAATGAAGAGATTTTGTATCAAGTTGTATATTTGGCCCTTGAAGTTTAATCTACTTGAATGTAAATCAGTTATCAATTATAACATCTTTGAAAGTTCAATAATTTAATCGCACAAATCTTTGAACTTTTTTAGTACAAAAAGAAGAAAACTGGACTAATTAAATCGCACAAATCTCAAGGCTGGTACAAGTTCAATAATTTTCAAGCATTTAAGGGACCACTTGGGGGCAGCACGTTCTAACCATGTGAGGTCCCCAATTGCTTGGCTTTTGAAAGAGAAATCGCTTTCATTTCAGAATTAGCTGAGTGGAACCTTATCTTATGGACGTTTGGTTTTAATATGCCCAGAATTGCTTGGCTTTTGAAAGAGAATCGCTTTCATTCTTGAAGTTCCAAAACTAAGAAGGCATCAAGGCCAAAACGTCATCTCTCAAGACAACCAACATGCTCGTCTTTCATTGGAGGACGATACCATCACAAGGATCCCCTAAGAAGACACCAATAGCCACTTCAGAAATTTGGATGGAGCTTGAAGGGGATAGACACCAAACCTTCTCAAGTAGAGGCAGCCACTGGATTTGAGTTACATGGTCCCTCCATACTGTAGCATCCAAGGAAATAGTAGAAAGTTGGGGAGTGTACACACTGGAGGAACGGTTTAAATTCATAGTTGGAATCCAATCCGATTGGTCAGCTGGAATTGAAATCCGCTGGTATACATATCAGAATAAAGAGGTTGAATTGGTTGGACCATGAACCACTCTAAGCTGGTTGGACCAAGTTTTATATTTTTTAGTATATATTTGTTTTACTTTTTAAAATTTTATGAATTTTTTTAATAATTTATTTAATTGAATTCAATTGACGGTTGAATCAGTTGGACAACAAACCGTGACTTGACTGGCTCGACAATTGGTACGATTCTAAAAACCATGTTAATGCATTCATAGATGGGTTGAAATTCATTAAGTTAATTTCACCAAAGCTGTCAATTTCCAAGTTAAAAAGATCAATCGTCTTGCGACGAATTTTTGGATGAGATTTAGATACTTATAGGTTGAGATGTTTTCATATGGATGAAAAACTAGTATCTTAACTTGAAATGCACTTTGAATCACTTTATTTTGACTTCAGAAGCTTAAGATACGATCATTTTAGTGAAAACTACACTAGTAGAATAGTAGAATTGTTTGGACGTGATTAAAGTGGGAATAACAAGTTTTTAGACTTTACTTAGTTTTTAAATAATATTGGGTTCAATTTTAAGGCTTAAATTTGATCATATATAAGCCAACTTATATTTTTTGGATTTGTTTATTTCAATTTTTTTTAAATATTTTAGATTAATAAGAGTTTATGTAACTTACTTTGCAAGATAGTTGACTAAGTCTTGGCAGTTTCAATATTTACTTGGGGTTCAAGTAAGACACATGCTTATAAATAGCTAAGCATGGCTAGCCACCATAATATGTATTTTTCTTGATTTTTTTATTATTAAAATATTCTAAGGGTAATTTTCTTACAAGATTAGTTTATTATTCCTTTTTTGATAGAACTTCTGCTTTAATTCTTCAAGATTGTGGAGGTTGTCTAATTCAAGTCTACTAGAGGTTGATTAAAGGCTAAAATGGTTTTTTTTGTTGGTGTAAGTACACCAAAGGAGACTGGTTATCTATTCAACTATCTGTCATCAACACCATTCATCTCCTTTTTTCTTTTTATTAATCCATCTATCATCTGTTTTTTCCTTTCTTTAGTTCTTCAATTATTTATTTTTCATTATTTTATCATTTAATTCTTATTGAAAATGTTCAAATTTGAATTCAAGAACTTAGGTCTAAAAGCTACTCTTGCAAGAAGTTACTTAGGTTGCAAAAAAAGTCATAAACTTCGAGTTGATTGTTTGAGATCTTAAAATTCAATCTCGAGCTTCCGCATTACATTTCTAAATCATCACTAACAAAACAAAACATGCAAAGAAAAAGGAAAGCCTAAAAAATATGAAAAGAACATTGGGATTTTGGTATTGAACTCACCTTATTGTGATTTGCCATGTTAGGTAATCTTTACCAAATTATTTAATTGAAATGTTATTTTAAAAATTGAGGTAAATTTACCCTTTTAATACATTTGAACTTACTAAGCATTTGAAATGCTTACTTAATGTTTTCCCTCCTCTGTAGATAGTCAGTTGGGAAACTTGTCAACTAGATTTCATGAAGCTTACATTA
The DNA here is from genome assembly GCA_025698465.1 of Gossypium longicalyx. Lineage (NCBI taxonomy): Eukaryota > Viridiplantae > Streptophyta > Magnoliopsida > Malvales > Malvaceae > Gossypium > Gossypium longicalyx. Next base: position 85,105,233 of record CM046997.1, read on the forward strand.
TCCCTCTATTAATCGGTAGAATTTTATTTGTTTAATCTTGGTATTGAGGCATGTGTTTAACGGCTTGTGTATGTGTTAATTTTGTGATAAAGGGTTAGTTTGAACCTTGATCAATGTTTGAGTTTGAATCTAATAATCATATATGTGTCAAGATATGTTTTGGCAATATAGTAAACTTATATATGTGGTGTGGCATGAATTGGTTATATGTGAGGCCATATGAGTAATGTTTAATGACAAGTTTTGAATGGTTATAATGATGTACTTGAATGTATGATTGGTTGTTGGATGAAATTGGTATGTTTGAATGAGGAATGGTGCCAAATTGTGGTATATAGACTTGGTTGATTCATTTGATTAGATAAATGGATGTTTGGATTTGTTTAATAGGTTTACAATGTGTTTAAAGGCATCAAATGTGTATGTTTTTGGTTTAGGAATGAAAAGGGACCAAAAGTGGGAGTTTTGACATTTTTGGCTTTAAGGTATCGATACCCTGGTGAAGGTACCAATACTTAGCATATTTCAATCAACTTTCAAACAAACAGAACGCAAAAATGGAATTAATACCGGATTAAAGTATCGGTACTCTGGATCAGGGTATCGATACACTTGGATTTTGCTCAGTTTTTATAAAAGAATCAAAATCTCAAAACGGTGTCGATATTAGAATTTGAGTATCGGTACCATAATTCACGTCTCGATACTTGTTGATTTTAAGATGAATTTTCCAAACATCGAAACTAAAAATGGTATCAATACCTTTTCAGGTGTATCAATACTTATTTTAAGAACTTTGAAAACCTAAAAATTTGACCTTATTTCATGTTTGGTTTAGCTTACGAGCTTTCGTAAATTCGATTAAGTTTCAAAGAAAGTTTATTCACCATATAATGATTGTAATTATGAGACATGTGAATGTTTAAATGATTTAAGCTCAATATTCTGATGATAATTGTTCTAGTAACTGTTGCAACATTCCGTAACTTGGACCTGACGATCGGGTTGGGTGAGGGGTGTTACATTATCCATATAGGGGATCCTCTAGTTGAGAAGATTTATCGATTTGAGATGAAGAGAAAGGTTTATCTATTTTGTTTAGTTATTCAGTTAAACCAATGATTCGTTATTAGAGCACATAACAACAATCCTTTCATCCAACATACGTATTTTTTATTTTCCAATGGATTTACATTTTTGATTAATGGAATTTTTTTGATGTATTGAGTCATAGCTCTGGTTGTTCGTTATTCAAGAATTCTTTTTTAGGCTGTTCATACCATCCATACATAATGTTTTGATGGGAAAAGTAATTTCACTTTACTATAATGTGCACTTCAAGATCTTTTGGTACAACAAGGCCTTCAAGATGCTTTGGATGAAACAAAGCCTAACAAGATTAAAGAAAGAAAGTGGTAGTTATGTTAGGAAAGTTGCAAGTAGAATCAGGTTAGCTTTTACTCATGTAGTTAAGTATAATGTGTTAAATGAGAAAACACCTACTAGGATCTGAAAAAGAATTGGAGGAGATTTATATGTCAAAATCACTAACCAATCATCTATGCTTAAAGATGGACTTATATATATTTGAATGGACTAAAAAGATAATCTAGATATTATATTAATGGTTTTAAACAACTAGTTTATTTTTTATTGAATATAGGAGAGGAACCAAGTGATAAAGAGTAAGAAATTGCTTTATTAGTTCAATGCAACAACCTTATAGATCATTGGTGAGAACATTGTTAATTGGAAAAAAATACCATCAATTTAATTTAAACATTGCGAGGATTCTTACAAGGGTAAATCTATGCTTCTTTTGGAGTACCAGAGTTGCTTTGAGGTTTGCATTAAGTGAATGAGAATAACATCCATGTTTATCCCCAACATACCATGCATAGATGTTGATGCTTCTACAAAAAAATTCTTATCTTAGGGATTAAGTGCTTTTCTTATACCTGTTGTGAGGTTGAGGTCATGTTAACTAAGCTAGAGTGGCTCTACTTCACTAGCTGGTTGTGCTTCGAATTGTACATTCTATAGCAACCCGATTTTTAGTGATTGTAACCTCCCTAACCTGACCTAGATGTTATGATCGAATTGTGAAGGCTACATTGGCCACCGAAATGGCCCAATAAGAAAAAAACGATTAGATTCTTAAAAACTTCCTTTTAAAAACATTTGCTTATTTTTCGAAGAAACAGTAATGGGCTTCTCTTAGTTTTATAAAAACATTAACTTATGCCAAGTCTATTTAAAATCTAGTTATAAAATTTCTTATTACTTTTAAAAACATTTTTTATTTTTAATGTACTTTCTAGATATTCAAGTACATATTTGTAGCAGAAAAAAATGATAACCTTAGTTTATTATAAAAAAAAACATTTTTACATGCTTATAATCACCAATGTGTAGGTTAGTTCAATTGTTTAATTTTACCAGTTTTAACGATAATGCATGCAAAATATCAAAATAACCCAGAATATCGAACCCATGCCACAATCTGTATAAAAATCTTTATAGTCCCGAATAGTAATTATAATTTTAAACTCAAAATCTGAGACAAGACCTCAACATGCTGAGTCCAATCCTATCATTGAAGGTTATTTGTAAAAGTAAATTAAAGGGGTGAGCTTGACAGCTCAATGTAAGTCTTATTCATAAAAAATCAGTATACCAAAGATTTTAAAAGCATGCAAGTAAACAGAGATAACAGTAATAAGTGTTACAAATCACAGTGTTTTAGAATATATAGAATCACAGAGTTCTCAGAATGTATGTACTTTTCCATGAATGTTAGTGCAATTTCTTACCCATCTATCCGTTACACACCATGAGTTTCCTAGAACTCATCTATCCGTACACACCATAACAGTAAGAGTCGTAGCTCATTATGGATAAACCAGTAGTAATAGTAAATATTTACAGATAAATTGCCAGTAATTTACATTCAACCCTTAAAAACATCCTAAAGAAGAGTATACTGACTTTTTTGTTGTGACACAAGGTCTTGATGGGTCACGACATCGACTCTGGATGAGAATTAATTCGAGCCAAGGGGAGTTTTGGTCCACACAATCCAACTTAAAGCTCGAAAACGCCAATTAACCTAAGGTTAAGGATGACGACCACCTCAAATATATAAATAGGCTCATTTGGCACATGTTATGGACACCGGTTACTAAGCTTAAAATTTCTCTTTTAATTTTAGTTTAAGTTTTTCCTTCCTTAGGTTTTAGATTTATTTTCAGTTTGTTCTTTGTTTTATTTCGAGAGATCTGATTTGTGGATGCAATCAAACCTTGTGGATTCAACTTTCATTCCTAATACAAATCAGGCTTTTTCTTAAACTTTATACTTTCGATTCAATTATCATGTCTATGCTTTATATCAATTTTGTTTTGTTTATGAGAACCATGAGGAACTAATCCCTCTATGGGGGATTAACGAGTGGAGATATAACCTATTAACTGTTTTGTAGGGTTACTCAACGGATTAACTGTTTGGGAAAGGAAGAACCTAAACCCTAGGCTTGATGACCCTAGGAAGTTATCAAGGTGGGAATTAACCCAAAATTGGTATGACCTATCCATGAACACATTAACCCCAAACCGGCTTGGCTAATCCACGACTTTTTGGCTCATTTTAAGCCATTAAAACTCAATATTCTTTCAAATATTTTGTGGTTTTATGAATATTAATTTAAAGATCAAATGTAATTCTAAAACTAGAAATTTCGTTTCATGAAAAAGCATAACCAAAAGTCTAAGATATTGGGGCTCAAAACATTGAAAATCGTCACAACTTGCCTAGAATTTCTAAGTTTTATATTTCAAGTAGGCTACTTTGGGAGCTTAATTCTTTTAACACATAACTTAATTTGGCTAGAAAAACATACCAATAAAAAAAAACTACATTTTATGCAAGATGAATCATCTAAAGATCGATAAGAATGGGTAATAATAGGTGGTTTTAAAAAGCCTTAAATTTAGTTACCCATATATGTTGAAAGCTTTAAGTTTAAGGTTTCGACTTAGGTTTTAGTTTAAGGTTTCGATTTGGAGTTTTAGATTTGATTTTGTTTTAGAGTTTTAATTTCAATGTCGGATTTCATTTTGGTTTGGGGTTTTGATTTCAAGTCATTTCCGTTGTGCATTAACCTCTTGTGTAACTAACCTTGTGTGGTAATTCTACAATTTTGTAATACATATAAATATGAAAATTCTAAAAAAAAGTTAAAAATTAATTTAATATGATGTTAACCTTTAATAAAACCTAATTTGGCCAAAAATAATATTAAAATGATGAGTTAAAATAAAAAAAAATTGTATTCTATATTTCAAAATTTCCATGACTTTTTGGCTCATTTTAAGCCATCAAAACTCTATGCTTTTTCAAATATTTTATTATTTTAAGAATATAAATTTAAAGATCAAATGTAATTCTAAAGCTAGAAATTTCGTTTCATGAAAAAGCATAACCAAAAGACTAAGATATTAGGGCTCAAAACATTGATAATCATCACAACTTGCTCAAAATATCAAAGTTTTCTATTTCAAGTAGGCTACTTTGGAAGCATAGTTCTTTTAACACATAACACAATTTGGCTATAAAAACATACCAATGAAAAGATTGCCTTTTATACAAGATGAATCATCTAAAGCTTGACTAGAATGGACAACAATAGATGGTTTTAAAAAGCCTTAAATTTAGTTACCCAAATATATTGGAAACTTTAAGTTTAAGGTTTCAACTTGAATTTTAGTTCAAGGTTTCGGTTTGGGGTTTTTGTAATATCCTGAATTAGGGCCTAATCGGAATAGTGGTTTCGTGACCACAAATCCGAGATAGAAATAATTATTTTATAATTATTTTGAGGTTTATGATATGATTGCATGATTGTGTGAAAATTTTGTGAAGAAATTCTATGCATAAAATGCTTAATTTGAAGTTAGGGACTAAATAGAAAAAGTTGCAAAACTTGCATTCTAGAAGTTTTTAGTATGAAATTGCTTTGAAATATTAATTAGGAGGTCTTAAATAGAATTTGACCAATTTCTAAAATTTTGGACAAAAATGGGCTTGTACATGAAAATTTTCAAAGAAAGGTATTAAGGGCATTTTGGTCATTTGGATAATTAATGAAATAAAATGGGAAAAATGACACAAAATAGTCATCTTCCCCATTTAGTTGCTGCCGAATGCTCTATCTCACCATAGCTAGGGTTTCTTCAACTTTCAAGCTTCATAGTAAGTGATTCTAAGCCCCGTTTTTAATGATTTTTACGTTTTTGAGATCCCGATAACTCGATTAAGCTTATGTTAGCAATAATTTAACCTAGGGTTTATATTTGGAAAAATACCCATAGGTGAAATTTGTGTATTTTGATGTTTTATGATAGAATATGAAGTTTTAAATTATGTTAGACAACTTGTACTACTCGATTTTAAGCAAAAGCGAGTAAAAGGGCTTAATCGGTAAAAATACCTAGTAGTCACAAGTACATGTTAGAGTGAGAATTTGATGTTGCCATAGAAGGGAAAAGTGATCAGCATGTTGTAAAACATAAGAATAAGGAATAAAGTTTAATTCCGAGCCTAGGGGCAAAAATGTAAATATGCAAAAGTTTAGGGGTAAAATTGTAATTTTGCCAAAATTTGAATTAAGGATTAATTTGATAATGTGAGTATTAAATAAGCTAAATGTGTTATTTTAGATCAAGAAAGACGTGGAATCGACCCCAATCGAGGAAAAGAAAAGATTGTGGACTAAATTGCAAAATCTTTGTATTTTGGTACCAAGGTAAGTTCACGTGTAAATAATGTAGCATAATGGTTATTTTTAAGATATTGAAGTTAATTATATGATATGCTGATTTTATTTATGAAATATATGCTTTGTGGTTATTTCCGAACAAAATGCAAATCATGTGTGCTATTTGTTAAATATAATTATTACCGAGTATTGATTTCGGTATTCTACGGAAGACGGCAAGGATATATGTTCGAGAAAAATCCCGTTTGAACCTTAGGAATAGATTAGGATACAAGTGACATGTCACTAGGATGGTTGAGCATCCGAACTCGTTGAGTTGAGTTCGAGTTCACTTATGGATGCGAATGTCCGAACTCGTTGAGTTGAGTCCGAGTTCGTGAGATGTAACTAGGCATCCGAGCTCGTTGAGTTGAGTCCGAGTTCACTTATGGATGCGAACGCCCGAGCTCGTTGAGTTGAGTCCGAGTTCACTTATGGGCGGGTTACATGATTGCTTGATTGAATATGTGGCACTTATGTGCAAGTTATCCATGTATCCGAATTATATTCCGATGTGTTCAACGGGTAAATTTCTACTCAAATGGAGGAATACTCGAGATGAAAAGAGACGTATTGGTAAGTGTTTTGAAATGGATACTTTGGACAGGTATGTACTTAACCTTCGGGTTAAGAATTTATACAACAACGATAAGGTAGTAAGATGGTGAATGATGATTAGAAATGTGATATGTGTTTTGATGATGCATGCTAATGTTGATTGGTATGATTGCTTTGATATGTTACTTATTATTTGCATATGAACTTACTAAGCATTTATGCTTACTCCCTCCTTCTTACTCATTGTAGTTTTGGACAAGCCACCTCAGGAGTCGGGATAGGTCGAAGGATCAGTCGCACTATCCGGAAGAACTTTTCGGTAAATGGCTTGTAAATTTAAGTATGGCATGTATAGCAATATACCTATTTTGTGTAAATGATCTTATGATATGGTGATGGAATGGTTGAAAAAATGCTTGATAATGATAAATTATGGAAATGGTTAGTTTAGATTATGTTTGATGTTGTGGAAAGCTATTAGGATATCCAATTCATGAAAACCCATAAAAAGGGATGAAATTTGCCATAAACAGAATATTGCAGTAACACTGATGTGATTTTGAAAATTTACTAAAAACCATAGAAATTGAATTTGGTGATGGATTAAATATCAAATTGAATATTATTATGTCTAGTTTCACATGAAACAAATGAAACAGGTAAAGGAATTATATGTTAGAAGATATTTGAATTTTAGTGAAACAGGGTCAGAGCAGTTTCTGGATCCCTTATTTCAACTTTAAAAATTCACCATAAATTGTACAGATATAATTAGGTGGTTTATTTTATATTATAAGAATCCTTATTGAGTCTAGTTTCAGGAGAAATAAACCTCATAATCATATGAATTTTGTACAGAGAGAAATGTGGTTCGTAGTAAATAGAGGTCAGTCCAGTCAAGTTCTGTAACAGGGGTAACTTTAACTAATAAACTGTACTAATTGGCCCAACCAAAAATTTTAGAAAAAAATTAGTAGATAGGTATATGAGTCTAGATTCAGGGAAAATTTACTGATCTTGATTTCAAGTTTCGTAACTCGAGATATGATTTTTCTTGTGATTGTGACGCAAGTAGCTTAAAAGCTGTGAATGTAAAAACAAATAATCCAAAGTTCTAAAAATAATAAATTAAGCTTAGTAACACCTCATACTCGACTCCGGCGACGGTCTCAGGCGTGGGGGCGTTACAGTTTTAGATTTGATTTTGCTCTGTCAAATTTTGTTTTGGTTTTGGGTTTCGATTTCAAGCCATTTCGGTTGTGCAATAATAACCTCTTGAGTAATTAACCTTGTGTTGTAATTTTACAATTTTGAAATACTTATAAATATACAAATTATAAAAAATTTTGAAAATAAATTTAATATGATGTTAAGCTTTAATAAAACTTAATTTGGCCAAAAATAATATTAAAATGAAATAAAAAAATTTGTAATCTATATTTTAAAATTTCCATGACTTTTTGTCTCATTTTAAGACATAATAGATATATTTTTGTATTTTTTAAATTAAAAGATTGAAATAATATTGAGATCATAAATTTGAATAAAAGGATAATATATACATTTAAACGTAACATATACATGAACAGATAATAAATGAAAAAAAGATAAAATTATTTTTGTTTATTATTATTTTTCAATAGAAAATATAATAAATGAAACTTTAAATGGCTAGATATACACTTTCCTTTTTTTTTTCTAATGTTTCTTTTTCATATCTGTCTATTAATTAGGCCTTTATTATCTCCTAATTACCTTTTTTTTCCTAACGTCTCTTTTCTTTCTATGTCGGTTAATTTCCCCCCAAAAATTAGTGATTTAAAGAATATTAATTACCATAAATGTTACCATTGCCATTTAGAAAATCTATCCTTCTAAAACTCCAAGCAAAAAACCTAAATTGAAATCCAAGTCGAAATCGTAAACTTAAGGCTTTTAACATATTTTGGTAACTAAATTTAAGGCATTTTGAAACCTTCTATTGTTGCTCAATCTAGGCAAACGTGAGATGATTTCTATTGTGTGAAATGTGATATGTGCATTGGTATGTTTTTCAAGCCGAATTTTGTTATGTGGTAAAAGAAACCAAGCTCCCAAAGTAGTCTACTTGAAAAAGAAAACTTTGAAATTATAGGCAATTTCTGATAATTTTCAATGTTTTGAGCCCAAAATCTTAGGCTTTTGGTTACTGATCAAACAAAATTTCTTTACTTAGAATTACATTTCAACTCTAAATTAATATTATTAAAACCACCAATTTTTTCAAAGAGCTTAGAGTTCCAATGACTTAAAATGAGCCAAAAAGTCATGGATATTTTGAAATATAGAATACAATTTTATTTTATTTTATTTCATTTTAATATTATTGTTGGCCAAATTATGTTTTATTAAGGTAAACATCATATTAAATTCATTTTGAATTTTTTTGTTGATATTTTATATTTATATATATTACAAAATTGTAGAATCTTCACACTTGTTTAGTTACTGGAGATGTTACCGAACAACCGAAATGCCTTCGAATCGAATCTTCAAACCAAAACTGAAATCGAATCCTTGAATCAAATCCAAATCTAAAACTCCAAATTAAAACCCTAAATTGAAACCCAAGATAAAACCCTAAATTTAAGGCTTTCTACATATTTTAGTAACTAAATTTAAGGCTTTCTAAAACCTTCTATTATTGCTCATTCTAGTCGAACGTGAGATGATTTTTATGGTATTAAATGTGATTTGTTTATTGGTATGGATTACTGGGTGTAAGCAATTAGGTTAGTTCTCGAGTTGGATATCTGTTTCCTTCAACTATGTCAATCTTCTTTACGTTTGATTTATTTATTTATTTATTATTATTTAGTTTCTATATGTATTCCTTATTGGCCCTCTAGCACCAACATCTAGTCATTTCTTTAGCGGAGAAATAAATAAAATTGAAACTACTTTCCTGATTAGTCTGAAATGCCCAAGAATTGTCTCAAATTTTGTCCTCCTCTTTGTTAGTCACCACCTTTAGCATCACTAACCTACCACATTTTGACTACCCTTTTTAACGCTTTAAATATTCAATAAAGTAAATAGTATTATTTTAAAAATAAATATAATTGTTTGAAATTCATTAGACTAGGCTTTTATTTAAACCAAACATATAAGAACCCAAACAAATATTTAGGCCCAAGTCTCAAAAACAACTGGAGGAAAGACTTCAAAACAAACTTGAAAAAAAATGGCCCATGAAAATAGACATCCCAAGGCCCCAAAAAAAATCAACTAAAGAAAATTATAAAAATAATTAAAATATAATTAGACATTGAAAATATTAAAAAATGAGTGTACTAAATAAAGTTTTGAAAGGTAGACAACTCAGCTATTACTTCATTAAATGAGTGCATTAAATAGCAAAAGTTATTGTTGGCAGTGACGGGCAGGAGAAGAGCCTTTTCCTCAGTCTTTTCAAATCCCCTTCCTTCCTCATAATTGAAAATTTAAATGCTCTCTCTATAGCTTTCCCATTTCTTCACCATATCTCTCTCTCCCTCTCTCTCTCTTTAACTTTTTGCTCTCATTCGTTTTTGGCATTTTATAATCATAGGCGAAAACAATACATATACCCCATTTGTCTCTCTCTCTCTCTCTGTTTTCAAAATTTTTATCATTTTGTTTCAGTTTTGGTTTAACCAGAGGCAAAAGAAATATATATATATACACACGCTACAGTAGAAATACAATTTTCGTGAGAGAGATAAATCTTAATTTTTCTCAACTGTTTCCTTTTTTTTTTGTGATATTGAAATCCCTTGCTTCATCGGAAAGTCATTTTAGGTATGGATCTTTATTTCAACTGTCTTTGCCTTTTCATGTCTTATTTAGTTTCAGATCTATTCTTCTCTACTTGTATTTCTATGGGTTTTTCTGTTTTCAGCTTTAGAACAAGTTTGTCTTTGCCTTTTTGTCTGTGTTGTAGTTCTCAGATCTATGTTTCTTTAGATGTATTTCAGTGGGTTATTTTAGGTCTTCAGCCTTAGGAAATATTGTTTCGGTTCGTCTTTTCAAATCTATGGATGTCGATGTGGTTGTTCTTGTTATTAGTTTATCGTCTACTATGTATTTTATTTTTCCGTTGATTGTTTCCCTCTGTTTTTAAGATTATTGCTTTGTTGTTATGGTCACTATCTTTGAAATCATTGAGTGCTATTTATTAGTCTTTATTGATGTTAGATGTGTTTCTAAGAACTATTTAAGTATCTATAACAAAGATAACATGAAATCATAATTAATTTTATGACACAAAGCTCTCTGCTCTATCTTTAGTTTTTAGTGCTCATATGTTAATTACATATGTAACACCCCAAACTCGGCCTAGACATTATGGCCAAATCTAGCAATGTCACATGGAATAGAATTCGAAAACGAGTTTGTTGAGTTAAAACCGTTCCAGTTAATTGGCTTTTATCTTAATTCGATGTAAAACGCTTGTTTTTCATTATGTCTAAAATCGTATCATTTAGCGAAAGCTTTGAAAATGTTCATTTTTGAAAAAAACCATTGGTGTTGAAAGAAACCGTTGTTTTAAGCAAAATTGAGTTTTTACCGTCTAGCCGTTCTAAAATCATAAAGCAGTTAAAAATCCAAAGTTTAAATCCAAAACAATCCAAAGTCCCAGAATTACACAACAAATACCCCAAAATAATGTAAATTCAAAAACTGAGTCAAAGTAGTACAAAACAGTGCTAGTTACCGTCGAGTCCTCTGCCGCACCGATCTGTCTAAGACTGGAGATTACCTATATAGATTAACAGAAAAAGGATGAGTTTTCATAAACTCAGTGTGTAATCCCCACAGTAAACATGCATACAGATACACATAAGAAAATAGTCATTTATAGTCCGGGCATGAGCCCATTACAAAATCAATTTGGGCTTTGGCCCATTCAGATACAACCTTAGAATTATATTAGGACATTCACCCATATCAGATACAGAATGCAGATACAATAAATCAGAATCCTACCCACTAGCCTCTACACACAATCTCCGTCTAGCCTTACACACCAAGATGTACCAAGATGCGGAACATAATCAGAAAGTTGCAGTTGAGTTGCCAGATAACAGGCTTAAGAGCCTTTCGGATACTTCCTCCAAATATCATCAACCCACCCCGATGCAATGCAACATACCATAAATGACATGTATATATGCTAATAACAGAACATACATTCTGTTCAGTACAGATATCATGCTCAGTTAGACACCTTACCATCAGATCACATAATTAGGGGTCTAAGTAGAGCTTACCGACCCAACAGTAGGTCCATAGTCAACTAGGGCGACCCATGCAACCTTACAGAATATTTTAGAAAAATTGGCTCACATGCCCATGTGGCCTGCCCAGCCCAAATTGGCCTTGGCTGTGTGGATCACACGGCCTGGCTTAAAATCCCACAAGCCTGTGTGGGCCCACACGCCAATGTTGCCCACACAGCCCAAATCAGTGTAGCCCGTGTCTTGCACACGACCTACCTGGCCATCACATGGCTGTGTCATGCGCGCATGGCCTAGCTCGTCGATCACACGCTCGTGTTCCATCACACGGATAACTTCATGGGCGACCACATGCCTGTGTGGCATCGATAGTAAGCTTTTTCAGCTTTTTGCTGAATCTTGTTTTTTACGTTTCAGGTACACACCTGGTTTCGATTGATGCTAAAATGATCCCCGAGCACTCCAAATCCTATAATTGACCAATTTCGCTATATTAATCACTTAGTCATTAGACTAAAAACTGAACTCGAATTGGGATACTCGACCTTAAAGCGATGAAACTTACCCCTAACACCTCAAATCAGCTGATTACAAATCAGTACGGGAAGAATCTCGATCCTCGCAATATGTTGCTGCCAAAACGTCAATAACCCCCAATCAATACTTAGTATTTACAACTTACAAAGCACAAAACTTACTTACTGAAACGTGTAGCCCACGATGCACAAGGGAGCAAAAGGAAAAGAATGAAAGAAGAAAAAAGATAAGGGAAGAGTAGAGTTTCAGCAGGATGGAGGAAGGGAAAAACAGCAGAGAAAAAAAGGAAATTTTGCTTAACATCAGAATTTTTTGGAAAAGGGGCTGAAATTTTGCAAAAAGAAATTAATCAAGATAATTCCCAACTTCTCATATCCCTCAAATCTCTCCACTCAACCAACTACCCAGAATTTCTGTTTGACTGAAACTCTCTCAGTCAAATGAATAAAAATATCATCCTTGCTCGCACAGGGATTCGAACACAAGACCTCAAACACACCAACACACATCTTAACCACCAGACCAGCAACCCCATTCTGATGTGAAAGTACAAAGAATTAATATAAGCCCATTGAATACAATTAGGACTTATTTTCAAAAATAACCAAAATTTGCCAAATGCAAGGCTTGAACTTGGGACCTCACACACACGCCCAGAACACTTAACCACTGAAGCAGAGAGATATTTTGAATCAAAATTTACAAAATCCGAAAGACAAATTTTTGGGGTGTTACAACATAAATATTTTGTTTTCTCTTCGGGTCCGGTCTGGTCCTGGGTATGTTTACTTTTCTTGTTGGTTTGCAAAGAAAGGTGAGCAAACATATAAATGGAATTGCGTCCCTTCGACTACTTGGGGAATGAAGAAACTCTTGTTCTACAAGATTTAGATTTGATTTGAATTTGGGTTTTCTGAATTTCTCTTTTTTATCTTTGTATTAGAAAAAAAGGGTCTTGCTCTTGCATATCTAAATCTGTGAGCAGCATGTGCTTAAATGGTGTTGTGGTTGCTTTTTTTTTTTAACAAATTTATTATTTAGATTTAGTTTGCTTTTATTATTGCTAATATGCTTGGGTTGCGAATAGATCAAACACAGATTTGAAGTCAGAAACATCAGATCTGATGTTTCTTCATCTTGTAACCTTGTTGCATGAGTTGTTTGTATTAGCTAAGTTTGACATTTGAAACGAAGTATTTTCATGCCTTGATGGTGATATTTTTTATGTTTTATTGAGTTGTTTGTGTTTTGTTGGTATTTCCAAGAATATGTTATATCTTATTTATTGGATGAATTTCAAACAATTATTTTTTTGTTTGTTCGTGATATTTGTTTATCTTATTTTGTACTTCATGTAAATTTTGGTTTGTACACAAAAATGGATACTTCAGAGACTGAAGTGAGAAGCTTGATTCTGCTAGGTCAAAATTGTAAGTGTTAGTTTATGTACTATTTTTTTATTTTGTTAATTTCCAAATTGACCTCTTATGGCAATAGAACCTACCTTTACCTTAATGGTGAATAACCAAGCTTTTGAAACTTTAAGTCACTAGATATATAATAAATGAAAGCATCTTTCATATTTATTTCCCCTTTATTATCTCCTATTTATTATCTCTTATTTCACCTATTTTTTTCTAACGTTTCTTTTCTGTTAATTCCCTCCAAATAAAGAATTAGTGATATAATGAAGGAATAAAATGTTAACATTTAAAGTGAATGGGTATTGAAAGCGTGGCATGTGAGAGGATTCAAAAATTCATAAATTTGCTCGTTGTCTTTCCCCTATCCTGCTTATGTCTTTTCACATCCCTCTCCTTTGGGTACGATCCTCAGGGTACTCACCTACTCCATTGTAATTATTACAACATGATTCGTATACTTACGGATATCGCCTTATTTATATCTATCTTTTGTTGCAGTATACACACCTTGGACGTTAGTACGTCCTAAAGCGATCAAGTAGCCACACGGGCTGATCTCCTTCACAAGACCACTCGACCCCTGTTTACACAAAATTTCGTAGAAGTTTCAAATTAGTCCAAAATTTATCCCGACTTGTTTTAAATGTTCCGTAGGCTCGATTTAAGGCCTATTTTCATATATATACTATGAATGTTAACTAATTATGAATAATTGATATTTAAATTTAATTTCAAATAGTAAAAGTCTGTTATTGAATTGGTTATCTATCGTAATTCTCTATAACTCTAATCCGACAATAGAGACAGGTTAGGGGGTGTTACAATACATAAAACAATTACATGTTTACTACAATATGGGCACATTTCCTAAAAAAATTGAAAGAAGTAAACTAAAGGGGTGAACTTGAAAGCAGTATACCAAAGATCTCAAAAGCATGCAAGTAAATAGAGATAACAATAATAACAGTGTCATAGATCACAGTTTTTCAGAATATACAGAATCACAGAGTTCTCAGAATGTATGTACTTGTCCATGAATGTTAGTGCAATTTCCTACTCATCTATCCTTTACACACCAAGAGTTTCCTAAAACTCATCCATTCGTACACACAATAACAATAAGAGCCGTAGCTCATTGTGGATAAACCACTAGTAACAGTAAATATTTGTAGACAAATTGCTATTAATTTGAAGTTAAACCTCCAGTAAAAAGTTTGTGGATGAACCACCAAAACTTCAAACAATACTCCAATGTTGCAGATATACCGCCAAAACTCCAATTTCTGCGGACTAATCGCCGGAACTCCCATATTTGTGGATAAATCACTAGAACTCCCATATTTGTGGATAAATCGCCAGAACTCCACATAACTCCTCTGTCACCAATCTTCCCAACCCCATACAACAAAATGGCATAACAAGTATGACAGAATCAGATACAATGCAGAACCATGACATGTTTTAACATGTGATCAATAAATCAGTAGCAGTGGCATGCCTTTCATGAAATCGATAAATACTGAAAAATGACATGCTTTTAGTCATGCAATCGGTAAACACAGAAGCAACAACATGTCTTGATGCATTCAGTAAACATGTGATAACAATACCATATTATACATTAGCGGTCTATACATAGTCATAACAAACAAACCCTTAGGCACATTCAACCAACTATAAAATAAACACAAACACATTCAACAAGTATCCCAAATTAATACATATCACATTCGACTACTTCAAAGGGCACTATAAATTCGGCCAAAGCTTAAAGGAACACAAACACAAATTCGATTCAACATGATTTGTATACACATGCATTCAGTTATCACCAAATCATGCGATTCACTTTTGAATAGGACATACACCTCAATGTACTTCTAAAAGGCATTAACAATTGTCTGGAACATCTCTACGATTCAGATCTGAATTGGTAGCTACCAGATCTATATCTAGAATAGTGAAGGACATATAAAATAAGAGATGACATTAAACCATTCACACTAATAAGTTCGGTCAATAGAAGAAAAAGAAAGGAAATATGAGATTTAATTTATTTACTATCAACTTACACTATACCATAGTATGATGAATCAGTGGAGATTTTGAGTAATCATATGATTTGGCCAAGGATGATAATTCTAATTCGATTATCAACAAATAATGTTAATGAGAATAGAAAAATTAAAAGAAAAAGAAATGAAAAAAGAAAAGATGTTGCGATAATGGTGAATCAAAAGGAAGAGAGCAGTGATGGTGCGACATAATGGATAGAAGTTTGAGGAAAAAGAGGCAGAGATTCGACCAATATGGTACAAAGTAGAGAAAAGAAAATGGGGGAGTAAAGGGATGAGTTGAGGGTGTCACAAAGCAAAGGAAGAAAACTATGGTTTAGAGAAGCAATAGGGAGCAATAATGGTGAAAGAAGAAGAAAAATTAGAGAAAATAAGAGAAAGAAGGAGAGGGGAAATAATAGGGAGAAAAAATGATTAAAAAAGGTTGATAACAACAACAAAAATGTTATATACTAGGGTTTCAATGTAAGGGGTGGCACATTTTAGGCAAAAATATTGTAAATAAAAATTATACGAGAGAGGGGAATCGAACTCTGGTTTCAAGGACAAATTCACTAACTCTTAGCCATTAAACCTATTACTCATTCTTATTACAAAAACTTAAAGATAAGCTTCAAAATCGGGGTGTGGCTACTCTCTCGATTTACAAACCTAATTCTACTAACTTGATTTATAGGATGTGACAGCGGTACAGAAAAAGATGGTTTTTGTAACAGCTTATTTTTAGGGTTAATCGAAATAGTGGTTTCAAACCACAATTCGAAGTCAAAATATTTAATTTAATGTTTAATTTTGGTTTACATCATGATAGAATTATTGTGTGAAAATTTCGTAAAGAAATTTTACTGTTTGAGTGGTTAATTGAGTAAAAAAGAGTAAATCACGTAAAGTATAAAAGTTGTATTCTATTAGTTAAAAGTGTCTAAAAGCTATGGAACTTAAAAGTTAGGGTCCTTATGAAATAAATGGACCATTTATTAGATAATGGATGATGTGGTTTGGCATTTGGTTGTAATTATTAATTTTTATTAAGGTTAAAGTTGTAATTTGTTAATAAAGGTTATAATATTAAAGAAAACAAAAGAAAAACCTTTGTCTTCATCTTTTTCAATCGAATGAAGAAATAAAAAATAGCCATGGATGAACTTCAAGGTTCGGCCACCTATTGTCCAAGCATGTAAGTCCGTTTTTGCTCGGTTTTTGATGATTTTTACGTTTTTGAGATCGTTGTTTTGTAATCTAGGTAGCACATACCTCTGATTTCAAAACTGTTAAAGTATTTGGATGATGCCATTGTTGAATGTTTGAGTATCTTGATGTTTAATGATAGAAAATAAATCTTTGATGTTAGATTAATGAGTTTTGTTAAGTGAATTTTAGTAAAAATGTCAATTTTGGACTAAATTGTGAAATATGGTAAATTGTGTGGTAAAAGTGTGAATAAACTAAAATATGGGCTGCTAGTAGTATGGGTAAAATTCAGATAGCATGGGCTTGTACTTAATTGCATGAATTTGAAATTTTATATGATAATGACTAAATTGCAAAAATGTGTAATAATAGGGGCAAAAGTGCAATTTTTCCAAAATGTGTAAATTGTGTTAAATTGAATGAATTAATGATTAAATAAGTAAATTTTGTTATTATATAGATTAAGGAAAATGAGATTCGGATCTAGAATGAGAGAAAACAAAGTATCGGATTAGTCGACCTAATTCGTCGTTTCAGCGAACGAGGTAAGTTCGTATGCAATAAGCATTGTTATATTTATGCTTTTAATGCTTTGATATCGTATGAATTGTATATACGTGACTATTGTTGTGTTTGATGACATATCGGCTAAATATGACACTTAATGTGCGGTTCGGTATAGCTTCGACTAAATTTGGCACTTAGTGTGCAATTTGAGATAACTTCAACCATGTGCAGCACTTAGTGTGCGGGGCATCAAATATGACACTTAGTTTGTGAAATATTGAGAATGACACATCGTGTGCCAAATATTAAGAATGACACTTAGTGTGCGAAATATCGAATGATTCAACGGGCATAGTCAAGGCAAGAATGAAAGTACGATCAAAATAAGTAATACAGGTACGTACAAAACTTAGGTGAGAATCAAATGAAAGTGGTGAGTTATAATGTATCATGTACCTGAAATGCGAAAGATCTATGTATAAGTATGTTTCATACCAAAATGTGTTTATTTGGCTATAATGAGGTATGATTTGAATGATATGTGAGATATGAGTTAAATTTGTGTTAATTAAATATACATATGGCATATATGGGGTGAAATACTGTTATTTGATGATATATATAACATGATTCGTATTTACTAAATAAGATGTGTTGGAAATTGGAATGAATCAAGTTATTTGTATACATATTTGTTCATGTATATGTAAATGTAAATGAATTGGTGAGAATATGGTAGATCTATATGAGCAATGGTTTGAGTAAACAAGTGAAAGTCTTGGTTAACTATGTAAATGAATTCATGTTATAAAGGTGAAAGCATATGAGGACATTATAAATTATGAAAATGTTTAATATGTGTTTATTCAATAAGTTGAGTTTATTACCATACAAGCTTACTAAGCTTTATAGCTTACTTTGTGTTATCTTTTCTATGTTTTATAGTGATTTAGACATTTGCTCGGGTTGGAAGTCAGTGGAGATCGCATCACACTATCTGGTTTTGATTTTGGTAGTTATACACTTGTGACTTGGTTATCTGGCATGCATAGGCTTGAGTCTTTTTAATAAAGGTTTTGGTGATGTAATTGGTCATTTTATATGGCTTAATAATGACTTATGTTTGATGTGTAATTTGCCTTGTGTAATGGCATAATTTGGTATGGTTGGTGATGTTCAAGATGAACATTTGGTCACTTGGTATATGTTGAGTATTTACTTGTGAAAAACATGAATTTGGACTTAATAAGTGAATGGTTAATAGATAATTTATAATTCAAGCTTTGTGTGTGATTGATGATGATAAAATACATATTTGAAATAGGTTGAATTAATGAATGTGATATGTGTTTTGGTTGTGATGGAATAGGTGTAAAATGAGAAATGAGTCATGCTAATTTTCGTATGTGTTTTGTACAGGAAATGGTTATGATTTGAGTTGATGAAATAGAGGGAATTGGTATCACATATTTGGTGCATAAAATAACTTGTTTTGGCTGACTATTAATGTATTGAAATGGTGCAAAAATTTTATGTTTTAGGTATGCATGAGAAGGGTGAGAAATGTGGCTTAAACCAAGCCTATTTTCACTCCACACGGCTAAGCACATGGGCGTATGGCTTGACCGTGTGTGACACATGGCCTTAGTACACGGTCTTGTGTCCCCTGGGGTAGTCTTTTGAAGTTAAGTCAGTATATCCTACAAGTTTGACACGGCCTAGACACACGAGCAGAAAACCTTTAAGGAAGCTTCAACCATTCGACCCCTAATTTGTCAATTCAATTAGGTCTTTTTTTTTTTTTGCAATTTTTATGTTTTTAGGTTATGGGAGCTGGATTTAGCTAGCCTATTTACCAATTTGTAAAACTGTTAAAGTTTTTGATGATTTCCATTGTTGGTTTCTTGAAGAAATTAGTGTTCAATTGATAAATTTTAAGCTTAGATGTGAAAAATGACTAGATTGTAATGTTTAAATTATTATTTTATACAAAAGGACTAAAGTGAATAAAATTTAAAATTGAAGTAAAATTCTGGTAAGAATAGATGGTATAGGGTCTATAATAGATGTGATTGAGATCAATTTTGAAATCAAAGCTCAAATGTGAAATATTGTTATTTCGGTGTTAGGGACTAAATTGAATAAAATGCAAAACTTAAGGGGCATTTAGAAAATGGAATTAAATTGGTTCATGCATATCCTGCAATGATACAAAAATGTTTGGTATTAATGAATTGTCTAAATAATTGTTTAGATCAAGAATTGAATTAGCCAAATATAATTGGGGAAAAACCAAAATTATTGATTAGTCCTTAGAGGTTCAACTTGTTGGTTGTTTTTTCTAGGTAAGTTCATATGGTATTTATAACTTGGATTGCATGTATTTGAATTATATATGTATGTTTGATTGTAAATTGAATTGGTTGTGAATTGGTACGAAAAGGTGGGAATTGGACTAAATTGAAAAGTGATGATTATAAGTGTAACAGATGCCCATGTGAACTTAGTAAAGGTTAGGATACAATTGGCATGCCAATAGGGTCTTATGCGTGCTTGTACAGGATATGTGTTTGTACGAAGGTTGTCACAGGTTAAACCGAGATCCAACATGTTGTGGATCATCGAGTATTATACATTTCTACGGAGACCTTAGTGTGGTGGAGGGATGTATTAGCATGAGAATATGCAAACAATGCCTATGGGCTTTGCACTTCGATGCCCTTGAGTGATGTAGTTTCAGCTCAGATGAGCAACCTAGTGTAGTGTAGTTACCTTAGTATCTAAGTCCATTTACTAGAGTTCATCAAGCTAAGTAGATAATGTAAAAAGAAAAATTGAAATGAATGATATGAGATTGATGTTCAAATGGATAAATGTTAAACTGAGCATGAGCATGGTATTAAAATATTGATTCTAAAATGAATTGGATGGATATATTTTGAGATACCATTTGATTTGATTATATGTTAAATTCACCTTTTTGATGTTGTGTTTTGTCAAGTCTAGCTCATTATGCCAAATCATGATAGAATATTGTATTTGATAGTATGATAAGGTAAGTTTTTATTTAATACCTATAAACTTACTAAGCATCGTATATGCTTACCCCATTTGTTTTCCATTTCCCTTATAAATCATCATCTTGTAGAATGCGTCAAAACGGATCGACTCAAAGTTCACACTATCCTTATTTCAATAGCTATTTGGATTATCTTGATTTAAGGAACTGTGGCATGTAAATAAGTGTTCCAATACATCCTTTCATGTATAAATGTCTTAATAAGTTTAGTATCTTGTGATGAACTTCATATATGATGATTTCTCATATTGTTCAAAGCAATAGATTGGTTAATGTATAAATTACCAATGTTTGATGCGTGTGGAAAGTAGAAATATGAATTCCCTTGAATTTGGTAAGTTTGATTTATGTGTTTGAAATATATGTTGGTTCAATAGTGTAACACCCTATACCTAGCCCGATCGTCGAGCCAGAATATCAGGATGTCACACCAGCGTCACACATCACACACATTATAAAATGTCACATTAATAGGCAATTGTCATCTTTATTAATGTTCTTACAAATTTTTAAGTTAAGCATATATTAATCATCATTAAAACATGTCAAACATACTTTAAACTAACTTATAATATCAATTAAACATGCACTAGAGCCACTTAGCAAAATTTCAGAACAAGTTACGTTGGTATCAACACTGAAACAAGGGTATTGATATTTTCCTTACATGGCATCGATATTGTTCGGAAAGTCAATACCAAAAAGGCATTTTGTTTCTCGTCTAAAAATCAAATCCTAGAAAATACTTGTACATTTATTAAAGTATCGTTTCTTTTACCTTGAGTATCAATACTCGTGATAAGGTATCGATACCAAACTAAAATACTAACTTCCTGCACAACGAAATATCACAGAGGTATCATTTTTAAAACCTGAATATTGATACCTTTGCTCTAAACACCAAAAATACAACATAATAAGGCAAATAATCCATCCCAATCATAAACCATTCAACATGTAACTAATGCCTTGTCAAATAAACATCAAAATGACCAAAATAATAGTTCAATCATCTAAAACATGTCCAAGTAACCAAGAAACATAATAAGAGCAATATCCATAAATCCTATGAATTAATAAGCTATGAAAATAACCAAAACATCATGGCAACATTTATGCAATAGTTCTACCACATTGCCTTTATTTCCCAAATCTAAACAAATAATAAATCACCTATGAATAATTACTAAAGTCTAGCTTGGATCAATCCATTAGAACCATACCACTCACACCGAGACGCTGCTAATCTGCAATGGATTAAAAGGAGTAGGTGAGCTTAACAAGCTCAGTGAATGTCTAGAACAACTACCATACAAATAGTTCATCAAGCATTAATGAAACATCCATTTAGCATAATTACAACATCTCAACTTTATTTTCATATTACTTATTCATGTATCTTTCAATGATTCGTTTACATAATAATCACATATCATTTAAGAATACACCACAATACTCATAAACATATTCATTGATAATTTGAGACTTGAGCCATGAAACGTAAAAGTGGGCTCTATCACCATTCATTGGATACACGGATCTCCAATATACCAAATGACTTATAGAGTTGAACATATCCCAAAAAGTGAAGCATATAGTTAATACTCTCTATCACACCAAACATGCAATTTAATTACTAAAAACTCAATTTAAAGGATCAAATAATATAAAAAACTAATAAGGAATCAAATTGTTACCTTAGTTGACGAAAAACCGAACGTTTGATCAAAAATTTGAAAAACCCAAAAATTCAATAATGGAGAAATATATGGTGTTCTTGGATGTTTTTCTTGAAATACTATAGAGATTTATGGCTTGGGGAATGATAGAAATCTAAGGAATTAAGTTTGGGAATCAAAATTTAATGAGAGGAGCTTTGGAATGCAATGGATGACAAAACAAAAATATGGAGAAGAGACTAATATGGGATTTATAAAGATGAAAAGGGAAAATAGGGTGGAAATTAAAATTTGGTTTAATTGCCTTTTAAAAACTCATAATTTAGACCATTTTACAAATTAGTCCTTGTTTCAAATTTGAAAACCTTTTGAACATTATTTTCAAAAATTGATTGGATTTTCAAATATCATAAATAAGAACATCTCCAATTACCATGCTTACAAAATCCCCCAGCTCACTAGAGCTAAAATCACTAAAATACACCTAAAACTCATGGCCTACTTTTGGGGTGTTACAAATTGGTTCAAGTTTAAGCCTTTAAACTATTTTGGTATATTAAGTATACATATGTAGGAAATGACAAGTTTTAATGTGTTAAAACATAGGTAAGATTGGTAAATGAAAAAAGTTAGTTGTTGGTTTTGGATGTTTTAGATGAATATATTAAATGATTGGTTGGAGCAATTGAAAGAGGTACCAAAATGACTCATTTTTACCAAATACAAGGTCATCATCCCGACGAGCAACTTCCATTGTTGCAACGTTGACCAATAGTGAGTCATATCGCGACGTCGAGTGGCCTGAGGTCACGATGTGACAAACTATTTGGTGACGTCACGATGTGGAGGAATTGACGTCGTGATATCGATCCTAAAATTTTAAAACTTTACAATTTGGTCTTATTATGTGCTCAGGTCAACAAAAGAGCTCTCATAAGCTCTGCGCGACATTCATTTTGCAACCTTTTGATCAGATTTTATCAATTTTACTCCTAAAGGAGTATGTAAATTTATTGTATGAAAATATATAACGGTGACCATCTTATCCTTTTCTATAGGAAATCTTTTGAAGATGGCATTGTACATTAAAAATTAGCCTACAATTAAATTCATTATAATTACCAAAGTGTGGTCACCATCTCCCATATGGATGAAAATAGTAAGCCTTTGGCTGGTATTTACCGGTTGGAAAATCCAAAGATATGCGATGAAGGATTCAAGTCTTTCTTAAAAAGTTCTAGCTTGAGGATTCAAGTCTCCCACTAAAAAGATATCAATCACATAATTATTCTCAAAAAGAATCCTCTAATTGTATAATTTCTTACTATCGAAGAAACTACTATCGTGTCACCACCATCATTGGTAACTAACTTGTCATCATTTTAATTAAAGGAGACAAACTTGTCATCTAGTTGTCTTATTATGAACAAGTATCCATTGGTGCAAATAGATTATTTGCATGACTAGTTCAAGTGAGCTTCAATTTTCTCTAAGGTCAACTTGAGATTGGGTATTATCTATTAAAAGTGAAGAGGTCAAACATGTCGAAGATTACATTGAAGCTGAATATAGACATTATGAATTTTTGGCCCAAACGGAAAGAAAAGCCAAAAAAAAAAAAAGAGTCGAAAATCAATTGGTTCAACCTAACCCAAGCATTAAAAATAATGAAACAAGAACCCCTAAAATTACTTAAATACAATCGAGGAAAAAAGGAAAAGCCAAAACTAAAGGCTAAAGCTTTTGCTTTTAAACTTTGAATCTCTCATTTCCTCTTCTTTTCTAACTTCATCAAGCATTGTTTTATACAAAAGTTATGGTAATAATATGGAATGGAAAAGAAATTAAATTTAAAACTAAAAAGTACGAGTGTAACACCCCAAACCCGGCCTGGACGTTATGGTCGATTCTGGTGATGTCACATGAAGGTGTTTTTGAAAACAAATTGACCTTAAAATTGTTCCAGTGATTATCTTTTGCTTAGTTTGAGAAGACGTGGACTAATTAATTTGCTTTAAAACATTTCTTTTACGCGGAAGCTTTTGAAACCCAATAATTTTCGACATCGTTTTTATTTATGAAAAATCTTGATCTATTTTAGGAAAACTTTACTTTGTTGCATTGTAGTTTATAAATCCATAATCAACAGTTCAAAATCCCAAATTAAAACCAAACAGTCCACAATTCCATCATAAAATACCAACAAGAATTAAGCGATGTAACCGCAAAAACCATAAATAAGCAGTTCAGTCGTGGTGGTCACCTTTGAGCCCTCCGCTACACCGATCCATCAAGTCTGATAATTACCTACATGGATTAAATAGAAAAGGGTGAGTTTTTGCAACTCAGTGTGTATTCCCCGCTGAAAACATGCACATAGCATAACATTTGAAATCAATCCTTTATATAAACAATTCGGGCCTCAGCCTATTACAGAATTGGTGTGAGCCTTAGCCCACTCAGATACAAAATCAGATACAAAATAGGGCCTTAGCCCATCTTAGATATACCATGCAGAATAGAGTAAAATAATAGAGTTCTACCCACTAACCTCTACACACCAACTCCTTCCAACCCTACACACCATATGGGGATAAAATCAACCCACCCATCCCTACACACCATGCTGTACTGAAGTGTGTTACATAATCAGATAATTCCAGCAGAGCTACCAGATATCAGGCTTAAAAGCCTTTTAGAATACTTCCTCCAAATAATACCAACCCAACCCTGATGCAATGCAACATACAAGTATGACATGCTATATGCAATTTAACAGATCGTACATTCAAATCGGTATACATGATAAGAGTAACATGCTAAAACACATATATCACATAGTTAGATTGCGTAACCAGGGGTCAAAGTAACTTTTACTGACCCTACAGTAGGTCCTAGTCGACTTGGGCGACCCGAGTAACCTTACAGAGTATTTTAGAAAAATGGGCTCGCACGCCCATGTGGCCTACCTGTGTGGGCTTATACGCCCGTCTGGCCTACACGGCACAAATTGGCCTTGGGCGTGTGGATCACACGCCTGGCCCAGAATCCCACACGCCCGTGTGGCCCATACAGCCTAATTGATCGAACTTGTGTCTCGTACACGGCCTCTTCGACCATCACACAGCCGTGTCATGCGTCCATGTCACACGCGCACAGCCTAGTTCATTGACCACACGATCATGTACTGCCACACGGTCTACCACACAGGTGACCACACACCCGTGTGGCATCGACAGTTTCATTTTTTAACTTTCAACGATTCTCATTTTCTGTGTTTTTGGGTACACACCTGGTATTGATTCGAAGCTAAGACAACACTAAACACTCTAGAACCGATAACAACTGAACTCAATCCCAATTCAGGTTGAAGAAGCGTGACTTCCAGCCTCACCGCCTCCTTCTAAACATAAATTAAACTCATTAAACAACGGTTCTGCAGTCCCAAAACCAAAACATTACTTACACACTTACTGAATGCGCGATTTGCGACAACGAAAAAGAATTAGAGGAAACGATGGATTAAGGAAAAAAGTAAGCAGGGAACGACTAAAATTTCAATACCAAAACGATAGCAAAAATGGATAACGAAAAGGGGAAAAATGGTGGCTACTAGATAGGAAAAGAAAAGGAAAAGGCGTCAGAAAATTAGAGAGTGGAAAAAGAAGGGCCAAAATTTGCTACCCCAACAATTAGGATATCTCAAATCCCTTATTTTCCTCCTAGAATCGCTCCAACACTCCCCCACCACACCATTACTACTCAGAACCCTGGTCAAAACCAACTCTTACCGAACAGGTAGCAAAAATTATCCCCCTTTTTTCCACACAAGGTTTCGAACACAGGACCTCAAGCAACTTAACACTCCACTTAACCACCTGACTAGCAAGCCTATTCTAACACATTCTTACAATCAATAAAATATAAGCCTAATGGACCAAGTTCAGGCTTTACTGATTAAAATACCAAAATTCACCCAAGTTGGGGCTTGAACTTGTGACCTCTCTCACACACCCAAAACACTTAACCACTGAAGCAGATACACACTTGTGTCAAATTAATACAGATACATATACATGTATTTTGGGGTGTTACAACGAGAAACTTGAAAAACTAAGTTCCGTCCGAGCTAAATCCCGTCTGAACTAAATCCCATCTGAACTAAAGGCTAAATCCTTTCTATAACAAGGTTAATGGGATTACTCGTCCGAGCTAAATCCTATAATAGCCCATTTTTAGTCAAATCGGAACAGTGGTTTCAGGACCACATGTAACATCTCGAAATAGGGCCTAAATGGAATAGTGGTTGTGAAACCACAAATCTGAGATAGAAAAGTTTATTTCGATTAATTTTTATGATTTACCGAGTGATTAGATGCATGTGTTAGAGTATTGATAAGAAATTTTATAGATTGCATGTTTAATTTGCCTATTAGGGCTTATTTGCAGAAGTTGCTGTAACAGCCCAATCTAGGGCCTAAACGGAATGATGGTTTTAGAATCACAAATTTGAAGTCAAAAAATTTATTCTGATTAAGTTTTAAGGTTTATTTATCGATTAAAATATTGTGTAAAAATATCGTTAAGTAATTTGACTGATAAAGTGCTTAATTGGACTTTTAGGACTAAATTTGACTGATAAAGTGCTTAATTGGACTTTTAGGACAAAAATGGGCATGAATAGGACAAAATTTTAAAGAAAGGCCTTAAGGGCATTTTAGTCATTTGGTAATTAAAAGAAATAAAAAGGGAAAATAAAGCCAAAATTGACTAACCTTTTTCATGGAGGCCGAAATTAGCATGGGGGAAGCCATGGCTAGGGTTTTCAAGCTTTTCAAGCTCAATAATCCCGGAAAATGAGATTTGAACCTAGAATGGGAGAAAAATCGAAAATCAGGAAAGTTGGTAAAATGGCCGTTTTAGTATCGAGGTAAGTTCATATGTATAATAAGCATTAATTTATGTATGTTTAAATGTAAAATTGATATTTACTATGATTGCCGAGGTGTTGAAAGTAAGTATAATTATGATGATTTAAATGTTCAATATTAATTCGATATGGAAATGAGAAAGTATGTAAGTTTGTATGTAAATAATACATTATCTTTATTATGTTTTTTTTATATTTCAGCATATTTTATGTATTGTAGCTGATTTTTGAATCATAATTGACTATTGGAAGTATTGAATCAAGTATTAGAAAGAGAGAGAAATCCCGGTTGAACCTTCGGAAAGATTGGATGGTACAGATGGTATGTAGCTAGGTCACATGTATGGTGCTGAGTGCACATCATGTGTACAGGAGAGTTACGAGACATTATGATGTAGCTAGGTCGCATGGGTGATACTATGTGTACACCATGTAGAAAAGAGAGCTACGGGATATATGTAGCTAGGTCGCATGCGTGGTTCCAGGTGAAGGACACCATGTAGACAAGAGAGCTACGAGATAAACTGGCTAGGTCACATGGGTGGTACTAAGTGTTCACCATGTGTACAAGAGAGCCAAAACTATGTGTACAATCGAGCTAGGTCACATGAGTGGTGCTAAGTGAAGGCCACTATGTGTACAAGAGAGCTTCGATTTTAAAGGTGGGCTGTGTGCGATACCATCGCGTATCTATTATTATTCCGAAGTGTTCAACTGGGAAATTGATTAAATAAAATTGTGTATGACTTTGTGATGATAAGTGTAAGTATATACGTATGTAACTTATGAGCAATATGCTCGATATGTGATTGGAAATTGGAAAGATTGTTATGGGTAAGTGATGAATACAATTGAAGTGTGAAAGATCAAAATTGACAATAAAACTGTTATGGATAGTTGCAGTGACGTGAATCTAAAAATTTACCAAAAATAGTATAAATTGAATCAGAGACTGAATGAGATATCAAATTAAAGCTTAATGAGTCTATTTTCATATAACAGAAACAGATCCAGAAAGGAATTCTATATTATGAGATATTTAAGTTTTTGAGAGACTGGTTCAGAATGACTACGTGATCCCCTATTCTGACTTGGAAAAATCATTAAAAATTGTAAAAAAATAATTAGGGGATATAATTTATATGTTTTAAATCGTTAATTAGTATAGTTTCAAATGAAATAAACGAGAACATTCTTTGAATTCTGTACGAGGAGAAAATTGATTCGTAGTGAAGAGTGGTTAGAACAATTGAGCAGTGAAACAGGGGTAACTTCAATGAATAAACTGTACTAATTGGCTGGACCAAAAATTGGCAAAATTTTATGGTAAGAATATACATGAATCTAGTTTCATGAAAAATTAACGGTTTGTAATTTGGAGTTCTGTAGCTCCAGAAATAAATAATTTAGCTGCTGGTACTCTGCTAGACAGCTTATTTTGAACCTGTTTATGATTGTAATAGTGAAAGTATGTGTGTTTGTGATGGTAATATTCCGGGAACATAATGTGACTTCATTTAAAGTATGATAATGTATTGTTTATTAATATTTACATACTTACTTACTAAGCTATAATGCTTCCTTCCTTTCCTTTTTCCTATAGTGTCTCAGATGTTAGCTCGAGTTGGAGGTCGCCGGAGGTTAAATCGCACTATCAAACTATTGATCGATATATAAAGGTTTTCAAGTATTTTTAAGTCTTTGGCATGTATGGAGACTCGTTTAATTGTTACTAAGTTGCTAAGAATTGGCCTAAAATACTGACCTATGTTATTTGAAGGTCTCTATTGTATAAAGTCATTTAATGTAGATAGTCTTGATTATGTTATTAATTAAATGATGCAATTTATGAATGTGCATGCTTGCCTATGTGTGTGGTTGAATTAAAGCATGATATGGGCCTTGTAAGCTCTTTTTAAGGGACAACTTGAATGTGTTTGAAAAAGTTTTAAATTAGAGTGAAATTATGAATCGGTTTTTATACGATGATTAGTGATTAAGTCCGGTAATGCCTCGTACCCTGTTCCGGCGTCGAACACGGGTAAGGGGTGTTACACCACAAATCTAAGATCAAAATATTAGTTTTATTATTATTTTAATGTCTACTGCATGACTAAATGTTTGTGTGAAAATCTCGTTTAAAAATTTTATCATTTGATTGGTCAATTTGTTAAAAAGGACTAAATCGCGTAAAGTGAAAAAGTTTCATTCTATTAGTTAAGAGTGTTAAATAGATTTGGCTTTTAAATATGATAGCCTTAAATAGTAATTAAACTATTATTATTGGTAATGGACATTTATGGGCTTATAATAAGTAATTTAAATGTTTTATAACAAAGGTTATTAAAGAATTTAGTGAATTAATAAGTAAAATAAAAAAAAATAAGGTTATCATCTTTTTTAAGCCATTTCTACCAATATTTTAGAAGAAAGAAACCCCATGGATGAATGTGTATTCGACTAAGCTTCCTAGTTCATTAGGTGAGTGATTTTTTATCCGATTTTAATGATTTTAATGTTTTTGAGATCGTTGCTTCGTATTCTAGCTAGCCCATACCTTAAAATTTGAAAATGTTAAAGATTTATCATGTTTCCATTGTTTAATGCTTGAGTAATTTGATGTTGATGATTGATTATGAAATTTTATTGATAGATTTACTAGTTTTGTAAAGTGATTTTTGACAAAAATGTAAAAAAAAGGATTAATTTGTGAAAATGTAACATTATGTGGGTAAAAGTGAATAAATAAAAGATATGGGATGCTAAGGACTTCATCAAAATTCGGTTAAGCATGGGTTTGTGATTAATTGCATGAATTTGCAATTTTATGTGAGAGGGACTAAATTGTAAAAGTGTAAAATATTAGGGGTAAAAGTGTAAGTTTGCCAAAATATTAATTAAAGGTTAAATTGAATAGATCGAATATTGAATATGTTAAATTTGATAATATATAGATCAAGATAAGTCGAGATTGGGATTAGATCGGGAAAAAGGAAAAGTGGACGAATAGTCGATAATTTCCATCCGACCAACTCGAGGTAAGTTTGTATAATTAGAATCGAAGTTTTAAATAGTTGTAATTATTTGAAATGAATGTATATAATTCAGTAATTGATCTACTTGAAATACAAATGCCTTATTGATATAGCCTGATAGTTAATAAGCCCCGTTTGAACCGTAAAAATTCGTAGGATATGAGTGACATGTCACTAGGGTTACCGTTTAGGCCGAGATCTTGTATGTGTTGCGGACTCACCCCAGCTCATATGAGCTCACCGATACATCAGCTTGTAAGAGCTTACTGTTTTCAGCTCGATAGAGCTTATTGTTCATCAGCTTAGGAGGAGCTTACCGATCATAGCTCGAAAGAGTGAATATAATGATGAATTGATGGATTACCGATTAATACATTTATTGTGTATCACCTATGTATCTATCGATATTCTAATAGGTTCAACGGGCATAATTTTGCTAATGGTTATACAGATGAATTACTGGTTATATAAATGGATTCTCGATTATATGAATGAGGATGAATTGTTACATATGTTATACAGGTTACATGAATTTGGTATGGTATAATACATTGATGTATGAAATTGAGATAAAGGTTGATTATATGTACTTATGAGACTAACATATTGATGAATGTTTGTGTGTAGGCATTTGGCAAGTGAATTTGATATACTTTGTTTAATTGTTTGATTATGTATAAATGGTAAGTTAAATTCTGAATTATATGGGCTTACTAAGCTATAAAGCTTACTCTGTTTCTTTTTCGTGTTTTATAGAGGTTCGATAGCTCGCTCGATTTGGATAAAGTCTGAGATACGCATCACACTATCTAGTTGCTGATTGGTACCTTTGAACTCGAATATATGTAAATATGGCATGTATAGGCTAGTTATAAATATGATAGTGACTCTGGTACATGTTGTGGTTTATGATAAAGCCATGCGATTTGGCTTAACTTGGTATAATGCTTTGGTTGTGTATATGTATTCAAATATGGTATGTTTTGGCAAATAGTAGATGGAATAAAAAATTGTAAATGTTGCCTTGATATGTGATAGGTATATGAATGGAAAATGCTTGATTATAATTAGGTATTTGAATACCATGTTTGGTTGTCATATAATTTGAATATTGAATTTATGAAGTGTGTGATTTATGGTGTTGAAGTAGGTTGGTAAAGCATGATTGAAATTGGTATAATATGTGTATGAAATGTTATGGATTGGCTGCCTATTGAGTTATATAATATGCAAATTATGCTTGTGCAGGTATGTATAAATAGGGTGGCAAAATGGCTTTGCAAATAGCCTATTTTTGTCCACACGGTAGAGACACGGGCGTGTGTCTTGGCCATGTGTCTCCTGGTGTTGAAATTAAAATCAATTCAGTATGCTCCACACGGCCTCACACACGAGTATGTGTGTTGGCCGTGTGACCCAAGTTAGAGAGTTGCACAGGGTAGGACACGGGCTGGGACACTGCCATGTGCTCCCATTTTGAATATCCACATGGCTATGACACGGCCGTGTCTGGTGGCTGTGTGAGACGAACGGCCTAGCCACACGGGCGTGTGTCCCCTGTTTTGAGAAAATTTTTCTCTGTGTTCCAAATGTTTTAAAAGTTATCGGTTTAGTCCCGAACCAATCCCAATGCATGTTTAGGGCATCATAGGCTTGTATTAGGGACAAATTGATTGAGTTTAAATGATAAATGTATAAAATGATGTTATGTATGCTAAATGGATGTTTAATTGTTTCATAAGTCCGGTAATGCTCCGTAACCCAATTCCGACGTTGAATATGGGTAAGGGGTGTTACATTTATTGGTATCAGAGCTACGATTTAGTCATTTCTAGGACTAACGTAGCATATGTGAGTCTTGCTATACATACCATATATACACTGTGATAGTGTGATTACTCTTGACATTTTCAAATGTGTTTTTATATAGTAAATGGATCCTAATCCAATTGTAGTTGATGAGGTTAGAAGTAATATGCTTGCTCTCGCTCAAAGGACAGCGCCGTCTGATTCTAGACCCGTAACGGGCAGCTAGGGAGGAGAGGCTAAAGAAGCCTTCTTTCAAATGATGAATGAGTTGTTCACTCAATATATTCGTACAAATCCAGCTGCTCAACAATCTCCACCCCCTCCTAATCCCCAACCAGTTCCTGCAGCTCCCCAAGAAGTCGAGCTTTTAAATTTGAGTAAACCTCCAATAGACAAGATTCGGAAGCACAGGTTTAAGGAATTTAGAGCTACTGTTAGCGATGACCTTGAGAGAGTTGAGTTTTGGCTTGAGAATACAATTCAGGTATTTGATGAAATTTCTAGCACACCTAAAAAATGTTAAAAATATACTGTATCACTATTGAGGGACACTGCGTATCAGTGGTGGAATACCTTGATATCTGTAGTTCCGTGAGAAAGAGTTACTTGGGAGTTCTTTCAAGTTGAATTCAGAAAGAAATACATAAGCCAAAGGTTCATCGATAAAAAATGAAAGGAATTTCTTGAATTGAAATAGGGTCATATGTCGGTAACAAAATACGAAAGAGAGTTTGCACGACTCAGCAAATATGCTCGTGAATGTGTTTCTTTTGAGGCTGTAATGTGTAAAAGGTTCGAAGATGGATTAAATGAAGAAATCAGATTGTTAGTTGGGATTCCTGAGCTGAAATAGTTTGTCGTTCTAGTTGACAGAGCTTGCAAAGCTAA
Organism: Gossypium longicalyx; assembly: GCA_025698465.1. Lineage (NCBI taxonomy): Eukaryota > Viridiplantae > Streptophyta > Magnoliopsida > Malvales > Malvaceae > Gossypium > Gossypium longicalyx. Next base: position 85,138,018 of record CM046997.1, read on the forward strand.
AGAACTTAACAAAGAGAAAAGAAAAACCGATTCTGAGGCTAGAGACTTTAGAAAGAGATTTGCGGGCAAATCACATCAGTTAGCATCCAAGAAATTTAGAGAATATCATCCTCGTTCTGCTGATCTACGAGGATTTTGATCAAAGATAGAGATACGAGACATTTCAGCTCCAAACCTTAGACGACATCTGTTGCTAGTATGGGTAGTGTTAGGAATGTTAGACCTAAATGTAAGCACTATAATAAGAGACATTTCGGTGAATGTAGAATAATGTACGGAGCTTGTTTTAGATGTGGATCTCTTGATCATTATCTTCAGTATTGTCTAGAAATGTCTATAGCTGAAAGAGATTAACCGATGAAAGTGTGTAATACGGCTACTAAAGGGAGACCACCCCGAAACACTGGAAATACAAGTGGTAACCGAGGTGCTAAGAGAGATTCTACTGTGAGATCTGAGGCACGAGCACCTATCCGAGCTTATGCTATCTATGCACGGGAGGATGCATCATCGCCAAACGTTATTACTGGTACTTTTTTTCTTTTTGATACTGATATAGTTGCATTGATAGATCCTGGATCAACCCATTCATATATTTGTATGAATTTAGTTTTTAAAAAAAAGTTTACATGTTGAATCTACAGAGTTTGTAATTGAAGTATTGAACTCCTTAAGCAAGTCTGTTTTAATTGATAAAATTTGTAAAAATTGCCCTTTGATGACTCGGGGTTATTATTTTCCGACTGACTTGATGCTTCTACCGTTCAATGAGTTTCACGTGATTCTGGGTATGGACTGGCTAACAATGCATGATATAGTTGTGAATTGTAGATGAAAGACTATCGAATTGAAATGTCTGAACGGTGAAATTCTTCTGAATGAGTCTAATGATTCGAGTGAGTTATCTACTAGATATCATCTATGTTAGCTCAGAAATGTATGAAAAAGGGCTGTGATGCATATCTTGCATATGTACTGATACAAAGGTGTCTGAATCAAAGATTGAATCTATACCTGTTGTTTGTGAGTTTTCGGATGTATTTCCTGAAGAATTACCAGGTTTGCCATCAATCAGAGAGGTTGAATTTGGTATTGAATTAGTACCAGGCTAAATCCTTTCTATAACAAGGTTAATGAGATTACTGGTCCTAGCTAAATCCCGTTCACAACAAATTTAGGACCTTATTAGTTTCGAGAAAGCTCAAATAATCATCAGAATTCAACATTCAATCGGGACTTAACCCTTTATCACCATTACAAGCATGTATTAAGTTTCTCATTATAACATTTAAGTAATGTACATTAATATAAGTGACTTTCCATACCACACAACATACAATTAAACATATTTGCATGCCCGATTAAGTTACACGAACTTTTCTCGACACTTGTTCACGTTAGAAATCATCTAGTCCGAAACCTTTTTTTTACCTCGATCTTACCTCGAATTAGTGTTGTCCGGATCTATATAAATAACTTAAATCATCAATTTCATTCATTTTATACTCGTTTGGACTCAATTTATGTCCTAGGCAAAATTACCATTTTCCCTTAACTTTTCCATAAATTTTGATTTCGTCCCTAGGCTCGGAAAATGAAACTTGTGCAAATTACTCCCTATTCCAAGCCTAACCAAAGCCCTATTACAAAATTTATAGCACATGTACTCATAAAAATTCAGAATTTTTCATCAAATTTTACAACTTTTCATTTTAGTCCCTAAATCATGTTTTCATAAAAAATCACTTTGTAAAAGTTTATCTATCAATAATCTTTCATTTTCTACCACAACGTTCTAATTTCCAGCATATACATCCATGACCCATTTTTCATACCTTGATAACTTTTCAAATTTATCCCTCAAATAGAGAGATTAAGCTATCCCAGTTTCAAAAATACCAAAATTACTAAAAACAGGACAAGGAAACTTACCCAATTAGGCCTTGAAAGTTTCTTTTCTCTCACCTAGGTTTTCCATGTATTTTAGGTTGAAGATGATGAAATTAAGATGATATATTTTCTTTTCATCTTTTAATTAATTAAGTATTTTTCTATTTCCAATTTATCCCTTGCCCTTTTTTTATATTTCCATGGATCAATCACCAAGAATCTACATACTTTTCTTTAATGGTCTAATTACCATATAAAGATCTCTATTTTTGAATTCCATAGCTATTTGATCCTTATAGATACTAGAATTCAACTTTCATATTTTATGCGATTTAGTCCTTCTCGTAACTAAGCACTAAATCGATAAAATTTTCATATCAAAATTTTCACATGACATGTTTATCATATTACGGACTATATAATAAAATAAAAATAAATTATATTTTGGGTCAAATTTGTGGTTCCGAAATCACTGTTCCGATTTCACTAAAAAATAGGCTGTTACAACTCTTTCGGTTTGGGATTGCCAGCACTACCCACACTGGTCACGGATGGTGATGAAGACCTTAGGTTAGAACGTTGAGAGCCCCGCTCTCTTCCAGAATATCTCGTAGAGGTGGTAACACTATTATAATACTTCTTTAATTTCTTAGAAACAAACGATTGTAACTTATTCATAATTCTTTTTCCAGAAACCCGAGCCTCTCTTTCAGTTTGTCACTTTTCTTTACTCAATTCCTCAGCTTTGTATGCTCGACCGGCTAACACTGCAAATTCCCTTATTTCGATTATTCCAATCAATAATTTGATATCCTCATTTAAACCCTCTTCAAAGCGTTTACACATCTCAGCCTCGGTTAGAACCCATTCTCTAGCATATTTACTCAGTCGAACAAATTCTCGTTCATATTCAGATACAGTCATGTCTCTTTATTTGAGCTTTAGAAATTCTTTCTTTTTCTGATCCATGAACCTCTGACTAACATACCTCTTCCTTAATTCAGCCAGGAAGAATTCCTAGGTAACATTCTCTCTCAGTATAACTGAAGTTATGGTATTCCACCAATGATAAGCTGTATCTTTCAGTAGGGATACTGCACATTTTAAACATTCAACAGGTGTGCAGTATAATTCATCAAAAACCTGAATAGTATTTTCTAGCCAAAACTCGGCCCTTTTCGGATCATCATCTCCGGTAGCTCTAAATTCTTCAACCCCATGCTTGCGAATTTTATCTATTGGAGGCTTACCAATTCTAACAGGTTCGGCACCCTGTGGTACCTTAAGAACCGATTGAGGAATATGTGGGAGAGGTCGTTGTACAACAGGGTTTGTTCTCAGGTGCTGTGTAAACCATTCATTCATCATTTGAAAGAAGGTTTGTTTTGCCTCCTCACTTTGGTTCTTAGACACGGGCCTTTCACTGCCAGACGTAGACACAACTCTTTGAACTGAAGCTGAAACATTGCTCTCAGCTTCCTCAGATTCAGCTCTAGCTCGGTTGGATGACATTACTATATGAAAAACACATTTAAAATGATTAGGAGTCTCACACTATCACTATTTATATAATGGCATGTATAGCTAAACTCGTGTTTGCTACGTCAAATTCAAGAATCGACTAAACTGTAGCTCTGATCCACTAAATGTAACACTTCTAACACGCCTGTGTCTCTACTCGTGTGCTCAATTCTGAGCATTTTGTTTCTCAAAATTAAGGTGCAATGGACACATAGCCCAACCACATGCCCATGTTACCAGGCCTTATGTCACACACGATCTAGACACATGCCAGTGTATCTGCCCATGTGGACAAAATGAAGCCGTTTCTAGCTTCATTCTCACCAAAAATTTCACCCAAGACTTGCACAAAGACACAATCAATACCAACTATTCCAAGCACTTAAAATAAGCAATTTCATCATTCATCATCGCATATCATTGCAAGTGTCGAAACCTTTTTTGAAAAAAACGAGGTCGACTTGGTTTTGAAAATGAAAACGAACATGTGAGTCGCCACCAATCTTTTTTATGAGGTGTGATCGAGTCACCTTGTGATTGATCATTTTAGTAAAGCGTTTTAATTTACTAAAACAATAATTCTGGCATACGAAAATCGAGAAAACAGGTTTGGGAGTTGGTTACGTACGAGGAAGGATTAGCACCCTCGTAACGCCCAAAATTGGTACCTAATTGATTAATTAATGTCTTAACGTCGAAAGTTGAAAACCTGAAGAGAATTAAAAATACGATCCTCTCTTTTTTAATGTTGATTTTTTACGAAGAATTTATTTGCGTAAATCAAAACAGATGTTAAAGGCCTTCTTGTCCCGAAGTAAAAAAATGTCACATCCAGTACGTTAGGACACAACATTTTAAAATCTCGAGAATAAGCTTTTCTTTTGATTTTCAAAACTCATGCATTTTAATTTCAAAAGGTTATTCAGTCTTTCGGATCAAAAAAAAAAAAAATCGAAACCTACGTTAAGGCACGATCTTTCGAATTTCCAAAACATAGAATATTGCCTTTATTAAAGAATCCCTTTTTTTATGAGTTAAAGTATTTTTTTTAAAACGATGTACGAATGAAATATTGTGTTAGCAAACGACAAATAACGAATATATTAATAAAACAACGCATAAGAATAGCATAATATGCACTACTTCTACATTTACAAGAACTATAAAAAACAAATAATGACAATGATAATATCAACAATCATATATAAAGAACAATGCCAATATAAAGACGGAGATCAAGAAACAATTATAAATTAATATAAGGGAGAATAATTTGTAAAACATCGAAAACAAGGAGTCAAGTTAAAGTAAAAATAAAATTAAGGACATAATTTGTAATAAAATATATAAAAAAATAATAGTAATAACAATCAAGTGTAAGAGCACATGAAAAACCTAAATAAATGAACTTTAATTATTAAAATGGTTAAAGAAATAAATAATTAAATGAATGAAGAAGATGATAAACAAAACAATTTGGTTGGTAATTATGAAAAGAATATAAATAAACAAATAAAAGCAAATAAATAAGAAAAATAAAAAAATATTTAATAAAACAAAATAAGAAATGATAATAATGATAATAAATAATAATAGTAAATAATAATAATAACAATAATAGTAATAATAATAGTAATAAAAATAAAAATAGCAATGATAATAATAATAATAATAATAATAATAATAATAATAATAATAATAACAATAATAATGGAAAATAATAATAATGATAAAATGAAGGATAATAATAATACATTAATAATAATAAATCAGGAATAATAATAATATAAATAATAATATAAAAATAAAAGTAATAATAATAACAGAAAATAATAGTTATAGTGAAAAAATAATAATAATAATAATAATAATAATAATAATAATAATAATAATAATAATAATAATAATAATAATAATAATAATAATAGATTAATTAATAATGCAATAATAAGTAAATAAACACAAAAAAAAGAAAATATGGTTATAATAGTGATAATAATACAAAGTTACTACTGTAATGATAAAATAATAGTAGTAAATAAATAAGCATAAAAATAAAATATAATTATAGTAACAATAATATTAAATTAGTTAATAAAATAGCAAAAAGAACAAAAAGGGACCAATTTGAGCTTAAAACAGAAATTCGAGGCAAATTCGAAATAAATAAAAGAGAAAAGGACCAATTTGCATGCGCGAATAACAAGGAGGGATCAAAAGGGAAATTTTCCCTTCCCCCAAAATGCATAGCTTCGAGGTGGACTAAATTGGAAATGAAATAAATAAAAAGGGAAAAATTAAAATTAATAAAAACTTGATTGCAAAACCATGAAAAAGAAATTGGAAATGAAATAAATAAAAAGGGAAAAATTAAAATTAATAAAAACTTGATTGCAAAACCATGAAAAAGCGGAAGGGCTAAAAGCACAAATAACCCTTCCGCTTAAAAACATGCGGATCCTGGGCTTTTGGTCAGGTCAAAATCGGGTCATAGCAAAACGATGTCGTTTTGGCATTAGTGACTTAAGCCCAAAACGACTTCGTTTGAGTGGGCTATATAAGTCAAATTTTCATCAAAAAAATTCATTTTCCCCATTTCATAAAAAAAAAACTAAACCCCCTTTCTCAAACTCTCTCACCCTCTCCCCATTCTGGCCGCACTCCGATCACCGGACCACCGTGGCAGTCGCCGGTCATCGGCGACAGCGCCGCAGTCCACAGTGGCCGAAAAAATACCAAAAGTGTCCCTTTTCGAGCCTGTTGCACGTGGAGCAAGGATCCGTGGTCCACGGTGGCGCTGCAGTCCACGGTGGCCGGAAAAAGCCCAAAATTGTCCCTTTTCGAGCCCGTTGCACGTGGAGCAAGGATCCAAGGCCAAAACCACGAAAACCCAGCCAAACTCGGCGGAGAAACAAAGAAACGTTTCGTTTCTTCTCCTTTTTCGGTGTGACCTTCAACGGTGAGTAAATTGACCGATTTAGGTGTGTTTTCTTTGCTTTTTTTTTTGTGTTTTCGTATATAAAATGAGAAAAGAGAAAAAGATTCAAAGAGTAAAAGCTTGAAAATTTGAATAAATCACCCTTTTAAAATTGTTTGCTTCTTTTTTTTGTATTCGAAAGTCCTTGCCCATTTACAATCGATTTCTTTTCGACTTTATAGCCGATTACAATATCGGAAAAATATTGCTTGCCTTTATCTCTGCTACTATTTGCGTTTCGTTTTGGTTCTTTGCTCTTTGTCATCTTTTTTGCTTGTTTGTAGGTGTGGCAGAGGAGTTGGTGAGCTATTCTGGTGCAAAAAGGCAACCTCGGGCTGTGGACGCGTTGACAAGTCACGTGAGGGAGCAGTTGGCGACAGAGAGGGGTGCGGCGTATAAGGGCATAAGGGTTAGGGTTTTTTCTAAAAGTGTTTAACACTTTGGGTCATTGGGCCTTGTTTGGTTTGGGTTTTAATTGGGTTTAGGTTATTTGGGTTAGGTTTAGATTGGGTTTGTTGGGCTTCTAAACTTTGTAAATAGACTTTGGACAATTTGTATATTATTTTGGTTATTATTTATTGGTCTTTGAGTTATTATGGGCCGGGAAAATTTGGCCTATTACAGCTGCCCCTCTTTACTCATTATCGTGCAACGGAAATAGAGCAAAGACCATAAAAGGGCCAATTTTACCTAAACTTGCTGAGTCTCGACTTCTTTTGATACTTCTTTCCTTCAAGTAGCTTCATTCCAATCCACTGCATCCTCAGAGGTATAGGAATTGTTGCTTTGATCTACTCCACTGCGACTACTTGTAGCTTTAACCTGTTCCACTGTAACTTTAGGAAGATGAGGTTTGTGGCTTTAATCTATTCTTTTGCAATTGTAGCTTGATCTGCTCCATTACAACTTCAAGGAGATAGGATCTGCTATCTTCAGTCTGCTCCATTGCAACTTCAAGGAGATAAGACCTGTAACTTCGACCTGCCCCACTACAACTTTAGGGGGATAAGGTTTGTGGCTTCAATATACTTCATTATAACTTCAGGGAGATAGAGTTCACCATGGTAAATTTGATCCGACCTACTGTAATTTCAGAGGTATAGGATTTATAACTTTAATCTACTCTACTGCAATTTCAGAGAGATAAGATTCGCTATCTTCAGTCTGCTCCATTGCAACTTCAGGGAGATAAGGTTTGTGATTTGTAACTTCAATCTGCGCCACTGCAACTTCAGGGAGATAAGACTTGCAACTTCAATGAGATAAGACTTGAAACTTCAACCTGCTCCACTGCAACTTCAGGGAGATAAGGTTTGTGATTTGTAGCTTCAATCTGCCCCACAGCAACTTCAGGAAGATAAGATTTGCTATCTTCAGTCTGCTCCACTGCAACTTCAGGGAGATAAGACTTGTAACTTCAACCTGCACTACTGTAACTTTAGGAAGATAAGGCTTGTAACTTCAACCTGCTCCACTGCAACTTTAGGGAGATAAGGTTTGTGATTTGTAGCTTCAATCTGCCCCGCTGCAACTTCAGGGAGATAAGATTCGCTATCTTCAGTCTGCTCCACTGCAACTTCAGGGAGATAAGACTTGTAACTTCAACCTGCTCCACTGCAACTTCAGAGAGATAAGGCTTGTAACTTCAACCTGCTCCACTGCAACTTCAGGGAGATAAGGTTTGTGATTTGTAGCTTCAATCTGCCCCACTGCAACTTCAGGGAGATATGATTCGATATCTTCAGTCTATCCTACTGCAACTTCAGGGAGATAAGACTTGTAACTTCAACCTGCTCCTCTGCAACTTCAGGGAGATAAGACTTGTAACTTCAACTTGCTCCACTACAACTTTAGGGAGATAAGGTTTGTGATTTGTAGCTTCAATCTGCCCCACTACAACTTCAGGAAGATAAGATTCGCTATCTTCAGTCTGCTCCACTACAACTTTAGGGAGATAAGACTGGTGGCTTAAATCTACTCCCTTGCTACCTTAGGGAGATAAGATTCACCGTCTTCGATCTACTCCATTGCTACCTCATGGAGATAAGATCTGTGATCTTCAACCTGCTCCACTGCTACTCAGGGAGACAAGGCTAGTGGCTTAAATCTGCTCCCTTGCTACCTCATGGAGATAAGATTCACCGTCTTCGATCTGCTCCATTGCTGCTTAGGGAGATAAGATCTACAATCTTCAGCCTACTCCATTATCACTTAGGGAGATAGGATGGTGGCTTAAATCTACTCCACTACTGGTTAAGGAGACAAGATTTTCCATCTTCGATCTGCTCCACTACTACTTAGGGAGACAAGATCTATAATCTTCAGCCTACTCCACTACTGCTTAGGAAGATAGGATGTTGGCTTAAATCTGCTTCACTACTGCTTAAGAAGATAAGATTTTCCATCTTCGATCTACTCCACTACTGCTTAGGGAGACAAGATCTATAATCTTTAGCCTACTCCACTACTACTTAGAGAGATAGGATGGTGGCTTAAATCTACTCTACTATTTCTTAGGGAGATAAGATTTGCCATCTTTGATCTGCTCCACTACTGCTTAGGGAGACAAGATCTAGAATCTTCAGCCTACTCCACTACTACTTAGGGAGACAAGATTCGCCATCTTCGATCTGCTCTACTACTGCTTAGGGAGGCAAGATCTACAATCTTTAGCCTACTCCACTACTGCTTAAGAAGATAGGGTCTGTGAATTTACCGATGTTGCTACCCCATCTTCCAGGGATATGATCTGTAGAATCAATTTTAGGAGCCTATGTTAATGCCAAATAATTAGGATGCCATGATCAGAATGAGTCAAATGCTCCTAACTAGATGAATGGTATGAATGCAAAAATGTCATGAGAATGATTCCTTGTTAAGTGCTTAAGGTGTCATCGCTCATAGTTCATCAGGGCTTTATCACTGACGTATTACACCACCCTCTTGTTCGGCTGATATTTTTGATAGAGCCCGAAGAAACAATTATATCTTGCTCAACAGGTTTGCCCCACTGTAACTTTAGAGTCCCTTCCACTGTACCTTCTGGGACATAAAATTTGCACCTCCCACTGCAACCTCAGGGGAATAACATTTGGATTCTTCCATCCATCCTGTTGCAACCCAGAGGTATATGATTTGTATCATCTTCAATCAATTTGATCTGTTACACCATTCCCTTGGTGTAATGACCATATGTATATGCCTGATATTTGCATGAATACAGAGTATCATTTTTCTTTTCCCGAGAATGATCCCCTTTTATACTTGGGTTGACATTGCTCGTATTTGTCGAGGTGGTATCACCGATGAAATGTCTTGTCTTTTTGTTCAACCAATAAAAAGTCTAAAGAGATAATGATCTTTTTCCAATATTTCCAACCCTTAGGCTTGGTGAGTTCTAAACAATAGTCCTGTTTCAGGTTCTTGTATTATTTAGAAGCTTCCAAAGTAATATACGAAACTCTTTTTATGAAAGTATTATTAGTCCACTAATCGTTATTTCAATGCAAAATTCTTGAAAGAGATCATAACAATGGACCGAAAGGAAATTAATTAAGAGCATAGCTCGAAGCAAGTAAGTTAATCAAGGATCACAAATGCAATTAAAAAAGAAATTTATTGGGACGTATCTTGAAAAGAATAAGGTAATCAAAGATAGTAAATTCAAAATGGGTAAAATGGAAAACTAGGTGCCCCAGATATTGTAGGTTGAGCTTCTCTGTACCAATTTCTTGATGACCATTTTGAGCTCAATATGTGTTTAGGTGATCCGGAGTACTTTATCAATGCCACAAGATGTAGCATATTTCCTTATTGTTAATTCAGGTATAGCAAGACTATTGTATCCCCCGCTTTTATTTGAATTCTCCTTTATGGGTTTTCAATTCAAAACCCCATTGGTCTCAAAGCGCCTTTTATAGGTTTTCGCCTTGGCCTTTCCTTTTTCTTTTCTATTTTTCTTTTTCCTTTTTTTCTTCTTTTTTTTGGTGAAGTATTTTTGATTGAATCTGAATTTACAAGATTAGGCAGGTTCTTGTCATCACCGTGGTCAGTATCAACGCTCTTTCAGAGGAGGCCTTCTTTACCACATAAGGTCCTTCCTAGATTGGCGTATAATTTCCTTTGAAGTCCTTTTCATTTTGGAAAAACCTTTTTCAATACTAGGTTTCCCTTTTGATGCGAACCTTTTGTTATTTGTTTTTGGTACATTTGCTCATGGTGGATAGCTTTCAACCTCATTTATTTGATCAAATTCAACTGATCACATCAGAATTGGATCCATTCGGCTTCATTTAAATTCAGCTTTGACAAGACTCAGAGAAAAGAAATCTCGACTTCAATGGACAACAGCTTCTATTCCATAAACTAATGAGAAATGTGTTGCCCCTACGAAGGTCTTGGGCGACGTTCGATACGTATAGAGGGTAAATGGTAACTTCTTTATGCCAATCTTTACAAGTCTCGATCATTTTTCGTATGATCCTTGTTTAGTTGTTTTTTTATTCTTATACATTTTCTACTACCTCCACTGTATTGTTTATTTTGAGGTGATATGGCATTTGTTCTTCGAACAGACTGCGAACTTTTGACATTGTACAGATGGATATGATCTTTTTTGGCATTTCTTGTCGGCACATGATCTTCCTCCTCTTTGTTTTTTTTGGAATTTTGATGACTGTCGACTTTGTAATATTGGCATATGAAGCGACTTTTACCCTCTTGGCGAAGTAATTGATGCCTGCTAAAAGCTTTCGACGAGATCGACTCAATAACTTCCATACCCCACATAGAGAATGTCTACGAAGAAATGAAGGGACACATGAATCTTATCTCCATAAATTTGGAATTTACGGCATACTGATGCAATTCCTTTCTACAGTGGACCAGCAGAACCCAAATCTGATGATTAGCCTGGCCATCCTAAAACTATTAGCATATGCTGTTCAAACACCCTGCAGCATCCTCACGTCTTAGTAGCCCAAGCGTATCTTGATACGCTCGTGCGAAAACGTCTTTGAATTCTTAGAATAACTCAATAACCACTTTTGTCTCTGTGGTGACACAAGCTTCGATCTTCACCCTTTTCTCTTTTCTTAGGCTCACAATGTCCACTGACTTTTTGTAAGGTAGGATCCATTTTTTTTATCTTATTCTACTGCCTTAACAAATCAGGAGATAGGCTACAATCTCTATCGTCTTCAAAGTCCTGAGATCCCTCTAGACACATATCTTGCTCAAAAGGAAACTCTAGGTCAGTAGTAGTGTCGGTCATGTCGTTAATATCTAGAGACCTGTTGTAGGTACGAAGGAATATTTCGAAGAATAAATGAATCTAAAAATAAATATTTGTATGGTATGATAATGAGTAAAAGAATACTTGAAAAAAAAAATCTAAGAATAATTGTCTGTATAGAATAAAAGAGTATTTGCTCGAAATGATAGCAAAGATGCATTTTATTGAAATAAAGATTTTGGACACAAGCCTATTTCACAAAAGGATTCTTATTGCTTCTAGGCTTAAAGCAACAAGCGTCTTTTGAATATTACTCTAAATTGGCTCTAAGAAATATAGGGATCTCTTCCACAGTCTCATTGTTCAAAACACTTCCTGACTCATAAGGGCGAATGCCTGATTAATTCTATTTTCTAATTCTTTCTTTGGATATGGCATTGATGCTCCAATTTCCAAACATTCCTATCGAGCCTTTGACCTCTTCAAAGAATTCCAACTCTTTTGATTAATGTAATACGTGTGATGCAATGTAATGCAATGCAATAAATGCAAAAAGAGACGTTGATTTTGATTCAATTCTGTTAGACCAACTTTTCTAGATAACAGATCTCTTTATATAAAGTGGAAACATATACGGCCTTGCCCTCATGCTCCAGGCGAAGACATCGATCCCTTTCTTCATATCTGGGCGTTAAGATTAAATCTCGCGAAACTTCCCAATAGATGCTTCTACTAGCTCCTTTTTGCTTGATCCGAGCTGCGGCCCATTGCTCACTCATCCCCGTGAGGCTTGTTAGCTTCTTTAAGAAAGTTGACGGCTCCCGAATAATCATTGTCAGCTTGAATCCTTGAAGCATAGTCGTATATTCCTCCACGGACTATTGGCCTTCTCTTGTTGTGTTTACTCGGACCATATTCGGAAGGCCGTATTATATTCCACTTTATCAAGAAATCCATTTTCCATGACAAGCTCTCTATTTAATAACTGAACGTGAATCAACACCTCTTTTTTATGATGATGCAATGTGTAACACCCTTAACCCGTATTCATCACCGAAACAGGGCTTCGGAGCATTACCAAAATTTATAGATTATTTAACAGAAATTTCACTTCACATAACATTCATTTCCAAAATCAATCAAATTTAATCATAGTGTTCCTTATGTGAGCCATCGAGGCCCAAAGTATATATCGAGACTTAACCGAGAACTAAATTTTTTGTTTTCGAAAATATTTAAAATTTTTCAACACTGCAGCGATCACACGGCTGTGTGGCCAGGCCGTGTGGTTTAAACAATACTCATGAAGCTATATTCATCAATTACAAGGTGAATAAATCCACAACATCACTTATACATATCATCTCTAGCTTAGTAAGCTTTTAAATAATTTAATTTTAACTCTTCCGAGTTTCCTTATTTTCATATATTTTTCTTTACTTTCCACACTCATTCCTTATGTATAACACACCGGTCATAAATCATATTATACCGTCATAACCACAAGCTAGTGCAGTTGAACATAACCCTTTTCAATTAATCATATGATAAGCCATTTCATAAGATATTACATAACTTAAAACTTGCCACTCTCTCACGATCACAGTATATTTTCATTTGAGCACTTGCCCCTTTAACACATCATATAAATAAACATATTACTATTTAACCGATAGCTTGGCACTTGTCTAAGCATCATCAGTAACACTTGTTAGCATACTTGAACATATTCATATAAATTCAACATAGATAAACTTATTTTCTCATCATATTACACTTGAGTTTATTGCTCATCTCAACATACATAATTTCTTTATAGTAACATATTAAAGATAATCACTTTTTTACATGTCATGATACCTATCATTCTTTTGCTATTTCTTTATAAACATATATCATTCATTTCATTATATCAATATTTCACGCACCATCATTTCCATATATTTCAGGTGTATACCGATAATAATTCATTTCAAACTCATGTTATCTCATATCAGAACTTTACCTATTGAATCATTTAAATATCAATGGTACACTTATTTCAGATCAATATTAGTAATAACCATAAGTCTTCTAATACTACATTCATCTGTCACTTACCAATCTTTGTCAAATTAGAGAATGAGAACGTCTTGTGGATTTGAGTCTGTCATTTGTTCAGTGCCACGATTCACAACTCAGTATGGTTTTCCTCATTGAAATACCATACCTACATTTTACAACTCAGTATGGAAAACACCATACCTACGTTTCATGTTCAGTATGGAAATGCCATACCTACGTTTCACACTTTGCCATGGATCAACCACGGTCTTATCCGTCAATTCATCACTGATCATTGAACACTTTGCTAAGTTTGGCACACTATATCACTTTGCCATGATTGGCACACTTTATTACTTTGCCATAGTTCACCTATGGACTTGTACTTTCACACTTTTCACTTGTCATTAATCAGAAAAGTGTAGCTAAAGCTACCACTTATCACTTGTCACTTGTAGCTGAAGCTACCACTATTCACTGATCAAGTAGCCGGAGCTACCACTTTTCACTGATCAGGTAGCCGAAGCTACCACTTTTCACTGATCAAGTAGCCGGAGTTATCACTTTTCACTGATCAGGTAGCCGAAGCTACCACTTTTCACTAATCAGGTAGCCGAAGCTACCACTTTTAACATTGTACACACAAGGCGTACATTTCCTTTTCAAGTGTACACACAATGTGTATATTTCCTTTTCCAGTTGTACCATTTAGGTATATGTATCCTTTTCAAGTGTCACCCTTTCGGGTAAAATTCCTTTTCATAATGAGATCATAAGATTACTCCTTTCGGAATAAACTTTACTGCAACACATGCAAGATCTCATTTATAAGGGTAATCACCTGTCCAATTGGAATTCAATATTCGAACGGATTCTTGTACCCTTTTTATCAATCACATATATCATATGTTAACATTTTCATGCTACATATCCATGTCATTTACATATCATAATTCTCACAAGTCAATAATCAAATCAATACATTTTCATACTTAATTAAGTTATATGAGCTTACCTAGCTAAATTACAGAAATATCAAGATTCAGGGGCATTTTGGTAATTTTTTATTTTTTTTGATTTTTCACCCTATCTTGATCTAAATTAATAATTTCATTCAATTTATTAATTTAAACGCTAAAAAAATTCATTTTCTTCAATTTGGTCATTTTTGGCATTTTTACAAAATTGCCCCTAAAGTTTTACTCTTATTCAATTTAGTCCCTGAACCTAAAACATGCAAATTAGCCATTTTTAAAGTAAACCCATACTAGCTAAATGTTCATATATTTTCCTCCTCCTCCTCTCCATTCCACATCCTTAATTTATACATAATTCCACTATTTACTTATATGTTCACATCAAGCTGTCCACTTGAGTTATAGTCGCTAAATTATTTATATCTTGAGCTACAGAATTCCAAATTAGGATCCGCTAATTTTTCCTGAAACTAGAATCACATTCTTCTTATCATAAAATTTTTAGAATTTTTGGTTTATCCGATAAGTACAGTTTATTCATTAAAGTTACCTCTATTCTGCTGTCTGATAGTTCTGAACCTTCTTCACTAAAAATTAATTATCTACTCGTACGAGATTAGTATGATGTTACTGTTTGTTTCCCTTGAAAATAGACTCATTCAGGATTCTAAAAATATAAATTTAAGCCCCTAATTATTTTTACCAATTTTTTTATGATTTTCTAAATCCAGAACAAGGGAACCCAAAATCATTCTGACATTGTCTCACAAAATTTACTATATCTCATGATTTAAAATTCCATTGTTTACACTGTTTCTTCTATAAGAAACTAGACTCAATAATATTTAATTTCATATTTTATTCATCCTCTAATCCTATTTCTACATTTTTTTGTGATTTTTAAAAAGTTAGACTACTACTGCTGCCCAAACTGTTTTAGTACAAAATGTTAATTACCAAGTTTATAACACTCTTATTTCCTTTCTCTACAATATTTCCATCACTTTCTCGTATTACACTTCACTAACATATCAAGAACATAGAACTTTCATAATAAAACTCTACTTTCACATCATTTCCATGCATTTTCAATAATACTACACTTTAAAAATATATTGAAATCTTGATGTACTTACCTTGTTCTATTGATTCTAATCTTTAACTTGATTTTTCTCTCTCCTCCAGCTTCTATTTCTTGAATCCAAATTGATATTCTAACTTCCCATAGTCTCCTTAACATTTTTCTCTCTTGGTAGCTATAGACATTCTTTTGATTTTTAGGTGAAAATGGTGAATTTTTTATAGAAGGACCAAATTGTAAAGAAAGTCAAAACTTTTTTTCTTTCTCTCTTCCTCTCACGTTTGTGCATGGGAAAGATGATGATGATTCTTCATCTTTCCTTCCATATATATATACTAAATAAAATAAAAATAAAATAATAATTATCACTTAAAAATCAAATTAAAGTATTAATAAACTAATATTTATTTATTTATTTAATATAAAATATCCCCAACATCATCATTGCCTTCTAGATTTCTCTCTCCTTCTATTTGACCATTTTGCCCTTAATGATCTTTTAAAATTTCATCCTTGAGTCATCATTTAATTTGGTAAAATTATAATTTAGTCCGTCATATTTCTTCACCAATTCAATTTGGTCCTTATTCATCCATTTTCCTTAGTTTCTAGATCATTCCACCCTTAAAATATTTGCACTATTAGTCCTTCAACTTTTCATATTTACACTTTAAACCTTCAATTTTTTAGTATTTACTCTTGAGCAACAAAACTTTTCTCACTTTTACGATTTAGTCATTTCTTGAATTAATACATCATAATATAATTTCCAATGTTGACATAACTCAAAATTTCTCTTTTTGTCACTTCATTTGCTTATTTTACTATATCAAGAATAATATCTTACTTTCTTATTATAAAAATTTTTGGGGTATTACACAATGCACTGCAATCATAAACAAAACAAAACAAAACACGTCAGTACAGAAGAAATAAATAACAAATAGAGTACCTATTCGGGTGACCACTAGGGTTTGACGCGGCTCTACCTAAGGTGGGCTCATAAGGCTCGCTATATGCGATTTGGTTCTAAAGTAAAGGTACCTGAACTGACAGATTCCTCGATCTTCACCCAATATAAGCTCATATAGACCGAGTTCAGTTCAGGGGAATACATTTCCCTATGGCTGCACGGAGATAAGAATCTCATGAAGACATAGGTACGGATGTATCCCGAAAGCGATCCACTATCCTACACGGAGGTAAAAACCTCACGAAGGAGTAGTTTCTCACACCCACTTAAAAGGGTGTAACCAAGCGGTCATGCAATGCAATATGTGAGGATATATATATATAAAACTCGAAGCAATAAAGAAAATAGGAGTAAAATGATGAAAACCGTAACAAAAACGGATGAAATGCGATGAAGGGATCGTATATTAAAACCAAAGTTTTTATTTTCGACAAAAAGACAAAAGTTAATCAACTTGTGGCTTGACTCTCTTATTTTAGATCCCCAGTGGAGTCACCAAGCTGTCGAAACCTTTTTTAAAAAAGGGGTCGACTTGGTTTTAAAAATGAAAACGAACATGGGAGTCGCCACCAACCTTTTTTATGAGGTGTGATCGGGTCACCTTGTGATTGATCATTTTAATAAAGCGTTTTGATTTACTAAAATAATAATTCTGGCCTACGAAAATTGAGAAAGCGGGTTCGAGAGTCGGTTACATACGAGGAAGGATTAGCACCCTCGTAACGCCTAAAATTGGTACCTAATTGATTAATTAATATCTTAACGTTGAAAGTTGAAAACTTGAAGAGAATTAAAAATACGATCCTCTCTTTTTTAATGTTGATTTTTTACGAAGAATTTGTTTGCGTAAATCAAAACGGATGTTAAAGGCCTTCTTGTCCCGAAGTAATAAAATGTCACATCCAGTACGTTAGGACACAACATTTTAAAACCTCGAAAATAAGCTTGTCTTTTGATTTTCAAAACTCATGCGTTTTAATTTCAAAAGGTTACTCAGTCTTTCGGATCAAACAAAAAAAATCGAAACCCAGTACGTTAGGGCACGATCTTTCGAATTTCCAAAACACAGAATATTGCCTTTATTAAAGAATCCCTTTTTTTATGAGTTAATGAATTTTTTTTAAAACGATGTGCGAATGAAATGTTGTGTTAGCAAAGGACAAATAATGAATATATTAATAAAACAACGCATAAGAATAGCATAATATGTGTAATAACCAAAATTTGCCCGACCCGTAAATAAATAAGTAAGAACAAAAATAATAGTTTTTATACAGTCCATGTACAAAGCCCAAGACCCGATTACATTTTTAGCCCAAAACCCTATACTCAGTTACACTCTAAGCCCTTAGCCCATTACACCCAACCCACAAACAGGTACGGCCCAAATGGCCCAATTTGTTAACAGAGGATGGAAGACCTAGGGTTTCTGGAACCCTAGGCGCCGTAAGCGGAAGGTTCTAGAATTTGCGCCGCAGGCACGCCAATCATCACACCCTTTTTGCGCCATTCCAGTGACTTTCATCGTCACCACCATCAGTGCCGTGATTCCAGGCCTCGTGTCGCGCCGTGATCGGTGCACGGATCAACGCCAGCCCACTCCTCGCCGTGAGATCCTCGATAGTACCTGCAAAAAAGGAAAGAGGAACAGTAAGGACGAATGCAAATATGGCAAGAATCGAGTAAAGAATATATGAACCTGTAAATAGAGGCTATAAAAGTCGAATCATTTCATCATGTGAGGACCGATTTTTACATATACAAAAATATACACACATATATACACAGAAGAGAGAAAGAAAAAGCAGTTGTGTTTTTGGAAAAGGTGATTTTGTTTTTTTTTTCTCTCTGTTCAACGCATATAAATCATTTTTAAAAAAAAAACGGTTAAGTGTTAAAAAGGAAAAGGGTTACTTGTGTTCTGCCTAGAAAAACGAAGGCTTTTAGCCTTCTAACCGCTGTGTACGGCGGCACTTGCAACACTTGGGCGCATACGGCCCAGTGGCCGGAGGTCGGAGCAGGAGGGCTCCCCTTTTCTCCTCTTTCAGAGGATTTTCAAAGATATTTTTTTAAAACTGATTACAAAATGAATTTTGGGTCAAAGTTTTGACATTTATAGCACCACGAAAACGGTGTCGTTTTGACTTAGTTTAATAAGCACTAAACGACATCGTTTCAGCAGAGGATCCGTGCGTTGACCCGTGACCTGGGGAGGATCCGCGTGTTTTTGAAAAATGAGTTAATTGCCCAATTGGTCCTTTCGCATTTTTAAACTTTATAATTTCATTTTATTTTTATTTTAATTCGGCTCTAATATTTTGTATTTATTTCAATTTAGCCCCTATGGCTATTATAATACCTATTTTGAAACGACGTCGTTTTTGGGATTAGGGCTAATTGCCCAGTGAGTCCCTCGGTTTTAACGCGCTTTCCAAATAGGCCCAAATTTTTTTATATTTTTTAATTAGCCCAAAGTTTTAATTGCTTTTAATTTTAGTCCTCTTACACTTTTAAATTTATTTACTTTAAATATTATTATTTATTTACTGTATATTATTATTTTATATTATATTAATACTCATTATTATTTTATATTAAAAATTATATGTTATATTTTTATACTTTATTATTAAATATTGGAAATCCATTTATTTTATTATATTATATATTATTATTTTATTTTATATGGTGTATATATTATTTATATTTTATTATATATAAAAATATTAATTAAATATTTTTTAAATATATGTATTATATTCTAGAAAATAGTATAAAAATCATTTTTATTATTTCAAAATATGTATTAAATATGTTATATTTTTATCCATTATCATTTATTACCCCAAATGTGTTGTTTTCTTATTTTTTTTATGAAAGTTTGTTTTAATATATACATACTCCTATTGCATGAATTATTTATTGTTATTAAAATTATGTTGGTATGAAAATTATTCATGTCGTATTTGTAACTTATATTTGCATATCTTACTTGCTTTATTTGCTATGGAACATTAATGCATGAAATTTATGTTGCCTATGTTTAATCACATGAAATATGAATGTTATATTGTATCTTCTATGCTATATTTGTATCAAAACATGTATTATAATAGTTTGATTTTACCCTGTAATATATTATTTTGATTGTATCATCGTTAAAACATAAAGAAATGTTTTTTTTTTCAAAAATAAAGGCAATGTTTTTTGTATTCAGGAATTCGGGAAATAGTGCCTTAACATGCTGGGTTACGATTTCCCGTTTGTCTAAATGCCTAAAATACCCTTCTAAACGATTTTATAAATTACGAGGTGATTTCAGTTACAAGAGTTTTAGAATATTGTGTCCTATCATGCTGGATGTGATATTCGTATTCTTTTGGAATGAAGAAGTCTCGGTTTTAAACTCGAACTATTTTAATTTCAAAAGGGATCATATTTTTAAATACTTTCAAAATTCTAGCATTAAAGACAGAAAGTTATTCAATTTGGTACCAATTTTTGGGCGTTACGAGGGTGCTAACCCTTCCTCGTACGTAACCGACTTTCGAACCCGTTTTCTTGATTTCGTAGACCAAAACAAATGATTTCAAACAAAAGTGGTTTGAAGGGGGTTCAATCGCATTTAAACTGATTGGTGACGACTCCCATTTTTCATTTTTCAAAAAGTCAAACCCGGTTTTTCTAAACTCCTTTTAAAATGGTTACGACAGCTTGGCGACTCCACTGGGGACAATAAGAGAGTCAAGCCAAAAATTGATAACTTTTTGTCTTAATGTTAAAAATTTGAAAGGATTTAAAGATAAAGATCCCTTTTCATGTATTCGCTGCATATGTTTGTTATATTATTTGCACACATTGCATTTGCATGACCGTTGGTCACACCTTTAAGTGGGAGTAAGAAACTAAGCTTTCGTGAGGTTTTCACCTCCGCATGAGTTAGTGGATTGCTTCCGGGAAACATCTGTACCTATAGGCTTCGTGAGATTTTCATCTCCGCATGGTCATAGGGAAATGAATCCCCCTAAACCGAACTCGGTTCATAGGAGCCTATAATGGGTGGGGATCGAAGAATCTACTAGTTTGGGTACCATTTGCTTTAGAACCGAACTTCATATAATGAGCTTTAAGTGCTTGCCCTAGGTAGTATAGTGATATCCTTTAGTGCCTACCTTTATAAGTATTTGTTTATTATGATACTGACTTGTTTTTTTATTATTTTTTTCATTATTACATGTCATTCAAAAGGTGTCGATTCAAATTTGATTTTTGAGTTAGAAAGTTTTGTAATGGGGGACGGATATCTTAATAAAGTGGGGGACAACTCTTTCATTTGTGCATGGTCAGAGCAAACCCAGTTGGAGAAAGGGGATAGTGTCGCTGAGGGGTATGCATCAGAATTATGGGATTTTACTCGTACCAGTTCGACGCAGTTTGATTTTCAGGAGTTGAGAGATATTTGGGCCCAGTTGGATGACGAGGCTAAGCAGTTGTTCTTCCAGACTTATGGAGACCTTCCCTATTTGCTAGATGTCAAAGTAGATAGGCACTTGTTTCGAGCTATGGTACAGTTCTGAAACCCTGCTTATAGTTGCTTTACATTTGGTGATGTTGATCTTGTACCTACTTTGGAGGAGTATACGACTTTACTGCGTTGCCCGAGGATTTAGGGTTACAAGGCTTATGTTAGGCCTGCTAGCCTTCCAACTTTTACGAAGAAGTTGGTGATGATTACTGGGATGAGTGAGTAGTGGGTTGTAGCTCGTGTGCAGCAAAAGAGTGATAGTAAGTGCGTTCCATGGGCCATTTTGAGGGATTTGATATCGACACATCCAGACGTAAAGAAAAGAGTCGACGTCCTGGCTTTGAGTATTTACGGCATG
Organism: Gossypium longicalyx; assembly: GCA_025698465.1. Lineage (NCBI taxonomy): Eukaryota > Viridiplantae > Streptophyta > Magnoliopsida > Malvales > Malvaceae > Gossypium > Gossypium longicalyx. The sequence goes on from CM046997.1 coordinate 85,159,596, forward strand.
GTGGTTTTCCCAAAGGTGTTGGGGCACATAGATGAGGCAGTCGCGAATTTGTTCAATCGTGTTGGTAAGTAGAATACACTGGTACCAGCAATCCTAGCTGAGACATTTAGAAATTTGAGCGCATGTCGGAGGCCCGGCGAGGGTAGATTTATTGGATGTGCGCAATTGTTGCTAGTCTGGTTCCATAGCCACTTCTGGAAGCTTGATAAGGTTCCTTGCCGAGTATTCTTTGAGGGTTATTCTCCCTTAAAGGAAGCAGTAGACATGCCTAGGAGAGATGTCATTTCAGAGGAGAGGTGGGTAGACATTCTTCAGAATCTTTGAGAGGAAGATGTTATGTGGAAGGCTCCTTGGTTGGTTCCTAGTGAAGTCCTTTATCGATGTGGCAGTTTTGATTGGGTCCCTCTGCCAGGAATTTGAGGAGTTGATGGATATGCACCATTGCTTGTTCTAAGGCAATATCGAGCGAGGCAGTTCATACCAGCTACACAGGGTTTAGCTCAGAGTGATTTCTCTTATAAAGGAGATCACTATAAGAAGAGGATGCGAAAGATTTCTGAGGCTTGGAAGAAGCCTTTCTGTATGAAGATCTTGATCGAAGGTTCGACATCAACCCTTGAGTATAAAGGGTGGTTTAGTAGGAGAGTCAACGATAATGTCCCTAGGCCAATTTTGGGGGTGGCTCGATCATTAGAGGAGAGCTTACGAGTGATTCCATCAGAGTTGGAGGTTATGAAGCAAGAGTTCGAGAGAAAGAATTCGGAGCTTGAAAAGAGGATTGAGAAGCTCGAAGAGGAAAAATGTACTTGAGTCTCGACATCGATGTTCAAAAGATGGAGGTCGAGAAGGTGAAAAAGGAAAAGAGAAAGATCGAGGAAGATCGAGATAATTTAAAGACGCACTACAAAAAGGCCCAGGTAACATTGAAAAGGGTCGGATTAGGGAGATCTTCAGAGTAGTGGCAGCGAGAGATCCAAGAGGAAATGATCAATGCTGAATATTGAGAAAAGAAGTTCTGAGATATGCAAGCGCAGAATCAGACCTTAGAGGAAGAAAACCAGGGGTTGAAAACCAAGGTGGCTGAACTTGGACGGTCTCTTCATCTTCAACGAAGTCGTAGCTCCGCGGTCGAGATAAAAGAATTGGAGAGCAAGCTTGAAAGTTTGGAGTCAGCTTTGCATAATAGTAGGATCCGAATCAAGCAGTTTGAGGCACGAGAGGGACATTGGAAAGGAGAACTCAACCAATCTCAAGGATGAGTTAGAGTTAGAGATCATGTCATGGAAGAGGCCTTAGTTCAGATTCGAGAGGTTGCTGAACACTTGCAGGATTTGGCAGTATAAGCTAGAACGCTGAGTATAATGTATGAGTCATCGTCAGACAGAGGACGAGAGTTAGCATTGTTATTAGATAGGGTTAAGACTCTGGGCTTACGGGCGAAAGCGTATTTGTAATCCGTTTTATGAAAAGATTTTTGTTCCTTAAATAACGTTTTCTAAAATGAAACTAAATCAGAATCGACATCTTTTTGCATTCATGCATTTGCATTTCATAGCATCTCATTGCATCATATGCATTCGAGGTTATAGAAAGGCCCTAATTAGCTAAATTTACTTAAGAGTTAGGAAGGAAAATCTGGAAATCACACATCATTACGGAACTCGTGCAAAAACTAAGAACATGGACCAAAGATTTGAACAGCTACAAAAGGACATGTAGGACCAATTGCAAGAGCAATTGGCAAAAATGCAAAACGACATGAGGGAGCAAATGTTGGAGGCTCAAAAGAACATGATGGCTGAGATGGCTCAACTACTGAGGGCCAATGATAAGGGAAAGACTCCCATGGCAATTACTGGCGAGGATGGTGAGGATCATTCTCCAGGTTTCACCCCACCCCACGTGCCTACACAAATCGAGGCACTTCCTAGGAGGCCATCTGTCAATATAAGGCCTCAACAAGGGCCGGTCGATGCTGGGTTCCCAATAAATTTCCTAACTGGCTCAGGATTCAATTTGGGCGACAATCTTGCAAATCCTGTTATTCCTGACTTAGACATGGCTGAAAAAGAGGATTTAAGAACTGAGGCTGCAAGACAGATGGAAGAACGCTGCAAATGGTTAGAGGAAAATTTCAAAGCTTTAGAGAATGCTGATGGGCATTATAGAGTTGATTCCAAAGATCTAAGCTTGGTCCAAAACTTGGTGCTTCCTCACAAATTCAAGATGCCAGAATATGATAAGTACAACGGGACTACTTGCCCAGAAGCCCACATTACAATGTTCTGTAGGAGGATGACTGGGTATGTGAATAATGATCAACTGTTGATCCACTGTTTCCAGGATAGCTTAATTGGGGCAGTAGCCAAGTGGTATAATCAACTGAGCCAGGCTAAAATAAGTTCATGGAGGGATCTTGCACAAGCCTTCATGCAGTAGTACAATCATGTGACTGACAAGACTCCGGATAGGATCACACTGCAAAACATAGAGAAAAAGCCTAATGAAAATTTTAGGCAATATGCACAGAGATGGAGAGAGGTGGCAATGCAAGTTCAACCACCATTGTTGGAGAAAGAGACTACCATGTTGTTTATCAACACTCTAAAGGCTTCATTCATCACTCACATGACTGGGAGCACCACTAAAAGCTTTACGAATATAGTCATGGTGAGAGAGATGATCGAGAATGCCATAAGGGGTGGCAAAATCGAGGGGGAAGCGACCAAAAGATTGGCCCCAAGGAGAAAGGATAGTGAAGTGAATAACACAAGCACCTTCAAAACGAAAGCAATCACAGTTGGTCAACCTAAAACAGCTGGGGTTGAGCAACAGAGTTCTTAAAGGCAGGAGTCGGGTACAAGGAAAAATTCTGAAAGGTTAAAGTTCACACCTATCCCCGTGACGTATCGTGAGCTTTATCAAAGCTTATACGATGCACATGCTATTGCTGCTTTACACTTGAAACCACTGCAGCCCCCATATCCCAAATGGTATGACGCAAACGCCAGATGCGAATACCATGCTGGAATACCAGGGCATTCGATCAAAAACTGTACCGGTTTTAAGAAGGCTGTAGAGAGGCTTATTAAGATAGGGGTAGTGAAGTTCGACAATACCCCTAATAATGAAAACCCGTTGTCAAATCATAGCGATCAAGGAGTGAATGCCATTGGCGAAGCCAGTGAGAGAAGAATGAAGGAAGATGTTGCTGAGGTGAGGATACCTATGAAGGTGATTTGGGAGGAGATGATGAAGAGAGGTATGTTAACCTCTAAAAATGAGAGAAGAGAAACAAGGAACTACGGTGAGTTCCATGAGAAAGAAGGACATGAAGTTCAAGATTGTGAAGAATTCAAGGCCTTGGTGCAAGGCTTTATAGACAACAAAGAGCTACAAATTTTTGAAGGTAGCTCTTGTGAAAAACAAGTATGTGTGCTAGAGGATGAACAGAAAGGAACTAGCCGGCCAAGGATTATTATTTCCCTACTGGGGAATAATGAAGTGGGGGCACAAACGGTGCCTAAGGTCATTATCCATAAGTCTACGCTTTTTCTTTATAAGGATAGCAATAGGGTACCATGGAGTTATGACTGTAGTGTGACCGTGCCGGAGGAGGAGAGTGTAGCCAGTACGTCTAAGGATGTACAAGTTGAAGGTTCCCATATACGGAGTGGGAAGCGGTATGATATGGTGGGTGTCAGAGAGGAGCCCACAAAAACAAAAAATGCTAGTGCGGAGAAGAAGAAAGAGGCTGAAATGTCTGTCAAGGAGCCAGTAAAGGAGGAGGAGGTTAAGGAATTTCTAAAGTTCCTTAAGCATAGCGAGTATAGCGTGGTCGAGCAGTTGTGTAGGCAGCCGACTCGCATATCAGTATTGGCTCTACTTTTGAGTTCTGAGGTGCATCGGGATGCATTGATAAAGGTGCTCAACGAAACATATGTCACCCATGACATATCCGTTAACAAGCTGGACTGATTGGTGAATAATATAAGTGCGGATAATTTCATCTACTTTAATGATGATGAAATCCCACCGAGGGCCAGGGGGTCAACTAAGGCCTTGCACATCACCACTCGATGCAAGGGGTACACACTCCCAAGCGTGCTCGTCGATAATGGATCGGCCTTGAATGTTCTACCGTTGTTTACATTGAACAGATTACCCATTGACAGTTCTCACATGAAGACATGTCAAACTGTGGTAAGAGCCTTCGACGGTACAGAAAGAAAGGTGATGGGAAGGATTGACATCCCCTTGGAAATTGGGCCGAGTATATACGAAGTAGACTTCTTGGTGATGGATATCAAGCCCTCCTACAATTGCTTATTAGGGAGGCCATAGATACACTCAGTGGGAGCGGTGCCCTCATCTTTGCACCAAAAATTAAAGTTAGTGATGGATGAACGGTTAGTAACCATCAATGTAGAGAAGGACATTATAGCCGCAGTCACTAGCAAGGCCCCTTATGTCGAGACGAACAAAGAGTCTATTGAGTGTTCCTTTTGCTCTTTAGAATTTGTGAATGCAACCTTCATTTCAGAAGGGAGTGAGCTACCGGTGCCAAAGATAGCAAGAGCCACGAGGATGACTCTACAAATGATGGTGGGAAAGGGAGCCTTACCAGGAAGAGGGTTAGGAAAATACCTGCAAGGAGGGACTCAAATCCCAAAACTGAAAGAGAAGAGAGATCGCTTTGGTCTATGCTTTAAGCCAGACTATAAGCAAAGGAGGAAGAAAGTTGAGAAGCGCCAAGAGGGAAGAAGGGCGCGCCATAATGGAAGAGAAGTGGAGTGGGAGCTGATGACATTCCCTCCAATATCCCAAACCTTCATATCAGGAGGGTTACTTATAGAAGAAAGTCATCAGAGTAATGCTATACATGACGAAGGATCGGAGGAGAAACATGAGAAATAGGAGGAATCTCAGGATTTTGAAGATGTCCAGGATTGTGATGTGTCTCTGAATCTGTTGAGGATTGTAAAACAGGAGGAGAAACAAATCATGCCCCATGAGAAAGAGGCAATAGAGAATGTAGCCCTAGAGGAAGGGAAAGAGGTGAAAATCGACATACATATTGCTAAGGAAACGAGACAAAGCCTTGTTGAGCTACTACGGGAATTCAAAGATATCTTTGCATGGTCATATGAGGATATGCCGGGATTGAATACTGATATTGTGGTACATCGTCTCCCCATAAGACAAGATTGCAAGCCAGTCTAACAAAAATTGTGGAGGATGAGGCCTGATATTGTGTTGAAAGCAAAAGATGAAATCAAAAAGTAGTTTGATACTGGATTCCTACAAGAGGTTAAGTATTCAGAATGGGTGGCCAACATTGTGCCTGTCCCTAAGAAGAATGGGAAGGTACGAATGTGTGTTGATTACAGAGATCTGAACAAAGCTAGCCCAAAGGACAAATTTCCTTTACCACACATTGATAATTTGGTGGACAACACAGCGGGATATTCATTGTTACAACACAGCGGGATATTCATTGTTCTCCTTTATGGATGGCTTCTCAGGGTACAATCAGATAAAGATGCATCCTGAGGACATGGATAAAACCACCTTTATAACACTATGGGGCACCTTTTGTTATAAGGTAATGCCCTTCGGACTAAAGAATGCAGGGGCAACATACCAAAGGGCTATTGTGACTTTAGTCCACGATATGATGCACAAAGAAATTGAGGTGTATGTTGATGACATGATTGCTAAATCTCGAACAGAGAAGGAACATATTAAAGTTTTGAGGAAGTTGTTCTTGAGATTAAGGAAATTTCAGTTGAAGCTTAATCCAGTAAAGTGCATCTTCGAAGCTAGGTCGGGGAAGTTATTAGGCTTTGTGGTCAGCGAAAAGGGAATAGAAGTTGACTCAGACAAGGTTAGAGCCATACGAGAATTACCTCGACCGTAAACTCAGAAGGAAGTTCGAGGATTTCTAGGAAGATTGAATTACATCACTCGGTTTATTTCATAACTAACTGAGAAGTGTGATCCTATCTTTCGCCTCCTTAGAAAGCACAATCAAGGCACTTGGGATGAGAAATGCCAGAATGCTTTCGAAAGGGTCAAGCAGTACTTGTTGAATGCTCCGGTGTTGTCTCCGCCCAGTCCAGATAGACCATTAACACTGTACTTATCAGTATTTAGCAGTTCGATGGGATGTGTGCTTGGTCAACATGACGAGTCGGGAAGGAAAGAAAAGGTGATATATTACCTCAGTAAGAAATTCACTGAGTGTGAAATGAGATATTCATCGATTGAGAAGTTGTGTTATGCTTTGATTTGGATGACTCGGAGGTTAAGACAGTACATGCTATATCATACTACTTGGCTTATTTCAAAACTTGATTCTTTGAAGTATATGATGGAATCAACAACTTTGAATAGGAGAATGGCGAGGTGGCAAATTCTACTTTCAGAGTTTGACATAGTCTATGTGAGCCAGAAGGCTATAAAAGAAAGCGCGATAGCGGAATTTCTAGCTAGTAGAACTCTAGAGGACTATGAGCTGTTGAATTGATTTCCCAAATGAGGAGTTGATGTGTGTAGCAACTACAGAGGATTATCCTTGGAAGCTGAGCTTCGATGGGGCATCCAATGCGGTGGGAAATGGAATTGGGGCAGTCTTGGTATCCCCAAATGGTGATTATTATCCGTTCACGTGCAAGTTGGATTTTGATTGCACAAACAATATGGCCGAGTATGAAGCGTGCATCATGGGACTCCGAGCAGCTATAGAGCGAGGAATAAGAACCTTGGAAGTATATGGAGACTCTGCGTTGGTAATTTACCAGCTTAGAGGTGAATGGGAGACAAGGGATCCTAAATTGATCAATTATCGAAAGGTAGTTTTGGGGTTACTTGAGGAGTTCGATGACATCACTTTTAATTATATCTCACGAGACGAAAACCAGATGGCAAATGCTCTAGCAACCTTGGCTTCAATGATTAAAGTGAATAAAGAGGAGGAGCTGAGACCCATTCAAATGAGTATCTTTGAGGCTCCAGCTCGCTGTTGTAACATTGAGGAAGAAGAAAAGGATGATAACTCTTGGTATCAGGATATATTGCGATATGTGAGAGATTGTAAATACCCAGAACAGGCAATTGAAAATGATAAGCGAATTTTAAGGAGATTAGCCTGCGACTACGTTTTGGATGGGGACATCTTGTACAAAAGAAGAAAGGACCAAGTACTGTTGAGATGTGTTGACGCCGTGGAAGCTAAGTTAATCTTGGAAGAAGTTTACGAGAGTGTTTGTGGGACGCACGCTAATGGTTTCACGATGGCTAGACAAATCATGAGGTTTGGATATTATTGGTCTACCATGAAAGGGGATTGTATCAACTATGCCAAGAAATGCCATAAATGTAACGCCCCCACGCCCGAGACCGTCGCCGGAGTCGAATATGAGGTGTTACTAAACTTAATTTAACATTTTAAGAACTTTAGATTATTTGTTTCTACATTCACAGCTTTTTAGCTACTTGCGTCATAGTCACAAGAAAAATCATATCTCGAGTTACAAAACTCGAAATCAAGATCCGTAAATTTTACCTGAATCTAGACTCAAATACCTATCTACTAATTTTTTTATAGAATTTTTGGTTAGGCCAATTAGTACAGTTTATTAGTTAAATTTACCCCTGTTTCAGGACTTGACTGAACTGACCTCTGTTTACTTCAAACCATATTTCTCTCTGTAAAAAATTCATATGATTTTGAGATTTGTTTCTCCTGAAACTAGACTCAATAAGGATTCTGAGGATATAAAATAAATCACCTAATTATATCTGTAAAATTTATGGTAAATTTCTAAATCTGGAACAGGGGATCCAGAAATCACTCTGACCCTGTTTCACTAAAATTCAAATATCTTCTAACATATAATTCATTTACCTGTTTAGTTTGTTTCATGTGAAACTAGACATAATAAGCTTCAATTTTATATTTAATACATCACCAAATTCAATTTATATGATTTTTAGTAAATTTTCAAACTCACGTCAGTGTTGCTGCAATATTCTGTTTATGGCAAATTTCATCCCTTTTTATGAGTTCTCATGATTAAAGTATCCTATTGACCTTCCATGACATCAAACATAATCTAAACTAACCATTTCCATAACTTATAATTATCAAGCATTTTCTCAACCATTCCATCACCATATCATAAGATCATTTACACAAAATAGGTATATTGCTCTACATGCCATACTTAAATTTACAAGCCATTTACCGAAAAGTTCTTCAGATAGTGTGACTGAGCCTTCGACCTATCCCGACACCTGAGCTGGCTTGTCCAAAACTACAATGAGTAAGAAGGAGGGAGTAAGCATAAATGCTTTGTAGGTTCATATGCAAATAATAAGTAACATAACAAAGCAATCATACCAAACAACATTAGCATGGTATCACCAAAACATATATCACATTTCTAATCATCATTCATCGTTTTACTACCTTATCGTTATTGTATCAATACTCAACCCGAGGGTTAAGTACATACCTGTCCGAAGTATCCATTTCACATCACTTACCAATACGTCTCTTTTCATCTCAAGTATTCCTCCATTTGAGTAGAACTTTACCCGTTGAACACATCGGAATATAATTCGGATACTTGGATAACTTGCACATAAGTGCCACATATGCAATCAAGTAATCATGTAACCCGCCCATAAGCGAACTCAGACTCAACTCAACGAGCTCGGGCGTTCGCATCCATAATTGAACTCGGACTCAACTCAACGAGCTCGGATGCCTAGTTACATCTCACGAACTCGGACTCAACTCAACGAGTTCGGACATTTGCATCCATAAGTGAACTCGGACTCAACTCAACGAGTTCGGATGCTCAACCATCCTAGTGACATGTCACTTGTATCCTAATCTATTCCTAAGGTTCAAACGGGATTTTCCTCGAACACATATCCTTGCCGTCTTCCGTAGAATGCCGGAACCAATACTCGGTAACAATTATGTTTAACAAGTAATTCACATAATTTGCATTTTATTCGAAATTAACCACAAAGCATATATTTCATGATAAAAATCAGCATATCACATAATTGACATCAATGACTTAAAAATAACAATTATGCTACATTATTTACACACGAACTTACCTTGGTACCAAAATACAAAGATTTTGCAATTTAGTCCACAATCTTTTCTTTTCCTCGATTGGGGTCGTTTCCATGTCTTTCTTGATCTAAAATAACACATTTAGCTTATTTAATACTCACATTATCAAATTAATCCTTAATTCAAATTTTTGCAAAATTACAATTTTACCCCTAAACTTTTGCATATTTACATTTTTTCCCCTAGGCTCGGGATTAAACTTTATTCCTTATTTTTATGTTTTACAACATGCTGATCACTTTTCTCTTCTATGGCAACATCAAATTCTCACTCTAACATGTACTTGTGACTATTAGGTATTTTTACCGATTAAGCCCTTTTACTCGTTTTTGCTTAAAATCGAGTAGTGTAAGTTGTCTAACATAATTTAAAACCTCATATTCTATCATAAAACATCAAAATACACAAATTTCACCTATGGGTATTTTTCCAAATATGAACCCTAGGTTAAATTATTGCTAACATAAGCTTAATCGAGCGAGCACAGGGATCTCAAAAACGTAAAAATCATTAAAAACGGGGCTTAGAATCACTTACTATGAAGCTTGAAAGTTGAAGAAACCCTAGCTATGGTGAGAGTGAAGTTTCAGCAGCAACTAAATGGGGAAGATGACTATTTTGTGTTATTTTTCCCATTTTATTTCATTAATTATCCAAATGACCAAAATGCCCTTAATACCTTTCTTTGAAAATTTTCATGTACAAGCCCATTTTTATCCAAAATTTTAGAAATTGGTCAAATTGTTATTTAAGACCTCCTAATTAATATTTCAAAGCAATTTCATACTAAAAACTTCTAGAATGCAAGTTTTGCAACTTTTTCGATTTAATCCCTAACTTCAAATTAAGCATTTTATGCATAGAATTTCTTTACAAAATTTTCACACAATCATGCAATCATATCATAAACCTCAAAATAATTATAAAATAATTATTTCTATCTCAGATTTGTGGTCACGAAACCACTATTCCGATTAGACCCTAATTCGGGATATTACAATAAATGTCAGATTTATGGAGACAAGATTCATATACCACCTTCACCTCTACATGTTATGACTTCTCCATGGTCTTTTTCCATGTGGGGCATGGATGTCATTAGGCCAATATCACCAAAAGCTTCAAATGGGCATCGCTTTATCTTTGTGGTCATTGATTACTTCACGAAGTGGGTAGAGGCTGCTTCTTATGCGATTGTTACTAAGTCGGCTATGAGTCGATTCTTGAAGAAAGAGATCATTTGTCGGTATGGGATGCCTGAAAGGATCATATCAGACAATGCATTGAACTTGAACAACAGAACGATAGCAGAAGTTTGCAGTCAGTTCAAGATTAAGCATCATAACTCTTCTCCATATCGCCTAAAAAATGAATGGGGCAGTAGAAGCAGCCAACAAGAACATCAAGAGGATTGTGGGGAAGATGACTGAGACTTGTAGAGATTGGCATGAGAAACTACCGTTTGAACTCTTTGCCTATCGAATATCTATCAGAACCTCTATTGAGGCAACTCTTTTCTCGTTGGTTTATGGGATGGAAGTAGTGTTACCTATTGAAGTAGAAATACCGTCTCTCCGAGTCTTGTCAGAGATAAAGTTGGATGAAGCTAAATAGATACAATCGCGATATGATCAGTTGAACTTGATTGAGGAAAAGAGGCTAAGGGCCATTCGTCATGGTCAGATGTATCAGAAGCGAATGATGAGAGCTTACGACAAGAATGTGCGACCAAGAGAATTCCACGAGGGGGATCTTGTGCTGAAAAAGATCCTTCCCATTCAGAAGGACTTTAGAGGAAAATGGATGCCGAATTGGGAAGGGCCGTATGTTGTGAAGAAGGCCTTCTCTGGGGGTGCATTGATCATAACGGAAATGGATGGGAAGAGTTTACCCAATCCAGTGAATTCAGACACAGTCAAAAAGTACTTTCTCTAAAGGAGAGGAGGATCTAGCGTGAAAACCCGTAAATGGCGCCTTGAGTTTTCAAAAAAAAATAATAATAAAATAGAGAGGCCAAGGTGAAAACCCGCAAAGGACGCCTTGTGACCAAAGGGGTTTTGAGTTGAAAACCCGAAAGGGCAACTCAAATTTTGAAGAGCACACGGTAATCTTGCTATATTTGATTCAACAAAGAGCGAAGCGCGTTGCATATTAGGGTATCAACAAAGTACTTTGGATCTTTTAAACACATGTTGAACTCAAGAAAGTCTTCATGGAGCTGGTGTATAGACGCTCAAGCGGCAATATCTAGGGCATCTAACTTTTGTCCTGTTTGCTATCTTTAGATTCTCTTTCTTCTCAAAGATAGGCTATCAGCTTAATTTCCTTTGTATTTTCGACAAATTCATTCAAATCTAATTATTCTCAAGATTAAATTCATCTTCCATTATTCTTAAAGTATGTTGCATTAAAATAATGATAGATGAACTAAATAATTTTCACAAATAAAGTTTTGCTCATTACTCTGGAAATTTCTAGATAATACAAGAAACTAAAACATAATAATTGTTCGAGGAATTCACGTAAGTGAGGTTTGAAAGAACTCGAGGAAATTCTTTTTTTAGTACAAAATGATGACTAGACAAATCAAACGATTCGATCCTAAAAGAGGATCATCTTACAGACATTTTGGTGGGTCATAGCATTTGAAGAATGGTACAAACCTACAGGCTGAGTAGGAATGATACTTCGAGAGAAATAAGGATAAACTTCGACGAAGGAATGAGTGGTGACGTCTCGAATAGGGGTCATATTCATAAACATTTTGCATTATAACAGGTTTAATTAGGAGCATTTGACTCACTTCGATTATAGCATCCTAATCATTAGGAATGAACTCATACACATTATACAGGTTATGTCCTTCAAGGGACAATGAAGATTGATGCGCCTTAACCCCTAGCGGTAGAGGGTAACAAAGCTAAAGGATAGCGAATCGACCTTGTGTGTTTACGCTGAAGCAGATCCAAGATGATTTGGCATCTCTGTACTGTCAGAGAACAAATTGAAGAAACAGATTTGGCATCTCCATATTCGACAGAGAGCAGATCGAAGACATAGCAGATTTGGCTTTCACGTGTTTACGCTGAAGCAGATTTAAGATGATTTGGCATCTCTGTATTATCAGAGAGTAAATCGAAGAAACAGATTTGGCATCTCCATATTCGACGGAGAGCAGATCGAAGACATAGTAGATCTAACCTTTGGATTTTTTGCATCGAAGCAGATCCAAGATGATTTGGCATCCTTGCGTTTACAAGGAGCAGATCGAAGATAGCATATTTGGCGTCTCTGTATTGTCAGAGAGTAGATCGAAGATAGCAGATTTGGCGTCTCTGTATTGTCAGAGAGTGGATCGAAGATAATAGATTTGGTATCTCTGTATTGTCAGTGAGCAGATCGAAGATAGCAGATTTGGTGTCCCTGTATTGTCAGAGAGCAGATCAAAGATAACAGATCCGTGTTCTCAAGCGAGTTGAAGATAGCCAATCGACATTCTGAAGCTATCGAATACCTCTGAGGAAGACGGGGATCAAGATTTCGAGACTTGGCCAGGCCGGACAAATTATGTTCTTTTATAGTCTTTGCTCTATTCCTGTTACACAATAATGAGCAAAGAGGGGCAGCTGTAATAACCAAAATTTGCCCGGCCCGTAAATAAATAAATAAAAACAAGAATAATAGTTTTTATACAGTCCATGTACAAAGCCCAAGACCCGATTACATTTTTAGCCCAAAACCCTATACTCAGTTACACTCTAAGCCCTTAGCCCATTACACCCAACCCATTAAATGTGCAGTACGCCCAAATGGCCTAATTTGTTAACAGAGGATGGAAGACCTAGGGTTTCTGAAACCCTAGGCGCCGCAAACGGAAGGTTCTAGAATTTGCGCCACAGGCACACCAATCGTCACACCCTTTTTGCGCCGTTCCAGTGACTTTCATCGTCACCACCATCAGTGCCGTGATTCCAGGCCCCGTGTCTCACCGTGATCGGCGCACGGATCAACGCCAGCCCACTCCTCGCCGTGAGATCCTCGATAGTACCTGCAAAAAAGGAAGGACGAACAGCAAGGGCGAATGCAAATATGGCAAGAATCGAGTAGAGAATATATGAACCTGTAAATAGTGGCTATAAAAGTCGAATCATTTCACTGTAACAGGGACCGATTTTTACATATACAAAAATATACACACATATATACACAGAAGAAAGAAAGAAAAAATAGTTGTGTTTTTGGAAAAGGTGATTTTGTTTTTTTTTTTCTCTCTGTTCAACGCATATAAATCATTTTAAAAAAAAACGGTTAAGTATTAAAAAGGAAAAGGGTTACCTGTGTTTTGCCCAGAAAAACGAAGGCTTTTAGCCTTCTAACCGCTGTGTATAGTGGCACGTGCAACACATGGGCGCGTACGGCCCAGTGGCCGGAGGTTGGAGCCGAAGGGCTCCCCTTTTCTCCTCTTTCAGAGGATTTTCAAAGATTTTTTTAAAACTGATTACAAAATGAATTTTGGATCAAAGTTTTGACATTTATAGCACCACGAAAACGGTGTCGTTTTGGATTAGTTCAATAAGCACTAAATGGCATCGTTTCAGCAGAGGATCCGAGCGTTGACCAGTGACTCGGGGAGGATCCGCGTGTTTTTGGAAAATGGGTTAATTGCCCAATTGGTCCTTCCGCATTTTTAATCTTTATAATTTCATTTTATTTTTATTTTAATTCGGACCTAATATTTTATATTTATTTCAATTTAGCCCCTATGGCTATTATAATACCTATTCTAAAACGACGTCGTTTTTGGGATTAGGGCTAATTGCCCAGTGAGTCCTCGGTTTTAACGCGCTTTCCAAATAGGCCCAAATTTTTTTATATTTTTTAATTAGCCCAAAGTTTTAATTGCTTTTAATTTTAGTCCTCTTACACTTTTAAATTTATTTACTTTAAATATTATTATTTATTTACTGTATATTATTATTTTATATTATATTAATACTCATTATTATTTTATATTAAAAATTATATGTTATATTTTTATACTTTATTATTAAATATTGGAAATCCATTTATTTTATTATATTATATATTATTATTTTATTTTATATGGTGTATATATTATTTATATTTTATTATATATAAAAATATTAATTAAATATTTTTTAAATATATGTATTATTTCTAGAAAATAGTATAAAAATCATTTTTATTATTTTAAAATATGTATTAAATATGTTATATTTTTATCCATTATCATTTATTACCTCAAATGTGTTGTTTTCTTATTTTTTTTATGAAAGTTTGTTTTAATATATACATACTCCTATTGCATGAATTTTTTATTGTTATTAAAATTATGTTGGTATGAAAATTATTCATGTCGTATTTGTAACTTATATTTGCATATCTTACTTGCTTTATTTGCTATGGAACATTAATGCATGAAATTTATGTTGCCTATGTTTAATCACATGAAATATGAATGTTATATTGTATCTTCTATGCTATATTTGTATCAAAACATGTATTATAATAGTTTAATTTTGATTGTATCATCGTTAAAACATAAAGAAATGTTTTTTTTCAAAAATAAAGGCAATGTTTTTCGTATTCAGGAAATCGGGAAATAGTGCCCCAACATGCTGGGTTACGATTTCCCATTTGTCTAAATGCCTAAAATACCCTTCTAAACGATTTTATAAATTACGAGGTGATTTCAGTTACAAGAGTTTTAGAATATTGTGTCCTATCATGCTGGATGTGATATTCGTATTCTTTTGAAACGAAGAAGTCTCGGTTTTAAACTCGAGATATTCTATTCCATAACGATGATGTGATTCCTTATACATTAATTAAAGCAAAATGCCGAAGTTTTCAAAAAATATAAAGGCAATGCTTGGTGTTTGGAAATTTCGAGAAAAGTAGTGCCCTAACTTATTGGGTTGCGACTCTTCTCGTTGAGTTCAAATAGTCAAGTACCCTTCTAGTTTTTAAAGGTTTTCTAAATGCAAGCCACTATCTTGGAATTTCAAAGCAATATGTCCTAACTTATTGGATATAACGTTTTGTTGTTTCGAGATAGGGATTTCCAAAAAAGGTTTAATTTAGTGTCAATACTTTGATACGAGTGAACCCCAATTTTCAAAATTAAAATATTTTAAAGAGGACTACATCTTAAAAATTTTGAATTTCCGACATTAAAGACACTTGATAATCAATTTGGTACAAATTTTTGGGCGTAACAAGGGTACTAACCCTTCCTCGTACGTAACCGGCTCCCGAACTTGTTTTCTGATTTCGTAGACCAAAACTAATGATTTCAAAACAAAATGTTTTGAAGGTGATCCAATCGCACCTAAAAAGATTGGTGGCGACTCCCGTTTTCGTTTTTAAAGTCGATCCCCATTTTCCAAAACCCGATTTAAAAAATGGTTTCGACAGCTTGGCGACTCTGTTGGGGACCATAAGAGAGTCAAGCCGTATAATTGATTACCTCTTGTCTTAATGTTGGAAATTAAAATTTTTAAAATATAATCCTCTTTGCATTACATGTGTTTGTATTATTGCATGTGTTGATATATTATGATACGCATTGCATTTGCATGACCGTTGTGGTCATACCCTTAAGTGGGAGTGAGAAACTCGCCTTCGTGAGGTTTTCGCCTCCGTGCAGGATAGTGGATCACTTTCGGAATACATCCGTACTTATGATTTCGTGAGATTTTCATCTCCGTGTAGCCATAGGGAAATGTATTCCCCTGAACCGAACTCAATTCAAATGAGCCTATAATAGGTGAGAACCGAGGAATCTGCTGGTTCGTGTACCTCAAACTTTAGAACCAACCTCATATCGAAAGACCGTATGAGCCCAACTTAGTTAGGTTTAAACTTTAGATATTACCCTTATAAGTTATCATTGAAATTTATTGATATCATGTGACACTGACTATTTCATTTCTTTTGTTTGCATGTCATTTTGCATTTACAAAGATATCGATTCGCGATCAGTTTCTAAGTTAGGAAGTTTTATTATGGAGAACGGACTTCTTGATAGAGTGGAAGACAACGCCAACGTCCATAGATGGTCCGAGCAAACTCAACTAGAAAAAGGAGATAGTATAGCTGACGGATACATGTCGGAGTCGTCAGATTACACTCGTATTAGTGTCATGCAGAATAATCTCCAGGAGCTTAAGGAAATTTGGGATCAGTGGGGCAAAGAGACCAAGTAGCTATTCTATGGTAATTACGGAGACTTACCTTACTTGCTTGATGTTCAGATAGACGAACACTTATTCCGAGCCCTTACTTAGTTTTGGAACCCGGCGTACAGTTGCTTCACTTTTGGGGAAGTAGACATGGTACCTACTGTGGAGGAGTACACTGCCTTGCTTCGTTGTCCTAGGTTTCAGAACGATAGGGTCTATTCTCGAGCTGCCTGTGTCCCTACCTTTTGGAAGAAATTGATGATTATTACGGGGATAAGCGAGCAGTGGGCCATGGCCCGAATTAAGAAAAAGGGTGAATGCAAGTGCATTTCGTGGGACGCTTTGAAAGATTTGATTCTGACACACCCTGATAAGACGAAGAAGGTAGATGTTTTTGCCTTAAGTTTGTATGGATTAATGGTCTTCCCTAGAGCTTTGGGATATGTGGATGAGGCAACCACAGATCTTTTTCATTGACTCAGTAAAAAGGTCACTTTTGTCCCTGTAATTTTGGCGGAAACATTCAGGTCTTTAGGTGCATGTAGGAGGGCTGGTGCTGGCATGTTTATAGGGTGTGCTCAGCTGCTTTTGGCTTGGTTCTACAGTTATTTCCGGTTGATAGATAGGGTGGTTTGTCAGGTTTTCTTTGAGGATTATTCACCGTTGAAAGATATAGTAGCTTCAACTAAAAGAGTTAATGTTCCAGAAGAGAATTGGACAGCACTACTTCAGAACCTTCAGTCGAAAGATGTCGAGTGGAGGGCTCCGTAGATGATGCCTGGTGAGGTTATTTACTGATGCGGCAGTTTTGATTGGGTACCCTTATTGGGAATTTCGGGTGCCATTGGTTATGCCCCTTTGCTCGTGCTGAGACAGCATGGATTGAGGCAGTTCGTACCAGTGACTCAAGGGTTGGCTCAAAGTGAGTTCGTATACAGAGGAGCCGATTACAAGAGGAAGGTTAGTGAAGTTTCTAGTGCTTGGAAAAAGACTTTTCGGTTGAAAGGAGTAGCTATTGGCCCGGCAACCACACCGGAATCTGTTGAATGGAGAGGTAAAAGGGTTAACGATAACATCCCCACGCCAGGCATGGAAGGAGCTCGACTGATAGAAGAATATTTGCAAGTAAGGCCTTCAGAGCTGGAAATTATGAAGCAGGAGTTCGAAAGAAAGAACTTGGAGTTCAAGAAGAGGATAGCAAAGCTCGAAGAAGAAAAGATGTACTTGGGTTTGGACGTCGAGGTTCAAAAGATGGAGGTTGAGAAAGAGAGAAAAGAAAAAAAGAAGATTGAGGAAGATCGAGATGATCTAAAGGAGCATTACAAAAGGGCACAAGTATCTTTGAGAAGGGCGAGAGTAGGAGGATCTTCGGAGCAGTTACAGAAAGAGGTCCAGGAGGAAAAGGCTAGAGCCGAGTATTGGGAGAAGAAGTTTCAAGAGATGCAAGTGCAAAATTTGGCATTAGAGAAAGGGAATAAAGGATTGAAGACTAAGGTAATTGAGCTTGGAAGATCCCTGCGTTGGCACCAAAACCAAAATTCTACAGTCGAATTAAAAGAGCTAAGAAACAAGGTTGAGGATTTGGAGGTAGCATTGCATGACGGTGAACTCCGGGTTGAGCAACTCAAGGCGCAAAAAGATTATCTGAAGGGAGAGCTACATCAAGCTAGAGGACAGGTCAGAGAAAGGGATCATGTCATTGGTGAGGCCATAGCTCAGATTCGAGAGGTTGCTGAGTATGTCCAAGACTTGGCAATACGAGCGGATGTATTGAGTCTGATGTATTCATCATCGTCGAATTTAGGACGAGAGTTAGCCCTTTTATTAGATAGAGTTAAAGCTTTGGGCCTTAGGGCGAAAGCGTATTTGTAATCTTCTTATATGTAAAGATATTCTTTTTCTAAATAAAATTTTCTAAATGAAGTTGAACCAGAATCGATATTCTTTTTGCATTCATGCACTTGCATCTCATAACATTTCATCACATCATTTGCATTCAAAGTTATAGAAAGACCCCTGATTAGTTAAAGTTTACTTCTAAAGGTAGAAAAGAAAATCTGGAAATCACACATCCTTACGGCACCCGTACTAAAACTAAGAGCATGGATCAAAGGTTTGAGCAATTACAAAAGGATATGCAGGACCAATTACAAGAGCAGTTGGCCAAAATGCAGAATGACATGAGGGAACAAATGCTAGAGGCTCAGAGAAGTATGATGGCTGAAATGGCCCAGCTGCTGAGGGCCACTGATAAAGGAAAAGCTCCCATGGCAATCACTGAAGAGGAGAATGAGGGTCATCCTCCGAGTTTTACTCCGCCTCATGTGACACTGCAAGCTGAGGCACCTCCTAGAAGGCCATCTGTTACTGTAAGGCCTTAACATGAGTCGATTGATGCTGGAATCCCTGTGAACTTCCCAGCTGGGTTGGGAAATAATTTGGGTGATAGCTTGATCAACCCTATCACTCCTAATCTGGATTTGGCGGAGAAGGAAAGAATGGCAACTAAATCTGCAAAACAATTGGAAGATCATTGCAGGTGGTTAGAGGAGAAGTTTAGGGTTTTGGAAGGCGCTAGCAATCATCAGGGGATTGATGCAAAAGACCTAAGTTTGGTCCCAGATTTGGTGCTTCCTCATAAATTTAAGATGCCAGAGTTTGAAAAGTACAACAGAACTACTTGCCCAGAGGCACACATAACAATGTTCAGTAGGAGAATGGATCTGATATGTGAATAATGATAAATTATTGATCCATTGTTTTTCGGGATGACCTAGTAGGAGCGGCGGCTAAATGGTACAATCAGTTGAGCTGTGCAAGAATCATTTCATGGAGAGATCTGGCACAGGCCTTCATGCAACAGTACAACCACGTGACTGATATGACGCCAGATAGGATCACACTTCAAAACATGGAGAAAAAGCCTAATGAAAATTTTAGGCAATAGGCACAACGATGGAGGGAGGTGGCAATGCAAGTACAACCACCATTATTGGAAAAGGAGACCACCATGTTATTTATTAATAATTTAAAGGCACCATTCATCACACATATGATTGGAAGTACCACGAAAAGTTTCGCGGATATATTTATGGCGGGTGAGATGATTGAAAATGCCGTGAGGGGTGGTAAAATTAAGGGGGAAGTGGCTAAAAGATTGGCCCCAAGGAGAAATGACAATAAGGTGAATAATATGAACAGTTTCAATTCCAGGGTAATCACAGTTGGACAACCTAAAGCAGCTACGGGTGAGCAACAAAGTACTCAAAGACAGGAATCGGGTACAAGACAGAGCTCGAAGAGGATGCAATTCACTCCTATCCCTGTGACATATCGTGAGCTTTATCAAAGCTTATATGATGCACATGCCATTACTCCGTTTCATTTGAAACCGCTGCAGCCACCGTACCCCAAATGGTATGATGCAAATGCTAAATGCAAATATCACGCGGGAATATTGGGGCATTCAATTGAAAATTGCACTGGGTTCAAGAAGGTCGTGGAAAGGCTCATCAAAATGGGGGTGGTGAAATTCGGTAGTACCCCTAATACTGAAAACCTGTTACCAGATCATGGCAATCAAGGAGTGAATGCCATCGATGAAATAAAGAAAGGAAAAGTCAAGGAAGATATTGCTGAGGTGAAGACACCTATGAAAGTAATATGGGAGGAGATAGAGAAAGGAGGTATGCTGACCTCTAAAAAAGGAAGAGAAGGAATAGAAAACCATTGTGAATTCCATGGAGAGGTGGGTCATATGATCCAAAATTGCGAAGAGTTCAAGGCCATGGTACAAGGCCTTATGATTAACAAAGAACTACAAGTCTCTGAGGGTAGTTCTTGTGAAGGACAAATATGTGTGCTGGAGAGTGAACGACAGGAAACCTACTAACCGAGAATTATTATTTCTTTGCTAGAAAATAATGAGGTGATATCGCAAACTGGGCCCAAAATAGTCATTCATAAACCCAATCCTTTCCCTTACAAGGATGATAGAATGGTGCCATGGAGTTATGACTGCAATATAACAATACCTGAGGGGAATAGTATAGCTAGCATGGCCAGGGGCACACAAAATGAAGGTTCCCATACATGAAGTGGGAAACGTTATGACAGGGGAAATATCAGAGTGGAGCCCGCAAAGACGAAAGATGTCGAGGTTGAAAAAGAGAAGGAGACCGAAGTACTCATCAATGAGCCAGTAAGGGAGGAAGAGGCTAAGGAATTTCTAAAGTTCCTGAAACATAGCGAGTATAGCGTGGTCGAGCAGTTGCGCAAGCAGCCGATACGTATATCAATGTTAGCCCTACTCTTGAGTTCTGAGGTGCATCGAGATGCGTTGTTAAAGGTGCTTAACGAAACATATGTCACCCATGACATATCCGTTAACAAGCTGGACCGGTTAGTAAACAACATCAGTGCTGACAGTTTCATCTATTTTAATGATGATGAAATTCCACCTGGGGGCATAGGGTCAACCAAAGCCCTACACATCACTACTCGGTGCAAAGGATACACACTTCCAAGTGTACTCGTGGATAATGGGTCTGCTTTGAACGTCCTGCCGCTATCCACCTTGAACAGATTGCCCATTGACAGTTCACATATGAAAACATGTCATAATGTGGTAAGAGCCTTTGATGGAACTGAAAGGAAAGTAATGGGACGAATTGACATCCCTCTGGAGATTGGGCCGAATACGTATGAAGTTGATTTCTTAGTGATGGATATCAAGCCCTCCTACAATTGTTTATTGGGGAGACCATGGATACACTCGGCAGGAGCGGTGCCCTCTTCATTGCACCAAAAATTGAAGTTAGTGATGGATGGATGCTTAATAACCATCAACGCGGAGGAGGACATCATAGCAACAGTCACCAGTAAGGCCCCTTATGTTGAGGCCAATGAAGTGGCTATCGAGTGTTCCTTTCGCTCTTTAGAAATTATTAATGCCACCTTCATTTCGGAAGGAAGTGAGAAGCCGGCACCCAAAATGTCTAGAGCCATGAGGATGGCCCTACAAATGATGATGGGGAAGGGAGCATTACCAGGAAAAGGGTTAGGAAGACAGTTGCAAGGAGGGGTTCAAATCCCAAAATTGAGTGAGAAGAAGGATCGTTTTGGTTTGGGTTTCAAGCCAGACCATAAGCATAGGAGGCAAGAAATGGAGAAGCGCCAAGCGAGAAGGAAGGCGCGTTTGAATGGAAGAGAAGTGGAGTGGGAACCAGTGACATTCCCACCTATATCCAAATCTTTTAAGTCAGGAGGATTCCTGATAAAGGAAAGTCATCAAGTCAATGCTATACACAATGAGAGATCGGAGCAAGAAAACCTCAAGGGCATTCGCCCTTACGAATCGGGGAGCTCTCTGAACAATTGGACTGCGGAAGACCTTCCTATAGTTTTTAGAAATTTTTCAGAGTAATTCTCGAAACATGTTTGTTACTCTAGGGCCTAGGAGTAATAAGATTATGTTTGTGAAAAGAGGCCGATGTTCATCTATAATTATTTAAATAAAACATAAGTTTTTATCAATTTAAACGAATATTGTTTCATTTTTATCGACCAATATTCCTTTAAATTCTAGCAATTCTTATTCTTTTATTCATAGCATATAAACAATCATTCTTCGATTCATTCATTCTTTGTATATTCTTTCATACCCCACAGTCCCTAGATATCAATGATATGAGTTTGATACTACTGACTCCTAATTTCTCTGGCGAGCAAGACATGTGTTTAGAGGAACCTCAGGATTTTGAAGATGTTCAAGATTGTGACGTATCTCTCGATCTGTTAAGAATGGTTAAGCAAGAAGGGAAACAAATCATGCCACATGAGAAAGAGTCAATAGAGAATATAGCCCTAGAGGAAGGGAAGGAGTTGAAAATCGGAACCCTAATTAGTTAGGACACAAGGCATGATCTGGTTGAGTTGCTTCGAGAGTTCAAGGATATCTTCGCCTGGTCATATCAGTATATGCCTGGATTGAGTACTGACATTGTGGTACATCGTCTTCCGATAAGACAAGATTGTAATCCAGTTCAACAGAAGTTGCGAAGAATGAGGCTAGATATCGTTTTGAAAATAAAGGATGAAGTCAAGAAGCAGTTTGACGCAGGATTCTTGCAAGAAGTGAAATACTCCGAATGGGCAGCTAACATTGTGCCTGTTCCTAAGAAGGATGGGAAAGTACGAATATGTGTTGATTATAGAGACTTGAACAAAGCAAGCCCAAAGGATAATTTTCCTTTACCCCACATTGACACTTTAGTTGATAACACAGCGGGATATTCGTTGTTCTCCTTTATGGATGGTTTCTCATGATACAACCAGATAAAGATGCATCCAGAGGACATGGATAAAACCACCTTTATAACCTTGTGGGACACCTTTTGCTACAAAGTAATGCCATTTGGACTAAAAAACACAGGGGCAACGTACCAAAGGGCCATGGTGAACTTGTTCCACGACGTGATGCATAAGGATATTGAGGTATACGTTGATGATATGATCACCAAGTCGCATACGGGAAAGGAGCATATCGAGGTCTTGAGAAGATTGTTTGTAAGGTTGAGAAAATTTCAGTTGAAGCTCAATCCAACAAAATGTACCTTTGGAGCCAGATCGAGAAAGTTGTTAGGCTTCATAGTCAGTAAAAAAGGATTTGAAGTCGATTTAGACAAGGTCAGAGCCATACAAGAATTACCTCCACCACGTACTCAGAAAGAAGTTCGAGGATTCCTAGGAAGGTTGAATTACATTGCTCGGTTCATTTCACAACTAACCGAGAAATGTGATCCTATCTTTCGCCTCCTCAGGAAGCACAATCAAGTTACTTGGGATGAGGAATGCCAGAATGCTTTTGAAAAGGTCAAACAGTATTTGTTGAATGCTCCAGTATTGTCTCTACCCAGCCCAGATAAACCATTAATACTGTACTTATCAGTGTTCAGTAATTCTATGGGATGTGTGCTTGGCCAGCATGACAAGTCAGGGAAAAAGGAGAAGGCAATTTATTATCTCAGTAAGAAGTTCACTGACTGTGAGATGAGATATTCACCAATCGAAAAGTTTTGTTGTGCACTGATTTGGACAACTCAGAGATTAAGACAGTACATGCTATACCATACCACTTGGCTCATCTCAAAACTTGATCCGTTAAAATACATGATGGAGTCAACGGCTCTAAATGGGAGAATGGCAAGATGACAAATTTTGCTTTCGGAGTTTGATATAGTCTACATAAGTCAGAAGGCCATAAAAGGAAGTGCGGTAGTGGATTTCTTGGCTAGTAGGGCTCTAGAGGATTATGAGCCATTGAACTTCGATTTTCCAAATGAGGAGTTGATGTGTATAGCAATGACTGAAAATTCTTCTTGGAGGCTCAATTTTGATGGGGCTTCTAATGCAGTCAAAAATGGAAT
The DNA here is from genome assembly GCA_025698465.1 of Gossypium longicalyx. NCBI lineage: Eukaryota > Viridiplantae > Streptophyta > Magnoliopsida > Malvales > Malvaceae > Gossypium > Gossypium longicalyx. The sequence continues at coordinate 85,183,385 of CM046997.1, forward strand.
TGGGGCAGTCTTGGTATCTCCGAATAGCGATCATTATCCTTTTACGTGCAAGTTGGACTTTGATTGCACGAACAATATAGCTGAATATGAAGCATGCATCATGGGACTTCAAGCAGCTATAGAACGAGGTATAAAAACCCTAGAAGTATATAGGGACTCGGCGTTGGTTGTTTATCAGCTCAGAGGTGAATGAGAGACAAGGGACCCTAAATTGATTAGTTATTTAAAGATAGTTTTGGGGTTACTTGAGGATTTTGATAGCATCACCTTCAATTATCTCCCACGAGATGAAAATCAGATGGCAGATGCTTTAGCAACCTTGGCCTCAATGATCAAGGCGAATAAAGAAGAAGAAATGAAGCCAATTCAAATGAGTGTTTACGAGGCTCCAGCTCATTGTTGTAACATTGAGAGGGGAGGAAATGACAATAACCCCTGGTATCAAGATATATTGTGATATGTGAGAGATCGTAAATACCCTGAACAGGCCAGTGAAAATGGCAAACAAACCTTGAGGAGGTTAGCTTGCGACTATGTTTTAGATGGAGATATCCTATACAAAAGACGAAAAGACCAAGTACTTTTGAGATGTGTCGATGCTGTGGAAGCTAAGCTAATTTTAGAAGAAGTTCATGAAGGTGTATGCGGGACGCATACAAATGGGTTCACGATGGCAAGGCAAATCATGAGGTTTGGCTATTATTGGGAAATTTTGCTATGGAAGGGACCGATATCGCATACACCAAGAAATGCCATAATTGTCAGATTTATGGGGATAAAATTCATGTACCACCTTCACCTTTACATGTTATGACTTCTCCATGGCCCTTTTCCATGTGGGGCATGGATGTCATTGGACCAATATCACCGAAAGCTTCGAATGGACATCAGTTTATCTTTGTAGTAATTGACTAATTCACAAAATGGGTAGAGGCTGCTTCTTATGCGAATGTTACTAAGTCAGTTGTGAGTCGATTCTTGAAGAAGGAGATCATTTGTCGGTATGGAATGCCTGAGAAGATCATACCCGACAATGCATTGAACCTAAACAACAAAACGATAGTAGAGGTTTGCGGCCAGTTCAAGATCAAGCATCACAATTCTTCCTCTTATCGTCCAAAAATGAATGGGGCAGTGGAGGCCGCCAACAAGAATATTAAGAAAATAGTGAGGAAGATGACTGAAACCTATAGAGATTGGCATGAGAAGTTTCCATTTGCACTCCTAGCCTATCGAACATCTGTCAGAACCGCTACTGGGGCAACTCCATTCTCGTTAGTTTATGGGATGGAAGCAGTATTATCTATTGAAGTAGAAATACCTTCTCTTCGAATTTTGACGAAGGTAAAGTTAGATAAAGCTGAGTGGGTTCAATCCCGGTATGACTAGTTGAACTTGATTGAGGAAAAGAGGCTAAAAGCCATTCGACATGGTCAGATGTATCAGAAGCGAATGATGCGAGCTTATGACAAGAAAGTTCGACCGAGAGAATTCCATGAGGGAGACCTTGTACTAAAAAAGATCCTTCATATTCAAAAGGATTTTAGAGGAAAATGGATGCCGAATTGGGAAGGGCCATAAGTCGTGAAGAAAGCTTTCTCTGATGGTGCATTGATCTTAGCGGAAATGGATGGGAAAAATTTACCCAATCTAGTGAACTCGGACTCAGTTAAAAAATACTTTGTCTAAAGAAAAAGAGAATCTGAGGTGAAAACCCGCAAAGGGTGCCCTGAGATTCAAAAAAAAATAGAGAGGCCAAGGTGAAAAACCGGAAAGGGCACCTTGTGACCAAAGGGGTTTTTGAGTTGAAAACCTGAAAGGGCAACTCAAATTTTGAAGAGCACACGATAATCTTGTTATATTTGATTCAATGAAGAGCGAAGAGTGCTGCACACTGGGACATCAACAGAGTACTTGGGATCTTTTTAACACATGTTGAACTCAAGAAAGTCTTCATGGAGCTAGTGTATAGACGCTCAACCGGCGATATCTAGAAGATCTAACTTCTGTCTTGTTTGCTATCTTTAGATTTTATTTCTTCTAGAAGATAGGCTAGCAGATTAATTCCCTTTTGTATCTTTTTGATAATTCATTCAAATCTAATTATTCTTAAAATTTATTCGTCTTTCACTATTCTTTAAGTATGTTGCATTAAAATAATGATGGATGAACTAAATAATTTTCACAAATGAAGTTTTGCTCATTACTCTGAAAATTTCTAGATAATACAAGAAACTAAAACAGAACAATTGTTCGAAGAATTCACGTAAGTGAGGTTTGAAAGAACTCGAGGAAATTCTTTCTTTAGTCCAAAATGATGATTGAACAAATCAAATGATTCGATCCTAGGAGAGGATCATCTTACAGACATTTTCGACGGGTCATAGCATTTGAAGAATGGTTCAAACCCACAAGTTGAGTTGGAATGAGACTTCGAGAGAAGTAAGGATAAACTTCGATGAAGGAATGAGTGATGACATCCGAAATAGGAATCATTTTCATAACATTTTGCATTATAACATGTCTAATTAGGAGAATTTGACTCATTTCGATCATAGCATCCTAATTATTAGGCATGAACTCATACGCATTCTACAGGTTATGGGACAATGTAGATCAAAGAAACAAGATTTGGCATCCTTGTGCTTACAAGGAACAAATCGAAGACATAGCTGATTTGGCTTTCACGTGTTTACGATGAAGCAAATCTAAGATGATTTGTTGTCTCTGTATTTTCAGAGAACAAATCAAAGTCTGGCATTTCCACTTTGATGGAAGGCAGACACATAGCAGATCTCACCTTCAGATGTTTACGCTGAAGCAGATCCAAGATGACAGATCTTATCTCTCTGTATTCAGCGGGGAGTAGATCGAAGATATAGCTGATTTGGCTTTCACGTGTTTACGATGAAGCAAATCTAAGATGATTTGTCGTCTCTGTATTGTCAGAGAACAAATCAAAGTTTGGCATTTCCACTTTGATGGAAGGCAGACACATAGCAGATCTCACCTTCAGATGTTTACGCTGAAGCTGATCCAAGATGACAGATCTTATCTCTCTGTATTCGGCGGGGAGCAGATCGAAGATATAGCTGATTTGGCTTTCACGTGCTTACGATGAAGCAAATCTAAGATGATTTGTCGTCTCTGTATTGTCAGAGAACAAATCGAAGTCTGGCATTTCCACCTTGATGGAAGGAAGACACATAGTAGATCGAACCTTCAGATGTTTATACTGAAGTAGATCCAAGATGGTTTGGCATACTTGTGCTTACAAGGAGAAAATCGAAGAAATAGCTGATTTGGCTTTCACGTGCTTACGATGAAGCAAATCTAAGATGATTTGTCATCTTTGTATTGTCAGAGAGCAAATCGAAGAAGCAGATTTGGCGTCTCTGTGTTCGGCAGAGAGCAGATCGAAGATTTGGACATGACATTCAAGAAGATTGAAGACTATAATTTGATAGGACCGGTCAAATTTGGTCTTTCTAAATCTTTGCTCGATTCCTGTTATACAACAATGAGCAAAAAGGAGCAGCTGTAGTAGCCCAAATTTGACCGGGCTGTAAACCAAATAAATAAATAAATAAATAAATAATTGTTTTTAAAACAGTCCATTTACATTGGCCCACTAATCTTTGAACCCAAAACCAATTGGCTTAAATCTTATGCCCAGTTACAACTCAGCAGATCCAAAACCCGTGCTCCTAAGACCCATTACAACAGAACCAAGTGGACCCAAGGCTAAAGTGGCCCAATTGGCCCAATTGGCCCAAACCGTTACACCGAGGCAGAAACCCTAGGGTTTCTGCCTCTCTTGTTTTTCCTTGCGCCGCAAACAGAAGGATCTAGAAGCCAAGCCTCATGACCCTTCAGATTCTGCCGTTCCAGCTACCCTATCGAGGCCATCAATGTAGTCAAGGTCGGGGCCGTCACCACCATCATCGAAGCCTTCGTCACCGCCACCATCAATGTGCAAGACACGCCAGAATCTGGCGTTAGCTCCATTAGCGTGCAAACATCAATGATAGAGAGAGATTCTCGTGGGTTATCTACGAACAAAAAAGGAAACAAAAAAGATTCCAGCAGATCACAATCGAAGATATGATACAACAGACAAGAAATGGAAAGAAATCTTTGATTTCTTTCCAGTTTATGTAATCATAGTAGTGGCTATAAAAGCCAGAATCAAACATTGTAAAAACACTTCTTTTTTTTTACAGAAGAAAATATACTTACAGATATTCGATTCAGAGAAATACAAACAGTTTCTAAGAGGTGATTTAATCGTGTACCTTGTTCTTATTTTAGCATGAATATATAAATTGTTTTAAGTAGAAATCGTTGAGGTTTGAAAAAGGGAAGGAAGTTACATGTATTACGCTTGAAGAGGGGAGATTTTTTTTACCCTCCGACCACCGGGCGTGGCGGCGCGAAGGCGCGTGGGAACTGATGGACGGAGATTCCACAGAGCCCCGATGACCGGCCTCTAGTCCTCTTCAGAGGATTCTTTGTTTTTTTTTCTTAAAACGATATTCCAAATGATTTTTAGGCTTTAATTTTGGCTTATATAGCCCTAACAAAATGACACCGTTTTAGCTTAGTCTAATAAGCTTAAAACGACGACGTTTTGAAGCCCCAGGATCCGCGTGTTGACCCGATTACCCGGGGAGGATCCGCGTGTTTTTAAGAATTGGGCTAATTGCTCATTTGGTCCACCTGTTTTTTTATTTATTTATAATTTCATTAATATTTATTTATAATTTATCCCTACTATTTCAATTTAACCCTCACAGTGTTTTAGGAATAGGGAATTTTTCCCAATGAGTCCCTTTTGTTTTGCACGCATTTTAATTAAGGCCTTAATCCATTTTTATTTCTTTTAAATTTGCCCCATAATTTTACTGAACTTTCAATTTAGCCCTATATTTATTTATATATATCTGTGTTTTTTTTACCTTATTTTTTATATTGTACATTATAAAATTATTTTACTATATATATTATCATTATTTATTATATCTTATTGTTCACAAATTATTATTATTTTATATTATTATTATATCTTACTTGTATTATATATTTATTAATTATCTATATACATTGTTCTTACATATATTTTCGTTATTTTATATTATATCAATTATATTTCTTATTTCCTATATATATTTAAACTATATTTTATTACACGACATTTGTTGTATTTATATTCTATATTATTTTTTTGTGGTATATATATATCATATATTATCTATTATAATATTTGTGTTATTCATTATATTATTTAAAATTTTAACATTTGTAAATTAAATTATATTTTAACTCATATTATACTCATATTAAATTATTAATTATTTATTATGTATTATTTTATTTTAAATAATATTTTTTATATTATGTGTTATCTTATAAGTTCTTTTACATACTTCTAAACCAATATATTTTATACATATAATTATTATTCTTTTATAAATATTTTGTTAATATATATATTGTATGTTAAATACTATTTTAAAATTATTATTAAATATCATGTTTTATTTGTGTTATATGTATATTTTGTTAATAATTACTCATTTCATTTTATATTGCATATATCATGTGCTAAATGTCATTTTATATTTATTATTTGATATTACATTTTATGAACATGTACATTGATATTGTATTACTTTGTTGTATATTATATATTGTCTTTAATTATTACTTTGAATGTTTGTATGTTTTGTTTATTCATTTACAATATATGCTTGGTATATCTTTGTATGCATTTGCTATGTGTATTATTTTTATATATATGTATCTAGTATATGATTTTTGCATTATTGCCACTTTATCTTTTAAATACATGTTTTGTTCATCTATAATCGTGATATTCTATTCCATAACGATGATGTGATTCCTTATACATTAATTAAAACAAAATGCCGAAGTTTTCAAAAAATATAAAGGCAATGCTTGGTGTTTGGAAATTTCGAGAAAAGTAGTGCCCTAACTTATTGGGTTGCGACTCTTCTCGTTGAGTTCAAATAGTCAAGTACCCTTCTAGTTTTTAAAGGTTTTCTAAATGCAAGCCACTATCTTGGAATTTCAAAGCAATATGTCCTAACTTATTGGATATAGCGTTTTGTTGTTTCGAGATAGGGATTTCCAAAAAAGGTTTAATTTAGTGTCAATACTTTGATACGAGTGAACCCCAATTTTTAAAATCAAAATATTTTAAAGAGGACTACATCTTAAAAATTTTGAATTTCCGACATTAAAGACACTTGATAATCAATTAGGTACCAAATTTTGGGCGTAACGAGGGTGCTAACCCTTCCTCGTACGTAACCGGCTCCCAAACTTGTTTTCTGATTTCGTAGACCAAAACTAATGATTTCAAAATAAAATGTTTTGAAGGTGATCCAATCGCACCTAAAAAGATTGGTGGCGACTCCTGTTTTCGTTTTTAAAGTCGATTCCTATTTTCCAAAACCCGATTTAAAAAATGGTTTCGACAATGAAAAGAATATAAATAAACAAATAAAAACTATTAAAAATTTTAAACAAGTAAAAGCAAATGAATAAGAAAAATAAAAAATATTTAATAGTAGCAAATAAATAAGCATAAAAATAAAATATAATTATAGTAACAATAATATTAAATTAGTTAATACAATAGCAAAAAGAACAAAAAGGGACCAATTTGAACTTAAAACAGAAATTCAGGGAAAATTTGAAATAAATAAAAGAGAAAAGGACCAATTTACATGCGCGAATAACAAGGAGGGACCAAAAGGGAAATTTTTCCTTCCCCTAAAACGCACAGCTTCGAGGTGGACTAAATTGGAAACGAAATAAATTAAAGGGGAAAAAATAAAATTAAAAAAAAACTTGATTGCAAAACCATGAAAAAGCAGAAAGGCCAAAAGCGTAAAGAACCCTTCCGTTTAAAAACATGCGGATCCTGGGCTTTGGGTCGGGTCGAAATCTGGTCATAGCAAAACGACGCCATTTTGGCGTTAGTGAGCTAAGCCCAAAACGTCGTCGTTTGGGTGGGCTATATAAGTCAAATTTTCATAAAAAAAAAATTCATTTTCCCCATTTCATAAAAAAAAAATTGAACCCCCTCTCTCAAACTCTCTCACCCTCTCCCCACTCCAGCCGCACTCCGGTCGCCGGTCGTCGGTCGTTGGCTATGGTGCCGCCGTCCACGGTGGCCGAAAAAAGCCCAAAATTGTCCCTTTTTGAGCCCGTTGCACGTGGAGCAAGGATCTGAGGCCAAAGGCCTCAAAAACCCGGCCAATCTCGGCGGAAAAACAAAGAAACATTTCGTTTCTTCTCCTTTTTCGGTGTGTGACCTTCAACGGTGAGTAAATCGACCCATTTAGGTGGGTTTTCTTTATTTTTTTGTGTTTTCGTATATAAAATAAAAAAAGAGAAAAAGATTCAAAGAGTAAAAGCATGAAAATTTGAATAAATCACCCTTTTAAATTTTTTTGCTTCCCTATTTTGTATTCGAAAGTCTCTGTCCATTTACAATCGATTTCTTTTCGGCTTTATAGCCGATTAAAATATTGGAAAAATATTGCTTGCCTTTATCTCTGCTACTGTTTGCGTTTCGTTTTGGTTCTTTGCCCTTTGTCCTCTTTTTTGCTTGTTTGCAGGTGTGGCAGAGGAGTCGGTGAGCTATTCTGGTGCAAAAAGGCCACCTCGGGCGGTAGACGTGCTGACAAGTCACGTGAGGGAGCAGTTGGCGACAGAGAGGGGTGCGGCGCATAAGGGCACTAAGGTTAGGGTTTTTTCTGAAAGTGTTTAACACTTTGGGCCATTGGGCCTTGTTTGGTTTGGGTTTTAATTGGGTTTAGGTTATTTGGGTTAGGTTTAGATTAGGTTTGTTGGGCTTCTAAAATTTGTAAATGGACTTTGGACAATTTGTATATTATTTTGGTTATTATTTATTGGTCTTTGGGTTATTATGGGTAGGACAAATTTGGTCCATTACAACAAGCATACATGATCACAATCTTACCTTAGTTTAACTTAGGCATTCACAACATTTGATCACATATTCTTAACATAATACATGTGTACATATGTATATCATAATAATCTACTTAGTCATACCAAAATGAACCATTGCTAGTCATTCCAATGGCTAGGTTACAAAACAACATTATCAAGCTACTAATGGTCAAGTTGTCCTATACATGCCATTATACCAAAATGATTTCACTGTATATACCCAAAATGCTAGTTGATAGTGTGATGCTACTCCAATGATCTTCCAACCTTCACGAGCTTCCGAGCACTATAAAATAGGAAAAAATAAACGGAGTAAGCATTACATGCTTAGTAAATTCGTATAACAGAAACTAAACTTACCAATCCTATTTATTAAATCTAAGCATACAATGTCATGTTTCCATCAATTTGGCTAAATTGCCAAATCACATACATTCAATCAAACATGTTAGTCATCAAAATCTTCATATCAATCAAGTAACATAGATGAGCTCATCAAGCAATATTCTTTTAAGTCATTATCATTTCATCTCAAGGTTCTCATGCCATGTTAAGAGTTTTATGTCTGTTGAATCATTGAAATTTCGATGGATGCTCAAGCAGTACACTCGAAGTGTACGATTCAATAATCTGTCAATTTCTTATTCATGGGTACCCATTAGGGCACTTAACCAAGAAACACTCTTTTGAGCCACATATCATATAACAGGATTACCAGTCCAAGCTAAATCCTTTATATAACGTATGCTCAAAGAGTTCAATTAGGGTTACCAGTCCAGGCTAAACCCTAATCATAACATATGCTCGAGAGGTATTATATCGGGATTACCCATCCGGGCTAAATCCTTTTTATATCAAGGTTAATGGGATTACTCGTCCGAGCTAAATCCTATTCGCAACAAATGTAGGACCTTATTAGTTTCGAGAAAGCGCATATAATTATCGGAATTCAACATTCAATCTGGACTTAACCCCTCTTCACCATTTCAAGCATGTATTAAGTTTCTCATTATAACATTCAAGTAATGTACATTAATATAAGTCACATTTCATACCACACAACAAATAATTAAACATATTTACATGCCTGATTAAGTTACACAAACTTACCTCGACACTTGTTCGCGTTAGAAATCTCCTAATCCGAAACCTTCTCTTTTCTTCGATCTACCCTCAAATTAGTTTTGTCCAGATCTATATAAATAACTTAAATCATCAATTTCATACATTTTATACTCGTTGGGACTCAATTTACGTCCTAAGAAAAATTACCATTTTGCCCCTAACTTTTCCATAATTTCGATTTCATCCCTAGGCTTGGAAAATGAAACTTGTGCAAATTAGTCCCTATTCCAAGCCTAACCAAAGCCCCATTACAAAATTTACAGCATATGTACTCATAAAAATTCAGAATTTTTCATCAAATTTTACACCTTTTCATTTTAGTCCCTAAATCATGTTTTCATCAAAAATCACTTTGTAAAAGTTGTTTATCTATCAATAATCTTTAATTTTATACCATAAATTTCTAATTTCCAGCATATACATCCATGACCCATTTTTCATACCTTGATAACTTTTTAAATTAATCCCTTAAATAGAAAGATAAAGCTATCCCGGTTTCAAAAATACCAAAATTATTAAAAATGGGAAAAGGAAACTTACCCAATTAGGCCTTTAAAGTTTCTTTTCTCTCACCTAGGGTTTCCATGTATTTTAGGTTGAAGATGATGAAAATAAGATGATATATTTTCTTTTCATCTTTTAATTAATTAAGTATTTTGCTATTTTCAATTTAGTCTTTGCCCTTTTTCTATATTTCCATGGATGAGTCACCAAGAATCTACATACTTTTCTTTAATGTTCTAATTACCATATAGAGACTTCTAGTTTTGAATTTCATAGCTATTTGATCCTTATAGCTACCGGAATTCAACTTTCGTTTTTTATGCTATTTAGTCCCTCTAATAATTAAGCACTAAATCGATAAAATTTTTGTATCAAATTTTTCACATGACATGTCTATCATATTACGGAGTATATAATAAAATAAAAATAAATTATATTTTAGGTCGGATTTGTGGTCCCGAAACCACTGTTCCAATTTCACTGAAAAATGGGCTATTACAACCTATCCGGGGATAGTCCTACGGGGTCTTAGGAGCTAGGGTTTTTTCTTTATTTAATCATATTAATGTCTTAACCTAAGCTAAAATATTATGGAAATATTAAATAAAAACTCTAAAGAAAATGTCTCTGGTTTACTTGTAACTCAATTAAGATGTGTTCACCAAACTTATCCAATTTGAAACTTAAATTAGAGATTTTTACTTTTAACGGGAACCCTAAAGGATACCTAAATAATTCTAGTAAAATACATTCAATTCCTAAAATTAATTCTATTTTAGAATTCTAGAAAAAACCTAGAAATTACCAATGAATTAAGAGAAAAATTAAAAAACATCTACAACTTATTCGATCTTTTATTATTATTATTATTTAAAATATTTAATTAATAACTTTGAACCTATCAACGAAAGTATCCTATGACGGGTTTATGATTTATCTTACTTTAAAATTCTTGATCTAAGGTTTAAATTCATCAAAATCCCAAAATAATATATCTTAAATAATATTTATTAGCTTCTTAAAAAGTTACCAAAATAAAATACTTAGAAAGACCTACTCATGATTTACAATTCACCTAAAAAAAATTTAGTTTTAATCTTGAATAAAGCCCTGAAAATATTTACATATTAATTTAATATTCTAAAGAGGAATCCTATACGATATTTAAAATTAGTTTAAAAACCTAAAAAATCCCACATATTATTTATAATTTTTATAAGGTAAATGGTAGATAAGATCTTAAAGACTAACCTAAATCCAAATATAAAAACCTTATGGTTTCATTAAAATGTAAAAAACTTTATGGTTTCATTAAAATGTAACACCTACTTAACTACCTTCATGTCAACAATTAGAGGATGGAAAAATGACCTAAAGTTTCCTCTTTTAAAACGAATAGCAATAAAATAGGAAAATTAATTAATTGGCTAAAGTTAATGAAAGTTAAAACTCTTTCAAAAATGACAATAATAAAAAGAAAACTTAAATAAGTGAAATAAATAAGACCTTGACATGATGATGATAATAATAACAATAATACACCTTATTCATAATACAATAAAAGAATCAAAGTAACATAAACAAATAATATTAAAATGCATGTAAGGGGAATGTGTAAAAAAAAAACCATAAATATAAATAGACATGAAAATAAATAAAGACGAAATAAGAATAAATAAAAATTATACAAGTGCGAATAAATATAAAATATTAAAATAAAGTGCGTAATTGACATTAAATATATAAGGTATAAATGGAAATGAAAGGAAAGATATAAGTGTAAATAATTTATTAAAGATGGAAACAAAATGACAGCTTGATTTTAGGACTAAAAGATAAAAAAATGTGGAAGACAGAGGATTGATGTAGCAATTAATTTACTTTTAATTTTAAAATTTTGAATTAAACTGAAGGTTTGAATAAACGAAAGGGTTACGGATGTAAATAGACCAGAGAGTGAGGGCGGTGCTGCAAAAAATAAGGTATTTTTTGTAAATTTAAAAAGTAAGGGGATGAGAATATATTACTCATTTTTAGCACCTATAAATGGGAAAAAACTATTTATTCTTTCATTTTTAACCTCATTTAAAAAAACAAACTCTTCTTCCTATGTTGGCCATGACTCCACCACTGGAGAGCCGTTGGGCTCTACGGTGAAGGAGCCGCCGCATACGGTGGCTGATTTTATTTTATTTTTGCAAAATAAAAAATTTCTTTAAAAAAATCACTAATTTTCCTAAAAAATAAAGCTTTATTTCGAAATAGTTGAAAAAGATCAAAACTTTGTTTTAAAAATTTAAACTTTTCTTTTAAAATGACTAAAAAACAAAATTTTATGTTAAAAATCTAAACTTTCTCTTTAAAAAAAATTATTTTTCTTAAAATTCAAAGCTTTATTTCGAAATAGTTGAAAAAAATCAAAACTTTATTTCAAAAAATTTAAACTTTTCTTTTAAAATGGTTAAAAAACATATTTTTATTTTAAAAATCTAAACTTCTCTTTTTTTTTTAGAAAGAATCAAAACTTTTTCCAAGATCAAACCTTTAGTTTTTTTTTTTTTAAAAGAAACCTTTATTTTAGAAAGGGGAAGGGAAAAAAAGGATTTTTGGGGCGCCTAGGGGCAAAGGACTGACGGTCTGGTGACATCCCCTTCTTCGGAGCCCAAAAACCCATCCCTCATGAAAAAAAATAGATAGAAGAAAAGAAAAAAAGAAATAAAATGCTTGCTGTTGATGTTGGTTTTTGTTTTTTTTTTACCTTTTTTTTAAGAACAAAATATGAAAAACCTCGTGTTCTTTTTTCATTTCATTTCATGTATATATACTATTTTTCAATCTTGTGCATTTGTAAAGAAAAAAAAAACAACATTTAAAAATAATAGTAGTAGTAATTATAATAATAATTTGGGCCCTTAGTAGGCCCAAAAAAAAAAGAAAAACAAAGGAAAAACAAAGGCCTCCAATTGAGATCGGACAAAAATGGGTGTCTACAACAGTTATATATTAATTATTATCATATATTATTGTTTATTATTATAGTGGTTGAAAATATGCTCTAAGTCTCTATATTATTCGTACATTTGAAAGTTAATACTCCTACTATATTATATAATGTTATATAATATCATATAGTATACAATATATTAATAATTTATATATGTTCATCAATGATTTAACATTATAATATCATGCAATACTATTTCTTTTGTTATAATATATAATATAATAGTTATATATAATAATAGTACATTACATATTAATTATTATACATTATTGTTTATTATTATACTAGTTGAAATAAGTTTTAAGTCCCTATACTTTTCATACATTTGAATGTTAACCTTCCTAGTATATTATATAATGCTATATCATATCATGTAGTATATAATATATTAATAGTTTATATATACATCAATGATTAAACATTAGAATATCATGTAATACTATATCTTTTATTATAATCTATAATATAATAATAGTACATTATATATTATTTTTTATATATTATTCTTTATTATTATACTGGTTGAAATATGCTTTAAGTCCTTATACTTTTTGTACATTTGAAAGTTAGCCCCTTACTATATTATATAATGTTATATCATACTTTTTATTGTTATACTAGTTGAAATATGCTCTAAATTCTTATGTTTTTCATACATTTTAAAGTTTGTCCTTCAACAACATTATATAATGCCATATCATATAATATATTAACAATTTATATATATGCATAAATAATCAAACATTATAGTATCATGTAATACTTTAACTTTTATTATATTCTATATTATAGTAATAGTTATATATAATAGTAGTACGTTATATATTACTTATTATCATATATTATTCGTTGGTATTATACTACTTGAAATATGCCCTAAGTCCCTATACTTTTCGTGCATTTGAAAGTTAGCCCTCCTATTACATTATATAATGTTATATCATATCATATAGTATGTAATATTATATATTTTACGTGATATGAATGTCTATGTGCTTTGTTCTCTCGTGATGCATTTGATCTTTGGTGAGATGTATGGCACTTTGACTATAACAATATACAACAGTTGCCCCTTTTTCACGTACAAGTTCACTATACAGGCCCCTTAACCAAATTGCTTCTTTTACTGCTTCAGTAATTGCCACGTATTTCGCTTCATTAGTCGACAAAGCTATTATAGCTTGAAGTGTCGCTTTCCAACTAATGGCACAATTTCCATAAGCAAATAGGTAACCTGTGGGAGACCTTCTTCGATCTAAGTTTCTTGCATAATCAAAATCAACATATCTGACTAAACCTATTTAAGTTTTTCTGAACTCTAAGCAAATGTTAGAAGTACCCAAAAATATCTGAAAATCCACTTAACTGCATGCTAGTGTAATTTACCAAGATAGGCCATGTATCGAAAAACAACAGTAATAGAATGTGAAATATCGAGACGAGTGCATACCATTGCATACATCAAATTTCTAAATACACTTGAATAAGATACTTTTGACATGTACCTTTCATCTTCTTCATTCTGTAGGGAACTTGAAATTGAGAGTTTAAAGTGTGCAGCTAAAGGAGTACTTATCGGTTTTGCATCTTGCATCTCAAATTAGTCAAGGATATTTTTTATGTACCTTTGTTGCAAAAAAAAAATTTCCTGAAATGTCTATCTCTCAAATTTTTCATCCCCAAAATTTTATTTGCTGCACCTAAATCATTCATCTTTAACTTAGAGTTAAGCATGGTTTTAAGACAATCAATTTCAGATGGATTTTTAGCCACAATCAACATATCATCAATATAAAACAACAAATACATAAAAGAACCATCATCAAGACATTATAGGTAAACACAATTGTCATACTTACTTCGAGAAAAACCAATACTCAACATGGAGTCAAACTGTTTATACCACTGTCGAGGAGACTCTTCAAATTGTACAAAGACTTTTGCAAGAGACAAACATGATCTTCTTTACCTTCAAATTTGAAGCCTTTCAGTTGTTGCATGTATATGTCATTCGCAAGTTCACCATGAAGAAAAGAAGTTTTTACATCTAATTGTTCTAACTCAAGATTGTTTGATGCAAGAAGAGCCAAAAGTGCTCGAATGGACGTATGTTTCACAACAAGAGAGAAAACATCATGAAAATCAACTCCCTCCACTTAATTGTAGCCTTTTTCAACCAATCTTGCCTTGTACCTAGTGTTGTAAGAACTCAAACCTTCTTTCTTTTTAAACACCCATTTGTAGCCAACGATTCTTTTACCAATGAGTGGTTTAACTAGCTGCCAAGTCTCGTTCTTTTGAAGTGATTCTATCTCTTATTCCATTGCAACGAGCCATTTGTTAAAATCGGAGGCTTTAACTGCCTCATAATAACACGAAGGATCGGTTGAATCAATGCTCTTAGTAACACTTACAGCATAAGCCACAAGATTTCCTTCATAATATTTCTGTGGTGGTCGAATTTCTCAAATTTTCCTGTCACAAGCCAACTTATAATTAGTTAACTGAGATGGTGAAGGTACCTGAGGGTCAGATGAAGTCCTAAATTGATCCAAAAAACTTCAATTTTGCAAGAATTGAGATTTTGTTGCATCAATGATGTCACTTTCTTTCTCGTCGAGACAACAATCATGTTCGTCGTGACATTGCGACGAGGCTCTTCGTGTCATCGTGATGTTGCCCCCTATTTTGACTTTTGCCTCCACCTTGCTCGAGATGCTCTAATTTCTTCTATATTTAAAATTAAAAGACCCATTTTTTTATAGAAACATGGCAGATTCATTAAATATAAAATCTTTGCTAACAATTATTTTGTTAGATTTCGAACACCATAACTTAAAACATTTTGTACTGGTGGAGTTTCCCAAAAAGATGCATTTAACAACCCTTGGGTCAAGCTTTCCTTGGCTAACGTTAGCATAAGCAGGACAGCTGAAAATTCTAATATTAGAATAATTGGGAGGATTACCTCACCATATCTCCTCTGGAACTTTACCGTTCAATGCTTAGTTAGGAGATCGATTCACCAAATAAATTGTCAAGTTTATGGCTTCAACCCAAAATTCCTTTCCCAAGCCTGCATTAGAAAGCATGCATCGGGCCTTTTCCAGTAAGGTTTTGTTCACTTTTTTTGCAACTCCATTTTGTTGCAAAGTTTCAACAACGGTTCGATGTCTTTCAACTCCTTCCCATTTGTAAAAATATTTAAACTCTAAAGAATAGAACTCAAGGCCATCAACAACGGTTCGATGTCTTTCAATTCCTTCCCATTTGTAAAAATATTTAAAATCTAAAGAATAGAACTCAAGGCCATTATCTGTTCTCAACAGCTTGATAGATTTTCTAATTTGTTTTTCTAACAGTGTCTTCCATTGATTGAGGATTTTGAAGACTTTGCTTTTCTATTTCAAAATATAAACCAAACTTTTTTGGAATGATCATCAATAAGAGTTAGGAAATATTTATTACATCCTTTTAAGATGTCAAGAGACGAACCCCATAAATCGAAATGTATGTAATGAAGAGTCACTTTTATTCTGTGCACTGTTGAATTAAAGCTTACTCAAGTTTGCTTCCCAAAAATGCAATGCCCGCAGAAACCTAACTTACACACTCTAGTGTCTTTTAAAAGACCTCTGTTGCACAAGACTGTCATACCTTTCTCACTCATATGACCCAATCGCATATGCCAAATTTTGGTTGAATCAGAATCAGTGAAGAAAGAAACATATCTCATCATCGGGACATGGAGAATATCATCACTGGGACGATGCATCGTCACAATGCTGGGGTTTTCCTCGTCTTGACATGGCAACAATTTCAACTGTTCTTCAGTAATTGTAGTCGCACCAATTACCATTGACCCTTGCAGAACGTATAGCCTACCTTTTTTTTGTCCTCTCATCACAACGAGAACTCCACGAGAGACTTTTAAGCCATTTGATTCAATAACTATCCTATAACTATTAGAATCCCAAATTCCCAATAAGATAAGATTTTTCTTTAAGACAAGTACATACCTGACATCTGAAATTGTTCGAATAATTTTATCTTACATCTTGATTTGTACGGTCCCTAAATTCGACTATCTTACATGGAGAATTATTCCTTATCAGCACAACTCCACCTTCAACTGAATTGTACGTGGAGAACCAATCCCTATTAGGGCACATGTGATAGTAGCACCTTGAATCTAGGATCCATTCGGAAGTAAGATTGGAGCTTTCACTCATCGACACCAATAAGAAATCATCAAATTTATCTTCAGCTACACTAGTATCAACAACTTCAGCTTTCTACTTATCTCTTTTATAATTTATTATCCCTCTTAAATTTATTATAAAGTTTCCAATATTCTGCTTTAACGTGGCCCACAACATTTGTCACGGTTCCTGGATTTAGATCTCGCTTTAAACCTGTTTCGATCTATTTTTCTAGATAGTTGTCTGCCTCTTGCAACTAAAACTGAGGCTTGCTCGTCTAACATTTTGTTTGGACCTAACTCATTATTGAGTTTATCCTTACTCAGTAGATTCCCTTTCACGTATTTGAATGAGAGATGATCTTTCCCATAAATCAGAGTTTCTTTGAAAGTTTTATAATAAAACTGCAAAGAGCATAACAACAACATAGTTTGATCCTCGTCACTAATCTCTACTTCGAGATTCTTTAAATCATTAAGAAGGGTAACAAAATCACTAATATGAGCTCTAATAGACTCACCTTTGGTCATTGTGAACGTGTAGAGAAGTTGTTTTAATACTAACCTGTTGGCCAAGGATTTCATCAAATGCAACACATTCAGTTTCTTCCATAATGAAAATGTTGTTTTCTACTTCAAAATCTCCTATAACAAATTATTTGTTAAACATAATTGAATTACGGATAGAGCCTTTTTGTCTAACCTATCCCATTTTGACTATTCCATTTATGTGGGTTTCCTCTCTGCAAGAATCTTCTCAAGATCACTTTGGATCAATATTGCTGACATGCAAACTTGCCACAAACTAAAATTTACGATGCCATCAAACTTGTAGATACTAAACATTGATGTTGTCATCTCTGAATGGGTTGCTAGCTTTGATACCAGTTTGTAGAAAATTAACATGAATAATGCAACTAACAAGTAAATAAACTAAAATCGAACAAATCAAACACACAAATTTTACATGGAAAAACTCCTCAAATGATGATAAAAAATCACGGGCAAAATGACATTTCACTGTAATAAAGGAGAGTACAAAAGATGGAGAGAATTAAAGGAAAACCTGAAACCCTACACAAAAAACCCTTCAAAACAAAAAAAACAAAACATTCTCTTAAACTAAATATTTCTGTTGTATTAAATCTAGAGTAGCTAAGACCTATTTATAGGCTAGAACTTGTAGCATATTTGGCTACAATAACCCTAGGTTAATTAGAGTTTAAGTGGGAAACTAAAAACAAAGTTTAACTGGGAAAAGAAAAGTTGAAAAACTTGAATTGTACGTCGCCACATCATGACATCGGGACAAAGAATACTTCCTCGTTGCAACGACACACACTGTTTAGTCCAAAATATGAGTCATAACTCCACATTATTATAGATTATTATTTATTATTATATTAGTTGAATATGTTCTAAGTCCCTATAGTTTTGGTACAATTAAAACTTATCATTGCTACTATATTATATAATGTTACATCATATCATGTAGTGTATAATCTTAATCTTGTGTTTCCAGTAATGACAAATCATCTATTAGATAAGGGATACTATGCTTTGTGACCCCTGAAAAAGTTCACTTCGTTACCTGTATTTTTATTTTGTTCATTTTAGTATCTGAACCTAGCAACTAGATCTATTTTGGTCCCTCAACTTGGATTCCGTCAAGATTTGATTATGTGACCAATGTTCTTGGAAGATGTTTGGATTGGTTGATCGGATTGATTGGACTGAGAACCGATCGATATACTAGTCTAAACAAAGGGGTTGAAGTAATTGAATAAGAAAACTGCTCGAAACCAACAAAAATCGAAAACTAAGACAAAAACTTGTAGTTGAACTAGTTTAATAAAACTTTTATTTTTAAAAGTTTCATGAATTTTTAATTATTTATTTAATTATTGTAGGTCAAGTAGTTGAACAGATCAAACTGATTGAATTGAAAATTGATGGTCTGACCTATTCAGCTAGTGGTTCGATTATTAGAACATTATATATGACACTTTAAGATTATGCCATTATCAACTGAAAATTTATATCATTTTTTTTAGTTTTCAAGTGATGGTAATGGCACAATCTTAGAGTATCACATCATTAAACTTTATGTTTTTTAAGTTCAAGGACCAAAAAGAATTTAATTACTAAGCACTAAAGTTGATAAAAATATATACATGTACAAAAAAGAACCTAATTAGGGACCAAAAATCATATTATCCTTTGATAATGAAAGCTATATATTGTTTCCCTTGTCCGTTTGTTGAGTGGAAAAAAAAGCATGAAATATGTTGGTGAAAAAGCAAGTTTGGTTGAATCAATCATTTGATTCTGGGTATCGTATTCTTTATTTTTATTTTTTTAAAGAATTGTGGGCATCATATTCTTATTTTGTTTCTTTAACGACATTCTTATTTGATATTCCCATTTCTTATGATGCTCATAGTTACCGTCAGATAAATATGTTTATTAATTGGATCACTGTGAAATTTGTGTAACAGCCTTCAAAATAATTCATCGTAAACCATGATTTTAATCTATTGGTTTCCCACATAAAACACAAATAATTTAATGAACCATCCAGACTGTTTTTTATGTTCAACACAATAATCGTATATACCCATAAAACTCTCTACCAATTAAATTTATTATTTACTAAAATAGCCTTTATTACCGCCTTTTCTCTTAAATTTGAATAATTTAGTTTTATTCTTAAATATTTTTTTTAATTTAGAGATTATTTAATAAAATATTTAAATTTAAATTACATAAAAATCCCTTAAATCTTTAATAAATGAAATTAGTCTATAAATTTTAAACATAATGACTTATTTGGCTCTTTCAACTTTAAAAAAAAAGAAGTTATTTTAGTCCTTCATTTTTTTTAATCTTTTCTAGCCCTTAAATTTGTGATATTTATCATATCATCCTAAAATGGATGAAAAATTTAGTATTTGTTAACTTTATTAACGTGGTATAAAATGTGAATGACACTTTAACATTAATTAATTTATAAAAATTTAAAAAAGCTATAAAAATATTTTAAAATATTGATTTTAATATTTTAATATTTTTAAAAATTAAGTAATTGCTGACGTATCATCCACGTGGACTATCACGTCAACAAACGTTAACTTTTTCATCCATTTTGAGGTGATTTAACAAATAATATAAATTTAAGTGCTAAAAGATGTGAAAATTTAAGCAAATAGCGAAAATGACATTTCTTTTATAAATTTGAAAGACCAAATAAGTCATTATGCCTAAATTTTATTAAAATCTACTCCAAATCTCACTAATTAATCTTATAATACATCATATATATATATATATATATATAATATAACAAGATACACAAATCCATACAAGTGACAAATTTTCTCTTTTTCTACTGTTTTTAAAATAATTTATTTAATTTTAATTATACATTTAATTTCTATACTTTTTTAAAATTATTTTATATCTTTCTAATCAAATTATCCTTTTAAAATATTACTTAGTATATATTTTTGGTGAATTACAATAACAAGATAAAGTCCGAATAACAAATGCGACTAGCGCAACTCGAACCCAGTCCACACTAGAGACAATGAACACTTTTAATCATCAATCCATCACATGGAGTTTACTTGGTATATATTTTTAAAATTTGGTTCCTGTTTATTTGAAATGATATTCTATATAAATATTAACTATTTTATCATTATGCATGGGATTATTGCATCCCGTATAACTTATAACATAAAATAGGAAAATATCTTTTATTTAATTTAAATAAATAAAACGTAAATAAATAAATGAATTCTTCATTTTACTGGGTATTTGAAAAATAAAGTTTTGAGTATTTTTTAATTGATTTGAGCACAAATAGAGGATTAGGTAGTCAAATCCTCTAATTGTAGTGCTTGGTGAATGGAGGTTTATAAGAACTTATTGAACTAAAACCTCCAAACCAAAAAAAAAAAAAATTGTTAAGATGAGCAACTTTTTTCATGGGAATGAGATATAGGGAATGACATATATGATCATACTTACTCAAAAATTACCCCCTTTGCCACATGCATCTATTTCTTTAATATTTATGTACTCTTAATTTATTTTCAATTTACTTGTGTAAAATTATTTTTTATGCAACTTTATATTAATTGAAATATGCTACTTGACAAATTTATTCAGAGTGTAACATAATTATCATTAATTTACATACTAAGAACATGATACAATCATCACTAAGAATATAACTTACAATTATATTGATACAATATTAATATTTATCAATTTTCACAAGTTTAATATTTGCAAATAAGGAACTTAAGAAATTTGTTTATTTAAATTTTCAAAAAATATTCTATAACACCCCTCAGCCCATCAAGAAGACATGACATATATCATTCAACTAGACAGTCCGCTCGACGGTCTGGGGCATTACTAATGGATTCAAACCCTTTGACTTAACATAAAAATTTTAGAAAAACCATTATGAAGATTTTACTTAGTGTAAAATTCTTTTCTCTTCTTTCATTTGGTAACGCATCTTTAGAGAAAATAATAAGAGTTATAAAAGAAAAATCTATTACTGAACTACTGCATAGTTATGGTATCTCTAAATCATAATAATTCATAATCAACAAATCAAGAGTGTTTGATGTACACTTTCAAAAGAGGGGGCAATTTTCTTTTAAGATAAAATAATAAAAATGACGTAGTTAATTGAAAAAGTTAATTACAAAACATATATACACACCATCCGCCACAACCATACATGATACAAAAATAAACAAATAGCTCTCTCGCTATCGCAACTCTGGCATAGTCCCCTTCAACAGATCCTTACTCCATAATCAAAATGCTTTAAAATGAAAAGTAATAGAGTAAGTTCATTTGAACTTAGTGAGTTCCAAAAATAGACACAATTAGTTTTACAAGAACTTCGATAATAAAAAAACATCAATACTCGTAAGAAAAAAACATCAGCCTTTTTCGTGAGATTCTATTATACAAACATAATACGCTAATTGCCATCCACAGTACCTTGGCGGCAACACTACGCCAACATAACATGTGCAACACCCAGGCGAACACATTCCGCCAACTTATACACATCTTCCACAACTCTACATGGTTATCAATGACTCATCTTTGTGCCAGCCTTGGACCCATACCTCAAAAATCAGAATCACATACTGGTCATATTTATTTTCATTTCATATCCTTGTTAAGTTGAACACGTGTTCTCTCGCAAGGTCGGTTCGTGATTTGTCAGTCTGGTTTGTAGTATAGCTACCTTAATGAAGGCATCACATATAGATTTCCTTTCTACAATTTTCACATATCATCAATTTTCTAGTACTAGGCCCGTGCAACAAGGATGGTGTTTTTGCAATGGCCATATTCACACACACGTCCAAACACAACACGTAGACTCATTTACAGTAAGAGCAACTTACTCACACAACTCACATATCATAGAAGTTTCATAACTCAAAGGAAGTAAGAAGGAATTCACCAACAAACTTCAAAATAGAATCTACCCTACTGGTCATTTGCCTTAGTTGCTCGGATCTTCACTAGCTTCTTGAGCTAAATAAGAAACAGTTATAACCATCAGACCATTTATTTGCTTTAATTATGCATGCACTAATGCAGAAACGTAAATCCCTTCGACAACAACCCAAGGGTTTTCCAAAAATTACTAGTAAGCTGGTACTAAACAAGGGTGTTTTGACTAGCTACTAGAAACCTTCATCATCTTCTCTAATGAAGATACCTCAAAAATTTCTAGAGACTCAGAAAAGAACATAAAAAAAAGGTGAAACATGCCGACTATTGGCATCCTTATATAGCATAGACAAAGGGACAAAGCTTACTGGGGGGTAAAAAAATTCCACTATAGCTCCTGAAACCCAAGAATGGAATGTTGCTTGTACACTAAAACAAGCCAACTAAACAAGTCATTCATCTACCTAAGTACATCAAGCTGTCATCTAGAGTACACTAGTTCAATTCCATCTGGGTCTCAACTAAACTCTAACAATATTCACTTAGATATGCTAAAACACGAAAAACAAGTCTACCTATCCGCAAACTAACGAGTTTGCCCTAAGTATTTGGGGTTGGCGAACTGTCAGACAAAGGAGTTCGCCAAACCCTAAAGTTTGCCAAATGGAAAATTCCAACAAAGCGTCACTCAAAAGGGCATACTGTTGAATCCACGCAATATGTCACTCCAGAAACTTAACGGATAATTCACCATTTTTCTACCTTGGCTTACTCAACTATACGCCAAACAGTATATCGATACGGTCTACGCCTGTCAGGTTGTTACATATTCACTAATTAATTTTCATAATGGATGTTTTAATTCCTTAGTAATAGTATTTTATTTCAATAATTTCACCCAATAAAGACTATAATGTTATAAACAAATAAATATTTAGCAATAAAATGTGTCATGCCCTTATTTGTCATTTTACACATATCAACTTTCAACTATTAGCTAAGTTTTACCAAATACTTTTAAATAAAAATTAATAGAACCAATTCATCAAATCAGTTAATAGAATCAGTTGATCAAACCAGCCACTGTGATCACCAATCAACCAATTACCAAACAGGGCCTACGTATTCAGTTACAAGTTAATTTAGATTTACTATTAAATTATAAATACTAATTTAACTTTAATCTTTTTTTGAAATTTATTTAAAATTTTTCTAAACATATCTGGTATAATTTCATACAACTAAAATTGATAAATTTAAATTTTATTTCAATTCCTTATTTTACGGGTTAAATTACTGATTGATTTAGGTTTATTTCTATTATGCATATTGATTTAAGTAAAACCATAAACATCCATATAAACTTATTCAGCTTCGACAGAATCATGTCTATACGCTTATGGCAAATCCATTGGTGAAGGCATTTTTTGTTCTTTTCTTGTATCAGCAACCACCGTCGTTAGTGACTCCCCCTTCATCATTGCTCACAAGAAGGCATCGCTCACTAGACTCAAATCTGGCTCTAAATGCATCTTTGTCTCTACTGACATCTACAATCAAGGCTTCTCGACGGCATATGATGTGAGTCTCGTGGATTATAGTTGGCTCCAAGATGCATCTGATGTTACCAGTGGCAATATTTCACAGTCATGAGAGAAACTTGATGTTGGTGTTCTTCTATCACGTCCATTTCAATTAGAGGCCAAAAATAAGGCATGCTTTAAAATATACAATGAAGAGATTGTAACGACGGTAATGACGAAATCTTAAAATGATTATGATATTTTAATTTAAGGTCTATTTGGAAGCCAGAAAAATATTTTCCGAAAAATGTTATCCTGGTTTTACGGTGATTGGAAGCTTGAAAACATTTTACATTTGGAAAATGTTTTCCAAGACACGAGTAAAATGACTTGCAATTTGGGGAAAATATCTTACTGATTTTTTTCAGTAAGACATTTTCCATCTCTTTCTTCATCCAGGTAAAATTTCTCTCCTTCTTCCGTTCTTCAACTTTTTATATATCTTTTCCCCTTTTCCTTAGTCTATTGCATATCTTCTCTTCTCAGGCAATACACGTTGCTGTTTCGTTTCCTCTCTTTCTCTCTTTCTTAGGAAAATCTCATCCCTCTTCACTGGGTCTTGGTTAAGGTATGGCATCTTCTTTAATTAAAGCTCTTTTTTAGGTAATTTCCCAAATTTCCCCATATTTTTTTATTATCGGTGAAATTTTGTTATTATTGTTCGATTGATGGGGCTTTGAAGGTTATATTGAATCTTTGGGATTTTTCTTTTTGGGATAATGTTTATATTTGGTGGAAAAGGGTTTTAGCTTTTATTATTGGTGCTCTTTTGTTTAGTTCGAAGTATTGTTTCGAAATGCTTGAGAGTGGATTTGTTGTACTTGGCTTAATATTCAAGGTGAAACTTTTAAGGGCTTTTCTGTTGGAATTTATTACAAGATTTTTATTTTCTTAATGGATTTTATTGCCAGTGTTTGATGGGGCTTCTTTAGAAGTATAAATGATTGAGTTTGTATCATTGTGTGTGTGGTGTGGAGAGATTGAGATATTGTAGGAACGGAATCAGTGTAGCCAGAGTTTGTATCCTATGGTTTGTAATCTGTAAAATGCTAACGCGAACACAGATTAAAATGTTAACGCGAACACTGATTTTATGCATGAAATTTTATGCCTTTCCTTGTTTCTTTATTTTTAATTTTTTTCTAGGTTTGGGAAATTCTATCGATTCAGGGCAATAAAAATGTAATCTGGTGCCATATTTTATTTGCAAATGTGCTTGATTCTTGTGGTTATTGTTTTTGGAAATATCTGCCCATTTATACTATCAAGTCAGGATTATGGTGTGGATGATATTTCAATGTTAGAAAACAGTTGCCTCTATCTTCTTTGAAGTTGCATGTGCTTCATATCAATTTTCATACTTGAACACTATAAAGATAATATGCAAGTATGTCAATTATAGCGTCTGTATATCATTTCAGATTTTTATGTTGGGTTTATGTTTGAGCCAAATTTCATGAAATACACGATAAGTAATTATCTTTTGTGGAGTTCAATACATTGTCATTTGTAGGTAAGTCTCTGCGAGCAGTAGAGAAAGGTTTTTTTTCCAGTCATTTTTAGATTTTTTTTTTCAAGGATAAATGGAAAACCAATACAAAATCAACCACCACAGAAGCCAAATATAACAAAATGTCGAAAGGAAATAAAAAATAGGTTTGGATGATCAAATCAACGAAATGCCAAAGCTTCCTCAAACACTCGTGCAACACTTATTGTTTCTGTTTGTATTGCATGTTCTGTTTCAAGCATTACTTCATTCATACAACCTTGAGTATGAGTTTCATTTTCTCGCCTTGTTGTTTCTGTTTGGCTTTGTTCAACTCCCCCTTCTCTATAGTTATTCCTTTACCCGGAAAAAGACACGGGTTTTGATCGCCAAAATCTTTCTACAACAATCCTCTCTTTTTTTTTATAATTTTGGATAAATTAGTAATAAATTAAGTGGGCTAGAAGTTAGTAGTAAGCCACCTTGGCCACCCATTGCTTTTCTTTAATAAACAAAACAAATATTTCTCCAACCAAAAACACCCATATTGCCCTCACCATGAGCTTTTGCTTTGTTGCATGATTCAATCTAAAAAAAATCATGTTTTCCCTCGTAAAATTATGTTTCTTTTTTGAAATCTGCCAAATAATTTGGCTTATTGTAAAATTCAGTACAGTGTAGCCCCCTATTCTTTTTATTATTCTGAAAAACCTATCACATATGTTGTTATCGTATTTTCATGGTGATGATTTTCTTGTTCTTTCATGTACTGTATCAGGACTTTTTAACAATGTGATTGATTGGAAATAAAATAAAATAATTAAGCAGTTGTTGCACCCTTTTTTTAGATATATATGTGTAAATAGATATATATTGTCATATGTCCTGCTTCTTTATACCAGATTCTTCACTCTTTTTTTTTTTTTTTCTTGGTGCTTAGCTTCACTGGGCTCTTGGGTCACTTCACAATGATATTATTGACACCTTATTTTAGGTAAATGAAAGGGAGATGCATGTGAGAGTGGATCAAATAAAAAAAATGATAAGGTAATGAAAGGGAAACCAGGCTAAGATGTCTTTAAGGTTATGATATAATTTAGTTTTTTATTTTTCTTTTTTTTTAATTTTTAAAATGTTATATAAATATAAAATGAAAAATAAAAATAAGTGTTGCACTGTTAACCTGCTTAGGTCTCTAAAAAACCATTGGAAAAGATGAAAAAGTATGTTAAAATTTTAAAAAAGAGTGGTGCTTGGGCCTCTAAAACATTGGGGAAGATAAAAATGGGTTGTAAAGTATTGGGTTTAGGTTGGATGATTGTATTGTATGATTTATCAATTTATGTTTGAATTGGTTGAATTAATGTTCTAGTAGAGAACAAATGGTTTTACTTGTTTTGCTGAGATTTAGTGTTTCTAGTGTACAAACTATATATGTTATTCAATGTAATAGAAATATGGTAAAATCTCATTTTTTGGATTATATATAAGATCCGTGTTTCCAGAAGTTCTTTTTTTGGGGGGAGGGTTCTATACAAAATTTGTTCTATTGGGTACTACAGTTTGTGATGAATATGTCTTGAATTATGCTTTTTTTTGTTATTATTTAAGTTGAGGTTGGTTAGTTAACTCTATTCCCTTTAGTCATGGTAACTTTAATCATTACTTGAGTCATTATGTAACAACCCAAAGTTTACGGGTATCGGAAAAATTGAATTTTCAGGCCATTATTTTTTGCAAAAAGAATTCGTAAATATTTATTAGAAATATTTACGAAGTTAGTAGTGAGAGGTTAATTAGATTTTAAATTAAGTAAATTTAGCTTAATTAAGGTTAATTAGGTATAAAGATTAAATTGAATAAAGTGTGAAAGTTTAATTATAAACTATAGAAAAGTCAAGGGACTAAATTAGCAAATAAGCCTTATGTGACAAGTGTGTGGTAAGTATAAATACATGTGTACTATTTTAATTGGTACAAATGTATGTATATATATGTAATTGCTTATTATTTAAGTAAAAAATAATAATTACTAAAATATAATAATATAATATAATAATTAAAGTAAGTAAAGAAAATAAAAGAAATAAAA
This sequence comes from Gossypium longicalyx, assembly GCA_025698465.1. NCBI lineage: Eukaryota > Viridiplantae > Streptophyta > Magnoliopsida > Malvales > Malvaceae > Gossypium > Gossypium longicalyx. The sequence goes on from CM046997.1 coordinate 85,210,886, forward strand.
TTTAAAGAAAGAACAGAGAATGAAAACAAAACAGAACAAGGAAAGAAAGAAAGAAAAAGGGAAATAAAAGAAAAAGGAAATTTGGAGTTTTAAGATTCAAGCTTTAAGTGGTAAGTCAATTTAATCCCTTTTCTTGTAATTTTGGTGTCTATGGAATCCTAAGAAGAAATACTATTTGAGTTATGTTGAAATTTAGAAAGTTATTGAATTTTTAGATGTTGATTAAGTTGAATAAATGGAAGAATTTAGTGTTAATTTGATGGAAATTCAAGTTAGAAGTGGAAAATGATTAAATTGTAAAAGAAAACATAAGTTTTGTAATAGTAGAGATTGAATTGAGAGGATTCTATAATTAATGTTTTATGCTGCAAAATTTAAGAGTTGGAATGGCTTAAAGTGATAATTGAATGAAAATATAGGATTTATTTTGAATAGAAAGAATGGTTATGGTGATAGGACTAAATTGGAATTTTTGTAAAAGTTACATGGAAAATATAAGAGTGTGTTATTAAATGATATGTATTGATTATTTTAATTGTTTAATTTCTCGTAGCTAACATAGTGCCGAAAACATCGTCAAAGAAGGGGAAAGATAAAGTGAACGAGAAATAAGTTAAAGAATTATCGGTTTGTATTTCTATAAACCATACATAATAATTTAGTAAATGTAATTGCTATTTTTAAATAGTTAATATGTATGATGAATGATGGGATGGAAATTGTTTCTGTTTCTGTATTAAAATGAAATGATTTGAATACCCTATTAACAGTGTCGGACAAGATGGATATAGTTGGCATGCCATAGGATTAGAAGTGTTCAGGGATATACCGACCATTGGTCGATGAGACACTTATGTGTCGCTTATTGTTACTGTTTCGGATTCATTCCGAGGAGGTACTCTGTACCATACTGCTACTATTACTGTTGCTGTTCCGGCTTTGGCCGATGAACACTATGTACTATCCCGGTGTGTGGGTTGGATCTGTGTATCCATCCAGGTTCGAGTTATTTTAATAGAGGTAAATTATTGTACTGAACTATTGAATGATCGTAAGCATCATGATGAAAAGTGATCATATCGATCGACATCATTGAACTGAATGTTTTATTGAAAAAGAACTTTGAATATAACTAGTGCTATCAGATTTGAATTAAGTAGCTTAGTGCATTTAGTGTAATATTTGTTTAAGTGTTGGTTTATAGAAATACCACTGAGTGTATACTCAGCGTACGGTTTGTTTCCGTACGTAGGTTAGGTACAAAGTGAACCACGTCTCAGCATCCAAGCCAACTCCCGAACTCAGATACTTGGTGATGTATCTTATCTTAAGGAATGGCATGCACCTAGGTTGTTTTGATGTTATTTTTATATATAAGAGATGTTAGTAAAGAATGTTAATAGCTGGCTCATAAATGTAAAGTGTATGATATAATATAGTTCCTTTTGAACTAATTTGAATGGTTCTTAAGTATAAATTTTGGAGTCGTTTCGTTTTAATGGTTGTTAAAATACATATGTTAGATTATTATACTAGTAGAATTAATGTGTTTCAGATGAGTATAATCATGTTTGGACTGGTTGAAAGATTGTATTTTAAATTGCTTGCTATTCAAGGTGTGCAAGGTTGGTAAATTTGAACTATAAGGTTCATTTTGAGTCCACGCAGCATGTCACACAGGGGTGTGATCAGACCGTGTGAGACACACGGCTTGCACACGGGCATGTTAATAGACCGTGTGTCCCCTGCATCCTTAAATGTGAAGTCAGGATAATACAAGGGAAAAAGACATGGTCGTATATCAAAAACATGTGAAAATGGCTTACAAATGATGAAAAACCAGTTTACCACACAGCTTAGCCACATGGGCATGTGCCCCTTTGATACTTAAGAAATTGCAAGTCAGAATTCCACACGGGCTGGGCACACAGCCATGTCCCAGGCCACACGGGCGTGTGCCCCTATCTTCAAGGTAAAATTTCCAAAGTTGCCAGTTTAGTCCCGAACCACTTCCAAAGCATATATTGGGCCTTGTAGGCCCATATTAGGGACTTTATGATGAAATTTTAAAAGATTTGATTTGGAAGACAAATTTATGACTCAATTTTGTATAAATGCTAGTGTATAAGTCCGGTAATGCCTCGTAACCCTATTTCGGTGACTATTTAGGGTTAGGGAGTGTTACATTTAGTGGTATCAGAGCTACTCAGGTTTAGGCTATTCTAGGACTAAATCGAGCTTAGAATTGAGTCTAAAGGTACATGCCATTATTGAATTAAATTTGAGTCGGGATTGGGTGCTGAATTATATATTGATTGAACTATTTTTGTTTTATAGTGTTAAAGATCTCTAACGAAAGAATTGAAAAAACTGATCAAGAAATATACAGTGAAGATAATGAACCATACGATATGAATGAATTAGAGTCTATAACTCCAAGTGTAAACCCAATAGGTAATCAACCGTCAAATACTGAAAGGGGTGGTACTAGTGAAAGAGATAATACAAAAATACTTAGAGTAATAGCCGATGCTCTTCAAAAAGCAGTAGGAACCATACCTGCATTGATTACTACTCCTACTACCCAACAAGCCCTGATTAAAGAATTGCATAAATATGAGCTACTGAATTTTTAGGTTCGAAGGGAGATGATCCGTCAAAAGCCGAAAATTGGTTGGAAATTACTAAGAGAACTTTGAAGCAACTTGAATGTACCCCACAGGAAAGTCTGACGTGTGTCATTTCTTTACTGCAAGAAGAAGCGTATGTATGGTGGGAGATAGTAATTCAAAGTATATCAGAAGAACAAATAAGCTGGGAGTTCTTTCAAAGAAAATTTTAGAAAAAGTATTTGGGAGAAATGTACATGGAAGATAGAAAATAGGAGTTTTTGACACTGAAACAAGGCGAAATGTTTGTAGTGGATTATGAACGGGAATTTTTGGAATTAAGCCAATATGCAACTAAATTTGTACTGACTGAAGCTGACAGATGCAAACGATTTTTGAGAGGGTTGCGTGATGAATTTAGACTACAATTGATGCCACTTCGAATTACTGAATTTGAAGATCTTATAGAAAGAGCAAAGATGATTGAACAGGTACTGGGGAAAAATAAGAAGTCTAAAGCTGCTCGTTCAACTGAAAAACGTCCTAGAACTGCTAGTTCAAGTCCACAACCAAAATGGTCAAAGAAATCTCAAGGTAATTGGAGATTCAGCACTAGATCAGAAAGAGGTGATAGAAGTCAAAGAAAACAGACAACTGTATCCACTGGTAGTGTTAAAAGTCCAAATCAGAATATGGAAATTCCAGAATGTGAACACTGCAGAAACAGGCATAGAGATGAGTGTAAAAGATTAACTGGAGGTTGTTTCCGATGTGGATCCACTGATCATTTTGTAAAGGACTATCCGAGGATTTGTAAGGCAGCACCAACGGTATCACAAAGATCTGAATCTTCTTCCAGAGGCCGAGGGTCAGGACGAAGTGGTCCAGTTGCTAGAAGAGGTACTAGAAGAACTAGTGAAAATGCTACACAATAATCTGAAGTAAGAGCTTTGGCCCAAGCATATGTTGTAAGAACTCGAGATAAGGGAGATGCTCATGATGTAATGATAGGTATATTCTTATTACATTCAAAACCTGTTTATGTTTTAATAGATCCAAGATCGTCATATTCCTATTTTAATACAAAACTGGTTGAGACGGGAAATTTAAAACCTGAATTGTCTAGAGTAACGATAAAAGTGTCTAGTCTGTTGGGGAAAACTCTGTTAGTGAATCAAATATGTCGAAGATGTCCATTAATAATTCAGGATAAAATCTTTTCTGTTGATCTGTTAATTATGCCATTCGGTGACTTTTATATTATACTGGGCATAGACTGGTTATCAGAACATGGAGTAATTCTGGATTGTTATAAAAAGAAATTCACTATTCAAAATGAAGGTGGTGATTGAATTGAAGTAAATGGTATTCAGACCAGTGGGACTGTTCATGTTATTTCAGCAATTAAAGCTAGTAAGCTCATTTATCAAGGATGTGCTGCTTTCTTAGCATATGTTATTAATTCCGATTCAGTTGAGAGTCAGTGTAGTAAAATCTAAATTGTATGTGAATTTCCTGATGCGTTTCCTGAAGAATTACCTGGATTACCTCTTGATCGGGAAGTTGAATTTGTGATTGAAGTATACTCGGGTATAGATCCAGTGTCAATACCGACATATCGAATGTCAGCTACTGAGTTGGAGTTGAAGATACAACTACAAGATTTATTAGACTAAGGTTTTATACGACCTAGGACGTCACTGAGGAGAGCTCTATTGTTATTCGTTAAAAAGAAAGATGGTTCGATACGGTTGTGTATTGATTATCGATAGTTGAATAAGGTGACTATCAAGAATAAATACCCCTTACCTCGCATTGATGATTTATTTGATCAACTAAAAGGAGCTTCTGTATTTTCAAAAATTAATTTGAGGTTGGGATATTATCAGTTGAAGGTAAAGGAGAGTGATGTACCGAAGATAGCATTCTGTACACGATATGAACATTATGAATTTTTGGTAATGCCATTTGGGTTAACAAATGCTCCAACTGCTTTTATGGATCATATGAACCAGATTTTTCAATCGTACTTGGATCAATTAGTAGTGGTTTTTATTGATGATATTCTAGTATATTCAAAGTCTGAAACTGAACATGAATAGCATCTTCGAATAGTTTTGCAAATATTGCGAGAGAAGCAATTGTATGGGAAATTGAGTAAGTGTGAGTTTTGGTTAACGGAGGTTGTATTTCTTGGTCATGTAGTATCAGAAGACGAGACTAGAGTAGATCCAAAGAAGATTGAAGCCATAATTCAGTGAAAAATTCCCAAAAATGTGTCAGAGGTACGTAGCTTCCTTGGGATGGTCAAATATTATCGAAGGTTTGTGAATGGATTTTCAAAGATAGCTTTACCGATGACAAAGTTACTGCAAAAGAATGTTCCATTTGTTTGGAGTGAGCAATGTCAGAAAAGTTTTGAAACGTTGAAGCAAATGTTAACAAAAGCACTAGTATTGACTTTACCGGAGTCGGGAAAAGATTTCGTTGTGTACAGTGATGCTTCTTTAAATGGTTTTGGATGTGTATTTATGCAAAGTGGAAAATCAATTGCTTATGCTTCACGACAATTGAAACCCCATGAACGTAACTATCCGACTCATGATCTGGAATTAGTAGCAGTGATTTTTGCTCTAAAGATTTGGAGACATTATCTGTATGGTGAGAAGTGTTATATCTACACTGATCATAAAAGTCTCAAGTATCTTCTGACATAGAAAGAATTGAATTTGAGACAGTGCCAGTGGATAGAACTTTTAAAAGATTATGATTGTGTTATTGACTATCATCCGGGTAAAGCTAATGTGGTAACTGACACATTAAGTAGGAAGGCTGCAACTGAATTGAGAGCAATGTTTGCACAACTCAGTATTGTTGATGATGGAAGTCTTCTGGCTGAATTGATAATAAAGCCAGTAATGTTTGATCAAATCAGAATGGTACAGTTAGAAGATGAAAAGCTAATGAAAAAAAGAGAGATGGTATAGAATGGTATGATAGAAAAATTTAGCATTGATGAGCATGATTGTTTAAGATATCAGAATCGACTTTTTATTCCAACTACTTTAGAGTTGAAAGAGTTAATACTCTGAGAAGTACATGACAGTTCTTTTGCATTACATCCCGGAGGAACAAAGATGTACCATGATTTATGGGAACTGTATTGGTGACCAGGTATGAAAAGAGATATAGTGAAATATGTGGCTAAATGTTTGACATGTCAGCGAGTTAAAGCTGAACATCAAGTTCTGACTGGATTACTTCAGCCTATTAATATTCCTGAATGGAAATAGAGTTGTATCACAATGGAATTTGTAATCGGGTTACCATTGTTAGCAAGTAAGAAAAATGCTATTTGGGTGGTTGTTGATCGGCTTACAAAATTAGCTCATTTTATAGCAGTCAGAACAGACTGGTCATTTCAAAAGTTGGCAGAAACTTATATTCAAGAAATTGTGAAACTACATCGTATTCTTGTATCAATAATTTCTAACCGGGATCCACGGTTTACATCGAGGTTCTGGAAACAGTTGCATGAGTCTCTCGGTACTCGACTTCATTTTAGTACAGCTTTTCATCCACAGACTGATGGACAGTCAGAACGAGTCACTCAGATTTGAGAAGACATGCTCCGAGCTTGTATCATTAATTTTGAATTAGGTTGAGAACGTTATTTACCATTAGCTGAGTTTGTATATAATAATAGTTAACAATCAAGTATTCAAATGGCACCGTATGAAGCTTAACATGGTCAGAGATGTCGATCACCAGTGTGTTGGATGGAATTGAATGAAAGAAAAGTGGTTGGTCTAGAGTTGATTCAAGAAACGAAAAGCACTGCTAGAAAGATTCAAGAAAGATTGAAAGCAGCTTTTGATAGGTAGAAATCATACGCAGATCTAAAACGACAGGATATTGAGTATTCAGTTGGAGACAAAGTATTTCTTAAAGTCTCTCCTTGGAAGAAAATCTTGTGTAACACCCCTTACCCGTACCCGAGATCGAGATCAGATCAGAGGCATCAACAAATATTAACTTGAACATTTTAAAGAAATAAAGGTTATAAAATTTCATTCCAATATAAAATAGATCAAATTGCATCATAATATCCCTATTATGGGCCTACGAGGCCCTAAACATACATTGAAAATGATCCGGGACTAAACCGAGAACTTACGAAAGTTCATAAAAATTTTCCTAGGTAAAGCCTCACACGCCCATGTGGAGGCAATGCATACACCCGTGTGCTTTGGGACACGCCCGTGTCCCTTACCCGTGTTGAATTTATAAAAATTATTTTTCATTTCAAACCTACAAGGGTTTTCACACGGCCAAGCACACACTCGTGTCCCTATCCCGTGTCCTTCACACAGCCTAGACACGCCCGTGTCTAAAAACTCAAGCATTTTGTTTATGACGTCAGCATGCATTTATAGGCACACGACCATACCACATGCCTATAGGGGCGATACGTGTGTCAGACACGGCCTAGACACACGACCATGTGTCTACCCGTGTGGACCTTATTAGGCTATTTTCCAAGCCTTTGGTCACCCTCTACATCACTTATACTTAAAGGTTACCAAAATACAAAGCAGGACATGATTGTACACTTACAAATAACCTTAACAAACCTCATTGCATGTAAATCTCGTATCATCGGTTAAACACATGCTAGGTTATTTCCTTAGTTTTAAGGATTTCCATGTCTCGTTAACACTTTTAAAGTTAGCTCATTATTATACTCATTGCCAATTATGGTCAAGCCATCCCATGCAAACATAAGCACGCATAAATTTGTAGGTCATAGCCTACTTCAAAATGAGCCAATTCCCATGCCCATATACAAAAAGATAGGTATATCTTTACATGCCTTCATTTTGGCGAATCAAATGACACATATAACAAAATAAACCAAAAGTCTTATACATGCCATTGAACCAAATAAAAGTGTCTTTATACCAAAGCTGGAATAGTTTATAGTGTATAGACTCTCCAATCGTCTTCCAATCTTTACGAGCCCTCGCGCTTTGTAAGACAGGAAAAAGAGAGGGGTAAGTATCTACATGCTTAGTAAGCCCAAATAGCTGGAAAGTAAATTTACCGAGTAATTAGCATACAACCATATTAAGCAATTAAACCAACAAGAATGAAATGGTTTCCCTATCACATGCACTCAATCAACAAGCTAGTCACAATAATAATGCACCATGTAATTTGTCTTAGATGAGCTCATCATTCATCATTTCATTTATATACATCATATTAATCTCATTGAGTTTCCAGGAAATCCTGATGGATTATCCATTTACCGTCAATTCATAAGAATGATCATTTCAGGTATGCACTCCCACGAACCTCACATTTTACGGCGGGATTACCAGCCCAGGCTAAATCCCCCGTATTGTAAACTCATAAGGTGATGTCGAGATTACCAGTCCAGGCTAAATCCCTTATAACGACAAACACCCTTAATGAGCTCGGATCTGAATTACCAGTCCAGGTTAAATTCAAACCCTAATCGGAATACTCGTCCGGGCTAAATCCACAATGCATACATATTCTTCGGGAGGCTCGATCACTCAAGGAACACCTGTCCAGGCTAGATCCCTTTTATATTTGAGATTAACGGATTACCTGTCTAGGCTAAATCCTTCTGCAACACATGCAGGATCTCAAGTAACATGTAAATCATGGTTTATTCACCAAACTTCCTTTTTAACCTCAACCAGGACATTTATTAACATGTCATTATTAAAGATACATTTCATTTATTTTCATGCCATCGTCAAATGCAATTATCATACATTCATAAATCATGCAATTAGGCATATTATGAGTTTACTTTAAGTTATCCAAACTTATCAGGTACTCGTCTCGGTATCATGTTTCGGTTATTCCAAAACATTTCGTTTTCCTCAATCGACCTTCGAAATTTATTCCTCAGGGTCTATAACAATAAAAATAAATCATTAACAACTCACATTATACTTTTCAAGTCTAAATTTTACCTTCGGTCCAAATGACTGTTTTGCACCTAACCTTTCACATTTTTACAATTTAGTCCCTAGGCTCGTATAATGAAATGCATGAAATTTATACATTACCCAAGCCTAGCTGAATGTTCTTTCCTCTTATGGCAGCCCACATTTTTCCATTGTTTCACATTTCTACCTCACATTTTACACCTTTTGCAAAAAGATCATTTTAGGGGTTTTTCATGAAAATCACCTAGGAAAATATGTTTAACACACATCCAACTTTCATATTTCTCCATAAACCATAAAAATACAAGTAACTTATGCATGGATAAATCTCTAAACATGAACCCTAGCATGAAATATGGGTATAAATAGAGAGACTAAGCTACCGGAATTTCAAAAACACGAAGAACATTAAAAACGGGGCTTGGGAGCGCTTACTATTGAGCTTGAAAATGTTGAAAACCCTAGCTATGGAGACTTGAGAGTTTCGGCTGGACAAAGAAGAAGAATGGCTGATTTTTGCCTTCTTTTTCCTATTTTATTTCATTAAATTGTCAAATGACCAAAATGCCCTTAAACCCTTTCTTTAAGATTTCATCCATACAAGCCCATTTTTGTCTAAAAACTTAAAAATTGAGAAAATTGCTCTTCAAAACCTTCTAATTTATAATCTAAAGCAATTTCATATAAATTGCTTCTAGAATCCATGTTTTGAAATTTATTCAATTTGGTCCTTATTTTCCAATTAGACACCTTACTCATAGAATTCATTCATGAAGCTTTATCACATGCATATTCTCATATTTTAAACCTCATAATAATCATAAAATAAATATTTTGATGTTGGATTTGTGGTCCCGAAACCACTATTCTGACTTATTTCTCAACTGTTTAATCTCATGAGCCAAAATCTTGACTGGTTCCTCTTCATAAGTCATATCCGGTCTAATCTCAATCTCTGCCAGTGAAATCACATGAGTGGGGTCTAATCGGTATCGCCTTAACATGCATACATGAAACACGTCGTGAATCTTTCCAATTCGGGTGGTAATGCCAAACGATAGGCTAATAGTCCAACTCTTTCGGTGATCTCTTACGGTCTGATAAATCGCGAACTCAATTTGCATTTCTGGCCAAATCTCAATACCTTTTTCCATGGAGATACTTTCAAGAATACTCTACCTCTAACTTGGAACTCAATATCTTTTCTTTTCAGATCAGCATATGACTTTTGCCTATCCGATGCCACTTTTAAACAGTCTCGTATCACTTTAACCTTTTCTTCAGTTTCCTTGATCAGATCAATTCTGTGGATTCAACTCTCTTTAAGTTCTGTCCAATACAAAAGAGTTCGGCACTTTCTGCCATACAAGGCCTCATAAGGCGCCATCTTCAAACTCGTTTGAAAACTGTTGTTGTAAGCAAATTCTACCAATGGTAAGTACTTTTCCCAGCTACCCTGAAATTCGAGGATGCAACATCGCAACATATCCTCAAGAATCTGAATCATCTACTTAGACTGACCATTGGTCTGCGGGTGAAAAGCAGTACTAAAACTCAATTTTGTACCCAAGGCTTCTTGTAACTTCTTCCAGAATCTCAAAGTGAACTTCGGGTCTCTGTTTGAAATAATCGACAGTGGTACCCTGTACAATCTCATAATTTCAAATATATACAAGTCGGCCGATCTATCAAGAGAGTAATATGTTCTTACCGGAATAAAATGAGCTGACTTTGTCAACTTATCCACCACAACCCATATAACATCTTTCTTTTTCGGGGTTAATGGCAATCCTGTCACAAAATCCATAGTAACCCTGTCCCACTTTCATTCATGGACCATCACAGGCTGTAATAAACTCGAAGGTACTTGATGTTCAGCTTTGACTTGCTGACATATCAAGCATTTTGATACAAATTCAAAAATGTCTCTTTTCATACCATTCCACCAGTACATTTTCTTCAAATCATTGTACATCTTGGTACTTCCTAGATGAATATACAAACGGCTATCATGTGTGTCTTGCAAGATTTTTCGAATAAGCTTATCATATTTGGGCACGCAAACTCTATTTTTGAACATCAAACATCCATCAGGACCGATCCAAAAATCTGATTCAATGCCCGACTCACATTGAGTTCTTTTAGCTTCTAGGTCACTATCATTAGTTTGAGCATTATAAATTTCCTGCAGAAATGTAGGCCTAGCCTCTAACTCGGCCAAAACTGAACCATCATCAAGTAATGCTAATCGAGCGTCCATGGCTCTCAATACAAACAAGGATTTTCTGTTTAACGCGTCGGCGACCACATTCGCCTTTTCTGGGTAATAGTCAATGATTAGCTCATAATCTTTAATTAATTCAAACCATCTTCACTGTCTCAGATTCAATTCTTTTTGAGTCATAAAATACTTCAAACTCTTGTAGTCTGTGAATATACGATAAGTTTCACCATATAAATAATGCCTTCAAATTTTCAAGGCAAAAACAATGGCGGCAAGCTCTAAGTCGTGCGTCGGATAGTTCTTCTCGTGTGGCTTCAACTGTCGTGAAGTATAGGCTATCACCTTGCCATCTTGCATAAGTACACAACCTAGTCCATTCAAGATGCATTACTATAGGCCACAAACTCTTTTCTCGGCTCAAGTAATACTAAAACAGGAGCTTCAGTCAGTAGTGCCTTTAACCTCTCGAAACTCTGCTGACACTTTTCTGTCCATTTAAACTTAACGTATTTCTGTAGCAGCCTCATCATTGGAGTCGCTATCATGGAGAATCCTTTCACAATCTTCAGTAGTAACTGGCTAAGCCCAAAAAGCTTCTAACCTCGGTTACATTTTTAGGCGGTTTCCATTCAACAATAGCAGAGATCTTACTTGGATCAACTTGGATGCCTTTACCCGAAACAATATGACCCAAAAACCCAACTTCTTGGAGCCAAAACTCACTCTTGCTAAACTTAGCATACAGTTGTTTTTCCCGTAAGGTCTGCAACACAGTTCTCAGATGCTTCGCATGCTCTGTCTCATCTTTGGAATAAATCAAAATGTCGTTAATAAACACAACGATGAACTTATCCAAGTATGGCCGAAAGATTCTATTCATTAGGTCCATGAATATGGTCGGTGCATTCATTAACCCAAACGGCATGACAAGAAATTCAAAGTGGCCATACCTTGTTCTGAAAGCTATCTTAGGTATATCTGATTCTTTAACTCGCAACTGATAGTAGCCGAACCTCAGGTCTATCTTAGAGAATACGGTGGCTCCTCTCAACTGGTCGAACAAATCATCGATCCTTGGCAAAGGATACTTATTCTTGATAGTCACCTTGTTCAGTTACTGATAATCTAAACATAGCCTCATTAAACCATCTTTCTTCTTTACAAACAATATGGGAGCACCCCAAGGTGTAAAGCTTGGCCTTGCAAAACTTTTATCTGTCAGCTCTTGCAACTGTGCTTTTAACTCTCTCAGCTTGGTTGGCGCTTTCCGGTACGGAGCAATAGAAATGGAAGCTGTTCCTGGCATTAGCTCAATACCAAACTCTATCTCTCTTTTAGGAGGTAACCCGGGTAATTCTTCCAGGAACACATCTGGATATTCACATACTATTGGCACAGACTCAATCTTCAACTCCGTTTCCTTAGTGTTCAATACAAAAGTAAGGTAGGCTTCATACCCTTTTCTTATATATCTCTGAGCAACCATCGCTGTGATTACAACCGGCGGCGTACCCAATTCTCTTGGATCAACCCGTAAAATCTTACCATCTGGGCATTTCAATTCAATATACTTGCTACCACAATTTACAATTACATCATGTAGGACTAACCAATCCATACCAAGTATTACATCAAACTCATCAAATGGTAACAACATAAGGTTAGCCGGAAAGCATTAACCTTGAATCGTCAAAGGACAATTCTTACAGACTTTATCAACCAGAACTGATTTGCCTAATGTGTTTGACACTCTAAAAACAAATTCCATAGGTTTAATGGGTATGTTCATACTAGACACCAATCTCATGCAAATGTATGAATATGTCTACCCTGGATCAATTAAGGCAACAACACATGTATTAAAAAGAGAAAAAGCACCCGTGATGACGTCAGGAGCAGAGGCTTCCTCTCAAGCGCGCATTGTATACGTTCTTGCCAGGGCTCGAGCCTCTTATTTTACAGCATCTTTAGCCGCAACTCAACTGTCACTAGTACTTTCAGGATATCTCAGAGGTCTACCTTGTGCAATGGGAGCACTCGACTTCGGGGCTACTTCCACTTCTTTTTCATTTCACTTTGGCCAGTCCCTGAGGAAGTGGTCAAGAGAACCACATTTGAAACATGCACCACTCTTCATTCGACATTCTCCGAAGTGAAATTTATTACAGCTTTTACACTTCGGCTTCTGGTCATCTACATTCCTCACACTAGTCACCATCAGGGAGGAAGACTTCTAATTACGTCACTTGGAGCCTCTCGCTCTACCCGAATACCCTACCGATGAAGTACAGCATTCATGTTGACTCATTGATTTCTTTGTGGGAAACGATAGCCTCTTACCGCTGGATCTCTTGCCAGAAACTTGAGCCTCTCTCTTCGCTTATTTTCTTTCATTATTGAGCTCATCGGCCTTCTTGGCCCGATCAGCTAATGCGGCAAACTCCCATGTTTCAGGAATCCCAATCAATAACATGATTTCCTCATTCAAACCTTCCTCGAAGCATTTAAACATTTTTTACTCAGTTTGAACCCATTCAGTTGCATATTGACTTAGCCTTACAAACTCCCTTTTGTATTCTGCTACAGTCTTATTTCCTTGTTTGAGTTCCAAGAACTCTTTTCGCTTCGAGTCTAAGAACTTTTGACTGATGTATCTCTTCTTAAACTCTGCATGGAAAATTTTCCAAGTGATGTTTTCCTTTGGTACCACTGAAGATATGGTCTTCCACTAGTGGTATGCAGTATCCTTCAGGAGAGACACGACACACTTTAAGCATTCTTCAGGTGTGCACAATAATTCGTCTAGTACCCGTGTAGTATTCTCGAGCCAGAACTCAACTTTTTTAGTATCATCATCAATTTTAGCTCTGAATTCCTCGGCCTCATACTTCCTAAGCTTATTTACAGGGGCTTTACCAACACTTACCGGTGCCATACCTCGTGGCAATTCCTCATCAGGTTGGTTGGGGGCGAGAGAGGTCGTGGTATTTTGGGGAGATTCCTCAAATAATCCCCAAACCATCCATCCATCATGCCAAAAAAGGCGGTTCTGGCCTCTTCCAGGCCTTCAGACATAAGCCTTCTACTACTATTACAAACAGCTCGTTGTACGGAAGCTGGAGCATGGCTCTCAGCTCCCTCGTACTCATCTTGTGCTTGATTGGAAGACATTTACTATATTCAAAAACAATTTAAACAGTTAGGAGATGTCACACTATCAATGTTCGAATAATGGCATGTATAGTGAAACTCGATACTCTCTACGGTAGTCCTAAAACAGACTAAACCATAGCTCTGATACTACTAAATGTAACACCCCTTACCCATACCCGAGACCAGGACAAGATATGAGGCGTCACCAGACATGAACTTGAACATTTTCAGGAAATACGAGTTATAAAATTTCATTCCAATATAAAATAGATCAAATTGCATCATAATGTCCTTATTATGGGCCTACGAGGCCCTAAACATACATTGAGAATAATTCGGGACTAAACCGAGAACTTACGAAAGTTCATAAAAATTTTCCAAGGTAAAGCCTCACATGCCCGTGTGCTTTCGGACACGCCCGTCTCCCCTACCCATATTGAATTTATGAAAATTATTTTTCATTTTTAACCTACAGGGGTTTTCACACGGCCGAGCACACGCCCGTATCCCTGGCCCATGTCCTTCACACGGCCTAGACACGTGCATGTCCAAAAACTCGAGCATTCTGTTTATGACATCAACATGCATTTAGGGGCACACGGCCATACCACACGCCCATAGGGGCGATCCGTGTGTCACACACGGCCTAGACACACGCCCATGTGTCTACCCGTGTGGACCTTATTAGGCTATTTTCCAAGCCTTTGGTCATCTTCTACATCACTTATACTTAAAGGTTACCAAAATACAAAGCAAGACATGATTGTACACTTACAAATAACCTTAATAAACCTCATTGCATGTAAACCTCGCATCATCGGTTAAACACATGCTAGGTCATTTCCTTAGTTTTAAGGATTTCCATGTCTCGATAACACTTTTAAAGTTGGCTCATTATTATAACTCATTGCCAATTATGGTCAAGCCATCCCATGCAAACAAAAGCATGCATAAATTTGTAGGTCATAGCCTACTTCAAAATGAGCCAATTCCCATGCCCATATACAAAAATATAGGTATATCTTTGCATGCCTTCATTTTGGCGAATCAAATGACATATATAACAAAATAAACCAAAAGCCCTATACATGCCATTTAACCAAATAAAAGTGTCTTTATACCAAAGCTGGACTAGTTGATAGTGTGTCGACTCTCCAACCGTCTTTCAATCTTTACAAGTCCTCGAGCTCTGTAAGATAGGGAAAAGAGAGGGGTAAGCATTTACATGCTTAGTAAGCCCAAATAACTGGAAAGTAAACTTACCGAGTAATTAGCATACAACCATATTAAGCAATTAAACCAATAAGAATGAAATGGTTTCCCTATCACATGCACTCAATCAACAAGTAAGCCACAATAATAATGTACCATGTAATTTGTCTTAGATGAGCTCATCATTCAACATTTCATTTATATACATCATATTAATCCCGTTGAGTTTCTAGGAAATCCCGATGGATTATCCATTTACCGTCAATTCATAAGAACGATCATTTCAGGTATGCACTCTCGCGAACTTCACATTTTACGGTAAGATTACCAGTCCAGGCTAAATCCCCTTTATCGTAAACTCATAAGGTGATGTCGGGATTACCAGTCTAGGCTAAATCCCTTATAGTGACAAACACCCTTAATGAGCTCAGATCTGAGTTACCAGTCCAGGCTAAATTCAGACCCTAATCGGATTACCCGTCCGGGCTAAATCCACAATGCACACATATTCTTCGGGAGGCTTGATCACTCAAGGAACACCCGTCCGAGCTAGATCATTTTTATATTTGAGATTAACGAATTACCCATCTGGGCTAAATCCTTCTGCAATACATGCAGGATCTCAAGTAACATGTAAATCATGGTTTATCCACAGAACTTCCTTTCTAACCTCAACCGAGACAATTATTAACATGTCATTATTAAAGATACATTTCATGTATTTTCATGCCATCGTTAAATGCAATTATCATACATTCATAAATCATGCAATTAGCCATATTATGAGTTTACTTTAAGTTATCTGAACTTACCAAGTACTCGTCTCGTATCGTGTTTCGGTTATTCCGAAACCTTTCGTTTTCCTCGATCAATCTCCAAAATTTGTTCCTCGGGGTCTATAATAATAATAAAAAATCATTAACAACTCACATTATACTTTTCAAGTCTAAATTTCACCCTGGTCCAAATGACCGTTTTGCCCCTAACCTTTCATATTTTTACGATTTACTCCCTAGGCTCGTATAATGAAATGCATGAAATTTCTACATTACTCAAGCCTAGCCGAATGTTCTTTCCTCTTATGGCAGCCCACATTTTTCCATTATTTCACATTTCTACCTCACATTTTACACCTTTTGCAAAAAGATCATTTTAGGGGTTTTTCATGAAAATCACCCAGGAAAAGATGTTTACCACACATGCAACTTCCATATTTCTCCATAAACCATCAAAATACAAGTAACTCAAGCATGGATAAATCTCTAAACATGAACCCTAGCATGAAATATGGGTATAAATAGAGAGAGTAAGCTACTGGGATTTCAAAAACACGAAGAACATTAAAAACGGGGCTTGGGGGCACTTACTATTGAGCTTAAAAATGTTGAAAACCCTAGCTATGGAGACTTGAGAGTTTTGGCTAGAGAAGGAAGAATAATGGCTGATTTTTGCCTTATTTCTCCTATTTTATTTCTTTAAATTACCAAATGACCAAAATGCCCTTAAGCCCTTTCTTTAAGATTTCATCCATACAAGACTATTTTTGTCCAAGAACTTAGAAATTGGGAAAATTTTTCTTTAAAACCTTCTAATTTATAATCTAAAGCAATTTCATACAAATTGCTTCTAGAATCCAAGTTTTGAAATTTATTCAATTTGGTCCTTATTTTCCAATTAGACATCTTACTCTAGAATTCCTTCATGAAACTTTATCACATGCATAGTCTCATATTCTAAACCTCATAATAATCATAAAATAAATATTTTGATGTCAGATTTGTGGTCACGAAACCACTATTCTGACTAAGCCTTATTTTAGGATGTTACATCTTGAGATTTGGTCGGAAGGGTAAATTGAGTCCACGATATATTGGACCATATGAGATTACAGAAAGAATTGGACCGGTGGCATATCGTTTAGCTTTACCTCCTGAATTGCAGAAAATTCATGATGTTTTTCATGTCTCTATGTTAAGAAGATACAGATCTGATCCTTCCCATGTGATTTTAACGGAGGATATAGAGGTTCGACTTGATTTATCATATGAAGAAGAATCGGTTAAAATACTGGCACGTGAGGTAAAAGAATTACAAAATAAATGAGTTCCCTTAGTAAAAGTGTTGTGGAGAAATCATAATATTGAAGAAGCAACGTGGGAACCAGAGGATACAATGAGATCACAGTACCCCCATCTCTTTTCAGGTAAATTTTGAGGACGAAATTTATTAAGGGGGGAGAAATGTAACAACCCAAAGTTTACGGGTCTCGGAAAAATTAAATTTTTGAGTCATTATTTTTTGCAAAAAGAATTCGTAAATATTTATTAGAAATATTTACGAAGTTAGTAGTGAGAGGTTAATTAGATTTTAAATTAAGTAAATTTTGCTTAATTAAGGTTAATTAGATATAAGGATAAAATTGAATAAAATGTGAAAGTTTAATTATAAACTATAGAAAAGTCAAGGGGCTAAATTAGAAAATAAGCCTTATGTGACAAGTGTGTGGTAAGTATAAATACATGTGTACTATTTTAATTGGTACAAATGTATGTATATATATGTAATTGCCTATTATTTAAGTAAATAATAATTATTAAAATATAATAATATAATATAATAATTAAAGTAAATAAAGAAAATAAAAGAAATAAAATTTAAAGAAAGAACAGAGAATGAAAACGAAACAGAACAGGGAAAGAAAGAAAGAAAAAGGGAAAGAAAAGAAAAAGGAAATTTGGAGTTTTAAGGTTCAAGCTTTAAGTGGTAAGTCAATTTAATCCATTTTCTTATAATTTTAGTGTCTACGGAATCCTAGGAAGAAATACTATTTGAGTTATGTTGAAATTTAGAAAGTTATAAAATTTTTAGATGTTGATTAAGTTGAATAAATGGAAGAATTAAGTGTTAATTTAATGGATATTCAAGTTAGAAGTGGAAAAGGATTAAATTGTAAAAGAAAACATAAGTTTTGTAATAGTAGGGATTGAATTGAGAGGATTCTATAATTAATGTTTTATGCTGCAAAATTTAAGAGTTGGAATGGTTTAAAGTGATAATTGAATGAAAATATAGGATTTATTTTGAAGAGAAAGAATGGTTATGTTGATAGGACTAAATTGGAATTTTTGTAAAAGTTTTCTTGAAAAATATAAGAGTGTGTTATTAAATGATATGTATTGATGATTTTAATTGTTTAATTTCTCGTAGCTAACATAATGTCGAAAACATCGTCAAAGAAGGGGAAAGAGAAAGTGAACGAGGAATGAGTTAAAGAATTATCGATTTGTATTTCTATAAACCATAATAATTTAGTAAATGTAATTACAATTTTTAAATAGTTAATATGTATGATGAATGATGTGATTGAAATTGCTTCTGTTTCTGTATATGTAACACCCTTACCCGTACCCAAGACTGGGACCGGATACGAAGCGTTACCAGACATGTACTTGAACATTTACGGGAAATACGGGTTATAAAACTTCATTCCAATATAAAATTAATCAAATTTCATTTTAATGTCCCTATTATGGGCCTACGAGGCCCTAAACACACATTGAAAATGACTTGGGACTAAACCGAGAACTTACAAAATTTCATAAAAATTTTCTAGGTAAAGCCTCAAACTATCGTGTGAAGGCAATGCACACGCTCGTGTGCTTTGGGACACGCCCATGTCCCCTACTCGTGTGGAATTAACTGAATTTATTTTCTATTTCGAACCTACAGGGATTTTCACACGGCCAAGCACAAGCTTGTGTCCCCGGCCCATGTTCTTCACACGGCCTAGACATGCCCGTGTGGTCATCGTGTCCAAAACCTCGAGCATTCTGTTTGTGACGTCAGCATGCATATAGGGGCACACGGCCAAGACACCCTCTCGTGTACTAGGCCATGCCCTCCACACGATTGAGACACACAGCCGTGTCTCTACCCGTGTGTTTACTACCATTCATTCTAACTTCAAAATTTTAGGTGCAGGGGACACACGGCCATACCACACGCCCATGGGGAGATCCGTGTGTCACACATGGCCTAGACACACGCTCATGTGTCTACCCGTGTGGACCTTGTTAGGCTATTTTCCAAGTCTTTGGTCACCCTCTATCATCTACTCTCACTTATAGGTTTCCATAATACATAACAAGGCCTGATTATATACTTAAATGACATCGATAAACCTCATTGCATGTAAACCTCATTTCATCAGTTTTACACATGCTAAGCTATTTCCCTTGTGTTAAGGATTTCTATTCCTTATAACACTTTTAAGATTGGCTCATTATTATAACTCATTGCCGATAATGGTCAAGCCATCCCATGAAATTCGGTCACATTACTTAAGCCTAATTGTGATATGCCACATTTAAATATCACAAGAACATTTAGACATAAACATGCGCAAATTTGTAGGTCATAACCTATATTACCATGAGCCAATTCCCATGGCCATTTACAAAAATATGTGTATACCTTTACATACCTTCACTTTGGCAGATCAAATGACACATATAACAAAATAAACAAAAGCTCTATACATGCCATTAAACAAAATAAAAGTATCTATATACCAAAGGTGGACTAGTTGATAGTGTGTTGACTCTCCAACCGTCTTCCAATTTTTACGAGTCCTCGAGCTCTGTAAGACATGGAAATGAGAGGGGTAAGCATTTACATGCTTAGTATGCCCGAATAACTGGAAAGTAAACTTACCGATTAATTAGCATACAACCATATTAGGCAATAAAACCAACCAGAATGGAATGGTTTCCCTATCACATGCACTAAATCAACAAGTTAGTCACATAACAATGCACCATGTAATTAATCTTAGATGAACTCATCATTCAACATTTCTATTTATACATATTTCATGTTATCCCATTAAGTTTCTCAAAAATCTCGATGGATTTTCCATTTACCGTCAAGTCATAAGAGCGATCATTTTATGTATGCACTTCCGTGAACCTCACATCTTACGACGGGATTACCAGTCCAGGCTAAATCTCCCGTAATATAAACTCGTAAGGCAATGTCGGGATTACCAGTCCAGGCTAAATCCCTTATAGCGACAAACACCCATAATGAGCTCCAATCTGAATTACCAGTCCAGGCTAAATTTAGACCCTAATCGAATCACCCGTCTAGGCTAAATCCACAATGCACACATATTCTTCGGGAGGCTTGATCACTCAAGGAACACCCGTTCGGGCTAGATCCTTTCTATATTTGAGACCAACGGATTACCCGTACAGGCTAAATCCTTTTTGCAACACATGCAGGATCTCAAGTCACATATAAATCGTGGTTTATCCATCGAATTTCCTTTTTTAACCCCGATCGGGACATTTATCAACATGTCATCATTAAGGATGCATTTCATGGATTTTCATGCCAACATCAAATGCAATTATCATACATTCATAAATCATGCAATTAGGCATATTATGAGTTTACTTTAAGTTATCCGAACTTACCTGGTACTCGTTTCGGTTTCGCGTTTCAGTTATTCCAAAACCTTTCGTTTTCCTCGATCGACCTTTGAAATTTGTTCCTCGGGGTTTATAGCAACAAAAATGAATCATTAATACCACACACTATACCGTTTGAGTCTAAATTTCGCCCCTGGTCCAAATGACCGTTTAGCCCCTAACCTTTTATATTTTTACGATTTAGTCCCTAGGCTCGTATAATGAAATGCATGCAATTTCTACCTTACCCAAGCCTAGCCGAACGTTCTTTCCTCTTATGGAAACCCACATTTTCTCATTATCTCTCATCTTTCTACCCATTTTTACAACTTTTACAAAATGGTCCCTAAAGCCATTTCCATGAAAAATCACTTAGTAAAAGTTGTTTACCATCTTTGAAACTTTCATATTCCTCCATAAACCATCAAAATACAAGTAACTCATGCATGGGTAAATTTCTAAACATGAACCCTTGCATGAAATATGGGTAGAAATAGAGAGACTAAGTTACCGAGATTTCAAAAATACGAAGAAAATTAAAAATGGGGCCTGGGAGTACTTACTATTGAGCTTGGAAAGCTTGGAAACCCTAGATATGCAGAACACTAAAATTTTGGCAACAACATAAAGACAATGAGCTGATTTTTTACTTATTTTTCCCATTTTATTTCTTTAATTAGACAAATAACCAAAATGCCCTTAGGCCCTTTCTTTCAAATTTTACCCATACATGCCCATTTTTGTCCAAAAACTTAGAAATTGGGAAAATGGCTCTTTAAGACCTTCTAATTAATAATCTAAAACAATTTCATACAAATTTCTTCTAGAATCCAAGTTTTGCGATTTATTCAATTTGGTCCTTATTTTCCAATTGGACACCTTACTCATGGAATTTCTTCATGAAACTTTAACACATGCATATTCTCATATTCTAGACCTCATAATAATCATAAAATAAATATTTCAATTTCATATTTGTGGTCTCGAAATCACTGTTCTGACTAGGCCCTATTTCAGGATGTTATAGTATTAAAATGAAGTGATTTGAATACCCTATTAACAGCGTCGGGCAAGATGGATGTAGTTGGCATGCCATAGGATTGGAAGTGTTCAGGGATATACCGACCATTGGTCGATGAGACACTTATGTGTCGCTTACTGTTACTGTTTCAAATTTATTCTGATGAGGTACTCTGTATCATACTGCTACTATTACTATTACTGTTCCAGCTTTGGTCGATGAGCACTATGTACTATCCCAGTGTGTGGGTTAGATCCGTGTATCCATCTAGGTTCGAGTTATGTTAATAAGGGTAAATTAATGTACTGAACTATTGAATTACTGTGCCACTATACTGAAATTTGACTGTTACTAACTAACATCATTGAACTGAATGTTTTATTGAAAAACAACTTTGAATATAACTAGTTCTATCATATTTGAATTAAGTAGCTTAGTGCATTTGGTGTAATATTTGTTTAAGTGTTGGTTTATAGAAAAACCACTGAGTGTATACTCAGCGTACGGTTTGTTTCCGTACGCAGGTTAGGTACAAAGAAAACCACGTATCAGCATCCAAGCCAACTCCCGAACTCAGATACTTGGTGACGTATCTTATCTTAAGGAATGGCATGTACCTAGGTTGTTTTGATGTTATTTTTATATATAAGAGATGTTAGTAAAGAATGTTAATAGCTGGCTCATAAATGTAAAGTGTATGATATAATATAGTTCATTTTGAACTAATTTGAATGGTTCTTAAGTATAAATTTAGGAGTCGTTTCGTTTTAATGGTTGTTAAAATACATATGTTAGATTATTATACTAGTAGAATTAATGTGTTTTAGATAAGTATAATTATGTTTGGACTGGTTGAAAGATTGTATTTTAAATTGCTTGCTATTCAAGGTGTGCAAGGTTGGTAAATTTGAACTATAAGGTTGATTTTGAGTCCACACGGCATGTCACACAAGCGTATGATCAGATCGTATGAGACACACGGCTTGCACACGGGCATGTTGATAGACTGTGTGTCCCCTGCATCCTTAAATATGAAGTCAAGATAGTACACGGGTAAAAGACATGGTCGTGTGTCTTGGTCGTGTGAAGGACACGGGTTTCAAGCACGGTCGTGTGTCAAAAACATGTGAAAATGGCTTAAAAATGATGAAAAATCAGTTTACCACACGGCCTAGCCACATGGGTATGTGCCCTTTTGATATTTAAGAAATTGCAAGTCAGAATTCCATACGGGCTAGCCACACAGCCATAGGAACCCCAAGGGCTGGCCACACGGCCATATCCCAGGCCACACTGGCGTGTGCCCCTATCTTCAAGGTAAAATTTTCAAAATTACCGGTTTAGTCCCGAACCACTTCCAAAGCATGTATTGGTCCCCGTAGGCCCATATTAGGGACTTTATGGTGAAATTTTAAAAGATTTGATTTGGAAGGCAAATTTATGACTCGGTTTTGTATAAATGCAAGTGTATAAGTCTGGTAATACCTCGTAACCCTAGTCCAATGACAGTTTGGGGTTAGGGTGTGTTACACATTACTTGAGAAACTTTCATAGATGTATGTATGCACTTTAGTCATGGTAAATTTAGTCATATATGTGATCTTATGAAAAGTTTGCATCTTTTTTGTAGTGATCAAATATTTGTGTGGCATTATTTTGTGTAGATGAATCGTAATCAAGATTCAGAGTCATGGCTTCAGTTTTAGCTTTTGGGGCTCTCTGGATTAAAAAATTAAAACTAGGAAGAAAATTGCTTCTCACCCTCATGTGAATCGAGATTATGAAAGAGAAAATTATATTAATAGTATTTTATATAGTGGTGACCAGCATTGTATTGATGTGATAATGATTAGACCGATAGTCATTTTTAATTTGTGTGATATTCTTAGTAGAAATAATTTTTTACAATCAACTAAATCGGTGAATATTAGGGAGCAAGTAGTTATATTTTTACATATAATTGGTCATAATATAAGGTTTCGAGTGATTGGATCTAGATATTATAGATGAACTGAGATAATTCACCGTTACTTTAGGGTCGTATTGAGAGCTATTTTGAAAATGTATAAGCTAGTTATTAGATTACTTGATGAGTCAACTCCTAGTGAAATCAGAAACAATCCAAGGTTTTATCCTTATTTTAAAGATTGTATTGGAGCATTAGAAGGAACTCATGTTCGTGCATCCATTCCACTTAGCATTCAAGGAAGATTCCGTAGCCGTAAAGGGGGGACGACACAAAATGTATTGGCTACCATTACATTTGATTTGAAATTTTCCTATGTTCTAGATGGTTGGGAAGGTAGTGCACATGATTCTTGTATTTTAAGTGATGCACTTTCATGCCCATGAGGATTAAGAATTCTGGAAGGTAAGAATTATAAAACATTAAATACCAAATAGTTCTAGTAAGCTCATAATTTATTAGTAATAATTATGTTTTATCAAATTGTAGGTAAATATTCTCTTGCTGATGCTGGATTTGGTATCCGAAATGGATATATTACCCCATATCGTGGTGTCCGGTAACATTTAAAAGAGTTTAGTGCTCAGGGGCCTGAAAATGCAAAAGAACTCTTTAATCTTCGTAACTCATCATTGCAAATCACTATTAAACGTGTTTTGGGGATTTTGAAGAAATGGTTTCGTGTATTAGATGCTGAACCATTTTGGAATTTTCAAACTCAAGTAGATATAGTTTTGGCTTGTTGTATCATGCATAATCATATAATAGGAGTTGATCCTAGTGATTTACTTAATCAAGGATTACACGAGGAGCCTGAGTCTGATTTGATAATACCAACTATTACGGAGCGAGAAGAAACAGAAGAAGCAAGAGAATGGTCTGTTAAGAGAGAAGAAATTGCACAAACTATGTGGACTAATTATATGGCTAGAAATATTAGGTAGGTTTAGGGCTTAGGATTATTGTTTCTATGTTATGTATGTTTTAGTATTAAAATTTTTTTTGTTAATGTTGGTTGGATAACTATATTGAAATTTTAGTTTGTTGGATTTTGAAATTATTATGTCTTGAATTTGTTACATATTGAATTTATTATATTTTAAGCTTGTTGGATATTGAAATGATTGACAATGACAATTATTAATGTAGAATGGGTAAGGGCAACAAAGAAGGGACCTCTAAGCAATTCAGGTGGACAAAGCCGATGGAACATCTTTTTCTTGAAATTCTAGCAGAGGAGGCCCAAAAAGGAAATAAGCCTTCTAACTCTTTCAAAGCAGTTTCTATTAATCAAGTTGCCGAAGCTATTTCAGAAAGATTTCAAGTCTAATGCGATGCGAAGCATGTGGAAAATCATTTGAGGACTGTAAAAAACTAATGACAGATTATATGCACAATTCGGGGTGAAAGTGGTTTTGGATGGGATGATAACATGAAAATGATCACATGTGATAGAGCGAAATATGTTGCAGCAGTGATGATAATATATGTATATATATGTTTAGTATATTTCAATTGTTTTTTTACTTGTTATTCTAATTGTGTATAATATCCAACAGGCACACAAGAAGTATGAACCATTTTTGAATAAAATCATTGATCATTATGATGAAATGGCTTTTGTTGTTGGCAAAGATATGGCAACAGGGAGTTTTGCCAAAACATTTGTTGACATAGATTTGGATGATGGTAACCAAGATTCAGTACCTATAGACTGGGACAATGAAGAGACTGAAGAGGTAAGAACAAAAGTATCTTCATCTAGCACATCCAAACGTAAAAGAAAAAATGCTAAAAAAAGTGTTGTTGATGAACAAATTAAATTTGTGGGTGAACAACTTGGCAAAATTGCTAATGCTTTGGAACAATTTACTGTCGATAAGACACCACATCTTTACGAAGAAGTGATGTCGATGGAGGTAGAAGGATTTGATGATGACTTCCTGTACTCTGTGTTTGATTATCTAGTGAGTTATGAATCTGATGCCAAAACCTTTTTAGTTAAAAGTAAGAAGCATAGAAAAATTTGGCTTCAAAAATTTTCTCAAGGTTGAAGATATTGATACTTTTAATGTGGTGAAATATTAGTTATGCACTTGGACAATGTTGTTGTTATTATGTGGTGTACTACTAATTATGTATTTGGATAATATTATTAATTTCTAGTATTAATTGTGGTTTGGAAGCTAATTTATAATTATTCTATCCTTTTTTTTATTTTTTATAACACAATTACAAATAATTTATTTGACTTTGGTTGTTTTCAATTTATGACGGTTAATATTCTAGCTTAATAATTGAGTATTATTATATATTTAATTTGATTTATTTATTTATAGATAAATCATTGCAATATATGTAAAAATAATTTAAAATATAAATTTATTAATATATATATATTTACTAATATATGTAAAAACAGCTTTTCCTGAAAATATTTTCAGAAAATCTGTCAAACAACAAAAAATATTTTAAATACAGATTAATCCAAACACCAGAAAAGTAAACCATTTCCAGAAAAATAAATTATTTTCTAGAAATTATTTTTCGGAAAATATTTTATTGGCAAGCAAACGGAGCCTTAGTTTGTGGATTTGGTAATGTTAGATTTTAATTTATTCAAATTGATCCTTTATTTAAATTATTATTTCTTTAATTTTTTTATTTATGCTATTCCACGTGGTGAATGAAGATTTGATTATTTACATGATTTAATTTCCTGATTTACTTTCTTTACTTTTTGTTATTTTTATTACTTTAGTTATTTACATTGGATATATATTATTTAATTCTTTTTTTTATTAGTTAAATTATTCACATTATTTAAACTACTTATTTTTAGGGATTGGTTAGCAATATCTAAAGTGGTTAGATAAATCTAATCTTTCAAGTTATTGCTTACAATTTTTAAATATTATTAAATAAATCTTTTTTAATTACAAAAAATTAATATTTTTAAAGGTTAAACTTATCATTATCAATTTATATTTTTAACATTATTTTGACTTAATCTTATACATATGAATTTTAATTTTTAAATAATTTTGTTATTAAAATTAAAAAAAATCAGTTATTTATAAATTAATTAATTTAAAAATATTGTTTAATAAAATCTAACTATTTAAGATGAAAGTTTATCTAATAAACTTTCTTATTGTATTTATCCAAAGAAAAATAAATATTTCTTACATGTTACTTAAATCCATTCAATTAAACACGTATTAATTGATTAGATTTTATTGTCAGCTTAGTCTAACAGTGACAAAGCTAATCGTTTAAGATGATGCATTTAGAAATAAAAATAATTATATATTTATATTAAATTCATTAGATAATTTATTTATTCGTTGGGTTTTATCAATATTATTTATTATACTTTAAATTTATTAGATTTAAAAAAATGAATTTAATATATTATTTTTAACGTAATAGATATATTATTTTAAATATTTAATTATATAATTAGAATGTTTAAAATTATGACAAATATTTAAATAAATAAAAAATTAATTAGGAAATTTATCGATCATTTTATCAATAAAGGCCCATTTCTTACTTTATTTACGAAAATTGACCACTTTTTTTATTATTTATCTGAATGGGCTAAAAACACTAAAATAAGTCCACATAGGAGCGTTTTAAGGGAAAATTCCAGCAAAACACGTCTCTGAGGGAGCGTTTTGGCTCGTGTTTTTTAAGGCTAGGGCTATTTGCATGTTTAGTGTTTAGGGTTTAGGGTTAGTGTTTTGTTAAAATAATTTAGGGGTTTATTTGTTTAGGGTTTAGAGATTTTAAAAAATAAATCAAGGTTTAGAATTTTTTTAAAAATTAAATAAATTAGGTTTTAAGTAAATTAATTAAATTAAGGTTTAGGTTTTTTTAAAAATAATTTTATGTTTAGCTTTTAGGTTTTTTGTAAAAGGGTTTAGGTTTAGGGTTTTGAAAAAATTATATTGACAAGAAGGATTTTTTTTTTACAGTAGTTTCTGAAAAATTAATGTTGAGAAGACGTTTTTAAAAAGATAATGTCAAAAACGCTTCAAACAGGATGCATTATCAGCAAAATTATTGAAAAAACCTCCTACGTAGATTTTTTTTCTACAGTAGTTCCTAAAAAAATAATTTTGAGAAGCCGGTTCTGAAAAAATAGTGTAAAAAACGCTTCAAGCATGATGCACTGTCAACAAAATTACTGAAAAAAGCTCCCACGTGGACACTCTTTTTCTATAGTAGATCCTGAAAAATAATTTTAAAAAGACGGTTCTGAAAAAATAGTGTCAAAAATACTTCAAGCAGGATGCACTGTCAGCAAAATTACTTAAAAAAGCTCCCACGTGGACGCTCTTTTCCTATAGTAGTTCTTAAAAAAATAATTTTGAGAAGATAGTTCTAAAAAAATAGTGTTAAAAACGCTTCAATCAATATGCACTGTTAGCAAAATTAAAGAAAAAAGCTCCCACGTGGACGCTCTTTTTCTACGGTAGATCTTGAAAAAATAATTTTGAGAAGAGTATTCTGAAAAAGTAATGTTAAAAATGCTTCAAGCAGGATTCACTGTCAGCAAAATTACTAAAAAAACCTTCCACATGGATGCACTTTTTCTACAGTAGTTCCTGCTTGGCCTTAGGCTATAAATGAGTCAAATTTCATTCTCATGTTACATAAGTTATAGTAAGAAAAATTAGAGAGGCTGAGCAAAATAGAAATTTAAGATGAATGAAAGTATTAGTGTTGTTATTTACTATGATGGTGAGGTTTGTGATACCGAGAACAACGTTATTTTTTTATCGGAGAGCACAACGCGACTAGCTTTTAACCAGAACATAGATTTGATAGAACTTCGTAAAAGATGCCAATGAGAGTTTCGTATATTAAGTATTAATTTTTTGCTTTAGTTGATTCTGTGACATATGACTCATTTGATATCAAAGGTAGCCATAGCTTGAAGGCGATGGTGCAAACTTATCTCGCTAGTGGATCACCCTATCTTGAGTTATATGTACAATTTTTGTTGCTAAATGAAGCATTTGTGACTTCAACATCTACTGCTGTTCGAGAGGAATACACGACCCCTGCCCGACATTCTGTTAGTGGGAGGCAGAACACAGAAGCGCCCGTGTTTTGTGGAAGTAAGAAATACACAACTCCTGCACGGCACTCAGTTAGTGGATGGGACATACACCTCAGTGGGTCGATGTTCGATACTAGAAATACGTACTAGGGAATGACATCAACTTCTAGTGGTTGGAAATCTACATCTGATTGGGGACATTATGAAATGTCCACAAGAAGGGATGATGTACTCCTTAAGACGTTCAATAGCGAGGAGACCTCATACGTTGCAGATGATGGTGGGTTGGATGATAAGTCCGATGTGGCTCCACCTCGAGAGCCCGACCCTGATGGTGCAAAAGTTGCATTATTTTCTAAATCAGAGCCTGTTCCAGCCGAACCTGAAGATGGTAAATGGGGTTCAGATGAATAAGAAGATTTGAGATTCACGTTGTACACACATCCAGCCCACATGCATAATATCGATCTATCGTTAGATGATGCATTGGAGTTTCCAGATCTACCACACAGAAGGTGTGACAGTACAAGTTCGTCATTAGATTTGGGTGAATTGGAAGTTGGTAAGGAGTTTTCATATAAGGATAGTTTTCTTGGTGCATTGAAACAATATAGCATCATTAACGGGGTTAACTACCACGTTGTTAAATCCAAATCTAAGAAGTTCGAGGCCAAGTGTGCAGTGTAAAATGGTACATGTTCATGGAAAATCATGCCTTCAGTTAGGAAAAAGACAGGCTTGTGGGAGATAAAGAAGTACAAAGGTCCACATACCAGTGTTACCGGTACAGTATCACTAGGTGTTTAGGGTTTTTGAATAATACTATTATTACTTAATGTTGCATTATTTAACGTACTTCGTTGATAGGTGTTTCACAAGATAATCCGAAGATGGATTCAGATATGATTGCTAGCTTAATACTACCGATAATGAAGGTAAATCCCAAGACTTCTATGTCGGTCTTAATTACTAATATTCGTAGCCAACTGAGATATAAGCTCTCTAACCGCAAGGCTTGGATAGCTAAACAGAAGGCGTTGGAAAATATGCATAGCGGGTGGGACGCTTTGTAACGCCCCGAAATTTTAATTTTTGGTTTTGTGAATATGTGACAACTGTGCATCTGGTCTAGTGGTTAAGTGTTCTGGGTGTATGTGTGAGGTCTCAAGTTTAAGCCCTGACTTAGGCAAATTTTGGTATTTTTATGAAGAAAGCCTTAACCTTGCTTAAAGGGCTTAAGTTTAATTGTTGGTGAGTTTACAACTGAATAGGTCTGCTAGTCTGGTGGATAAGTGGAGTGTTGGTGTGAAGGAGGTCTTGGATTAGATTCTGTGGGATGGCAAGGGTTGTATTTTTGCTCCTAGTTTCGGCTAGAGTTGTGCTGATTAGGGATGCTAAGTAGTGGATGTGTTGTGGGGGATTGTGAGAGTGAAAGTAGGAGGGAATTAAGGGATTTGGGGTGAATCCAATTTTATCTAGCAAATTTTTTTAAAAATTTTAGTTTTTCTCTCTCTTCCTTAAGGAAATTCTGCTGTTCATTTTTTTTCTTTCCCCAGCCGAAATTCTCCTTTCTCTTCACTCTTCTTTTTACTCATTTTTTAGACTGCAATCGTACTCCCTTCCCCCCATCTATGACGTTTCTTTGAGTAACTTCGATAAGTAGTCTCTTGTGGGTTGTGAATTATGATGCTAAGTTTTGATTGGGGTTATTTATTCTGATGTTTTAGCAGCATCATACCTCTAAGATCAAGACTCTTCTCGTACTGCTTCGTTAGCAAATTGAATTTGAAGCGTTAGGGGTAAGTTACAATCGCTCCTTGATTGAGTAATTCATTTGGGTTGGTTTTAATTCGATGATTAAGTGGTTAACTGAGTGGTTTGGGCAAATATGGGTTCGGGAAGGCTCAGGGTTTGTCTTAGCTTCAATTGAAACCAGGTGTGTACCCGATTGCATAGAAAATGAGGTTTCAACGAAAGCCACAAACCTCACTGTCGATGCCACACGACCGTGTGGTCGTCCGTGTGGTAGGCCATGTGACATAACATGTGCGTGTGATCGACGAGGCCAGGCCATGCGTATAAGACACGGTCGTGTGATGGCCAGGCTGGCCATGTGCTATACACGGGCTAAACTAATTTGGGCCTTATAGGCCACACAGGCATGTGTGCCCACACGGGTGTTTGAATTTTGGGCCAGGCTGTGTGATCCACACATCCAAGGCAAATTTGGGCCGTGTAGGCCACATGGGCGTGTGAACCTATTTTACCAAAATGACTTCTAAGGTTGCACGGCTCACCCAAGTTGACTGTGAACCTACTGTAGAGTCGGTAAGCGTTATCTAGACCTCTAAATGTATTATCTGAATATATGTGATGCGTGAATAATAATGCATGGTTATTGTTTTATATATGTATATGTTTGATTGATGGTTCCATAAAAGCATGGCATAATGTTTATTTGCATTGCATCGAGTTAGGATAATGATATTTGGAGGAAGTGTACTAAAAGGCTCATAAACCTAATATACTGGCAGCTCAGCTGCAACTTACTATTTTGTGCCGCATTCGATACTATCTAGAGTGTAAGGATGGGTAAGTTGATTTAATCCCCACATGGAGTGTAGGGTTGGACGGAGATGGTGTAGAGGCTGGTTGGGTAGGATTTTCTGCATATCTATACTGATACTGTAATGGGCTAAGGCCTATCTGCCACTGATGCTAAAAAGGGCTAAGCCTAGACTGAGTATGATTGTATACTGTTTACTTATTTTCTGTGGGATTACACACTTAGTTTACGTAAACTTACCCTTTTGTTTAATGTTCACAGGTAATCCCCAGACTTGACGGATCGATGCAGCAAAGGACTCGATGATGACCACACATATTTTAAACAGTATTTAATTCTAGATTTGGTATCTATTTCTTAATTATTTCCTGGGTTAATGTAAATTGGACTTCTTGGATTGTTTGTCTAAATTTGGTTTCATTTATTTTTATGGATCATAGCTGTTAGCAATAGGGAAAATTAGGTTTTCAAAACAAACAAATGATTTCTCTTAAACCATGATTACTTAAATTATTTTAACAAGCTTCCACAACGAGTTACATTTTGAAACAATCAATTAAATAAGTAAAACATTTTGAAACAAATGCGAAAATGGTTCCATCACGACAACACGATTTTCTTAAACACCCTATCATGTAACATCGCCAGATTCGGCCATAATGTCTAGGCCAAGTTTAGGGTGTTACACGCTTCATATAATAAGGCGTGGCAATGGTATTAGGTGTTGGAGAGGTACGCCCAAGGTTGCGTAGCAAACCTTGAAACGGGCCTTGCGTACTACAACGACCGCTTGCTCCATGGATGCCAACTGTTCCAGCGTCTGTTCTAGAGCTTTAAGCAATGTCGGGACACATTTGTATACTGCAAGCCATTGGTACAAAATTGACGATACCTTTATGTATGGTAGAGATACCCATCGGCTATTACTAATTGTGGTACAGGATGGCGGTGGGAGAATCCTTCCAATTGCATTTGCAATAACACCGGGGGAGTCAGGTGACAACTCTGATTTCCTTCTTTCTAGGTTGAGAAGGCATGTCTGCCCCCAACTTGATATCTGTGTTATATCTGATCGGGGTACTGGAATATTAGCCACAATTGAGCGACAGGAAATCCTATGGGTGGGTTGATTTAATCCTCTCATGGTGTGTAGGGATGGACGGAGATGGTGTGTAGAGGTTGGTGGGTAGGATTCTAATTTTCTGCTATTGCATACTGTATCTGATAGGGCTAAGGCCAAAACTGAATCTGTAATGGGCTCAGGCCAGCCTGTATTTGACTATATCCTGATGTGATTCTGTATGTGTGTTTTCTGTAGGGATTACACACTGAGTTTGGGAAAACTCACCCTTTCTGTTTAATCTATACAGGTAATCCCTAGACTTGACGGATCAGCGCAGCAGAGGACTCGACGGTGGCAACACGTAAATTTTAGACTATTTTTCGTTAATTTTTAGATTTTATTACTTATTTGAGGGTTTGATGTAACTCATGGACTTTGGACTGTCTGGCTTTAAGTTTTTAGTTTCTTAAATTGTTTTACGATCTATTACTACTAGGCATGATAAAACTCGGTTTTCACTAAGATCAAACAGTTTTTCAAAAATAAGTGTTTTCTAAAGCTTCCGCTAAAAGATATGATTTTAGACATAATGAAGAACATGAGTTTTACTTCGAACTAAGATAAAGGTTAACTAACTGGAACGATTTTAGCTCGACAACTTGTTTTCGACTTCCATTCCATGTGACATCGTCAAATTCGGCTATAACGTCTAGGTCGGGTTTAGGGTGTTACAGGATTACACATTGAGTTTACATAAACTCACCCTTTTCTATTTTATCTGTACAGGTAATTCCTAGACTTAGACGGATCGGTGCGACGGAGGACTCAACGGTGGTCACATGTCTATTGAACTGTATTAATTTCATTTATGGTTTTTATTTCCTATTTGCTTTCTGGGGTATTTTGATGTAATTTGGGACTTTTGGACTGTTTGCCTTTGTTTTGGATTTTAACTATTTTCATGGACTTTTAAACTGCAAAATTCAACGAAAACTCGGTTTAATTAAACACAATGTTTTTCCTAAACGCGAGCTATCACGGTTTTAAAAGCTTTCGCTATAGAATATGTTTTTAAATGAATCAAAGTAATGAGAAAATATTTTTGAAATTGACGAGAGATAAAAAGAAGCTAATAAACGGAAATGGTTGTAACTTGATAAATTCGATTTCAAATCTCATTCCATGTGACATCGCCAGATTCGGCCATAACGTCTAGGCCGGGTTGGGGGTGTTACATCCATTGATTACTTCGTAAATCCATAATCATTTTACATCCAGTGTACATACTCACACAATGTTATGCATACTCAACATGCTCATTCACCAGTTTAATACACATCAACGGATTCAGATAACTCATAATAGACACAAACACAAATCATTCAAAATCGTAATATCATCAATCACCCGAAGTCAAAGTACATAAACTCACCTTAAGTCCTTCGTCCTTACCTAGAACTACCCATAGCCCCTCCCCAGCCCATAAATAGGAGGATAATGTGCTTTAGCACACTTGAACCCACGTCCTCTTGTATTGGCAACAATGCCCATGCCAATCGAGCTAAGACTCAATCGACACTTTTTAAATAAAAATTATAGTCATAATTCCATGAACAATTATAAATTCCAATTTTGAAAAATAAGCTTCAAGATATATAAAAAGTAAGAAACCTTCAAATATAACTTAAACTTTTAATGATCTGTTAGTATCAAAAACGTAAAATTTTGAAATGTCTCAAAGTTCTAAAGAAATGCAATATTATTTTAAACAACACTCCCCAGATTTCCCTATGTTCACAAGCAAAGTTAAAACCTGTAAAAATATTAAAAGGTAGAGTGAGTTTAATTATGTAGTAAGTAACTAGCATTTCCCTTGGTTGGGTTAAGCAAGCACAAAAGCATTTATAATAAATATTTAGTAAAAAATCCATAATTTTAAAATTTATGATTATACCATAATAAATAATTCAAAGCATATCCCGTGTCAAAACTGTGATAAAGACAAATCAATAATCCCTTAACCCTAATGACAAATGTCAAAAACCATAATTAACCCTAGTGGCAATGGGTCAAAAGAAAAACTACAATTAAACCCCAATGGCAATTGGTTGGAACAAAAGTATTAAAAGATGGAGTGAGTTTAACTACACAGTAAGTAACTAGCATTTCCCTTAGTTGAGTTAAGCAAGCACAAAAGCATTTAGGCTAAATATTTAGTAAAAATCCATAATTGTAAAATTTATGATTATACCACAATAAATAATTCAAAGCATATTCCGTGTCAAAACTGTGATAAAGATAAATCAATAATTTCTTAAATATTGATAGACAAAAAAAATAACAACTCTTTTTTTTTTTATCCCTTAACGTCGATGACAAATATCAAAAACCATAATTAACCCTAGTGGCAATGGGTCAAAACAAAAACCACAATTAACCCCAATGACAATTGGTTGGAACAAAAATATTAAAAGATGGAGTGAGTTTAACTACACAGCAAGTAACTAGAATTTCCCTTAGTTGAGTTAAGCAAGCACAAAGCATTTAGGCTAAATATTTAGTAAAAAATCCATAATTGTAAAATTTATGATTATACCACAATAAATAATTCAAACCATATTCTGTGTCAAAACTGTGATAAAGACAAATCAATCATTTCTGAAATACAGATTGATAAAAAAAATAACAACTCCCTTTTTTTATCCATTAAGCCCGATGACAAATGTCAAAACCACAATTAACCCCAGTGACAATGGGTCGAAACATAAACCACAATTAACCCCAGTGACAATGGGTCAAAACATAAACCACAATTAACCCCAATGATAATTGGTTGGAATGAAAACAACAATTCAACCCAGTGCCAATGATTCAAAAACCACTATTCTAAACTGATGGCACGATTTAAGTCGATTTCTAAGCATAGAACACATGTCAACATGACCAATGTTTAACCCTTATTGGTAGGGTTAAAACACAACATACTAGGAGCAAATTCAAAATAAAAAAATTGTGTTTCCAAAAATGTCTCAAATATATATACAAAGCATACTTCATATACAAAAACATAATTCGATATTATACTTCCTCAAAACATATGATATATTAATATACCAAAACATAATTTGAGTAGCATAAATATACCAAAAGCATAGTTCGAAAAGATATTTCTAAAATATAATCACATAATCCAATTTAGGTATAGAAAAATACAATAGTTAGATAATTCAAAATTTTACATTGTAAATTTAAAACCATACTAGCATTCTTTGTGGGTAATGCAAAAAAATCTCACATTGGCCATGTATAGGCTAATGAAAGGGTTTAAATATAGTCATACTCCTTTCCCTCATCAAGTAATTGGGCAAAAGGCCTAACACACACGTGCCATCGTTGCCGTCATCTAACTCGGTCTATGTCCATGTTATATTTTTTGGATAAAATTCTGTGCCCATGCTCGTTTTATATTTTTTGGATAAAAATTCTGTATTATTTTTTAGAAAATAAAGAAAAATTTGGTAAACAGAAAATATCTTTTTTGAACTATTTTTAGAAAGGTGTATCGACCAGATTTACCTTTTTGCCCTTGTATTTTTACTATTTTGCCCTTCAGTTAATAGTATAAATAGGAGGCTATCTTCCTCATATTTCACACACAAGAAATATAGCTTCTATCATTATTCTCGTCTCCCTCATTCTTCTTCCTCTAAAAGCTTTGTTAATTTACTAAAAATTACATTAAAGGAAGTTCTATCTAGGAGTTTGGATTTTAAGCAGAACTGTTTGTGACCCCTCCAAACTTTTTTGGAAATTGATCCTAGTGTGGTGTTTCCAACCACCTTTAAACTTATGTTAATGTTATTTCCTATTCAAGTGTGGAAATTTGGAAGCACTCTGTTAACCTTGAGGGGCAACGTCCATTTCCAATTACACTAATCAAGGCAAAATTGCTTCTAAGGTAGTGGTTCTCCATGGCGTAGTATTTATTTATTTGTTAGTTTATTTATTTTTCCTTTATTATTTGTACTTGTCAGTGCTAATGTATTTGTTTTGCGGTGGTAATTTTCTAACAATTTAGAAGTGATTTTTCTACTGTAGAAATAATGTCTCTCGCTATTAACAAATACATCTCTAATCTATCCAAACTCAAACCACTAGTGCACCTGATTGACGATCCATACGAGGTGATTGCCGCTATGGTCTCCGAGGTCAACCTGGTAGAAAATGACACTGAATGGATACTAGACATAGGTGCTTCTAAACATTTCTATGCCAACAAAAAGATGTTCACCGAATTTCAGAATGTAGCCGAAGGTGAACAAGTCTACATGGGTAATTCGAGTAGTTCAGAAGTACTCGATAAAGGTAATATTTTACTTAAGCTTACTTCTGGCAAGATACTTGCTTTAAATAATATTTTATATGTTTCTGCTTTACATAGAAACTTGATTAGTGGTGTACTTTTGAATAAGGCAGGCATTAAAATAGTCTTTGAATTCGACAAAATTGTACTTTCCCGTAATGGAAATTATGTGCGAAAAGGTTACCTGAGTGGAGGGTTGTTTGTGATCGAAACTGTCTAATGCTTCTACTTCTAATTACATGGTTGAGTCTCTCGATTTGTGGCATGCTAGATTAGGACATGTGAACTTTCACTCCCTTAAAATGCTTAAAGATGAAATTGTTTCTTAATCTAGATAGCAACAGTTAATAAATGTGAAATCTATGTTGAATCAAAACATACTAGACCTCACTTCAAACCTATTACTGATAGGAAGACTGTACTTTTAGAGTTGATTTATATAGATCTAGCATACTTTAGAAACACAGAGAGTAAATGAGGAATACACTACTATATTACCTTTGTAAATGATTTTTCTAGATACACCAAGGTTCATCTCTTAAGGTCAAAAGATGAAGCTAATAAATAATTTATTCTTTATAAAAAAATAGAAAATCAACTTGAAAGGAGAATAAAATGGGTTAGATTCGATAAAGGCGGTGAATATAACATTAATTTCCTAAAAGAAATATGTGAGAAACACGACATAATACATGGGACCACTGCCCATTATACTCCACAACAAAATGACATAGTTAAAATAAAGAATAGAACTTTAAAAGAAATGATGAATGCCCTACTTCTAAGCTCTAGCTTGCTTGACAATATGTGAGGGGAGACTATTCTTTTTGTAAACCACATTCTTAATAGTGTGCCTCATAACAAATAAGACTGCACCCTATATGAATTATGGAAAGGTTATGCCCCTAATCTGTAATACTTGAAAGTTTGGAGTGCTTAGTTAAAGTAGGTCTACCTACTTTTAGAAGGAACACAATCGGGTCTAAAACTTTTGATGCAGTTTTTATTGGTTATACATTAAACAGTGCTATAGATTTATGTCCTTGCATGATCATTCTATTTATGAATCTGGATATGTTTTCTTCAAAACATTTTTCCTTTAAAGAAATTTGTTGTAATGCAGAGATACAATTAGATGAACATGCTTCTTCCTCTTCTAATAAACATGCTAAGGATGTTCAATATAATGATGAACCTAAGAGGAGCAAAAGGCAAAAACTGCAACTAGTTTTGGTCTTGACTTATTTACTTCTTTTACAACTAAAATTGTTTAATTAAACTCAATAAGTGATTTTGTTGTTATATTTTCATAATAGATGAGGATCCAAAAACATATGATGAAGTTGTAAAATCAGTTGATGCTAGTTTTTTGAGAAATGTTATTAACAATGAGCTAGAATCTATTATGTCTAATCATACTTGGGAGTCAGTGTACTTAAAGGTTGTAAACCTATTAGTAATAAATGGGTTTTTAGAAAAAATTTAGATAAAACAGGTCAACTCAAAGGTATAAGGCAAAACTAGTTGTAAAGGGATTTACTCAAAAATTTCGAGTTGATTTTTTCGATACATACTCTCTCGTTACTAAGAGATCAACCATTCATGTTGTCACATCCCAAAAATTGAGTTAGTAGAAATTGAGTTAATGAACTGAGAGCGGTCACACTCCAATTTTCTTTAAGGTTATTTTCGTGCTTTTGATAAATTAAAATCAA
Organism: Gossypium longicalyx; assembly: GCA_025698465.1. Classification (NCBI taxonomy): domain Eukaryota; kingdom Viridiplantae; phylum Streptophyta; class Magnoliopsida; order Malvales; family Malvaceae; genus Gossypium; species Gossypium longicalyx. The sequence continues at coordinate 85,249,307 of CM046997.1, forward strand.
TTATAGTGATTGAGTAGTGGCAGAGCTGTCCCTAATAATTTGTGTACAAATCCCTTCCCTCGCACTAATTTCTATTTAGAGAAAATTTGTTTCAAACCCTTTGCAAAGGTAATCCAATGTTTTTAAATCTTTTTTGTTAAAATGATAACAAGAAAGTGAGTTGGCTTAATGGTTAAGTGCTTAATTAGTTTCTTAAAGGTCTCAGGTTCAAGTCTTCAGACTCTCTATCTTTTTATTTAATTTTTTTCCAACTTTAGTGGTCAACACCCCTCAAAACCATCCATTCTAGTTGCCATGCATGGGGAAAGATTCTTTCCTTTTGTGTGAGTCAACCTTCAGTCATTAACCCCATTCTCACTCCTATGATCCCATTTCCACTCCTTTGTCCCCTAACTTGCCATTCTCTTTACCCTTACCATGAGTGATGTTTATTGAACCTAGACATGTTTGGCAAAACCCATTTTCATCCATCTTTTCATTCTTCCCCTCTCATTGTTGCACCTCCTTTAAGATCTTCTCCATTCTCTCCTTTTCTTTCTTTTGTTTAGCCACCAACTACCTATTTTCTCTCTAATTCCTCCTATCCTCCATCGTTCTTTGGTTTTGAACCACTTTCACCACCACTGAACCATCATTGCACTACCATTTTTCTTCTTCTTTTTATTTCACTGTCGCCTTTAGCATCGCCCTTCACCACCATGACAACCACCACGCACCATTGTGAAACATCACCTTTTTTTCTTTATTTTTTACTCTTCTAATTTCTCTTTTTTTAATCTAGTGATCGAAACCCTCCTCATTTCTTTCTCCTCCGCTGGACTACCATCTCTGTCGCCAGACCACCATCATCATCGCCATCATAGAACCACCACTAACGATTGTGTTTCCTCCTCTTTTCTTCATCATTTTTCAACCTACGTCATTTCTTTTAGTAAGTAAATTTCTTCACTATATATTTCACTTAGTTTCCTAAATTCTAGGTCTTTATTTCGTAAACTTACACTTGATCAACCCCTCGTTCAATTTTCCCAGATCGAAATTAAGATGATCCATCGATCTCTCCTTTTTAACCGAAATAGAGTAAGTACAAGAGTTGAATGAGAACCACTCCTCACTCATTGTTTCTTTCTTGACCGAATATTCATAAGAGTTATGGTGAATTTTTCCCTCGTTTAATAACTTTTAGTTATGATGTATTTTTGAAGGGTCGATCGACAACAACACGGAAAATCATCAAACTTGTGAAAGGAATCACAATTCTTAGTTCACGAGGGTAAATGTTAAATGGGAGATCTGTTTAATAAAATTATCTCTTATGATGATCATGGTAAACTTTAATGAAGGACTACCTTTGTATGACTAGGTGATCCTGGACAGATCCAAGTGTAGGCGTCTTAGAGAGTTGTAACACACAGGATATACAATCATTTATGGGTTCTACATTAATTAAAAAATATATGAAAATATGTTTCATGTTGCTAAAGATTTATTAGTATTATTAAATGGTGCTTATCAAGAATACTTATGTATTCGAAAAGAGGAACAAAAACTCATCAAATTGGAATATCCAAGTGAAAATACATCGTTATTTTTTTGTGATTTTTATAATGTGTGATCTTGATTATTATTGATATAAAATGTATGAAAATATCATACTCATGTTATGTGATGTTATGGCATATGTGAGTTTCGTATGATTTATAAAATGTGAAATATTGATATATATATATATATATATATATTGTGTATATATGTGATTAGCATATTAAGCATGCCTATGTGATTTTAATTGACAAGTTATATAATGAGCATGTCTCACATGCCAAAGTGAAAAACTAATTTTTTTAAAGTGAAAAAGTGATTTTTATGGTCATATCACATGCATGGGGTGGAAAATATGAAAGGAGGAAGAAGTGGCAGTTTATATGTAAAAGTGGTGGCTTGTCCACAATTTTATTAAGTGGTAGTTTATCTAAAAAAGTGGTGGCTTGTCCACAATATTATTAAGTGGCAATTTATCTGCATTACTATAAACTATTCACAAATTGGAGTGTTTGGGTGGAAGAGTTTTGGGGAACTCAATTGTGGTGTGTAACGATGATGGGTAGAATGTTTTAACTAAATTTGCATAAATATTTTATAAAACAACATCACCATCATCATGTACATAAAGTGAAATATTTACTTGATTGATGATTATGTATTTATTTATAGTTATTTGTTAAAAGACTCACATTGGGTTTTAAAAGCTCACCCCTTTAGTGTTATAACCTTTCAAGTGATACTCGAACGTAGGGCTTGAATTCAACATTCGGTGGAGCCTTTCGGATGGTTTATTTTGTAGATTTTTAATAATGATTTTTAAACTACATGGTTTCTGTCTGTGAACTTTAGGCTTTGGACACTTCTTTTATTTTTTGGGTTGTTGCTACTATGCATGATGAAAAATTTATACGATTTCAAGTATTTTAAAATATGGAGTTTATTTAAACTATTTACGATTTTACGTGGTTTAAAATAAAATTATAATTCGTAATTTTCTAAGTAACTTTATGAAAGTCCGCTGCGGAGGATTTTTACCCAAAACCTTTTTAGTAAATAATTATAATACAAAATCTTTATTTCAAATAACTTAAAATGACATTATAATATAATGTCGCACTTTACTTTCAAAAGATTCTATTTTTAATAAGTATTTTTTTCATATAAACAAAATCATTAAATATTCAAATTTTTAAGTTTTCACAAAACACCTCAACCCTAGTCAATTTCAAAAAGTAAATAATTTCAAGCGATGTTAATGTAATTTTCAAGATTCAGCCATAAAGTCTAGGCTGGATTTGGGGCATTACATATGTTTTGTTTGCTTTGGCTTCCATTCACAACTTACTTATGCATCAGATGGATATGTAGACTACTTTATTGAATGGTGATTTAGATGAGGAGATATATATGGAGCAACCTTTAGGCTTTGTGGCAACTGGGAAGGAAGACAAAGTATGCAGACTTAAGAAGTCTTTGTACGGTCTCAAATAAGCTCCAAAATAATAGTATGATAAATTTCAGAAAACTATCCTTAGTTATGACTTTATTGTCAATGGTGCTGAGACATATGTGTATTCAAAAATGTTGGGTTCAGATTATGGCGTCATAAGTCTATATTTGGATGACTTATTGATTTTTAGTACACACATAAAAGCCATTAAGGAAACAAAAAAATTTCTTATCAACCAAATTCAAAATGACTAACTTGGGAGAGGTAAATGTAATCGTAGGGATTAAGATTACTAAATCAGATAAGGGATTTTCCTTAAACCAGTCTTATTACATTGAGAAAGTGTTGAATAAATTTAACAGTTTTGATGTAATCCCTGTGAAAACTTCCTATAACCCTAACATACAACTGAAAAAGAATAAAAGAAAAAGTGTATCAAAATCTGAGTATGCTAAAACTATTGGAAGTCTTATGTTTTTAATGAACCATACCCGACTAGATATTGCCTATGCTATTAATAGACTGAGTAGATATACCCATAATCCAAGTAGTGAACATAAGAATGCTCTTAAGCATCTGCAATGAGTTGGGGATTGCAATTTGTTGGATACCCTGCACTCCTAAAGGGATATTGTGATACAAACTAAGTATCTGATGATAATGAGGTTAGCTCTACCAGTGGCTATGTGTTTACTTTAGGTGGAGCAGTCATTTCTTGGAAGTCTACTAAATAGACATGTGTTGCTCGCTCCACCATGGAATCAGAGTTTATACCTCTTGCTTTAGCCCATAAATAAGGTAAGTGGCTCAAGAATCTGCTTGCAGAGATTACTTTATGGGGGAAACCTACACCTCCCATGTCTTTATTATGTGGTTCACAAGTTGTCATTTGTGTTGCTCAAAATTAGGCTTACAATGGCAAGAAACTGCATATTCGAATAAGACATGAATGTGTGAGACACTTCATAAAAACTGGAGTAGTCACCATAGAGTATGTAAGATCTGAAAGGAACCTAGCTGATCCATTAACTAAAGGTTTATGTAGGAAAATGGTTCTTAATTTGTCAAGGGGGTGGATCTTAAGCCCATTAGTTGAGGAATTAACGGTAGATACCCAACTTAATCTTTTAAGTTCAATATGGTCAAACGAAACCATGTAAAGGCTCATAGTGTACATCTTTACATATCCTTATGGCGTACAATGTACATGCATAAGGATGAACTCCTTGCTTTTAATGAGTTCATAACCCAGAGTTTGGGTGGTCCTAGTGAGATGAACTTGATGAATTCATCGAATTTTTAAACCAAGAGGTTGAGCATATTAAATGCTCTTAATGATTGCATAGCCTTGGCCCAGGTGGTCTATACTAAGACAGACTTGATGGAATCACCTATGTAACTGTGAAGGATTAGCCACCTTCTTGAAAGACGTTAGGCCATTTTTTAGATCACTTACTAGCATCCTGAGGTATATTGGCTAAATTGTTGATCTATCACAGAACTCAATTGGACCTGAGATTAGTCATGTGTTATGAGTTTACTCTTATTTTAACAAGTTTCAGATTCATTCACTTGTTAAAAGAAGAATTGCTTATTTCACTATGTATTTGTATCAATCTAACAAATACTAGTACTTAAGTAGCTAATTTTGCTATTACTCTTTTTCTCTTTTTTTTTCAAAAATCTTTATTTCTTTGCACTAGTGGGGGAATGTGGGTAATGCAAAAAAATCCCACATTGGTTGTGTATAGGTTAATGAAAAGGTTTAAATATAGCCTTACTCCTTACCTTCGTTGAGTAATTGGGCTAAAGGTCTAATACAAGCGTGTCGTCGTTGCCGTCTGACCTAGTCCGTGTTCGTGTTTGCGTTTTATTTTTTGGATAAAACTTCTGTATTATTTTTCAGAAAATAAAGAAAAATCTGGTCAACAAAAAATATCTTTTTTTGAGCTATTGTCACATTCAAAAAATCGGGTTAATAAAAATTGGGTTAGAATCAAGAGTGGTCACGTTTCGTTTTTGAATTAAGGTTGTAGGAATTTTTTCAAGTGAAGTGATTTGGTTTAGTGGTTAAGTGTTGTGCTTGTGTGTGTGAGGTTCTAGGTTCGAATCCTTTCTATAACGTGCTGATAGTCAGTGGTGCCAGAAAGTGTATTTTTGGGGGCTTTGTTTCCATAAACTGAACTCGTAAATATTTTTATTTAATATTTATAGAAATGCGTTAGAAGTGAATTAAATTTTGGATAAGTAATTTTTATGAACTAGTGTTTAATTAGAGTACAAGGACTAAATCAAAAAATGGTCAAAAGTCTAATTATTAAGGAAATATAATTAGAATTGAATTTATAGGACTTGTTAAAGAAACAAACCATTATGTATAGTCATAATGGTGGTCGATGAAGATTTATAGTAAATGTTATATATATATATATATATATATATATATATACACAGAGGCGAAGCCAGAATAAATATTTAGGGGGCCAGATAAAATTTTAATTTTTTATAGTTTATATATTTATAATTTGTAAAGGATTAAATCGAATTTTTATAATCTTAGGGGGCAAAGTGAAATTTTACCTTTACTAATTTAAAATTTTTAAAAAAATTTAATGGCCAAAAGAGAAAATTTACATTTTAGGGGGGGCCTATGCCAGCCCCTCTGGCTTCGCCCCTGTATATATATATATATGTGTGTGTGTGTGTGTGTAAAAATTTAAGTTATTATTAAAATAAAAATAAAATAAAATGGTTATTGGATGGAAAGAGAATGAGACAATTCTCTTTTCAATTTTGTTTCTTCTTTCGAAACAAGAAAGAATAGGGAGAAAAAGAAAAGCACAACTAGGGTTCTTAAATTTCAATTTCAAAATTGGTAGTTCAATTTAGTCTTTTTTTGTAATTTTTATATTCTCGGAGTTCTCGTAGGTCAATCTAGCTGACGCATGTTGTAATTTTTTATACTAATGTTGCTATTATTAGATAGTTGAAGCTTTTAGTTATTTATTTATAAATTATTATGGTTATTTTAATTCGTAGCTAACGTCAACCCGGATTCCTCGAAAAAGAAAAGACAAAGTCATCGGCGAATAGCTTAGAGTTTACGATTTGTGTTTCTATAATTTGATCTAACTTATAAAATGTTGCATATTGATTTATTTATTCATGGTAAGATTATAAGGTGAGATTACTTGTTCATTTGTAATTATTTGAGTTGATTGATGATTATGAGGATTAAATTGAGTATATTTTAAAAATGTGTGTATTCTTTATAAATGTGAAAATTGAACATGATTTGGGATAATTGTGGTTGCTATATATGTTGAATCAATGTTCACGTAATATAGATAAATGTGAATTGAGACATTGGTTGATATTCAATAATGAAATGGAAACCCTATTAACTATTCGGGAAGAGTCGAATATAGTTGACATGCCATAGGATAGGAAGAGTTCAGAGATTCTTTGACTACAAGTCGATAAGGCACTGGGTGCCAATTTGCTTTGGTTTAACTGATGAAACACTAGGTGTCAATTTATTTATAGCGCTGGGCACAACTATTGCTTCAAATTTATCCAATGAGGCACTAGCTGCCAAACGGGTGTGTTGGTTGGATTCGTGTATTCATCCAAGTCCGAGTCCAAATCGTGTTAATAGGGGAAGAAAATGATAAACTCGAAATAATGATTTTGATATGGCAAATGACAATGAAATGACAATCCTAATGAAATAGAAAATGTTTAGAAATGAACTGAAATATGAATTGGAAATTAAAATAGTGAATGGATATGTGAATAAGGAATGGTGTTGATTTATGTATGAAATGAAATGAATTATGGTTGATGTGATCATGGTATATATGGAATTAGGCTTGGATACTATATTATATATGAATTGAATTTGTCATGTATTATTATTAGTAAAATGTATTTTATAAATTAATGCATATATTAATTTGCACATTCGATATGACGTTAGTATAGCATTATCTAGTTTTAACTTGAGCAATTTAATGTATTATATTTTGCTTTTAATGTTTAGATTATAAAAATACCACTGAGTTATACTCAACGTACGAGTTATTTCCCTATGCACATGTTAAGTACTTATCGATTTGATTGTTAACTCAGCATCCAGCAACAATCCCGAACTCAAATGTTAATGAATTGTTCATTTTGATCTTGGCATGTACCTAGGATGTTTAATGATTAAATGGTTATTTTGTATTTAATTAGCCTTTTTGAGATTATGTAAATATATATAAATGTGATGGCAATGGTCATGTAGTTGATAATTTGATAGGTTGCTTTGGGTAATATGCTTAATGTTTTCTTAGTTGAGAAAAATATTATGCTAGGCAATGTGGTTGGTTGATGCTTGATTCTGGTTTGATAGATGATATGCTTAGATTATAAGTAAGAAATGTTTTGTTAAGTTTAATATTTAAATATGTGATGGTTGAATGATTGAATGTATACATGCGTAGCTTGAATATTTAAGATGCCATTGAAGGTATATTGGTAAGAATAAATGTGGTCATTGGCTAGTTTTGAATTGTTTAATGAGGTTCCAATTGAGGCATATTGGTTAGGCACTTAGGATGATTGTTTAAAATGATGATTTTTTTCTGAATTGAATTGAATGCTTTTGATTATGTTGAATTTGGTATAAATGGTGGCTTGTAGCATAAGTTTTTTATAGGTAAATTGCTTGTTTTGAAAGGCATTTTCCAAGAACACACAATTAGAGGACATAACCATGTGTCCCCTGTATGCAAGCTTTCCTTACATTTTGTTTTTGTGTTAATTACCAAATTGTTTTTAGGCTTTGAATACTCAATATTTTATTGAATTAGATTGAATAATGATCATATACATGCTCGTATGTAATTATTTCATATTTGTTCATGATTTTGAATTGTAAAATGTTAGTTATTGTGTGATAATTGTTCGTAACACCTTATTGCTCGGGTCCGACAACTAGACCAGGTAATAGGCATTACACTTTCCCTTAAAGTTTTGTTACTTTTGCTCCAACCCTTCTTTTTAGGTATCAAGCTTATATTTTATTTTCACTAAACTGATGACAAAAATGAGCCTATCGGTTCAATGGTAAGGCTTTAGCTTACCCAGAGGTTTCATGTTCGAATCCTAAGTGTGCAAAGTGGAAATTATTTTTGTTTTAAACTATAAAGAAAAACCTGATGTGGATAATTGATTAGAGTTAGTAGGTTGTTTTTTTTTTTTTAAATGATGAGGGATTTTCTCCTAATTCTTCTCCTCTCAATCTTCTCTCTCCCACTCTCCTCACTAGCAACATCCTCTTTTCTCTCTCCCTACTCTTCCATTCTTGTTTTCACGTAACTGATTGTTAAAAATTTCTTTGATTTCTTTCTTTCTTCTCTTCCTATTTTCTTTTTTTTTTTCATCCATTTTCCTTTCTACCAAAACTTTCCTTCATTTTTTTTATCATATCTAGGCGTTGTGCTCTAAGTCGTCACTCTCTCTGGGATTTGTTGTGCGGATTCTGAGTATTTTTTCTTTAAGTTAGTATTTGGGTAAGTGATTTTGGATTCTAGTTGTGGTGCTATTTATCTTTTTCTTTTATTTCACGAAAGGTATGAGAAGGTTTGGTTTGATCTGTGAGTTCGGACTTATCGGTTTTGGTATCTTTTGAATTAGGTGAACATCTAAAAGTAAATAATCTATCAACGAGTTGAGATTCTTAGGAACTATTCCTTTGTTGGGGTAAGTGACCGAGTGTTTTGGTGTTGTAGTCGAATATCTGTAGCCAAGTTAGGGCCGAATTTGTTTAGGGTTGATGTGCTTATGCTAACACCTCATTTGGGTGTTGTTTTAGGTTTTAGGTTTTGGAGTTGTTGCTTTTGCTTTGTCAACATCATAAATAGTTAGGTGTATAACAGAAAACTCAAAAAATAGCAAACGATGCGATGCCAAAAAACCCACTGTCAATGTAACACGGCCATGTGCCAAGTCGTGTGCTAGACCGTGTGAGCCATACGGGTTGGATTATTTGGGTTGTGTGGGCCACACAGGCTTGTGTTAGGCCATGGGGCCATACGGGCTTGTGTTAGGCCATGGGGCTACACGGGCATGTGGGCCCATTTGTCTTAAAACTTTGTTAGAGCCATGTTTAAAGTGGGATTTGAAATTTGTCACTTTGTAGGTTCCGAAATGTGTTATGTAGGTATTATGGACATGAAATTTGGTATTTTGCCTTTGTTAATGTGATTTCTGAAAGCGTGATAGTATGTTCTGATATGTACGGAATGTATGATATATAAATACATTTGTTATCTGGTTAGTGTTTGCAAATGAAACCTAAAATCTAAAATACTGATATTGCATGTGTAACATTTGAGAGTATTTATGTGGTATAATCTCTACTTATGATCTGTAATTTGAGAAATTTGTATAAGCATGACTCATTTATGTGCATCTGAATATGTAATATGTTTGGACATGTGCATTGGGGTAGGAATGTTGTGATGGAGAAAGTGTTTTGTTTGTTTAACTGCATATTGATATTAGTAAGCCACCATTGCCAAGCAACCTGGGGTGGTGGGTCATTGTTACCGATGTAACAGCCTATTTTTTCATTGAAATCGGAACAGTGGTTTCGGAACCATAAATCTAATCCAAAAATAAAATTTATTTTATTTTATTTTATTTTATTTTATTTTATTTTATTTTATTTTATTTTATTTTATTATGAGGTCCGTAATATGATAGAAAGGTCATGTGAAATTTCTGATAAGAAAATTTTATTGATTATGTGCTTAATTACGAGAATGACTAAATTGCATAAAATACAAAGGTTGAATGCTAGTAGCTACAAGGATTAAATAGCTATGAAATTCAAAACTAGAGGTCCTTATATGGTAATTAGACCATTAAAGAAAAGTATGTAGATATTTTGGTGACTCATCCATGGAAATTTAGAAAAAGGGCAATGACTAAATTGGAATTTAAAATAATTTAATTAATTAAAAGATGAAAAAGAAAATATCATCTTATTTTCTCATCTTCTTCCCCAAAAATACATGGAAACCCTAAGAGAGAGAGAAGAAACTTTCATAGCTTAATTGGGTAAGTTTCCTTGTCTCGTTTTTAGTAATTTGATATTTTTAAAACAGGAATAGCTTAATCTATCTATTTGGGGGATCAATTTGAAGAGTTATCAAAGTATGGAAATTAGGTCATGGATGTCCATGCTGAAAATTTACAATTTATGGTAGAAAATGAAAGGCTGTTGATAAATATACAACTTTTACAAAGTGATTTTTGATGAAAACATGATTTAGAGACTAAAATGTAAAGTTGTGAAAATTGATGAAAAATTCTGAAATTTATAGAAAATAAGTGTCATAAATTTTAAGTTAAAATTTCAGTTAGGCTTGGAATAGGGAGTAAATTGCATGAATTTCATTTTTCGAGCCTAGGGATAAAATTGGAATTTATGGAAAAGTTTGAGGCAAATGGTAATTTTACTTAGGACGTAAATTGAGTCCAAATGAATATGAAATGTGTGAAATTGATGATTAAAGTTATTTATATAGATCTAGACAACACAAATTCGAGGTTAGATCGAGGAAAAGAAAAGGTTTCGGATTAGTAGATTTTATACGCGAACCAGTGTCGAGGTAAGCTCATGTAACTTAATCGAGCATGTAAATATGTTAACTTGAATATTATGATTGTATGCAATATGAATTATATTTATGTGAATGTTATAAATGTGTGAAATGATTACATGTTCAGAAATGTTGGAAAAAGGGGTAAAGTCTCGTTTGAATATTGACTTTCGATGGATAAATGTGCTTCCCCGAAAAGAATGAGGTCCTGCATTTGTTGCTAACGGGATTTAGCTCGGACGACTAATCCTATTGACCTCTTTATGCAAAGGATTTAGCCCAGACGAGTAATCCTGATATAATCTCTCTCGAGCATATGTTACAATTAGGGTTTAGCCTAGACTGGTAATTCTAATTGAGCTCTTTTGAGCATACATTACATAAAGGATTTAGCATGGACTGGTAATCTTGTAATACGATGTGGCTCAAGAGTATGTTCTTTGATTAAGTGCCCTAATGGGTACTCTTGAATAAGAATTGACGGGTTATTGAATTGTATACCTCGAGTGTACTACTTGAGTACCCATCAAAATTTCAATGATTCAACGAACAAAACTCTTGGCATGATGAGGGAATTATGAGATTAAATGATAATGTCTTGAAGGAATATTGCATGATGAGCTCATCAATGTTTTCTTGATGTATATGAAAATTTTATGACTAACAATGTTTGATTGAATGCATGTGTTTAGGTAAATTTTGCCAAATGGATGGAAAACATGATATTATATGCTTAGATTTAATAAACGGGATTGGTAAGTTTAGTTTCTGTCATATGAACTTACTAAGCATGGAATGCTTACTCTGTTTTATTTTCCCCTATTTTATAGTGCTCGGAAGCTCGCGAAGGTTGGAGATCATTAGAGCATCATCACACTATCCACTAGCTTATTTTGGTATATATAGTAAAATCATTTTGGTACAATGGCATGTATAGGCTAACTTGGTCATAGATGGCTTAAATATGTCATTTGTAATCTAGCCATTGGAATAGCTAGCAATGGTTGTTTTTTATATACTTGTAATGTCATACTATGGTAGTTACTTACATGTTAAATGGTTGTTCAAATTATGCCTAATATATGGAATATACCAAGGTAAGATTATAATCATGTATGTATGTAATGATATGCCATGTTGAATGATAGAGTTGCTTAATTTGAATGCTTGAATTGGTTGGCATTTCGATGTGAGTTTAAGTGTAGGTCATTGGTGTGATTTTGGGTGAGAAATGAAGCTGAAAATGGCTTTATTTGGTCCACACGGGTAGACACACGGGCGTGTGTCTAGATCGTGTATGACACATGGCCTAGTACATGGGTATGTGGTTAGGCCGTGTGTCCCCTGCACCTTAAATTTGAGAAACAGAATGCTCAAAATTGAGCACACAGGCTTGTGTCTCAGACGTGTGTGCTACACGGCCTAGAACACAGGTGTGTGTCTAGACCGTGTGAAACCTGTACCTAAATTTAAAAAATAAAATAAACCACAAGGCTTAGCACACAAGCGTGTGGCATGGCCATGTGCATAAGTTAGAGAGTTACACGGGGTCGAACACGGCCTGCAGCACGGGTGTGTCCCTTGGACCACACGGGCGTGTGAGCCCTGCACCTTGGAAAATTTTTGAAATGTCGCAAAAAAAATTCTTAGAGTTTCCAATTAAGTCTCAACTTGAGTCTAATGCTCGTATTGGGCCTCGATGGTCCATTTAAGGGGCGATACAAAATAATCTTTGTTAATGAATAGTAATTTACGTGAAATATCTAAAAATGTTCTAAAAGTTTCAGTAATGCTTCGTAACCCTGTTTCGGCGACGGATATGGGTTAAGGGGTGTTACAGCTTAGAAACCTGAGATGACTTAATTTGTGGTATAATCACATATCTAATCTAGTGACTTGACCACACTACTTGGTTCTGTCCGATTACCGCATATTTCTTGTAACTTAACTGCACTATTTTGAAAAGTGACATACACTCACTTATTGGTGTGATGGATGAACTGGCTCTTGTAGTCCTATTTGGTGTGATTGGTAGAACGGAGATGGTGTGTAGCGGATGGGGGTAAGATCTGTTACCGCGTCTATTTTTGCATCTGTGATTGTATTTGCATTTGATTCTGTATATGAAATTGCATCTGTTTCTGAAATTTAGATTCTATCTGTATCTAAATTGCATCTGTTTCTGTAACCGTTACTATATTTGAAATTGTTCTGTTTGTTTGGGTTGAGTTACACACTAAGCTTGTAAGCTCACCTAATTTTTTTGAATTTTTAGGTAATTAACAGATTTAGGAGTGGGTGTCATTTGGAAACTCGGACTGGTTTTCTCACATAAGATGGTTTGATTTGCCAATAATTGAACTTTTTTAGACTTTATTTTTCTGGATAAATTTTCGGATTTAATTTTGGTTTTTTTTATTTAGTTAAAGTTTTCTGCATGATTTCTATTAATTAAAATAAACGTTTGATTTTCAAAGTTAAAAGAGCTAAGGATTTTCCGCTGCAAATTTGAAAAGAGTTTTACGAAGGTTAATAATGAGACTTTTAGAATATGCTCAATCGACCAAAATTATAAATTTTTCACTTATCAAAGTCTTGATTTTCAACTTATCAACTCTGAAATTTCTGCTAAAAAATTAATTATCAAATTAAGTGCTTTTCACAAAATAAATAAATTTTGTGCGTGTGTTTTTCTAAATTACATGTAAGAGTATTACCAAAAATAATTTTTTTTTATACAAATGATTTCGAAAGCTAGATTTCAATTTTTGGGTTTTTAAACAAGCTTATGTAATTCCTCTAGATTCGATCATAACGTCTAGATTTTTAGAAAACTGTATCTTTTGGTTTTACCTTTTTACCATTGCATTTTTACTATTTTGCCCTTCAGCTAATAGTATAAATAGGAGGTTATCTTTCTTATATATCACACAACAATAACAAAAACATAACTTCTATCATTCTTCTCGTCTCCTTCATTCTTCTTTCTCTAAAAGCTTTGTTATTTTACTAAAAATTACATTACAAGAAGTTCTGTCTAGGAGTTTGGGTTTTAAGCTGGACCGTCTGTGACCTCTCCAAACTTTATTGGGAATTGATCCTAGTGTGGTTTTTCCGACCAAATTTTATGTTTTAATCAACACTCCATTAAGTACAAAGATTGTTTTAGATGTTCTTTTTGTACTTGAAATTGATTAAAATATGCCAAGTGTTGGTCAACTGCTTGAAAAAGGTTATTCAATGTGTTTAAAGTTAAAGAATGTTTGATTCTTGATCCATATGGGTGTGAACTTGTATCAGTTGCTATGTCTGATAGAAGTTCTGTTGTAGACTGGAAATTAGCAACTTTTAAAGCATATGCAAGCTCAGTAGATGAAACTAAGTTATGAAATAAGAGAATGGGGCATGTTAATTACAGGTCTCTAAGTCAATTGTCTAGAAATGATTTAGTTGAAAACCTATCAAAAATAGTTGAGCATGAGGATGTTTGTAAAGTGTGCCAACTTGGAAAGCAAACAAGACTTCTATTTCTAGTTAGCAAAGCTTGGAGAGCCACTGATAAACTACATTTGGTCCATATTGATATATGTGGACCTATGAAAACATCATCATTAAGTGGCAACATGTACTTTGTTGGGTATATTGATTATTGCACAAGCTTTTGTTGGGTATATTTCTTGAAGTTGAAGTCAGAAGTAGTAGAAGTCTTTTGAAAGTTCAAAATAGCTGTTAAAAATCAAGCTAGCTGAAAATTGAATATACTCAGATCAGACAATGAAATTGAGTATACATCAAATAGGTTCAAGAGTTTGAGAAACAATATTAATGTTTGCAGCATGGAGGCTGAGGAGTGTTACAAGTTGACCAACCATGCTGCAGCTCGAACACATGATAAACCGTGAAGTGGCAAGCTGCGAGATACTATAGCATTCAATGAGCTACTTTTAGATGAAAAGTCTTCATATTATTCATAAACTACTAATAACTATCACTTCATATGCTATACTTAGTTGTGTCTAAGACAAATGAGTCTTCCAACTAGTCGTTGAAACAAACATTACATGACTTTATTAAAATTTATAAAATTTGATTTCTTTTTGTTAGGATATTGTGTTTTGATTTATTTTGAATTCTTGTTAGTTGAGTATTATTCTATAAATACTCCAATTTCAATAAATGAAAGTATGTTTCATTCTACCTTATTATCAATTTCTTTATAGTATCAGAGCCTTCAAAGTTCAAACAAGCAAAATTTGATTTTTTTCCCTTTCTCTTCGACCTTTTTTTTCTTCGTTCCTACTGCCTCACATAAAAATGATTGATACTACAATTATTAATGTCGATAACACAACTACTACAAATACCATTATTCAATTCAATCATGCTTCTCATCTACCGATAACATAGTCTATTGTAGCATCTCCTTTTCTTTCACAAGTTGAAGATTAGGATTTATGGGAATAATTGCTAGTTTGCATATTGTTCTGTAACATGCTTCTGTTGAGAGATAAAAATTCTTTTCTTAGAATGAGTGACCTTAATCCTAAGAAAATACTTGGAATGTCTTGGTCATAGGATATAATGGTTGCTTTATGCATTTTCTGATTCCCTTCCTACAGTCAATCAGAAGATCTTGGTCATTATGAGATTCAATTTTACCTTTAAATGGATAGTTAGAAATTGTTACCTCATTCAAAGGATTTGAGTTGGACTTTTAGACCTGCATAGGTTCATAAACAACATCTTCCTCGTGAACACATTACCAAATATTACATTTTAGGCACAAGTTCAAGAATGAGTTCAAGTATAGCTACAGGATCAAACATGGGTTTAAAGGGACATTTAGGCACATCGTTGGAACAAGATGAATAAGAAGCTGCAAAATTGGACGTGCGAATAGATGACAACTTAAGCAAAAAGTAACACAGACCAATTTTCTTTGATGAAGGGCGGTAACACTTACTGTTTTTGAGTTGAGGGATATTCCACAAAAATATATTTTAGAGCCATTGAATTTAATTTCAATTGTTTTGATTATGAATATAGAAAAATGACAAATACTCAAAAATTTGAAGGGCAAGGATGTTTGTAGTGTTAAAATTTGGAAAAAAAATGTTGAGTGACCACCTTTAAACTTATGTTGATCTTATTTCCCATTCGGGTGTAGAAATTTGAAAGCACAGTACTAACCTTCGGTGGCAATGTTTATTTTCGATTACACCAATCATGGCAAAATCACTTCTAAGGCAGTGATTCTCCACAACGCAATATTTTTTTTTTGTTTGTTTGTTTGTTTATTTTTCCTTTATTATTTGTACTTGTCAGTGCTAACGTCTTTGTTTTGCAATAGTAATTTTCCAACATGCTTAACCCAAATTTCATAAAACACAGATCATATATCATATATTACATAAATAACATAGAAAGTTTGGAGCTGAATTTTTGGAAATTAAATATCAAAGGAATGCTGAGTCACTTAATCTATTGAGCCGACACATGAGCAACTTTTTTCACAAATCTCCTAGTAACTTAAAATTTAAGAATGGAACTTGAAAATTAGAAATGGATTAACAAACCAAAGGCTTTAAAGGTATGACTTTCCGTGGAAATCCTAAGACATTTCGGTTGCATGACAATCCCTTAACAAACTAAGACATAATTGCACAATTTAATAAAACTTTTACCTCAAAATTAAATAAATCAAATTTAATAAAATACATGCATATTATAAGAAAATTTGATAAATTAATAAAAATCAGTTTAGAATGGTTTCCAACCATATATAAGTATTCAGATCGAAAATATTTTTAAAAACAATTAAAAATCAAAATTTTGGAAAATCTGAATATCATAATCATTTGGTTTACTTGAAGCCATTCAAGATCAAAATTTACTTAAATTTCCGCAATGTAAAAACATGGATTTGAAGAATAAATGTAATACTAAAACTTAAAAAATTGTTGTGTCAAAATGGTTACCGAAAACTTAATTTTTAAAAGCTAAACATAAGAAATTATCATAATCTGCCCAAATTTTCTGCGTTAATAGTTTCAACTAGCTTACTTTGAGGCATTGTAATTCTTAGCACATGAGTCGTAGGACCAAGATAGAAATACTAAATGAAATTAAAACTTCATATTATGTAAAACATCCAAATTTCAAAACAAATAAACATATATAGATAGATTTCTAGTGTGTCAAATTTGACTGCTTGAAACTATCAAAAACCCACGCATCATAAATTTCAAAAATTGTTTTACCCTAAATTACCATATTGAAATGGATGCCACACATATCATTTTGAAAGATCATGAAGAGAACTTTCATTTGGCACCAACAATATCATCGTTATCTCACTGAATTTTGACAAACTATTACACTACCCTAAACAAATACGTGTTTTATGAAAATTAGCTTAAAATAAAAAGATTTCAAGAAAGTTAAACTAACCTTAGTCGTTAATATGTACCATTGATTTGCATTCCTCTTCCTTACGATTAACTTTCTTCAAATTGTCAAAAACCATCGTCTAAAAAAATTGCAAGTATCCTTTTTTTTTTTTCTTCTTCTTCATCTATTCTTTTATAATAATAAAAAAAACCTATAATATATACTAAGTTGGGCTTTATAAAAAATGTACTACTGGACCACAAAATTATTAGGAATTTAAAATAATACCCATTTAAAATTTGTGGGTATTACATAATTAATTATCATATGCAATTTCTCACTTAATCAGAACAACCTGTTAGAATAAATAAAGTAATGCATGTTTGAAGTATGGTAAATCAACTAATTCTAAAGATAAAAATTATTGTAAAAGAGAATCTAGATTATCATATAGTGGAGGCCGATGCTCTAAAAGAGATTCAAGACATAATTAATCATTAAAATTCCAAAAGAAATTCAAGTATCTAAAGATGAAAATAGTAAAATGAAGAGATCTCAATAAGTTGTGCCACTACAAGAAAATATGGAACCGATATGAAATTTTTTTGTAAATGGTTTTGCATATAATATTATTGTTAAAATAATGAATGAGAACGAAGATATAGAATAAATTTGTCAAGAAATATAGACATAAAATAGATTGATCAAGTAGAAAAACATAATTCAATTCGAATTAAATTCACTTTCAACTTGTGAAATTTTTGGGCCAATAGTCTAAACATCTAAAGGTGTAATGTCAATAGGGGTAAAAATGATAGTCTGGTAAATACAAAGTCTTACCATTGATTATAAAAAGATATAATATTTTTTTGTGATGGATACAATAACCTTTAAATAACTTTTTAGTCTGATGATCCAATAAAATTTGACATGCGGCTAATAGTTATTGTTAAAACCTTTTATATAAATAATTATATTGTGAACTTTATTTAAAATTCTTGAAAGATTTAGAATGCTAAAAGCATATAGAAATCCTTGTGAAATTGCTCAATATGTTTAAATAAATATTTATATTAATTGAAACGATTTGGATATACGTATTTTTTATAAAATGATCAAGATCAAAGTTTGTTGTGGTTATTGTTGGAACTCCTGAAAATTCTTCACCACTCATGGCTATCAGAAGAATGTCGACTAACGCTTAGCATATCCGTTCAAGTGATCATTTGAAAAGTTAGTATTCAAGCTTGAAATATATATAGAATCTTAGATATCATATGATGTTCAACAAAATTTTGTCCCACTGAATTTGAGGTAACAAGTTATGCGTATTATTGATATATGTACTCTTTTCATTCAATAAGAATCTTTTTCTTTCAAAGGTTTTTATCTTATTAAAATTTTAACGAAACATATTATCTATCAATGAGTATTCAAGGGAAAATGTTATAAATATATTTATTACATAAAGTGAATGTACATTAGGATAAGATGTTGGTTGAAGTTTAATACTCAAATGTCTATTAAGAAGATGTATAACTCTTATGTTTATAAATACAAACTTTAAATATTATGAATAAATTATTTTCGTATTTGTTATTTCTTATTCCTTTTATTTTATTGCAGTTTGCTTATAATTCCAACGGTAGTAATTTGATAAGTATTTATTTTATTGGTAGTACATTTTTGTTTGTGAGGAATTGAATTAAACCCAACAACAGTAGTCTTAGAGAAAGTATTTTTAATGTTGATGTCCAATAAAAAAATAAAAAATAAAAAATAAACAGAGGAATCAATCCTAGATGTAACAGAGCAGATGGGAAGGCAGGTGTTTGCTAATAATAACCATAAAATTGTTAATACTTTCAACTCATAGAAGGACATTAATTTTCAACTAGCAACTATAACCTTCAATCACTAACAGAAACACAGTTTGGTGATGTGAAAATTACGATTATCCAACTTTCTTATTGTACATTGACATAAAAATAGAAGAATCTAATATTGCGTAATAGTCTTACATTAAAAGCTACAAAGTATTATATATATATATATATCCTCTTACAGCTTATAGAAATTTGTCAAAGTTTTCCCATCCAGTTCCTTGGTGAAGAACCTTCTCATGTAGTCATTATATATAAACTGACGATAGTGGGCTGGTTTCTCTGGTGAAGTAAGTTCAGCAAATGGTCCATATAAGGCTTCCCTGGCACTTGGATTGAAGAAAACAGCGATCGACACTCGGGCTTCTTCGGAAGGATTTGCCAGCACTCTGTGCTCCACACTTTTATACTCGTCATTCGACATTATCTGGAAATTGCCGCAAAGCACCACCATTCGTAGCAACAAATAAAATCATTAGCAGTTCCAATAATTACAAAGACAACAATGCTTCAACTTCTAATAGGCTCATATTTTACTTTTAGTAGAATGCATATTCACCCGGCTTGATTCAGACGAGAAGCTACATTGATTTAATCTTATAGCTAGGTTGATTTTTCTCACTCACAGGCTGATTGCCCTGGGGATAGATGCATGTAAAATTTATCACAAACCATTCTTCTGCAAATATTGTAGTAGAAAATATAAAGATCAAACTCAACTCAACTACAAGATTAAGGGTCCATTTGTTTACATGTAAAAGGTTTTATGGAAATATTTTCTATATTTTCTTGTGTTGATTTCACAGAAAATAATTTGGTCAACGGAAAATGACTTACAAGTTAAGGTAAAATAAGGTTAATATTATTATATTGATAATAAATTTTATTTTATTTTTAAAAATATTTAAAATATTATATTTTTAATATTATTAAACATACATATTTAATTATTTATATTTAGTCTTATAATAAATTATTAATATAATAAATATAATTTATTAATAATATTTCAATTTTATTTTAATAATAACTTTTAAAAATAATAATTTTAAATAATATTATTCACATATTATTGAAAATATTCAATATTAATATTTTATAATAAATATTTATTACAATTATAAATATATTAATAATAAATATTTTGTAGTATAAAGGTTAAAATATGTCATAAGTTTATGTACACTTCACAGATTTGTAATTTAGTCTTTATACTTTTATTTTCAAGAATTTAGTCCCATTACTTTTCAAATTTAAAAATCAAGTCCAATTGTTGACATCGTTAATTTTTTTTGTCAATTTTGTTGATGTTACATTTTTAAATAAAAAATACTCACTTAGTAGTCATGTAATTAAAAAATGACGTTGTAATGAATCTGAATTTAAGATAATATTTTTAATATATGCAATAACAATATAAAATATAAAATTATAGATAAAAATAAATTTAATTAAACAATGAAAAAATAAAAAAAATCTCAAATGTATGTTTGTTTAATTGAAAACAACTTTTATAAAATATTTTTAAGAAATCTACCAAACAACAGAAAATATTTTACACAGATTCTTCCAAACACTAGAAAATATTAATTTTTTCAGAAAAATAAAACATTTTCTAAAAATTATTTTTCGAAAGTAATTTTTAGTTAAACAAACAGAACCTAAATTGAATGGAATCACAAAAAAAAATGGCTTTATATTTTATGTTGAAATATAATTTTTTAATATTTTTATTGATTTCTTCAATTTTTATAAATTTTCATATTTTTTTGGGTTTTAATATTTTTTACAATTTTTTTATTAAAAAGTAATAAAAATTAAAAGTTTTAAATTTATTGAACTTTGAAAAGGCGATGCTTCAATCAGATGTTGGGAGGGTAAGAAACATCAACTCTCCAAGTTGAAAGCAGAACTAACTGCTACCATTTTATCCAATGGAACTTCAATAATGTAAAATTTATTCTCTAATGTTGTAAATTAGGCTTTCAGCCTCTAAAAGGCCTACCTGAAGAATATCTGCAATGTTTATAACAAGAGCTCCATGAACAGGCTTGACATCCACCCACTCCCCTTCATGCTTAATCTGCAGCCCACCAGTGTGATCCTGCAGCAACAACGTTAACACTCCCGGATCTGTATGTGATGCGATGCCCACTGTCAGATCAGGCTGGGGGCAGCATGGATAGTAGTGCCCAACCATTACTCTTGCATCCAAACATGTAGTATTCTTGATGGTATCCTTATCCAATCCCAGCCCTTCCGACAACAACCCCATCAGCTGCTCTCCTAATGTTGTCGAATGTAAGTTCCATTGAACCACTTCGTCTCTACAAACCTCCGGAATGTGCTCAAGCTCCGGGAGAGTTGGTCCTAGTCTTATCTGGAGTGTATCCCTATCATTTCACCCAAAATTTTCAATTTTCAATGTGTGAATCCTATCCAGAATTATTTTGGTAAAAATTGGGTTTGTTTTGCTCTTTAATTTTGCTTGAATCTCTTCTAAAAAACCTAATTTTCAATCAAAGTCAAAAACTATTATCCACTATTGATACGAATATATCAATCAAAATTGGGAGGAAAAGATAACCCAATTCCATAAAACACAAATGGATAAGATACCTCCAGCTAGCGGCTTTAGAGTGGAACAAGTCAACGTTGGAAATGAAGGATACACCGGTTCCGGCGTCACGGCGGTAGAACCTGGCCTTGACGTCGGTAGGCAGCTCATGGAAGGCTCTGATGGAAGCGATCATACGGTCAAGAATCTGGACGGGAATTCCATGGTTTACAATCTGAAAGAACCCAAACGATCGAGATGCAGCGGCTACTTGCTCCACGACCGTCGAACGGGGCCCCGAGAGGTCGATGGTGGGTATGGCAACCGACTTGGGTTTGGGTTTGGGTTTGAGGTCGGATAAAGTTTCGGGTGGGTGAAGGAAGATGCGAGGGATAGTGGTGATACCAGAATCGACTAGCCCTTTTACTCCAATTTTTGAGTCATCGAATCTTTTTACTTCTTCGGCTCTATCGTACTGGTTTCCGGAATCCACAGTTGTCGCCATTCTTTTTCTTCTGCTAACAAGAGAAGTGAAGCTGTGGGAAGGGAGATTTGTAACTTAAAGAATTAAGTTTATAAAATAGCAATTAGCAAGATACATCTCCACGCTATTGTACTTGATTGCCCCACGTACCTTGTCTTTTCTTTCAAACTTTCCATCCTGGGTCACACCAACTATATTAGGACTACACTACGGATAATTAATCTCCAGTTTTAATATTTAAAATTATATTCAATTATTGGTTGTTATTAAAATTTCAAAATAAATTTCAACAATGTAATTAATTTTATTGATATAATAATAAATTTATCTCTTAAATTTTAGATATTTTGTTAATGTAGTCTCTATTTAATAAATTTAATCTGTTTAAATGTTGAGATTAAATTTATTAGAATTTTTAGAATTAAAACTAAATTGACAAAGTATGTAAACATTATGTACTAAATTTATTGTTATACCAATCAAAACTATGTATAATTAGTAAAAAAACATTAACATTGTAATTAATTATTCACTTTTAAAATTCATATAAATTAAATTATTCAAATTTTTTCAAAGAACTCAACTTACTCAATTTCAAATTTGAAAACTACAAAATAACATTATATGTAAATTTTGTGTTTTATCTTAGTTGATATATGTGACTTTGGTTTTATAATATTTTATATAACGCCCCGAATTTTGGGCCTAAAAGTTCTGGGTTTGAGTGTAGGGACAGTGAGGAGGTTGCACATATTTGTTTAGCTATGCAATTATATGTTAGAATGAGCTTGCTGGTCTGGTGGTTGAGTGAGTGTTAGTAAATCTTTGGGTTTTGGGTTTGAGTCCTTGTGTGTACGCTTGGGAGGATATTACTTTGTTTTGTTGATGTTTTAATTTAAAAGTGTATAATTATTTGTTTTAATTTAATATATTTTTGGTTATTGTTATTAATTTTATTATTATTACTTTTATTTCTTTTCTTTTTTTTACTTTCTTTCTTTTCTGGACGTGTTTTTTATTCTACTTTTCTTTTTAGTTTTTATTTTTTTCGCTTTTGAAAAAAAGTACTCAAAGAACGGTTTTTGCTTTTTAGTTTCGGGAATTTCGCTCCTCTATCATCGTCTCCAATCGCTTCGTCATCGAAACAGATGTGGGATTAGAAACTTTGTCTTTACATTATCGTTTTGGCAAAATTTATGTTTTGACATATTTTTGTTTGTGTGTTAACCCGAAGATTTTGGGTTCTAGACATTGGAAGTGAGGAGAAACTACCAATTTCTGATATACTCTTGATAGGGCAAAGATTAGGGACAATTTCGGTGGCTTAGATGGTGGTTTCGAGCTATTTTCGGGGTGGTTCCGTGACCTCCCCGACGACCACACATGCGTGTACCGAGGCACACGGCCGTGTGGATTTAGGAACTAGGGTTTTCAGTCAATTTTGCGTGCCACACGACCGTGTGGCCGATTTGGGGATTTTGTCAAAATTCACACGATCGTGTCCCTTAGGCACACGGGCGTGTAAGTTTGGGAATTAGGGATTTAAGTTTTGGAGTCACACGACCGTGTGGCTGATTTGAGGATTTAGGGATTCCACACGGGCGTGTGATAACCTCACACGACTGTGTCTTCTCTACACTTTATTTTAGCGATTTTGGACAGAGAGTTACACGGCCTGTTCACACGGTTGTGTCCCTGCTTCACACGGGCGTGTGCCTCAGTCACACGGTCGTGTACTACCCTTTACACGGGCGCTTGTACCCCCACACGGCTGGGTTGCTCCACACGGCCGGAGCACACGGGCCTGTGGCCCTATCTCCCCAAGTTTTGATTTTAGGTCAATTTAAGTGCAATCGTGACCTTGAGTGTGTTTCAACCCTTGGCTAAGCTTTAGTAAGGGTAATTGTGACTCTGTTCTGAATTTGGTTTATGTGTTACTTGTGATTGGGCGTGTGACATGTCTGACACTGAATCTAAGTAACGAGTGTACTATTTTCTGTAACTGATTGATTGAATGTGAATGACTGCTTCTGAATGACTATCTGTAATTGTGTTCTGATTGTATGTATCTTACTGCATACATACATACATATGCATAAACTATTTTGGGTGGGATTTTGAATAGAAGGGAGATTGAGATTGACTGAACTAGCAGTTTTACTACAATCTATCAGTATAGTAGATTACCACATTGCATTGTACCGCATGTACGTGAGCTCTACTACGTACCATTATCTGAGTTGGTAGTTCATACTGCATGTCTGTATCGTGATTCACCGCATCTTTGCACCGCATACCGATACGCTAGCTTTCTTTGTGTAATTTACGTGGATCGCGGTTTATCGCATCTTTGTTAGCCAATTCCCAGAGGGTCGAGAGCAGTCCTCAATACCCTGAGGGTCGTGGACAATGTTGATGATCATTGTTGTCGGGCAACCCGGGATGACATCATATGGAGTGTAGGGTTGGATAGGCTTTTCAAGGTCCTACTTGGAGTGTAGGAATGGGTGGGTTGATTAAATCCCCACAGGGAGTGTAGGGTTGGATGGAGATGGTGTGTTGGCTGGATGGGTGGTTAATTTATAACTCATTTGCACTCATATGCATATGATTGATATGTTGATTGAACTGAAACTTGTGAATGGTTGGGAATTTCTGATATCGTGACTAAATGTGATATTGTGACTGAATGCATTACTGATCGACTGAAACGCACTTGTGCTTATATGAATTTGGTAGATTCTCTCTGCAACTGTCTTACTGAACTGTTATTGTGATTGTGTGACTGACTTGTGAATTATTGCTACTGTATCTAAATGGCACGCGAGATTAGGTGTGTCTGATTGTCCCATGTGACCGAAAAGTACCCATAGTATGTTAGTTTTGGGCGAATATGCTCAATTGTCATATGTCGGTAAGTTGCTCTGCATATATCGACTGGTTTTGAATAGTTTTGTAAGTTTGCTCTGCTTGGCATCTAAATCTGAGCTGCTTCTAGGCTTTTGTTTCCGTTTCAATATTTAAGTGGTTTGATCTCACACTGAGCTCGAGTAGCTCACCCCCTCTTCTGTTTTCCTTTCAGGTACAGTTCTAGATTCTTTTGATGGACCCAGTACGCAGAGGTCTCGAATAGTTTCAACTGTAATGCCCCGAATTTTGGGCCTAGAAGTTTAGGGTTTTGAGTGTAGGGATAGTGGGAAGGCTGCACACATAAGCTAAGTTGTGCAATTTAGTCACAAGAATTGGCTAGTTGGTCTGGTGGTTAAGGTGTGTGTTAGTGTGTTGGAGGTCTAGAGTTCGAGTTACGTTGTGGGCATTTTAGAAAACGTTTTAGTTATTTCTGTTTTAAGTTTAAGTTTAAGTAATTGTTTTATTAATTGTGATTAGGGATATTATCATTTATTTTGGTTATTATTCTATTTTATTTTATTTTATTCTCTTTGATTTTTTTTATTTTGTACGTTAGTTTCTATTCTTTCTTTTTTTGTATTGACTCTTATTTTCTTCTCCGTATTTTTTTGGATCGGTAGTGTTGTGGGGTCAAAGGGCTTCGATTTTTCTGCTCCTCTGTCGTGTCTTCTTCGCCGTCAAACAAGTGTGAGATTAGAACTACTACTACTTTCCCTTTTGTTTTATATAATTGTTTCAGCTTTTCTTGTTGGTATGTTAAACCGTTATTTTGGGATGTTAGTCGATGGAATGGTGAGAAATCGCCAGTTTCTGATGTACTGTTGATAGGGAAAAGCTTGAGGATCATTTCGGTGGCTTAAGCGGTAGTTTTGGGGCTATTTTGGGGTAGTTTTGTGACTGCCCCGATGGCCACACGGGCGTGTGGCCGATTTGGGGATTTTTTTTGAAAACCACACGGGCATGTCCCCTAGGGCACACGAGCATATGAGTTTGGAAATTAGGGATTTGAGATTTGGGGTCACACGGCCTAGCCGTACGGCCGTGTTACTGATTGAAAATTTTAAGGTTCTCACACGGGCATGTGTTTCAGTACACACGATCGTGTAGCCAATTTGGGGCCTAAAGATTCCATACGGACGTGTGTTATGGGACACACGGTTGTGTCTGATTGCCACATGGGCGTCTGGCATTTTCACACGACCGTATCTACTCTGCACTTGAATTTAGTGGAATTGGATAGTGTCTTACATGGCCTGATCACATGGCCGTGCCTCTGCACCACATGGGTGTGTGCCTCTGCCACACGACCACGTCCTACTCCTTACACGGGCATATAGATCCCCACACAGCTCGGATTGCTCAACACGGCCAGAGCACATGGGCGTGTGGCCTTATCTCGCCAAGTTTGATTTTAGGTTAACTTAAGCATATTCATGATCTCTGTTTGTTCCAACCTTTCGACTAAGAGTTCTGAGGGTGATTATGACTATGTTCTCATCTCGATTTATAAACTATTTGTGATTGAAATGTGACAGGTTAGGTAACGAATCTGAGTGCACAAGTGTACATGTACCTGTAATTGATTGACTGATTGCAAGAAAATATTTCTGAATGTCTGTCTAAGATTGTGTTGTGGATTGATGCATCGGCACTCATACCATCACATACACTCATCTGCATAAACCTTTTTGGGTGGGATGTTGAATAGAAGGGAGATTTACGATCTGGCAGTTGATCTGCATTCTGAATGCCTTAATATACCCAGAGGGTCATAGGTGGTCCCAACACCTTGAAGGTCGTAGACATTATCGTTAACAGTATAGCGGTTTACCGCCTTGCACTGTACAGCATGTACGTTAGCTACGCTACGTACTATTATCTGATCTGGCAGAACATACTGCACGACTATACCGTAGTTCACTACATTGTACGGTACAGCTTATACGCTAGCTTTGCTGCGTAATATATGTGACTAGTAGTCTATCTGCATTCTGATAGCCCTAATTCCCAGAGGGTCGAGGGCGGTCCTAATTCCCTGAGGGTCGTGTACAATGCAGATGATCATTGTTGCCAGGCAAATCGAGATGACATCATACGGATGGGTTGATTATATCCCCATAAGGGGGTATAAGGTTAGACGGGCTTTTCGAGGTCCTAATTGGAGTGCAGGGATGGTTGGGTCGATTATATCCCTACATGAGGTGTAAGGTTGGACGGAGATGGTGTGTTGGTTGGATGGGTGGGTGGGTTGTTTTACAACTTATTCACACTCATATACATCTGACTGAATTTGTTTAATTAAAAGTTACTGTTACTGTGGGACTGCAATGTCTAGTTGATCTGATTGACAGAATACGTGTGAGATAGAATGTATTTGACTATTCGCTTGAAAGGCACACGTGCCTAATAATAATATATGTATTTGACTGTTAATGTGCTAAGTTGGGCTAAAGCCTCAAACTGAGACTGGTACCGACTCTGAAAAAGGCGTAAGCCCAGATTGTAACTGCTAAAAACTACTGTTATTGTGTTTGACAGAGCCATATGACTGTAAAGTTACATATGGTCTATTTTGTTAAGTCGCTCTGTAAGTATTTTCTGCTGTCGAACTATTTTCAAGTTTACTGTATTTGTTTCTATTTCAGTAGTTAGTTCGTTTGATCTCACACTAAGCTCGTATAACTTACCCCCTCTTCTGTTTCCCCTTTCAGGTACATTTTAGAATTTTGTTGCTGGACTCGGTATGCGAATGACTCAGGCAATTTGAGACTAATAAATTATTAGTTATGGTTTCTGATTTCTATTTGTTATTCAATTTTGAAAGTAAGGTTTATACTAACACTATGGTAGAATACTGTTTTAAGTTTTAATCATTTTATTATTCAGACGTTGAACATGTGATATTTATGTTTTTCGAAAATCGAGTAAAAGATGTTTATATAAATATTTTCTCACGGTCACTTCGGTGATCAATGTAGCATTCTTGATTCAGTCTAAACTTCTAGGTCGAGTTTGGAGTGTTACATTTAGTGGTATCAGAGCTAGACTTGTAAAATCTTAGCCTGTGCTCTCACGTTTTCGTGTACGTACATGTGGGATTTAAAAAGGAATTTTCTAAAAAACTTTACCAGAGTAAGCTGAAATGATTGTGTTTTGGAAACTTTTTATGAAAATGAACTGTCTAAGACTCCGATACTGGTCCAGGTAAAATTCGAAACTGTACAAATAGAGATATAGACTCTGTTATTACAACTGTTTGTGTGTTCTGACATTGTAGGTTTTTAAGTTAGCCCTACTCTGGATATGACTTCTGAAGGTGAGCGTGATCACGATGAGTCATATGTTCCTCCGGAGCGTGTGACTGTTCGGGAGTTGGAGGGCAGCGTGAGTCCGCCGACTTTGGGTGGCGATAACCTAAAGCTTGGTACTGAGGCACTAACTCGATTAGTAAGGGAAGTGTTAGAAGAACTGTTTGAAGCTAGGATAGGAGGAATCAGTGAGACGCTTCAGATTAGATGTATGGATTGTAGGAAGAAGAGAGATCGCAGTTCTATGGGGCTGGAGTCTCATTCTGTAAAGAATGTTAAAATGCATCCGAACTTTCCATCTTGCGAACACTGCAAGAGGCATCATCCGGGCGACTGTTGGAGGAAGGTAGAAGCATGTCTCAAGTGTGGATCTAAGGATCATCAGGTTCGAGATTGTCCTCGGCGATTCTGAGTCAGGTATGTTAGGTGTATTAATTCGAATATAGAAATTGTGTATGTAGTATGTGTATCTGCTTCAGTGGTTGAATGTTTTGGGTGTGTGTGAAATGGTTCAAGTTCAAGTTTGGTATGGTAGTGCTTTGGGATTAGAGTGCGCAGCGAGAGCGTAGTAGTGTAATTCGTTTTATACCACTATTCTGTTAGTTGGAAATTTCGGGGATGAAATTTCTTTAAGGAGGAGTGAGTTGTAACGCCCCGAATTTTGGGCCTAGAAGTTTAAAGTTTTGAGTGTAGGGATAGTGGGGAGGCTGCATACATAAGCTAAGTTGTGCATTTTAGTGACAAGAATGGGCCAGCTGGAGGCTGCATACATAATACATAAGCTAAGTTGTGCATTTTAGTGACAAGAATGGGCCAGCTGGAGGCTGCATACATAAGCTAAGTTGTGTATTTTACTGACAAGAATGGGCCAGCTGGTCTGGTGGTCAAGGTGTGTTTAGTGCGTTAGAGGTCTGGAGTTCGAGTTACGATGTGGGCGTTTTAGAAAACATTTAGTTATTTCTGTTTTAAGTTTAAGTTTAAGTAATTGTTTTATTAATTGTGATTAGGGGTATTATCATTTATTTTGGTTATTATTCTATTTTATTTTATTTTATTCTCTTTTATTTTCTTTTACTTTGTACATTAGTTTCTATTCTTTTCTTTTTGGTATTGGCTCTTGTTTTCTTCTCCTTTTTTTTGGATCGGTAGTGTTGTGGGGTCGAAGGGCTTCGATTTTTCTGCTCCTTTGTCGTGTTTTCTTCGCCGTCAAACAAGTGTAGGATTTGAATTATAGTTACTTTCCCTTTTGTTTTATGTAATTATTTCGGCTTTTCTTGTCGGTATGTTAAACAGTTGTTTTGGGATGCTAGTCGATGGAAATAATGAGAAATCGCCACTTTCTGATATACTAATGATAGGAAAAAGCTTGGGGATCGTTTCTGTGGCTTAAGTGGTGGTTTTGAAGTTATTTTAAGTGGTTTCGTAACTGCCCCGACGGCCACATGGGCGTGTGCCGAGGCACACGGTCATGTGGATTTGGGGATTAGGGTTTCAGGCTAGCTATGGGTGCTACACGACCTGGCCATACGGGTGTATGGCCAATTTGGGGATTTTCATCGGAAACCACACGGGCGTATCCCTTAGGGCACACGGGCGTGTGAGTTTTGGAATTAGAGATTTGAGATTTGAGATTTGAGATTTGGGGTCACACGGCCTGGCCGTACAGCTGTGTAACTAATTGAGAATTTTAGGGTTATCACACGGGCGTGTGTTTCAGGACACACGACTTTATAGCCAATTTGGGGCCTAGAGATTCCATACGGGCATGTGTTGTAGGACACACGGGCGTGTGACACCTTCACATAGTCGTGTCTACTTTGCACTTGAATTTAGCGGAATTGGACAGTGTCTTACACGGCCTGATCGCACGGTCGTGCCTCTGCACCACATGGGCGTGTGCCTCTACCACACGACCATGTGCTACTCTTTACACGGGCGTATGGATCCCCACAAGGCTCGGAGTACTCCACACGACCGCAGCACACGGGCGTGTGGCCCTATCTCGCCAAGTTTGATTTTAGGTTAACTTAAATATATTCGTGATCTTTGTTTGTTCCAACCTTTCGACTAAGAGTTCTGAGGGTGATTATGACTCTATTCTCTTCTCGATTTATGTACTGTTTGTGATTGAAGTGTGACAGGTTAGGTATCGAATTTGAGTGCACAAGTGTGCATGTGTCTGTAATTGATTGGCTGATTGTAAATTAATGTTTTTGAATGTCTATCTAAGATTGTGTTGTGGATTGATGCATCGGCATTCATACCATCGCATACACTCATTTGCATAAACCTTTTTGGGTGGGATGTTGAAGAGAAGGGAGATTTACGATTTGGCAGTTGATCTGCATTCTGAATGCCTTAATAATACCCAGAGGGTCATAGGCGGTCCCAATACCCTGAGGGTCGTGGACATTTCCATTAACGGTATAGCGGTTTACCGTCTTGTACTGTACCGCATGTACATTAGCAATGCTACATACTATTATCTGATCTGGAAGAACATACTGCACGACTATACCGCAGTTTACCGCATTACACGGTACAGCTTATATGCTAGCTTTACTGCGTAATATATGTGACTAGCAGTCTTTCTGCGTTCTGATAGCCCTAATTTCCAGAGGGTTGAGGGTGGTCCTAATTCCCTGAGGGTCGTGGACAATGCAGATGATCATCGTTGCTGGGCAAATTGGGATGACATCATACGGATGGGTTGATTATATCCCCATAGGGGGTATAAGGTTGGACGGGTTTTTCAAGGTCCTAATTGGAATACAGGGATAGGTGGGTCGATTATATCCCCACATGAGGTGTAAGGTTAGACGGAGATGGTGTGTTGGTTGGATGGGTGGATTGTTTTATAACTCATTCACACTCATATGCATCTGACTGAATTTGTTTGATTGAAAGTTACTGTTACTGTAGGACTGCAATGTCTGGTTGATCTGATTGACTTAACGCGTGTGAGATAAAATGTATTTGACTATTCGTTTGAAAGGCACACGTGCCTGATAGTAATTTGTGTATTTGACTGTTACTGTACTAAGTTGGGCTAAAGCCCCAAATTGAGACTGATACCGACTCTAAAAAGGGTGTAAGCCCAGATTGTGACTGTTGAAAACTACCGTTATTGTGTTTGACAGAGCCATATGACTGTAAAGTTATATATGGTCTATTTTGTTAAGCCGCTCAGTAAGTATGTTCCGCTAACGAACTATTTTCAGGTTTACTATATTTGCTTCTGTTTCTGTAGTTAGTTAGTTTGATCT
This sequence comes from Gossypium longicalyx, assembly GCA_025698465.1. Taxonomy (NCBI): domain Eukaryota; kingdom Viridiplantae; phylum Streptophyta; class Magnoliopsida; order Malvales; family Malvaceae; genus Gossypium; species Gossypium longicalyx. Next base: position 85,280,755 of record CM046997.1, read on the forward strand.
CACACTAAGCTCGTATAGCTTACTCCCCTCTTCTGTTTCCCCTTTCAGGTACATTTCGAAATTTTGTTGCTGGACTCGGTATGCGAAGGACTCAGGCAGTTTGAGACTAATAAATTATTAGTTATGGTTTCTGCTTTCTATTTGTTATTCAGTTTTGAAAGTAAGGTTTATACTAACACTGTGGTAGAATGTTGTTTTAAATTTTAATCATTTTATTATTCAGACGTTGAACATGTGATATTTATGTTTTTCGAAAATCGAGTAAAAGATGTTTATATAAATATTTTCTCACGGTCACTTTGGTGATCAATGTAGCATTCCGAATTCGGTCTGAACTTCTATGCCGGGTTTGGGGTGTTACATCAATAGTATAGAGTATTAGTTTTTAATTTCTGTACGACTTTACTATTTGATAAATTTGTGAACTGTAAGGTTTTTATAATATTGTGGTACAACTTTCGTTAAATGTTTTATTCGTACATTTTAGACTGAAACTTTTCAAATAGAACATTAAATGATTAAACGTTTTTTATTTTCCTCAGAATAACGTTTTCGGAAATAAAATTTTCACACGATCACTTCGTGATCAATGTAGCATTCTGAATTCGGTCTAAACTTCTATGCCGGGTTTGGGGTTTTACATTTTAATTTTTTGTTTGTGTTTTATGTCATTGAATGAAAGGTAAAGGTATTGAAGAGAAGTTATATGGTAATGGTAGTAAGAGTTTTCTTCTTCTTCTTCTTCTTCTTCTTCTTCTTCTTCTTCTTCCTCCTTTTAAAGGTTAACCCACAATTTAGCCCTTAAGATTTTATCATTTTGGTATTTAAATAGTGTTCAGAAAGTCACCTAATAATTAAATTTGGGTGTACTTACTTGTAATTACATAACGGTAGCATGCTAGGATAATCATTATAATTGATGGACCCCACCGAATTTAGTGTAATTAAAGCACCTCAATTATATTTTCCAATTCTAAGGGGATTGTGAGAATTGAAGTAATTACACATATAATTAAACCCAAACCCATTTTATAAAAATTATTTTATATAAGTTTTGAAATTATATTATAAGCATGACATGTATGAGTGTTTGAGATTATTATGGCAAAAAATTTCTTATATTATAAATACTAAAAACTTATATCATAAAAATAATATGTATTTCATAAAGTTGTAACAAAAAATTATATAATTTAAATCCTAAAAAAATATAAAATTATAGCAAAAAAGTTTATAATAAAAATTAATTTACATGTTATAAAAATTTTATAATTTATTTATTTATAAAAATTGATAGCCAAGTATGTATATAACTTATTTATTTGTTCATGTTATATATTATAAAAATAATATATTTATTCATAAAAAATGTTATAATTTTTTTATAATAACTCATTTATGAAAATAACTTTTTAAAGTTATGGCAAAAATTATATTTTTTATAAAAAGTATTATGAAAGTTTTGGACAATTTATAAGTTTTTTTTATAAAAGTTAAATATTATAAATATTATATTATTTTTTTACTCAATTTATGAATTATAAAAATGGATATAATCTAGTGTAAGTTTTTATAATTAAAACTACAGACTAATTGGACTGTGAACTCAAATATTATAAGTTCAATACTAATTATGCAAATAGAAAAGCTTTTCTTACACCATATCGTGGGGGTATGAGACCATTTGAGAAAATGGTGTCGGACACAAGCACCACGGACAACTGACAAACTCTTTAATTTGACACACTCAAGGCTTCGAAATATGGTTAAAAAGACATATGTTGTTCTAAAAAATACTTCCCATATTAACAACATAGCCTTAGTGTTGCATAAGGAAAATGTGGATTGTATAAGGATGTTGCATATTTTATAACTTCAATTATAGATAAAATCGAGATGATCCATATACTTTAAAGAGTGTGTGAAAGAAGGAGAGATAATCTTATAATGCAAATTCAAATTCGGATGATGATGAACTCGGTCAATGACTAATAGATGATTATAATGAGCATATATTAAATATTAAAGATGGAATAACTCAACAAATATGCAATAGAACAATTAGAATAAATTTCATATGATGTTTATTTTTCTTACTATTTTTATTAGTAATCATATTATCTTCTACTTTTTTAGACTAACATAATACTTATGATGATTTGATTTTAATTTTTTTAGAAATTATTTTTATCATGCTAATCATTTTTATAGTAATCAATATTTTTTTAAATATAAATTATGTAACTGTGTAATTATAATTTTTATTATCAAATATAACATAAGGAATTATGATGTAATTACATTCTGTTAGCCAAACATATTTAGAAAATTACAAAAATATGTAATTAGTAAATTACACTTTCATCAATTATTTTACGCTATCTAAATAGACCTTGAAGATTTTTTTCATCACTTAAGTACCTAAAGTTTCCAAACAATATGCTAATTACCCTAAAGCCCAATTCAGTTAAAAAAAACTTGACGTGGCACACTCCTATTGGGACATATCACTCAATTTTTTAATTAAAAATATTAAAATTCAAAAAATATATAAAAAATTCAGAAATTATATATATATATATATTTAAAAACACATTATTTAAAAAAAGAGTGAAATTTAAAAAGTAAGAAAATAAAAAATAATCATTTTAAAAACACATGAAACATGATATATTGCTAAATTAAAATAACACTTACAGTATTTTGAGGCTAAAATTATAAAAATATATAATAATGTAATTTTAAAAAATAAATTTTATAAAAAAATAAAATTAAAGGAAGCAAAATTTCAAAGGAAAAAAAAGTACCATAGATATTTATATATCTATATTATTTTTTTCTTTTTTCTACTTTTATGAATCTTTCCTTCTTTGAATTTTATGCATTTTTAAAAAAAATAATTTTTTGGGTCAAATAGTCCATATATGCCAAAAAAAAATAGTTTATTAGTCAGATAGGTTAATTTTTTGAAAATTTAAAGAAATAATTCGTTTTTGGAGAGAGAACATTGGGCGTGTTTTCCCTTTAAGTTGTAATTTTTAACTTTTTTAATACAATTAATATTTTTTATTTGATGGTTAAATGTTAGTAGTTTTGTCCTTGAGTCTAAGTTCAATCCCTCTCCAACTCACATTTGAACTTTTTATTTTATGTAGTTTTAAACTTTTTTTTAATATATTAACTTCTTTAGTTAAATGGTTAAATAATAATAATTTTATCCTTGAGACCCAAGTTCAATTCTCATTTTCTAAACACATTTGCAATTTTTATTTCATGTTATTTCAAGCTTTTTTATTTTATTTTTAATTAATAAATATATTGTTTTCAATTTTTTTATTTTAATTCGTCTTTTTAATTAATAACTCTTTTACTCATAAAATTAAATAATTATTAAAAATATGATTATTTTTAGTAAATATAATTTTTATATGTGTGATATTCATTTTTCAATCCATATTATGAGTGTAGTAAATTTTAGTATTATATATTTTTGTATGAATATTTAATATATTTCACATATGAACATAATGACATTTGAAATAACTAATTGAAATATTTCACTTATAAAAATATTTAAAATATCATACACATAATGTAGATAAAAACAATGACTGTAACACCCCAAGACTAGCCCAGAAGTTTTGGCTAAATTTCGGAGGTCACATTGATCACTGAAGTGATCATAAAAAAATTTTAGTTTAACAAACCGGAAAACATTGCAGTATTTAAGTTACGTAAAATTCTCAGTTATAAAATCCTAATATTTCAAAAGAAAATACAGTCCCAATGACACTTACGTGCGTACACTTACAATTCAAGGTGTTTTATTATAAACTCAAAAAATATTAAAATATTATTAAAGCGTAATTTTTAACCATGACTATCCGAGATCTCTGCATACCGAGTCTAGCATCAGAATTCGAAAATGTACCTACAAAGGGAAACACTAAGGGAGCTACGTGAGTTCAGTGTGAGTTCAAAATGTATCTAACAACGGAATTATAGATCAGAAACCAAACAGTAGTTCGATAACGTAAAGTACTTACAGAGATACGCAGAAACATAAAGCAAACTCGGAACCAATGTCCCAAAAATACACAACAGTCAAAGCACGCCAAATTACACATAGAATACTCAACAGATAAACCCATCAACGGGTCGATACAATAATACTTATCATCACAATCCAAAATGTCACTACGCTAACACCTCAATGCGCGCAGAATCAGTCATAAAAGTTATGACGAATAGACAGATTACAGACAAGTAGCTCACATCCAGATGCATATGAATGCAGACAAGTATTAAAAACCCACCCATCTAGCCAAAATACCTCTTCGTCCCTTGATCACACCCCAAAAGAGCTGTTTAAGCTCATCCAACCAAACACACCACATAGGACCTCGAAAGGCCCATCCAACCCTACACACCATGTATGTGAACTAAGCCACTCAGATAATAATACGCAACGAGACTGGAGTATATGTAGTACAGTGCACTGTAGTGGCATGTTAATATTCAAATTGCCAGATCAGATAATAGTATGCAGCAAAACTGACATACATGCGGTATAGTGCGATTGTAATACCCCAAACCCGGCCTAGACGCTATGGCCAAATTCGGAGATGTCACGAGGAATAGGTTTTGAAAGTAGAGTTGTTACGTTAAGTCATCCTAGTTTGTTATCTTGAAATATTTTATAATCATAGTCGAAAACGTTAATTAGGTGTCAAAACTTATTTTACAGTGGAAGTCTAAAAAATCGATATATTTTTTTTAAAAATCCGATTTGTGTTTTTAGGAAAATAACTTTTTGCGTAAAATCCATTGATTTCATAAGATAATTTAATCAGGCATGCAAAATACCAACAAACCCAAAATCAACAGTTTAAAACCCAAAAGTCCAGAGAGTCTCAAATAATACAAACTTTCAAAATAAATATCGAAAACATAAATAAAACCATAATTTTCTAAGTTTAAAAGATTTACGATCAAGTGGTCACCGTTGAGTCTCTACCGCACCAATCCGCCTAAGTCTATGGATTACCTGACAAAACAGACAACAAATGTGAGTTTACAAAAACTCAGTGTGTAACCCAGCAGAATTAAGCATGCAAACATACAAAATTATATGCACAGTCAGATATAGATCTAGGTTCAGATAACAGTCTCAGATTACAGATTCAGATTTTAGATATGCAAAATACCCATCCTCTATACACCAACTCCGACCATCCCATCATACCATGTAGGGTTAAAAACACCCACCCATCATTACATACCACATTGTGCCATTACGACACATATCAGAATATATGCAGCCAAGCTGCCAGAGTATAGACGACTAACACCGAACAGAATACTTCCTCCTCATATACAAATTCTACCCCAATCAGATATCGAAAATAATTACAGATATACAAATTATACATGCTCAACATGCTTATATATAGATAACAGAAATATCAAACATGCATAGCATTTCCATACTCAGAATAAAATATCAAACTACTAGATCCACAGTTTTAGGGTTGGTTAACCCTTACTGGACCTACAGTAGGCCCACAGTCGATCGTAACGACCCGTGCTACCCTATGGAAAATTTTAGAATTATGAGCCCACATGCCCGTGTGGATTACCCGTGTAGGCCCACACGCCTAGATTGACCTTGCCTGTGTTGCCCACACGGCTTGGCCTAAAATTCACACGCCATGTGACATGCTTGTGTAGGCCCATACGCCCAACTTGGCCTAGCCCTTGTGGCCCACACGGCCACACTTGAGCCACCACATGGTTGTGTACAACGCACGACCATGCCTTCGTTAACCACACGGTCATATCTCGCACACATCCATCCACACGGGCGACTACTCGCCGGTGTGGCGTTGACTAAATTATTTTTTGGCTTTCACTAAAATCTCGTTTTCTACGTTTTGAGTACACACCTGGTTTGTTTTTTGTAGCAAACAAATCCCAAAACTCCCAAAACCTAATAACAACACCAAAAACCCTATCAATTCCAACTATCGAAGCTAAACCATCTATAACCTCCAAATGACAACTTGAGAAACCACTTCAAATGAAGGTTCGATTACTTACTAGAATGGATACGATAGCTTGAACATACACTACACGCTAGAAAACACGTTTTGAACCCCTTGAGCAACACCTAAATAAGAAAACAACACATTACCAAACCCGATATCGATTCCAATAAATCCAAAACTTCAAAGGACTTACCTTCAGTACCTAAACACGATGATTTCCAAGACAGAATAGCAACACAAATCAAAGAAAAGGTGATCAAAAGTGAAAGTTTAAAAGAGGAAAAATTTTGGAAAATAACGTCAAAAGTGCTTAGAAATTTTTGGCAGGAGAGAAAAACAAAATAGAAATTCAATTGAATTTTTTCCCCAACCTCCCACTACTACACAATCTCAACCACTTCAGTATTTAAATCTAATCGAAACTCTATCAGTAAACTGAGCCAAAAATAATATCCACGCTCGCACAGGGATTTGAACACAAGACCTCCAACATAATAACTCCTTTACCACTCAAGCTAGCAAGCTCACTCTGATATGAATTAATAGACAATTTAATAAAAGCCCACTGAACAGGAATAAAGCTTGGATCAAAAAATAACAAAATTGACAGAAGTAGGACTTGAACCCAAGACCTCCCACACACTTCTAGAACACTTAACCACTAAAGCAGGTACACAGTTGTGTCAATTTGGGGCATTACAGTGGTAAACCATTTGATCTTGATAAGTTCTGATTAAAGCGCGCGAGATCGATCGTAATCAGTCTTCCTTTTCTTCACAACCAACCCAAAAAATTCTTTATGCAAGTTCATGTATGTTTACAATCTCACAGAAATAATGAACACATCGACAGATAGTCATATAGAAATAGGCATGCACACACCCAGCTAATCAGGTTCAAAATCAGATATCTCACGCAACAATCACAAATAACACATAAGCCGAAACCCAGATTAGAGTCTTAACTACCCTTAATAAAGCCTAGTCAAGGGTCGGAACATACAAACACATTTTCAAATAAAAAACATACATAGAACTAAAATTGGTGGCTTAGGGCCACACAGCCATGTGCTCTGGCCTTGTGGAAAAGCCTAAGCCATGTGGGGGTCAACACGCCCGTGTGAGCCAGGGATATAGCCGTGTGAACAGGCCGTGTAACTCTTTATCCATTCGTGCTAAAATAGATTACAGGGCAAACACGATCGTGTAAGGGTCTCACAGGCCCGTGTGCCGACCAAACATGACCGTGTGTCCAAAATACACACCCATGTGGAATCCTTAAATCCCCAAATTGGCCACACGATCGTGTGACACCAAATCACTAAAACCCTAATTCCTAAACACACACGCCCGTATGCCCAGGGGACATGGCAGTGTGAAAATCGACTAATTTCCCAAAACAGCCACAAGACCATATGGCCAGCCGTGTGGCACCCAAATTAGCCTAAAAACCCTAAATCCTAATTGCATATAGTCGTGTGAACTGTCCGTGTGGCCATCCATGTGGTCATGAAACCACATCAAAATTGACTAAAAGTTTCGTTTTCTGATCACTAAAATGACCTATAATCAAAGTATTTTAGAACTCATCCATAACCCACCCACTTTCAGATAATTACAAACAGCACAAACCTCAAATGCTCAATTAACTGGACACACCCAAAGAGATCAACAAGTTTTCACAGCAAATTTGTACCAAATTACATTGAATTGAATTAAAAAAATCATAAAAGAAAATGAAAAGTTTTGAATCCCACACCTGATTCTCAATCAAGACGCTTAGAAATCAATTGACACACGATGACGACCTCGATATGAACTTGACGCTTTTCGAAACCAAAAACAAAACCATTCTCTTATTTTTCTTTTCATTAGACACAAGAAAAGCCAAAAAGAAAAGAAGAAAAAAAAGAGAAAGAAAGAAGAAAGAAAAGAGAGAAAAAAATGATGGAGAACGTGCTAAAAAAAGAAAAAAATAAAAAAAATAAAATAATATGAACATTAAAAAAATTATTATTTTTAAACAAATCTAATAGTTACAAAATAAAAATACCTTTCCAAAACGCACACACGAATAATCGAACCTAAAACCCAAAGGTACACTAACACTCAACCAACCACCAGGCTAGCAGGCCTATTCTGACATTAAAGCGCGGACACTATCCCAAATGCACGACCTACTCACTGACCCTTACTTAGAATCTCAAACTGCTAACCTCAAAAATCAGGGTGTTACAACTCATCTCTCCTTAAAGAAATTTTATCCCTGAAATTTTTAACTAACAAAACAGTCGTCTTATACTAATCCTACCACTACACTCCCGCTGCACATTCTGATCCCCAAAGCACTACCATACTAGACTTAAGAATCTCACACACACATATGAGGACTTGAATCTAAGACATCAAACACACAATCAGAACTTTTAGCCACAAAAGCAGATACATATTTATTCTATCACACACAACTACTATGCTCTAATCAAAGTGTTGAAACATTCACAACCATACCTATCTCAATGACGTCGAGGACATTCCTGGATCTGATGTTCGGTAGACCTATATCGAAAACATGCTCCTACCTTTTCCAATAATTACCTGGATGGCGCTTCTTACAATGCTTACAAAACAGAGCGCTCGCACCACTACTAGCATCCTCCGCAAAACCTTTATTGCCACAAATACGTTCTAACATGCTTTGCAGACCGAGGCTCCAACCTCGGAGGACTGTTGTAGCACCCTGCACCTGGCTTAGAAGTTTAGACCGAATCCTGGATGTTACATTGATCACTGAAATGATTATAGGTAAATTTTTTTATAAAACAAGTTATCACGTCGAATCGAAACACTTAATTATTTTAAAATTCACTCAGCAAATTTACAGTTAAGTTTAATATTTATAATCAGAATTAAATAAACGAATGAAAATTCAAAACGGAATTTGTACTATAGCTTAATAAAACCTTACAGTTTAAAAACTGAATAACAAAATAAATCTAAAAACACAACTGGTAATTTATTTTTTGCCAAGACTATTCGAGACCTCCGCATACTGAGTCTAGTGCCGGAATTCAGAAAAGTACCTGAAAAGGGAGACACTAAGGGGGTGAGCTACTTGAGCTCATTGTGAGTTCAAATTAAGACTAAAAACAAAATCATGGAATTCAATTTAATCGCGCAAAAAATTTATAGATATTCACTGAGTCAGAAAGGAAACTTAGAACTAACGTCCCAATAGAACATAACACTCAAGCACACCAAATCACAAAACGGACAGACAGAATACAATCAGATAGTCTAGCACCCAGGACACACAAATAGACGCATATGAAATGCAGTCAAGTAATAAAACCACTCATCCAGCCAACACACCTCTTTGTCCTCCGATCACACCCCAAAAGAGTTGTTTAAGCTCATCCAACCAAACAGACCACATAGGACCTCGAAAGACTCATCCAACCCTATACACCATGTATGTAGACTAAGCCACTCAAATGACAATACGCAGCAAGGCTGGAGTATATGCAGTACAGTGCATTGCAGTAAACCGCTGTACATATATGTTGTAGTTTAAACTGCCAGATCAAATAATAGTACATAGCAAAGGTAATGTACATGTGGTACAGTGCGATAAACTATTGTACCGATAAGTTACAGTTAAACTGTCAGATCAGATTAGAATCAGTTTACCTTTTCTTCACAACCAACCCAAAAAATTCTTTATGCAAGTGCATGTACGCTTATAATCTCACAGAAATAATGAACACATCAACAGGCCTTCATATAGAAACAGGCATGCATACATCCAGCTAACCGGGTTTAGAATTAGATATCTTGCACAACAGTACAAATAATACATAAACCGAAGCCTAGATCAGAGTCTTAACTACCTTCACTAAAGCCTAGTCAAGGGTCGGAACACATAGGCACATTTTCAAATAAAAAACATATATAGAACTAAAATTGGTAGCTTAGGGCCAGACGGCCGTGTGCTTTGGCCGTGTGGAAATGCTTAGGCCGTGTGGGGGTCAACACACCCGTGTGGCCACCCATGTGGTCACGAAGCCACACCAAAATTGAGTCAAAGTCTCGTTTTTTATCACTAAAACAACCCCTAATCAAAGTGTTTCAGAACCCATCCATAACCCACCCACTTTTAGATAATTGCAAACAACACAAACTTCAAATGCTCAATTAACCAGACATACCTAAAGAGATCGATAAGTTTTCACAGCAAACCCATACCAAATTACACTGAATTAAATTAAAAAAAATCATAAATGAAAACGAAAAGTTTCGAATCTCGCACCTGATTCGCAATTAAGACGCTTAGAAACCAATTGACACACGTTGATAACTTCGATAAGAACTCGACGCTTTTCAAAACCAAAACCAAAATCGTTCTCTTCTTTTTCTTTTCAAAAGACACGAGAAAAGCCAAAAAGAAAAGAAGAAAAAAAAGGAGAAATAAAGAAGAAAGAAAAGAGAGAAAAAAAACGATGGAGAACATGCCAAAAGAAAAGAAAAGAAAAGAAATAAAAATAAAAATAAAAATAAAATAATATGAACATTAAGAAAAAATAATTATTTATTTATTTTTAAACAAATCTAATAGTTACAAAATAAAAATATCTCTCCAAAACACACAAACGAGGAATTGAACCCAAAACCCAAAGGTATACTAACACTCAACCAACCACCAGGCTAGCAAGCCCATTCTAACATTAAAGCACGGACACTATCCCAAATGCACGACCTACTCATTGACCCTTACTTAGAATCTTAAACTTCTAACCCCAAAAATCAGGGTGTTACAATTAAAGGTGCTCATGGGTCGGGTACAGGCCGGGCTCAACTAAAAATTTAGGCCCATTCATTGGGTTTGGGCCGGGCTGGGCCTAAAAAATAGGCCTAAAATTTTGCCCAAGCCAGACCCAAATAAAAATACTAAAACCCAGGCCTGGCCCATCCCGCCCGTATTTATTTTTATATTATTTTATATAATTTTTAAATATATATAATACATAAAAAATACTAAATAAATCAAAATAAATATTTTCCAACAAATTGAAAATAAAATTTAAAAAATATGTAGACTTAAATAACACTAACATAGATGCAACTTAACAAGCAAATACCTCTAAAATAATAACAAAATTAACAAATGCCTTTAAAATAATTACAAATTAATAATAAAATAAGTTTTATACAATATCCAAACAATAACAATAAAAAAGTAGCAACTAATAGTAATATAGTAGCAAAATAGGGAGAAAACAACAAAAAAATAACATTAAAGAAAAGTAGATTTTTTTTGTCATTTAGTGAATTCGGGCGGGTCGAGCCGGGCCAAAAATACCTTACTCGAGGCCCGGCTTATTTTTTAAACGGACCTTATTTTTTTTGTCTAAGCTTATTTTTCGGGCCTATATTTTTGCCCAAACCCTCCCACATTTCGGGCTAGCCTTCGGGTTGGGCCGAGTAGCCTGACTTGTAACACCCCAAACCCGACCTAGAAGTTTAGACCGAATTTGAAATGCTACATTGATCACCGAAGTGACCGTGAGAAAATATTTATATAAACATCATTTACTCGATTTTTGAAAAATATAAATATCACATGTTCAACGTCTGAATAATAAAATGATTAAAACTTAAAACAACATTCTACCACAGTGTTAGTATAAACCTTACTTTCAAAACTGAATAACAAATAGAAATCAGAAACCATAACTAATAATTTATTAATCTCAAACTGCCTGAGTCCTTCGTATACCGAGTCCAGAAACAAAATTCTGAAATATACCTGAAAGGGGAAACAGAAGAGGGGGTAAGCTATACGAGCTTAGTGTAAGATCAAACTAACTAACTACCGAAACATAAACAAATATAGTAAACTTGAAAATAGTTCGGCAGGGAAACATACTTACAAAGCGACTTAACAAAACAGACCATATGTAACTTTACAGTCATATGGCTCTGTCAAACACAGTAACGGTAGTTTTCAACAGTCACAATCTGGGTTTACGCCTTTTTCAGAGTCGATATCAGTCTGAGTTTGGAGATTTAGCCCAACTTAGTATAGTAACAGTCAAATACACAGATTACTATCAGGCACGTGTGCCTTTCAAGCGAATAGTCAAATACATTCTATCTCACACGTATTCAGTCAATCAGACCAACCAGACATTGCAGTCCCACGATAACAGTAACTTTCAATCAAACAAATCCAGTCAGATGCATATGAGTGTGAATGAGTTACAAAACAACCCACCCATCCAACCAACACACCATCTCTGTCCAACCTTACACCTCATGGGGGGATATAATCGACCTACCCATCCCTGCACTCCAATAGGACCTCGAAAAGTCCATCCAACCTTATACCCCCTATGGGGATATAATCAACCCATCCGTACGATGTCATCCCAGTTTGCCCGGTAACAATGATCATCTGCATTGTCCATGACCCTCATGGAATTAGGACCGCCCTCGACCCTCTGGGAATTAGGGCTATCAGAATGCAGATAGACTGCTAGTCACATATATTACGTAGCAAAGCTAGCGTATAAGCTGTACCGTGTAATACGTTGAACCGCAGTATAGTCGTGCAGTATGTTCTGCCAGATCAGATAATGGTACGTAGCGTAGCTAACGTACATACAGTACAATGTAAGGCGGTAAACTGCTATACCGTTAAAGGAAATGTCCACGACCCACAGGGTATTGGGACCTCCTATGACCCTTTGGGTATTATTAAGGCATTTAGAATACAGATTAACTGCCTGATCGTAAATCTCCCTTCTCTTTAATATCCCACCCAAAAAGTTTATGCAGATGAGTGTATGCGATGGTATGAATACCGATGCATCAATCCGCAACACAATCTTAGACAGACATTCAGAAACATTCACTTGCAATTATCCAATCAATTACAGACACATGCACACTTGTATACTCAGATTCGATTCCTAACCTGTCACACTTCAATCACAAACAGTACATAAATCGAGATGAGAACAGAGTCATAATCACCCGCAGAACTCTTAGTCGAAAGGTTGGAGCAAACAGAGATCACAAATACACTTAAGTCAACCTAAAATCAAACTTGGCGAGATAGGGCCACACGCCTATGTGCTCCGGCCCTGTGGAGCAATCCGAGCCGTGTGGGGATCCATATGCCCGTGTAAGGAATAGCACACTGCCGTGTGGCAGTGGTGTAGAAGCACGACCGTGTGATCAGGCCGTGTAAGACAGTGTTCAATTTCACTAAATTCAAGTGTAGGGTAGACACGGCCGTATAAAGATGTCACACGCCCGTGTAGCAATCAGACACGACCGTGTGTCCCACAACACACGCCCGTGTGGAATCCGTAGGCCCCAAATTAGCTATACGGTCGTGTGTCCCGAAACACACGCCCGTGTGAGAACCCTAAAATTCTCAATCAGTCACACGGTCATACGGTCTAGCCGTGTGACCCCAAATCTCAAATCCTTAATTCTCAAACTCATACACCCGTATGCCCTAGGGGACACGCCCATGTGGTTTCCGACAAAAATCCCCAAATTGGCCACACGCCTATGTGGCTAGGCTATGTGGCACCTATAACTAGCCTGAAACCCTAATCCCCAAATCCACATGGTCGTGTGCCTTGGAACACGCCCGTGTGGCCGTCGGGACAGTCACAAAACCACCCCAAAATAGCCCCGAAACCACCGCTTAAGCCACCAAAATAATCCCTAAGCCTTTCCCTATCATCAGTAAATTAGAAAGTGGCGATTTCTCACCACTTCCATCGACTAACATCCCAAAACAACGGTTTAACATACCGACAAGAAAAGCTGAAACAATTGCATAAAACAAAAGGGAAAGTAGTCATAATTCGAATCCCACACTTGTTTGACGGTGAAGAAGACACGACAGATGAGCAGAAAAATCGAAGCCCTTCTAACCCACAACACTACCGATCCAAAAATGAGGAGAAGAAAACAAGAGCCAATACCAAAAAGAAAAGAATAGAAACTAACGTACAAAGTAAAGGAAAATCAAAGAGAATAAAATAAAATAAAATAGAATAATAACCAAAATAAATGATAATATTCCTAATCACAATTAATAAAACAATTACTTAAACTTAAACTTAAAACAGAAATAACTAAAACGTTTTCTAAAACACCCACACCATAACTCAAACTCCAAACCTCCAACACACTAACACACACCTTCACCACTAGACCAACAGACCCATTCTTGTCACTAAACTGCACAACTTAGCTTATGTGTACAGCCTCCCCATTATCCCTACATTCAAAATCCAAAACTTCTAGGCTCAAAATTCGGGGTGTTACATGACCCATGAGCAGGTCTAATTACAATGACATTTTAAATATTTTACACATAAAAATAATAATTATATTTGAAATAATTGTTTTATTTTATAATATTAGAAATCACCATATCCACAATATCCATGCAGAAAATAAATATTTGACATATAAATATTATATATAAAAAAATATATCAAAAAATTTAGTTGATGTTTATATTATATATAAATGAGTTATTAATTTCAAATATTTTTAACTGTAAAATATATATTTTTATTACATAATTACATATTTATTATTTGATTTTATGAATAACAGAGTTATTAATTAAAATATTTAAAAAGATGAATTAAAATAAAAAATAAAAATAATATATTTATTAATTAAAAATAAAAAATCTTGAAACAACATAAAATAAAAATTACAAATATATTTAGAAAAGGAGAATTGAACTTGAATCTTAAGGATGAAATTATTTTATTTAACCATTTAAATAAGGAAATTGTTATATTAAACATATTAATTGAAAATAATAATAATAAAACTTAAAACAACATGAAATAAAAAATACTAATGTAAGTGGGAGAGAAATAAAACCTAGGACTCAATGACAAAACCACTAACATTTAACCATATGACCAAAGAAATTGATTGTATTAAAATAGTAAAAAATTACAACTTAAAAGGAAAACGCGTCCAACTGAACGTGCTATTTTGCCAACTGACAAAAAACTGCCTAGCTATACTCTCTCCAAAAATAGCCAATTTCCATTATTGGCATATATGACTAATTTAACTTTTTTTCTTTTTGCTACTTTTTTTTTAAATTTATTTTGAAAAAAATAAAGTGATATGGCATGTTATCCTCGTGCCGTAATAGCATTTTTTAATGGATCTAAGTCTTGGAATAATAGATATAACATTTGGAAACTTTAGATACTAAAGTGAAGCAAATTTAAATTTTTAGGTTTCAAAGTGATAATTGTGTTATAATTTTGGGGTTAAGTTATGGGTTAATCTAAAAAGATAAATTATTTTTAGGCATAATGATGTATTTAGCCTTTAATGTTTATATATTTTTTTGTCAATTTGACCTTTATTCATTTTTTAGCTAAATTTAGTTATTCATCTTTCAAAAAGTAGTAAAATGATTTTTTTTTTTTACAAAATGTTGATTGGAACATTAAGTTTTTAACTATGTTGGTGTGGTAACTTGCCTAACAATCCACATGTGCTTCATGCTGACATATCACTATTTGTTTTTTTATGTCACGTTAACAAATAATTTAAAAATTATAAAAATAATAAAAATAATAAAACCACTCAAAATTTAAAAATATAAAAAAAACTCATAAAAATTTAAAAAATTAACATGAAATACATGTGAATTGTCATATCTAAAAATTTAACATTTTAGTCAGTATTTTTATTTAAAAAAAAAGTAATTTAACTCTTTTTTAAAAAAAATTAATAATTAATTTTGACTGTTTTTAAAAAAATTAAGGATCAAATTTAACTCAAAAAAATAAAAATTAAATTAACAAAAGAATAAAAATATTAAGGGAGAAATTTATGATTATGCATATATTTATAAAAGATAAATCACATTATTTTATGATTGCAGTCCTACTACATTTTAAACCCAAAAGAATGAAAACATTCCTTTAACTCATTTTTTTTAAAATAATAATTGATATAATTGGTGATAATAAAGTAATAAAAAAATTATAACACATTATTATGTATAACCATAATAAAAATATGAAAAGTCTCGCATGGTGGGGTAGTTAATATTAGTATCCACAAAATCAACATACATATCTTCTTCTCTTTTTTTTTTTTTTAATTTTGTGTTATATATTATTATAATTTTATATCAACTTTTAGGTATTAATCGTTTCTTTTATGTTTATATATATTTTTAATTTAAATAATGTATTCAAAGTTTATACTATTTTAAATGATGACTTTTTTTTTTTTCGAATGATGGGTTTATTTCCAACAATCATTTTCACTTTAAAAGTAAAAAAAGAAAAGAAAAAAAGATTGATATTATATATATATTGGTTCACAAAAAAGAAGATGCGTATCCAACTCACTTTTGTTGCTTGAAAAAACATATGTTCTTTTTTGGTGCTCCCAAACCTCACCATTTACAAAATTTTCCAGATCAGTCTCCCATCACATTTTAGTGTTTCTAACCCTCACACCATAAAACACTAACCTAAATTAATATTAAGCATAAAAAAAAAAATAAGAGTCATTTTGTTGGATTTTTTAATACAAGTATAGTTTTCTAAACCTATAAGAATAACTGGAAAACGGTGTTTTTTATTATTATATATTTTTAAATTATAAAACAGTTGTTTTAAATAATTTTTAATCATCTCATTTTAAAGATTCTATTCTTAAAATTACACAACTTTAAAAAGATTATAAACATTTTTTTAATATTTTAAACAACATATTTTAAATTTAATAGTTTTTGATACATCTGTTGTTTAAAGTATCATCATATAAATTACTTAAAAAAAATATTATTTTATGCAATTTTCTAAAATACTACTTCAAAATAATTTCATAATATTATTTAAATAATATATAAATGGTCGATTGAGTCTTAATTCGATTGGTATAAGTATTGTTATTAATACAGGAGGATATGAGTTTGAGTGCGTTGAAACGCGTTATCCTCCTATTTATAGGTTGGGAATGGGCTATATATAGCTCTAGATATTATGTCAATAAGAACAGATATGATTAGAACCTATAATGAAATTGCTTAATATAAAAATAATATTTATAACTAGAAAATAGTTCATAAGAAATACAATTAATTATTAACTAAAAAACAATATTTGTTTTAACATTTTGTAATGATATACAAGCAGGGTTTATTAACATTGAAAATTAATTTTAAATATATTTTTTAAAGTGTGATAAGTACAATCAAAGTATAAATACAAATATATATTTGAATAATAATAAGTATCCAATTATTATAAGGCAGATTGTTAAGGCATCATAAAGTAGAATCAAACTATTACAACACAACTGGAAGTAGAATCAAACCATTACAATACGACTGGATTAAAAATTAGTACAGTCCAAACTAAAGTAACTGGAATCGTATATGGTAAAACTTCAAGACCTAACATAAAATTACGAATGATAAGTCTCAAACCTGAGTCAAGGCCTCTACTTTTACCAACTGAGTCAAGATTTTTAAATAAAAAGCAATATTTACATTTAAACAATATACATAATCCGTTTTAATGCTTATACCTTATGTAAAGTCAATATTTAAAAAAAATAAAACTTTTATATTTCAAACATAATTTTTAACTACTGTTTTTTTTTAAATTTTTTAAAAATAATAAATATTTTAAACCAATATTAACTTTATTTCAAAAATACTAATAAGTTTGTGTTAATAATGTAATATTTTTATTCAAAAACTACTTCCTACTTTAAAAAAATTTTTTTTATAAAGAAATTAACTTGAAGTGTAAAAAATATTTTAAAATAATATTAACTAAATTATTAATATATATATATATATAATGTTAATACTTCTTAAATTACAATATTACTGTTCAAAAGATTAATTTAATTATTTTACAAATGCATTACACTGTTAAACGTATAATTCTGTTTAAAAAATATATGCAATCACTATTAAATGCTTTTTAGAAAATTATAAACCCCGGATTATTATTAGTATATGTAAGTTTAAAATTTGTTTTTAATCGGGCATATTTTATTTGATTTCATTTTAAAAAATAAGGTTAATTTTAACATACATATTTAAATTATGACTCGAATTCTCTAATTAAGTCATAGTAAGTAATTACGTTTTATTAATAAGGTGATTCCGTCAATCTAACTATTAGTTTGAGTATTAAATACAAACTCAAATTTAAAGTGGGTCATGTTTAAAAACACGTGTATATATTAGACAAATTAAATATACAATTCTTAAAAAAAAAAAAAAAACCTTCTGTTTTTCATATATTAAAGTTCTCATGTGATAGACACATGTTTACGAAAATGTTTTATTAACATTTTGGAATAATGTGAAAGAAGAGAAGAGGATTGAGTTCATTTTTCTTTGATGCTAAAGTCAAAAAGATGATTGTAAAAACATTGTGGTGTTGTTGAGCAAAATGGAGAGAAGAAGAGAGTTTTGAGTTGGAAAGTACTACAAAGACATTTGTTGGAGTTTATGGAGCAATTTTAAACGTCCACGGCAAATGTTAAGCTCAGGCCCATTCTTTCACCTAATAATTGCCACAGTGACATAAATATCCATACACTAATTTTGTACTTTAGTAGTATCCTCTTATTTGTACCAAAAAAAAAAAAAAAAAGAAGAAGAAGAAGAAGAGTATAATCTTGTCAAAATGATTGTTCAAAATCAATTTAAATAATTTTGGATAATAGTTGTGGTCATTAATATAGATTTTTTTTAGATTTTAAAAATTAATAAATTTATATATCTAATCATCTTAAACTTAAATTAAATAATAAAAATGTTAAGATAAATAACATATATGTTAAAATTAATCAAATATTTGAAAATAATTTTTAATCAAAATTAGATATACATAGATTGATGGTGTATGTTTAAATATTTTAAATTTATTTAATTTTATGCAAATATTAAGATAAATATGATTTATCTTTATATTTGAACTTTGAACTATATTTTAAGGATAAATAAAAATATTATTTAAATTAAATTTTTTTTATAAATTTTCTAACTATAATCTCTTGAGTAATTAAATTATAATGATAATTTTTAATATATATAATGATGAGAAGTTCAAATAAATGAGGATATATAAAAAAAATTAATGAGACGTTTTGTATAAACTAAAAAAATAATAGTTCATTAATAACACTTTAACTTCTCACTGTAAATCAGATTTATACATTTTAGTATTGAAATTAAAGACTAAATCATTATGTTTAATAGTTTATAATTTTATACACTTTTTTTTATTATAATTTTGTGCACTTTAACTTGTACGATATTTATATCATGATTGTAAATATAAAATACAAGCATGTATAAACTATTCATAAACACTAATATATTTAATGTCCAATAACACTATAATGCTTTTTTATTTTACAATACACTTTTAACATATTTATAAAAAAATTTGATTGTAATCTATGATGTGATATGAATTTAAACAAATTAAACTTAAGAATGAAGGGATTGAGAAGAAAATACAACCCAAAGTGTCCAAGAATTGAAGAATAACTTCTCAAATTTTCAAATTTTACTTTTTTTCTTTTTGTTTCACTTGTTTCTACAATGTTACCTTCTTTTTCACCGTTTCTTTTCTTCCCCCTCCCCTCCCCCCCACTTTTTTTTTTCATTTTTCTTCTTCTTTTTTATTAAAAAAAAAGAAGCTAAAAGTGCTCTTCTTTTAAACCATAACATTTCTTTAGTTCCTTGCCACCACCTCCTTATTCTAACAACCTAAGAGACACACTAGAATAAAGAGGTGGCGGCGATAAACTAAAGAGGTGTTAGGGTTTCCTTGTTTCCTCTTAACTTGAATTTGGCCTTTGTTAGCTTGAATCTAACTCGAATTTCTCCAAATCTAAAGCTAAAGCCGTGAATTGTCGCTCATTCAGTCTCCATCGATGTCCATTTAACCGACTTAAGTCTAAGCTATGTTGCTTCTCTCCTCGGTGGCTATTTCTTCACCACTCGGATTGTAAACTGAAGCCCTAAAACATCTCGAAATAGTTCTCTAAAACCAATGTTGTTTCGATTTGTCGCCGGTCTTCTTCAAGCTATACTTTAGCATTGTCTCCATCGGAGAAAAGGTTGCCTACTTTTTCTTGTTCTTCCTCTAGGTAAATACCCGATTGCTCACCTAACTTTTATGGTGCTTTCATTTTGGTCCCCAAAAAAAAATTCTTGCAATTCCGCCACCTCCATTAAAGAACACTTCCATTTTAGTTACCTAAATATTAAATCTCTAATGACGATTAACTATACATGCTACATCATATTTACACTTTCATTATGGTCATCCAACTTCTAGATTGTTTCATTTTGGTCACCCCAAAAATATCTTCTTCTTCTTTTTTTAAGTATTGATCTAGGTAAATATTTAAAGATTAAAATGAAAAGTGGTAGAAACTAAAATCATGCATTAAAAAATTATCAAATTGTACTTGTTTACTCCCATTCAGAAAGTTATATATTTCTTAGAATAGGAAAAATTATCAAATTGTACAAGGAAAAAAATTTAAAATAAGAAAGCTGAAAAATCATTCTTAGAACTTCAAGGATAAATGTTCATACTTGAACATGGATTTGATTCATCCTCCTCTTTTTGTAATGACATTTGGGCATTAGTCCAGTACCATGTGTAACACCCCAATCCTTAAAGGTCGACTAAGGTTTTACACGGAAAGCAAACTTAAACTTAGTTCCTAAGCTTAACAATTGAACTAGGCGATAACTTAGAAAATGTAACACCCTAAACCCGGCCTAAACGTTATGGCCGAATCTAAAAATACTATATGAAATGGGTTGATAAACCATTGTCGTTAAGTTAAAACCTTTCCAGTTCATTAGCCTTTAGAGTTATTATTAATTTGATTTCCAGTTCATTAGCCTTTAGAGTTATTATTAATTTGAAAACTTTCTTTCATTTAATCATTTAGAGATAAAACATGTTTGTTGTGGAAGCTTGTAAAAACGTTGTGTTCAGAAAATCCGTTTAAGATTTTAGAAAACCATCACAGTTATAAATAAGTAAAACCAAAAACCCAAAACCCAAAACCAACGTCACAATTTTAAATGAGTCCAGAGTCCTAGAGAATACAACTTCAATGCCAAAACTTAATAACCCAAAAACAAAATAAAATAGTAAAATAGGTGGTCACCGTCGAGTCCTCTGCTGCATTGATTCGCTTAAGACTGTGGGTTACTTGTATAAACAAACAGAGAAGGGATGAGTTTACGTAACTCAGTGTGTAACCCAATAGAGTTAAACATGTACACATACAGAATATCACAAATCAGACAGATTCACAATTGGGCCCAGCTTGGGCCCATGTTAGATACAGATACAGATTCGGGCTTGAGCCCATTTCAGATGTAGATACAGTTACAGATATGCAAATCGGATATCAGAATCCTACCCCCATCCTCTACACACTACTTCGACCATCCCTACACACCATGTGGGGTTTAAAACACCCATCTAGCCCTACACACCATGCTGTACTGATGTGGCACATATCAGATATAATGCAGCTGTGCTGGCAGAGATTAGGAATAATCTGGCTTTCAGAACACTTCCTCCAATATACATCATCCCACCCCAAACACAGTAACAGAACATGCATTCAGAATTAACAGATAAATCATGCTCAACATGCTTTCATAAACAGATAATAGATAAACAAACATAGGTATGCTCATAACCATATTTTAGTCTAACAGATCATTTGATTATAGGGTTAGATAGCATTTACCGACCCTACGGTAGGCCCACAGCTGATTAGGACGACCCGTGCGACCCGACCAAAAATTTCAGTATTATGGGCCCACACGCCCGTGTGGCTAACACGCCCAGATTGGCCTTGGCTGTATGGCCCACACGGCCTGAGTCAATAATCGACAAGCTTGTGTAGGTTACCCATATGGGCCCACATGCTCGTGTGGCCCACATGCCCAGATTGGCCTTGCCTGTGTGGCCCATACAGCCTGACCCAATAATCGACACACCCGTGTGGCCCACACGCCCAATCTGGCCTAGCACTTGTAGCTCACACGACCACACTCTGGCTATTACACGGCCGTGTCTTACGTACAACCTGACCTTTGTCAATCACACAGCCGTGTCATTGCACACGGCCTACCGCACGACCCACCACATAGCCGTGTGGCGATGACAGAATGCAATTTTAGCTTTTACCAAATTCTATTCTTCTGCGTTTCAGATACACACCTGATATCGATTTGATGCGAAATCACACCCGAGGCCTTGAAACCTAAGAAAAGAGCACCCAACAATCGTTTTAACAGTCAATTTTACAAATCGCTACAAAACCTGAAGTAACACTCAAAACTTACTGGCATCAAAACACCCACTTAAATCGTTCGAGCAACCGGTGCGAAGACTCACTATTCACAGCCTTCTCCTACACCCAAAACAACCACAGAAAATCAACCCCATGATTTTACTAATAGAACTAACGCAAAAACAAAATTATCTCAAGGACACATCGAAACCTTTACTTACTCAACAACACGGAGGAAAATGAAACGTCGACGTATCACAGTTAAGAAGGAATAAGGATTAATGAGAATAAAAAATAGAAAGCCGAAAAAAATCAGAAGTAGGAAAACAGAGGGAAAACGCTAGAGAGAAAAAAAAGTTTTGGAAAAAGAAAACTGCCAGCAAAACCCCTAATTTCTCTCCACTAACCCACTAACCAGCAACCACTCAGAATCCCAACTCCACTGGAACTCTATCAGTTAACAGAGTAAAAATATAATTCCCCCTTGCTAACGCAAAGATTCGAACACAGGACCTCCAACACACTGACTCCTTACCACTTGATCCAACAGGCTCATTCTGATATCCAAAAGCAACAAATAAAAATAAACCCACTCGCCAAGGGTAAGGCTTAATTCCAAAAATAATAAATTTTTCTCAAGCTAAGGCTTGAACTTGGAACCTTTCACACACACCCATAACACTTAACCACTGAAGTAGATACACAGTTGTGTCAAGATTTCATAGAAATAAAGATAGAAAATTTTGGGGCGTTACAACTCTACCCCCTAAAAAAAATTTCGACCTCGAAATTTACCTGATCAGAACATATGAGGAAACTGCCGTCGCATCGAGTCCTCGAGTTCCCACGTCACCTCCTCAGTGCTATGATTCTGCCATAGAACCTTTACTAAAGGAATGGACTTCCTTCTCAGAACCTTAACGTCTCTCTCCAGAATTTGAATTGGCTCCTCTTCATAGGTAAAATTCATCCTAAATTCAATATCCTCAATGGAGACTTTGTGAGATGGATCAGATCGGTACCACCTTAGCATCGAGGCGTGAAATATATCATGGTTCCATTCTAACTCTAGAGGTAGCTCCAACTGATAAGCGACTAGTCCCACACGCTTTAGAATCTGATATGCCCCAATAAATCTAGGGCTTAGCTTGCCCTTATGACCGAACCTCAATATCTTCTTCCATGGAGAAACTTCAAGAAATACAAAATGTAACATCCCAAAACTGGGCCTAGTCAGAACATTGGTTCTGAGACCACAAATTTGATGTCAAAATGTTCATTTTATAATTATTATGAGGCCTAGAATATAAAATTAAGCATGTGTTAAAGTTTCATGAAGAAATTCTTAGTGTAAGGTGTCTAATTGGAAATTAGGGACCATATTGAATAAATTGCAAAACTTGAATTCTAGAAGCAATTTGCATAAAATTGCTTTAGATTATTAATTAGAAGGTCCGAAAGAGTAATTTTCCCAATTTTTAAGTTTTTGGACAAAAATGGGCATGCATGAAAAATTTTGGAAGTTTAGTAAGGAAAGGCATTTTGGTCATTTGGTAATAAAATCAATAAAAAGGGAAAATGGGGGTAAAAATCAGCCATTCTTCTCCCTCTTACTGCTGAAATTCCAAGGGACACCATAGCTAGGGTTTCTTCACTTTTCAAGCTCAATAGTAAGTGATTCTTAGCCCCGTTTTTAATGTTCTTTGTATTTTTGATATCCTTGTAACATGTTCTCTCCATTTCTACCCATATTTTAAGCTAGGTTTCATGTATGCAAAATGACCCATGTGTGACATGTTTGTTCTTTGATGATTTATGGGGGAATATGAAAGTTAGATGTGTGTTAAACATATTTTCCAAAGTGATTTTCATGAAAAACCCCTAAAAGGGACCTTTTTGCAAAAGGTACAAAATATGTGGTAGAAATGTGAAATAGAGGAGAAAGTGGGCTAGTATGATTTTAAAATACATTCAGCTAGGCTTGGGTAACCAGGGAATTGTATGTATTTTATTTTACGAGCCTAGGGACTAAGTTGTAAAATTTTGAAATGTTAGGGGCAAAATGGTTATTTTGCCTGGGGGTGAATTTTAGGTCCGAAATAAATAGCATGAGGTATTAATAATTTATTTTTACTGATATAGACCCCGGGGAACCGATTTCGGAGATCGATTGTAGAAAACGAAAGGTTTCGAAATAACTGAAATAAGAAACCTAAGCCAGGTAAGTTCGTGTAAATCGGATGTAAACTATTTTTAAATACATTAAAGATGTGTATACATGTATCAATTATAATGGTAATATTTATTGTATGACAACTCATGAAATATTAATGTTATGATGAAATGTCTCGGTTGCATAAAAAGGGATGTTTGATGGATTACTTGAAAATGAAATAATGGTATAAAAGATCTATCCCGGATGGGTGATCCTATAGTAATCTAACATCCTGAAGAATATGTGTGCTTTGACGGATTTAAATCAGACGGGTAATCCGAATAGGATTTGAATTTAACCTGGACTGGTAATCTCGACGTTACTCTGTGAGTTACATTGTGGGGGATTTAGCCTGGACTGGTAATCCCGCCATAAAAGTGAGGTTCACGGGAGTGCACATTTAAAGGATCACCTGCATGATTTGACGGTAAATGAGATATCCATCGAGATTCCAAGAAATTTGACGGGATTAAAATGTTAAATGGGAATAGACATGTTTGAATTGATGAGATCATCTATGAAGGATGTTACATGGTACTGGCATGAGACTAACTTGATGATTGAGTACATGTGATAGGAAGTTTTACTATGAATGTTTGGCCTGAATGTCTTATATGATTGCATGCTAGATAACTGGTAAGTTTACTTTCTCGTTATCCGGGCTTACTAAGCATGTTAATGCTTACCCTTTCTCCTTTCCCTATTTTACAGAGCTCGTGGACTCGTGAAGATTGGAAGACGATTGGAGCATTGTCAACACTATCAACTTGTCTTGCTTTGGTATATAGATACCTTATTTTGTTTCAATGGAATGTATAGGTTTTGGGTTATTTTGTGATGTGTGTCATTGGTTGGCCTATGTAAAGGCTTAATTATTAAACTTATTTTTTTTGTATATGGCCATAAGACATGGCTCATTTTGATGTAGGCTATGACCTACTAATTGTGTGTGCTTGTGGTTAAATGTTCTTGTAATGGTTAAATGAGGTATATTATAAATAAACATATAAAATGTGGCCAAATCACTTAGGATGGTTAGGTCATAATTGACAATGAGTTATAACAATGAGCCAAGTCTAAATGTGTTTTCGAATGAGATGGAAATCCTAAATGCAAAGAGGATAAATTAGCATGTGCATAACCGAAGCGATTAGGTTAACATGCAATAGACCATTTATGGTAGTACTTGGGCATATTTAGGCCATGTTAAACATCATTGAGGTTCACGAATGTGAGTGGTTATTGAGGGTGACCATTGGCTTAGATTTGTAGCCTCCAAAAAGGTCCACACAGATAGCCCCATGGGCGTGTGGTATGGCCGTGTGTCCCCTACACCTAAAATTTTTAGGTCAGAATGCATGATAGTAAACACATGGGTAGAGACATGGCCGTGTGTCTCAACCGTGTGGAGGACACGGCCTAGCACATGGGCATGTGTTTTAGCTGTGTGTCCCTAAATGCATGATGATGTCATAAAAAGAATGCTCGAGTTTTTAGGCACGGGCGACAACACGTGCGTGTCTAGACCGTATGAAAGACACGGGCCAAGGACACGGGCATGTGCTCAGCCATGTGAAAACCCCTGTAGGTTCGAAATTAGAAATAAATTCAATAAATTCCACACAAGTAAGGGACACGGGCATGTACATTGCCTCCACACAGGCGTGTGAGGCTTAACCTAGGAAATTTTCCCAAAACTTTCTTAAGTTCTCGGTTTAGTCCCGGACCATTCTCAATGTATGTTTTGGGCATCGTAGGTCCATAATAGGGACATTATGAATATGATTGATTGGTTTTAATTTGGAAACAAAATTTTATAGCCTGAAATTTTCTGAAAATGTCATGTTCGTGCGCAGTAATGCCCTGTACCTTGTCCCGGTCTCGGGTACAGGTATGGGGTGTTCCACAAAATCCCTCACAAAATACTTAATCTCATGCCTCTTCAGATCTGCATAAGACTTTTATCTATCAGAAGTTGCTTTCAGACGATTTTGAATTAGTTTAACCTTATCCTCAGTCTCGGAATCCAATTCAGTACCCAAAACTCGACGTTCACCCAACTCAGTCTAACACAAAGGAGTACAACAATTACAACCATACAAAGCCTCGTAAGGTGCCACCTGAATACTAGCTTGGAAACTGTTATTATAGATGAACTCAGCTAGTGGCAGATAATCCTCCCAACTACCTCGAAAATCAATCACGCAACTTCGAAGCATATCTTCCAATATTTGAATCACCTTCTCAGATTGACCATCGGTCTGAGGATGGAACGTAATAATGAAGTCCAACCTTAAACCTAGACCCTCGTGCAATTTCCTCGAAAATTGAGAAGTGAAGTGAGGATCTCTATCGAAAATGATCGAGACAGGGACCCCATGCAGTCTTGCAATATTAGAAAAGTACAAATTCGCTAGCTTTAGCAAAGAGTAATCAGTTCGAACCAAAATGAAGTGAGCAAATTTGGTCAATCGATCCACGATGACCCAAATAGAATTCTTCTTAGTGGGTGTCAAGGGCAACCCACTAACAAAATCCATAGTCAGTCATTCCCATTTCCATAAGGGAATCTTGACTAGCTGTAATAAACCCGAAGGCAATTGGTGCTTAGCCTTAACTTGCTGGCACGTCAGACATCGAGCCACAAAGTCAGTAACTTCATGCTTCAAACCCAACCACTAGTATAGCCCACGAAGGTCGCGATACATCTTATTACCCCTGGGATGCATAGCATAAGGGCTACTATGCGCCTCCCTTAGAATAGACTGCTTCAGATCAGAATCGTACGGCATACAAATCCAGCCTCGAAAACACAGAATACCATCACTATTCAATCCAAAATCTACAGTAGGACCACTCTCAACCAGACAGAACTGTACATCTAGAGTCTCATCTATTATCTGCTTGTCTCGAATCTACTCAATCAAAGTCGACTTAATTTGCAACTCGGCCAATAAACTCCCATCATCAAACAGACTAAGGCGAGCGAACATCGCCCTCAGATCAGTCATTGCCCTACGACTCAGAGCATTAGCCACCATATTGGCTTTACCCGAATGATATTTTATCGTGCAATCGTAGTCCTTAAGCAACTCAATTCATTGATGCTGTCTAAGATTCAACTCCTTCTGAGTGAGAAGGTACTTGAGGCTTTTATGATCGGTGTAGATAATACATCTCTCACCATACAGATAGTGCCTCCAAATTTTTAGTGCAAAAACCACAGCAGTTAACTCAAGGTCATGCATCGGATAGTTGGCCTCATGCGACTTAAGTTGACGGGACACATAAGCTACGACCTTACCATCCTACATCAGAACACAACCCAATCCAACATGCGACGCATCACTGTATACTACAAACTCCCTTCCAGATTCAAGCTGTATCAGAATAGGAGCCTGAGTCAGAACAGATTTGAGCTTCTCAAAGCTCGATTGCTGCGCATCAGTCTAGACTAACGGTACACCCTTACACAGAAGATTAGTTAATGGTGCAGCAATCAAAGATAATCCCTCAGCAAAACGACAAGAGTATCTTGCCAAACCTAGAAAGCTACGGATCTCATATACATTTTTAGGCTGTTTCTAATCCAACACAGCTTCGATCTTTCGAGGATCAACTCGAATCCCCTCTACAGAAACCACGTGCCCCAGAAAAGTTACTTCACGTAGCCAGAACTCACACTTACTGAATTTAGCGTACATTTGCTTCTCACGCAGAATCTGAAGCAGTACTCTAATATGGTCATCATGCTCATCCTCAGTCTTAGAGTATACCGGAATGTTGTCGATGAAGACCACGGCGAACTGATCCAGATAGGGCTGAAATACTCTATTCATCAGATCCATGAATGCAGCTAGTGCATTCGTCAAGCCGAAAGGCATAACTAGGAACTCGTAATGCCCATAATGAGTCCTAAATGCAGTCTTATGCACATCAGTCTCCTTAACTCTCAATTGATGATACCTTGAATGGAGATCGATCTTAAAGAACACAGAAGCCTATCAGAACTGATCAAATAAGTCGTCGATCCTCAGAGGTGGATACTTATTCTTAATAGTCAGCTTGTTCAACTGACGATAGTCAATGCACATCCTCATGGTCTCATCCTTCTTCTTAACAAACAGTACTGGTGCTCCCTACGGAGACACACTGGGATGGATGAAACCACGGTCCAGAAGTTCTTGCAGTTGAACATTAAGCTTAGTATGCTCTTTTGGTGCTATACGGTAGGGTGCGATGGACACCGGAGCTGTACTTGGAAGAAGCTCAATCTCAAATTCCACTTCCCAGTTCGGTGGTAATTCTGGTAACTCCTCAAGAAAGACGTTCGGAAAGTCTTTTACTGTTCTGATGTTTCCAACAGAAGATTCCCCAGAATCTGAAACACTTACATATGCCAAGTACGCCTCGCATCCTTTCTGAACCAGTTCCTCAGCTACTAGGGCGGAGATCACATGCGACAGATAGTCTCGACGCTCACCAATCGTAACC
Organism: Gossypium longicalyx; assembly: GCA_025698465.1. Taxonomy (NCBI): domain Eukaryota; kingdom Viridiplantae; phylum Streptophyta; class Magnoliopsida; order Malvales; family Malvaceae; genus Gossypium; species Gossypium longicalyx. The sequence continues at coordinate 85,309,899 of CM046997.1, forward strand.
ACCTCCATATCATCCTTGGTCCTCTGAACGACCCTTTTAGATACGCAGTGTAAACTGACTTGGTGCTCCACCAACCAGTCTATACCTAGAATTAGGTCGAACTCCCCAAACGGAAGCTCCATTAAATCAACCAGAAATATCTCCCCTTGCACCTCTAACTGTACCTTCTTATACTGTTTACTAACTTGAACAGACTGCCCCAATGGACTTATCACGATAACCTCACTAAAAGTGATCCCAATCGATAACCCCAAATTTTTGAAAACAAAACAGGCTATATAGGAATTAGTAGATTGTAACACCCCTAACCCGTATCCGTCGTCGAAACAGGGTTTCGGAGCATTACTAGAATTTACGAATCACCTAAAAAAAAATTCAATTAAATACTTACCGAATCAATGCATCATATAAATAAATATATTACCATTCAATCAATGGTTTGGCACTTGTCTAAGCATCAACAACAACACTTGTTAGTGTACTTACACATATTTCATTTATCTATCTTTTTAATTATTTCTTTCATCTATTTTGTACATATATTTCCATATGACCAATTCTTGTAAACATTTCATAGAACCATTACATATAACCATTCATCATCTGATACATATTATCTGAATATCAATTGTTCAACTGATGTCATAGCATCTCTCATCTACGGTCTTATTTGTCTTCGACATGATGCCATAGTGTCTTTCAACCATGGTCTTGTTCATTTCATGTTACATTGCCATGGTATCTTTCAACCATGGTCTTACACATTTTTTTATCATGTTGCCATGGTATCTTTCAACCATGGTCTTACACATTTCATATTAGAAAGCACACTCCCGCGAACCTCATCCTTACAGCGGGATTACAGTCCAAAGCTAAATCTCTATAATATAAACTCATAGAGTATTGTCGGGATTACCACCCGAGCAAAATCCTCTCGCAACGACAATTACTCTAATGAGCTTGGATCTAAATTACAGTCTAGGCTAAATTGGACCTAATTCGGATTACCCATCCGGGCTAAATCCATTTTCCACATATTCTTCGGGAGGGCTATATCAGGATAGGATCACCCGTCCGGGCTTGATCCTTTTTACCGTCAATTCCTTTTCAGAGATCCATCGAATTTTCTTTTCATTCAACCGGTATTTCTTCCTCTTTTATCAAATATGTCAATGTTTCATAAAATTTCCATATAATGAACATTCAAATCATGTTCATATAAAAAAACATACATTTCAAGCATTTAAGAATATAATTCAAGTTACATGAACTTACCTCATTACTTGTTTGTGTTTATAATTTTATTAATCCGATATCTTTTCTTTCCCACGATCAAATCTCTTATTTGAGTCGTCCGGATCTTTATAAATAAATTTGATCATCATTTTCATTCATTTCATATTCTAATGTATTTAATTAATGCTCTAGGAAAAATTACCATTTTGCCCCTAAACTTTTATTTAATGACAATTTCATCCTTAGGGTCAGGAAAATAAAATTCTTGCAATTTAATCCTTATTTCCAGCTATTATTCTCATACATATTGATAACAGCCCATGAATTCTATAAAATATCAGAATTTTCCATAATTTCAACACTTTTCAATTTAATCCCTAAAAACATGTTTTTCCCCAATCTTGAACTAAATTAATAATTTCATTCAATTTTGTAATTTAAATAATAAAATAGTTCGTTTCATGCAATTTGGTCATTTCTGACATTTTTACAAAATTACCCATAATTTTTTACTTTTATTCAATTTAGTCCCTGAGCCTAAAACAACCAAATTATCCATGTTAGATGAATATTCATACATATTTTCCTCCTCCTCCTCTCCATTTCACATCCTTAATGTATATAACACACTTATAAGTAATATCATCTATAATTTTTATTATTTACTTTTATGAATATTCAAGCTGTCCATCTGTGTCATAGTCACTAAATTATTTATATCTGGAGCTATAGAACTCCAAATTAAGATCCTCTAATTTTCTCTGAAACTAGACTCATATATATTATTACCATAAAATTTTCAGAATTTTTGGTTTAGCCAATAAGTACAGTTTATTCTTTAAATTTACCCTGTTTCTCTACTGTGACAGTGATCCTGACCTTCTTCACTAAAAATTAATTATCTCCTCGTACAGAATTCGAATGATGTTCCCGTTTATTTATCTTGAAAATAGACTCATTCAAGATTCTAAACATATAAATTTAATGTTCCCGTTTATTTATCTTGAAAATAGACTCATTCAAGATTCTAAACATATAAATTTAAGTCCATAATTATTTTTATCCAATTTTTTATGATTTTCAAAAGTCAGAACAGGGGAACCCGAAATCATTCTGACCTTGTCTCACAAAATTGATTATATCTCATGATTTACAATTCCATTACTTACATAATTTCTTCTATAAGAAACTAGACTCAATAATCTTTAATTTCATACTTTATTCATCCTATAATTCGATTTCTAAAATTTTTTTATGATTTTTCAAAGTTAGATTACTGCTGCTGTCAAAAACTGTTTTGGTACAAGATATTAATTACCATATTATAACACCCTTATTTTCTTCTTCTACACCATTTCTCATCACTTTCTCTTATTTTCTCTTCACCAACATATCAAGAACATAGGACCTTATGTAAGAAAACTCTACTATAACATTATTTCCATGCTTTGTCAATAATAACAAACTTAAAAACATATTGAAATCTTGATGTACTTACCTTGTTCTATTGATACTAATCTTTAACTTGATTTTCTCTCTCCTCCAGCTTCTATTCTTGAATCCAACTTGATATTCTAACTCCCCATGGTCTCCTTAACATTTCTCTCTCTTAGTGGCTATGGAAATTCTTTTGATTTCTAGGTGAAAATGGTGAATTTTTGGTGGAAGGACCAAATTGTAAAGAAAAGAAAATTTCTTTATTTTCCTTCTCTTCTAACATTGGTTGCATGCATGGAAAGATGATGAAAATTCTTCATCTTTCCTTCCTTTTATACTAAATAATTAATAATAAAATAATAAAATATCTTATTAAAATAATATATATCTAATTAAATAATCATAAAATATCATCAACATCATCATTACTTTCTAAATTTCTCTTTCTTCCAATTGACCATTTTGCCCTTTATTATCTTTTAAAATTCCATCCTTAAGTCATCATTTAATTTGGTAAAATTACAATTTAGTCCCTCATAGTTCTTCACCTATTCAATTTGGTCCTAATCCATCCATTTTCCTTAGTTTCTAGATCATTCCACTCTTAAAATATTTACACTATTGGTCCTTTAACTTTTTCATATTTATACTTTAACCCCTCAAATTTTAAGTATTTATTCTTGTGCAACAAAACTTTTCTCACTTTTACAATTTAGTCCTTTCTTGAATTAATGTATCATAATATACTTCTCAATATTGACATAACTCAAAATTCCCTTTTTTGTCACTTTATTTCCTTATTTTACTATATCAAGGATAATATTTCACTGTAAAAATTGTCAGGGCATTACATAGATCCTATGTCTATCAGAGCAAAGTAAGGTGCATCAAATTTAAAGAACGTACTGGTGATGACGTCGGGAGCATCTCTGTCCTCTCAGTGGCGTGCAGCGCAAACCAAAACAGACTGCCTCGCCTTGGTCTTATCAGCACCTTTGCCTGATGCTCTCTGTCTACGACCCAAATCGTTACCACCTCTAGCCTGCCCACGGCCCCTAGGTGGCTGCTGAACTGCTCTTTGAGGCTGTACTGTACCCAGAGCTGGAGCTTGCATCTGATCTGTACACTGTAGACACTCCCTAATACGGTGCTCAAGAAACCCACACCTCAAGCACGCCCCAGTCCTTCTCCAACACTTGCTCGGATGGCGTCTCCCATAGTCGCTGCATGGCTGTAACCTAGTAGGAATGACAAAAGCAACTGGGCCCCCCACTGCAACTGGCCCATCAGATCTGGCCTTTTTCTTAGGCCTCAGAATAGAACCAGAGGGCTCCGACTCCCTATTATTCTTGCGTCTCTCTCGATCCCTATTCTAGCGCTCCACGCACTTAACATCTTCAACGATCTTAGCTTTTTCCACCAGTACAGCAAACTCTCACTTCCTATGTGGAGCAATTAGAACCCTAAGATTATCCCTCAGTCCATACTCAAAGCGAATACACCTCTCATATTCTGATGCAACCATACCTCGAGCATAACGGTTCAGGCTTAGAAATTCAGCCTCATACTCGGCCACAGATCGGTCACCTTGCTTGAGATTAAAAAATTCACGCCTGCAAGCATCAACGTAACTGGCCCCCACATATTTGCTCTGAAACGTAGTCTTAAAGAACTCCCAAGTCTGGCGCTCAGGCTGAGTGCCCTCCTTAACCGTCAACCACCACTGGTAAGCCTCATCACGAAGCAAGGTGACTGCACCCTTCAATTTCTGCTCAAGGGTACAATTCAGATCGTCCATAATCCTCTCAGTGGCCTCTAACCAATACTCAGCCACATTAGGGGTGACTCTTGTGACACTCCTAAACAACTCAATTCCATTAGACTGGAGTCGCTCAGTTACCGACACTCAGCCACCAGATTCAGAATTGGGTCCAGCGACCCTCTCCAATATCCTCAGCATGGCTTGGGACAATGCGTCATCTTAAGCCAAACGACTCTGAGACCCAGTCTCAGTAGCAGGTGACACAGGTGTCTCATTAGTGTACAGATTTGGCATGCTGCCCAGAGATGAGGACTCAGCTTGAGCCCCCTACGGCCTCTACCTCAGCCTCGAGTACCACGTCCTCGGATACCCCGTGCACTCATTGTAATTTTAAAGTTATCTACATTAAGAGTTTTATGCAACAGTTTAATATTTATTAACATATATTTTATGTACAATTTATCAAAAATTTAAAAGTGTTTTCAAATGTTTCGGTCTTCTAAATATCTTATAGGATTGGTGCCGGAGACTCGGTGTACCACATATTTAACTAAAATATTTTTAAATCATTTGCAAACCAATTCTTTAAAACATATTCTGGAACCCAAAATTCATAGTCGAGTTTTACAACCTGGCTGTGATACCACTAAATGTAACACCCCAAATCTGGCCTAGACGTTATGGCCAAATTCGAAAATGCCACATGAAACGGGTTGATAAACCATTGTCGTTAAGTTAAAACCTTTCCAGTTCATTAGCCTTTAGAGTTATTATTAATTTCAAAACTTTCTTTCATTTAATCATTTAGAGATAAAACATGTTTGCTGCGGAAGCTTGTAAAAACATTGTGTCCAAAAAATCCGTTTAAGATTTTAGAAAACCATCACAGTTATAAATAAGTAAAACCAAAAACCCAAAACCAACGTCAAAATTTTAAAAGAGTCTAGAGTCCCAGAGGATACAAGTTCAATGCCAAAACTTAATAACCCAAAAACAAAGTAAAACAGTAAAATAGGTGGTCACCATCGAGTCATCCGCTGCACCAATCCGCCTAAGATTGTGGGTTACTTGTACAGACAAACAGAGAAAGGGTGAGTTTATGTAACTCAGTGTGTAACCCAATAGAGTTAAGCATGTACACATCCAGAATATCACAAATCAGACAGATTCACAATTGGGCCTGGGCCCATGTCAGATATAGATACAGATTCGGGTCTGAGCCCATTTCAGATGCAGATACAGTTACTGATATGGAAATTAGATATCAGAATCCTACCCCAATCCTCTACACACCATCTCCAACTATCCCTACACACCATGTGGGGTTTAAAACACCCACTCAGCCTTACACACCATGCTGTACCGATGTGGCACATATTAGATATAATGCAGTCGTCCAACCAGTGATTAGGCATAATCTGCTTTTCAGAACACTTCCTTCAATATACATCATCCCACCACAAACACAGTAACCGAACATGCATACAAAATTAATAGATAAATTATGCTCAACATGTTTTCATAAACAGATAACAGATAAACAAATATAGGCATGCTCATAACCATATTTTAGTCTAACAGATCATTTGATTATAGGGTTAGATAGCATTTACCGACCCTATGGTAGGCCCACAGCCAATTAGGACGACCCGTGCAACCCTACGAAAAATTTTAGTATTATGGGCCCACATGCCCATGTGGCCTACATGCTCAGATTGGCCTTGCCCATGTGGCCCACACGGACTGTCCCAATAATCGACACGTTTGTGTGGCCCGCATGCCTAATTTGGCCTAGCCCGTGTGGCTCACACGGCCACACTCTAGCCATCACACGGCCATGTCTTGTGCACGGCCTGGCCTTTATCGATCATACGGCCGTGTTGTCGCACACGGCCAACCACACGACCCATCACACTGCCTTGTGGCTTCGACAGATTGTAATTTTAGCTTTTGCCGAATTTTATTTTTTTGAGTTTCAGGTACACACTTGGTATCGATTTGATGTGAAATCACACCAGAGGCCTTGAAACCTAAGAAAAGATTACCCAATAGCCGTTTTAACAGTTAATTTTACAAATCGCTACAAAACACGAAGTAACGCTCAAAACTTATCGGCGTCAAAACACCCACTTAAATCATTTGAGCAACCAGTACGAAGACTCACTGTTCAAAGCCTCTTCCTACACCCAAAACAACTGCAGAAAATCAACCTCACGATTTTACTAATAAAACTAACGCCAAAACAAAATTATCTTGAGGACACATCGAAACCTTTACTTACTCAACACCACGGTGGAAAACAAAATGTCGACGTACCACAGTTAGGAAGGAAAAAGAATTAATGAGAATAAAAAATAGAAAGCCGAAAAAAATCAGAAGTGGAAAAATAGAGGGAAAACTCCAGAAAGAAAAAAAAGTTTTGGAAAAAGAAAATTGCCAGCAAAATCCCTAATTTCTCTCCACTAACCCACTGACCAACAACCACTCAGAATCCCAACTCCACTGGAACTTTATCAGTTAACAGAATAAAAATATAATTCCCTCTTGTTAACACAAATATTCGAACACAAGACCTCCAACACACTGACTCCCTTATCACTTGAACCAGCAGGCTCATTCTGATATCCAAAAGCAACAAATAAAAATAAACCCGTTCACCAAGGGTAAGGCTTAATTCCAAAAATAATAAATTTTGCTCAAGATAAGGCTTGAACTTGGAACCTCGCACACACATCCAGAACACTTAACCACTGAAGTAGATACACAGTTGTGTCAAGATTTCGCAGAAATAAAGATAGAAAATTTTTGGGCTTTATAGAAAATAATTTCGAAAACACAAGTAACCAAACTGGTATATGCCATATTGTATACGTAGTTGAGTTTTAAAATTTCAGTTGAAAATCTTTCTTGTGAAAATATAGTATTTCTGGTTGTGGTCATAACATACAAAAATGTTAGTATATACAAGCAAAAAACACTTTACAAAACATAATTCATAAAATTCATTCAATCCTTGAAGGGGTAACTTTCAAATAAAATTATAGTTAGATAAAAGGTACTTTATTAGAGATTCAGATTCAAACAAAAATACACACCACCCCAAATATCATATGCATGTTACAAAACAAACACAGGCGAAGCTCACTGCAGAGGTCACTCTTTCTGGCTGAATCCTTTCTACAACCTATTATAGAATACCAACTATAAGAGGGGAAAGAAAATAGGGGTAAGTTTCTAAGAACTTAGTGAGTTCCTGAAAAGAAAACACTCAACCCTTTATATGAAATACAAAAGTAAGAGTGATATTACTACTGTAAACTCATACACATAGACTAATACACCAACTATACACGCTGAGACATTCGGGCAAACACTCCCATATCATTGGCGAATACTTAACCACGGCGAACAATATTTCCAGGCGGACTCTAAGACTATGCTGGGTGGAGTGTTACAACTCTTCCACTATAAAAGGAATTTTGCCCACAAAATTCTTACCATCAAGTACAACATCATCTTGATTTCTCAAATCACAAACACTGGCTGATACTCTCGAACGGGTCTTAGCATAGCTTCTACTTGGAGTTCCCAGGGTAGAGTTCGATCTCCCAATAATTCTTATTATCATATCACTTTGACACTTACTAAATGCTTGGTTGTTCAATCATGTTAGCATCCAATTCTTGATGGACAATTTCGTACCAAATGATCAGGTGACCCACATTCATAACAGGCTTTCTTCGCATTCCAAAAAATTCCCACATGGTTCCTTCTACAAGTATTACATACAGGAGTCTTCATCTTTTTCAATCCAACAAAACTCGTCTTAGATGTAGTTCTATGTTCACCATTATCACTACAACTTTTCATCATTTGAGACTACTTTGTTGACTCATAAGAGGAGTTCCTCATATCATTAGGCTTCTCAAAACTTGTTATAGGAATTGGTTTAGCATTTTCATGTTCACTTCTTTCTCCTTCCTGGCTTTTACTTTTATTCTGTACAATCGTTTCCATCTTGTGAGCCTTAGCTATCATAGCTACTAAACTCTGAACTTCTGAAGCTGCTACCAAAGCACTGATTTCATCTCTTAAACCCCATTCAAACTTGTCACACAGAGCTTTTTCAATCTAGAAAATATTTCTTATATATTGAATAAGTCTGACAAACTGTCTCACATATTCCATTATTGACATTTGCCCTTGCCTAAGATATAAAAATTCATTCTTCATTTGCTTTACATACATCGGATTCACATATTTCTCTTTGAATTTTGTTACAAAGAAATCTCAATCTATAAGTTCTTCTAATGTTACACTTATTAAAGTTTCCCACCATTTTTATAAGCTTAACCTCCCGATATAGAAACAACACATAACAAACTACTTTCTGGCGTACGCTTTAATTGTGCAAACACTCTTCCCAAGTGACATAACCATTGCTCTGCTAGTGTAGGATCATCATCTTCATCCCCTAAAAATTACTTAGCACCATACCTGTGTATCTCCCTCACATGGTCTCATCGAAATTGATTTGCAGCTAGCACAGCTGGAGTAGTCAGTCCTTGTGGTATAGCTTCTAACTGAGACTGAGGTTAAGGCATATTAGTGGTTCTCATAAATTGATCATACCATCACTCTATCATATTAAAAACATATCTTTTGTAGTATTACCAGTTGCTCTTAAATCAATCGAAGGTTCTGAACCATAAGATTGAAGATTATTTCTCTCCAATCGTTCATCAATGACATCATGCAAATTCAAAGACATCATAAACCACATGCACAAACACAGTTTAGCAACTATAAGAGACTAGCCAGAAACATGTAACATGCATATTAGGGCGTGACTCAGCCTTCAGTTTTTTCAAGAATCGACTCAACTTAGGCTTTGATACCAAATTGTAACACCTTAATCCCCAAAAGTTGACTCAGGTGTTACACGGAAAGCAAACTTGAACCTAATTCCTAAGCCTAACAATTGAACTGGGTGATAACTTAGAAAATAATTTTGGAAACACAACTAACCAAACTGATATACGCCACAATGTATACGCAAATGAGTTTTAAACTTTCAGTTGAAAATCTTTCTTTTGAAAATACAATATTTCTGGCTGTGGTCATAACATATAAAAAGTTTAGCACATACAAGCGGAAAACACTTTACATAACATAATTTATAAAATTCATTCAACCTTTCAAGGGGTAACATTCAAATAAAATTGTAGTTAGATAAAATGTACTTTATTACAAATTTAGATTCAAAATAGAAATACACGCCACCCCCAAAGATCATATGCATATTACAAAACAAACACAAGCGAAGCTCACTGCAGAGGTTGTTCTTTCTGGCTAAGTCTTTTCCACAACCTATGGTAGAGTACCACTGTAACACCCCTTATCTATATTCAACGCCGGAATAGGATAAGAGGCATTACCTGGCTTACAAAGCAAGCGAACACACAAATCGAGCCATAAATTTCAACCAAATTAAAGACCTTTTGCATTCAATCATATAGTCCCTAATACAAGCCTACGAGGCCCATAACATGCATTGGAAGTGATTCGGGACTAAACCGATAACTCAGGAATTTTTTTTTCAAAACTTAAAAATTTTTTGCTACGAACAAGGGTCACACACCCGTGTGGTTTGGGACACGCCCGTGTCGGTAGGCCATATGGACCACACATGCCTGCGTCCCTAACCCGTGAAACTCTCTGTTTTGTAAAGCATGAACAAATTGAGGTTACACGGTCAAGTTACACGCCCATGTGCTAGGCCGTGTGATTAATTTGATTTTTATAAAATAGGTGCAGACTTCACACGGTTGGGACACACACCTGTGCTTGAGGCCATGTCCCTCACATGGCCGAGACACACACCCGTGTCTCTGCCCGTGTGCTCAATTCTAAGCATTCTGTTTCTCAAAATTAAGGTTCAGGGGACACACGGCCGAAACACATGACCATGGGGCAAACCGTGTGCCACACATAGTCCAGACAAATGCTCATGTGTCTACCCGTATGGACAAAATAAAGGTTATTTACCAAGCCATTTGTCACCCTCATTTACACCTACACACACACAAGTTCAATGGCATAAATCATGGTATACTTAGGCAACCAAAACATCCATAATCAAGGTTAGACCATATCATTTCATTATCATACATAGCATACTTACAACATCATATTCTACCAAGCCAAATCATACCAAATTCACATCCACAAGTACCAACACATATACTTTTATCATGCATAATTTTTCTTAGGTTTCCTAGTATACCAATGAGCCAATCTCAACCATTCAACAACAAAACCATTAAGTCACATTCAACCATTCACCAATCATTTATAGACCACATCATAAAGGAGATATTTGCACATGTACGAATATACTTAAGCTTACAACCAATTTAATCAAAATGAGCCAATTTACATGGCCAAATACCAAATCAAGCCTTTGACAATTAAAGCCAATACATTTGGCTAAAATCATGATGACACATATAACAAAATGACCAAGTCCCTATACATGCCATATACTCAAAATGTTAAGATCATCGATACCCAAAATGACAATTTGATAGTGTGATGCGATCTCCGATGATCTCCAATCTGAGCTAGCTTGGTGACACTATAAAACATAGAAAGTAAAACGGAGTAAGCTATATAGCTTAGTAAGCTTATATGAAAGAAATAAGTAAGACTTACCATACATTTAACATTCAAGTAATATAATATAAGGCGATGTAATTTACCATAGCCTCATAACCATAATTCGTTCCATCACAAACTTACCTTGAATTCATCATTTCGCAAATTTAATAATCATAAGTTTTAAGCACATACCTGTACCAACTCGTAATGGTTTCATACTTATTCTTATCTTTAACATACCTAATGAACCACTCGAAATAATAATATCGGATACTCAGGAAACCTTTCACACAAGGTGTCATATATGTAGCCATTGCTACCTCTATCTCATAACACATATATGCTCGCTCTTGAGCCATCAACGGGCCTGTTCACACAAGCTGCCAGTCAAGACGTAGTTACCCGATGCTGCTCACACAAGCTGTCAAGTAACCGCAACATATACCGGTATACTCAGCCACCGGTAGGATGTATAAGACCAGCACCTAAATCACATAACATAAAACCCTAGTGACATGTCACTTGTATCCTAATCTATTCCTAAGGTTTGATTGTAATTTCTTGCTTGCCAAAACGTCTCCAAATGTGTCCGTAAAGTCGATTACACAATTCATGCATAAATTAAAGCATTTAAAATACAATTTTAACAAAGATTATTAACATACAAACTTACATCGGTTCCAAAAATGACAAAAGGTTCTACTCGTCAATTAATTTATTTTTCCCCCGATCTACACCCGAACTTTGTTTTTCTTGATTTATAATACCATATTTAACTTATTTAATCATCAAGCTATTCAATTTAGTCCAAAATCACATTATAGCAAATATTACTTTTTTGCCCCTAACATTTCAACATTTTACAATTTAGTCCCTAAGCTCATAAAATGAATTTCTTTCAATTTCATCACAACCCAAGCCTAGCCGAATATTACTAGTACTCATATCAGCCCACATTTTTCATTTATTCACACTTTTCTACTCATTTTATAACTTTTTACAAATAAATCCCTATTTGAAGTTTTTACTGAAAATCACTTTACAAATGTTGTTTAACTAACAACAAACATGCATTTTATACCATCAAAAATCAAAATACAAACATATTCAACATGGGTAAAAGTTTAGACTTTAACTTTCTTTCAAGTTAGTCCTTGAAATAGCTAAATCAAGTTACAATGATTTCAAAAATATAAAAATCATTAAAAACGGGACAAGAACGGACTTACAATTGAGCTCGGAAGCTTGGTCAAACCCTAGCTATGTCTTACCTTGCAATTTTCGGCTATGGGGGACTAAATTGAAGAAGATGGACACTTTTATTTGTTAATTTTATCTTTATTTACCAAATTATTAAAATACCCTTAATGCATAACTTTAAAATTTTACCTAACCATGTCCATTTTTGTCCATCCTAAAGTATAATGGTCTAATTACCATTTAAGGACCTCCAATTTAAAATTTCATAGCAATTAGACACCTTTAACTTATAGAACAAAAATTTTGCACCTATTGTAATTTAATCCTTCTAGTCAAGTTGAGCACTTAATCGATAAAATTTCTTAACGAAAATTTCACACAAATATTCTATCATGTTGTAGACCTTAAAGAAATAATAAAATAAATATTTCTACTTTAGATTTGTGGTCCCAAAACCACTGTTCTGATTTGACCCAAAAACGGGTTGTTACAATCACCTCGAAGAGGGGAAAAGAAAAGAGGGGTAAGTTTATGAGAACTTAGTGAGTTCTAGAAAAGAAAGGACACAACCCTTTAGATGAAATACAAAAGTAAAAATGATATTACAACTATAAACTCATGTACATAGACTAATAAACCAACTTTACTCGTTGAGAAATTCAAGCAGACACTCCCATGTCATTGGCAATACTTAACCATGGTGAATAACATTTCCAGGTGGACTCTAACATCGACTGCCAACCTAGTTAACAACTAACATGTCCTTCTAGTGGCCCATCATGCACTCCCACCTGGTTAGCAACTAACATGTCCTACCAGTGGTCCATCACATCTGTCATTCTGGTTTGCAAGTAACGTTCCCTACCAGTGGCTCTTCATCTCTAGATACTGAGTTTATAAATCAAGGAAGTCATATCTATTTCATGCCACAAAAATGCACACAAAAAATATTACACGTAATAGATTCACAAGGTTCCATGCCATTTGGTTCACTTAAACTCTAAACTATAACAACTACAATTATTAACATACATAAGATAGAAGGAAACTCAGAGAAGAGCAAAACAAACTTGTTGACCAGGTTTGTTTTACTATCATTATTGTTACATAACTTACACATTAGTTGTTCATCACAAAACAAACATGTTCCATGCCAATGAGGTTTGTTTTACTATCATTATTGCTACACCTACAACCCTTTCTTACTAATCGATCACTTATTGATTCCTCTCTAACAAATAACTCTTCCTTAAGCAAGATATTGGAGTATAATAGAGCAAGAGAAGAGGGAAGAAGAACCCCTACTATAAAAGTTTCACCGATATAAATATAGCTCACATAACTCTCGTACAACTTACACGTGACTAACATGCAAAGCTAGCTCATACTCTATGGTAGCCAACATAATCATTCTAGGTTTATCACAAAATGAAATCATCGTTAAACTTTAGTTAATTCCTAACTATTTTTTTAACAAGAAATTGACTAAAATTGAACGGTAAACACATGTGTTCAAGTAGAAAGCAAATGGGTCCATAATCCCACAATCCACAATTGACATATACTAGCAGAAGGATCTATTACACATCTTACCAAGAGAAAACACTAATTGGAGGATGCCCACAATGACCACGCCAAAACACAAAACCAGAAACCTAAAACTTCGCTAAAGGTGAACACTTCAATCAAAATCAGTACAGACCTACCAGATTAATCAAACAATCCGCCACTCATGGTGCAACAAACATTACAAAACTTCAACATTGACAGATAGTACACCAATCAACCTTTCCTTACCTTAATCTTAGCTAACTATCAGCCCACAAAAGTCATCATCTAAGACTATGTCGGGGGGAGTATTACACCACGGGTGGTACGATTTTTGCCTCTTTTTAAAGAAAATCGCTGTCATTCTCATTATATTAGAATTTTACTCTAATTTGAAATATACGAAGAGCAATAGAATGTTAGTTTGGAATAAGAAAATTGACATCTCTCCTACTGTTTTTTGTAATCATTATGGTGTTCCATATTTGAACATGAGATATTTATGAAATGGATTTGAATTATTTTACTAATGTCGATATAGACACCATAATGAATTTTGTAACAAAAAATAAGAAATTATGAAACTGGAGGGCATATTTAGATTTTAGTCTATCTTTTAATCAAGCGATAATGTTTCCAAATGCAAACATGTGGATGAAACTAATCTGTATTCAGATATGCTCGCGCTAAACATTAACACCGTTAATTTCTTTTAAAAAATTTTCCAAAACAAGATCTTGATTGTGATATCTAAAGTAATAAAAAATTAATCAAAATTGTACCTTTTCGATTAGTTTAGGATGAGTGCTTCGACCGAGTAGTCTTCTCTGCTATCCTCAAGCTCACCTCTGCTAAGTGTGAGGACGCTTCAAATCAAAAAAAAATTTCACCAGTAATTTTGCAATTTCACTAAATTTTTGGGTCAAGCTCTAAATAAAAAAATATCTATGGAAATTTTCTGGAATTGTCACTTTAGAGAATTTTCTCTCTACAATTTTCCTTTGAATTCAAATGTAGTGTCAATAATGACCTAAGGCTTTCTTTATATAGGGAGAGTGTAGAGAGTTCAATTATAATTATAATTAATTACTTTAATATCAAATTAACATAATATTTATCAAAATAATTTTTCAAGAAAATTCTTAGATTTTCTAAGAAAATTCTATAATATTTATCACTTAGATTTTCCAAATTAATTTTTCAAGAAAATCCTTTAATCAAATTCTTTAGTTGAACAATTTTTACGACCACCTAATTTAATTCCACATCGAATAAATCAAATCAATTAAATTATTCCCAAAGTCGTGGAATTTTCTTCTGATTCAAATGTAGTCCAATCGAGCTTTTATTGAGCTAGTGGAGGGACCAATTAAACATATACAATTAGGCTCTAGTGATTGCAATTATGTCCAGAAGCATCGTTCTGATAATTTGCAATTACTTAATTATGGAGTTAGTCCACAAAAAGTACCATAATTGAAAACTCCTTACTGTATACTCTATGAAAGCAATTCATCCAATTGTTTTGTCCAATGACCTCGTCATGTGTGTGTTACCCTCATATGATATCTTTGATTCCTTTGAGTTAAATTCGTTCACTCAATACAATCATATTTTATCTCATTGTCACCATTGTGTCTTCTTAATGATTAACAAATGATTGTGATAAATTGTTCGTTTGAGAACAAGCAATCCGTAGCCATGTTCCATATTTATCAATCCACACAATGCCAATGTGAGGATATCATTAACTCTTTAATTGAGTTATGAATTCTACTGTTGCTAGTAAAGCCATGCCAAACACAAGTCATGTACCCAACATACTGGCTATGGACTTGATTATCTTGAGAGCATAAGCCTCCACTTATATCAAAGCACATGAGTTGCATACGAATGGTCCGTGACTAATTCAGGATTTAGGTAAACCACACCATGAACGTCCCAAGTGAATTAATTCACAAACGGATTCAGAATTAATTCATCTTGGGTCCATTCCAATGTATTACTCTACCAATGAATACATTTATGTCTCTACTTATGGAGTTAACTGGTCCGATAGCCAAGATTAGTCATCTTTCCAATTGGAATTCTAGATGACATAATAATCCTTCTTAATATTTGAATCAAATGCTCACT
This sequence comes from Gossypium longicalyx, assembly GCA_025698465.1. Taxonomy (NCBI): domain Eukaryota; kingdom Viridiplantae; phylum Streptophyta; class Magnoliopsida; order Malvales; family Malvaceae; genus Gossypium; species Gossypium longicalyx. Next base: position 85,325,878 of record CM046997.1, read on the forward strand.
TTGATTTTTTTACGGGATTACAGACTTAGTTAGATTATCTACTAGAGTAAGTTGTCTTTCTCACAATGTAAACATTCTTTACAATGTCACTTATCTTCAATTTGAACTTTAGACAATCAATGAGCTAATATTTGCTTGTCACAATTTTGCTGTTCATGCAAAATATAAAAGATATAAAAACAAAAGACATAATAATGAAATGTGAAATTAACTTTATTTATTTATTCATCATTCAAATAAATAGAAAATAAATACATGTTTATTACAATATGAGCACATTTCCCAATAATCTCCCTCTTGCCCTTGTGATGTAAATGTGTCATGTTTCATATTCCAAAATCCTCGACGTGTTTGTTAAAACTCCTATTTACAAGAGTTTTAGTAAATAAATCTGCAAGGTTATTTTCAGAAGTTACTTTTATCACATCTACAATTCCTTCAGCTATTACTTCTCGTATCAAGTGATACTTTCGATTAATGTGTTTTGTCCTCTTGTGACTTCTCATTTCTTTAGTATTAGCTATTGCAACACTATTATCACTACAGTGTTATGGCTTTTTCTATACCAGGAATAACTTCAAGTTCATTTAAGAACATTCAAAGTCATATTGCTTCTTCTGTTGCCTCAGAAGCAGCCACATACTCGGCTTCTATAGTAGAGTCAGTAGTGCAAGTTTGTTTTAAACTTCTCCAAACTATGACTCTACGGCTTAGAACGAATACATTTTTTGACATCGATTTCCTCAGATCTTTACTAGTTTGGAAGTTTGAGTTTGTGTATCCAACAAGAGTAAGGTTCCTCCCATAATACATAAGCATATAATCCCTGGTTCTTTTAAGATACCTTAATATATGCTTTACAACTTGCCAATGCCTGAGATCTAAATTCACCTAATATCAACTAACCATTCCTACTGTGAAACAAATATCTGGACATGTGCAAAGCATCGCATACATAAAGCTTCTAACTGTCGAAGCATATGGAACCTTACTCATATGCTCTCTTTCTTCAGCTGTCTTAGGACATTCATATAAAGAAAGATGAAAACCTAATGCAGTCGACTGAACGTTTGGCTTTGCATCAGTCATTGCAAAATGTTGTAGTACCTTATCGATGTATGAAGCTTGAGATAAAGCTATCGTTGTATTCTTTCGATCCATAAGGATTTGAATTTCAAGAATATATTTAGCTTCACCCAAGTCCCTCATGCTAAATTGTTGAGCTAACCATAGTTTAACCGATGACAATTCTCCTACATCATTTCCAGTAAGTAGAATATCATCGACATACAAAACGAGGAATACCATCTTTTTGTCCTTTATATGCTTATAAACACAAGGTTCAGAAATGATTTACTCAAATCCAAAAGTCTTGATCGTTTGATCAAATCTTTTATTCCATAAGCGGGACATCTACTTAAGTCCATAAATGTATCTTAGTAGTTTGAAAACTTTTTGCTCATTTCCTTTGACAACATAGCCAGTGGGTTGAACCATATCAATGGTCTCATCAAGATAGTCATTCAAGAATGCTGTCTTGACATCCATTTGCCAGATCTCGTAATCGAGAGCAACGATAATGGATTAGAGTATATGGATAGACTTAAGCATGGCTACCGGAGAAAAGGTTTCATCATAATCGATGCCTTTTTTCTGTGTGTATCCTACAAGTTTAGCTTTGTGTGTTTCCACTTTCTCTTCTGCATTTCTATTCTTCTTGTATATCCACTTACACTTTATGGGTTTAATCTCAACTAGTAAGTCTACAAGTTCCCACACTGTATTGGATTTCATGGAATCCATCTTGGCATCCATGGCCTATTTCCAGAGCTTGGAATCAATGTCCTGCATAGCCTCCTCGTAAGTGAGTAGATCATCATCCTCATGATTGGCCTATGTATTATAAATACTACCATTATAGATGAAGAAGTTCGATTTCTTAGAATCTCTCCCACTATGACGGATTCTCTTATGCTGTTGATTATTTACGGGTTTTTCTACAACTTTCTTGAGAATTGAACTTGTTGATTGTTCTACCACTTTCGAAAGTTTCTTGAGTACCACTTTACTTCGAGCTTTAAAATTATCCATGTAGCTTTCCTCGAGGAAAGTAGCATGAGTAGAAACTTTAATCGTATTATCTTTCAAATTGTAGAATAATCCTTCATTTGTTCCTTTTGGATATCCTACAAATATGCACAATTTTTTCTACCTATCCAACTTCTTTGCATCCTTATCCAGAACGTATGTTGGAAAACCTCATATTTTAAAGTGATTTAGAGTGGGTTTCATTCGATACCACAGTTCATAAGATGTCTTACTGTAACATCCCAAAACTAGGCCTAGTCAGAACAGTGGTTTTGGGACCACAAATTCGATGTCAAAATATTTATTTTATAATTATTATGAGGCTTAGAATATGATAGTAAGCATGTGTTAAAGTTTCATAAAGAAATTCTTAGTGTAAGGTGTCTAATTGGAAATTAGGAACCAAATTAAATAAATTGCAAAACTTGGATTCTTGAAGAAATTTGCATGAAATTGCTTTAATTTATTAATTAGAAGGTCTTAAAGAGTAATTTTTCCAATTTCTAAGATTTTGGAAAAAAAATGGGCATGCATGGAAAATTTTGGAAGTTTAGTAAGGAAGGGCATTTTGGTTATTTGGTAATGAAATCAATAAAAAGGGAAAATGAAGGAAAAAATCAGCCATTCTTCTCCCTCATGCTATCGAAATTCCAAGGGACACCATAGCTAGGGTTTCTTCACTTTCCAAGCTCAATAGTAAGTGACTCCTTGCCCCGTTTTTAATGTTCTTTGTATTTTTTAGATCCTTGTAACATGTTCTCTCCATTTCTACCCATATTTTAAGCTAGGTTTCATGTATGCAAAATGACCCATGTGTGACATGTTTGTTCTTTGATGATTTATGGGGGAATATGAAAGTTAGATGTGTTTTAAACATATTTTCCTAAGTGATTTTCATGAAAAACCCCTAAAAGGGACCTTTTTGCAAAAGGTGCAAAATATGTGGTAGAAATGTGAAATAGAGGAGAAAGTGGGCTAGTATGAGTTTAAAATACATTCAGCTAGGCTTGGGTAACCAGGGAATTGTATGTATTTTATTTTACGAGCCTAGGGACTAAGTTGTAAAATTTTGAAATGTTAGGGGCAAAATGGTCATTTTGCCCTGGGGTAAATTTTAGGTCCGAAATAAATAACATGAGGTATTAATAATTTATTTTTACTGATATAGACCCCGAGAAGCCAATTTCGGAGATCGACCGTGGAAAACGAAAGGTTTCGGAATAACTGAAATACGAAACCTATGCAATTACCAGGTAAGTTCGTGTAACTCAGATGTAAACTATCTTTAAATACATTAAAGATCTATGTACATGTATGAATTATAATGGTAATATTTATTGTATGACAACTCATGAAATATTAATGTTATGATGAAATGTCCCGGTTGAATACAAAAGGGATGTTTGATGGATTACTCGAAAATGAAATAATGGTATAAATGATCTAGCCCGGATGGGTGATCTTATAGTGACCTAGCATCCCGAAGAATATGTGTGCTTGGACAAATTTAGCCCGAACGGGTAATCTGAATAGGATCTGAATTTAGCCTGGACTAGTAAATCAGACCTGAACTTGTAGAAGTATATGTCATTGTAAGGGATTTATTCTGGACTGGTAATCCCGACATTACTCTGTGAGTTACGTTGTGGGGGATTTAGCCTAGACTAGTAATCCCACCATAAAAGTGAGGTTCACAGGAGTGCACATTTAAAGGATCACTTGCATGATTTGACGGTAAACGAGATATCCATCGAGATTCCAAGAAATTCGACGGGATTAAAATGTTAAATGGGAATAGACATGTTTGAATTGATGAGCTCATCTATGAAGGATGTTACATTGTACTGGCATGAGATTAACTTGATGGTTGAGTACATGTGATAGGAAATTTTACTATGAATGTTTGACCTAAATGTCTTATATGATTGCATGCTAAATAACCGGTAATTTTACTTTCCCGTTATCCGGACTTACTAAGCATGTTAATGCTTACCCCCTCTCCTTTCCCTGTTTTACTGAGCTCGTAGACTTGTGAAGATTGGAAGACGATTGGAGCATTGTCAACATTATCAACTTGTCTTGCTTTGGTATATAGATACTTTATTTTGTTTCAATGGCATGCATAGGTTTTGAGTTATTTTGTGATGTGTGTCATTGGTTGGCCTATGTAAAGGCTTAATTATTAAACTTATTCTTTTTGTATATGGACATAAGACATGGCTCATTTTGATGTAGGCTATGACCTACTAATTGTGCTTGTTGGCGGTTAAATGTTCTTGTGATGGTTAAATAAGGTATATTATAAATAGACATATGAAATGTGGCCAAATCACTTGGGATAGATAGGTCATAATTGGCAATGAGTTATAACAATGAGCCAAGTATAAATGTGTTCTTGAATGATATGGAAATCCTAAATACAAAGAGGATAAATTAGCATGTACATAACTGATGAGATGAGGTTAACATGCAGTTGATCATTTATGGTAGTAATTGGGCATATTTAGGCCATGTTAAACATCATTGAGGTTCACGAATGTGAGTGGTTATTGAGGGTGACCATTGGCTTAGATTTGTAGCCTCCAAAAAGGTCCACGCGGAACACACGGGCATGTGTCTAGGTCATGTGTGACACACGGTCAGCCCCACAGGCGTGTGGTATGGTCGTGTGTCCCCTGCACCTAAAATTTTTAGGTCAGAATGCATTGTAGTAAACACAAAGGGTAGAGACACAGCCGTGTGTCTCAACCATGTAGAGGACACGGCCTAGCAAATAGGAGTGTGTTTTGGCCGTGTGTCCCTAAATGCATGATGATGTCATAATCAGAATGCTCGAGTTTTTGGGCATAGCCCGAAATTTTCTGGAAATGTCATGTTCGTACGCAGTATTGCCCTATACCTTGTCCCGGTCTCGGGTATGGGTAAAGGGTGTTACACTTACAAGAAGACTTGGTTGGCACATCATTTAGAATATAGCAAACCGTTTGCATCGCATATCCCTAGAAGGAAGTAGGAAGTTGTGAATATCTTAACATCAAAAGAACCATGTCAAGCAAGGTTCTATTCCTTCTCTGAGCTACGCCATTCTGCTATGAGTGCTCGGCGTAGTCAATTGGGATAAAATCCCATTCTCTATGAGGTATCCTAAGAAATCATCAGACAAATATTCTTCACCTCAGTCAAACCGAAGATGCTTTATGGATAAATCTAATTGCTTTTCCACTTCCGCACGAAACTCTTGAAATTTATTAAAGGTTTTTCTTTTACGGTGTATTAGATACACATATCCATATCAAGAATAGTCATAGATAAAATTCACATAATAATCGTAGCTTCCTCGGGACCAGATGCTCATGAGACCACATACATTAGTGTAAACAAGTTCTAAAGGTTGGTTGGCACTTGTACCTTTTGCATTAAAAGACCTCTTAGTCCTTTTACCTTCCAAGCAAGATTCATATTGTGGAAGACTAACTTCCTTAAGCATACTTAAGGGACTATCTTTCTCAAGTCTAGTGATTCTTTCTTAATTAATATGACCAAGTCTTAAATGCCATAGGTACCCTTCATTAGAGTGAGAAGTTTTAAGCCTTTTATTCACTATTTCAATTTGAAGCATCGAGTAGTTATTTGGTTTGATAAAATGGAGATTGTTTTTCATCCATCCATTACAGATTAAAGAATGCTTTTTGTGAATAGTAATCCCTTTATTGAATGTCACGCTATAACCGTCATAAAATAAACATGCTACAGAAATTAAATTCCTCTTAAAATGATGTACATAAAACACGTTCTTTAAAACAATTTTCCTAAAATTATCAAAGTGTAAAATAACTTATCTCACTACTTCGGCTAAAACATAGCTCCCATCTTCGGTTCACAATGAGAGGCTCCTATCACGTAGACTTCTCATTTTGCTAAACCCCTATAAAGAAACACACACATGGCTAGTGGCTCCAGAATCAATAACTCAATTGTCAATTAATTCTTCCACTAAGCAAGCTTCAACCATAAAAAGTTCCATACCTTTGCCCTTTTCGGCTAGGTAATCTAAATATTCTTTACGGTTTGATTTGTAATGCCCTTTTTTGTTGCAGAAGAAACATTTGATCTTTTTAGGATCTATTGACTTCTTAGCCTTCTTCTTATCCATACGAGGTGGAACTGAAGACCTAGTCAATTTCTTCTTTCCCTTAACTTTCTATTTCCCTTTAGAGGGCGAAGGGTCCATAGCTAAGTTTGCTTTAGGTTTCTCTTAAGCCGGATTACCACCATTAAACATCAACTATAGGATTGTAATTCTTTCATGAGCTAAGTCAATGTAAGCCCCTTGTTCCCCAAGTTGTAAGCAGCCCTAAAACTAGCAAGCTCATTGGTTAAGGATTTGAACACTATTTCAATTTGAGTGTTCACGTCTAGTTCAACCCCCATTGTTATTAGCTTTCACAAAGAATCTTATAAGCTTAAGCATAAGTTCTTTGACCGAAGTGTCAATTTTCTGTTACGAATTCATTAAATTTGTAATAGCGGATTATCGAACCAATACGACTTAGCCTCCTAGCAAATCTTCCAACTTTGTCATGATCTCTTTGGCAGTACGAAAATTCTCGTGTTGCTTTTTCAACACACTACTCATGCTCACTAACAGATAACATTGAGCAATCGAGTCAAAATCTCTCCAGCAATTTCTCGCTTTGGGTTGAGCTTCAACAGGGTACGTTTCATCAATAACAAATTTATGTTTCTCACAGTTGAGAACTATTAGTACGTTTCGTCAATAACAAATTTTATTATTAGTAAGAATGCTAATAAGAGGAGTAAGAACATATTTGAACTGAAAGAATAAATATTTCACTAATTACTATCTTTGTATTAAGCAAATATTTTTCAGTTTAGCAACATATCAAGAATGCAGTATGATGCATGCATCTTGTATTAAAAACTTGAATTTTTTTTACATTAATACGATCATTCTCACACCCATCAACCATGTCACCTTGGGGTCCCATGATTAATTAGCAATAACATGGATTACATCCAATCAGTTCGTAAATCTTAATTTTCAAGACTCCATACGAACTAACGATCGTTTAATGTTTGACCATCATCTCTAGCTTAAATATCGTTTCTTGGGAAACTATTTAATAATAGATGATCTCGAGTGTGTAACCAATGATTCAACAACCATCATGAACATTCTTTATTTGTGAGTCATCTTGGGACAATCTCTTTGAAAGTCATGCATGACTAGTTGTCCTTAAAAGGAAATCCGATCTAGTGAACTCATATGACAAAGTTTACCTTGGGGTGCAGCCAGGTCAGGAACCGGGTCGAAAATTTATCATGTTATCACTTAGGGACCATCAATGGAGGTCGTAAGTCTTGGTTAAGGACCTTCTTCCACTCAATATTTTAAAAACATGCAAGGTTTTTTATCCCAAATTTCAATAATAATCATACAATAGTCTTGGTCGCATTCTTACCTAATCTATATGACTTGCTTCCAATATATACATGGAATGATATGAAAATTTTGTAATATTAGCATTCATTCAAAATAATCAATCAATCATAAAAACAAACAATTTTAATTCTCCACAGTTTTTCTTTTAAGGGAAAAACTGAAGAAGTGAATGTGAACCGTGCACCAGGTAGGGTCCCAAGAAAGAGAGGGGATTCAAATTTGACCGCTTAGAAACCAAGTCTTTCCTAGCCAGAGCCAAACCTAAACATGCGCCTTCTTATTACCACATTTCTTACAGTTATCAAATAACCTAAAGAAGTGAATAAAATAATACAACACATGTATTTTCTCATTACCACACATATTATTTTTAATTGATCAACTATGGATTGATTGAATGTTTAACGTCACAGCAATAATGTGCAAGCATACACCATTTATGCAAGTAGAGTAGGCAGATATGAGTCTACCGGATATCGATCCCATGAGGATAGTTGTCTTTTGTCTTTCAGTGTCAGTACAATAAATAGATAGAAACGATATAACTTGTGAGAGTAGTTGTCGAAGAAATAACTTGAAAACAATAAGATAAAATATGATAATGATAAACTAAGATCCCCAATGTGAATATTCAATAGAATACTAAGTGCTCATAAGGTAAAAAAGGATAGGTGATTGTCGATGCATTAAATCACAATGAATATCTTACTAAGCTTAACTTCTATATTTAATCTAAGACTTAAACATGCACATTAGCCACAACTTCCGATGATGGACATGGAACACTATTAAGAACAAGTTGATTAAATTCTTCTAATCCTCAAGCAACTTCCGTTTTCATGCTTGTTAGCTTGAACTGTCGCTGCACTTTCCAGTGTTAATGACCGTAATAACACTTCTATGCTAAAAACATGCAAACCCAAAGATTAAACAGTAGAAGAAAGATTGAATAAAATAATATTTAACTTAGAAATCATGTATACTTCTGTACAAACATGAAATAGAAAGTAACCACCAGCGTTTAGAAAAGAAATATAAAAGAAACAAGTGGAGAGTACTATTCCTAGAAAACCTCGACTTGATCTCTCAACTCCCTTTTGTGTTGTACTCAGGGTTCATCGTCTAGAGCTAATTTGCATCCCTTTCACGTCAGTTCACCCGTGGGAGGCCTAAGCCACCATAGCCAAAAAGCTTCAAAAAATAGGTTGAAGAAGATAATGCCCCCCAAAAAATCTCTTCCTTTTTTTCCTTTTCACGTGAATATTAATATTTATCCAAATAGCACAGGTATTCTTTCATCAGAATCATGCTACCTCTGTACATACAAGTTGGTTGTACCAAACTGGACAGCTCAAACATTTTTGTTCTTATCCAAACAGCTGTCAAGTGCGGTGAAAATTTTAGGCGCAATCTGGAAATACTCATGCAGCGACATCAGTACCAAAACATGACAAAATTAAGGATAAATAGGCTAAGATCCATTGAGTTATAAAATGCAATTTACTGAACTAAAAATGCTAAAATATGTGCTAAAGATAACTAAATGGAAAAAAATTAACCAATAAGTAGGGAGAAAACATATTTTCTTTCTAGTACTATCACACCTCCAAAATTGAGTTTTTACTTGTCCTCAAGTAAAACAGAAACTAGCAAGGCTACACAAGAATTCACTAAGGCAAATGATCATTCTAGCAACTTGAATCACCTAAAATCCTAATGAATGAGTCACATTCAGATGATAGAATATTACATTGACAATACATAAGTATGAATGAATAAGATTGCAACTTCATCAAAACCAGCATCATGCTTTAAATCCTAAATTCTATCTACCATTACATCATTTATTGTATAATATATGTCTTTCTCTTTTTTTTTTGTGAATAAGGGATATTGTTGCATTACTGTACCCTTGTTCCTGAGAAGTAACGATGGAGTGGAACAAACCCCCATCGAGTACGTAATTGCGCTGACACACACTCATGCAGCAACAACCTTTGGCCAGATTCATTTTTCTAACAGTTGCATTAGAGTGTTCCCTCTTTAAAATTTCACAATGCACCCACTTTGGAGTGTCTATTATTCATAACTATATATATATATATAAGCAACTGTAAAAGGCAGATTCATTCAAGATTCAAAGAATGCTACTAGTCATCGATTACTAATGCAACCTAAATCATTCATCAAAGAATTAAAGATACAACATTCAGTTAAATTTATCCAACTTATCCATTGATAATTCTTATGATTCAAGAATTAAGCATCGAATGTAACAAAAATTTTCAAACACATTTGCATTAACCACAAATAAAATAAACCTTGCATGCTTTATAAAACTAAAAAAAATTGAAATATGGGTGTATTTCCAAACCCTACATCCATTCCCACAAACTGAAAGTTTGCATTGTCCCCAATGCACTAACATTAAAATGCAATGACAATAAAAATGCAACGACAATGTGCACTAACAAAATGAAAATTACATCTACATGCAATGCATGAATATTACAACTAAAACTTAAAATAAACTAACTCAGTTTGCTTCGGCCATTAATGTGGCTGCATGATATTTCTTCTTCCTCCTCTTTTTCTCCTCTTTCGTGCACTTTTTTGTCTTTAGAGTGCTTTCTCTTCTTTTTTTTGGGCTTCGCATAGTCCTTGGATCGCTCCTTAGTTTTCGGTGCTACCTAGGCATCATCGACTACTTTTTGTGTAGGAGGGGTCACCTTGAGTGGTTCAGTATAGACCACTATCGCCAATGAGTTATGGTGCTTCTCACTGGTTACCTCTATAACTTCCGTTAGTCTAGCTCCATCTCACTTCAGATTATCAGTAGTTACACCCACAAACTCAGATGCATTGATAATGTTCTCAGTAGATTCATTCTCAGTAGCTTCTTTCTCAATATTTTCTTCCTCGGCCTTCTCGTTCACAAATGCAACGTGGACTTCCTCTCCCAAATCAACTTACTCCTCAATAATAGGCACCTCTTGACCAGCAATGAAGTCACCCTTGACCAGGCTATCAATCCTTCGCATGTACTCTCCAATGTCCCTTGAGTCCTCTTCCTTCTCATCGTCAGAGATATGCATAATGGGAAGGGATTCCATCGATCTGCCTCGATCCCCTAAATCATCTTCCTTGAATGAGGGTTCATAATCTCAGATGATTAGTAGGAGCATTAGAAATTCTAGGAGTGAGGCTAGGTTAACTGACTTAATGCGGCTACAATAGAGTTGTTAGAAGCCTTGGTATAAGTGTAGAACAAATTTTGTGATCTGCCCATATCCTCTATTGTAGAGACAAGCCTGATCTACTTATTGCTGATGAAATTGGTCAACTTCTCAATATCTTACATTTTGCTCAACAATGATGTCTCTACAGTTAGGTTTGTTCTCTTGCTTTCTGCCTTGGTTTTTCCCTTCCTTGTCTTGCTGGTCTCCGCCTCCTTTATTGTTAGTGTATCTTTGCCACAAGTCATTTTTTCAATAGAGGCTTCATTTATCAAGCCCTTATTCTCTAAGACTTCTTCATCATCACGGGGTACGATCCCTTTCTGCTAGCACAGTAGCATCACTAATGATGGGAAAACCAAAATTCCAATTTACCTTGCGGCACAGTCAGTAATTTCCTGGTGGAGTATTGCGCCGACATCAATCTTTCTGCTCTTGACAATTGAACATATCATGCACATTCTATTGAGGTTGACTGTGGTGCTGTGAGTAGAGGGTAGTAGCCTGCAGTTGACAAAATGAAACCAGATTTTTCTTTGTAGTGTCAGGAATCGGTGGTGTATCATATAATTCTTTTGATGTGAACCCGTCCACAATGCTTCTTCGACACATAAATCCTTTACCAACAAGTCCCTTTTTTTCATCTGTGATATCCTCAATAAACTTGGAATGTTCATCTACATCCACTTTAGTGTTGTACAGCTGATTGATTTTTTTAGCATCCAATGGGATTAAGCCTTCTCGAACAATGATAAACTCTAACTCATGGTCATAAAGGTTAGCGTAAAGCTCACGTACCAATGAAGGAGAATAACTTCCAGGATGAGTGCAGAAAGTCTTCCACTTCGGCTTAGAGATGGTTTTGTAGACTTGCTTGCCTAAGTGTTGCTATTGCAAAAGGAGAATACCCTATTCTGGGTGAAAGTTTCACTTCAAAATGTTGTCTTGATCCTCCGGTGCAATAGCAATTTGATTGTACCCAGAATAGTAGTCTAAGAAGTAGTAATAGGCTCTTCCAACAAGCCTGTCCAACGTTTGGTCAATGAAAGGAAGTAGGAAGTGGTCTTTCCTTGTGGCAGTATTAAGTTTGCGATAATCTATACAAACTTGCCATCCCGTAGGACTGCGTGTAGAAATTAATTTGTCTTTGTCATTGCTAACCACAGTGATGCTATTCTTTTTAGGAATGCATTGCACTGGACTTACCCAATTGCTATCAGAAATAGGGTAAATAATTCCAGCATCAAGCCATTTTATAATTTCTTTCTTAACAACTTCCTTCATTTTCTTGTTTAATATTCTTTGTTACTCAATTGATTGCTTGCCTTCATCTCCCAACTTGATCTTATGTATGCAAAAAGATGGACTAATGCCTCGAATACCGGTAATACTCCAAGCAATAACTCTTATGTTACTTAAAAATATGAACCATTTTCTCTTCTTGAGTTACATCCAGTGCTAAGGAGACAATAACTGGGAGAGTATTGTTATCACCAAGAAAGACGTATTTAAAATGAGTAGGTAATGGCTTCAATTCTAGAGTAGGAGCTTCGTTGATAGATGGCTTAAAAATTAGAGCTGCTTTGTTGGCTAAGTTTAAGGACTCAATTGGCCATCCATGGTTGAGTTCAATATTATTAGCTTCAACCATGCTATCACAATTATCTAAGAATTCATCATTAGATGTTACTGCAAACTCCTGAGAAAGTATTGTGCTTTGGTCATTGAATTCTTACTCAATTAGATCATCTAGCACATCGACAGTATGACATTCTTCTTTATCCTTGTAGTGAATAGATTTGAAAACACTAAAGGTAACGTACTCATCATTAAGTTGCATGGTCAATTCACATTTGTAAACATCAATAAGAGTTCGTCTGGTGGCTACAAATGGTCGTCCCAAGATTATAGGAACCTTATTGTCTGTCTTGTAGTCAAGTATGATAAAATCAGCCGAAAAAATGAATTTATCCACATGAACTAAGATATCTTTGGTTTGTCCTTTAGGTTGAGCCAAGGATTGATCAGCTAGTTTCAATATCACTACAGTAGTTTTCATGTGACCAATTCCCAACTTTTTGAAAATAGATACTGGCATTAGGTTGAGGTTAACTCCCAACTCGTATAAAGCCTTGCCTAAATAATGGTTGCCAATTGAACATGGGATAGTAAAGCTCCCAGGATCTTTCATTTTGGGGGGCAACTTATTTGTCAAAATAACACTATAGCCTTCTATGAGTGCAATAGTTTCTATATCACCGAGTTTTTTCTTATTCGACAAGAGGTGCTTCATAAATTTACCATAATTCAGAATTTGCACAATAACATCTACTGAAGGAATATTGACCTGAAATTTCTTTAGAGTGTTCGGGAACTGACGGTACTACTTATCCTACTTATTCTCACTGAATCTTTGTGGAAAAGGTAAATGTGGAGATACATTTGATTGCGCCGACAATTTCGAGGGTCAGACATTTGGCATATGAGTGACAATTTGTGGAACTTTTTTTTTGGTACATCGACAAGCTCTTCAGATTCAACCTTCTCACAAGGGATCACTTCACCAGTATCTTGATGTGCTACAGTAGAGCCTGTAGTCGGCTCACTAGTTTGTTTACCACTCTTGAGAGTGAAAGCCTTGCAGTGTTCTTTTCCCTTCGGACTGGGATTTTTTGTGTCACTAGGTAGTGTGCTCGGTGGTTGAGTATTCAGATTCGAAGGAAGTTATCCTAATTGTGCCTCCAACACCCGAATAGAAGATGAATTCCCTTACACAATAGCTGTAACGACCCAAATTTTAAGGTCATTGGAAAATTGAATTTTTGGGTCATTATTTTGGGAAAATAAATTCGTAAATATTTATTAGAAATATTTATGAAGCTAGTAGTGTAGTTGATTAGACTTTGGTTAAGTCAATTAGCTTGAATTAAGGTTAATTTAGTGAAAGGACTAGATTGAATAAAGTGTGAAGGTTTAATTGTAAACTATAGGAAAGCCAAATGACTAAATTAGCAATTAAGCCTTAAAGTGACAAATGTGTGGTAAAAATTAATTACATGTGTATAAAGTATAATACATACATGTGTAGTATAAGCATATGTTTACTTATATTATAAGTAAATAAGAAGTAATAATTGTAAATTAATAATATAATATTATAATAGTTTAAATAAAAGAAATAATAAAAGAAAATGAAAAAAAATAGAAAATGAAACAGAACAGGGAAAGAAATAAAGAAAAAGGAAAGAAAAAGGAAAGAAAAAGAAAGGAAAATAGGGTTTTAAGGTTCAAGCTTTAAGTGGTAAGTCAATTTGATCCATTTTTTTTATCCATTTTCTTGCAATTTAAGAGTTTTAGAATGGTTATGGTGGAAGGACTAAATTGAAATTTTTGTAAAAGTTATATGGAAATTAAAGAGTGTGTTATTAAATAACATATATTGATAATTTTAAATGTTAAATTTTAAGTAGCCAACGTAGCACCGGAAACATCATCGAGAAAAGGAAAGGAGAAAGTGAACGAGGATATCGAGTAAACTCGAGAATTTCGGTTTGTATTTCTATAAACTATGCTTAAAATTTAGTACAATGTAATTGCTATTCTTAATTATAGAATGTATAATGAAAGGTATAATGGGCTCATTATTTGTTTTCGTATTATTATGATATGGTTTGAATACCCTAGTAACAGTGTCGGGCTAGTCGGATATAATTGGCATGCCACAGGATTAGAAGTATTCAAGGATATTCCAACTATGTATTGATGAGACACTATATGGTCGACTACTGTGGCTGTTCCAGATTCGTTCCGAAGAGGTACACCGTATCTAACTGCAACTGTTACTGTTATTGTTTCCCTTACGGTGTATTCTGGCTTCGGCCGAAGAAACACTGTACTTTATCCCCGGAGTGTGGATTGGATCCGTGTATCCGTTCAGGTCTGAGTCATGTTAATATGGGTAAAAAAAATACTGAAGATTGACTGTTATCATTTATGTGACTGAGACTGATATACTATGTTGAAAGATATTGAAGGATATGTAAAAGATATAAATTGAATGTAAGAGACGAAACTACTAAGATTCTGAAAGTAAAAGTTTAAGTTACAATGTATACATAGCTTATTATTTGTTTAAGTATTAGTTTATAGAAATACCACTGAGTGTATACTCAGCGTACGGTATGTTTCTGTGTGCAGGACTAGGTACGAAAGAAAGCTAAGGACTCAGCATCCAAGCCAATCTCGGACTCAAAGTGGTGAATACTTTTCTTTTGGTAAAATGGCATGTACCTAGGTGGTTAAGGTATTATTTTGTACATGATAGTGAGTAAATAAGAAAGTTGTTGAAGCATAGTACGAAATATGCATATTTTGGAAGTTAAATTTATATGAGTTTGATTAGTAAGATAATGTAGTATAATTTCGAAATGAATTGTGGATCTTTAAAAGGTGTTGAAGAGAATGAATGAATATTTGCTAAGTTTAAATGGCATAATGAATGATATTTGATTTAAAAACTATTAATAAATGTTTGGGCATGTAATGGATGTGTTTAGCATGTGAAAATAGCTTTAAAATGGTCAAAAATCATGTTTTCACATGGCTAAGTCACATGGGCGTGTGCTCTGGCTGTGTGGCTCTCTGTTTATGTTGCACGGGTTGTTTCCACGGCCGTGTGAAAAAGTCAAAATCTACCCACAGCCTGGCCCCACGGCCTTGGGAGCCCCACGGGCAGGCCACATTGGGCATGTCCCAGGCCACAAAGGCGTGTGCTCCTATCTTCAAGGTAAAAATTGTAAACTTGCCGGTTTAATCCCAAATTAGTTCATAAGCATGTATTGGGCCCCGAAGACCCATATTAGGGGCTTTATGATGAAATTTGGAATGTTTTGAATTGGAAAGCAAATTTATGACTCGATTTTTGTATGAATATTAGTGTATAAGTTTAGTAATGCCTCGTAATCCTATTCCGGTAACGGGACGGTGTTAGTGGGTGTTACAATAGCTTCTTTGCGAGTCAATGCTCCTGCATTAAAGCCTCAAAAGCTGTTAACATGTCAGAAGGAGAAGCTTGTGTGTACTATTGTTGTCAATGTTCTTGAACATGCTGATTCAGCATTGAAGAGTGTTGTGGCTGCGTCTGATTCTGTTGTGGATGCATCTGGCTTTGTTGTGGATGCATCTG
This sequence comes from Gossypium longicalyx, assembly GCA_025698465.1. NCBI lineage: Eukaryota > Viridiplantae > Streptophyta > Magnoliopsida > Malvales > Malvaceae > Gossypium > Gossypium longicalyx. The sequence goes on from CM046997.1 coordinate 85,341,851, forward strand.
AGTGTGCTGATTGTAGTTCTGTTATTGTTGATTGTAATTCCCTTGTCTTGAATTATAATTTCCTTGAGTAGATATATTCCCATATCAGAATGTAGTTTCCTTTTGTCCAGCATTCTGAGTTCCTCAAGACTATTGATTATGTGCAGAATTATTATAAGAGGTGCCATAAGAATTTTTCCAGATGTTACTAACATAAAAAACGTTCTCTTCATGTTGTGGACAATCTTCATAGTTGTGGTTGTCACTACAAATCTCATAAAAAAAGGTAAGAACATCAACTTCTTGAGCAACTTGTATAGGTGCAACGTTACTAGTCCCTTACATATTTTTTTATCATATTTGCAAGAGAAGAAACTTGAGCACTGAGTGCAAATATTACGTCCAATTCAATAACTCCCAAAGTAGCTTTTGTTTGTGCAGCTCTAGAGATAGGATATTGATAATCATTCTGAGCAATTCTCTCAAGAATTCCAATAGTAGCATTATAAGTGCGATCTAGCAAAGGACCATTGGCTGATGCATCGACAAGATTCCTCATGTGTGAATTTAACCCATTATAGAAAATCTCAATTTGTGTTTCCAGTTGAATATTGTGCATGGGACAATGTCGAAGTAAAGACTTATAACGTTCCCATGTGGTATGAAGATTCTCATCATCTAGTTGATGATAAGCTATAATATCATTTCAGAGACGAGCATTCATTTTCGGTGGGTTAAATTGCAAAACAAACTATGTTGCTAGTGCATTCCAAGAAGTAATTGATCTAGCAGGTAGCCCAAGGAACCAAGTACGAGCTCTTCCCTCCAAAGAATAAGGAAATAATTGCATTTTCAAGGTGTCATCAGGAACGCCTTGTTGACTAGAGGAAGTACAAATCAATAAAAATTATTTAAGATGTTCTTGTGCATCTTCATGTGGCAGTCCAGCATATTGCCCATTAGAATTCAGCTTAGAAATATTATTGGCTTGAGTTAAAAATTTCCAGCTTGAATTACTGGCCTAAGAACTCTCGGTTGTAAGTCATCCAAGACAAGTACTACAAAATCTCGTATAGTCCTATTTTATATTTGAGCATCTTGCAACAACAGAGGGTCATTAGCAATTTAGTGTTGCATCAAGGGTATGACTTCACAGTTTCTTGGTAAAGCCATATTCCTCTAAACGGTTCTTTCAATTTCTAGATCACAATTGACAATAAACTCCGAATTGCTTCGGGTCATACAACACCTAAAATAAAATGTGAAAACAGCGACAAAAAGAAAACAAGTTAGTAACAACTAAATATTATGAAATAAAGACAAACAAAAATAAACATCACACAAATGTCATCCCCAGCAATGGCGCCAAAACTTGATCGGCTATTTAACATCATAGCAATAATGTGCAAGCATACACTATTGATACAAGTATAGTAGACAGATATGAGTCTGTTGGATATCGATCCCACGAGGATGGTTGTCTTTTGTCTATCAATATCAGTGCAACAAATAGATAGAAACGAGGTAAATTATGAGAGTAGTTGTTGAAGCAATAACTTGAAAACAATAAGATAAAATATGATAATGACAAACTGAGATCCCCAACGTGAATATTCATCAGTGCTCACAACGTATAAAAGGATACGTGATTGTCGATGCATTAAATTGCAATGAATATCTTACCAAGCTTTGCTTTTATATTTCATCTAAAACTTAAACATGCACAGTAGCCATACCTTCCAATGATGGCAATGGAATACTATTAAGAACAAGTGGATTAAATTACTCTAATCCTCAAGCAACTTCCGTTGTCATGCTTATTAGCTTGAACTATCGCTGCATTTTCCAGTGTTAGTGGCCGCAATAACACTTCCATGCTAAAAACATTCAAACCCAAAGATTAAACTGTAGAATTAAGATTAAATAAAATAACATTTAACCCAGAAATCATGTATACTTCTGTACAAACATGAAATAGAAAGTAATTACCAGAGTTTAGAAAAGAAACAAGTGGAGAGTACTATTCCTAGAAAATCTCAAATTGATCTCTCAACTCCCTCTTCTATCGCACTCAAGGCTCCTCGTCAAGAGCTAATCTGCATCCCTTTCACATTGGTTCACCCATGGGAAGCTTAAGTCACCATAGCCAAAAAGCTTCAAAAGATAGGTTAAAGAAGATAATGCCCCCCCAAAAACCTCATCATTTTTTCCTTTTCACGTGAATATTAATATTTATCCAAACAGCACAGGTGTCATTTCATCAGAATCATGCTGGCATTGTACATACAAGTTGGTTGTACTAGACTGGACAGCTCAAAAATTTTTGTTCTCATCCGAACAGCTGTCAGGTGTGATGACAATTCTAGGCGCAATCTAGAAATACTCATTGTAAACGAAAAAATATATAGGATTTTTCCAATGTCATTTATCACCTTTTTACTTAAAATTGTTGTTTAAACTAAGTAATTGTTTAATAAATTAATGAAATATGTGAAAATATGAAATTAGGACATATAAATTATTAAAATGTGATTTTATGCTTTATTATGTAGTTTTCATGCAATAAATGGCTTATTTTATATTAATTTGAATAAATTATATTTTTTAAGACATAAAGTGGGCCATGCATGATTAAATTAAATAATAAAATATAAAATTATATTTAATAATTCATTTTAAAATATTTCATTAATAATTTGGGTTTTAAATTAACTAATTAAATTGGATAAATTTTATTCTTTGGTCCTTTAACTTGTTGGTTTATTATGGACAGGTCTGATAGCTTTGTTGGATTACAAAACCGTCCAAATTGGGGACCAAGTCAACCCAAAATTTGACTGCACATAGCTTTCAATAAATCACTTTTTGGTTTAATTGCATAAGGTCTTTGAAGAGTTGAATAAATTAGAGATTTACCTGAAGATTTGCACTTGACCGAGTCTTAGTCCTGAGTTGTTGTGGCACTTAAGTTGACCAAAAGTAAAGCAAAAATCAGCTCAACTTCCTCAATTTATGGCCGGCCACCCATGGAAGATGCTTCAAAACATGAAAACTCCTATTTTTAGTAAACTATCCCCCTCTCCTCACCTATAAATAAGACCTCATTCTCACATTTCTAATCATCCCTCACCATTCATCATTCTCTCTTCTCTAAATTCTCTTATCATTCTTCTTTTCTCCCCACACCTATCATCATCTTTTCATAAATATTTTAGCATTTGAACCTCTTAAAGAACCCTTGGTCGGCCACCTTGGAGAGCCATCAGCAAAGGAACAAAGGAGCCTCGTCAGTCAGAGTCTTGGGTGACAGCCATTCTGAATTGGGTTTAATCTTTCTTTTCTTTAATTTAATTTAAAGATGTTTGCTATGTGTTTTTTGTTCTTGTTTACAACAATGTTAGCTTAATTTTATTTAAGCTAGGATGATTGCTTTGATTAAATAATATTTATTAGATTCATGCTTATAATGTTTGTGCCTCAACTGATCATTTTTTCAATTAAAATCAAGTTTGTATTTCGTTTATACGTGATTGAAATGCACCTGAATTAGCTGAGCGATCCTAACCAGATGATGACTAGTGGATGCATAATTGAAATGTGCATGCTTAATTTAGATCCTAACCCGATTAAATTGCAGGTTGCATAACAACCCTAACCTGACTCTGTTATCTGCATAGTTTTTAGATTTGTGTGATTAAAATGTTTCAAACCTAAAATGTCCCTATTACCTCGCATGAATGCTAAGAAACCCTTAGTAAATAAGGATCATTAAAATGCATATTTACTAAGTGAAGGATTTTGAAAGGACCTAACATGGTTTCCAAACTCATGAAAGATCGAGTTGCCATGGAATGTTTTTCCGAATATTATTAAGCATGTTGATAATAAGTTAAGTTTAATTAAAGTAATTGTCCTAGTTTATTTATGTTATAATTGTTGCAATTTGTGTTTAATTTTTCCAAAACCTATTTCATTCATATAGTTTGCATACTTAGGTTAATTTGCATTAGGGATTATTGCATTTAGTTTAATATATTTTAATCATCACTTCTCAACTAAATTGTGTTTTTATTTACCAAATTGTTAATATAATTTTACAAATTAAGTGACTTAGCACAATTACAATCACTGTGGAGACAATAACTCGATACTTACTTATTACTTGATAACGACTATGTACACTTGCACAAACCCCAGTGTTACAATTTTTTGGAGCCGTTACTGGGGATTGTCAACTATTACCAAAGTCATTTCTTTCGTGAAATTATTTATTTTCAATTTGATTTATTTCTAACATTACTAACTTATTCTTTTTAATTTTATGATTTTCTTTTTAGGTGTTTATGAGTATAGATTGAATTATTGATTTACTCCCTATAGACCTTGAAATTAAGCGAACTTTTAGACAAAGAAGATGTGAACGAACAGCTCAAACACAAGTCGAGATAGACCTTGGAAATCAGAATCAAGTCCAAGGTAATGAAGCCGATCATGTACGAAATCTTATCCTCATTGCCAATGATAAGGACCGATGCATCAGACAATATGCTGTGCCACTTTTCAATAAGTTAAACCCAGGAATTAGAAGGCCAGATATTGAGGCAACCCAATTTGAATTGAAACCAGTGATGTTTCAAATGCTCCAAACGGTGGGCCAATTCAGTGGTATGCCTACAGAAGATCCACATCTCCACCTTCGATTATTTATGGAGGTGAGTGATTCATTCAAGATAGTTGGTGTGACTGAAGACGTGCTGAGGTTGAAGTTGTTTCCGTATTCGTTGCGAGATCGAGCCTGAGCATGGCTCAATTCATTGCCACTAAGTTCCATATCTATATGGCAAGAATTAGCAGAGAGATTTTTGGTTAAGTATTTCCTACCTAGCAAAAATGCTAAGTTGAGGAACGAGATCAAAACCTTCCAACAACTGGATGACGAGTCTTTGTATGAGGCTTGAGAGTGATTCAAGGAGTTACTGTGTAAATGTCCTCATCATGGGATTTCTCATTGTATCCAGTTGGAGACATTCTATAATGGTCTCAATGCACATACAAGATTAATGGTAGATGCTTCTACGAATGGTGCAATTTTGTCTAAGTCTTATAATGAGGCTTATGAGATCATTGAGAGAATTGCAAGTAATAACTATCAATGGCCAACAAATCGAACAGCTTCAGGAAGACGTGTAGTCGGAGTTCATAAAATTGATACCCTCACTTCATTATCAGCTCAGGTATCGTCTATTTTCTCTATGTTAAAACAGTTTACTGCTAATAGTACTAATAATTTTGCAGCTCAGCCACCAAGTCCGTACGAAGTAGTTTCCTGTGTGTACTGTGGGGAAGGTCATTCTTTTGAGAATTGTCCATCAAATCCCAAGTCAGTGTACTATGTAGGGAACCAATATCAAAGTAGGAGTGGACAAGGATTCTAGTCTAACTTCTATAATCCTTCATGGCATAATCATCTTAACCTTTCTTGGAGCAACCAAGGAAATAGACCGAACCACAACTTATTGCAACATAGACCCAACCAATCTCAAGGGTTTAATCAGCAAGCTCTAAGACCACCTCAAGCTGATTCATCAAACAGTTTGGAGAACTTGTTGAAAGTGTAAATGGCAAAGAATGACGCTTTGATCCAAAGCCAAGTAGTAACACTGAAAAATTTGGAAAACCAAATGGGTCAGTTAGCTATAAAGCTTCGTAATAGACCGCAAGTAATCTTGTCGAGCGATACTGAGAATCCAAAAAATTTGGGTAAAAAACATATCAAGGCAGTGGCATTGTGAAGTGGTAAAATTCTGGAACCCCGATTGATTGATGTCGAAGATAAGCCCGTTGAGAAGAATCAACCAACTGTTGAAATTCCTATACCAAAGGAATCAGAATTTGCAAAGGCTGACAAAGTAAATCCTAACTTAGTGAATTCAGGTACTTTAACATCTTCGTTGGATGTAGATTTACCTACTCAGAAATGTTGTTCGGTTCAATCGAAAGTTCCATCACCTCCATATCCGCAAAGATTGCAACAACATAAGTAGAAACAAGAGGTGCAATTCAAGAAGTTTTTGGATGTTCTGAAGTAGTTACACATCAATATTCCGTTGGAGGAGGCTTTAGAACAAATTCCAAATTATGTGAAGTTTATGAAGGAGATACCGTCCAAGAAGAAATGACTTAGTAAGTATGAGACTGTTGCCTTGACAAAGGAGTGCAGTGCGTTCCTGCAGAACAAACTGCCACCGAAATTGAAAGACCCAGGAAGCTTTAATATACCCTGTAACATTGGTGAATCTTACTATGGTAAAGCTTTGTGTGATTAGGAGAAAGTATCAACTTGATGCCTAAGTCTATTTTCAAGATGTTAGGGATAGGTGAAGTAAGACCTACAACAATGACGCTTCAGCTAGCGGATCAATCTTTAGCATATCCCGAGGTAAAGATTGAGGATGTTTTGGTAAGTGTCGATAAATTTATTTTTCTTATTGATTTCATTGTCTTAGATTTTGAAGCAGATAAGGAAGTGTCTATCACCCTTGGGAGCCCTTTCTTAGCCACGGGAAGAACACTAATTAATATGCAGAAAGGTGAACTCACTATGTGAGTTCAAGACGATCAGGTAACCTTTAACATTCTTAAAGTAATGAAATTTCCTGATCCAGAAAAAGAGTGTTCAGTTATAGAAGAGATAGAAACCTTGGTTTCTATGGCAAGCAATTTTAAAGAAGATCCATTGGAGAGAGCCTTAGATCTTGACCCTTTGGAGGATGAAGAAGGTGAAGAAAACATGGCTTTGATGGAAACCAATCTGAGAAATTTTATTCAATCCACAAGGTTTGAACCGTTGGAGTTAGAAGTCAGAGAATTTGTGCAACCCAAGTTGTCAATCGAGGAACCACCTAAACTCGAACTAAAGGTACTTCCTTCCCATTTGAAATATGTTTATTTAGGTGACTGTTCTACTTTGCCTATGATTATTTCAGCAGAACTGACGAAAGATAAAGAGGAGCAACTAATTATTGTTCTGAAGAAATTTAAGAAAGCAATTGGTTGGACCATAGCTGATATTCAAGGTATAAGCCCTTCTTTTTACATACATAAAATTATTTTAGAAGAAGATGAAAGAGCTCGAATTGATGGGCAAAGGAGGCTCAATCCTATTATGAAAGAGGTTGTGAGAAAATAAGTAATCAAATGGCTAGATACATGAATTATCTATCTTATTTCAGATAGTTTGTGGGTAAGTCGGATACAGTATGTGCCGAAGAAAGGTGGAATCATGATTGTCAAAAATGAGCGTAATGAGTTAATTCCAACGAGAACTGTTACTAGTTGGAAAATCTATATTGATTACAGAAAATTGAATAAAGCCACTCGAAAGGACCATTTTCTGTTGCCTTTTATGGATCAGATGTTAAATCGACTGGCAGGTAATGAATTCTATTATTTTTTAGATGGCTATTTGGGATATAACCAAATAGTTGTAGCTCCGGAGGACCAACATAAAACAACCTTTACTTGTCCACACGGTATGTTTACTTTTAAGCGAATGCCCTTTGGTTTATGCAATGCATCTGCAACCTTTCAACGATGCATGATGGCAATATTCATTGATATGGTTGAAAATTTTGTTGAGGTTTTCATGGATGATTTTTCTATTTTTGGTAACACTTATGATATTTGTTTGAATAATTTAGCTAAGGTACTGAAGAGATGCGAAAAGACGAATCCTGTCCTTAACTGGGAAAAATGCCATTTTATGGTCAAAGAAGGGATTGTCTTAGGACATAAAATCTCAAAGAGAGGAATTGAAGTCAATAAAGCAAATGTGGACATAATTGAAAGATTACCAGCCCTAATGAATGTGAAAGGAGTCAGAAGTTTCTTAGGCCATGTCAGTTTTTACCGAAGGTTTATCAAAGATTCTTGAAATTTTCTAAACTGTTGTGTTTGTTGTTAGAGAAAGATACATTGTTCGATTTCAACAAAGCATGTTTGCAAGCTTTTGAAAATCTAAAAAAATGATTAATCTCATCCCCAATAACCGTTACACCTGATTGGAACTCACCTTTTGAGTTCATGTGCGATGCAAGTGATTATGCTGTTGGAGCTGTGATGGGTCAAAGAAGAAACAAAGTGTTTCACCCTATTTACTATGAAAGTAGAACTTTGTCGGGGGCCCAACTCAATTATACGATAACCTAAAAGGAACTCTTTGCAATAGTTTTTGCTTTTGAAAAATTTCGTTCATATCTTATAGGTACCAAAGTCACAGTATTTATTGACCATGCGACCATTAAATACTTGCTCGCGAAGAAAGATACGAAACTGAGGCTAATTTGTTGGATACTATTACTTCAAGAATTTGACCTTGAGATCCAAGATAGAAAAGGTGTCAAAAATCAAATAACTGATCATCTGTCGAGGTTGGAACAAGATGAGAAAACTTGATCATGTGTGCCTATCAACGAGAATTTCCCAGATGAGCACTTATTTGAGGTAAATCGAATTCATGAAACACCTTGGTTTGCTGATTTTTCCAATTATCTTGCATGTGGAATAATTCCTCAAGAAATGACATACCAACAAAGGAAAAAAATCCTTCATGATAGTCGGTATTATTTTTGGGAGGATCCGTTTTTGTTTAAACAATGTGCAGATAATATAATCCAAAAGTGTGTAGCTAAAAGTGAGATTGCTGAGATCTTGTATCATTGCCATTCATCTCCAAGTGGGGGACACTTTGGTAGTTCATGTACTGGAACAAAGATTTTGAAAGCAGTTTTTTTTTTGCCTACGCTATTTAAAGATGCTTATGCTTATGTGAAGAACTGTGATAAATGCTAAAGGACCGGAAATGTATTAAGGAGGAATGAGATGCCCTTGACAAACATTCTAGAAATTGAATTATTCGACGTATGGGGCATTGATTTCTTAGGCCTGTTTCCTTCTTCATATGGGAACAAATACATCTTAGTTGATGTGGACTATGTATCCAAGTGGGTTGAAGCTGAAGCATACCCTACAAATGATGCTAAGGTAGTCATGCGATTCCTACATAAGCATGTGTTTACACGATTTGGGACACCAAGAGCTATTATTAGTGATGAAGGTTCTTACTTTGTGAACAAATGGCTTAAGTGGTTGCTTGACAAATATGATGTCAAGCACAAGATTGTTATTGCCTATCACCCCCAATCCAATGGGTAAGTTCAGAGAGTGAACCGTGAAATCAAAGGTATCCTTGAAAAGGTAGTACGCCCTAGTAGAAAAGATTAGTCTTAAAGGCTCGATGATGCATTATGGGCCTATCGAACAACATTTAAGACACCGTTAGGAATGACTCCTTATTAGTTAGTTTTTGGAAAGGCATGTCATTTGCCATTAGAGTTGGAGAATAGAGCTCACTGGGCTTTGAAGCAGTTGAACTTTGATCTTAAGCAAGCCGATGAGAGAAGGATATTACAACTTGATGAGTTGGAAGAGTTGAGGTTGTTTTCCTATGAGAATGCCAAAATGTGTAAAGAAATATCAAAGAGATGGCATGGTAGTCATATACAACATCATGAGTTTAAAGAAGGTTAGAAGATTTTGTTGTTTAATTCAAGGTTGAAGTTATTTCTTGGGAAGCTTAAATCCTGATGGAAAGGACCCTATATCATATACCGAGTTGATCCTTATAGAGCTATTGAATTATACGACAATTACGGAGGTACGTTTAAAGTTAATGGTCAGCGTCTTAAACATTATTGGGATGGTGAAGTTGAGCAAATTAAATCCTCGTTCAAATTAATAGACCCTTGATTTTTCATGAACTCGTTTTGTAAATAAATAAATAATTAGAACTTATTTTCTTAGCTTATTACATTTAATTAATTTTTCCTAAGGAGATTGAAACTTAAGCGGGACCGTTGTGACCACTCCAACTTTTCCTGGGAATTAATTTAATGTAATTTGTTAAGAAGAAATTTTCTAATTAAGATTTAAAATTTTTAAGTTTCATTTTTTTTTGTTTAAATTTTAAAAGAGGGTCAAATTTGGCCCAAGTACTAATCAATTTTTTTTGAGACACGACAGTTTCAGTTTGAGGCCCAAGATAGCAAAAAAGGAGGGAAAAATCCATACCTAGCCGCCACTCCATTGCTTGCCGCCCAAGTAACCCTAATGTAGCTAAATTTTTGCTACATGTTGCCCTAATTTTTCCTATATAAACCCCTCTTCATTCTACTATTTTTCATATCACTCAAAGCAATTTGCTTACACCCTAAAAATCCCTAAATCTCCATTTTGTGCCGTCAACCTCAAATCCCGAAAGAAATCTTAGTTATCTTCCCTTTTTGCCGAAATCACCTATTGTAGCTGCAAGAAGATTGTCGAAGCACCAAATTTGCTGCTGCACATTACCGTTGTCACCGCTGTACACCGTCATTACCGTTGCACCATTCTTGCCGTCGCATGATTTTTACCGTAGCAAGTTTTACCAACTTGCCAATTTCTCTTCTTTCTAGTAAGCAGAAACTTTGCCGAATTTTGGGGAAATGATACCATGTCTTGCAAAAGAACTAGATCATCAAAGGCTACTCCTGAAAACCTGATTTTGATCGATGAAGAAGTGAAAGAGAGATTTGATTCAATTTTCAAGCATCAACCTATGATGCCAGAAAAAAGGCTTTAACTTGAAGAGTAGTGATTTGATGGTTGTTCCTGTGCCAATTAGAAAGATAATCAATGCTGTCAAGTGGGAACAATTTTGTGATGCTCGTTCACTTCCCGATAATGAATTAGTTCGAGAATTCTATGTAAGTTTAACGACACAAGATGTTACTGAGGTCATCGTTCGAAAGAAAAAGGTACCTCTTACTTCTGAGTCCATGAATGATTTGTTTAACTTACCTGATGTTGAAGAAGATGTGTACTACCCTATGATGAACAATATGAATTGGGGTCTTCTTCAACAAGTGCTTGATGTTGTGACAAATCTGGGATCCCAATGGATTATAAGAAAGTATGGGAGCCATTCTTGCCGAAGGGAATACCTAAAACCAGTAGCAAAGGTGTAGTTTTATTTTGTTCGCTACAGTTTTATGCCTATCCCACATAGTTCCACCATCTTGATGGAAATGATGATTTTGTTATATGCAATCTTGACAGAAAAGTCCATTAATATTGGGAAAATTATCCTCAAGGAGATTCACGATTGTGCTAAAAAGAAGGCAGGAAGTGTTTATTTCCCATCATTAATCATTTCACTTTGCTTAAGGCCCGTGTTAAAATACAAGCAAATCTGAAAGGGAGATATGTTCAAGGGTGCATTTCAACTTATGATCTTGAAAGGTTAGTAGAGAGGGTGCATCAGCTGAATCAAGGTGAGCAAGAAGAGCCAACTAAGCTAGATGCCGAGGAGTTAACAAATGAAACTGAGACTGAAGCTAATTCAGTTACAAACATTGAAGAGGAAGAATCTAATAAGGAACTGAACAGTCCTAAACTAGTTGAAGGATCTGAAAACCCTGAACCAAGGGTTGAGCCTGAAGAATAACCAGTCAAGCTAAGTGTTGAACTTGAATCTGCAACTCCTATGCCAACCTCTGCAAGTGCTTCAAAGAAATCGAAGTTGTCAACTTTGATGGATATGTGCAAGTTCATGCACAATCAACAACAAACTTATTTGAAATATGCAAAAATTAGAGATGACTCAACTCGAAATTCTTTTAAAAATATCTCTATTACTTTTGTCCCTGAGTTCCTAGATGCTATCTTGGAGACATGGACGAAAGATACTGACGATGCAAGCGGAGATGGAGCTGAAAAAGACAAGGGAATGAGTCAAGAAAATAAAAAGGGGACTCTTGTCTTATTATTTATTTATTTTTAGGTCCTTAGGAATTTATTTCTTTCGTAATTAGGATTTAATTTTTGCAAAATAAAACAAAGCAAGCATGAATAAACTTAACACTTCTTTAGAAAGAAAAAGACTAAGTGATGTGGTAATGGGAATGAACATGTCTAGGATTGGGTTATTAGGAAAGACTTGGTATTTAAGCAGTCTTAATGACTCACCTCTCTTTCTTTACAACCCTACTTGGTGTTCAATTTTCACTCATTACTTTGTTCTTGCAATGAGGACATTGATTCCTTCTAAAAGGAGTAAAGCAAATAAATTGCTCAAATTTTTAATTTTTCTTTTCAAGTATGTTTCAATCATTTCTTTCATAAGTATGTTTTAATAAATGAATGTTTAGAGATTTTTTTAATAAGATAGTTTGTATGTAAGTATGAATGATGATTTTATCTGAGAGAAGGTATGTTATCATGAAGAATGGAATGCTTGTATGATCTTAGCTTTAGTAATGTTTGCCATGAAAACTTAGTTTCTTTTAAGATTAGACATGCATGAAGGTTTATATCTTTAGAATTAACTTAGTAACTTTCTTGAGGTGAAATCCTAGGGGACATAAAAATCTAAAATGATATAGGCACTATTTCTTTGGATCGTTTGAGCCTTTTCAAGCCAACCCTATGATATTTGATCCTTGAAACTGAAATTTTGAGCTTAAAGGCCTGTTTATTGTAATGAACCTACATTATAAGCCACATTACCATCTTTTAAAGTTATCCTAATTTTGTGCACCTATCTTAACTAAAGTTGTCTTGGAAATCAACATTTGAGGAAGTTTTCATAAAGATGTATGTGCTCATGCTAAAAAAAAAGCGAAGAAATGTTTGCTCAATCTCCAGAAAGGAAAAATGTATGAGCTTGAGTTCAAAATAAGTTTGGGGGTGTTCCAAAGATTCACTTAAAGAAAAAGGTTGTATCACGAGAAAACCAAGAGAAAGTTAAAGGTTAAGATTTTTAAAACCGAAATGTCCCATCTCTTAAAATCCCTACCTTTAATCGAGCCCCATTACAACCTTATAAAAGACCTATTAATTTGATGATTATGTCACCTAAATTAGTGGAGAGGAAGTCCTAAGTTCAACATATGAAGATCATAAATAAGCCTTATGATTGTTTGCTTGATTGATAGGAAATTATGTTGAATGAAGAATGTTATCTATGACTGTGACATACACGCAAACTATGATTCATGTTGGCATATTTTGAAGCTTAGTATAATCTTAAGGAATGTTTGCATATGAATTACTTGTTAATAATGAAAATTGATAAGCATGAAGTTATTAATGCATGATTATGAGACAAAGACTGATGCTAGTTACACAATTAGCAATTTTGCCTTAGCAAAACCTTTTGTTGTGCATGAATATTACTCGGGACGAGCAATGATTTAAGTTTGGAAGTGTGTAAATAGAAAAATATATAGGATTTTTCCTATGTCATTTATCACCTTTTTACTTAAAATTGTTGTTAAAACTAAGTAATTATTTAATAAATTAATGAAATATGTGAAAATATGAAATTAGGACATAAAATTATTAAAATGTGATTTTATGCTTTATTATATAGTTTTCATGCAATAAATGGCTTATTTTATATTAATTTGAATAAATTATATTTTTTAAGACATAAAGTGGGTCATGCATGATTAAATTAAATAATAAAATATAAAATTATATTTAATAATTAATTTTAAAATATTTCATTAATAATTTGGATTTTAAATTAACTAATTAAATTGGATAAATTTTATTCTTTGGTCCTCTAACTTGTTGATTTATTCTAGACAGGTCTGATAGCTTTGTTGGATTACAAAACCGTCTAAATTGGGGACCAATTCAACATAAAATTTTGCTGCACATGGTTGTCCATAAACCACTTTTTGGTTTAACTGCACAAGGTCCTTGAAGAGTTAAAGAAATTAGAGATTTACTTGAAGGTTTGCACTTGATCGAGTCTTAGTCCTGAGTTGTTGTGGCACTCAAGTTGACCAAAAATCAAGCAAACATCAGCTCAACTTCATCAATTTATGGCCGGCCACCCATGTAAGATGCTTCAAAACATGAAAACTCCTATTTTTAGTAAACTATCCCCCTCTCCTCACCTATAAATAAGACTCCATTCTCACATTTCTAATCATCCCTCATCATTCATCATTCTCTCCTCTCTAAATTCTCTTAGCATTCTTCTTTTCTCCCCACGCCTATCATCATCTTTTCATAAAGATTTTAAAATTTGAGCCTCTTAAAGAACCCTTGGTCGGCCACCTTGAAGAGCCATCAGCAAAGGAACGAAGCAAAGGAACGAAGGAGCCTCGTCAGTTAGAATTTTGGGTGACAGCCACTTTGATTTGGGTTTAATCTTTCTTTTCTTTAATTTAATTTAAAGATGTTTGCTATGTTTTCTTTGTTCTTATTTAAAACAATGTTAGCTTAATTTTATTTAAGCTAGGATGATTGCTTTGATTAAATAATATTTATTAGATTCATGCTTATAATGTTTGTGCCTCAATCGATCATGTTTTCAATTAAAATCAAGTCTATATTTCGTTCATACGTGATTGAAATGCACCTGAATTAGCTGAGCGATCCTAACTAGACTATGGCTAGTGGACGCATAATTGATATGTGCATGCTCAATTTAGATCGTAACCTGATTAAATTGCAGGTTGCATAACAACTAAACCAGGCTCTGTTATCTGCATAGTTTTTAGATTTGTGTGATTAAACTGTTTCAAACCTAACATATCCCTATTACCTCACACGAATGCTAAGAAACCCTTAGTAAGTAAGGATCAGTAAAATGTGTATTTACTAAATAAAGGATTCCGAAAGGACCTAACGTGGTTCCAAGCTCATTAAAGATCGAGTTGCCATGGAATGTTTTTCCGAATATTATTAAGCATGTTGATAATAAGTTGAGTTTAATTAAAGTAATTGTCCTAGTTTATTTATGTTATAATTGTTGCAAATTGTGTTTAATTTTGCTAAAATCTATTACATTCATATAGTTTGCATACTTAGGTTAATTTGCATTAGCGATCATTGCATTTAGTTTAATATATTTTAATCATCACTTCTCAACTAAATTATGTCTTTATTTACCAAATTGTTAATATAATTTTACAAATTGACTTAGCACAAATACAATCCCTGTGGAGACGATAACTCAATAATTACTTATTACTTAATAACGACTGTGTACACTTGAACAAACCCCAGCGTTATACTCAAGCAGCGACATCAGTACCAAAACATGACAAAATTAAGGATAGATATGCTAAGATCCACTGAGTTATAAAATGCAATTTACTGAACTGAAAATGCTAAAATATGTGCTAAAGATAATTAAATGGGGACAAATTAACTAATAAGTTGGGAGAAAACATATGTTCTTTCTAGTACTATCATGGATTATCTCATATATATATATATATATATATATATATATATCACAGTTATAACATTACATAATATAAATATTATAAATAATTATAAAACATATATTTAATGAGATAGGTAATTAAAATAAAATTGTCAGCCAAGGTTTCCATAGTTCTATTTCTATAAAATAAATGGAAAAATAAAATTACATAAATTTTCACTAAGGCATTTTTTGGGTCTTCAACCGCCATCGCATCTTTTATTAGTCATGGACTCCTTTTAGAAAAATTATATTTAAGTCCTATGTCCGTTTTCGGCTCACAAGAATTCTATGAATTTTTAAAAAATATAGCCTTACGTGGAGATGATAGTCCACAGTCTATTTCCTAAGAACTACAACATCGGCAAAAAATAATTATATAAACAATATATAATATCGTATCCATTCCCATATATAACTCAAAACATGCATAAGATTTAAAGAATGACACTTTCTATGTAATCAAATTATTTAAGAAGAAGAGAAATTTATTTTGATTATTTGTTTATACTTATAGATAGAACACAACCTGGCTCATGATACCAATTGTTGGAAAAACGGGTTTGGAAAACGCATCGAAAAATAAATTTAGGGAAAAACCAGAGTTTTAATTTTTTTTCAAAACAATATCTTGGTTGTTATATCTAAAGTAATAAACACTTAATCAAATTGTACCTTTTTGATCGTCTAAGTTGAGTGCTTCGGCCGAGTAGTCTTCTTCGCTATCCTCAAGCTCACGCCTGCCGAATGAAGGCTCGCTTCGATTAAAAAAAACATTTCACCAAAATTACCAGTGGAGTAATTTTGTAATTTCCCTAAAATTTTAGGTCAAGTTGCAAATCAGAAAATATCTCTAAAATTTTTTTAGAATAATCTATTAGAGAATTTTTTCTCTACAACTTTCTATTGAATTCAAGTGTGTGTAAATAATGACCTAAAGCTCTCTTTATATAGAGATAGTTTAGAGAGTTCAACTATGATTAAACTTAATCACTTTAATAATAAATTAATATAATATTTTAATTTAATATTAAATATTATTAAAATGATAGAATATAAACATTAAATTTATTATTAAGATAATCACTTTAATATTAAATTAATAAAATACTATTAAGATAACTATTAAATTTAATTTAATATTAAACTATTAAAATAATATTATTTTTGGAATAATTAATCTAATATCAAATTCTCCGGTAGAATTCCAGTAAAAGTGTTACAATGAATGACAATCAAAACACACTTTACAGTTTATATTAAAACTCCTTTAAGGTCATATAAAGTTTTAATAAAGAAAAACCAGTACTTCATGACTATCATCCAACTAACTGAAACTACGAAACAACTAACATTATTAATAATAATAAACGATGTAAACACATAATCGAGTTCCCCATCCGTTGACCCGTTCAAGCCTGTGATTTACCTGAAATCCATTCAACAATAATGGAATTAATATAGATTAAAAGGAATCAACAATTTACATATTTAATAGGGTATCAGTAAAACTAAGATATCCAAGTGCAAATGTTGATTCAGAATCAGGAAACAGTTCATTTAGTTACAGATCAGAATCATACAGACAACTAACAATTCAAATTGTAGTCAGTTGCAGAATAAAATAGAATAGAACAGATGTAATTACTTAATAACAGCTGCTACACACCATCTCTAACCAATCCAACACACTAAATAGGGTATTTGTTACCCTTCTAGCCCTACACACCACATAGTGTCAGTCTGACACGTTTTAGAGAGAATGATCTGATCGCTGCGGATCGAATCTGAGATACCAATGAGTTATTCACTGTTTCTGAACATAATACTTCCTCCTGATTCAATTCTCACTTGATACATATGCAGACTTCACATAACAGTTAATACAGAGTTTTATTCGATTACTCAAATACTGCTTATACTCGAATTCTGTAAATCAATTCCATTAACATTAATCAAACACAATATACGCTGATAATCAGTACTCAAGTTTTATATCACAGAATATCAGTTTATATAGTTTAATTTGGTTCAAATGGCCTCATAAAAGGTGTAACACCCCAAACTCGGCCTAGATGTTATGGCCGAATACGAGAGTGTTACATGGAGGGGTTTTGAAAAAAATGTTATTTCAATAAAGTTTTGTATAGTTGTTCAATAAATCATCCAAGTTTTATAACTATTTTTGATAGCGTTATTTAATTAATTCATTTGTCGAAACATAATTTACAGCGGAAGTCTTAGAAACTGTTATATTTTGGAAATCCAGTTCACATTTTTAAAAAAACCTTTATTTTCGTAAAACCATGATTTTAGTCAAACGTCGCAATAAAAGTTAGAATGCATCCGAAACCAAAATAAAAATCAAACAATCCAAAGAGTCCAATAATTACAAACCCTCAGAAAATAATATTTAAATTAAATAAAGACCATTATTTAAAATAGTTCACGAACTTGTGGTCACCATGAGACTCCCTCACATCGATCTACCTAAGCATGTGGATTATCTAAACAGAACAGACAAACAGATGTGAGTTTTCGTAAACTCAGTGTGTAACCCAATAGAAATAAACATGCAGTTATCAGAATCAGATAAACAGAACAGATATAGTGAGTCATACCCCCATCCTCTACACACCATCTTCAACTATCCCATCACACCATGTGGGGTTAAAAACACTTACCCATCCCTACACACCAAATAGTGTCGATACGACACATTACAGATAATATTCAGTCAAGTTACCAGAATATAGGTGAAGTGTCGCCGTACAAATCACTTCCTCCACATATACAAACCCTCCTCAATCATAGATATAGAATATAGATACAGAAATAATAGATTTGTCATGCTTAACATGCTTGTATACAGATAACATGCACATTTAAACAGTACAGTCAGACATACATTTAATATCCTACTTAGATCAGTCTATCAAATTATCATAGCACAAAAAATAGGGTTTGGTTAGCCATTACTGACCTTACGGTAGGCCCACAATCGATCGAAATGACCCGTGCGACCCTAGGAAAAATTTTAGAATTATTGGCCCACATGCCCGTATGGCCCACATGTCTAGATTAGCCTTGCCCGTGTGGCCCACACGGCCTGGCCCAAAACCCACACGCTTGTGTGGCCCACACGGTCATTTCCTGCGCACATTCATGCCTTCGTCAACCACACGGCCATGTCTCACACACGGCCAACCACACGGCTAGACACACGTCCGTGTAGAGTCGACAATATGTTTTTTTGGCTTTCGTCAAGGCTCAATTTTTTGTGTTTAGGGAATACACCTAGTTCGTATATGCTACGAAAATAATCCCGAGACCCTTGAAACCTAAGAAACAATATTCCAACAACAAGTTTAATAGCCCACTCATGAATTCCCCAACTAAACCAAACAATGCGCAAACACTTACCGCTGACAAATACGACCACTCGTACAATCAGACCATTAAAGCAAAAATAGATGCTTCACTACCTTCACCTATGCATCAGATTGTAGAAAATTAACTTCCCTAACCATACTACTATGCTAATTTTAAAATAAAGAAAGCAACCAAGACAAAAAATCAAACTTACCAAAACAAATGGAAACCACCGGGATAACAAATCAAACTGTAACAACCCGATTTAGGGCCTAGTCGAAACAGTGGTCTCGGGACCACAAATTTGAAGATAGAAAATTTATTTTTATTTTTTTATGAGGTTATGGTACTATTGTATTAGTGCATGAAAAATTTGGTGAGTTAATTTTAATGTTTTCAAGCCCGATTGCTATAAAGGACTAAATCACATAAAAGGCAAAAGTTGCATTTTAGTACCCAAATGTGTTAAATAACTAGAGAATAAAAATTTGGGGTATTTAAATGGCAATTAGACCCTTTTTAGAGTGCTTGAATGGCCATGGGAGATAAATTGGTCAAAAAGTCCAAGTTTGGTTGGGTTTGGTGGCTAATTTGACTAAAATAGGAATAAAATAAGAAAAAGATGATATCACCTTCTCATTTTCTTCTCTATCACCAAAAATATCAGCAAAAATAGAGGTTTGAAAGCTCAAAAATCTTCAGCAACTTAAAGCACTCATAAATAAGTGATTTTAATGAGTTTTCTTCAAGATTTTTATATTTTTGAGACCCTTGAAGCATAAGCTTTCAAATGATGGTGATATCTTACAAAATGGTCAAGAGTTTAGAATTTTTACATGGATGTATTTGTGATATATGCTGAGTTTTTATGGAAGAATATGAGTCCTAGTTGTGTTATAAACAACTTTTGTGAAAGGTGTTAGCATGAAAACACCTAAAAGGACTATTTTGCATAAGTTGCAAAATAGGTGATTAGTGTGTGAAATAGTGAGAATTTGGGATTGTTGTAGTAGTAAAAAGAGTTTAGCTAGGCTTGAAATACAAGGAAATTCGATAAAAAATAATTTTTAGGCATAGGGGTAAAATGGTCATTTTGCCAAGGCCTAGGGGCAAAATGGTCATTTTACTAAAGTTGTGACTTTATGAATTCCTAATTGTGTTTAGTGACTAAATAGATGTATATTATTATTAGAGATCAAGATTTGCCAAAACCGAGCCTAGACCGGGGAAAAGTTAAGCAATCCGAATAAGCCGACTAGTCAAGTACTTTTTGTAAACCGAGGTAAGTTGTATATAAATAATACAACTACACTGTTAGTACTTGTATTCTTGTTGTCATTGAATTTATATTGTACTAGTTGTTAAGTTATAAATTGAGAATGCCTTGTAATATTGAGATAGTAGAAATATCCCATTGAAACCTTAGGATATGAACTGGATATTTGTGCCAAGACATTGGGTGATTTGTGCTCTAGTGTAAGACATGTCTAGGACATGCTTCGGCCACATTACGAGAGCCAGTGTAAGACCATATCTGGAACATGGTATCGGCACAGAGATGAGCGCTAGAGTAAGACATGTCTGGGACATGCATCGGCCTCGACAGAGATAGCCAGTGTAAGATGTGTCTGGGACATGCATCAGCACGCATGTAAGAGAGTCAGTGTAAGACTATGTCTAGGACATGGCATCGGTAATATATCCCATGTTGAAGGTTCACGGAATATCAAATAGTATTCCAACGGTTCAATGGTGAAAGTTATAGTTCAATTTTGATAAAGAAAGGATGATCATATTATGAGTGTTACAAGTACCTATATGATAAGCATGAGTAACGAGCTTAATTTAGAAAATGAGACTCAAGTAGATGATAATGAGTAAGTTAAGTTATGTTTACCTTTGAGCTATAAGCATGATGGTAAATGGTGAGATTGTTGTATAGTTATTTATATGGAATTTACTAAACTTTATGCTTACTCCCTTTCCTTTCCTTTTTCTTTCCGTGTCACCAAGCTAGCTTAAGGATCCCTTAAAGTCAGAGATATCAATTACACTATCAGCCGCAATACTCGGTATAGCTTGATTTATATTTTTGAAGGTGGCATGTATAGGGCTAGACTAGAATGTTGGATTAAGAGAATTATTTATGTATTTTGGCTCAAGTCAAAAACTCTTCATTTTGTATCAAGCCTGGAATAATGACTATTATTCATTTTGATGAATGTCTACAATGTTCTTTCTATTGATGAATTGGTGTCTATTATGATGAAATTTGTATATTGAAATGATATTGTGTAGGTTGTGCAAAATAGGTGACAAAATGGCTTGGAAGATAGCCTAGTTTGTCCACACGAGTAAGACACACGGGCATGTGTCTAGGCCGTGTGTGACACATGGCTCACGCCCATGGGTGTGTGTTGTGGTCGTGCGTCCCCTGTACTTAAAACTTTAAAGTCATTTTAGTACACGGGTAAACCACACGGGCGTATGCTCAGGCCGTGCCATAAAGTCAGTATGCATGCTAGTAGTACAAGGGCAAGAGACACGACCGTGTGTCTCGATCGTGTGAAGGACACGGTTATAGGGCACAGGTGTGTGCTTGGGTCGTGTGGTTTTGGCAGAATGCCCAGGTTTTTTAGACACGGGTTCGGGATATGGGCGTGTCCCTAGCACACGGTCGTGTGTTGTATATCCACACGGGCGTGTGGAATCTTGATGCATGAAACTTCTTTAAGTTTTTACGAGTTCTCAATTGGGTTTTGAACCACCCTAGATGTATGATTTGGGCCTCGTAAGTCCGTATATGAGATAGATTGCATGTGAAAAGAGAAGTTTTTAAATTGTTTAAAATTTTTTTATGGCTCGGTTTTGTATAGTTGGTTGAGTCAACAAAGGTAACACCTTAAACCCTGTCCCAGCGTCGCATACGGGCGAGGGGTGTTACATTTAGTGGTATTAGAGCATAGTTTAGTCAATTCTAGGATTGAACTAGCCAGAGTACGAGTCTAGCTATACATGCCACGTATATGCATATTGATAGTGTGACGATTCCTGACGATTATAAATTATGTTTGTTATAGTAATGGATCCTGATAGAACCACAGCGGATAACGTAGAAAGTAATACGCCGGCTCCCACAAAAAGGACCACGCCAATAGAGAGTGAGCCCGTAAGTATGGGCCAAGGCAGAGGGGCTAGGAAAGCCTACCTCTGAATGATGGATGCTTGGTATACAGAGTTCGTTCGTGTGAAACCAAACACCCCACCACCCCCACCTCCTCCGATTCCTCAATACGCCCTGATGGCTCCGCAAGGTGCAAATGTGTTCAGACGAGAGAAGCCTCCGGTAGACAAGATTCAGAAGCAAGGGGCCGAGGAATTTTGGTCTAGTGTAGATGATGACCCAGAGAAAACAGAGTTTTGGCTAGAAAATATCATGAGGGTATCCGATGAGCTGTCATGCATGCCTGAAGAGTGCGTGAAGTGTGCCGTGTTACTTCTACGAGACTTGGCTTATTAGTGGTGGAACACTCTCGTGTCTGTAGTACCGAGAGAAAGAGTGACTTGGGAATTCTTCCAAGAAAAGTTTCGAAAGAATTATATTAGTCAGAGGTTTATGGACCAAAAAAGAAAGGAATTTCTAGAGCTGAAGCAAGGTGATAAGACTGTGAAAGAGTATGAGCGGGAGTTTGTAAAACTCAGCAAGTATGCGCAAGAATGCGTGTCCACTGAAGCTACTATGTGTAAGAGGTTTGAGGATGGCCTCAATGAAGACATTCGAGTGTTTGTGGGTATCCTAGAGCTAAGAGAATTCGTGATACTCGTTGAGAAAGCATTTAAAGCAGAACAGCTGGTGGAGGAGAGAAGGAAGGCGGCCATTGACTCGCGAGATTTAAAGAGAAGACAGATGGAAAAAACACATCAGTTCTCCTCTAAGAGGTCAAAAGAGTTTACTACCCAATTGAATAATTTGGTTGGATATTCAAAGATAAACAAGAATCGACAGAACATGGCATATAAAGCCCAAACTACCTCAGTGGCAAGTGTTGGTAGTGCTCAGCCAAATAGGCCGGAGTGTCCATAATGTGGAAGACGTCACTTGGGCGAATGCCGAATAAGCGAGAAGGGCTGTTTCAAGCGTGGGTCACTTGACCACTTTATCCGCGAGTGTCCTAAGATAGATGAGAAAGAGAGAAAACAAGAGGTGAAAGAGGCCTTAAAGGAACCCCGGGAGTGGGAATAGTAGTAGAGGTGTACTAAGAGAGGTCGCGATAAGATCTGAAGGCAAAGTGCTAGCGATGACCTATGCTATACGAGCCCAAGAAGAGGCAGAGTCTCTAGACGTGATCACGGGTACCTTTTCTATTCACAATATAATTGTTGTCGCTTTAATTGACCCAGGATCTACCCACTCTTATATATGTATGGAATTAATACCTCGTATAAACATGCTAGTAGAGTCCACTAAGTTTGTAATAAAAGTGTCTAACCCGTTAGGCAAGTATGTATTAGTGGGCTGAGTATGTAAAAATTGTCCTTTGGCGATTAGAGGCCATTGTTTTCCAGCCAACTTGATATTATTTTCGTTTAATGAATTCGATGTAATTCTTGGGATGGATTGGTTGACCTCCCTTGGCTTTGTAGTAGACTGTGAGAGAAAAATAATTCAGTTAAGATGTGAAGATGGAAATGTTCTTTGAGTTAAGCCAGATAAGTCAGATAACTTATCTGTGATAGTATCGTCTTTAGCAGCCGAAAGATATTTGAGAAAAGGTTATAAAGCTTATCTAGCTTTTGTGCTGAATACCCAAGTGTCCGAGTTGAAGATTGAGTCAGTATCAGTGGTTTGTGAGTTTATAGACATCTTTTCGGAGGAGTTACAAGGGTTACCCCCAGAAAAAGAGGTTGAGTTTGGTATCGAGTTGGCTCCTGGTACGATGCAAATCTTGATTACACCTTATAGGATGGCCCCTACCGAGTTAAAGGAGTTGAAAGTACAGTTGCAAGAGTTAACAGACAAAGGTTTTGCTAGACTGAATTATTCACCATTGGGTGCTCTAGTGCTTTTTGTGAAAAAGAAGGAGGGGTCGATGAGGTTATGTATCGACTACAGACAGCTTAACAAGGTGACAGTTAAGAACAAGTATCCCTTGCCGAGGATCGATGATCTCTTCGATCAATTGAGAAGAGCCACTGTGTTCTCTAAGATAGATTTAAGATCGGGCTACTACAAGTTAAGAATCAAGGAACATGATGTACCGAAGACTACTTTTCGGACAAGATATGGGCATTATGAATTTCTTGTTATGCCTTTTGGTTTGAAAAATTCTCTAGCGGTATTTATGGACTTGATGAACAGTATCTTCCGACCGTATTTGGATAGGTTCATCGTCGTTTTTATTGATGACATCTTGGTTTATTCGTGTAACGAGAATGAGCACGCGGAGCATTTGAGAACTGTATTGCAAATCTTAAGGGATAAGCAACTTTATGCCAAGTTTAGTAAGAGCGAG
This sequence comes from Gossypium longicalyx, assembly GCA_025698465.1. NCBI lineage: Eukaryota > Viridiplantae > Streptophyta > Magnoliopsida > Malvales > Malvaceae > Gossypium > Gossypium longicalyx. The sequence goes on from CM046997.1 coordinate 85,366,037, forward strand.
TTTTGGCTCAAAGAGGTCAGGTTTCTAGGATATATTGTGTCGGGTGACGGGATCAGAGTTGACCCAAGTAAGATCTCAGCTCTTGTGGAATGGAAACTGCCAAGGAATGTAACAGAGGTTCATAGTTTTCTGGGGCTAGCAAGATACTATAGACGATTTGTAAATGGATTCTCCATGATAGCTACACTGATAACGAGGCTACTGCAGAAAGATGTCAAGTTCAAATGGACAGAAGAGTGCCAACAGAGCTTTAAGAAGTTAAAGGCTTTGTTGACCGAAGCCCCAATTTTAGTGCAACCAGAATCGGGTAAAGAATTTGTAATTTATAATGACACCACCCTAAATGGTTTGGGGTGTGTACTCATGCAAGAAGGCAAAGTTACAGCCTATGCCTCGAGATAGCTAAAACCTCACGAGAGAAATTATCCGACCCATGACTTAGAGCTAGCAACTGTAGTGTTCGCCCTGAAGATTTGGCGACACTATTTGTATGGGGAGAAATGTAGAGTATTTACCGATCACAAGAGTCTAAAGTATTTAATGACTCAAAAAGAATTGATTTTAAGGCAACGATGATGGTTAGAACTAATAAAAGATTATGAGTTGATCATTGACTACCATCCAAGAAAGGCGAACGTGGTCGCCGATGCTTTGAGTAGAAAGTCGTTGTTTTCTATGAAAGTCTTGAACACTCAGTTGACTATATCTAGTGATGGATCGGTCATAGCAGAGTTAAGAGCCAGACTGACTTTTCTTCATGAAATTTGTGAAGCTCAGAAAGATTACGAGAAACTACAAGCTAAGAGAACTCAATGTGAATCAGAGATTGAGTCAGATTTTTGTGTTATTACTGATGGGTGTATAATGTTCAAAGATAGAATTTGTGTACCCAAAGATAGTGAGCTCATTCAGAAGATTTTGCGAGAGGCACACAGTGGTTGTTCGTCAATTCACCCGGGTAACGTGAAAATGTACAACGACTTTAACAAAATGTATTGGTGGTCGGGTATGAAAAGAGACATTTCTGAGTTCGTATCTAAGTGCCTAATGTGTCAACAAGTAAAGGCTGAACATCAAGTGCCTTCGGGTTTACTTCAGCCTATTATGATTCCCAAGTGGAAATGGGATCGTATCACCATGGACTTCGTTACCAGTTTACCTCTAACCCCAAAAAAGAAAGATGCAGTATGGGCTATTGTTGATAAACTCACTAAGCCAGCACACTTCATACCAGTGCGTGTCGACTACTCCCTTCAAAAGTTGGTCGACTTGTACGTTTCTGAGATTGTGAGGCTTCATGGTGTGCCGTTACCGATTGTATCTGATCGAGACCCGAGGTTTACCTTGAAGTTTTGGAAGAAGTTATAAGAAGCTTTAGGAACCAAGTTGAGTTTCAGTACGGTATTTCATCCGCAAACTGACAGACAGTCTGAAAGAGTAATACAAATCTTAGAGGACATGTTGAGGTGTTGTGTTCTCGAGTTCCAAGGAAGTTGAGAAAAACACTTACCATTGGTTGAATTCGCCTACAATGACAACTATCAGTCGAGTCTAAAAATGGCGCATTATGAGGCTTTGTACGGGCGAAAGTGTCGAACGCCCCTATTCTAGACTGAGTTGAGAGAGAGTCAGATTCACGGGGTTGATTTGATTAAAGAGGCTGAGAAAAAAGTTAAGGTGATTCGTGACTATTTGAAAGCCACCTCGGATAGACAAAAATCCTACGCGAATTTGAAACGAAGGGAGATTAAGTTTGAAGTCGGGGATAAGGTATTTTTGAAAGTTTCCCCATGGAGGAAAGTCCTCAGATTTGGTAGAAAAGGCAAGTTGAGTCCTCGTTTCATAGGACCTTATGAGGTTACCGAGAGAGTAGGGCTCGTTGCCTACCGTTTGAGGTTACCGCCAGAGTTAGAAAAGATTCACGATGTATTTCACATATCCATGCTACGCCGATACAGATCAGACCCTTCGCATATAATTGCACCAACTGAAGTTAAGATTCTCTCAGATATGACGTATGGTGAGGAACCGGTCAAGATATTAGTTCGAGAGGTCAAACAATTAAAAAATAAAAGTATACCGCTTGTGAAGGTTTTGTGGCATAAACATGGGGTCGAGGAAGCCACATGGGAACCCGAGGAGTCTTTTAGAGAGCAGTATCCAAATTTATTCACCGGTAAGATTTTCGAGGATGAAAATCCCTAAGGGGGAGAAATGTAATAACTCGATTTAGGGCCTAGTCGAAACAGTGGTCTCGGGACCACAAATTTGAAGATAGAAAAATTATTTTTATTTTTTTATGAGGTTATGGTACTATTGTATTAGTGCATGAAAAAATTGGTGAGTTAATTTTAATGTTTTCAAGCCCGATTGCGATAAAGGACTAAATCGCATAATTTTAGTACCCAAATGTGTTAAATAGCTAGAGAATAAAAATTTGGAGTATTTAAATGGCAATTAGACCCTTTTTAGAGTGCTTGGCTGGCCATGGGAGACAAATTGGTCAAAAAGTCCAAGTTTGGTTGGGTTTGGTGGCTAATTTGACTAAAATAGGAATAAAATAAGAAAAAGATGATATCACCTTCTCATTTTCTTCTCTATCACCAAAAATATCAGCAAAAATAGAGGTTTGAAAGCTCAAAAATCTTCAGCAACTTAAAGCACTCATAAATAAGTGATTTTAATGAGTTTTCTTCAAGATTTTTATATTTTTGAGACCCTTGAAGCATAAGCTTTCAAATGATGGTGATATCTTACAAAATGGTCAAGAGTTTAGAATTTTTACATGGATGTATTTGTGATATATGCTGAGTTTTTATGGAAGAATATGAGTACTAGTTGTGTTATAAACAACTTTTGTGAAAGGTGTTAGCATGAAAACACCTAAAATGACTATTTTGCATAAGTTGCAAAATAGGTGATTAGTGTGTGAAATAGTGAGAATTTGGGATTGTTGTAGTAGTAAAAAGAGTTTATCTAAGCTTGAAATACAAGGAAATTCGATAAAAATTAATTTTTGGGCATAGGGGTAAAATGGTCATTTTGCCAATGGTCATTTTACTAAAGTTGTGACTTTATGAATTCCTAATTGTGTTTAATGACTAAATGGATGTATATTATTATTATAGATCAAGATTTGCCAAAATCGAGCCTAGACCGGGGAAAAGCTAAGCAATCCGAATAAGCCGACTAGTCAAGTACTTTTTGTAAACCGAGGTAAGTTGTATATAAATAATACAACTACACTGTTAGTACTTATATTCTTATTGTCATTGAATTTATATTGTACTAGTTGTTAAGTTATAAATTGAGAATGCCTTGTAATATTGAGATAGTAGAAATATCCCATTAAAACCTTAGGATATGAACTGGATATTTGTGCCAAGACATTGGGTGATTTGTGCTCTAGTGTAAGACATGTCTGGGACATGCTTCGGCCACATTACAGAGCCAGTGTAAGACCATATCTGGAACATGGCATCGGTACAGAGATGAGCGCTAGAGTAAGACATGTCTGGGACATGCATCGGCCTCGACAGAGATAGCCAGTGTAAGACGTGTCTGGGACACGCATCGGCTAGGAGTTGTGCTAGTGTAAGACATGTCTGGGACATGCATTAGCATGCATATATGAGAGCCAGTGTAAGACCATGTTTGGGACATGGAATCAGCAATATATCCCATGTTGAAGGTTCATGGAATATCCAGTAGTATTCCAACGGTTCAATAGTGAATGTTATAGTTCAATTTTGATAAAGAAAGGATGATCATGTTGTGAGTGTTACAGGTGCCTATATGAAAAGCATGAGTAACGAGCTTAATTTAGAAAATGAGACTCGAGTAGATGATAATGAGTAAGTTAAGTTATGTTTACCTTTGAGCTATAAGCATGATAGTAAATGGTGAGATTGTTGTATAGTTATTTATATGCAACTTACTAAGCTTTATGCTTACTCCCTTTTCTCTCCTTTTTCTTTCAGTGTCACCAAGCTAGCTTAAGGATCCTTTAAAGTCAGAGATATCAATCACACTATTAGCCGCAATACTCGGTATAGCTTGATTTATATTTTTGAAGGTGGCATGTATAGGGCTAGACTAGGATGTTGGATTAAGAGAATTATTTATGTATTTTGGCTCAAGTCAAAAACCCTTCATTTTGTATCAAGCCTAGAATAATGGCTATTATTCACTTTGATGAATGTATACAATATTCTTTCTATGGATGAATTGGTGTCCATTATAATGAAATTTGTATATTGAAATGATCTTCTGTAGGTTGTGCAAAATGGGTGATAAAATGGCTTGGAAGATAGCCTAGTTTGTCCACACAGGTAAGACACACGGGCGTGTGTCTAGGCCATGTGTAACACACGACTCACGCCCATGGGTGTGTGTTGTGGCCGTGCGTCCCCTGCACTTAAAACTTTAAAGTCATTTTAGTACATGGGCAAGCCACACGGGTGTGTGCCCAGGCCGTGCCATAAAGTCAGTATGCATGCTAGTAGTACACAGGCAAGAGACACGATTGTGTGTCTCGGTCGTGTGAAGGACACGGTTATAGGGCACAGGTGTGTGCTTGGGCCGTGTGGTTTTGGCAGAATGCCCAGGTTTTTTAGACACAGGTTCGGGATATGGGCGTGTCCCTAGCACACGGCCGTGTGTTGTATATCCACACGGGCGTGTGGAATCTTGATGCATGAAACTTCTTTAAGTTTTCATGAGTTCTCAATTGGGTTTTGAACCACCCTAGATGTATGATTTGGGCCTCGTAAGTCCGTATATGAGATAGATTGTATGTGAAAAGAGAAGTTTTTAAATTGTTTGAAATTTTTTTATGGCCCAGTTTTGTTTAGTTGGTTGAGTCAAGAAAGGTAACACCTTGAACCCTTCCCGGCGTTGGATACAGACGAGGGGTGTTACACAAACATTAGGAATAACTAGTTGACGAACAGAGTAGAGGAAAGAATCGAAAAAGAAAAACCATAGAGAGGGGGAGGAAAGGAGAAAAGTTACGTCAAAAACATAGGAAACTAGGAAAGAGATAAAAAAACAATAAAATTTTGAAAAAAAATAGAAAAATAAAAGATATGACAACATATCCCCTATTTTTCTCTCACTAACTCACAACTATCTCAAAATTTTAGCTCTACCAAAACCCTATCAAACAACCAAACAAAAATTAACATCTACGCTCACGTAGAGACTCAAACATGAAACCTCCAATGCACTAACCCCCTTACCACTCGAACCAACAAGCTCACTCTGATATGAATTAACAGACAATTTTATATAAGCCCACTGAGCAAGGATAAGGTTTGGATCCAAAATAACAAAATTTTTCCAAAAGTGGGAATTGAACCCAAAACCTCTCACACACACCAAAACACTTAACCACTGAAGAAGATACTCATTTATGACAATTTTTACAAAATAGACTTAAAAATATTCAAGGTGTTACAGAAGGCTTGTATTCGGTTCGAGCAATGCTCAAGATATGACAAAATTTCGTAAACTGGCTTACATGCCCGTATGGTCTCACACGGCCTAGGTAGCTTGCCCATACGGCCCCACAAGACCTACGCATGCTCATGTGATCCTTAGTTTGTAAACAGTGAGCTACACGGCCTGAACACACGCCTGTGTCCTTGGCCTGTGTGAACCCTGCACAATCAAGGCCACACACAGTTTGGACACACGCCCCGTGTCCCTTGCCCGTGTGGCCCTTACCTGGTGGACAGTGAGTTACACGGTTTACCACAAGCCCTGGCACACGACCGTGTGGCTTACACGGCCTAGCACATGACCGTGTGGCGTCGACAACCATGTTTTTTGACATCTAAAATTTGTAAAAACTCAAGTTTTTAGTATGCACTTCAAGTAGTTTCGAAGCCAGAACAACGTAGAAGATTCCCAAGACCTAAAATGAACAGTTCATAACCAATTAAGCGATAACTCGAAACAACTCTAGGATTATCACACAACCAACCCCGTCGAAAAGTTTCGACACGAGAAAATTCTAAATCGCGTAATAGTTACCTCCACACCACCGCAATCATAAATCTAGGACGTTAGACGGATCGTTATCTTCGAGACCCTCTCCTAAAGAACAGCAATTGAACTTATAAACAAATGATTTGAACAATTTAAGCAAGAAGTCAATTTTTTCCACAATGCCAACAATCAACAACGATTCCAGAAATTGAACAACTGAGCTTACAAAATTAACGAAATGAACTTACCCGATAATAGTAGCAAATAAGAAGTACAAATCTAAGCCGACAGTAAAGAAGAAAAAGAAAATAAAAGAAGAAGGATAAACGAAAAAGAGAAAAAGGAAAAAGAAAGAAAAAAATAAAAAGAGGAAGGAAAGAAGAACGTTTAATTCTTGTTTTAAAACTACCGATCAGAATTCTGACAATTAACAAAAATGTTTTTGTACAGTGCGTATCATGACTCGAACACAAGACCAATAAGGGAACTGATGCTTAACCCTAAACCAGCAAGCTCATTTTTGAAACAAATTTACACAGAATTGAGGTTAAGCCAACAAGTCAAGGATAGAGGTTAGTTTAAAATAAAATAGCAAAAACTTTCTTAAGACGCAACTTGAACTCCTAACTTCGAACACATAAACAGAGCACATACCCATAGATGTAGAGACTTAATTACTACAAAATTTCACAATTAAACATTCAAGTTTTGGGGCATTACAAAAGTCATAATAGTGAAATATGAAATTAATTTTACTTATTTATTCATCGTTCAAGTAAATAGAAAACAGTTATATATTTATTATAATATAGACACATTTCGCAACAACATTAACACTAATACTTAGTGAAGGCCAAATATAGATACCAAATATAAAAAGATGTTAGATAAAAAGAAATATTTTGGTTCTTATAATTTTGAAAGTTGCATGTTGAATTGCAATTAGTAGTAGGAACTAAAATAATAAAAATTGGAGATACACGGAGAAATTGATTTCGCAGCTATGAAAACGAAGGAAAAAAACATTACTTGTGGCCAAGATGAGTTAGGTGAGGTAGGTGTAAAATTCAAACAAGTCATGGAAAGAAAAACTTAGTGTGGTTTTGGTGTAGAGAGTAAATGTTCGCAGGTATCTTTACTGCCTTTTAATGGATAATTCAGGAAACCCTCCCACTTTCTATGTACGTGTACCCTACCAACAATATCACATGGACACTAGTGAAGTTGCGAGTTTACTACCATTTTTATTTTTACTATTAAATGATTATTAGTGTTGGATTTGTCTTTTTATGTACTATTAATATAGTGTTTTTTGTTATATATATATATGTATATATATATAAACAGAGCAGTGGCAAACCTAGGCTGGATTGATGTGTGAAAGATCAACGTGCAGTGGTGGTGAGCAGGAGACATGATCGACGTTGCTGGCGCTTGGTGGTTGTGGGATGGGTTTAGGGTAGGATTTTGGTATGAAATTAGGTTATTAGACTAAAATTTTGAAATTTTATATATATTTGACATTTTTTATTTTTTTTTTAAAAAAGTCTACAAGTGGAACTAAAACTTTTCAATGCTAGAAAGTTTGTAAAATTTTCAGGAATTGTAACATGTTCAAAATAAACTTAATTTTAGGGATGGGTTCAAAATTCAGAATTGAATCCCATTCCTTATTTGTTAATTAGCATAAGTAAAAGAACCGACATTCTAAACTTTGTGGGGGCAAATTTCAGTAGTTGTCGCTTTTAGTAAAATAATGAGGTGACAATAAAATTGAATGTATGTGGAGTTATTCATTAATTTGATATAACAGCTACTACCAATTTCTCATCTTATATTTATTGAAGAATAATTTAGTTAAAAAAAAAAAAAAAGGTGCTATTCAAGGATAAACCTTCTACTCCGATGAAGATAAAATTAAATCTCTTTTTTCTCTTAACCATGCTAAATTAATGACTTTTGTGAGTAAAGTAATTTAATTAGTGCATTTAAGTTGGATCATAAATGGTCAAGTCTGTTGATTTTTTTTTTAATATCTTAAAGTTTATATCTTTTTATTCAGAACCTATTTCAACCCAACATTTTGATCGAAATTAATGTGCATTGGGTGAGTACTTACTCGAATTTGACTGCTCTCCTTAATCTTTCCGCGTTACTTTTCTTTAATAAATATTGCTTACTTCAATATATATATATATATATATATTAAATTAAATTTTCAAATTTCTTCAACACTATTTAATAGGTAAATATAGTGACTTGATTAAATTAGCTTCCTTTTTATTAAATGGATAAATTTAGTCTATTTATTATTAAAAAAATGGAATAATGAAAATTTTAAATAGAGTTTGACATTTATTTTTTAAAATATTATTTATTATTTAACAAAGTTAATATTTTTAAAGTTTTTATGGTTGTATAAATAAAATTTTTTGTTTGAAATTAAATTGCAAAATAAAAAAAAATAATTTTCAAGAATTTTTTATATAATAAATATTAATTTAATTATAATTTAGATTTATTTGATTTTTTTAACAATATAAAAACTAAATTGATAATAATTTGACTAATTTAATCTAGTCCTTATAATACAACCACCTTCTAAAAACTCTAACCTTATTTAATACTAGTCACACTATATGAGAGTTGCTACAACGGAATTGGGAAGTTGAGATTTAAGGTAGAAGACAAGATGCCAAGCTTGGCTACCACTCCTTCCTTTAGGATTGCATGTTCTCACAACAACATCATAGCCGACTTCATGAGGTAGGTAGGTAGGTTGTTGGCCTCCTTAAAAATAAAAGATTTCAATTTAACTTATTTAGATATAATAAAATTACAAATTATTTTGTAATGAAATTACACTTTAACCACCTTAAAATTTTAAAAAAAAATTATATTTATTCTCAAATTATAAATTAATACATAATAAAGGCCCCTGCACCGAATTTTATTTTAAGACGTCTTCATGATGACTATAAAGGCCCTGCAGATTCAAGGCAGGTAACTTTGTAATTTGCTTTTAAAAACAGCATTTTATATATAAATTTACATTTTGAAAAATGATAATAACTTAAAAAAAAAAAAAAAGAAAAGAAAAAGGACGAACGGATAATTATTTTTTTTCAAGTAATGAAAAGTAACATAAATAATAGTGGGTGGTTTATTCTTTTCTGAAAGGAATCTAAAATAATGGACAAGTATAGAGGACTGGATAATTTTTAAAAAAAAAAATTATCGATTTTTATAAAATAATTTTAATGATTCAATAAAAATTTTATTATAATATAGATAATGTAGATGCATAAGTGAATAAATTTAAATATTTTTAAGTTTAACTAAAATATAAATTTATATATTTATATATACCAACCCTATCAAACTGATCTTATTTGTCACACATTAATCCAAACTATATCACATTAATTTTTTTATTCAAGTAGGGAAGGCGTGTGTAGTTTTTATTTATTTTAATTTTTTATTACAACATTAAACGCAAACATGGGCAGGGGCATAGCAAATCGCAGTGAAAATTTAAGGAGCTCCAATATCTAAGGAAGAAGCTAAAGTAAAGCAGCTACTTCCATTATTGTATAACAGATGACACAATCATATGTTTAGAAGTAACATATAATAAAATAATACAACATAAAGTTTAAAATTAATAATACTAACACATAATAATATGTATAAAATTAAAATAAGAATTAATTTAAATTATGAATAAAAAATTTTAATAGATAAATTTATGAGATTGAGAATATTAAATGCACTCCAATTATTTATTATGTTATTATCATTTTGGTAGAACTGATATCGACTTAATTTATGACACCAACTTAATTAATGACATTATCAATTCTAGATTACAACACACCTCAATGTGAGTGAAAACAATAATGTAATATATTTATCAAGAATTAACATAAAAACCAAATATTACTTTAGTTCAAATAGTAAAGTTGAGAGAATGTATTTTTTGCGGCTTGGATTCAAATCCCATCATTAGTGATAGGGACAACGGACCAATATAGTATTCAAATTGATAAAGAAAAAACTGAATTGAAGAGGGAAAACCTTAACTTGGCAAATAAGCAACTTGAAACATAACAAGGAAGCCAATAAGAGTTAGATGAAATTACAACAATTAAACAACTAAAAGAAAAAAAAAATCAAGATCAAAGAATAAATATTAAAAACAATAAATAAATAAAATGAAAATTAAAAGGTGGAGGATGGATCGAATAAATTAATGGATATGGATAGAACGATAAATGTTCGATTGAACCCTTTGAGAAGATTTCTCGACAAGTTCAACCAATGTCTCTAACCAACCCCCTAAGGTTGAACCCTACTAAATTGGAAGGTGAAGAGTTCTCTCACGACTTCAAAGAGAAAACCAAGAAAAAAAATCTACTTGTAAAATAAATAAAAAAGAAATCTAACAAAGAGAAATAACCTAAAGAGTTAAATTTATTAATCAAGGTGTATGTGAATGGATAATGAAGAGGTCTTTATATAGCCTAGATAATTACATCAAAATAAAACTATTAAGTATAATGAAACTCTAATTAATCTAAACAAGAAGTAATTTTAATGGAACTAAACTTTCTTATTGACTAAGAAACATAAAATTCCTTAACAACTTAAAATACTTAAAAATATCCTAAAATTCAACATAGGCTATTCTTTTCAGAGTTTGCCACAAATGCTATTCTTTTCAGAGTTTGCCACAAAGACTATTCTTTTCAGAGTTTGCCACAAAGGCTATTCTTTTCTGTCGTGTTTATGGTATGGATTTTCCTAAACTCACATTATGTGAGGTTTTCCCATCATCATCATCCTAGGACACGTAAAAAACCCCATTGGGTAATCACCATTCCTTAGTTCTTTTCAAAGGATATCATGGCCATGGACTTTTCCTTTAGAGTTCATATCAGAATTTGTGTTTTCAGTTTCGACGAACTCCATTAGACACCACCGCAATGAGCAGACACAAATTCACTTGACAAACTCTCCATGCATTCACACAATCTAACTTCAACATTTTACTTCACTAGCATACACCCAAATAAAACACACGCATCTCATAACATACATTTCATAAATATACATACTCAACCATACTTCAATGTTTCAATACTCATACACCAATCATCACATACTATACTCTTCATGACTTCAGATCTATAGTTCAATCAATTTTCTATAGATGACTCACAATATGAACAATACTCATGCAAGAGTTAATGTAGAATTCACCTAGCACCTACGTACAACAGCTAGAACTCCAGATTCAAACTTCCACTATTAAACCGCAACAACCACTGCTTACAAAACATAGGAAAACCATTACTACTCTTACACATACAAGTTGCTTCTCAATTCAATCACTGCCAATTCCATGCAGAAACCTTATACTTACAGTTTCATTATCCAGTTACCAAATGTAGATTTACTCATTCAGAACTTAACATTCAAAGCTAAAATACTTACCCTAATGCGAAGTAACTACTGATCATAAAATAACCTTAGCTTCTAGATCATCGAGGTAGGATACATTCAGATTGTAGGAAGGTTTTAGTAGATACCACTTAAGGAAGAGAAAGAAGAAGAAAAAAAACCTCTTTTCAGAACACGTTCTCACATATAATATGACTCATCTTGCTTAGTGAAATTTAACAAGTGTCATACATATCAGAACTTGTCTTTTTATTGACCTACAATTTTTGAGGAAAGTATAAGTAGGTTTGCTTTATAATGGGCCAAATTCGTCCGGGCCCAACAACCAAAAATCAATCCCAAAACAGAACAAAGAAAATATTAAAGTCCAATAAATAGTCCAAAATAAACATAACCTAAGCCCAATTACATAAGGCCCAACTAAACCCAAAACCAAACCTAGCCCAAGAAAATACAAGGCCCAAATGGCCCAAAAAATTTAAAACATGGAGAAACCCTAGACCTAATGCTTGCACCGCAGCTAGCCTCCAGCTCCTCCGTAGCCGTACATCTCCACTAGCCTCCAGCGCCTCCGTAGCCGTACATCTCCACGTAGCCAGCACTGTACCTGCAAAAGGACAAAAGAAAAGCAGCAGAAATTGTAGCAAAAAAAAAATGATAAGACTGTATTTTTTCTTTCTCTTTTTCAACTATAAAATGCCAAAGTGAACCCAATGTATTTCTTCGGCTTTTTTTTACGCATACAAGCAAATAAAATCGGAAAGAGAGAATCAAAAATTAAAAGGTGGTTCTTTTTCTTCTTTCTTCTTTTTGTATTTACCCCTTTTTTTTTATATATAGAAGATAATAACAAAAAAAAGGAAAAAAATCTTACTCTGTTCTTGACGTTTGCGCCACCGTCGGTTGAGGTTTGCCGATTCCAATGAAAATCGGCGTTTGATGGATTCGAGAAATTAAAAGTTTTAAAAATTAGGCCTTTTGGGATTTTCGGCCACTATATACGGTGGCTACCATGGAAGAGGTGTGGCGGTCCGGTGACTAGAGCAACGCTGGACCAATGGTCAGAAATCAGGGAAGGGGAGAGCCATTTTGAGAGTTTTAAAGTAATTTTTAATGAGAGAGGAGGAAATAAATTTTTTAGCAAAAATTTTAGTTTATATACTACCCCCTATACAGCGTCGTTTTGGAGCAAGCCCCAGGCCCCCAAAACGACGTCATTTTAGTCCATAACCCGAAATCTGACCCGACCGCGCCAGGAGATTCGCGCGTTTTTGCTCTAATGGGCTATTTGCCCAATGAGTCCTTCTGCTTTGTCGCACGTTCTTAATCAAATCCTTTTTGTTTCTTTTGATTTTATAATTTTTCCCCATAGCTTCCGCGCCTATTTCATTTTGGTCCATATCAAAACAATGCGCTTTGAGGGCAGGGAAAATTTCTCATTCGATCCCTCTTTGTATGCGCGCGTTACAATTTGACCCTCCCCTTTTGTTTATTTTCGATTTGCCCCTGAATTTTTGTTTTAAAATTTAAATTAGTCCTCTTTTGTCATTTTTGCTATTTTATTAATATTTTTTGTGTTATTATTGCTAATTACATTTTCTTTTTATGCTTATTGTTGCTATATTATTATATTATCATATCATTAACTTCATATTACTATTATTATTATTGTATCTCCTTTTGTATTTATTTATTATCTATTTTTAAATACATTCATTTCATTTTATCATTTTTACTACTTATTTATTTATATCTTTTTTATATAGATTTAAAACTTTTGACTTTTATTATATTATTAATATTATTATCATTATTATTGATACTACGATTCTTTTTTATTTACTTTATACAATTTTTTATATTATTATTATTTATTTACTTACCTTTTTTAATAATTTAAGTTCATTTACTTGTAATTTTTCATGTATTTTTTTATATATACTATTATTACTATTATTATCATCATATTATTAAACTAATTAATTTTATATTGTTATTATTACATTCTATATTTTATTTTCGTATTTACTTACATTATTATTACTATTATTATTATTTCATTTATTTTATTACGAATTGTATCTTTGATTTTGATTATATTTTGATTTGATTTTTTATTTTCAATATTTTTATAAATTATTTTCTCTCACATTATTTATGTATTTATTTTATTTATTTCTTTGCCTTTATTCTGTAAGTTGGTAGTCCTTTTATGTTCTTAATTTGGTATCATTATCGTTGTTATTATTCATCTTTGATTATTTATATTATTAAATTAGTGTACACTATGTAATTCTCGTAAATCGTTCTTATTAGTATATTAGTTCTCATTCGCGCGGCAATTTTATTTGCATATCATCGTTTTAAAAACAATAAAAATATATTTCGTTTAAGTAAAACACTTGACATTATTCTAAAAATGAAAGTTTTTTCAAAAAAAAAGGTGATATTTCGTGTATGGAAATTCGAGAAATTGTGCCCTAACGTGCTGGGTTTCGATTTACCGTTTGACCAAATAACCGAATATCCTTTTAAAATTTCAATACATGAGCTTTGGAAATCATGAGATGATCTTGGTATCGAGGGTTTGAAATGTCGTATCCTAACGTGCTGGATATGATATTTTATTTCTTCGGAACAAGAGAATCTCAATATCTACTTCGAGTTATCCAAACATTTTTTAAAGGGATTGTATTTTAAAATCTTTTCAAATTTTCAACATTAGGACATTAATTAATCAATAAGGTACCAATTTTGGTTGGTGCGAGGGTGCTAATCCTTCCTCGTATGTAATCGACTCCTAAACCCGTTTTCTTGACGGAACAAGAGAATCTCAATATCTACTTCGAGTTATCCAAACATTTTTTAAAGGGATTGCATTTTAAAATATTTTCAAATTTTCAACATTAGGACATTAATTAATCAATAAGGTACCAATTTTGGTTGGTGCGAGGGTGCTAATCCTTCCTCGTATGTAACCGACTCCTGAACCCGTTTTCTTGAATTTCGTAGGCCAAAATCAATATTTTAATAAAATAAAATGTTTTTAGGTGATCTAATCACACCTAAACAAAAAAGATTGGTGGCGACTCCATATTTTGTTTTAAAGTCGATCCCCGTTTTTCAAGACATAGAAAAATGGTTTCGACAGCTTGGCGACTCCACTGGGGACACTAGAGAGTCGAGCCACAAATTGGTTAATTTTTGTCCTTTTGTTGAAAATTGAAACTCTGATTTGAAAAATTACGATCTTTTTACTGCATTCGTTTTGGTTCGAGTCCCATAGAATACTTTTGCATTGCATTACATGACTGTTGTGGTTACACCTTTTAAGTGGGAGTGAGAAGTTATGTCTTCGTGAGGTTTTCACCTACGCATGGGATAATGGACTGCTTCTGGGATACATCCGTACTTATGTCTCCGTGAGATTTTCATCTCCGCATGGCCATAGGGAAATGTATTCCCCTGAACTGAACTCGATTCATATGAGCCTATAATGAGTGAGGACTGAGGAATCTACTGGTTCAGGTACCCTATCTCTAGAACCGAGCCACATATAGTGAACCCTAAGAGTCCACCTTAGGTAGAACCATACCCAAAATCTAGTGGTCACCCGAATAGGTGCATTATTTGTTATTTATTTCTTCTGTACTGACGTGTTTTGTTTTGTTTTGTTTATGATTGCATCGCATTGCATTATTATAGAAAAGAGGTGTTGATTTACGTTCGGTTGCTAAATGGAGAATTTTTCATGGAAAATTTTTCATGGAAAACAGACTTCTTGATAAAGTGGATTATAATACAGCTGCCCAAATATAGTCCAAGTAAACACAATGAGAGAAAGCTGATAGTTTGTGGAGAAATACACGACTTTATTTCTTTGGCTGGGGATTCAGGCCGACAAAGATTATTTGAGAGCCATAAATTTCCTTAAAGAAGCTAACGAGCATCGTGGGGATAAGTGAGTAATGGGCCGCGGCCTAGATCAAGCAAAATGGAGCTAATTGAGGCATCAATTGGAAGTTTACGAGATTTGACCTTAAGAAAGGGATCGATGTCTTCACCTGGAGCATAGGGGTAAGATCGTATATGTTTCCGCTTTATGTAAAGAGATTTGTTATCTAGAAAGGTTGTTCTAACAAAATTGAACCAGAATCAATGTCTTTTTTTACATTCATTTCAGGCATATGCATTACTTTACATCATATGTATTAAAGTCCACCAAAAGATCCTAATTAATTAAAAATTATTTCAGTAATCTGGAAACTGAAAAAACCTACCAAGTACGCATCCTTATGGTACAAGAAGAAAAACTAAAGCAATGGATGAAAGACTAGAAAGGTTGGAACAAAGGTAGAAAGAGATGCAAAAACAAATGCAAGCACAGATGCAAGAACAACTAGCTAAGATCCAACAAGATATGAGGTACCAAATGTTAGAATCACAAAGAAACATGATGGACAAGTTAACGCAACTACTAATCAGTGGGCTAGACAAAGGAAAGGGTCCTATGGTCAATACTAGGAATGACAATGAAGAACCTTTTTACCCCCTAGTTTCACCCTAAAAAATGTTCAAACGTAACCCGAGATGCAATCGCGAAGGCCATCCGTTACTAAAGATTCTCTTTACCCCCTGGTTTTACCCCAATAAATGCTCAGACGCAAGCCAAGGTAGGCACACGAAGCCCATCTGTTACAATCAAGCCCCAACAATTTGAGGCTGGTGTTTCAATGCTAATTAACTATCAAGCCAGTTCAGGCTCTAATCCGGGGAATAACTCAATTAATCCAGTTGTCCCCAATCTCGATGAAGAAATAAAAAAGACAAGGGTAGAGCTCTCGAAACAATTGGAATACCGATGCAAGTGGTTAGAGGAAAAGTTCAAAGCAATGGAAAGTGTTGATTATCACTGTGGAATTGATGCTAAGGATTTGAGTTTAGTTTCGGACTTAGTGCTTCCCCCCAAGTTCAAAACTCCAAAGTTTGAGAAGTATGACGGGATTACTTGTCCCAAAGCTCACATTACCATGTTCTGCAGACAAATGGCAGGCTATGTCAATAATGACCAATTATTGATTCACTGTTTCCAAGAAATTCTGGTTGGGGCAGCATCCAAATGGTACAATCAATTAAGTCGTACCCAGATCAATTCATGGAAAGATCTAGCACAAGCCTTCATAAAGTAGTATAGTAATGTGACGAATATGACTCCTGATAGGATTACCTTGCAAAACATGGAAAAGAAATCGAATGAGAGCTTCTGACAATACGCTCAAAGGTGGAGGGAGGTTGCTATACAAGTCCAGTCACCTCTCCTAAAAAAAGAGACCACCATGCTATTCATCAATACCTTAAAGGCTCCATTCATTACTTATTGTTAGGGAGTGCCACTAAAAGCTTCTCAGACATAGTAATGACCTGAGAAATGATCGAGAACGAGATGAGAAGTGGCAAAATAGATATAGGAGAAAGCGTTAAAAGGTCAACCCCGAGAAACAAGGAAAATAAAGTGAACATCGTGAGCATGCCTTTCAAATTGGTCAACGTAGGCCAGCCGAGGGCTGTAACCACTAGCTACCAAGGCTCTTCAAGGCAGGAATCCAACTCGATATACACCCATCCAGATGTCATATAAGGAGTGGTATCAGAATTTTTTTATGTACATGTGGTGTCTCCGTTCTACTCGAAACCCGTGCAATCGCCATTCCCAAAATGGTATAATGAGAATGCTCAATGCGAGTACCACGTGGGAATAACGGGACACTCAATCAAAAACTGCACTACATTCAAAAAGTTGGTCAAAAGGTTCATTGAAATGGGAATTGTGAAGTTCAACAATTCCTCAGAACCTAATCGCTCTGATAATGAAGTAAATGAGATATTTGAAAGTGGGGGCAAAAGAGTTGCGATGCCTTGAACAAGTCAAAAGCCTGGAAGAAATATCAGGGAATCTGAATGACATATCCGAAGAGAGGAATAAAAGTTTCCAAACCCTTGCATACTTGGAAGTGTTTTGAACAATGAGACTGTGGAAGAGATCCCTGTATTTTTAGAGCTAATCTGGAGTAATATTCAAAACACGCTTGTTGCTTTAAGCCTAGAAGCAATAAGAGTCCTTTTGTGAAATAGGCTTGTGTTCAAAATATTTATTTCAATAAAATGCATCTTTTTTAGCAAATATTCTTTCATTCTTTATATATTCTTTTGTTCTTTGGACTCTCTTTCAAATATGCTTTTATTCATGATCATACCATATAAATAATCATCCTTAGAATCATTTATTCTTTGGAATTTGCCTTCGTACCTATAACGGGTCCCCAAATATCAATGACGTGAGTGGCGCTGTCATTGACTCAGAGTCTCCTTTTGGGTGAGATATGTGCTTAGGGGGATCTCAGGACTTTGAAGATGACAGAGATTGTAACTTATCTCCTGATTTGTTAATAATGGTAGAACAAGATGAAAAACAGATCCTACTCTACAAAGAGTCAGTGGACATTGCGAGCTTAGGAATGAGGTGAGGATCGAAGCCTAGCACACCACAAAGACAAAGCGAGGCATCATTCAAAGATGTTTTTGCATGATTGCATCAAGATATGCCTAGGCTACTAAGACGTAAGGATGCTATAGGGTGTTCGAAAAGCACATGATAATGGTTTTTCGAGGGCCAGGTTAATCATGAGCATTCGAGTACTGTTGGTCCACCATGGAAGGGGATTGCATTGGTTATGCTATAAATGCCAAATTTAGGGAGATAAGATTCATGTCACAAATTTTCTCTATGTGGGGAGTGGATGTTATTGGGCAGATCTCTTCGAAAGTTTCTAGTCGACATTGATTCATCTTTGTCGTCATCGAAGAGGGTGAAATTCACTTCATATGCCAATGTTACAAAGTCGATAGTCATCAAATTCAAAAAAAGAAAAGATCAGGTGCCGACAAAGAATGTCAGAAAGGATCATACAACTACACAATGACAAAAGCTTGTAGTCTGTTCAAAGATTAGACACTATATCACAGTGCAGCAAAGGCAGCCAAAAAGAAAAACAAAAGTAAAAAATAAAAAAATAAAAGTAAAAAGAAGAATAAAAACAATAAAACAAAGGTCATAGTGAAAGATGACCGAGACTTGTAAAGATTGGCATAAAGAAGTTACCATTTACACTCTATGCTTATCGAACATCGGCCAAGACCTTCACCAGGGCAACACATTGCTCGTTGGTTTGTGGGATAGAAACGGTTTTGAAGACGAGATTCTTTTTCTTCGAGTCATGTCAAAATTGAAGTTGGATAAGGCAGAATGGATTCAATCCTGATATGATCAGTTGAATTAGAAGAGAGGAGGTTGAAAGCTATCTGTCGTGGTCCAATGCACCAGAAATGAATGATGTGAGCTTATGATAAAGAGGTTCATTCTAGAGAATTCCAAGAGGGAAACTTAATATTGAAGAAGATCCTTCCTATACAAAAGGACTTCAGAGGAAAGTGGATGTCAAACTGAGGAGGACCATATGTAGTAAAGAATGCTTGTTCTGGAAGAGCATTGATATTGACTGAGATGGATGGCAAATATTTGCCAAATCTAGTGAATTCAAATCCAGTCAATGAGTATTCTACCTAAAAAGGGAGAGGCTAAGGTGAAAACCCGTAAAAGGCGCATTGAGACCAAAAAAATCAAAAATAAAATAATAATAATAATAAATAAATCAAAAAATAAAAAAATAAAAAGAGAAGAAGAAAGAAAAAGGAGAGGCCAAGGTGAAAACCTGCAAAGGGAACCTTGAGACCAAAGAGAATTTGAGTTGAAAACCCAAAAAGGGTGGCTCAAATTTGGATCAAAGTGGGGCATACAGTAGTCTTGCTATGCCTGAATTAATAGTGAAGAAGTACACTACGTCTTGGGGTATCGACAAAGTACTTCAGATTCCCTAAACACAGATTGAGCTCAAAATGGTCCTCAAGAAGTTGGTACAGAGAAGCTCAAGCTGCGATATCTGAGGCACCTAGTTTTCCATTTTACCCATTTTGAATTTGCTATCTTTGATTATATTATTCTTTTCAAGACACATCCCAATAAATTTCCTTCTTAATTGCATTTGCTATTCTTGATCAACTTACTTGCTTCGAGCTATGCTCCTAATTAATTTCCTTCCGATACATTGTTATGATCTTTTTCAAGCATTTTGCATTGAAATAATGATTAGTGGACTAATAATACTTTCATAAAAGGAGTTTCGCATATTACTTTGGAAGCTTCTAAATAATACAAGAACCTGAAATAGGACTATTGTTTAGAACTCACCAAGCTTAAGGGTTGGGAAATATTGGAGAAAAATTATTATCTCTTTGGACTTTTTATTGGTTGAACAAAAAGACAAGACATTTCGTCGATGATACAACCTCGACAAATAACGAGCAATGTCAACCCAAGTGTAAAAGGGGATCATTCTCGGGAAAAGAAAAATGATACTCTGTATTCATACAAATATCAGACATATACACCCCAGAGAATGGTGTAACAGATCAAATTGATTGAAGATGATACAAATCTTATACCTCTGAGTTACAGCAGGATGGATGGAAAAAACCAAATGTTATTCCTCTGAAGTAGTAGTGGGAGGTACAAACTTTATGTTCCAGAAGGTACAGTGGAAGAGACTTTGAAATTACAACGGGGCAAGCTTGTTGAGCAGAATGTGATTGTTTATTTGGGTTTTTTGTCAAGAATACCAGCCGAATAAGATGGCAGTGTAATACGTCAGTGATAATGCCCTGATGAATAACAAGCGATGATACCTTAAGCATTTAAAAAAGGATCATTCTTATTCATATATCATTCATAACACATCTAGTTAGGAGCATTTGATTTATTTCGATCATAGCATCCTAATTATTTGGTATAAGCATGGGTAAATGAAACTGATTCTACAGATCATGTCCCTAGAGAACGGTGTAGCAATATCGGTGAATTCACAGATCTTATCTCCCTAGGATAGCAGCGGAGCAAATCGAAGACGGTGAATCTTATCTTTCCGAGGCAGCAGGAGAGCAGATTTTAGCCACCAACCTTATCTCCCTAAGGTAGCAAGGGAGCAGGCCAAAGATTGTAGTCTTATCCTCCTAAGGTAGCAAGGAAGCAGAATGAAGATTGTAGATCTTATCTCATTGAGATAGCAGTAGAGCAGATCGAAGACGGTGAATCTTATCTTTCCGAGGTAGCAGGGGTCAGATTTTAGTCACTAGCCTTATCTCCCTGAGGTAGCAAGGGGGCAGGTCGAAGATTGTAGTCTTATCTTCCTGAGGTAGCAAGGAAGCAAACTGAAGAGTGAAGACCTTATCTCCCTGAGATAGGAGTGGAGCAGATCGAAGACAGCAAATCTTATCTTCCCGAGGTAGCAAGGGAGAAGATTTTAGCCACCAGCCTTATCTCCCTGAGGTAACAAGAGAGCAGGCTGAAGATTGTAGTCTTATCTTCCTGAGGTAACAAGGAAGCAGACTGAAGATTATAAATCTTATCTGCTTGAGATATCAGTGGAGCAGATCGAAGACGGCGAATCTTATCTTTCCGAGGTAGTAGGGGAACAGATTTTAGCCACTAGCCTTATCGCCCTAAGGTAGCAAGGGAGCATATTTAAGCCACTAGCCTTGTCTCCCTGAGCAGCAATGGAGCAAGCTGAAGATTGTAGTCTTATCTTCCTGAGGTAGTAAGGAAGCAGACTGAAGATTGTAGATCTTATCTCCCTGAGATAGTAGTGGAGCGAATCGAAGACGGCAAATCTTATCTTCCTGAGGTAGTAGGGGAACAGATTTTAGCCACTAGCCTTATCGCCCTAAGGTAGCAAGGGAGCAGATTTAAGCCACTAGCCTCGTCTCCTTGAGCAGCAATGGAGCAGGCTGAAGATTGTAGATATTATCTCCATGAGGTAGCAATGGAGCAGATCGAAGACGGCGAATCTTATCTTCATGAGGTAGTAATAAAGCTGATTTAAGTCGCTAGCTTTATCTCTCTGAAGTTACAGTGGAGTAGGTTGAAGTTACAAGTTTTATCTCCTTGAAGTTGCAGTGGAGCAGACTAAAGATTACAATCTTTACTTCCATGAAGTTGCAGTGGAGCAGGTTAAAATTACCAAATCCTATCTCCTGAAGTTGTAGTTGGAGCGGATTAAAGTCATGGATCCTATACCCTTAAAGATGCAGTGGGATGGAATGAGGCTACCTCGAAGAAGAGAAGCACCGAAAGAAATCGAGATCCTGCAAGACCAGGCAGATTTGACCCATTTTAAAGTTTTTGTTCCATTCTCGTTACACGATAATGAGTAAAGAGGGACAGCTGTAATGAGCCAAATCCGCTTGGGCCCAACAACCAAAAATCAATCCCAAAACAAAACAAAGAAAATATTAAAGTCCAATAAATAGTCCAAAATAAACATAACCTGAGCCCAATTACATAAGGCCCAACTAAACCCAAAACCAAACCTAGCCCAAGAAAATACTAGGCCCAAATAGCCCAAAAAATTTAAAACATGCAAAAACCCTAGACCTAATGCTTACGCCGCAGCTAGCCTCCAGTGCCTCCGTACACCGTACATCTCCACGTAGCCAGCACTGTACCTGCAAAAGGACAATAAAAAAGCAGCAGAAATTGTAGCAAAAAAACAAAAATGATAAGACTGTATTTTTTTTTCTCTTTTTCGACTATAAAATGCCAAAGTGAACCCAATGTATTTCTTTGGACTTTTTTTTTACGCACACAAGTAAATAAAATCGAAAAGAGAGAATCAAAAATTAAAAGGTGGTTCTTTTTCTTCTTTTTTCTTTTTGTATTTACCCCTTTTATATATATAGAAGATAATAACAAAAAAAAGGAAAAAATCTTACTTTGTTCTTGACATTTGCGCTACCGTGGACGGTTGAGGTCTGTCGATTCCGATGAAAATTGACGTTTGATGGGTTCGAGAAATTAAAAGTTTTAAAAATTAGGCCTTTTGGGTTTTTCGGCCACCATATATGGTGGCTACCACAGCAGAGGCGTGGCGGTCCGGTGACTGGAGCAACGCCGGACCAATGGCCGGAAATCGAGGAAGGAGAGAGCCTTTTTGAGAGTTTTAAAGGTTTTTTTAATAAGAGAGGGGGAAATGGAATTTTTAGCAAAAATTTTAGTTTATATACTACCCCTATATGGCGTCATTTTGGAGCAAGCCCCAGACACATAAAACGACGCCATTTTAGTCCATAACTCGAAATTCAACCCAACCCCGCCAAGAGATCCATGCATTTTTGCTCTGATGGGCTATTTGCCCAATGAGTCCTTTCACTTTGTCACACGTTCTTAATCAAATCCTTTTTGTTTCTTTTGATTTTATAATTTGCCCCATAGCTTTCGCACCTATTTCATTTTGGTCCACATCAAAATAATGTGCTTTGAAGACAGGGAAAATTGCTCATTCGATCCCTCTTTGTATGCGCGCATTACAATTTGACCCTCCCCTTTTGTTTATTTTCGATTTGCCCCTGAATTTTTGTTTTAAAATTTAAATTTGTTCTCTTTTGTCATTTTTGCTATTTTATTAATTATTTTTGTGTTATTATTGCTAATTACATTTTCTTTTTATGCTTATTGTTGTTATATTATTATATTATTATATCATTAACTTCATATTACTATTATTATTATTGTATCTCCTTTTGTATTTATTTATTATCTATTTTTAAATACATTCATTTCATTTTATCATTTTTACTACTTATTTATTTATATCTTTTTATATAAATTTAAAACTTTTGACTTTTATTATATTATTAATATTATTATCATTATTATTGATACTACGATTCTTTTTCTTTTTTTTTTACTTTATACAATTTTTATATTATTATTATTATTTATTTCCTTACCTTTTTTAATAATTTAAGTTTATTTACTTGTAATCTTTCATGTATTTTTATATATATACTATTATTACTATCATTATCATCATATTATTAAACTAATTAATTTTATATTGTTATTATTACATTCTATATTTTATTTTCGTATTTACTTACATTATTATTATTATTATTTCATTTATTTTATTACGAATTGTATCTTTGATTTTGATTATATTTTGATTTGATTTTTTATTTTCAATATTTTTATAAATTATTTTCTCTTACATTATTTATGTATTTATTTTATTTATTTCTTTGCCTTTATTCTGTAAGTTGGTAGTCCTTTTATGTTCTTACTTTGGTATCATTATCATTGTTATTATTCATCTTTGATTATTTATATTATTAAATTAGTGTACACTATGTAATTCTCGTAAATCGTTCTTATTAGTATCTTCGTTCTCATTCGCGCGGCAATTTTATTTGCATATCATCGTTTTAAAAATAATAAAAATACATTTCATTTAACTAAAACACTTGACATTATTCTAAAAATGAAAGTTTTTTCAAAAAAAAGGGTAATATTTCGTGTCTGGAAATTTGAGAAATCATGCCCTAACATGCTGGGTTTCGATTTACCGTTTGACCAAATAACCGAATATCCTTTTAAAATTTTAATGCATGAGCTTTGGAAATTATGAAATGATCTTGGTATCGAGGGTTTGAAATGTCGTAACCTAACTTGTTGGATATGATATTTTATTTCTTCGGAACAAGAGAATATCAATATCTACTTCGAGTTATCCAAACATTTTTTAAAGGGATTGTATTTTAAAATCTTTTCAAATTTTCAACATTAGGACATTAATTAACCAATAAGGTACATTTTGGGAGCTACGAGAGTGCTAATCCTTCCTCGTATGTAACCGACTCCCGAACCCGTTTTCTTGAATTTCGTAGGCCAAAATCAATATTTTAATAAAATAAAATATTTTATACGTGATCCGATCACACCTAAACAAAAAAATTGGTGGCGACTCCATATTTCATTTTAAAGTCGATCCCCGTTTTTCAAGACATAGAAAAATGGTTTCGACACGCTTAATCATACCAGGTTATTTGAACAAAATCGATAAAAATAGTTTATTTAGAACAAGGAAACCACCCAAAAATTCCCAAAAACTAATACCAAATGATAGGGCAACAAACCAAGATTGTATTCAAGTTGTTTGGACAAGTGAAAACCCTAACTTGGCAAATAAGCAAGCTGAAATGCAACAAGGAAGCTAAGAAAAGTTAGATGAAATTGACAACAATAAAACAACTAAAAAAAGAAAATCAAGAAAATAAATAAATATTTAAAAATAAATAAATAAAAAGTAAAAAGCAAAACATGGATCGAATAAATTGATAGATATTGATAGAATGATAAATGTTCGATTGAACCCTTCGAGGAAGATTTCTTAACAAGCTCAACCAATGACTCTAACCAACCTCCTAAGGTCAAACCCTAGTAAAGTGGAGGGTGAAGAGTTCTCCCACGGCTTCAAAGAGTAAACCAAAAAGAAAAACTACTTCTAAAATAAAATTTTCAAAAAATCTCACAAAGAGAAATAACTCAAAGTGTTGAAATTTATTAATCAATGTGTATGTGAATGGATAATGAAGAGGTGTTTATATAGGCTAGCTAACTACATCAAAATAAAACTCTTAACTAGAATGAAACTCTAATTAATTTAAACAAAAAGTAGCTTTAGTGAAACTAAATTTTTTTGTTGACTAAGAAGCATAAAACTTCTATACAAGTTAAAATACTTAAAAATATCCTAAATTTTAGAATAAATAATAAAATAATAAAACCTAATAAATACAATATTGGGCTAGTATATAATTAAAATTAAGCCTAAAAATCGAATCCAATATGATTTAAACTCAAGTTAAAGCTCGAAACTCGTAATTTCTCGTAATAATTCCATCTAGAAATTCAACTCGCAAAATATCCATTAAAACTGTCATAATTTGAGATCCCAAACTTGAAATTAAGTGATTCAAAGTGCGTTTCGAAGCTAAAAGATAACTTTTCAAATGCTATGAAGACATTTTAACCCAGATATCCTTAGATCTCATTCAAAAAGTCGTTGTAAGTGGACTGATTTTCCAAACTTGAAAATTGGTAGGTTTTGGTGAATTGAATTTAATAAATTTCACTCCATCCGTACATGTATAAAAAAAAGAAAGTATTTTTTTTGGATTTTATATAAAAAGACAAAAATATCCTTAGATTAATATTTAGTACTTTATTAAAATAAGGGCCTTTTGATAATTTAACAACTGAGTTGAGACCTAGTTATGGGTGGCATTAACTCAGTAAAAAACTTTATATATGATACTAGAAATTTTATCGCACATGCATACATGTGAAAACTAAACCTTTAAAACACAAAGGTGTGTTTGGTTAAAAAAATCTATTATACTTATAAATAAGAAAATTAATTTTATTAAATTATTTATTTAAAAAATTTTACTCAGATAAGAAAATTTATCATACTTATAAATAAGAATTCTAATTTCATTAACAGACTTTTATTAAATAAATTTACATAATTGTAAAAAAAAAAGTTAGATTTTATATTGAATTATATTTAAATTATTATGTTTTCATTAACAAAAAATAAAAAAAAAGTATATATTAATTTAAATTTAAATAGTAAACTTTAATTATTTATATAATAAGTAACTTTATATTGTATTATTGAATATTTAAAATTTTAGAAATAATACATTTATATAATCCAATCAAATTTATTATACTTACTTTAGTTATATATTATCTACAAACAGAGGCGAATTTAGGGGCTGGCAAGGTCTTTGACCCCGACCTCTTTAAAATGAAAAATTACTATTTAGGCTTTTAAATTATTTTAAAAATTTTAAATTAGTAAAGGTAAAATTACACTTTAGTCCTTCCTAAAATTATAAAAATTTAATTTAGTCCTTTAAAAATTATAAAGATATAGACTATAAAAAATTAAAATTTCATTCGGCCCCTTTAAAAATTTATTCTGGCTTTGCCTCTGTCTACAAATTATGGTCAATTTATTGTCAATTAGAAAAGAAAAAGTAAAAATTGAATAGTAAATAGTGAAAAGTGAAGAATTTAATTTACAAACTAGAAATCCTATCACATGCATATGTGTGTGGAAACCACAAATTTAGAACATAAATGTGTGTTTAAAAATAAAATACAATAACTAATGAAACTTATGATTTAAAATTAATTAATAGCAACACATGAAATATATACGTTATTAAAATGAAAAAATAGATTAAATAGTTTATCATGGCGATATCATCAATCTTAAGTCGGTGTCGAGTTAGCTAATGGAGGTAACAGAGTGTGCATAATAAAATTAAAATGTATAAAAACATAAAAATAAAACTTTAGTTCAGTGATAAATTAAATGCTTTACTAATGCAATTAGCATGGGATTGAATCTTACCTTATGCATATTTTTATTATTTTTTTAAAGTGAAAAAACTAAAATACCTTCGACTAATATTACTTATTTTAATTACAAGCGAGCCCATGTTTTAACATTTTTATTTGAGTCAGACTTGTGCAAAATTTTAAGCCCATTTTTCGGGTCAGGTCAAACCCGGACCTAAAATTTGTCGGCCCATAAGCACATACAATTATGATTATTAATTATTATTTTGATTAATATCGCTTTATATTAATTATATGAAGTAAACTATGTTTTACATTGAATATGATAAAAATATTTTAATTATGATTTCAAAATTATTGATTATTATAACATTTGAATTGCTAAATAAATTAATATATTTTAATTATGTTCAACAATTAAAATAGCAGATATTATTTTGTCCTAATTACTGTAATTAAAGATATATTATTTAATATATTATAGTATTTCAATTGTTAAATAGGTTTAAAAAATTTAGCAAGTAAATTTATTTAGCCAAATTAATTCTATGAAGTAAACTATGTTTTACATATGTGATATTAGAAACAATCTTTAATTAGTGTCAAATTAATTTGTAGTACCAACTTAATCAATAATATTATCAATATATATAATTGATGGAAGTAATAAAGTATACATAATAAAATTAAAATGTATGAATTAAATTAAATAAAATTTTAATTGAGTGGTAAAATTAAGGTTTTATCAACTCAAATGGCATGGGTTTGAATCCCACAATATGTAATTTTTTTATTGGTTTTTTAAAAAAATTAAAAAGACTAAAGCACACCCGAATAATATAACTTATTTTAAATATGGAAAGATATTTTTATAATTTTTCTGACTAAATTGATGCCTGGTTAACTCATGTCACTAAATCAATTAAGGGCTTAAATAATAGTATAGTATAGTATAGATACACAAAGTGGGCGAAACAATTTGTGTAACAAGACTAAAATTTATAATAATAATAATAATAATAATAAGTCTAAATAAAGATTCAGTTGGAGTGGGAAAGAAAAAATTTTATACATGCTAGTGGTATGATTTCAAATCTCTAACATTTATAAAAAAAATTTATTGATTTTTAGAAAATAAGAAAAAAAAAACACATAAGGTCCCTTGTAATAATATAATTTATTTGAAATATATAAGGGTATTTTATTAATTTTAATTGATTGAGTTGGTGGCTTCAAATCTCTACTGTTGTAAAATTTTCATTTGTTTTCTAAAAATAAGAAAAAGATAAAAATATCCTCGTAGTATATAATAGTATAGATATTACCCACCAAAAAGAAAGAAAAAAAGTTATATAGGTTAAAATATGTCTAACTCACCGTCCTCTTCACAAGTTTGGAATTTAGTTTCTTTACTTTTCAAATTTTAAAATTTAAGTTCAATTGCAAAAACAAAAATTTTTTGTTAAATTTGTTAATATGACATTTTAAAATTAGACATACTTATTTGGTAGTAATGTAAGTAAAAAATAACATTGTAATGAATTTAAATTTAACAAAATAATTTTAAAAGTGTTAACAATTGGACCTAAATTTTAAAATATGAAAAATAAAAATGAAAAATAGAAGTATAAGGACTAAATTCTAAATTTGTTAAGAGTAGGAGACTTATATCATATTTTAACCTATTATATTGTATTATATTATATTATTTTAGAAGGTGATAGGTATGTGGATGACAAAGACGGTAACCAAAAACGTCAGAATCTTGTCCAAAAACAAAAGAACAGCATGAGAAACAGCTTAGCCTTCCATAGATTGCATGCACCCAAAACCCAACAAGTAAGTACCATCAACAAAAAAGAAAGTGTTGTTAGTTAGAGGTTTCATTTTCATAAATTATGTAGTTTCCATTGTTGCAGAGGAGTATATCTGGAGTGGTGCCGCCATGGGTGATTGTTATGTATAACTCCGTCTTCTTTAACAACTGTGTTCACCACCCAAACGAGAAGAAGAAGGAAGTCGACAAGTTCTGCATCGACTGTCTTCAATCTTTTTGCTCTCATTGCCTTCCTGCTCATGCTTTTCACAAGCACATCAAGGTTGCCTTTCTTCTCCAAAAATCTCCCACCATTTTTAATCCTTTATTTATAATTGCAATAATAATGGAATAACAAGTTGAGTTCTGGACTAATTATTGTTGTTATCTAATATCGAAATCAAGATTCGAAGATACATCTACAGTGACGTGATCAACCGACAAGATTTGTGTAAGCTCTTCAATTGTTCTGGCATCCAGGTCAGATCATCTCTATAGTTTTTCTTTCTTTTTCCCTACTAATTTTATCAATCATTTTCTTTTATGTTAATTA
This sequence comes from Gossypium longicalyx, assembly GCA_025698465.1. Lineage (NCBI taxonomy): Eukaryota > Viridiplantae > Streptophyta > Magnoliopsida > Malvales > Malvaceae > Gossypium > Gossypium longicalyx. The sequence continues at coordinate 85,395,182 of CM046997.1, forward strand.
ATTCTCTTTTATGATATTTTAATTTCATGGAATACTCTTATCATAAAAACATTGATTCTCCTTTCAAATTTTTTTATTTTTAATACTTTGTGTTTACAAATAATTTAGTAATTTCATTTTCTCATCACTTAATTTTAAAAAGTTATAAAATAGTCACTAAATTATTCAAAAGTTTTCATTTAAGTCACTGAGTTATTAAAATTATTGTTGTATGTCTTTCTTTATTCGTATTGCCAACACCAATTGAAAGCTCTTATTCTCTTTCTCTTTTACAATTCATTTTTTTTCATGAAACTACTTTGAACATCACAAATTTGCAAACTAAAATCTAAACAACTTTCTTTTCCTGTCTCTGACACTAACAATCAGATCGAATTGGATCTAAAGTATGCTTTACTTGTAGATAGATATTGATCCCCATACATATTGTCGACTCATCACTTGGAGCTCGCTAATTATATATATTTTAAAAAAATTAGCTAGTGACTTAAAAAAATTTCAAATAGTTTAGTGATTTAAATGAAAACTTTCAAATAGTTCAATAATCATTTTGTAAGTTTTTTAAGTTGAATTACCAAAACATAAACTTATTAATAGTTCGATGACCTAAAGTGTAGTTATAGAAGCTTTTATTCTATTTCTAATATATATATATATATATATATATATATAGTAGTAACGTAATATATATTATTCATTAAGTATCAGCTCGATTAATATAGATATTATTGTTAATCTAACAAGACGTAAAAAGAATTATAATGTTAATAAATGACATATGCTAGACTCATTTATGTATGATAATAAGTTTTCAACAAAAAGTAGAGTAGTATACTTAATGAGACACCTACCCTCCAAATACATTATAACACAACATTCATACCAATATTATCATACCGAGAGAAATAAAAAAAGGGAATTCACAATCCTTGGATGCAGGCATATCATACAAATAAAGCAAAGGTGCTATTCTTGAAGCAAAGGACTCAATCTCATCAACAACAAAGTAGTTCAAGGGACTATAAATGTTCCATTTGTGGCAAAACTTTACAAGATAATACTTCTCTTTATTGCAGTATCGCATGCAAGGTTCTTTATTTCCCCCAACTTTTTTTTTTTTTTTGAGTTTGTTTTTTTCAGCGAATTGTGGGATTAACTATTATTATTTATTTATTTATTTATTGACAGGTGTTAAATATATACAGAGATGAAGAAATATACGTCGGATTGCCATTAACAAAGAAACCAAGGTTAAGGCAAACTAGAAAAGGCGTCCCCCTACGATCCCCCATGTTCTAATACATTATTTATCTCCTTATTTATTATTTTTAATTTTAAATTAGTATCAAATTAAGACTTAAATATAATTTTCTTCTAGCACCAATTTAAATTCAAATTTTAAAAATGGAGGCTTTTAAGAAAACTCATTGTGTAATTTAGTCCTTCACGTTTATATCTTTTTATCAATTTTGTCTTTATTCTTTTTTTTTTTAAAGTTAAATTTGACCTTCCACCTTTAAATAAGAGTCAAATTTAACTGTCCAAACCTTTTTTTTTTTTTGAAAAGGGGTTGACTTTTATTTAAAAAAGAAAATAGGAGTCACCATCAATCCTTTTTATTTAGATATGATCGGATCACCTCATAATTTAATCATTTTAATAAAAGTTTAAATTTACTAAAACGATAATTTTTTGTCTACAAAATCTAGAAAATGGGTTTGGGACTCGGTCACGCACGATGAAGGAGTAGCACCCTCGATACGCCCAAAATTGGTACCTAGTTGATTATTTAATGTCTTAATGTCGAAAGTTGAAAATTTGAAAATATTTTAAAATACGATCTATTTTTTTATTAATGTTAATTTTAAAAATGCTTGAATTAAACTGAAACGAGAATCAAAGGCCCACTCGTCCCGATATAACAAAATACCACATCTCGTAAGTTAGGATGTGACATTTGAACCCTCGAGAATAAGTTTGCCTTTAATTTTTATCGAAACTTCATGTATTTTGAAATCTAAAAGGATATTTGGCTATTTAGGTTTAACGAGAAAACCGAAACCCCGTAAGTTAGGGTACGATCTCTTGAATTTCCAAAAATGCGAAATGTGGCATTATTTTGAAGAATTAATTTTTTTTTTTGAATAACAACGAGTTCCATACTTCAACGATGTGTGTTTATTTATGTTGAAATACAATAAAATGGCCCATTATGAATAAAAAATTTAAACATGACTTTTGAAGTGATTTTAATGAAATATGATGGAATAATAATATAGAACATGGAAGAATAATTTATGAATAAAATGTTACACAAATGAATGACAATAATATAAAAATACGAATAAATGAATTAGTACACATAATGACAATAATCACACAATGTACATCATTTTTAATACCAATTAATAATCAAAGACAAATGAAATAAAATAATATACAAAAACAATTTAGAGTAAATAATATAAATGGTTTAAAATAGATAATAAATGAAATAAATAAAAATTTAAAATAAACTATACAAAAAATGGTTCAAAATAAACAATATATGCAAATGATTTAACATAAATAAAGTATAAAACAGTTTGAAAAAATAATTTAAAGCAATTTAAAATAAACAATACATAAAATAATCTAAAAGAAATAATATGTGGAAAAAAATAAAAAATATATATATAAAACAGTTTAAAATAAAATAATATATAAAGCAATTCAAAATAAATAATATATGCAACAATTTAAAATAAATAATAATCTAAAACAATTTAAAATAAATAATATAAAACAATTTAATATAAATAATATATAAGAATTTTAAAATAAATAAAATATAAAATCGTTTAAAATAAATGATGTATAAAAAAATGAATAAATAAATAACAAATTAAGAAAAAAAGGTTAAAATCAAACAGATGAGAGATTAAATCGGAATAAAAATGAAATTAAAAGTAGAAATTATAAGAAAATAAGAAAATAGGGACAAAAATAAAAACGCGTGAAAGGGTTGAGGACCAAATGGGTAAAAAACCCAATCCTTAGAGACACGTCCCTTAGCGAGCCAGGGACTAAATTGAAATGTGCGAAAAATATGTGGCCAAATTTATAAAAATAAAAAAAGGATAAAAGGATTAGATTGTAGCGCACCCAAAAAGCGGAAGGGCTGATTGCGCAAATTGCCCATGCGCTAGAAAACACGCGGATCCTAACTTAGCGGGTCGGGTTAAAAATTGGATTGGCCAAAACGGCGTCATTTTGGGGCTTAAGAATGCCGACCAAAACGACGTCGTTTAGTCATGCTATAAAAGCAAAAATATAAGCAAAAAAAAATCATTTGTTCCATGTGTTTAAAAAAAAAAAAGAGGCTTATTCTCCCTTTTTCTCTCTAGGCGAAGCCTAGAATCTGGCCAAGGGGTCCGGTGAGTCCCACGATGGCCACCGGTCGCCAGCAATGGACTCTCTTGTCCCTAGTGGCCGGAAAACACCAAATGACTCCCTTTTGAAGCTCGTCACTCGTAAAGCGTTAATCTGAGATCCAAGTCCCCGAAAACCCAACCAAACTTCGATGGAGAAGAAGATATGTTTCGCTTCCTCTTCTTTTTCGGCAAGTTCTTCGATAGCAAAGATGCTAACCGACTTAGGTGAGTTTTCTTTCCTTTTTTTATTTCCGCATGTAAAATAAAAAATAAAAACTTAAGACTAAAATAAATAGAAACAAAAAGGAAATCAAATTTATAAAATTTCTATATTCGATATCTTTTTTTTTTGTGTTCAATCTATTACTTTTTTATTCTAATTTCGTCCAGAAAAAATTACAAAGATGATGTTGGGGCTTTTATAGCCAATATTACAAGATTAGTTTTTGTCCTTTTGTTTTTGTTTGTTGTTTTTCCTTGTCTTTTTCTTTGCTGTCTCTTATACTTTGTGTGTTCGTTTCTTTTTGCAAGTGGCTGTAGTGGAGTGTCAAACGCTTTGAGAGGTGGTGGCTGGTGTGCGGCGGGGCGAAGAGGCTAGGCTAGGGGCTAAGGTTTCTGTTGCTAGTTTAGGTTATAGGCTATTTGGGCTAAGGTTAGTTTTGGGCTTGTAAAAGAAAACTGGACGTTTTTTATGGACTATTAATATTTATTTTGGTTTTTATTTCTATTTACTTTTGGGTCTTGGGTCCGGGCTAAAATTGGCCTATTACAGTTTCCCTTCTTTGCTCATTGTCGTGTAACGAGAATAGAACAAAGACTTCAAAAAGGGCCAATTTTGCCCGGTCTTGCCAAAACTCGACTTCTTTTGGTACTTCTCTTCTTCAAGTAGTCTCATTCCATCCCACTACATCTTCAGGGGTATAGGAATTAGTGCTTCGATCTACTCCATTGTAACTTTAGAGAGGCTAGACTTGTAGCTTTAATCTGCTCCACTGCAACTTTAGGGAGATTAGACTTGTAGCTTTAATCTGCTCCACTGCAGCTTCAGGGAGATGAGACTCGTATCTTCAATCTTCTTCACTGCAACTTCAGGAAGATAAGATTTGTGGTTTGTAGCTTTAATTTGTTCCACTACAACTTCAGGGAAATAAGATTCATTGTCTTCAAAGAGAGAAGATTTGCTTTCTTTAATCTGCTCCGCTGCAACTTCAAGGAGATTAGATTTGTAATTTGTAGCCTTAATCTGTTCCTCTGCAACTTTAGGAAAATAAGATTCGCTATCTTCAGTCTGCTCCACTGCAACATCAGGGAGATAAGACTTGTTTTCTTCAATCTGCTCCACTGCAACTTCAGAGAGATCAGATTTGTAATTTTTAGGCTTAATATGTTCTACTGCAACTTTAGGGAAATAAGATTCGCTATCTTCAGCCTGCTCCACTGCAACTTTAAGGAGATAAGACTTGTGGCTTTAATATGCTCCACTGCAACTTCAGGAAGATAAGATTAGTGGCTTCAATCTACTTTACTACCACTTCAAGGAGATAAGATTCACCATGGTAGATTTGGTCCGACCTACTAAAACTCTAGAGGTATAGGATTTGTAACTTGTAGCTTTAATCTATTCCACTACAACTTCAAGGAAATAAGATTCGCCATCTTTAATCTGCTCCACTGCAACTTCAGGGAGATAATTTATAATTCAATCTGCTCTACTGCAGCTTCAAGGAGATCAGATTTGTAATTTGTTTTCAATCCATCCCACTGCATCTTCAGGGGTACGGGATTTGTAACTTCAATGATCTGTTACACCTTTCTTTGGGTAACATTACCTATAAAATCCAATTCATAGGTCTCTATTTATGTTGAATGATTAGGATGTTATGATCAGAATGAATTAAATGCTCCTAACTAAATGTGTATGAATGATGTTTGCATGAATACAGAATGTCATTTTTCGAGAATGATCCCTTTTTAATGCTTAGGTTGTCATTGCTCTTTGTTCATCAAGGTTCTATCACTGATGCATTACCCTGTCTTCTTATCCAGCTGGTATCTTTGACAAAAAACATGAAAAAATAGCCACAATTTAAACTATTCTTTCTCAAATGTTTCTAACCCTTAGGTTTGTTTAGTTCTAAATAATAGTCCTATTTTAGGTCCTCGTACTATTTAGAAGCTTTTTGAGTAATAAGTAGAACTCCTTTTGCTTGATTATTATTAGCCCATCAATCGTTATTTCAATAAAAAATGCTTGAAAAAGATTATCACAATAGACAAGATGGAATTTTATTGAGAGCAAAGCTCACAATGAATAAATTAATCAATATAGCAAATTTTTCTAAGATACAAAATGAATAAGATAAAAATAGGTGCCCTAGATATCGTAGCATGAGCTTCTTTGCTCAAAGCTTCTCGAGGACCCTTTAAACTTGATACGTGTTTAGAAGTCCTAGAAGACTTTGTTGATGCCCGAAGATGTAGCATTCCTCCTTCTTGTTAATTTCGAGAAGACAAGACTACCACATGCCCCATCTTCAATCAAAATTTGAATTGTCATTTCCTGAGTTTTCAATTCAAAACCCCTTTAGTCTCAAGGCGCCCTTTGTAGGTTTTCACATTGGCCTCTCATTTTTCTTTTCTTTTTCTTTTTCTTTTCCTTTTCCTTTTTTCTTTTTCCTTTTTTTAAGTGCAATATTTCTTGATTAAATTCGAATTCACAGGATTAGGCAAGTTCTTGCCATCCATCTCAGTCAATATCAATGCTCCTCTAGAGAATACCTTCTTTACCACATAAGATCCTTCTCAGTTTGGCATCATTTTCCTCTAAAATCCTTTTTTTATTGGAAGGATCTTTTTCAAAAATAAGTTCCCCTTATGGAATTCTCTGGGATGAACCTTTTTGTTGTAAGCTCGTACCATTCGTTTTTGGTACATCTGACCATGACGGATAGCTTTCAACCTTTTCTCTTCAATCAAGTTTAGCTGATCATATCAGAGTTGGATTCATTCTATTTCATCCAACTTCAACTCTATCAAAACTCAAAGAGAAGAAATCTCGACTTCAACAGGTAAAACCGCCTCCACTTCATAAATTAACAAGAAAGGCATTGCCCCAGTAGGGGTCCTGACAGACGTTCAATAAGTATAGATGGTAATTTCTCATGCCAATCTTTATGAGTCTCAATAATTTTCCCCACGATCCCTTTTTTTTAGGTTGCCTCTATTGCACCGTCCATTTTGGGGCGATATGGCGTTTAATCTTCAACAGACTACAAACTTCTGATATCGTATTGTTGTTTAAATTTAGTACATCGTTAGATATGATCTTTTTTGGCATTCTATACCGACATATGATCTCTTTTTTTTTAAAAAATTTGATGACTACCAACTTTATGCCATTGGCACATGAGGCAGCTTCCACCCACTTAGTGAAGTATCAACGACCCTAAAGATGAAATGATGCCCACTAGAAGCTTTTGGAGAGATCGGCTCATTGATATCCATGCCCCCCATAGAGAAAGTCCACAGAGAAGTTATAAAGAGATGAAAGAGGCACATAAATCTTGTCTCTTGTCTCCATAAATTTGGCACTTATGTCAATTTGTTTGGCTATTGTAAAACCATTAGCATGTGTTCATCAGACACCCTTATGGACCTCTTCCAAGATTTTTTTAGCATCAACAACGCCCACATGTCTCAGTAGCCCAGACATATCTTGATACGACCACACGAAAACATCTTTGAATTCTTGGAATAACTTAATGACATCTTGCTTTATCTCTGTAGTAATACAAGCTTTGATCTTTACCTCTTTCTCTTCTCCTAAGCTCACAATTTCCACTGATTTTTTGTAAAGTAGGATTTGTTTCTCATCTTGTTCTACCATCTTTAACAAATCAGGAGATAACTACAGTCTCGATCATCTTCAAAGTCCTGAGGTTCCTCTAGACACATATCTTACTCAAAAAGAAGTTCTGAGTCAATAGCAGTGTCGCTCATATCATTGATATCTGGAGACCTGTTGTAGGGACAAAAGAAGACCCAAAGAACAAAAGAATCTCAGAATAAATATTTGTGTGGTATGATTATGAATGAAATGAAAGAATAAAAGAATATTTGTTCAGAATGAGGCAAAAAGATGCATTTTATTTGAAATAAGATGTTGGACATAAGCCTATTTCACAAAAGGTTTCTTAATGCTCCTAGGCTTAGAGCAATAAGCGTGTTTTGAATATTACTCTGAATTACCTCTAAAAAATACAAGGATCTCTTTCACAGTCCCATTGTTCAAAACACTTTCAAGTATGTAAGGGTAAATGCTTGAAAAATTCTTTTCCTCAGTTCCCTATTTGGATACGACATTGATGTTCAAATTCCCCAACATTCCGTCTGGGCCTTTGACTTCTTCAAAGAATTCTAACTCTTTGTTATCCATTAGACTCCGCCGTCCCCGGTGGCCGGAAAACACTAAATGACTCTTTTTTGAAGCCCGTCACTCGTAAAGCGCTAATCTGAGATCTAAGTCCTCGAAAACCCAACCAAACTTCGACGGAGAAAAAGAAACAATTCGCTTCCTCTTCTTTTCTGGCAAGTTCTTCGACGGTGAAGATGCCGACCAACTCAGGTGAGTTTTCTTTCCTTTTTTATTTCCACATGTAAAATTAGAAATAAAAACTTAAAACTAAAATAAATAGAAACAAAAAAGAAATCACCTTTAGAAAATTTCTATATTCCATCTCTTTTTTTTTGTTCAATCTATTGCTTTTTTATTCTAATCTCGTTCGAAAAAAATTACAAAGATGATGTTGGGGTATTACAAATTCTATTTTTGCCCTTCTGTTTTTTTTTTGTTGTTGTTGTTCCTTGTCTTTTTCTTTGTTGTCTCTTGTACTTTGCGTGTTGGTTTCTTTTTGTAGGTGGCTGCAGTGGAGTGTCAGACGCGTGGAGAGGTGGTGGAAGAGGCTAGGCTGGGAGCTAGGGTTTCTGTTGCTAGTTTAGGTTATGGGTTGTTTGGGCTAGGGTTAGTTTTGGGCTTGTAAAAGAAAACTGGACTGTTTTTTTTATGGACTATTAATATTTATTTTGGTTTTTATTTCTATTTATTTTTGGGTCTTGGGTCCGGGCTAAAATTGGCCTATTACATTGACCATTAACCTTTCAAAGAGAGTTGAATTGTTATTTTTTAATGGAAATACGGGCTAAAACTTTAAATTTTAGACATGGCAACTTGCATGGAAATATACATGTACTTCATGCTATTTTACAAAAAAAAAATTATCAACTTCTTGAATATTTTTATAAATTTTCAATTAGTTGTTGTCACATAAAATAAATAGTTTCATATTAGCATAAAATACACAAGAATTGCTACGTGGATTGTCACACTAATATTATTTAAAAATAATATTTTAGTTATCATTTAAAAAAAACAATTTCACTTTCTTTCTTCTTTTTTTTTTGAAAAGCTTGAGAGTTAAATTTAGCTCAGAAAAAGAATAAGGACTAAAATGAAAGAAAAGTTATAAACATGGAGGACTAAAATTGATATTATACTTTATATATACTTAGATATGGTTTCTTCTAAAACTGGTATCGAACTAATCTCAACTTATTTAAGTACAAATTATTTGTTGAGTACAATAGGCTAAACTCGCCAGATTTGGAATAGTTTTTCATATGATTGAAAATTCTGAATATTACTGTTTATTATTATGAATTTGAAAAAGAGATGAAATTAGCAAAATTTAATTCCAATTTTTTGTATAAATAGTTAGTTTAAGTAGTTAAATCAAAAATTGGCACAGAATGATACACTCAAATTATCATTAAATCAGAAATTAAAACAAATTAATAAACTAGTTTATCTGCCCAAAACTGAACGGCCCAATCCTAATAAATAGAAAGCCAGTTTAAAACAATAATATATATAAAAAAAATAAAACCTAAATTGTGATATATCAAACCATGAAGCATTTTATATTTGGGTAACAAGCATGTTTAAGAAAGTATCAAGTGCTTCTTTTTAAATTATCTTTTTATTATTTAATATATCCTAAAAATAAGTTACGTGAACTCAAATCTATAACACCCCCTAATCCTTATCTGTCGTCGGAGCAGGGTTACGGAGCATTACTTGACTTTTCAGATCAAATACAAACATTTTATAATCATCTAACATACACATCATAACTTAATCATATTGTCCCTCTTTTGAGCCATCGAGGCCTAAAATATGTGTTAGAAATAAATCAGGACTTAATCGAGCACTTCGAAAATTTTTCGTGAAATTTCAAAATTTTTCCTAGGTGTAGGGGTCACACGCCCATGTGATCAAGGAACACGCTCATGCCTCAAGCTGTGTTCTACCCCGTGTAACTCCCTGACTTAGGCCACACAGCCAGCCACACGCTCGTGTACTAGGCCGTGTGCCTCACACGGCTAAGACACGCGCCCGTGTCTTGTCCCGTGTGAAATTACTTAAGCATTCTGTTTTGAAATTTTAAGTTGCAGGAGACACACGGCCAAACCACATGCCCATGTGTTAGCGTGTGTCTCACACGATCAAGTCGCATGCCCGTGTGCCTAGCCGTGTGGACTCAAAATGAACCTTAAACATCAAGTTTACCAACCCTGCAATCTTAAGCAACAAGCAACTCAAAAACCAATCATTCGACCAATCCAAAACACATTCAAATACATCTTAAACATGACAAAACATTCAATCTTATGACCTATTTAAAGTATATTCATAAGTACTTCACATATATTATGTAAAAAATCTATTCAAAACACCATTCAAGCCAATCCAAATTTTCATAACATTTTCAACACCAATTTGCCTATATCATTGTAACATCCCGAATTAGACCCTAACCGGAATAGTAGTTTTGGGACCATGAATCCGAGTTAAAAAAATATTTTAAAATTATTTTTAGTGTTTATTCTGTGTGATTTTATATCTGTAAAATTTTCGTGGTTTAATTTTATCGTTTAGGTGCCCGACTAAATAAAAAGGCTTAATCCCTTAAATTAAAAATTTGATAGTTAAAAGAGTAAAGGGGTAATTTGTTAATGGCTTATTAGGTGGAGGTCCTTAAGTTGAAAATGGACCATTAGCATTATAAGTGGACGGCTAAGGACATTAAAATGTGATAAAACAATGTTTTAACTAAGGTTAAAATAGTAAATGAAATAATATGTTATAAAATATCATATAATAAACATAAAATAAATTATACTCATATCATTTTCTTTGTTCATACACCGAAACCATAAACAAAAGAAAAGAAAAAGAGAAGTCTAGGGTTCGGCCATCTCCCAAGCTAAAATCAAGGTTCGTTCTTTGTCGGTTTTTGATAATTTCTACGTTTTTGAGATCGTTGCTTCGAGTACTACAAAACCCATGCTTGAATTTTTTATTTTGATGAATATTTTAAGTTGTGCCATTGTTGATAACTTGTGATTTTTTTTGTTTGATGATAAAAAAATGGAAGATATGTTTTAGATTAACATGTTTTGTATTGGAGTTTTTGAAGATTTTGAGTAATTAGGACTAAATTGTAAAAACAAGAATTTAAGGGACTAAAATGTGAAATTAAAGGATTATATGAGCTTGTATAGACATGGGGAATATTCAGCCTAGTTTGTGTATGGAGAAATTTGGTGTATTTTGTGTTTTGTGCAATAGGGACTAAATTGTAAAAATTGTAAATGTTAGGGGTAAAATGATAATTTGCCTATTTATGTGTTTTTGGACTAAATTGAATGAAAAATATGTTTTAATGAGCTTAATTTGAATATGTTTAGATCAAGAACCAAAGAAATCAGATTTGGACCAGGGAAAAACAAAAGTTGTCGACTAGCAGCCCCGTCCCGTTTTACGACGTCTGAGGTAAGTTTATAAGCAAATAGACATGTTTATTGATAGTTTAATGTTATAATTACTTGCTGTTATGAAATTTTAGAAACTAAATATATTGTGGCCGAATATGAATAAATGTGGCTACTACACTTCCGAGTCCGATTCGACCGAAATACGACGTCCGAAAGCCCCGTATGAACCTTAGGAATAGCTAGGATACATATGTCATGACACAGGATTCTGATATATGTATTCGAGTAAGTCCATGGCATCGACTTGTGATTTTGATATGTGTTTACGAGTAAAACCCTGTCTGGGACAGTGGCATCGATATGTGGCTACATGTAAGACCACGTCTAGGACGTTGGCATTGTACGATTTAAGTGATTATCCGAGAGTCTCATACAATTCCGAATGGTTCATCGGGCAAAGGTATAATAAGAACGAATGTATAAAACAAGCTATAAGCCAGGTAAGAATTGACTGGTCACCTATTTGAGTAAAGGTAAGTAAAAACCTTGCTTATTTGATATGTGTATATGATATGTGTACTTACTTTGTGAATGAGTAGTAAGCATGTTGTGATAGTTCTTATGTATATGTGTTTAATTGATGAGGTACAAATTTGGTTATATGGATAATATATGCATGTGGAAAATATAATAAACTATATGAGGTTTGTGTTTGTGTATGTGAACTAAGTATGTATTGAATATTCAGCTATGAAGGTTAAAGGTCAATTTATAAGAATTTTGGTGATATAAATATTCGGTCAAGGTGATAGAAGTAAAAGAGAAATAATTTTTATATGTATATATACATGCTTAGTACGAACATATGTAGTTATAAATGATTGGATCTAAATGTGAAATGATAAAATAATTTGATTCTGTTTAGTTAAATTGATTAACTTCATTAGGTTGTTTGTTTGATTAAAACTTACTAAGCTGTGATAGCTTACTCTGTGTGTTGTGTTTACTCTGTTTTATAGATCTTGGAGTCAGGCTACAAGCTCGGGGACTGTCAGCCAAGCTCGTCACACTATCTACTGTTTTGGTACCTTTATGCTAAACTTGAATTATGGCATATATAGGCTAGCTTTGGAAATAATTATTTTGGAAATGTTTGTAAATTAGCCATGCGAAAATGACTTATTTATTTTGCTTGACTTAATTTTGGTTTAGTCGTGGTTGAGGTCTATTTTGGTCGAGATGCTTTATGCCATATACAAACTGTACTAGGTGATTATATAATAAATTCAATTTTAAATCTTGAATGTTTCATGATAAAAATCGGTCATAAGTTTGTTAGATTACTATGGATGTGTTTCATATTAATAAGCAGTATGTATGTGAATTTAATTATAATGTATAGTTTCAATCTACATGTCTCTGGTTAAAGCATATTAACGAATTTGATTGTTGGTAAAGTGATAATAGAAGCTTGTATATGTATGTGATTCTAGGTATAAGGATTCAACCATAAAATAATATGGGCATAATGTGTGTGTTTAGTATGTTTATTAATGTGTATATTGAATGCGACATTATTTAAATGAAGGGTAGTTATGATCTAGCTTATTTAGTTTGTTATTTAAGTGCCAAATAATGTATGTGGTTCATGATTAACCAAGTTGACTAATCGTTATATATAAATATATATTTGATGTTTAAATGTTAAGTATAGCTTTGGCACTTGGATAAATACGCACCTTGCATGAATTCATGATAAATAAGTAATATATATATATATATGTTTTGTTTATACTAAGTCTATATCAAGAACGTAATCATAATATACATTCGACTTGATTGATAATATGTGTACTCGGTCATATAGTGCATTACTAAAGACATTGAATTTTTATGAGTCATGAAGCTAGTGTGTAAAGAGGATGGAATATGCATGATATAAACTTTGCAGCTCATTTATGCATTAAACCATGACATGCGCATTTGACATTTTGACATACTATATTATTTAAGTTTTTGCATGCCTTGTATTTATATGTAAAGTGTTTATATTAAAATATATATATGGGAGCATATTACCTTATATATATGATTATAGGAATTGATAAATAAATATACGTAGTGAGTGTGTAATATAATACATATACATGTTTTATAATGTTACATGTGAATGACGTATCTATTATGTATACCTATGAAGCGAAATGTTCTAATTTAAGAGATGTGTTAATTTATGATTTAGGTTTAGATTAACTTTCGAGACTTGTGTTTACGGTTAATTATATATTTTTTTATGTATTTGTTTAAGATTGTATTTTATTTTGTAATACCTTAAGACTCCATTCCGGCGACGGATACGAGTTAAGGGTGTTACAATCATTCTCATTTATGCACCAACTTAAACATACCATATTTAATCTCAATATAACTCACATAATTAAGTATATAAGTATCAATTTCATCCTGTAATATCATTTACATTCACTTTTCAAAATGACATACATAAGACATCCTAGGTACATGCCATTATCAAAAAGTAATATACTTCACCACGTTTTGAGATCGGGATTGTTGATGGATGCTGAGTTGATGACCAAATCAAGTATCTAACCTACGCACGGAAAACAACCACACATTGAGTATTTACTCAATGGTATTTCTATAATCCGAATGCTTAAAGGTAAAATATTGAATCATATACATTATAACATACAATATGCATAATCATATAATTAATCATTTCATAGATAAAACATTTATAACTCATTCAACTCTTTTCAATTGGTTATCCCAGAAAGCTTCTCACAGTATGAACACAATTCATATGTCACGATCTATATTTCAATTCATCATTCAAAGTCAATCATAACTCTGTTTTATTCAATTACCCCTATTAACATGACTCGAACTCTGACGGATACACGGACCCAACCAAAACACACCAGTTTGACACCTAATGCCAAATCGGATAATTCGAAGTAACAGGTTGACACCAGTGTCTCATCGGCCTTGTCGAAGTAAATTGGTACCCAGTACCTCATCGAATTTATCCGAAGTAATAATGTGACACCCAGTGTCTCATCGACTCGAAGTCGAAGTATCCCTGAACTCTTCCAATCCTATGGCATGCCAACTATATCCGAGTTAGCCCGATATAGTTAATAAGGTTTCAATTCACTTTTCAAAATCACATTCATTCAATATTAAAATATCACAAAATCACATACTTTCAATTCAATTTCATAATGATAATTACTTACATTATTTACTTATCATAACATTTAATCAAAATACAACAAATATTAATTACTAGATTCGGATTATAGAAATACAAACCAGAATTTCTGAACTACTCCTCGTCGACTTTCTCTTTTCCCTTCTTAGCCGAGGTTTCTAGCACAATGTTAGCTACGGAAATTAAACAATTAAAAATAATCAATACAACACAATTTCACATTGAATATTTCAATTTATATTCAAATTTTGCCTAAATTCCAATTTTGTCCCTAACCAAAACTAACTTTATTTTCTTCACAATTTATTCTATATTTTCATTCAATTTTCACTTAAAACTAAACTTAACTCTCTAATTTCACCATAAAACCCTAAATTTTGAAAAATTATCAATTTAGTTCCTATTACTCAAAAGTTATAATTTGTTTTACAATTCAATCCCTTTTTTCATTTCTAACTTAAAATTCTATCAACTTAGTCTCAAACACTTAAATTATTCAACATGAACATCATCTAAAAATCTAATAATTTCTAAAATTTCAACACAAATCAAGTAGTATTTTGTTCTGGGATTCTAAAAACACAAAATTTATAAGAAAATGGATTAAATTGACTTACCAATTTGAGTTTGAACCTTAAAACCCTAATTTTTCTTTTTCATTTCTTTCTCCCCTTTTCCTTCTCTGTTTCGTTTCTTTCTTATTTTCTTTCTTTTTCTTTTTGTTCTTTTATTTGTTTATTATTTAGTTTAATTATAATATAATATAATATAATATAATATAATATAATATAATATAATATAATATAATATAATATAATATTTTCTTAAATAATAAGTAAGTAAGTATATATATATTTATTACAAGTATATGTATAATATTATTACACATGTAAATTACCATTACCATACAATTGTCAATTTATAGTTTATTTGCTTAATTAGTCTCTTAACTTTTTCTTTAATCTATAATTAAACTTTCACTCTTTATTCAATTTAATCCTTTCACCTAATTATCCTT
The DNA here is from genome assembly GCA_025698465.1 of Gossypium longicalyx. Classification (NCBI taxonomy): domain Eukaryota; kingdom Viridiplantae; phylum Streptophyta; class Magnoliopsida; order Malvales; family Malvaceae; genus Gossypium; species Gossypium longicalyx. Next base: position 85,410,681 of record CM046997.1, read on the forward strand.
ATTTCAAGCTAATTCACTTACCAAAACCTAATTGACCATACTACTAACTTCATAAATATTTTTAATAAATATTTCTGAATCCGTTTTATGAAAATGGAGATTCGAAAACACACTTTCTGATACCCGTAATTATCGAGTCGTTACATTTCTCCCCTTTAATAAATTTCGTTCTCAAAATTTACCTGAAAAAAGGTGGGGGTACTGAGATCTTATTGTTTTTTTTCGGGTTCCCAAGTCGCTTTAACAATACTATGACTACGCCACAACACTTTTACTAACAGAACTTGTTTATTTCGCAATTCTTTTACTTCTCGTGCTAAAATCTCAACTGGCTCTTCTTCATATAACAAATCAAGTCGGATTTCAATATCTTCCGTCGAAATAACATGAGAAGGGTCTGGTCTGTATCTTCTAAGCATCGAAACATGAAAAACATCATGAATTTTCTGTAATTCCGGAGGCAAAGCTAAACGATAAGAAACTAATCCAACTCTTTCCATAATCTCATACGACCCAATAAAACGAGGAATTAGTTTTCCCTTTCGACCAACCACAACATTTTCTTCCATGGCGAAATTTTAAGAAATACTTTATAGCCGACAAAATACTCAATATCCCGACATTTCAGATCTATATATGATTTTTGTCTGTCGAAAGCTACCTTTAATATATCTCGAATTTTCTTAACAGTGTCCTCTGTTTCTTGAATTAATTATGGCTCAATTTTTCTTTCATTCAATTCTATCCAACACACAGGTGATCGACATCTACGACGATATAAAACTTCATATGGAGCCATTTCAATACTCGATTGAAAACTATTATTATATAAAAATTCAGCCAACAGTAAATAGCGTTCCCAACCTAATTCAAAATCAATGACACAAGCACGGAGCATATCTTTTAGAATCTGAATAACTCGTTCAGACTGTCCATCAGTTTGCGGATGAAAAGTTGTACTAAAGTTGGGTCGAGTTCCAAGAGATTCATGCAACTGTCTCTAGAATCTTGAAGTAAACCGCGGATCTTGATCAGAGATTATCGACGTAGGAATATCATGCAATCTCATAATTTCTTGAATGTAAACCTCAACAAGTTTTTGAAGTGACCAATCAATCCTGACTGCAATGAAATGAGCTAATTTTGTAAGTCGATCAACAATCACCCAAATAGCATTTTCCTTACTTGCTGACAATGGTAACCCCGTTACAAAATCCATCGTAATACAATCTCATTTCTATTCAAGAATATTAATAGGTTGAAGTAGTCTAGTAGGAACCTGATGCTCTGCCTTAACTCGTTGACAAGTCAAGCATTTAGCCACAAAATCAACTATATCTCTTTTCATTCCAAGCTACCAATAAAATTCTCATAGATGTCGATACATTTTCATTCCTCCAGAATGCAAAGCAAATGGACTGTCATGAGCTTCACAAAGTATCAACTCTTTTAATTCAGAAACAGCTGGAACACAGATCTGATTACGAAATCTCAAGCAATTATATTCATCAATATTGAAATTCTCTAACATGTCATTCTGAATCATTTCTATTTTCTTCATCAACTTATCATCTTTTAACTGTGCTGACCTGATCTAATCAAACATCAATGATTTAACTCTTAATTCAACTAACAAACTGCCATCATTGTTGATACTGAGCTGTGCAAACATTACTCGTAATTCAATAGCTGCTTTTCTACTTAATGCATCAGCCACCATATTCGCTTTACTAGGATGATAATCAATAACACAATCATAATCTTTTAAAAGTTCTATCTAATGACGTTGTCTCAAATTTAACTCCTTTCAAGATAGGAGATACTTGAGACTTTTATGATCAGTATAAATATAACATTTCTCACTATACAAATAATGTCTCCAAATCTTTAGAGCAAAAACCACAACTGCTAACTCCAAATCATGCGTTAGATAATTGCGTTCATGAGGTTTTAGTTGACGAGATGCATAAGCAATTACTTTTCCGTCCTGCATCAATACACAACCCAAACCACTCAAAGAAGCATCACTATAAATGAAAAAATTCTTTCCTGATTCAGGTAATGTCAAAACCAGCACTTCAGTCAACATTTACTTCAATTTCTCAAAAATTTTCTGACACTGATCATCCTAGACAAATTGAACATTCTTTTGCAACATCTTTGTCATTGGAAAAGCTATCTTTGAAAATCCATTTACAAAACTTCGGTAACAACTAGTCAGTCCAAGAAAACTACGAACCTCTAACATATTTTTCGGTGCTTTCCACTAAACAATTGCTTCAATCTTCTTTGTATCAACTCTGATTCCATCTGTTGAAACAACATGTCCCAAGAAAACAACCTCTGATAACCAGAATTCACATTTACTAAGTTTTCCGTATAACCGTTTCTCCCGTAATATTTGCAAAACAATTTTGAGATATTGCTCATGTTCAGATTCAGACTTCGAATAAACTAGAATATTATTAATGAACACTACCACGAATTGATCCAGGTATGGTTGGAAAATACGGTTCATGAGATCCATAAATGTGGCTAGAACATTAGTTAATCCAAAAGGCATTACTAAAAATTCATAATGTCCATACCTTGTTCGGAATGCCTTCTTCGATACATCATTTTCTTTCACATTTAACTGATAATAACCCGATCTTAAATCAATCTTTGAAAAGACAAGCTCCTTTTAATTGGTCAAATAAATCATCAATACGGGGTAACGGGTATCGATTTTTTATCATCACCTTATTTAATTACTGATAATCAAAACAGAGCCGCATTGAACCGTCCTTCTTTTTAACAAAGCACTGGAGCTCCCCAAGGCGAAGTACTAGGACGTATAAAACCACGATCCAATAAATCTTGCAGTTGCACCTTTAATTCTTTCAAGTCTGTAGGTGACATACGATACGGGGGTATTGACACCGGAGCGGTATCAGGATATACTTCAATTGCAAATTCAACTTCCCAATCTGGTGGTAATCCTAGTAATTCTTCAAGAAATACATCAGGAAATTCACAAACTGTTTAAATTTTACTACACTGACTTTCAAAAAAGTCTGAATTAATAACATAAGCCAAAAAAGCTGCACAACCCTGATGAAGAAGTTTATTAGCCTGAATCACTGAAATAATACGAGTTGACCCACTGGTTCGAATGCTATTCACCTCAATCTTATCCCCATTTTCACTCTATACAATAAACTTCTTTTTACAACAATCTAAAATCACCCTATGCTCTGAAAGCCAATCTATTCCCAGAATTATATCAAAATCGCCAAATGGCATTATCAACAAATCAACAGGGAAGATTACGTTTTGTATCATTAACGGACATCTCTTAAACACCTGATCCACTAGCACAGTTTTCCCCTATAGACTAGACACTACTATTGATACTCTAGACATTTCAGACTTTAAACTTTCCAACTCAACCAATTTGGTAATAACATATGAGTGTGAAGATCCCGAATCTATTAAAGTATAAATAGGTTTCGAATGCAATAAAAATATACCTTTCACCACATCATTTGCATCACCCTCCTTACGAGTCCATACAGCATATGCTCTAGCTGGTACTCTGGCTTCTGATTGTTGAGTAGCAATATCACTTCCTTTTCTAACACCACCCCTGGAAAATGAACCACTTCGACCTTATCCACGGCCTCTAGAAGCAGACACAGATCTCTGTGAAGTAACAAGAGAAACATTTTCATTCTTCGTGGAATCTCTAACAAAATGTTCTGTAGATCCACAACAGAAACAACCTCGAGCCAATCTCCAACACTCACCCCGATATTTTTTTCCCACAATGTTCACAATTCAAAATTTCAGTATCGTGAGATGGACCTCTTACACTACCAGTAGAGACTGTCAACTGTCTTTCACGGTTCCTATCACCTCTGTCTGATTTAAAACTCGATCTCCAACTACCACAAAATTCTTTTGATCTTTTGGGTTACGATTTTAAACTAGTAGCTCCAAAACATTTTCCAATCGGACGAGGATTCTCTGCCCTTTTATCAAGACCCAGCACTTATTCAACCATTTTCGCCCTTTCAACTAAATCTGCAAATTCTGTAATCCTGTGCGATACCAGTTCCACTCGTAATTCATCACGTAATCTTCGTAGAAATCGCTTGCAACTATCAGCTTCTGTATGCACAAATTCAATTACATATCTACTCAGTCGCGAGAATTCCCGTTCATAGTCAACTATTGATATCTCACCTTGTTTTAACATCAAGAACTCTTGCTTTCTGTCATCAATGTACAACTCACCCACATATTTTTTCTAAAATTCTCTTTGAAAGAAATCCTAAGTTATTTGTTCTGCAGGTACATGACATGTTACTGATTCCCACCAAACATATGCCTCTCATTGCAGTAAAGAAACAGCACATAATAAACTTTCTCGTGGAGTACATTCAAGTTGATGCAGAATTCTTTTTGTAGCTTCAATCCAGTTTTCAGCTATAGAATGATCAACTCCTTTTAAACCTAGAAATTTAGTTGTACCATACTTACATAATTATTTAATCGGGGCTCGACGAACAGTAAGGGTAAATGTCATAGTAGATGCAGTCCCTATTACTCGCTGAAGAGCATCAACTATAGCTCTAAGTAATTATGAATCATCCCTTTCTCTAACATTACTCGTTCAACATTAGGAGGTTGATTACCCGCTAGGTTAACACTCGGTGTTGCCGACTCAGTTTCATCTAATTCATAAGATTCATTGTCTCCAATATACATTTCTTGATCAGTATTATCAATATATTCATCCGACATGTTTAACTATAAAACAAAAACAAAAACAAATATCAGCATCCAAATCCTGACTCAATTTGACTCATTTATAACATGTAACTCTAGACTAAATTTCGAGCTTAATTTAGTCTGAGAATCGGCTAAACTAACAAAGCTCTGATACCAATAAAGGTAACACCTCCTAACCCTTACACGTCGCCAAAACAGGGTTACAGAGTATTACTGGACTTTTCAGATCAAATACAAACATTTTATAATCATCTAACATACACATCATAACTTAATCATATTGTCCCTCTTTTGAGCCATCGAGGCCCAAAATATGTGTTAGAAACAAATCGGGACTTAATTGGGTACTTCAGAAATTTTTCGTGAAATTTTAAAAATTTTCCTAGGTGCAGGGGTCACACGCCTGTGTGATCAAGGAACACACCCGTGCCTCAAGCCGTGTTCAACCCCGTGTAGCTCCTTGACTTAGGTCACACAGCCAGCCACACGCCCGTGTGCTAGGCCGTGGCCTCACACGGCTGATATAAACGCCCGTGTCTCTGCCCTTGTGAAATTACTTGAGCATTCTGTTTTGAAATTTTAAGTTGCAGGGGACATACAGCCAAACCACACACCCATGTGTTAGCCGTGCGTCTCACACGGTTAAGTCACACGCCCGTGTGCATGACCGTGTGAACTCAAAATAAACCTTAAACATCAAGTTTACCAACCCTTCAATCTTAAACAACAAGCAACTCAAAAACTAGTCATTCGACCAATCCAAAACACATTCAAATACATCTAAAACATGTCAAAACATTCAATCTTATGACCTATTTAAAGTATATTCATAAGTACTTCACATATATTATCTAAACAATCTATTCAAAACACCATTCAAGCCAATCCAAATTTTCATACCATTTTCAACACCAATTTGCATATATCATTCTCATTTATGCACCAACTTAAACATACCATATTTAATCACAATATAACACATAATGAAGTATAAAAGTACCAATTTCATCTTGTAATATCATTTACATTCACTTTTCAAAATGACATACATAAGACATCCTAGGTACATGCCATTATCAAAAAGTAATATAATTCACCACGTTTTGAGATCAGGATTGTTGATGGATGCTGAGTCGATGACCAAATCAAGTACCTAACCTGCACACGAAAAATAACTGTACACTGAGTATATACTCAGTGGTATTTCTATAATCCGAATGCTTAAAGGTAAAATATTGAATCATATACATTATAACATACAATATGCATAATCATATAATTAATCAAAATACAACAAATATTAATTACTAGATTCAGATTATAGAAATACAAACCAGAATTTTTGAACTACTCCTCGTTGACTTTCTCTTTTCCCTTCTTAGCCGAGGTTTCTGGCACAACGTTAGCTACAGAAATTAAACAATTAAAAATCATTAATACAACACAATTTCACAATGAATATTTCAATTTATATTCAAATTTTGCCTAAATTCCAATTTATTCTATATTTTCATTCAATTTCCACTTAAAACTAAACTTAACTCTGTACTTTCACCTTAAAACCCTAAATTTCAAAAATTTCCCAATTTAGTCCCTATTACTCAAAACTTATAATTTATTTTACAATTTAATCCATTTTCCATTTCTAAATTAAAATTCTATCAATTTAGTCATAAACACTTAAATTATTCAACATGAACATTATCTAAAATTCTAATAATTTCTAAAATTTCAACACAAATCAAGTAGTATTTAGGATTCTAAAAACATAAAATTTACAAGAAAATGGATTAAATTGACTTACCAATTTGAGTTTGAACCTTAAAACCTTAATTTTTCTTTTTCTTTTCTTTCTCCCATTTTCCTTCTCTGTTTCGTTTCTTTCTTATGTTCTTTCATTTTCTTTTCTTATTTGTTTATTATTTAATTTAATTATAATATAATAAAATAATATTTTCTTAAATAATAAGTAAGTATATAATATAATAATATTTTCTTATATATATATTTCTTAAATAATTAGCAACGGAATTAAAACAAAAGTCTTTTTAATAAAACAATTCGGTTTAATCACATATTGACAAATGGTAACCTAAATTTCCTAATCTATACTGAATGAGATGCATCTAACAACTAAATTAAAACTAAATCCCAAACCACGGTTCATAATAAAAGAAAACGTAAAATAACTCTACCTCTTAAGGAATTTAAAATAATAACACTAATGGAAATAAGGATGAAACAAAAGCCAAGACCCTTCGAGTGTCGTGTCTGCATCCTAGCCTAAAGGATTATCTGTAAATATGAAAATTATAGGGAGTGAGCTATGGAATCTTAATGTGAGTCCTTTTACAATAAACCAAATCATATAGTTATTTTTAAACACTAAATAACACCATACATCGTTATCAGGAATAACAATCGGTTATAATTATCTGTCAATTTCAAATACGGTAATTCGGTGTTGCTACTTTAGTCAAGCAATAATAATATTCTCAAACATAGTCAATTAGTTGAATCAATTTCAGAGTTATTCATACTATTCACGAAAGATATATGCAAATAAATCATATCAATCATTTTATCAAGTAAATTCAGTCATGTATGCATAAATTGTCAAATATGCCATACAAAAATCAGTTTAAAAAATTGGTTTCCTACCCCCAACCACTTGCACTCCAAAATTGGGAGTTCCCCCGAACTCCCTTCACTACTACTCCAATTTCTGGACTTAATACCACAGTCGGATTCGGGTAATTGTAGATAAAAGCTACCAAAAAATTGCGAAAACACGACCATCTTATAGATAAGAGCTGTCAGAGGGACCATGAGAGCATATTGAAAATGTTGCAGTTAGGATCTAGTATAACTGTGGGTACACAACAAGACCGTCGTAATTGGAATATGCTGCAATTGTGAGTACACAACGAATAATTAAATGCAATTATACTGTCGATTCTTCCTCCAATCATATCAACCCAACTCATGAAAATGCAATACAAATACAATCCAAGACATTCAATCAAAATATCGCTTACTTTTTATCTTGTTACCAATCAATGAAAATCATGAATAAATTAGGCATTCAATTTTGTCAACAATTTAGGAATTTAGATCGTTCAATCAAGTATTCATAAAATACATATAACATTATTCACTATTCAAGCAATCAATCAAGAGTATTTCAATCAATAAATTCAATCACCTATATATCTCGTTGTTCTATTCCTAATTCAAGACCTAATTGCATAATCTAGTTCTCTAAATGCCATTAAAAACCTAATCAAGGATTGATTTGAACAAAATAATAAAAATTAAGACAAAACTGTAATTTTGGAGTTTCAGGGAGCACATGATCGTGCGACCGGACCGTGTGCGAAGCCCCAAGCTGTGTATAATTCGAATAGGTGAGGTGCAAGGGTCACATGGCTGTGTGACCCGAACATGTACGAAGCTCCAGGCCGTGTGCGATGCGAAGATGCGAATGATTACAAAGGGACATGGACGTGTGATCCATACGGGCTAGCCACATGCCCCTGTAGTAGGTTGTATACGACTGGACAGTTTCAAATTTTGACTTAATTTTTCGTAAAAGAATACACACTTGACTTCTGGGGTCTCGTACAATTGTCCTCATGTCCAAGTATGATCCAGATTACCTACGCGAGTCTTTCTATTGACAAAACGCAAGAATTAATGATGGGTTTCAAGATTTAGGGGGTTTTTTGACAATATCATAAAAGATTCTTAACATATAAAAGATGTAACGAAAAAAATTAATTTCCAGAATTTATGAGATCTAGCTATTGGGAAACGAGAAAAGCTTACTGATCTTGATAGAAATTTCGAAATTGATGGCGTAAAACTCAACGATTGATGATAAACGATTCGATTGGGACTTAATTGCAAAGTTAATATTCAAGAACTAAATTTCCAGGAAGAACTTTTAGAAAATTTTAAAAAAAGAGGGTTTTAGAGATAATTGAGAAGAAATAGGGAGAATGGGGGTTTCAATCTGGGTTAGAATCAAATAGGAAATCCTAATTATGCTAGGAAGTAGTTTATTAGTTAGACTTTGGAAAAAAAAAGGATTGTTTGGCAAGTAACCCTTTTGGCTGAAATCAAGGAAAAAAATGAAGGAAAAGAAAGGATACCAGCATAACTTGAACCTAAGATTAAAGGAATAAAAAAATGAAGCTTAACCATTGGGCTAATACCAATTCTATAGCCATATTTTTATCACAAATAATACGTAAGCTACTTTAATCTTGGTTCCTTAAGTGCAAAGAAATAAAAGGAAAAAGTGAAAAAGGTGAGATTTAAACTTTAATTCTCTATAGATTTTACTAAGCTCTTAACCACTAATGCTAGGATCTAGTTTATATAAAATTTAAAATTCCAACCTTCTAATTTTTTTTGGATGTTACATCTCTTTCTCTCAATTTTCATAAAAGTACCTTAGAAAATCAAGGCATATTACAATGTCTTTTTAATAATTTAATATCGACTTTAAAGATTGACTGTATTATGTTAGATGTGTTCAAATGGTTAATCTAACCGAACTAGCATTAACTGAATTAACCAAACTTTTTTAATCCTTTAACTGTTAGCTAAACATAAATTTTTTCAAAAAAAAAAGTTAGCCGAACCAAAACATTTTGGTTAATTCAGTCAATTAATCTAATTAACTAAAATTTATATTTTTTTTGTTAAAACAAATTAAAACATATAAAAAAATTAACCGATTTAACAAAAATTAACTGAATATTTAAGTATATCACTACATAATTAAAAATACTACATAAGTCTTGAAATTAACACATAATTAAAATGTAAGTCTTTAATATTCTTCATTTGCATCCATTTCTTTTCTCCAAATGATCTCTATTTGCATTATAACTACAAAAGATATGTGCAAAAAATGAGCATATAATAGAAATATATGCATTTAAAAAAAATCAAATAATATAAACAAAGGAATAGATTGTGAGTTAACAAGAATAAGATAGTAAGCATGTTAAAAATAAATATATCATTTTCAATCATGTCAAGCTATTGGATTTGTTCTTCAATTTTTTTGATGTCTTCTTGTGATGATGATTTCTGAATCCAATCTTAAGTACACACAAGAGCTATACAATTTTAGGAGTTAAAGAACTCCTAAATTGATCAAGCACATGCCCCCAGTGCTACATGCAGACTCTGAAGCAACCATAGAAACCTGTATAGTTATCACATCTTTGGCTATCTTTGGAAGAGTGGGAAATCTAGGGCTATTCACTTTTTACCACAATAAAATATCAAAATCTTCAAAAAAAAAATTCTCATTAGCTTTAGCCAGATATTTATCCAATTTTGATTTTTTGTCCTCACCACCATTTTCCATCTCATGCTTTTTATACAAAGCTTGCATACGCCTTTTCATTTTTTTGTTGTGGTTCACCAAGAGAAACATGTGCTGCCATACTCGATTGGCTACAAGTACTATGAAGTGGAGGCTTATACTCATCAAACAATTCATACAAAGCTTCCTTCAATTTTTGCATCAATTCATAAGCTTTTTCAGCACTAGACATTTCACTAAATGCAAATTCAAGACACTTTATTTTTTATCTAGGATCTAAAACACAAGTAACAAACATAAACAAATTCATCTCATCAATATCACCCCAATACTTGACATTCTTGTCTTTCATCTTTATGGTCATAACACTAAAATCAATATCAATACTTGACTAAGCATCTCATAAAAGGATATCAATTTTAGAAAGCTCATAAAAAAATTATTGGATGTGACAAATGATGTGACAGAAATACACAAAGTGACTTCATAAAAATGTTCTAAGAAATCTCTCAAGTTTCTAACACTAGCCCAATCATTCGCACTAGGCCAACCTTCCCTATTTCAATTTTAGCCCTAAAGTTTGTATCTTGCTCTTCAAATCTCTCAAAAGCTCTTTCAAAGTTTTGAGAAGTGTCTAATATTAAATAGGTCGAGTTCCACTAAGTACAAACATCAAGACACAACATCTTACTGCACTTTATCTTTTCCACCACAACACATTCCTTAAACTTTTGTAATCTAGCTGGAGAATGTCTCACATATCTAACAGCCCCCTAACACATTCAACAGATTTATTCATTTCCCTTATGCCTTCAACAACAATCAAATTCACAATGTGTGCCATGCATCTCATGTGAATATTTTTACCATTTCGAACTAAACCTCCTCGAGAGCTAAATTTCTTTCTCAAATAACCAACAGCAACATCATTTGAACTTGCATTATCGACAATGACAGTAAACAACTTATCAATCCTCCAATTCAACAAGTATTTCTCAATCACCATCTTATGACTAGAAATTGGACAAAAGTTTAAAATCTTTTTATTCAATTTCCAATCATTATCAATAAAGGGAGCAGTGATACACAAATAATTAACTCTTTGCAAAGAAGTACATGTGTCAGTAGTTAAGCAAATTCTAGAACAAGAACTTCTTAAAAGTTGTTTTATCTTGGCCCTTTCATCTAAAAACAATTCATAAACATCTCTAATCATAGTAGTTCTTGAAGGAATATGAAACCTAAGACATGCCACAAACTAAATTTCCTAAAGCCTTCACTTTCAACAAACTTGAAAGTTAATTCATCAATCACAATCATTTGTGCTAACCCTTTCCTATATGCTTCTTGATCAAATCTCCAAGTTGAAAGATGCCCTTCCCCCCTTCAACTCCCTTACTAGGTAAAACTAGTAGTCCTTGGCTAGTGCCAACAACATTACTAGGATTTTTCTTACATGAACCGATATGATATTTTAATGACCCTATAACATTATTTTTCCCATCTCAACAAAATTCATTTTCACAATAATTACATTTAGCCTTACTTGCACTCTTACTATTAATAATCTTAGTGAAGTGAGACCAAACTTCTGACCTTTGAAGAATGACTTTTCTTTTTCCAACAGTCCCCTTTGTTTGGCTTCAAGCTTCACCTACCGATTTTTCAAAACTTATCAAACTAGGATGTGTAACACCACCTTCAACAGATGTTGGTTCGATAGACATTTTGTAAGAAAAAAATTATACAATAGATTAAAATAGATTTATATACAATATATAAATGGATTAAAAATCAGTTAAAAACTTGAAGAACTTTAAAAGAAAAATTAGTTTCAAAAATGATTTTTGTTTCATTTAAATTCTTTCAAAAATTGGTTTCTACTTCTCTCAATTTTCATTTACACAAAAGTCTTAGACAAAGTTTTGAATAAAGTGCTTTTGTGTGATTAAAGTCAATCCAATCCATAAATATTGATATTAATATAATTTTATATAATTTTAAATACTAAATATCAATATTGATTCATGTATTCTTTTACTCAAGGGTTAGTACACAACATGGATTAAAAAGGAAAAAATACTTACAAAGTGGTTATATCTATATGATGACAAAAACAGTTACAAAGTAGTCAACAACTTAAAGTAATTTCTACCTAGTTGAGATGAACCCAAAAGCAATACCGATAAAAGATCATACAAACATACATACACACATGCATGCATGCATACATACACACATATATCTGAAAAAGTATCAGGTTATTACATAATCTTACTGAACCATCTTCTCATTATACCCAATATAATGTAACCATCTTCGTCTCTTAAATAGGGCCATCTTATAAAAAACATGATAAGTAACACAACTATCAGTTGCCAATCACCAACTCATAGCAACACCATGCCATGACCTGTCACAATGGATCCTATTAAAATCATTAGTCAATCATATTGCTATAGGTGTACATTTATTCACATGGAACCATCAAAATCATGACCATAAGTTTGGATTAAAACATTTCTACTCAATTACATTCACAAACACACATGTGCCACCTACTGCTTGATCGCATACTGACACTATGTTCAGATAAACTACTTATCACAATAGAAATATTTACTATGGATAAATTTTTGAGACCAACATTATTACAAAATGAGAGTGTAAAACTCAAGATAATGAGTAACTTTTTATTTATCATCACAACCATGAGCATGGTATCACTTCTAAATCCAGGAAAATAACTACCTGCATATTTCACCAGAAATTCTAATAATATGTATGATATCCACAGAAATGTTGTATTGATTGCTAATAGCATGACATTATGAAAGCCCTAACTCTCATTTAGAGTAATCATAAAAATAAATGGCGAGGAAGTGAACAACAATAAAATCAATTATCTCCAAGGACAAAGCACATTACATAACAGTGCAAGTTCAGAACAAACAGTTGAAGGACCACATGAAAGTAAGACAATATTTTTCGAAAAAGGGGTTTGGAAAATACAACATAAAATAAATTTAGGGAAAACATAGTTTTAAAAAATTTTCAAAACAAGATATTGGTTGTGATATCTAAAGTAATAAACACTAAATCAAAATTGTACCTTTTAGATTCATCTAAGATGAGCGCTTCGACCGAATAGTCTTCTCTGCTATCCTTAAGCTTACGTCTGCCAAGTGTGGACTCGTTTCGAATAAAAAATTCATAAAATTACCAGTGGGGAAATTTCACAATTTATCTAAACTTTTGGGTCAAGTTGTAAATCAGAAAAATATTTCTAAATATTTTCTAAAATAATCTCTTCAGTGAATTTTCTCTCTACAACTATCTCTTGAATTCAAGTGTCTGTGAAATAATGACCCAAGACTCTCTTAAAATAGGGAGATTTTAGAGAGTTCAACTATGATTAAATTAAATTTACTATTAAGATAATTATTTTAATATTAAGTTAATAATGTAACACCCCAAACCTAGCCCAGACATTGTGGCCGAATCTAGCGATGTCACATGATAGCGTTTGAAACTATGTTGTAACGGTAAAATAATTTCCTATTTGTTTACACTTGATAACCCCAAAATTGTAACCTATCGAGTTAGTTTTTACCCATTTTGTTGCGGAAGCTTTTAAAAGTTGTTTTTGAGTAAATCGCGTGATTAGAGAAAACTTTGCCTTTTTGAAACCGAGTTTTTAAATGTCTTAGCCATTATAAATCCATAAAAGTAAATAATAACCCAAATTAAGTAAAAGTCCCAGAAAGTCTGCAATTTACATAAAAAATTACCCCAGAATATAAATAAAAATTTAGATACCCAAAGTTGAAGAAATAGTTTAGGTACGTGTGGCCACCGTCAAGTCATCCGTTGCACCGATCTGTCAAGTCTGGGGATTACCTGTACAGGTTAAACAGAAGGGTGAGTTTACGAAAACTCAATGTAAAATTCCCCGACCAACAAACAGACAGTATACAAAATAAACTCAATCTGGGCCTAAGCCCTTTCCAGTATCAGTGAGAGCATTAGTTAGGGCTTTAGCCCTTCTCAGTACAAAATCAGTGATCCATTTGGGCCTTGGCCCACTACAGTATCAGTAACCGGTACAGTAAAAGGTTATTCAGTAAACAAGTCCTACCCAGCCAGCCTCTACACACCATCTTTGTCCAACCCTACACTCCCTACACTCTAAAATAATACCGAAAGCAACACTAGACAGTAATTTGTAGCTGAGCTGCCAACATTAGGCTTGAAGCCATCAGTACACTTCCTCCATATATATCATCCCATCCCTATGCAATGAAAAATACAATCGTGGTATGCTATCACATAGTGTCATGCATATAGTCAGTATAGTATTCTAATCATGCTTAGTAAACTGTCATACATATATCATTGAGCTAATTAGGGATCAAAACATTGCTTACTGACCCCACAGTAGGTTCACAATCGTCTCGGGCGACCTGTGTAAGCCTAGCAAACTAATCAGTAAATTGGGCTCACACGCCCATGTGATCTGTTCGTGAGGGTCCACACGCCCATGTGGCCCATACGACCCAAATTGGCCTTAGCTGTATGGATCTCACGGCCTAGCCCAAAATCCCACACGCCCGTGTGGTTTACCAGTGTGGGCCCACACGCCCGTGTAACCCACATGACCTAAACTGCTCGAGCCCGTGTCTCGCACATGGCCTACCTAGCCACCACATAGTCGTGTCTGGTGTGCACGGCCTATCTCGTTGACCACACGCCCAGGTTCTATCACACGGCCTATCACATGGGCGACTACACGCCCGTGTGATGTTGATAGTAAGCTTTTTTGGCTTTTCGCCGAACCTCGTTTTTTGCGTTTTAGGTACACACCTACTTTCAATTCAAAGCTAAAGTCACCACGAGCACTCCAAAACATATCATTGAACACATTCCACTCAATTGATCTTTTAATCAATTGAATTAAACTAAACCCGAAATGGGGTACTAGTCGAACGAGCGCCAAAAACTCATCTTCAAAAGAACAGCAATGATTCCCACGAATCTAAGCCTCCAGCAAACAATTTTGAATCCCTGCAACCCCTCCTAAATGATAACAATGATACTTGTCAACGAACAGTTAATAACAATTATCCAGAGAACAAATTTACTTAAGTAACACTTACAAAACAATTGCAGTCAAAGGAGGAACGACATGAAACCGAGTGGGAAAGAATTTGGAAAGAAGAGAGGCGAGAAAAACAAGACTTCCGGTAGCAAAAGTAAGGTGAAAACGACAGCAAGGAAGAGTAAGAGGAGAAAAAATCAGCTGAGACCTTTTTTAGAGAAAAAGAATCAGAATTTCAGTAATGGGGAAAATACAATCAAATCTCGATAACTACCTCTTTCCCCTAATTTACTCCTAAAAATGCTCCAACTGACTCTCCACTCATTCCACTACTCAAAATCCCATTCTACTCAAACACTAACACGACACAAGCAGCAAAACAAATCCCTTATTCGCACAGGGATTCGAACTCTAGACCTCCAGGCATTTAACCCTCTACTTAACCACTAGATCAGCAGACCCATTCTAATATATTTTATCAACATTTATTTATAAGCCTACTGACTAGAAATAGGTGTTTATTCATTTAAAAGCAAAAATTGCCCAAGCTAAAGCTTGAACTTGGAACCTCACACACACACCCAGACCACTCAACCACTGAAGCAGATACACATTTGTGTCACAAACATACCAAAATTAATATATGGGATTTTGGGGCGTTACAATTCTACCCCCTTAAAGAAAATTTCGGCCTTGAAATTTTACCTAATCAGAACAGATGAGGATATTGCTATCGCATCATATCCTCAAGCTCCCACGTAACCTCCTCAGAGCTATGATTATGCCAAAGAGCCTTAACTAGTGGGATGGACTTTCTTCTTAAAACCATAACATCTCGCTCCAATATCTGAACTGGCTCCTCCTCAAAAGTCAGATCTGGCCTAACCTCGATCTCCTCAACAGGAACAATATGTATGGGATTAGAGCAATAACGCCTCAACATTGAGACGTAGAATACATCATGGATCTGATCTAGCTCTAGAGGTAGTTCTAACTGATAGGCAACCGGTTCCAGTCATTTCAGAATACGGTAAGGCCCAATAAGCTTAGGGCTCAACTTACCCCTGCGACCAGACCTCAGTACTTTCTTCTATAGCGAGACCTTAAGAAAAACAGAGTCTCCCACAGAATACTCGATTTAACGACGCTTCATGTCTGCGTAGGACTTCTGTCTATCAGATGCCACTTTCAATCGGTCTCGAATCAGTCTAATTTTATCATCGGTATCAAAAACTGGCTTGGAGCCTAAAATAGGTCGTTCGCCCAACTCAATCTAACATGATGGTGTACGACACCTAAGACTAAATAATGCCTCGTAAGGTGCCATCTATATGCTAGACTAATAGTTGTTATTATAAGCAAACTCTGCTAATGACAAGTAATCCTCCCAACTACCTCGGAAGTCAATCACGTAACTTATTAACGTGTCCTCCAATATCTGAATCACCCTCTCTGACTGACCATCCGTCTAAGGATGGAACGCAGTGCTGAAGTTCAATCATACACGCAGTGCTGAAGTTCAATCATACACCTAGAGCTTCATGTAACTTCTTCTAGAACCGAGACGTGAAATAAGGATCCCTATAATATATTATTGAAACTGGTACCCCATGTAGTCTTACTATTTCAAACACATAAAGTTTAGCCAGCTTCTGCAGTGAGTAGTTAGTACGAATCAGTATGAAGTGGGTAGATTTGGCCAATTGATCCACGACAACCCATACTGAATCCTTCTTAGTGGGCGTTAGGGGTAACCCACTAACGAAGTCCATAGTCACTCTCTCATACTTCCAAAGTGGAATCTTCACTGGCTGCAACAATCCCGAAGGTAACTAATGCTCAGCCTTAGCCTATTGCCATGTCAGACACTTAGCCACAAATTCAGTAACCTCTCGTTTAAGGCCTGGCCACCAGTATAACTCACGAAGGTCGCAGTACATCTTATTTTCGCCGGGATGCATAGCATAGGGGCTATTATGCGCCTCTCACAGTATGGACTGCCTCAAATCAGTATCCTTTGGAACACAAATTCTTTCACAGAAATAGAGCACCCCTTCGCTATTCAGTCTAAAATCCACAATATCACCACTCTCAACCTATTGGAATCGAAGACTTAGTGACTCATCCTCCATCTGTTTACTTTAATCTGCTCAATCTAAGTTGGTTTAACCTAAAGCTTAGCCTACAGACTATCATCATAAAATAAACTAAGATAAGCAAACATCGCCCTTAGATCAGTTATAGCCCTACGGCTCAGTGCATTGGCCACCACATTGGCCTTACCAGGGTGGTATTTGATAGTACAGTCGTAATCCTTAAGCAGCTCAATCCATCGACGCTGTCTTAGATTCAGCTCCTTCTGAGTGAGGAGATACTTGAGGCTCTTGTGATCTGTGTAAATGATACACTTCTTATCATACAGATAATGCCTATAAATTTTTAGTGCAAACACCACTGTGGCCAACTCTAGGTCATGTGTCGGATAATTAACCTCATGAGTTTTAAGCTGAAGAGACACATAAGCCACTACCTTACTCTCTTGTATCAACACACAACCCAAACCAACATGTGATGCATTGCTGTAGATAGTGTACTCTTTCCCAAGCTCTGGTTGTATCAAGACAGGGGCCTCAGTTAGTATGGTTTCGAGCTTCTCAAAGCTCTATTGCTGCGCATCAGTTTAGTTAAAAGGTACACCCTTGCGTAACAGCTTAGTCAAGGGTGCTGCAATCAGTGAAAACCCTTCTACAAAATGTCAGTAGTACCCTGCTAGTTCTAGAAAATTGTGGATCTCAAATACAGTCTTAGGCTGCTTCCAATCCAAGACAGCCTCAATCTTTCGAGGGTCGACTCTAATCTCCTCAGCAGAAACCACATGTCCTAGAAACATTACTTCACGTAACCAGAACTCACATTAACTGAACTTGGCATACAGTTGTATCTCTCGTAGAATCTGTAGAACCACTCTGAGGTGTTCATCGTGCTCATCTTTAGTCTTCCAATACACCAGTATATCATCAATAAATACCACCACGAACCGATCCAGATAGGGCTGGAACACTCGGTTTATCAGATCCATAAAAGCTGTTGGTGCATTCTTCAGTCCAAATGGCATCACTAGGAACACGTAATGACCGTATCGAATCCTGAATGATGTCTTATGCACATCAACCTCCCTAACTTTCAACTGGTGATACCCTAACTAGAGGTTAATCTTAGAGAAAACTGAAGCAGCTCGGAACTGGTCAAACAGATCATCTATCCTCGGTAGGGGGTACTTATTCTTGATGTTCAACTTATTCAGTTGTCGGTAGTTGATACACATACACATGGATTCATCCTTCTTTTTCACAAACAACACTGGTGCTCCCTATGGAGACACACTAGGACGAATGAATCCACGATCCAGTAATTCTTGAATTTGAGATTTAAACTCCACAAGCACTTTTGGTGCCATTCTATAGAGAGTAATAGACACCGGAGCTGTACCAGAAAGAAGCTCAATCTCAAACTTCACTTCTCTACTCAGAGGTAACCCTGATAACTCTTTAAGAAACACATCTAGAAAGTCTTTAACCATCCTGATATCCTTAACTGTCGAATCCCCAGAATCTGAAACATTGATGCAGGCCAGATACACCTCACATCCCTTACGAACCAACTTTTCGACCCTTCCCTTAATGCAGAAATCACAGTTGATAAATAATTCCGACGCTTCCCAATTACTACTACCTCACTGTCCTCTGCAGTTCTCAGTACAACCCTTTTTGTGGCACAATCCAAGCTCACTCGATGCTTGACCAACCAGTCCATTCCCAGTATCAGATCAAACTCTCCAAAAGGCAGTTCCATCAGATCAGCCAGAAAGATAGGCCATTGATCCTCTAAAGGAATGTCTCTAAATAACTTACTTACCCTTACTGATTATCCCAACGGACTCAGTACTGTCACCTCACTTGTAGTACTCTCAACTAAGATACCCAAGTTCTTAGACACAGTACAAGCTATATAGGAATGAGTGGATCTTATATCTATCAGTGCAGTATAAGATACATTATAAATAAAGAACGTACCCGTGATGACGTTCAAAGCATCTCCGTCCTCTCGTCAATGTGCAATATAAACTAGAGCCGGTTGCTTTACCTCAATATGACCAACACCTCTGCACGATGCTCTCTGACTACGGCCCATCCCATTACCACCACTGACTTGACCACTGCCCCTCGATGGCCGCTGAACTGCTCTGGGTGGTGGTGTAATACTAGTGCCCGAAGCTTGCATTTGATCAGACCTCCGTAGACACTCTCTAATACGATGTTCTAGAGAACCACACCTCAAACATGCCTCAGTTCTCTTCCAGCACTTGCCCTGATAGTGCCTACCACTGTCAATACATGGCGGCTGTCCACTAGCAGCAATAGGAGCCCTAACTCTGATCGGCTTATCAACTCTAGCCTTTTTCTTAGGCCTCTAAACGAACTCGAGAGCTCTGAATCCCTCTTATTCCTACCTCTCTCTCTGTTCTGGTGCTCAGCGCGCTTTACTTCCTCGGCGATCTTCACCTTATCAACCAAAGCAACAAAGTCTCGCTCCCTCTGTGGAGCTATCAGTACACTTAGATTATCCCTGAGGCCATCCTCGAATCGAACGCATCTCTCATACTCAGTCGCCACCATACCACGCGTATAATGGCTTAGTAGTAAAAACTCGGCCTCATACTCAGCGACTGATCTATCCCCCTAAGTTAGATTCAGGAACTCCCTCCTACGGGCATCCATATAACTGGCACCCACATACTTCACCTAGAAAGCGGTCTTAAAGAGCTCTCAGGCCAGTTGATCGGCTAAGTGCCCTCCCTAATCGTAAGCCACCACTGGTAAGCCTCATCTCTCAGTAGTGACATAGCACCCTTTAGTTTCTACTCGGAGGTGCAGTCCAAATCATCCATAATCCTCTCTGTGGCCTCAATCCAGTACTCAGCCACGTTAGGGGCAACTCTAGCAATACCCTTAAAATTTTCAGCTCTATTAGACCGGAGTTATTTTGTAATCAACCCTCGGTCTCCAGCTCTAGTGTTGAGCCTGACAACCCTCTCTAGAATCCGTAACATGGCTTGGGACAGTGCGTCATCCCTAGTCGCTCGATCATGAGACCCAAACCCAGACCCAATCTCTGTAACAGGCGACACCAGCGTCTCGCTAGTACCTAAATTCGGCATATCGCTCAGTGAAGAGGATTCAACTCGAGCCCCTCTACGGCCTCTATCACGGCCTCTTGTACCCCATTTGCAAGTACCTCTTGTGCTCATTGTCTATTCGCATTTTATCTATATTAATAGTTTTATGCATCAGTTTTCAGTTTCAATATTTATTAACAGATATTTTATTAAAAAAGTATCAGAAGTTTATAGCTTGTTTCATACATCACAATGTTTATCAGTTTAACTACAATCTCAATGTACATTTTTTTATGTGTTTTCAGTACAATCTATCTATGGTAGTCTCAGTATATACTACCTATAGCAGTTTCAGTCAAAAATATTTAACAGTTATAAAGAACTTACAGAATGGGCAATAGAGACTCGATGTACCACACGTTCAGTAAAAATATTTAGAAATCAGTTCCTAGAAAATCACATCTTAAAAATCCACATCCACAGCCAAGTTTTGTAACTTGGCTCTGATATCACTAAATGTAACACCCCAAACCCGGCCCAGACATTATGGTCTGATCTGGCGATATCACATTATAGCGTTTGAAACTACAATGTTACGGTAAAATAATTTCCCATTTGTTTACACTTGTTAACCCCAAAATCGTTACCTATAGAGTCAATCGTTTTTACCCATTTTGTTGCGAAAGCTTTTAAAAGTTGTTTTTGAGTAAATCGCGTGATTAGAGAAAATTTTTCCTTTTCAAAATCGAGTTTTTAAACATTTTAGCCATTATAAATCCATAAAAGTAAATAATAACTCAAATTAACTAAAAGTCCTAGAAAGTCCGCAATTTACAATAAAAATTACCCCAGAATATAAATAAAAATTTAGATACCTAAAGTTGAAGAAATAGTTTAGGTACGTGTGGCCACAGTCAAGTCCTCCGCTGCACCGATCCGTCAAGCCTAGGGATTACTTGTACAGGTTAAATAAAAGGGTGAGTTTAGGAAAACTCAATGTGACATTCCCCGACCAACAAACAGACAGTATACAAAATAAACTCAGTCTGGGCTTAAGCCCTTTCTAGTATCAGTGACAATATCAATTAGGGCTTTACCCTTCTTAGTACAAAAGCAGTGATGCATTTGGGCATTGGCCCACTACAATATCAGTAATCAGTACAGTAACGATTATGCAGTAAACAAATCCTACCCAGCCAGCCTCTACACACCATCTCCGTCTAACCCTACACTCCATGTAGAGATATAATCAACGCACCCATCCCTACACTCCAAAATAGTACCGAAAGCAGTACTAGACAGTAATTTGCAGTTGAGATACCAGTATTAAGCTCGAAGCCATCAGTACACTTCCTCCACATATATCATCCCATCCCTATGCAATGATAGTAAGCTAAAGTCACACGGGTGACCACATGCTTGTGTGGCGTTGATAGTAAGCTTTTTTGGCTTTTCACCGAACCCTGTTTTCTGTGTTTCGAGTATACACCTGCTTTTGATTCGAAGCTAAAGTCACCACGAGCACTCTAGAACCTATCATTGGACACGTTTCACTCAATTGATATCTTAATCAATTGAATTAAACCAAACCCGAAACGGGGTGCTCGTCGAACGAATGACAAAAACTCACCTTCAAAAGAACAGCAATGATTCCCACGAATCTAAGCCTTCAGCAAACAATTTTGAATCCCTGCAACCCCTCCTAAATGATAACAACGACACTTGTCAATGAACAGTTAATAACAGTTATCTAGATATCAAATTTACTTAACACTTACCCAACGATCGCAGTTAAAGGAGGAACGACACGAAACCGACTAGGAAAGAATTTAAAAAGATGAGAGGCGAGAAAAACAAGACTTTCGACAGCAAAAGTAAGGTGAAAACGACATCAAGGAAGAGTAAGAGGAGAAAAAATTAGTGGAGACCTGTTTTTGGAGAAAAAGAATCAGAATTTCGGTAATGGGGAAAAAAATACAATCAAATCCTGATAACTACCCTTTTCCCTCAATTTACTCCTAAAAACACTCTGCCTGACTCCCCACTCATTCCACTACTCAAAATCCCATTCTACTCAAACACTCAAATGACACAAGCAGCAAAATAAATCCCTTATCCACACGAGGATTTAAACTCCGGACCTCTAGGCACTTAACGCTCCACTTAACCACTAGACCAGCAGGCCCATTCTGATATATTTTATCAACATTTATTTATAAGCCTACTGATTAGAGATAGGGGTTTATTCATTTAAAATCAAAAATTGCCCAAGCTAAGGCTTGAACTTGGAACCTCACACACACACCCAGACCACTCAACCACTGAAGCAGATACACATTTGTGTCACAAACATACCAAAATTAATATATGGGATTTTGGGGCATTGCAAATAAAATACTATTAAGATAAGTATTAAATTTAATTTAATATTAAACTATTAAAAAATATTATTTTTGAAATAGTTAATTTGAAATCAAATTATCTGGTAGACTCCTAGTAGGAGTGTAACTCTTCCACTACACTACCATTGAAGACCAACTATCATCAGCCACAGAGATGCTGCTGTCGTAGCTGTCGGCACCACTACGTCCAGTGATGCAAGTGTGACACCCTTACAGCACCACAAGCCGATTCGACTGTTATCGATTCAGTCTGAGTCAGTGACGACCCGGTCGGTTCGGTCTAACCACCAGTTGGATCCTCTATCTAGTTTCACATATCGGGCCCGATTCAACCAGTTTTTGGGTCTTGGTCTCAATTTTGGGCTCCTAGCATCAATTTAAGATCTCACGTCCAATTTTCAAGTCCAATTACCTATTGAGCCAATTGTCTAACTTGAAAATTAATTTCCAAAAATATTACATTAATTTTAATTAATTTGATTACTTTAATTTTACTTGATCAAAATTAATTTTTCTAAAAATCACTTAGATTTTCCAAATTAATTTTTCAAGAAAATTCTTTAATCAAACTCTCTAGTTGAACAATTCTCACGACCACCTAATTTAATTCCATATCGAATAAATTGACTCAATTAAATTATTTCCAAAGTTGTAAAAAATTTTCTAATTCAAATGCAATCCGATCGAGCTTTTGCTAAGCTAGTGGAAGGACCAATCGGACATATACAATTAGGCTCTAGTAATTGCAATTATGTCCAGAATCATCGTTCCGATAATTCACAATTACTTAATCATGGAGTCAGTTTACAAGAAGTACCATGATTGAAAACTCATTATTGTATACTCTTCACAAAAATAATTCATTAAACTATTTTGTCCAATGACATCGTCATATGTGTGTTACCCTCATATGATATCCTTGATTCCTTTGAGTTAAATCCATTCACTCAATACAATCTTATTTTATCTCATTGTCACCATTGTGTCTTTTTAATGATTAATATGACCACTGTCAACAAATGACTGTGATAAATTGCTCATTTGAGAACAAGTAACCCATGGCCTTGTTCCATATTTATCAATCCACACAATACCAATGAGAGAATATCATTAACTCTTTAATTGAGCTATGAATTCCACTGTTGCTAGTAAAGCATGTCATACACAAGTCATGAACCTAACATACCGGCTATGTGCTTGTTAATCTTTAGAGCATAAGCCTCTACTTATATCAAAGCAGGTGAGTTGCATACGCATGGTCCGTTACTAACTTAGGATTTAGACAAATCACACCATAAACGTCATAAGTTAATTAATTCACAAACAAATTCAGAATTAATTCATCTTGGGTCTAGTCTAATGTATCATTCAACCAATGAATACATCTACGTCTCTACCCGTGGAGTCAACTACTCCAATAGCTAAGACTAGTCATCTCCCCAATTGGAATTGTAGATGACATAATAATCCTTCTCAGTATTTGAATCAAATGCCCACTTCGACTCTTTTACGGGATTACAAACCTATTTAGATTATCTATTGAAGTAAGTTGTCTTTCTCGCAAAATAAACACTCTTACAATGCCACTTATCTTCAGTTTGAACTTAGGCAATCAATGAGCTAATATTTGCTTGACACAATTTCGCTATGCATGCAAAATATAAAAGACAGAAATACAAAAGACATAATAGGGAATTGTGAAATTAACTTTATTTTTTTTATTTATCGTTCAAATAAATAGAAAACAGTTACATGTTTACTACAATATGGACACATTTCTCAACAGGTACCACACATGTTATACCCAATTTCATAATTTAAAATAAAGAAAGAGGAAGGGAAGAATGAAAATTTTGTCATAAAAAAAAGAAGATATCTTTAATCTTAAAGATTAATAGCAAAAAAGTCCATTTTAGTGAAAACAAAATAAAGATACCTTTGACAAAAAAAACACCTGAAAAATCCAAGACGAGTGCCAGACGATGGTGAGTGAAGTTGAAATCGAAGGTGTGTCACTGTGTTGGGTTAGGGATTTTAGAAGATTTCAAATTAGGGGTTTTGGGATTTTGAGTGAAGTCGAAATCGATGGCGAACAAATGTAGAACGATGATGGTGACCTGGTGGACATCGGACGATGTGACTGGTGGACACTGGATAGTGGTGATAGCAATAGGGATTTTTGAAGATTTTATATTAGGTATTTTCAATTTAGGGTTAGGGATTTTTTTAGTGAGTGTGCGTTATTTTTAGACTTTAGTTTTTAGGATTTTATTTTTTTATTAAATTATTTTTAGTTTTTAGGATTGGGTTGGATTTATAGATATATATTGGATTGAGTTTATTTTAGGAATGGGTCGGTGTTTGGGGCCTGGGTTTGGGTGGACAGTGGGCCAATATATAATATTAATTATTAAGTTGATTAATTCGGTTAATTACCCGATTTCGAACGGAATTAACCATTAACTGAACTTTCAAAAAATTATTAATCGTTGTTTGACTGAATTAGATTAATTAATCAATTGATTAATTGAATTAAATCGGTTCAATTAATTAATTCAATTTTAACCGAAATTTTAACACTGCTAATTAAACCCCGATTTACACATTCTCAAAAGCAAATACTCAAACATTATTGTTTAAAATCCTAATTATATGAATATTGTTAAAATAATCAAATACAAAGATAGAAACAATCACAAAATTAAGTAAAATGATAACCTGAACAATAACCATCATGAAACAACAACAAAAGGGGACAAGTAGAAAAACAAAAACGCAAAGCCCATCATGGTTAGATTCTATTTTTAAAGGTGAGGGGTATTTGAATTTAGGCAGTTTGTACTTACTTAACATCTATTTTTTTTTTTTTTGGATTTAATTAGTATTTAAATTTAAAAATTATAAATAAAGCTAATATTTATTTTAATTATAGAAACACATTCCTATAATTTTATAGTAGAGTTTGTACCTAACTGAGTGATGGCACCAACTCAATTAAGAGTTAAATAATAGTATAAATATATCAATTTTTTATAGTATGTACAAAGGATTTAATAATAATTAGAGAAAGGTTTTATTAACACTATATTTAATTGATGAAATTAATTTATATAGATTAATTATGGTTAATAGTTATTATTTTGATTATGTTATTTATATTAATTATATGAAGTAAACTATGTTTTACATGGAACATGATAAAAATGATTCAATTATGATTTTAAAAAAAATGTTAAGTTGATATATTTTAATTATGTTGAACAATTGAAATAGAAGATATTATTTTACCCTAAATAAATTATTTATATTATAATATTTGAATTGTTAAATAAGTACAAAAAATTAACAAGTAAATTTATTTAACCAAACTAATAATATGTATGTGATATTAAAAACTAGTTTTACTATAATATTTGGCTAAATAAATTTATTTGTTAAAAAAATTTATCATACATATAAATAAGAATTTTAATTTTAAATGAATTTATATAATAATAAATAAAAATTTATATATTTATATATTTATATATTTAAATCATTAACCAAAAAAGTAAAAAATAATATACTATTTTTTTAAATAACAAATTTTAATTATTTATATAATGAGTAATTTTTTATTTCATATATAAAAAATTATAAATAAAAATTTATATAATTTAATATATTTTAATTATATATCATTTACAAATTATTATGATCAATTTATTCACTATTAAAAAAACTGAATAGTGAAGAGTTTAATTTAAAACATATTAATTTTGTTTTATATAATTTGTGCAAATGCTTTAATAATAAATATGAACCTTTTATTAGCACTATATTTAAATGATGAAAATAATTATAAATGTTAATTATGTTTATTAGTTATTATTTTGAATAATATTGTTTTGTATTAATTATATGAAACAAAATTATATCGTATATTGAATATGATTTGAATTTATTATTATATAATATTTGAATTGTTTAATAAATTAATATATTTTAATTATTTAAATAATTCGAATAATAAATACTACTTTGCACTAATTATAGTAATTGAAAATATATTATTCATAGTCTTATTAAATTTTAATTGAAAGATTATTATTTGTCACGTTCCGACATCATAGAATACAATTGCTGACCATATGGCTAAGTTTATGGCGACAAAATTCACAGGGATTCAATGGTTTGGAGATCCTCCACAGTCAGTACAAAATTTAGTCAAAGTGGACTATGTTAACGCTTTGAGAAATTAATGTAATCTTTAGTTTTCGTTTTAGGTTATTTTTATCTACAAAAAAAAAATCACATAAAACACATGTGATATTAGAAACTAATATATGTAAACACGACATTACTAAATAATTAAAATATAATATATATATATATATATGTTTTTTTTTTGAAAGTTTACAAATACAATCAAACTACAAATACGAGGACATATCCCAACAACCATAAAGTGTAGGATCACATAATTACAATACAGATAGACTAAAAACTGGATTAAAGTGTAGAATTAAATAATTACAACACAAATAGACTAAAATTGATCAACTAAACTAAAATCCACACATGGCAATAACGGGATAAATCTCAAAACTATATATGAACTTTGATTCAATGTGTAATGCTATACATAAACTTTAATTTTGTGCAATTTTATATGGAGTATTAATTTAGGAGAAAATATTTGGTACCTTACCAGTGGAGTTTTTAAACTCCACAAATAGGGTTACGAGATTGACAAGTGTCCTATAGAAATATAGTAAAATATTAAAAAAAAGACACATGACAACTTTTTAAGACTTCTTTTTAATTCAATTTTTACAAATTAATAACATACTTATCGATATGACACCATTTTAAGTAGACATTAAGACAAGTAATTATATATCTAATATAAAATTAAATTTATGTATTTATTCTTTTAAATATGTACAATTGGATTAAAAGTAAAGTTTCATTTATATATTTAAATTACAATCAAAGTTCCAAGTGTATAATTGCACCAAATCAAAATTCATATATCAAATTACACATCGAACTAAGATTCATCTGTAGTTTTGAGATTCACCCTTGACAACAAACAACACATGGTGGGACTTGGATACACATACATATAATTGAGTTTGATGGATCTCGCAACTAGATGCTAAAATTTAGGACCTTTGCCTTTACTGACAATATAAAATAATATATATAAGAGATAATATTAAAATATGTTAATTTATCAAGAAATGACAAAAAAGAAGAAGTTATCTATTTTATATATAAAAAAGTTGATTGAGTTGGCATCATAAGTCAAATTGACACAACTCAATTGTAAAATTATTAAAATACTTTTATTTTAAAGGAGGCAAATAATATATTTATAAAGATATTCTTATCTTTTCATATTTTTATATTTTTTAAAATAAAACAACTAAAATTATTATTTGAAAATCAAATACAAAACCAATTAATTTGTATAAAAATCTCTTACCATTTTACCTATAATCATTTATTAAAATAGTTTTATAAATATTTTTTTAATATAAAATATTTTTCAC
This sequence comes from Gossypium longicalyx, assembly GCA_025698465.1. NCBI lineage: Eukaryota > Viridiplantae > Streptophyta > Magnoliopsida > Malvales > Malvaceae > Gossypium > Gossypium longicalyx. The sequence continues at coordinate 85,439,014 of CM046997.1, forward strand.
TCATATAATTTTTTTATACAAATATTTAGAATAATTTATAACTCTTTTCAAATTCTTAACTGTGAAATAAACATGCGCATCTAACATGCTTTAAGGGTAAAGACATCGAAGCTAATATTAATTAAATTAAGACTTAGTTTAGAGATTTTAAGTGTTATAGAATCTAATATATATATATATATACATATACATAATAAGGTTTTACTAGTTCTGAGTGGACCTTTGCGAGATGTGAGGTGTAGGAGGAGTTGGACTTTCAGGCACTATAAAGTATAAATCTCTCTCTCTATCTAATCATTCCCCTTTTACTGTTTTACTCTTTACAAATTTTCCTCTCCTTTTTCGTGTTTTTCCTCTTAATTTTGCTTTTTGGTTTTGGATTGTCTCTTCTGAATCAGAGAAAACCCTACCCTTTTTTTTTTCTCTTTTATTTATTTGAATTGGAACGATCAAAAGAAGGAATGGGTTCTGAAGGATCGAGGGTTGTTGGTAAGTCTTCGATTTTCGAAGCCCTAGATTTCCCTCATTTATTTCCCAATTTTCCCCATATTTTTCGATTATCGATGAAATTTTGTTATTATTATTCGATTGATGGGGCTTTGAAGGTTATATTGAATCTCTGGGATTTTTCTTTTTGGGATAATGTTTGGATTTGGTGGAAAAGGGTTTTAGCTTTGATTATTGGTGCTCTTTTGTTTAGTTCGAAGTACTGTTTCGAAATGCTTGAGAATGGATTTGTTGTGCTTGGCTTGATATTGAAGGTGAAACTTTTACGGGCTTTTCTGTTGGAATTTATTACAAGATTTTTATTTTCTTAATGGATTTTATTGCCAGTGTTTGATGGGGCTTCTTTAGAAGTATGAATGATTGAGTTTGTATCCTTGTGTGTGTGTGTGTGGAGAGTTTGAGATATTGTAGGAACGGAATCAGAGTAGCCAGGGTTTAAAGTGCTTTTAGATTTATTCTCTTTTCATTTGCCCTACGGTTTGTAATCTGTAAAATGCTAACGCGAACACAGATTAAAATATGTTTGTTCTTTGTTAACTCCTTATCTTTTTTGCTTTCTTTTATGTAGTGTTCTGAGTTTAAGTTATCTATAGTTCTAGCTGTGGCAGAGCCATTATAATATACTATTATAACTAGTTAGATCTGGCAATACTCTTTCGTGTACCTTATTACAAATAAGGGATATTGATGTTGATTGAGTGCATTCTGAAAAAAAGAAGAAGCAATAACCCTTAAACAGGTATTACTTTGTTTTCCGTGCCTAGGACTTGTAGTATATGGCAGCTATATATAATGCATGGAATTTTTCCAGAACGGGCAATTTTGACTCTTCATATGGGATGCATATGAAACTGTTGATGAGGTGCTAGCTCTCTTAAAAAGGTATTATGTTACCTTCACCACATTTTTTGACCTTAAAGGTGTACTTGTATGATTCCAAAATCAAGGACTTCTTTTCTCCAACCATCTAATGGTATAGCTTCCAATTATATGATTATTGCTCGTCATTCAGATGTGAACTTTTTCTAGGTATCGATGCTTTCTAGAAGCTTCAAGTTATGCAGTGGCACTTGGCCTCAGAAGGCTTTGGGTCTAATCTTTATTCTGAAGCCAACTTGAAAGTTTTGCTAATTTGTCCTTCAACTGAAGACTTCATAGTAGAAAAGTTTCTCATTGATTGAGTGATGGAATTGAAACATATGGAATTATGGAACCAGCCTTATGATATTTATTAGGGGAAGTGGTAATTTTGTCTTCTTTTTTTTTTTTTTTTTTTGTGCTCATTCATTGTTATCATAAACCTTGTTAATGATGAACTTCATGAGTGGAACTTGTGGCATAGGCTATTTTATGCTATCAAGGTTACTTTAGTTATTTCTGGGTCCTCACTGACTACTTAACTGTATTTAACATAACATGCAAGCATTTCTTTTGCTCTTAAATTTTAGTTTTTTTTATATGTTAGGAAACTGCATTTTATAGCAATAAACTTAATTCAGATTTCTAGAATGACTTTGCTACAATCCTGACCTAGGGACTAAAATATCTGGTCTTTGCAGTGCCAAGGAATTTCAGATTGCTTGAAGAGCTTGAGAGAGGTGAAAAGGGAATTGGGGATGGAACTGTTAGTTATGGAATGGATGATGCTGATGATATTTACATGCAGTCATGGACTGGGACTATTATTGGCCCACCTAACGTGAGTATCCCTCTATCTCTTCCTGTTGTGCTCTTTCCTGTAGTCGTTGTACTCATGTCTCTGAATTGATGTGGTTAAGTGGACTGACAAGTGTAAGGCTGTAAGCGGAACTTGGAGTTGATATGTACTTCTAACTATGCTCTTCTTCACAAGTTAGTGTAGTTATTGAGACAGTCCACTTTGACTGATTAGTTATAAGACTAAACCAATTTTTTTTAATGCCTGTGTTAGAAATTGGAGGCATGAGAAGATTTTATGGTTGAGATAAATTATGTTCTAGCTAGAATACAATCACTGCTTTATTATTTTCTTTTTACCATGGGGTAGGATGCAGACTGACATATTTTCCATATTAAGGTGGCATTTAGAGCTTGTGAAACATATGAGACGAGAAAATTGCCTTTTAACAGCTGAAATACTTCCCTGTAGGTTGCTTAATGAGTTTCCACCATCGAAGTTTGATGATAATTGATCACATAATTTATGTGCTTTATTCCAAACACTTTTTGAAAAATTAAACTATTGCCTGCAAACCTATTGGAGCTTGCTTGGAACTGTTGCTTAAAACATACAGTGCTTTGCGATCATAAGACTTCTGTATGGGACTTCTGCTAGAAGGAATAGTATGATTTATTTTACACAGTACTTCCTGTTGGTTGTCAAACAGTAATTAACAATATTTCCTCTTAAAACTATTCATTTCTTGAGATGAAAAATGAGTTAATAACTTGATTATTCTTTATGTATGTTAGACCGTTCATGAGGGACGCATCTACCAGTTGAAACTATTCTGTGGCCTGGATTATCCAGATAATCCACCAAGTGTGAGGTTTCAAACCCGGATAAACATGTCATGCGTCAATCAGGAAACTGGAGTGGTAGGTGATGTCATTCTTAGGACCTTTTTATGCTATGACAAGATACTTATGGCTGCTAAATTGCCAGGTCGAACCTAGCCTTTTCCCCATGCTTGCTAATTGGCAAAGGGAGTATACAATGGAGGATATATTGACTCAGCTGAAGAAAGAAATGATGTCTCCACAGAATAGGAGGCTGGCTCAACCTCCTGAAGGTGAGTAGATCTTGTGTTTATCTTGCTGTATCATAATCCTTTTGTATTTGTGCTGGTGGTATTTTAAGCTCATCTCTCTTACGAAATGAGTTTACTTCCTAGGATAGTGGAATTTTAATGGAGAAAAAAGTTATTGTTGCATGGAATGATAGATTATGGCTATTTATAATGTAGGTTAACTAATGATATTATTTGTGAAAGTTTTAGGATGTAGATGTAGGTCTTCTGTGCATAAAATTTCTCTCTGATGCATGTTATGTAAAAGTTTAAACTGTGATATTAATGTTGTCCCAGGTAATGAAGAAGCAAGGCTCGATCAAAAGGGTTTAGTGGTGAAGTGTTGCATCGTTTGAAGATCATCGGAGTTGTATGAACATAATGTATATACAATCTATACGCTAGATATATCCAGCGACCGGCTTAGCATCATCAATATATATATGCTTCCTCTGTATGGGAAAGATGTCCCTGGCTCCACCTAATGGTGGTTAAATAAAGCGAACTTCTTAATGAATTGATGACATTTGAAAATTTATGACTTGTGCTCACTGCTGGTATCGATGATATGTTAGTTGGCGAGCATTTTGTTTTTCTTGTTTCCTGTGTTTTTGTTTCCATTTGATGTAATTTAGAATGTAGTGGAGGACAACATGAGTTTGTTAAAACCCTTGCGTTTCTTCCATTACTTTTTGATATTGGTTTGCAGAAAGTTTGAATTTCATTTCCATGCTCATTTTGGACACGTCCTGGTTTCGAATTTTTCTTGCTTTAATTACCTCAAATTGGGTTTATGATTTTGGAAAAATTATTATAATCAAAGGCTTAACCAACAAAATTGTAAATAGTTTGACACTCTTATCAATAAACCATTTTGTTAGTATTGGATGCATCACTTTTGTTCTTTCCATGTAAGTTGGATTTCTATTTACAAATTTAATGCTGTTTCTCTGTCTTCCCACTAAGAAAATCCCATATCCATCCACAGTAGTATTAATTTCTTTCTGTGTCGCAAGGCCCTTTTCTGAATTTTGTAAAAATGTAATTGTTTATAAAATATACAATTTTTAATCTGTTGTTCACCCATTTTGACCGTCTATTGCTTTGAAACAAATGTTTGTAATAGGTTTTTACCCTGTATCCCCTATTCTTTTTGGCTAGGTAATCCTAAGTTTAACTATTGATTTTTAGGCAGACTTTTAAAATCTGTTGTTAGCATTAAAATATATAAGATACCATTTCTTCAAATAATTTATTTTATGTCGTAAATTAAATAGATATCTATAACTCCCTAAGTATATTAAAGTAATAAAACTCTTTACTTCATTTATAATCAGGAGATCATTAGATGGAGTAATTAAGAAACATTAGTTCATTAAATGTAATTGAATGTAAAGGAGCTTATAAATAGCACCTTGTAAGTGAAAATACGACAATGAAAAATTATCCCGTATTTTTATCCACTTTTATTTATTATTTTATTAATTTTTCTATAACACGTTATCAGCACGAGCTTCTACGAGTTCATAGTGAAGTTCACATCATTTCGACTTTATATAATTTGCCCGTATAACTCCCGTTAAACTATATACGGTATACGTATTTTCATAATCCTTTTATTTTATTTTCTAGATGAAATATTTGCTTTGGGTAACATTTGCACATTTATTTTTACAACTAAAATCTAATAATGATAATTATATATACATGTTTTTTTTATTAAAAGAAATTTCAATTAATTTAATTTGTGTTAAGTTATTATTATGACTATTCCTTTTTATGCCAATATTTGACATACATATTATTATTTAGCAAATTTGGTATATATAATTAAATTATTTTACGATTGAGAATACTTATTATTTTATTAATTTTTTTTTTATTTTGATTCAAGTGATTATAATGTCAAATCTTGCCAAACTTGAATTTGCGGCCTTAGACATCTCAGGCAAGAATTATTTGTCATGAGTGTTAGATGCTGAAATTCACCTAGATGCTAAAGGTCTAGGAAATACTATATTAGCAGATAAAGAAGTATCTAATCAAGACAAGGCAAAAGTAATGATTTTCATCCGTCATCATCTGCATGAAGGATTAAAAGTGGAATATCTCACTGTGAAAGACCCTTTTGAGTTGTGGAAAAATTTGAAAGAACGATTTGACCATCAGAAAACTGTGATACTCCCTAAAGCTCGTTATGATTGGATGCACTTACGGTTGCAAGATTTTAAGACTGTAAGTGAATACAATTCAGAACTTTTCGAAATTAGTTCTCAACTAAAATTATGTGGAGAAAACATAACTGATGAGGACTTTTTAGAGAAAACATTTTCAACCTTTCACGCTACTAATGTGCTCCTGCAGCAGCAATACCGTGAAAAATGTTTTAAAAGGTATTCTGAATTGATTTCATGCCTTTTGGTTGCTGATCAAAATAATGAGCTATTGATGAAAAATCATGGAATTCGTCCCACTAGTTCTGCATCATTCCCTGAAGTGAATGTAGCAGTACACAATAATTATGAAAATAGAAAATATAAAAGTCGCGGTCGTGGTCGTGGATGTAGTGGGGGACGTGGTCGATGACGTATTAGTAATCATTATCATGGTGGTCATAACAATGATGCTTCTAACCACCAGAAAAAGAATAATAATGAAAGACAAGAAAGAAGTGGTCAAAATAATCCTTCAAAGATTGTTGAGAATATATGCTACCGATGTGGTATGAAAGGGCATTGGTCACGTACCTGTCGTACGTCTGAGCATTTAGTGAAACTTTATCAAGCATCCATTAAAAGGAAGGGAAATCATATGAAGACAAATTTTATATCCCAAAATGATGAAATTGAGGCAAAATATGAAGATATTCACTATAATAATAAAACTAACCATGCCTACGAGGATGATAAATTTAATGACCTTAATAGTATAACTCACCTAGATGTGGCAGATTTCTTTGAGAATCATTAGAAAAATTGATGTTATTTTGACATTTTTATGTTGTTTTAAGTATATTTTATTTTCTTGCATAAAGAATAATTTATATATTTAATAAATATTTGCAATGTTTCTTATATTATATTTTGTTTGTTTTTATGAAGAATATGAATATTCAACAAAATTTCGATGGACCCAAAATCAATGAAGACATGTGTCTTGCAGATAGTGCTACAACACATACGATACTCAAAGATAAAAAATATTTTTCTCATTTGACAATGAGTAATGCCCATGTTAATACTATATCGGGTAGTTCAAAACTTATTGAAGGCTCTGGAAAAGCTATTATATTATTACCTAAAGGTACAAAATTTATCATTGATGATGCTTTATATTCCACCAAGTCTCAAAGAAATTTATTGAGTTTTAAAGATATTCGTCTCAATGGATATCATATTGAGACTATAAATGAGAAAAATGTTGAATATCTATATATTACAAATGTTGAATGTGGAAAGAAATATATTTTGGAAAGGCTACCTGCTTTTTCATCAGGTTTATATTATACACATATTAGTGCAATTGAGTCACATGTTACTACAAACCAAAAGTTTGTAGAACCACATACTTTTACTATTTGGCATGACCGATTAGGCCATCCCAGATCTATTATGATGCGAAGAATCATCGAGAATTCAATTGGACACCTATTAAAGAACCAAAAGATTCTTGAATTCAAGGATTTATCTTGTGTCGCTTGTTCTCAAGGAAAATTGATTATTAGACCATCACCAGCTAAAGTTGGGATTGAATCTCCAGCATTTTTGAAACGTATTCAAGGTGATATATGTGGTCCTATTCATCCACCATGTGGACCATTCAGATATTTTATGGTATTAATAAATGCATCTAATGTAGGTGGTCACATGTGTGCTTATTATCGACTCGCAACCTAGCATTTGAGAGACTACTTGCTCAAATAATTCGATTAAGAGCACAATTTCCAGATTATGCAATCAAAACTATTCGTCTTGATAATGCCGGTGAGTTTATATCCCAAGCTTTTAATGATTATTGTATGTCAATTGGGATAAAAGTTCAACATCCTGTAGCTCATGTTCATACAAAAAATGGTTTAGCTGAATCATTTATCAAACGCCTCCAACTAATAGCTCGGCCATTGCTTATGAGAACAAAACTCCCTGTTACAGCTTGGGGATATGCTATTTTGCATGCAGCAACACTTGTACGCTTAAGGCCAACAAGTTATAATAAGTACTCCCCATTACAATTGGCTTTTGGTCAAGAGCCAAATATTTCCCATCTTAGAATTTTTGGATGTGCAGTATATGTTCCAATTGCTCCACCACAACGCACAAAGATGGGTCCTCAAAGGAGGTTGGGAATATATGTTGGTTATGAATCTCCTTCTATAATTAAATATGTTGAACCATTAACTAGAGATTTATTTACTGCAAGACTTATTGATTGTCATTTTGATGAAACAACATTCCCAACATTAGGGGAAGAGAAAATACAACTGGTAAAAGAAATTACATGGAATGGATCATCATTATCTCAATTAGATCCTCGTACAAGTCAATGTGAACAATAAGTTCAAAGGATTATACATTTGCAAAACATTGCCAATCAATTGCCAGATTCATTTACTGACCTAAAGAGAATTACAAAATCTCACATACTAGCTGAAAATGCTCCAATAGGAATTGATATCCCAATAAGGTAAATTGTTAGTGCAAAAGAAAGTAATACACGCCTGAAGCGTGGAAGGACAATCGATTATAAAGATAAAAATCCTCGTAAAAGGAAAGGATCAATTATTCAAGATGGTAATATTGTGGAGGCAAGTGCCCTAGAAGAGGCCAAAGATATAACTAATCAAAAAACCCCAGAAGAGGTTCAGGTACCTGAAAATGGTGATAACGAAGAAATCTCAATAAGTTATGTTACTTTAGGAAAAAGATGGAACCGAAAAAATATAGTTGCCGACAACAATTTTTCTTATAATGTTGCTATTGAAATAGCAAAAAAAAAATGAGGATCCTGAGCCTAAATCTATTGAAGAATGTAGAAATAGAAAAGATTAGCCAAAATGGAAAGATGCAATTCAAGCAGAATTACATTCACTTTCTAAACGTGAGGTTTTTGGACCTATAGTCCAAACACCTAAATATGTAAACCCAATAGGATATAAATGGATATTTGTGTGAAAACGAAATGAGAAAAATGAAGCCGTAACATATAAATCACGACTTGTAGCACAAGGATTTTCGCAAAGACCTGTCATTGATTATAAAGAGACATATTCTCCTGTGGAGGATGCAATCACGTTTAGACACCTTATTAGTCTAGCAGTATGTGAAAAACTTGACATGCTTCTAATGGATGTTGTTACAGCCTATTTGTATGGTACACTTGATAGTGAAATTTAAATGAAAATCCCAGAAGGATTTAAAATCCCTGAAGGATATAGAGTTTCCCGAGAAAATTGCTCAATCAGATTAAAGAAAAGTTTATATGGATTAAAACAATCTGGACGTATGTGGTACAATCGTCTTAGTGAATATTTGTTAAAAGAAGGTTATAAAAACGATCTAATCTGCCCATGTGTTTTTATAAAAAGGTTTGAATCAAACTTTGTGATAATTGCTATTTATGTTGATGATCTAAATATTATTGAAACTCCTGAAAAGCTTGAAAATGCAGTAAATTATTTAAAGAAAGAATTTGAGATGAAAGATCTCAAAAAAACAAAATTTTATCTTGGCCTGCAAATCGAGCATTTAAAAGATGGAATTCATGTCTATCAGTCAACTTATACGAAAAAGATCTTAAATAAATTTTATATGGATAAAGCACATCCATTGAGTACCCTGATGGTTGTACAATCGTTAGATGAGAATAAATATCAATTTCGTCCATGTGAAAATGATGAAGAGTTTCTTGGTCCTGAAGTACCATATCTAAGTGCCATAAGAGCATTGATGTATCTTGCAAATAACATAAGACCTGATATAGCTTTTGTTGTAAACTTATTAGCAAGATTTAGTTCCTCTTCAATACGTAGACATTGGAATGGAATTAAACATGTATTTAGATATCTTAGAGGGACCATTGATATAGGGTTATTTTATTCAAATGATTCAAAATCCTTATTAATTGGTTATGCTGATGCTGGATATTTATCGGATCCACATAAAGGTCGATCTCAAACAGGATATTTATTTACATGTGGAGGTACTGCCATATCATGTCGTTCGATAAAACAAACATTAGCTGCTGCCTCTTCAAATCATGCTGAAATAATTGTAATGCATGAGGCAAGCCGAGAGTGTGTTTGGCTAAGGTTATTAACCCAACATATCCAGAAGATATGTAATTTTCCTTTACAGGAAAATATGTCAACTATCTTATACGAAGATAATGCAGCATGTATAGCTCAATTAAACGGTGGTTATATCAAAGGTGACAGAACGAAACATATTTCACCAAAATTATTCTTCACTCATGATATTGAGAAGAAAGGTGACATAGAAGTTCAACAAATTCGTTCTAGTGATAATTTAGCAGATCTTTTTACCAAGGCATTACCAACTTCAACATTTGAAAGACTATGAAACAAGATTGGAATGCGTCAACTCAAAGATATAATGTGATGTCGTCATTAGGGGGAGTCTAAAACACGTTGTACTCTTTTCCTTTAACCAAGGTTTTGTACCACTGGGTTTTCCTGGTAAAAGTTTTTAACGAGTCAACTTGTAATAGGAGATTGTGTACTCTTTTTCCTTCATTAGGTTTTTATCCCACATGGTTTTTCCTAATAAAGGTTTTAATGAGGCACATTCTTATTTAAAAGACATCCAAGGGGGAGTGTTGTAAATTAAATGGATATCTATAAACCCCTAAGCATATTAAAGTAATAAAACTCTTTACTTCATTTATAATCAGGAGATCATTAAATGGAGCAATTAAGAAACATTAGTTCATTAAATGTAATTGAATGTAAAGAAGCTTATAAATAGCACCTTGTAAGTGAAAATACGATAATGAAAAATTATCTCGTATTTTTATCCACTTTTATTTATTATTTTATTAATTTTTCTATAACATTTTAAATGTATTGTTGTTGTTGTTGTTGTTTTTAATGAATTAGATGAATATATTATATATAGAAGTTAAAGCATTGGTTAATAAAATCCAAAATTTAATCATGATTTCAATGGTAATCAAATATCATCATCACATTTGAGCGAGGAATTAGCGATGGCAATTATGATTAAGGTGGGTTGTTCAAAAGTGGAACAAACTTGGTGTAGCATCCTTTTATTCAACTTCTAAATCAATCTGATCTTAGACTAAACTATTTGTGTCATTACATACGAAATCAACGTACAACCATTTAAAACATGTATATGCATATTTTTGTCTTCCAATTACAATTCCATATTCCCATGATTTCTGTCGTTAAGTTTACTTAAACCGTTTGCAATAGAGGAAATAAGGAGAGCAGGAAGTGATGGTAAAACAAAGGTCAATTCACCTAAACAAGTGAAAGGTTGGAGAAAGGAGGTAAGTGAGGGGGAGGATAAGATAGCAAAGGAGGCTAAATGCTAACTACTTAGGGTTGTTGAAAGGCTAAATGATCTTTCCCTTTTTCTTCGTTGTACATGGTATTTATAGGGAATGAGGTCTCATGCTCACTGAGGCTATGCCACCGATAAATTTGGGACATGATGATCGTGTAGTTGACCAGGTGGTAAGGCCGTTGTATATGAGTTGTCCTCATGTATGATACTATTATAACATTCCCTTGGTCGAGGTAGCATGAGGTTTTTACGCCTAGTGGTCCCTTGGTGGTCTCCTTTTTGGAGGTGATTGTGCACCCGCTAAAAGCTGGTGGCTTGGAGGATGTGTTATTGGGTGGTTGGTCACCTAGTGACCAGCTGAACAGTAGAGGATGTCTGGGCCATTGTAGGCAGGGAGGTAAGCGAAAGACCGTCCATGAGTGTCTCTCAAGTATACTCTTGTGATGCCACATGTCGCGCCAAGTGGAAGAGTATAACACATATATTTCGACCATTGAGTCCTAATCGTGAGTAGGACATTGGGAAATTAAAAGAAAAAACTACCTATTAATATACAATTACCTTTTAAATTTCTATACTATTATTTATGTATTTAACTAAGTTAATATTACCCATCAATCATGTCTTATGTATGTGTTTGACTAAGTAGATGTTACCTATCAACGAGTCCTAACTCAGTATGAAATTATTAAACTCATTTATTTTACAAAGTAATAACATTACTATGAAGGTATTTATGTGTTTTTTTTTTATATTAAATACATACATAATAAAATTTAAATCTAAGACAAGTTATAATATTTCAACTTTACCATTTTAACTAAAACCTTATTTGTTTTTTGTATCAATTTTTCTATAAATATATTTGTTACATAATTTTTCACTTACATTATGGATGTGCTATAATCTAATATTTTTTATCCACTTACAAAATGAATGTGTCATAATCTAATATGATATAAATAATTTTATATGCAATATTTATAGTTGAGTTTATAATTTTTTCATGTTAATTTTTTAATATTTAATTAATTTATTGATATTAATTAAATTTTATTTTGTGATATTTTTAGTTACTTTCAATGTTATTTTCATGTTTCACTTTATTCTATAATTTACATAATTTTAAATTTAAATTGTTTATTTAAAAATTAAATTTTTATATTTGACATATATTAACATAAATATCACATTAAAAAATTTAATCCTATTTTAGGAAGCGCAATGACATATTTTAGTAATGAAAAAAAAAATAACAATCAAGCACAATGCTAGAGAAACTTTTAAACTAATCAATATAATTTTTACCGCTCATTATATTATCGATTTTAAATATTATTTTAATTATTTATTAGATTCATTATATTTAAAAAAAAAAAATTAATTTTACTGAAATATTTGGTTAAATAAGTTCACTTAATAACAAGAATTTATCATATATATATATATATATATATAAATTCCAATTTTGTTAAAAGGCTTTTGTTTAAATGAATTTATATAATAATAAATAAAATGTTAAAATTTTATATTGAATTAAATTATTATCTTTCTATTAACAAAATTTTTTTAAATGACTTTAGTTTCAAATAGTAAGAAGCATGAATTTGAAGAGAAATCAAATAATATTAGCTTACAGTGTACCAAAAAAAGAAAAGTTAAGTTGCATGTAAGCCATATAACAAGCACCGACATAAAAATCTTTTTAACTTATTTTGTATTCACTGTCTGGCTATTTCATTTATATAAACTACTAATTTATCGGGGACAAATGTTGTTTTATTTGTTAAAAAAAGAATGAAGGATTGAAATTGAAAATGTGAAATCATTAGACTAACTTAGGAATAAAATTATAAAATAAGGAAACCTTAAATTTGTTGGGCAAAACCATAACTAAAATGGTTCAAGAGACTGAGATCAATGATTGGGAAGGAAAAGGATTTGAGGTACATAAAAGAGCTGCTTTTTTTATTTGCCAGCTCCAAAGTCGAGACATTGCATGATCCAAAAGGCATGGGGGCTGCTTTTAGACATTTTATCTCATATAATAGCTAAATGACAAATTAAAAAGTGCTGTGGGCACATCAAAGCAACACATAAAAATTAAGTTTAATCCAATCCCATTCTTACCATGTCTATCTGTCTGTCTTTATATTCGGATTGTGGTTATTGAATGGGACATTTCCTTTTCTCATTTCATGGATCATCACAAATTTTGGTGTGATGGCACATCCCGGTCTTGGTCGACCACAATCCTATAGTAAAGCCAAAGTCGCCCATCCCCTAGAGAGATGGCAAAGATAGGGAGCATTCTTTGTTTTACTTTGTTTTGTGGCTTCATTTGATGACAAATGAGAGCGCGTATCATTTCATAATTTGCTCACTTACCCCACTTTCTCTACTTTTAAGAGCTCATTCAATTCCAACAGCAACAATGATTTTTCATTGGTAGTAAGCCAAAATATATATAGAATTTAACTATAAAATTTATTATATTAACTTATAATTTATTCAATCTCTTAACTTTTTAGGGGCTTTAGGATGCTCTTGAATACTATGTGTATATATATATATATATATATATATTTGAATTTCACACTTTTTTTTTTAAGTATAGTACATGTGTTTTTTTATCTAATATAGTGTTTGAATTTGGTAAATTTTATACATCTTGGTGTCCAAAAGTAACGATATTACTTTTTTAGTGTTTAGTTAAGGGTTTAGAGTTGATTTGATGAAAGTTAATTGTTAATATTATTGAGTTGGAATTTTCATAACTTTGTTAATAGAATAATTTTATTGTTGATTGTGAATATATTTAATTTTAAAATATAATCCAGTGGCTGTGATTTCTTTTTCGAGTTTTAGGTTTGACATGAGAAAATTTAATTGCTAATATTATTAGTTAATTATTATTTATCATAAAATCAACCCTAAAACTCAAATTAAATATTAAACTATTAATATTATTACCATCGAGTATCAAATTGTATAACTTTTTGTCAAATTCAAGTATCACATTAGACCAAAAAAACACGCATGTGTCACGTTAAAAAAAAAGTGAAACTTAAGTATCAAAATATATATTAAGCCATATTTTAAGCTTCTAACTGAATTGATACTAACTCAATTAGAAAATTATTAAAAACCATTATTTTTTACAAAATAAAAAAATATTAATTTAATGATATTTTTGTCTTCTAAATTTTCATATAAAATATTTTATAAAAAATATTACTATCAGAAATTTTGAATCTAAGACATCATGTTCTTCAAATCTTCAACTTAATCATTTTGGGCAAAATCTCACTTAATTTTACATAATTTTGTCAACTATTACCAATGAATTAGATGATGTCATCTTATTAAAAAAAATCAACCAATAAGTTGGTAAATTGTACTCTTAAAAAAAAATAAAGGTTCGAACTTTAGAGGTAATATTGTTGAGAGGGATAACCATGAACTCCAAACATAACATATAAAATTATATATATATATATACTTACAATTTGTATTACCAAACACAACATACATTTTAAAATTTAAAACTATGTAATTATATACTAACAATTTATATTACTAAACATAAGATATAATTATATTTTATCAGTCTAAAAATTTTCTATCTTAAATTCAAATTAAATTAATTGCAAAAACAGTTTGTGTAAACTTGACTACTGATAAAAAAAAAAAAGGTTCCATTTCCTTGAAAAAGGTAGTAGGATTAAAAAAAAAATACATTTTGCATCAGACATCTCCTTTTATTAATCTTAAATAAATAGCGTTCATAATTGTTTATAATAAATAATATTTTATTAAAGAGAAAATTTCTTAGGGTCAATATAGGATATCGCAGGGAGTTCCGTCCACTTAAAACGAAAAAATTTTCATTCAAACTCTTTAAAAATTTTAAAGTAGTAAATATATAATTATATTTTTGCCCTCCCATAAAAATAATAAAAATTTAATTAAATTCTTTAAAAATTATAAAAATTATAAAAATATAGACTCTTTAAATGGTGAAATTGTATATTTACTATCGTAAAAATTACAATTTAATTTTGGCTCCCCCTAAAAAAATTTATTGGCATTACCCCTAGTTAATATATGATTTACTCCTTGAATTTGTCAAAAAATATTTAGTTGGTACTTGAACTTATCCAAAAAAAAGCATATTTTTTTAAAATACTGAGAGGCTACTATGTATCACTATAGTATTGAGCATCAGTTCCACATCACCAGAAACTAACGGTGTTAATGTGGAGGTACGAACTTAGGTGATAGGATCCAAGTTTATGTATCAGGTAAGTACAAAAAAATTTAGGTACCAATTAAATACTCTTAGATAAATTCAATGAGCAAACTACATATTAACCCAACTACTTATTGCAATTTTCTTTTTGTTTCGTTCCTAGATTTATATAAAAATAGTAAAATATGTTTTTTTTTCATTTGTACGAGAGGCACATTCAGAAGATTTAGCAAAAAAATGTCAATTTTTAAAGTTAATTAGTAAATTAGATCGTTTTCCTCAAAATTTAGGGAAATAGAATATTTTTAGAGAGAGAAACTAAAAATGCGTCTTCAGAAAAGCGCTTTTTGAAAAATGTTTTTTACAAAACGTATTTTTCTTTTACATATCAGCTCCTCCAGTTAGATAGTTAAATAATACTGATTTCATCCTTGAGTTTTAAGTTTAATTCTTTTTCTAACCACATTTCTATTTTTTATTTCATGTTCTTTCAAGTTTTTTTAAATTAATGTTTTTAATTAATAAATATGTTTTCAAGATTTTTTACTTTTAATTTATTTTTTTAATTAATAACTCTTTTATTTATATAAATAAAATAAAAATATAATTATATAATAAAATATAATTTTTATACATATCATTATGTTAAAAATATTTTTAATTAATAAATTCTTTATTTATATAAATAAATTAATAATTATATAATTATATAATAAAAATATATATTTTTTATATTTATCATTATGTTGAAAATATTTTATTTCTTAAAAACATCAACTAATTTTATTATATATTTTTCTTTATATATAATATTTATATGTCAAATATTTATTTTCTCCACCTACATTGTGGGTATAGTGATTTCTAATACTATAAAATCAAATGATTATTTCAAATACATGTACAAAAATATATAATACTAAAATTTACTACACTCATGATATGGATTGAAAAATAAATATTTCACATATAAAAACTATATTTACTAAAAATAATGATATTTGAATTAATTAACTTGATTTTATAAAATAAAAATAAAAATGTAGTTAGAAGAGGAATTGAACTCGGGACTCAAGGATGAAATTGCTATTCCTTAATTGTCTGGCCAGAGGAGCTGACATGTCAAAAGAAAACGCATTTCATAAAAAACGTTTTTCAAAAAGCGCTTTTTCCAATATGCGTTTTCAATTTTTTCTATCTAAAAATGACTTATTTCCCTAAATTTCGAGAAAAAAAGCCTTATTTGCTAATCAACTTTTAAAAATAAAATTATTTTGCTAAATCTCCCAACACATTCTATATTTACGGAGATACCGAAAAGGCAATATATGAAAGAAATAAGTCTTACTATTTATATATATGAAAGAGAAACAAAAGGTTACTATTTACACATTTTTAATATATATTAAAAATTTTATTACATACGCATAGGTGTGAAAATCACGATTTAAAATAATTGTGTGTGTTTAAAAATAACACATAAAAAAACATAAAACATAAAATTTGAAACTAGTAATAATAACAATACTTAAGCAATATGTACGAAATTAGAATAAAAAATAGTTTAACTTGTGAGTAAAATGAAAACTAAAATAGGTAAATACATTATATTAAAAATCTTAAATGTACTTCTATTGTTTATCATGGAGTTTTCATTTTTCTATAGCATGTTAAAAAGTTAATGAAAAGAAAATTCAATATTAAAATTCTATTTTTAAAAAATTAAATATCGAGTTGCCTTGTGACATCAACAGAATTAATGACATTATCTATAAATCAGTGACATTATCTATATATACAAATTTGATTGTTGAAAACATTTTATGTTAAAAGTTAATTTTTTAAAGTTTATTCAAGAATTATTATTGGTATAGTGATAAAAAATTTGTTTATAAATCTATTAGATATGAGTTTAATTTTATTTCTTTTATTCAGAAACTATATAAAAGTATGAAAAAACAAAAAAGACCATCAAAATAATAATGGTAATCATTTAATAAAAGGCTTAATTTCTTATTTGACCCTTAAAGTAAACTTATTTTCTGACTTTATTACCTATTTTTTTTTTTATTCAATTTGATATCTATAGTTTTTAGTTTTCTTTAACTGAGGATAGAAAAAAAAATCACATTTTATTTTTTCATTTCTTTACTTAAAAACATTTATTAAAATTAAAATTAAATAATTTCCTCTCGCCTCGCTCTTCTTTGTCTTCAAAAATTAAATGCATTGTTTTCCACTCTATTTACAGGTTTGCATATTAAATGCTATGTCATAATCATTGAAGATGTGTAGTATGTTGATTAAGAGTACGTAACTAAAGAATGATGTTTGTTGGCCTAATAGTTAATGTGTTTATTATCTTAAAGTGTAACTCGGGCTTAAATTGTAATAGTGATGTTGCTGCTAAAGTTTTTTCTTCTTTGCAATTCACTGAAAAGAAATATCTAACTAAAATTTATTCTAAATCCATCTTCTACAGAAACCATGGCTATTTTAGTTGGGTTTTGACTATCATAGCTGGTTCTTTAAGGATAATTTGGCTTTATATTAATTTTATGTAGGTGCAAAGGCAACATTTTGAATTGAAACTGAGGAGCATAGGGATGAAACAGATACAATGTCCAATTTGGTCATCCCTTGCTCTCACCATAAACCATCTCCCCGAAATGCTATCAAAACTTAAAACTTTTGCTTGGAGTTTGTCAAGTATCAAAACCATAGAATCTTTTAAAACTAAACATTTTCATTCATGTCTATTTACACAAGAATATTTGAAATACATAATGTTACAATAAACGCCAATAATGGCGGTAGAACGATTGCAAAGCAATATGAAAAGAAAAATAAGAACACACAAGTTTTACATGGAAATCTTTTTGGGGAAAAAAATCATGGACAAATGAGAAAAAATTCATTAATGTTGAAAAACGAATGACACAAGAGGAGTCTATACTACATCTATCTAAGGGTTGAAAAACCCTGTTTTAATCAAAGTCAAATGGTAGAAGTACTATATGGACTCAACTTGTGCAATTTGGTTTGTACTGCTCGGTTGCAACCCCAATTCAGTTTTGTGCTTAGTGGGGATTTGTGGTGGGCTACAGCCTTAGGCCTTTAGCCTTTCGCCCCTACAGATCCCTTTATTTTGCCACTATATTTATTTCTTCAACAAGTGACGGGATTCGAGTTACACAATCTCTAACACATAAACATTTGTAAGTTTAAAGCGGGTAAAAAAAATAAAATCCAATGTTTTAGGCTGCTATTTATTTTCTTTAGGAGTTTCTTTACCAAGGGCCGGAGCATCCAAGCTTCACTAACTTAGCCAGGATTTTTATTAATACTATAGATATTTAAGAAAGAAATAAGACAAAATTGAAAGAAAAAGAAAGAAATAAAACATGTCTTAATTTCTTAATCTTATTTGTAAACTTAAAAAAAGCTTCATTGTTAAAACATATAGATGGTCGACGAAACAATCATATTTACGTGTATTGTGTATATGGTCAGTCTTCTCTATAACAACCACCCATTATAATAGTATTTCACTATAAAAACTAAGTTTCTAGTAGATACAATTTTTTATGTTTTATTTTAACCATTTATAACAACTTTTTCACTTATACCAACATCCATAAAAAATAAAGAATATTTTTTTATTAAATTAGTTCTTTATATCGACATATTCTTTAAATTTTGAAGTAAAATTATAGCTATTTTGTATAAGCAAGCATATTAATTTTAATTTATTAAATAAAAATTATATTTATTAAAATATTGTTTTAATAAATTTATTAAATTTCACATAAAAAATCTATTAATTATATTTTATTAAATGAAAATAATCTTCCTTTAGTGAAATTAAATATATCAGTTCAATAAACTATTAAGTTTCTTGTGGAGTGTGCCTAGTGTTTATTGGATAGTTTGTAGGCACTTATCGAAAATAGATGCAACCAGTCCCAAAGTAAGGGCGGCGTCACGATGAGAAGACTCATGACGTCGCGACGATTTCTCTAATTAAGCAGCTGTGTTTTGACAGCTTAGCAGGATTCCTTCTCCCAATCGAATTCTGATTATGCCAGTAATATTTTAGTATGATTAGAACTCTAATATTAGTCTATTTAAAGGGGTCATTGTATCTATGTTTTGACAGGCCAATTAAGAGGCGACAAGATATAGCCGCAGGATGAGTTTTAGAAAGAGTTTTGGGATAGCTATGGAGAGAACTTTGTACCCTAGTTAGGGCTTTGTATTCGGGGTTTAGGTTTTGTACATCTAGTACATTTAGGTTTATTTTCTATATATGGTACTCTTGTTTGTTTACTCATCTAGTGAAAAGCTAAAACCTCCTTTGCCCGTGATTTTTTATCGTCTTCATCGGAAGAGTTTTTCCACGTAAAATTTGTGTTCTTAATATTCTCTATTTTTCTCTTTCGTTATTTATTCGGGTCGATTCCCAACATTTCTTAATTAAATATTCTACTATGAATTTGAAACATCATAAACTTATAAATTGATTATGTGAATTTAATGACTCATGATAAATAAATTAATTAAATTTGATAATTCATATTGATTAATTGAACTTATTAGATTTATGAACTTCATAAGTAATCATACAAAGGAATGTAAAATGAATATTGCATGCACCTATTGTACGTCTTATAATTTTGTTAATTTGATTCCCACGTTCTTTCTTTTTTGAAGATAATTCTCTTTTTTTTTTAATTTGATGAAAATTCACAATATTAATTCTATGGCAGATTTACAACAATTATCTCTCTATAACAACATGCTATAGGTGTATAATAGTCACCTCTCTATAACAGACAAAAGAGGTTGTTATAGAGAGGGTTGACTATATTATACATAAGTCATGAATTTAGTATTTATATTTTAATTTGGTTACTTTTAGTCTTTTTACATTTTAAAATTAGAAATTCCAATCCTGGCCCAAACAATAACAGTTAAATTAATTAGGTTAAATTCTATTATTAGTCCCATACTATGCATAAGTTGTGGATTTAAGCCATGTTTCCAATTTGATCATTTTTAGTCCCTATACTTTCAAACTTTAAAAATTTCAGTCTTAATTCAAACGATAGCTATTAAATCTATTACCTAAAATGATAATTTTTCTACAAGTAATATATAAAGATAGCAAGCTAACATGTCATTACACATATAATAATATGTTTACCACATAAAATTTTAAAAAATAATAAAAAATAATTTAATGAATTGAATTCAACGGCTACCATTTATTCATTATTGAAATTTTAAATTAAAAAATAAAAAAATTAAAAATGACGGAATTAAAATGTAATCACGTAGAATATAAATATTAATAGCAAATTTTCAACTAAAAAAAATATGAGTAATTTTTAATACAAAATATGAATAGCTATTAAAAAAAATGATATGTGTGATGAATAGTTATTAGAAAAGATATATGGGTAATTGTTAAAAGTTTGATCTGTTTTTATGATTTCTACAATTAATATTTTAATAATTAATTGTTGATTTTATGATTACATTCAAATAGATTTTGGTATAAATTGTTAAATATATATTAATAATATGAGATATGAATTCTTTATTTTTTTGGGAAATTTAATAATTAAATTATTAATCATATAAAAAAAACATTATAATTTTACATGGATAAAAATATATCATGAAAATCCATCTAAAATATATTTAATTTTGGAGGTGGCAAATTATTGATGTCTTTTATGAACCACTTTTACCAACTGTTGATGAATGGAGGCCTCCAGCCGCTATTAATATAATTTTACTTGCTTTATTGAAAAAGAAGGAGAAGCTTCTTCTTCTGGAATTAGTAAAAGTTGTGGTATTCGACAACTGTCTACATACCCTTGGCTTCTTATCGGCCTTCAAATTAGACTTTTGGGCTTCCAAACAAGTATAATCAAACCTAAGTTTAACGCATTGACTCCTTGAATCCTCTACATACTTCCTCTCTATTTCTTCAACATTCTCCGTTGATTTCAGAGTCAATTTGTTTTTAATTTTACACCATACATGTATTATCTTTTTCCTTTTCTAATCTTTCTTTATCTTATATTTCACAATTTTTTTTTCAAATTTCTTGGTTATTCCTCCAAATAATATCTTTTTCGAGAGTTTGTGATTGTCCCTTTAAATAATATCATTTTCAAGATTCAAAATTATGTTTTGATTTAACTGGAACTGTAATTGTCTTATACTATTTTTACTACTATCCACAATCCCTCAAAATTCTTTAATCAAAAGGTAATATACGTTAAACCCAAGGTAACTACTACCACATTAGTGGATACACCATTTGTCTATTAAAATTGGTGCATACTGATATCACTATATTTCAATATAACTTTAAGAATTTATCAATATTTTTAAAAAAAAAAATTTATATATGTATATAAAAAAATTTATAAATATAAAATGAATGATATTGAACAAGTTTCAAATATAAAATATTCATACACAATGTCTTGCTAAAAGTTTTTATTATTTATTATCATTTCAGTAAAAAGTTAATATACTTTTTAATATCATTCATGCACCAATTTATGTACAATGTTTCGGTGAGGCGATTAGAATTGAACGAAACATGTCGAAATGACTAACAAAGATCAAAATTTCAATAGATACGGAAAAAGAAGTTGATTACATTGATTTATCATTGGAATGATTTGTATCGATTTGAACACATTTGAATCCATATCATCTAATATGTTACAACCACAATAATAATAACAAATGAGTTGAATCTCAATCAGTGACGAAGCCAAAGGGGGCTGGCGTGGGCTCCGGCCCCCCTAAAATGTAAAATTATTTTTTAGGCTCATAAATTTTTTAAAAATTTTAAATTAATAAAAGTAAAATTACACTTTAGCCCCCCTTAAAATTATAAAATTTCGATTTAATCATTTATAAATTATAAAGATATAAACTATCAAAAATTAAAATTTTATCCGATCCCCTTAAAAAAATTTTCTAGCTTCGCTTTGATCTCAATCCGCATCAATTTAGTGGGTCCTAAGCGTTTAGCGTCAACCAAGTACTACGCCTGATGGCATGAAGGTTGGCGACAAATGACTAAAACTTACGGAGTGGAAAAGGGGTTAGATGTGTAAAATGAAAAACAGAAGTGATTGTATCAACTATTTTCGCCCCAGTCAATAAGGCATTCATAAGTCTTAGTCACAACAAGCTTTGGGTGATTTTCCTAGAAATTTCATATTGTTAAAAACATATATTGGTCCCATTCCTCAATGTCGGACCTTTCTTCGGCTTGTCCTAAACTTCCACAATTCTTTCGCCTACATATATTACATAATGTAGGAACTAATTGCTACGATTAATATTTTTTTTGCCTACGAAAAAAGGAAAAAAAATAATTGAGTCATTGCATTCAATTGAAATTCTATCGTTAATAGAAATAGCTAATCATTTTCATCACCATGTTGACCGTTAAAATCAATTGGTAGACCAACCAAATGGCAACATGTGATAGTTTCAAATTTAATCTTATATTTTTTTTCAAAAAATCAAAAAAAAATTAAAAAATCATTAAAATTATAAAAATTATAATTTTTAATAAAATTAAAAAAATATGTAAAAATTCATTTATCGATTCCTCATTTTAGAAATTAAACCCTTAAAATCAAAATGAACATGTAACATTAGATCAACCGTTAGATAATGAGACTGGTCATTAGAATTATTGTTGTTTGAATTGAAATGGATCAATCGGTTAGAACGATTGAACCGGGAACTGAAAGGGTACTAGTCTAGACCAACCTCCAAGTGAATCATTCTGAACCATTAAAAAATAGAAAAAAAATGATGGTTGAACTGGTTTATAGATTTAAATATTTTTTTTTATTTTTTATGGATTTTTTAATTGTTTGTTTAGCTATTATTAGATCAATTATCAAACTGGTTTAACTGGCATGCGGTAGTCTAATCGATTCGACCACCAATATTGTTTCTAAAACACTAGATAAATCTTAAAACTACATATAAACTTCAATTTAATATACCTTGTGACACCTGAACTTTAAATTTGTACAATTGTCTATATGATTTTTTATTTTATTCAATTTCACAAATCACTAATATTATTATTGATATAGTATCATTTTACATTTCATATTACATAAAAAAATATTTATATTAGTTAAACATGAAAATAAATTGATGTATTTGTTTTAAAATATGTATAGATAAACCAAAATCAAAATTTTATATACATAAATGAACATAAAATTAAAATGTTATTGTAGTGACCCGTTTTTGCAATGGTGTCGGAAATAGTGGTTTCGAGACCACAATTCCGACGAGAGAATCTATAGATATATTTAATTAATATTTATGAGTTAAATATAGTATAATAATGAATCATAATTTAATAGATTTTATTAATTGGTCAATTAGTCAAGATACAAGTGGTGGTGTGTACCAAAATTTAGTGATTTTGAAAAATGAGGTATCAAGACATCATTTTCATAAATCGAGCTATTATTATTGAAGATTAATGGGGTTATTATAAAAGTGAATTTAATTTTCGTCCGGAAATTTTAATGATCGGATGGTTATTTAGAGTACAATGATTAAATTGTAAAAACTGTAAAAATTGATCTATATTAATTTTTGTGAACTAAAATATTTAGTTAATAATTATTAAAGGTCTAATGTATCAATTTAACACATTTTTATTTTTTTTTATGTTAAATAAGGTTATAATAATATTAATAATGGTTAAAATAATAAAACATAAACATGGGGATCTTCATTTATACTTTTTACCAAAAAGAGAAACATTAGAAATCATTTTTGAAACTCTAATGATTGGCCAACTTGTGTTCTTGTATGTAAGTACATCCTAAGCCCATTTTTAGTAATTTTATGTTTTTGATATCGTTGTAATTAGGTCCAACTAACTCATATCTCTGTTTTTAAAACTTTTAAAGTTTTAAAATGTTGTCATTGATGAAAAGTTAATATTTTTATGTTTAATGGTATGTTTGTGAGCTTAGTCATAAATAGGAACTAATTTGTAAAGTAACTTTTGTTAGCTTTGTGTATAAGGACCAAATCATAATAATGTAAAATTTATCATGAAATTTCTGAAATTTAGGTTTTTAGAGGGCTTTACAGTGATGAATTTGTAACTGGATTGAAAATTAAAGCTTGAATTTGAAAGATATAATAGTTTTGGCTTTAAAGACTAAATTAAATAAAATGCAAAACTTTATGGAAATTGTGCAAAATGAATAAAAGATATTATATTCATGAATTTAGATTGTTTAAAGTGTTAAAAGCTAATAATGTGAAATGAATTATTATATAGATCAAGGATTGAATTGCACGGAGGAAAATCGAGAAAAAGGGAAAATTGTAGAATAGTCCTTACAAATCAACTTGTTATCCGAATACATTAGGTAAGTTCATAGTCTATTGCAATGTATATATACATATTGTTGCTACTGAATTTCATATATATATATATATATATATGTTATTAATATTGTGAATTGGAATTGAAATGTTATAAACTAATGTTAAGGTGAGTAAGGACTTAATTGAGAAATGCTGAATATTGGTGAAACATGATTCATATGGATTCAGAATGAATGTGACTTTGTTTACATCATGTATTCTAAGAACATGGAAGTTCCCCTAATTTATAAATATTATGAATCCTATTTAAATTCCCGATTGAACGTAATAAACGATTAGGATACGATTGGCATGCCAATAGGGTTATATCGTGTGTTGTATGAGTTTGATATGAAATGTGATTTTCACTTTGAAGAAGTTCTCTAAACTTAAGTTTTTCAAAGACTTTCAGAGGAAATCAAGAAAGAAGAAGAAGAAGATGTAAAAGGTATTCAGAAAGATCTCTGCTATCCTTATATACTTAAGAATAGAGACAAGGATTACTGAAAAAATCAAAAAATTCCACTAACTCTCTTGATTCACGTGATTAAGTGCACTTAACAAAATTTAGGTCTTATCATCTATAGTAGTCTAGTTTTATTCTAACTAAACTTTAACTTGACTAACTAAATCACCATACAAAGATAATAAACAAATCTAAAAAACTGCAAACTTAACAAGTTCGCCTAAAGCTTCTAGGTTGAACGGATATTTAACAAAGGAGACCACCAAACCTTAGAGCTTACTAATCTAGGATTTCACCAAATGGCATAGTACATATAATTCTATACTTAGATGGAACAAATACTTTTCTTACTCAAATCTATCATTAATTTACCATCTATATGCCAAACAGTAACCAAATACGGAGGCTTTGTTAGGCAGGCTGTATAAGGAACTTATATTTTGACAAAACTCTGTTTTTACAATATTTCTACTAAGTATAAATGTTTGGATTTGAATTTTTGTATTCTATTTAATGAAGTTATTATATTTGAACTTATACTCAAATGGCTTGAACGTTATTCAAACTACAAGAAAATCACAACTATCATATGTTTATATTTAAAACTTTGTAATAATTTTATAAAGCTTCCACCAAATTGTTTTGCTAAAAGTTAGTTTGATTTTGAGTAGTGACATATCAAGCTTAGATCATATCACATGGTCGTGTTTGGCGTGTTACAGCCCTGATGTGTTTATGGAGGGATGTTAGCCTATGAGCTAGGCGTGTTCTTGGTTGGATTAGCTCCTTTGAGCATTTTGTAGTGTTTAGGGTAGATAACTAAGTACCCAAATTATTTTTCTATAGTTCATCCGGCTAACTGGTAAAAGAAAGTATAATGATTGACTTCATAAGTTGATTGGAAATGATATATGAAACGGCCCAAAATATTAATTTTTGATTTCGTGTATGTGTGACACACAATGTCTATCTGCTTCAATGGTTATGTGTTCTGGGTGGGTGTGAGAGGTCTCAAGTTCAAACCTTACTTGGACAAATTTGGGTACTTTTATAAATAAAGCCTAAACCTTGTGCAAATGGCTTAAGTTTAATTGTTGGTAAGTTTATATCAGAATGGCCTGCTGGTCTGGTGGTTAAGTGGAGTGTTGGAATGTTGGAGGTCCTATGTTTAGTTCTCTGTGATGGCGGGGAGATAGTATTTTTGCTCCAATTTCGGCTAAAAGTTGTGTTGGGGAAAAATTCTAAGTAGTTGTGTTTTAGTGAGTTAATAGGGAGCGATTTTAGGAGATAATTGGGGAGAGGTTATCAGAAAATAATCTGATTATCTTTTTGTTGCAAAAAAAATTAGATTTTCGATTTTCTCTCTAATTCCCTAAACTTTTTCTGACATTTTCTTCTTCTTTTTCTTTTCCCTCCTCTGCCAATTCTTTCCCCTAGTTGCTGTCGAAATTTCCATTATTTTTCCCCTTCCATTTCTTTCTTTTTTTTTCTTTTCCAATTTTCCAATTGATTCGGTTGTTCATCGTTGGTTGCACGTGTTCGGTAAGTAACGATTTTGTCTATTGTTAATTGTTCTTGGTTAATCTCTAAAAGGGGGATTCCTTTTTGGTGTTTAGGAGTTAATCAAGGGGCTGGTGGTTTTGAATCAACGTTGTGATTGTGTGAAGTTGTGGCTACTCAAGCGAGGTTCTGGAGGCTTAAGAGTGCTTACACATCAGAAATGATACCAGGTGTGTACCCAAAACATAGAAAACGGGATTCAGCAAAAATCCAAAATTGTTTGCTATCAAGAAATAAAAGAAATAAGAGAAAATGATGCGAAAATTTGTAGAGAAAGGAAATAAGAGTGTTATAAACTTGGAAATCAACATTTTGCACTAAAATAGTTTTGGACAGCAGCAGTAGTCTAACTTTGAAAAATCATTAAAAATAGTGGAAATTGAGTTAGAGGTTGAATAAAATATAAAAATAAATTTTATTGAGTCTAGTTTTTCATGGAAGAAACAGTTAAGTAATAGAATTGTAAATTATGAGATATAATAAATTTTGTGAGACAATGTCAGAATGATTTCGGGTTCCCCTGTTCTTATTTTGGAAAATCATCAAAAATTGTAAAAATATAATTATGGGCTTAAATTTATATTTTTAAATCCTTAATGATTCTATTTTTAAGAGAAACAAACAGAAACATCATCCAAATTCGGTACTAAGAGATAAATAATTTTTAGTAAGGAAATGTTGAAGCTTTCAAACAGTAGAATAGGGATAAATTTGAAGATTTTACTGTACTTATCTGATAAACTACAAATTCTGAAAATTTTGTGGTAGAAAGGTATTTGAATATAGTTTCAGAAACATCAAGCGGATCTTAATTTGGAATTCTATATCTCAAGAGATAAATAATTTAGTGACAATGACTCAAGTAGACAGCTTTGAATGAATATATAAGTAAATAGTGAAAACATATATGAATATTTAGCTAGCATGGGTTACATTAAAAATAGATCACATTGCCAAGGCCAATTTGGGCCGAGTGGGCCACACGGGCATGTGGGCCCACACGGGCAGTTCACATGGGCATGTGAACCTATTTTTACCAAAATGTTTCTAAGGTTGCACGAGTCGCCCAAGTCGACTGTGAACCAACTGTAAGGTCGGTAAGCTCTACTTAGACCCCTAAATGTGTGAAATTGACTGAATGATATCTATATTTAGCATGTTAATATCTGAACTGAATATATGTACTGAAATTGCATAATAGCATATCATCCATTAAATGTTGCATTGCATTGGGTTGGGGGTTGTTATACGGAGGAAGTGTACTGAAAGGCTTTAAGCCTAATTTACTGGCAGTTTAGCTGCAAACTACTGTTTTGTGCTGCATTCGATACTACTTAGAGTGTAGGGATGGGTGGGTTGATTATATCCCTATATGGAGTGTAGGGTTGGACGGAGATAGTGTGTAGAGGCTGGTTGGGTAGGATTTTGCTACTGCATAACTATTACTGCTACTGATACTGTGATGGGCTAAGGCCCAAACTGTCACTGATATTGAAAAGGGCTTAGACCCAAGACTGATAAACTGTGTACTGGGAATACTGATTGTTTGTTTGTTTTTGCGGGATTACACATCGAGTTTACGTAAACTCACCTTTTTTGTTTAATGTGCATAGTAATCCCCAAACTTAGACGGATCGGTGTAATGGAGGACTCAGCGGTGACCACAGTAATTTTTGGACTTCATGGTTTTCAATTTATGATTTATGATATGATTATTATTGATTATTTGGGTTGTAATTTAAGGACCCTCTGAGGCTTTGGTTTTAAATTTGGGTTTTTATTTATTTATTTTACTTTATGGATTTATACCTGCTTGTCATAGGAAATTCGATTTTCAAAAAGTTTAAGTATTTTCTAAATGAATGATTACTTAGACTGTTTTATTAAAGCTTTCGCAACGAGAGATGTTTCAAAACAAATGTTTTAAATGAATAAAGACGACTTCCTAAATTTTAACAAAGGTTTACTAAAGATAATAACATGAAATATTTTCATCGTAACAACAAGGTTTCAAAAACACTATCGTGTGACATTACCAGATACAACAATAATGTCTAAGCCGAATTTGGGGTGTTACATTTAGTGGTATCAAAGTCATGTTTCAAAACTCGTCTATAGATTATAGATTTTATAAAAAAAATGGGCTTTCGAAAAATTAATTGATTTCCAAATGATTTGAAATGTTTTTAGTAAGTAAGTGGTACACTGAGTCTCCAGCGTCGATCCTGTAAGTATTTTGAACTGTGATTTGTTTTAAACTGAAACTATTATGGATAGTATATTCTGAAACTACTATAGGTAGTAAGCTGTACTGAAAACACTCTAGTTAGTGTATATTGAAAATTATAGAGAAACTGAAAACTGTAGTGAGACTGCGATTTACAAAAATGAACTCTAAATAACCGATACTATTTTACATAAAAAATTTGTTAATAAACACTAGAACTGTAACTAATTCATAAAACTGTTAATACAGATAAACGTGATTAGACAATGAGCGCATGAGGTATCCGCGGATGGGGTACTAGAGGTCGAGGTAAAGGCCGCAGAGGAGCTCGAGCTGAGTCCTCTTTACTGGGTAGCATACCGAATTTGGATACGAGTGAGACGTTAGCGTCGCCTGCTACTGAGACTGGGTTTTAAGATCGCATGACTAGGGACAACGCATTGTCCCAGGCTATGCTAAGGATTTTGAAGAAGGTCATTGAGCCCAATACTAGATCTGGGGGCCGAAGGTCAATTACGGAATGACTCCTGTCCAATGGATTTGAACTCTTCATGGGTGTCACTAAATTTTCCCCTAATGTGGCCGAGTACTGGATTGAGGCCACGGAGAGGATCATAGATGACTTAGACTGCACTCTAGAGCAGAAATTAAAAGGTGCAATCTCACTGTTGAGAGATGAGGCTTATCAGTGGTGGCTCACTGTTAAAGAGGGCACTCAGCCCGAACGTTTGACTTGGGAATTCTTTAAGACCGACTTCCAGGGGAAATATGTGGGAGCGAGCTACGTGGATGCCTGTAAGAGGGAATTTCTGAATCTGACTCAGGGAGATTGATCAGTGGCCGAGTATGAGGCCTAGTTTTTACGACTGAGCTGCTATACGCGAGGTATGGTGACCTTTGAGTATGAGCGATGTATTCATTTTAAGGATGTGCTCAGAGATAATTTGAGAGTTCTGATAGCTCCGCAAAGGGAGCGTGATTTTTCTGCACTGGTGGAGAAGGCGAAAATCGACGAGGAGATTAAGCGCGCTGAGCGCCAAAATTCTAACCGCGAGAGGGGTAAGAATAATAGGGATTCGGAGCCTTCAAGTTCTGCACAGAGGCCTAAGAAAAAGGCCAGAGTTGATGGGTCGGTTAGAGTTGGGCCCCCTGTTACTATTATTGGACTGCAGCCATGTACTGATTGTGGTAGACGTCATCAGGACGAGTGTTGGAAAAGGACTGAGGCGTGCTTGTGGTGTGGGTCATTAGAGCACCGTATTAGGGAGTGTCTGTTAAGGGCTGATAAGATGCAAGCTCTAAATACTAGTATGGCACAACCACAAAAGGTAGTACAGTAACCACCGAAGGGCCATGGACAGCCCAGAGGTGGTAATGGTATGAGTTGTAGGCAAAGAGCACCGGGTAGTGGTGCTGGACAGGCTGAGGCGAGACAGCCGGTCCTAGTTTATGCTACTTGTTGTCGAGAGGATGGAAATGCACCGGACGTCATCACGGGTACGTTCTTTATTCTTGATGTATCATATATTACCTTGATAGACATAGGGTCTACTCACTCATACATAGCTAGCAACATATCTGGAAACTTGCAGATTTCAGTTGAGAGCACTACGAGTGAGGTTACGGTACTGAGCCCATTAGGGCAATCTGTTTAAGTTAGCAAACTATATAGGGGCGTTCCTTTAGAGGTAAAAGGGGCAATCTTCGTGGCTGATTTGATGGAGCTTCCATTTGGGGAGTTCGACCTAATTCTTAGGATGGACTGGTTGGTCAAGCATCATGTTAGCTTGGACTGTGCAACAAAGAGGGTTGTATTATGGATTGAGGAGGATAAGGAGATAGTCATGATTGGAGAACGTCGAAATTACTTATCTAATGTGATCTCTGTACTGGTGGTAGAGAAGATGGTTCGTAAGGGATATGAGGCATTCTTGGCCTACGTTAGTGTTTCAGATTCTGGGGATTTTACAGTTAAGGATATCAGAACGGTAAAGGATTTTTTGGACGTCTTTTCAGAGGAGCTACCTGGGTTACCTCCAAATCACGAGTTGGAATCTAGGATTGAGCTACTCCAAGTACACCTTTGGTGTCCATCGCTCCTTATCAAATGGCACCGAAGGAGCTTGTGGAGCTTAAGGCTCATATTCAGGAGTTGTGCTATTTATTTCAAAGGCAGTTTGGAGGATTGTCTGGTACTATCAGAGTTCACCTATAATAACATTTTCCAATCTAGCATCTAGATGGCACCTTACGAGGCACTGTATGATCGTAAGTGTCTCACTCCTTTATGTTGGACTGAGTTGGGCGAGCGATATGTTCTGGGTCCTGAGTTAGTATAGGAGACTCATGATAAGGTTAGGCTGATTCAGGATCGTCTGAAAGCGACATCTGACAGACTGAAATCCTATACGGATTTAAAGCGTCGAGAGATTGAGTATTCCGTGGGGGACTTAGTATTTCTCAAGGTCTTGCCATGGAAAAAGGTACTAAGGTTTGGTCATGAGGGCAAGTTGAGCTCTAGGTTTATTGGACCTTATCGTATTCTGAAGTGAGTGGGACCAATTGCTTATCAATTGGAGCTACCTCCAGAGTTAGATCGAATTCATAACGTGTTCCACGTCTCTATGTTGAGGTGCTATCGCTCTGATCTTACTCATATTGTTCCTATGATGGAGATTGAGGTGAGGCTAGACTTGACCTTTGAGGAGTAGCCGATGCAAATTCTTGATCGCGACGTTAAGGTTCTACGAAGGAAGTCTATCCCTCTGGTGAAGGTTCTGTGGCATAATCATAGCACTGAGGAGGATACGTGAGAGCCTAAAGATGCGATACATCAGCAGTATCCTCATTTGTTTTGATCAGGTAAATTTTAAGGCCGAAATTTTCTTTTAAAGGAGTAGAGTTGAAACACCCTAAAATTTTTATTTTTGATTTCGTGTATGTGTGACACACAATGTCTATCTGCTTCAGTGGTTATGTATTCTTGATAGGTGTGAGTGGTCTCAAGTTCAAGCCTTACTTGGGCAAATATTGATATTTTTATAAATAAAGCCTTAACTTTGTGCAAATGGCTTAAGTTTAATTGTTGGTAAGTTTATATTAGAATGGCCCTACTGGTCTAGTGGTTAAGTGGAGTGTTGGAGTGTTAGAGGTCCTATGTTTAATTCTCTGTGATGGCGTGAAAACATTATTTTTGCTCCAATTTCAGCTAAGAGTTGTGTTGGGGCAAAATTCTAAGTAGTTGTGTTTTAGTGGGTTAATAGGGAGTGATTTTAGGAGATAATTAGGGAGAGGTTATCAAAAAATAATCTAATTATCTTTTTGTTGCAAAAAAAATAGAGTTTCAGTTTTCTCTCCAATTCTCCAAACTTTTTCTGATGTTTTCTTCTTCTTCTTTTTTTCCCTCCTCTGCTAATTTTTTCCCCTAGTTGCTGCCGAAATTTCCATTATTTTTTCCCCTTCCCCTTCCATTTCTTTTTTTTTTTGTTTTCCAATTTTCCAATTGATTTGGTTGTTCATCGTTGGTTGCGCGTGTTCGTAAGTAATGGTTTTGTCTATTGTTAAAGTTCTTGGTTAATCCCTAAAAGGGGATTCCTTTTTGGTGTTTAGGAGTTAATCAATGGGCTGGTGGTTTTGAATCGACGCTGTGATTGTGCGAAGTTGTGGTTACTCAAGTGAGGTTCTGGAGGCTTAGGAGTGCTTACGCATCAGAAACGATACCAGATTTGTACCTAAAACATAGAAAACGAGATTCAGCAAAAAGCCAAAATTGCTTGCTATTAAGAAATAAAAGAAATAAGAGAAAATGATATGAAAAATTGTAGAGAAAGGAAATAAGGGTGTTATAAACTTGGAAATCAGTATTTTGCACTAAAATAGTTTTGGACAGCAATAGTAGTCTAACTTTGAAAAATCATCAAAAATAGTGGAAATTGAGTTAGAGCTTGAATAAAATATAAAATTAAATTTCTAGTTTTTCATGGAAGAAACAGTGTAAGCAATGGAATTGTAAATTATGAGATATAATAAATTTTGTGAGATAAGGTCAAAATGATTTTGGGTTCCCTTATTCTGATTTTGGAAAATTATCAAAAATTGTAAAAATATAATTAGAAGCTTAAATTTATATTTGTAAATCCTTAATTGGTCTGTTTTCAAGAGAAACAAATAGAAACATCATCCAAATTCGGTACTAAGAGATAAATATTTTTTATTAAGGAAAGGTTAAAGCTTTCAAATAGTAGAATAGGGATAAATTTAATATTTTACTATACTTATTTGATAAACTATAAATTTTAAAAATTTTGTAGTAGAAAGGTATTTGAGTATAGTTTCAAAAACATCAAGCGGATCTTAAGGGAATTCTATATCTCAAGATATAAATAATTTAGTGACAATGACTCAAGTAGACAGCTTTGAATGAACATATAAGTAAATAGTGAAAACATATATGAATATTTAGCTAGCATGGGTTATATTAAAAATGGATCACACGACCAAGGCCAATTTAGGCCGAGTGTGCCACACGGGCAGTTCACATAGGCATGTGAACCCATTTTTACCGAAATGTTTCTAAGGTTGCACGGGTAGCCCAAGTCGACTGTGAACCAACTGTAAGGTCGGCAACCGATACTTAAACCCCTAAATGTGTGAAATTGATTGAATGATATTTGTACTAAGTATGTTAATATCTGAACTAAATATATATACTGAAATTACATAATAACATATCATCCATTATATGTTGCATTGCATTGGGTTGGGGGTTGTTATTCAGAGGAAGTGTACTAAAAGGCTTTAAGCCTAATTTACTAGCAGCTTAGCTGTAAACTACTGTTTTGTGCCGCATTTGGTACTACTTGGAGTGTAAGGATGGGTGGGTTGATTATATCCCTATATGGAGTGTAGGGTTGGACGGAAATGGTGTGTAGAGGCTCGTTGGGTAGGATTTTGCTCTTTGCATAAGCATTCTATCGCTATTGATACTATGATGGGCTAAGGCCCATTGCATTTTTTTGACATCAGATCGAGATAGGCTAAGGCCCAAACTATCACTGATGCTGAAAAGGGCTTAGGCCCAAGACTGATCAAATGTGCACTGAGAATACTAATTATTTGTTTGTTTTTGCGGGATTATACACTGAGTTTACATAAACTCACCCTTTTTGTTTAATGTGCATAGGTAATCCCCAGACTTAGACGAATCGGTGTGACGGAGGACTTAGCGATGACCACAGTAATTTTTGGACTTCATGGTTTTCAATTTACGATTTATGATTTAATTATTATTAATTATTTGGGTTATAATTTAAGGACACTCTGGGACATTGGTTTTAAATTTGGGTTTTTATTTATTTTTTTTACTTTATGGATTTATATTTGCTAGTCATAGGAAATTCGATTTTCAAAAAGTTAAAGTATTTTCAAAATGAATGATCACTTAGACTGTTTTATTAAAGCTTCTGTAACGAGGGATGTTTAAAAGAAATGTTTCAAATGAATAAAGACGACTTCCTAAGTTCTAACAAAGGTTTACTGAAGGTAACAACGAGGTTTCAAAAACACTATCGTGTGACATCGCCAGGTACGACCATAACGTCTAGGCTGGGTTTGAGGTGTTACAATATGTTTGTATGACTATTGAAATGTTACCTGATGAAATTTAATGAATGATGAGTATGTGTTTGAAAGTTGTTTGAAAGTGATATAAAAATGACTGGATAGTTTATAGTTTATATGTATGAAACGCTCGCTTTATAAATGTGATATGTGGTGACAGGACTATATGTTTGAAAGAAATGATATTTGATTGTGAATATGAATTGGTACGATCAATTGGTTAATATGATTCATATGTTGGATCTTTCCTATTGAATGATATGAAAATATGTCATACTGATTGATTGAGAGATTATACGATCGATACATGACCCTTTTTTTTAGTGGTGTCAACAATAGTGATTTTGAGACCACAATTCTGATGAGAGAATCCGTAGATATATTTAATTAATCTTTATGAGTTAATTATAGTATAATAGTGAATCGTGATTTAAAAGATTTTATTAACTGGTCAAATAATCAATGTACAAGTGGTGCATATTGAAAGTCAGTGGTTTTTGGAAAATGAGGTATCTAGACCTCATTTTCACAAATCAAGCTCATAAATATTATTATTGAATATTTACAAGGTTATTATAAAAGTGAATTGAATTTTGGTCTAGGAATTTTAATGATCAGATGGTTATTTAGAATACAAGGATTAAATCGTTAAAACTATAAAAGTTTGACTTTTGTGAACTAAAATGTTTAATTAATAATTATTAAAGGTCTAATGTAGCAATTTAACTTTTGTACAGTTAGTGCTTATTTTCCTTAATTATTTTATGTTAAATCATGTTATAATAATATTAGTAATGGTTAAAATAATAAAATATAAACATCATCATCTTCATTTAGACTTTCCACTAAAAAGAGAAACATTAGAAAACCATTATTGAAACTCTAAGGTTTGGCCAACTTTTTTTTTATCTTGCATGTAAGTCCATTCTAAGCCCGTTTCTAGAAATTTTTATGTTTTTATCATTGCAACTATGTCCAACTAACCCATGTCTCCATTTTCAAAACTATTAAAGTTTTAAAATGTTTCCATTGATGAAAATTGATGCTTTTGATGTTTAATGGTATGCTTGTGAACTTAGTTGTGAATAGGGACTAATTTGTTAAGTAAATTTTGTTAGTTTTGTGTATAAGGACCAAATTGTAATAATGTAAAAATTTTCATGAAATTTCTAAAATTTTTATTTTTAAAGGGCTGTA
The DNA here is from genome assembly GCA_025698465.1 of Gossypium longicalyx. NCBI lineage: Eukaryota > Viridiplantae > Streptophyta > Magnoliopsida > Malvales > Malvaceae > Gossypium > Gossypium longicalyx. Next base: position 85,474,613 of record CM046997.1, read on the forward strand.
CAGTGACAAATTTTTAATTGGATTGAACATCAAAGCTTGAATTTGAAAGATATAATAGTTTAAGCTTTAGAGACTAAATTGAATAAAATGTAAAATTTTAGGAAAATTACGCAAAATGAATAAAATATATTATATGATGAATTTAGATGGTTTAAAGTGTTAAAAATCTAATAATGTGAAATGAATTATTATATAGATCAAGGATTGAATCATATGGAGGAAAATCGAGAAAAATAGAAAATTGTAAAATAGCCCCTACAAATCAACTTGTTATCCGAATACATTAGGTAAGGTCATAGTGTATTGAAATGTATATATGCATATTGTTGATGTTGAATTTTGAATTTATATGTTATTAATATTGTGAGTTGGAATTGAAATATTATAAACTAATGTTAAGATGAGTAAGGACTTACGTGAGAAATGTTGAATTCTGGTGAAACATGATTCATATAGATTCAGAATGAATGTGACTTGTTTACAACATGTGTATTGATAACATGGAAGTGTCCCTGATTTATAAATATTACAAATATTGTTTAAATGGCCAGTTAAACATAGTAAACAATTAGGATACGATTGGATGTCAATAGGGTTATATTGTGCATTTTATGGGTTTGATATGAGATGTGATGATGACAAATGATATGTTTATATGTTCATTGAATGTATCAAAATCCACCATTTATTGCGATTACTGAGTTACATTTATAGTGATTCAAGTATGTTTCTAGGAGAGGATGTGTAGCCTTTAGGCTTGGCATCAGTGCTAAGGCGTGTTCTTGGTTGGATTAGCTCATTTGAGCTTTCTGGCGTGTTTAGGGTGGATAGCTGAGTATCTTAATTACTTTTCTATAATTCATTGAGCTAATTTTTAAAAGAAAGTATATTGATTAACTTCATAAGTTGCTTGGAAATGATATGTTTGTACGACTATTAAAATGTGAGCTATTGAAATTGAATGAATAAGGAGTATGTGTTTAAAAATTGTTTGAAAGTGATATCAAAATGATTGGAAAGTTTATAGTTTATGTGTATGAAACGCTTGCTTTATAAATGTAATGTGGTGACAGGACTATATGTTTAAAAGAAATGGTATTTGATTGTGAATATGAATTGGTATGATCAATTGGTTAATATGATTCATATGTTGGATCTTTCCTATTAAATGATATAAAAATATATCGTACTGATTGATTGAGAGATTATATGATTGATACATGAAATGCTCATTGTAATGGCCCAAAATTTTAAGAATTTAATTGTAAGATTCTGCAGTAATTAATTTCTATATCTGTGGTTCTGTGTTCTACAATTGAGTTTAAAGTTTGGAGTTCGAGTCGCCCATTAAAAGTTTTTGGTTAGTTTTGAAATCAACCCATAAGCACGCGTTATCCGTTTAAGTTCAATTCAGTGTGAAATTGTGACAAGAATGAGCTTGATGGTTCACTGGTTAAGCATCTATCTGTATCTTGTCTGGTTCTGAGTTCAAATCCCATCGTATGTGTAAGGAAAATATTTTTGCTATATGTCGAAAATCTACTTGGAAGTTAAAAATTTAATTTTAACGATAGTTATTCTTCTTCCTTTCCTCTTATTTTTTATTTTTTTTTCTTATCGTTTTTATATTTTTTGTTATTAACTGAAAGTTTTGAGGGGATTCGAAATTAACGAAAGTTCTGTTGTTGATCACTGGTTAGAAGGCTGTCGCAGGCAGGGATAGCAACAAGACAATCTCTGTGATTGTTGCTGAAGTTCAGCTTCAAGTATCTTTAGGGTTGTTGTCACTTCGAAATCTTTTCAATTGCATATCGAAAACCTCAATTTTTGCAAGTTTTGGTCGTCGAAAAATGGTGGTTGTCGACGTCACACGGGTGTGTGGCAGGCCGTGTGATCGGCCGTGTAACTCACTGTTTATCGAATTAGGGCCACATAGGCTGGGACACGAGCGTATGTACAGGCCGTGTGTGGCCATATTAGTGCAGAGTTTACATGGGCATGAGACACGGGTGTGTCTAGATCGTATAACTCACTATTTATGACTTATGACCACACGGGTAAGCACACAAGCGTGTGCTCTTACCGTGTAAGTCACGTGGGCAAGGACACTGCCGTGTGTCCAAGCCTTGAAACTCTCTGTTTACAGGTTAGAACCACACGGGTAGAGGGCATGGGCATGTGCCCTGGTCGTGTGAGCCAAACAGGCAAGGACATTACCATGTGTCCAGGCCGTGTGACAGTATAAAGGAGGCCCGAAACCCATTTTCGAGGTCGTAAGTGTGGCCTATAACAAATAATGGTTTCTCCATTGTATGAATGATCTGAACTTGATTGAGTGATGCTCTGTAATTGACACATGAATGTTATAACTGTAAGTGCATCGCGAATATCTGTACTCTGCATATGCATGGGTTGGGATGTTGTGAAGAAGGAAGTAACCTACTCTGAATCAATGGTTAAGCCACTATGTGAATAATTCTGGTTTTGGCGCTTTGATGCATTAAGATCCAACAACTAAGTTGTGTTACTATAAACGTGTCAAATAGACAATTCGCAGTGTGTAGGGTTGGATGGGCATTAAATGTCCTTAATGGTGTGATGGGATGGTCGAAAATGGTGTGTAGCAAATGGGGTTTAAGAATATATGCATCTGGATCTGATCTACGATATATATATATATATATAATTGCATATATAAATATCTATCTGTGTACAACTGATCTATTCTAAATCTGAATTGTAAATAGTCCTTCACCGAATCGAATATCTGAATATAACTAATTTATAAATAAATATGACTGAATAACTTAACTTCGGTTACGCAATGAGTTCACAACTCATTCGGTTTTTAGTTGGATTTCAAGTAATCCCCAGCCTTGATCGGGTCAGTGTTGCAGGAGCTCGGTCAAACTTTTATCTTTTCTTTTAAGCATTACCACTAGGGATTTATGTTCTATGGAATTTATGAAGATTATATGTTTTAACTATTGTTATCACGAATGTTATGTATGAATGGTTTCGTTCGACTGTGTTATGATAGTATGAATTTTAGTATGAGTGACGTAACTCTCTAAACTTGGTCTGGATGTCTAGACCGGGTTTAAGGTGTTACACTCATCTTGTTGTTGTAAATGTTTTGACAGGAAATCATATTAAATTAGTTATATCTATTTACTTAATTGTAAACTGAAGTAAGAGTTTTGTCAAGTACCTATGAATTTACTAAGCATGTCGATGCTTACCCCTTTTTTTTTGTCTTTTTTAGTTGCATCTTTGCGAAACTTGGCTATCGGATCACTTGCAGAGCTCACACTGTCCAGTGTCTCTATTGGTAATCTTTGGTTCATCTTGGTTCGATTATAAGTAGAATGTAATAGGTGTGTTATAAATATATATGTGCTTGGTGTTCAAATTTATGAACTTGCCCATTTCAGTATATTTATTTGGGTATTGTTTTAAAGCAAGTTTATGGGATTGTTCCAATAAGTTGAACTATACTTATGCTCATATGATATGAAGATGTGTATGACTGGCTCGAATGTGTGCTAAGTGATTTAGAATGTGATAATTGGATGAATGCATAAATTATAAGTGAATTGATTGATATAATTTAGTTGATTGCGGTGCCAATTGTGACATATTTGTTAGACATTTAGGAATGCTTTATAAGTTATATTCTGGGCATGAAATTTGCATATTTGAGCAGGTGTTGATGTTAGTAAAGGAATTTATTATAGGTCCTTATGTAAGGTTGAGCTAAATTGTACATTAGGTGTCTTTTCCTGCACACACGATTTGCCACATGGTCGTGTGTCTAACATGGTTGGTTGACACGTTCATGTGCCAGTGGTAATTTAGATGCATGAATGTTGACACGATCTCAGTCTCTCACATGGACCAACCACATAACCGTGTGAATGTTTGTAAAGTTTTACAATTTGGTCCACACAACCATAATTTATTACATGGCTTGGCAACATGGCCTTGTAACCCTGCATTACACGGCATCAGTCATGCAAATGGTTGAAATACACGACTGTGCGGTTTAGCACCACACAGTCGTGTAACCCCTGTTTACTAAAATTTTCATATATTTTGTTAAGTTTACAATTAATTCCCTATTTATTTTCGGGATGTTTTAAGAGCTTTCGTAAGCTCATTTAGGACTCAGTTGATGTGTAAATCATTGCATACTTGATTTATGAATGTTTAATGATTTTTTTATTGCTAAATGTCGGATTTACATATATTTGTTCTATTATCTTCTATAATATCTTGTAGCTCGAATCTAGTGATCGAACCGGATATAAGATATTACAGTTATATATATAATTACATTAAATTAAAATTCTTACATTATATTACTTATTGAATTAAAATTTATGTGTAAATTTTATATTTATCCGTTGTATAATAAGTTATAATGTATATGTAAAGCTAGTATAAGTAGGACCTTGCTATATATAACAAGAGTTTACTTTAAAAAACTAAATTAATTAAACTCTATATGTTTTCTGACAAATTCTTAAATTTTTAAACCATTATCATTTATTGAGTCCCATGATTAAATTTGAGCAAGAGGTGGTCTTCCCAAAATTTAATATGTTTTAGAGTATCAATTCCAACTCGATTGATTAGATTCATCTAGACAAAAAAAACTTAAAACTTTTTTTAAAAATATTTTTATTAAAATTTAATTATAAAATATTAATATAATTTTTTAATTTCTTTGGATGAGATGAATGGAGCTCAAATCTCAACTTTAAAATTAGACCTTGACTCCATCACCCCAACTCATTTGAGGACACCTTTATTTGTGATGAACAATTATTTTATATTTTCAATAGGTAGGTCAATAAAGTAAGTGGAATGGAAATATTAGCTAAAATAACTCTATTGCTTGTTAAGATTTAATCATAAAAAGGATTTTGGACCTTGTTAAGTCTAATCTTTTTTTTTTTCTAGGTTCTGTATCACCCACTTTATTTATTGTTGTAATCAGTAGAACCCTATATCCTACTTTTGCTTTAATTTGAGCCTTTTTTCTAGAACAAAAAATGGCTAGCTATGTGCAAAGTTACCCTAAATGGAAGATGGTTACAATGTCTAGTCACTAAATAAAGGAACATCTTGCTTTACAAAAAAGAAATTATCAAATCAAACTAATTTTGTTCTATCATCCTACTAAATGTTTAATCATATATTTGATTATGACACCGAGTAAAAATTAAAATTTATTATAAAATAATTAATATAAATAATAAATGATATTTCAGTTGAATGATTAAGTTTAAGTATTTAAAATTGTAAAAAGTATGGGTTCAAATCTTATTATGTGTGAATATTTTTTATATAATTCGATAAAAATACTTTTAAATATACAATTTATTTTATAAAATAAAAGATTCTTTTATCATAGTCAATTGAGTTGATGCCCAGTTGAATTTTTCTCTTTAAATTATTATTAAGAGAGATAACTATGAATTTCAAACATAAACCATAACTAGCACCTCATCTATTAAAAATCATATCTATTTTATATATTTAAAGGAATTTTAAAATTTTATTTTCGTGAAACAAATAGAGATTTATCCCAAATACAAGCTTCTAGAAATAGTTTTTTCTAATACATAAAATTTCTAGAACAGCAAAGAAGAATCCTAACGTTTAAATAGGATGGATGGGAGTAAAGATGATTGATTTAACCCCATCCTTATATTCCTTAAACTAATCCCTTGGAAGATTTAACCAGTTAATTAATTTGTAAGAATGACTTTGAAAGATCAATTATTATATAAAATGTGGGTGGCAGAACATAGTCCCCCACCATCTTTTAATGTGATATATATGGTCAACCATTTACCGGTCCCTCAATCACACTTTAAACCTCACCAACAATCTTCCACATTTTCCTAACCCAAATATTATGTCATTTTGCAACAAAATTTATACTACTTAATAATTTTTCTTAAGGTTGAAAGTATAAATATAAATATAAATACATGTCAATTGAATAAAGTATGGATAAAGAATTGAAAAAAAAAAAGAAAAGAAAAATTTAAACATAGAAACTCACACAACACAATTCTATATGACGAGATTCAAATTTAAGTCTTTAAGCTTCGCTCTAACTAACAAGTCAAGACTTCGTTAACTGCTACTTATTAATTCTTAAAATATTACTAACTATTAATATAATATTTATATAAGAAAAATAGAAATTAATATTTGATACATTAATATTACATAATTTTAATAAAGTAATTATTATATGATTTAAAATTTTAAAAGGAAGTCACTTAACTAAATAAAAATTGTGGATTGAGTAGTTGTAAGCATAATATAAAAAAAATTAAATAAATTAAAGTATAATTATAAAAATAAAATAAAATCAAAAGTATTTAAGCCCTTTGATTAAAAATTTATGCTATACAATAAAAAGGATAAATTTTTACTACTGTAATCTCCTCCACCAATTAGAAAAAGGTTAAAAAAAAAAGATAGAGAGAATATTTTAATCTCTAAAGAATATAAGTAATTAAAAAATTACTTATTTTCCCATAATTTGAATTATAAAATGTAGAGTAGGAAAAAGACTGAATGTGAAGCTAGTGTCTTCCTTTTCCTTACGTAAATTTCCAACAAAGCAATAATCGGGTTTCCATACATTGCTAGTGGTAGCCGCTTCTTTAAGCCATCTCTCACTCTGCCTTCCATATCCTCCTCCAATTCTCTGTCACTCTTCACCTTCCATGGCTTTTCCTACGAAAAAGGCCTCGTTTTTCCCTTTTCTTCTTCTTCTTCTCGTTACGATATCAATATTCTTGGTTACCCCATCAAACTCAGCCACTGATACCTTCGTTTTCGGTGGGTGTTCCCAGCTCAAGTTCATTTCAGGCTCCCCTTATGAATATAACGTCAACTCCATCCTCACTTCCCTAGTCAACTCAGCCATGTTCACCTCTTACAACAACTTCACCATCTCAGCCTCTCAGGACACCGTCTACGGCCTCTTCCAGTGCCGCGGCGACCTCGAAAACGGTGACTGTGGCCGCTGTGTTGCTAAAGCGGTGAGTCAACTCGGCACTCTTTGCCTTGACTCCACGGGTGGCGGGTTGCAACTCGAAGGGTGTTTCGTTAAATACGATAACGCAACGTTCTTGGGCGTGGAGGACAAGAGTGTGGTGGTGAAAAGATGTGGGCCGTTGATCTCGACTGACTCCGACGCTTTGGCTCGGCGTGATACGGTGTTGGATTTCTTGGGAGCGAGTGACGGGACATACAAGCCGTTTCGGGTTGCCGAGTCAGGGGATTTACGAGGTGTGGCACAGTGTGTAGGGGATTTGAGTCCGACCGAGTGCCAAGATTGCTTATCAGAGGCAATCGGACGGCTCAAAACAGACTGTGGGGCATCCAAGTGGGGTGACATGTATTTGGCTAAGTGCTACGCCCGCTACTCCCAAGGCGGAGACCACTCCCACGGCGGAGACGGTAAGCGGTTTCGCCGTCCCGATTTGCTTAATTAAATATGAATTTGCATGAAATTTACCATAACTGATTTTTTTTTTTTTTTGTCATTTTTGGATTTTCCTTCTCATGGCATGTGAATTGCATGGTTTTATCCTTGGTAGGTCCAAATTATTCAAGATGCTTGTATTATTTTTAACAAAAGTTTAACTAATTCATATAAGGGTGATTGAGTAAGTTGATGGAATGTAGTAAATACATGATAATTAAAACCATATTCAATATCAATTATTTTATTTTATTTTTCATATAATTCATTAATTGGAATTATTCCGTGTAAATGATGGAAAAGGATTTAGTGATACATAAATGAAGGGAGATTTAGAGAAAAAGTCCTTAACTTTGCACATTTATCACAACTGGTATTACTTTGTTGTGCTAAATGTGGTCAAATATGTGGTAAAAGTAAACGGAAATGAAAGACCAATAGTTTTGATAAATTATATATATATATATATATACATATATATATATATTGTTTGACTACTTGTGGGGAGATAGCTAACATGTTAAAAGCACCTTCATAGTTGATAGTAGTTTATGTTTGCATGCAATTTAGGCCAATATGGTCCTACTTTTGAATTAAGGTCCCATTTGAAATTAAGAAAGAATCCAATGTTGTCACTTAAAAGGTAATTCTTTTTTAAATTAATATATAATATGAAAAAATTAAAACAAATTCTAATGTTTTCTTACATTGTGCGCTGGGTGGAATGTAGATACAGATAACGATGATGATGAGATTGCAAAGACATTAGCAATTCTAATTGGACTCATTGCTGGAATTGCCTTGATCATAGTATTTGTATCAGCCTTGTCTAAAGCGTGTGAAAAAGATAGCAAAGGTAATCAAATCAAATTTATTATTTGCTTTTCTTTCATTTATTGTTTATTGGTTTTACAAAAATCCCAAGTTTAATTTTTTTTTTCTCCAATTGCTCTCATTTTGCAGGTGGTTAAATAAACTTGTTTTTGCTTACATCCTCTCAAGATTAAAAAAGGTGTTGATAGAAAAGACGTTTATGCAAACAAATGTATGTAAAGAAGATGAACATTAAAGCTCAAAACTTCAATCATATCTTAAGCTTGTTTCTGAGTCTATAATTAGTGAACACTCTTGTATTACAATTTATATATATATATATAGTTGTTCAATTTTAGTCAAAACAGTGAATTTTGCCCACAAATGTTGCAAGAATGTTTTTCATTGTTCTTTTAAGATATAAAAATTTCAGACAGGGTATCTTTAGGACATTTGTTATATAAAATTCGATAATGAGTAGCTTTAATAAAGGAAGTCGAAAAAAGAAAAAGGAAGAAAGGTAAATGAAAGGTGAGGAAAGGCAAAAAGTTTTCCAATTGTATGTTAAAGAATGTGATGAACATCGTTTGGGGTTTGCAGCATAGAATGTAATCTATCAAATATGATAGCACAGCAGTAAGTTATGGGTTAATCACCGCAAAGTAACAAAGAAAGTGTAACTTTAAACATATGATGTGAAGTTTCCGAAACTTGTTCTTTTTCAGTCCCCCACGCAAACCTTTTTCTTTTCTTTTATAGAAAACAGAAGGCGAGTTTTATGATCTTTCCTTTACACAAGCTTATTCCTGACTTAAATGAATAGTATGCGAATAAATACGTAAAATATGATATATATTATAAACAATAATAAGAGATAAAAGATGGATATGAGAATATGAAGATTTTTATTGCGTTCTCTTATTTTTCATCATCATTACAAGTAGTATACTCCTATATATATATATATATAGGGAGATTAGATTTCTCATTTTCTAATACATAAATAGGAAATGGGTTACGAGGAGATGAAAGGTGAAAGGTTGAACATCTACTAAATAGCATTCATAACACTCTTCCTTGGATGTTTATTGTACAAAGGATATGCCTCATTAAAAATCTTACTAGTAAAAACTCTATGGTACAACAACCTAGTGAAGGAAAAAAAGAGTACACAATCCTTTGATACATAGTATATCACAAAAAAAAAATGTAGTACAAATTTACTCCCCTTCATGTAAGTATCACTTAAAGATCTTTGAGACAACGCAATCTAATGTTGAAAATTAACTTCTCAAATGTAGCAATAGGGAGCGCCTTAGTAAAAAGATTTGTCAAATTCTCACTTGAACGAATCTATTCATGAGTGAAGAAAAATTTTGGTGATATATGTTTTGTTCTATCACCCTTAATATATCATTCTTTAAGTTGTGCAATGTAAGTTGTATTATCTTCATATAAGATTGTTAGAGCTTATTTTTTGGAGCATAAACCACAATCTTTTCATATGTGATGAATTACAGACCTTAGCCACACAAATTCACAACTAGCCTCATGGATTGCCAAAATCTCAGCATGATTAGAAGAAGTAGCAGGAATTGTTTGTTTCATAGAGCGCCAAGAAATTACAGTACCGCCATATGTGAAAACATAACCAGTTTGTGATCGAGCATTGTGAGGATCAGATTGGTACCCTGCATCTGCAAAACCAACCAAATATGTTTTGGGTAGGTTAGGGAAGAACAAACCTATATCTCTTGTACCTTGAAGATAACGAAAAACATGCTTAACCCTATTCCAATATCTTCGGGTTGGACAATATCCAAATCTTGCTAATAAGTTGACAGTTGTTAAAATTAAGTGACTGAATCCTTATTTAAATAAAATACAGTGGTAAATTAAAATAAAAGGAGAATCCATATAGAATTACACTTCTTTTATTTTATTTTAGAATAAGTTTTTTTAAACCTTATTAAATTCCATCTATTTGATATTGATTAGAATAAGGTGTTTAAGTCTTACTAGAATATGGCTTTACAAGCCTATAAATAGACATAGTCTATTCCTCTTATAAGCAATTTGAATTTGACATAGTGAATTTTCTTCTACTCTGCCTGTGGTTTTTTTCCCGAAAGGGTTTCCACGTAAAAACCTGTGTGTTCTTTATTTTATTTTATTTTCACAAATTGGTATCCGAGCTTCCAGGTTGTTCATCTCGATTACGGTAATGACGTTTTTGAAGTATGAAATTTTGCTGTTGGATCACAACATCAGATTTGCGTTGTGGCAGATTAAAATGCAAGCAGTTCTTGTGCAGATGGATCTGGAGGATGCCCTGCTAGGGATAGATAAGATGCCTTCGACATTAACAGATGAAGAGAAGAAGCGTAAGGATCGAAAGGTATTAACACAATCACATCTGTATTTGTCCAACGAAATTTTGCAGGATGTGTTAAAGGAGAAGACCGCCGCTGCATTATGGAAGATGCTAGAACAAATATGTATGTCGAAAACTCTGACAAGCAAGTTGCATATGAAGCAACGTCTTTATGCTCATCGTTTGGAGGAAGGTGCGTCTACACGAACACTTAACAGTGTTTAAAGAAATTCTCTCAAACTTGAAGGCCATGGAGGTTCAGTATGATAAGGAAGATTTAGGGTTGATTCTACTTTGTTCGTTGCCCCCGTCTTATTCAACCTTTAGAGACACGATTTTATACAGCCGTGAGTCTCTCATAGTTGATGAGGTTTATGATTCTTTGACCTCGTATGATAAGATCAAGCATCTTGTGGTTAAACCCGACTCTCAGAGAGAGGGTCTCATTGTTCGTGGGATACAAGATCAAAATGTTGATGATGATCGTGGAAGGACACAGGAACGGAATCCTCGTGATAAATCTAAGGGTAGATCGAAGTCTTCAAACAGAGGTAAAACTTGTAACTTTTGTAAGAAGAAAGGGCACATTAAATCTGAGTGCTATAAGCTACAGAACAAGATTAAAAGGGAGGCTGCGAATCAAAAGGGAAAACAACCAGAAAATTTTGGTGAAGCTAATGTTGTAGAAGACTACAGCGATGGTGAACTTCTAGTCGCTTCTGTCAATAATTCTAAAGTGAGCGAGGAGTGGATACTTGATTCAGGCTGCACTTTCCACATGAGTCCCAATCGGGATTGGTTTACAACTTACGAAACAGTGTTTGAATGTGTTATTTTGATGGAAAATAATGCTTAATGTAAAATCGCAGGTGTTGGAACAATTAAAGTTAAGATGTTTGATGGAGTTGTCAGAACACTTAGTGACGTACGAAATGTTCCAGAATTAAAGAGAAATTTAATTTCATTGAGTACTCTTAATTCAAAAAGGTACAGATACACAGCTGAAAGTGAGGTTTTAAAGATTTCCAAAGGTTCCCTTGTTGTGATGAAAAGGCAGAGAAAGACTGCCAATTTATATATTTTGCAGGGTTCTACTGTTACTGGTGATGCAGTTGTCACTTCCTCTTCCTTTTCAGATGATGATATTACTAAACTTTATCATATGCACCTAAGGCATATGAGTGAGAGTGGCACGACAGAATTGAGCAAAAGAGGACTTCTTGATGGGTAAGGAATTTGCAAATTGAAGTTCTGTGAGCACTGTGTTTTTGGGAAACAAAAGAGAGTGTGATTCACCAGAGGAATCCATAACATGAATGAAACATTGAAATATATTCATTCTGATCTGTGGGGGCCATCTAGAGTGCCTTCGAGAGGTGGAGCTAATTATATGCTAACTTTTATTGATGATTTTTCCAGAAAAGTTTGGGCGTTCTTCCTGAAGTAGAAAAGCGATGTGTTTTCCGTATTTAAGTCTTAGAAAATTATGATTGAAAAATAGACGGGAAAACAAATAAAATACATCTGCACAGATAATGGCTTAGAGTTCTGTTTTGATGAGTTTAATAGACTGTGCAAGTTAGAAGGGATCGTGAGACACTTAACAGTTCGTCATACTCCATAGCAAAATGACGTTGTAGAACGAATGAACAGAACGATCATGGACAAGATTCTATGTATGTTGTCAAATGCCAACTTACCAAAGTCGTTTTGGGCAGAAACAGCCTCTACTGTATTTTTTTGATCAACCGATCTCCATCCGTTGCCATTGAGAAAAAGACTCCACAAGAGGTATGGTCTGGTAATCCTGCTAATTATTCTGACTTAAAGATCTTTGGGTGTCCTGTGTATGCTCATGTTGATAATGGAAAATTGGAATCGAGGTCCATTAAATGTATTTTTCTTGGTTATAAAGCCAGTGTAAAAGGGTATAAGTTATGGTGTCCTGAAAATAGAAAAGTTGTGATTAGTAGAGATATCATTTTTTATGAAACTGCTATGCTACCTAACTTATCTCTTAAAGACTCTTCCAATAAAGAAAATCAAAAGTAGGTGGAGTATCAAATTAATATAGAGTCGACTCCTCAAGCCAGTACAAAAATTGAGAATAGAGTTATGTCTTCACCACAATACTTTATTGCCAAAAACAGAACTAGAAGAGAAATTAAACCTCCAAATAAGTATGTTTAGGCTGATCTAGTTGCTTATGCTTTAAATGTGGCTGAAGATATAGATGCAAACCGAGAGTCATCTAATTATTCTGAGGCAGTTAGCTGTGAAAACTCAGAAAAGTGGATGTTTGCTATGCAAGAGGAGATGAAATCACTCCATAAAAACAGAACATGGGAACTTGTGAAACTTCCTAAAGGTAAAAGGGCTGTTCGTTGTAAATGGGTATTTAAAAAGAAAGAAGGGACTCCAAGAGTTGAAGAACCCAAATATAAAGCAAGGCTTATTGCAAAGGGTTACAGTCAAATTCCAGGAGTGGACTTCATAGATGTGTTCTCCCCAGTTGTGAAGCATAGTTCGATTCGAGCTTTGCTTGGTATTGTGGCCATGCATGATTTGGAGCTTGAGCAGTTAGATGTAAAAACTGCATTTTTGCATGGAGAACTTGAGGAGGATATTTACATGTAACAACCAGAGGGTTTTACAGTATCAGAAAAAGAGGACTATGTTTGCTTGCTGAAAAAGTCCTTTTACGGTTTGAAACAGTCGCTAAGGCAGTGGTACAAGAGGTTTGATTCCTTTATGATTTCTCATGATTTCAAAAGAAGTAGTTTTGACAGTTGTGTTTATTTTAAGAAAAACAGTGATGGTTCTTTTGTGTATCTACTTCTTTATGTTGATGACATGTTGATAGTAGAAAAAGATAAATGAAAGATAAGAAAGGTCAAAGCCCAACTAAGTGAAGAATTTGAGATGAAAGATTTGAGACCAGCAAAAAAGATACTTGGTGTGGAGATTCTCAGAGATAGAAAAACAAGTAAATTGTAACTAAGTCAGAAGGGTTACATTGAGAAAGTTCTTTGCAGGTTCAATATGCAGAGTGCTAAGCCTGTTAGTACTCCTTTAGCAGCCCATTTCAGACTTTCATCGGCTTTATCTCCACAATCAGATGATGAGATTGAGTACATGTCACATGTTCCATACTCTAGTGCAGTGGGATCTCTCATGTATGCTATGGTTTATTCACGTCCAGATTTATCATATGTAGTTAGTACAATTAGCAGATATATGGTGAATCCCGGTAAAGAACATTGGAAAGCAGTTCAGTGGATTTTAAGATACTTACGAGGTACTACTGATGTTTGCTTACAGTTTGGAATAACTAGAGATGGAGTCATTGGGTATGTTGATGCTGATTTTGCTGGAGACCTTGATAGAAGAAGATCTCTAACAGGTTATGTCTTTACAATCGGAGGTTGTGCAATCAGTTGGAAAGTCACTTTGTAAACTACAGACGCTTTATCTACCACTAAAACTAAATACATGGCGATTACTGAGGCTTGTAAAGAAGCTATTTGGTTGAAGGGGCTCTTTAGTGAACTAAATGAAGACCTTCAAATCAGCACAGTATTTTGTGACAGTCAGAGTGCCATCTTTCTTACAAAAGATCAAATGTTTCATGAGAGAACAAAACACATTGATGTTCGGTATCATTTTGTTCGTGATATTATTGCTCGTGGTGATATTGTTGTGAGCAAAATTAGTACTCATGAAAATCCTGCAGATATGATGACTAAGTCACTTCCTATAACCAAGTTTGAGCATTGGTTAGACTTGGTTGGTGTTCATTGTTTAAGTTAAACCCTTAAGGGGTTTTATGGAAGAGGTGGAGAACTTGTTCGTTGAGAGTTCGCGATGAAGAACTTGTTCATTGAGAATTCGTGTCAAGGTGGAGATTGTTAGAATTAAGTGACCCGAATTCTTATTTAAATAAAATACAATGGTAAAATAAAATAAAAGAAGAATCCATATAGAATTACACTTTTTTTATTTTATTTTAGAATAAGGTTTTTTAAACCTTATTAAATTCCATCTATTTGATATTGATTAGAATAAGGTGTTTCAGTCTTACTAGAATATGGCTTTACAAGCCTATAAATAGACATAGTCTATTCCTCTTGTAATCAATTTGAATTCGACATAGTGAATTTTCTTCTCCTCTGCCCGTGGTTTTTTTCCCGAAAGGGTTTCCACGTAAAAATCTGTGTATTCTTTATTTTATTTTATTTTATTTTATTTTCACAACAGCAAATGATATATCAGGTCGTGTATGACTAACAAGATACATTAATGCACCAATAGCATTTAAATATGGTATTTCAGGACCAAGAAAATCTTCATCATCTTCCTAAGGACGGAAAAGGTCTTTAATTACATCAAGTGACCTAACAACCATTGGGGTGCTCAATAGATGTGTGTTATGCATGTAAAATCTTCTTAACATTTTTTCTATATATGTTGTTTAATGCACAAAGATTCCATTCTTTAGGTGCTTAATTTATAATCCTAAACAAAATCTCGTCTTTCCAAGGTCTTTCATTTCAAATTCTTCCTTTAAGCACTCTATTATCACTAAAATATCTTTAGGAATCCTAATAATATTTTAATCATCAACATACACAACAATTATAACAAATCATGATCCAAACCTATTTATAAGAATGTATAAGGAAATAGGATCATTCTTATAGCCTTCCCTCAATAAGTACTCATTAAGGCGATTATACCACATGCGCCCATATTGTTTCAATCCATAAAGAGGTCTATATAATTTGATTGAGTAATGTTCTTGAGAACATGATTAGCTTTTTCTGGCAGTTTAAAACCTTTTAAGAGTTTCATGTAAATGTTATTATCAAATGGGTCATGCAAATAGGCTGTAACTACACCCATTAGGCGTAAATCAAGTCTTCTCTTATTACCAGACTAATTAAGAACCTAAAAGTAGTTGCATCCACCAGAGGAGAGTATGTCTCTTCATAATCAATACCAAGTCTTTGTAAAAATCTTGTGCAACCAAACACGCTTTATATCTCTCAATTTCTCCCTTTTCATTTCTTTTTCTCAAAAAAACTCATTTATATCCCATAGGTTTTAATTAGTCAACCACCAATCAATTTAATCTATACTAGTCGATTATATAATCGATTTGATCATAATAACTGACTACTTTGAAACCCATACGATACATAGATATTCAAATATGCAATTATAATATTACTAATAAGCTTTGTACAAATATATTTTTTTATGTAAAATAGATTAATAAATTTTGATAAATAAAAAAATTAGCATCAAGTATGTATCAATTTTTTTTTGAATGTCTTACATTTTATATAATATTACAAAGGCTTGAATATAAATTTTACCTTAATATTTATCTATTTTTCAAATTGCACCTTGATATATTTTTTCTATTGCACCCTTATTGTTGCAATTTTATTCAAATTATTCATTTTTGGATGGAAAAGATAACGTGATAGTTAAACCCTTAACGACTAGGAGTTGGTGTTGATGTGGCATCCATATTAATTAAAATGTCGGTGTTTAAATAATGTACACATCAGTTAGGCTATTTCTCCATCGTCATTTGCTTATTCATTAGAGTCATCATCATTTTCCTTTTGAGTTGTTGATTTGAAGGCTTTACCAACAATTTTTGGAGCTTCTTTGGCCTCTTGCTTGTGATTAATCTTCATCTCATGAGTAGAGAACTAATTAGCTCTTCAAGGGAGAGCTTGTCCAAATTTTTTTATTCTTCAAAAACCATTACTTTTGCCTTTCAAGATTTTGAAAGACTGTTGAGCATCTTTTTCATTCTTTGTTGGTATAAGTTTTCCCATAAGCTTTAAGAACATTGATAATGTCAATGAATCTATTAGACATGTCTTTAATCCATTCATCCAACTTTACCTTTAACAGCTTATAATCCAATGTGACTTATCTTTAACTCTTAAACTCTACTTGTGCCTTCATGAGCAGCATATCTCTTTGGCATCGTTACAAAGAGACTTTATTATACTCATTGGTCTAGTAGTACCAAATAGAGTATTCATACTAAGCTATCTTCAAATCAACTTCATCCTATTCATCTTCTTCCTTTGGCACAATAAAGTCTAATACTCTTTTCTTGGGATTGAGGGTCCATTTTTTATGACTCTCCACACTTCATATCATTAGTTTGGATGAATAGCTTCATTTAGTCCTCTAAAAAGAATAGTTGATACCAGTGAAGAATTATGATCTCATTGATAAGTGGCCTTCTCCTAACATAATTGAATTTGACTCAAAGGCCATGAGATAAACTTCCTCCATGCAAGCAACTTCTTGTTTTTTTATTTTCATTTTGAGCTTCTTGTGGATCTTTTCACTTGGTTGTAAAACCATCACTAAAGTTCTAACTTTGATGCCAACTAAAAGCTTAATAGTACCAAGAAATCTCAAATAAAAATCTAAAAAGATTATAAATCGTTAGACACTAATATTTATAGTGATTCAATTTCAATTGCCTTCTCTTTGCTAAAATTTTTTCAAATTCACTCTATTTGAATCGATACATTAAAGGGTAAGGTATAACTTTTGCAAACATTGTATCTTTTGAAGGGAAAGATATAACCTCTAAAATTCCTTTAAAATTTTCTACCCACTAATCTTAAGTAATCTAAAAAATAAAGGAAATAAAATAGCAAACAATAAAATGCTTCTCAAAAGTATTGGTTTGCAAGATTAAAGACTTTTGAATCAAACTAAACACTTGCACAAATACTAAGAACTCAATCCCATGAGTAATTACAAATGAAATTTGAATATAAGAAGAATAAAAGATGGAATCTTTGAATATTTGCTCTTTCATATTTTTAACTTTGTTTCTTGTCATCTTTTTAGTGTTAGGAGACTTTTATTTATATTCTCTAATCATTTAAAGCATTAAATGCGCACATTAAAGTATTGTTCCATCCTTCAAGATAATAATAATAATAAACTAGCCATTTAGAAAGGGGGATCAGTCGGAGGATCAATGTCTTGCTCTTCTAGAAAAAGTTATTAGACGACCAATCCTACCTTAGCAGGGATCGATCTTAGGCCTGAAAATGCTTTTAGGTTATCTCAAAAATGATATAAGGCAACATGATTTTGAGTAATTGAAAGTCTTGAAGAAAATATTTTAAAAGAATTGTCGTTTGAATTTTATAGAAAATATATAAATATTAATTCTTAAATATTCTCGTATCAAAGTCATAATAAATCGAAGCTAAAACCAGGATATCCTACCAACTTATATCATATTAATATAATTATATGGCAATAGTATAAATTTGAATATAAATAAATTATATTGGTTATGTCTAATTGATAGTTGAAATTTCAATTAAAAAAAATCATTTTGTGGAATTAATTGAAAGAATAATTTGAAAATTTGTGTGATAGCATATACAAATTAATAGTCAATATTTTAATCTTTATATTGATTTTTCAATATAAAGAAATCACACCATTGTCTTTGTATTTTCATTTGTGAATTAAATAATAAATCAAATGGTAAATCAATTAAAATGTCAAACTAAATTAAGCTATACATCAATTAAAAGTATATTACATACATCACACATCACTAATTTTAATATATAGAGATAAATAATAAAATTATACACGAATTTTGATTAAATGTGCGACATCATATATGAACTTTGGTTTTATGCGATTTTATACATGAAATTTTTCTTTGATTCAATTTTCACAAATCACTAATAACATTATCGAATTAGCACCATTTCATATGTTGACATATTGCATACACAAGCCATTATATTAATCCAACATGAAAATAAATATATGTATTCATTTCTTTAAATGTGTACAATTGAATCAAAACCAAAGGTTCATGTATTCATATGAACCACGATTCAAGTTTCATGTGTATAATTGCACCAAATCAAAGTTCATGTATCAAATTGCACATTAAATTAAAGTGTGCATATAAAATTGATATTTATCCTGAGTTTTTTATGGGAAAAAGTAAATGACTGTCGGTAAATAATGATAAGTTATAAATCTATAGATGCTAATTTAAAAAGATATTAATATATATCAAACAATTTTCATATAACAGTATAAATGTTTTTCGAAAGAAAAAAATAATCATATAAAATTAAGGGTAAACTACTAAAATAGTCACTTTTGTTTACCTCGAGTTACATTTTATTCACTTATATTTGAAATGTTACGTTTTAGTCACTTACGTTAATGTGTTGTAACATTTTAGTCACTGAGCTGTTAATTGCCATTAATGATGTAATGGTAAGCTGACATGGCATGTTAAATCATCATTTCAAACAAAAATTTCAGGTTAAATTACACAATTGGTCCTCATATTTTTCGTTTTGAGCAATTTAATTTTTTTTGTGTTCTTTTAACTTTTCTTTTCTTTTTTTTCATTCTCTTCTACTTCTTCCTCTGTTTTCCTCCCTTCTCCATCTCTTTTAATGTAGTTTTTCTATGTTTTCCATTTGTTAAAACTAAAAGGGAGGAAGAAAAGAAAAATAATGAAATAAAAAGAAAAAATTAAATTTTTCAAAAAAATAAAAGTATAGAGACTAGTTTTAACAAATGGAAAACATAGAAAAACTAAATTAAAAGAGATGGAGACGGGACGAAAAGAAAAGGAGAAGCAGAAGGGAATAAAAAATAAAGAAAGTTAAAAGAACATAAAAGAAAAAAAATAAATTTGCTCAAAATGAAAAAATATGGGGAACAATTGTATAATTTAACCTAATTTTTTTTGTTTGAAATGATGATTTAACGTGCTCCGTTAGCTTACCGTTACACCGTTAATGGCAATTAACAGCTCAATGACTAAAATGTTACACCGTGTTAACGTAAGGGACTAAAACGTAAAATTTCAAACATAAATGAATAAAATGTAATATGTGGTAAACAAAAATGACTATTTTGTTAGTTTGACCTAAAAGTAAATGATATAATACATGGCAAAACTTTAAGCTATTTATACGTAAAAAATTAGGTCCTCCACGTAAAAGTATGTTTATTTTTGTAGATGTTTTGGTTTAAATATATATAAAGATTTAATTGAAATTGGGAAAATATTAAGTATGAATTAAATCACAACTTTTATTCACCCTGTTACTTTATGTGCATATCTTCTTCTATCATGCTAGTCGTCCTTCTTTACATGCATATCTCACCCCTGCAAATTTGATGGAACGGCTTGAGATGTTGTTATCAGAGGAATCTTTGCACCTTCAGATGTGGACAGAATTTTAAAGCTTCCGCTTAGTATTTCAAACCTTCTAATGGGATGAATAGAGTGTAAAGTCGGGTTATAGGGTGGATGTTAATAGCTTACCGTTGTTCCGAATGTCTGTTACAGGGTGTTGGCAAAGCATTTGGAATTGTGACTTGCCTCCTAAGGTGAAACATTTTTACTGGAGGTGTTTGACAAGTTTTATCACGTGTGAGGTGTTACTTGATTGGAAGGGTATCCATGTGAGCGGTACAGGTTGCCAGAGGATATTGAGCATGTACTAGTACATTGCTGTCTGTGTTGACAATCTCTCTCTCTGGTTTTATAATAGGTTACTTTGATGGGAGATTCGGTGGCGCTAGGAATTGACTCCTCACTTCTCTATGGGTATAGTAACACTAAGACTTCAATCATGATCATCTTATTGCTTTTGCTGATAATTTTTTGCGGCTTTCAAGTTTGCCAAGAAGCGGGTTTTGTCACAAAAGAAGCCCCTTGACAGGGCATTTGGATACTCAGTTTGTTGAATCAATAGCGTTTTGCTTGGATTAAAAACATAGGATTTGAGCTTGACTCCAAAGCAGTGTTAGTGTTAATAGGAGATTGGATTCAGCTGAAAGATCACTTCCTTTTATTATTTGTAAATTATTTTGTTATGATGATTCCCCTCACCCGCATTTACATCAATTATAAATCCAAAAGTTATTGACTTGAATCCAAGTGCTTGTTCATTATCCTGGTTTTTTATTTGAAGCATTTTTTCCTTTAAATATGGTACACTTGGCAAGTCTTTAAAAGGGCCCAAATCCTTAACCTTTGAACTTGAATTGGGCCTAATCATCTGAATTTCCATGTGTTATTGCTCCTCACACACACTGCCACAACACTCCACCTGTCCCTCCTTTCTCCATTTCTGCCTACCTCCCCCAAGGCAAAGTAAAGAACATTCCTAAACCGCCCAACCCTTAGAGCCACCTTCGCTTCCTCAATATCAGATCTAATCCCCCCAAACTGAGTATGGCGCTAGAATGGGTAGTGCTTGGCTACGCCGTGGGTGCAGAAGCCCTCATGGTTCTCCTCCTCACGCTACCTAGCCTCGACGGTCTCCGTAAGGGCTTGATCGCCGTCACTCGTGGCCTCCTCAAACCCTTCTTTTCGGTGGTCCCATTTTGCCTCTTCCTACTGATGGATATTTACTAGAAATACGAGACACGGCCTAACTGTAAGGGCGATTCTTGTACTCCTTCCGAGCATCTCCGTCACCAGAAATCCATCATGAAGAGCCACTGCAACGCGCTTCTCATAACCGCCGTTCTCCTTTATTATTGGCTTCTTTACTCTATTACTGGCCTTGTTGTTAAGGTCGAGCAGTTGAATTAGCGCCTTGAGAGGCTTAAAAATCGGGATTGAGAAGGATAAGTGCCTTTTTTTTTCTTTTACAATGCTTGTGTTTGGGCTAAACTTTTTGTTGTGATGTTTTAAATTTAGAATTCCCTCTCTGTTGTGTTTGGCTACTATGAAGGATTTTATTATCTTACAAGAATTACATGGTCATATTGTTTAATCTCTGTTTTCTCAAATTGTAATTTGTTAGGCTTTTCGTTAAACTTATGCTCTCTTATGAATTTGTTTTTGATTCAACATAGATTATGGCTACTTTTTGAATAGGAATTGAGGTTTTGGCAATATGTAGCTGCAATTTTTAAGTAAGAACAAGTTGATTATCATTTGGGAGTGGGTGTAGTATTCATATGATCGAGTTCAGTGCCTACCATTTGTGTATACTAATTGAGGCTGAAGTTCATAGGTGGTTACTGTTCAATCAGACTGTTTTCAGAACCTGATGTGTAATTAGAAGCATTAAATCCATGTCAGGATGGTCTAAGTAATTTATTCTTTATGTTGTCATTTTGGTGCTTTCTAGTTTGTTCCATTAAAATAAGTAGCAAGTTTAGGAATTTGGTGGTCGAACATGGGTTTAGTAAGTTGAAAGGAATTGAGCATCACTATATGAACTGAGGTGTTGGAGATTGCGGCTTAAAATCTGTCCATTGTGTTTGGTGGTAAGTGGTAAAAGAGGGAATCCAACATAGGGAACTTGCTTCTATAATGCATGTCATACCAAATGGACAAACTTGAGGCAGATTTTAGATTAAATTAAATATTAGTTTGTTTGAATGATATCCAAATAATTTAATATAAGTTTTTAAGTATTTTAGATATAAAAAATCAAATCTTTCATCTTCGAATCAGCTTGTGTCCTCGTAAGCGATTCTATAATTTTAATGTTTTACTCAGGTTTTTCCTTAAAAACATTACTATTTCTTTTATAGGATTCTACTTACTATTTTTCCTTTTGAGTTCCTTCATGCCAAGTTCCACTTATTATTATTATTATTATTATTTGAATAATAATCGACTAGAAATTTATTAATAAAAAAAGTAAGAAAACATAACTGGATCCAAAGACTGGGTTCAGGCTTGTTAAAAAATTAACACACTTTCGCCCTTACTTTTTAAAAACAGAGTAAAATTCAAAAGAAAACCTTAAGTGTAGCAGCCCGATTTAGACTCTAATCGAAACGGTGGTTTGGGGATCATGAATTCGAGTAAAAAAAATACTCAAATATTATTTTTTGTATTTATTATATGTGAATTTGCATGTGTGAAAGTTTCATACGAAAATTTGATTGTTTGTGTGCTTAATTTAATAAAAATGATTTAATCGCGTAAATTGAAAACTTGATAATTAATAGCATAAGGGTCAAATTGTTAATGGCTTTGTAAGCTGAAGCATTTAAGTGGAAATTTGACCATATTTAAATGTTATGGACTGTAGTGGCCTTGTGTATAATGGTTTCATAATTTTATTTTAAAGGTTAAAAATGCAAACTTATTAAAATGTTAATATATTAATAAAACATAAAATAAAAGAAAGTGTTCATACTTTTATTTTGCATGACCAAAACTTGAAGAAAAATAAGGTTTAGAAAGCTTTGAATATTTGGAAATTTGGAAGCTAAATCAAGGTATGTTTTTATTTCGGTTTTTGATAATTTTTACGTTTTTGAGATCGTTGCTTCGAGTATTATCCGACCCATGCTTGAATTTTTGATTTTGATGAATATTTTGAGTTATGCCATTGATGAGAGCTTGTGATTTTTTTGTTTGATGATGAAATATGGAAGATATGTTTTAAATTAACATGTTTTATATTGGAGTTTTTGATGATTGAGTAATTAGGACTAAATTGTAAAAATAATAAATTAAGGGACTAAATTATAAAATAAACGAAATGTGAGGACTTGTATGTGTATGGGGAGTATTCGGATCAAGCATGACATAGACAAATTATGCTTGTTTTGTGTTTTGTGAATTTTGGATTAAATTGCTAAAAGTGTAAAATGTATGGGGAAAAAGTGAAATTTGTCCATTTATGTGTTTTTGAATGAATTTGATTAAATAAGTTTAAATTATGTCAATTTGGATCAAGAAAAGAGAAAACTGAACTTGGATCGGGGAAAAACAAAATTAGTTGAATAGTCGATTTACATCCTTCGTCGATATCCGAGGTAAGTCTTTAAGCAACTAGACATCGTTAATTTTGAATGTAACATAGTTTAATATGCTAATATGAGATTTATGGAATTATGGTATAGTCAGCTGAATGTGATAAAGCATAGAGCTAATGCATTTGAGTTTGACTCGATTGAGTTATAACATTTGGAAGACAGTATGAATTGTGTGGAATATTTAAAATGTTCGATATATAAATTGTGTATGAGATAGCTTTATAATAATGATATTCAAGCTATGAGCCTAGCAAGCCTTGTGCTGGTGAATTTAATCGGGATTTATGCCTAGTAGGCTTATTGCCGGTGAATAAAATCAAACTTTGAGTCTAGCAGGCCTTGTGCCGGTATATGATTCAGGCTTATGCCTAACAGGTTTTATGCCAGTGATTTATTTTCAAGCCTATGCCTATAAGACTTCATGTTGATGTGGTAATTGAGCAAGTAAACTGAGCTAAATGAACTTGTATATTCGACCATATAGGTATGTACTTATGTGATGTTATATTGGAACTTGTATATTCGGCCACATAGGTATGTACATATGTGATGTTATATTGGATCGGATCTTGTATATTCGGCCACATAGGTATGTTCATATGTGATATTATATTGGATCTTGTATATTCGGCCATATAGGTATGCACATATGTGATGTTATATTTGATCTTGTATATTCGGCCATATAGGTATGCACATATGTGATGTTATATTTGATCTTGTATATTCGGCCAAATGAGTGATGTTGGTATATGAAGTTAAATTTTGTTTTGTAAGCTGGTGTAAATGTGTGGAAGTATATTTGAATATATATGATAATATTTGGCTTTGAAAGTTGAATGAAAATTTGTAAATTGTTAATCTTATGAGTATTCAGTCAAGGTGGTAGTTATGTTAAACATGTGTGCTTATGGATTGATTAAGTTGAAATTAAATGTGACATTGATATAGTAAATTAGTTTATTTTAGATTTTAAGGAATTGAATATATTATTGAGTTGATATTTGCTTATGACTTACTAAGCTATAAAAGCTTACTGCATATATGTGTGTTTCTATTTTATAGATTTTGGATTCAAGTTACAAGCTTGGGGATCGTCAGCAAAGTCTTTCACACTATCGACCGTCTTCGGTATTTAAATTATCAAACTCGAATTATGGCATGTATAGGCTGGAATATGTTTTGAATCAATGGATTTTGGCTTGTATAACTTGAGCCATACGAAAATGGCTAAATTTATGGTTTGAGTTCACATTTTGGTTATAATGCTATATATATTATGCATGAATGGTCTATGTGATAACTGTTATATGTATGGAAATGGCTTGATGATGTTGGTGAATTTGGAAATGGTTGATGTAATGATCATAATATGTATACAATTTCATAGCATGATTAATTGATTCGGCTAAAGTTTTGCTTAGGTAAAACATATATGAATTGGTTTGAATCTTATTTCAATAATGTATTGGTACATTCAGTCATAGAATAGAATTGAATAAGATGATTATGTTTAAGTCATGATTCAATATTGTTTATATAAATATCCATGCATATGATAATTTGAATTGATTTGTTTGATATATAATATTTAAGATTTATGTTTTGAATATGTTTATTTTTAGTTAACGTCTTGTAATGATAGAAATAATCTCCTTTAGTTGATAAGTATTTTTGGTCAAACTTCATTGGATTATGATTGCACGCTTAAACTTGGTCACCATGATTTTGTTATTAAAGTTGAGTCATGTATGACAATAAGTGAGTTGTAAATTAGGATGTCTGAATATTAACCTGTAACGCCCCCTAACCTCAAACCGTCGCCGGAAGAGGGTTACGAGGCGTTACCGAACATATTGGTTAATTTATAAAAATTCATGAATAAACAACAAATATATTAAAATTAAATCATTAAGTCTCTTTTATGAATCCTCGAGGCCTAAATCACGTATTATAAATGAATAGCGATTTATTCAAGTACTCCAAAAATTTTTCGTAATATAATAATTATTATTTTTATCTAAAAAAATTCGATATAACCCCTTTAGAAACATCTAACCTTCCCTACAATTTCAAATTTGCAACCAATTCAACACAAACAACAACTCAACAAATACAATCTTCATCCAAATCACATTTGTTTCATAACAATATCACTAATCCTTATTTTATCTAACATTATATCCATTCATACTTTCAAGTAGTATTTAAACATCTTAGTTAATTTCCATTCATATCATATATTAACTTATATTAACTTAACTAATATATTCATGAGTTAATACAAAACATAGTCATATAAGCTGCTATACATGCCATATAAACCATTTAAAGTATTTATAGCAAAATCTATCAGAAAAATCGAGATAGTGTGACTTGAGCGTGATGATCCGATCCTCTGACCCTCCCGTTAATCTACAAAGAGCAATAAACATTACAAGTAAGCTGACTATAGCTTAGTAAGTTTGTGGGCTTTAACCATAAATCTTACCAAATATTAGTTTTTTAAAATTCAAATCATATGAACATTTCAAGTAAGTTGCTTTCATCCTGTAAGTTATAATCTCATTTTAGTCAATAAGTACAGTTTATTCTTTAAAGTTACCCCTATTCTGCTGCCTGACAGTTCCGACCTTTCTTCACTAAAAATTAAATATCTCTTCGTACAGGATTCAGATGATGTTTCTGTTTATTTTTCTTGAAAATAGACTCATTCAAAATTTTAAAATATAAATTTAAGCTCCTAATTATTTTTTTTTCCAATTTTTGATGATTTTCCAAATTCAGAACAGAGGGACCCGAAATCATTCTGACCTTGTCTCACAAAATTTATTATATCTCATGATTTACAATTCCATTGCTTTCACTGTTTCTTCTATAAGAAACTAGACTCAATAAGAGTTAATTTCATATTTTATTCATTCTCTAATTCGATTTCTACAATTTTTTGTGATTTTTCAAAGTTAGACTACTGCTGATGTCCAAAACTGTTTTAGTGCAAATGTTGATTTCGATTTTGCTCCAAATGTCACAGTTCATACAATTCAGTCCTTACTCAATTAACCCCTCAATTAAGCTAAAATTTTCCCAATTAATACTATACCTAGAAATTAAAAGTTATTTCACAACTATTGAAATTCATAATTTCCACATAAAACCCTAACTTCAAACTCTTTTACAATTAGGTCTCAAACATTCACTTTCTATTCAATTCTTTCAATAAAATCAGAATATAAAAAATGTAAAGCTCTAATTCCATGCTAAATCATCATATACTTCCAACACATATTCATAGCAAATTTTAATTTCTTCCATAGAATCAAAAACTAATGAATTCAACAAGTGGACCTAGTTGTAACAGTCACAAAAACACAAAAATTTCAAGAAATAATCAAGAATTGAACTTACTTGTAGTAAAAATATTAAAAAACAGCTTAAGGAAACCCTTCTATGGTGTTTCTACTGATGAGAATGCAGAAAAATAAAGAGAAATCTAGATAATTCCACTTTAGTCCTAGCTTTATTAGGTAAATTTTGCAATATTCCAATTTTGTCCTTAATTCATCAATTTTCCTATTGATTTCATACCCCTTGCCGTCCAGCCCAAAACATTTTGGGTCTAGTTTCCTTTTAAAACCCTTCCTAATAATCACCTAAGCTTTTCAATCATCATTTAACTAGTTTTGCATTTTTTTAATTTAGTTCTTTTTAACCAATTGACTATCCAAACGTTAAAATTTTCTAACGAAATTTTAATACTAACTCAATGACACTCCATAAATATTTCTAAAAATATTTATGGCTTGGTTTATGAACTCGAGGTCTCGATACCTCAGTTTAGACCCAATTTACTTATTAATTACTTTTTAAATCACAAAATCCACTGATCCAAAAATTCTCTTTTCATCACAATTGACTCATATGTATTTATTTATTAAATTTTAAAACTTGTTTATCGGATTTAGTGATCTTGAATCACTGTTTTCGACACCACTGAAATTTAGGCTGTTACATGACCATTATTTAGTCATTGTATATGAAATTTTAGACAAATTAATTGATATATGTAATAGGTGTATTTTTGGTGGTGTGTTCCTAATTTGATTAAATTTTACTAAGAATATGTATGTGATATCTGGGGTGATTATATATTAATGCTTAAAATTGTACTTTTGATCGGTAATGCCTCATAACTCTAATTCGGTGATAGATTTAGGGTTAGGGGTGTTACATTTTATTGGTATCAGAGCTACGGTTTAGTCGATTCTAGAACTAACGTAGCATGTGTGAGTCTAGCTATACATGCCATAAATATTATTACGATAGTGTGATAACTTCTGACATTTGAAAATGTGCTTTCATATAGTAAATGGATCCCGACAGAGTTGTAGCTGATGATGTTGAGAGTGTAGCACCTACTCCCGCACAAGGGACAGCGCCAGTTGAATCTCGGCCTATCTCAAGTAGCCATGAGGAGGAGGCTAAATAAGCCTTCTACCAAATGATGAACGATTGGTTTATTCAGTATATCCGGACTAATCCGGCTGCACAACAACCTCCACCCCTGAATAATCCATCTCTGATACCTGTGGTACCTCCGATGATTGATCCAATGAGATTTAACAAGCCTCCTGTAGATAAAATCAGAAAACACGGGGCCGGAGAGTTTAAAGCTAATGATGATGATAATGCTGAGCGGGCTGAGTTGTGGCTTGATAATACTATTCGTGTGTTCGATGAGCTATCTTTTACTTCGGATAAATGATTAAAGTGTGCCATATCTTTATTATGAGACACTGCATATCACTGGTGAAATACACTAATATCAGTGGTCCCGAAAGAGAGAGTGACCTGGGAATTCTTTCAGACTGAGTTTCGTAAGAAATACATCAGCCAAAGATTAATCGACCAGAAACGCAAAGAATTTTTGGAATTGAAACAGGGTCGTATGACTGTAACCGAATATGAGCGAAAATTTGTAAGACTCAGTCGATATGCTCGTGAATGTGTTTCAACCGAAGCTATTATGTGCAAAAGATTTGATGACGGTTTGAACGAAGACATTAAATTACTGGTTGGTATACTTGAAATCAAAGAGTTCGTGGTACTTGTTGAGCGAGCTTGCAAAGCCGAAGAGCTCGGGAAAGAGAAAAGAAAAACTGATTTTGAAGCCAAAGATTCCCGTAAAAGATCGAGTAAGACTTTTCACTCAGCCTCGAAGAAGTTCAAAGATGATTCTAATCGATTTAAAGCTACTTCAGACTTTTCTAGATGAGATCGAGACCAACCTCCTATGAGTTCACGAGCCACTTCGATTGCTAGTGTTGGCAATGATTGGCAAAACAGACTCGAGTGTGAGCATTTTGGTAAATGGCATTCCAGAAATTGTAGATTGCATGATCGGTCTTGTTTTAAATGTGGATCAATGGATCATTTTATCCGAGATTGCCCGATGTTAGCCACACAAAACATTGTTCAGAACGTGAGACCGAGTAACATGTTAGTACGAAGCAGACCACCCAAGCATTCGGGTAATGTGAGTGGCAGTCAAAGAGGGACGAAAGATTCAGCAGTTCGATCTAAGGCTCGTGCACCTGCCATAGCATATGCTATACGAGCTCGCGAAGAGGCTTCTTCCCCTGATGTTATTACCTGTACTTTCACTCTTTATGATATTAATGTTATTGAATTGATTGATCCTGTTTCAACTCATTCATATGTGTGTGAGACATTAGTATCCAGTAAGACTTTGCCTGTTGAGTCTACTGAGTTTGTGATTCGAGTATCAAACCCCTTGGGTTGGTGTGTTCTGGTTGATAAAGTATGTAAAAATTGCCCGTTGATGATTCGAGACTCATGCTTTTCGGCCAATTTGATGTTGTTACCTTTCGATGAGTTCGATATAATTTTGGGTATGGATTTTTTGACTTTGCATGATGCCGTTGTTAATTGCAAAAGAAAGACCATTAATTTGAGATGTCAGAACAACAAGATTATTCGGATTGAATCTAATGATCTGAATGGTTTACCAGCAGTAATATCTTCGATGTTAGCTTAGAAGTATGTGAGAAAAGGTTGTGAAGCTTACTTTGTTTATGTGCTTGAGAGTAAAGTGGCTGAAAAGAAGATTGGATCTGTACCAGTTGTGTGCGAGTATCCGGACGTGTTTCTTGAAGAATTGCTAGGTTTGCCACCTATCCGAGAGGTAGAGTTTGGTATTGAGTTAGTACCAGAGATGACTCTGATTTCAATAGCTCCATATCGGATGGCACCTACTGAATTAAAAGAGTTGAAAGCACAGTTGCAAGAGTTAATAGATAGAGGTTTTGCATGACTGAGTTTCTCTCCCTAGGGTGCGCCAGCTCTATTTGGTGAAAAAGAAAGACGGAACTATGAGAATGTGTATTTATTACCGTCAGCTAAATAAGGTAACTATAAAGAATAAATACCCGTTGCCACGGATTGACGACCTATTCGATCAGTTGAAAGGGGCTTTAGTGTTTTCGAAGATAGATTTGAGATCGGGTTATTATCAGTTGTGAGTTAGAGACTCCGATGTGCCAAAAATTTCTTTTCGAACGAGGTACAGACATTATGAGTTTCTAGTTATGCCGTTCAGACTTATTAATATACCTACTATTTTTATGGATTTGATAAATCAAATCTTCAGGCTGTATTTAGATCAATTTGTGGTTGTGCTCATTGATGATATATTGATCTACTCCCGTGATGAAACCGAACATGCCAAGCATTTGAGACTTGTGTTACAGACTTTGCGAGAAAAACAGTTGTATGCGAAGTTTAGTAAATGTGAGTTCTGGTTACACGAAGTTAGCTTTCTGGGACATGTTGTTTCAGCATCAGGTATTCAGGTTGATCCGAGCAAAATGTCAGAAATACTTGATTGGAAACCTCCGAGAAACGTTTTTGAAGTCCAAAGTTTTCTGGGACTTATTGGTTACTATAGACGATTTATGAAATGGTTCTCGATGATTGCAACCCTGATGACCAAGCTTTTGCAAAAAGATGTTAAGTTTGAGTGGTCAAGAAAGTGCCAGAAAAGTTTTGATCAGTTGAAAGCCCTTTTGACCGAAGCTCTAGTGTTAGTTCAGCCAAAATCGGGTAAAGAATTTTTTATCTATAGTGATGTATCTTTAAATGGTTTAGGCTATGTTTTGATGCAGGAAGATAAAGTCATACCTTATGCCTCGAGACAATTAAAACCACATGAAAAGAATTATCCGACACACGATCTAGAATTGGCAGCTATTGTGTTTGCATTGAAGATATGGCATCATTATCTGTTCGGGGAGAAATGTCATGTTTATTCTTATCACAAAAGCCTGAAATATTTTATGACTCAAAAAGATCTAAATTTGAGACAACACTGATGGTTAGAATTGTTAAAAGACTATGAACTTGTGATTGACTATCACCCAGGAAAGGCTAATGTTGTTGCTGGTGCTCTAAGTCGAAAATCTCTATTTGCTTTGCGTGCAATGAATACACATATGGTTATATTAGATGATGGTGTGATAATAGCCGAGTTAAAAGCAAGACTGTCATTTATTCAATAGATTTACGAAGCTTAGAAGGTTGATAATGATTTGATAGCAAAACGAGCTCAATATGATTCGAACGTTGATTTAGAATTTCAAGTGGATGCTGAGGGATGTTTGCGGTTCAGAAATCGAATATGCATTCTAAGAAATATAGATTTGATTCAAATGATTTTGAACGAAGCTCATAATAGTCAGCTATCTGTTCACCCAGGTAGTACGAAAATGTATAAGGATCTAAAACAACACTATTGGTGGCAAGGTATGAAACGAGACATTTCTGGCTTTGTATCGAAATGTTTAGTCTATCAGCAAGTAAAAGCCAAGCATCAGGTACCTTCTGGATTGCTACAGCCGATTATAATACCTTAATGGAAATGGGATAGAGCTACGATAGATTTTGTATCCGGTTTACTGATGACACCGAGCAAGAAAGATACAATCTGGGTTATTGTGGATAGATTGATTAAATTGGCTCACTTTGTTCTGGTTCGTACAGATTATTCGCTCGATAAGCTTGCTGAGTTATATGTTTCTCAAATTGTGAAACTACACAGAATACCTATTTCAATTGTGTCAGATAGAGATCCGAGGTTTACATCGCAGTTTTGGAAGAAACTGCAAGATGCAATAGGTACTAAACTCCATTTTTAGCATCTTTTTATCCCCCATGCACCAGTCGATCGAGCAAATTATTCAGATACTTGAGGATATATTGAGATGTTGCATTCTCGAGTTCGAAGGTACGTGGGAACGATATCTACCTTTGATTGAATTTGCGTACAATAATAGCTTTCAATCGAGTATTAAAATGGCACTTTATGAGGCTTTGTACGGTCGTAAATGTTGTACACCTTTATATTGGACTAAGCTCAGTGAAAACAGGATACACGAGGTTGATTTGATCAAAGAAACCGAATAGAAAGTGAAAGTGATTCGTGAAAGTCTGAAAGCAGCATCATATCGTCAAAAATCGTACGCGGACTTGAAACGAAAAGATATAGAGTTTTAGATCAGGGATAAAGTATTTTTGAAAGTCTCACCATGGAAAAAAATACTCAGATTCGATCGTAAACGCAAATTGAGTCCGAGATTTATTGGGCCGTATGAGGTTATAGAGCATATCGGGCCAATTACTTACAGATTGTTATTGCCACCTGAGCTAGAAAAGATCCACAATGTATTCCATGTCTCGATGCTTCATAGATATCGATCCGATCTTTCACACGTGATTAGTTTGACTGAAGTTGAGATTAAGTCCGATATGACGTACGAGGAAGAACCGATTCGTATTCTGGCTCGTAAGATTAAAGAGTTGCGAAATAAGAAAATTCCTTTGGTTAAAGTATTGTAGCATAAATATGGAGTTGAGGAAGCAACGTGGGAGCCAGAGGATGCAATGAAAGAGCGTTATCCGAACCTATTCACCGGTAAGATTTTCAGGGACGAAAATCCCTAAAGGGGAGAGTTGTAACAGCCCGATTTAGACCCTAATCGGAACGGTGGTTTCGGGACCACGAATCCGAGTCAAAAAAATACTTAAATATTATTTTTCATATTTATAATATGTGAATTTGCATGTGTGAAAGTTTCGTACGAAAATTTGATTGTTTGTGTGCTTAATTTAATAAAAATGACTTAATCGCGTAAATTGAAAACTTGATAGTTAATAGCATAAAGGCCAAATTGTTAATGGCTTTATAAGTTGAAGCATTTAAGTTGCAATTTGACCATATTTAAATGTTATGAACGGTAGTGGCCTTGTGTATAATGGTTTCATAATTTTATTTTAAAGGTTAAAAATGTAAACTTATTAAAACGTTAATATATTAATAAAACATAAAATAAAAAAAAGTGTTCATACTTTTATTTTGCATGACCGAAACTTAAATAAAAATAAGGTTTAGAAAGCTTTGAATATTCAGCAATTTGGAAGCTAAATCAAGGTATGTTTTTGTTTCGGTTTTTGATAATTTTTACGTTTTTGAGATTGTTGCTTCGAGTACTATCCGACCCATGCTTGAATTTTTATTTTGATGAATATTTTGAGTTAGACCATTGATGAAAGCTTGTGATTTTTGTTGTTTAATGCTGAAATATGGAAGATATGTTTTAGATTAACATGTTTTATATTGGAGTTTTTGATAATTTTGAGTAATTAGGACTAAATTGTAAAAATAATAAGTTAAGGGATTAAATTGTGAAATAAACAAAATGTGAGGAATTGTATGTGTATAGGGAGTATTCGGCTCAAGCATGACATAGACAAATTATGCTTGTTTTGTGTTTTGTGAATTTTGGATTAAATTGCTAAAAGTGTAAAATGTATGGGGCAAAAGTGTAATTTGTCCATTTATGTGTTTTAATGAATTTGATTAAATAAGTTTAAATTATGTCAATTTAGATCAAGAAAAGAGAAAACCAGACTTGGATCAAGGAAAAACAAAAATAGTAGAATAGTCGATTTACATCATTCGTCGATATCCGAGGTAATTCTTTAAGCAATTAGATATCATTAATTTTAAATGTAACATAGTTTAATATGCTGATTTGAGATTTATGGAATTATGGTATAGTTAGCCGAATGTGATGAAGCATAAAGCTAATGCATTTGAGCTTGACTCGATTGAGTTATAACATTTGGAAGACAGTATAAATTATGTGGAATATTTGAAATGTTCGATATATGAATTGTTTATGAGATAGCTTTATAACAATGATATTCGGGCTATGAGCCTAGCAAGACTTGTGCTAGTGAATTTAATAGGGCTTTATGCCTAACAGGCTTATTGCCGGTGAATAAAATCAGACTTTGAGTCTAGCAGGCCTTGTGCTGGTGTGTGATTTAGGCTTTTGCCTAGCAGGTTTTATGCTGGTGATTTATTTTCAAGCCTATGCCTATAAGACTTCATGTTGATGTGGTAATTGAGCAAGTAAACTGAGCTAAATGAACTTGTATATTCAGCCATATAGGTATGTATTTATGTGATGTTATATTGGAACTTGTATATTCGGCCACATAAGTATGTACATATGTGATGTTATATTGAATCTTGTATATTCGGCCACATAGGTATGTACATATGTGATGTTATATTGGATCGGATCTTGTATATTCGGCCACATAGGTATGTTCATATGTGATATTATATTGGATCTTGTATATTCGGCCATATAGGTATGCACATATGTGATGTTATATTTGATCTTGTATATTTGGCCATATAGGTATGCACATATGTGATGTTATATTTGATCTTGTATATTCGGCCAAATGAGTGATGCTGGTATATGAAGTTAAATTTTGTTTTGTGAGCTGATGTAAATGTGTGGAAGTATATTTGAATATATATGATAATATTTGGCTTTGAAAGTTGAATGAAAATTTGTAAATTTTTAATCTTATGACTATTTAGTCAAGGTGGTAGTTATGTTAAACATGTGTGCTTATGGATTGATTAAGTTGAAATTAAATATGACATTGATATAGTAAATTAGTTTATTTTAGATTTTATGGAATTGAATATATTATTGAGTTGATATTTGCTTATGACTTACTAAGCTATAAAAGCTTACTCTGCGTATATGTGTGTTTCTATTTTATAGATTTTGGATTCAAGTTACAAGCTCGGGGATCGTCAGCAAAGTCTTTCACACTATCGACCGTCTTCGGTATTTAAATTTTCAAACTTGAATTATGGCATGCATAGGCTAAAATATGTTTTGAATCAATGGATTTTGGCTTGTATAACTTGAGCCATGCGAAAATGGCTAAATCTCCATGTTAATTTCGTTTATGCTTTAGTTATGATTTGAGTTCACATTTTGGTTATAATGCTATATATATTATGCATGAATGGTCTATGTGATAAATGTTATATGTGTGGAAATGTCTTGATGAAGTTGGTGAATTTGGAAATGGTTGATGTAATTATCATAATATGTATACAATTTCATAGCATGATTAATTGATTCGGCTAAAGTTTTGCTTAGGTAAAACATATATGAATTGGTTTGAATCTTATTTCAATAATGTATTGGTACATTCAGTCATAGAATGGAATTGAATAAGATGGTTATGTTTAAGTCAGGATTCAATATTGGTTATATAAATATCCATGCATATGATAATTTGAACTTATTTGTTTGATATATAGTATTTAAGATTTATGTTTTGCATATGTTTATTTTTAGTTAACGTCTTGTAATGATAGAAATAATCTCCTTTAGTTGATAAGTATTTTTGGTCAAACTTCATTGGATTATGATTGCATGTTTAAACTTGGTCACCATGATTTTGTTATTAAAGTTGAGTCATGTATGGTAATAAGTGAGCTATAAATTAAGATGTCCGAATATTGACCATTATTTAGTCATTGTACATGAAATTTTAGACAAATTAATTGATATATGTAATAGCTGTATTTTTGGTGGTGTGTTCCTAATTTGATTAAATTTTACTAAGAATATGTATGTGATATCTGGGGTGATTATATATTAATGCTTAAAATTGTGCTTTTGATCGGTAATGCCTCATAACCCTAATTCGGCGACGGATTTGGGGTTAGGGGTGTTACACTAAGTAAAAAAGACAACGCATTTAACACTAAAGAAAAAGGAAACCTATTGTAATTATTCTAGTCAATTTCAAACAGCTGGACGCCTTATTCTATTGTCTTTTCACATCACTTGTCCCATCTGTTCTGTCGATAGCCTTTCAAATATTTTCCTTTGCCTGCTATCTGGTTCTTTTCTTTCTTCCCAAAATGAGGTTCAGTTTGGGTTCCGTCTCCGTCGTCCTTCCAGATTCAAATGGTAAAGATCTGGAGCCACTTTCACCAGGTGTGTTTCCTCTCCCTTCCTTAAAGTTTCTTCTGCAAGTTTGTGGGCATAGACATTTCTAATCTGTTAATAAACTGGAAATTGATTTCTTGAAAACAAATCTTTTTGCTTTGAATATCTCTGATGATTGCCCCTATGACTGATTTATCTGATTTCATTGTTTGGCATTTTTTTTATAACTGTTCGAGAGTCCTCCATTATCGTTACTGAGAGGAGATCCAACGAGAGTCCTAACTTTATAGCCTGTAATCCTGCATAAGCTTCTGCTGCAAACGGAGATGGAACGTTTGTGTTCAAGACAATCTTCGTTGCTAAGAGTTCTTCCGTCCAGCCCAAACAGCCGAGCCTGATGCTGACCTAAAATTTCTTTTGTCAAAAGCTACATCAAATTGAATCATCGCCCTGGTATTTGCACCTCGTTGGCTATGGCTTCTGTCCGTGTTTAAGGTAATCGTCCCTTCTGCCAAGCCTTCAAGTTCAGCCATGTATCTTTGGATTTTTTGTGATAACTCTCTTCCTGTCTTTAACTTCCTCTAATGCATAAGTTTATTCCTCGAACTCTAGATGAACCACAATCCGCAGTAGAACATTCAGCACTGTTTAGAAGTACTCCTCTTAAAGATCTAGGTAAGCCAGTCCCATAAACTTTGAATCATGCTATTAATAACCCAAAAAAGATCAAACGTTTGCCATACCTCTATTATTATAGGACATTGCCGAAAAACATGAGTGCTATCTTCTTCCCCATTTCCACGGCGAGGACATAATACATTATTAGTTACTCGTTTATGCTTTAGGTTTACTAGGGTAGGGATGTAGTTCCAGAATATTCTCCATATTGTAATTGTAATTTTTAAAGGTAGCTGTAAAATCCAGAGATTTTTGTAGAATTCCTTTATGTCGACCTGTATAAAATAATTATTAGGACCCAACCTAGCATCTTGTAATAGTTTGTAGGGGCTTCTAACTGAGAATTCGCCAGATGGTTCTCCTTTTCACACTTGAAAACCATCATAAGCTATTTCTACTAGAGGGATCTGCAAATTTTTTGAGCTATATTCGCTTGAAAGGTACTATTAACTAGATCTGTCTTCCAAGTTTTATTTGTGGCATCAATTAAATTTGAGACTAACTTGATTCTTTCATTGTCGTTTCTGTTGCTCCATTCGTCTGAATCCATTCCTAGAATCCATCGATCGTCCCAAATAGATATTCCATTTCCCCTTCCAACCCTCCAGCACAGTCTGCTCTACAATAGAACTTTTGCAACCTAAACACTGTTCCAGGTAAGTGGAGGTAGGTTTCCTAATTGTGCATTAAGAAAATCTGAATGCGGGTAATATTTAGCCTTCAAAACTCTAGATAATAAGGAATTTGGATGATTAATGAGGCGTCAACCTTGTTTAGCTAATAATGCGATATTAAACTGGCTACTATTTCAAAAACTAAGACCCCCATTCTCTTTTAAAATACAGATGTTTCTCCATGCACACTAGTGTATTCCTTTTTTACTATGTCCCTTTTGCCACAAAAAGTTAGTAATAATACTCTCACTCGGCACATAACGTTTTAGGTAATAGGAAACAAGCCATTATGTAAGTTGGAATGGATTGGAGAATAGCCTTAATAAATACTTTCTTCCCTCCTTAAGATAAATATCTAGTACTCCAATTAATACGCTTCTTAAGTCGATCTTTTAAATTCTAAAATGACTCCCTTTTCTTTCTTCCAACCATGTTAGGCAATCTAAGCTAGCGTTCTGGATCATTTGAGCTGCGCACCTTTAAACTATTGACAACCGTTCGTCTGTTATCCTCTTATGTGTTTTTACTAAAAAAGATAGTTAATTTATCGAAATTAACACATTGGCCTGAACAAATTCTATATTCTCTTAGAATTCCCTTCAATAAAGTAGCTTCTCTATTTGTAGCCTTAACAAATAAGATGCAGTCATCTACAAATAGCAAATGTGATACTTGTGGACCACTCTTGCTAACTTTTACTCCTTTCAGTAGTCCTTCTCTAGTTGCGAGTCGCATTAAACAAGATAAATCTTCTCCACATATAAGAAATAAAAACGGACTCAACAGGTCTCTTTGTCGAAATCCCCTTATTGGTCAAAAGTTTTCTCCTGCATATCTATTAACCACTACTGAATAGGAAACAGTGGTTAAACATTTCATAAGAGTTTCAATCCAATTTATAACAAAGCCTATTCGTACCATTATTTCCTTGATAAAGTTCCATTCAACTTTATCATATGCTTTACTCAAATCTAACTTCACTGCCGTAAACCATTTTTTCTCCAACCTCTTCTGTTTAAGTGTATGTAGAATTTCATAAGCTAACAACACATTATCTAAAATCAGTCTGCCTAGTACAAAAGCGGTCTGAGCAATATCAATATATTTCTCAATAACTCCTCTAAGTCGATTTGCATTAGCTTTTGCCAAAATTTTATAAATCACATTGCATAAACTAATAGGTCGAAAATGCTTCATATTAGAGGGATTGGCAATTTTTTGAATGAGTATTATATGAGTAGAGTTAATTTGTTTAACCTCTATACTTTCATTTAGGATTTGTAAACAAAAATTGGTGACATCATCCCCAATAATGTGCCAGCACTTCTGATAAAGTAAAGCCAAAAATCCATCTTCTCCTGGTGCTTTTGTGGGTTTCATCTCAAACACCACATCTCTAATCTCCTCCTTTGTGTATAGTGCCGTAAGCCTTTGATTGTTATCCTCAGATATGCATCTATCAATATCCGACAACAAATGATCATAGTTTCCTCTTGTCTTTGACGTAAATAAAATTTGAAAATAAGATCTCGCAATACCTTCCATTTCCTGTATGATCTCTGTTTCTCTCCCTTCCTTGCAATTTATGAATAAAATTTCTCCTTCGGCGTTGTGTGGCTTGGCTATAGAAAAATGCAGTGTTCCTGTCCTCAAATTTTAGCCAGTTTATTCGAGCTCTTTGTTCTTAATAGCGTTCATCTTTTTCAATTTCAAAATTCAGTTGAATCTTCGCATCAATCATCTCAGCCAAATTAATATCATCTCTTTCAGATCTTGTAAGTTTTGATAACCTAGTAAGTTTTGATAACCTAACTGTAAGGAATTCCTTTCTCCTTCTTCTATTTATTTGAATTCGTCCAACCCATCTTTTCAAACCTTCATTTAAATTATCCAATTTTTGCAGAAAATTTCTAGATGATGTCTCCCAAATGTTTTTAACTTCTTCACCAAACGACTCATCCATTATCCACCAGGGTTCAAACTTAAATACTCTATCATTCAACCATTTTTTAACCCTTCTCGTAATTAAAAGATGGCAGTGATCTGAGAAAGAGTGAATTAGGTGTTGAATTGTTACCTCAGGAAACATGGTCATCCATTCATCGTTTGCAACTCTTTTATCCAGTCGTTCGTGAATGTTTATCTCGAGTAAATTTCTTCTCTCCCATGTAAATCAATTTCCAGAGAACACCACATCCATTAATTGACAATTCGCTAAAACATTGCAAAAAATTTCAATTTTTCTTTCATCTCGAGGCAACCCTCTATTTTTTTCAAAGCCATACATGATTTCATTAAAGTCTCCACAAACAAATCAATGAATCTCCTCACCATTATGTAGATTTTTCAACACAGCCCAGGAATCATCTCTATCCTGTATATAAGGAGTTCTATAAAAACCAGTGAATCTCCATTTGTCTCTTACTTCATTACCTTCAACAATCGCATCAACATGTCTTTTTGATATAGACCTCGTTTCTCTATGCCAGACATAATTCTCCTTTAGTACCATTTGGATCAATTTCAATCCCGTTTGCGTAACCACAACTGTAACGAACTCTTTCCATCTAACTTTTATATAACTTTGTCTCCATAAAGAAGACCATTTGGGGATTATGTATCTTCAGCAAATGTCGAAGTCTTCGAACTATCCGTGGAATCCCTGATCCACGGACATTCCAGCTTAAGATTTTAATTGCGCTCGGTCGGCTTGCCTCTTGGTAGCCGCCAATGATAAATGATTAATCTCCAACAATGATGTTAATCTCTTCCTTTGCTATTGACTTCTCAATCTCCCCTCTAGCTCTCTTCTTCCCTTCCTCTCCGATTAAGGCTCCATCTTCCAGATCATGCTCCATATCAATTAGAGCTTGATCTATTAATAGCTTTTCCCACGAATAACTTAAAAAGGTCAACCTCCCTTCCAGATTGAATCCCAAAACTGGATCAAAAGCATGTCCATATCCTAATTTTTTTAATAGTCTACAAATTATTTCCTTTTATTCGGCTATCCTCTCGGTTACCACCCAAATTCCCTTCACCTTCTTCTTGCAGCTAGACACTTTTCATTACTAAAACCTTTCGAGATTGAGCTCGCAGCGATAAATCCCAACCTATTTCAGCAATTTCCACACCTAGCGTTATTTTTGCTTCGCAAAAAGAGTCACTATGTCCCAAACGACCACAGTAGAAGCAGAATAGTGACTGTCTTTCATACTAAATCTTACATATGTGTAGTTTCCATAAAACATGATCTGTTTTTTCGTTTTCAAAGGGCGTCGCATGTCAATCTGGACTCGTATTCTCATATAATTCCTATTTTCTTTCCCCAAATTTGATCCATCATATTCTATGAATTTTCCTATAAATTTTCCCAATTGCACTGCCAAGTTCTCAAAAAATAGGCCAATAGGGACATTATGAATCTGTACCCAAAAAAGTGTCAAAATTAAGGGAATTTTTAATGGATCCTCCCCTCATTGTAATTTGTGTGACACTAGCAAATGGTTATTAAATGTCCATGGTGACCATTTCAAAATCGTATCCATATCCATGACATGAAAAAATTGAAATAGAAATCTTTTTTTCTCCCAAATCTCGAATTTAAACACCCTAAACAGGATGTCATAGATTTGTCATGGTACTTTTGATTTCTGGGAAGTGAATAATACTAGCTGTTAAGAAACATCCTACTAACCTGAAAACCCCCACTTCTCTTTTCGTATTCGGCTCTATTTGTATTTGTAGGATTGCTTCTTCTTCTACATTAAGTGTTGATTGGGCTAATTCAGTTTCCATGATTGCAGGTGAAAGTCTCAATCTTGATTACCACTTTGCTATACAAGAAACAAAAGAGTTTTGAAGGTGTGCCGCCGTCAAGCAAACAAACAAAAAAACAAAAAGACAAACCTAAAAAAACGTACCAGAAAGGGCAAACTATTTCGTGCTAGGGGAGCAAACTAAGGTTAAGTTCCACTTATTTTTTAATTTTTTTTATGTAAGTTTTGTTTGTTTCATTCTCAAATTAGGTCAAATTTGCTTGGCCATCATTCTCTTTTGAAATCTATATTTTGTCTATTGCCAAAGATAAATATATATATATATATATATTATTGTTAACCTTTTATCTTATATTGCTTTTGTCTTTCACCTTTAGATCTTTAACAAACATAACATTTTGCATCTTCACGATAAAGTAGAGTATGTAAAAATAGAAATAGAAAAGTTGGCATGTATCACGTATTACATATTAGCAAAAAATCAATATTAGAGGAGACTATCTAAAAATACAATATTGGATTGACATATTACAATCTCAACTCTAAACTAGAACCTCTCCAATTCTACTTAGATAGGGGTTTAAGCCTACTAAAATATAGAGTTGAGCTCTTACAAAAATATGCAATACAAGAGAAAGATGAAAGATGAAAACAAATAAATCGTTAATGAAATTTTCCAACATCTCTTGATTCTTGCTTTTTGGGTGAAATTTGTTTTTAAATTTAGAATACATAATTTTAAGAGGGATGTATCCTTTACAAAAACTAGTTGTTAAGAGGGAAAAAGAATCCATTCTCATGAGTCCTTTTTTTTATTAAGGGATTGATCTTTTGTCCTTTGCCTATTAACTTGAAGGAGGCGATCCTTCTAAAAAGCTTTTCATTTTATGTTTTTTTTAATGAAAAATAATTACCAACTCAAAAATCTAACATTAAGAGTAAAACATCGAGATGGGATCCTCCAAGCTTAAACTAATTTTTCTATTACGTACTAACTTGATGATTATGTCTGTGATTTTATTTTTTTCACGAGGAATATACTCGATACTCTAGTGACTTAAGAGTTTCAATAGTAAATGAACTCTTCTTATCAAGTCTGAGTTGGAACCGACCTAAACTCTTTAAAATAATTTTAACTTTAACTCAAAAAGTAATATATTACATAAATATTTTTTAAAAATATTTCTTTTCAATATAAATGAGTTAAATAATAATATTAAAATTAATCTTAAATATTGTTGTAGACATTTGCGGTTATCAAATTCCTAACATCAATTTATTTTATGGATCCAGGAATATATATATATATATATATATATTAGTTTTTACCAATGTAAGAATCTACACAATATTTTATTAAATTAAAAAAAATATCAGTAATTATAATGTTGCACTGCTAGCCAACAAATGTATCGAGATAACAATATGTCCAAATCTAAATTTTTGATAATTTTATATATTTTTCTAATTTTTTAATAAAATCTCAGTTTTTAAGTTATTATTAAATATATAAAATGTAAATTTATAAAAATATTTAAGCCTATAATATATATATATATAAATATATAAAAACGTATAGGTTTATAAAAATATATATATTTATAAATTCTTACTTCAAAAGCAAAATAATTTAAAGTTGATTTTATTAAATTAAAAAAAAGGATATCAATAATTAAATGGTTTGGCAGAATGTTTTTAATTGCAAAAGTTAAGTGGGACAATCATTTTTGTTGTCTTAGCGTTTCAAAATCATTTAAAGTTTAAATGGGTAATATTCTTTAAATCGGTATCCATTCAATTTAAAATTATTAAAATTTAAAAAAAAAAGTTAAATTATATTAACAGTCACTCAATTTTGAGGTAGCTAACAAAATAGTCACTTAAGTTTTATTTCAGTCACTCAATTTTTAAAAAATAACAAAATAGTCACTAACGTTATAAAAAGTTACAAAACAGTCACTGATTAATAGTTTCTATTAGTGTCTTAACGGAACCACTGATGTGGCCAATTAACTGCTGATGTGGCCAGTTAACTTGTCACGTTGGATGTTCATAGTGGAAACCCACCCAATTTAAGAAAAATTAAAAAAAAAATCCTTAAAAAAAACCCTTAATAATAGAGGAGGAGGAGGAGAAGAAGAGACTGTAAAAAGAAAAGTCTTCTTTGCCTAATTTAGCGGGGTCTGATTCTTTACCATTGAAACACCATGTATTTGCTTTTCTTCTTCTTCTTGGCTCTCTTCCTCTATAACTTTCCACCATTAAAACACCATGTCTTTCCAAGATGTAATGCAACCACCAAATAGATAAATCTCAGCTTCACTAAAACACCCAAAAACAAAAACAGATAAAAAAATTTTAGACCCAAATCAATAAAAAAGAAAAAAAATTGACTTATCGATCAAACCAGTAAGAGAGTTGAATAAATTTGAAAAAAAAACCAAAAAAAAAATCTTGCTAGAAATGGGTCATTTATTCAAAATTTGAAGATTTGAACATTACCTGTCATGATCAGGACTAAGAAGAAGCTTGGGTAAATTGCCTTCCGCTTGTGTTAGTGTGACCCCCAAAGCAACAACATTCTAGTTTGAAATTGCAACAGCCGTACCGAAATAATTGTAGAAGAATATGAAGTAATTGGGTTAAAGTTTTGGCCCTAAATCATTACCTTTGAAGTTTGGAGGAATCAATTGCAGAGATACAGTATGGGATTGATTTGAAAAATGGAGGCATCTTCATTTTTTTTTTTCTTCTTCTTCTCCTCCTCTTCTTAAACCCTAAATTGGTACTAATATGGCTGTTAAATTGGTGGTAACCGGCCAGCTGGAAAACTTTTTGACACCAAGCACACCGTCATGTACCATGC
The DNA here is from genome assembly GCA_025698465.1 of Gossypium longicalyx. Lineage (NCBI taxonomy): Eukaryota > Viridiplantae > Streptophyta > Magnoliopsida > Malvales > Malvaceae > Gossypium > Gossypium longicalyx. The sequence goes on from CM046997.1 coordinate 85,518,509, forward strand.
CACTTTTCTGTGAAAAATGACAAAAAGAACTATTTTGTCATTTTTCTAAAGTTGAGTGACTGAAATGAAATTAAGATGATTATTTTGTCAACTACCCTAAAGTTAAGTGAATGTTAGTGTAATTTACCCTTAATAAAAATATAAAAAATTTGATTTAATTAAATTTCAATTTAAACGGATTGAAGTCACTTTTTGGAAGAAGTCTGTAGGTGATGTTGGTTAGATATGAAAGTAAGTATTCCTGGAAGAAAAAGAAGAGAAGAATGTGTTTGTAAAATTGGTTTTGCATATTTCCCCCCTTAAAGACTATTTTGTTTGTTGAATTTGAAGGTGGTAGGGAGATGAGTAGAAAAGGGCAGCCAAGCCAATACCTAAGCACCTCTACCCTGGCTCCGTCCGATATAACTCTTCTTATTAAATTAAGCACAGACTTAATATGCGGTTGAATAGCGTGAGAAGAGACGGACTATTATTCCTTTACGACCGCCATTAACATCCATCTATCTTAGCCATTAAGATCTCTCTAATTCCAATTTTCTTCTTCCCAGGTAAACCTTCTCCTTTCTTCTGTATATCTCCTCTCCCCCCTTTTTCTATTTTCTGCTATGTTTTTTATGCCAACCTTCATTCTTGATTCCTGATCTTATATTATTATTATCGTTAATTCAGTTTGGAGTGAGAATAGTACCCAGAAAGCAATCATGAGTGAGATGAAAGATAAATTGAAGGGCTTCATGAAGAAAGTCAACACCCAGTTCTCTTCTTCTTCTTCTTCTTCTTCTTCTTCTTCTTCTTCTTCTTCTTCTTCTGGTAAATTCAAGGGCCAAGGTCGAGTCTTGGGTTCCTCTTCTTCTTCTGGACCTGTTAACCCCATCCTTACCCGTCCCTCTCCTACTCCCAACCCTGCCCCTTCTTCCTCCTCATCCAATTCTAAGCCCGTTTTGCCTTCTAAACCACCGGTTTCTGATCAAAACAAGCCCAGTTCCAACTCTAATCCTGAACCAAATCACAAAACGGGAAGTGGGTTTGATCCCTATGACTCATTCATCACTTCTAGTAAGGTATCCAAAAATGGTTTCACTTTAAATGTATTCGAGTGTCCGATTTGTGGCACTTCTTATCGGTCTGAGGAGGAGGTGTCTATACATGTTGAAACTTGTGTCAACAATACCAATTCATTGGATAGAAAAGGAACTGATGATGAATCAGGATCCAATGAGACCGCTTTGGAAGAGTCAAAAGGTGAAGTAGAGGTTCGTGTTAGTTCATTCCTTTCAGGGAAACCAGCAGAAGGCTCGATTGAGGTAGTTCTCAAGTTGTTGAGGAATATAGTTAAGGAACCTGGGAATGACAAGTTTAGGAAGCTTCGAATGAGTAATCCGAAGATAAGGGAGGCAATTGGTGAGGTAGCAGGAGGGGTTGAGCTGTTGGAATTTGTTGGATTTGAATTGAAGGAGGAAGGAGGGGAAATGTGGGCAGTCATGGATGTTCCTAAAGAGGAGCAGATTAGTGTGATCAGTAAGGCAATAATGTTGTTGGAACCAGGAAACATGGAAAAATTTAAGAACAGTGAAAATATTTCCCCTGCAGCTCCACCCGAGAAAGAGGAAACTGTTGAGTCAAAGAAGATAGACAGAAAGGTAAATGAACTGTTTGCTAATGTTTCTACTGTTTCATCAAATCCACCTGTTCATTTTGGTATCTAGTTTTAAATCTTAACTAGGATAAACTTATGATCTGTAACTGACTCTTTAAGTGGTGCAACTGACTGCTGCTATATATAAGGTTATATGTGTGTATCAAAATGATAATTGTTGTCCTAGTGGATTATTATCATGTCCATTGCCAGGAGTAAAAACAACACCAGCTGACCTAGGATGATACTATGGCTTTAGGGTGTAATATATAAGATTTTAGTTTATACGGTGCAAGTGTATATATGATTAGATGCAAGATTTCAGTTTATTTATAATGGACCTAGTGGATCACTGTATTGTGTTCATACAGACTTGTAATATTGGGTTATTGAAATGAATATGGTTAAATAATCGGTCAGTGTGGCCCTTCTGCAGAAGGCCTTCTGTTGAAATGATAAAAATAGCTATCCTGATGGTAAGTTGTTTGATAAAGTTTCTAGAAATGTTTTGCGTAAATCACACTGCTGTTCTATATGTATGAGATCCCTGTCCTGCTACATTTCTAAAATATTACTAAAAAGAGTGAAAGATGCTTTTTGTTTATGGAAAAGTTCAACTTGCTTTCTGTTTGATCGTTTCATTTTTGCAATTGTGCTTGTCATTTTACTCATTCTCTCTCCTTTTATCTGGTAGAACATTGATATTTAGTGATCATGCACAATTTTTATACTGCTGCGTGAGTAAAATATGTGATTAATCATGATATTAGATGTTCTTTATCACCTATCTCTCATTCTTCTTAATACATAAAATTCATTCATTTACATTTTATTAAGTCTTGTAGAATATATCCTAACTCAGAACATGAATGCTGTTGTAGATCCGGGTGTTCTTCTCTGTACCTGAGAGTGTAGCAGCAAAAATTGAGCTACCGGATTCTTTCTATAACCTATCAAGTGAAGAGTTGAAGAGAGAAGCGGAGATGAGAAAGAAAAAGATTGCAGACTCCCAGCTTTTAATCCCTAAGTCTTACAAGGAAAAGCAAGCGAAAGCAGCCAGGAGAAAGTATAGAAGAACAATTATTCGCATCCAGTTTCCTGATGGAGTGGTGCTTCAAGGTGAATTCGCTCCTTGGGAACCAACTAGTGCTCTCTACGAGGTTAGTCCACTTTGTCTAGCTGTTTGTGTTATTCCCTATCTGTTACGCTAATATAGTTAAAAATTCATTCCTTTTATATATTTAAACAATTTTTGAAGCCTTGTTTCATATTTGATATCTTTATCTACGGGTATATTGAAGGTCAGCTATGGTTACGATCATAAGTCTTAATTTCACACTGACATCATCTTTCTAACAGGATACTTTTGTTAGTATTTAACAGAGAAGGTTAGTTGCACTTTGGTTACAACAGTGGAATATTTCACATGCATCCTATGTCTTATCCATATGATGTCTATTTTGGTTTGCATTTAGCAAAAGTGCTTCGAGGTTTTTAGCACATATCCCGGATCCTAAAATGATGAATGGTCAATGTTGTCATTGAATGCTAACCTTGATGTCCTCCTGCAAAATTTAACATGGTTACCATTGCTTTGGAGATTGTGGTTTTTGGTCTTATCCCTCACTTATTTCAGGGGTTGTGATTTTCCTTGGAATCTTATACATGTGTATATGCGCTATTACATTTTTTTTTTAATCTTTTATGCATGTGATAATTCCTGATCTTTGCATAGTTTTGAATCTTGAAAAAAGTACCTCTTTACTCTTAAGCTTAAACATATATTAGCTTGTTTAGAGAATTAAGTTCTTTATATCCCTAGATAGAAAACTCAAAAAAGATTGTTTATGTTAGGAAATGAGGCTAAGAAAGAAAAAGAAATATTATACATGGGAGCATGAGAATAATAACAAAGTAGATTAGCTTACAAAGAATTTAGTCAAAACTAAATGTGAAGACCCGTCAGTAGGGAGGGAGCAAGATGGTTTTTCATAAATGCTGGCTTCATCCCATTCCAAGGTGAAATGATTTGTGCTGTTTGTGATGTTCAGTTTGTGAGCTCAGCACTGAAAGAACCGTGCTTGGAGTTCGAGCTGTTAGATCCGGTAATTGTTAAACGACGAGTGATCCCATCATTTCCTGCAGCAGGGGAGAAAGGCAGGACGCTGGAGGAGGAAGATTTGGTTCCCTCAGCACTTATTAAGTTCAAGCCTGTTGAAACTGATTCTGTCGTCTTCACTGGCCTTTCTAATGAGCTCCTGGAAATCAGTGAGCCCCTGGTAACTAATTGACTAAAACCCTTCATCTCTATTTATTGGGAAAATACACCCAACCAATTAGTATATGCTTCGATTTTTAAAGCTGTGTGGATTCTTAGTGTGACATAGCCTGAATTTTCTCCTCTTCGTAAATCATCAAAATATTGTTGATTGGTTGTGTTTTAATAATAAATTCATTTCCAATATTCTAAGCCTTTGTAAATATATGAATTTAAAATATTATTTATTCTAATATATAATATTGTTTTATTGTATTTGAATTCAATACCTAACTTTTTCAAGTTCAAATTAGTTTGGGCTTATGTTTTTTCAGGCTCAGGTTCTTTCAGACTCGGAAAATTTCGAGTTCGGAATTTTTTTGGACTTGGACTCGGATCAAGCTGAGTGTGCTCTTATAGATTCAGATAATTTTGAAATTTATAAGTTATAAATATTTTAATTTTGAATATAATAATTTATTTTACTTTCGTACAATGACAATAAAACTCAAATTCACCTTATAAAAAGCATAAATCATATATAAAAATAAATTATTTTATATATATTAATTAAAGTGCTTATTGTAAGTAAAATTATTTTATGAAATCATATAAATTAACGAAAATATCTTTTATTGTTCATTTTTATATTATTTTGACAACCGAATAACTTGTTTTTTTCCTTATTAAATTTGGGGTTAAGTCACATTTCGGGTTTTGAACTTGGCAACTCTTCACACTAAGATTTGAACTTTTTTTTGTCTCATTTAGGTTCAAACTTAATAATTGTTCTCACATTAGGGCTTAAACTTTTTTTTATTAAAGTTATTCCTTGAAAACTTTAAAGTTTAAGCCTCAACGTGGAAACAATTGCAAACTTCAAGGCCTAACGCGGACAAAAAAATGTTCAGGCCCCAATGGAGAAAAGTTGTCAAGTTCAAGCATCAATATAAGAACAATTGTTAAGTTTAGGACTTAATTTGAACCAAAAAAAGGTCAACTCCTAATATGAAAAATGTTGCCAAGTTTAAACTCCAAACAGTTATTTAACCCTTAAATTTATAAACATAATGCTCAAATATATTATACTAAGTCCAAACCCAAATAACATTCTCATTATTACCCAAACTCAAAATAAACTAATTATAGTCTAACTTTTAAGTTCCAAATAAATAAATAAAAAGTAAACACGATACTCAAATACAATTTGTAAAAGTTAAAGCCCAATTCAAAATTTACTTTAAAAAATAATATTTAATTAAGATATTAAATTTTAGTAATATCCTATGTATTATTAGTTATAATTATAAACTTGTATTTTAATATACTAAATTACACATAACTATTGATGTTATATCTTTTATTATAATCTAAATATAATAATAGTTATTGTCGAAACTATTTTTTTAATTTTGAAAAAACGGGGATCGACTTTAAAAACGAAAATGGAGTCGCCACCAATCCTTTTTGTTTAGGTGTGATTGGATCACCTAATAAAACATTTTGATTTATTAAAATATTAATTTTGGCCTACGAAAATCAAGAAAACGGGTTCGGGAGTCGGTTACGTACGAGAAAGGATTAGCATCCTCTCAACGCCCAAAATTGGTACCTAATTGACTAATTAATGTCCTAATGTCGAAAATTCAAAATGATTTTAAAAATACAATTCTTTTCTAAAAATGTTTGAACATACTTGAATCAGGTGTTAAGATTCTCTTGTTTCAAAGGAATAAAATATCACATCCAGCACGTTAGGATACGACAATTTAAATCTTCGAATCCAAGATCATCTTATGATTCCCAGAGCTCGTGCATTGAAAAATTTTCGAAAGGATGTTCAACTATTTGGTCAAACGAAAAAATCGAAACCCAGCACGTTAGGACACGATTTCTCGAATTTCCAAACACGGAACACTGCCTTATTTTGAAAGCTTTTAACTTAGCAATTATGAAACCAACAAAAAAATATTTGTTTAGTTTATTTGGGGATAAAAGATAGCCGATATTGGGCAAAAGTTTGGAATTTAAAACTTGATGTAACAATAAGAAACATACAAACATAGTATTGAGTGTGAAATAAAAATATGTGGTAATAATATTACATGAATGATCATAAATAATAAGAATACACAAAGGAACAAATTTGGGTACATGTAATGGCAACACATCATATACCATACAAATACTAATATTAATACTCAAAGGTCAATGAATTAAAAGACAATTTTAAAAGAAATACTATGATACAAACAAGATGTAACAAGTAAATAAATAAAGTATGAATCATATGAAAAAAAAAAAAAGAAATTGGAAGTCATCAATGTACAAACAACAAATTACACGTAAAAATTTTAAAAACAAGTGATATATATATAAAAAAAAGAAATTAAATAGATAAAAATAAGGAAATTGAATAATATATTAAAAGGTAATACATGCATGAATTTTAAAATGAACATTAGGTAAAAAGAAAATAAAAATACATACTAAACAACATATATCAAACTTAAATAAATAATATGCATACAATGAAGAAAAACTCATTATAAATATATATATATATATATATATACACGCAGAGATAATAATATATAAAAAGGTTTAAAATAAACAATAATTCATAATGAAATAGGGTCTTTAAAAGGAATAAATTATATATTAAAAAAATACGTAACATAAATATATTTATCTAAGAATATATATATATATATATATATATAAGAATACAAAAAAATGTATAACATAATAATGTATAAAATTGTGTAAAATAGATATCATATGAATTTTCAAAATAAAGAGATATGTATAAAAGAAAACTTTAAAATAGAAATAAAATTTTATATAATAGAATAATTTAAAAGTTTATACAAACGAAAAATAACAAATTAAAACAACATAAAGTCAATAAAATAGTTTTAAAATACTATATTAAGATAATTTTTAAAAAATGAATAATAATAACAAAATTTAAAAAAATGCAAGAATTACAAAGAATAAAGCATAAACTAAAAAACTCAATTGAAACCAAAATAAAATTAAAAGGACAATTTACAAATTAAGAAAATTACTAAAACAAAGTCAAAGGCTAAAATGGAATACGCTCAAATAAGCAGGGATTAAAAATAAAAATATCCCAAGCCTTGAGACGCGGCGTTTAAAGGAGGACTAAGTTGAAATAGCGCATAAATTCCAGAGAAGATTTAAAAATAAATAAAATATAGTCGGGTTTAATTAAAAGTCAGCACAAATGGGAAGGGACTCATCGCGCAAATAGCCTTTTAGGACGAAAACGCACGGACCCTTAACACTCAAACGGCGCCGTTCCTTTGATTTATAAAACCAACCTTTTCTTTTTTTAAAAAAAAACCCTAAAATCATTTATACATAACCCTAAAAAAATTAAAGAAAAGCCTTGCAGGCCTCAGCCACCGCCGCACCACTATTAAATCTGGTGGTCAGCCATGCACGAAGAGAGTCTTTGACTCTGCTCAAGCCATACTCGGAGGCCTAGTCACTTTACAATGTCAGAAAAACGAAAGGAGGGAACTCGACCCTCTAGATCCAATTTCGGAGGTGCCGAGGCTCCAACGATGAACCATAGGTGAGTCCCCATTCCCCTTTTGTTGTTTTTTATACGTAAATAGGGAAATGAAAAAAAATGAAAGATCAAAGAAAATAGAAACAAAATTGAAAGAAAAGTGAGATTTAGATCACCTTTTCAAAATTGATTTCTTATTTCCTTTTTATATGTATTCAGTATGTTTGAAGACTCCTTTTAAATTTCATTCAAAAAAAAAAAACCTCCCTTCAAACATTCCCATCTTCGGCCTTTTATAGCCGAATATAAGTACAATAATCTTTATTTTGTTGCTATTTTCTCTCTAGATATTACGATGGTGCGGGCGTGTTGACGTGGAGGCACGAGTAGTGCGGGCGTGGAGGTGGAGTAGTATACGACGCGGAGGGGCGCGTTACGTGCAGCCCTTGGAGGCTGACTTGCGGTGCAAAGGGTATTTAGGATTAGGGTTAGGTTGGGTCTGATTAACTTGGGGTTTGGGTAGTGATTTGGGCCTGATTGAATTGGGTGTGGTATTTGGGTTTTGATTGGATGTAAATGGACTTTATATTTTGGACTGTTGTTTATTGGGCCCCGGGCTAAAATTAGGCCCTACAGCTGCCCCTCTTTGCTCATTGTCGTGTAACAATAATAGAGCAAAGACTTTAAAAGGGCCAATTTTGTCCGGTCTTGCTGAGTCTTGACTTCTTGATGCTTCCTTTCTTTAGGTAGCCTCGCTTTAACGCACCGAATCTTCAGGGGTATAGGTATTTTCGTTTCAATCTGCTCCACTGCAATTTCAGAGAGATAAGATTTGCTATCTTGAGTCTGCTCCGCTTCAACCTCAGGGAGATAAGACTTGTGATTTGTAGCTTTAATCTGCTCCCCTGTTACCTCGGGAAGATAAGATTTGTCGTCTTCAATCTGCTCCATTACTGCTTAGGGAGATATGATCTGTAATCTTCAGCTTGCTCCACTGCTGCTCAGGGAGATAAGGCTCACTGTCTTCGATATGCTCTACTACTGCTTAGGGAGATATGATCTGTAATTCCAGCCTATTCCACTACTGCTCAGGGAGATAAAGCTCACTGTCTTCGATCTGCTCCACTACTTCTTAGAGAGATATGATCTGTAATTTCCAGTCTGCTCCACTGCTGCTCAGGGAGATAAGGCTCACTGTCTTCGATTTGCTCCACTACTGCTTAGAGAGATATGATCTGTAATTTTCAGCCTGCTCCACTGCTGCTCAGAGAGATAAAGCTCACCGTCTTCGATCTGTTCCACTACTGCTTAGGAAGATAAGATCTGCAATCTTTAGCCTGCTCCACTACTGCTCAGGGAGATAAGATCTGCAATTTTCAGTCTGCTCCACTACTACTTAGGGAGATGAGGCTAGTGGCTAAAATCTGCTTCCCTACTACTTCGGAAAGATAAGATTAACCGTCTTCGATCTGCTCCACTACTGCTTATGGAGATAAGATCTGCAATCATCAGCCTACTCCACTACTACTTAGGGAGATAAGCTAGTAGCTTAAATCTGCTTCCTTACTACCTTGGGAAGATAAGATTCACCGTCTTCAATCTGCTCCACTACTGCTTAGGGAGATAAGATCTGCAATCTTCAGTCTGCTCCACTACTACTTAGGGAGATGAGGCTAGTGGCTAAAATCTACTTCCCTACTACTTCGGAAAGATAAGATTCGCCGTCTTTGATCTGCTCCACTACTGCTTATGGAGATAAGATCTGCAATCATCAGCCTACTCCACTACTACTTAGGGAGATAAGCTAGTGGCTTAAATCTGCTTCTTTACTACCTCGGGAAGATAAGATTCACCGTCTTCGATCTGCTCCACTACTGCTTATGGAGATAAGATCTGCAATCATCAGCCTACTCCACTACTACTTAGGGAGATAAGCTAGTGGCTTAAATCTGCTTCCTTACTACCTCGGGAAGATAAGATTCACCGTCTTCGATCTGCTCTACTACTGCTTAGGGAGATAAGATCTGCAATCTTCAGTCTACTCCACTACTATTTAGGGAGATGAGGCTAGTGGCTAAAATCTGCTTCCCTACTACTTCGAAAAGATAAGATTCACCGTCTTCGATCTGCTCCACTACTGCTTATGGAGATAAGATCTGCAATCATCAGCCTACTCCACTACTACTTAGGGAGATAAGCTAGTGGCTTAAATCTGCTTCCTTACTACCTCGCGAAGATAAGATTCACCATCTTCGATCTACTCCACTACTGTTTAGAGAGATAAAATCTGTAAATTCACCAATGTTGCTACACCGTCCTCTAGAGGACATGTCCTGTAGACTCGGTTTCATATGCCTATGTTTATGCCAAATCATTAGGATGCTATGATCAGAATGAATCAGATGCTCCTAGCCAAATGCGCTATGAATGATATAAATGTAGAAATGTCATGAGAATGATTCCTTTTTAAATGCTTAAAGTGCCATCACTTGTTACTCATCAGAGTTTTATTACTGACTTATTATGTTGCCTTCTTTACCTAGCTAGTATCTTTGATAGAAAATCATCTTCTTCAATCCATCCCACTACAACTCAGGGGTATAGGATTTGAATCTTTCCATCAATTTGGTCTATTACACCATTTCCTAGGTGATATGACCAGATGTGTACACCTGATATTTGCATGAAAGAGGAATATCATTTCTTTTTTCTCGAGAATAATCCCCTTTTATGCTTGGGTTGACATCACTCGTTTCCATCATTGACGCGATATCTTGTCTTACTCTTCAATCAATATCTTTGACTAAAAATCCGAAGAAATAATCTCAATTTGGACTCAAATATTTTCAACCATTAAGTTGGGTAAGTTCTAAACAATAGTTTTATTTCAGGTTCCTGCACTGTTTAGAAACCTCTTGAGTAATATGCAAATCTCCTTTTGTGAAAGTGTTATTAGTCCATTAATCCTTATTTCAATACGAGATGCTTGAAAAAGATTATAAAGATGGATAAAACTAAAATTTATTAGGAACAAAATCTGAAAAGAATGAATTAATCAAAGAAAGCAAAAACTGCCGGGATACAAAAATAGGCAAGGAAAAATAAGTGCCCCAAATGTCGCAGCCTGAGCTTTTTTGCATGAACTCTTCGATGACCATTTTGAGCTTAACATGTGCCTAGGAGATCTAGTGTACTTTGTTGATGCCCCAAGACGTAGCATACTTCCTCTTTGTTAATTCAAGCATAGCAGACTACCACATGTCTCATTTTCGCTCGAAATTTGAATTGCCCTTTTCGGGTTTTCAATTTAAAACCCCTTTGGTCTCGAGGCGCCCTTTGCAGGTTTTCACCTCAGCCTCTCTTTTTTTTTTCAAAACGCCTTTTGCGGGTTTTCGCCTTGGCCTCTCCATTTTTAGGTGAAGTACTTCTTGACTGAATCTGAATTTACTGGGTTAGGCAAGCTCTTACCGTCCATCTCAGTTATATCAGTGCTCCTCCAGAAAAAGCCTTCTTTACCACATAAGGTCCTTCCCATTTTGGCATCCATTTCCTGCTAAAATCTTTTTGCATAGGGAGGATCTTTTTCAATACCAAGTCCCCATCATGGAATACTCTGGGGCGAACCTTTTTGTTGTAAGCTCGCATCATTCGCTTTTGGTACATTTGACCATGACGGATAGCCTTTAACCTCTTTTCTTCAATCAAGTTCAGCTAATCATACCAGCATTTGACCCATTCTGCTTCGTCCAACTTTAACTCTGATAAAACCCGAAGAGAAGGAATTTTGACTTCAATGAACAAAACTGCCTCCATCCCATAAACCAATGAGTAAGGTGTTGCACCAGTAGAGGTTCTGACAGACGTTCGATAGACATAGAGAGCAAATGGTAACTTTTTATGCCAATATTTGTAGGTCCCAGTAATTCTCCCTACGATCTTCTTGATATTTTTATTAGTCGCCTCAACTACACTATTCATTTTCGGGCGATATGGTGACAAGTTGTGGTGCCTAATTTTGAACTGACTGCAAACCTCCACTATCACGCTGTTATTAAAATTTAACGCGTTGTCAGATATGATCCATTCTGGCATGCCATATCGACATATGATCTCCTTCTTCAAGAACTTGCAAACCGTCAACTTTGTGATGTTGACGTATGAAGTAGCCTCTACCCACTTGGTGGAATAATCGATGACCATAAAGATAAATCGATGTCTGTTAGAAGCCTTCGGCAAAATTGGCCCAATAACGTCCATGCCCCACATTGAGAAAGGCCATGGGGAAGTCATGACATTAAGAGGTGAAGGAGGCATATGGATCTTGTCTGCATAAATTTGGCACTTATGGCATTTTTTTGGTGTAACTGATGCAATCTCCTTCCATCGTGGACAAGTAATACCCGAATCTCATGATTTGTCTGGCCCTTATGAACCCATTGGCATGCGTCTCGCAGACACCTTGATGGACTTCTTCTAGGATTTCTTAGCTTCAACGGCATCAACTCATCTTAACAGCACCTAATCTTTCCTCCTTTTATACAAGATCTCTCCGTCTAAGACATAATCAGTGGCCAGCCTCCTCAACATTCTCTTATCATTTTCAGTTGCTTGATCAGAGTATTCACAGCTCTTCACATATCGTAGAATATCATGATACCAAGGATAATCATCTCTCTCTTCTTCTTCGTCGATATTGCAGAAATGAGCTGGAGCCTCACAAATACTCATCTGGATCGGCTTCATATCCTCTTGATTATTTACTCTGATCATAGAAGCTAACATAGCCAAGGCACCAGCCATCTGGTTTTTGTCTCGCGGGAGATAATAGAAAGCGATATCATCAAACCCCTCTATTAAATCCAGGACTAGCTTCTGGTAACTAATCAGCTCAGGGTCCTTTGTTTCCCATTCACTCTTAAGTTGATAGATCACTAGTGCATAATCCCCATACACCTCTAGCACTTTGACTTTCTGTTCGATGGCTACACTTGTAAATGGATAATGATCTTCACTTGGGGATATCAGGACTGCCTCAATTCCATTACCAACAGCGTTTGATGCTCCGTCAAAATTCAGTTTCCAATGATGATCTTCTAGAGTGTCTTCTTCGATAGTTGCCACATACATTAGATCCTCATTAGGAAAATCAAAGTTCAAAGGCTCGTAATCTTCTAAAGCTCTACTGGCTAGAAAATCTACTATTGCACTCCCTTTCACAGCCTTCTGGTTCACATAGACAATGTCAAATTCGGAAAGTAAAATTTGCCATCAGGTCATTCTTCCACTTAAAGCAGTTTACTCTATCATGTACTTTAGAGGGTCCAGTCTTGAGATTAACCAAGTCGTATGGTACAACATGTACTACCTCAATCTCCAAGTTGTCCAAACCAAGGCGCAACATAATTTCTCAATTAGCGAGTACCTCAGTTCACACTCAGTGAATTTCTTACTGAGGTAATATATCTCATTTTCTTTCTTTCCCGTCTCATTGTGTTGGCCGAGCACACATCCCATTGAATTGTCAAATACTGTCAGATACAATATCAATGGCCTACCAAGACTGGGTGCCGTTAGTACTAGGGGATTGTACAAATATCGCTTAACCTTGTCAAAGGTTTTCTAACACTCATCATCCCACACACCAGGGTTATGTTTCTTGAGAAGATAAAATTTGGGGCCACATTTCTCAGTTAGTTGTGAAATGAACTGGGTGATGTAATTTAGTCTTTTTAGAAAACCTCGAACCTCTTTTTGAGTACGCAGCGGAGGCAATTTTTGTATAGCCTTGACTTTGTCGAGGCCGACCTCAATTCCTTTTTCACTGACTACGAAACCGAGCAGCTTTCCTAATCTAGCCCTGAAAGTACATTTTGTTGGATTGAGCTTTAGTTGAAACCTTCTCAGTCTCAAGAACAATTTCCTCAAAACCTGTACATGCTCCTTTTCTGTTTGGGATTTTGCGATCATATCATTGACGTAGACCTAAATTTCCTTATGCATCATGTCGTGAAACAAGGTTATCATGGCTCTTTGATACGTTGCTCTTGCATTTTTTAACCCGAATGGCATCACCTTATAGCAGAATGTTCCCCACAGGGTTATAAATGTGGTCTTTTCCATGTCCTCAGGATGCATTTTTATCTGATTGTATCCAGAGAAACCATCCATGAAGGAGAACAGTGAGTACCTGTTGTGTTATCCACTAAAGTGTCAATGTGAGGCAGTGGGAAGTTATCCTTCGGGCTGGCCTTGTTTAAGTCTCTGTAATCTACACACATCTGCACTTTTCCATCTTTGTTGGGGATGGAGACAATGTTGGCTACCCATTCTGAGTAATTAACTACTTGTAAGAACGTAGCATCAAATTGCTTTTTGACCTCTTACCTTATTTTTACTGCAACCTCGGGTCTCATCCTTCAGAGCTTTTGTTGAACAGGCTTGCACTCTTCTTTTATGGGGACGCGATGCACCACAATATCAGTACTTAACCCAGGAATGTCTTGATATGACCACACGAAGATATCTTTGAACTCTTGAAGTAATTCAATGAGGTCTCGTCTTGTTTCCTCGGTTATGCAAGTTCCAATGTTCACCTCATTCCCTTTTTCCAAGGTCACATTCTCGATTGTCTCTTTATGGGGTAGAATCTGTTTCTCTTCTGATTCTACCATCCTTAACAAATCTGGAGGTAATCCACTATCTTTGTCATCTTCAAAATCCTGTGATCTTTCTAAACACATATCTCGCTCAAAAGGAGATTTTGGGTTTGTAACAGCGTCGCTCGTGTCGTTGATATCTGGAGACCTATTGTAGACACGAAAGAAATATCTAGAGAATGAATCTAAGAGTGACCTATTTGTATGGCATGATTATGAATGGAATGAGAGAATAAAAGAAAATTTTCCCAGAATGAGACACAAAAGTGCATTTTTTATTGAAAATAAAGATGTTTGAACATAAGCCTATTTCACAAAAGATTCTTATTGTTCCTAGGCTTAAAACAACAAGTGTGTTTTGAAAATTACTCTATATTAGCTATAAAAACTACAGGAATTTCTTCCACAGTCCAGTTGTTCAGAACATTTTCGGGCTCATAAGGGCGAATGCTTACTAACTCTTCAAATATGACGTTGATGTTCAGATTTCCCATCAAATCTTTATTGGACTCTTCACTTGTCACCTTCCATTCAGGATGAATAACTCCTCCTGACACAAACGTTCTAGATATATAAGGGAATGACATCGACTCTCATTTGACCTCTGCCCCATTTAATCTTGCTCTTCGTCTCTCTTGCTTCCTTTCCACCTCCTTTCTCTTTTGCTTTGCGTCTAGCCTATACCCTAAGACAAAACGATCGTGTTTATCAGCCAAGACTGGCACTTCAATCCATCTATGGAGATATTTCCAGAGTCCTCTTCCAAGCAATTCTCCTTTTCCTACCATCAGTTGTAGGCTCATACTTGTAGCCTCAGATATTTTGGGCATTGGGATCTTGCCTTTTTCAATGATGAAGGTCGCATTCACAAATTCCAATAACCGAAAAGAACAGTCTATTGTTTCACTATCATTCTCTACGTATGGCACATCATTGGTAACAGATGCAATAATGTTCTCCTTCGCGTTTCTCGTTATCAGCCGGCCCTTTGTCACTAACTTTAGCTTCTGGTGCAATGATGATGGTACTGCCCCTGCTGAGTGAATCCAAGGCCTCCACAATAAACAATTATAAGAAGGCTTGATGTCCATCACAAGGAAGTCTACCTCGTACATATTTGGTCAGATCAGAAGGGGTATCTCGATCTTTCCCATTACTTTCCTTTCGGTGCCATCAAATGCCCTCACTATGTTCTGGCATGTCTTCATATAAGAGTTATCTATAGGTAACCTATTCAATATGGACAGGGGCATGACATTCAGTGCCGATCTATTGTCAATTAATACCCCTGGTAGTGTATACCTTTTGCAGCGGGTGGTGATGTGTAGAGCCTTGGTGGATCCCATGCCCCCTAGCGGTATCTCATTGTCATGAAGGAGATAAATTTATCGACACTTATGTTGCTGACAAGGAAGTCTAGCTTGTTTACCGAAATGTCATCAGCGACATAGGTTTCATTCAACACCTTCATCAGCGCGTTACGGTGTACTTCCGAGTTTAGGAGCAGAGCTAGCACCAATATGCGTACCGACTGCTTATGTAATTGTTCCAAAACACTATACTCGCTGTGTTTTAGGAATTTCAAAAACTCTTTGGCTTCATTCTCCATTACCGGTTCATTAACCAGTGGTTCTAATCTTTTTCCCCTTGTTCGATCATCAAGGACTTCCCTTTTTCAGGCTTGACTTTTGTATTTGGCGTGTTGACTAGACTCTCCTTTCCCAGAAATGTCATATTATAGCTATAATTCCAAGGTACCCTTCTGCTATCCTCATAAGAAAAAGCCATGGGTTTTTGAATTACAACTCTGGGTGTCATTTTTACTCCGGTTTCATTGATTCTCGATCATGAGATGATCACCATCGAGCGATTGACCTCAACGACCTTCTCTACCAACTCTCCTCCTGCGGTGCACATGTCCTCTCCTTCAGTGAACTCAAGTCTTACGTGGTTAACCCTCTTTCCACTATTTTTCTTCAAACCTCTCTCTCCTTCAGTGAACTCAAGTCTTACGTGGTTAACCCTTTTTCCACTATTTTCCTTCAAACCTCTCTCAACGGGGTTCTTACTTCTGCAACATTCAACTTGATTCTTTTCCCTGCATTCTTGACTATTCCATTCACCCCATTATTAGTATGAATGGGTAACAGATTTTCTACACCAGATGCATCCTCGAACTTCACAACGCCCATTTTGATGAGCCTTTCGACTAGCCTTTTGAAAGAGAGGTAGTTCTCTATCGAGTGTCCCATGATTCCCGCATGGTATTCACATTGAGTACTTGCGTCGTACCACTTGAGATATAGGGGTTGCATCGGTTTTAATTAGATAGGGGATACAACGTATGCATCAAATAGACTTTTGTACAACTCCCGGTACGTTATTGGAATGGGAGTAAACTGAAGCTTCTCCATGCTTTACTTTGTATTGGGCTCTTGTCTTGGCGAAGCTTGCTGGCCTGTGGCCACCATTCTTGATTAATTTATCATTCTCGATTTACATAACCCATGCTCACATTGCTGACCTCATTTTCTCTTTTCTTCGGGGCTAACCTCTTGGTGCTTTCCCCAGCCTCTATCTTTCCACACCTTATTGCGTTCTTTATCATTTCACAGGACATCACTATATCCGCGAAACTCTTAGTTGCTCTTCCCAGCATGTGATTAATAAAATTTGCTTTCAAGGTATTAATGAAAAGCATGGTTGTTTCTTTTTCCAGCAGTGATAAAATGTTCTTTCAAGGTATTAATGAAGAGCATGGTTGTTTCTTTTTCCAGCAGTGGCGGTTGGACTTGTGTAGCGACTTCCCTCCACATCTGAGCATATTGCCTGAAACTTTCACTCGACTTTTTCTCCATATTCTGTAACATGATCCTATCAGGCGCTATGTCTGTCACATGGCTATACTGCTTCATGAAGGCCTGTGCTAAATCCTTCCATGATTTAACTTGGGTACGATTCAGCCGATTGTACCATTTGGCTGCAGCCCTAGTCAAACTGTTCTGGAAACAGTGAATTAACAACTGATCATTATTGACATGACCAGTCATCCTCCGACAAAACATCATCATGTGAGCCTCAGGGCAGCTGATTCCATTTTATTTTTCAAACTCCGGCATTTTGAACTTCGGAAGGAGCACTAGATCTGGAACCAAACTTAACTCCTTAGCATCTACTCCACAATGATAATCAGCGCTTTCCAACGCCTTGAATTTCTCCTCCAGCCATTTGTATCGGTCTTCTAATTACTTTGGGAGTTCCCTTTTTACATTTTCTACCTCGACCATGTCATCTAGATCAGGGACACCAGGATTTACTAGATTGTCTCCGGAGCCTAAGCCTGTCGGGAAGTGTGTTAATGTCAAAACGCCGGCTTGATGCTGGGGACTGATATTGACGGACACCCTAGGCATATATGCTTTGGGTTGTGCTGGGGTATTTGTTGGGGTGAAACCCGGTGGATAGACAGGGTCCTCACTGTCATCCCCGGGGTTGACCATAGGGCTCTTTTCTTTTCCTGGCCCTCAAAGCAGTAACTGGGTTAACTGATTCATCATGTTCTTTTATGATTCTAACATCTGGTCCTTTATATCCTGCTAAATCTTGGCC
Organism: Gossypium longicalyx; assembly: GCA_025698465.1. Classification (NCBI taxonomy): domain Eukaryota; kingdom Viridiplantae; phylum Streptophyta; class Magnoliopsida; order Malvales; family Malvaceae; genus Gossypium; species Gossypium longicalyx. Next base: position 85,536,208 of record CM046997.1, read on the forward strand.
AGTTGCTCTTGCATCTGTACTTGCAGCCGATCTTGCATTTCCTTCTACATTTGTTCCAGTTTTTCCAACCTTTGATCCATAACTTTAGTTTTTCTCCACGTGTAGTAGTGATGTTTCAGGGTAACTATAACACGATTTCTAATTAATTAGGGCTCTTTTGTGAAATTTAATGCACATGATGCGATGTAATGCAAATGCATTAGATGAATCCAAAACTAGAAAGACGTCAATTCGGATTCAATTCCATTTAGAATAACTTTATTAGGAAACAAAATCCTTTACATAAATCAAATTATATATACGACTTTGCCCTAATGCTCAAATTTTTAACTCTCTTAAGAAGGCAAGCTAGCTCACGATCCCGGTCCTACTCTAACTCATACTTCACACTTAGCACGTCAGCCTGAACCGCTAAGGTCTCTAAATGATCGGCCACTTCTCGTATCTGAGCTACAGCTTCACCCATGACGTAATCCCTATCCCTGACCTGGTCTTGCAACCAACGGAGCTATTCCTTCCACTGCTCATTATTTGACTCAATGAATTCAATTCGAAGTTCACAGTTCTGTAGCACAGTCTCGAGTTCTTCTACCTTTCCTTTCAAATCCTCGATCCTACTCAGGCTGGCTCTTAATTCAATGTTAGAGTTACGACCACGATGCTGATACAGTACCTTTTCTAACTCCACTACCCGAGCTACTAACATCTCCTTCTCATCTTGGCCTTCAACCAAGCTCTTTTTTAAGGCGTTTTCGCGTGCTTGAGCATCATGGAACCTCTTCTCCCACTGATCAGCTCTAGCCTTTTCTTCTTGAATTTCTTGTCGCCATTGCTCTGATGTCTTTCCAAATTCGACAGTTCTCATCGACATACACAGTTTCTTGTAATTAGTTTTCAAACTGTCCAAGTCTTCTTCAATCTTTATTTTCTCTTTTCTCAACTTCTCGGCCTCGAGTTTTTGAACATTGACATCTAACCTTAAATGCATATTTTCTTCCTCCAATCGTTTTATCTTTTTTCCTAACTCTGAATTTCTCCTTTCGAAGTCCTGTTTTATAATTTCTAGCTCGGAGGGGATTACTTGTAAGTATTCTTCCATCGATCGATCGCCCTCTAAACTCGGCCCAGGGATATTATCATTGATCCTTCTATTCAACCACCCCTTGTATTCAGGGGTCGTCATTGAGCCTATAGCCAATCTCTTCATCCGGCTTATCTATTTCCAAGCATCAAAAATCTCTCGAACCTTCTTCTTATAATTGTCCCCCTCTATACGAGAACTCACACTGAGCTAGCCCATGTGTCATTGGTATAAACTGCCATGATCTGTATTTTCTTCGAATGAACAAAGGGGTATATCCAACGGCTCCCCAAATTCTAGGCAGAGGTACCCAGCCAAAACTCCGACACCGATAGAGGATCTCGTCGGGAACCAACCAAGGAGCTTTCCACTCAAAGTCCTCTTCCTGAAGACTTCGAAGGAGCGCGATCCAATTTTCTTCTGATATGTCATCTCTCCTAGGCATGGTTGTTATCTCCTTTAACGGGGAGTAATTCTCGGAGAAAACCTGATAGGAAATTTTATCCACCTTCTAGAAATGGCTATGGAACCAAGCTAACAATAACTGCGCACACCCTATAAATCTACCTTCACCTGCCCCCCGACATGTACTCAAAGATCTAAATGTCTAGGCTAGAATTACAGGTACCAGTGTGACTTGTTTGTCAAGTCGATCAAATAAGTCGGCAACTGCTTCATCTATATACCTTAAAGTTTTGGGGAAAATTACCAAACCATAAATACTCAAGGCGAAGACGACAACTTTCTTCTTTATATCTGGATGTTCTACGATCAGGTCCCTCAAACTCACCCAAGGAATGCATTTACCATCACCTTTTTCCTGAATTCGGGCTATAACCCACTGTTCACTCATCCCGGTAATACTCATTAATTTCTTTACAAAAGTTGGGACATTAATGGCCCTAGAATAAGTTTTGTTGACTTGAACCCTTGGACAATGAGACAGAGCTATATACTCCTCCACAGTAGGCACCAAGTCCACCTTCTCAAAAGTGAAACAACTATAAGCGGGGTTCCAAAATTGAGCCATAGCCCGAAACAAGCACTTGTCCACCTTGATGTCAAGCAGGTAGGGTAAGTCGCCATGATTTTGATAGAACAGCTGCTTAGTCTCATTATCCCAACGGACCAATATATCCCTCAATTCTTGGAACTCATTTTGTGTCACACTGATACGGGTGAAGTCCCACAATTCTGACGTATATCCCTCAGCTAGGCTATCCCCTTTCTCAAGCTGCATCTTCTCTGACCACATACGGACAACTGCATTATCCTCCACTTTATCAAGAAATTCGTTCTCCATGACAAGCTTTCTAATTTAGTAACTGAACAGGAATTGACACCTCTTTAATATAAAATGACATGCAATCATAGCCACAACAAAACACAACAAGTCAGTGTCGAATAATAAAAATCAAGCAAATAGAAAATAGTCAAACACCTATCTGGGTAACCGCTAGGGTTCAGCATAGCTCTATCTAGGGCGGACTCTTAGGGTTCACTATATGTGGCTCGGTTCTAAGAAAGGGTTCCTGAACCAGAAAATTCCTCAACCTTCACCCATTATAGGCTCATGTGGTTTGAGTTCAGTTATGGCCATGCAGAGGTGAAAACATCACGAAGGTATAGTTTCTAACTCCCACTTAAAAGGTATAACCACAACGGTCATGCAATGCAATGCAAGAGTATTCTAGCAAACATAGGGATCACAAACAAATATAAAAAAAAGAATCATGATTTTCAAAACAAATTTCCAATTTTCGACAAAAGGATAGAAAATAATCAATTTTACGGCTTGACTCTCTTATTGACCCCAGCGGAGTCACCAAGTTATCGAAACTATTTTTTTTTAATTTTGAAAAAATGGGGATCGACTTTAAAAACGAAAATGGAGTCCACCAATCCTTTTTGTTTAGGTGTGATTGGATCACCTAATAAAACATTTTGATTTATTAAAATACTGATTTTGGCCTACGAAAATCAAGAAAACGGGTTCGGGAGTCGGTTACGTACGAGGAAGGATTAGCACCCTCGCAACGCCCAAAATTGGTACCTAATTGACTAATTAATGTCCTAAAGTTGAAAATTCAAAATGATTTTAAAGATGCAATTCTTTTTTAAAAATGTTTGAACATACTTGAATCAGGTGTTAAGATTCTCCTGTTCCAAAGGAATAAAATATCACATCCAGCACGTTAGGATACGACAATTTAAATCTTCGAATCCAAGATCATCTTATGATTCCCATAACTCGTGCATTGAAAAATTTTCGAAAGGATGTTCAATTATTTGGTTAAACGAAAAAAAACCGAAACCCAGCGCGTTAGGGCACGATTTATCGGATTTCCAAACACAGAACATTGCCTTATTTTGAAAGCTTTTAACTTAGCAATTATGAAACCAACAAAAAAATATTTGTTTAGTTTGTTTGGGGATAAAAGATAGCCGATATTGGGCGAAAGTTTGGAATTTAAAACTTGATGTAACAATAAGAAACATACAAACATAGTATCAAGCATTAAATAAAAATACGTGGTAATAATATTACATGAATGACCACAAATAATAAGAAAACACAAAGGAACAAATTTGGGTACATGTAATGGCAACATATCATATACTATACAAATACTAATATTAATACTCAAAAGTCAATAAATTAAAAGATAATTTTAAAAGAAATACTATGATACAAACAAGATGTAACAAGTAAATAAATAAATAAAGGATGAATCATATGGAAAAAAAGAAATTGGAAATCATCAATGAACAAACAACAAATTACATGTAAAAATTTTAAAAACAAGTGATATATATATATAAAAAAAAGAAATTAAATAGATAAAAATAAGGAAAATGAATAATATATTAAAAGGTAATACATGCATGAATTTTAAAATGAACATTAGGTAAAAAGAAAATAAAAATGCATACTAAACAACATATATCAACTTAAATAAATAATATGCATACAATGAAGAAAAACTCATTATAAATATATATATATATATATATATATATATATACACAGAGATAATAATATATAAAAAGGTTTAAAATAAATAATAATTCATAATGAAATAGGGTCTTTAAAAGGAATAAATTATATATAAAAAAATACATAACATAAATAGATTTATCTAAGAAAATATATACAAAAAAAAATGTATAACATAATAATGTATAAAATTGTGTAAAATAGATATCATATGAATTTTCAAAATAAAGAGATATGTATAAAAGAAAATTTTAAAATACAAATAAAATTTTATATAATAGAACAATTTAAAAGTTTATACAAACTAAAAATAACAAATTAAAACAACATAAAGTCAATAAAATAGTTTTAAAATACTATATTAAGATAATTTTTAAAAAAATGAATAATAATAAAAAAATTGAAAAAAATGCAAGAATTACAAATAATAAAGCATAAACTAAAAAACTCAATTGAAACCAAAAGAAAATTAAAAGGACAATTTACAAATTAAGAAAATTACTAAAACAAAGTCAAAGGCTAAAATGGAATACGCTCAAATAAGCAGGGATTAAAAATACAAATATCCCAAGCCTTGAGGCACAGCGTTTAAAGGAGGACTAAGTTGAAATAGTGCATAAATTCCAGAGAAGATTTAAAAATAAATAAAATTTAGTCGGGGTTTAATTAAAAGTCAACACAAATGAGGAGGGACTCATCGCGCAAATAGCCCTTTAGGACGAAAACGCGCAGACCCTTAACACTCAAACGGCGCCATTCCTTTGATTTATAAAACCAACCTTTTCTTTTTTTTAAAAAACCCTAAAATCATTTATACATAACCCTAAAAAAAATTAAAGAAAAGCCTTGCAAGCCTCAGCCACCGCCGCACCACCATTAAATCTGGTGGTCAGCCATGCGCAAAGAGAGTCTTTGACTCCGCTCAAGCCATACTAGAAGGCTTAGTCACTTTACAATGTCAGAAAAATGAAAGGAGGGAACCCGACCCTCTAGATCAGATTTCGGAGGTGCCGAGGCTCCAACGAGGAACCATAGGTGAGTCCCCATTCCCCTTTTGTTGTTTTTTATAAGTAAATAGGGAAAGGAAAAAAAAATGAAAGATCAAAGAAAATAGAAACAAAATTGAAAGAAAAGTGAGATTTAGATCACCTTTTCAAAACTGATTTCTTATTGCCTTTTTATCTGTATTCAGTATGTTTGAAGACTCCTTTTAAGTTTCATTCAAAAAAAAAACCTCCCTTCAAACATTCCCATCTTCGGCCTTTTATAGCCGAATATAAGTACAATAATCTTTATTTTGTTGCTATTTTCTCCCCAGATATTATGGTGGTGCGGGCGTGTTGACGTGGAGGCGTGAGTAGTGCAGGCGTGGAGGTGGAGCAGCGTGCGACGCAGAGGGGCGCGCGACGTGCGGTGCCTGGAGGCTGACTTGCGGCGCAAAGGGTATTTGGGATTAGGTTTAGGTTGGGTCTGATTAATTTGGGGTTTGGGTAGTGATTTGGGCCTGATTGAATTGGGTGTGGTATTTGGGTTTTGATTGGCTATAAATGGACTTTATATTTTGGACTGCTGTTTATTGGGACCCGGGCTAAAATTGGGCCCTACAGTTATTATATTAATACTTATAAGATATATTGTTTCATTATATAATACTATATCACATACTATAATAATAGAGTAATATATAATATATTAATTATTATCAAATATTATTGTTATTATACTGGTTAAAATATGCTCTAAGTCCCTATAATTTTCATATATTTTATAATGTTGTATTGTATCATATAATATATAATATATTAATAGTTTATATATATATGCATCAATAATTAAACATTATAATATTATGTAATACCATATCTTTTATTCTATTCAATAATATAATAGTAGTACATTATATATTCATTATTATCATATGTTATTGTTTATTATTATATTGGTTGAAATATGCTTTAAGTTCCTATTCTTTTCATACATTTGAAAGTTAAACCACCTACTATATATGTTATATAATGTTATTTCATATTATACAATATATTAATAATTTACATATATGCATCGATGATTAAACATTATAATATCATATAATATTATATTTTTTATTATAATCTATATTATAATAATATTTATATATGTATTAATAGTTTTAGTAATATTAATAGTTTATATATGTGTATCAATTACTAAACATTATAATATTATGTAATACTGTATCTTTTATTATAACCTATTGTATAATAATAGTTATATATTATAGTAGTACATTATATATTACATATTATTTTAAATTATATATTTTTGTTTATTATTATACTAGTTAAAATATACTCTAAGTCCCTGTAACACCCCGTTTGCCCATCTAATCAGCGAACGGTGACGTTATCAGAAAATAGAGAACATTTCACAATGGAAAAATCATAGATTTAATAGTTAAGGCAATCAATAAGATTTTAATAAATCAATCTTAAAAATAATGTTTAGCAGAGTAGAGTTTTGAAAAAGGAACAAGAAAAAGATAAGGGTGTATGCTTTTGGGATTAAAAGTATTAAGGCATAAATCAAGGGAAGATAAGAGTGAGTCATAATTCACATAATATAAAAGTTAGTAAATTGGAAAAAAGCCAACATTCATTAAATACAGACGGTTGCATAAAAGAAGTTCAAATTCTCTTTTATAGAGTTCCATTTCAAAAGATATACATGTTACAACAGAACGATAAAAGGCTCACAAAAGGGCCTACTGGCTAGTTGGGTCCCTTCAAAAGCCCACATTCTCAACAAATCCTGAAATGGTAAGAGAAAAACTAGGTAAGTTCATAACGAACTTAGTGAGTTCCAAAGATAAACAATAAACATTAGGATAAGGTTTTTAAGAAATGAATTTTAGCTAGACTTTTACCACACTTAGTAATACCAACAATTTACACACAGATACGCCAATATAGTTGTGCACGATCTGTCGGTGGATTCATATTATAACACTTCTCACTCGTCTTCATCGCCAGATTAAGGTTACGAGATGCTACTATAACACCCCTAATTCCTGTCTATCGCCAGATTAAGGTTACGAGGTATTACCGATCAAACACAACATTTAACTAACATTTCATAACTCATTAAACATTCATTATCGATTAACATTCATTCACATACATAATGTCCCTTAAATAGATCTATGAGACCTTAAAACATACTTAAAGGAGGTTCGGGACTAAACCGACCACATATAAAAATTCCCAAAAACTTAGATAATTTTCATACATTCAGGGGTCACATGCCTGTGTGAACAAGTCGTGTGCCTCACACAGCCACCAGACACGCCCGTGTCACAGGCCGTGTGAAAACAGTGCATACATACTGACTTGCACCACACGGCCAGAGACACGCCCGTGTGCCTTGGCCGTGAGAAATCTGGAGGGGTTACTGACTTGGGTTACATAGCCAACCACTCGCCCGTGTGTCTAGCCCGTATGCCCTTTGAAATGGCCACACACGCCCGTGTGCTAGGCCATGTGCCATTTAGGAGGGTATACTGACTTATGTCACACGGCCAGTCACACGCCCGTGTGTGAGCCCGTATGTCACGCACGGCCAGTAGACACGCCCATGTGTCTAGGCCGTGTCAAACCTGTAAGGTATATTCACTTACTTCGAAGGGTTACCCCAAAGGACACACGGCTGTGTACCAAGGCCATGTGTCACACACAGTCGAGCCACACGCCCGTGTGCTCAGTCGTGTGGAGTGAAAATAGGCTTGGTTTAAGCCACATTTCTCACCCTCCTCATGCCTTCCTACAACAAGACATTTCATGCCATTTCAATACATATATAAGCAACCAAAACATGCTCTTCGAAACACATATTATGCCATGTATAACCATTCTTTCTACTACTCAATTTCCATGATTAGTAACATGCCAAAATAATATGCCACAATCATCAAACTCACATAAGTTCCGAATGCATTTTCTCATCATCTTAACAACTATTTCATGCCCCAAAACATGCCATTTAAACATCACAACATCCATAACACACAAGCCAAAACATAAGGTCATTTACAAACATCATAATTCACTTAACAAACTCATAATATAAACGAACCAAAATGGCCAAATACATGCCAACATTTACCTTATTAGCAAGCCAAATCTCATGGCTAAAATTATAACTCAAAACATACCAAGATGAAACTAGCTTATACATGCCATATACCATATATACAAAGCTTCAAAAGTACCAACAAGATGATCAATAGTGTAATGATGTTTCCCAACAATTCCCGAGTTCAAGTTTGTTTCGATTATCTATAAAACAGTGAAAAATACACACAATAAGTTTTAAAAGCTTAGTAAGCCATATACAAATAAATCATCTCATGAATCAATATCATTTCCATCAATTAAGCAAGATATGAATAAGCACATCTAAATATACATTCAAGTTTACAAAAAAAAATTTCATGATACACATATTCAATATCATAATTGAATTCATCAAATACTTCCCTTTTCAATACTCGTATAAATCTCGTACGTACCTGAGTTACTTAACTCATTCACACATCTTTCTCGACTTCACTTTGCTCGTTGAACAGTTCAAAATCGTTAAGGATACTCGGCAATCACATATAGCTCATACATTGCCATATCCCAGATATGGTCTTAGAAGTTATCACATATCGATGCCACTGTCCCAGACAGGGTCTTACACGTAATCGATTAAAGATGCCAATGTCCCAGACATGGTCTTACATGTAATCACAATACAATGCCAGTGTCCCAGACATGGTCTTACATGTAATCACATCTCAGTAACCTAATGTCATCACATTCATATCCTATACTATTCCTAAGGTTCATACGGGACTTTCAAATGTCGTAACTCTATCGATGCTTGCTCGTATTTACTCGTTCAACATTCATAGAAATTCAATGACCATTAAACATGTATAATTCAATTTAAAGACATTTATTTGCATATGAACTTACCTTGTTCATAGAAACAACGAAACTAACCAATTAATCGAATACTTTGTTCTTGCTTCGATCTAAACCCAATTTCTTTTGTTCTTGATATATATATTCAAAATTAATCTCTTTAATCACCAACTCAATCAATTTCATCTATAACCACATATTTAAGCTAATTTTCACTTTGGCCCTAAACTTTTACATTTCTTACAATTTAGTCTTTATTTCATAAAATTACAAATTCATGAAATTTAAAGACAACACATGCTAGCCGAATTTTGTATAGCTTCATAGCAACCCATATTTTCAGTTATTTCACACTTTTAACTACAACATTTCACATTTTCTCAATTTAATCCCTAATTGACATTTTCATCAAAAATCACTTTACAAAACTTAGATATCTATCACTAAGCTCTCATAATTCATCATGAAGCATCCAAAAACACATGAATTCATCAATGCCAACTTTCAACATCATCAACACTTTCAAAAATTAAAGCATAGGCTAGCTAGAACATGAAGCAGCAATCACAAAAACATAGAAATCATCAAAAATCGAGCAAAACACATACTTAATTGCATAAATTTTTCTTAGCCGAATGGAAAAACCTATTTTCTCTTCTTATTCTTCAATATTCGGTGCATGGAGATGGAAAATAACATTTTAATTCACTTTGTGTTATTAATATTAACATAATTATCAATTACCAATTTTAACCTTCATAATAAACATATAAATCACTTAATATAAGGCCATTTATGTCCATCTCCACTATCAATGGTTTAATAACAACATAAGGACCTTTCATTTAATAAACCATAGCAAATAAACACTCTTAACTTATAGCATGCTACTTTTGCATTTTACGCGGTTTAGTCCTTTTATCAAATTAAGCATCCAAATGATAAAATTATTTTACGAAATTTTCATCCATACATAGTCACATGTTATAAACACCAAATATAATATTAAAATAATTTTACAATCTCAGATTTGTGGTTCTGAAACCACTGCTCTGATTTAGCTAAAATCGGGTTGTTACAACTCTCCCACTTAGGGATTTTCGTCCCTGAAAATCTTACCAGTGAATAGGTTTGGATATTGCTTTTCGGCCCTGAAAATCTTACCAGTGAATAGGTTTAGATATTATTTTCTCATAGCATCCTTGAGTTCCCACGTAGCTTCTTCTACCCCGTGTCGAAACCATAATACTTTTACTAACGCAATTCTCTTATTTCTTAGCTCTTTGATCTCACGAGCTAGAATTCGAATTGGTTCTTCACTGTAAGACAAATCTGATTGAATTTCAACCTCAGTCAGGGAAATGACATGTGAAGGATCGTATCGGTATCATCGAAGCATTAATACATGAAACACATTATGAATCTTTTCTAACTCAGACGGTAATGCTAGCCGATAAGCAACTGGCCCAATTCGCTTGGTAATCTCATACGGTCCCATAAACTTGGAGCTGAATTTCCCTTTCCGACCAAATCGTAATATATTTTTCCACAGTGACACTTTCAGAAACACTTTATCCTCGATCTGAAACTCAATATCTTTTTGTTTCAAATCCACGTAAGATTTCTGTCGATCCGATGTTGCTTTCAAACTATCGCGAATTACTTTCACTTTTTCTTCTATCTTTTTAATTAGATCAACCCTGTGAATCTTATTCTCACTAAGCTCTTTCCAATACAACGGTGTTCGACACTTTCGACCGTATAAAGCTTCGTACGGTGCATTTTAATACTCAATTGAAAACTGTTATTATACGTGAATTCAATCAACGACAAATACTTTTCCCACGTACCTTTGAACTCAAGTATGCAACATCTCAACATATCCTCGAGTATTTGTATAACCCATTCGGATTGGCTATCCGTCTGCGATACTGAAATGTAACTTTGTATCTAGTGCGCCTTGCAGTTTCTTCCAAAACCGCGATGTAAACCTCGAATCTCTATCCAAAACAATAGAAATAGGTACCCCGTGTAATCAAACAACCTCTGAAATGTACAACTTAGCAAGCTTATCAAGTGAATAATCCGTATGCACCGGAATGAAATGAGCTGATTTTGTCAATCGGTCAACAACAACCTAGATTGCATCTTTCTTTCTCAGAGATAGGGCAATCCCGACACAAAATCCATAGTCACTCTATCCCATTTCCACTCGGTAATCATAATTGGTTGCAATGAACTAGACGGTACCTAATGCTCAACTTTAACTTGATAACAAATCAAACATTTAAAAATGAACTCTGAGATGTCACGTTTCATACCAGGCCACCAATAGAGTTGTTTTAAGTCGTTATACATTTTCGTGTTTCTCCGATGAACAGATAAACGACTACTATGTGCTTCATTCAAAATCATTTGAATCAACTTTGAATTTCTCGAAACACATATTCGACCTCTGATTAAACAATCATCAACAGCAACTTGAAATTTTGAATCAAGGTTCGAATCACATTGAGCTCGTTTTGCTAACATTTCATTATCGAATTTCTAAGCTTCGCAAACCTATTGTAAAAACAATGATCTCGCTTTCAACTCGGCTACAATCGAACCATCATCAGACAAAGCCAACTGAGTATTCATTGCACAAAGAAAAAACAAAGATTTCCAGCTTAATGCATCAGCAACAACGTTTTCTATTCCCGGATGGTAGTCAATCACTAGTGATGTTCTCGTGACAAGTCTTAAATTTATAATTGATCATACTTGAAAAATAACTATTATCACGATAAAGGTAAGCGCACCTATCGAACAGTAGTATAGCTTATAGCAAGACCAGAATGTCGAACCCATAGGAACTAAAAGTACTAGTATTAACCTTCTTTTTATTATCTAGCCTAAAAATAAGGGGATTTGATTTATCTAAACTAATTTACAAAACTAAGAATGCACAAGAAGTAAATTGGGGAAATACTTTTAGGAAAACTAATTGATTAAGATAATACCTAAGGAAAAATCCACCTAGACTTCACTTGTTATTTGACTCTGAATTAGACGATTTATTCACTTGACTTGATCCATAGAAATCCCTAATTTATATTATTATCTCTCTCGAGACTAACAACGTCTAACCCTAGGTTGATTAATTGAAATCTCTTTCTAATTAAAACCCCTAGTGTTGCATTAACTCGATCTATTGATTCCCTTATTAGGTTTAACCCTAATCCGGCAGATTTATGTCGTCCTTTATCTAGGATTACATGCAACTCTGCTTAATTATGCTAGATCTACTCTTAGACAGGGACTTCTGCTCCTTTGAATAAGCACATCAATACTTGAATTAATATCCTGAAATATTAAAACAAGGATTAAGAACACATAATTAAGAACAAATCAAGTATTTATCATATAATTCAGAAAATAATAACAAGATCCATCTTAGGTCTCATTCCCCTTAGGTATTTAGGGAATTTAGTTCATAAGTGTAAAAGAAAACATCCCAGAAGAATAATGATAACAAAACATAAAGAAAACCCAAAACTCCTGAAGGAAAATTAAGGGAGATCTTCCATCTTGAAGGAGAATCCGCCTCTAAGATGGATCAATTGGCTTTCTTCGAGTAATTCCTTGCCTCCTACTCCCTGTGTGTCTTTTCATCCTCCTCTTTGGTGTTTAAATGGGCTTTAGAATGCCTTAGAACCCTCAAGAGTAGCCTTTTCCGAATAGAACTCAACTTGGGCTCAACAGGGACACGCCCGTTTGACACGCCCGTTTGACACGCCCGTGTTCGATTGCTCCAAACCGTGTTAGAGTCTGTTGAATAGACACGGCCGTGTGGTCTACCCGTGTAAGTCATGCTCAATTCTGCTAGAAGGCCACGGGCGTATGGTCTACCCGTGTGAGGAAGTCCAGGCCGTTGATTTCCCACGTTGGCCCATTTTCTTCTTTTTCAGCCTGTTTCTCGCTTTTTTTACTCTCCTATGCTCACCTAAGTATAAAACATGGAATTAAAAGATTAGGAGCATCAAATTCACCAATTCTAAGGAGAATTCATCCATAAATATGCTAAACATGGGATAAAAATATGTATCAATTACGGTTTATCAACTAGCTTGTAATCTTTTAGCAATTCTAGCCAACTCTGCTATCGTAAATTTAAATTTTTCTAAGTCATCAGATATTTCAAACGTTTGTGATCTAAATAAATATGGCATTTCTCATCGAATAGATAATGGTGACAAATCTTCAACGCAAAAACATTGGCTGCTAACTCTAAATCGTTAGTCGGGTAATTTTTTTCATGTTGTTTCAACTGTCTCGAGGCATAAGCTATGACTTTTCCTTTCTGCATAAAAACACAGCCCAGACCATTCAACAAGGCATCACTATAGACCACAAATTCTTTATCCAATTCTGGCTGTAGTAATACTAGAGCTTCGGTCAAAAGAGCTTTCAGCTGATTAAAACTTTTCTGACATTTCTCAGACCATTCAAACTTTACATCTTTCTGAAGCAATCTCATTAATGAAGTCACAATCATCGAAAAGCCTTTCACAAATTATTTATAATAACTCGTAAGTCTTAGGAAGCTAGGGACTCCGGATACATTTCTAGGAGGCTTTCAATCTATAATCGCAAATATCTTACTCGGATCGACTTGAGTGCCTGATGCTGATACAATATGCCCCAGAAAACCAATGTCACGCAACCAGAATTCACATTTACTGAACTTTGCATATAACTACTTATCAGTAGAGTCTGCAATATAATTTTCAAATACTCGGCATGTTCAGTTTCATCTCTTGAATATATCGATATGTCGTCAATAAATACAACAACAAATCGATCTAAGTACGGTCTGAAAATCCGGTTTGATATCCATAAAGACAGCAGGTGTATTCGTTAATCCAAAAGGCATAACTAAGAATTCATAATGACCATACCTCGTTCTAAATACAGTCTTTGACACATCAAAGTCTCTAACTCGTAACTGGTAATAACCCGATCTCAAATCTAATTTTGAAAACACTGTAGCCCCTTTCAACTGATCAAACAAATCATCTATTCTGGGTAGAGGATATTAGTTCTTGATCGTCACTTTGTTGAGCTGTCTGTAGTCTGTACACATTCTCATCGTGCCATCTTTCTTTTTCAAAAACACTACAGGAGCACCCCAGGGTGAGAAACTCGGTCTTGCAAAACCTCTATCCGTCAGTTCTTGCAACTGAGCTTTCAATTCTTTTAACTCTGTCGGTGCCATTCTTTACGAAGCTATCGATATCGGTGTAGTTCTTGGCATTAACTCAATGCAAATTCAACCTCTTTGATCGGTGGTAAACCCGGTAACTTTTCAGGAAACACATATGGACATTCACACACAATTGGTACTGATTCGATCTTCTTTTCAGTCACTTTCATATCAAGCACATAAGTAAAATAAGTTTCGCAACCTTTTCTCACATATTTTTAAGCTAACATCAATGAAATCACTGCTGGTAAACTATTCAAATCATCTGAATTACTCTGGATAATCTTATTATTCTGACATCTCAAATTAATCGTCTTTCGTTTGCAATTCACAATAGCATCATGCAATGTTAGTCAATCCATACCCAGAATTATATCAAATTCATTAAATGACAACAATATCAGATCAGCTGAAAAACAGAAATCTCGAATTATCAATAGACAGTTCTTGAACACTTTATCAACTAGAACGTACTTGCCTAAGGGGTTGAATACTCTAATCACAAATTCAGTAGACTCTATAGGCAAAGACTTACTGGATACTAAATTCACACATATATACGAATGAGTTGATCTTGGATCTATCAATGCAATAACTTTAGTATCATAAAAAGTAAAAGTACCGGTGATAACCTCTGGAGATGACGCTTCTTCACAAGCGCGAATAGCGTAGGCTCGTGCAGTGCTCTAGCTTCAGACCTCACTGTAGAATCTTTAGTCATTCTCTGGCTACCACTCGCATTACCAGCATTTCTGGGTGGTCTACCTCTAGCTGCAGTGTAACTCGGCCTTGTATTTTGCATTGTATCTTGTTAAGCCAATTCAGGACAGTTACGAATGAAATGATCTAATGATCCACATTTAAAACAAGCCCGATCATTTGATCTACAATCATCGAAATGTCGTTTTCCACACTGTCTACATTCAGGTCAATTTTGTCTCACACTGCCAACACAAGCAATAGATGTAGCTTGAGCTTTGAAACTCACAGGTTACTTTTCATGATCCCTATTTGAGTGTCCCACAAATACATTAGAATGATTAAATGAGTCTCGAAATTTCTTCGACAAAGATTGATACGGCTTACTCACTGTTTTTTTCTTGAATCTCTAGCTTCTGAGTCTGCCTTTCTCTTTTCTTTGCTAAGATCCTCGGCTATACAAGCCCTCTCAACTAAAGCAACAAATTTTTTCCATTCAAGTATCCTGACTAACAGTTTTATATCTTCATTCAACCCGTCAATGAATCGTTTACACATGATTTCCTCAGTAGACACATACTTTCAAGCATATTTGCTTAAACGTAAGAATTCTCTTTCATATTCTGTCACCGTCATCTGACCTTGTTTCAACACCAAAAACTCTTTATGTTTTTTATCAAGAAATCTTTGACTTATGTACTTCTTTCAGAATTCAAATTGAAAGAACTCCCAGGTGACTCATTCCCTCGGAACTACTGATATCAACGTTTTCCACTAATGGTACACGTTATCTCTCAGCAAAGATACAACACATTTGATACATTCATCTGGAGTACAGGACAATTCATCAAATACTCTAGTCATGTTCTCGAGCCATAATTTAGCTCTCTTAGCATCATCATCAACTGTAACCCGGAACTTTTTAGCCCCGTGTTTCCAAATATTATCTACTGGTGGCTTACTCAACCGAATCAGATCTATCATTTGTGGCACAACTAGGATTTGTTGAGGAACAGGTGAGGGTGGAGGTTGTTGAGTAGCCGGATTCGTTCGAACAAATTCTGTGAACCACTCACTCATCATTTGGAAGAAGGCTTGCTTAGCCTCTTCCCCTTGACTAATTGAAATTGGCCTAGAATTAGCCGACGCTGCCCCTTAAGTGGGAGCGGGCGCATTACTTTCCACATCGTCAGCTAAAGTTCAATCGGGATCCATTTACTATATGAAAACACATTTTAAGCTGTCAAGAATTATCACACTATCGCAATTTATATATATGGCATGTATAGCTAGACTCTCACATACTACGTTAGTCCTAGAATTGACTAAACCGTAGCTTTGATACCAATAAATGTAACACCCTTAACTCGTGTCCATCGCCAGACGAGACCTATTTAAAGGACATTGTGTATGTGAATGAATGTTAATTGATAATGAATGTTTATTTAGTTGTGAAATGTTAGTTAAATATTGTGTTTTATCAGTAATACCTCGTAACCTTAATCCGGCAATGGACACGGGTTAGGGGTGTTACAGCTACAATAAATAACCGAACAGAATCATGCTATATCAATTCAAATTTCTCTAAACAATCTTTAATCATCAATATAAAGTCAAAAATAGGTTATTCATAAAATATCAGGGTTAAATTGAGCTTACAAAAGCTCTAAAAATAATTCAGAACAAAATATGGACTAATTTGAAACATTTCAAAAAATATGGAAAAAATGCAAAACAGGAATCACAGGACCGTATGGCCAGGCCGTGTGTCAGGCTGAGTTCGTGTGGGACTGTTGTTGAAAAATCGAGTTTGGGAAACGCAACGGAAAATAAATTTAGTGAAATACCAAAGTTTTAAAAAAAATTTCCCAAATAAGAACTTAGTTGTCATATTTAAAGTAATAAACACTTAATCAAAATTGCACATTTTCGATTCCACTAGGATGAACACTTCGACCGAGTAGTCTTCTCCGCTATCCTCAAACTCACGTCTGCCAAGTGTGAGCTCATTTCGAATAAGAAAATTTTTCACAAAAATTATCAGTAGGATAATTTCGCAATTTCATTAAATTTTTAGGACAAGTTATAAATAAAAAAAATCTAACTTTCTCTTTTATTCAAGTGTATGTAAATAATGACTCAAAGCTCTCTTTATATAGAGAGAATTTAGAGAGTTCAACTATGATTAAACTTAATCATTTTAATATTAAATTAATAAAATACTATTAAGATAGATATTAAATTAAATTAAATATTAAATCTATTAAATAATATTATTTTTGAAATAGTTAATTTGAAATTAAATTCTCTAGTAGAGTCCCAGTAGAAGTGTAATTCTTCCGCTGCTTAACCATCGAAGACCCACCGCTGCCAATCATTTTTCGGCCACCAGAATGCCACTGTCGCAACTGTCGACACCTCGAACTGTTTCAGTTTCCACTGATTCGATCTAAGCTAGTGACTGCCCAACCGGTTCGATCCAGCTGTTGGTTGGACTGTCGACCCGATTTCACATACTAGGCCCGGTTCAATCAGTTTTTGGGCCTTGGTTCGATCAATTTTGAGCTCCTGAGCACAATTTACAATCTTAGATCCAATTTTTAGGTTTAATTACCCATTGGGCTAATTGTCTAACTTAAAAATTAATTTCCAAAAATATCATATTAATTTTTAATTAATTTGATTAATTTAATTTTACTTGATCAAAATTAATTTCACAAAAATCACTTAGATTTTCTAGAATAATTTTTCAAGAAATTTCTTTAATCAAATTCTCTAGTTGAACAAGTCTTACGACCACTCAATTTAATTCCATATCAAATAAATCGACTCAATTAAATTATTTCCAAAGTTGTTTAACAGTCCGGTCGAATTTTTGTTGAACTAGTGAAGGGACCAATACAATTAGACTCTAGTAATTGCAATTATGTCCAAAAGCATCATTCAGATAATTTGCAATTACTCAATCATTGAATCAGTCCACAAGAAGTTTCATGATTGAAAACTCCTTATGTATACACTTTACGAAAGTAATTCATCAAACTGCTTTACCCAATGACCTCATCATGTGTGTGTTACCCTCATATGACATCCTTGATTCCTTTGAGTTAAATTCGTTCACTCAATACAATCTTATTTTATCTCATTGTCACTATTGTGTCTTCTTAATGATTAATATAATCACTGTCAACAAATGACTGTGATAAATTGCTCGTTCAAGAACAAGCAACCCATGGCCACATTCCATATTTATCAATCCATACATGCCAATGGGAGGATATCGTTAACTCTATAATTGAGTTATGAATTCCACTATTGCTAGTAAAGCCATGCCATACAAAAGTCATGTACCCAACATACTGGCTATCAGCTCGATCATCTTTAGCGCATAAGCCTCCACTTATATCAAAGCACATAAGTTACATACGCATGGTCAGTGACTAACTCAAGATTTAGGTAAATCACACCATGAATGTCATAAGTGAATTAATTCACAAACAAATTAAGAATTAATTCATCTTAGGTCTAGTTCAATGTATCATTCTGCCAATAAATACATCTATGTCTCTACTTGTGGAGTCAACTGCTCCGATAGTAAGGACTAGCCATCTGCTCAATTAAAATTGTAGACGACATAATAGTCATTATCAGTATTTGAATCAAATGCTCACTTTGGTTCTTTTACGGGATTACAGACTCTTTAGATTATCAAGTGAAGTAAGCTGTCTTTCTCGCAATGTAAATGTTTTTACAATGCCACTTATCTTTAGTTGGAACTTAGACACTCAATGAGTTAATATTTGCTTGTCATTGTTTCACTATGCATGAAAAATATGAAATACAAAAATACAAAAGACATAACAGTGAAATGTGAAATTTATTTATTCATCGTTCAAATACATAGAAAACAAGTACATGTTTACTACAATATGGGCATATTTCCCAACAACTATAACACACAATCGTGCCCGAAATCGTGTTACAAACTAAGGCCGCATAAAACAAGGTCACACGACCGTGTCAATAGATTGTGTAACTAACTGTGGCTGTGTAGACCTAATTGTAAATCTTTGCAAACATTCACACAGCCAAGTAGCAGGTCGTTTGAGAGACTGTACCCGTGTGTACTCAAAGCTAACCTGACTATACAAAGCACACAGTCGTGTCACTTGCCCGTGTGTGACACACAGTCGTGTGTTAGACCTTGTATAGCATTATAGACCACCTAAAGAATAGCATTGTAAACTCTAAAATATATAGATATTTCAGTACTCTTTTATGTATATTTTATGCTAATTCCGAGTAAATAAATAACACTTTTTGTGGTTTTTCACTTAATTTCATGATATTTTATAATCTCCATAGGAATGTGCTAAGTTTATAAAATTTATGTTAAACACATGTTATTTTGTTTTTTTTTTGGGGGGGGTAAATGGGCTAAGGGAAAGGATGGCATAATTTTGGTTGTATTTGAGTCTTAAACAGGTACAAGTTGGAAGATCCAAGATGTAGTCACGTGGGCCTCAAGAAGACTTCATTCCAAATTCAATTGCATTGAGGCCCAGTATCATTTAATTGAAGGCCCAAAATCGTTCCAATTACACACTTTTCTACAAAATAAAAATGACAACATTCACTACTAAAATTAGCAGTCTATAACTGACCACTCATCTCCAAAAATAGCATATTTGACCCCAACCTCCATCAAATAAAAATCAAAAACCATTCCCCTTAATTCAAGCCTCAAATTGTCCACTCATCTGCTAAAAATAATAGTCAAACCCCCTTTTACTATTCAATGGTCCGCCATAAAAGGAGGAAAATAAGCCAACTTCCTTGCTAAAATTGGCAAGTCACCACCCACTCTTCCTCATATCAAGGGACGGCAATAAAGGGAGAGAGAATCAAGGATTCCCTTGCTAAACATAGCAAGAGATGTTGGGGCTTAGAAGGTTATAAAAGGAAGATTCATTTCATTCATCAAAACACACCATTGAACACCCAATTCTATACTAGTTTTCAAAGAAAAACTTCTTGAGTGTTCTTGTCTTTCTCTTAGTTTGTTAAACACTCATTTGCCATATAATAAGGCAATTCATTTGCCAAAAATTAGATCAGTCAGAGAGAGAAACTTGATAGTATTTTGATGATTTAATGTAAATACAAGGAGCAGTCGCAGATAACCCACTGCAGTTCAAATGTTTTCTCTTTTTATTATGAATTGGCCTTGGATAACCCCCTTCGACTACTCTTCTTCCTTTTCTCTTTATTATTAATTAATTTTTTCTATGTTAAAAGACAAGTTTACATCTCATCTTTATACTTTCAATTTAATATTACATGAATTAATTTTGTTTATTCAAAATAGGTATGAATCATGATTTGAGTTCATTGGTTTTTATATTGTGAAGATTTTGTGCAAGTGGTTATTTCATTCGTTTAGGTTTAATTCATGTTAATACTTGAAAATGTATGACCAACATTTGTAGGTTAATGAATTAACTATTTAATCTAAGAAGAGGTAACAGTTAATAGACAAAAAACCTAAATGGCACGTATCATGTCAATACTGAAAGATGATTGTTGTATGTATAAATGTGTAAATGCCCGAAAGGGTGATTTCTAGGTTAGTTTTGGCGTAGACATGCGCGGAATAACTTAAGGACATAATAGGACTTCATGAGAAGCCTATGCCTTAATTAAAATTTGGTTTAATGAATTTTCATATTGCCATAACCCTTCGTAATATTCCTTTTATGATTACCAATGAACTCTTGTTAAGTGAAATATTTGTTCTAGTCTATTCATATTATGTTTTATTAAATATTTTGTTTAATCTTTTTGTTGTGATTATTTTTCTACAAGGTATGTTGTTTTATTTTGTGGGCATTTGAAATTTGACTACATCATTAATATTATTTTCAAATGTCATAAACAATATTTTTCTTTACTTATTTTCTACCAAATTGTTTTACAATTAACTTTGCAATTAATTCACACAATAGTCCCTATGAAGACGATAACTCTTTACTTACTACTTATTACTTGTACGACCTTGTACACTTGCACGTAATCACGCAACACAAGCACAAACCAACCTTACCAAAATGACTTATAGTGTGATCAATATCCAATGTAAAAATTATCCCAAAACTTGATCAATTCATGAAATATCATAGCATAAACTCTTTCCTAAACATACAACCAATATACCCTTATTGTCACAAACACAACATTAGACTCAAGTCATTACAATTCAAGCCAAAGACCTTAACCATTTCATACCACATTCTATTTCATATTCATACAAACATCTAAACTTTTCCATTACTATTAACCTTCTAAATACCAAACTTGGCATCAAACCATTTATCACATAACAAGTTACCACATAAAATTTTATACAAGTATAACCATACCAAAACACATTCATCCACTTATACAAGTTTAAACATCCTATGTACATGCCACAAATAACCAAACTTGAAACATCAAAAGTCTACCGAATCGGGAGACGAAGGTGTGTGCTTCTCGCTGATCCGATCAACACGTTCCAAACATCCAAAATCTACAGGAAAGTAGTAACATAGGTAAGTATTTAAAATACTTAGTAAGCTCATACAATATAAACAATTACTTACCTCAATTACTTATCAAACATTCAATTCATTATGCAAAAAAAGCATCCCTATCAAGATACAATGCAACAACATCAAGTACATAAGGCTTTGAGCTCAAACCGTACATATAACCTTAATTTTCCATATTTCTATCATAATCCAACTTATTTCTTATATCCAAATCATATACATTACATTTCCAACATCCAATGGCATATCATCACATTTTTATTCACAATATTACCCAATGAAATTTCATAAAAGAACTCCGAACAGAGGTGAAAGTAATAGTTTGGTTACCTATTTGGGTTAAACCCAAACGAATTGGATAATAGTGTCTAGTCACCCATTAGGTTTGAACCTACACTAATTGGATAATCGTGCCTAGTGGTCTGTTAAGGTCGAACCTACATAACATATAGCTTGGCCAGGGCGGCCTAATAAACCTCTATTCTCGAGTCTGCAACACATGCTAGAGCTCAAAAGTTGTGGGCAATAACTCGTAACCTCATATACGGGTCTTTTACTAGGGTTTAATATCATATTATACCTTTTCGCAACAATCATTTCAATCTGATTCAATTCTCAATTTAGGTACTAATTCATAGCCAATTCAAGATATCAATAGAACATTAATGAACATAGAGATAAAAATCAACAGCAATTTAAACATATTTATACTATATGAACTTACTAGGGGCTAACAACAAAAGCAGGAGTGTTAAGGACTAGTGTGTAAATTTCATTTCTTCCTCGATTATCAACTGTCTTGTTTAAATCTTGATATATAGTATATATTTATTTCAATTTAATAACTGACATATCATATATTAGCTTGTTACAAATATATGTAAGCTCAATTTCATCTTTTGATTATTTCTTTAGGTTTTACATTTTATTCAATTTAGTCCCTAAAACCAAACTTATCATCACTTCCAAATTTGGACTCCAAATTCAAATATATCTAATTATAGCTTCCTATTATAAAAAAAATACATATAAATTTCATGATATTAACAATTTAGTCCTTATGTTCAAAATTAACAAAAAAAACCACTTTATAAAATAGTCTTATTTTCCATCAAAGCTTCAAAATCTACCATAAACATTCAAAACTTCAACTAACATTAATGGAAACTTTAAAAATCTTTAACAAATTTGAAAATAGTGATACGTGTTAGCTGGACCTAATTGCAATAATCTCAAAAACATAAAAATTACAAAAAAACGAGACCCCAAAATTTTACCATGGAAAGGCCAAATAGTTTGATATCTTGCAACTTTTCTTTCTCTTTAAAAATAGTGTATTTTCAGTGGGAAGAAGAAAATGAAAAGATGATGATGTCTTTTATTTTATGTTTATTTACTTTTTGTTATTAATTTAATATTATAACTAATATATATTTCAATTAAAAATCCCCCGGTAACTATGTATCCCATTTAAAAGTGGTCTAATTTCCACTTATATTCTTGCACAAATATTAATTAATCCATTTAACTAATAAAATTTAATATCAATTGACTTTTACAGTTTTTACGATTTAGTCATTGTACCTAAATTAGTCAATTAATCACTAAAATTTCTGAACCAAAATTTAATACACCAATATAAAAACTCCATAAATATTTAATAAAAATATTTACAGGCTCAGTTTATGGAAATGAGGTCCTAAAACCTAGGGTTGAGTATTCGATCGAGTCGACTCAAATCGAATCAAAAAATTTCAAGTTAGTCGACTTGACGAATCCTATTTTAGCAACCGAATTCAATTTAATTTTTTTTCTTGAATCGAGTCAAAAAATTTTGAGCCAAGTCGAGTTAACGAATCTTATTATTTATACTTAATGTTGCATTTACATGGACCAATTATTTAACTAGTAGACGAAGTACAAGCTTTTAAATTAATTAAGGGAAAAAGGGAAAGTGGGGCGATTAGGGAAGGAAAGTAAGACTACTAGGTAAACATTTATCAAAACGACGTAGTTTTGCCATTTCTTATTTGGATTTTCGAATAACTCGAATTAAGTGTGAGCGTTTGGTCGAATCGAGTGAAATTGTTTGAGTTAAATTAGAAAAATTAATAATGTCAAACTAAAATATTGTTACAATATAACTATTTCCATGTTAGAACACATAAATTTGAAACCATATATATTTGAAAAAAAATTTAAAGCATAATAATAATAATAATAATAATAATAATAATAATAATAATAATAATAATAATATATTTTAGTATGATAAACTTGAATCATTAATCACTTATTTAGATTCTAAAATTATTATTTTATAAAATTTTTAAATTTTTAAATTTTCAACTTATTTTTTAGATTTTTATAAAAAAATTATAATTTTTTAAAAATACAAATTTTAGAATTTTTATAAATATTTTGAATTTTAAAAATTATTTTTCATTTTTGAAAATTATTTTGATTTTTTTGTAATTTTTGTTAAGAGAGACCAATTTGCCCATTTTCAAAATTGATAAGGACCAAAAGGGTATTTATACTAATCTGTTATTCAAATTATTCAAGTTATTCGAATTGTAAAAATTCAACTCGACTCGAACTCAAAATCTGAAATTTCTTTTTTGAGTTGACTCGAATAACTCGATTCGATTAACTCAAAATTTGAATTTTTTTCAATTTTATTGAATCGAATCGAATTTTGCTCACCCTATCAAAACTTCATTTCCCAAAACCACTGACTTTTAGGTCAAACCACTTGTACTTTAATTAACCGTCTAATTAGCAAAATTTATCAAATCAAAATTCACTATACCATTATATTTGACTCATAAATATTAAATAATAATATTTATGGACTTATTCATCGGAATTGTGGTCCTGAACCTATTATTTCTGATGCAATTGAAAAATGGGTTGTTACACATACCACCGCACAATTTGGGTTTGCTGGCGAATACAATCCGCCTCCAAATGACATCACCAATAACTTAAATTTTCATGCAACTATTATTTATGTCTAATCACAGTCGCATTCAATTTCACATTACACCCAAAGTTAGCTCAAATGCGGATACTTTCCACTATTAAGCACAAATCATGTGTATACCCATTCATCTAAGCACTATTCACGTGCAGGAACTTTACCTAACACTTGTATGCTTGCATGGATTGTTCACAGACCCCTTCCTTGCGTTAGCTTCTGATCCACATATCGCTTCGAAGAGCCACTATTTCAGATTCATGGTAATGCTCCATTAAGCCAATATTTCATATATCTAACCAAACCTCCGCAAATTCTCTTTGTTAATTTGAACACTTACATGTTCCTTCGCAAGGCCAAGGCATTCACTAATCGCAATTTGCATTTTCATGCCCTACTAGAGGTAAATCTAATTTCATATCAAAATCTCCATACATTTCTTCCTCCACATCTCATCAATTACCACAATTTCCCCCTCCCACCATTCTGGATACGGAGCTTATGCGCTAAGAAAGAGTGTCCATTTACAACCATTCATGCATATACTACAATCAGCATTTTAGATAGTTAACATAGACATGCACCGCCGATTTTTAAATAAACTTACTTACCTAGAATACAACATTATCAAGAAATTAGATGAGATTTAACAAAAACACAAGTGAAACGAACTGACCAGAGATTACCAAGAAGAGTTTTACCTAATCTACAGGTTCTTTTCCCTTTGCTCTCGGGCCTTCTCCTGTTTCTTTAGCTAAATAAGATTAAACACTCTATTAAGTATAGAAACAATGGAACTTTAATGTAAAAACAAGAATCGAAAACACGTAAATGTTAACTAGTAGGGAGTTTCCTTCCCTCCTACCTCTAGTAGATACCTATATAAATAGTTCCTACAACACTATCATTCCTTGGATATTAACTAAAGAAGGTGTAACATCGTTACCCATATTCAATGCTGGAACAGGGTAGGAGGCATTACCGAACTTACAACACAAGCAAATGTACAATTCCGAGTCATAAATTTGTGTTCAAATTAAAACCATTTCCAATTAATCACAAAGTCCCTAATACGAGCCTATGAGGACCAAAACATGCATTGGAAGTGGTCCGGGACTAAACCGAGAACTTTAGAAATTTTTACAAAACTTATAAATTTTTTGCCCTAAACAGGGATCACACACCCGGGTGGTTTAGGACACGCCAGTGTGGGCAGGCCTTGTGGTCACACACGCCCGTGTCCCTGACCCGTGTAACTCTCTATTTTGCAATGCATGAACAAATTGATGTCACACGGCCAAGTCACACGCCCGTGTGCTAGGCCGTGTGGATAATTAAATTTTCACAAAATAAGTGCAGACTTCACACGCCTAGGACACACGCCCGTGTCTCTGCCCATGTGCTCAATTCTGAGCATTCTATTTCTCAAAATTAAGGTGCAGGGGACACACGGCCAAAACACATGCCCATGGGACAGACCGTGTGTCACACACGGCCTAGACACACGCCCATGTGTCTACCCATGTGGATAAAATAAAGGCTATTTACTAAGCCATTTGCCACCCTTATTAGCACAAACACTGATACCAATTCAATAGCACAAATCCATGGCACACTCAGGCAACCAAACATCCACAATCATGGCTAATGCATATCAGTGTAATACCATCATCTAACATGCGCATGACATTTAACAGGCTAAATCAAACATACCACTTTCACCTTTCCAAAACACCACTAAGACTAATACCAACTTGTATTCACTCATCAAGATGATATAGCATATAAATAAACCAACCCATCCAGTTCACAACAAGGCATTAAACCACAATTAACAAGTAACAAACCATTATAAACCACATCACTAAAAGCATTAGCACATACATGCATTAGCACATATATGCATATAAATAGACTTACAACCATGCTAACCAAGATGAGCCAATTTACATGGCCAATTTCCACAACAAGCCTTTGACATTTGGCTAAAATCATAATGACACATATAACAAAATAACCAAGTCCCTATACATGCCATGTTTTCAAAATACTAATATCATTAATACCCAAAATGAAAGTTTGATAGTGTGATTCAAATCTCTGACGATCTTCGATTCGAGCTAGCTTGGCGATATTATAAAAACATGGAAAATAAACAGGGTAAGCTATATAGCTTAGTAAGCTCGTATGCAAGAAATAAGCAACCTTACCATGCACATAACATTTAAATATTATAACATAATTAAATGTAAATTTACCATAGTCTCATGATCATAATTCATTCCATCACCAAACTTACCTCATTTTCATCATTTTAAGCATTTAATAAACATGAGCTTTACATATATACCTGAACCATCTCGAAATGAACTTACACATATTCTCATCTTTGACATACCCGTGAACCACTCGAAATAAAAATGTCGAATACTCGGGAAATTTGGACACTCAGTGCCACATATGTAGCCAAAGCTACCCAAGTCTCATATCACATAGTTGCTCGCTCTCGAGCTATCAACAGGCCTGCTCATACAAGCTGTTAGTCAAGACGTAGCTATGCGGTGCTGCTCACACAAGCTGTCAAGTATCCGCAACATATGCCGGTATACTCAGCTACCAGTAGGACGTACAAGACCAGCACCCAGACCACATAATCACATAACACATAATGACCCTAGTGACATGTCACTTGTATCCTACCCTATTTCTAAGGTTCAAACGGGATTTCTTGCTTGTCGATTCGTCGTCGAACTCGTTCGTAGAGTTATACTCATTCACATAATCAAACATACAATTCATGAAATATTAAAGCATTTAAGTACAATTATTCTAAAGCTTATTTTTAACATACGAACTTACCTCGGTACAAAATGGCTAAAAGTTCGATTTAGTCCACAACTTTGTTCTTTCCCCAGTCTAGGTCAGAACCTCGTCTTTCTTGATCTATAATACCACATTTAACTTATTCAATCATCACATTATTCAATTTAATCCCAAAAACACCTTATGGAAAAAATTACATTTTTATCCCTAACTTTTTAACTTTTTACATTTTAGTCCCTAGGCTCGTAAAATGATTTTCATTCGATTTCTTCATTACCTAAGCCTAGCCAAATATTATTAGTACTCATATCAGCCCAAATTTTCATTTATTTACATTTTTACACACATTTTACAACTTTTACAAATAGGTCCCTATTTGACATTTTCATCAAAAATCACTTGGTAAATGTTGTTTATCTAACACCAAACATGCATTTTCTACCATTAAGCATCAAAATACACAAATATTTAAAATTTTATACTTTGATTTTCTTTCAAATTAGTCCTTAGAAAAGCTAAATCAAGTTACAACATTCACAAAAACATAAAAATCATTAAAAAGGGAACAAAGACGGACTAACAATCGAGCTTGGAAGTTGGCCAAACCCTAGCTATGTCTCCCTTAGTGATTTTCAGCCATGGGGGGCTAAATTGTGGAAGATGGCATCTTTTTATTAGTTATTTTTGTCTTTATTTACCAAATGACCAAAATGCCCTTCACTTAAAACTTTGAAATTTTATCTAACCTTGTCCATTTTTGTCCAACTTAAGATAGTATAATTACCATTTAAGGACCTCCAATTTAAAATTTTATAGCAATTAGACACCTCTATCTTCTAGAACACACATTTTGCACCTATTGCAATTTAGTCTTATTAGTCAAATTGGACACTCTATCGATAAAATTTCTTAGCAAAATTTTCACACAATCATTCAATCATACTTTAGACCTTAAATAAATAATAAAAATAAATATTTCTACTTCATATTTGTGGTCCCAAAACCACTATTTCGATTTGACCCTAAAACGGGCTGTTACAGAAGGACGCGAGAATTTACCAACAGGTAGCCTGAAAAAGTTAGTTACTAATCAAACTAGAGGCTGGTACCCTTTTCACACAGCAAAGAACCCACCAGGTTTCTTTTAAAAGAACAAGGATGAATAGAGAAACGAAAAATAAAGTCCTTCTCCGTTAAGCTTTCATCCTATTTATATAGGAATTAGCACTTAATTCCACTATAACGGGTTACCTAATCACTTTACATGGACACACGATTCCACTAATCTCACTCGGTTCCACTAATTAGATACAATTTCACTAATCAAACATCATTAATGAGACTCTACAAGTGTCATGCAAAATGACACGTTTCCTACATAAGACTTGACACGTTACTTGTACATGTCCCACCAATTGTGGATTCTAAAGTAATAGCTCTATATGCCTTGAACTCACCAATGACGGGTTCACAATGAAAAAGCTCGCCAAATGCGGAATAAGGATTCACAGAAATGGCAGAACCTAGCGAAACATTCTGCAAGAAAAACTTAGCCAAATGAAACAAATCAGTTCTCGCGAATTTGACTATCTTATACGCGAGTCACCACCAAGCTCACATTGTCAACCAACCCAAAGCGCGGACAGAAAATACTAGGGGCGTGACAATCCCTATATCACATTTAAAAGTTAGCACCCTAACTATATTACATAATGTTATATAATATTATATCATATATTAATAGTTTATATATATGCATCGATGATTAAACATTATAATATCATGTAATATTATATCTTTTATTATAATCTATATTATAATATATTTTTAGTAATAGTTATATTATAATATTACTTTATGGATTAGTAATACTAATGCATTATAATATATTATTATTTTATGTATTAGCAATATACTAACTTAGTATATTGGTTTAAGGTCAGGTTAGATAATCGACTTTGGTAATAGTTAAATAATATATTATTAAATTATCATTAAAGTTTAATTTTTATAGACTTTAATAATTATTAATTTTACATATTTATTATACATATGTAAAAATAGTATTAAAATATTTTAAATTAAATTAGTGTTTTTAAAAATTATTTCACTTTATAATTTAACATAAAAATTATTATTAAATTAGTTTCCTATTAATAAAATTTTAATATAAATATGCAATACTCATGAATACATTTTCAAAAAAAATAAAGAATTATTATTTATTTATATTTTAAGTAATATCATAAAATTATATTAATTATTAATGTCTATTATGGCTGTTCAATTATAAAGTCGAACTTTTTTGGGCTATGAGTCAGATTTATCTTGGGCTCGGGCTAGATCAGTATAACACCCTGGATTTTGGGGTTAGAAGTTTAGAGATTTGTAGTTAGGGGTAGTGGCTAGGTCAAACAATTAGGTTGGTTTCTGCATTTTAATGTCAGAATGGGCTTGTTGGTTTAGTGGTTAGTTGTGTGTTAGTGTACCTTTGAGTTTTGGGTTTGAATCCTCATATGTGCATTTTGAGAAATTATTTTTATCTTAAGTTCGCTTTTAGTTTTAAAATATTATTTATTACCTTTATTTATTTTATTTTATCTCAAAAACCCAACTTTTCCCACGTTCATGTTCCTCTTTCCCCTTTTTCTCTGACGTTCTTTTTTTCTTATTTTTGTCAGTTTCTTCCTTCTTTTATTGTTCCTCCATTTTTTCCCTTTTTGCCTGCTATTATGTTCCGATTATTTTTGGTAGTCATCATTAGTTATTACTTTACACTTTCATCGACAGAAGTTCCGGATAAGGGTGATTTGAGATTTGGGTTGTTGTTGTTTTCGATTAAATTGGTATTGCAATTTAATGTTCTAATTTTTTTTTTAAATGTGAGAGTTGTTTTGACGTTAGGATTAAGGCTATTTTGGTGTTTTAATCGCGAAGTCAGGTGTGTGTTCAGAGAACCTTTCTTTTCGTATCGAATTTCTGACTTGTTTCTGCGAAATTCGACATAAATTGCGTGTTTTTGGAATTGACTAATGGAAGGGTCGATTATCGTGGAATGGCTTGAGGATATGTGTGTTTTTGGTACATTTCTAAGTTGTCAAGGGTTGAGGATTATTTCGACAACAAAAGCTTGTTCTACAGGCAATTTTGGTATGGTTTCGTAACCACACGAGTGGCCATACGGGCGTGTGCCCCACATGGGTGGTTCACAAAGCCGTGTACATTTGGGAACTAGGGTTTTTTGGAACAAATTTGGTGCCACACGGCCGTGTGGCTAATAGTTGAGAATTTGGGGATTTTAGTTAATTTTAACACGAGCATATGTTCTGGACATGCGGTCATGTCCCATGGGCACACGGGCGTGTGAGACTTCCACACGGCATTGCTTGCCCTATACTTTATTTTAGCACAAATGGTTAGAGAGTTACACGGGCTGTCTACACAGCCATGTTCCTAGATTACACGGTTGTGTTCCTCCCTTCACACAGGCATGTGCCTCTATCACATGGGCATGTTGACCCCCACACGACCTAGGCACTTCCACACGGCCCCTGTTTCGTAAATTTTTGTTCCGAGCCGGATTATGACTGTTTCATGTCCCTATATGTTCCAACCTTTGGCAAGGCCTTATCAAGAGTAGTTGAGACTTCGTTTGGCTCGAATTTATGTCTTAATTGTTAGCATAGCACTAACTTAATGACTTGCCTAAGTGATGTTACCTAGTAGTTAGGTACCGTAACCTCTTATTCTGAATTTGGTCATTTAATTATGTGTATTTCTAATTCTGTTTGATTGAAGTATAACTGTTCGCAAGTTGTGTGTATTGTTTCTGTAAGTCAGTTAATAATCTATTTGCATACAAGTATTCGCATAAAATTTCTGATTTTGTATTTTGTTTCTATATGTCTGCCTTCAAATGGAGTGCATTTTTGCATTTACATTAAAATTTGGGGTTTGGTTGCGAAGAGAAGAAAGTCTGATATGTTATGTTTTGACAGTTTTAACTACAACTCATCAGTACTGCGATTTACCACACTGTACTACACATATGTCAGCTCTATTGCATATTATCATCTGAGTGGCCTAGTCCACATACGTGGTGTGTAGGGTTGGATGGGTCTTTCGAGGTCCTATATGGTGTGCAAGGTTGGTTGAGCTTCTTATAGCTCATTCGTGGTGTGAACGAGGGATGGAAAAGTGTTTGGCTGGATAGGTGGGATTATTTTCTAACTTGTTACATACCATTTGCATCCGTTTACATGTTATTTGTCTGAAAATTGGGGTGCATGTACTATTTTGTATCCACTAAGGTACTTAGTCTTGTGTGGTTAAATATTGTGTGTGATTCAAATTTTGTAAACGCGGCTTGTGAATTTTGTATTCGTATTTTCTACTTTTGATCGGTTGTTCGGGCAATGTTTTGAGAGCATTCTGGTTTGTTTCTTTGTCTTTTGCTTCTTACGTTTAGTTTCGGACTCACACTGATCTCGTGTAGTTCACCCCCTTAGTTTTCCCTTTTCAAGTACCCTTATGTTCTGAAGCTTGGACTCGGCAGTTGGAGGTCTCAGACAGATAAGTTTCAAATTAGCTGCAATGAGGGTTCTGGTTAAATTTTTAGTTTTTTTCTAAACTGCTTTAGACTATAAGTAAATATCTAGAGAGACTATGGTACAACTTAATTTTGGTTTTTCATAAATTTCCTTTGGATTGAATTTTAGAAATGGCAAAACTCTATTTCCGAATGTCTATAACACAACTTAAATTTTCTGTTTTAAATTCTAAATGGTTTCATGATTTAGTATGAATCAAGTTGAAATGAAATTTCGACAAGTCGTTTTGTAAATTACTTTTAGATCACTTCGGTGATCAATGTAACCTCCGAGATTTGGTCTAAACTTCTAGTCCGGGTTTTGGGACGTTACAATCAGTCTCGATCTCGAGCTCTGGTCTGTTACGAGCTTAGATTTTCTCGAGTTCAAGTACTGTTGGGCTCGGATTTTCTCAGGCTCGAGTTTTTCCAAACTTGAATTTTCTCGAATTTGGATTTGTTACAAGCTCAAATCGACATGGATGAACTTTCAAGCTCGGACCTGTTTTGCCAACTCTAATGATTAAGTCGTGGCTTTCTTTATTAAAAAAAAAAAAGAAAAAAGACAATGTTCTTCTAAAATATAAGTTGAAATTCATCCCAATTATAAATTTTAAAAATTATATTTAGGATGAAGGTTGGAAAAATGCTAGACGAATAATGAAAAAGAAAAGCCATATCAAGTAGCTACTGTTTTTATTTGAGGCCGGATATTATTGGCTAAGAGGTTGAAAAATAAACCATTTCAAAGCCGCAAATAATAGACGTTAATACTGTTATTAATTTAAAGTTCGTGAATTCCAATTGGCCTATGATATCCCTTCCAATTTAGAGGTTTTACAAGTAATTTAAGAATTGTATAATAAGAATTGCATCAACATTTTAGTTCATTTTAATGGAAAATATATATATATCAAATAAGTTATTTAGTCTTTCAACTTTAAGAAAAAATTATTTTAATTTATTATTTAATTTTTTATCTCTTTCAGCTCTTAAATTTAAGCTATTTGTCAAATCGCTCAAAATGAATGATAAAGTTAAGACACACAGATTGCTACGTAAATATTGTGTTAACAATTAATTAATTTTTTTAAATTTAAAATTTTTTAAAATAAAAATTATTAAAAAGTATAAAAATATAAAAAAAATATGATATTTTTAATTTTTTAAAGAATTAATTAACTTTCTTTTTGTATAGGTGGAGTATTAAATAAGCTAGTATGCCTAAAAAAAAGCAGCAATTCGTATAAATATGATTCGTTTTTTTGTTAGTTTTTACAATATATATGACTCAATAAAATAACTCTATTAAGGGAAAAATTGTTGAAATATGTGAAACCCATATATTTGGGGATATATTTTAAATTTATTTAGGTAGATAAATCTTATTTAGTATAATCTTAGAATAAATCATTTGAGATATTCTAGGACTATTTTATTTTATCTTTTAGTAGTTTATTTGAATAAGGGAATTATTTTCCCAATTAAGTTATGACTCTTAAGTTCAGTTCTTTAGTTAATAAAATATAATATAGTTTTATTAAATGCTCTCTTGAAAAACTTTCATGTCATCTGAGCTAAGTTAAATCTCTAACAACATCATTATTAAAACAACTTTTACTAGAGATAAGAGATCCAGCAATCAAACAAAGGAAGAAAGTTCTACCATTGAAACAACTATCGAGAGTACAATGACTCAAGGGACAGAGGCGTCTCACCTTTCTTTTCAGCTGACATCTCACAAGCTGAATGGCAAGAATTACCTAGAATGGTCGCAGTCCATAAAATTAGTAATTGATGGGCGCAGCAAGCTAGGTCATTTAACTAAAGAAGTCAAGTAACCATAGGTAGGCGATCCAAAGATAAGCAAGTGGAAATCAGAAAATTCTATGATAATTGCGTGGCTTATTAATTCCATGGAAGCATTCATAGGTAAACATTTTCTTTTTCTCCCGACTATAAAATATGTTTGGAAACTTATGAAAGAAACTATTCAGATTTAAAAAAATACTTCACAGATCTTTGAGTTAAAAACAACCCTGGAAAGCTAGACAAGGGGAAAAGGAAGTTACTTTTTATTATAAGAAGATGATGTCTCTTTGGCAAGAACTGGATCAATGTTATAATGATGAATAAGAGTGTCCTAGAGATGGTGTAAAAGCTACGAGAAAAGAAGAGAATGAACGAGCTTATTTGTTTCTAGTTGGTTTAAATAAAGAATTTGATGAAATGAGATCTCAGATCTTAGGAAAAAAACCACTTCCAAGACTCTGTGAGATTTTTTATGAAGTTAGAAGAAAGGAGACAAGGAGAAAAGTAATGTTAAGACTAAAGTTTGAAGTTAATGATGATAGTTCTGCTCTTATAACTATTAAAAAAAATGATGATAGTGAAAAAGAAAAAAAAATATTGGTGCGATCACTGTAAAAAATATTGGCACACTTTGAAACGTGTTAGAAGCTCCATGGAAAACCAACGTATGGAAGAAAAAAGAGTGGCAATGGTCGTGGTTCACAATCAAGGGAAACAGGGCTTTCCAAACAACTAATGAAAATTATGAGGGCCAAAGTTCTCTAAAAAGATCTCCATTTACTAAGGAACAATTAGAGCATCTACACAAGCTTTTTCAATTACCACAGTTTCGGATGAATTCTTTTGTTCCTAACTCATTCAATAATCCTTCTTCCTCCTTTGCCCAATCAAGTACTGATTTTTTCTGTTTTTTTCAGTGTCAAGCCTTGTAAAACAAACACATGGATCATTGATTCTGAAGCTAGTGATCACATGACTAGTAGTCATTTTCTTTTTTTCAACCTACACACCTTGTGCAGGAAAAAAAATCAAAGTAGTAGATGAGTCGTTCTCGTCTTCCTTGGTTTTACATAATGTTTTACATGTGTCAAATCTAGCTTATAATCTTATATCAGTTAGTAAATTATCTCAATCCTTGAATTGCCATGTTATATTTGACTCCTCTATGTGTAAATTTCAGGACATGATCTCGGGGAGGATGATTGGAAATGCTAAAGAATCTAGTGGAATTTACTTTCTTGACGATGACCATCTAAGTTAACCAACAACTACTTTATGTTTAAATTCTGTTTTTGGTTTTGTTAAGGTTATGATTTGCCATTATAGGCTTGGACATCCTAATTTTTACTATTTAAGATATTTGTTACATGATCTATTTAAAAATAGAAGTCCTTCTTCATATCACTGTGAATTTTGTGAATTGGCTAAACATCATCGGTCATTCTTTCCACCTTAAAAATATAAAAAGCTTCCAAACCTTTTTTGTTAATTCATAGTGATGTTTGGAGACCTTCAAGGGTCTCAAATTTTTCAGGAAAACATTGGTTTGTCACATTTATTAATGATCATACTCATATTTGTTGGGTTTTTTATTAAAAGATAAGTCTAAAGTTAAAAATGCATTTCAGTTTTTTTATGCTATGATGAAAACACAATTTGGTGTGCAAATAAAAGTATTTTGGAGTGAAAATGGTGGGGAATTTTTTTAGTGACCAATTAGGTGTTTTCTCAACCAAATATGGAATAGTCCACCAAAGCTCTTGTACAAATACACCACAACAAAATGGGATTGCAGAAAGAAAAAAACTGACATCTTTTGGAAGTAACTAGAGCCTTGATGTTCACTAGTCAGGCACCACGTTATCTTTAGGGCGAAGCCTTATTAACAGCAACATATCTTATTAATAGAATGTCCAGCAAAACTTTAAACTATAGAACTCATTTTCGTCTCTTTAAAGATAACTTTCCTAATTCTAAATTGATCATAGATTTATCCCTTCGAGTTTTTGGGTGTAGTGTTTTTATTTATCTTCACAACCAAGGTAAACTAGATCCTAGAGTAAAAAAATGCTTCTTTGTTGGCTATGCTTCTAATAAAAAGGATTACAAATGTTATGATCCAATTGATACGAAGATTATTGTTACCATGGATGTCACATTTGTTGAAACACAATCTTATTTTGATTCTAATCTTAAGGGAGGGAATTATAATAAAGAAGATTCTATAACTGATCAAGAAAAGACTAGGAATATACAACATAGGGATTCTAATAATGGGGAAGGCGAATTTATGGTTAACACAGAAATTAATGATGTTAATGATGTTAATGTTGTTAATAAAAAGGAGTATGAAGGTGTAGCGTTTGATCAAGAGAATAAAGAACAAACAAATGAGTTAATTGTTTACTCAAGAAGAAACCGAAATTAAGAAAGTGGAATCCACCAGATTCATCACCAAGAATCCGACCCGCAAGATCTTGTTAAAAGTCCAAGTAAAGCTCATAATCCAGCCAATGAATTTTCTGATTTAGATATTCCAATTGCTAAAAGAAAAGGTGTTAGGAATGTTGTCAAATATCCCATGTCTAACTTTGTATCTTATAAAGCCTTGTATTCGACATTCTCAGCCTTTGTTTCATGTCTCAATACTGTGAAAATACCCAAAAATGTGAAAGATGCTTTACAGGTTCCTGAATGGAAGAAGGCTATTTTAAAGGAGATGTGCGCTCTTGATAAAACAAGTACATGAGAAACAGTGGAATTACTTGTAGGGAAAAAAATATGGATTGTAAATGGGTGTTCACAACCAAATTCAAACCAAATGGATCTTTAGATAGATACAAAGCCCGGTTGGTGGCTAAAGAGTACACTCAAACATACAGGATAGATTATCTTGAAACATTTGCTCCAATAGCCAAATTAAATTCCATTAGAGTTCTTTTATCAATTGCTATTAGTCTTGATTGGTCTTTACAGCACCAAGATGTGAAGAATGCTTTCCTAAATGGGAAACTTGAAGAAGAAGTTTACATGGATCCTCCTCCAAGTTTTGAAGAAAAATTTGGAACTCAAGTATGTAAGCTCAAGAAATTTTTGCATGGTCTAAAGCAGACTCCTCGAGTTTGGCTTGAATGGTTCACTCATGTTATTAAAAAATAAGGTTACTCATAAGGGCAAGCTGATCACACAATGTTCTATCGACACTCACAAAGAGGTAGAATAGCAGTTATTATACTTTATGTCGATGATATCATTCTTACAGGAGATGATGTGGATGAAATAAGGTGTCTCAAGGAGCATCTAGCATTGGAGTTTGAGATCAAAGACTTGGGTCATTTGAAATACTTTCTGGGAATGGAAGATGCTCAATTAAAGAATGGTTTTGTGGTCTCTCAAAAAAAATATGTGATTGATCTTTTAAAAAAGATTGGGATGAGTGGTTGTTGCCCAGCTAACACACCAATTGATCCAAATGTAAAATTCGGATATAAAGAAGGTCGATTAGTTGATAAAGGGTAGTACCAAAGATTAGTTGGTAAGTTAATTTACTTATCACATACAAGGCTAGACATAGCTTTTACAGTGAGCTTAGTGAGTCAATTTATGCACTCCCTAATGGAGGAACATAAAGAAATAGTGTTTCGGATTCTGAGATACTTGAAGAGTTCACCTAGAAAGGGCCTATTCTTCAAGAAATCCGAACAAAGAGGAACTGAAGCTTATACAAATGCAGATTGGGCAGGCTCAATAATAGATAGAAGATCTACATCATGATACTGTACATTTGTTTGGAGAAACCTTGTGACTTGGCGAAGCAAAAAACAAAGTGTTGTAGCAAGAAGTAGTGCAAAGGTTGAGTTTAGATCAATGGCTCAAGGAATTTGTGAAATGATGTGGTTAAAAAGAATAATGAAAGAGCTGAGGAAACCAATAACTTCACCAATGAAGTTGTATTGTGATAGCAAAGCTGCCATTAGTATTGCTCACAACTCAGTCCAGCATGACAAAACTAAACATGTTGAGATTAATAAACACTTTATCAATGAGAAGATTGAAGAATACCAAGTGTACATGTCATTTGTTCCTTTAAAACAACAAATTGCTGACATACTCAACAAAGAACTCTATAAGACAAGTTCTGGTTTCCTTGTAAACAAGTTGAGCATAACTAATATATATGCACCAACTTGAGGAAAGGTGTTGAAATATGTAAAACCCATATATTTTGGAGATATATTTTAAATTTATTTAAATAGATAAATCTTATTTAGATAAATCTTAAAATAAATTATTTGAGATATTGTAAGAATATTTTATTTTATCTTAAGTAGTTTATTAGAATAAGGGAATTATTTTCCTAATTAAGTTATGACACTTTTCTCTGTTTAAGTTCAATTTTAGTTAATAAAATATAAAACAGTTTTATTAAATGCTATCTTGAAAACTTTCAAAAACAATATTAATCTACAAATTAAGTGGTTCTATAAACCGAGAGTTTTTAACTCTTCTTTTACATTAGTATAGAATAGTAGCCCCATTTTGAAGGGGAAAAAGAAAAGATTAGCACCCAACCACGTCAGGCTCCTAGCTAAGCAAAAGAAACCTAGTTTGATATATAAATTTCATGGATGGCTTTTGGCCCAAACCAGTGATTTTACATGCTTGCTGTATCCACACATCTCAAAAAACCTACTTAAATGGAGGATGGATGGGTTGAGAATCAGGAGGAAGGATTCTGAGCTATCTTTGGATGCGTAGCAGCATATATTGAAGAGTTAACGTCAGGTTTCAAGTGGGATAAAAGATGCTGTACATCTGGCCGTAGACTTTCTGCAGCTCTCCCACAAATACTCAACACCTCCGGCCTCGGCTTGCTGTTGGCTTGCACTGGCCCTGCCTGTCCTTCGTAGTGGATGATATGGTGACTGAAACAACATTATGTCAACATCAATGCCACTCATACCTTGCCTACTTTTATTGCCAATATCAAATGAAATCATCAAACTGGGGTTACTTACAGGTAGTCGATCAGATCTGTTATTTCTGATGCTTCCACAGGGACTGGCGGTTGAGTGTTTTTTCCGAATACATCCACCAGTGTATTCAATAATAACGATAGAATCTGAAAGATATTTCATAAAAAGTAAGCACAGGACAATCAATCATGCGTTGGTTAAATGTTATAAACCTTATATCAGTCATGGTTTCCTCTTTCCCTTTCTTTTTTATGCTAAAAATTCTATACGAAACTCCAGTTACCGTATACTAGACCATGTCAACATCCTATTGCATGTTCTCTTTGGAGCATAAGCCTTTTTTTCTAAAATCATCTTTGCCACATCATTTTTTTTTTGAAAAACCAAAATCAACCTCTTTTAGGTCGATGCCCCAAAGTTTCGAGATTTCCAGTTCTTCTAAGACCTTGAGTTTTTCATGCACTCTTATCTGCATGTGCTTCTTTCTCCAATATTCCCCTTTCACATTCTATATACATTTGGTTATCTGATTAGTAATATTATCATATCTGCCAACATGCCAAACTCCTAACAGCCACTCAATAAGATTAAATCATAGTCATCTGTATGCTGGAGATGGAACCAATAAGAACTACACATGAAACAGGTAGATACAATTAACCGTCATTTACAATCAAAAGAACAAGTTTGCTAACTTATGATCTCCAAAGTGGACAACTGAACATCAAACTCCATATATGACGTGATGTTACTTTCATATTCAAAATAAAATCTCAACCAGAAATTCGTTAGGTCTTAGGCAAGCAATGCAGAAGAGTGATAAACAAAAGGGAACTTCCAGCAAAACAAAAAACTATCTGGAGAAAAGCATTCTATTAGATATAAAATAATTGACTGCTATACCTTGTTAAAAAGATTGTGAGCAGTAACAAGTCTTGGAAGCAAGGGGCCCATTATCCGGAATGCTATTCTCAACATAGCAACCGATGTTACCGGCCGGAGCTGTTGAATAATGACATGTGTTCCCTCTAGCCATTCTTGTGGGAGGTTACTGAAGAAAGAATGAAGTAATGCAACTATATTACCTGATACAACAATGGAATAATCACATTAGAGTGCAAGTCAGCAGACAATATATGTCACTGTTTTGGAACTTGCCCTGGCATTATTAAGAAATCCTAAAACAACATAAACGCCTTAATAATTCTTCAAAATCCAAAATACTAAATGAACACTTCAAAAAATATATAAGAACCAACAAAGCAGAAGTCTAATAGTTTGAACCCTCAATAAGCATAAAATAACTTGGCCAGGCAAGGAATAAGTATTATTTTTGCTAGCCTCAATTAGGTCACTCATGAGAAATTCAAGTTAGTTATCCTCCCTAACCTTGAAAACAATTAAATGCTAGATCTTCATCCATATCCTTAGAGGAACTTTTGTATATTCTGTAATTTTGAAAACAGTTTCAGACTTGCATAATTGCAATTCAGCGAATCATGAAATCCTTAAGTCAATTATGGCATATAAAAAACATTAAATTTGGTTCACACTAATATTCTCAATTCAAAAAATAAGAAAAGAAAATAAACATGGAAAGATCAATAAAAATGAGTTCCATAAATGATACAATACCTATGGCCGTAGAGGTATTATCTTGGGAAGCCCATGTTGGATCCAACAAAGCATAGCTAACAGCAGAGTCTAGTTCACTCAGTGATCTCTTCCCATCAGTTAGCCACCAACTCTCTTTAATTATTCGTGAAGCTTCCATGTAAAGCTGTAAGTGAAACTCAGGAGGGAGTTGGGCCAACAACAAACCACAAGCTTGGATAAATAAGCATGAAAGCTGTTGGCAAGTGTAACCACTTCGGGAAACAAAACTAGAGGTGTTGATCCCTGATACTGAAGCAGTAGATCTGCCAGCACTATCTGTACTGCCTCCTGAAGGGGATGTTGGTAAAACTGAACCTTGCACGGCACCACTAGAAGCTCCATGCAATCCATTGCTGGACTGAATCAGAGTTGGTTGTATGTTGACAACAATTTGAACAAGAGATGACACAATCTGAGAAGCAGAAATGGGAAGAGAGAGGATCTCTATGACGGCTGTTTCCAGAACCAGCTGAGTATATGTCCCTGGGTCCTGAATTTGATAGAATGCCTTTTGACCTTCAGAAGCATTTGCTGGCCCAGACTGAGGTGTTGCAGGGGTTTTATTATGAGGACCACGCACTGAATTATTAGAAGCATCCCCCATTGATCCAGTTCTTGAGTTACTGTTTAATGGGGGTATGACATTATTCACTAGAGCCAATAAAAGAGTTGCAAAATATTCTAGCGGGGGGCATATTGCAGGATTTGATGAACTAATGTGCTGAGGGAACGACTCAGAAAACGGAATCTGAAACATATTTTAAGCCAATAAGTTTCAACAAGAGAAAGGCTTGACAAAAACAAGTTTAATTGAGAAGAGCAGGGAACAAGAAGTGTACTACCTTGCTGAGATCTAGTACATTCAATATTCGAACAATTAACTTTCCAGGTAGATGACCATAGAAATACGCAAGAATGTCACGAACAAATGTAAATCTCAAAGGGTGGTAAGCTAAAAATAGAGAATACATGCCCAAAATCCTGTCAGCAGATTCTATAGCATCATTCTCAATAAGTCTGTAAACAACTATGGGGATGACTGGAAGCAGACGTGCCACAATATCATCGAAGAATGTAGGATACCTGTTGTCAACAATAATGATAAATATAAATAATTGACAAAACACAAAACATATAGCTTATACTCTACTAAGAATCTATCCCAACAAGGCAAATAGCATATTTTACTCCAAACCAAATATATCAACTTAACAAGAGAGCTCTACTATCACTGGATAAATTAAATTTCAGCTTTAATTGGAGTGTTCAATTAAACAAAAAAAATCACCTCTCCTTCCATGAGAGATGATTGCCAAGGGCTTTTTGCAAGTCACTGCGCTTAAATATTCCAGTGTAAAGCCAATGCTCAGGGGGGCCACGATTCATACAGTATAATTTCACCCTTTGTTGAAGCTCTTGCCTGTCAAGTAAGCTTATCTGCAAGTTTTAATTGAATTATCTGAAATTAATGCAGATACAAATCTCAATAACAACTCAACAGTTTACCTTAGTAAGCATTTTCTGCATTAAACTTCATAAATTCTAGATAAACTCAAACAAGACGATAATTAAGTTTTTCAATAATATCCAAGATGATATCAAACGAAGAATCAGCAAGGTGTAGAAGAGCAAGAAAATAAAATAAGAATCAAAGACAGAAGATAAAAGAAAAATACATTTAAGTAAGCAAAGTGCCACTAGAACTTCATGTGTTCATGATAATCTAACTAAATGTCATTTTTGAGGACAACAAAGGAACCTATATTAGGCCAATTGTTATGCAAAACAACAAATTTAGAGAAGAATATGTAAGAACAAACGTTTAGCGAGAATAGTAGAAAAATATTTCAGAGGGGCATACCACAATACGCAGCGCATGGGGATCATCGTCACGGTCAATGAGTGCTAGAAGCAATATATCCAAAGGAATCAGCTCATGGGTCCAAACAAAAAAGGCCAGGTTTGCACAAGTTTTCAGTAAAAGGTCCTGAAAAGGGCAAACAAGATGAAATGCTTAAAAAAGGCAACAATTTAGTTAATGAATCTACAGAGAAGATGGCTACAA
This sequence comes from Gossypium longicalyx, assembly GCA_025698465.1. NCBI lineage: Eukaryota > Viridiplantae > Streptophyta > Magnoliopsida > Malvales > Malvaceae > Gossypium > Gossypium longicalyx. The sequence continues at coordinate 85,578,664 of CM046997.1, forward strand.
CCTGCAAGGAATGCCCATGCTGCAGCTCTATGTGAATGTGATGAAGTAATACATCCACCATTGTATAGATATTGGATGTCACATCTTCAGGTGAAAATTCTCTCAATACCCGTGCCTGACTCAATATTTGCAAAAGATGATGATCTTTAACATTATAATGAAATATTTAGGAAAAAAGGGAGCATAGTAGCTATCAGAAAAGTCACAACACGATTCCATTCAAGTGATCTTTCCAGAAAAGATGAGATAAACATACCAAGTTTCCACTGTTAATGTTTTCAGGATGCCCTTGCATCAATATCCATGCACCAGCACACAGATATTGGCGGTGTTGAGGGAAACTGTGATTGATATAGGTCATGACATAATTTGGTTCAGCAGATGATGAAAGAAGTTGTGTGCATTGGTTAATCACTGTTGTTTCTGACTGTAAAAAAGTAAGAACATGTTCCACTATTAGCTGCTGCAAGAAATCTAGGCAAGCAAGAAACAATGAGGATAACACAAGGCAAACAACTATTATTAATAATAAAACCATGCATTGAAATTTGAAACAATACATAGAATATTTCAACAGAGTGATGAATAACTGCACAGAAGAAGAAAAATTTCAGGTTCCTTTAAATTCATGAGAAACACGTATATATCAGTGTCCCTGCGTCTAATATAATCCATTCACTCTCCAAGTATGATTGGAAATAAGCACTCAGCAATAAAATTAAATAAATATAGCTCCAAAGAATATTTTCTCATCATATTAGATTTCTCCTTTTTATCTAACAAACCCTTTCATGAAAATTCTCTAGACATCTGAAGCTTGAGGCATTAACTATTTCTTCCTTTTTCTTCTTACACTCATCTTGCATATTTGGTAAGCAATGCCCTGTGTTTTTTATTGGGATCATTTATCCCACAGGAGATATCAAATAAAATTAGAATAAGGAAAAGGAATTTTGATTCTTTTTTTTAAAGAAACATCAGTTGAACCTGTAGCCATTCTTGAATTGCAAGTCCTCTTTTGTCTGTCCGTGTCATTAAGAGATCTCGAAGAATAGAGGGAAAATAACGTAGTGTTTTCTCTGACCATGTATGCTGGCTAGTTGCCAATATCTGTTCCAACATAGTTTGAAGGTAAAGTAGGTGATCAGCATCTGCAATTCCGCGGGTTTTAATGGTGATGGCAAGAGTAATTATAGTTATCCGATTTAAAGTTTCTGTGAATTCAGTGGGCCCCTGCAAAAGTCAGTTTCAAAATTTTACCTAAATTAAGCAAGGGAAAAGAGAGAACAAAAAAATTTGTTGGAGATAGCCGTTTTTACCTTCCCTTCCCTTTTCACCGAGAAAAAGTCTCTCAAAGACAAAATCAAATTTATGCACAAATTCTCTGCCAATCTAAATACACGGTGATCCCCCCGTTTTCCTTTTAAAGCAGAAATTATCTTTGTAACATCATACATCAGAGGTTTGCATTTTCCTTGGTACCTATAAAAATAGATTGCAAATCTCATATATGATATCATCAAATTGCAAATAAGAAAGATCAAATCCCAAGGCTTTCAAGCTGCCAAAGTCCTAAGAGTGAGGCTAATCTTGAGCATTTATAACAACATATTAAGTAGTGCCAGAAGAATAAGAGTAATAAAAAAGTAAACAAGGGCAAAGGGCACAGAAATCCTCGGGAATCAGAAAGCTCAATCTGAAACTGCAAATTCCATTCTAAACACTATCACATGCTATGACCAGCAGAAGGGAGAGGAGTATCTTTGCTGAATGAACCATGCAGAAGATCACCTGTATAGTGGAAGCAGACGATAGTTGACAATTTCAAGCACCAGAAGTGTCACCGCAGGCTTGCTCAATAAAGAAGCATTCCTCTGTGCCAAATGCTGCAAAGAAGGCATTTTAAAGAAATCCTATTATTCTATTAGCAAGTGACAATATATTTTTGTAAACCCATAAAAAGAGAATAAGGAAATCAGACTTTAGCTTTGGTCTAAATTGAAAAAAATCAGCAGTCAGACAACAACTAAGCCTTCTCCCACTACATGGAGTCATCTATTGATCATAAATCATCATTGGCTCTTATATAAGTTGCCAATGGATGGTTCAACGGGTTTGGAAAGAAATTTCCAAAGTGCAATTTTCTAAATTAAATGATTTAATAAAGGGTGAATTGTTACATTTAGTCAGTTAGTTGGTTTGGATGAAAAGTAGCATGATCTTGAACAGATGTCAGGAAATCTGAAAAACACATTATATTGACAGATTAAGTCATTATAAGTCAAAATTTGTTTTTCCAAATTAGTAGGATGATTGACTTACTTTCAGCCAGTAGCAAGAATGAGGTTACAAGTATATTGAAAGTGGCAATTACTTCTTAAGACTTCCATTAAAAATGATATGGAATAACTTTTCCAATGGACAAAATTTATACTACAAATCTCAAAAACTGCATGACACTATTCCTTTACTAAGAAATCTTCTAAAAGATAAGAAATAATAACATTAGATGGGAAGCAAGTTACACTGAAGTGTGAACGAAATAACGAATGAGGTGCAATGAGCAACAATCTGGTGTATGTTTCAACCATAGCAATACTAGGAACAACCTGCATCAAAAGAATCAATAACAAGCATTAGAAACGGTTTGAAAATCAGTAGTGATCCAACTGTCAAAGACCAAATAAAAATTAATTAAGCCTACAAGAAAATAGTGGTCAATTTATAAATTAGATTACATTACTCTATTTAGGATAATACCTGCCCAGCAAATAAAGATTCTTCCATTTGAAAGACCAACTTCAAATAAAGATTCATTGAAAAGCCAGATAACAGTGAAATCGGCAATGGACTAACTTCCCGCATCACCATGAATCTCTCATTGGGCTGTACATTTGCTCCGGGTAACAACTCTGTAACTCCACCAGAAGATAACCAATTCATGACCGTTTCACAAGCTGGCTGCGCCATCGTGTAGGAGACAACCCAAAACATCCCAATTGATTTATCATCCATACTCATATAATCCATCATGCGTTCCCCTAAAAACAATTAGAACATTTTAAAACTGTAAAAACTTGAGCTATACATTATGGTCCATTCAAACAGTATGAAGCAGGTTTTGATGAATTTTACAAGCAGTAAGAAGATCAGACATGTCAATGGAATTTGACCATGTTAATGATAAGGGGGTTGTAGGTTGTAACAGTGAAAAAGAAATACAAGCAATAAACTGTGCATATGGGACACAATTGTATTTAGCTTCACCATGAAACTAGCTATAATGGCTGCATGTTAAATTTATTCAATCTATGATATCACATGCATGATATGTACCTTTGCTCACTTGTCTCCACCACTCATCTATTTGCTTCCCTTTCTGCAACTGTTCATTATTCAAGTATTCTCTGGTTGATGTATTCAGTGACCAAATGCGTAAGTTTTGACAACTGCTAATAAAATCAAGCAGGATGCTTTGGGGATTATTAGGATCAGAGCTCCTATCTTCTCTGTGAAATGATAGAATCTTCCTTGTTGTCTCCACCTACCAGCAGAATTGCAAGGCCTAAGGTGAAGCAATTGATTCATCTAATTACTCAATCACTAACTAGTAGCTATGGCAATATTAAACACAATATGATCACATATCAGGAAAACAATAGGAAAAAATAACTAAAACATGAGACACTCCAAAAAATAATAATAACATAAACACAACATGAATATACAAATGTCTCCAAACCTATTTAATACAAATTAAATGTGTTAAATTTTATATAAATAAAAAATACCTTAACCACGATTATAACACCACAAAATACACAACAGAACATGAAAACATGAATTACCAGATCTACTAATAAGTAGTGGGCACAGAAAATCATAATCCTTAGAATGAAAGATGCACATATTTTGTGAGACTATGACTAAGTATCTCCTAATATTTGAACAAGACCTAAAAGTTCATCAAGCTGTACCAAATTGAACAGAAGAAAGGCTATGAAAATTTCCATTTAGAAGCAACCTTTCTAGAATCAGTATTCAAAGCAGTCATGACATGCTCAACTCGAATGATTTGTGCAAGAAGCCAGGTAACATGATTTGTATTAAGAATGTGGTGATCACTTGCTGAAAGGCGTGAGCCCAGCTTATCAATAAAATCAACAAAATCTATACATCCACTTTTCATAAGAAAGAAGAATATATCTGAGAAGACAAGCCACTCCTGCCAGCAATTTATTTCTGCAATTAGATAAAAACCAAATGTGAAAAAAATCAGGAAAATTGAAATTCAACTGCTGCATATTCCCACAGCTATTTTGGAAACTAGCAATACTAGGAATGCTAATGGAAAGATAATGATTAATGACTTTTTAAATTGAGAAATCAAAAGAACAAAAAGTAAATAAATAAAGAGAAGAATTCATTGCCTGAATTTGTCAACTTCAAAAGCTCAACAATTCTATCAATTGTTGCCTCGCAAATCATATCACATGTAAAAACAGCACCAGGAGTAGGCACTGAACCTCGATAAAAAGGTGCCACAACAAGCACACGTTTCCACCAATCAGGAGAAGGAGTAGAGCGTATAGCATGCCTTATACAACGTAAGGCTCTCTCCCAGTCCAAACTACCCCTCTGGATAGAAGCTGCAAGATCCTACATAAATATAAGCAACTATTAATACACTCTTAGTAAATAGCAACCTAATATTAGCAACTATAGTTCTTCCCCCCCTCCCCCCATTCACACATAACACATTTACAAATCATATGTAAAGAGGAAAAGAAAAAGAAAACCTATATATAATATATACAAATACACGGGTACACATACACATAACCACATTAGCTGATAAATATATTTGTTGATTGCCACAAAACTGCTATAAGCATACATGCACAAAAATGTTTTCTTTTCTTAACTGGGAGCTGAACTTATCAAATAGAAGCAAACTCGAAGGTTATGGAAAAATTGACAGCCTCTCCCCATTTTGTGGAAGAGATTTAGCATGAATCAAACTCAAGACAGGAATGGCACATTTTAACATGTACCCTTCTGCTAGATAAAGAAACTCAACAATTCATACCTAAGAATGATTCATAAAAGAGGACAAAGAATGATGCAAACAGATACCAAGAGAAACCGATTAGAAGGCCTCAAATCAAATAATTTCAAGAAGGATTTAACGAAAAATAACATCAAAATAAAACTTAAGAGATTCCTTAAAAAGGGTTCATAATAAACCAGCTGACCTATATGATGATAGGTCATAAATGGCATTTCTTAAAGCAACATTGTGGAATTCTGAACTCTGATAATAAAACAGGAAGAATACAGGTTTGCCAAGGTAGTTTATTCTCTCCTCCCCCTTCCCACCAAATATACTCTCCACTAGGATAACATATCAGAAAGGTTGGCTCTTGGCTGTTCGAATGTCTGCCTCGCAGAAGTAGGGTATCTGAAGAAGATTTTCTCTCTTAGCTGATCCTACAACCTACTAAGACAGCAGATGCAGGAGCTTCATAAACCTCCTCCTTTCTTTTGTGCTAGCACTTTCCGTGGGTGAGTCAGAATTCACTAGAAGCAAGTAAAAGCTCAGAGGCTCCTACCCAATAAGTCAATGGAAGAACTGAGTTATGGCTCTAACAATCATACCATTGCAATCAAAAGAGTAGATTAAAAAGAACCTCCAAGACATAACATTGAATCACACTATTACTCGACAAACAATTGTATTATAGACTACTATCTTTTTAACAAAAGCTGCCAAAAGCTAGGTTACTCAAACTTAGGGGATGATGTCAGGTATCTGTCTGTCTGACATAGGTATATTCAATTTTTTCTGTGTTTTTCAATATATTTTGAGGATAGTATCTGCACATCCATGTTTGTTGGACACTGGTGTCAAACACAGATACTTCAAGGAAAATGAAGATTCAGAGCAACTTAGACCAAAAGAAACTAAAGGAAGCTTGAGATCATTTCAATTTAATGAAAGTATAATGTATTTTAGTTGTATGATAAGGTTAAAATGGTCATACCTCTCCATGAAGTGGTTCTCCAAGCACACTTGGATATGTAATTGGTGAATACCGCAAGTTTGCCACACCTTCAACAGAAACGTTAGGAGTTGTCTGTGACAATATCCGATGAGTTCCAAATGTGGGGCAGTGAAGGTGTTGGTCTAACATTTGCATATGCATAGCCATCATATCTCTCCTCCTATGTATTTCCAAGATAAGCGTAAACAATGCTTCATCGTCTGGAATGTTTTCTATAAACTGCAATCCGCTTCGGAGTAATTCATAGAAGGGCACTCTGCATTTATCTTCCTCAACCAACAACCAAATTACATCCAAACAACTGTGCAGCCATTCAATTAGAGCCTTCTCCAGTCTCCAGGACTTTCCATCACATTCCTCATTCCCATGTTGCCTTTGATCCCAATTAACCAACCAATTCAGCATATGGTGGAAAATTTCAGCTTGAGTCACTGGTTTCAAATTACATTCAAGCCCAGTTAAAATTATCTTGCAGCATAGCTGACGTAAATTGCTTATAGCATTATCTCTTATAGATGAATCCATCCTAGTTGTAGATGGTTGACCACTGCAGGCAATACTAGATAATTTTACAGGGGACAAAGTAGCACCCGAAGAAGGTTCAATTGTAGATTGTGCTGGAGACCCAATAACATGAACTGAAGTTAACGTAGATGCAGCATTCGCAGACTGAAAATTAGAAGCGTTAGCAATTACACTAGTAGATGGCATCATCCCAGATTGTGATACGCTTGATGAAACAGAAGGTACTCCCTGACTCCCTTGACTTACTGGCCCTTCCGCAGAGGCAACTGAAGAAAGAAGGGAAGGCAAAAAGGTATCCCAATTAACGTAGCCTATACTACATAAGCTACGTAAAGCAAAAAGAAGAAACTCTGCCCGAGGTGCATGACTACAGCACTGAATAACCAAAGATATTAGAACAGATTCTGTCACAGACTGCAACTGATCTTGGTCCTGACAAGAATGGCACAGAATCAATACAAAAAATATAGTTTAGAACCAACAACTCAAAACAGATAATGACAGATTAATTGAGTTGCCATTTGATTGCTACCAGTAGTACTTGCTTTCTGCTTCAACATTTTGGATACAAAAATTGCAGGGTTCCAAAGAAAACTCTTTAAGATTACTATGTATCGTAAAATCTTCACCGAATACACAAAAATTGATGAAAAAAATTTGTCAACTAGTGCATTTAGTACAACATAATTAGCTTACTGAGTACTAGTTTAGGTGGCATATATGCTGCTAAAAACTCCTGGAGAATGCGGGCTCAGAATGGACTTGGATGCGTAATATCATCATTACGTGAGTATAATTAGACATTTGGGGTAGGTAGATTAGAAAATGTACAAAAGAATTACAACGTTTTTACTGTAAAATTGTAAATAATATATAGATAGACCTTAAAGAGTGCACTAATGGAGCTTTTTAGGATAATCCATAAAATAATTATGTTATAATTGGCCTCGGAATTTTCTCTTTGGTTAAAATTACCTTTTTAGAATCCGCTTTTTTCCCTACAGCAAGTAGGAAATGCAACAAGCAGACAGCTTAAAAATATAAACTCAACAAAAATTGCTTAAAGAATGGAAAAAACTTACACCAAACTGAGTCTGAAGTTGCTCAAAATCTAGGAGGAACTGCTCGTTTCGAGGAGGAAGCTCTCTATTAAGAGCGAGCACACGCTTTTGGGTTTTGTTCCTGAAAATTTTTAAGTTGATTTTTCTTTTAAGCAAGAAATTAAACCCTCAATCAAAATTCGGGGAAAAAATAACTTACGGTGGTTCTCGAACAGAATCATCAGCTTTTTGGCGGCTATTTCTCTGCAAAAAAAAATTGAAAGAAAAAAGAATAACTATGTTTCGGAGAAGAAATTTACACAAGAAAATGAAAAAGTTGATGAAAAAGAAATTACTACTCCTAAGTAAAGATTGAAGAGATCGGTAATGGCAGCTCGGGCAGGGTGGAACTGGTAGGTTCGGGAATTTGCAGCTGCTGCCACTGATCTCTGCGTTTGATCCATGTTTTCTTTTTCCTCTGTCTTCGAATAGGCTAGGTTTTCTTTAAAACTCCGGTAATACTAATTTTACAACTCTGTCAGACCAACTGATTCACTCGTACAAGACGAGCCATGAAAGTCGAGGAGATTCGTCAAACTATACGACTAACACGTTCGGGTAAATGAAACGGGTACTTGGATTGGCTACCGATTTCTTTATCGAATTGTTTTAGTTACATTATAGTAAATCTTACTATTACAAAATTTTCGTTTTGGTAATTTAATTTTATAAAGTTATAAACTATTTTGAAAGTTTTTATTTAAATCACTAGATTAAGTATTTATTAAAAAAAGTTTGGTTACTAAGCTCTAAAAGATGATTTAATGAGTGATATGGTGAATCAATATCTATCTACTAGAGTTCAGATGTGATTACTACCGAAAAGCACTCACAAATGTGAGAGGATTTAGGTAAAAATATAGGCCCAAAAATGGGTTTTAGCAAAAAAATAAGACTTATTTAAAAAATGAGTCGGGCCTTAAGTATAGTATTTTTAGCCCGAGCCCGGCCCGAATTCACTAAATTACAAAAAATATATATTTTTTAAATATTATTTTCTTATTATTTTTTCCTTATTTTGCTACTACTTTACTATTTTGTTGCTACTATTTTGTTGTTATTATTTGGATAGTGTATAAAACTTATTTTATTGTTAATTTTTTTATTATTTAAAAGACATTTGTTAATTTTGTTATTATTTTAGAGGCATTTGCTTGTTAAGTTACATCTATTTTAGTGTTATTTAATTATACATATTTTTTAAAATTTATTTTTAATTGTTTGAGAAATATTTATTTTGATGTTTTTAGTATTTTTGATGGTTTATATGTTTTTAAAATTCTATAAAAAATAATATAAAAATTAATATGGGTGGGCCGGGTCGTGCCCGGATTTTAACATTTTTATTCGGGCGGGGTTTGTGCAAAATTTTAGGCCCATTTTTCGAGTCGGGTCGGGCCTGGGCCTAGCAAACGGGCTTAAATTTATAGTTGGGCCCGGCCCGACTTGACCCATGCACACCTCTACTATCGACAAATAGAAGAACATACCTTAGATCTAGGTTAATCAGATTATTAGTATTGGAGATCAGAGAAGAAAGTTATTAGGATTTTAATTTGTAAATTCATGACGTTTAAAGCTATTTCATGAAAAAAAAAAGTAAATTGTAGAAAAATGAGAAGGCGAATGAAAGCTTTCGATTCGTGAAGGTGATGCGAGCAGAGAAGGCCATACAACAATGAGTTTAATAGCCCAATGACTTAAATGGAAATTTTCGAATAGTTTAATAACCATTTTGTAACTTTTTGGAATTAGGTACCCTAAACGTAAAATTACTAATAATTAAGTTTGAATGTAATTTACCCATTCTTTTATTAGTGCTCATGCTATGGGTAAATGACTCATTTAATCAAAGTATTTTAATTTAGTCATTTTTAATCATTATACTTTTTAAATTTTGAAATTTCCATCATGACCAAAAGATGGCCGTTAAATTTTCAAAGTTAAATTTTGCCATTTTCAAAATTTTATGCGGCAAACATATTATTGTATATATAATGTCACATTAACTTATTATTTTCATATAATACTATCAAAAAGCCACATCATTTTAATTAAAGGATTTAATGGCTACTACTTGAGGCAAAACTAAAATCTCAAATTTTGAGAAGTATAGATAATAAATGATTAAATTAGAGAATAAGTAATAAATCCATAACTTATGCACAGGATAAGATTAATAATAAAATTTGGCCAAACAAATTTCACTGTTACTATTTATATTATAATTTAAATTTATTCAAAAAGTAAAAAAAATTAAATTAATTAATTTAAAAAATAAAAAAATTAAAAGCAAAATTTAATTAAAACAGTTAACCATTACAAAATATAATCAAGCGAATATCTAAACATTAAAATTTAAATTAGAATAAAATATAAATTAAAAATGCTATAGCTTGGAATTTTAAAAAATTAAGCCAAAGCTTTGGTTTTCCCTTTTTATTAACTCAAGATCCATAGTTTTTGAAGGTTAAGTTTGCTTATACAACAAAGCAATTATAATAGGGAGTAGGATCATTGAAATCTAGATCTTATACCGATTAATTTAAAACATATACGAATTTATCATCAAACTAGTAGTGTGATTACCGTAGGCAATATTACTTTAGCAAATTGTGAATTATAAATTGAAAAATAAATTAAAATTTTTATTGTAAAGTATTTAATTTTGAAAAAAAAAATCTACATAAAATAATTGATTTATTTCATTTTAAAGTGATGTAAAATAATTAAAGTTCAATATTTTAAAACATGTTAAAGATTAAATTGATGATTTTTTTAATGTTTTGATATTTTATTTTATTTTTTACCTTATTGCTATTTATAATTTTATTTGTTTGTTTCAAAATTAAATGTATAAAATCTAAATTTAATTTGTAGCATTTGACTAGAAATTTTCTTTTGATGAACTAGTGTGAAATTTTCCATATACTTAGAAATACAAAGATTTATTCTCTCTTGCCAATGCAAATAGAATGCATGTTCTTATATTGCTAACTAATAGGATCTGATCTAAAGAAAGTCGAAAGCTTACGAGGCCTTCCACATCCAATTTGTCCTAGTCGTGTTTAAAAACACTTTTTGACATGAAAAATATTTTTGAAGTAAAAAATATGCTAAATAAACAATTTTTGAAGGAAATTTTTAGCTTTTCAAAAACATTTTTTCTCAAAATAGAGAAGTTAAAATTTTTAGTTTTTCTCTCTCAAAAACATTTTTGACAGTTTAATTACGTTTTTAACTCTCTGACACATGTTACTTTCCCTTTTTCTGGTTAATTACTTAACAAATATTTAAAATTTATTTTTCATATATTAAAATAATAACAACAAACTATAATAAATTATTTTCTATCTTCTTATTAAAATATTATAATATTAACTAATTTGAACATTATTTAAATGTTTATTTGTTACTTTATAACATCATGTCTAAAATGAACATTTTTTTTTAAAAAGACTTTTTGATAGCAATACTAAATACTTAAATTTAAATCAAACTTTTCAAAAGTACTTTTCAAAATTATTTTTCCAAAACACTTTTTAAAAACACTTCTCAATAGCAATGCTAAGCTAGCCCTAAACAATCGATGTTTTAGGGTCAACAAATTGACCATTAAGCAAATCAAGTAGGTAGGTGCACTAGAATGGTCAAATTAACATACAACCAATAGTTGTGCACTAAGCAACATTTCGGGCAACATATAAAAATCCATTTACGATTTTTTATCCATCTTTCTACTATATGTATCTCTTTACCACTTTAAGCTAGCTTACTATTCCATCTTCACACTTTCTTCATTTTTACATCAAAGCTTGTTCTTTTGCACAAACTCAAACCCCTCAAATCTTACATCTATTTCGTAGATATATCTAGCTTCATCTCTCCTAAAAGTTTCGCCCAGCTCAAAGGCTCATCTTATTTAGGAACTATCTGTATCCTACTAAAGATTTGTTGAAGAGTCCTCCTATCACATTTTTCTTGTCCCAATCCACGTCATAGCCTTATCACCAATTACCTACCGAGAAGCCTTTCCCATATAGTCACTTTTGTAGGAACCTTATGACCCAACTACCTAATTGTTGGATAATCAAAACACCCCTTGTCATTGTGGAAAAATTATTTTGGCGACCACAACCCATGGATCCATGTACGAAGAATGAACTCAAGTTGAAAAAGGCTGAAAATATACCTTTTACAATCTGGAAACAATACTAGTATGAAAGTGATCCCTCTGTCCATGTCACAAACTTCAGTCACAACGTAAAAATTTTGGCCTCTATGTGATCCACCCGGAAGAGCACAATCAGAAAAATTCTCTGAACTTTTTAGAGAGAAAAATAAAACTATTTTGCTGCTAGACAAAGACATTATTTTTTGTAACACTAAAATTAGGATTAGCCCTTCTTTTTTCTTCAAAACAATTTTGAATGGCCATTAACCACTAAGAGGAAAAATAAGATATAATATTAAAACGTGATTTTCTCCCCATAATATGTCGAAGTATCAACGTAATTTCATAGAGTCATTCAGTCTGAATGCTATATGAAGAACATAAGCTAGATGACGGAACGGGAAGACCTAAGATGTAGAAGATCATAACATGAGTGGTTCGACATATTTGGATTCCTATATATCAACTCATGTGGTACTTCATTGTACAATATATATAAGAATTATACAAATCCATCTGTATAGATATCATTATCTACATCCAAAAAATCATATGCTTTGGAAGAAGCTTGTATAGTTTGGGAAGGGTTTTAATTGATCGATCGAAAAGAAGAATCTACTTCAACTGATATGCCCTTAGGTACGACCATACATAACATAGAAATCACACTTGGAAAGGGTGGCCAATTAGCAAAAGCAGTAGGTGTTGTTGTGAAACTAATTGCAAAGGAGCAGAAATCAGCCACATTAAAATTACTTTCTAGGAAGGTCCTTTTGATATCCAAAAACTGCTCAGCAACAGTCGAACAAGTGGGGAGTGTTAGGGTGAACCAGAAAAGTTTGGGTAGAGTCAGATCTAAATGTTGGCTAGGTAAGCTTCTTAAAGTAAGAGGAGTAGTTATGGACCATGTAGACCATCCCCATAGGAGTGGTGAAAGGAGGGCTCCAATTGGTAGAAAAAGAACCCGCAACCCCTCAGGGTTATCCTGCACTTGGAAGAAGAAGTAGAAAAAAGAATAAATATAGTGATAATTTGATTCTTCGTTGACGGAGTAAATAGGAAAGATTATTTCTTTCTTCGTCTTTACAAAGACAAATATATATTTTTAAAGAAAAAAGATGACTGGGCGAAAGACGAAAATTGAACCCGCGCATGGTGGATTCACAATCCATTGCACTGATCCACTTGGCTACGTCTGCCCCCAAGTATTTGTGAAATAAAAAATAACTCTGATGGGAAGAAAAAAAAGAGGGCGTTAAGAGACTTTCTTAGCCCAACCCTAAACACTCTAAGATCATTTTTCAAACCTACTCCCATTTCAAGTCAAGATATAGATAAATAGACACATCTCATTCCACTTATCGGGGGTGTCATAGTGACTAAGGGGGTCGAAGACCAAGAAGTGCATTATTTATTAGCCAAGCATTCTTCTTACGGTTAGATCCAATCTCCTGGTCTCTGCGGAAAGGAAAAAGAATTTCACATTCTTCCTTTCGGGAAGGGAAGATTAGGAAAATGCTATTGATTGTAGCTTTCTCCGGACCTCGGGGAAAAGCATGAAAAAAATGATCGAATGGTACGATCCCTCCGTCACCCTAGAATGAAAGGGGGGATCTTGTAGTTCTTGGTCTGTGAAGATACATTATTAGGTGCTCCATTTTATTTTCCCATTAAGGTCGAACCTAAAGCTTGAGAGATACCTATCCATACACTGATAAGAGATATATGGATTATCGAGAAGAGAGGAGCAGTGGTAGTCCCCCCGGACCGCCCAGATCCTACGAATGAATAGAAAGTTGGATCTACATTGGATCTCATCTGAACCACCACATCTATTCTCTAGAGGAGAAGTTTAGTTTCAAACCCCGGTTCAAACAAAAAAAGTACGCCATACTAATGTGCCTTGGATGATCCATAGTTCAGGGTCAGACATTGATGAGCACATTAAACTATCTATAGGGTTGAGGGCCCTTACAACCCAAGCAAAAGAAATCAATTATTTGGGGCACGCTCTACCATTGAGCTAATAGCCCGTCATATGGGCCTCCCATTAAGGGCTCGCTATGCCAAAAGCAAAAGAAACCCCATCCCTCTCTTTCCTTTTTACACCAGAGATATCAATTTAATTTAAATCCTAACCTAACCCCCTTAACTGAATTTTATTAAATACATTAATTAATAAATTCGAAAAGGTAGATTTATAAAGTCAAATCTGTGAAACATATTTTCACATTATTTTAATTGAACCCTCTATATATATGCACATCAAATATGTACATACATTATGATTAATTTTAACATTATCAAATTAAATTAATTATTAAAACATTTCTATAATCAATTTAACTTTTATGACATGTTAAACATAATCTCAACTTTCATAACATTCTGGTCACACCAACCAAAATGTATAACCTTATAGGATCCTATAACGTTAGCAATAACATTAAAACAATTCTAATATTTAAAATTGCAAACAGTGAGTGTCATCTAGCAATGCCTCACTGCTACCCAAGTTGCAGGAAGTTGTGGTTTGACATGGTTTTCTGTGATAATATTATTATGTAGTATATCCCTTTGTCTTTTATATCTAGATTGAACACAAGTCTTAGAATAGTCACACTTGTATAGTCCAATATCTTGTTTATAGATTCCCAATTAGACTAAGATAAACAAATAAGTGTGATATCTCATATAAACTAATTTGAGTATGACCATACACTTCTAGTCTCACTCAATCAAAAGGTCTGAGATATTTTTTTCCAATTATGTAGGAAGGACAAATCCTATCTTGATCACTCACATCCCACTATATAGATTGTGGCATACCTAACATCAGTCTTTATAGCACAACCTTTATGGAAGATGTTTAATTATGTCAAAGCATACGACTTATGATGTTGGAACAATGATGATATCAAGTTTAAGGATCATACATACAATTGTCACTATGAGAAATATTGTGACTATTACATAATAAATAAAGAAATAAGTCCAGTATATTATTCTCTAACATATACTTATGTGTTGATTTGATATCACATATCTATAACAACACTTGTCATTAATCAAACACATATTAGCCTTAATGTATTATTGTTGTCCAAGCCCACAACAATACTTGACTAAGAACATTTAAGAATGATATAACCATATCATTCTTTGGACATTATCATTATATAATTTATTTAAACACAAATAAATATTGAAAACAATAATGACAATGTCTTTATTAAAAAACTAGGTAAACATATATGTTATTATAATCATCATATGATTGGTCTTTGGGCATAACTTGTAAACCCCTAACTTGTCTCCGTCACCAAATTAGGGTCACGAAGTATTACGACACATATCAAAACAATTTACATAATTACTTAATTAATTAATTTAAATAACAACATTCGGATATGCATTTTATTCATAGCAAAATAACATTTACGGGCCTTAAAATGAGCTTATGGGGCAGTAAAAATAGTTTCGAAATAAGAAAGGACAAATTTGAATCAAAACAGAAAAATATGCAAAAATTTGAAAATTTTGGAAACCAGGATCACACGCCCGTGTGGCCAAGCCGTGTGAAAGAAGCCAACCCATGTGGCTTCAATTACACCCATGTGGCTTCAAACACACCAATGTGACTACCCCACACGCTCGTATGCTCAGACCGTGTAACTTACTATGACCGTGTGAAAAATCTTGCACTTAAAATTAATAAGGCACATGGCCATGTGGCCAGGCCATGTGTCACACATGGCCGTGTGGATAAGCCCAGGTCGTGTGCACCTTAAAAACTTCAAAAACAAGCCATACTTTCATCCAAAACTTAGGTACCAAGCCAAATCAAAACCAACCATTTCCACACTTTAAAAACACATTTAAACAAGCCTACAACATGTCAAAATAATCAACCTAAGTGCCTAATCAATGTGTCCTTATTGACACCACAAGTCAATTATCAACCTCAATTCACATGACACATCAACTAATTTGTATTCAAATTTATAAGTTCATATATAAAACTAAAAAAAAACCTTATCATTTCTTTTTATTCATTCATATTCATTCCTACCATGATTCAAACACTTAAATAAGTTTTATATCAAAAGACCAAAACAACTTTATATAAATATATTCACACCAATATTAAAGGCACATACACAAGTAAGCTTATACCAAACTTAATACATAACATTTGTAATAAGTATCTAAGCATATACAAATACACCTATTACATATGAGCCTTATACATGTTATTTATAACAGTAACCAAAATGTTCAAAAACTACCAAATTGATCGGCGGACAATGTGATAGGCTTCGACAACATTCCAACCGATTGAGCTTTTCGATGATCTATAAAATAGAAAAAAATAACTACGTAAGCATTTAATGCTTAGTAAGTTTGTATAAGAGAAACTTAAACTTACTGTTCCTTAATATTTAATCATTCAATCATGCTCATTAAATCATATAGTACTTGACTTTCCTAAACACCACAATTCACATCATTATTAGATAACTTAGCAATTCATCATCTATGAAACATAGGTTACAACATGAAATGAGTTACATTTACTCACATTACTTCACATATGTGATTAATGCCCTTATTCATTTGCTTTCATAGCTCATCTTACCATTTTATAAAATCATCGATATCCATAATTTCATATCTAAACCTTTCCAATACTTTACTTTCCCGTTGAACCGTATAAAATAACATCGGATACTCAGGAACACCTTTCCATATAACCATAAACTTTTCAATAATGCTCACATGAGCTATGAAATAGGTCTACTCACACAAACTGTGGGCCGGGATGTTAGCTACATATGTTACTCACATGAGTTGTGGAGAATCCGCAACAAATGCAGGACCTCAGCCATTGGTAAGACATCCAGGACCAGTACTCGAACATATAATCCCTAATGACATGTCATTTGTATCCTAAGCATTCTCTAGGTTCAAATGGGACTTTTATCGTCAAGTATTCAATTATTGAATTATTATCGAATCAATTGTAAATAGTATAATATTAAAAAATAATCAACTAAAATAACATTTAATAAATATAAAATTCATACAAATTTGCCTCGATCATAATGGTTGTCTCAACAAGAGTTGAGAATTAATCTAAGACTTTTGCTTTTCCTCGATTCAAGTCCGGTTAATTTTTTTCTTGATCATGCACCAAAGGAAACTTGGCTGAATTTTCTTAAGCTCAACAATGGTGATTTTTAGCAAAGCACAATAAAATGGAAAAAGATGATAGCATTATTTTACTTGTACATGCTTTTATTTATTATTTTACTACTTTACCCTTTAATTAACGCTTATAAAATAACCAACCCATGTCCATCATTGTCCACCGCAAATATAAATGGCATAATTACCTTATAGATCTACCAACTTACATTTCTTAGGCCATTCAATCCATTTAATTAGTAGAATTTAAATTTTACACCTTTTTCAATTTAGTCCTTTTTAACTAATTAACCATTTAAACTTTAAAATTTCTTAACAAAAATTTAATACGGCTCTAATTTAACCCTATAAACAATAAATGAACATTAAAATATTTACTCACTCGTCAGAATTGTGGTCTCAAAACCACTATTTCGACACCACTGAAAATGGGTTATTACATAACTAACCGCATCTCGGTGTATATGTACCGAGACTTAAAATAATGCAATTAACTATAGATATAACGTACGGTGTCTACAAGCGAACATATCAAATTGTAATATAGTTTGAATTTACAAAGAAATACTGGAAGTATTCTAAGGATCGTACCCAAAGGGAGGTATGACTAAATAAAGCTAATGGTAATAATGAACACACTAAACTAAGCTTAAATAGCTACTACTCTACTTCCTATAGTGTGATTAAATATTAATTAAGAATGTGAATTTAACTAATAAGATGACTAAATTTTATAAAAATGAAAACTAGAAAATTAACAATTAAGAACGAGAAATAATTTTTGATTAATATCCATGGTTGTAATTGACCTAGAATTGGGGATTTTACCGATTAACTATTAATTGACCTAATTAATACCTTTCGGCCTATAATTACATCAACTAATCAACTTAGTCCACTTATCTTTCGACCCAATGGATCTAAATCAGGCTAAATTGAATTGTTTCTAAGTAGAATACTGTTTGAGTATCATCTACCTAAATTACTACCTAGACTTATTAATTCTAAGGTTTCGAGTACATTCAATTTAATCCAATTAACCTATTTTCAAATCCTAACTCAGATTAATTATGCCCACTTCAATTAACCAAACTCCCTACGGATTTAGTTACTGCCCATTCTAAATACACTTAACCTAATTAATCCGAAAAACATCAAAATAATGAAAAACAAAGTAAGGGTTAAGAGATGCTCAGAAATCTACAAATCTGAAGCTTGAAATCACTTGGATGACAATGGTGATCCGTGAACACTCACGGTTGGAAATCCCGTTATAAACAAAAGTACAAAAAGTAAAGAGAATGAAGTAATAACATAATTGCAAAAACTAAAAAAATACTTAAAATGAAAACTGAAAAGTAATAATGTTGAATCCCTAAATATATTTACTCTACTAAACTAAAGCGTAATCAAGCTTCATTTTCTGATGTTTTTGAGTTACATTTATAGAGTTCATGGTCTTTGACCTAATCGATCGATCGACCCTTAATTACAAGTTAATGTTGAGTGTACGGAGGGAAACTCCCTTGCAGATTTTAGGTCCATCAAGCGTCAATGTCATGACATTCCAGGTCCAATGCCGTGACTTTGGAAATAGTTTGCTCGAGTCTTTGGAAAAGGGTTGAATATTGTGACTTGACTGCACTTTCGGATAGACTTCTATCTTTGGCTATTGTATCAAATGTTGCGACTTCTAATGTTGAATGTTGTGACTCTAAGGTCTAATGTTACGACTTCTTGCTTCTAATGTCGTGACTTTGGCCACAATTTACTTACCTTGTCGATGTTGGTAAAAATTTAGTCTAATTGTTGGAGCAACTTTAATGTCGTGACTTTAGTGTCTTAATGTTGTGACATTCGATCCCATCCACTAACGACTTTTGTAACACCCCTAACCTGTATTCATTGCCAGAATAGGGTTATGGAGCATGACCGTAAAAAAGTAACTCAAATAATTCATTTCTAGCATTTCATAATCATTGCAAAATCCAATCAAACACATGCATAACCTTAGAAACACTTGAGAAATGATTCGAGACTAAATCGAAAACATTTAGAATTTCATGGCAAAAGATAGAAAAATTCATACTACAGGGGTCACACGGCCGTGTGATTCACACGACTGAGACACATGGCCGTGTCTTAGGCCATGTGGGCATTCAGAATAGGGACACATGGCCGTGCCTCAGCCCGTGTCAGTGCCTATGTAACTCTTTAACTTGGGTCACACGACCAAGTCACACGCCCTTGTGCTAGGCCGTGTAACTTTCAAAATGCAATTAATAAAACCTATAGGGGACACACGACCACGTCGCATGGCCATGTGTCACATACAGCTGAGACACACGCCCATGTCTTAGGCCGTGTGGACAAGAAATATGCCAATTTCAAGCCATTCCTTTCACTCATTACAAGCTCACACCTATAAGACACATACAATCAAGATTTCAAACATACCTAAAATATGGATAATAAGACCAATTCAATAGGTCATTTATCCTTAAAACCAATATGCCAAAAGACACCTCAAACATAATCATCAAATCAACCTAAACATGTGCACATTTACCATTTATCAACTATTTTGTTTCCATACCAAAACATACCACATTTGACACATATCAACCATACCATATTAGGTTCATGCCATAGCAAATGAACTTTACCATTTGAACCACTTCTCACATGTATCAAAGCCATAAAAATGACACAAAACTAGCCATTACCAAATGGTTCCAACATCCAACATATGTACATACCAAATTAATGTCAAAATGGTCATAATCCAATTAAACATATTTGATTTAAATTCTATATCAATTCATGCCATAAATAATCATTTTGCAACCATGCCAACAATTATCACTTTGGCCACAAACCATACATCAATTTGACCATATTAACCATAACCAACAAGACATCAATAGTACATTAAGTACATCAAATTCAAAGCAACATTTCATGCCAATTTCACACACAAGCATACCAATTTGTCCATTCAAAACATATCATCACTAAACCATCTCAACATTAGCCATTAAGCCCCAAAATGCCAAAATGTCTTCAATCATAAAACTATATTTACAAGCCAAACATAGTGGCTATAACATTAAGCACAAAACACATATACATGCCATTATAACCACAACTAAAGTATAAAAATCTATCGATAAAATTGATGGATAGTGTAATGGATCTCCGACTAGCTTCCAACCCTATCGGGCTTCCGATAATCTATAAGGTAAAGAAAAATAACTACATAAGCAATGAATTCTTAGTAAGCTCATATAAACCATAAGTATAATATTACATTTCAATAATGAAATTGATAAGTTAAGTATAAACATATACCAATGCCTCAAGATTTACCAAACCATAATTATCAACTCACAAATGAAAAAGTTCATTAAGGTCGCATATTTATTGACCATTCACAACATGATAGGATTTCATGTGACATAATATATAACCATCAACCTTTTTGTAAGATTATATATATTTTTATTTACTTACTTTCCATTCCATCCCCAATGCCTATCATAAGCTTAAACAACACTATTAATTCCCAATTCAGTGTATTTATCCATGACATAGGTAGATTCATCCATAGCATAATCAATTTGCTCATATATAAATACATCATTTATCATATTGAACATTTTTTAACATCATAATACATCCCAATTATGTACTTACTATTTAATTCCCTTTTCTTACCTATTTCATATGTATAGTACAAGCATAATCATAAACATCAAACATATTCACAAGTTTGGCATAAGCTTAACCACATCAACAACACATGTTAGTTTATTTAAACATGATTCATATGAATTTGACATGGATAACCATTATACTTGAGCATGATTCAATTGGATTTATCATCCATCTCAACATAACATATTTTCCATGTAGCTCACCATTTCAAAGTATTTCATACATACATGTCTTGGTTCATATAGAACACTTACCATATCTTTGAAAATTCATGCCGTTGAATCGAATAGAATATCGTTGGACACACAGAATAGCTCACACGAAGTGTGCTTTACATATAGCCATAGCTCATACGAGCTGTAAAATAGGCCTACTCACATAAGTTGTCAGTTGGAACGTAGCTACACGGTGTTGTTCCACAAGCTATCGAGTATTCACAATAAATACCGAAACTCAACCACCGGTAGGGTATTCAAAACCAACACTCGAAATATGGTAACCTGGCTTTGCTCACACATGCTGTCGGTCGGAATGTAGCTACACGATGCTGCTTCACAAGCTGTCGAGTATTCACAACAAATGTCAGAACTCAGCCACTAGTAGGACATTCAAGACCAACATCTGAAACATAATAACCCTAATGAAATGTCATTTGTATCCTATAAATTTTTAAGGTTCAAACGGGGCTCGATAATCATCGTACGTCGTTAGATTTACATTGTTTCATGACATGACAAATTGTGTAATAACATATATGTATATTGATTCAATCACAGTATAATCACATACTAACATACAATTTTATCAACATTATACAAAATTCAGTTCATAAGAACTTACCTAGCTAAATTGCAGAAATGACAAAATATATGGGTATTTTGGTAATTTTCTATTCTCCTCGATTCTCCACTCGATCTTGATCTAAATTAATAATTTTATTCAATCTCTTAATTTAGATAGTAAAATAATATATTTTATGCAATTTATTCATTTTTACCTTTTTACAAAATTGTCCCTAAAACTTTACTTTTATTCAATGTAGTCCCTAAGCCTAAAACATGCAAATTAACCATTTTTATTGAAATTTCATAACACCTAAATATTCATAGCCTCCATTTCAGCTCATTTTTGCAACAATTTCACATCAAATCCTTGTACTTTTATTATTTTAACAATTTAGTCCCTAATCGAAAAATTCATCAAAATCACTTAAGAAAATACTTTTAAATGTAAACCAACATTTAAAATTAATCAATTAATATCTAAAATCACATATATTCATCAATGGGAACATTCAAAATCTTTGACAGTTTCAAAATCGATGGTACAAGCTAGCTGGACCTAGTTATAACGATCTCAAAAACATCAAAATTATTAAAAATAAGTGAAAATGGCTTACCATGCATGAATTGAAGCATGGCTGAACCTTCAAAGCCTTCAAAAATGGCTTTATTCTCCCCAGATTCTGTGAAAGAAGAAATGTAAAAGATGATAATGGATTTTGGTTTTATTTAATTTAATTTAATTATCAAATTACCATTTTAACCTTGGTTAATAATTAAATTAAAACACCAAATCCATGCCCATAATTGTCCACTAAATTATTAAATGGATTAATTACCATTTAAGTCCCTTTTTTCTTTATTCAATAAACCATTTAATCACTCAAATCAAGTAGTGATCAAATTTTACATCTTTTATGATTTAGTCCTTTTTAATTAATTAAACTATCGAAATATTAAAATTTTCAACGAAACTTTAATACCACCTTAATGAAACTCCTTAAATATTTATAAAAATATTTACAGCTCGGTTTATAAAAATGAGGTCCCGATACCTCATTTTTTAAAACCACTTAACCTTAAGGTCTTACCACTTGAACTTAATAAATCATTTATATAACAAAAATCACTATAAAAAAAAACTTTTTTAAGACTATGTTTGACTCGTACTTACTCATCAAATTTGTGGCTTCGAAACCACTATTTTCAACACCACTGAAAAACAAGCTGTTACAACTTTAGTGTCATTATCTTCTTTAGTGGAACTTATTAAGTCATGGAATAGGGATACTTTTGGTTTTATCAGGAAATAGAAACGTATTCTCATATGTAGAATCTGAGGTATTTAGGAGGCATTGGATAGGTGACGATATGAAAGCTTATTGATCTTGAAGTTCGCTTGTGAGTGGAGCTTAAGGAGGTATTAGATCTTGAATAAATGTTGTGGAAACAGAAATCGAGGTCAGAATGGCTTGCAAATAGTGATAAAAATACTAGTTATTTCCATAAGTGAGCGATGGCTAAGTGTAAGGAGAATCATATTGAGGCTTTAAAACTTGATTCGAATGAGTGGTGCTTTGATGATGAAGCTTTACAAAATGAGGTAATCTAATATTTCCAAAACTTATATACAATTAAAACTAATATAGCGGGTAGATTTTTGTTACGTCACTACTTCCCGAAAATAACTGACAACGACATGGATTCTTTGAATTGTGATATTTCTAATGATGAAATAAAAAAAATGCTCTGTTTGATATGGTTTCCAATAAGGTACCAGGTGTAGATAGATTCCATGCTAATTTTTTCCAACATAATTGGGATATTGTGGGTGTTTTTGTGTGCAATATGGTTAAAGAAGTGTTTAGAGGCAAACCTTTAGAGTCATCGCTCAATAAGATATTTCTCGTGCTTATTCCCAAAAGTACTTGTCTTGAGATGATTTCTCAATTCAAACATATTAGCTTGTGTAAAGTGCTTTATAAGCTCATTAGTAAATTCATTGCTAATAAGTTTAATGGTATTATGCCTCATATTATTTGCCCTAACCAAACTAGTTTTGTAGTATGAAGGTCAATTATTGACAACATTCTAATTGCCTAAGAGATTTTTCATTATATGAAATTGAAGTAAGGTAATAGTGGTTTGATGGCCATTAAAGTGAATCTTGAAAAGGTCCATGATAGAGTTCAATGAGATTTCTTAGAAGATTCATTATTGAAAGCATACTTTCTTTCACATTTAGTTAGAGTTATCATGCATTGTGTCTTTATAACATCTATACAGATTCTTTAGAATGGTTGTATGATTGAGGAATTTATTCCATCAAGTGGGATCAGATAAGGAGATTCTTTATCTTAGTATCTTTTTGTAATTGGTATGAAGAGACTTGGTCATATCAATAATAAGGCGATTGAAGATGGTATTTAGAAGTCTTTCTTTGTCAAACATAATAGCCCTACAATATCATATTTACTCTTTGCCGATGACCTTTTCTTATTTTGTTGGGCTGATATGGATCATGCTACCTCACTACAATATATTATCAACCATTTTGCTAACTACTCTGGTCATAAGGTGACTGTGAGAAAAACATATGTTTTCTTCTCCCCGAATACTGATGCCTTGATTAAAATCGCTATATAAGGTTTTCTTGAATTTGAACAAGTTGAGGATTCAAGTTTTTATCTTGGGATGCCTCTTTTTCATAAAAGAGTTACTTCGAGTACTTTCTGTTTTATTATGGATAAAAATTTTTTAAAAAAAAGATTGAATGTTTTGCTTATCATTCGGAACTATTTTATGCAATTAGTTATGCTGCCAATTAATATTTGTAACCAGATTGAGAAAATTGCAAGGTGTTTTTGTAACGCCCCGTACCCGATACCGTTGCCGGAGTCGAACACGAGGTGTTAACAGACTTAATTCATTGCTTAAACAGCTCAAACAATTTAATTTTAGAAATTCCAGACAAGCTGGCTAACTGCATCACAGTTGCTTAAAAATTCATATCTCGAGTTCTGAAACTCAAAATCCAATTCTGTAAATTTTTCCTAAAACTAGACTCATATATCTATTTACTAATTTTTTTCTAAAATTTTTGGCTAGGCCAGTTAGTACAGTTTATTAGTTAAAGTCTCCCCTGTTTCAGGGTTCGACTGCTCTGACCTCTGTGTATTACGAATCAGATATCTCTCTAAACAGAATTTTAATGACTATGAAATTCATTTCTCTTAAAGGTAGACTCAATAAGAAATCTGTACATATAAATTATGACTTCTAATTATTTTTATACAATTTATGGTGAATTTCCAAAGTCAGAACAGGGGATCCAGAAATCGCTCTGGCCCTGTTTCACAAAAAATTAAACATCTCATAAAATATAACTCATATACCTGTTTTGTTTCTTCCATATGAAAATAGACTCATAATTCTTCAATTTCATGTTTTATTCATCATCTAATTATATCTCTAATATTTTTAATGATTTTTCAAATTTACGTCACTACTGCTGTCTGAATCTATTTTATGGTAAATTTTACCTATTTCATGGTTTTCATGGATTAACTAGCAATTTGACATACATAACTCCGAATATGATCATAATTAGCCATTCCAATGGCTAATCATTACCAAGAATTTTTATACTACTCAATAACCATATCATAAGACCATATATACAAAATGATTATAATGCTATACATGCCATACTCAAAATATACAAGCCATTATGCCAAGATGGTATACGGATAGTGTGAGCGTGCCTCCGACCGTTCCCGATTTTCGAGCTGGCTTGTCAACACTACAAGGAATGAAAATGAGGAAGTAAGCATTAATGCTTAGTAAGTTCACATGCAAATAGCACGTAACATAACCATATAAGCAAACATAAAACATCATTTGCATAATCATCACCAAGACATTCATATCATATTTTCATTTATCATCTTACCATATTGTTGTTATATCGATTTTTCAACCCGAGGGTTAAGTACATACCTGTTCAAAGTATCCATTTCACAACACTTACCAATACGTCCCTTTCATCTTGAGTATTTTTCCATTTGAGTAGAACTTTACCCGTTGAACACATCGGAATATAATTTGGATACATGGAAAGTTTGCACATAAGTGCCACATATGTAGCCAAGCTACTATGTAACCCGCCCATAAGCGAACTCGGACTCAACTCAACGAGCTCGGGTGTTCGCATCCATAAGTGAACTCGAAATCAACTCAACGAGCTCGGATGCCTAGTTACATCTCACGAACTCGGACTCAACTCAACGAGTTCGGACTTTCGCATCCATAAGTGAACTCGGACTCAACTCAACGAGTTCGGATGCTCAACCATCCTAGTGACATGTCACTTGTATCCTAATCTATTCCTAAGGTTCAAACAGGATTTTCCTCGAACATACATCCTTGCCGTTTTTCGTAGAATGCCGAAACCAATACTCGGTAACAATTATATTTAACAAGTAGCTCACATAATTTGCATTTTATTCGAAATTAACCACAAAGCATATATTTCATGATAAAAATCAGCATATCATATAATTAACATCAATAACTTAAAAATAACAATTATGCTACATTATTTACACATGAACTTACCTCGTATGCGAAAATGGCTACTTTTACCATTTCGTCCACAACTTGGTATTTTCCCCATTTTAGCCCGAATTTCAGTTTTCCTTGCTAATCGAGCTTGGAAGCTTGAAAAACCCTAGCCATGGTTTCTCCTTGCTATATTCGGCCATGGGGTTGAAGATGAGCAAAATTGGATTTTAATTTTGTATTTTAATTCATTTTACCCCTAAATGACCAAAATGCCCTTACTACTAAACTTTCCAAAAATTCCATCCATGTCCAATTTTTGTTCATAAACTTAGAAATTGGTAAAATTGCTATTTAAGACCTCCTAATTAATATCTCAAAACAATTTCATACTAGAAACTTCTAGAATGCAAGTTTTGCAAATTATTCGATTTAGTCCCTAATTTCAATTTAAGCACTTTATGCATAAAATTTCTTCACGAAAATTTCACACAATCATGCAATCATATCATAGACCTCAAAATAATCATAAAATAATTATTTCTATCTCAGATTTTGTGGTCACGAAACCACTATTCCGATTAGGCCCTAATTCGGGATATTACAGTTTTATTTGGGTGTCAACTATTGATGAGAATAAAATGACACTTTGAGTTGGAACCAAAGCTACCAACCTATTGCTAATTGTGGGCTTAGACTTAGGAAACTTCATGATTAGAGTAAATCATTCTTAATGAAGCTTGGGTTTCAACAATTTTTAATCAAAACTTTATTTGGGTTAAAGTGATGCGAGCTAAGTATAATATTACTGAGCTATGACCACGGAATATTGCACATAATTGATGCTCGTTTGTGTGGAAATCTTTATCCCAAGTTTGGGACATGATTTTTGATAATGTCAAATGGTCTATTAGAGATGGCAGTAGAATTCAATTTTGGATTGATGTTTGGATCCCTTAGCTAGAGCCACTTTGGAAACATTGTAAACCAAGATGTAACTATGATGAAGGGGTTTTAGTATAAGATATAGTGAATGTTAGGAGTAATAAGGATTGGTATTGTTTTGTTAGCTATTTGTACCACCAAGTTATTATGTTCATAACAGGCATAAGGCCTCCTAGTAATTTAGCGAGGGTTGATAAGTGTGTATGGCGTTGGGAACCGAATGGACAAACAACAATTGTTAGTGCTTACTATTACATAGCTTCAAGCACTTGGGATGACAAATTTAAGGACTGGGTTTTGATTTGGCATATCCACGCACCTCAACGGGTTAAGAATTTCTTTTAGCTTTTTTTAAAGGAGAGAATTCTTACCAACCGAGAGTGTTGTAGAAGGAAGGTTGCTGATGATGCATCTTACTTTTTATATGGAGATTGCGTTCATGCCATTCGAGATTGTTCGTTCTCGAGTCAAATATGGAAGCGATTAGTCTAATATAATATACAAGATATGTTTTTTCAGCTACCTCTTCGAGAGTGAATTTTATTCAATATTCATAATACTAATATTGGTGTTTATTCTGACTATGATTGGAATTCTATGTTTAGCATTGTGTGTTTGGAAGCTTTGGAAGTAATGTCACAATGTTATGTTTAGGAAACTTGATTTTCATTCAGGTGATATAATGATCCAATGTACTAATTAGGCTATTTTTCTTAAAGTAATAAGCCATAGGATTGTAGATCACTCTCTTTAGGTCTATTGGTTGCCACTGGTTTTTGGGTAGATGAAGCTTACTATTAATGGCCTTGTGAGATTAGATTCCTTTTGAGCTTTAGCAGGTGGTCTTATACGTGACAACAATGGAGATTGTTTATTTGGTTTTTGCAGGAATATTGACTACTGCTTAGCCTATAAAGCTGAGCTTTGGGGCATTACTAACAAGCTAACTTTGGTGTGGCAGAAAGGTTGTAGACAAGTACTTGTGGAATCTGATAATTTGTTCGCTATTAATGATATTAATAGGTATGATGCCGCTGTTAGTAACTGCTAGATCATTTGAAGCATCATTGGTTTCTACAGGCATCCATGAGACATTTGTTTTTGCCATGTTCCTTGCGAAGCAAACAAAGCTGTTGATTTTATGTCTAGGCAGTCCCGATAGATAATTTGGTTCTTGAAAACTTGCAAGTGTTTCTTGTTTTAGATTAGGGGTATGCAAAACTTGCTTCGATTCGAAAAAAATGTGCATTTCGATTTAAAAGAATTGAGTTATTCGAGTTTCGAGTTTGAGTTAAGTTGAATTTTACAATTTGAATAACATATTGGTGTAAATACTCCTTTAGGCCCTATCAATTTTGAAAATCAACAAATTGATCTTTCTCAACAAAAAAATACAAAAAAATTCAAAATTATTTAAAAAACTAAAAATAAATTTTAAAATTCAAAACATTTATAAAAATTCCAAAATTTATATTTTTAAAAAATTATAAAAATTATAAAAAATTCTAAGGAATATATAAAAAAATTTAAAAATTTAAAAATTTTCTAAAGTAATAATGTTAGGACCTAAATAAATAAATTAATGATTCAAGTTTATCATAATAAAATATTTTTTAAAATTTTTTTGAAAAAGTTTTCAAATATATATGGTTTCAAATTTATGTGCTATAATATAGAATTAATTATATTATAACAAGAGTTTAATTTGACATGTTAAAAATTTTAATTTAACTCAAATAATTTCACTTGATTTGACTCGACTCGATTCAATAAAATTTCAAACCGAATTAAGATGATTAAATAAGACTTGTCAATTCAAATTTTTTTCACTCGATTCGATGAAATAATCACATAACTAGGAAATTGATTGCAAAAAAGGGGAAATCAACTACTATTTTAAAAAGATAATAATAGAAAAAAAACAGAAAATTACTAAAAAGAGAAAAAGAAAAGGAAAAGGAAAAGAAATTAAAGATCTGCAAGAAAATGACCGTTGAATCCAATCTGACATGCCATGTCAGCAACAAGACAAGACTCTCGTAGACTGTTGCTTTACTTGTTTCCATTCACGTATTATTAGTAATTTTCTTTTTCTTTTTTTGTTTACAAATATTATAATATAGTATATTGTTATTCATATATTATACCATTTATATTTTTATAATGTACTTTAATTTATTATTTATATTTACCTTGATACATGTATTTGAGATCATTTCGATTATTAACCGAATTTGATTAATTGAACCGTGAAATTTTTTAACTATTAACCAAAATAAATTTTATTCCAGCACGTTAACTAAACTGAAATATTTCGATTAATTTTATCGCTTAAACAAAATTTTCCAACACCATTTCCATGATAAATGCAGAAAAGAAAAAGACCAAAAATAAATCCAAGATCTGAACCAATAAAGCCCTAACAAACCATAATGACATGAAAATAAGCTAGAAAAATAACAAATATAACTCTATTCTATTTATCCATTTGCAGATCAAACACACCAAAAAGAAAGATGAAGACAATAACCAATTTTAACCCATTGACGGAAACGATAGCAAATAAGATTTACAACCAGAAATATAACCAAAAAGATTCAAAATAGGAAGGGATTGGTGAAAAAAGCTGTCCTATTACCAGATTAAAAGAAAAAAAAAGAACATTGCTCTATTTACCTTGTGGACATCGGACGGTGGTGACTGGTGAAGGTGTTGGGTTGTTAGCATTAGAAAGTTTGGGATTTTGGGAGATTTAGATTAGGGAATTTGGAAGATCGATTTTGGGAGGCTTAGATTAGGGCTTTTGGGTGATGGTAATGGTGAGTTAATTATAGTTTTTGAAATTTTAAATTTTTTATTAAATTATTTTTATAATTATATTAATTATTTGGATTAAGTTGGGTTTATAAATGTTTATTTGGATTGAGGGTGGCTGGGGCATGAGTGGGTAGTGAGCTATTTATTTAAGTTAATTTGATTAATTACCTTATGTCAAACTAAATTAACCGATAACCGAGCTTTAAAAAAATTATTAACTGATTTCTGATCGAATTAAATTAGTTAACCGATCGATTAATTAAATTAGATTGATTGAGACGGATTAGAAGAAAGGCTTTATTCTTAATTTGCCTCTTGAATTATAACTTTTTTTTTTCTTAATTTTGATATCTAAACTTTTTTCTAGTCTCCTTTGGGTATCTAAATTTGGCTTTAGTCTTTATTTAGGAATTTAAAACTTAACGGTGTTTTAAAAAGAAACTTTTCAATCAGAATGTGCCACATCATCAATGATATAACAGTTGATTCATGACGTGACATGTTGACAATTTTTAATATTTTTAAATAATATATATTTAAATAAATTTAAAAAAAATATTTTTAATGATTTTGACCAGTCAACGATTGATCAATGCTAGATGATCAACTCACCGTATCATCGATCAACATGCCATGTCACTAATCAACTGTCAAAACAATCAACATGACAAGTGATCAATCAACATGCCACTTCCAAATTGGTCAAAAAATTTTTTTTAAGGCGTTTGGGGGTTAGTATCAAAACAAGTTTAAATACCAAAATGAAAAAACAACAATAGTTCAGAGCCAAATTAGAAATAAAGCCTAAATGAAAATACAGTTCAAAAAACACAAATACGTAATAATAATAATCTGTACAAAATACAGTGAAAATCCAGATAAGAGTGCTCTCATGTGGTACGCCTTAATGATAGCAGTGCACAGTGTTTAAATCTGGATCGTACGATCTCTGACACGACTATTTGATCAATCTATACAAGGCTATTAGCGCTTCGAAACAAAGCAACTTGCAAAACCCCCCCCCTCTCTCTCTCTCTCTTTCCATAAATTAAACTTAAAACCTCTCGTTACAGTAACACTTCACTAACTTATATCTATATTATTTCCACTTCCACAACTTCGAAAAAGGACCTCCCTTTTATTTTTCCTTTTTTCTCTCGCCTCTCTCCTTTTTCCATCTGGGGTTCTTTGTTTGTGGGTTCTTTATGGCCATTTTCTTGCCGCTTTTGCTTTTGCTTGTCTCTGCTGTTTCTGGTGATGAAGGTAAGTGTTTCTTTGAACCCATTGTTGCTACTTACTCCACTTACAGCTTCGGTTCATTTGTTTTTGTGGGTGCTTTTTGTTATCTCTGTTAATCAACCATATTTACCTTTATTGTTTCAGTGATGGGCTTTTGTCTATTTTTCTGGGTTGGTCTGCCCTTATACCTTAGTACTTCCTTATTTCTTCATTTGCATTGATATGGTTTACACTTTACATACATGATACATAAGTTTGTCTCTACACATTTTCTGGGTATTATCCATTTAGTTGAATGACCAAGAGCATTAAAAAAAAGTTAAAATCACAATGTTACTTTACTTTTATAATGAACTTTTTTTTTTGTGGAAACTGGAAAGATGATGATAATGGTTGTAGAGAGAAAGAGAACAGTCTTTCCCATTGTTGGAAGCTCTTATGAACTTTCCGTTCTCCATCTTTGATGGGAATCTCTAAATGCGTCCCAGCTCATGTGGCTTTGCTTTGCCTGTCTAAAAACTACATGGTTTTTTCAGAGAATATTCTGTAGGACTAAAATGACCTTATGGAAAGGTTCCAAATGTTAAAGGAATTAGCATCCTAGGAAATGTACATTGGAGGGTACTATTGTCTTCTTAAATATAGAAAGATAACAGTTCTGCTTAGTTGGTCCTTTATATTATATATGTAGAGAGGCCCATCACCTTCCTGCAATGTTTCTTATTATGATTGATTTTAATATATTTTTCCCAAAAGAAGAAAACTTTAATATAGAATCTGGGGTACAGATCCAACTGTTCAAGTGCTTTGGTATTCTTATATGATGGATGATGAAGCTATGTGACTTTGAATGTTTCATTTAATTGTTGGAATCTCTTCATTTTTCTCATTTTTGGACATAGGTATAGAGATATGACCCTCCGTTGTATGAGTTAATAATTTTCTTTATGTAACTTGGTTGTTTGAATCATATCTTCATGTGGATCTCTCTTTGCAGATGCCTACATTGGTGTGAACATTGGTACGGACCTTTCGGACATGCCAACTCCTACTGAAGTGGTGGCCCTTCTCAAGGCTCAGAGAATAAGACATGTCAGACTTTATGATGCTGACCAAGCCATGCTCCTTGCGCTTGCCAAAACAGGTATCCAGGTGACTGTCTCTGTCCCCAATGACCAACTCCTCGGTATCGGTCAGTCAAATGCCACTGCAGCTAATTGGGTGGCTCGCAATATTGTAGCCCATGTCCCTGCCACCAACATCACAGCAATAGCTGTCGGATCTGAAGTTCTAACAGCACTCCCGAATGCTGCTCCCATTCTAGTTTCTGCCTTAAAGTTCATCCACTCTGCCCTTGTAGCTTCTAATCTCGACAATCAAATCAAAGTCTCTACTCCACATTCTTCTTCAATTATTTTGGACTCTTTTCCACCTTCACAAGCTTTCTTTAACCGTTCATGGGATCCAGTCATGGTTCCATTGCTAAAATTTTTGCAGTCTACGGGGTCGTACTTCATGCTCAATGTATATCCGTATTATGATTATATGCAATCAAATGGCAAGATCCCATTGGACTATGCACTTTTCCGTCCTCTTCCTCCTAACAAAGAAGCTGTGGATGCTAACACACTCCTGCATTATACTAATGTCTTCGATGCTGTTGTTGATGCAGCATATTTTGCAATGTCTTATTTAAACTTTACCAACATTCCGATTGTAGTAACTGAATCTGGTTGGCCTTCAAGGGGAGATTCTTCTGAGCCTGATGCTATAGTTGATAATGCTAATACATACAACAGTAACCTGATCAAGCATGTGCTTAACAACACTGGGACTCCTAAACACCCTGGGATTGCAGTTAGTACATACATCTATGAGCTTTACAATGAAGATTTGAGACCTGGGTCTGACTCGGAAAAAAACTGGGGGCTATTTGATGCCAATGGAATACCTGTTTATACTTTGCACTTGACAGGTGTTGATACTGTTTTCGCGAATGACACTACAAACAAAACTTTTTGCATTGCGAAGCGGGGTGCTGATCCAAAGATGTTACAAGCAGCTCTTGATTGGGCTTGTGGACCAGGGAAAGTTGATTGCTCACCTTTGCTGCTGGGGCATCCGTGTTATGAGCCCGATAACGTGGCTTCCCATTCAACTTATGCTTTCAATGCGTATTACCAGCGGATGGCCAAATCTCCTGGGACCTGTGATTTCAAGGGGGTGGCTACCATCACTACAAGTGATCCGAGTATGTGACTCCAATATCATAAATTTC
Organism: Gossypium longicalyx; assembly: GCA_025698465.1. Classification (NCBI taxonomy): domain Eukaryota; kingdom Viridiplantae; phylum Streptophyta; class Magnoliopsida; order Malvales; family Malvaceae; genus Gossypium; species Gossypium longicalyx. The sequence continues at coordinate 85,612,074 of CM046997.1, forward strand.
ATTTTCTTATTTTATTTTGCGAATGGATGAGCTGATATCATATATGTTGTCCATTGGTCAGGTCATGGTTCGTGTATATTTCCTGGAGGGTATGCATGCGCTAATGCTTCTAAATTTTATTAATTTTTCTTCCATCTAGATTATGATGGCCGAAAAGAAATCCAATTATATGTCTTAATTTTGTTTTGTAGTTCTGGAAAGAATGGAACTTTAATTAATGGCACATCGCTGGCTCCTTCATCGAATGACACAAGTTCAGCCCGCCCACCACAATCCTATGGCACTGGTTCTTTCACAACCTCTGTGATGATAGGTGTTTTACTTACAGGTGCTGTTTTCTTGTAGTACTTATTTGTACTCACCCTTTGGTTTGAGCAATATATGGGAAAATCCGATTCTCTCTGCTGGGATACATGTAGCATATCAGATTTTGTTTCTCCTACATGAGTGAAGGATGGCAAAGTATAACGGACAGCAAGTAGTTTTAAAGAAGAGTTGTTCATTGGCATTGGAATTTTTTGTACAAACAAAGCAAAGAATTATTCAATATGATGCGGTGTATCAATTATATATATGTTATTGAGATAGGTAGAGTGGGTTGTATTCTTTGGACTGCATTTCAATTTGTGGTTCAAGAATTTTATTTCATCAATATATTTTGTCGAGGTTTTGGTAGTAGTTTTAGTTTTATTTATTTATTATATCAGGTGTTATTAAGAGTTTTAATTTTACTTATTTTCTCTATTATATTAGGATTTTATTTACTTTATAAACTCCGAGAGTTAGGAATTCTATTAGGATTTTTTTTTTGTTATTAACAATATGTAAAAGGTTGCTAATATAAAATAAAGAGATAAGCAATTATTTTTGAGAAGGGGTTTAGTTAAGGATGAATTTGTTTTTTGAGTAATTATAGGTTGATGCAAGAATTTTTTTTCGTCTAGACCTGTGGTTAGATTTTACGCCAAGGCGCATAACAACTTGATATTCGAGCCAACTGTCATGGTTGACGAAAAGACTTTGACAGCCAAGTTGGAAGCTTTCATGGAACAAATGGTTACAAGGCAACAAGCATTAGAGGAGCAGGTGGTGATATTATCTCTTTTGGTCCAAAAGATAACGAAAGAGGATTCAGAGAAAAATAATGAAGAACAGGGTAGCAGCGAAGGCAGGAAAAGAAATTTAGACTCGCAACACGGTGGGTGCATGGTGACACAATACTCTAAGATGAAATTTCCCACTTATGATGGCGTTGGAGATCCTTTAGGATGGCTGAAAAGATGCAAAATTTTTTTTGGCAATCAACGAACTAACGAAGAAGACAAAGAAAGCTTAACTTCATTCCATCTCTTAGGAAAGACACAATTGTGTTTTGATCAAATGGAAGAAGAGGCAAATCTTGAATGGCGGCACTTCAAAAAGTGTTGTGATGTAAGGTCTGGACCACCTATGAGTAATAACCCCTTGGGGGAACTTGCCAACTTGAGATAAATTGGGACTGTAGAGGAAGATCAATGCCAATTTCAATCACTATTGGCTAGGATTGCTAATCTTAAACCTCGACAACAAGTAAACCTATTTACTGCCGAGTTGGTAGAGGAACTTAGAATTGATATTGAGATGCAACAACTGGAAAACCTTGGAGTTGCAATGAATATGGCTCGAACATTGGAACATAAACAAAATGTCTTTTCCAAATTGTCATCTCGAGCCATCCTAAACTGGCCAACTTCTCAAAACACTGGTAGCAATTCAATCATTCCAACAACTAAGAGTATTACAAAGGGAGGGGGACAAACAACAAAACCAACAAGGAACAACGGAAAAATAGGTTCTTCTACACCATTTGTTAAGAAATTGACACAGACAGAAATGGCGAAAAAAAGAGCTAATGGGCTGTGTTATAATTGTGACGAGTCCTATTCCATGGGACACAAATGTAAAATGTTGGTTTGGATAGAAGTACCAGATGTTGAAGGCAAGTAAGATGATGATGAGATAGATGATTTTGGATAAGTTCTGAAGTTTATTCTGAATTTGAGCTTAAGGACAAGCTCAACTTCGAGAAGGGGAGTAATGATATGGACGCTTTTATTGCAATAGGATTTTTAGTTTTATTTATTTATTATATCAGGTTTTATTAAGAGTTTTAGTTTTACTTATTTTCTCTATTATATTATGTTTTTATTTCCTTCATAAACTCTAAGTTAGGAATTATATTAGGACTCTTTTCTTTGTTATTAACAGTCTATAAAAGGCTGCTAATATGAAATAAAGAGATAAGCAATTATTCTATAGAAAAGAACTGTTATTTTAAGAGAAGGTTCAGTCACTGACGAATCTGCCTTTTGAGTAACCATAGGTCGAAGCAAGAATTCTTTCTCGTCTATGAAACACCCCTCACCCGTATTCAACGCCGAAATAGGGTTATAGAGTATTACCGAACTTACAAAATAATTAAATAAGATTTTCACATATATTTAATCAATACATATAATCATTATTCATTCTCAATCAATTTATCTCTTAAACGAGCCTACAAGGCCCTAAATATGCTTTGGGAGTGATTTGGGACTAAACCAATAACTCATGAATATTCCACGAAACTTTGAAAATTTTTCTCAAAACAGGAGACACATGCCCATACGGCCACCATACACACCCGTGTCACAGGCCGTGTGGACATTCGAAATGGAAGCACATGGCCGTGTCTCAGCCCGTGTCCTACCCCGTGTCTAAACAAGTGAGCTTACTGACTTGGGTCACACGACCAACCATACGCCCATGTGCCAGGCCGTTTGCTAGGCCGTGCCAATCCTGTAGGGTATACTAACTTATGCCACACGACCAAGTCACACGCCCGTGTGTGAGGCTGTGTGGAGCATACTGACTTGATTTCAAAAACCACACCAGGGGACACACGGTCATGTAACACGACTGTGTGTCTCACATGGCTGAGACACACGTCGGAGTCTCTGCCCGTGTGGACAAAAATAGGCTATTTACCAAGCCATTTCGCCACCCCAAATTGCAATCACCTACACAAGCCAAATGATACAAATTCATAGCATGTGCATCTAAATCAACCACAACCAAGACTAAAATGTACCATTTCAATATCAACCACAAACATACTTATAAACTCATGTTTTATGTTTTACTCATTCAAAACATACTAAATACCAATTACTTCAAACATCTATATAACCAAACCCAATTGTACATTATTTGGCCTCATTTCACAAACATACTAACATTCACTAATCATCCATTTAACACTCATAATACCTATTACCATCAATCATCACAACCAACTCAATATACACAAACATAAACATATATATATGCACATGATTCAAACATACCAAGCATACTAAAATTAAGCCATCACTCATGGCTATATATACAAACCAAAATATAAAAATTTACAATGCCAATTCATTTGGCCAACATCATTACAAAAACATAATCAACATGACTCAAAGTCCCTATACATGCCATATACTTAATATACCAAAGTTCAAAGGTACCAAGTGATAGGTAGATAGTGTGATGCGATCTCCGATGATCCCCGAATCCAAGTTAGCTCGATAACACTATAAAATATGAGAAAAATAAACAAAGTAAGCTATTAAGCTTAGTAAGCTCGTATGATATAAACTTAATGCTATCACATAAATATACTTCAATAATTTAAATACACCAACAAGTAGCTTACATTAGCTAACAAACCTTTCAAACATTCATTCATGAAACTATATACTTTTATCATTATTTCTTCGATTCAGTGCTAAAATAGTTTACGCACATACCTGTACCAATTCGTACCAATATCATTCACATTCTCGTCTTTCATTTACCATTGAACCATTCGGAATAGAAGTCAAATACTCAAGGTCTCACACGATAAGTACCTATACCATGGCCCGAAACCAAATCAAGGTAACTTATCCGAAATTCTAATATCATGGCCCGAAGCCAAATCAGCTGATATGCATGATCTGAAGCCAAATCAGTATCTCTCGCACCAAAGTGCTATATCATGGCTCGAAGCCAACTCAAGTATACCTAATGACATGTCACTAGCATCCTTAACTATTCCTAAGGTTCAACCGGGATTCTAACCGTTGAATCTTCATCAAATCATTTCTGAACTTGTCCGTAATCACATAATCACAATTCATGCTATATCAAAGCACATAAAATACATTTGAAATGAAATTATAACATACGAACTTACCTTGGATGTGTAAACGATGAAATAAGTCGTTTAGTCGATAACTTTCATTTTTCCCCGACCCTGATCCGAATTTCATTTTTTATTAATCTAAATATATTCAAAATTAACTCATTTAATCAAATATTTATTCAATTCAGTCCAAAATATACATTATGGCTATTTTACACATTTGCCCCTAAACTTTCACATTTTTACAATTTAGTCCTTATTTCATAAAATCACAAATTAATGAAATTCCAATTATACCCATGCTAGTTGAATTAACATAATGCCCCTAACAGCCCATAATTTTTATTTTTTTCACATTTAACCACACATTTTTTACATTTCACAATTTAGCCCCTAATTTGCATTTTCACTAAAAATCACTTAACAAACTTGTTTATATATCAACAAGCATTCATAATCTATCAAGAAAATTCAGAATACACATGTATTAAACAATGGAATCATTCAAAATCTTTAAAATTTTTGTAAAATAGTCCCTGGGCTAGCTAGTACTAGTTACAATGATCACAAAAACATATAAATCATTAAAAACGGGACAAAAATCGTACCTTAATTAGCTATTGAACATGGCCGAATGAAAAAAACTAAGAGAATGGTTTTATTCTTCTTAAATTCGATTGAAGATGATGATATTAAGTGATGATTTTATTTTGTTTTATTTATTTTACCTTAATAACTTAATTACTAAATTAACCTTAATGAATATTTGTTATTTCACTTCATGCCAAACTATTATCATACATTAAATATATAATGGGTAAATTATCACTTAAATACCTTAGCTTTAAGGTTTTATAGCTAATAGACACCTTTAGTTAATAGAACATCACTTTTGCACTTTACGCGATTTAGTCCTTTTTCTCAAATTAACCAATTAAACGATAAAATTTCTTAATGAAAATGCTGTAAAAATTAAATTTATAATAAAATAAATATTTGACCTCAAATTTGTGGTTCCAAAGCCACTGTTCTGATTTGATCAAAAACGGGCTGTAACAGTTTAGACTTGTGACTTGATCCTATGCCAAGGCGCATAACAGGTTCATATTGATGTACATTTAATTATATTTGTGGGATGTGGAAAACTAAAAATAAAAATATATACACCATCGGTTAAACTGGAAAAACCTTTTAAGCTCTAGTTCTAAACAAAGATATGAATCTAGTTCAACTAGTAGCTCTAAACCAAGCTTTTTAAAACCTAAATCTGTTTTGAAAGTGTTTAAGTAGCCTGTTTTGGAACCTACTGAGCCTAATATCCAGAGTCAAATTGAGGAAAACTTTAATCTAAGTGATAATAAAAATGTTCTATCTATCACTATGGCTAAAAGTCCTTACTTGGAGTTTAGCGAAATGCTTGTATCTAATCAATGTGAATTGGCCAAGTGTAAATCAAGCTTTCTCCATAAACTAATTGAACTAAATGCCTACATAAAACCCCTTCATACTTTACTTTCTGTACCAGATTTTTCACCTATATATTTTTGTACTTCAAAGTTAGTAAATCATCATAGAAGTGGTTGTATTGTTCAAGATAAGAAGTGTGACTATTTTATGGAATTGCCTAATGAGGAGGAACTTGATGCTAACTTGCAATATGGTATAAGGGTCAGTCAGGAGATTGGTGAAAGTGTTCTTCCAACAGAGTTTAAAAAATTAATTTTTAAAATAAGTGCTTGTTATTTTGGTTTGGAGATAGTGGGAAATGGACAACAGGAGAAAAAAAAAGGAAGGTCCTAGCTGAGATAAGCTTGAATGTGAATTATGTTAAAGATAGGTATGAGGTGGAAGTGATAGAAAAAGAGGGAGATTGAGGAGTTCATAGGGGTAAGAAGAGGTTAAAAGGGTAGACTAAAAAAGTTCTCAATGAACAGTCTAGTAGAGGCACCAATTAGGGAGGAAAATGAATGTCTTAGAATGGAGAAATTAGAGAGGATGGCAATTTAGTTGATGGCTATAGTGGTTGGCCTATAATAGCCACTAAAAGATTATGATAGCATTGACATAGAACTATCAAGGTATTGGATTAACTCTGATAGTCCAGAATTTAAAGGGGATTAAGAGGAAGTATGATCCAAATTTCATCTTTTTGTTTGAATAAAAAAAATAGGAGGCATAAATTAGAGAAATATGATGAGTAATTTGAAATTTGATAGTGGATGGTATATGGATTCGCAAGGGTTAAGTGGTGGGTTGGCACATTGGTGGAAAGATGAGTATTAATAATAGGAGTGATGTTTCTTATAAGATTCTTTGGATATATGTCCCCTCTGTTTTTTAAGATAGAAAAGAGGTATGGAAATATATACAAACTAAAAGTTCTAGTATTGATGAAACTTGGATGATTGTAGGAGATTTTAATGATACTGCATATGAGTTTGAGAATGAGGGAGGTCGTTGTAAGGAAAAAAGTAAAATCTAATGTTTTAGGGAGATGATTGAGTTTGTCAGCTGACTAAGATTAGCTTTAAGGGGTAAAAATTTACTTGGTTCAGGATGAGGGAAATAATATGGATTAAGGAATGACTTGACAGGGCTCTGGTTAATTTGAACTGGTTAGAGATATTTTCTAACATTCAATGATTTAAACTTCCAATAGTGGGTTCTGATCACTCCCTCATGGTTGTGTTTTCTGAATTTAGGGATAAAAAGGAAAAAAAAGTTCAAATTTAAAGGTATATGGTTGAAATATGATAGTTGTTTTGATGTTGTGAGTAAATGTTAGAGTATATTTATGTTGGGTGGTGTTCAGATGAAGCTTAGTTGGAAGTTAAAGAAGTGTGGTATTGTGTTGTTGGAATGGAGTAGGAATGTAACACCTAACTCGACCCGTTCGTCGGATCTAGGTATGGAGTGTCACAAATGGACCAGATTAACTATACCTAAAATTTATCAGCTAACTATTATAAAACATACTATATTGAGATAATAATACTTCTTACAGCAAAAGCCTCGAGGTTATCTAAAAACTTAGTCTCTTAAGGCTTCTGTTTCTATACAGACTTGGCCTCAAGCTCCCATCCCTTCCATGAGATCTGCCTTTCGTGTACAACTTTTTTGAGCTACCTCTGGTGGCTCTTCATTATGGATCTTTCCTTGCGATCCTCGAATACTTTTCTATAGTTAGGCTAGCTCTTGTGCAACCTATCTTCCTCTAATTCTTGTCGAGTCCTTTTCCATACCTTGTTAGCTTTTACAACCATCCTTACCGCTTTCATCATTTTTGGCGAATTCCTCCTGATCCACTTGCCATACTTATGCTTTCTTTTAATTCTTCTTCCACCTGCGTGGTTTCTTTTGTTTGGTGCACTGCTGGTATGCCCCATACTTGTGGTCCTGGTGGACTCTATGGGTTTTCATAGACGAGTTATGGTCTTATACTCTTCTCACCTCATTTCTTACGTCCTGATAAACTTACCTCGTGTTTACTGCCCCGACAGACTTAACTCGTATTTATTGTCTCAACGAAATGTCTCTGTTCTGTATTTACTATCCTGGCAGACTATCTTTATTATGTGTTTACTGTCTCAACGGACTATCTCTATTATGTGTTTATTGTCCCAGCGGACTATCTTTGTTTTATGTTTACTATCCCAATGGACTATCTCTATGGATGCCATGGAGTTTTTAATCTATGGTCTTACACCGGTCCACCATTCTGGTGTACTATCTTATGATGCTATGGAGTCTTCCATCCATGGTCTTACTCATCATGCCTAGCTGCCATAGCATCTTCCATCTATGGTCTTCCACTATATACCTTATACTTTGTACCATGTTGCCATGGCGTCTTTCATCCATGGTCTTACTGTAACAACTCGTTTTTATTCAAATCAGAATAGTGGTTTCGGGACCATAAATTCGAGGTCAAAATATTTATTTTATTATTATTTTAATGTTTACAGTGTGATATTATGCTGGCATGAAAATTTCGTTAAAAAATTTTATCGTTTAAATGGTCAATTTGTTAAAAAGGACTAAATTGCGTAAAATGCAAAAGTATTGTTCTATTAGTTAAAGGTGTCTAATAGCTATGGTTTATTAAAGTTAAGATCCTTATGTTGTAATTAGACCATTTTAATTGTGAGTAGATAAAGATGGACATTAATATGATGATTTTAATGTTTTGTCATTAAGGTTAAATAGGTAATTTGATAATTAAAGTTAATTATAATAAAACAAAACAAATTTCTTTCTCCATTCATCTTCATCAACCGAATTGGGAGAAGAAGAAAGCCATTGTTAGGGCCTTGAACATTCGATCACTTCTCTTTGAGCTTATAAGTCTGTTTTTGTTTCGTTTTCGATGATTTCTATGTTTTTGAGATCATTGCTTCGTATTCTAGCTAGCCCGTACCTTAAATTTCAAAACTGTTAAAGATTTATCATGTTACCATTGTTGAATGCTTGAGTAATTTGATGATTTATGATAGATTTGGAAGGTTTAATGTTAGATTAATAGCTTTTGTAAAGTGATTTTTGAAAAAAAATGTCAAAAAGGGATTAAATTGAGAAAGTGTGAAATGTGGTGGTTAAAAGTGTGAATAAATTGAAAATATGGGCTACTAATAACATGTATTAAATTCGACTAAGCATGGGTTTTTACTAAATTGCATGAATTTACAATTTTATGAAATAAGGATTAAATTGTAAAAAAATGTGAAAGTTTAAGGAAAATTGTGTAAAATAGCCCTAATAAATATTTTCGATTGAATTGAATAAATAGTTGATTAAATGAGTTAATTTTTAATATATTTAGATTAAGGAAAACGGAATTTGGATTAGGATCGAGGAAAAATGAAAGTTATCGACTAATCGACTTGATTCGTCGTTTTAATATCTGAGGTAAGTTCGTATGTATTAAGCACTGTTATAATTATGCTTTTAATGCTTTGATATTGCATAAATTGTATATACGTGACTATAATCATGTTCGACAACATAACTTCAGTTATATATGGCACTTAGTGTGCGATTCGACATAGCTTCAGCTATATAGGGCACTTAGTGTGCGGGATCGAGATAGCTTCGACTATATATGACACTTAGTGTACGATTCGACATAGCTTCGGCTATATATGACACTTAGTGTATGAGATCGAGATAGCTTTGACTATATATGGCACTTAGTGTGCGATTTGAGATAGCTTTGGCTAAGTACGACACTTAGTGTGTGAGATACTTAGTATTCAACGATATTCCGAATATGTATGAGCTTGTTATGAATAGGTACAGGTATGTACATGCATAGTATGAGCTTTAAATCGAAGAAGTTACGAAGTTTGCATATAAGAAAATGAATAAGCATGTGAAAGGTTTGTTAGTAATCATGAATTCCATGTTAATAGGTTTAAATTGATGAGTGGTGTATTTATGATTAGTTAAGTTTATGTCATACGAGCTTACTAAGCTATAAAGCTTACTTTGTTTATTTTCCATGTCTTATAGTGATTTCAAAGCTAGCTCGAATTCGAGGATCGTTGGAGACTATGTCACACTATCCAACCATCACTTTGGTACTTTTGAGCTTATGGTTTGGTCATATGGCATGTATAGGATATTAGTCATGTTGATTATGTTTTGGTAGTGAGTTTTGCCATTTGAGATGGCTTGTGAATGGTTATGTTTTGTGTTGTATATATATAGCCATGAATCTTGGCCTATTTTGGTATGTTTGAACGAAATGTTGGTATATATAAATATATGGATTATATTGTGAATTCATGTAAAAGTATCTGAGTCCATAGATGAATATGTGAATGAATTATATTATGAGGTTTGTGGAATTGGTATCATGCTTGTGAATGGGTACAAAATGATATGTGTTTGGTAAATGTTTAGCTAGTTGATTGATATATGCGTTTAGGTATGTTTGATTAAGAAAAACATAAGTTATAAGTATGTTGGTTATTAGTGTTGAAAATGGTATGAAATTTGTCTTGGTTGTGGCTAAAACATATGTTCAATTATGCTAAGTTGTGGTTCCATTTGGGTTGTTTAGGTACATGAAATTGTGGGTGGCAAATTGGCTTGGTAAATAGCCTATTTTTGTCCACACAGGCAGAGACACGGGCGTATGTCTCCGCCGTGTGTGACACACGGTCATGATACATGGCCGTGTGTCCTATGGTGTTGAAATTAAAATGAAGTCAGTATGCTCCACATGGCCTCACACACGAGCATGTGACTTGGCCGTGTGGCATAAGTCAGTATACCCTACAGGATTGACATAGCCTAGTACACGGCCTGGCACACGGGTGTGTATGGCCATTTTTAAGGTACACGGGCTAGTCACACGGGCGTTTGTGTTGGCCGTGTGACCCAAGTCAGAGAGTTACACGGGCTGGGACACGGTCATATGCTCCCATTTTGAATATTCACATGGCCTGTGACACGGGCGTGTTTGTTGGTCGTGTGAGACACACGGGTGGGCCACACGAGCATGTGTCCCCTGTTTTATACAAAAATTTTCTAAGTGTTGAAAAATTTCATAAGTTATCGGTTTAGTCCCAAACCACTTCCAAAGTATGTTTAGGGCCTCGTAGGCTCGTATTAGGGAAAATTTGATTGAGTTTGAATGATAAATGTATGAAAGGATGTTATGTATGCTAAATGTTGTTTAATTGTTTTGTAAGTCCGGTAATGCTCTATAACCCTATTTCAACGTTGAATTCGGGTGAAGGGTGTTACAATTACGCTATGTACCTTATACTAGATTGCAATAACGTCTTTCATTTATGGTCTTATGCCATATACCGTCATCACGGTGTCATCTAGAAGAACTAGTTGGTACCGCCGTCGCGGTAAATACTTTTCCATGATACAAATTTCCCGAATCCTTCTCCTATTACATCCTTTAAACCACCTAACCTTGATGCTTGAACATCGCAGTGTTCCCTCTGTAAGGCTCGGGGCTTCGCCCGAGAAGATATCTAATAGGGTCACTCCCCATTTCCCATCCTAACTTCATCTATCCTATTGAAGTTTTTCCTACAGTCATGCAATGCATGCACATATCAACATATTTTATGTCTATGCAAACATGGCATACTTAAACAAGATAGATCATAACAATAGGTTTGGAGTCTGCAACTCACCTGAATCTTTATTGTTTCTACAACTTAGCTTCCTTAGACGCTAGAGCTTCCATTCTTTTGGCAGCTAAGCATTTCAACCAAAATCATGAGTTAAACTCAATATTCTAAGCTAAGTATTTCAACCATCCATCGCTAATTATTATGGCTCCCACTAAGGAACCGATGGGTTCCATTCTAACCAAACTAGGTTCGATTCTCAGCCTTGTCCACTTTAGTTTTTAGCTTTCCTATTTCTTTCAATAGAGGCTGCCAACTTGCGGTCTCTTTTACTTTAGTCCTCCAATTATTTCAAGTTTTCAGGTTAATTAGAAATCAGGTGTTATAAGGAAACATGTTAAAAATAAATATATCCAAATTGAAGAGTTGAATCAAAGGACTGGAGAAATCATGGAGAGTGTTGATGGGAATGAATCATTGAGTATGTTATGTGAATTAAAAGAAGAGGTTAAACTGCATGGGAACAAAAAGAAATTTTCTGGTTTTAGAGGGCAAGAAGATACTGGTTAATGTTGGGGATGAGAACACACGTTTTGTTCATCAAGTTGCTGTTCAACATAGGTAGAAGAATAGAATACTTAGAATTAAAGATGGTGACGGTGACTGGATATGAAGATATGATTATTATTAAATTCACTACGTGTTATGAGGAGCTTTTTAAGAGTGAATATGTGCAATGGAATGATGAACTGTTAGGTGTTACTTGTGAGATAAATAGGTTGCTAGTGGCGGAAGTTACTGAAAAAGAGATTATTAAGGCAGTTTTTCAAATGGGGCCTTATAAATCCCCTAAGTCGGGATGGGTTTAATGGTATTTTTTTACCATCAGTTTTAGGATATAATAAAAGGGGATGTGATGGAGAATGTACTGAGATTTTTTAAGGAAAGGGTAATACCTAAGGAGTTGAATGGGACCGTAATTATATTGATTCCTAAAAGTAAAAGGCTTAAATTTGTTTCTTAGTTGAGGCTGATTAGTTTGAGGAATTTCACTTATAAAATCATCTCTAAGGTAATGGTGAATAGGATGAACGATATTTTGGGGGTGTGATTACTCATAATCAAAGCACTTTCATTGTTGGTAGGATGGTCCATGATATCATTATGATGGCTCAAGAGGTGTTTCATTATTTGAAGTTGAAGAAAAAAAAGGAAAGACGAGTGTTATGGCAGTGAAGTTGGATATGAATAAAGCATACGACAGGGTGGAGTGAGGATTTTTTAGAAGTAGTGATTAAGGGAATAGGATTTGACATCAAATGGATATGCTGGATTATGAATGTGTTAGAGGTGTTTCCTACACCTTGCAGATCAATGGTAAGTCTAGTAGAAAACTTTGTCCCTCTAGAGGTTTTAGGCAAGGAGACCCACTGTCTCCTTACCTTTTTCTTATTTTTATGGATGTCTTGTCTCATATGCTTCTAAAATGAGTCCATTTTGGTTATATTAAGGGTATTGAATTGAGTTGAAATTTTCCTATATTGTCCCATTTACTATTTCTTGATGACTCACTCTTCTTTGTTGAAGCTATAGTGGTTAATTGTAGGAATCTGATTGAAACTATTCGGCTATATTGTCAAGAAACTGGACAAATGGTGAATTATGAGAAGTCTAGCCTTGTTTTTAAATCGAATGCTATTGAGATTCTAAGGTGTCCAATACAAGCTAACATGAATATTGCAGTGGCTCCTAATCCTAGTTTTTACTCGGAAATTCTGACTCTATGGGGGAAATTGTAACACCCCATACCCGACCCAATTGTCGAGTTTGAGCTACAAGGCGCCATAGTCATTGCCAGAGCAACTACGATCAAAATAAAATTTGATTTATAACATTAAACATTCAAATCTAAATAAAACAAGTATATAAAATGATTCGTATTAATTTCTGGGTCTTAAATGAGCTTACAAAAGCTCTAATGCTAACCCAAATTTGAATTAGGACTAAACTGTAATGTTTTCAACGTTTGGAGTTGATGTTGTGATGTCGGGGGTTCCTCGTTGTGACATCACATACTAATTTGGCCTAGTCCCAGCAACCATTGCTCGACGTTGTGACGTGGTGTAACAACCTATTTTTTAGTGGTGTTAGAAATAGTGGTTTCAGGACCAAAAATCCGACGAGTGAGTTCGTAAATATTTATATTTACGAGTAAAATATATTATTATATTGAATTTTGATGTGATAATTTTTGTTAATTAAACAAATAGTTAAGTACAAGTGGTTCATCCTTAAAGTCAAGTGGTTTTGGAAAAATGAGGTTTTGGAAAATATTTACGGAGTGATTATATTGGTGTATTGAAATTAGGTTCAGAAATTTTAAAGTTTAGATAGTTAATTTAGTAAAAAAGATTAAATCATAAAAGTTATAAAAGTTAATCGCTATTAGTTTATTTATGCTTAATAGCTATAAAGTCATGAATTGAAGGTTTTAAATTGTAATTAGACCATAATTTAAATAAGTAGATGGTCATGGCTTGTTAATTAGGAAAATTTAATGGTTTTTAAAGGGTAAAATAGTAAATTAATAATTAAAAAACAAAAACAAATGAAAGACAAACATATTGTCATCTTCATTAATTCATTTCCACTGATTGTTAAATGAAGAAAATACCATTTTTGGTGAGCTTGGAGGTTCGGCTAGCTATTATCCCTTGCATGTACGTCAAATTTGATTCTGTTTTTAGTAATTTTTATGTTTTAAGATCATTGTAGCTTAATCTAGCTAACTCGGGGACTAATTTGCAAAATTGTTAAAAGTTTAAAATTTTTTCATGGATGAGTTTGTGATGTTTTTGATGTTTGGTGATAGATTATTAAGTTTTATAGTTAAATATGATTATTTTGTAAAGTGATTTTAATTAGTTTTTAGTTAAAGGATTAAATTGATATAATATTAAATTAGGCATGAAATCTTTGTGAAATTTTAATAAATATGAGTTGTTTTGGTATAATGGAAAATTTGACTAGCTTGAAATTGGGGAAATTGTTTTAGATTTGAAAGTTTCAGGTTTAGGGACGAAATTGTATAAAAGGTAAAAGTTTATGGTAAAAGCGTAAAATATTGAGTAAAGGGTAAATTACATTAATTTTAGTATTTAAAAATATTTGAATTGGATAATTGAATTAAATTATTATATAGATTAAGAAACAAATCAACTGAACACAAATTGTAGAAAAACGAAGTAAGTAGAATAGTTGTCGACATCGCGTTTGTAATCGTTTTGACTAGGTAAGTTTGTACGTCGATTTAGCTTATTAAGTGCTATTTTTAGTCATATGTTATTTATTATTCATGATGGAAATGAGTAAAATTTATTGATATATGATAATTAGAAAATTAGACTAAATTGCAGTGTTAGTTAATTGATAATTATATCTAAAAAATGGGAACTATAGGGATGTGTACTTGTAGGGGTATAATATTAATAAGGTTATATTATTTGGATTTATAATATGACCTATATGAACCTTGTGAATATTTAGGATATAAATGACATATCATCAGGGTTATTACAGTTCGGGTGTTAGTCTTGGATGTCCTACCGATGGCTGAGGTCCTACATTTGTTGCAAATTCTCTACAGCTTGTGTGAAAAGCATCGTGTAGTTTAACATCTCGACCCACAACTCGTGTGAGTAAGCCCATTTCACAACTCGTGTGAGCATATACAGTTACAGTTACAGTCAGACTTTGTGTGAGCATTGTTCTCGCGTATCTGACGTTATATCATTTGGTTCAACGGGAGCTAAATGTATAAAATGAAACGAAATATACAAAATGGTTATTTAGAATTAGGCATTGAATGAATAAATTTATATGAAATATTGAAATGAAATGTGATAAACAAAATGATTATGTGTTAAATTTGTATATGAAATGATAAAATAAAATGTTTAGATGAAATGGTTATACGAAATGATTATATGAAATGATTACATGAAATGCTTATATGAAATGGTTATATGGAAATAGATGTATAAATTGGGACATTAGATATGGATATTTGAAATGAAATGTGAGTTGTTAATTTAATAGGTGATGGTTGAATTAAGTTTTAAATCTGTTCAGTTGTAATGTTCTATGACATGATAACAAAATTTCATGTTATGTTTATATGAACTAACTAACCTTGTGAGACTTGTGATGTCTATAGGTTAATAATGAACTTATGATCTTTTTATGGTATTTAGTTGAGAAATATTTGAGTAACAACTGTTACAGTAAGTTAAATTTTATATTTAATACGAACTTACTAAGCTTTACGTAAGCTTACCTCGTGTTAGTTTTTCTTCTGTGTAGATCGTTGAATTCGAGCTATCAATTGGATTACTTTTGTAGATCACATTATTCGGCAACTTATTCGAAAATTAATTGTTCATTTTGGTTCAGATATAAGTGGCATGTAAATAGGACTTTGGTATATGTAGGTTATTATTATTTGGTTATGTTTTGTGCCATTTGAAATATGTAATATGTGTTTTGATGTAAATCCTTAATGGTATTTTGGTTGGTTTGATATTTGATAGCATAAAAGTGTGTTTGACATATAATGCATTGTTGGATTGTTGAATTGATACACACATGGTAGGTTAATTGATGAAATTGAAGTAATGATTTTGTGCAATTGGTGATATATGTTAATTTGGTAAATGTATAAGCATGGCAGCTAATTTGTTTAGGTTTAAATGGTTGATGTTTATGTTTATAACGTGGCACTAATGACAGTTCATTGGTTAGACAATTAGGTTGAATGATTTGGTATGTTTTAGCATGTTTGAATGTATTTTGAACAGGTGAAAATAGTTAGAAATGGTATGACGTGGTACTTAAGAAATGTTGTTTGAAGTAACTTTGTTTTGAAGTTATTTAGGTACATACAACTTGTGACACAGTTTGTCACATGACCCACACTACCGTGTGTCCCACACGGTTGTATGACACGACCGTGTGCTTGTTTGATTTTTGGTGCAGGATCTTTCACATGGGCACAGTTAGTTACATTGCCTAGGGACACGATCGTGTGACCCTATTTTCGAATTGTACACTGTTTTAGCACATGGAAGTGTGGAGTAGCCAAACGGTCACACTTGGGGCGACACGGGCTAGCCTCTGTCACATGGCCTAGCCACATGGCCCTGTGACCCTTGTTTTCAATTTTTCCCATATTTTTTTGTTTTGATTCAGATTAGTCCCTATTTGTTTCCGAATTGATTTTAAAGTTCCATAGGCTTGATTTAAGGCTCATTTTTGTATGAATGCTATGATTAATAATTTAATATTGATTTATGATATTTAAATTAATTTTTGAATTATTTTTAAATATTATTGGATTTATTATTTGTCGTAATATTTTGTAACCCTAATCTGGTGAAAGAGACGAGTTAAGGTTGTTACACGTGGCATAAGGACCTAATATCACCGCAACAACAAACGCTTGACGTCGGGACGTGACAAGCTGTTTCTAAAAGATCAATGTGACACCAACTTAAAATTAACCAAAACAACCAACCTATATTTTTCAATCACATTTCCCAACCAAAAACTCAACATCAAGAAGTTTAATTCCAAACCTTTATACTACACGTACACGAATTCATTTGTAACTATTTAACCAATTCCATTCATTACATAGACATTATTCATGGTTTTTAACTACATTAAACAAGTAACATGGGTTCACACTTCATTTTACCATAACATATTATTGTTCCTTACATTCAAACTCTATAGCAAAACTTAAATCCACATTTACAACCATTTACTACTTGCAAAATATGAATTCAAGCTTTAATCATCCACATAAACACATATTATACCCTAAAATAACTCAACCTAGGTACATGCCATACTAAAAACAAAACAAGATTTATACAAACTTTACTGAGTCAGGGGATCACTTCCTGGATGCTGAACCTACTACTCAAACTCTCTAGAATCTTTTTAACCTGCACACGGAAAAAATAAATTGTACACTGAGTGAAAATGCTCAATGGTATTTCCATGATTCAAGATAATATAAAACATGCTTATACAAATGCACACATTCAAATCATAACCTATTCTCAAGCCATTTCATGCCATAGCTCATCATTTTCATATTGTCAAGCATTTAATCAATTTTACACACCAATTCATAAACTTATTCATCCAAATCTACCATTACTACATAACTTGCACATTTTTGTTTTATACATCAATTCATTACATAAGTACCTAAGCATGTTATCCATGTTATTCATTATTTAGTACCATTCCTTCATTTGTAGCAAGTGGACCAATAACTTAAAAAAACAACCAATTCATGTAATTAAGCTATGCCATTTAATTTATATGTATATTTTCCATATCACCTTTTACTCATTTCACATTATAATTCACAAGCATTCAATCATCAATTCGTATTTATAAACATATGCATATTCTCAATTCCAGTTACCATTTCAATTATTCTCGAGCCTATAAGTTCATTCATATTCAATCGCCCCCCAAGGCTCATTTTCAAATTGTCTCACCCAATCTTTCACATGTTGTCATATTTTACAATTCAGTACCATTTCATTTCATATACTAATTAACCAATTCGTATGTTTATAACCTATTAACTATACACGTACTCATAATGGATAAGCGAATCCGCCACCTCGGGTTGTCCGACAACAATAACTCTATGTGTGCAATCTACCATTCGAGTTGCTTAGCCATGATGGTTTTCAATTAAAAACCTGACCCTATGGCATGTCAGTTATATCTGGATCGGTCTAAACTTTTATTAGGGTAACCAATTTTCGATTTCATTATACGATTCAATTCATACATTATAATGCTCCATTCATCATCAATTCATCGATGTTTCATCTTTTTAACTCATCATATAACATGTTTCAAAACAATTTTATAACAATTATCATGTATCAATCAAACCATACTACTTTTTATTTTATTCAGTTTAGTCTCTGTTTCGATATTCTATAGCAATTCAATTGAAATAACCAATAACAACTCACCTCAACATTATATAAAACAAAATTTCATGAATATGCAGTAATTAAATTAATTCCGAATCATAGTAATACAAACCGAATTTCTGAGCTACTCGTCGATGACTTTCTATTTTCCTTTCCTTCTCAATGGTTCTATGTCAACATTAGCTAAATAAAATCATAAAACATATAATATTGTCAAATTCCATTCAAATAAAAATCAATTACAATATGAAATATATTTTATAATTACAATGTCTAAAGCTTCAGATTGAAATTTGATTTCACACTTACTCATTAGGGACCTCCTATTTTTTTGCTAATGAAATTCTATGAAAATTTTACATTTTATTCAATTTGGTCCCTCATGTACGAAAGTAACAATTAAGCTTTAAAATTTAGTTCTTTTCTTAATCCAAGCTTAAGTTTTAACAATTTTACACCAATTTCATCTGGTTCTCTACAATGGTAACTTTTTAAACTTTAACAATTTTACAAATTAGTATATGGCTACCTAATTCAAGCTTTCATGATTCAATTTCTATAAAAATCAAATAAAAATGGCTAGAGACTTACTTGAATTAAAGGTCGAATTGCTTGAACCCTAAAAATGGCATTTTCCTTGGCTATTTCTTTGTTTTGGTCAGTTGGAGAAGATGATATATTATCTCTCCATCCACCAATTTTACGTTTATACTAAGATTAATAGTTGATACCTTAACTAGTCATAATTTGTTCAATTAATTAACAAACATCATTACCGTCCACTAACTCTTACTTTTGCATGGTCTAATTGATATTTTAAACCTTTGGCTAATTGTAACTTAAGTCCCCAAGCCATTTCCTTATTAAAAATCTACAGTAATTGAACATTTTACAATTTAGTCCCTAGAACCTAATTAACTACAATTTGGGCTAAATTGACTATCCAAATTTTAATTTATCTATATAATACATTCGTAAATATCCTTATTTAATACTTACAGACTCGGTTTATGGAAACAAGGTCCCAAAATCACTATTTTTGGTACTATTAGAAACTAGGTCGTTATAATTCTCCCCATTAAGAATTTTCGTCCTCGAAATTTACCTAGAAAGAGGTGGGGATATTAGGATCTCATTGTTTCTTCTAGTCCCCAGTTGCTTCTTTTACACTATAACTGCACCACAAGACTTTCATCAATGGCACTCGTTTATTCCTCAAGTTTTTTACTTCTCAAGCTATAATCTTTACCGGTTTTTCTTCATATGACATATCAGATTGGACTTCAATTGCCTAAACCAATATAATATGAGACTGATCAGACTAATATCGTCGGAGCATATATACATGGAATAAATTGTGAATATTTTGCAATTTCAATGGAAGAGCTAGATGATAAGCAACTGGTTCAACTCTCTCGATGTTCTCATATGGCCTAATATACTTGGGACTTAAATTTCTCCTGCGGCTAAAGTGCAAGACCTTTTTCCACGGAGAAACCTTCAGGAATACCTTATCACCTACTGAATATTCAATATCTTTCTGTTTTAGATCTGCATACGATTTCTGCCTATCGGGAACTTAACTACCTGTTCTACTTCTTGAATCAATTCTGGCCTGATCACTTTTTTTCACTCAAATCCGACCAACATAAGGGTGTTTTAGACCACCGACCTTATAATGCTTCATAAGGAGCCATTTGGGTACTCAATTGGTAACTATTATCATACACAAATTTAGTTAACAATAAATAACAAACCTAGTCAAATTTGAGATCAATAACACAGGCTCGCAACATATCTTCTAGCATATGAATAACTCGCTCTGATTGGCCATCGGACTGAGGATGGAAAGCTGTGCTAAAATTCAACCTCGTACCTAATTATTCATGCATTTGTTTTTAGAATTTCGAGGTAAAATGAAGATCTCAATCGAAGATAATAGATATAGAAACACCGTATGGTCTAATTATCTCCCCAATGTATACTTTAGCTAGCTTCGGAAGTGACCAATCAGTCCTTATCACTAGAAAATGAGCAAAGTTCATCAGTCAATCAACAATCACCCAAAGGACATTTCTTTTGCTCAGTGATATTGGTAGGCAAACTATGAAATCCATTGCGATCAGTTCTCATTTGCATTATGGAATAGAGATAGGTTGTTACAACCCAATGGAAACTTCGTGCTCGGCCTTTACCCGTTGAAAGGTCAAACATTTTGTGACATATTTGACGATCCCCCTTTTCATTCTAGGCCACCAATACGATTCTCGCAGGTCATGGTACATTTTAGCACCTTTAGGATGCATAACAAAAGGAACTATCTTGAGCCTCGCACAGAATCAATTCTTTCAATTCGAAATATTCAATAACACATATCCAATTATGGAATCTAAGGTAATCATTTTCATCCACGTAAAATTTTCAACGATACCTTACTGAACGAGCTTTTTTTTCTCAAATCATTTAGTATCGGCAAGCTGTGCCTACCTTTTTCGCTCAAATAACATGGGCTTAATCCTCAACTCAGCTAGAGGGTTGCCATAATCACAAATACTTAGCTAAGCAAACATTTCTTGCAAATCAATTGTTGTCTTTGTGCTCAACGCATCAGCTACAACATTTTCTTTTCTAGGATGATAATCGATTACACAATCATAATCTTTTAGTAGCTCGATCCAACGACATTGTCTCAGATCCAACTTGTTTTTGGATAGGAGGTATTTGAGACTTTTGTGATCTGTGTAGATATGACATTTCTCACCATACAAATAATGCCTTTAGATCTTTAGAGCGAATACCACTAAGACCAGCTCTTAATTGTGCACCAAGTAATTGGGTTCATGCAGTTTCAACTGTCGGGATGCATGCACAATCACTTTACCATCCTACATCAAACACAACCCAAACTATTCAATGAAGCATCATTGAATACTACAAATTCTTTCCCTGATTCGGGTACAGACAAGATTGACATTTCCGACAACATAGCCTTCAACTTCTCAAAACTTTATTGAAAATGATTATCCCATGCAAACGACGTATTATTTTGCATGAATTTCGTCATAGAAAATTCTATTTTAGAAAACCCATTTATGAATCTTTTGCAATACCTGACTAGACCAAGAAAGCTTTGAATCTTAGATACATTTATCGGTGCTTTCCACTGAAGGATAACTTCAATATTTTTAGGATCAACCTGAATTTCCTCGGCCAAAATAACGTGCCCCAAAAATACCATTTTAGATAGCCAAAACTCACACTTACTGAGCTTCCCATAAAGTTTCTTTTCACGCAACACCTACAATACTATTCTTAGATATTTATCATGCTCTGCTTCTGACTTCGAATAGATCAAGATATCATTAATGAGTACCACTACAAATTGATCTAGAGAAGGCTGGAATATACGGTTCATGAGATTTATAAATGCTACAGGAGCATTTGTTAGCCCGAATGGCATCACCAAAAATTTGTAATGACCATACCGCATACGAAGTGCTATTTTTGGCATGTCCCTATCCTTTACCTTCAGCTGATAATATCCGACCTCAAATCAATCTTAGAAAAAACATAGACACCTTTCAATTGGTCGAAGAAATCATCGATACACTGTAGATGAAATCAATTTTTGATTTTTAGCTTATTCAGCTGTCGATAACCAATGCAGAACTGTATTGACCCATCTTTCTTTTTAATGAACAGTGGTGGAGCTCCTAGGGCGATATACTGAGACATATAAATTCGGGGTTCAAGTGATCTTGCAATTGAACTTTTAGCTTTTTTAACTTCACTAGTGTTATACAATACGGAGTAATTGATAGAAAAGCTGTTCCAGAAAACTTCAATTGCAAATTCAACCTCGAGCTCAGGAGGTATCTTGGAAATTCTTCAGGGTACACATCTAGAAATTCACATACTATCCGAATCTTGCTTATCTGACTTTCATCTGTGTTCGAGTTAATAATGTAGGCTAAATATGCTTCACAGTTTTGATTTAGAATATTATTAGCTCGAACTGATGAATGATACGAATTGAACCACTCGATCTAATGCCTCTGACTTCAATAATCTTGCGTTCCGAACCTTGAACAACAAACTTTTTTTTGCGATAGTCTAGAATCACATCATGCTTGGTTATCTAGTCTATCTTTAGAATTAAATCGAAATCGTCGAATGTTATGATCAACAAATTTAAAGAAAACAATCTATTCTGTAACGCCTTGAACCTCACCCGATTCATCGGGTCTAGATGTCGGGTGTTACTACACAATACTTAACAAAATATTGAAACAGTTGACAAATACTCTTTAACAAAAATAATTTTAAATGAAGGCCTTAATATCTAAAAACAAAGGAAAGTATAAAATATTACATTAGACCTTTATCTAAAATTTTACAATTCAACATTTATTAAAGATAGACTCTTAGGGTGAAGGCCTACAATACTCCAGTTTTTCACGTATGCATAACAACCCACTTCGCCGCTACCCTGACGTACTTTTGGCCCATTATTTTACCATAATACATAAAACAAGAACAAATCTTGTAAGTTCAAGAGAATTTAATGAGAGTTATCACAAAAATACCTTGACAGATACTTTATCTTATTTAGAGAATTGTAACAGTCCGATTTAGACCCTAATCAGAACGGTGGTTTCAGGACCACGTATCTGAGTCAGAAAAATATTTAAAAATTATTTTCTGTGTTTATTATGTGTGAATTAATATCTGTGAAATTTTCGTGATTTAATTTTATCGTTTGCGTGTCCAATTAAATAAAAAGACTTAATCGCGTAAAAAGAAAAGTTGGTGGTTAAATGTGAAAGTGCTAATTTGTTCTTGTCTTTATTAGTGAAGGCATTTATAATGCAAATAAACCAATGGTTATAGCATGGATGGTAATGACCATGAATTATAAAGGTTTTATATATTACTATAAAGGTTAATTTAGTAAAACATGTAATAATATATGTACTAATATATCATAAAAATTAAAATAAGCTTTCATAATTCTTGGTTAGTGCCGAAACTAAAAGAAAAAGAAAGCTCAGGTTGTGTTTTTAAGTTCGGAAACTAGAATTTCAAATTAAGGTATGAGTTTAACTTGGTTTTTGATAATTTTTACGTTTTTAAGATCGTTACTTCGAATACTATCTGACCCATGCTTGAATTTTTTATTTTGATGAATATTTTGAGTTATGCCATTGATGAGAGCTTGTGATTTTTATTGTTTGATGATGAAATAAGAAATATATGTTTTAGATTAACATGTTTTGTATTGGAATTTTTGATGATTTTGAGTAATTAGGACTAAATTGCAAAAATTATAAACTGAGGGACTAAAATGAAAAATAAATGAAATGTGAATTTGTATGTACTAGAGGAACATTCGGCCTAAGCATGTTGAATGGAGATTTTGTGTATTTTGTGTTTTATGCAATTAGGACTAATTTGTAAAAGTATGAAATATCAGGGGTAAAATGGTAATTTGCCCATTTATGTGTTGTTGGATTAAATTGAATGAAATTGTGTTTGAATGAGATTAATTTGAAATTGTATAGATCAAGAAAAAAGAAATCGGACTTGGGTCGGGGAAAAGTAAAAATAGTTGAATAGTCGATTTACATTGTTCGTCAATATCTGAGGTAAGTCTTTAAGCAATTAAATATCGTTTATTTTGAATGTAAATTAGTTTAATATGCTGATTTGGAATTCATAGATTTATAGTAGAGTTAGCCGAATATGATTAAGCATGGAAATAATGTATTTGAGTTTAATTCGACTGAGTTATAACATTTGAAAGTCCGTATGAACTATATGAAATATCTAAAAGTTTCGATATATGAATTGTTTATGAGACAACTTTATAATAGTGATATTCTAGCTTTGAGCCTAGCAAGCCTTGTGCTGGTGAATTAAATCGGGCTTTATGCCTAGCAAGCTTATTTCCGGTGTATAAAAATCAAACTTTGAGTTTAGCAGACATTGTGCTGGTGTGTGATATAGGCTTAGGCCTAGCAGCCTTTATGCCAGTGATTTATTATAATTTTATGCTTAAAATACTCCATGCTGATGTGGTATTTGAATACGTTAAATGAGCTAAATGGCCAGGTATGAATTAACTTGTTACCTACTTAAAGTAAGGTAAGTACGTAACTTGATTAATTATTACAAATCATGTGTGATGCAAATGAAGTATATATGTGATTATGGTATGTGTATTCGGTCTTATGATCGAATGATATGAATATTTAGGATTTGGTTTTCGAATATGTGTATACAAGAACATGTTTATTTGGCCATATGGATAGTTCATGTACATGATGTTATATTACGATTTTTGAGCTTGTGTATATGAATGTATGTACATTTGGGTTATATATTGATATCTTGATTTTGAAGGTTGGATGATAATTAATTATTTTGATTATATGAGCATTCAGCCAAGGAGAAATTGTTCTATGAAAGTATATGTTATATATGTATGGAATTAAAAGCTTGAAATTAAATGTGATTACAAATGCATAAGTTGAATTATTTGATTGAAATGATTTAGTATTGAGATTTATTATGCATTAATTGTTTAATTTGCTTAAGGCTTACTAAGCTAAGTTAGCTTACTCTGTGAGTTTTCATTTACTTTTTTTATAGATTTTAGATTCAAGTTACGAGCTCGAGGATCGTCAGCAAAGTTCACCACACTATCTACAGCTTCAGTATTTAAATAATCGAACTTGAATTATGGCATGTGTAGGTTGAATTGTGTTTTGATATGAAATGTTGAACTTTAGTTATGTATAACTAAAGCCATGCGAAAATGGCTAAGTTGATTTATGAATTTATGCTATCTTGGGTATAATTATTAAGTGTGCTATGTGTGAATGATGATGGAGTGAATTGAATAAGACCTTGATGATTTGGTTATGTGATTAATTTAGGTGATAGAAATATAAGTGCTAAAGGTGATGAAGTTCGGTTAAGGTATATATATATATGAATGGCATAAATGATATGAGGTGAACTTGTGGTTTGATTTGTGTGTGGTATTTATGGTTAATGGATGTGAGTATTTGGTTGTGGCATAATCACGTTCGATAGTGAAGTGTATATTATGTATATAAATCATACTTGAGTTATGTATAAAATAAGTTAGTTGAGTTATATACGTGAAATTTGGTTGGACGTATTTAGCATATTAAGTATTAATTAGATGAGGGTTATATTTGGTTAATGACTAAATAGTTAAGTTGGTTTAAATTGTTTGATATGTTGGTTAAGATGTAAAAAGAACATCTGTGCGCTAACTACCTTTATGAACCAATTACTTCCATTTCGAGCAGATACTGTTATAGTTTCGGCATACATTTACAAACCAACTTTCATACTCTTCACTAACCAATATACCATTCAAAAGAATATAAATTTAGAGACCACTTTATATAGATCAACTATGTACACATACATTAATTTTAGAACACTTGTTCATAGATTCTAATCGTTGGCGGATACATACATGTATGGCGAATACTCATTTAGATTTGCATACCATCAATTTACTAATCAAGTCATACTCTAATCAACATCATATAAAATCTCACTAATAATGTATTATACAGATCATCCAGACGAATTTCATACAACCTTATTACAAAACCTCGATAACTCAGCAAATACGATGACTCGATTTCCATAAGATTCCAAAAGAAGGTATGATACTGTTCAAATATGGCGTATACCAAATACTCAAATTTCAGCACTATACAACACAGACGAATTCAAGTAAACAATTTCTTATGTCTTTCAACTGCGAATGCCCCCATATTCAGCACTAACAAATTATCATGACGGATACACTTCTTAGCATACAGATAAACACTTTTCTACAAAAAATTCCTTAAAAACTTATCCAATTACTTTACACATCTAATTCCATCAATTAACCTCAGACATATCATAACCTTGTTATAGCAATATTTATTACAGAACAATTAGGATTTACCCAGACTTACCATAATGGCAGATAAGTACATTTTACCAGATAGATTTATTATAGTACGCCGTAAGGGTTGAACAAAATACGCCACAAGAGCATGATACAAAATCAAGTGTTTACTGTCCTGAAAAACTTTAACAGAAGGTGCCATGAATTCTCCCTCATGGACTTATACATAAGTTCATGTATCGCGACCTGCCCATTCATTTTACACATCATCGAAGGCTACACCATGAACATTTATACAAATATATCTTACCATAGGTCTTACCCACATGATCTTACAGACATTCATGTTTCGTGATCTACCAGTCCAGTCTTCATCTTAGTGGAGGCTACACTATGAGTGTTTCAAAATCATATCAAGATGCCATGGGTCTCAACCTTATGATCTTACACTTTGTTTTTATATCTTGATCTTCCAATCTGGTTAGCAATAAAACTGTCCTACTAGAGGCTTCATAAAGGGACATTTCTCATCATTTACTTACCTAAATTTATTTGCATTCCAGACTGACTCATACTTTTCATATCTCAAACTTTACCTGCATACTCATTAATCAACATTCCTCTACAATAGGACTTATTACATATCATCACAACACTTATCTCATCTTTATTGTACTAGTACATTTACCAATTATTATAGATATCATCATCTTCTATTTATATATTTTTTCTTTTCCTTGAAAAGTTTACTATGAGAGAGAGTCTGGGTAGAAACTCACCTGATACTCACCTAATGTAGATCTAAGCTCAAGACTTAGATATCCTTCTTGAAACAGTAGCAACAACTGCTTACAGAACAATGGACCACCATTAAAACTCATTTTCATACAATTTACTGTCATAACAAACTTTGATAACCCTCATGCAAAGCTTAGACTTACAACTTACTATCTATATACCACATACAAACTCACTCTTTCAAACATCTAACATGTAAAGTTGTGTTACTTACCCAGGGACGGAATTATCACAGATTAAACCAAAAATTCTTAACTTCCAGCTTAATGAGAAAAAGATACCATTGGATTTAAGAAAAAGAATCAGAAAGTACTCTCAAAAGAAGAAGAAGAACCTCTCTCAGAACCATTCTCACCCATATAAATATAACCCATCCTACCTAGTGGAACTTAACAAGTGTCACACATTTTCAAAATTTGCCTTCTTAATGGTTTACATTTTCCGAGAAAAATATAAATAAGAATCTCGCATTATAAATATCAGACTAGTCTATCCAGTTGGTTCCTAACCATGTTACTTTACAATCTAACTAGCACAATACTTTAGACAAATAAGACATTCTATACCTTTGGCGATAAAATAGTAGAATATCCTGAAATAAAATCTTCCCTTACGTACAAAGCAGATACAATACACCCACACCTATGCGCCAAAAGAAACATATGGGTAGATTACACTTTGCAAAAAAGATTATTATATGTCAAAATCTTAGGTCCACCAGACTTGAAGTGTGACATGTTCTGGATTTCTAATGGAAACCATTTACAAATTTGGTCAATGAGTACGGTTTGTCTCAAAGGACTTGATACAACTATTGCAACATTCAACATTTTAGATTCAAACTCTTTAATTTTGCAAAACTATAGTTTATATAAGAATGGGAAGAACCAAGATAAATCAAAGCATATACAAGCACAAAATATCAAAGAAATATACCTGTGGCAACATTTTTAGGATAACCTTTTTCATGAGTATAGACCATATAAGCTTGCATAGGGGCTCTAGCCTAAAAACTATGAACTACTAACTTAGTCATTTTTCTGAGGCTACCTCTCGATACAGAGCCACAATGAGATTTCCTCAACCCCTAACAAAAGAAGTGGTCTTTTATGTGGTAGCAGAAGAATCAACATCATTTCTCAAAAAATCTCGAGCAAAATAGTCCAATGACCCACATCGGAAACACGCCCGGATGTTCTTCCAACACTAACACTTATGCCTTTTTCGCACAAGTCACAACTCGGAACATTAACAGCTTTAGATAGGCTTTTTACACTGCCTATTGACATGAACAACTGTCCTTTCTGACCTCTTTCTGACTTGGAAGATCTAAAAGCTAAATTTTAGGGCTCTCGAGTCTCTTTAGCCCACTTAGGCAACGGATGCGAGCTAGAAGTCTTGACTCGCTTTCCAAAAGCTCAGGATGTAACACCTTTAACTCGTATCCATCACCAGATTAGGGTTATTGAGTATTATCGATCAACCAAAAATCATACAACATCATAACATTTAAATAAACTAAACATATTAAAAACCATTCATTCATAACCATTTTGTCCCTAAATTGAGCCTTCGAGGCCCTAAAAATAGCTTAAAAGCAATTCAGGACTAATTTGAAACAAAAGAGAAAGTTTAAGAAAAAGGTACAAAAATTGGAAAATAGGGGTCACACGGCCATGTGGCTAGGCCGTGTGATATCACCTTAGGCCGTGTAACATTTGAACAAGGGACATACATGTAACACCCCCTAACCCTGTCCCGTTACCGGAATAGGATTACGATGCATTACTAAACTTATACACTAACATTCATACAAAAACCGAGTCATAAATTTTCTTTCCAATTTAAAATATTCCAAATTTCATCAGTCCCTAATATGGGTCTACGGGGCCCAATACATGCTTACGAACTAATTTGGGATTAAACCGGCAAGTTTGAAAATTTTACCTTGAAGATAGGGGTACATGCCTGTGTGGCCTGGGACATGCCCGTGTGGCCTGCCCGTGAGGCTCCCATGGCCGTGGGGCCAGGCCGTGGGTAGATTCTGACTTTTTCACACGGCCGTGGAATTATCCCGTGCAACATAAACAGAAAGCCACACGGCCAGAGCACATGCCCATGTGACTTGGCCATGTGAAAACATGATTTTTGGCCATTTTCAAGCTATTTTCACATGCTAAACACATCCATTACATGCCCAAACATTTACTAATAGTTCTTAGATCAAATATCATTCATTATGCTATTTAAACTTAGCAAATATTCATTCATTTTCTTCAACACCTCTTAAAGATTATATACC
This sequence comes from Gossypium longicalyx, assembly GCA_025698465.1. Classification (NCBI taxonomy): domain Eukaryota; kingdom Viridiplantae; phylum Streptophyta; class Magnoliopsida; order Malvales; family Malvaceae; genus Gossypium; species Gossypium longicalyx. The sequence continues at coordinate 85,641,427 of CM046997.1, forward strand.
ACAAATCTTCGAAATTATACTACATTATCTTACTAATCAGACTCACATAAATTTTACTTCCAAAATATGCATATTTCATACTATGCTTCAACAACTTTCATGTTTACTCACTGTCATGTACAAAATAACACCTTAACCACCTAGGTACATGCCATTTTACCAAAAGAAAAGTATTCACCACTTTGAGTCCGGGATTGGCTTGGATGCTGAGTCCTTAGCTTTCTTTGTACCTAGTCCTGCGCACGGAAACATACTGTACGCTGAGTATACACTCAGTGGTATTTCTATAAACTAATACTTAAACAAATAATAAGCTATGTATATACATTGTAATTTAAACTTTTACTTTCATAATCTTAATAGTTTCGTCTCTTACATTCAATTTATATCTTTTACATATCATTCAATGTCTTTCAACATAGTATATCAGTCTCAGTCACATAAACGATAACAGTCAGTTTTCAGTACTTTTGTTTATCCCTATTAACAAGACTCGGACCTGAACGGATACACAGATCCAACCCATACTCTGGGGATAATGTACAATATTTCTTCGGCCGAAGCCGAAATACACCGTATAGGAAAGCGATGAATGATAGCGAGAACGATGATAGCGATAGCTTGATACTTGATAGATGATGATGCTTGAATAAGATGATCCACGATTAGGTGCGGTGTGTACCTCTTGAAAACGAATCCGAAACGATCCACGATGAGTCGACACATATAGTGTCTCATCGACACACAGTCGGAATATCCCTGAATACTTTTAATCCTATGACATGCCAATTATATCTGACTAGCCCGACATTGTTAATAGGGTATTCAAATCATATCATAAAAATACAGAAACAGTAACAGTTCCATTATACCTTTCATTATACATTCTATAATTAAGAATAGCAATTACATTGTACTAAATTTTAAGCATAGTTTATAGAAATACAAATCGAAATTCTCGAGTTTACTCGATATCCTCATTCACTTTCTCCTTTCCCTTTTTCGATGATGTTTCCGGTGCTACGTTGGCTACATAAAATTTAACATTTAAAATTATCAATGTAAGTTTTTTAATAACACATTCTTTTATTTCCATATAACTTTTACTATATTTCCAATTATGTCCTTCCATCATAACCATTCTTTCTCTTCAAATAAACCTTATATTTTCATTTTATACCTACTTTAAACAAGTTTCAATTCTTATTATTCCATATAAAACATCAATTCTACAATTTAAACAACTTAGTCCCTACTATAGTAAAACTTATATCTCTCTTTACAAATCAATCATTTTCCCACTTCTAACTTGAATTTCTATCACTTAATATCATAATTCATCAATTTATACAACTTAATCAACACCTAAAAATTCATTATCTTTCTAAATTTCAACATAACTCAAGTAGTATTTCTTCCTAGGATTCCATAGACACCAAAATTACAAGAAAAGAGATTAAATTGACTTACCACTTAAAGCTTAAACCTTTAAACCCTATTTTTTTCCTTTTTTTTCCCCCTTTTTCTTACTTTCTTTCCCTATTCTGTTCGTGCCCCTTTTTTTCTTTCCTTTTTCTTTATTTTATTTATTTATTCTTTTATTATTATAACATATATATTATAATATTATTATTATTATAATTATTATTTCTTAATTAATAAGTAAATACATATTTATACATACAGTTATACCAATTAAAATATTACATATGTATTTATACTTACCACACACTTGTCACCTTATGGTATAATTTCTAATTTAGTCCCTTGACCTTTCTATAATTTCTAATTAAACTTTCACACTTTATTCAATTTAATCCTTACACTAAATTAACCTTGATTAAGCTAAATTTACTAAATTAAAATCTAATTAACCTCTCATTTAACTTCGTAAATATTTCTTAGAAATATTTACGAATCAAATTTTCAAAATCAAAGACCCGAAAACTCACTTTTCTGTTGACCTTAAAATTCAGGTTGTTACAACACGGCCGTGTCATATGCTCATGTGCCAAGTCGTGTAACTCTCTGAGTTGCCACACATGCCCGTATGCTAGGCCGTGTTTTAGGCCATTTAACTCACTGACTTAAAACACTAAGAAACTCATAGATGACACACGACCATGTTACCAGGCAATGTGTATCACACGACTATGTGACAGCCCGTGTCCTAGGCCGTGTGAACCCAAAATTTGCCTAGAATCAAGCCATTACAAGTCCAATTCATACCTAATTATTAAAACCATTTAGGTACACATTCAATGGGTTCAAGCACCATTCAAACATACATAAAGATGCCATTTCAATCATCCTAAATCACCTAACCAATATGCCATTCAAAGACACCACAAAAACATCAAAACATCATATACCAAATCAAGTTAACATTGCCTCATTTCATGCATAAAGGCCTAATTCAAATATGCGCATAAAAATTTGCCACAAATAACCACTTTCAAACCAACATCAACATACCAAAAGAACCTTATATACATGCACATAAAAGTGACCAAGATGACATAACTTGGTAAGGAATTAAAATGCACCAGGCCAAACATAAACTTCAAAGTATAAACATACCAAATTACCATTTACAAATTCACAAAAGACCATTACAAAATAAGCTATACATGCCATTATAAACCTTGACCAGGATGTTCAAAAACTACCAAAATATTGCTGGATAGTGTGATAGGTCTCCAACGAACTTCTAATCAGTCGAGCTTCCGACAATCTATAAAACAAAGGAAAATAACTACGTAAGCAATGAGTGCTTAGTAAGCTCGTATAAACTTAAATTAAACTTATCATTTCATTTGTATACTTTAAGGACTAAGCATAAACCATTACCAAGCCATGAATTTAGTATAAGCCTATTTAAGCATCATCAAGCTCACATGTTAGTATGTTCATCATCATTACATATAAAATCATTTATAACATAAATAGATTTCATAAGATACATTATATATGCATCAATCCTATCATAAATTCATGAACATTTCCATTATGTCACTTACCATTTTGTTCATTTTCTTACCTATTGAATCATCTAGAATTGCATCAGATACTCGGGAAAGCTTACATATAGTATGTCTTTACATATAACCGTAACCTTTCATTTACATCAATGCTCACACAAGTTGTGAAATGAGCCTGCTCACATGAGCTATGGGTCGAAATGTAAGCTATATGATGCTGCTAACACGAGCTGTGGAGAATTCCCAAAAAATTCAAGACCTCAGCCATCGGTAGGACATTTAAGACCAGTACTCGAAACATGAAATCCCTAATGACATGTCATTTGTATCCTAAGAATTCTTAAGGTTTAACTGGGACTCAATATCCGACAATTCATCATAGCATGAATACATTCGTATATTGATTCATTTTCATTAAAACAACATAATAAGCATTGAATTTAGATAACATTAAAATGATTATAATTCACACGAACTTACCTCGATAATTAGGGCGCAGTAGTTTAGTCAAGCTAATCCAAAACTTTTGCTTTTCCTCGATCTAAGTCCATATGTGGCTTGTCTTGATATAAATAAATATTTTCATTCAGTTAAGTACTTATATAATTCAATTTAATCCATAATTCATATTTATGCAAAATTAGAATTTTGCCCCTAATGTTTTAACTTTTCACAAGTCATTAAACTCATAACTTAGAATTTAACCATTTTAACCCAAATCCAACTTAACCCATGATGCAAGGGACTTTAAAGCAACTCATATTTATCAACATTTTACAATAAAACCCTTGAACTTATACCTTTAACAATTTAATCCATATTTCCAAAATTCATCAAAGATCATTTAACAAAACTTGTTTATTGTTCAACAAGGACTCATAATCTATCAACTAATATCAAAACATATTCAAAAAATTTCATGGAAAGTCCCTCAAACTTTAAAATTTTTTCAAATTGACCCCCAGGCTAGCTAGATTAAGCTAAAATGAACTCAAAAACAAAAAAATCATTAAAAATGTGATCGAAAACACATACCATGCAAGCATTTATGCTAGCTGAAATTTCAAGACCTAAAATGACTACTTCTTTCTTCAAATTTTGGCGGAGAAGGAAATTAAGGAAGATGAAACAATTGTTTTACCTAATTTAGGTTTAATTGATCATTTACCATTTTATCCTTTAAAAACTATCATAATTTCATTTAAACCATGCCCATGTACACCCACTAACACCTTAAATGGTATATTTACCATTCAAGTCCTTTATTTTAAGATTTCAAAGCTATTTAACCCCTTTATCTAATAGAACTCAACTTTTACCCTTTTTACGATTTAGTCCTTTTTACTCAATTAACTATGTAAACTTTAAAATTTCTTAATAAAATTTTAATACGACCCTAAGATAACCTTGTAGACATTAAATAAACAATAAAATAATAATTTACCTGTTAGAATTGTGGTCCCAAACCACTATTCCTGGTATCACTAAAAACGGGCTGTTACATAGGAGGGCTCAAATTTCTTATTAAGGCCCATTGTTTGCTCGACCATTTTCACTTGTTCAGTTAGATCAACAAACTCTTTTATTTTGTGCGAGACTAATTGAACTCAAATTTTTTTACGTAATCCCTAAAGGAATTGCTTACAACTTTCCTCTTCCATTGGCATTAATCCCGAAGTGTATTTACTTAGCAGAAGAAACTCACGCTCATAATTAACAATTGACATCTCGCCCTGTTTCAACACTATAAACTCTTGCTTTAGATCATCCAAATTCTCACCGACGTACTTTTTTTTGGAATTTAGATTGAAAGAAAGTCTAGTTAATCTAGTCAACTGACACATGTCGGATAATTGATAACCACCATTGATATGCCTCCTCTTTCAGGAGGGATACATCATGCGTGACACACTCGTATGGAGAACACTTAACCCTATTATGTCGAGCACTGACTGGATTAATGCTAGATGTCTTAACCTCAATCTAATTCTCACTCTCAATAGAGTAACCACTATTTTAAATCCAAATTCCAACACCATTTTTTAATTCTTTATACATTTTTAGCTATAAAACAAAAGAAATTTATAATCAACATCCAAATCCCAACTCAAACTCGACTTGACTTTAGCATGTAACTCTAAACATAATTTTAAACTTGATTTATTCTAAGAATCGAATAAATATATAGCTCTGATACCACTAAATGTAACATCTCATACCCTGACCCAATCGTCGAGTCCAAGCTACAAGGTGCCACATTTATTGCCGGAGCAACTACGATAAAAATACAGTTTGATTTACAACATTAAACATTCAAAAATAAATAAAACAAGTATATAAAATGATTCGTATTCACTTTCGGGTCCTAGAAGAGCTTAAGAAAGCTCTAATGCTAACTTGAAGTCGAATTAGGACTAAACTATAATGTTTTCAAAGTTTGGAGTTAACGTCATGACGTTGAAGGTTTCTCATCGTAATGAGACATACTGACTTGGCCTCCCCACAGCAACCATTGCTAAACGTCGTGGCATGGCATAAGGACCTAATCTCGTTGTGACGAAAAATGCTTGACGTCGTGATGTGACAAGCTATTTCTAAAATATCAAAGTGACACCAACCTGCAATTAACTAAAACAACCAACCTATATTTTCAATCACATTTCCCAGCCAAAAACTCAACATCAACAAGTTTAATTCCAAACCTTTATACTACACATGTAAAATTTCATTTGTAATTTAACTATTTAACTGATTCCATTATTCAAATAGACATTATTCATGGTTTTTAACTACATTAAACAAGTAATATGGGTTCACACTTCATTTTACCATAACATAAAATTGTTACATACATTTCAAACTCTATAGTAAACTTAAATTCACATTTACAACCATTAGCTACTTGCAAAAGATCAATTCACGCTTCAATCATCCATATAAACACATATTATACCCTAAAACAACTCAATCTAGGTACATGCCATACTAAAAACAATATGATATTTATACAAACTTTACTAAGTCGGGGGATCACTTCCTGGATGTTGGATCTACTATTGGAACTCTTTGGAATCTTTTATACCTGTGCACGGAGAAAACAAACCATACGTTGAGCGAAAATGTTTGGTGGTATTTCCATGATTCAATATAATATAAAACAAGCTGAATAAAGTCACACATTCAAATAGTAACCTATTCTCAAGCCATTCTATGTCATACCTGTAACACCCCTATCCTGTATCCTATACCGGAATAGGTAAGGGGAATTACCAGACAAACAGAACATTTCAAACCAATTCAGAATCACAAATATTATTTAATATCATTTCATAAGCAATTATTTCAAACCTAAAACATACGTTTAAGAACTGTTGAAGCTAAACCGAACACATTCATAAAATTTAGAACATAAAAAATTTTTCAATTCTGTTGAGGTCACACGCCCGTGTGTCCAGGCCGTGTGCCTCACATGGCATCAAACACTCCCATATGAACCAACCGTGCCAAAATAGAGCATGCATATTGACTTTTTCACATGGCCAATAGGCACGCCGGTGTACTATGGCCGTGTGATACTTAGCTAGCTACTGACTTTAGCCCACGGTCATATGACACGCCCGTATGTCAAGACCGTGTGATTCTTGGGAGAATACTGCTTTTCTTACATGGCCACAAGGCACACCCGTGTCCCCTGATTATGTGGCACCAAGCGGACTTGGTTTAAGCCAAAATTTGCCACCGCTTTTTGGGTCCAATCCTACCAGTAATAATGTATAACATTCATACCAAAATTTCCAACCAGTTTCATGCTTAAGAATGACCAAAACACTTTAGAACTTAGCACATTACAAACATACACCAAAACTATACACAAACTTATCGTTTGTTAGCCAACTCCCATGGCATATTATATACACCACAAAACTTATATACATAGACCTTCTAGCCAATACATGCCATACTTTAATATATTTACACTTTCCAAAAGTTCCAAAATGAGATCGATAGTGTGATGACGATCCTTGATGATCCCTGATCTTTCAGTAGCTTTGATATCTATAAAACAATGCAAATACACACAAAGTAAGCTTTCAAAAGCTTAGTAAGCTCGTACTCAAGTCATTCATAATATATGAAACACAAAATAACAACATATAAGTATTTGTACAATTTCAATCCATAAATCTATATCAACTCAATGAAATTCATATACTTAACATCACCTACCACTTAGGTATTATACATACCTGATTCTTCCCGTACTTATACACTTTCATACTCACCTCTTGTGAATGTTATAAGACTTCCCGTAACTTATTCGTATTTTAGACATTTGCACACTTAGTGCTATATGGTTAGCCCAAAATAAATATTTTCGCACACTTAGTGCCATCTATAATAACCGAGACTAAGTCGGTATCGCACACTTAGTGCCTCAAATAGCCAAAGCTAATTTAAATCGCACACTTAGTGCCAAAACTTCCGATTCATCCTCATATCGTCCAATTTAATTATACACAAACCATGTATAATAAAGGCATCAAAGCTTTACTTAACATCATATTTTAAGTACGAACTTACCTCGTACTCTGAATTTGTCGACTTGGACTATCTACTCGATAACCTTCGACTTTCCTCGATCTAAGTCTGAATTCCTCCTTTCTTAATCTATATGTTTTCAAAATTAACCCTTTTATTCACCAAATTAATTCAATTTAATCCATAAACATTTACTTAGGGCAATTTACAAACTAGCCCTTACATTTTTACATTTCAACACTTTAGTCCCTATTTCACAAAATCACAATATACACATAAATTGCATACACACAAGTTTAGCCAAATTCTCCTAGTACTCATACTAGTCCACACAATTCATTTATTTCACATTTTAGTCCCTCAAAAATAACATTTTACAGTTTAGCCCAAAATATTCAAATTCTTCAAAAGTCCCAATATAAAGTACATCTATCTATCATCAAGCTTTCATATTTCACCATTTATCATCACAAAGCTCACAAAATCAACAATGGCATCTTATGAAATCCTCAAAAATTTCAGAAATTCAAACATGGGTTTTGAAGAACACGAAGCAACGATCACATAAACGTAGAAATGATAAAAAACCAAGTTCAAACCGTACCTTAATCAAGAAATCAAAGTGCCGAAACCTAAAATGGCTTTCTCTTTTTTATTTTTCTTTGATTTTCGGCAATGCATGCATGAAAATGGCTTCATTTTCATGTTTATTTTCATTTAATAAACATTAATATGCATTTTCCAATTTTGCCCTTTAATTAACAAATAAAAATTCCATCCACTAGTGTCCATACTTGTCCATGCATTAATACAATGGTCAAATTGACATGCAAGGACCTTTATTTTAAAAGCCAAGCCAAATAAGTGCTTTAACATTTAGCACTCAACTTTTACACCTTACGCGATTTAATCCTTTTTCATAATTAAGCACAGAAACGAAAAAATTAAATCACAGAGATTTCACAGATGTAAATTCACATATCACAGACACAAAAAATAATATAAAAAATAATTTTCAAACTCGAATTTGTGGTTCCGAAATCAGTATTCTGACTAGAGTCAAAACCGGACTGTTACAATTCTCCCCCCATTAGGGATTTTCGTCCCCGAAAATCTTACCATTAAACAGATTTGGATATTGCTATTTCATAGCATCTTCAGGCTCCCACGTTGCTTCTTCAATACCGTGTCGATGCCACATCACTTTAACTAACAAAATCTTTTTATTACGTAACTCTTTAACCTCTCGAGCTAAGATTGAAATCAGCTTTTCTTCGTAAGTCATAACAGATCGAATTTCAATCTCAGATGAAGGAATTACATGGGAAGGATCAGATCTGTACTGACGAAGCATCGATACGTGAAACACATTATGTATCTTTTCTAATTCAGATGGTAGCTTTAATTTATAAGCAACTGGCCCAACATGCTCAATGATTTCATACTGCCCGATGAACCTTGGACTCAACTTGTCTTTTTTACCAAACCGAATCACTTTCTTCCATGGAGACACTTTTAGAAACACTTTATCACCGATCTCAAATTCGATATCTTTTCATTTTAAATCCGCATAAGATTTCTGATGATCAGAGGCAGCTTTCAGACTATCTCGAATTATTTTCACTTTCTGTTCTATTTCTTTTATCAGATCAATACCGTAAATCTTATTCTCGCTGAGCTCAGTCCAGTAGAATGGAGTTCTACACTTTCTACCGTATAAGGCTTTGTACAATGCCATTTTAATGCTCGACTGAAAAATATTATTATAAGCGAATTTAATCAAAGGTAAATATTGTTCCCACGTACCTTTAAACTCAAGAATACAATATCTCAACATATCCTCGAGTATCTGAATAATCCATTCAGATTGTCCGTCCGCTTGTGGATGGAAAGCACTGCTAAAGTGTAATTTAGTACCCAGAGCATATTGTAATTTCTTCTAAAATTGCGATGTAAATATCGGGTCTCTATCTGATACTATCGACAATGGCACACCATGCAATTTCACAATATCATAAATATACAACTCCGCTAGCTTATCAAGCGAATAATCAAACTGAATCAGAATAAAATGAGCTGATTTCGTCAAATGATCAACTACAACACAAATTGCGTCCTTCTTTTTCGGAGACAGAGGCAAACCCGAAACAAAATCCATGGTCACTCGATCCCATTTCCACTCCGAAATCATAATCGGTTGTAATAACCGAGATAGCACCTGATGCTCAGCTTTAACTTGTTGACAGATTAAACATCTCGAAACAAAGTCAGAAATATCTCTTTTCATTCCCAGCCACCAATATAGTTGTTTTAAATCGTTATACATTTTCGTACTTCCCGGATGTACAGAAAATTTACTACTGTGAGCTTCACTCAAAATTGTTTGAATCAAATCTGGATTTCTTGGAACACAAAGTCTATTTCTGAACCTTAGACAGTCATCATCATCTATTTGGAAGTCAGAATCAGAATCAGAATTACACTGAGTTCATTTAACCATAATCTCATTATCAACCTTCTAAGCTTCGATATTCTGATGTAAAAACAAAGGTCTTACTTTTAATTTAGCTAAAACTGAACCATCGTCAAACAAAACCAAATGAGCATTCATTGCACTCAAAGAAAACAATGTTTTCTGACTTAAGGCATCAGCAACAACATTTGCTTTTCCCGGATGATAATCAATCACAATTTCGTAGTCTTTGAGCAACTCTAACCACCTTCTCTGTCGCAGATTCAAATCCTTTTGCGTCATTAAATACTTTAGACTTTTATGATCAGAAAACACGTGACATTTCTCACCAAACAGATAGTGACGCCAAATTTTCAAAGCAAACACAATAGCAGCTAACTCGAGGTCGTGAGTCAGATAATTTTTTTATGCGGCTTTAATTGTCTCGAGGTATAAGCTATAACTTTTCCTTCTTGCATTAAAACACAACCGAGTCCATTCAATGAAGCATCGCTGTAAACAACAAATTCTTTACCTGACTCAGGTTGTACCAATACCGGAGCTTCAGATAACAGAGCTTTTAACTGATCAAAACTTTTTTGACATTTCTCAGACCATTCAAATTTCACATTTTTCTGGAGCAATTTTGTCAACGGAGTCGCAATCATCGAGAAACCTTTTACAAATCTTCTATAATAACCAGCAAGTCCCAGAAAACTACAGACGTCAAAAACATTTCTCGGAGGTTTCCAATCCAAAATAGCTGAAATCTTGCTTGGATCGACTCGGATACCAGATGCTGATACTATATGACCCAGAAAACCAACTTCTCTCAACCAAAACTCACATTTACTAAACTTTGCATACAATTGTTTATCTCACAAAGTTTGTAGCACTAATTTTAGATGTTCAGCATGCTCAAATTCATCACGTGAATAAATCAAAATATCATCAATGAATACAACAACAAATTGATCAAGATACGGTCTGAAAATTCTATTTATTAAATTCATAAATACAGCTGGTGCATTCGTTAATCCAAAAAGCATAACTAAAAATTCATAATGCCCGTACCTCGTTCTAAAAGCAGTCTTCGGAATATCCGAATCTTTCACTCGTAGCTGATAGTAGCCAGATCTCAAATCTATTTTCGAAAACACAGTAGCTCCTTTCAACTGATCAAACAAATTATCAATTCGGGGCAGGGGATACTTATTCTTGACAGTCACTTTTTTCAACTGACGATAATCTATACACATTCTCATCATACCATCTTTCTTTTTCACAAACAGAACTGGAGCACCCCAAGGTGAAAAACTCGGTCTAGCAAACCCTCGATCGGTCAATTCTTGCAACTGAGATTTCAATTCCTTTAACTCGGTCGGAGCTATTCTATACGGAGCTTTTGAAATCGGAGTAGTACCAGGTACAAATTCAATGCCAAACTCTACCTCTTTAACCGGAGGTAGTCCTGAAAGTTCTTCAGGAAATACATCAAGAAATTCACAAACAACAAGCACAGATTCAACCTTCTTTTCTGGTACTCTCGAATCAATCACATATGCAAAGTAAGCTTCACAACCCTTTCTCACAATACTTAAAGCTTTCATCAAAGATATCATAGCAGATAATCCATTCAAACAACTAGATTCAATTCTAACTATTTCGTCATTCTTGCATCTCAATTCAATAGTTTTTTGTTTACAATTCACCATAGCGCCATGCAAAGTTAACCAATCCATACCCAGAATTATATCAAACTCATCAAAAGGCAATAACATCACATCAACCGGAAAATAATTATCTCGAAACATTAATGGACAATTCTCACAGACTTTATCATCCAGAACACATCTGCCTAGGGGGTTTGAAACTCTAATTACAAACTCAGTAGACTTTACAGGTAAAGTCTTACTGTTCACTAAGTTCATGTATATATATGAATGTGTTGATCCATGATCTATCAAAGCAATCACAGAAGTACCCGTAATCACATCTGGAGATGAAGCTTCCTCTCGAGCTCGGATAGCATACGGTCTATCAGGTGCACGAGCCTCAGATCTAACGGCTGTGTCTTTTGTTCCTCTCTGACTGCCACTCACATGTCCTGAATTTCTTGGAGGTCTACCACGAGAAACATTACCACTCGATCTCGAATTTTGAACATTATCTTTTTCAGCTAAATCTGGACAGTCTTTAATAGAATGGTTTCTTGAACCACAACTATAACAAGCTCGATTATTACTGTTTCCCCACCATTCACCAAAGTGTTGTCTTCCACACTGATCACATTCAGGCTTTTCATTCCTTACATTATCAACACTAGCAACAGACGTGGCTGAAGATTTGTAATTCGATTGCGATCTAACATGATTTCTGTTCAAATATCCCGCACTAGCCTTCGAACGTCTGTTATCATCTCTAAACTTTTTGGATCCAGACTGAAATGATTTACCCGATGATCTCTTTCGTACCTCACTAACTCCAAAATCAACCTTTCTTTTCTCTTTCCCAAGATCTTCCACTTTACATGCTCTTTCAAAAAGCACCACGAATTCTTTAATTTCCAGGATCCCAACTAGTAAACGAATATTTTCATTCAAACCATCTTCAAATCTCTTACACATTATTGCTTCCGTAGATATGCATTCACGAGCATATTGACTCAGCCTCACAAATTCCCGCTCGTATTCTGTGACAGACATACGGCCTTGTTTAAGCTCATTAAACTCTTTGCGTTTCTGATCAATGAATCTTTTACTGATATATTTCTTTCAGAATTCAGCTTGGAAGAAATCCCAAGTAACTCGTTCACTCGGAATCACGGATGTCAAAGTCTTCCACCAATGATACACCGTATCTCTCAAAAGAGAAACAACACATTTTATACATTCTTCAGGGCTCAAAGACAATTCATCAAATACTCTTATTGTGTTCTCTAACCAGAACTCGACTTTTTCATCATCATCCTTTGTTGTAGCTCAGAACTCTTCAGCCCCGTGTTTTCTAATCTTATCAACTGGTGGTCTACTCAACTGTATCAAATTTACTGGTGGCATAACAGGAGTTTGAGGAGAATTAACCGGGTGGAGGTTGTTGTACAGCCGGATTGGTTCTAATGTATTTTGTGAACCAATCATTCATCATTTGATAGAAGGCTTGCTTAGCCTCACCATCACAGCTACTCGTAACCGGTCGAGAATTAGCTTGCACCGTCCCTTGCGCGGGAGCACGTGCATTACTTTCAACATCATCAGCTACAGCTCTATCGGGATCTATTGCTATACAAAAGCACATTTCAATGTCAGGATTCATCACACTATCACAGTTTCAAATATATGGCATGTATAGCTAGACTCACAAACACTATGGTAGTCCTAGAACTGACTAAATCATAGCTCTGATACCAAAAAAATGTAACACCCCTATCTCGTATTCGTTACCGAAATAGGTAGCGGGCATTACCAGACAAACAAAACATTTCAAACCAATTCGGAATCATAGATATTATTTAATATCATTTCATAAGAAATTATTTCTTAAGAAGGTCTACAAGACCTAAAACATACGTTTAAGAATGGTTAAAGCTAAACCGAACACATTCATAAAATTTAGAACATAGAAAAATTTTCTATTCTGTTGAGGTCACACGCCCGTGCGTCCAGGCCGTGTGCCTCACATGGCATCAAACACACCCATATGAACCAACCGTGCCAAAACAGAGCATGCGTACTGACTTTTTCACACTGCCAATAGGCACGCTTGTGTACTATGGCCGTGTGATACTTAGTTAGCTACTGACTTTAGCCCACGACCATATGACACGCTCGTATGTCAAGACCGTGTTATTCTTGAGAGAATACTGCTTTTCTTACATGGCCAAAAGGCACACCCATGTCCCCTGACCGTATGACACCAAGCAGACTTGGTTTAAGCCAAAATTTGCCACCCCTTTTTGGGTCCAATCCTACCAGCAATAATATACAACATTCATACCAAAATTTCCAACCAGTTCCATACTTAAGAATGACCAAAACACTTTAGAACTTAGCACATTACAAACATACACCAAAACTATACACAAACTTATCGTTTGTTAGCCAACTCTCATGGCATATTATATACACCACAAAACTTATATACATAGACCTTCTAGCCTATACATGCCATACTTTAATATATTTACACTTTCCAAAAGTATCAAAATGAGATCGATAGTGTGATGATGATCCTTGATGATCCCCGAGCTTTCAGTAGCTTTGATATCTATAAAACAATGCAAATACACACAAAGTAAGCTTTCAAAAGCTTAGTAAGCTTGTACTCAAGTCATTCATAATATATGAAACATAAAATAACAACATATAAGTATTTGCACAATTTCAATCCATAAATCTATATCAACTCATTGAAATTTATATACTTAACATTATTTACCACTTAGGTATTATACATACCTGATTCTTCCTGTACTTATACACTTTCATACTCACCTCTTGTGAATCTTATAAGATTTCCCATAACTTATTCGTATTTTAGACATTGGCACACTTAGTGCTATATGGTTAGCCCAAAATAAATATTTTCGCACACTTAGTGCCATATCAAATAACCGAGAATAAGTCGGTGTCACACACTTAGTGCCTCAAATAGCCAAAGCTAATTTAAATCGCACACTTAGTGCCAAAACTTCCGATTCATCCTCATATCGTCCAATTTAATTATACACAAACCATGTATAATAAAGGCATCAAAGCTTACTTAACATCATATTTTAAGTACGAACTTACCTCGTATTCGAAACTTGTCGACTTGGACTATCTACTCGATAACCTTCGACTTTCCTCGATCTAAGTCTGAATTCCTCCTTTCTTCATCTATATATTTTCAAAATTAACCCTTTTATTCACCAAATTATTTCAATTTAATCCATAAACATTTACTTAGGGCAATTTGCAAACTAGCCCTTACATTTTCACATTTCGAGACTTTAGTCCCTATTTCACAAAATCACAATATACACATAAATTGTATATACACAAGTTTAGCCGAATTCTCCTAGTACTCATACTAGTCCACACAATTCATTTATTTCACATTTTGTTCCCTCAAAAATAACATTTTACAATTTAGCCCAAAATATTCAAATTCTTCAAAAGTCCCAATACAAAGTATATCTGATAAACCGTCATTTATACATATTTTTACCCCATGCTTAGCGTATTTTATGGATGATTTTTCCTTAGAATTGGTGAATTCGATGCTCCTAATGCCTTAATTTCATGTTTTATACTTAAGTGAGCTTAGGAGAGTAAAATGAACGAGAAACAGACCAAAAACAGAGAATATGGGCCAACATACGAAATCAACACGACCTGGACTTCCTCACACGGGCAGACCACACGACCATGTCAATTTGGCAGAATCGAAGCACAACTCACACGGGTAGACCACACGCCCATGCTATTTTAACAGGCTTGGCCACGGTCTGAAGTAATCGTATACGGGCGTGTCACACGGGCGTGTCCCTGCCGAGCCCAAGTTGAGTCCAATTCGGAAAAGGCTAATTTTGAGGGCTTTTAGGCATTTTAAAGCCTATAAATACACCTTAAAGGAGGAGAAAAGGGGAGACACACAGGAGGAAGTAATGAATTGCTTAAGGAAAGTCGATTGATCCATCTCAGAAGCCGGATTCACCGTCAAGACTGAAGATCTCTCTTCAATTCCCCTTCAGGAGTTTTAGGTTTTTCTTTATGTTTTATATTCACTATTCTTCTGAGATGTTTACCTTTTTAGTTATGAACTAAAAACCCTTAAATATCTAAGGGGAATGAAACCAAAGACAGATCTTGTTATTATTATTTTTTGAATTGTATGATAAATATTTGACATATTCTTAATTATGTGTTCGTCATTTTTATTTTGATATTCCAGGATATTGATTCAAGTTAAGCTCTTATGTAGAGGAGGAATAGACCCTGTCTAAGAGTACATTTGTCATAATTAAGCGGAGTTGATTGCGCGCCTAGAGATAGGGTGACAAGATTTTACCAGATTAGGGTGAAACCTAATAAGAGGATCCATAGATCGAGTTAATGCAACCCTAGAAAGTTAATTTGAAAGAGATTTCAATTATTCAACCTAGGGTTAGACGTTGTTAGTCTCAAGAGAGATAATAATATAACTTAGGGATTTCTACGAATCAAGTCAAATGAATAAATCGTCTGATTCAGAGTCAAATAACAAGTGAAGTCTAGGTGGATTTTTCCGTAGGTATTGTCTTAATTCAATCGTTTTCCAAAAGTAATCCCCTAATTCTATTTTCTGTGAATTCTTAGTTTAGTTAATTAGTTAGTTAAAATAAACCCCCTTATTCTTAGGCTAGATAATAAAAAGACAGTTATTATTAGTACTTTTAGTTCCTTTGGGTTCGACAATCCGGTCTTGCTAAAACTATACTACTGTTCGATAGGTACACTTGCCTACATCGTGATAATAGTTAGTTTCAAGAACGATTAATTATAAATATTTAAAACCTGTCACAAAATCACGATCAATATCTATCTATCATCAAGCTTTCATATTTCACCATTTATCATCACAAAGCTCACAAAATCAACAACGGCATCTCATGAAATCTTCAACAATTTCAGAAATTCAAACATGGATTTTGAAGAACACGAAGCAACGATCACAAAAACGTAAAAATTATAAAAAACTGAGTTAAAACCGTACCTTAATCAAGAAATCAAAGTGCTGAAACCTAAAATGGCTTTCTCCTTTTTCTTTTTCTTTGATTTTCGGCAATGCATGCATGAAAATGGCTTTATTTTCATGTTTATTTTCATTTGATAAACATTAATATGCATTTTCCAATTTTGCCATTTAATTAACAAATAAAAATTCCATCCACTAGTGTCCATACTTGTCCATGCATTAATACAATGGTCAAATTGACATGCAAGGACCTTTATTTTAAAAGCCAAGCCAAATAAGTGCTTTAACATTTAGCACTCAACTTTTACACCTTACACGATTTAATCCTTTTTCATAATTAAGCACAGAAATAGAAAAATTAAATCACAGAGATTTCACAGATGTAAATTCACATATCACAGACACAGAAAATAATATAAAAATATTTTTTGGACTCAGATTTATGGTCAAGAAACCACTATTCCGACTAGGGTCAAAATCAGACTGTTACAATACCTTTTCATTTTCATATGATCAAGCATTTAATCAATTTTACACACCAATTCATAAACTTATTCATGCCAAATCTACCACTACATAACTTGCACATTTTCATTTTACACATCAATTCATTACATAAGTACCTAAACAGGTCATCCATGTTATTCATTATTTAGTACCATTCCTTCAATTGTCACAAGTTAACCAATAACTTATCAAAATAACCAATTCACATAATTGAACTATGCCATCTAAATTTATATGTATATTTACCATATCACCTTTTACACATTTCACATTATCATTCACAAGCATTTTAGCATCAATTTGTATTTATAAACATATGCATATAATCTATTCCATGTTACCATTTAAATTATCCCTTATCCTATAAGCTCATTCATATTCAATCGGCCCTTAGGGCTTGTTTTCAAATTGTCTCATCCGGTCTTTCACATGTTGTCATATTTTAAAATTTAGTATTGTTTCATTTTATATATCAATTAACCAATTCGTCAATTTATAACTCTATTAACCAGACACAGACTTAGAACGGATACGTGTATCCGTCACCTTAGGTTGCCTAACAACGATGACGCTATACATGTACATACTAGCACCTCGAGTTGCCCAACAATGATGATTTTCTTAATCTGATTAATCTGTCATCTCGGGTTTTTCGGCAATGATGACTCTATGTGTATAATCTACCACCTCGGGTTGCCCAACAATGATGTTTTTTAGTCAATAATTTGACCTTATGGCATGCCAACTATATCCGACTTGGCCTGAGCAATTTTCAGTCAATAATGCTCAATTCATCATCAGTTCATCGATGTTTCATAATTTTAACTCATCATATAACATGTTTCAACACAATTTTATAACAATGATCATGTATCAATCAAATCATACTACTTTCTATTCTATTCAATTTAATCATTGTCTCAATATTCTATCTGTAATAGCCCATTTTCAATGAAATCAAAACAGTTTCGGGACCACAAATTCAATGAGTAAATTATTATTTTATTATTATTTTTAATTTTTACGAGATTATGTTTAAGTCATATTAAAATTTCGTTAAGAAATTTTGGTGTTTAAGTAGTTAATTAAGCAAAAAAGACTAAATCATAAAATAAGTAAAAGTTGAGTTCTATTAATTAAAAGCGTCTAATGGCTATGGAACTCTAAATAAATGGATTTAAATGGTAATTGTAATATTCTTAAGGCTAGTGGACAATTATGGACATAGTTTAAGTGAATTCTAATGTTAATGTCAAAGGTTAATTTTGTAATTTGATAAATAAAATAAAATTAAAACAAAGAAAAGATGGTATCATCTTTCTAATTGATTTCACCCACTGAAATATTTAAGAAAAAAACACCATTTTTGGTGTTTTGAAGGTTTAGTTGGCATTGTTCTTGCAAGTTAGTATTTTTTTAGGTTAGTTTTTAATGATTTATATGTTTTTGAGATCATTTTAACTTAATCAATTTTAAAACTGTTAAAGGTTGAGGGTTATGCCATGAATGTTTTTGAATAGGTTGTGATGTTAAATGATAGATTATGAACCTTTGTTGAGAAATAAACAAGTTTTGTAAAGTGATTTTTTATGAAAATGGAATTTAAGGACTAATTAAAGGCATAAATTCTAGGGTTTTATTGTGAAATGGTGGTGAATATGAGTTGTTTTAAGGTCCCTTGCTTGTTAGATTAACATGGATTTAGATAGAAATGGTTAGATTTTAAGTTATTAGCTTAAGGACTAAATTGTGAAAAATTAAAATGTTAAGGGTAAAATGGTAATTATGCATAAATTTGAATTATGGATTGAATTGAATGTTTAAGGTTAATTAAATATAAATATCTATTTAGATCAAGATAAAACTCAACCAAATCTAAATAAAGAAAAGGCAAAAGCTATGGATTAGCTCGATCATATTTCTACGCCTTAGTCGTCAAGGTAAGTTCATATGAACAATTATCATATTAATGTTATTTACATTGCTTGTTATTATGTTAAATATTTTTCAAGGGATCAATATGTGAACATATCAATGCTATGATGAATTGACAGATAACGAGTCCCTGTTGAACCTTAGGAATTCATAAAATACAAACATGTCATTAGGGATTTCATGTTTCGGGTGTTGGTCTTGAATGTCCTATCGATGGCTGAGGTCCTACATTTGTTGTGAATACTCAAATTCTCTTGTTTGAAAGGTAGAGAGGTAAAGCTTCAGGGTTCTAAGTATTGTAGAAGGTTAACCAACTCATAATAGACATCCTGATGTTCTTTTGGATACCAGAGCTATGGAGATTATGTGCAAGGAAGAATGTAGATGGGATCTGTCTACTATTTCTTATGGATTGATGATAGAATTCTTGCTAAAATATTAAAGATCCCAGTTTATAATACTCAAGAGGAAGACAGACTGGTATGGTTGTTTAATAAGAAAGGAGTCTATACTGTCAAATCGAGCTACCGGGTCTTAAGGAAGAGCGGTAGAAGCAAATTGGTGATAAAGCCTTCAAGTTCTCACAGTGTTGACACTAAAGTATGGAATGCTCTTTCGAAGATGGAATTTCTTAGTAAATTGAAAATTTTCTTTTGGAAACTCTGCTCCAACGTTATCCCATTGAAAGTTAAATCTTTGGGGAAAAAAATGTTTGCCAAGCCCATTATGCTCTATGTGTCAGATTGAGGAGGATACTATTGAACATATTTTTTTTTTGGCTATAATTGGGTTAAGGCCATTTGGTTTGAATGTTGTTTTATTTTACAAATTCATAAAGAGTATATTAATTCTCTCGATCATTGGTTCATTGATATTTTGGTGTATGTTGGTCATGTTGATGGTTTAATTACCAGAATTGTCTTTATATG
Source organism: Gossypium longicalyx (assembly GCA_025698465.1). Classification (NCBI taxonomy): domain Eukaryota; kingdom Viridiplantae; phylum Streptophyta; class Magnoliopsida; order Malvales; family Malvaceae; genus Gossypium; species Gossypium longicalyx. Next base: position 85,661,487 of record CM046997.1, read on the forward strand.
TTGGATTATTTGGAAAGTTTGTTGTGAGGTAATCCTTGGTGGTGAATATGTGGATATTAGTGGTGCTATTCATAGAATCAGACTTGGGACTCAAGAGTATTTGGACAGTAAGGATGAACATGTGGTTGGAAGGGATATCAAACATGACTCTATGGAAGGAGAAGTTTGGGTTAGACCACTTGAAGGCTGGATTAAAAATAATTGTGATGGTACGATGGATATAAAATATGAGAAATCAAGTATTGGTATTATTTGTAGAGGATTTGTTCTTGTTGGAGCTGATAAAAATGTTGTTATTGATAAAGTTGAAATAGTAGAGCCCTTGGCTATCAATAAAGGGGCTAAGGTTGTGATTAATAATGAATAGGAAAATGTGATATTAGAGACTGATTCTCTAATTGTGGATAATGAAATTAAGAAAATTGAGACTAATAGGAATTGGAAATTACAGCCGATTGTAAAAAGATTTGACGTTTTGAGGAATTAACTCAAAAACATTTTAATCTAGAGGATCAAAACGGGTTTAAACAAAGCTGCGGATTGGGTAGCTAAGCATTCTAAAAAGGAGATGCGTATTGAGGGTTGGGTTCGCCAACAACTATCTTCTTTGGTTTTTATTCAGGACAAAGACGGCTTGCCAGCTTCGCCTAATGTCTATTATGCTTTTATCTAATATCTGTAGAGTTGACTAAATGTCTGCTTTTATAAGATTATTAGATTATGTTTTGTTAAGCTTTAAATCCTTTATGTGATACTTTGAGTTTTTATAATTAATCAATATTGATTTTCTTTTGGCCAAAAAAATGGAAATTTCATACCACAAAACTAGCGGATCTGGGAAGAAGACGTGTAGATATGAAGTCATCTGTTTGGCGTAGTATAGTCCGCCAATCTACAGTTTTCTGGCAGATTAAAGTTTGGCATAAAGTATTTGTCGTATAAGTAATTAAAGATTTTACCTCACAATATTCTGCTATTTAAGAAAATTGTATGACAAGCGAAGAGTAAGTTTGATGGGAATTACCACCAAATTTATAGTACGCCTAGTTTGCCTAAGCACTATGCTAATTGGGTTTTTGTAACGTGATCTAGTTAGAAACCAACTGAATTGACCGGTCAAATAACATATGTACAAGATTCTTATTTATATTTCTCCCAAATTTGTAGGTTATTTATTAGGACAAATTCTGGATACAATTAACACTTGTCAAGTTCTACTAAAGGGAACTGGGTGTATATATATTGTGAAAAGAGTTTGTCTGGATGGTTTTTATTCCTTCAATATTACTCTCTAGTTCTTTTTCTTAAAATTATATGTTTTCTTCTCCTTTATTAAGCTAGAAGCTAAGGTTTTTGAATTAATCAATAGATTTTCCACCTTCTAGTAAGTTTGATAGCTCTGCATGTTAATTTTTTAAAAGATAAGAATATTAAGAAGCATATGAATAATAAGTTATGAATAAGAAGCCCTGCATGTGGTTGTCTGTAATTGAGATGTTAGCAGTTTGTCTGTAAATGAGTTTTAATAGTGGTTCCATGTTTTTTAAGCAATTGTTGCAGCTGGTTCGAGATGGATGTTCAAGTTTGGAACTCCAAGTTGCAATCTAGGCTAGTATCAGATGAGTCTTTATCTTGGCTCTTACATGTAGACTATTCAATTGAAGATATATATGATGATAATATTTTAGACAATCGGTAGGTGTGTATGCGAAGTAATGTAAAGATTTTGTATGAGTAAGGATAATATGTGAGAGGTACTATTTGAGTAAGAAGTTATATAAGTTTGCATGTGATATCTAATATGAGAAAGTAAGAATCAATTAGGTATGTGAACAAATCTGGGTAAGTAACTTTCGAGTAAAACATCCCTTTTGTGATGCATATGGTAGGGCAGTTATATTGCTAACCAGACTGACAAATCACGATATGAAGATATGCATAAGTCCATGTGGTAGAGACCCATGACATTATATGGCAATGAAAACACTCATGCTATTGCCTCTAGTGAGATGAAGACTAGACTAGCAGATCACGACATAAGGATGTGTAAGTCTATGTGGTTAAGACCCATGACATAATATGATAATAAGAATACTCATGGTGATGCCTTCAGTAATATGTAAATCGGATTGAAAGATCACAACATAAAGATATGTGTAAGTCCATGAGGGGGAAACCCATAACACCTACTGTGAAAGTCTGTCGAGACTGTAAACACATCATTCTGAGTGCTACCCCATAGCATCTTCTGTGAAAGTTTGCCGGGACAGTAAACACATGATTCTGTGTGTTTCCCTATGATACCTTTTGTGAAAGTCCGCCGGGACAATAAACTCGTGATTTTGTGTGTTGCCTATGTGGCGTGATCTGCTAAGCCTTAGTGATATACTCTATGTAGCCTTTGTGGAGAATTCTAAAACACCTATGTGGTGTATTTAGGGATGCCTACGTGATAGAATCTGGTTATCCGCCTTTATGGTAAGATCTGGGTAAGTTATGAGATTTCTCTAATAGATAATTCTATGATAAGGATCTAATACTTCTGAAGTTAACTTGGTTTGGGTAGCCTTGTGATGAAGTTAACTTGGTTTGGGTAGCCTTGTGATGAAATTGAATTAGTCTTAAGGGGCATTTCCTAAAAGAAAGTATGAATCTATATTTCTAAAGAGGGAATCCGCCATAGTAGTCTGCGAGTATAGGATATAGGCATATTTGCAGTTATGAGAGGTATAAGTGTTCGTTGGTTTGAGTTCGTCTTTGCTATGTTCGGTTAAAATTTGAATTATTTAGTATATGCCATATCTGAATACTATCATTTCTCGTTCTGGGGTTATTTAGAATCTGAGTCGTTTGTCAATTTGGTTGTTCTTGTGTTATGTAACATAGACATTTGGAATTCTTCTAAATGATCTGGAACGTTTCATCATCAGTATGAGTTTGTTTGGGTTTGAATCAGTATATGATCTGATTGGTAGTCTGATAGTCATCACACTCAGTATGAGAATCCACTAAATGTAAGATTAGTGAGTAAGTATTCGTTGAGGAATAATATTTGTGAACAACCATTCTGAGAAAAATGTTAAATGTTGTTCGAAGAGGAAATCCGTTGAAAGTAGGCACTGTATAGATATTCTTTTGAGAAGTACCTTCGTTGTTCTAAGAGAAAAGAATATATATATATATATATCATCTGGTAAGATCTAGAGTCAACCAATGAGTGAAGTGAGAGTTGATACGTTAAGTATGACAATTGGTGTATAAGTGTATGTTCGATATTATGAATGTATCCACTAAAGACAAAGTGGTAATCCAAAATCTTCAGGATAAGGAATTCAACTAGAAAGGTTCCAAGGTATTTTTTATTAAAACTCACTAAGTTTGCGTGAATTTACAAGCGTTTTGTTCATGTTTTAGTTGTTGCTGTAAGAATGAGTACGCCGGGAGAGACCAACCCAAGAATGCACTAGGGAAACTACAAGTTGGGTTATTATGCATACAAAGGACATTTTAGGAATATGGTGTATAGTACAGTACACCAATATTAGTCTGTCTTTATTGGACTTTTGTGTTGTAATGTCTTACATTGTTTTAAAATTTTTTTGTATTCTTAGATGTTTTCTTTATTTCTTTTATTTAGAAATTATTTAATAATACAAAAAGGGATATGTTGAAAAGGGATTATACACAGATTTTTTAAACATTTATGCCAAGTGTTTGTATGTCGTAACATTCGATATTTGGACTCGGTGATTTGAGTCAGGTAGAGGCTGTTATAGGAAAAACCTTCAAATCAAGATAAATATAATAGATGACATTGACAGTCATGATATTTTTACTATAATAACAACAATGGTAGTTAAAGAAAGATGAAAACTTGCAGTGTGGGTGATGTAGGTTCATCGACTCATCCCTCCTTCCACTGTTGGTGGAATTGAAGTCATCGCCACTTCACGACTCTGTTTTTCCATATTTCCGTGCCACCCTACACAAATAATTCCCCACCAATTAAATACCCTTAAGATTTTCCACCAACAATTTTACCATATACATACACACATGTATGTTACATGGAAAAAAATTTAAAATTTCATGGTCAACAATTGAGTCTCTTAATTGGTTCCAACATCAATATCGAGATCCATCCTTTAGTTAAATCACATCAATTCAATTAAGTTAAATTACAAAAATTAAAAATTTTATCACACGCATATATATATATTGAAATTACATATTTAATATAACTACATAGTTATATGTTTAAAAGTAATATGCAATAAAAAAAAACTATGGTTTGAATCTAATAATAATAGCAACACATGCAATATACATGAAATTAAAATTAAAAAAATACTTTAAATTGTGAGTAAATTTTTTAAAATAGGCAAATATATTATATCAAGAATATTAAATTTACTCCATTTTTTTATTACACTATTGATATTTTTCTATAATATGTCAAAATGTTATCATGTTAGTGAAAGGAAAATTCAATATAAAAAGAGTTATAAAAAAAGCAAAATTGAGTAGAAATGTAATACAAGCTCAATCAACGACATTATCAATCTATATTGTTATTTAAATTTCAAATAAGTTGGTGACTGGTTGACTCGTGACATTAACTTACTCAGAGGTTTAACTAATAGTTTAGATAGATACTAACAATGTGAGTGAGAACTTATAATTAATACTTTTAAAATGTACAAAAAATAATCAAAATAAAGTTTTGGTTGTAGTGGTAAAGTTGAGATTTTTTCCATACTAATGGCATGGGTTCAAATGTCATTATTTACATTTTATTTTGATTTTTTTAAATGTGTAAAAGACAAGAGAACTCTTATAAGAATATAACTTATTGCAAATATATAAAAATAATTTAATAATTTCTCCATCCAAATTGATATTTGGTTGACTTGTGACATCAACTTAGAGATTTAGATAATAGTATAGATATTAATTTTTTAAGCATAATGATTTATTTGACCCTCCAAATTTACAAAGAAAAAGTCATTTTAACATTTCATTTATTTTTTCCTCTTTTAGCCCTTAAACTTGTTATATTTATCAAATTACCCCAAAATAGATAGAAAAATTCAAGAGCTAAAATAGATGAAAAATTAAATAAAAAATTAAATAAATTTTTTTATAAACTGAAAAGTCAAATAAGTCATTATACTATTATTTTATAAATCAAATCAGACTTTAACTTTAATACTTATTATAGTGCTAATGAAGAATTCAACCAACTAATATATATATATATATATATAATTTTTTTAAGAAATATGTTACAACAATTTAAAATATAAATAAAAAAATAAAAAAAATACGTATTCGATTAATTAAAATTAATATCAACTTATTTAAATAAAAAAATAAAATTGAAATATATTCAACTTAGAATTCACATATAACTTAAAAAAGTACCCATATATGACATTTTAGCATACTAAAACAATAATCAAACACTCAAAATCCTAAAATCACAACTTGCAAAAGCCCTCGTTCCTACAGCCTCAGCTTTCTGGTAATGGTAGCAAGCCCTCATTCGCATAATCATTTTATACTATGAAAAGGCATCATGTTGTAATAAAATATTACTCACTTTTTTCATCAATAAGTCTTAGGACACGTCACTATACATTATTACTCATCATACTTTATATTATTTATCACACGCATTCACGTCACTTGTCACCATTACTATATTTCTTTCTATTTTACGTTTAAATTAGTATGCAATCTAATTTTTTTTAGTAGATTGGTCTTACAAATTAATCAATTTCAAGTAATTGGAAAATAATTAAAAAATTCTATTTAAGAGGTAACAGTAAGTGTTTTTTTTTCTTTTTTTTTTATACATTTTAACAAATTTATTAAAAATTAAATTAAAAATAAAACTACTAAATAGTAAGCTTTGAACTTAAGATACTAATTTAATTTTATCATTTCAATCAAAACCTTATTTATTTTTAAATAATTTTTTGTAAATATTATATATATATATTTTTTTTGAAAAAATTGTAAATATTATATATATTTACCCATATTGTGGGCATTCAATAACCTAACATAATTAAATTTGTTGACAGAATTTGATAAAAGTATAATAAAAATTAAACAGTGACACACTTATGATATAAGTAAAAAATTATGTTAAAAATATATTTATGAAAGTTTTATATAAAAAACAAAGTTTTGATAATAAAGTTGAGGTTTAGATTTCATGTTATCTTAGGTTTAAATCCTATAAGTATATTCTAAATCTATTTTGAGTTTAAATTAATTTTTATAAATTTAATAATATAAAAAAGATAATATTACTCTTTTAATAAAATTTGTCAGTTTGTAATACATAAATTTAGTCATTTTTCAAATAAATTATTTGGTTGAGATATCAAGTCAATAAAATAATAAAATCTAGTATAAATAATATAAATTTTAAAAATAAAACATATTATTAATTATTTCTTTTTTATATTTTATTAAAAAAAATCTGTTTACTTCAAAAGGAAATACCCATCTCCTCTAAAAAGATTTACCCACTTAAGAAATTTCTATATATTTTGCCCACTATTTTCTTTTAAAAATCACCCACTTCAATAAAATTCGATTATGACATATGATGTAAAAATATTTAAGCAGTAAATTCTTTTGGAAAAAAAGTTATTGGTAAAGTAATAAAAATGTAAATAATCTTATTAATTAAATTTTGAGATCTTTGAACCTTATGCATATTTAGGACAGTGATTTTTAATTTCATTTTTAAATTAAATTATCTATATAATATTTTTAATATATGATTTTTTTTTTAAAGTTTGGTTACGTGGTAATCCTTAAATTGAGTTAAAGTTTAGTAATTTCTCAGTTAAAGTGATAAATTACAAATATTCAACTTTTATAAGTAATAAATTTATATTAAAAATTTGTTTGGAATATTAATAATATAAAGTATTTGAATGTGATTATTGTTTGATAAAATTATTTTTTAAAATTTAATTTAATTAATATTAATATTTAATTTTATCTTATATACTTTTCATAAAAATTAAATACAATAATTTAGGCATTTCACTTAATAAAAGAGATAGCTAACTTAACATTTTTAACATTAACTGATAATTAGTTATTTACCTAAATTTTTTTAACATTTTTATTAAAAATTTTGTAATTAATTAAAAAATTAATCAAATCATCAAAAATGTTTTTAAAAGTTTAGCTGTCAAAAACTTTTGTTTTCAGTGAAATAAAAATTTTAAATGATTTATCAAAAGACATTAACTTAAGTAATATGAAGTTGAGTTAAAAATTATTGTAGATAGTGTTAGGGATGAGTAAAATTTGATCCAATTTGAAAAAAATCAAAATTTTTTTCAAATTTTGAGTTAATCGAATCGAGTTATTTGAGTTATTCGAATTTTTCGAGTCAATTTGAATAACTCGAGTCGAGTTTTGAGCTCTAGTCGAGTTGAATTTCACAATTCGAATAACTCAAATAACAGATTAGTGAAAATACTCTTTTGGACCCTATTAACTTTGAAAATAAGCAAATTAGTTTCTCTCTCAACAAAAATTATAAAATAATTTTAAAAAATTCAAAATAATTTTTAAAATTTAAAATATTTATGACAATTTTAAAAAAATATATAAAAAATTTAAGATTTTTAAAATTTTCAAAAATAATAATTTTGGGAGCTAATTAATTATTTAAATTTATCATATCTTTTATATTTTGCTTTGAATTTTTTAAATATATATGATTTCAAATTTATATATTCTAACGTAGAATTAGTTATACTATAATAATATTTTTATTTGATATTTTTAATTTTTTAATTTAACTCGATTCGACTCAACTCGAATTTCATTTCAATCGATTCGATTCAAAAATTTTTTAAATTGAGTTAGAATGATAAATAAGACTCGTGAATTCAATTAACTTAAAATTTTTTTCACGCAAATCGAGAGTTAACTGTAGCTGTAGATGGTGTATATATGAAATATAAGGTGTATAATGAAATATAAATGAGTGCAATAGATTACCAATGGATAAGTCGTAGCCGCGGGATTTGAGCTCACGGTACTCTTGGCACAAGGCGCAATACTCGCAGAAGCAGTGGACGAGGCAATCCCCGCACGGGTGTTTCTTCAACATGTATTGCTGCCTCATTTTGGCTCGGTAAAAGCAGGAATAGCAACATGCGCACCCCGTCACGCATGCTATCAGTGTGTAAAGTGCTCCATTTACCCCACACGCTGCACAAACCCAACCTCTTGTTTATTAACCAACCACCATCTCTAAATCAAACACGACTCTACTAAAAAAACTTACATGATGATCCTTTATCTACAATCTCAGCAATTTGGCCAAAAGTCACGCAAGGGCACCAACATGTTATGCAACCTGCAAGCAAACCATCATCAGCTTCCACCTTTTCAAATCAAGCCCAGCAAATAAAAGAAAGGATTTGAGTTAGCTAATTACAGTTTCTCCAGTCAGAGAAGCAGTCACAGAGGCCAGATGACCAACGGACTCTCGTTTTAGTCTGAGGACGAGTGTTGGTGGTTTGAGAAGTGTCGGTGTAGTAGGCGTTGGAGGAGCTAACTGGAATCCCAGTCGTGGCGGCGTCTTGGCCAAACTTGGTTGCTTCTGCTGCTGAACCTGAATACTTTTCGTACCCACTTGGGTTAAAGGAAGCCATTGATGGATAAGCTGCTCAGAAAACTAAAGAAGAAGACAGGCAGGCAGTTCCAACTTGTTTGAGTGGGATGAATGTTATATATATTGGGGAGGTAGTCAAAGTCAAAGTGGGCGTCGAAGCAGAAAAGTCTTGGCGCGTGTTTCTCACTAACTATTAGTTGCCAGGAAACTACAAATACCGTGTGGACCGCATCCACGAAGGCAGTTTTTGATTTGATAGTACAACTTCAATCTTATCCCCATTTTCTTCAAGTTGTAGAAAGAGGAGCCCATCCTCTCATCGCTATTAAATTTCTTCCCACTTTCTCGTCTTTCATAATCAAATTTCTTCCAACCCCCTTTTTTTTTTCTTCTTCTTCTTGAATTTAGAAATGAACAATCTTTTCTATCCCAATGATGCAAAAATAACATTTCTGATATTATTACATCATCTTCAAGGTTTTTTTTTTCTTTTTTATTTGAATATAGCAAAAGACATCAAAATATATCCATAGTCGAGTTTCTTTATAGTTAAATCTCAAAATTTCTATAAAGTACAAACAATGCATTTATATATAATCTTAGACGTAAGTTAAATTCATATGTGTATATTTATTGATGATTGTTGAGGATTTTAACACGAAAACTTCGGCACTAATGATTTTTGAATTTTTTTTATCTGTTTAACTGATTGATATTGTAATATATATATATATATATATATATATTAAAAGAGTTGGAATTAATATAAGAAAATTTTGGCACTAATGGTTTTTTTTGAAGAGTCGGAATGAATTTATTTTCAATCGAGTAGTAGCAGTCATGCGCTTATAACTTCTGCTGGAGCTTGTACGAGGTCTATATTTATTGAAAGAGTGGCTAAAAATTGATCTTGTAACTCCATGATGAAAGATCGATGGCAATTTCGAAATTATGGATGGGTAAAGGTGAATGTTAATGGTTCTGTGTCAACTTTTAATCAAGAGTGGCCATAGCTGAAATGGTGAGAGGATTGAATGGTAGTTGGATGGGGGCTTCGAAATGGTGGTGGGATTAGCGAATTTTTTAAAATTGAAGCTCGAGCATTACTTAAAGTTTGCTTGGGCTAAGGGGTACCATAGAGTGGAGATTGAGAGTGATAATTCAGTTTTGGTAGCCATTATACAAAATGGGCTAGTAGCAAACAATAACTATAGCGAAATTAGGCTCATTCAAGAATGGTGTCTTAAGGATTGGGAAGTGAAATGTCGACAGATACTATGAGTGAGTAATAGGGTGGCAGATCGCATTGCGAGAGAGGCCTGAGGCGAAATGGAGCACTTGATTACTCAAGAGGAACTATTGGAGAGTGTGAGGGTTTTATTAGATGATGATACTCATTGCGCTACTTATCTATTGTTTGATGGCGACTAGTTTTGCTGTAATCCTAACTTAAAGCTTTATTGTTTTATTTACCAAAAAAAGAAAAACCTCTACACCTAAATTCATGTATATATATTTAGTTTTCACGGGAGCTTTGATCCTAATTAATATAAGAGGATCTTAATGCTGATTAATGTTGAGGTATCTTAAAGTGTATGTGTGGAAACTACATTTGTAGAACATAAATATGTGTATAAAAATAATATACAATAAATAATGAAATAAATAGTTTGAAATTAATTAATAATAACACGTGAAAATATGGACAATACTAAAATAAAAAAATTAGATTAAATTGTAAGTAAAATGAAATTTAAACACATAAATACATCAAATGAAGAATATTAAATGAATATAATTGTTTACCTTGATATTGTCATCAATCCTATATTAGTGTCGAGTTAATTTGTGATACCAACTCAATCAATAATATTATTAATATATACAATTAATGGAGGTAAGAAAATGTGCGTGATAAAATTAAAATGTATAAGTAAATTAAAATAAAGTCTTGGTTGAGTGGCAAATTTAAAGGTTTTCAATGTAATTGGCATCGGATCGGACCATACCATATGCATCTTTTTTTTTTAATTTAAAATACTAAAATATCTTCGAATAATATAACTTATTTTAAATATGGAAGGACATTTTTTTAATTCCCTAAACAAGTTGGTGCCTGGTTGACTCGTGATACCAACTCAGTCAGGAATTTTATTAATAGTTTAGATACAATTGATGGAATTAATAAAGTGTGCATAATAGTGCGTAATAAAATTAAAATGTATAAAAGTACTAAAAAAACTTTAAATATTTTACTAATGCAATTGACTTATGTGGGTTCAAATCTCACTATGTGCATATTTTTATTGGTGTTTTAAAGTAAAAAGATTAAAATACCTTTGAATAATATAACTCATTTTAAATACGGAATGACATTTTCGTAATTCCCCTAATGAAGTTGGTGTCTGGTTTACTCATATTACCAACTCAGTCAAGAACTTAAATAATAGTATATATATACAATTGATGGAGGAAATAAAATGTGCATAATAAAGTTAAAATGTATAAAAATGTCAAAAAAGAAAAGCTTTAGGTAAGCGGTAAATTAAAGGTTTTTCTAATACAATTGATGAAGGTTCAAATCTCACAATATGTATATTTTTATTAGTTTTTTTTTAAAAATAAAACAACTAAAATACCATTGAATAATATAACTCATTTTTAATATGAAAAATACATTTTTTGTAATTTCTGTAATCAAGTTGACACCCGATTTACTCATGATACCAATTCAATCAATAGCATAAATAATATATAGATGTTTTAACATTACATCCAAATGGATAGAAAAACAATCTCCTAGCTAAACTAGGAGAGAGAGGGGTGAAAACCGTACTTAAACATACTAAAGTTTGTCGTCCCTTGTATTCAATATGAGGGGCTATTGGGTCTCTACTGTATCTGGTCCAATTATAAGTGTTTTTGGGACTTTTAGCCCAACACTTTATAATTCAATCCAACCCAATTAAATAATTTTCTCAGTCTAATTGTAGGGAATTAATTTGTGTATGCAACAAATAAGAAAAATAACTAAGAGATTGAAAAAATCAACTCACAAAGTTAACGTGGAAAAACTCCTCTAAAGAGGATAAAAAACTATGGACAAAAGGAGATTTCACTATAATAATTGAAGAGTACAAGAGAAGGGGAGAATTAAAACAAAACCTGAAACCTCAAAAGAAAAACCCTTCAAAAAAACAAAAAAAAAAAACAAAATTCTCTCAATTTAAATATTTATGTTGTTGTGTATCTAAAACTGTAACACCCTTAACACATCTCCATCGCCGGATTAGGCTTACGAAGTATTGTTGTACAATCGAAAACATTTGAACATTATATTATTGAATAATTCAATCACATCATAAACCAATCATATACATGCACGTTGTCCCTAAATCGAGCCTTTGAGGCCCTAAGAATAGCTTAGAAGCAATTCGGGACCAATTTGAAATAAATCAAAAATTTTAGGAAAAAGCTACAAAAATTGGGAAACAAGGGTCACACGGTCATGTACCTTACACAGCTAAGACACATGCCTATTTAACTTTTGAATGAGGGACACGGTCGTGTCCCAACCTATGTCCTCACCAGTGTAACTCTTTGAGTAGGGTCACATGGCCGTGTCACACTTTCGTATGCCAGGCCGTGTAACTCTCAAAATTGCCCCACACGCCCATGTTTCAGGCTGTGTAACTCATTGTGTAACAGCTCGATTTTGGGCCTAGTCAGAACAGTGGTTTCAGAACCACTATTTTGAGGCCGAAGATGTTATTTTATGTGTTATAGCATGATTATATGAGTGCATAAAAATTTTGGTGAAATAATTTTAGCGATTGCTTGCTTAATTTTGAAAAAGGACCAAATCGCATAAAGTGCGAAAGTTTCATTCTACTAGCTAAAGGTGTCAGATAGCTATAGGAAATTAAATTAGGGGTATTTATTGAGTAAATAGACCATAAATATATTAGTGGCTGTGTGACAGCCCTAATTAGACCCTAGTCGGAATATGGTTTCGGGACCACAAAACCGAATCATAAAATTTATTTTAAAATTTATTTGCATATCTTCTATGTGTGATATTGCATGCGTGAAAAAAAAAATTGATGTTTTAATTTAGTTTATTGAATGTGAATTTTCTTGAAAGGACTTAGTTGAGAACTTAGAAAAATATGTTAGGTAAATATATAAGGACCAAATAATATTAAAGTAGGAAAGTTTGGGTTTGCATGTCAAATTGCCAAATTTATACTAAGTGGCCGGCCAAGCAATGATGTTCCTCCATTATGTTTAAATTAATTATAATATTTTATTTGCAAGTGATTAAAATATTTCAAATAAAGATGAATAAAAGAAAAAATTGAAGGGAGTGTTCATCTTCTTCTTCTCCTTGCCAAAATAAAAAAATAAAAAAATGGGGAAATTTACACTAAGACAATTTAGCAACCCTTTTTGCTAGTTGGAGGTAAGTTTTGAAATGTTGTTTAAACTTTTGTTTATATATGTTAAGCTAATTGTTAAATACATTTTAGTAATGTCAAGAAAATCAAACTTTTATGGAGGTTTGGGCACTAAGCCATATATCAAGAGATAGGAGTAGAGGTTGTTTTCATGTTATATTGAATAAGTAGAGGTTATTATGAGGTTGAATTTGTTGAATTATTAGTTGGGTAACAATTGGTGCATTCGGCCATATGGGGTAAAATGGAATGTTCATTTTAATTTTTATTTCATTTTTTATGAGAAATGGGTCAATGTTAAAGCCGAATGAATCATGATGGATAAGGAAGTGCAAAATTCATGCTATGTGGTAATATGAGTAGTTAACCGAGACATGGAAGAAGGAAATAGATTGATATTTTTATGTTTTGGGAGTGAAAGTCATAATGAAAACATAGTAAGTTTAAGCGCAAATTTTAGTTTAAGTGATAAGTAGAATTTGGTTAAAATAGCTTGATATATGTGTGTTTGCCGATTTTAAATCAAAATAGTTTGAGTGACTTAATGACGAATCCTGTTTCCCAGCTCTCAGTCCTGTTCCCTTTCACGGAACACTTTATAGATAGGCTTTTTTGTCACAAAGTCAAAGCCCATTACGCGGGCTTTGACTTTGATTCTGATAAACTAACTAACTACCTTTTCACTACAAATAAAAAAACTTCACTTAAGACTCTACTTGATTGAATTTTGATTCAAAGGAAAAAAACCGTGGAGCTGAACTAACTCACTCAGAACACCTTTTAAAGGATTACGTGGTACGATTGGATCGAATAAACCCTTATGGAATAAATATTCAGCCGCCTATGAACCTTCCGGTATTGTTTTATTCAATGTTTGATGTATTTGAAATTATTTGAGTAATTACAATGGGCATTAAGATGTTGAACTCATGAAATTAGTAGAATATGAGCTTGATAGATTTTAAATGAATTAAAAATAATATTATATTTGATATTGTATATTCGGCCATCTAATTAAGTACATAGGTGATGTTGAATTTAATCTTGCACATTCGGCTATATAGGTATGCACATTTGTGATATTATCTTTGATTGTATATAATTGACTAAATGAGTGATGTTGGCTTATAAGTTGAGTTTGATTCATGATTATATATATATTTAAATGTAAACATATTTGAGATAATGTTATGTTGGGAAGTGATGATGCATTCGGCCTTGAGATAATAGATGAATATTTGTTGAAGTTTTAATGTCTTGAATAATTACGGTTGTAAAATGTAATGAAAATTATTAGACTATATATGTAAGTAATTAGCAAGGGTGGTTGCCGTATATACAAATATATATGTGTTATATATGTATGTGTAATTGAAATATTAATTGGATTATTGATAGTAATGTGATATTATGTGGTTATTAGCCGAATAGCTCAAAAGCATAAGGTAGAAAGATCAAATTTTACCATGTGTTCCTTATGATATAAAATCATTAATATTTGGATACAAATAACTAGCAAGGCGGTTAAACTAGTTAATTTATTTGATTAAGCTCAAGAACTTAAAGGAGGGGAATCAAGTAAAGGCAAAGCGAGGAGCATCGAGTAGCCGATTTGGAACCGTTTTATCCAACACAATGTAAGTCCATAAGCATTTGTAAGGTTGATTAATTTATACATAAATGAATCTAGCGTATCATGAGAGAATTTCTTTTGTTAGGTATTCTTTTGGAGTGATATACATATTTATAATTGTGGCCGTATATGCCAATTGAATTAAGTAAATTGTCTTATTATAATGGGTCAACATTGGCACTAAGTGTGCAGAATTGAATGGCACTATGTGTGCGAAATTGAATGGCACTATGTGTGCTGATTTGAATGTCAATACATGAGTGAATCTTCAAGGCATTATGTGTGCGGTGTAGAATGGCACTATGTGTGCGAATTTGTTTAGCACTATGTGTGCGAGCTCGGTTGATGATATAAGAAGTATAGGGAAAGAATAAAGTGCTAGAGCTATTACCTGAAATATCGAATTTGAGATATGAAACGTATATGCATGGATACATCTAGTTCATCATTGTTTCATACTTTAAGAAAAGGATTTGAACTATTTGGTTGTTTGATAGTTGATTGGATAGCAAGATTTGGCTTGGGGTTGGATCGATAATCTATGAAATTGTAGCATAGATTGGTACGGCTAAAATAGTTGAAATTACATCATTTTTTTTTATGATCTTATGTTAATGGTCTGTATTATATTGCTTATGACTTACTGAGTTGAATACTCATTTAGTGTGTTTCCCTGTCTCCTATTTAGATTTCTTTGACCCATTTTGCGTGCTTGGGACCATCGTCGAAGTCATCACACCAGCTTGCAACATTTTGGTACCCTCTTCTTAGTTGATCTAAGTGAACATTACGACATGTATAGGCTAATATGTATTTTGTTTGAACTTTGATATGTATACTTCCAGCCATGCGAATATGGCTTAAATACTAAGTTTGAATTTGGTTATGTTTAATCATGGTATAATTCGTCTTGGTTGTAATGTGTAATACTATTAATGAATGATATATATATATATATAAATCTATACATATGTTTGAGCGTTGAAAATGCTAAGAAATATTGATTATGTGTTCCGGCTATGCATGAATAAGGAATGTATATGGTGGCATAATGAATTATGCATTATTAAAGATAAACTTAATGAAATGAAGATGATAGAAGTAGATGCATAAAAATTTTCGAATAAGTATTCGGTTCGGTAATATCTCGTAACCCATTCTAACGATGGAAAAAGGGTTAGGGGCGTTACATTTATTTTGGTATCAGAGCTACGGTTTAGTCGATCCTAGGACTACCGTAGCACGTATGAGTCTAGCTATACATGCCATAATGCTAATATATGATAGTGTGATGACTTCTGACGGTTGAAATTGTTGTTTTGATTAGTAAATGGAATCCACTCCAGAGAGAGCCTTAGCGGATGACGTTGAGAGTGTAGCGCTACTGTTCGCGCGCAAGGACAAATACCGTTGAACCTCAACCATCCGCGAGTAATCAAGATGATGGGGCTAAGCAAGCCTTCTTTACCATGATGAATGAGTGGGTTGCACAATATGCCCGAACAAACCCGGTTGCTCAACAATTCCTGAATTTAAATAATCCTTCTCAGGTGCCTATAATACCAAAGCAACTCATCGATCCTTTGAGGTTGAGTAAACCTCTGTTGATTTGATTAGAAAGCGGGGCCGAGGAATTTCGAGCCACGCGACATCGATGACGCTGAAAGAGCTGAGTTTTGGCTTGATAATACCATCCGTGTTTTTGATGAGCTGTCTTGCACATCGGATGAGTGTCTAAAGTGTGCCATATCCTTATTACGAGACTCGACCTACTATTGGTGGAGAACCCTAATTTCTATTGTTTCAAAGGAACGAGTTACTTGGGATTTCTTTCAGACGGAGTTTCGTAAGAAGTATATTAGTCAATGATTCATCGATCAAAAGCGTAAAGAATTTTTAGAGTTCAAACAAGGTCGTTTGACGGTATCTGAATACGAACGTGAGTTTGTAAGACTCAGTCGATATGCTCGGGAGTGTGTAGCTGATGAAGTCGCCATGTGTAAGAGATTCGAAGAAGGATTGAATGAAGATTTAAAGCTACTAGTGGGTATTTTAGAAATAAAAGAATTCGTAACACTAGTTGAATGGGCTTGCAAGGCTGAAGAGCTTGGAAAGGAGAAAAAGAAAGCTGAATCTGAAGCTAGAGACTTTCGTAAAAGATTGGCGGGTAAAACTTCTTTCTCGACTGCAAAGAAGTTTAGAGACGATACAAATAGATCAAAGACGACTGCAGGAATTTCTATTAGGGAGCGACCTTCAACAGACTCTCGAGCTACTTCGATTGCTAGTTTTGGCAACAATCGACAAGAAAAACCCGAATGTTCACAATGTGGAAGACGACATGTAGGTGAATGTTGGGGTAAGTCTATTAATAGAGCCTGTTATAAATGTGGTTCGAGGGATCATTTCATTCGAGATTGCACGGAACCTGACGAGAAAAATAAGATGCAAGGTGCGAGATCGAGTAGTACAACGAATAGAGGCAGACCACCGAGAAATACAGGAGGTAGGGGTGGTAGTCAGAGAGGGACTTCTGATACGACTGTTCGATCTGAGACTCGTGCTCCTGCCAGAGCTTATGCCATCCGCACACGAGAGGAGGCATCCTCCCCCGATGTTATCACTGGTACTTTCACTCTCTTTGATACTGATGTGATTGCATTGATTGACCCTGGCTCTACTCATTCATATGTATGTGAGACTTTAGCATCCAGTAAGACTCTACCTGTTGAGTCTGCTGAGTTCATAATTCGAGTGTCGAATCCCCTGGGTCGATATGTACTTGTCGACAAAGTGTGTAAGAAATGCCCCCTTATAATCCGAGATTTCTATTTTTCGGCCGATTTGATGTTATTACCCTTCGAAGAATTCAATATTATTCTCGGAATGGACTGGTTAATCGAACATGATGCTGTGGTAAATTGCAAGCGAAGGACTATAGACTTGCGATGTTCGAGTGGTGAAATGATTCGAGTTGAGTCTAATGATCTGAGTGGGTTACCAGCAGTGATATCTTCTGTGTTAGCTCAGAAATATGTGAGAAAGGGTTATGAAGCTTATCTTGCATATGTATTGGATAGCAAGGTATCAGAACGAAAGCTCGAGACTGTGCCTGTAGTTTGTGAGTATCCCAAAGTGTTTCCTGAGGAATTACCGGGATTGCCACCTGTTAGAGAAGTAGAGTTCGGCATAGAATTGGTTCCTGGTACGACACCGATTTTGATCACTTCGTATCGTATGGCACCGACCGAGTTGAAAGAATTGAAAGCTCAATTGCAAGAATTGACTGATAGAGGTTTTGTGCGACCCAGCTTTTCACCCTAGGGTGCACTAGTACTGTTCGTGAAAAAGAAAGACGGAACTATACGAATGTGTATTGATTATCGTCAGCTCAATAAAGTGACGATAAAGAATAAATATCCGTTTCCACGGATAGATGACTTATTTGACCAGTTGAAAGGAGCTTCCGTGTTTTCGAAGATTGATTTGCAATCTGGCTATTATCAGTTGTGAGTTAGAGATTCTGACTTACCTAAGACTGCTTTCAAAACGAGATATGGACACTATGAGTTTTTAGTGATGCCATTTGGGCTCACTAATGCCCCGACGGTTTTCATGGATCTGATGAATCGGATATTCAGACAGTATTTAGATCGATTTATGGTGGTGTTCATAGATGATATTCTGATTTATTCTCACAATAAGTCCGAACACGCTGAACACTTGAGGCTAGTACTTCAGATTTTGCGATATAATCAGTTGTATGCAAAATTCAGTAAATGTGAATTCTGGTTAAGAGAAGTCAGCTTTCTGGGGCATGTTGTATCCGCTTCGGGTATTAGAGTTGATCCGAACAAAATTTTAGCCATTTTTGATTGGAAACCTCCAAGGAATGTTTCTGAAGTTCGGAGCTTTTTGGGACTCGCTGGGTACTATCGACGATTCGTTAAAGGCTTCTCGATGATCGCAACACCGTTGACGAAACTACTCTGGAAAGATGTCAAGTTTGAGTGGTCAGAGAAGTGTCAGACAAGTTTCGACCAACTGAAGACCCTTTTGACGGAGGCTCCTGTGTTAGTCCAGCCGGAGTCTGGTAAATAGTTCGTAGTCTACAGTGACGCCTCTTTGAACGGTTTAGGTTGTGTGTTGATGCAGGAGGGTAGAGTTGTTGCGTATGTTTCGAGACAACTAAAACCTCATGAGAAAAATTACCCAACTCATGATATTGAACTAGCTGCGATTGTGTTTGCTCTTAAAATTTGGTGTCATTACCTATTTGGAGAGAAATGCCATGTTTATACTGATCAAAAAAGCCTAAAATATTTAATAACTCAGAAAGACTTGAATCTGAGACAACGACGATGGCTTGAATTATTAAAGGATTACGAAATTGTCATCGATTATCATCCAGGTAAGGCAAACGTGGTGGCTGATGCCCTAAGTCAAAAATCTCTATTTGCTCTTCGAGCAATGAATGTACATCTATCTATTTCCGCTGATGATGTGCTGGTAGCGGAATTAAAAGCAGAACCAGTGTTAATACAACAAATTTGTGAAGTACAGAAAATCGACGACGAATTGGTTGCGAGCTCAATGTGATTCTAATATGGGTTCAGAGTTTCAAATTGACAACAATAATTGTTTAAGATTCAGATGTCGATTTTGTGTTCCGAGAAATTCAAAACTTACTTCGATGATTTTGAGTGAGGCCCATTGTAGCCGAATGTCGGTCAATCCTAGTAGCACGAAAATGTACAACGATCTAAAAAGACAATATTGGTGGCATGGTATGAAAAGAGACATTTCTGACTTTATTTCTAAATGTTTGATATGTCAAGAAGTGAAAGCGGAGCATCAGGTACCTTCGGGATTACTACAGCCGATCATGATACCTGAGTGGAAATGGGATCGAGTAACGATGGACTTTGTATCTGGTTTACCGTTGACGTAGAGCAAGAAGGACTCAATCTGGGTTATTATTGATAGATTGATAAAGTCCGCTCATTTTATCCCTGTTCGTATGGATTTTTCACTTGATAGATTGGCAGAATTATATGTTTCTCAAATTGTTCAATTACATGGAGTACCTACTTCTATTGTTTCTGATAGAAACCCCAGATTTACATCCCGATTTTGGAAGAAATTGCATGAAGCGTTGGGTAATAAGTTACATTTTAGCACTGCTTTCCATCCCCAAACAGATGGTCAATCTAAACGAGTTATTCAGATACTCGAAGATATGTTGAGATGTTGCATTCTAGAGTTCAGTGGTTGGTGGGAACAATATTTACCCTTGGTTGAATTCACGTACAACAATAGCTTCCAATCAAGCATTAAAATGGCACCATACAAGGCTTTGTATGGTCGTAAGTACCGCACACCACTATATTAGACCGAACTCAGTGAAAATAAAATATACGGGGTTGATTTGATTAGAGAAGCTGAAGGAAAAGTGAAAATGATTAGTGATAGCTTAAGAGCAGCATCGGATCGTCAGAAGTCGTATGCAGATTTAAAACGGAAAGATATTGAATATCAAGTTGGAGACAAGGTGTTTCTTAAGGTTTCAACTTGGAAAAAGGTGCTCAGATTTGGCCGTAAAAGAAAATTGAGTCCGAGGTTCATCGGGCCGTATGAAATATCCGAACGAATTGGGCCAGTCGCATAACGATTGATTTTACCCCCTGAGCTTGAAAAGATTCACAACGTTTTTCATGTTTTGATGCTTCGATGTTATAGATCTGATCCATCGCATATAATTAATCCATCTGAAGTTAAGATTCAATCTGATTTGAGTTATGAAGAGGAACCGGTTCGTATTTTAGCACGTGAAGTAAAAGAACTAAGGAATAAGAAAATCTCATTAGTGAAGGTACTGTGGCTTAAGCACGGGGTCGAAGAAGCTACTTGGGAACTTGAAGACACTATGAAAGATCGATATCCTAACTTATTCGTTGGTAAGATTTTCGGGGACTAAAATTCTTTATGTGGAGGAGAGTTGTGACAGCCCTAATTAGACCCTAGTCGGAATGTGGTTTCGGGACCACAAAACCGAATCATAAAATTTATTTTAAAATTTATTTGCATATCTTCTATGTGTGATATTGCATGTGTGAAAAAAAAATTGATGTTTTAATTTAGATTATTGAATGTGAATTTTCTTGAAAGGACTTAGTTGAGAACTTAGAAAAATATGTTAGGTAAATATGTAAGGACCAAATAATATTAAAGTAGGAAAATTTGGGTTTGCATGTCAAATTGCCAAATTTATACTAAGTGGCTGGCCAAGCAATGATGTTCCTCCATTATGTTTAAATTAATTATAATATTTTATTTGCAAGTTATTAAAATATTTCAAATAAAGATGAATAAAAGAAGAAATTGAAGGGAGTGTTCATCTTCTTCTTCTCCTTGCCAAAAATAAAAAAAATAAAAAAATGGGGAAATTTACACTAAGACAATTCGGCAACCCTTTTTGCTAGTTGGAGGTAAGTTTTGAAATGTTGTTTAAACTTTTGTTTATATATGTTAATCTAATTGTTAAATACATTTTAGTAATGTCAAGAAAATCAAACTTTTATGGAGGTTTGGGCACTAAGCCGTATATCAAGAGATAGGAGTAGAGGTTGTTTTCATGTTATATTGAATAAGTAGAGGTTATTATGAGGTTGAATTTGTTGAATTATTAGTTGGGTAACAATTGGTGCATTTATGGGGTAAAATGGAATGTTCATTTTAATTGTTATTTCATTTTTATGAGAAATGGGTCAATGTTAAAGCCGAATGAATCATGATAGATAAGAAAGTGCAAAATTCATGCTATGTGGTAATATGAGTAGTTGACCGAGACATGGAAGAAGGAAATAGATTGATATTTTTATGTTTTGGGAGTGAAAGTCATAATGAAAACATAGTAAGTTTAAGTGCAAATTTTAGTTTAAGTGATAAGTAGAATTTGGTTAAAATAGCTTGATATATGTGTGTTTGCCGATTTTAAATCAAAATAGTTTGAGTGACTTAATTGATGTATTTGAAATTATTTGAGTAATTACAATGGGCATTAAGATGTTGAACTCATGAAATTCGTAGAATATGAGCTTGATAGATTTTAAATGAATTAAAAATAATATTATATTTGATATTGTATATTCGGCCATCTAATTAAGTACATAGGTGATGTTGAATTTAATCTTGCACATTCAGCTATATAGGTATGCACATTTGTGATATTATCTTTGATTGTATATAATTGACTAAATGAGTGATGTTGGCTTATAAGTTGAGTTTGATTCATGATTATATATATATTTAAATGTAAACATATTTGAGATAATGTTATGTTGGGAAGTGATGATGCATTCGGCCTTGAGATAATAGATGAATATTTGTTGAAGTTTTAATGTCTTGAATAATTACGGTTGTAAAATGTAATGAAAATTATTAGACTATATATGTAGGTAATTAGCAAGGGTGGTTGCCGTATATACAAATATATATGTGTTATATATGTATGTGTAATTGAAATATTAATTGGATTATTGATAGTAATGTGATATTATGTGGTTATTAGCCAAATAGCTCAAAAGCATAAGGTAGAAAGATCAAATTTTACCATGTGTTCCTTATGATATAAAATCATTAATATTTGGATACAAATAACTAGCAAGGCAGTTAAACTAGTTAATTTATTTGATTAAGCTCAAGAACTTAAAGGAGGGGAATCAAGTAAGGGCAAAGCGAGGAGCATCGAGTAGCCGATTTGGAACCGTTTTATCCAACACAATGTAAGTCCATAAGCATTTGTAAGGTTGATTAATTTATACATAAATGACTCTAGCGTATCATGAGAGAATTTCTTTTGTTAGGTATTCTTTTGGAGTGATATACATATTTATAATTGTGGCCGTATATGCCAATTGAATTAAGTAAATTGTCTTATTATAATGGGTCAACATTGGCACTAAGTGTGCAGAATTGAATGGCACTATGGGTGCGAAATTGAATTGCACTATGTGTGCTGATTTGAATGTCAATACATGAGTGAATCTTCAAGGCATTATGTGTGCGGTGTAGCATGGCACTATGTGTGCGAATTTGTTTAGCACTATGTGTGCGAGCTCGGTTGATGATATAAGAAGTATAGGGAAAGAATAAAGTGCTAGAGCTATTACCTGAAATATCGAATTTGAGATATGAAACGTATATGCATGGATACATCTAGTTCATCATTGTTTCATACTTTGAGAAAAGGATTTAAACTATTTGGTTGTTTGATAGTTGATTGGATAGCAAGATTTGGCTTGGGGTTGGATCGATAATCTATGAAATTGTAGCATAGATTGGTACGGCTGAAATAGTTGAACTTACATCATTTTTTTTTATGATCTCATGTTAATGGTCTGTATTATATTGCTTATGACTTACTGAGTTGAATACTCATTTAGTGTGTTTGCCTGTCTCCTATTTAGATTTCTTTGACCAATTTTGCGTGCTTGGGACCATCGTCGAAGTCATCACACCAGCTTGCAACATTTTGGTACCCTCTTCTTAGTTGATCTAAGTGAACATTACGGCATGTATAGGCTAATATGTATTTTGTTTGAACTTTGATATGTATACTTCCAGCCATGCGAATATGGCTTAAATACTAAGTTTGAATTTGGTTATGTTTAATCATGGTATAATTCGTCTTGGTTATAATGTGTAATGCTATAAATGAATGATATATATATAAATCTATAAATATGTTTGAGCGTTGAAAATGCTAAGAAATATTGATTATGTGTGCTGGCTATGCATGAGTAAGGAATGTATATGGTGGCATAATGAATTATGCATTATTAAAGATGAACTTAATGAAATGAAGATGATAGAAGTAGATGCATGAAAATTTTCGAATAAGTATTCGGTTCAGTAATATCTCGTAACCCATTCCAACGATGGAAACGGGTTAGGGGTGTTACAGGCTGATCAAGGAGACAAAAATATTATAGGGTCAAAGTTAGGTGAAATGTTGGTAACTAATTTGACTAGTAATATAATAAAATAAAGAAAAAAAAATGTATCATTTTTCATCTTCCTTCTTCCCCACAGAAAATACCAGCAAAGAGGGGGTTTTGAAAGCTCAAAAATATTAGCAACTTATATCCCTTACAAGTAAGTGATTTTGATGGCCTTTCTTGATAATTTTTGTACTTTTGGGACCCTTGTAGCATAATCTAGCTAATGAAGGGACTATTTTGCAAAATGGTTAAAAGTATAGGGTTTTTCCATGAGATTATTCATGTTGTTTGCTGAAATTTTTATGGAAGAAAATGAATCTTGGTTGTTAAATAAACAACTTTTGTGAAAGGATTTTCATGAAAACACCTAATATGGACCATTTTGTAAAGTTTGTTAAATGGATAGGAATTGTGTGAAATAATTGGAATTTTTAGTTTCTAAAAGAGTAATAAAGGTTGGGCTAGGCTTGGCTAATGACGAAATTTGATAAAAATCATTTTACGAGCCTAGGGGCAAAATTATAATTTTTGTGAAAGTCTAGGGGCAAAATGATTATTTTGCCAAAGTATGAATTGTGGAACGCTTAATTTAATGTGATGATTAAATGAGTAAATTTTATTATTTTATATCAAGAAAATCGAGATTTAGGATTAAATCGAGAAAGTACATGGTTTAGGACAAAAAGGGAATAATTAGCCTTTTTTACATTCGAGGTAAGTCCGTGTGACTAAATAAGCATATTATCCATATTATTGTTAATATACTTGAAATCTATCTTGCTATGATTGTATTGAATTATATGTTGATGATATTGAATATGAGAAAGTGATGCCAAATGTTAATAACGTTTATGTGATGATTGAATACATTAGAAATTTGATGGAATATGATATTCCATTGAAACGAGTAAGATAAATATTACAACTTTATCGTTATTATGCATTTAATGATTGATTTTTCATAAAAAATTTGAATGTGGCTATGAGTAATGTATGATGAGATTAATACGGGAAACTTCCGGTTGAACTGTATGAATAGATCGGATATTCATGCCATGATGCTAGAGAGATATGGGATGTAACACATTTAACCCTAGTTCGTCACCGGACTAGGGTTAAAGGTTTTACCGGACAAATCAGAATATTTTACGAACAAATCATATACATCATTCTCAAATCATAATCAAACATCAACAATAAGTCCATTACTAGGGTCATCTAGACCTTAAACAAGCATTAGAAAAAGGTTAGGACTAAACCGAGTACATATAAAATTTTTCAAAACTTAAACATTTTTCAAAGTTATAAAGGTCACACGCCCGTGTGAGCGGGCCGTGTACCTCACAAGGCATTAAAGCCCGTGTGTCTAAGCCGTGGAAAAATAGGACATACATAGTGACTTCACCACACGGACACAAGACACGCCCGTGTGCCTTGGCCGTGGTCGAAACTGACTTGGGTCACACGATCGACCACATGCCCTTGTGTCTAGCCCGTGTACCCTTTGAAATGGCCACACAGGCCCAAGTACCAAGGCTGTGAGCCTCACACAGCCACCAAACACTCCTGTGTGTCTAGGTCGTGCTCGAAACTGACTTGAATAAATAAATTACAATAGACACACGGTCAAGAAACACACCCGTGTGCTCAACCGTGTGGGGTAAAATTAGGCTTGGTTTAAGCCACATTTCCCACCTATCTCAAGCACTCAAAACTCACAACATTTTAGCATTATTTGCATACATTCATAGGCAACCAATTCAACCATTTTGTATATATTTCATGGCATTCAAATACCATTCAATTCACTACTCAATTTCACAACCAAAACATACCTAATCAATGTACCAAAATCATCACAACTTACATAAGTTTCAAATACATAAACTCATCATTTTATCACATACTTCATACCACAAAACTTGCCAATTCAACATTCCATATTCAAACCATCACATAAACATTATATACATCATATGACTTACCTATCAAACACATCATTTAGGCCAACTTAAAAGGCCATACATACCAACATTTACAAGCCAAATCTCATGGCTAGATATTCACATCACAAAACATACTAAAAT
The DNA here is from genome assembly GCA_025698465.1 of Gossypium longicalyx. NCBI lineage: Eukaryota > Viridiplantae > Streptophyta > Magnoliopsida > Malvales > Malvaceae > Gossypium > Gossypium longicalyx. Next base: position 85,687,325 of record CM046997.1, read on the forward strand.
GCTTATAGCCTATACATGCCATATACCATTTATACAACTCTCAAAATGGTACCAAAATAGGTGTCCGATAGTGTGAATGAGTCACTGATGATCCCCGGATCTGAGCTAGTTTTATAACACTATAAAACAGAGAGCATTTCACACAGTAAGCTTTAAAGCTTAGTAAGTTCGTACTAAATATAATCAACAATTTATATAATACAAGACATCCACTAATAAACTTTTAGTAGTTCTCAAATCATCCATCAATTTTATTCCATCACAATTAATATGTTCATACTAATTCATCAATCTTTATACACATAGTATTATCTACCATATTGGTTTCATACATTAATTCATTCAGAAGTATTTCCATGCTTTAAGAATCCACACTTAGTGCTTTAATGGTTAGTCGAAGCTGGAACGATCCCGCACACTCAGTGCAATCTCAAATAACCGAAGTTATCTCGGTATCGCACACTTAGTGCCTCATATAGCCGAAGCTATTCCATTTCGCACACTTAGTGTTGGACATAGGCGATTTATCATCTTACTCAAACTATAGTCAAATATATATACAATTTATGCATTATCAAAACATTAAAACAAACTTGTAACATCATTTATCACGTACGAACTTACCTCGTACTCGGAATTGACAGTTTGGATCATTTACTTGATAATATTCAATTTTCCTCGATCTAAATCCGAATTCTTCTTTTCTTGATCTTTATGTATTCAAAATTAACCCTTTTATTCAAAAAAAAAATCATTCAATTCAATCCAAATACACATATTTAGGGCATTTTACAAATTAGCCCTTACATTTTCACATTTTAACACTTTAGTCCCTATTTCACAAAAACACAAATTACACTAAATATCCATACACACTTGCTTAGCTGAATATACATAGTGTTCATGTAAGCCCACACATTTCATTTATTTTACATTTTAGTCCCTCAAAATCTTATTTTTATAATTTAGCCCAAATTACTCAAATTCATCAAAAATTTAAAGACAAAACATGTTAACCCAACGTCAAACTTCCATATACTATCATCAAACTTCATAAAACTCATAGTTTCATCAATGGCTCAACTCAAAATCATCAAAAATTTTAGAAATTGAGACATGGGCTTGATAGAACACTAAGCAACAATCACAAAAACGTAGAAATCATCAAAAACCAAGCAAAACTCATACCTTAATCACAAATTCTCCTAGCTGAAACCCTAAAACTCTTTTTCCTTTCTTTTCTCCTTCAATTTTCAGCAACCATGGATGATAATGGCTTAATTTGTTATTTTGTTTTAATTAGTAAACATGAATAAGCCATTTACATATTTAGCCTTATTATTTTCATTATAATTCCACTATCTCATGTCCATTTACATATCAATTCACATATTATAAACACCAAAAATAATAATAAAATAATTTTCCAACCTCGAATTTGTGATTCCGAAACCACTATTCTGTCAGGGTCTAAATCTGGCTGTTACATGAGAGCCAGTGTAAGACTATGTCTGGGACATGGCATTGGCCTCGAGATATGAGATCTAGTGTAAGACCATGTTTGGGACATTGAATCGGCCTTGAGATATGAGAGCTAGTGTAAGACCATATCTGGGACATGGCATCGACCTCGAGATATGAGAGCTGGTGTACGACCATGTTTGGGACATGGCATCGACTTGATATGTGTCAGTGTAAGACCATGTTTGGGACATGGCATCGGCACCGATAGATGAGAGCCAGTGTAAGACCATGTCTGGGACATGGCATCGGCCTCGATATACGAGAGTCAGTGTAAGACCATGTCTGGGACATGGCATCGACTTTGATGTGTGAGCTAGTGTAAGAGCATGTCTAGGACATGGCGTTGGCACCTTACCCTATGCTTGAGGCTTATTGAATATCCTGTAGTATTCCAAATGGTTCAACGGGAAATTTAAGGTTTATGTCGGAATAAGAGAGGTTATGAACATGATGTGAATGATACAGGTACGTACTTGAAATTCATGAAATGTGTGCTCAATGTATGTTGTATGATTAGTAAGGAATGAAAATGAGTAAGCTATGTTTATGATCATGTTGAAAGGGTACAGGTATGTACTAAAAATTCATGAGTGATGAGCTCAATGTATATTGGACTTTTGGTAAGAATGTAAATGAGTAAGTCATACCTATGAGAATGACTTTGTGACGACCTTGTAAATATTAGGTCGATACCTATGGTGTATAATTATGTAGTAAATTTGATGGATGATTATGTGTGAGGCTTTTAGGTCGAATTAAATTGGGACATGATATGTTTATCCCTTCACCTTGTGGCCTAATAAATATGAAAAGATAAATTGATTGGCATGAAAGCCTATTTAAAGATAATTATGAAAGGGTAAAATTAGCATTGAAACAGTTTTGGACAGCAGCAGTAGTCCAAATTTGAAAATCTACCAAAAATTGTGGAAATTTAATTATAGGCTGAATAAAATATGAAATTAAAGCTTATTGAGTCTAGTTTCATATAGAAGAAATGATGTAAGCAAAAGAAGTTCATATTATGAGATATTTGAATTGTTGTGAGACAAAGTCAGAATGATTTTGAAATCCCCTGTTCCGATTTGGGTAAATTATTAAAAATTGTAAAAAAATATTATGGGTTATAATTTATATTATTAGAATCCTTAATGAGTCTATTTTAAAAATATGTAAAATAAAACATCATCTGAATCTCGTACGAGGAGATAATTAATTTTTAGTGAAGAGGGGTCGGAACTATTAGATAGCAAAATAAGGGTGACTTTAAAGAATAAAATGTACTTATTGTCTAGACCAAAAATTCTGAAAATTTTATGGTAAGAAGATATGTGAGTATAGTTTCAGGGAAAATTAGCAGATCTTAATTTGGAGTTCTATATCTCCAGATATAAATAATTTAGTGACTGCAACTCGAGAAAATAGCTTGATTTGAACATAAGCAAAAGCGCAAATATTGTGGTATTACCTTGAGAAGCAAGTTGATAAATTGCTTATTAATTTCATACGGTCTTAATAAGCTATAAAGCTTGCTACCTTTCTTTCCTTTTCTTTAGTTTTGACAAGTTAGCTCGGGGTTGGAGGTCGTCGGAGGCAGCACTACACTATCAAACCATCACTTTTGGAATATTGATATATATATGCTAAGCGCCTTCAAGTGAGTGGCATGTATAGGGACTTGGTTTTTTTTTTTATGATATGTGTTAACATGACTAGCCAAATTTATTGGCTTATATTGAGTTATTTGTATATGGCCACGAAGGGTGACTCATATTGATTATGGTTTGTGAATCTATCTATCTATGCTATGTTCTAATGCTTGTGATGTGATTATGCTTGTTGGCCATATATGGTTGGTGTTATGAAATATGTTCATGATGAATGTTTTATGACCAATCTAAATGGTCATGGCCATGAATTAAATGTGTAATATGGAAATAAAGATGTGAAGGATTAATGGCAACTTAAAGGCTTGGAAAATAGCCTAAGTGTTGGCCACACTGGCTAAGACACGACCGTGTGTCTCAACTGTGTGGGAGACACGGCCTTAGCACACGGGCGTGTGGCTTGGCCGTGTGGTCCAAATTATCTGCTGACGTCATAGTCAAAGAGTTACATGGCCTGAGGACACACAGGGGTGTCCTTGTGTCCACACGGGCGTGTGACCTTGTGTCATGGAAAAATTTTCTAAGTTTTCCTAAAACTGTCTAAGGTTCAATTTAGTCCATATCTACTTTTAATGCATGTTTAGGGCTTTGTAGGCCTGTGTATGGGACATTATGCATGCATATGAAAATTTTTGATACAAATGAAATTTTCTAGCCCGATTTTTGCATGTTTGTGAACGATTAAGTCCAGTAATGCCTCGTACCCTGTTCCAGTGTCAAATACGGGTAAGGGGTGTTACACACTGACTTGATTTTTAAGAAAACCTCAGATGATACACGACCGTGTCACTAGGTCGTGTGCCTCATACGGCTAAGTCACATGCTCGTCTCTCAGGCCGTGTGAACCCAAAATTACATAAAATCAAGCAATTTCAAAATCACTTTATGCATAAACATTTAGACAAATTATGCACAATTTCAAAGCACTAAAACATCATCTAGACACACATATATTTTCCATTTCCAAGACCCTATTTTAATTAACCAATATGCCATTCAAAGCCCATAATTAGTTTCCAAACATCACATACTTAAAAAAGTCCATATGACTCATTTCATGTATATAAATCTAGTACGTTTAGGTACTAAAGCATACCACATTTAACCATTTCCAAACCTTTCAAGACATACCATAAGAGCCTTATTCTATTATGTACCTAAAACACATCATAATTGACCATTTTCAAGCTAACAAATTGTACCAATATGTCATACACATCCATTATCAAAAAGTAACCAAAAGGACTTACCTAAACAAGCATTATAAATCTATCAACCATACATGAACAACAAAGCACAAACATATCAAGTTACCATTTATATATTCATCCTATACATGTTCATATTGCCATTTCCATACAAGCTAACCTAGTTCAAATATGAACTAAAACATGTCACAAGTAACCATTTTAAAACCATCATCAACATGCCAATAGAACCTTATAAACAGACACTTTAAAGCTACCAAAATCACATAACTTGGTAAGGCATCAAAGTGAACCAAATCAACATAGCTTTCCAAAGCTTATACATGTCAAGACATCATTAGCACATACACCACAATATCATTACAAAGCACCCTATACATGTCATTATAAACCTTAGCCAAAATACTCAAAAACTATCGAATTGTCTATTGGATAGTGTGATAGATCTCCCTCGAGCTTCCAACTGATCGAGCTTCCGATAATCTATAAAATAAAAGAAAATAACTACATAAGCAATGAATGCTTAGTAAGCTCATATAAACTTAAAACATAACCTACCATTTCAATAATAAATTTATAGAATAAGTACAAACCATTACCAATTCCATAAGCTTAGTAAAAGCCTATATAACACCCTTAATCTCACAAGTTAGTATATCTGTTTATGATTAATATGAAATCAATCATGTATAAACATAACATTTAATTCATCATTATTACCATACAACCATGATTCATTCCATTTGCGTACTTACCATTTCTAATACCATGAGTTTAATATAAGCCTTTCAAACATCATCAAGCTCACATGTTAGTAGATTCATTAACAATCATATAAACTCATTTATAGCATAAATAGATTTCATAAGATACATTACATAAGCATCAACCTTTTCATAGTTATGAACATTTCCATTAAGTCACTTACCATTCCATTCATTTTCTTACCCTTTGAACCATCTAGAATTACATCGGATACTCGGGAAAGCTCACATGAAGTGTGCTTTTACATATAACTGCAACCTTTTCTTTACATCATTGCTCACACGAGCTGTGAAATGGGCTTGCTCACATGAGCTGTGGGTCGGAATGTAAGTTACACGATGCGACTCATTTGAGCTGTGGAGAATCCGCAACAAATGTAGAACCTCGGCCATCGGTAGGACATTCAAGACCAATATTCAAAATATGAAATCCCTAATGACATGTCATTTGTATCCTAAGAATTCTTAAGGTTCAATCAGGACTTGTTATCCATCAATTCATCATAGCATTGATACATTTGTATATTGATTCATTTAGATCAAAACAACATAATAAACATTCAAATATAATTAACATTAAAATTATTACGATTCATACGAACTTACCTAACTAAATCACATCAATGACTGAGTACAGGGGATATTTGATAATTTTCTCTTCTCCTCGATTTCCAACTCGTTCTTGATATAAAATAATAATTCCATTCAATTCAAAAATTCTGGCAGAAAAATAAATTCATTTTATGCAATTTAGTTCTTTTTGACATTTTTACAAAATTACCCCCAACATTTTACTTTTATACAATTTAGTCCCTAAGCCCAAAACATGCAAATTAACCATTTTTATTCAATTAACCTCATTCCAAAATTTAGAATAATTAATTTAGCTTATAACCAATAATAATGAAAATTTACAAAATTACCCTCAAAGTTTACCCTTTGTGCAATTTAGCCCCTAAACCCGAAACTTGTAATTTCACCATTTTTAATTAAAATTCATGCTAACCGATTTTTACCTAATTTCATAACAGCCTGTATTTATCATTAATTTGTAATATTTTCCTTTAATTTTATCATTTTCATAAATAAGTCCCTAAATTTGAAAATCATCAAAAATTACTTAACAACATACTTATATTTAACAACCAAGCTTAAGATTCTACCATAAACTTTCAAGAAAATCACAAATTCATCAATTACACATTCCATAACATTTTACAATTTTACAAATTGACCCCCAAACTAGCTAGATTAAGCTAATACGAGCCTAAAGATATAAAAATCATTAAAAACGGGATCAAAACACTTACCATGCATCAAAATCAATTTGGCCAAATGTGTTTCTCCCCAAAAATGGAAGAATCCACTTTGCTTTGAGAAAATAAGAAGATGATAGCATTTTTGGGCATTTGGTTTCTTTTAAATTTTCATTTGAATTATAAATTTATAATTTTGCCATTGTAAAATTAATCAAATTTCAAGCACTTAATTACCCACAACCGTCCAATAATAATACAAGTGGTATAATTGCAATATAAAACCTCCCTCATTTAATACTTAATCCATTTAATCATTGCAATTCAATAGTGACTAGGTTTTACACCTTTTACGATTTAATTCGTTTTATTTAATTAACTATCTAAACATTAAAATTTCTTAATGAAACTTTAATACAACCTTAATATCACTCCATAAATATTTAATAAAATATTTACGGTCGATTTATAGAAACGAGGTCCTGATACCTTATTTTCTAAAACCACTTGACTTTAGGGACATACCACTTGAACCTAATTATTCATTCAAATAACATAAATTGTCAATTCAAAATTTATTTTAATACCATATCTAACTCATAAATATTAAATAATAACATTACGAATTACTCATCGGATTTGTGGCCCCGAAACCATTGTTTTTGACACCACTGATAAATAGGTTGTTACAAAAACCTAGAGTAACTAAGGCCTATTTATAGGTTGAAATCTGCAGCATTTATGAGTAGAATATCCCTAGGTTAATCAAATTTTAAGTCGCAAACTAAAATAAAATTTAACTAAGAGAAGAAAGCCCAGAAACTTGAGGAGCACGTCGTGACATGGCATTTGGTTGTTCAATTTTAGATGGATCCTTCATCTCAAACTTAGAGTCAAGTATGATTTTAAGTTGTTCAATTTCAAATGGATCCTTAGCCATAATCAACATTTCATCAACATAAAGCAGCAAATATATGAATGAACCATTATCAATACATTGCAAATATACACAGCTATCTTACTTGCTTCTTGAAAAACCAATACTTAACATAAAAGAGTCGAACTTGTTGTACCACTGCCGAGGAGACTACTTCAGATCGTACAACGATTTTTGAAAAAGGCAAACATGATCTTTCTTACCTTCAGTTTTGAAGTCTTCCGGTTGTTGCATATATATGTCCTCCTCAAGGTCAATATGAAGGAAAGTAGTATTCACATCTAACTGTTCTAACTCAAGATTGTTTGATGCAAAAAAAGCTAAAAGTGCTTGAATGGATGCATGTTCTACAACGGGAGAGAAAACATCATAAAAATCAACTCCCTTTACTTGATTGTAGCCTTTTTGTGACCAATCTTGCCTTGTATCTAGTTTTGTTCGGGCCAAAACCTTCCTTCTTCTTAAACACCCATTTGCAATCAACTATTTTCTTATTGATGGGTGGTTTTACTAACCACGAAGTCTAGTTCTTTTGAAGTGATTCCATCTCTTTTTCCATATAAATAAGCCATTTTTTAAAATTAGAAGCCTAAACTACCTTCGAATAGCATGAAGGGTCATTCGAATCGATGCTTTCTGTAATACTTAGAGCATATGCCACAAGTTTCCTTCACAATATTTATGTGGTGGTCAGATTTCTTGTCTTTTCCTGTCATGAGCAAACTTATAATTAGTTAATTGAGATAGTGAGGGTACTTGAGAGTCAGATGAAGTCCCAACTTGATCCGAAATAGCTTCAGCTTCACAAGAACTAGAATTTCATCGCGTTGTCACGATGCTGTGTGTTTGCTCATCGGGATGACGATCTTATTCACCATAACGTTGTGACGTGGCTTTTTGAGTCATCACAATGTCACGTCTTGTTTTTTCTTTCGACTCTATCTTGCTTGAGACACTCTGATTTGTTGTGTCTTTAAAAATAAGTGACCCTTTTCCAAATGAATCATGGTTGTTTCATCGAATTTAACATATATCTAATAATATTTTTGTTGGTTTCTAGACACCATAGTTTAAAACCTTTCGTACCGGATGAGTAACCTAGATAAATGCACTTTATATCCCTTGAATTGAGCTTTTCCTGGCTAACTTTAGCATAAGCAAGACAACCGAAAATTCTAATATTAGAATGATTGAGAGGATTACCTAACCATATCTCTTATGAAACTTTAACGTTCATTGCTAGATGTGGGGATTGGTTTACCAAATAGCTTGCCAAATTTATGGCTTCAACCCAAAACTCTTTCCCTAAACCTTCGTTTGAAAGCATGCAACTGGCCTTTTCCAATATATTTTTGTTCATTCTTTCTACAACTCCATTCTGTTACAAAGTACCTATAACAATGCGATGTCTCTCTCTATCACTTCCTATTTGCAATAGTCATTAAACTTGGATGATCAAGTCAATTGTTTGTTCTCAACCACTTCACAGACTTCTCGATCTATTTTTCTAAAGTTTTCTATTACTTAAAGATTCTGAAAACTTCATTTTTCTATTTCAGGAAATAAACTCAAACTTTTCTAGAATGGTCAATAATAAAAGTTACGAAATATTTATTACGTCCTTTTGAGATGTCAAGAGTCGAAACCCATAAATCAAAATGGACATAGTTAAGAGTCCATTTTGTTCTGTGCACTGTTAAATTGAAACTTACTCACGTTTGCTTCCCGTAAGAGTAGTGTTCGTATAAACCTAACTTACCAATTCTAGTGTCTCTAAGAAGACCTTGTTTATACAATGTTGACATACCTTTCTTACTTATATGAGTGAGTTGTGTGTGCCAAAGTTTGGTTGAATCAAAATTTGTGGAGAAAGAATCACGTCGTATCGTCGCAAAATCAGTTTGGTTCTCATCGCGACGTGGCAACAATTCTTGCTCTTTTTTAGTATTTTTTAGCTGCACCAGTAACTATTGACCGTTTCAAAATGCATAGGTTGCTCTTTTTCTATCCTTTCATTACAATGAAAGTTGTACGAGAAACATTTAAGCCATTTGACTCAATTACTATCCTACAACTGTTAGAATCCAAAATCCCCAATGAGATAAGATTTTTCTTTAAGTCAAGTACGTACTTGATATCTGACAGTGTCCAAATTATTTCTTCGTGTATCATGACTTGTAGTGTTCCGATGTCGGTTATCTTACATGGAGAATTATTCTCCATCAGCACTACTTCACCTTCAATTGAACTGCATATGGAGAACCAATTATTGTTAGGACACATGTGATAGGAGCACCCTGAATCTAGGATTCATTCGAAAGTAAGCTTGGAGCTTTCACTCGTTGACACTAATAAGAAACCATCACATCTATCTTTGGCTACCCTGACATCAACAACTTCGGCTTTCTTCTTATCTTTTTTGTCATTTTTGGCATCCCTTTTAATCTTATTTCGAAGTTTGTAACATTTCGACTTGATGTGGCCTTTCTTCTTGCAATAGTTACATTCTGTCTCGATTTTTAGATTTGGATCTCTCCTCAGACCTATTTTGATTTGGGTTTTCTAATTGTTGTCTTCACCTTGCAACTAGAACTAAGGATTGCTCGTCTGACATTTGGTTTAGGCCTAACTCATTGTTGAGTTTATCCTTACTCAGTAGATTCCCTTTCACGTCCTTAAATGGGATATGATCTCTCCCACAAATCAGAGTTTTCTTGAAAGTTTTATAAAAAGAGGGCAAAAAACATAATAATAACATAACCTGATCCTCGTTACTAATCTCTGTTTCAAGATTCTTTAGGTTATTTAGAAGGGTAACAAACTCACTAATATGAGCTCTAATAGACTCACCTTCAGCCATTCTAAATGTGTAGAGACGTTGTTTTAACACTAAGCTGTTGTCTAATGATTTCGTTATATACAAGGCTTTCAGTTTCTTCTATAACGTATACATAGTTTTCTCCTTCAAAACCTCCTGTAACACATTATTTGTTGGACATAATTGAATTATAGATAGGACTTTTTTATCTAACCTATCTTATTCTGACTGATCCATGTCTGCAGGCTTATTCTCTGTAACTATCCTTTCAAGATCACTCTGAATTAGTACTGCTAACATACGAACTTGCCACAGACTGAAATTTGTGATACCGTCAAACTTATCAATATCAAACCTTGATGCTGCCATCTTTGAACGAGTTAAATGCGGAAATCTAACTAGCTTTAATATCAGTTTGTAGGGAATTAGCCTGTGTATGCAATGAATAAGAAAAATAGCTAAGAGATTGAAAAGACCAACACACAAATTTAACGTGGAAAAAATTCTCTAAAGAGGATAAAAAACCACGGGTAAAAGGGGATTTCACTATAATAATTGAATAGTACCAGAGGAGAGAATTAAAATAAAATCCGAAACCCCCAAAAGAAAAATCCTTCAAAAAAAAAAGAATTCTCTCAATATAAATATTTTTGTTGTTGTGTATCTAAAACCTATAGTAACTAAGGCCTATTTATAGGTTGAAATTTGTAGCATTTATGACTAAAATATCCCTAGGTTAATCATAGTTTAAGTGGGAAACTAAAATAGAGTTTAAATGAGAGAAGAAAGCCGAGAAACTTGAGGAGCATGTCGCCATGTCGTGATATGACGTTTGATCGTCGGAACGAGGGCTTTCTTCTCGTCATGATGTCAACTGCTCGTTGGGACGAAAAGCTTCTTCTTGTTGCGACGTCACGCACTGTTTTGGTCAAAATGTGATGCATACTTCCACATTGATTTTTATTCCGTTAAAATTATGACAACTTTATCATAAAATATCTACAAAAAATATTTATTTAATTTTTTACATTCAACAGATTCATAATAATCAATTGATTTAATTTCATTTTCAAACTTAAATTATTTAATTAATAATAATTTAAAAATTATAAATTAATTCTCAAATTATTTCCATAATTAATGAGAAAATCACATTTATTTTCAAATATTTTCTATTTCTTTAACTTTATCATTTCTATCAAAGAGTAGAATAATTTTTCATCTACCCCATAATGTTTCATGAATAAATAGTTTATGAGTGAGTTTTTTTCTTAATTTGGTAACGAATCAAAATTTGATTATTGGTTAATTAACAAGGTTGTTAAAACTGAGATCTGATAAGGTCAAAAGAAAAAAAAATCAAGATCCGATGGATATTATAAATTTGAGTGACATTTAATGGGTTGAAAGAAAAGAGTGAGAGGGTTGGAAGCAAGTCTAAACCTCAAAGGTGTTGAAATAGAATACTTGCCTTCTCAAGAGAGTATATAATTATAATGTGATTGTAGGACCACCCAAATCAAGATAGAAGAAAAAGCAAATCCTAAAATTGAAACTGGAAAAATATCAGCAAATGGCTCGCATCGCCTCAAATCCTCTTTCTCTTCCCATATTTAGGCCTTACTTTCAAGTTTCCGACACCGCCCTCTTCTTCAAATCCCCTTCCCTTCCTCTTTATAGAACTCGCAAGTTTCAATCCATCATCTGTTAGACAAATCCACTTCCCACCCAAACACAATCCTCCGATGAGGTAACTCTCAACTCTTTTTTTTGTGTCTCTTCTTTTATTTTTGCATAATTTTCATTTCTATAAAAGGGTTGCTGTTAATTTTTGCTGAGAGCAATTACGATGAGCACAATTTTAATATACTTCTGCCTTGAAGGGGTGTTCTAGTATTAGAATAAGATAATCTCTTGATTTTCATAATTTAAGTAAACTAAATGTAAGTATGAATGAATGAAAATCAAGGTTCCATAATCTAATGAACTCTTTGTAGGTTTTGCTAACAGGCTTTTTCATAGCTCTTTTTAAGGTGTTGTGACTGTAGAAACTTCTTTTTTGTGCACTAAATAAAGTAATTGATGTTTAATCTATAATACTCAATTCGTTGAATGAGAATATTTCTTTTAATGGTAGCTTCTACTAATTTCCTTAGGGAACTCATAAGCAAATCCATTAATTTAAATGCTAGATTGAAAGTTATGTAAAACTTATCATTGCCATGGCTAATTTTTTTTAATATAAATGGGGTTATCACGAGGGTGTGGATAGATTTAAATTTGGTTAAATTGAACATGAGATACCTAATTTGATTTAAGTACCTAGATCGATAGGTATCTATGTCGAAACCATTTTTAAATCGGGTTTTGGAAAATGGGAATCGACTTTAAGAAAAACGAAAACGGGAGTCGCCACCAATCATTTTAGGTGTGATTGGATCACCTTATAAAATGTTTTGTTTTAAAAAATTAATTTTGGTCTACGAAAGTCGAGAAAATGGATTCGGGAGTCGGTTACGTACGAGGAAGGGTTAGCACCCTCGTAACGCCCAAAAATTTGTACCTATTTGATTATCAAGTGTCTTTAATGTCAGAAATTTGAAAGTTTTAAGATGCAAACCTCTTTTAATTAGAATGTCTCAACTTTGAAAATTAAGGCTCACTTATTTCAAACGAGTCAGAACATCACATCCAGTAAGTTAGGACGTAACATTTTAAAACCTTTGAAACTAAGCTTGTCTTGCGAAAATTTCTATCTCGAAACAACAAAACGCCATATCCAGTAAGTTAGGACACTATGTTTTGAAATCTCGAAATAATTGTTTAAGTTTTGAAAACTCAAAATCACTTAGAAGGGTGCTTGACTATTCGAATTCAACGAGAAAAGTCGCAACCCGAGAAGTTAGGCACTACCTTTCTCGAAGTTTCCAAACATCAAGCATTGCCTTTTATTTTTTTTAAAAAAAAAACCTTGGAATATTATTTTAAATGACATTTTAGGATGACATATTAATGCATCATGAAGCATAAATGTACAAAATCTTCTAACATTTCCATACAAACATAAATAATATCATTAAGACAAAACTAAATAACATAAACATACGTTTAATAAAAAAATCATACTAGGGTAAATATAAGATAATAAACAAATAAAAACATGAGTAAACTAAAAGAAAAACATAATACATGCAAAAATTATACAACAATATATATCATAAAATAGCACATAAAAGAAATAATTAAACATAGCATATAAAAAAATGAAACTATGCACAAATAAGATAAATGACATACACTAAAAAAATGAATAAATAGAACATTTACAAATTATAAAAATATAATGCAATAGTTCAAAATACATGAAATGATAATATAATATATATACATGCATAGAAAATATATATTTGAAAATAAACTATATAAAAAGGTTAAATATTATAATATATAGAATACATAATCAAATGTATAAAAGATAGGAATAAATATACATATTTGAAAAATGAAGAAATTAAAATAAAAAAAAAGGTTGAAAAACTAAGATAGACGAAGAATAAAATAAGAACAAACCAAGAGAGTAAAAACGCAAGAGGGAGAGAAATTTGAGTGAATGCTCTCAAGAATTCTTATTGCTTCCCAAAACTCAAGTGATTTACAATGAAGGGAGAGGCCTCTATTTATAGTTGAGCCTTCCCAAATCCAACGGTACAGATCAATTACATCAACGGTTAAGATTAAAGGATATCTTCAAATTAAATCTCCAAGATTACAAGATCATATTTTCCAGATTGCATATCATATCTATGATTGCAATCATATCTAAGATTACAATCATATCTAAGATTGTATCATATCTAAGATTGCATATCATATCTAAGATTGCAATCATATCTAAGATTGTATATCATTGAAGATTATATTTCCATATGAGTCAAGCTTGTAGATGGACCTTAAATCTTTTCAAGTAATGGGCCATTCCGATCGGGCCAAATTATATTTGTAACTCTGGACTGAACTTGGACTTCGTTTTTTTTTATTTTTTGGGGTTTTATTATTTTAAATACTGAAATGGGTTTTTGGACTTATTTCTGGGCTCGGGCAAAATTGAGTGTCTACAATCTAAATTTTTATTCCATTACAGATTAATATTAAATAAAATACAAAAATACATTCTCCCACCCTGTCCACCATTAGTTATGATAAAATAGTTTTAACTCTAGAAGATGGAGAGAGAGGGAGAGGGATGGATTTTTTTAAATATTAATATAAAATAATTATTTATTATTAATATAAATATAAGATTATTTGTTAATTATATTTTAATGGAATGATGATGTGGTAAAATTTGATTGGCTGACATTTTTTTTAACAGCGCTAATGGCAAGTACTAACTTCAATAACAGAATCAAAGTTTAGGTACCTAGATCAATCAAAAAATGGTTTAGGTACCTAACTCAAACAAATCTAATAGTTTATGTACCTCTTTTTCATTTAAGCCTTTATATTTATGTTGAGTATTGTTGGCTCTGAAAATTTTCTCCTTTTCTCTCTTATGCTGGCATGATCTGGCTATGTTTTACTTTAATGCTTGATAAGTGAGAGAATCTAATTGAACTCATCTGTAAAGTCCAAGCGAGTTTGCACATATGAGATAATGTTTTCGGTTCATGGTATGCTCTTGGATGGGTCTACATTAATGCATGCTTCTATGGTCAGTGCTAAAATTTATGGTACTCAGACTCGATTGTGAGAGTCGGATATAAGTATGTGTCTAATATGGGTATGTTGAACATTTTCTATGTTTTTCCATATATTTGGAGGGTCTTTTGAGTGTCATATCCATATTCCCATGTTTGAATATGTGTTGGATACATATTTTAGACACGGGTACTCCGAAAAACATAAAGAGTCAAAAGCAACATGGGCTAAAACCACATGCTGCAATCCTAGCTTAAAAATGTCTTGGGGCCTGTAACACCCCAAACCCGGCCTAGACATTATGGCCAAGTCTGGTGTGTCACATTGAAGTGTTTTTCGAAAACCATGTTTTCATTGAAGACCCTTCTTGATGTTTAGAAACTTTTACCGTTTAAACTTGTAAACCTTTGTAGTGGCAGAAGCATGTTGTTTTAAAAACAGTTAAGTATAAAAAAAACAAACCTTTTTTGTTATGGCTTAGAGTGAATAGATACTACGCACTAGGTAGGATTCAAGAAAAGAGGAGGTGAGTCAATTAGACTGCTTAAGTACCTAGCTCTTCTAGGATCCAATCCTAGACATGCACACATCCATTGCCACACTTTAAGCTTATTACTTGTCCACGAACAACAAATTAAGTTTAAGTCTATTTAAAATATTTATTTCCTTTGAGAACATTTACGTTGCGGAAGCTTTGCTCGGTTATCGTGATATTTTGAAAATAAGTAACTTTTATAAAATGCGCCCTAGAGCTAACCAATTTTAAGGAATCAATTTAAGTGATGTGAATCTCAAGTTGAAAATGATTTAAGTAATTTTAAAAACCCAAAATAAAAATAATAGAGCGGCCTTATTACAACTTTAACTAAAATAGAAATAATAAAAAATAAATGCGAAATTTAAAAGGAAGCTAATTGAAACTTATTTAAAAACCAGAATTTAATCTTCGTGGCCACTCAATCCCTTGACTCCAAGTCCACCAACTAGGGCTCACTGCAAGGATGGAAGAGAAAGGGGTGAGTTTGGAAAACTTAGTGTGCAACAAGCCCTTTGAGCCCAAACTAATACCAACATACCGGGCCAAGCCTTTCGCGTTTATGATTCTTCGGGCGAAGCCTTCTCTTTAATCATGTTACTAGGCCGAAGCCTTCTCATTAATCATGTTCTGGGCCAAGCCTTCATCATGAAAGCGGTATGGCCCATAGGCCCATTTCAATGCCAAATGTAATATTAATGGATGTATGCAAGCCCATTTGGGGAGACTACTCAACCCACCATCTGCTACTCTGCACCCGTACCAACCAAGCTCTCCATGTGGGGAATAACTCAACCCACCCAACCAAACTCTCCACTTTGGCAAGCACAAATTTGCTTTATCATATAACTGGAGGCCTAGCCTCTTTTAATAACTGGGGCAAAGCCCTTTTTGATAAACTGGGGCAAAGCCTTTTTCGCACTTCCTCCATCTATATAAAAAACCCAACCCATGCATATAATGAGTATATCATAGCATAACATGTGCATGTTATAACATATCATGTGCATATCATGTCATATCATGTAAATCAATACCTCATGCATCATATTCATAATTAAACCCTAGGGGTATAATGGTCATTTTTACCTAGGGGCAAAACAGTCATTTACCATATTTTAGGTGTAATTTCGTAAATTTACCAAATATTATGGGTTTTCCACGTTCATTAACAATTATCAATATTCTCAAGTGTTTAAACAGTGATTTTAACGCACTTTATCAAATTAGGACTTTTGGGCCCAAAACCCTTAATGGGCCCCACGAATGCCGATTTAGCCCTTTTAGCCCACTTAACCCAATTTTTACAACAGATCTAACCGTGTTATCATGCAATTTATCCAAGTTCCATTTTCTATCAATTTTACCCAAATGGGCCCGGAAGCCCATTGGGCCCAATTTCAACCCATTGAAGCCCAACCTACCGTCGTGCACAGAATTGCGCTCTTACCTGTTCCATCGATCCAAACACCGATCATATCATTTTTATCGCATCTAAACCACATGCAAAATCTCAAGTTACCAAAATGCCGGAATTTTGGCATTTCGACTTTTCTGCGAATATTAGCCTAAGCTACTACGAGGGTTTGTTACACACCTGTTTTGTGATGACTGCCACTGAGATCCCTCACGATGTCCTACAATTAATTACCACAATTCTTAGATTGCAAACCACAATAACCAATCCCAATATTCACCTACCATATTCGAACCATGCCCCTAAAGCCTTTAGAATATTACCTTTTTGCCGAAAACTGATGACTAGATCTAAGTCTAGTTGTTCCAAAGATCCAAGCCTTCGATCCAACCTCTAGAAGACACTAAATACCAAAACAAATTGTCGGTTAAAGACCCTTAAAGCCCTATGTCCAAATCAATAGCCTCTCTAGATTTTAGGGACTTCGACTTTTTCTAAATTGTAAAATAAGACTAGATCTGAGGTGATGAGGACTTACCACCTATTCCTCTTTGATTTCTACACAGATCTAATGTAGATCTATCCTCTAAAAGATAGTAGAACTCGAATCCAGGAGATTTGAAGTTTCGGCTATAAGTCCCTAAATCTATGGTACTTCGGCTTTTTAAGTGATGAAGAAGATGATGATTTAAGGCTATAACTTTGAAGTAATGTTGCAGACAGATACTAAGGGTTTAGAGAAGATGAAAGTTAATCAAAAGGAACAAAATAACTGAAGGATTTTGGCTTGGAGAAATCGGCACAAGAAGTGAGTTTTCGGGATTTCGGCTTTTATGGCGATCGGCTATGAAGGTTTTGTGGAGGATGGGATCGATAGAGGAGGTGAGTAAGGTGGTTAGAACGTTTCGGCTAGAAGAAAAAGCAAAAAGGAAGAAAGAAAATGGAGGAAAACGAGAGGAAAAAGAACTCGGCACCAAGGAGAAGGAATTTGCGTTTTCGGCTTTTGTGAGAACTCAGAAAGGATGAATGACAGTGAAAGCTTTCAGGTGGCTAACCCTAATTCTCCAAGACAGAAAAAGAAAAGAACCTAACCCTAATATCAACTAAAATAATCAGCCCAACCTCCCTAAGGCCCTTGCCGAAATTCACTTAAGTGATCATATGCCCGACACATGCCTAAAATTAAAAAGTAACAGTATGCCTACCTTGCAACTTGAACCCTGGACCTTTAATTCCTTCCCAGGCGCCATTTTTTTAGGAACTTAGTGGCGCCACCTTGCCACTTTACCAAGGCCTTATTTGTATCATAATTTACCACCTCAATTTTAAAAGTCCATATTGCCAGAACCCTCTTTCTCCAAAATTAAAAATTCAGGAATTGCCTCGAATTAAATTTACTCTTGGGCCTTTTTCCCACACCATAACACTTCGTAATTTATTTAATTACATACTAAATAATAATAATAATAATTAAAACATCCAAATTGTTCGGGTTGTCTTCTACCCGAACCTAGACTCAAGGCCCATTACTCCTAGGCCCAAAAATCGGGGCATTACAGGGCCTCTAGTATTCTCACTTAATACATTATATTTCCTCATTTATTAATACCATACTTCTGCTATAGCAAAGGCCTAATCATCTCCTTCTTGGAGCACGGAAAGGAACTTGCTGAGCCTGATTCAGTCGATGATAGTACTAGCGAAGCTACAAATTCCTTTGTTGGAGGAGGATTTTCCGAATTTCCAAACAAAAATATAAATAGGCGAATAGCAATAGGTTCTACCCTTGCAGCAGTGGGACTTTTCATGTCATCGCGATTAGATTTTGGAGTTTCTCGGAAGGACTTATCTGCTGCAGCAGTGCCGTGTGAAGAGGTTTGATTTTCTTAGCTTTTCTACTCAATAGGTATATCATTTTGTAGGGTCTAGGTCTCAGGTAAATCCGTGATTGACAGGCTAGGTTGAAGTTGTGAATTCCATGTATCTAAGGCTAAGCTAACATGCCAACGACGCCTTGTCTCCTTGGTAAGGAAGAGGCTGCGGGTCCAAAACCATTAGGCCTCTCAGGTTTAAGTCTCGTTATACGGGTTTGGTCTGGCTTTACGTTGGACTTTGCCTAGTAACATGTTGGTTTGTTTTGTTTGATTTGTTTCATTAAAGTACTATATGGGATGTAACAGTTGATTGTAATTGTAATTTGTAACTTGCTTGACATAAAGAAGTTGCATTGTTGGATGGTGGCCTTCCTTCGTAGACAAGACATTTTTAGAGAGGCCGGGCTAATATAGTTTTTCGTCAACTGACTAGATATGTATTGTAGTGCAGTGCTAAAATCATTTTAAGATTTTAGTTTGTTTTGGTATTATGATAAGGGTTTGAACTTTCAGTCGATTAAGACAGTAGTCGGAGGAGACAAATGCTTGCTGGAATATAGGGTTGAAACATGATCTAACACTAAAATCTTTTGTTGGCTGGATTTAAAGGCTCTTTCAAATGGAAAGCCAACTGTTGTAGAGTTCTATGCAGATTGGTGTGAAGTATGCGGGAATTAGCTCCGGATATTTACAAAGTAGAGCAGCAATACAGGTAACTGCTTCACTTTGTTACTATTCTCATTTACTCGTATGAGTCCTTGGTGTTTTTTTTTTTTCATTTCTTTTTGAATAAAATTGCTTTCTGGTTTCTGAATCATTTTCTAGAGATTGAGTCGGTCTCAGTTGTAGATTGATGAATTTGACACATTAGTAATCCCTGTGGAAACTTTCTGTGTTCCTAGTTCACTTCACTTCTTAACACCCAATCACCAATTTCGATTCAGGGATCGTGTAAATTTTGTAATGCTGAATGTCGACAACACGAAGTGGGAACAAGAACTTGACGAGTTTGGCGTGGAGGGTATTCCGCATTTTGCATTCCTGGACAAAGATGGGAACGAGGAGGGAAACGTTGTAGGCAGGCTTCCAAGGAAGTACTTGCAAGAGAACGTGGACGCTCTTGCCCGTGGGGAGGCATCAGTTCCTAATGCTCGTGTGGTGGGACAGTATTCAAGCGCTGAATCGAGGAAGGTGCACCAGGTTGTTGATCCCAGAAGTCATGTGTAGATGTTATATTGTTTTGAGATTAAATTCCCCAAGTATAAATACACATGTAAAGGTAACCCATTTCCTAACTTAGTTTTATTGTATATCAATCTGCAGCTATGGTTTGAATATAGAAGGGGTAACCCTTTGCTTAGCATGATTAATGTGACCAAATCTTCCACTAAAATTTAAAAAGAGCCAGATACTCGAACTTAATTAAAATTTAAAATATAATTTGAATTTTAACTTAATTGGCTCGAATTTTTATAGATGAAAGGGCATCCATCACACCATTAATATACATACACGCATAAGCTCAATTTTGAAGGAATTCTTGAACCTGCGGATTACTTTTTATTTAGATTAGTTCACATTCCAATAATATTTTCTATTATCAAATTTTAAATATTAAAAGGTATTCTATTAAACATGAAATTACACTTTTGTATATATATTAAATTTTATTCTAACTATAATTTAAATTATTCAATTTTTTTTTGTACTATAAAGAATAGAGATCTCACGGTTTGAATCCATGTCAAACACTCTTCCTCCATACAAGTAAAGACAATTGTTCAATTTTAAATTACTTTTTTATTGATATTTTAATCATATAAATTAAGACTTAAGAAATATATGTTTTGAAATTCACAATCCTAAATTGTGATATTTTTCATTGGGTATTTATCATACCTAAGAATAGTGATGAAGGTTTTTTGCACCAATTTGGGAAAAACCTATTAAGAAACAATCGAGACATATCAGTCCAAGTATTAATAGATTCCGAAGGTAAATAAAACAGCCATTCTCTAGTAGAGTTAACTAATGGAAAAGGAAAAACTCTTAGTTTGATTTGATCCTCGGTTACTCCTTCTGGTTTCATGCTTAGACAAACCATGTGGAACTCTTTCAAATGATTATAAGGGTTCTCATTTTTCAAACCGCGGAAAGTAGGCAATAAATGCATTAATCCCGACTTTAACTTGAGCGGTGTTTTGGCTGCTGCATAAGTTATGCATAATGGTTGTTCATTTAGTGTAGCTGTAAGTTGGTGTATAGTTTGATTTGCCATTTCGTCTGTATCTTTGGATGAGTAAATATCTTCGGTGTAAGATCCTTCTTCAAAATCGAGTTGTAGTTGTTTAGCACGTCGAATAGCTTATCTTCAAAATGTTCGAGCCAACTTTTCAAAGTTTGATGCGGTTCTCACTCTGGTTTCCTTTTCGTTTGACTCTCTTCCTCTACAAAAACTTGTTGATGTACTCATGGAATTTGAGAGCCCTCAGGCTCGTGCGGTGATCGATGCATCCTTCCACGCGCATCTGGTGGAGGTTGCCTTGTCGACACCACTAGGAGAGCCTGTGCGTGGTGGCCATCCATCGTAATCTGGTCGTGGGCGAGGGTTCCAGTCGCGGCTTCAATGTCAGATATGTAGTAGGTATGGACATGTGGCGCAAAAGTGCTACTATCAGTTTGATCGAGATTATGGTGGATCATCCATTCCAGCCATGGCGTCACCGCCATCTGGACTGGCTGGTTATGCCTCGCGTCGACGACGTGGCTGACGCAACTGGCTGGTATTCGTCGACGGGTAGTGGTCTAGGATTATACTCGGGTCTTTCGATGGTCCATCCGTTCGCATCTATTTAGAACAAGAGGCTGCTGAATTTTGCTATGGTAAATCAGCCTTCTGTAAAGGTTCCTAATTTTTTTAATGGCTGTGATATTGGTATAGGTTAAGGGGGACAATCAGTTGGGTCGAATGATGGAGCAGGCCCATGTTTTGGCGCAAATATGCCACTTGCCGTGGGTCCACAATTTGGGCCTTCCTCTCTTAAGCGTGTTGGTGCTCATAGAATGCCCACTACATCTCATGGAGTTGGGCAATATAGTAGGTTGTCACCTATGGATCAGATTCTTGGTCAATCTCTTGGGCCGAATCTTGGTTGGGCTTAACAATGTTGGTAATTTTTCGGTACAAAATCATGGGTCTAATGTGCCGTGGCGCACTAAACCAAGGGCGCGTGTTCATGACATTGATGCCTCGCCATGCGTAGGGTTGCCTCGTCTCCCTGATTTTTATGCATCCGATTATTTGGCCTCCTCTGGGTCCAATGCCAATACTACGTAATATGGGTCAAATTTTGATAATGAAAACTCATATATTCATATGCATGTAGGGACCACATCTTGGTGTCCTGACTCCGGGGCTACACACCATGTCTATCAGGAGGCTACCGTCTTGTACGAGTCCACGCCATACTCAGGTATATCTCCTCTCCTTATGGGCGATGGGACTCCTACAAAAATATCGTGTGTTAGGAATTCTAGTTTACCTACAACAAGTAAGATGCTTCATCTATATAATGTTCTATGCGTTCCAAGTATCAGAAAGAATTTGTTGTCTGTATTATAGTTTGCTAAGGACAACAAATGTATTTTTTGAATTTCATCCATCTTATTGTGTTGTTAAGAACATCTCAACTCGGGAAATTTTACTGTGGGGCCACACTCATGACGGGCTCTATTATTTCTCACCAGTCTCTTCGGGTTCTTCAGTCAGTGATCCTTCTGCCCTCAACACTAGTTTTTCAACTTCTAACATTGGTGATGATGTGTTTGCCTTATGGCACCGCAGACTTGGCCATCCGTCTGTTTCAATTGTTAAAATTGTTCTTGATAGATGTAAAATTGTCTCTAATAAAAAGTGACTTGATAATATATGTACTGCATGTCAAAAAGGGAAGTCGCATAAATTGCCTTTTTCAAACTCTGCTACTAAATATAAGGATTTTTTTTACTTGGTTGTCTCTAACTTATGGGGTCCGGCATCAGTTGTATGTGGCATTAATTTGTATTATATTTCGTTCATCGACATGCATAGTAGGTTTACTTGGATTTATCTCATTAACCGTAAGTCTCAAGTAGTTGAGTGTCTTCTTCAATTCCAGAAGATGATTCAAACTCAGTTTGGGAAAGGCATTAAAATTTTTCAAAGTTATTGGGTATTTATCATACCTAAGAAAAGTGATGAAGGTTTTTTTGCACCAGTTTGAGAAAAACCTATCAAGAAACAATCGAGACATATCAGTCCAAGTATTAATAGATCCCGAAGGTAAATAAAATAGTCATTCTCTAGCAGAGTCAACTAATGAAAAAGAAAAACTCTTAGTTTGATTTGACCCTCGGTTACTCCTTTTGGTTTCATGCTGAGACAAACCATGTGGAACTCTTTTAGATGAGTATGGGGGTTCTCATTTTTCAAACCTAGAAAAGTAGGCAATAAACGTATTAATCCCGACTTTAACTCGAACGGTGTTTCGCCTGTTGGATAAGTTATGCATAGTGGTTGTTGTTCATTTGGTGTAGCTGTAAGTTGGTGTATAGTTTGATTTGCTATTTTGTCTAAATCTTTGGATGAGTACATATCTTCGGTGTGAGATCCTTCTTTAAAGTCGAGTTGTGGTTGTTTACCATGTCGAATAGCTTTTCTTCGAAATGTTCGAGCCAACTTTTATATCTTTGGTTCAAATGTTAGTCCCTGATTCTGACCTGGTCATAAAGAAAACAAACAAAAATTAGAAATTTTCACCAATCCCCAGCAACGACTTCAAAATTTGATGGGCATGAAATCACCAAATATAAATTCCTACGACAAAATAACAGTCAATAACAATATAGAGAAATACGGTTGAATTCACAGGGACTGGCTATCTAATTTCACCTTTTTCCATAACCAGAATCGTTATCACAGTCACAATCATGCCCACGACCTATGCGTACCAATGCTGGAAAAAAATAAGATAGGGGGTTTAAATTGTAAAGATAATAAAATAAGGAAATACGAAGTGTAATAAAATAAAATGAAAACATATTCAAAATTTCAAAAAAAAAAATTAAGCAAATAAATTAAATTGGTAAATAAAATATTTTTAAGCTTAGCCTTAACCTCGGTGTACTCTAGTCTTGAATCGATCCTTGAAATGAATTTTCCCTTCCAAGCAATAAGCTGGTTATAGCAATCGAGGATCCCTCAAACCGCCAACTCTTCCTCTTGTAGTCGATCTCGGTATCACCTATAAATCGACCCTTGTCGAATTTCTAACAACATGGCACATACTCGTAATTTAAGATTTCGACAGATTTACGATTTGAAAAGCCCAAATCGAATTAACGGCCTTAACCGTGTAGGTCATTTAAATCCGATCACTATCTCCCTTGACAGAATCCAACTAGCTTTTTCCAATTGAGCACGCCAATTTTTTTGTGGGATTTTGAATACAGCACGATCGATTCAACTTCCTAACTGTACGTCAAAAGAATCCAACCTAATGCGTGCTTTTGGAATCGAAACTGAATCAACTTTAAGGGATGAATTTGTACTATTCCATATATCGAAAAGATAACAAATACCGAATTTCAAAGTATTTGTGTGGGTTCATATCTCACGATTACTTTGTCAAAGCAATAACTGGGCTAAGGCTAAAAAGGGTTTAGTTAATCATGAAAAAGATCATGTTTGAAAATAAATGGTTCAAATAGAATTGTAGAAAGTGTAAAGGGAAAGGGCCTTGGAAGGTAATTAAACCAAATAGTTGAAAATAAAAGAGAAAAAAAAGAATGAAACAACAGAATTGAAAAGTGACGCAGGAAGGGAAATAAAATAAGGAATTTTATAGATTCCAAAAACTAAGTGTGTGTTTAATTAGTTGTAGCCACTAAGTTTTTATACACACTTCTAGTGCTAAAATTTAACTAGATTTTTCCTAGATATTATCACTAAATAAATCAAAATTTAAAAATCAAATTTAAACTAGAGATTAAATTTAAACTAATTATAGAATAAAAAATCATCCAATCTTTATCCAGTCACTTTTAAAAAAAATTTAAACTTGTTGATGTACTCATGGAATTTGAGAGCCCTCAGGCTCGTGCGGTGATCGATGCGTCCTTCCACGCGTATCTGGTGGAGGTTGCCTTGTCAACACCAGTGGGAGAGCTTGTGCGTGGTGGCCATCCATCATAATCTGGTCGTGGGCGAGGGTTCCAGTCGCGGCTTTAATGTCAGATATGTAGTAGGTATGGACATGTTGCGCAAAAGTGCTATTATCAGTTTGATTGAGATTATGGTGGCTTATCCATTCCGACCATGGCGTCACCGCCATCTGGACTAGCTGGTTATGCCTCGCGCAATGACGTGGCTGATGCAACTAGCTGGTATTCATCGACGGGTAGTAGTCCAGGATTGTACTTGGGTCCTTCGATGGTGCATCTGTGCGCATCTACTTAGAACAAGTGGCTACTAAATTTTGCTATGGTAAATCAGCCTTCTGCTAGGGTTCCTAATTTTTTTAATGGCTGTGATATTGGTGTAGGCCAAGAGGGACAATCGGTTGGGCCGAATGCTGGAGCAAGCCCATGTTTTGGCGCAAAAATGCCACTTGTCGTGGGTCCACAATTTGGGCCTTCATCTCTTGGGCATGCTGGTGCTCATAGACCACCCACTACATCTCATAGAGTTGGGCATATAGTAGGTCGTCACCTATGGATCAGATTCTTGGTCAATCTCCTGGGTCGAATTCCAACTTGGTTGGGCTTGACAATGTTGGTAATTTTTTGGCATAAAATCATGGGTCTAATGTGCCATGGCGCACTAAACCGAGGGCGCGTGTTCATGACATTGATGCCTCACCATGCGTAGGGTTGCCTCGTCTCCCTGATTTTCATGCATTCGGTTATTTGACCACCTCTAGGTCCAATGCCAATAGTACTCAATATAGGTCAAATTTTGATAAAGAAAACTCGTATATTCCTATGCCTGTAGGGACCACATCTTGGTGTTCTGACTCTAAGGCTACACACCATGTCTGTCGGGAGGCTACTGTCTTGCACGAGTCCACACCATACTCAAGTATATCTCCTCTCCTTATGGGTGATGAGACTCCTACAAAAATATTGTGTGTTAGGAATTCTAGTTTACCTACAACAAGTAAGATGCTCCATCTATCTAATGTTCTGTGCATCCCAAGTATCAAAAAGAATTTGTTGTCTATATCTTAATTTGCTAAGGACAACAATGTATTTTTTGAATTTCATCCATCTTATTGTGTTGTTAAGGACATCTCAACTTGGGAAATTTTGCTATGGGGCCACACTCGTGACGGGCTCTATTATTTCTCGTCGATCCCTTCAAGTTCCTCAGTCAGTGATCTTTCTGCCCTCAACACTAGTCTTTCAACTTCCAACATTGGTGATGATGTGTTTGCCTTATGGCACCGCAGACTTGGTCATCCTCTGCTTCAATTGTAAAAATTGTTCTTGATAGATGTAAAATTGTCTCTAATAAAAAGTGCCTTAATAATATATGTATTGCATGTCAAAAAGGGAAGTCGCATAAATTGTCTTTTTCAAACTCTGCTACTAAATAAAAGGATTTTTTGACTTGATTGTCTCTGACTTATGGGGTCCGGCATCAGTTGCATGTGGCATTAATTTGTATTATATTTCGTTCATCAACATGCATAGTAGGTTTACTTGGATTTATCTTATTAACCGTAAGTCTCAAGTAGTTTAGTGTTTTCTTCAATTCCAAAAGATGATTCAAACTCAATTTGGGAAAGGCATTAAAATTTTTCAAAGTGATTAGGGTGGCGAATATAATGTGTTCACGCAGACTCTCACTAATCTTGGGATAATTCATCTCTGTTATGTCCGTACACGTCAGAGCAGAATGGAGTGGCTGAGCGAAAGCACAGGCACATTGTGGAGACCAGTCTTACTCTCTTAGCTCAAGTAAATCTGCCCATGGAGTACTAGGGCTATGCTTTTTATAGTGTAGTGCATATCATAAACCGTCTACCTACTCTAGTGTTAAAAAGACAATCCTCATATCAGATTTTGTATGGTCATGAACCTACATATGATCAATTTTCAAACCGCAGAAAGTAGGCAATAAATGTATTAATCCTAACTTTAACTCGAACGGTGTTTCGCCCGCTGGATAAGTTATGCATAGTGGTTGTTGTTCATTTGGTGTAGCTGTAAGTTGGCGTATATTTTGATTTGCCATTTCATCTAAATCTTTGGATGAGTACATATCTTCGGTGTAAGATACTTATGCAAAGTCGAGTTGTGGTTGTTTACCATGTCGAATAGCTTTTCTTTGAAATGTTCGAGCCAACTTTTATATCTCTGGTTCAAATGTTAGTCTTTGATTCTGACCTGGTCATAAAGAAAACAAACAAAAATTATAAATTTTCACCAATCCCCAGCAACGGCGCCAAAATTTGATGGGCATGAAACCACCAAATATAAATTCCTATGACAAAATAACAGTCAATAACAATATAGAGAAATAGGGTTGAATCCACAGGGACTGGCTATCTAATTTCACCTTTTTCCATAACCAGAATCGTTATCACAGTCACAATCATGCCCACGACCTGTGCGTACCAATACTGGAAAAAATAAAATAGGGGGTTTAAATTGTAAAGATAATAAAATAAGGAAATACGAAGTGTAATAAAATAAAATGAAGACATATTCAAAATTTCAGAAAAAAAATTTAAGCAAATAAAGTAAATTGGTAAATAAAATATTTTTAAGCTTAGCCTTAGCCTCGATGTACTCCAATCTTGACTCGATCCTTGAAATAGATTTTCTCTTCCAAGCGATAAGCTGTTATAGCAATCGAGGATCTCTCAAACTGCCAACTCTTCCTCTTGTTTTCGATCCCAGTATCACTTGCAAATCGACCCTAGTCGAATTTCTAACCACATGACACATACCCGTAATTTAAGACTTTGACAGCCTTACGATTTGAAAAGTCCAACTTGAATTAATGGCCTCAACCATGTAGGTCGTTTAAATACAATCGCTATCTCCCTTGACAGAATCCAACTAGCTTTTTCCAATTGAGCATGCCGATTTGTTTGTGGGATTTGAATACAGCACGATCGATTCACCTTCCCAATTGTACATCAAACGATTCCAACCCAATGCGCGCTTTTGGAATCAAAATCAAATCAACTTCAAGGGACGAATTTGTAGTATCTCATATATCGAATAGATAGCGAATACCGAATTACAAAGTATTTAGTGTGGGTTCATATCTCACGATTACTCTGTCAAAGCAATAACCGAGCTAAGGCTAAAAAGGGTTTAGTTAATCATGAAAAAGATCATGTTTGAAAATAAATCGTTCAAATAGAATT
Organism: Gossypium longicalyx; assembly: GCA_025698465.1. Taxonomy (NCBI): domain Eukaryota; kingdom Viridiplantae; phylum Streptophyta; class Magnoliopsida; order Malvales; family Malvaceae; genus Gossypium; species Gossypium longicalyx. The sequence continues at coordinate 85,715,442 of CM046997.1, forward strand.
GTAGAAAGTGTAAAGGGAAGGGGCCTTGGAAGGTAATTAAACCAAATAGTTGAAAGTAAAAGAAAAAAAAAGAATGAACCAATAGAATAGAAAAGTGACACGGGAAGGGAAATAAAACAAGGAATTTTATAGATTCCAAAAACTAAGTGTGTGTTTAATTAGTTGTAGCCACTAAGTTTTTATACACACTTCTAGTTCTAAAATTTAGCTAGATTTTTCCTAAATATTATCACTAAATAAATCAAAATTTAAAAATCAAATTTAAACTAGAGATTAAATTTAAACTAATTATAGAATAAAAAACCCTCCAATCTTTATCCAGCCACTTTTTAAAAAAAAATTTAACCCTTCAATCTTTATCCAATCATCTTTAAATATTCATTCTTTCAATCGAGCACTCCTCTTTGCTTTTTGTTCCAATTTAGTCCATCTTTGTAAAATTTTGAATTCAACACATCAACTTCATTCCTGATAAGAAAAACCCAAATTTAATATAATTTTATTCGATAATTAGCCAAAACTAAATATTAAAAATATGAATTTATCTTGCTATCACTCACCTTAAACCATTTTAAACGTGTAGAGACATTGTTTTAACACTAACCTATTGGCCAATGATTTCATCATATACAAGGCTTCCAGTTTCTTCCATAACGTATACATTATTTTCTCCTTCAAAACCTCTTGTAACACATTATTTGTTAAACATAATTGAATTATGGATAAGACTTTTTTATCTAACCTATCTCATTTTGACTAATCCAAGTTTGTGGGCTTATTCTCTATAACGATCCTCTCAAGATCGCTCTGAATTAGTATTACTGACGTATGAACTTGCCACAGACTGAAATTTGCGATACCATCAAACTTATCAGTATCAAACCTTGATGATGTCATCACTGAACGAGTTAAATGTGGAAATCGAACTAGCTTTAATATCAGTTTGTAGGGAATTAACCCGTATATGCAACGAACAAAAAAAATAACTAAGAGATTGAAAAGATCAACACACAAATTTAACGTGAAAAAACTCCTCTAAAGAGGATAAAAAATCACGAATAAAAGGAGATTTCACTAAAATAATTGAAGAGTACAAGAGAATGAGAGAATCAAAACAACACCCAAATCCCTAGAAGAAAAACCCTTCAAAACAAAAAAAAAAAATAGAATTCTCTCAATCTAAATATTTTTGTTGTTGTGTATCTAAAACCTATAGTAACTAAGGCCTATTTATAGGTTGAAATTCGTAGCATTTATGACTAAAATATCCCTAGGTTAATCATAGTTTAAGTGGAAAACTAAAACAGATTTTAACTGAGAGAAGAAAGTCGAGAAACTTGAGGAGCACATCGCCATGTCGAGAAGTGACGTTTGATCGTTGGGACAAAGAAAAATTGTGTCGTTGGGACTAGGGCTTTATTCTCTTCGTGATGTCGGCTGCTCGTCGGGATGAAAAGCTTCTTATTATTACGACGTCAGGCACTGTTTTGGTCGAAATATGAGGCATACTTCCACACCAATTTTTATTCCGTTAAAATCATGGCAACTTTACTATAAAAAAACTACAAAAAAATATATTTCATTTTTTACATTCAGCAATTCACAATAATCAATTTATTTTATTTTATTTTTGAACTTGAATTATTTAATTAATAATGATTCAAAATTTATAAATTAATTTTCACATCATTTTCATACTTAATGAGAAAATCACATTTATTTTCAAATGTTTCCCACTTCTCGTAACTCTATTAAGGGCTCCTACCCACTGATCCATTCCCATCCCAGTCCGCTTGATTTGAGAAAGAATTAGAGCCGAAAGGACCAGATCTCTCATACGTGGGTTGCCCGCGTATCCTCGTAGATTCTCCTCGTTCATAGATAGGTGAGAACAAAGATTGGTCTCAGTTAGGAAAAGTTCTTCAATAATCTATTCGCGAAAGACTTGAGTCACTGGTACCCAAACCCGTACCCAACGGCATCAGGAAATTAGATCCTCAGAACCGAAAGTCGAAGACTCGCTCCTACATCTCGAACTCTCAAAGGACGTTATTCTGATTGGCCATTTTCATCTACCCCATAATGTTTCATGTATAAATAGTTTAGGGGTGAATTTTTCTAATTTTAGTAACGAATCAAAATTTTATTTTTGGTTAAAACCAAGATCCGATAAGGTTAAAAGAAAAAAAAAATCAAGATCTAATAGATGTAATAAATTTGAGTGACATTTAATGGGTTGAAAGAAAAGAGTGAAAGGGTTGGAAGCAAATCTAAAACTCAAAGGTGTTGAAATGGAATATGTGGCTTCTCCAGAGAGCATATAATTATAATGTGATTGTAGGACCACCTCAAATCAAAATAAAAGAAGAAGCAAATCCTAAAATTGAAATTGGAAAAAATATCAACAAATGGCTCGCGTCACCTCAAACCCTCTTTCTTTTCCTAGATTTAGGCCTTACTTTCAAGTTTTCGACACTGCCCTCATCTTCAAATCCCCTTCCCTTTTTCCTTATAGAACTCGCAAGTTTCAATCCATCGCTTGTCAGACAAATTTACTTCCCACCCAAACACAACCCTCCGACGAGGTAACACTCTACTCTTTCTTTGTGTCTCTGCTTTAACTTTTGCATAATCTTCATTTCTATAAAAGGGTTGCTGTTAATTTTTACTGAGGGCAATTACGATGAGCACAGTTTTAATTTGCTTCTACCTTGAAGGGTTGCTCTAGTATTAGAATAAGATAATCTCTTAATTTCCATAAGTTAAATAAACTAAATGTAAGTATGACTGAATGGAATGAATGAAAATCAAGGTTCCATAATCTAGTGAACTCTCTGTAGGTTTTGCTAACAGGCTTTTTCATAGCTCTTTTTAAGGTATTGTCACTGTAGAAACTTCTTTTTTATGCACTAAACATAGTAATTGATGTTTAATCTATAATACTCAATTCATTGAATGAGAATATTTCCTTTAATGGTAGCATATACTTATTTCCTTAGGGAACTCGTAAGTAAATCCATTCATTTAAATGCCATAGTGACATTTATGTAAAACTTATCATTGCCATGGCTAATTGTTTTATTAGATTTTTTACATTTTCTTAAAATCTAAAATATTTTTTCTACAATCATTCGAATCATTCTATCAACGAAAAAAAATCTAAAAAATCTAAAAACCAACGACACGATCTTTCTTTTTCCTAGTGATCAAACCTCACGTCACGACATGGCGACGTGCTTCTCAAGTTTCTCGGCTTTCTTCTCTCAGTTTAACTCTGTTTTACTTTCCCACTTAAACTCTGATTAACCTAGGGTTATTTTAGTCATAATGCTACGAATTTCAACCTATAAATAAGCTTTAGTTACTATAGGTTTTAGATATACAACAACAAAAATATTTAGATTGAGAGATTTATGTTTTTTTTAAGGGTTTTTCTTTCAGAGTTTCGGGTTTTGTTTTGATTCTCTCATTCTTTTGTACTCTTCAATTATTATAGTGAAATCTCCTTTTATCCATAGTTTATTATCCTCTTTACAGAATTTTTTCTACGTTAAATTTGTGTGTTGATCTTTTCAATCTCTTAGTTATTTTCTTGTTCATTGCATATACAGGTTAATTCCTTACAAACTGATATTAAAGCTAGTTTGGTTTCTACATTTAACTCGTTCAGAGATGGCAGCATCAATGGTTGATATTGATAAGTTTGACGATATCGCAAACTTCAGTCTGTGGCAAGTTCGTATGTCAACAATACTAATTCAGAGCGATCTTGCGAAGATTTACAGAGAATAAACCCACAAACATGGATCGGTCAGAATGAGATAGGTTAGATAAAAAAGTCTTATTCATAATTCAATTATGTCTAACAAATAATGTGTTACAAAAGGTTTTGAAGGAGAAAGTAGTGTATACGTTATTGAAGAAACTGAAAGCCTTGTATATGACGAAATCATTGGCCAACAGGTTAGTGTTAAAACAACTTCTCTACACGTTTAGAATGGTTGAAGGTGAGTGATAGCAAGATAAATTCGTATCTTTAATATATTTATTTTTGGCTAATTATTGAATAAAATGCTATTAAATTTGGATTTTTCTTATCAGGAATGAAGTTGATGTGTTGAATTCAAACTCTTACAAAGATGGGCCAAAATTGGAACAAGAAGCAAAGAGGAGTGCTTGATTGAAAGAATAAAAATTTAAAGATAACTGGATAAAGATTAAAGGGTTGAAGATTTTTTTATTAAATGGCTGGATAAAGATTGGAGTATTTTTTTTATTCTATAATTAGTTTAAATTTGATTTTTAAATTTTAATTTATTTAGTGATAATATTTAGGATTATTTAGTGATAATATTTAGGAAAAATCTAGATAAATTTTAGCACTAGAAGTTTGTATAAATACCTAGTGGCTACAACTAATTAAACACACACTTGGCTTTTGGAATCAATAAAATTCCTTATTTTATTTCCTTTCCTGCGTCACTTTTCTATTCTGCTGTTTCATTCTCTCTCTTTTTTCTTTTACTTTCAACTTTTTGTTTTAATCACCTTCCAAGGCTCTTTTCCTTTCCACTTTCTACAATTCTATTTGAACAATTTATTTTCAAGCATGATCTTTTCCATGATTAACTAAACCTTTTTTAGTTTTAGCCCGATTATTGCTTTGATAGAGTAATTGTGAGATATAAACCCACACTAAATACTTTGCAATTCGATATTCACTATCTCTTTAGTATATGGGATAGTACAAATTCGTCCCTTAACGTTGATTCAATTTCGATTCCAAAAGCGCGCGTTGCGTTGGAATTGTTTGACGTACAGTTGGGAAGTTGAGTCGGTCATGCTGTATTCAAAATCCCATGAACAAATTGGCGTGTTCAACTGGAAAAACTTAGTTGGATTCCGTCAGGAGAAATAGTAATCGGATTTAAATGACCCACACGGTTGAGGCCGTTAATTCGAGTTGGGCTTTTCAAATTGTAAGGCTGTCGAAGTCTTAAATTATGGGTACGTGCCACGTGATTAGAAATTTGACAAGGGTCGATTTGCAGGTGATACTAGGATCAACTATGAGAGGAAGAGTTGGCGGTTTGAGGGATCCTCGATTGCTATAACCAACTTATCACTTAGAAGGAAAAATCAATTTCAAGGATCGATTCAAGATTGGAGTACACAGAGGCTAAGGCTAAGCTTAAAAATATTTTATTTACCAATTTACTTTATTTGCTTAAATTTATTTCTTTTTTGAAATTTTGAATCTGTTCTTATTTTATTTTATTACATTTCATATTTTCTTATTTTATTATCTTTATCAATTTAAACCCCCTATTTTATTTTTTTTAACATTGCTACACACAGGTCGTGGGCACGACTGTGATCGCTACAGCGATTCTGGTCATGGAAAAAGGTGAAATTAGATAGCCAGTCATTGTGGATTCGACCCTATTGCTCTATATTGTTATTGACTGTTATTTTTTCGTAGGAATTTATATTTGGTGGTTTCGACGTCCATCAAATTTTAGCACCGTTCCCGGGGATTGGTGAAAAATTCTAATTTTTGTTTGTCTTCTTTATGACCAAGTTAGAATCGAGGACTTTAACATTTGAACTAGAAATATAAAAGTTGGCTCGAACATTTCGAAGAGAAGCTATTCGACATGGTAAACAACCACAACTCAACTTTGAAGAAGGATCTTACACTGAAGATATTTACTCATCCAAATATTCAGACGAAATGGCATATCAAACTATACGCCAAGTTACAGCTACACCAAATGAACAACAACCGCTATGCATAACTTATCCTGCGGGCGAAATACCATTCGAGTTAAAGTTGGGATTAATACATTTATTGCTTACTTTCCGCTGTTTGAAAATTGAGAACCCCCATACCCATTTGAAAGAGTTCCACATAGTTTGTCTAAGCATGAGACCAGCAGGAGTAACCGAGGATCAAATCAAACTAAGAGTTTTTCCTTTTTCATTAGTTGACACTGCTAGAGAGTGACTGTTTTATTTACCTCCGGGATCTGTTAATACTTGGACTGATATGTCTCAATTATTTCTTGATCTGTTTTATTTACACTCCTTATTTTCATGTTTTATTAACTTTTAATTTTAATCCATTATAATATTTTTCAAATAATTTAAGTAGAAATAGAAAATTAACGTCCAAGTTAATACCTTATGGTCTATTTATCATATAAGTCCTCCCACATTCATTAAATAATCCATTTAATTATTAAAATTTAATAGCGATTAAGTTTTACATCTTTTACTTTTTAGTCCTTTTTCCTTAATCAATCAATTAATCACCAAAATTACTAGACCAGAACTTAATATAACTCTACAATAGACCCATAAATATTATAAAATAATATTTACTCACTCGATCATAAAAAATTGGGATTATAAAATCATTGTTTCTGGTATCACAGAAAAATGAGATGTTACAAAAGGCTTGTAAATTCAGGATCAGAAATGAAAGAGATAATCTTTTACAAACACACATGTTGCTATTATTTGATTATTCTATTCTTGCTTTCTTTTGGTTCTCCATTTTCTGAAAGTAATTTATGCTCCCTCTAAAGTTCACGAGTTCCTCATCCTTTTTAGCGGGTTTAGTCCACGCTCACCGTATTGTTATTAATGTCGGATTTAGTTGGTTACCCTATTGGTCAATTCATCTTATTTTTGACATAAATGGTTAGAGTAGGGAGGAAGAAGTAGATAAAAAGTGAAGTGTTTAGAGAGTAGAGACCCCCTCAAAGAGGGTCTTTAGAAATGAATATAAAAGGGTGTTTTCGAGTCAGATTCCAGGTCATTAAAGGAGGTCAGATTATGATATATTTTATTATAATTCCATAATATTGTTATTTGGAGGCAAGAAAATAAATATATAATCAACTTTGGATTCCAGAAAGATGCTCACTTTATTCTGCAAGATAGCTCATGGTCGATTGAAGGTGGTCTAATGCTCTTTCAGCCTCGAAGACTGAACATTAAATTGAAAAACCTGGAGTTTAATCATACCTCAAATTGGATGCAAATTTGGGATTTTCCAATCAAGCTAATGCTTGATTCTGTGGCTAAGCGAGTTGTTAAAGTGGCTGGTGATATTCTTAAAATTGACTGAAAGGCAACCTTTCCAAGGAACATCAAATATATGCGGGTTTGTATCCGTATTAACCCTCGACTACCTTTTGTTACAGGGGCTTTTGCTCAAGCTCCAAATGGTCTGAGAATATGGGTGAGTTTCAGGTTGAACGTGTTTATAAACTCTACCGAAATTATGGACATATAGGGCATCATTTTCCTCAATGCATTTTGGAAAATGATTTCATTGAAGTTTCTTTAAAAAATCAAGTGCTTAATATTCATAATAGATTTGGTCATAATTGGGAATTGATTTGGAGCATGTTTTATTTACTAATGAAACGAAGACTTTTCTTTATAAAAATAACCGTAGAACTTCCAAAGCTTTTTACATTGATGCTGAAGTTGATGATGATGATTTTATTGTTCTTAATATGCCACAACAATCAATATTTAAAGATGTTAGAGTCAATGAAGATGGTTATGGTGAAAATGTCCATGGAAATCCTAATCTTGATTTGTCTCCTATAAGAGTAGTGATTCCTACCTCTGTCTTTCAATTTCTGGATACACACACTGAAGGCTTAAAACATAATCTTACGAACTTTGAAGAACATCTACTTAATGCCTTCCCTATTGATGAAAATAATTCATCTCCAAATTAGGTTACTAGATGGATTAATGGAGAAAATGGTACTCTTTTTTTGGCTAATAGTGTGTTATTGCCTCAGTCTTAGAGGGTTAATTCGATTAGCAATATGGAATCAGATTTTGTTTAAAGGATTTCTTTTGTTATGGAAATCGATGAAGACTCAAACGAGATATCTTTCCAAGGATGGATTGATTTTATTCAATCTCCACCAGCTTAAGGGGATTTGAAGGGTTAAGAAATAATTGTATTTGAATCTGCTAGTAATTTCTCCTCTTTGCTCAAGTTTAACAATTTTATACAAGGGCGAAACCAAAAAATTTTTTAGGGATGACCGAAATTATATTGTATATTTTTATGATAGTAAAAATGTAAATTTACCATTTTAATTGTAACACCCCTTACCCATGTTCGACGCCAGAACAGGGTATGAGGCATTTCCTGACTTAAACATACACATTCATGCAAAAACTGGGCCATAAAATCTCTTTTAATTCAAAACCTTTCACACACATGTATGTCGTCCCTTATTTGGGTCTACGAAGCCCAAAACATTCATCGGAATTGATTCGGGACTAAACCGAGAACCTTAGCAAATTTTGGGAAAACTTAGAAAATTTTTCCATGACACAAAGTCACACGCCCGTGTCCTCAGGCCGTGTAACTCTCTGTTTATGACGTTAGCATGTACATCGAACCACACGATTGAGACACACGGCCGTGTCTCAGCCCGTGTGGCCAACACTTAGGCTATTTTTCAAGCCTTCATGTTACCCATAATCTCTTACAACCTTATGCACATCAAAATCGCAAATCATGGCATCATTTTAGTGATTAAACACCCTTTATTAAGACATATCCTTAACATTAACATGTCCTATTACAAGTAATGCATCTACTCATGCAATACCAAGTATAGACTCCTTATTTCACATTCATAAGACTTGTCATTTTAATGACCACTTTTACCTTTATACTATGGTTACCAACTTATTCATCAAGCATTCATGTTCAATCATTATCACGTTGTGTTTATAACGTTCAATTACTACATGGCTATGACCACCTCAATTGGTCATAGAGCATACATACAACACACATGTCATATTACTACCCATGCATGGAAAACAGACATAATCACATTATAAACATTAGACATGACATGACATGACATGAATAGCTAGGCTTGCAAGCCATAATCAACATGAGCCACATCTCATGGCTATATACATATAACTCAATATAAGCCAAAACATTTGGCCAAAGCAATATAATACATGTCAATCAACTAGATCCCTATACATGCCTCACTTGAAATTTCTAATATATGCTTCATTATTCCAAAGGTAGCGACTTGATAGTGTGATGCTACCTCCGACGATCTCCAACCCCCAGCTAACCTAAAAACACTAAAGGAAAGGAAAGGAAGGGAGTAAGCTTTATAGCTTAGTAAGATCGTATGAAAATAATAAGCAATTTATCAGCTTTCTTCTCATGGTAATACAACTCTATTTGCATTTTTACTCATGTTCCAGTCAAGCTATTTTCTCGAGTCATAGTCACTAAATTATTTATATCTGGAGCTACAGAACTCAAAATTAAGTTTTGTTAATTTTACCTAAAACTAGACTCACATAAATTATTACCATAAAATTTTTAAAATTTTTGGTTCAGCCAACTAATGTCACGGGGCTAGACTTTTCGTCTTGCAATCCGTGCGGCCTTAGGCGATTTGCTTGTCCAAACTCGCCTAAGTCAGCCTTTTCTCGAATGAGGATTCCTTAAGAACTCCTCCAAGGCACCAAATCGAATAGCGGAAGCAAACTTATGCCAAAAGAAGCTTATAAGAACAACAGAAAGCCACAGAAAAGATCGCACACAAGGTGTTTGAGTAAATGCTCTTAGAACTCTATTACTTTTAAGAATTCTCAAATACAATGGATGATTTACAAGTGAGGGGGAGGCTCTCTATTTATACTTGAGCTCCCCTAAAATTGACGGACAAGATACAATTACATCGACAGACGAGATTAACCATATTCCATAATTTAAGGGATTTACAAGATATTGCCATATCAAATCCTATCTAATCTTACAAGATATGATTCCCTCTATCTTCTAAGATTAGTTACCATAGATGCCTGAGTTGCCATATCTTCCCTATCGGGCCAACCAAGCTTCAATCTGACAGGCTTATCCAATAGTTCCTTGAATCGGGCCAGCTGGGCCAAATGATCACCATCTTATCAACAGACCTCCATGGCGCGCATCTTGTGCCATGGTCACGGGCCTTGCACTCTGACCCGTGACACTAGTACAGTTTATTCCTTAAATTTACCCTTTTTCGCTGTTTAACAGTTCTGACCCCTCTTCAATAAAAATTAATTATCTCATGATACGGGACTCGGATGATGTTTCTATCTATTTCTATTGAAAATATACTCATTATAATTCTAATCATATAAATTATAACCCATAAATATTTTTTTTACAATTTTCAATGATTTTCTTAAATCAGAACAGGGGATTTCAAAATCATTCTGACTTTGTCTCACAACAATTTAAATATTTCATAATATGAAACTCTTTTGCTTACACCGTTTCTTCTATGTGAAACTAGACTCATTAGGCTTTAATTTAGTATTTTATTCAATCTCTAACTCAATTTTCACAATTTTTGGTGGATTTTCAAATTTGGACTATGGCTGCTATCCAAAACTGTTTTAGTGTAAATTAACGATACTAAGTTTATCACACCATATTAATTCATGTTCACAACATTGGTAAGGTTACATATTCATACATCATAAGTATAGACCTATAATCACAAGGTTATCACAAAATCATTCTCATAGGCATGAATTACCTATTTACATCTTCACCAAATGTGCATCATAAGTTGAAATCATTTCTCATGAGCTTGGCATGCATACTTGTGTTACTCAACATGCTCATATTCATTCCTTAATAATCATATACCATGAATTGAATTCACATCTCATCAATTTCATGTAAGTACCTGTATCGCTCACAATATGGTCATAACCTTTCTCATTTAACTTAAACCGTAACTCTCACCGTTGGACCATTCGGGAAGCTATCAGATATTCATTAAGCCTCAGACATAGGGTATAATATCGATGCCATGTCCCAGACATGGTCTTACACTAGCTTATCCATCAATTCGACGCCATGTCCCAAATATGATCTTACACTAACTATCAAAATCGAGGCTAATGCCATGTCCCAGACATGGTCTTACACTAGCTCTCACATATCTGTGCCGATGCTATGTCCTAGACATGGTCTTACACTAGCTCTCATAATGTGGTCAATACATGTCCCAGACATGGTCTTACACTTGCTCTCATAATGTGGCTGATGTATGTCCCAGACATGTCTTACACTAGCACACATCCATATCACCCAAATGTCATGGCAAGGATATTCAATCTATTCCTAAGGTTCAACTGGGAGTTTTTACCGCATTAAATCTCACCATATATTACTTATAGATACATTCAAGCATTATATACATAATCAAATATTCTATGCATAAATACGACTAAGTTGCATTATTTACGTACAACTTACTCGTTTCTATGGGATATCATATTCCATCAAACTTCTATTGTATTCTATCATCACATGAATATTATTAACTTTTGGTATCACTTTCATCATACTCAATATCATTAACATATAATTAAATATAACCAAAGCAAGGTAGATTTTGAGTATATTGACAATAACATGGATAACGTGCATATTTAGTCACACGAACTTACCTAGAATGCAATTTCGGCTAATTACTCTATTTTAGTTCATAACCTCGTACTTTCTGATTTAAGCTCAAATCTCGATTTTCTTGATCTAACATGATGAAGTTCACTCATTTAATCATTACATTAATTAAAACATTCTATAATTCATAATTTAGCAAAATGACCGTTTTGCCCTTAGACTTTACAAAATTTATGATTTTGTCCTTAGGCTCGTAAATCGATTTTTATCAAATTTCCTCATTTACCAAGCCTAGCCGAATTCTTTTTATAACTATAGCAACTCACAATTTCAATTATTTCACACATTTACAACTTATTTTACAAACTTTACAAAATAGCCCTTTTTAGGTGTTTTCATGCAAACTCCTTTCACAAAAGTTATTTATTACACAACCATGACCCATTTTCTTCCATAAAATTTTAGCAAACAACATGATTAGTCACATGGAAAAACCCTATACTTCCAACCATTTTGCAAAATAGTCCCCTCATTAGCTAGATTATGCTACAAGGGTCCCAAAAGTACAAAAATTATCAAGAAAGACCATCAAAATCACTTACTTGCATGGGTGAAGAGTGGCTGAAAATTTCAAGCTTTCAAAACCCCTATTTTTCTGGTATTTTCGATGGAGGAAGGAAGAAAGATGAAAAGATGACATCTTTTTCTTTTTGTTTTATTTTAATGCCAAATAAGCCTCCTAATGCACACTAACTTTGACTTTTCAACCCTTTTTTGTCTCATTGATCAGCCACTAACATATATATGGTCTATTTACTCAATAAAGATCCTAATTTAATGTTCTATAGCTATTTGACACCTTTAGCTAGCAAAACAAACTTTTTGCCCTTTACGCGATTTAGTCCTTTTTCGAAATTAAGCATGAAATTGCTAAAATTATTTTACCAAAATTTTCATGTACTTATATAATCATGCTATGACACATAAAATAATATTAAAAATAATTTCTCTGGCCTCGGAATAGTGGTCCAAAACCACTGTTCCGACTAGGCCCAAAATCGAGCTGTTACATTAATAGCCTATATCTTTATAATCTTTAAAGGGTTAAATAAAAATTTTATCATTTGAGGGGGGCAAATTGAAATTTTACCATTAAAAATTTAAATGGTCTAAATTGAAATTTTCTATTTTAGGGGGGGTCGGGGCCCCTGCCAACCCCTTCTAAGTTCGCCACTAATTTTATGATGAATGATCTTGTAAAACTGCTGGCAAATTCTTCTTTACTTGGGGGTCCTTCCAAGTTTTAGGAAGTTGGAGAGTTTAAATTTGCAATTTGATAATAACCAGTTGGCCATTGTGCCTTTCGTGGAGCTATCCCAATCCTTGTTTTATGACAATATGGATTTACATATGTTGGGAGTCATTCCTAAACCTAGTGCTGATGAAAGTGGTCATTTGATAAATGACGTATAGGAAAAAGCTTGTTTGGAGATTGATATACGTGTCAGTCAATCTCAGCTTCATATAAAAGGGCAAGACAGTACTAATGAAGTTCACTATTCCTCAATTAAAGAAATTATCGTTGTTTTTTTTTTTATAAAGGTAAAAGTAAGGATTATCTAGAAATCTATACCTATATATAAAAACACAAGTTTGAAAAAAAATTTGAACTGATAAGAATACCATTTATTCTTCATATTACTAAATTTACATTTAAAAATAATTATAATTTAATAGAAATTGTGATAATTACACATTTAAAAAAATTATTATTTAAATTACAATTATTAGTTAAAAATTGTGTTAATTTTAAAATGGATTTATTCTTGAATAGAGTTCTAAGCATAAATTATAGGGAAAAAGGTTGTGATAATTATAATTTTAAATTACAATTATTAGTTAAGAAGATTTTGACATAAACAAAAGTTTTGCTAATTTTATTGATGTAAAATAGAGTTATTATTTAAATAGAATTTGAATGTAACAGCCCGTTTTTAGTCAAATAGGAACAGTGGTTTCGAGACCACAAATTTGAAGTTGAAATAATTATTTTATTATTATTTTAATATTTATATCATGATAATATGTTTGTGTGAAAGTTTCCTTCAGAAATTTTATTGTTTTAGTGCTTAATTTGAGAAAAATGACTAAATCGCGTAAAGTGTAAAAGTATTGTTTTAATAGTTAAAGGTATTAAATAACCATGAAATTAAATAGTAGAGGTCCTTATGTGGTAATTAACCCATTTTTTATGAGTGGACAAGTATGGTCATTAATTAGGTGAATTAATGGTTTATTATTAAGGTTATTTTGGTAATTGGTAAATATATGTTAATTAAATAAAACAAACAAATTTTTAATGCTTTCATCTTCTTCATTTACCGAAATTAAAGAACAAAGAACACCATTTTAGGGCTTGAAGCATTCGGTCACTTGCTATCTCAATGGTAAGTTCGTTTTTGTCCCGTTTTTAATGATTTTTATGTTTTTGAGATCGTTGCAACTAGGTCTAGCTAGCCCAGGGACTAATTTGCAAAATTGTTAAAGGTTTAGGATGTTGTCATTGATGAATATGTATGAGCTTTAATGATTGATGATAGATTATGAATGTTTAATGATAGTTATACAAGTTTTGTAAAGTGATTTTTGAGAAAAACGTCTAAGGATTTAATTGAGAAATATGAAAATTTTGTGGGTAAATTGTGAAATAAATGAAAAATATGGGCTGATATGTGTACTAGAAAAATTTGGCTAGCATGGGTTAGTATTAAATTACATGAATTTGTGTTTTTGTGAGATAAGGACTAAATTGTGAAATGTGAAATATTAGGGGCAAAAGTGTAAAGTGGCTTTAAAGTGTATTTTGGACTAAATTGAATAGAGTGATGATTGAATAAGCTAAATTTGATATTATATAGATCAAGAAAAATGAAGTTCGGATCTGGATCGGGGGAAAAACAAAGTAATTAACTAGTTGATACATTTTGCCGATTTTACAGTCGAGGTAAGTTTATGATTAATAAGCTTAATGTTATATAAGTTTATATGCTTAAATATTATAATTGTGATACTATGACACTATAGAATCTATCAACAAAGCATTGACATAGTGAGAATCCCGGTTGAACCTTAGGAATAGATAAGATACTAATGACATGTCATTAGGGGTTACTGTGATTATGTGATTCAAGTGCTGGTCCTGTATGTCCTACCAGTGGCTGAGTATGCCAGCATGTGTTTCAATTACTTGACAGCTTGTGTGAGCAGCACCGTGTAGCTACGTCTTGACTGACAGCTTATATGAGCAAGCCCGTTAATAGCTCGAGAGTGAGCAAATATGTGATATGAGATTGAGATAGCTTTGGCTATGTATGTGGCATTTCGATGCTAGATTCCCGAGTATTTGATATTATTCTGAATGGTTCAACGGGAAAAGATAATGGTACGTGAATGTAAGCAATGATATAGATCAGTTCATGTACTCGTGATAAGTTTGGCAAGTAAGTTATAATTGATAAGTTCATATGAGAAGTAATTGAAAGTTGATAAATTTATACATGATATATAGAATTATGGCAATGTGCAAATTGTTGAATTGAATGTATTGCTTATATTTATTTATAACCTTTAAATTGTGAATGAATTGGCCAATTATACTTATTAATCATATGAGATTACTAAGTTATAAAGCTTACTCTATTTATTTTACCGTGTTTCTAGTGATTTCAAAGCTAGATCAGATTCGGGGATCTTCGGAGACTTTATCACATTATCCTACTATAACTTTGGTACTTTTGAATTTAAGCGTTTTAAGTATATGGGATGTATAGAGATTTTGAGTAATTTTGGTTATGATTTGATAATGATTTTGGTAATTTGAAATGGCTTGTAAATGTTAAATGTTTTTGGTTTTGTATATAGTCATGATAGTTAGCTTAATTTGGTTGGTTTGGTTGTGAATACATATGTGCTTATGGCTTTGGTTGTGTGTCTAATGATGGATATGTTATGCTTCTTGATGTTGGTAATAAGGGGTACTAAATGGTTGAGAATTGAATTTGGTATGCTTGTGAAATTAGGCCAAATGATGCAAAATTTGAAAGTGTTCATATTGATGATTTAAGATTAGTAGATTTGATATAAATTGAGTGGCATATTATGGTATTGATGTGTTTTGGATTGGTTGGTATTGAAATGGTATGAAATATGCTTGAGTGAAGTTAATAGAAGGCTTATTTTTATGCCATGAATTGTGCAATTTGGTTTGGTGTTGGTTTGTGCAAGTTGGGTGGCAAAATGGCTTGGTAAATTGCCTATTTTTGTCCACACGGGCAGAGACATGGGCGTGTGTCTCAGCCGTGTGTGTCACAAGGTTATGTTACACGGCCGTGTGTCCCCTAGTGTTGAATTAAAAATCAAGTCAGTATGCTCCACACGGCCTCACACACGGGCATGTGACTTAACCGTGTGGCCTAAGTCAGTATACCCTATAGGTCTGGCACGGCCTAGCACACGGTCTGGCACACGGGCAAGTGTGGCCATTTCTAGGGCACACGGGCTAGTCACACGAGCGTGTGTGTTGGTCGTGTGACCCAAGTCAGAGAGTTACACGGGGTCAAACATGGGCTGGAACACGGCCATGTGATTTCATTTCGAATGTTTACACGGTGTAACGCCCAAAAATTTTGAGTTTTAACTGGGAAAAATCTGTAATAATTAATTTTTGTATTTCTGGTTCTATGTTCTGCTTCTGTGTTTAAAGTCTGGGGTTTGAATCGCATTGTTAAAGTTTTATTGTTTTTAAAACAACCCATAAGCAAGCTTTATCCGCTTAAGATCAATTCGTTATGTTATTGTGACAAGAATGAGCCTGCTGGTTCACTGGTTAAGCATCTGTCTGTATTCTGTCTGGTACCAAGTTTGAATCCTATCGTATGCGTTAGAGGGTATTATTTTTGGCTATTGTTGGAAGAAGGTGGTTACCCTTTAAGAATCTGAAAGTTCTTATTTTCTTCTTTTACGTTACTTTTTCTCTTCTCTTCCTTTCTTTTTTTTATTTACTCTTTTGTCCTTCGATTTTCTCCAATTTTGGAACAATTTGGTGCTGTTTGTTAGGTCATCGGAGTATTGAGGGCAATAAAATCACAAAACACGTTAACCCTCCGTGTTAGTACGATATATTATGTCTCGAACAAGGGTCTAGAAAGTCTCCGAAATAGTTTCCGACAAAGTGAAATCAGGTGCGTAACGAAATTCTCAAGTTTTACAAGTTTCGGATCGCCAAAAAATGGTGGTTGTCAACACCACACGGCCAGACACACGGACATGTGGCAGGTCATGCGATCGGCCGTGTAACTCACTGTTTGTCGAATTAGAGGACCATAAGAGCTAGCACACCAGTGTGTGTCTAGGCCGCGTGCGATCAAATAGTGCAGGGTTCACACGGGTACAAGACACGGCCGTGTGTCTAAGCCGTGTAACTCACTGTTTATGGATTAAGGACCAAACGGGTCAGCACACAAGCATGTGCTTAGGCCATGTGAGTCACATGAGTAAGGACACGACCGTGTGTCTAAGCCATGTAACTCTTTGTTTATTGATTAGTTGCACACGAGTACACGACACGGGCGTGTAGTAGGCCGTGTGAGTCACACGGGCAAGGGTACGGCCGTGTGTCCAAGCCATGTGACATTCATTGTGGTTTAGAAACTCGTTTTACGACCATAATCGTTGTTGTGACTGGTATTGATTATCTTTGACTTGTTTGATATGAAATGAGATACAATGAGAAACTATTGTTAATGTAACGTGAAATTTTGTGTTCTGAATGTGTTGGATTAGAGAAGTATGAAGAAAGAAGTATTCTATTCTGAACAGTGGTTTAACCACTTTCTGATTGAATCTGAATTTAGCACTTAACACAAAATGTGTTAGCATCTATGATGCGATTCTGTAACGTGTCAAACCGGCACATTGCAGTGTATAGGGATGGATGGACATGAACATCCTTAATGGTGTGTTGGGTTGGTCAGAGACGGTGTGTAGTGGTTGGAAACTAGGAAAAACTCTTGTGAATCTATTCTTCTATCGGATTAAGCATGATGATAAACTGCTACTGTTCATATATGTTATCTGAGTATATCTGATCTGCTCTATATCGAGACTGTGAATATTAGAACTGTATAACATTTTGAATAAGATCACTGTGATCGTATTAAAGTTAATTACTTATTCTTTGTTACGCATTGAGTGCACAACTTACCTTGTTATGTCTGGCTTTCAGGAGACCCACCGAACTGAAAAGGATCGATGTCGCGACAACTCGGTCAGCTTTATTAATTTATTATGCTTAATAAGAGATTATGTTGTTAAAATGTTATGGATCTATGATGTTTGAGCACCAACCTTTCTGGTGACTATTTGAAGTTTTGTAATTAGGTTTATCTATCCCATTAACTTGTTAACGATTGGTATGATGTTTGTAACTCTCTGAGTTCGGTTTGGACGTCTAGGTCGGGGTTAGGGTGTTACACACAGCCTGTGACACGGGCGTGTCTTTGGCTGTATGAGACATACGGTCGAGCCACGGGCGTGTCTTTGGCCGTGTGAGACACACAGCCGGGCCACATGGGCATGTGTCCTCTGTTTTATGGAAAAAATTTCTAAGTTTTGAAAAAGTTTCCTGAGTTATCGGTTTAGTCCCGAACCTTTCTGAATGCATGTTTTGGGCCCCGTAGGCTCATATTAGGGATGGTGTGAATGCTTTTGATTGATGATTAATTGAATTTGAGAAATGTATATGAAATGTATGATTATTGTGTTATAAGTCCGGTAATGCTCCGTAACCCTATTCCGGTGTTGAATACAGGTGCGGGGTGTTACATTGAAGCATTTTAATTATCACTTAATTGATATTACAATTAATTATTTTAATTATTTATTATTTTAAATAATGTTTCTTTGTATTAATTACATAAAATAAAACTATATTGTATGTTAAAAAAGTTTAAAATGCTTTAATTATTATTTGAAAACTTTCTAATATAATGTTTGAATTGATAAGTTAATATATTTTAAATATTTTCCATAATTCAAATAAAATATATATTATTTTACTCTATTTACTATAATTAAAATAAAATATTTAAAAAGCTAATTAAATATTAAACATGTAAAATCACATGCAAATTTGGAAAAACTTTTGAATTGACTAGAATATCCTTTATTATTAATTATATTACTAAATTGACTTTAAAAAAAATAATTTATTAGGATTATTATTATGAAATTAATTTTAATGAAATATTAATTAATATAATAATTTATTAATGTGAAATTAATTCATCATATCTTTTAAAGCTCTACTTAAAAAATAACACAATATATTATTAATTAATAAAATTATAAATAAATAAAATCATTAAATATATTTGGATAAATTAAAAACAATAAAAATCTAAATTTTTAATTAAATAAATATTTTTATATATAGGTATGGTTTATTTTAAAAATGATAATAATTAATATCTTAAAATATTTTTTAGAATTAATAAAAATTTAAAGGTATGGGATTAACATTATATATATAAATATTATAACAATATATTGACAACCTAATCTGTATAAATTTATTTATTCTTAATTTATATCTCAAAACTCAAAAGAAAATAAATATATATTTAATTAATTTAAATATTAAAAATTTATAAATACAAATTGAATCTAATCAAGCCTATTCAATTCAACATAAAATTAATTCGACAAATAGTATGACTCATATCTATTTAAGAAGCTAAGATAAATAAAATAGATTAATTAAGATTAATATTTTGTATTATCTATTTTTTCTCATGTATTTCAAATATATAAAATCAATAATATAAAAATAATTATAATTATTTTATTAATAATGTTTCTACTAAATCTTAATCTAAATTTACATTCATAACAAATAATTAATATAAAATAATTATACTTATACTTATTTTATTATTAATGTTTTCATTATTAATGTAATAGCCATTATCATTTAATTAGACTTTGTATCCATATTTAATTACACTTATTATTTTAAATTAACTTAATTGATGTTACAGTTATATACCAATTAAAACTAATATTTAGCACTTTAAATATATGCATTAGCAAGATATTTTTATTCAAAATAATATCTAAAGAATTACTGGAAAAATCATTTGTTTCCATCACAAAAAAAAAAAAATAATGATTGCATTGTTATTTGAGATGTTTAATCATTATTATTTGATAGTCAATAGTTTTAGTATTAATTATTTTTAATAATATTTACATAATTGCTCATATTGTTTACTGTTGTAAAATATTAAAGTAATGGTTCTTTGTATATTTTAACTTATATTTGAATGACATATTATTTTAGGTTATTACTTAATATCGGTTGTTTCTCACTTTTTTATTTTATTATTTTTAAAATGTTATTTTATCATCTTCACTATTTTTCAAAATTAATAGAATTTTATTATAAATTAGACTAGTTCTCATTTACTTAGCATATGTATTTTTTAAAAAGTAAAAAAAAATAATAAATTAGAAAAATATAAATACATAAAAATAATATATATAAAAGCATGAATTTAAAGAAACTTTTGAATGGACTAATATAACATTTAATATTTATTATATTATTGAATTTTCATTTTAAATGATTTTTATTATTTATAAGATGTATCACATTTATAAATAATTTTTAATTTTATTAAAATATTTGATTAAATAAATTTACTTAATAGAAAAATTATCATACTTATAAATAAAAATTTCAATTCTATTAAAAAAATTTATTAAATGAATATATATAAAATAAATAATATTATTTAAATTTTATATTTAAATTTTTGTGTTTACATTAATCCAAAAAGTAAAAAAAAAATTACATTATTTTTTTTCTAAATAGAAAGTTTTAATTATTTCTATATATATTTTTATAAACATCTACACTATTATTTAAGTGTTCTATCGAGTTGGTGTCACCCTCAACTGGGTCACCAACTCAATTGTTAAATTATAAAAATATCTTTTTGTAATTAAAATAAGTTATATTATTTGAAAGCATTTTAGTCTTTTTCATTAAAAATCAATAAAAATATATATTTGAACCTGAAGTAATTGCATTAGTAAAACATTTAATTTACCACTTTGTTAAAATTTTATTTTGATATTTTTATTCATTTTAATTTTAATTACAACACTTTGTAACTTATGTTATTTTTAAACACACATTTGTGATATTTGTGGTTTCCACATGCATATTAGTGTGATAGGATTTCTTGTTTAACTTAAAAGATTGAATATAATTTAGGTTAAAATATGTTGTTTGTCCTTATACTTTGATAAAATTTGAGATTTAGTCCCTATACTTAAAAGGTAAAAAATAAGTCATTCAACTATTTTGATTTAAAAATTCTTGTCCAATCATTAAAATTGTAAGTATTTTCCGTCAAAATTTGTCAGTTTGGCATATCAAGTTATCATCATGTGACGTGTCATATGATTAACGAAAAATGAATATATTAAGTTGACAAATTTTAACAGAGGCTATCAACAACAATAATGATTAAACTAAAATTTTTTTAAATTGAAAAAGTAAGAGGATGGAATTTCTAACTTTTAAAGTACAAAGTCTATAATAGTATTATACATTATACATTATTTTTAAATTTTGTTTAAATGTAAAATTGGTCCTTGAAGTATGCTACCTCATTTCACTTAGGCACATAATTTTTTTAATACTATTAATTCACATCATTTTACCACAAACCATAATACATAAGACCACGTAACATGTCAAGTTTTTATCACTTTTGAGTAAAATGAAATAAAGTTGATAATTTAAATATCACTTCTAATTAAAATAAACTTTCAAGTACTTAAGTGAGAAAAATGATATAGTTTAGAAACCAAATTTGTAATTAACCCCTTTAGGCTTTATTTACTATTTAAGTTAAAAAGTGTTTTTCAACCCCAATATTGAATTTAAACTAAAAAAATTGATACACAATTAGCTTTTCAAACTAAATCTTCATTTTAAACTAGTTTTGTAATTCAAGTTAAAAAATCAAAATTTTTAATTAAAATTTTGATTTTTAAAAAGTATTTTTCCATTAAATTATCTTTTTATCCGCTCATTTCATCTTTTACTTTACAACATCATAATAAAAATAAACATTTTATTTTCTCAAAAATTCTTTATAACTATTATGATAAAACACTATGGAAATTTTCAAAATTCATTTTTCTAAAATACTTTTTGACCAAACTTTTCAGTGTAGATGTTAAACTAACTCTTTGGAAAAAAACTTCTTTTAAGCCCGTATTATCTTCACAGAACTAATATAATACGTGGCACCCCAGAAATATTTGACAATTCCAATTTTCCCAAATCTTTTTCCGGGAAAATCCATGCATTCTCTGCCATGAAACTCTAACTCAAAACCGATAAGAAAATACCCCCCCCAACCCAAAAAAATATTTCTACGGTTCTGAAATATGTGCAGCTGTTTGAGCTTCCAAATCCCCAAGGCTTTGCCTTCCATTTATGTTTCTCCATCTCAATGCAGCACCAAATTCCCTTTCTTCAACCTTACATCTCAAAACAAACCAACCAACTATCCCAAACTTTACAAGGTAAATTCAACTTCCTTTCATTTTCTTTTCAGCATATTTTTTTGGTTTCGACTTCATAAATTTCATCATTCTTTCAGAAACCCAATGTTACAAACATCAAATTAAAACCAAATAATTATTTGGATGCAAAGAAGACCAGCTTGGCTGTTCCAATTGCTGCCCTTCTTTCCACTGTGAGATCTGTATTTTTAATTTCAATTTACCATCCAACTTGGATAACCCATTTTATATAAATGCTGATGAAGGTTTTTCGAACCAGTTTGAGCTGCCGGCATTAGCTGTTACAGGGGTAAACAATGAGCCAGATCTCATCACTGTGATAATTCAACTAGGAATTATTGCTTTTGGGTACTTCCTCATCGTGCCAGTAAGTACACATGTATAATACAGCCATTTTCAGTCTTTCTGAATTTGGATAGTGTTTTGGTTTAGATTTTTGGTTTTTTTTCCCCCCTTCTTTTTGAATGCTTTGTTATGATTATTTGTTTCATATACGATTAATGATTTGATGAAATGGCAGCCAATCATCATGAACTGGCTTAGGATAAGATGGTATAGAAGAAATCTGTTGGAGATGTACTTGCAATTCATGTGTGTGTTCTTGTTCTTTCCGGGGTGAGTTTGGATGCAAACACATGGTAATCTAAAATGTCCAATTGGATTGAAATTTTACTTACATGATGAACTGTAAATTCATGTGTTTCGTCCTCTATTCAGGCTACTGCTCTGGGCTCCATTTTTGAACTTCAGGAAATTCCCAAGGGATAAATCCTTGAAGTATCCATGGGACACACCTAAAGATCCTTCACAAGTTAAAAATGCATATCTCAAGTACCCTTTTGCCAAGCCTGAAGATTACGATTGGTAATTTCCTCTAATTGATCACATGGTTGCTTCTTGTTCCTTGCTTGTATCTTAATTCAACTATCCACCATGCAGATTCGCCCTCAAATTATTTGAATATATACAAAGATTTCCCATTTTCCTCTTGTGCAGTTGTAGTTTCATTCTTTTTTCTTCTTCCAGTAAAAATTATAAACAACATTGAAAACCATTAATTAAAGAAGACAACACGGCTGAAAGATAAAATTGGAAAGTAAGCACATCAAAATATGTGGGTTATATATATATATATATATATATATATATATATATATATATATTAAGAAAGCAAAATCAGTGAATAACAAGCCAGATACCGTGGTCATCCATGATAAGGCATAATTTCAGTCCTTAATTCATAAAAAAGAAAAAGAAGATGATTTAATGGGAAGAGATCTTAATGTTAAGGGATTTATGAATCCAGGCTTTCCAATTCCCAACTCCCTTCCTAGTCATCACTTGTTAGTAACTCTATAAAATTGAAACTACTGAAAGAAATGATTGAAAATAGTTTTGTATTCTTAATCTATTTGTATCAATACAGAGATGTGGTTTATATACAGGAGGAAGATAAGCTAACTTCTTCTAACAACCTATAACAATATACCAGTTTTGATAACTGACTAACAACCTGCCTAACACATTCACATACTCTAAGATTCACCCAACTTCTCAATAGGTAAGACCCGAAGCAAAGACCGAAACCAAGTAAACAATGAGATAGATAATGATTTTGTAAAAAATCAGCAACTTGGTCACACACTGGAACCTCACCAACAATGAGTGAACCGTCAGCTACCTTCTCACGAACAAAGAATAGGTCCAATTCAACATGTTTGAACTTGGAATGTAAGACCGGATTGGCAACAACCGCTACTGCACTAGAATTGTCACACCAAATAGTAGGGGAGTCAGCAAAGTGAACTTGTAACTCCGTTAGCAGAGAGACTAACCATGTAATATCACTAATAGCGGCAGCAAGACTTCGATACTCGGCTTCTACAGTTGATCGAGAAACAACTTGTTACTTTTTCAAACACCACGAGATGGGTGTATTACTAAAGTGCACACAACATCCCGTCGTAGACCAGCGATCATTAGAATCCAACCCTCAATTGGCATCAATATAACTGACAAGAGATAGTCTGTCGGATGGATGAAAAATCAGGCCATGATCAATAGTCCCTCGAAAATACCGTAAAATCCTCTTTAAAGCAACCAAATGAACTAAAGTGGGCGCATGCATAAATTGGCAAATACAATTCACAGCATAAGCTATATCTGGCCGAGTCAACACCAGATATTGAAGTGCACCAGCAAGACTACGATACTCTGTAGGATCAACAAGATGTTTGCCCTCATCTTTAGACAATGTGGATGAGCTGATCATTGGTGTATGATCACTTTTAGCATTGGCTAAGGAACTCCTGTCAAGAAGATCTCTGATGTACTTGCACTGGCATAAGTGCAAACTGCCATTGGAAGATTGAGTAACTTCAATACCTAAGAAATAGTGGAGATCCCCCATGTCCTTTAAAGAAAACTCTTTACGTAACAATCGAATAAAGCTATTAATACTGTCAGCCCTGCTCCCTGTAACAATAATATCATCCACATAAACTAGAACATAGAGAATGGACTCAGCTGTTAATCGAACAAATAGAGACGCATCAGATTTGGATATACAAAATCAAGTAGAAATCAGAAACCGTTTCAATTTATTAAACTAGACAGGTGGTGCTTGACGCAATCCGTATAATGCTTTTGTCATTCGCAGACTAACTGCTCACCATCCAGACCACTTTGAACATAACCTGAAGGTTGTTGCATGAAAACTTCATCGGTGAGATCACCATTTAAAAATGCATTATTGACATCGACTTGACGCAGTTGCCAACCACGAGAAACCGCAACCATTAAGATGGTTCGAATAGTTGCAGGTTTGACCACTAGACTAAACATTTCCTTGAAATCACACCCAAGAACCTGCAAACATCTTTTTGCGACTAGTCGAGCCTTACGCCGAGCAATGGTCCCATCAAAATTCTTCTTTAACTTAAAAAACCATTTACATCCTATCACCTTCCGTCCATGAGGCAGAGGGACAAGCTCCCAAGTGGAGTTAGCCATAAGGGTATCAAACTTAGCTTGAACTGCTAGTTTTCATTCTAGATCAGCAAGTACTTCTTTAACTGTGCGTGGTTCAAAGTTAACGACTTCAACAGACAGAGCTTTGGGTTTAAAAATCTCGGTCTTAGATCTAGTAATCATAGTATGAGTATTCAACGGTTGAACAGACGGAGATGCCGAAGAGACTATACTTAGAGTATTTCCTTAAACAGATGAGCCTCTAGTGTTTAAGAATGAGGGCCTGAAATTCTCATGAGCAGTTCGTAACTTGGTCGAAAGATCATCGGACATAGACAGTATGGGATTAAGAGAAGGTGAAGCAACAATGGTTGTCGCAACTAGGATGGCAGACTGTACGGTAGTAGACTTAACCAGCGGAACATACGTGGAGATAGTCGAGCTAGGAGTAACTCTGGACATGGTAGGAGAAGAAAAAAATCGTCGTTCATCAAAAACAACATGACGAGAAACAATTACTTTACCACTAGGAATGAGACAATGATACCCTTTATGTTGAGAGCTATATCCTAAAAATGTACAAGGCTGAGAGCGAAAATCCAACTTGTGTTGTGTAAATAGACGCAAATAGGGAAAACAACAGTACTCAAGGACTCGTAAATAATCAAATGTAGGTTCATGACCATGCAGAATCTGATATGGGGATTGTCCTTTTAATACTATAGTAGGTAGACAGTTTATGAGATGCACTGCACTACAAAAAGCATAGCCCTAATACTCCATGGGCAGATTTGCTTGAGCTAAGAAAGTAAGACCAGTCTCCACAATGTGTCTGTGCTTTCGCTCAGCCACTCTAATCTGCTCTAACGTGTACGAACATGACAAACGATGAATTATCCCAAGATTAGTGGGAGTCTGCGTGAACGCACGATATTCGCCATCCCAATTACTTTGAAAAATTTTAATGCCTTTCCCAAACTAAGAGTATTTCCTTTTTCATTAGTTGACTCTGCTAGAGAATAACTATTTTATTTACCTTTGGGATCTATTAATACTTGGACTGATATGTCCCGATTTGAAAAGCCCAACTCGAATTAACGGCCTCAACCGTGTGGGTCATTTAAATCTGATCACTATCTCCCTTGATGGAATCTAACTAGCTTTTTCCAATTGAACACGCCAATTTGTTCATGGGATTTTGAATACAGCACGACCGACTCAACTTCCTAACTGTACGTTAAACGATTCCAACCCAACACGCGCTTTTGGAAACGAAATCGAATCAACGTTAAGGGACGAATTTGTACTATCCCATACACTATAGAGATAGCGAATAGCGAATTGCAAAGTATTTAGTGTGGGTTCATATCTCACGATTACTCTATCGAAGCAATAACCGAGCAAAGGCTAAAAAAGGTTTCGTTAATCATGGAAAAGATCATGCTTGAAAATAAATTGTTCAAATAGAATTGAAGAAAATGGAAAGGGAAAGGGCCTTGGAAGGTAATTAAAACAAAAGGTTGAAAGTAAAAGAAAAAAAAGAATGAAACAGTAGAATAGAAAAGTGACGCAGGAAAGAAAATAAAATAAGGAATTTTATTGATTCCAAAAGCCAAGTGTGTGTTTAATTGGTTGTAGCCGCTAGGTATTTATACAAACTTCTAGTGCTAAAATTTATCTAGATTTTTCCTAAATATTATCACTAAATAATCCTAAATATTATCACTAAATAAATTAAAATTTAAAAATCAAATTTAAACTAATTATAGAATAAAAAATTCTTCAATCTTTATCCAACCATTTTTTAAAGAAAAATCTCCAACTCTTTAATTTTTATTCAGTCATCTTTAAATTTTCATTCTTTTAATCAAGCACTCCTCTTTGCTTTTTGTTCCAATTTAGCCCATCTTTGTAAGAGTTTGAATTCAACACATCAACTTCATTCCTGATAAGAAAAACCTAAATTTAATAGCATTTATTCGATAATTATCCAAAAATAAATATATTAAAAATACGAATTTATCTTGCTATCACTCACCTTCAGCCATTCTAAACGTGTAGAGACGTTGTTTTAACACTAACCTGTTGGCCAATGATTTCGTCATATACAAGGCTTCCAGTTTCTTCAATAACGTATACACTATTTTCTCCTTCAAAACTTCCTGTAACACATTATTTGTTAGACATAATTGAATTATGGATAAGTCTTTTTTATCTAACCTATCTCATTCTGACTGATCCATGTCTGTGGTTTTATTCTCTATAATGATCTTCACACGATCGCTCTGAATTAGTAATGTTGACATACGAACTTGCCACAGACTGAAATTTGCAATACCGTCAAACTTATCAATATCAAACATTGATGCTGTCATCTCTGAATGAGTTAAATATGGAAATCGAACTAGCTTTGATATCAGTTTATAGGGAATTAACCCGTATATGCAATGAACAAGAAAAATAACTAAGAGATTGAAAAGATCAGCACACAAATTTAACGTAGAAAAACTTCTCTAAAGAGGATAAAAAACCATGTATAAAAGGAGATTTCACTATAATAATTGAATAGTACAAAAGAATGAGAGAATCAAAACAAAACCCGAAACCTTGAAAGAAAAACCCTTAAAAAAAAGCAAAAATCTCTCAATCTAAATATTTTTGTTGTTGTATATCTAAAACCTATAGTAACTAAGGCCTATTTATAGGTTGAAATTCGTAGCATTTATGACTAAAATATCCCTAGGTTAATCAGAGTTTAAGTGGGAAACTAAAACAGAGTTTAACTGAGAGAAGAAAGCCGAGAAACTTGAGGAGCACGTCGCCATGTCATGACGTAACGTTTGAACGCTGGGAAAAAGAAGGATCGTGTCGTTGGTTTTTAGATTTTTTAGATTTGTTTTTTGTTGATAGAATGATTCGAATGATTGTAAAAAAATAGTTATTTTAGATTTTTTAAAAAAATTAAAAAATCTAATAAAATAATTAGCCATGGCAATGATACATAAATTTCAATCTGGCATTTAAATGAATGGATTTACTTACGAGTTCCCTACGGAAATAAGTAAAAGCTACCATTAAAGGAAATATTCTCATTCAACGAATTGAATATTATAGATTAAACATCAATTACTATGTTTAGTGCACAAAAAAGAAGTTTCTACAGTGACAATACCTTAAAATAAGCTATGAAAAAGCCTGTTAGCAAAACCTACAAAGAGTTCACTAGATTATGGCACCTTGATTTTCATTCATTCCATTCATTCATACTTACATTTAGTTTACTTAAATTATGGAAATCAAGAGATTATCTTATTCTAATACTAGAACAACCCTTCAAGGTAGAAGCAAATTAAAACTGTGCTCATCATAATTGCCCTCAGCAAAAATTAGCAGCAACCCTTTTATAGAAATGAAGATTATGCAAAAATTAAAGCAAAGACACAAAGAAAGAGTAGAGAGTTACCTCGTCGGAGGGTTGTGTTTGGGTGGGAAGTGGATTTGTCTTACAAGCGATGGATTGAAACTTGCGAGTTCTATAAGGAGAAAGGGAAGGGGATTTGAAGAGGAGGGCAGTGTCGGAAACTTGAAAGTAAGGCCTAAATCTGGGAAGAGAAAGAGGGTTTGAGGCGACACGAGCCATTTGCTAATATTTTTTCTAGTTTCAATTTTAGGATTTGCTTCTTCTTGTATTTTGATTTGAAGTGGTCCTACAATCACATTATAATTATATGCTCTCTGGAGAAGCCACATATTCCATTTCAACACCTTTGAGGTTTAGATTTGCTTCCAACCCTCTCATTCTTTAAAACAATGGCCAATAGGTTAGTGTT
Organism: Gossypium longicalyx; assembly: GCA_025698465.1. Taxonomy (NCBI): domain Eukaryota; kingdom Viridiplantae; phylum Streptophyta; class Magnoliopsida; order Malvales; family Malvaceae; genus Gossypium; species Gossypium longicalyx. The sequence goes on from CM046997.1 coordinate 85,744,392, forward strand.
AAAACAATGTCTCTACATGTTTAAAATTGTTGAAGGTGAGTGATAGCAAGATAAATTCGTATTTTTAATATTTATTTTTGGCTAATTATCGAATAAAATGATATTAAATTTAGATTTTTCTTATCAGGAATGAAGTTGATGTGTTGAATTCAAACTTTTACAAAGATGGGCTAAATTGGAACAAAAAGCAAAGAGGAGTGCTCGATTGAAAGAATGAATATTTAAAGATGATTGGATAAAGATTGAAGGGTTAAATATTTTTTTTAAAAGTGACTGGATAAAGATTGGATGATTTTTTATTCTATAATTAGTTTAAATTTAATCTCTAGTTTAAATTTGATTTTTAAATTTTGATTTATTTAGTGATAATATTTAGGAAAAATCTAGTTAAATTTTAGCACTAGAAGTGTGTATAAAAACTTAGTGGCTACAACTAATTAAACACACACTTAGTTTTTGGAATCTATAAAATTTCTTGTTTTATTTCCCTTCCTGCGTCACTTTTATTGTAACACTTCCTAACCCTAAACCGTCTCCGGAATAGGGATACGGAGTATTACCGGACCTATCGGACATTTACAATTAATATACACGTAAATACCAACACAACCAGATACACTCATAATTTGCCAAATTTAAACATTTACATATTATCCAATATTTAATTCTATTATATATCATAACCAAACCTAAATCTATTTATTACATCCTTACATTTAAAATTTCAAAATGACACACACACAAGACACCCTAGGTACATGCCATTACCAATAATTAATAGACTTTACCTTATTGAATTCGGGATCAGCTGGGATCTTTGATTCAACGTTCTATCTTTACTCAACTGCGCGACGAAACAAACGCACTGCATTTGAGTATAGGTATACTCGATGGTATTTCTATGTTTCGAACATTTAATAATATAACAAATACTTACGATCATAGTAACAATTACAATTATTTAATTATTTATTTCATTGATAAATTTCAACTACTTACCATATAAATTCTATACAAATCATATAATAAATACAATAACATAATTGTTCAATTCTTAAATAAATCCATTTTTATTTATTCCATTCTTTTTATTTACTAACCTAAATAGCTTTCCACAATTTATTCACAAGTCATTAAACAATTATAATATTCACTTTTATCCAATCCAGAGCTACATGATTCATTTGTCTCAATCATACTCTAATTCACTATTTAATTTCAATAAACTATATTCAACTATTCACTTTTCAATCAATGTACTGTACATATCTATTTCAATAACAGTCATTACCATTCATATCAAATCGACTTGCTATCCCGAGATAGCTTTTCATCATATAATACGATTCGTGTGTTTCAGTCCATATTTCAATTCTTCATTTAGTAACAATCTGATCACTATTATATTTAATAACCCCTATTAACATGACTCGGACTCAGACGGATACACGGATCCAACCAAACACACCAAAATATCCAACCCAAACACACCCGGAATATTATAAATCCTCCATAACACACCAGTATAATATATCCTCCCAAACACACCAATAAGGCATTAAATGCCTCTTCGGACAAACCGAAGTATATAATAACAGAAACATCTTCTCGGCCGAACTACAAATCTCCTCATCACATCACAAATCCAATGGCATGCCATTTATATCCAATCTAGTCCGACAAGTTAATAGGGTATTATTTTACTTTTCCAATTTCAATAATTTTTTTCATCAATATACCATTCTAATAATCATGTATATTCACACATTTTCATAATTTCATACATTTTCATTCAATTCAACAAATATATTTCAATTATTCATATTAATTCATAATTCAACACAATTCAATTTACTTTTCAATATCAAATATTTAAATATCACAAATCTCATATATTCATATCAATTTCCTCATATTTCCAATCAATATTTTTTTTTCAATATAACATTCATTCAATATTCAAATTTTTACATAAATCATATTTATTATATAATTCAATCAAAATAAATTCAATCAATATATAATTCAATATTAATTTAATAAAATCATAACATACCAAATCAACCCTCTTCCATTATCAAACACAATAATTCTCACTTCAATATTCACTAAAAGCATTGAATAAAATATAACAAGTAATAACTAGGTTCGGATTATAGAAATATAAACCGTAGTTTCTGAAAGCTAACTCCCGTTGACTTTGTCTTGTCCTTTCTTAGCCGAGATTTTCGGTACCACATTGACTACGAAAGTAATACAATTCATAATCATTAATACATTACTAATTTATATCTTGAGTTACAAAATTTTAAATTAAGATCCGCTAATTTATTCTGAAACTAGACTCACAAATCTTCTTGCCATAAAATTTTCAGAATTTTTCGTTTAGCCATTAAGTACAGTTTATTATTTAAATTCACCCCTATTCTGCTATCTGACAGTTTCTGACCCTTCTTCACTAAAAATTAATTATCTCACAGTATAGAACTCGGATAATATTCCCGTTGATTTATCCTGAAAATAGACACATTAGGGATTCTAAAAATATAACTTTAAGCCTCTAATTATTTTTCTCCGATTTTTGGTGATTTTCTAAAGTCAGAACAGGGGAACCCGAATTCATTCTGACCTTGTCTCAGAAAATTCATTATATCTCATAATTTACAATTCAATTGCTTATACCGTTTCTTCTATAAAAAACTAGACTCAATAAGCTTTAATTCCATATTTTATTCATTCTCTAATTCAATTTCTATAATTTTTGGTGATTTTTCAAACTTAAACTACTGCTGCTGTCCAAAATAATCTTAGTACAAAATGTTGATTTTCTACTTTTAATTTCAATTTAATCCTAACTAAATTCACTTACTTTTCTATCTTAATTCATACTTTATTTCTACTTAATTTTTAACCAAACTTAGACATAATTATCTATTTTTCATCATAAAACCATAATTTCAAAATTCTTTCAATTTAGACCTTAAAGCATAAAACTTATGAATCACTTTACAATTCAATCCTTATTTCATTTCTAACTTGAATTTCTATCAATTTAGCCCTTAATTCATCTTTTTATTCAAAAAGAACAATATCTAGAAATCTAACAACTTTCAAAATTTTCACTTAAATCAAGTAGTATTCATCTCTAGGATTCCATAAACTCAAAATTTACAAGAAAATGGATTAAATTGACTTACCAAATTAGCTTTAAACCTTGAAACCCCAAATTTTCCTTTTCCTTTTTCTTTCTTTCTTTCTCCCCTGTTTCTTCTCTGTTTCGTTTCAATTTCATTGTGTTTCTTATGTTTCTTTACTTATTTATATAATATAATATATAATATAATATAATAACAATTTCTTATATTTTAAGTAATTATTTAGTTGTATTACAAGTGTATATATTTAATTTATTACACATGTATTTATAATTACCATACAATTGTTAAAATAATATTATAATATCATTAATATAAATTACAATATAATAAAATAATAATATAGTCTTATTCATAAAAAAAATCTAAGATTTTTATCCACATTTGCCGCCTCATTTATGGGACTTGGTATATTTACCTATTTGGTCCCTTTAACTTTTATTTAATTTATAATTAAACTTTCACACTTAATTCAATTTAATCATTTCCGCTAATTACTCTTAATTAAGCTAAATTTACTTAATTAAAGTCTAATTAACCACTCAATTGACTTCGTAAATATTTTTAATAAATATTTACGAATCCATTTTTCAGAAACGGAGACCCGAAAATTTACTTTCCCGATAACCGTAAAATTTGGGTCATTACATTTATATTCTGTTGTTTCATTTTTTTTTTCTTTTACTTTCAACTATTTGGTTTAATTACCTTCCAAGGCTCTTTCCCTTTACACTTTCTACAATAATATTTGAACCATTTATTTTCAAACATGATCTTTTTCATGATTAACTAAACCCTTTTTAGCCTTAGCCCAGTTATTGCTTCGATAGAGTAATTGTGAGATATGAACCCACACAAATACTTTGAAATTTGGTATTTGCTATCTCTTCGATATATGGGATAGTACAAATTCATCCCTTAAAGTTGATAGTACAAATTCATCCCTTAAATTTGATTCGATTTCGATTCCAAAAGCGCGCATTGGGTTGGATTCGTTTGACATACAGTTGGGAAGTTGAATCGATCATGCTGTATTCAAAATCCCACGAAAAAATTAGCGTGTTCAATTAGAAAAAGCAAGTTGGATTCCGTCAAGGGAGATAGTGATTGGATTTAAACGACCTACATGGTTGAGGCCATTAATTCGAGTTGGGCTTTTCAAATCGTAAAGCTGTCGAAATCTTAAATTACGGGTATGTGTCATGTGGTTAGAAATTCGACAAAGGTCGATTTACAGGTGTACTGGGATCGACTACAAGAGGAAGAGTTGGCGATTTGAGGGATCATCGATTGCTATAACCAGCTTATTGCTTGGAAGGGAAAATCTATTTCAAGGATCGATTCAAGACTGGAGTACACCGAGGCTAAGGCTAAGCTTAAAAATATTTTATTTACCAATTTACTTTATTTGCTTAATTTTTTTTTTGAAATTTTGAATATGTTTTCATTTTATTTTATTACACTTCGTATTTCCTTGTTTTATTATCTTTATCAATTTAAACCCCCCATTTTATTTTTTTCAGCATTGGTAAGCACAGGTCGTGGGCATGACTGTGACTGTGATAACGATTTTCATCACGAAAAAAGGTGAAATTAGATAGCCAATCCCTATGGATTCGACCATATTGCTCTATATTGTTATTGATTGTTATTTTGTCGTAGGAATTTATATTTGGTGGTTTCAACGCCCAACAAATTTTGGCATTGTTGCTGGGTATTGGTGAAAAATTCTAATTTTTGTTTGTTTTCTTTATGACCAGGTCAAAATTAGGGACTAACATTTGAACCAGAGATATAAAAGTTGGCTCGAACATTTCGAAGAGAAGCTATTCGACATGGTAAACAACCACAACTCGACTTTGAAGAAGGATCTCACACCGAAGATATGTACTCATCCAAAGATCTAGACGAAATAGCAAATCAAACAAAACACCAACTTACAGCTACACCAAATGAACAACAACCACTATGCATAACTTATCCAGCAGACGAAACACCGTTCGAGTTAAAGTCGGGATTAAACGTTTATTGCTTACTTTTCTAGGTTTGAAAAATGAGAACCCCCATACTCATCTAAAAGAGTTCCACATGGTTTGTCTAAGCATGAAACCAGAAGGAGTAACCGAGGGTCAAATCAAACTAAGAGTTTTTCCTTTTCATTAGTTGACTCTGCTAGAGAATGACTATTTTATTTACCTTCGGGATCTATTAATACTTAGACTGATATGTCTCGATTGTTTCTTGATAGGTTTTTCTCAAACTGGTGCAAAAACACCTTCATCACTTTTCTTAGGTATGATAAATACCCAATAACTTTGAAAAATTTTAATGCCTTTCCCAAATTGAGTTTGAATCATCTTCTGGAATTGAAGAAAACACTCAACTACTTGAGACTTACGGTTAATGAGATAAATCCAAGTAAACCTACTATGCATGTCGATGAACGAAATATAATACAAATTAATGCCACATACAACTGATGTCGGACCCCATAAGTCAAAGACAACCAAGTAAAAAAAATCCTTATAGTTAGTAGCAGAGTTCGAAAAAGGCAATTTTTGCGACTTCCCTTTTTGACATGCAGTACAGATATTATCAATACACTTTTTATTAGAGACAATTTTACATCTATCAAGAACAATTTTAACAATTGAAGTAGACGGATGACCAAGTCTGCGGTGCCATAAGGCAAACACATCATCACCAATGTTGGAAGTTGAAAGACTAGTGTTGAGGGCAGAAGGATCACTGACTGAGGAACCCGAAGAGACCGGCGAGAAATAATAGAGCCTGTCACGAGTGTGGCCCCATAGCAAAATTTCCTGAGTTGAGATGTCCTTAACAACACAATAAGATGGATGAAATTCAAAAAATACATTTGTTGTCCTTAACAAACTGAGATACAGACAAAAAATTCTTTCTGATACTTGGAACGCACAGAACATTAGATAGATGGAGCATCTTACTTGTTGTAGGTAAACTAGAATTCCTAACACACGATATTTTTGTAGGAGTCCCATCGCCCATAAGGAGAGGAGATATACCTGAGTATGGCGTGGACTCGTACAAGACGGTAGCCTCCCGACAGACATGGTGTGTAGCCCCGGAGTCAGGACACCAAAATGTGGTCCCTACATGCATATGAATATATGAGTTTTCATTATCAAAATTTGACCCATATTGCGTAGTATTGGCATTGGACCCAGAGGAGGCCAAATAATCGGATGCATAAAAATCAGGGAGACGAGGCAACCCTACACATGGCGAGGCATCAATGTCATGAACACGCGCCCTTGGTTTAGTGCGCCACGGCACATTAGACCCATGATTTTGTGCCGAAAAATTACCAACATTGTTAAGCCCAACCAAGATTCGGCCCAAGAGATTGACCAAGAATCTGATCCATAGGTGACAACCTACTATATTGCCCAACTCCATGAGATGTAGTGGGCATTCTATGAGCACCAACACGCTTAAGAGAGGAAGGCCCAAATTGTGGACCCACGGCAAGTGGCATATTTGCGCCAAAACATGGGCCTGCTCCATCATTCGACCCAACTGATTGTCCCCCTTAACCTATACCAATATCACAGCCATTAAAAAAATTAGGAACCTTTACGTAAGGTCGATTTACCATAGCAAAATTCAGCGACCTCTTGTTCTAAATAGATGCGAACGGATGGACCATCGAAAGACCGAGTACAATCTCGGACCACTACCCGCCGTCGGCGAATACCGCCCCGATTCGCGTCACCCACGTCGTCGCGCGAGGCATAACGGCCGATCCGGATGGCGGTGGCGCCATGGCTGGAATGGATGATCCACCATAATCTCGATCAAACTGATAGTAGCACTTTTGCGCCACATGTCCATACCTACTACATATCTGACATTGAAACCGCGATCGAAACGCCACGCACTGCGACATTACGATGGATGGCCACCACGTCTGAGCTCTCCTAGTGGTGTCGACAAGGCAACCTCCACGGATGCGGCGTGGAAGGGCGCGATCGATCACCGCACGACGAGCACGAGGGCTCTCAAATTCCATGAGTACATCAACAAGTTTTTGTAGAGGAAGAGAGTCAAACGAAAAGGAAACCAGAGTGAGAACCGCATCAAACTCCGAAAAGTTGGCTCGAACATTTCGAAGATAAGCTATTCGACGTGGTAAACAACTACAACTCGATTTTGAAGAAGGATCTTACACCGAAGATATTTACTCATCCAAAGATACAGACGAAATGGCAAATCAAACTATACACCAACTTACAGCTACACTAAATGAACAACCATTATGCATAACTTATCCAGCAGCCAAAACACCGCTCAAGTTAAAGTCGGGATTAATGCATTTATTGCCTACTTTCCGCGGTTTGAAAAATGAGAACCCTTATAATCATTTGAAAGAGTTCCACATGGTTTGTCTAAGCATGAAACCAGAAGGAGTAATCGAGGATCAAATCAAACTAAGAGTTTTTCCTTTTCCATTAGTTGACTCTACTAGAGAATGGCTGTTTTATTTACCTTCGGAATCTATTAATACTTGGACTGATATGTCTCGATTGTTTCTTAATAGGTTTTTCCCAAACTGGTGCAAAAAACCTTCATCACTATTCTTAGGTATGATAAATACCCAATGAAAAAGATCACAATTTGGGATTGTGAATTTCAAAACATATATTTCTTAAGTCTTAATTTATATGATTAAAATATCAATAAAAAAGTAATTTAAAATTGAACAATTGTCTTTACTTGTATGGAGGAAGAGTGTTTGACATGGATTCAAACCGTGAGATCTCTATTCTTTATAGTACAAAAAAAAAATTGAATAATTTAAATTATAGTTAGAATAAAATTTAATATATATACAAAAGTGTAATTTCATGTTTAATAGAATACCTTTTAATATTTAAAATTTGATAATAGAAAATATTATTGGAATGTGAACTAATCTAAATAAAAAGTAATCCGCAGGTTCAAGAATTCCTTCAAAATTGAGCTTATGCGTGTATGTATATTAATGGTGTGATGGATGCCCTTTCATCTATAAAAATTCGAGCCAATTAAGTTAAAATTCAAATTATATTTTAAATTTTAATTAAGTTCGAGTATCTGGCTCTTTTTAAATTTTAGTGGAAGATTTGGTCACATTAATCATGCTAAGCAAAGGGTTACCCTTCTATATTCAAACCATAGCTGCAGATTGATATACAATAAAACTAAGTTAGGAAATGGGTTACCTTTACATGTGTATTTATACTTGGGGAATTTAATCTCAAAACAATATAACATCTACACATGACTTCTGGGATCAACAACCTGGTGCACCTTCCTCGATTCAGCGCTTGAATACTGTCCCACCACACGAGCATGAGGAACTGATGCCTCCCCACGGCAAGAGCGTCCACGTTCTCTTGCAAGTACTTCCTTGGAAGCCTGCCTACAACGTTTCCCTCCTCGTTCCCATCTTTGTCCAGGAATGCAAAATGCGGAATACCCTCCACGCCAAACTCGTCAAGTTCTTGTTCCCACTTCGTGTTGTCGACATTCAGCATTACAAAATTTACACGATCCCTGAATCGAAATTGGTGATTGGGTGTTAAGAAGTGAAGTGAACTAGGAACACAGAAAGTTTCCACAGGGATTACTAATGTGTCAAATTCATCAATCTACAACTGAGACCGACTCAATCTCTAGAAAATGATTCAGAAACCAGAAAGCAATTTTATTCAAAAAGAAATGAAAAAAAAAAACACCAAGGACTCACACGAGTAAATGAGAATAGTAACAAAGTGAAGCAGTTACCTGTATTGCTGCTCTACTTTGTAAATATCCGGAGCTAATTCCCGGCATACTTCACACCAATCTGCATAGAACTCTACAACAGTTGGCTTTCCATTTGAAAGAGCCTTTAAATCCAGCCAACAAAAGATTTTAGTGTTAGATCATGTTTCAACCCTATATTCCAGCAAACATTTGTCTCCTCCGACTACTGTCTTAATCAAACCCTTATCATAATACCAAAACAAACTAAAATCTTAAAATGATTTTAGCACTGCACTACAATACATATCTAGTCAGTTGACGAAAAACTATATTAGTCCGGCCTCTCTAAAAATGTCTTGTCTACGAAGGAAGGCCACCATCCAACAATGCAACTTCTTTATGTCAAGCAAGTTACAAATTACAATTACAATCAACTGTTACATCCCATATAGTACTTTAATGAAACAAATCAAACAAAACAAACCAACATGTTACTAGGCAAAGTCCAACGTAAAGCCGGACCAAACCCGTATAACGAGACTTAAACCTGAGAGGCCTAATGGTTTTGGACCCGCAGCCTCTTCCTTGCCAAGGAGACAAGGCGTCGTTGGCATGTTAGCTTAGCCTTAGATACATGGAATTCACAACTTCAACCTAGCCTGTCAATCACGGATTTACCTGAGACCTAGACCCTACAAAATGATATACCTATTGAGTAGAAAAGCTAAGAAAATCAAACCTCTTCATACGGCACTGCTGCAGCAGATAAGTCCTTCAGAGAAACACCAAAATCTAATCGCGATGACATGAAAAGTCCCACTGCTGCAAGGGTAGAACCTATTGCTATTCGCCTATTTATATTTTTGTTTGGAAATTCGGAAAATCCTCCTCCAACAAAGGAATTTGTATCTTCGCTAGTACTATCATCGACTGAATCAGGGTCAGCAAGTACCTTTCCCTGCTCCAAGAAGGAGATGATTAGGCCTTTTCATGGCAGCAAGTACCTTTTCATCGCTAATACTAGAACAAACCTTCAAGGCAGAAGCAGATTAAAATTGTGCTCATCGTAATTGCCCTCAGCAAAATTTAACAGCAACCCTTTTATAGAAATGAAGATTATGCAAAAATAAAAGCAGAGACACAAAGAAAGAGTAGAGAGTTACCTCGTCGGAGGGTTGTGTTTGGGTGGGAAGTGGATTTGTCTGACAGGCGATGGATTGAAACTTGCGAGTTCTATAAGGAGAAAGGGAAGGGGATTTGAAGAGGAGGGCGGTGTCGGAAACCTGAAAGTAAGGCCTAAATCTGGGAAGAGAAAGAGGGTTTGAGGCGACGCGAGCCATTTGCAGATAAATTTTCCCGGTTTGAATTTCAGGATTTGCTTCTTCTTCTATCTTGATTTGGGGTTCAATTTGGGTTGGGGGTGTTATTTTCTTATCGGTTTTGAGTTAGAGTTTCATGGCAGAGAATGCATGGATTTTCCCGCAAAAGATTTGGGAAAATTGGAATTGTCAAATATTTCTGGGGTGCCACGTATTATATTAGTTCTGTGAAGATAATACGGGTTTAAAATTGTTTTGTTTTTTAAAGAGTTAGCTTAACATCTACGTGAAAAAATGATTTAGAAAAATTTAATAGCGTTTATCATAGTGGTTATAAAGAATTTTTTAGAAAATAAAAGATTTATTTTCAACGTAATGTTGTAACGTAAAAGATTAAATGAGGCGATAATTTAATGGAAAAACATTTTTCCAAAAACTAAAAATTAAAAATTTTGATTTTTTTTAGGTTTTCCTTATTTCTACAAAGGAAGTGAAATAACTTTTGTTGTCTTGGTCCAACTCAACATTAAACAAATTCGGGCTAGTTGAATACTTGTATCAGAAATTTTTCGAGTCGGTTTACTTTTTCTATAAAGGATATAATTGATAACTCAAAGTTGTATATTATCTTTTTTCCCAAAATGGATCCTGGAGGAAGAGTGTTGCTAAATTTAGACTATCCAGTATTTTATATAGGGTTACAAGTTGAACTAAAACAAAATATTTTTTCTTGGAAACTGTGATCTGTTGGACATAGATTCAATTTTTCAATTTTTTTGATTCCTTAGAGTTTGTTTTGCCCGTTCCTGGTGGTATCAAGATGCCACTGTGTTGAGATATCTTATCTCTTTCTCCGAGAAAATAGATATTACCTAAAAAAAAATTCAGTTTAATCTTTTTTTTTCTTTCCACTCAAACCAATCCACCCACTTGACTTTTTATATTTAAAGTGATTTGGTATCTACTCCAATGATACTATTATTCCGTATCGAGTTAAAATCTCAGTTTAAAATTAAGATTTAGCTTGAAAAGGTATCAATTTTTTAGTTTAAAATCAATATTTGAGTTGAAAAACACTTTTTAAATTCAATAGTAAATAAAGCCTAAAGGGGTTATTTTAAATTTAGTTTCTAAACTATATCATTTTTCCCACTTAAGTACTTGAAAGTTTATTTTAATTAGAAGTGATATTTAAATTATCAACTTTATCTCATTTTATTCAAAAGTATACAACATTTAATAAGAACGTGAAATGTGACATGTTCTTATATATTATGGTTTGTGATAAAATGAGGCGAATTAATAGTATTAAAAAATTTAGGTGCCTAAGTGGAATGAGGTAGCCTAATTTAAGGACCAATTTTACATTTAAACAAATTTTAAAAATAATGTATAATGTATAATTCTATTATAGACTTTGTACTTTAAAAGTTAGAAAACTCAATTCTCTTACTTTTTCAATTTAAAAATTTTAGTTTAATCATTATTGTCGTTGATAGTCTCTATTAAAATTTATCAACTTAATATATTTATTTTTCGTCAATCATATAACATGTCAGATGAGGATAACTTAATATGCCAAATTGACAAATTTTGACAGAAAATACTTACGATTTTAATGATTGGACAAGAATTTTTAAATCAAAATAGTTGAAGGACTTATTTTTTACCTTTTAAGTATAGGGGCTAAATCTCACATTTTATCAAAGTATAAGGACTAACAACATATTTTAACCTAAATTATATTCAATCTTTTAAGTTAAACTAGAAATCCTATCACACTACTAATATGCACTTGGAAACCACAAATATAGAACACAAATGTGTGCTTAAAAATAACATAAATTATAAAGTGTCATAATTAAAAATAAAATGTATAAAAATATCAAAATAAAGTTTTAACAAAGTGATGAATTAAAGGTTTTACTAATGCAATTACTTCAGGTTCAATTTTATATTTTTATTGATTTTTAATAAAAAAGACTAAAGTACTCTTAAATAATATAACTTATTTTAATTACGGAATGACATTTTTACAAATTAACAATTGAGTTTGTGACCTGGTTGAGGGTGACACCAACTTGATAAAACACTTAAATAATAGTATAGATGTTTATAAAAAAAAGTTATAGAAATAATTAAAATTTTTATTTAGAACAAAAATAATGTAATCTTTTTACTTTTTGGATTAATGTAAACACAATAATTTAAATATAAAATTGAACTTATATTATTTATAAATGTGATACATCTTATAAATAATAAAATTCATTTAAAATGGAAAATTCAATAATATAATAAATATTAAATGTTATATTAGTAAATTCAAAAATTTCTTCAAACCCATGTTTTTATATATATTATTTTTATGAGTTTATATTTTTCTAATTTTTTAATTTTTTTAATTTTTAAAAAATATATATGCTAAGTAAAGAGAACTAGTCTAATTTATAATAAAATTCTATTAATTTTGAAAAATAGTGAAGATGATAAAATAATATTTTAAAAATAATAAAATAAAAAAGTGAGAAACAACCAATATTAAGTAATACGATAAAATAATGTCATTCAAATATAAGTTAAAATTTCATCTACAAAGAACTATTATTTTAATACTTCATTACATTTGACATAATATTTCACAACAGTAAACAATATGAACAATTATGTAAATAAAATTAATTAATACTAAAACTATTGACTCTCAAGTAATAATGATTAAACATCTCAAATAATAATGACAATCATACTCTTCTTTTTTTTTTTTATGGAAACAAATGATTTTTCCAATAATTCTTTAGATGATATTTTGAAAAAAAATGTCATGTGAATGCATATATTTATAGTGCTAAATATTAATTTTAATTGATATATAAATGTAACACTAATTAAGTGATCATTAATTTAAAATAATAAGTGTAATTTAATATGAATACAAATTTAATTAAATGATAATCACTATTAGATTAATAATGAAAACATTAATAATAAAATAAGTATAAGTATAATTATTTTATATTAATCAATTGTTATGAATGTAAATTTAGATTTTAGATTTAGTAGAAACATTATTAATAAAATAATTATAATTATTTTTTTATTATTGATTTTATATATTTGAAATACATGAGAAAAATAGATCATACAAAATATTTAATCTTAATTAATTATTTTATTTATCTTAGTTTCTTAAGTAGATATGAGTCATACTATTTGTTGAGTCAATTTTATGTTGAATTGAACTGGTTTGATTAGATTTAATTTGTATTTATATATTTTTAATATTTAAATTAATTAAATATATATTTATTTTCTTTTGAGTTTTGAGATATAAATTAAGAATAAATAAATAAATTTATACATTATAGATTAGGTTGCCAATGTATTGATATTATATATATAATGTTAATCCCACACCTTTAAATTTATATTAATTCTAAAAATTATTTTAAGATTATTAAATATTATCATATTCAAAATAATTCATACTTATATATAAAAATATATATTTTTATTATTTTTATTTTATCTAATTATATTTAATGATTTTATTTATTTATAATTTTATTAATTTATAATATATTGTGTTATTTTTTAAGTAGAGCTTTAAAAAGATATGATCAACTAATTTCACATTAATAAATTATTATATTAATTAATATTTCATTAAAATTAATTTCATAATAATAATCCTAATAAATTATTTTTTAATGTCAATTTAGTAATATAATTATTAATAAAAAAATTCTAGTCAATTCAAATGTTTTTCCAAATTTGCATGTGATTTTACACGTTTAATATTTAATTAGATTTTTAAATATTTTATTTTAATTATAGTAAATAGAGTAAAATAATATATCTTTTATTTTAATTATTGAAAATATTTAAAATATATTAACTTATCAATTCAAATATTATATTAGAAAGTTTTCAAATAATAACTAAAGCATAACATTTTTAACATACAATATAATTTTATTTTATGTAATTAATGCAAAGTAACATTATTTAAAATAATAAATAATTAAAATAATTAATTATAATATTAATTAAGTGATAATTAAAATGCTTCAAATTCTATTTAAATAATAATTCTATTTTATATCAATAAAATTAGCAAAACTTTTGTTTATGTCAAAATCTTCTTAACTAATAATTGTAACTTATAATTATAATTATCACAACCTTTTTTCCTATAATTTATGCTTAGAACTCTATTCAAGTAATAATTCTATTTTAAAATTAACACAATTTTTTAACTAATAATTATAATTTAAATAATATTTTTTAAATGAGTAATTATCAGAATTTCTATTAAATTATAATTATTTTTAAATATAAACTTAGTAATATGATAAAAAAATAAATGATATTCTTATCAGTTCAAAAGTTTTTTCAAACTCGTATTTTTATATATAGGTATAGATTTCTAGATAATCCTTACTTTTAGCTTTATAAAAAAAATGATAATTTCTTAACTTGAGGAATAATGATCTTCATTAGTAGTGTCTTTCCCTTCTATATGAACCTGAGATTGATTGACAAGTATATCAATCTCCAAACAAGCTTTTTCCTGTACATCATTCATCAAATGACCACTTTCATCAGCACTAGGTTTAGCAATGACTCCCATCATATGTAAATCCATATTGTCATAAAACAAGGATTGAGATGGCTCTACGAAAGGCACAATAGCTAACTGGTTATTATCAAATTGCGAATTTAAACTCTCGAACTTCCTAAAACTTGGAAGGACTCCCATGTACAAAAGAATTTACCAGCAGGCTTGCAAGATCATTTATCATAAAACCAGTGGCGAACCCAGGGGGGCTGGCAGGGGCCTCGACCCCCTCAAAATGGAAAATTTCTATTTAGGCCCCTTAAAATTTTAAAATTTTAATGGTAAAATTACACTTTGCCCCTCCAAATGATAAAAATTTGATTTAATCCTTTAAAAATCATAAAGATATAAGCTATTAAAATGGTAAAATTACATTTTTACTATTGTAACACCCTAAAATAAGGCCTAGGAGTTTTAGGGGTATTTTAGGAATTTTAGCCTTAGAGTGTCTGAAATTTTGTGACATAGCATAACAGTAATATTTTCAATTTTGGTTTTTAAAAAATTAAATCAATTTCTGAAAATATGTTTTAAATACCTTTAATTTTGAAAATAGGACTGATTTGTAAAAACCTTAAAATTGAGAGTTTTTATTTAGCAATTTAATCAAATTTTAAAATCCAAGCTAAATAACCTCTCTTCACGAAGTTATTTCATGTAAAAACTACCAAAAATTTATGTTTGCCATCCCTTGATTCTTTCTTGCTATTTCAATCAATTTTGAACTCCAAATCCTAATTCCTTTTGATTTCTATCATCTCTTAAGTTATAAACCTCTATAAAAACCAAGAAAATCACCCAAAAACTTCATCATCTATATCATCTTCTCTAAATGTGGGTTTTTTTGGATTTCAGTTAAAGCTCGTTTTTCTTCCATCAAAGGTAACTATTTGACTTTGTATGAGTTTTAAATGATATTTAGTCCCTTAAACTAAATTTATAGCCATTGAAACACATGTTTCAAATAAAAGTTAAAAATCGGGTCTTTAATGGTGAATTTCAGGTTTATGGATAAAAGTGTGGTTTCAAAGTGTTTTTCAATTAGTTTTAACATGATTAGAAGGTTTCTAAACTTACTTTGAAGTTTCGTTAAAGATTTATTGAGTTTTAATGAATTTTCAGAAAATAGCCATAAAACATGTCGTAAAAGTTGATATCATTGGTTGAGTAGTTTTGTGTAGTTTAAAGGTTGAGAATTAGTCGTAGGTAAATTATAAGATGAACCAAATTGGGTGAAAAGATTAAGTATAGACTGAGATATTCAAATTTAAGTTTGCCATGTTAAAGGTTTCATTTACATGGGAATATAGCTTAGGATTATATTTTTGATTGCTTGTGGTGAGTTCTTAGCTAATTATTGAATGCATTGTTGTGTGAATTGTTGCGTTGAAGTTTCGAATTCGATAGGACCTTCTATGAATAGAGATAAAGGCAAGGAAAAGATAATTTGAACTTTCAACTTTTCGACAAAAGCGTAATTGATGAGTGTTTGGAATAATTACTTGTTGACATGATTCAATGCATTATTTGGGAATTTAGTAGTAGCCTAAATTCCAAGTGTATGCTTTCTTATACCTATGTTATCTTGTGAATAAAGTGCTTATGTGCTTGTGAATATGTGAATTGAGATGAGATGTTATAACATGTGATATGTGGTTATGATAACTATTGTGAAAGTGCAAATGTGTACATGTTATGTATATGTTAAATGTTAGTGATAGTGTTTTACTAAAGATGCAAATATGCAGTGATTGTGCACAGATAATCAGTAAGTGATGTGTGTTTGATTTCAGATATTTTGGCCTTGTGATTATTGAAACCGTTGGATATAGTTGGCATGCAATAGGATTGTGAGTACTCACCTATATGTATAGTGATTTTGGGCGTTGAGGCCTTGGGACATGTTGGAGGGATAAGGGAATGTGAGCTAAGCTCCATTCAATGGGACATGTGAGGGGAAATAAGGAGAGTGTTAGCTTTATGCTTCACTTTTGGGACATGTTTGACTCCATGAGTCTATGTTTGGTGTGTTTGAGATCCGTGTATCCAATGAGTGATGATAGAGCTCACTTTAATGTTTCATAGCTCAAGTGCCAATATATCTTAACTTATGAAAATCTGTGTATTGTGATATGTGTTTATATGACATGTGACCATTATTCAATTTATCTATAAAGATGCTTTAGAGTATTGTGGTATATGCTTGAATGTTATGTGATTTTACGAGTATTATGACATATGCTTAAACATCATAAGATTATATGAGTATGGTGATATATGATTGTATGTTATGGTGTTATATGATTGTATGTTAAGTGACCTAAAACCTACAAGCATATTATTATAAAAGGATGTTTTGCTTAGAATAGGCTTTCCACTTGTTGTGAGTGAGATAAAGCGGTGGTGTGGCATCTCGATATTCGGCTTGGTGTCCAGACTGGGTATGGGATGTTACAACTATCATAAAAATATACAATATAATTTTGCCCCCTAAAAAATTTAATGGTTTCACCCCTACATAAAATTGTTAGACTTAAGCAAAGAGGAGAGATTACCAGCAGATTCAAATACCATTATTTCTTTACCCTTCGAATCCCCTGAAATTGGTGGAGATTGAATAAAATCAATCCATCATTGGAAAAAGATCCCGTTTGAGTCTTCATCGATTTCCATATCAAAAGAAATCCTTTAAACAGAATCTGATTCCATATTGCTAATTAATTAACCCTCTAAGACTAAGGCAATAACACATCATTAGCCAAAAAAAGAGTACAATTTTCTCCATTAATCTATTTGATAACCTAATTTGGAGATGAATTATTTTCATTAATAGGGAAGCCATTAAGTAAATGTTCTTAAAAGTCTGCAGGATTATGTTTTGAGTCTTCCAATATGTGTATCTGGAAATTGAAAGACAGAGGTAAGACTTACTGCTCTTATAGGAGACACATCAAGATTAGGATTTCCATTAACATTTTCATCATAACTATCTTCATTGACTCTAACATATTCAAACCTTAATTGTTGTGGCATATTAGGAACAATAAAATCATCATCAACTTCAAGATCAATGTAAAAAGCTTTGAAAGTTCTACGGTTATTTCTATGAAGAAAAGCTCTCATTTTATTAATAAATAAAACATGCTCCACATCAATTCCCTAGTTATGACCAAATCTATTATGAATATCAAGCACTTGATTGTTTATAGCAAGTTTAATGAAATCATTTTCCAAAATACATTGAGGAAAAGTATGCCCTATGTGTCCATAATTTCGATAGAGTTTATAAACACGTTCAACCTGAAACTCACCCATAGTCTCAGACCATTTGAAGCTTGAAAAAAAGCCCTTGTAACAAGAGGTAGTCGAGGGTTAATACGGATACAAACCTATATATATCCGATGTTCCTTGGAAAGGTTGCCTTTTAGTCAATTTTGAGAACATCACCAGCCACTTTAGCAACTCGCTCAGCCACAGAATCAAGAATTAGCTTGATTGGAAAACCCCAAATTTGTATCCAATTCGAGGTATGATTAAACTCGAAGTTTCTCAATTGAATGTTTGGCCTTCGAGGCTGAAAGAGCATTAGACCACCTTCAATCGACCATGAGCTATCTTACAGAATAAAGTGAGCATCTTTCTGGAACCCAAAGTTGATTATATATTTATTTTCTTACCTTTCAATAACAATGTTATAGAATTATAATAAAATATATCATAATCTGACCTGCTCTAATGACCTGGAATTTGAATAAAAAACACCCCCTTATATGTATTTCTAAATATCCTCTTTGAGGGGGTCTCTACTCTTTAGACACTCCACTTTTTATCTCCTTCTTCCTCTCTACTTTAACCATTTATGTCAGGAAAAAGATGAACTGACCAACAAGGCGACCAACTAAAGTCGGCATCAATAATGGTGCAGTGAGTGTAACACCCCAAACTCAGCTTAGATGTTATGGCCAAATCTGGAGTTGTTACGTTAAATGATTAAAAATTTGATTTTCATGTATCTTGAAACTCGTCCCAGACTCTTAAAATCCCAAATAAAACATATTTTTATCTAACTATTTATTTGAAAGCGACGTTTGGTTATATCTTCTAAAACTTATGGTTTTGCAGTTGAAACCCTTAGAAAGATGTATTTTTGAAGACACAGTTTGTTAATTGAAACCCGTTGTTTTTGTAGAAAAGAACCGTTGTCAATAAAACATTTGAACAATATTATACGGAAACGAGAAAATAAAGTCCAAAACCCAAAATAGTCCCAAGTGTCCAGAGACTCCAAAATTTACTAAACTCTCAAACCAAAATTTTCAATAAGCTAAATTTAAGAAAAATACGGTATTAACCGAGCTCCTGATCGCACCGATCTGTCTAAGTCTGAGGATTACCTAAAAATAATAGTAAAACAAAATGTTAGTTTTCGAAACTCAATGTGTAACAATCAACTCAAACATATAATTATTAACATACAATTTAACAGTACAGAATCTTAACAGAACAGTTCAGATACAGTTATATATATTTCCTACCCCTAACCACTACACACCATCTCCAACCATCCCAACACACCGTATGAGGTTTGAAACACCCATCCAACCCTACACACCACTTAGTGTTGTTATGACACTTACAGGATATTTGCAATTGTGCTGCAAGTATAGTGGGCGAGATGTCGTATCTCACAGAAGCACTTCCTCCACATAATAAATATCTCATCCCAAAATCAAATATATTTAGAGCAGAAACCATACATAACATATCAGATACAAATCACATATATAACATTGTTCTCGGTTTTATTTATCAGATGGCATCCCAAATACACTTAGAGATAACAGAAATTATATTAACAGATGACCAAATTTCATGTTTTATAATATATTTAATCAAATACCATCCCTCCGAAGGCCTATGGTTGACTGGGACAACGTGTACGGCCTTAGGAAAAATTTTGGAATTTTGGGCCCACACAACCTTACACACGCTTGTGTGGCCCACACGTCCATGTGATCCACACGACCCAAATGGCCCAGACTATGTCACACACGGTCCAGCACACGGCCTACCACACGACTTAGCACATGGTCATGTGGCGTTGATAGTGTTGTTTTTCGGCTTTCGTCGTTCACTGACTTTCGGGTTTCTCGTTACACACTTGGTCCGATTTCGATGTGAATGCAAGGATGAACACTCTAGTACCTAAAATGACTGATCATATGTACTAATTAACTAATTTTGTAGCATCCCCACTTTAAAATGAGATATAGAGAAGAAGAATATTTATGGTAGAAGTCCTTGAATAAGTGATTTATAAATAAATAGTAGTATAAGAATAGTGATCGTTTTTAGAGAAAACTGTCAAACATGAAAACACAGAGGATTATTAGTAAGAGTATGTGGTTAAGTTAAAAATTCATTATCGAGTTCAGGGATTAAATTAAATAAGTTAGAAAAGTATAAAGACTAAAGTGCAATTATCCTATTTTATTTTGATGGAAAGGACTTAATGACAATTTTTTTATTACTTAAAAAAAATCAAAAGTCTCATGACGGCTTTAAATGATATTTTCATTAAATAATTATTATCTAACACTTTATTTAAAATAATAGTAATTTATTAAATATTATATATATATATATATATATATATATATATATATAAAGAGAGAAATATTAGTTTCTTTTTCATCTTTCTCATGAAAGTTTGGGAAAAAAAAACAAAACTTCTTCCATTATTTTCCTTCAAATTCAAGTAAAAGGTATAGTTTTTCTTCACTTTTTTTTAGATTTTGAATCTTTAAAGCTTACTTTCCATATATATACCAATAGTTTTTTATTTTATCAAGTATTTTGAAAGTTGCCATTAAAGGAAATTGATGGAAGCTTAGAAAACTTAAGTGAAATAGATTTTTTTTTTTTGGATAGGAAATGATTAGAAGATGAGTTCTAGCTTGTTAGAAGTGTGAAAAAGAAACAAAAATGGATGAAAAGTTTATTTGGTATATTTGGCCATGTTAAAGGGGAAGTAGAGAACATTGGTCACTTTGTGTGATATTGGCGCTAAATGATTGCTTGTGAAGCAGTGAGTACTCTGGTGAAGACAAAATTGAAAACGGATAACTAAGCCGAAAGATATGCGAATTTCGGACTAGAAAACTTAAGTTATCAATATGAATAGTCATGCATATTTAAGTTTGTTTCTATTAGTTTTAGTTTTAGAATGGATAAATGATGTTGTTTCGTATTGAATTGCTCCTATTGTAGCTAAAAACAAAGCGAACATCTTGAAGGAGAAAGGCGAAGAAAAGGAGTAAAGCGATTAAAATTTCAGTTTGTGCTAATATCTTGTTTTCATTACATAAAGCTTTAGAATATATAGTTTACTATGACTAGTTATATTGATTTTATTTTATTTTATTTTTATGAGTATTGGATGAGTTTGAATGAATTAGTTAATATTTATAAAATTATGTTTCGAGATGAATACTATGTTTTTCATATGATCAAATTAGCAAATTCATGGTTATAATTTGGATTTGAGTATTATGATTTTAGATGATTGAGCAAGAAAATTATTAATATGTTTTGAATTGGAAGTCTAATTTTACATTAGGCGATATATGATTTGAACATGAAATAGAATTAAAATTGTAACACCCCCAAACTCGGCTTGGACGTTATGGCCGAATCAGGCGGCGTCACATGAGAGTGTTTTTAGAAAATCTTAGCAAGTTAAGAATTGTTCAGTTCATTATCGTTACTTAAGTCATGAAATCTCCAAACCGATTATTAGGTGAGCACATTTCATTATCGCGGAAGCTAAAACATCATTAGTTCATTAATCAATAGCTTAATAGTTTAAAATCCCGAAATAAACTTAAAAAGAGTTCAAGATCAAAGACATATTAATCCCAAAAATAAATATTTAAAATAAAGCAGACAAATAGAATGTTACTCAAAAACCCATAAATGTCCAACAGTGGTCACCATCGAGCCCTCTGTCACACCGATCCATCTACTGTTGAGGATTACCTGAGAGACAAATAAACAAAGGGATGAGTTTTCGCAAACTCAGTGTGTACATCCCCATAAGCAGCATGCATACAAACAATAACAGAATACAGATAGTTCGGCCTTAACCATACAAATATCGCATGCATCACAAGTGAGATATCAGGAAACATGCCCACCAACCCTGCACACCATCTCCGATCAACCCAACACACCATGTGGGGATAAAATCGACCCACCCAACCCTACACACCAAGTATGGGGATCTGGTCAACTCATCCAGCCCTACACACCAAGAAGGGTACCGTAGAACAGTACTCAATGGATAAGGATAGCGTAGCTACCCGATATCAGGCTAATCGCCTCTCAGACTTCCTTCTCTTCACAACAATCCCAACCTAATACAATGCAACTTACATATCATGGCATGCTTATATGCAGATATCAGATCATATCAATATCGTGGCAGAGTAGATATATAGAGTCAGACAGTTATACATGCTTATAACAACATGCTTTTGCATACAAATCAGTAATCAATCGGAGTATAGGGTCTAAATAACGCTTATCGCCCCTACAATTAGGTCACAGTCGACTTAGACGACCCGTGCAACCTTACAGAACATTTCACATTAATTGGGCTCATACGCCCGTGTGCCCTGCCCATGTGGGCCCACACGCCTGTGTGGGTCACACGGCCCAAATTGGCCTTGCCCGTGTACATCACACGGCCTGTCCCAGATTCCCACACACTCGTGTGGCCCACACGGCCTATTTGCCTGAGCCTGTGCCTCGCAAACAGCCCCGTCAGCCTCACACGCCCGTGTCCGTCGCTCCCGTGTGCCGCGCGCATGGCCTAGCTCGTCTGCCATACGCTCGTGTCTCGCGACGCAAGCTACTACATGGGCAGACCACACGCCCGTGTGGCATCGACAGTCTGCATTTCAGCTTTCGTCGAAACTCGTTTTCTACGCGATCGAAGTACACACCTAGTTTGTTTTCGCTGCTAATCCAACAACGAGCACTCCAAAGCCTAAGATTGACAATTCCGAGCCCAAATCAATCACTTAAATCGACTTAGATAAGAAAGAACAAATCTCAAAACACGAGATCTACTTACCTTTGACGAAGAATGGTGTTTCCTTACTGTTTAAAACTCGATTACGAATCCACAGAGCCTTGGATATTCCCTAAACAGCAACAAAAATCCCTCTTAACCAACCTCTAAAGAAAATCACGTAGCTTAGTTAAAACGATACTTACCGAAGTGACAGAACCGCTAGAAATACGCCTAGGCTTATCGAAAAAGAAGAAAAAGAAAACGAATGAGAGGGGAAAAGGAGAAGGGGATTTTCAGAAGCAAGGGAAATTGGGAAACAAAATGGTAGAGAAAGAAAACTTTTATTAAAAAGAAAGAGAAGAAGCCCTAATTTTTCCCTAAACCTTAACTCAGATTCTGATAAGCCCAAATCTTAATTGCAACTTGTGGCAAAAGTAATCCCATCGCCACTGCAGGGAGTCGAACCCCTGACCCTAAGTGTATTCCCTTGCCACTTAACCACGAGACCAGCAGGCCCATTCTGTTGAGTTTTTACCCATAACTCATTATAAGCCCACTGTCCTCAAGTCAGGCTTTATTCAATAACAACCAAAATTTAGCCCAAGTTAAAGTTTGAACTTGGGACCTCCCAAACACACCCTAGAGCACATTATCACTTAACCCACATATATTTAAACCAAAAATAACTCGAAGCACAGATTTAGACACTTCCAAACCCAACCCTTACAAAAGCCAAAACTACAAAAATTTGGGGCGTTACAACTCTACCCCCTTAAAGAAAATTCGTTATCGAATTTTACCTGGTAAAAAAAGGTGAGGATACTGTTGTCGCATCGAATCGTCTGGCTCCCAAGTAGCCTCCTCAGTGCTATGATTCCACCACAGCACCTTCACTAAGGGAATGGAATTCCTACGTAACGTCGCGCTCTAAAATCTGAATAGGCTCCTCCTCGAACGTCAGATCCGGTCTAACCTCAATCTCCTCCACGGGTATAATGTGCGTAGGATCAGAGTGGTAGCGTCTCAACATCGAGACGTGGAACACATCATGAATACGATTCAACTTTGGAGGTAGCTTCAACTGATATTTGACTGGCCCCACTCACTTTAGAATCCAGTACGACCTAATAAATCGAGGACTCAGCTTGTCCTTACAACCGAACCTCAAAACTTTCTTCCATGATGATACCTTAAGAAAAACCATGTCTCCCACAGAATACTCGATGTCCTTCTTTTTCAAATCTACATAGGACTTCTGTATATCAGAAGCCACTTTCAGTCGATCTCGAATTAAGCAAACCTTATCCTCAGTCTCTGAAACCAACTCCGGACCCAAAACACGCCGCTCACCCAACTTAGTCTAGCACAAAGGATACGACACTTACGACCATAAAGTGCCTCATATGGTGCCATCTTATACTAGACTGATAATTGTTATTGTAAGCGAACTCTGCTAGAGGTAAGTACTCCTCCCAACTACCTCGGAAATCGATAATACAGCCCCTTAACATGTCCTCCAATATCTGAATCACCCTCTCTGATTGTCCATCTGTCTGAGGATGAAAAGCAGTACTAAAGTCAAGACGGGAACCCAAAGCCTCATGAAGTTTCCCCCAGAATCGAGACGTAAAACGAGGACCCCTATCAGAAATGATCGAGACAGGCACCCCATGCAGCCTCACTATCTCAGAAATGTAAAGCTTGGCCAACTTCTGTAGAGAGTAGTCTGTACTAACAAAAATCAAATGTGCGATCTTAGTCAATCGGTCCACGATGACCCAAACTGAATCCTTCTTGGTGGGTGTTAGAGGTAACCCACTAATGAAGTCTATCATTACTCACTCCTATTTCCACATCTGTACCTTAACCGGCTGCAGCAACCCCGAAGGTAACTGATGCTCAGCCTTAACCTGCTGATAAGTCATACAACGAGCAACAAATTCGGTAACCTCACGTTTCAACCCTGGCCACCAATATAACTCTCGAAGATCCTTATACATCTTATTTCCACCAGGATGCATAGCGTAAGGACTACTGTGTGTTTCCCTCAAAATATACAGCCTCAAATCCTCATTATTAGGTACACAGATCCTACCTCGAAAACACAGTACTCCATCACTATTAATCCCAAAGTCAGAAGCAGTCATAGTCTCAACTTGACGAAATCGTAACTGAAGAGACTCATCCTCCAATTGCTTAGCTCTTATCTACTCAATCCATGTCGGCTTTACTTGCAGCTCTGCCAGAAGACTCCCATCGTCATAAATACTCAGTCGAGCGAACAACGCTTTCAAATCAGCCACAGCCCTACGGCTCAATGCATCGGCCACCACATTGGTCTTCCTAGGGTAATACTCTATATTGCATTCATAATCCTTAAGCAGTTCCACCCATCATCGCTGCCTAAGATTTAACTCCTTCTGAGTGAGGAGATACTTGAGGCTCTTGTGATTAGTGTAGATGGTACACTTCTCACTGTACAGATAATGCCTCCAAATCTTCAATGCAAAGACCACTACAACCAACTCCAAGTCATGCGTCAGATAATTAGCCTCATTAGTCTTAAGCTGTCGAGACGTATAAGCCACTACCTTACCGTTTTACATCAAGACACAACCCAAACCCACATGTGACGCATCACTGTAAACCACGAAGTCCTTACTGAGCTCGGTGTATCGTAGCTGGAGCTTAAGTGAAAGCGTCTTGAGCTTCTCAAGCTCTCCATCGTAAGGCGTCCACCCAAACAAAAGGAACTCATTTATGCAACAACTTAGTCAGCGGCGCTACGATCAACGAGAGCCCTTCTACGAAGCATCGGTAATATCCTGTCAGTCCCAGAAAACTGCGAATCTCTAACACATTCTTCGGCTGTTTCCAATCCAACATAACCTCAATCTTACGAGTATCCACTCGAATCCCTTTAGCAGAAACCACATGTCCCAAAAAGGTTACCTCCCTAAGCCAGAACTCACACTTTGTGAACTTCGCATACAGTTGTTTCTCACGAAGAATCTATAGAACCACTCTTAAATGCTCATCGTGCTCATCCTCGAACTTAGAATACACCAAAATGTCGTCGATGAACACCACCACAAACTGATCTAAGTAGGGCTAGAACACACAGTTCATCAAGTCCATAAATATCACTGGTGCATTAGTCAACCTAAAAGGTATGACTAGAAACTCGTAATGCCCATAACGAGTCCTAAATTCCGTTTTATGTACATCGGCCTCCTTTACCCTCAACTGGTGATAACCTGACCGTAAATCAATCTTAGAGAACACTAAAGCCCGTCTGAATTGGTTGAATAAGTCATCTATCCTCGGAAGTGGGTACTTATTCTTAATCGTCAACTTGTTCAAATGACGGTAGTCGATACACATCCTCATTGTATCGTCCTTCTTCTTTACGAATAAAACAGGTGCTCCCCACGATCCAACAGCTCTTGAATCTGAGCCTTAAGTTTCGTTAGCTCCTTCAGTGTCATTCGGTAAGGGGCGATAGACACCGGAGCTGTACCTGGAATCAACTCAATCCCAAATTCTACCTCACAGCTTGGAGGCAATCCTGATAGTTCCTTGGGAAAAACATCTGGAAAGTCCCTCACCGCACGAATGTCCTTAACCGATAAGTTTGTAGAATCTGAAACATTGATGTAGGCCAAAAACGCCTCACATCCTTTCCTCACCAGCTTCTTAGCTACAACGCAGATATCACATTACTCAGAAAATTTCGTCGTTCTCCAATCACGACTATCTCATTATCCTCATTGGTCCTCAGAACGACTATTTTTTCAACATAATCCAGACTTACACGATGCTTTACCAACCAGTCCATACCAAGAATTAAGTCGAACTCCCCAAACGGTAGTTCCATCACATCAGCCAAAAATATTGTCCCTTGGACTTCCAACGGAGCGTCCCTAAACAACTAACTAACCCTAATGGTCTGCCCCAATAGACTCACCACAGAAATCTCACTAGAAGTACTCTCAAGCGAAATCCCTAAGGTTTTAGATACAGAACATGCAACATAAGAATGCGTAGAGCCTACATCTATCAGTGTAACATAAGGTACATTAAGGATTAAGAACGTACCCGTGATGACGTCTGGAGCATCTCCATCTTCACGATGACGTACAGTATAAACAAGTGCAGGTTACCTCACCTCAGTCGGCCCGGTGCTCTCTGTCCTCGGCCCATACAGTTACCACCCTTAGCCTATCCTCGGCCCCTAGATGGCTGCTGAACTACCCTCGGCGATTGTGTAGTCTAAGTAGCCGATGCTTGCATCTAATTAACCCTCAGTGGACAATCCTTAACTTGATGCTCAGTCGACCCATACCTCAAACAAGCACCAGTAGATCTTCAACACTCACTTGGATGGCGTCTATTACAAAGCTAACAGATCGCCACCCTAGTAGTGCAACAAAGATGAGCCCAACTCTAATCGACGACCCGTCGATACGGCCTTTTTCTTAGGCCTCATCCCAAAACCAGTAGACTCAGAATCCCTCTTAACTTTCCCTTTCTCTCAATTTTAACGCTCAGAGTGCTTCACCTCCTCAGCTATCTTGGCCTTTTCGACCAAGATTGAGAAATTCGGCTCCTTCTGAGGAGCTATCAGAATTCGCAGACTATCACGAAGACCATCCTTAAATCAAACACAGCGCTCATACTCATTCGTCATACTCAGCCTCAGAAATTCGGCCTCATACTTAGCCATTGTACAGTCTCCCTGAGTGAGATTCAGAAACTCACGTCGCCTAGTGTCAGTGTAGCTAGCTCTCACATACTTACTCTGATAAGTGGTCTTAAACAAATCCCATGTCAACCTATCAGGCTGAGTACCCTCCTTAACGATCAACCACCACTGGTATGCCTCATCGCGAAGCAGAAACGTAGCCCCCTTAAGCTTCTGCTCATCAGTAAAATTCAAATCATCAATTTGCACTTTGTGGCCTCCATCCAATACTCGGCCACACTCGGAGCAACGCCAGCGATGCCTCTAAATATCTCAGCCCCATTTGACTAGAGTCATTCCATAACCGACCCATGGCCTCCAGATCCAGCATTAGCCTCAGCAACCCTCTCCAGGATTCGCAGCATGGCCTGGGACAATGCGTCGTCCTCAACTGCACGGTCTTGAGACTCAAAACCAGTCTCAGTAACAGGTGACACCGGCGTCTTACTAGTGTCCAGATTAGGGATCGTATCAGATGCGAAGGACTTAGCTCGAATCCCGCTACGGCCTCTACCTCGGCCTCTAGTACCCCATCCACGAGTATCACATATGCTTATCGTAATTTTAAATTAATATGTATTTAAAAGTTTATGCACATTAGTTTACAGTTTCAATAATTATTAACAAATATTTTATACATTATGGTAATAGAGTTTCAGAGTCAATTATCGCGAGTAATAAGCTCACTATAGTTTCAATTTACACTACCTAAGTGTTCCAATAACGTATTACCTATAGTAGTCTCACATTACATACATAGTATTTCAGACAATTATAGATAATATTTCATGTTAAGCATGCTTTCAGACAATACATATCAAAGTTTCAGAGAACTTACAGGATCAGTGCTGGAGGCTCGATGTACCACATACTCGTTATCAATAGTATTTCAAATCGTTTCGCAAATTATTTTACAAAAACCTAAATTTTGAAACCTAAATCTACAGTCGAGTTTTGTAATCTGGCTCTGATACCACTAAGTGTAACACCCCAAACTGATACCACTAAGTGTAACACCCCAAATCTAGCCTAGACGTTATGGTCAAATTTGGTGGCGTCACATGAGAGTGTTTTTAGAAAATCTTAGCAAGTTAAAAATCGTTCAGTTCATTATCGTTACTTAAGTCATGAAATCTCCAAACCGATTATTAGGTGAACACATTTCATTATCGCAGAAGCTAAAACATCATTAGTTCATTAATCAATAGCTTAATAGTTTAAAATCTCGAAATAAACTTAAAAATAGTTCAAGATCAAAGACATATTAATCCCAAAAATAAATATTTAAAATAAAGCAGACAAATAGAATGTTACTCAAAAACCCATAAATGTCCAACAGTGGTCACCATCGAGCTCTCTATCGCACCGATCCATCTATTGTTGAGGATTACCTGACAGACAAATAAACAAAGGGGTGAGTTTTCGCAAACTCAGTGTGTACATCCCCATAAGCAGCATGCATACAAACAATAACAGAATACAGATAGTTTGGCCTTAGCCATACAAATATCGCATGCATCACAAGTGAGATATTAGGAAACATGCCCACCAACCCTACATACCATCTTTGACCAACCCAACACACCATGTGGGGATAAAATCGACCCACCCAACCCTACACACTAAGTATGGGATCTAGTCAACCCATCCAGCCCTACACACCAAGAAGGGTACCGTAGAATAGTACTCAATGGATAAGGACAGCGTAGCTGCCCGATATCAGGCTAATCACCTCTCAGACTTTTTTCTTTTCACAACAATCCCAACCCAATGTAATGCAACATACATATCATGGCATGCTTATATGCAAGTATCAGATTATATCAATGTCATGGCAGGACAGATATACAGAGTCAGACAGTTACACATGCTTATAACAACATGCTTTTGCATACAAATCAGTAATCAATCGGAGTATGGTGTCTAAGTAACGCTTACAGCCCCTAAAATCAGGTCACAGTCGACTTAGATGACCCGTGCAACCGTACAGAACATTTCACATTAATTGGGTTCACACGCCCGTGTGCCCTGTCTGTGTGGGCCCACACATCTATGTGGGTCACAGGGCCCAAATTGGCATTGTCCGTATGGATCACACGGCATGGCCTAGATTTTTACACGCTCGTGTGGTTCACCCGTGTGGGCCTACAAGCCCGTGTGGCCCATACGGCCCATTTGCCTGAGCCCGTGCCTCGCACACGGCCCCGTCAGCCTCATACGCCTGTGTTTGTCGCACTCGTGTAGCGCGCACACGGCCTAACTTGTCTGCCAGACGCTCGTGTCTTGCGACGCAGGCTACCACACGGGCAGACCATACCCCTCTATGGCGTCGACAGTCTGCGTTTCAGCTTTCGTCGAAACTCGTTTTCTCTGCGATTGAAGTACACACCTAGTTCGTTTTTGCTACTAATCCAACCACGAGCACTCCAAACCTAAGATTGACAATTCCGAGCCCAAATCAATCACTTAAATCGACTTAGATAAGAAAGAACAAATCTCAAAATACGAGATCTACTTACCTTCGATGAAGAACAGTGTTTCCTTACTATTTAGAACTCGATTACTGATCTACAGAGCCTTGGATATTCCCTAAACAGTAGCAAAAATCTCTCTTAACCAATCTCTAAAGAAAATCACGTAGCTTAGTTAAAACGATACTTACCGAAGTGACAGAATTGCTAGTAATACGCCTAGGCTTATCGAAAAAGAAGAAAAAGAAAACAAAGGAGAGGGGAAAATGAGAAGGGGATTTTCGGTAGTAAGGGAAATTGGGAAAAAAAGGCAGAGAAAGAAAACTTTTATTAAAAAGGAAGGGAAGAAGCCCTAATTTTTCCCTAAACCCTAAATTAGATTCTGAGCCTAAATATTAATTGCAACTTGCGGTAAAAATATTCCCATCGTCACTGCAGGGAATCGAACCCCTGACCCTAAGTGTATTCCCTTGCCACTTAACCACTAGACTAGCAGGCCCATTCTGTTAAGTTTTTACCCGTAACTCATTATAAGCCCACTGTCCTCAAGTCAGACTTTATTCAATAACAACCAAAATTTAGCCCAGGTTAAAGCTTGAACTTAGGACCTCCCAAACACACCCCATAGCACATTATCACTTAACCCACATATATTTAAACCAAAAATAACTCGAAGCACAGGTTCAGACACTTCCAAACCCAACCCTTACAAAAGCCGAAACTACAGAAATTTGGGGCGTTACAGAAATGAGAATTATATGAAAATGAAAATGAAATGGTTCATGAAATTTGGTTTTTACCCTGTTTCACTAAGTTAGACTAAATCAGATATAGTTGGCATGCCATAGAGTCTTTATATCAGAGAATTTAGGTCTCTCCAATTCCTAGAGGGTCGAGGGAAAATAGATCAAGTCAGTCAGTTGTTATTATTTTTAGCCCCAATTCCTAGAGGGTTGTGCATAGTCCCAATTCCCAAAGTGTTGTGGACTACTTTGATAGCTGTCATTG
This sequence comes from Gossypium longicalyx, assembly GCA_025698465.1. Taxonomy (NCBI): domain Eukaryota; kingdom Viridiplantae; phylum Streptophyta; class Magnoliopsida; order Malvales; family Malvaceae; genus Gossypium; species Gossypium longicalyx. The sequence goes on from CM046997.1 coordinate 85,775,557, forward strand.
CTGAACAACTCGGGGTGACGGATTCGTGTATCTGGATATGAGTCTAAACTTTAGTACGGGGTCTAAATTGAAAGAAAAACAAAAATAAAACTCGAATTTATTTGAATTTCCATATTATGCAAATTAAATTAATTACGCAATTTTGAATTTAATTAAAAAGCTTATTTTCTTTATTCGATTTGCCAATATCAACATATTAAAGTCTATTAATATTAGAATTTTCTTTTATTGTGATGTTATTAATGATATTTATAACCATGTTTTAGTTTTTTTCTATCAATTAATTTATATTCAATACTTATGTAATGATTTATATGATATTAGCACCATTGAGCATAAAAATTGTGCAGCGTACGGTTTGTCTATTTTTCTGTGCGTAGGTAGTTAGATTCGCTAGATCGTTCCAACAACATCCGAAGAACCAAAGTTCAGCTCAAACAATGTTGGTGAAGAGTTTACTTTATAGTTTATGTAAATGGCATGTACCTAGGCTTATATATATATAATATTATGCCGTAAATTGAATTTAAAAATTTTTATTATGTTTTCTTTGCTAGTATTTTATAACTAATGTTTCGGATGAAATAGTAAAGCATAGAAATCTAGGTTATTGGTATGTTTTGAGAAATCGTAGTGCTAGGAATTGATTTGGGAGATAATTTGAATATGGATATTTTGTGAAAATCTAAATTTTGTAGGGAATTTTATGTAAAATAAGTAGAAATGCTTCCGAAATTTTTATAAAATAATTTTACCATTACGTTTTCTTCAAAAAAAAAAAGATAGCAAAGTGAGTTGCTTAGGCAACAAAATATGACATTTTATATTCGAATACAACAACTAGGTTGGGTATAATGTGTCACAGATTTTCGTAAAATTCCAAGTGCTAAAACACAATCCAACACGACACTTAATCTTTGATACAAAAAATTCACATCAACAACAACAAATTCAATCACTTACCCTCTGGAACAACAACCACGACAATAAAATCGTTGGATAAACACTAACCGTGTTATGATTCTTCCCCTAATCGACATTAACAACGAATAAACACAAGCAGTAAACTTTTCCTCTTGAAGAAAAAAGAAACCCCAACCTCCACATTCTCTAACACAAAAATAAAATCTTTACCAACCCTTAGTACTTACCGAAATAGAACAATGAAATGGAATTGGAAAAGAATAGAGTTACAAGCAGAATCGAATTGACAATCGATAGAACAAGAACCAAGATAGAACTTAAATCTTTGCTAAGGAACAACATGCAAAATAGCAAAAAGAATGATTGGAACAAACAACAAAGAAAGAAAAAAGAAAATTAATAAAAAAAGTGAAGAAAGTGGGTAGATTTCTAAGGACAAGATTAAAATAAAATAAAAATAATAAAATAAAATCTTTAAAAGATAATATATTACTAGCATTTTGAAACAAAACCAACTCCTAACCAAATAACTTCGCAAGAGTTTAAATACAATTTTACCACCCCTAACTTAGACAGCACACTAAAAGCTAACACACCCACAAAAAAAAAAAAAAATTCAGTTTCGCCCATGCAAGGATTCGAACTCAAGACCCAGGGTAAACAGATGTTTAACCATTAAAGCAAATACTGATTAATGACAAAATTTAACAAACCAAAAATTAAAACTTTGGGGCATTACAGTGAGTGTGGACTGAACTCGTAAAGAAGAATAAGGAAATCATGAGCTTTAGAAGGAGCATAAATTACTTTTAGAAAATGGAGAACCAAAAGAAAGCAACAATGGAATCATCAAACAATAGCAACAGGTGTGTTTGCAAAAGATTATCTCTTTCATTTCTGATCTTGAATTTGTAGGCCTTTTGTAACATCTCGTTTTTCTATGGTACCAAAAATGGTGATTTTGAAATCCCGATTTGTTATGATCGAGTTAATAAATATTATTTTATAATATTTATGGGTTTATTGTAGAGTTATATTAAGTTATGGTCCAGTAATTTTGGTGATTGATTGATTGCTTAAGGAAAAAGGACTAAAAAGTAAAAGATGTAAAACTTAATCGATATTTAATTTTAATAATTAAATGGATTATTTAATGAATATGGGAGGACTTATATGATAATTAGACCATAAGGTATTGACTTGGACGGTTAATGCTCTATTTCTACTTAAATTATTTGAAAAATATTATAATGGATTAAAATTAAAAGTTAATGAAACATGAAAATAAGGAAAAACCCACTATCATCTTCATTTTCTCTTGGTTCCAAATGGAAAACTCCATTGAAGATAGCTTGGAACATTCGATCAAATTTTTTGCTATGCATGTAAGTGTTATTCAAGTCCGTTTTAAGTAAATTTTATATTTTTGAGATCGTTGCAACTTATTCTAGCTAACCTAAGGATTGTTTTGTAAAACTGTTAAAGGTTTACAGACTTTCCATTAATGAATTTTAGGTGTTTAAGAGGTTAAATGAAATATTTACAAGCTTGGTTGTTTATGAGGACTATTTTGTAAAAGAATTTTTGTTAGTTTTAAACTTAAGGATTAAAATGAAAATAAGTTAATATTAATGTCTGAAATGAGGTTTGAAATGGATCGATCTACTCAGGAAAACAAGGAACTTTCTGAAAAGCTTCAATTGAATTAAAATGACGACCTTCAATTTACAGGATTTTATGAATCTCGTGGTCCTTTGATGTAAGATAATAACATTTTACATACGGGATTTTGTGAATCTCATGGGCTACAAATTTACAATTAGAACCTTCAACTTACGGGATTTTACAAATCTTGGAGTCTACTAATTTAGGATCACAACCTTCTACTTTTGGGATTTTACGAATCTCGAGATTCGTTGATTTACGATCACGACCTTTTACTAAAGGGACATTACGAATCTCGTAGTCCGCTGATTTACAATTACGACCTACTTATAGGATTTTATGGCTCTCGCGGTCTGCTTATTTATGATGACAACCTTTTACTTATGAGATTTTACGAATCTCAAGGTCCGCTAATTTACGATAACGACCTTTTACTTATGAAAGTTTATGAATCTCATGATTCGCTAATTTACAATCAAGACTTTCTACTTATGAGATTTTACGAATCTCATGGTCCACTAATTTATGATCAGGACCTTCTACTTATGTGATTTTACAAATCTCACGGTCCGTTGATTTACGATCATGATTTTCTACTTATGGGATTTTACGAATCTCACGGATCGTTGGTTTACAATCATGACCTCCTACTTATGGAATTTTACTAATCTTGCGGTCCGTTAATTTACGTTCACAACGTTCTACTTACAGGATTTTACAAATCTTGCGGCCCTCTAATTTACATTCATGACCTTCTAGTTATGTGATTTTACGATTCTAGGCATGTTTAGGAAGAACTCAAAATTGACCTCTATGTCTTTTAGAGCAAATTAGATGCTAAATATGATGAATATAGACGTGTTGAGGAAGAACTCAAAACTGACCTTGAAAGGAGGATAGAGGAATCAATTTTCCTACATTGCCTTTGTGAGACTAAATCTAGTTCTCTTCACCATACGTCTAAAATGAGGCTTGAAATGGATTGATCTACTGAAAAAAAACAACGAACTTTCTGAAAAGTTTTAGTTGATTTACAATCACGACCTTTTGCTTTCAAGATTTTATGAATTTCATGGTTCGCTAATTTATGATGACAATTTTTTACTTATGGGATTTAACGAATCTCGTGGTCTATTGATTTATGATGACGACCTTTTACTTAAAGGATTTTACGAATCTCATAATTCGCTGATTTACAATCACGACCTTCTACTTATGAGATTTTACAAATCTCACGGTCCACTAATTTACAATCACAATGTTCTACATACAGGATTTTAAAAATCTCATGGTCTACAGATTTACTATCATGACCACTTATTTACGAGACCTTACGAATCTCGCAGTTCGCTAAATTGCGATCATGACCTTTTACTTACGTGATTTTACGAATCTAGGCATGTTGAGGAAGAACTCAAAACTGACCTCTCTGCCCTTTAGAGCAAGTTAGGTGCTAAAGATAATGAATATAGATGTGTTGAGGAAAAACTCAACACTGACCTTTTGTAACACCCTAATCCTAAATATAGAGTACTCGAATACTAAGGCTCTACATCAAGCCACCAGAGTAACCCAACAAAATTTTCAAATAATTTTAAAACATTGAAATACATTTTATATAAGAGAAAATACCATACATAGTTATACTGAAAATAGTAATAAAATTAGTTATACAAAATATGTGGAACTCCAATATATTCGTTTATCAAAATAGTCAAAATAACAAAAATGATAAATGAGTTACAGACCTACAAAAAAATACAAGTATGGTCTTAGGAATACAATGCCCACTAATAGATAAGGTATTGTACTTTGAATACGTGATGCTAGGAGTTTCTCGTCGATGATGTTCCTCGGACACGAACAAAAGTCTACAAATCTGAACATTAAGACAATTCGTAGGCTGAGCTTTACAGGCTTAGTGATACGCAACAAATCTACCATACTTCAAGCAATTCATAAATATAAGCATGTAAATCAAATGTATACATATAAACATGACATGAGTATTGAATAATTAAATCATAAGTAATTAAATCTACATAACCAAATCACTTGCATATCAAACTTGTCAAACTTGTTAGATTGTACATATTGCTCAAATAATCGGGTATCCAGATAGTCCCGCGCCACTCATGGCTGCTAGTCAAATAATCCCGGGTGTCCGTAGGGTTATCTCGAGTGCCACTCATGGCCACTAGTTAGGTTAGAGCCCTAAGGCTGAGCACAAACAAAGCATGAAACATATAATCAAAAAAATACAACCATGACATTCGAGTCTCATACTCATTTCAACTTGTTTATCATTCCAACTAAAATATTAACTAATGAGATATGATAGTTTGCTACCTTGACATTCTGACATTTTCTCATTCAAAAATCAATAACTCTTAATATATAACTCTAAATTGGGCATCGTTTGCTTTAAAAAAACTATACTTCTATACGGTTATAGAAATATAAGGCTCACTTTCTATTTTATCTTGTGAAATTTTTGGTGATTTTTCAAAGTCACTGCTAAATCTGTTTTATAAGAATTCTGCTGCCAGATTTTTATGACCTTTCAACACTAAAAAATTCATATATTTTAAAATACAAATCAAAATCAATCTCTGTTTGTTCTAAACATAACTAGACTGGCTCATGGTTACAACAATGAATAGATCACTTCTTAATTATTTTTACAGGATTTATGGTGAATTTTCAAACTTATTGTTCATGTAATAATCTGTTTCTAGTAGATTTCACAACTAAGTTTTTAGCTTCATTTTAAATCATCCAAACAAGATTTCCACCCAAAGACATGTAACATGCATGCATTATCACACAAGCATCATATTTATGACTTATCAAGAAGTATAGGAGAGTAAGAGGCTACCACCTTGATGGAAGAACACCAACAAAGTTTCTTGCCTAGCTCTCCACCACTTTGCCTTCACCCTTAGCTTTAGAAGATTCACCACCCTTTTTAACTAATAACCATGTAACACACAAGATTTCCCACAAAAAAAATAAAAAATAAGAGTTGATAGGATGTAAAAATACATACTTTAAATAAATAAATAAATAAAATATTAGAAGATGGGTAGAGACTTCCTCAAACTCAAACCCTTCCAAACACCCAAAAACCTTCACCTTCATCCTTGATGAACATAGATATTTTTTTTCTTCCATGGAACTTTTAAAAAAATAGATCAAGACCCTTACCTTCTTTGAGAATTGGAAGATGAAAAAAAAATGGTAAGAACTCACTCAAATCTCTCTCCCTTTACATGACTTGCTAAGGAAAAAATAGATGGAGAAAAGGAGAAAAAAATAAAGAAATTCAAAAAGAAAAAAAAATAGGGTGATTATAATATAAGGAAAAATAAGGACAAATCCACTTTATCCCATGCCTCAATCTACCAAACCATCTTTTCTCATTAATTTGGAGAAGATTTTTATTCAAAAATGGTAAAATCACCATATTAGCCATCCATCTTCCCCCTACTTCACACAAGCTTCCCAACATCCTTAATTTATTATAAAAAGGACCAAAATGCACCCAAATTAATTCCAACAAAACCCAAATTCCAAAATAAATTTATCCATCGCCAACCCAGGTCAACACTCGAACATTGACTCGAGAATTTGGGGCCGTTACACCTTTAAAGAAGAAGGATAGAGAAATCTATTTTGTTCCATTGCCTTTGTGAAGCTGAAGCTAGTTCTCTTCACTATACATTTGAACTAAGGCTTAAAATAAATTGATCTACTCAGAAAAACAAGGAACTTTTTGAAAAGCTTTAGTTGATTTACAATCACGACTTTGTACTTACGGGATTTTACAAGTCTCACAATCTACTAGTTTATGATGACGACCTTTTACTTACATGATTTTACGAATCTCATGGTCAGCTGATTTATGATCACGACCTTCTATTATGACTTTTTAATAATCTCGCGGACTGCTGATTCATGACCACAAGCTTCTACTTATGGGTTCTTAAGAATCTCACATTCTGTTGATTTACGATCACGACCTTCTACTTACATGATTTTACGAATCTAGACGTGTTGAGGAAGAACTCAAAACTGACCTCTCTACCCTTGAGAGCAAGTTAGAAGCTAGAGATGATTAATATAAGCGTGTTAAAGAAGAACTCAAAACTAACTTTAAAGAAGGAGGATAGAGGAATCAATTTTGTTTTATTGCCTTTGTGAGGCTGGAGCTAGTTTTTATCACCATACATCTGAAATGAGGCTTCAAATGGATTGATCTACTCAAAAAAACAATGATCTTTCTTAAAAGTTTTAGTTTATTTACAATCACGTCCTTTTACTTTCTAGATTTTATAAATCTCGTGGATTGCTGGTTTACGATGACGATCATTTACTTACGAGATTTTATGAGTCTCACAGTCCACTGACTTAAGATCATGATCTTCTACTGACGGGATTTTATGAATCTCGCAGTTCGCTAATTTACAATCACGACCTTCTACTTATGGGATTTTATGAATCTTGTAGTCCAGTAATTTACGATCACGACCTTCTGCTTACATGATTTTGCGAATCTAGGTGTGTTAAGAAATAACTCGAAATTGACCTTTTTGCCCTTCAAAGCAAATTAGATGCCAGAGATGATGAATATAAGCGTGTTGCTGAAGAACTGACCTTGAAAGGAGAATAGATGTATCAATTTTGTTATATTTCCTTAGGAAAGCTGAAGCTAGTTCTATTCACCATGTGTTTGAAATGAGGCTTGAAATAGATCGATTTCCTCAAAAAAACAAGGAACTTTCTAAAAAACTTTAGTTGATTTACAATCACAACCTTTTACTTCCAGGACTTTACGAATCTCACGATCTGTCGATTTTCGATGACGACCTTCAACTTACGAGATTTTACAGATCATGTGGTCTGATGATTTATGATAATGACCTTTTACTTACGGGATTTTGTGAATCTCATGGTTTGCTAATTTACAATCACGACCTTCTACTTATGTGATTTTACGAATCTAGGTGCGTTGAGGAATAACTCAAAATTGACCTCTTTACCCTTCAAAGCAAGTTAGATGCTAGAGATGATGAATATAGGCGTGTTGAAGAAGAACTCAAACTGAACTTGAAAGGAAGATAGCAGTATCAATTTTGTTCTATTGCCTTTGTGAGGTTGAAGCTAGTTCTCTACACCATACGTATGAAATGAGGCTTGAAATGGATCAATCTGCTCAGAAAAATAAAGAACTTTCTGAAAAACTTCAGTTGATTTACAATCACGATCTTTTATTTCCAAGACTTTATAAATTTTACGGTCTGCTGATTTTCAATGATGACCTTCCATTTACGAGATTTTACGAATCTCGTGGTCTGCTCATTTATGGTAATGATTTTTTACTCACAGTATTTTATTAATCTCACGGTATACTGATTTATGATCATGACCTTCTATTTATTAGATTTACGGATCTCATGGTCTGTTGATTTACGATCACGACCCTCTATATAGGGTTTTTATGAATTTCATAATCTGCTAATTTAAGATAACGACCTTCTACTTACAGGGATTTTTGAATCTCACGGTTCGCTAATTTATGAACTCAACCTTCTAATTATGTGATTTTATGAATAAAAGCGTGTTAATGAAGAACTTAAACTAACCTCACTGCCCTTCAGAACAAGTTTAATGCTAGAGATGATGAATATAAGCGTGTTGAGGAAGAATTGAAAGCTGACCTTGAAAGGAGGATAGAGGTATCAATTTTGTTATATTGACTTTATGAGGCTGGAGCTAGTTCTCTTCACCATACATCTGAAATGAGCTTGAAAAGAGCGATCTGTTCAGAGAAACAAGAAACTTTCTGAAAAACTTCATTTGATTTACAATTATGACCTCTTACTTCCAGGACTTTATGAATCTCATAGTCCGTTGTTTTTCGATGACGACCTTCTACTTATGAGATTTTACGAATCTCGTGGTCTACTAATTTACAATAACGATCTTTTACATATGAGATTTTACAAATCTCACGGTCTACTGATTTATGATAATGAATTTTTACTTACGGGATTTTACAAATCCCACGGTATACTGATTTACGATCATGACCTTTTATTTATGGGGATATACAAATCTTACGGTCCACTGATTTATAATCAGGACCTTCCTTTAACAAGATCTTACGAATCTCGCGGTTTGCTAATTTATGATCACGACCTCCTATTTATAGGTTATTACGAATCTTTTGATCTGCTGATTTAAGATCACGACCTTTTACTTACGTTATTTTACGAATCTAGGTGTGTTGAGGAAGAACTCAAAATTGACCTCTCTGCCCTTCAGAGCAAGTTAGATGCTAGAGATAAAGAATATAAACGTGTTGAGAGAGAACTTAAAACTAACCTTTAAAGAAGAAGGATAGAGGAATCAATTTTGTTATATTGCCTTTGTGAAGCTAAAGCTAGTTCTCTTTACCATATGTCTGAAATGAGGCTTAAAATATATCGATTTGCTCAGACAAACAAGGAACTTTCTGAAAAGCTTCAGTTGATTTACAATTATGAATTTTTATTTACAGGATTTTAGGAATCTTATGGTCCACCAGTCTATGATGAGGACCTTTTACTTATGGGATTTTATGAATCTCATGATCCGTTGATTTACAATAATAACCTTCTACTAATCGGACTTTATAAATATCACGGTCCGTTGATTTACAATCTTGACCTTCTACTTACGTGATGTTACGAATCTAGATGTGTTGAGGAAGAACTCAAAACTGACCTTGAAAGGAAGAGGATAGAGAAATCAATTTTGTTACATTACCTCTATGAGGCTGAAGCTAGTTCTCATCATCACACATTTTAAATGAGGCTTCAGATTAAACGATTTGCTCAGAAAAATAAGGAATTTTTTAAAGTTTTAGTTGATTTACAATCACGACCTTTACTTTCTAGATTTTACAAATCTTACGGTTCGCTGATTTACGATCATGACCTTCTACTTAAGAGATTTTACAAATCTCGTGGTCTGTTGATTTACGATCACACCTTCTACTTACGAGATTTTACGAATCTCACAATCCGCTGATTTATGATTACGACCTTTTACTTACATGATTTTATGAATCTAAATGTGTTGAGAAATAACTCAAAATTGATATCTTTTCCCTTTAGAGCAAGATAAATGTTAGAGACAATGAATATTGGTGTGCTGAGGAAGAACTCAAAACTAACCTTCAAAGGAGGACAGAGGTATCAATTTTTTTATATTGCCTTTGTGAGGCTGAAGCTAGTTCTCTTCACTGTACATCTGAAATGAGGCTTGAAATGGATCGATCTGCTTAGAAGAACAAGAAACTTTGTAAAAAACTTCAATTGATTTATAATCACAACCTTTCACTTCTAGGACATTACAAATCTCACGGTCCGTTGATTTTCTAAGACAACCATCTACTTACGAGATTTTACAAATCTCATGGTCTACTGATTTACGATAATGACCTTTTACTTACAAGATTTTACGGACCTCACGGTTCGCTGATTAACTATCATGACCTTCTACAAATAGGAATTTTTTAATCTTGCGGTCCGCTGATATACGATCACAACCTTCTACTTACGTGATTTTACAAAATTAGGCTTGTTAAGGAATAACTCAAAACTGACCTTTCTACCCTTCAAAGTAAGCTAGAAGCTAGAGATGATGAATATAGGCGTGTTTACGAATCTCATGGTCTGCTGATTTTTTATGACAACCTTCTAAATATGAGATTTTACGAATCTCATGGTCTGTTGATTTACGATAACGACCTTTTACTTACAGGATTTTACGAATCTCCTGGTCTATTGATTTACGATCACGACTTTCAACTTACTTGAATTTACAAATCTAGGCATATTGTGGAATAAATTGACCTTTCTACTCTTTAGAGCAAGTTAGAAGTTAGAGATGATGAATATAGGCGTGCTGAGGAAGAATTCAAAATTGACCTTGAAAGATGGAGGATAGAGGAATCAATTTTGTTATATTTTCTTTGTGAGGTTGGAGCTAGTTTTCAACACCATACATTTGAAATGAGGCTTCAACTGGATCAATCTACTCAGAAAAACAAGGAAATTTCTTAAAACTTTTAGTTTTTTTTTTATAATCATGACCTTTTACTTTCTGGATTTTATGAATCTCACGGTCCGCTGATTTACGATCACGACCTTTTACTTACAAGATTTTATGAATCTCGCGATTTGATAATTTTAAAATCATGATCTTCTACTAACGGGATTTTACAAATCGTGCAGCCCACTGATTTACGATCATGACCTTCTACCTATAGGATTTTACAAATCTCGTGGTCTACTAATTTACGATCACGACCTTTTACTTACGTGCTTTTATGAATCTAGACGTGTTGACGAAGAACTCAAGCTGACCTTGAAAGGAGGATAAAGGTATCAATTTTGTTATATTGCCTTTGTAATGCTGAGCTAGTTCTCTTCGCCAAACGTCTGAAATGAGGCTTGAAATGCATCGATTTGCTTAGAAAAACAAGGAACTTTATGAAAAACTTTAGTTATCATGACCTTTTACTTCTAGGCCTTTACGAATCTCATGGTCTGCTGAGTTTTTATGACAACCTTCTAAATATGAGATTTTATGAATCTCGTGGTCTGTTGATTTACGATAACGACTTTTTACTTACGAGATTTTATGGATCTCCTGGTCCACTGATTTACGATCAAGACCATCTACTTATAGGATTTCATGAATCTTCTATTCCGTTGATTTACGATCACGACCTTCAACTTACTTGGTTATACGAATCTAGGCATGTTGAGGAATGACTCAAAACTGACCTTTCTACCCTTCAAAGCAAGTTGAAGCTAGAGATGATGAATATGGGCGTGTTGAGGAAGAACTCAAAATTGACCTTGAAAGAAAGAGGATAAATGAATCAATTTTGTTACATTGTCTTGTAAGGCTGAAGCTAGTTCTCAACACCATACAATTGAAATGAGGTTTGTAATGGATCGATCTACTTAGAAAAACAATGAAATTTCTTAAAAGTTTCAATTGATTTATAATCATAACATTTTATTTTATGGATTTTACGAATCTCACCATCCACTGATTTATGATCACAACCTTTTATTTACTAGATTTTAGGAATCTCGTGATTTCCACAATCTTCTACTAACAGGATTTTATAAATCTCGTGGTCTGCTAATTTAAAATTATTACCTTCTACCTACAGGATTTTATGAATCTTACGGTTTGCATATTTACGATCAAAACCTTCTACTTATGTGCTTTTACGAATCTAGGCGTATTGAGGAATAACTCAAAACTGGCCTCTTTGCCCTTCAGAGTAAGCTGATTGCTAGAGATGATGGATATAAGCGTGTTGAGGAAGAACTCAAACTAACCCTGAAAGTAGGATAGAGGTATATCGATTTTGTTATATTGTTTTGTGAGTATGAAACTAGTTCTCAACACCATACATATGAAATGAGGCTTGAAATGGATTGAACTGCTTAGAAAAATAAGGAACTTTCTAAAAAACTTTAGTTGATTTATGATCATGACCTTTTACTTCCAGGACTATACGAATTTCATGGTTCGTTGATTTTTAATGATGACCTTTTACTTACGAGATTTTACGAATCTTGCAGTCTACTAATTGGCGTTAACAACCTTTTACTTACGGGATTTTATGAATCTCATGATTTGCTGATTTTCGATCACGACCTTCTATTTATGGGATTTACAATCACAACCTTTTACTTACGTGATTTTATGAATCTCGCGATCCGCTAATTTAAAATAACGACCTTCTACTTACAGGGATTTATGAATCTCGCGGGCTGCTAATTTATAATCACAACCTTCTAATTACATGATTTTACGAATCTAGGCATGTTGAAGAAGAACTGAAACTGACCTCTTTGCCCTTCAGAGCAAGTTTAATGCTAGAGATGATGAATATAGGCGTGTTGAGAAAGAACTCAAAACTGACCTTGAAATGAGGATAGATGTATCGATTATGTTATACTTCCTTTGTGAGGCTAAGTGTAACACCCTCTAACCCTTATCCGTCCCCGAAACAGGATTACAGGGCATTACCGGTCTGTACAGTTCAATTTTAGTCACTTATTAAAATAAATGTTTCTAACCCTACAAATTAAAACTTCAACCAAAACAATTTGCCAACATTCAAATAATCCAAATACACTTAAATATACTCAAATCTTACCAATCTAAAACATTTTATAACCTATCCAATGAATCTTTTTAAGTATATCACTTACTCTATCAATTATTTCAACTTCATACTATATATCATTGCCAACCATAATTTACTTATTTCATCAATACTTTCACAACCTAAATGACTCTCATAAGACATCCTAGGTACATGTCATTACTAACACTCAACATACTTTACCTCATCGAATTCGAGATCAGCCTGGGATGCTGATTCAACGGTCTAGCCTTAACTTAACCTGCGTACGGAAACAAACCGTACGCTGGGTATACACTCAGTGGTATTTCTATAATCTGAACACTTAAACAATTATAAAACATATTAATTTATATATATTGAACTATTCAAACTCAATGAGTATTCAAACATTCACTTTCCAACCAATGTTTTGGTCTACCTTAAATTCAAAATCATTTATTATTTTTCAATAGCAATTAATCAATCAGTAATATTCATAAAAAATCAGTCAATCAGAACAATTATTTATTCAGTAACAAACAGTTATTCGGTAACAAACAATTATTCAATAATAATCAGTTATTCAGTATCAATCAATTGATTAGTTATTCAGTAACAGTCAATTATTCAGTAAAAAATTAGATATACAGTAACAATTAAATTATTCAGTAACAATCGATCTTTTCAGTTCCTTTATTTACCCCTATTAACATGACACGAACCTAGACGGATACACGGATCCAACCAACACACCAATACGGCACATAGTGCCTCATCGACCGGCGGAACATTACTTGATAATAAAGAGCGATGCGGTACACGAGTACCTCATCGAACAAATCTAAAGCGGTAATGAAGAATAAGATGCGGTACACAGAGTACCTCATCGGAACAAATCTGAAACAGTAACAATAATGGTAAGAGTAACAATATCCGAAACACAAAGTGCCGAATCGGTAATGAGAATTGGTAATAATAATGATGAGTCGGCACATAAGTGCTCGATCGATGCCGGCAAAACCCGTACTCTTCCATATCCTATGGCATGCCAACTATATCCGACTAGCCCGACTAGTTAATAGGGTATTTAATTCACTTTTCAGTTTTCAATTAATTCATATTTTAATTAATTAACTATATATTTTCAATTCAATATAATTCCATTCACTTTTCACTAATAAATATTCAATTTCACAATAATCACATTTTTCTATCAATTTCATCACACTTCCAGCTACATATATTTTCCAATATAACAAATATTTATTATTCAATTTCCACATCAATAATAATTTCAATTCAAACATTCACATATATTCATAAATCAATTCAATATAATCAATATTCAATCCAATTCAAATAATCATCTCAAAATACCGACTATATATATATATATTAAATAATAAATCCAACAATTTAAGTATTAAGTTCGGATTATAGAAATACAAACCGTAATTTCTGAGCTAACTCTCGTTGTTTTTGTCTTTTTCCTTGCTTAGCCGAGATTTCCCGAGACAACATTAGCTACGGGAATTAAAATAATTATACCATTAATTTTCAGCACTTATTATAACAAAAAATTGAATTTCTATTCAATTTACACCTTATTTTCAATTAGGTCCTAACTAATTCATTCACTTTACTAACTTAATTCATACTCTATTTCTATTCAAGTTCCATCCAAACTCAAATTTAACTACTAAATTTTCAGCTTATTTCACTAGTTTCGAAATTTCCTCAAATTAGCCCTTCAATATAAAACTTATGAATTACTTTACAATTGGATCCTTATTTCATTTCTAACTTGAATTTCTATCAATTTAACCCTTATTTCATCATTTTACTCAACATGAACATTATCTAGAAATCTAATAACTTTCAAAATATCAACTTAATTTCATCAAAATATTGTTCCAAAGCTTCTAAAACATTAAAATTAAATAAAAAAGGATAAATTGACTTACTTATTAAACTTCCAAGCTTTAAAATCCCTATTTCTCCTTTTTTTTCCTTTCTTTTCTTCTTTCTTTCTTTCCTTCCCCTGCTTTTCGTTCCACATTCTGTTTCTTTCCTTCTTTTTATTCTTTTGTTTCTTTTATATATATAATAACAATAATAACTATAATAAAAATCTATTTAATAACAAATATTTATTTAACACTTGTACCAATCATTTTTATATAGTTGTTTTTCTTTTCTTTTATATATATATATATAATAACTTAATAATATACTTATATGATAAGTAAATATACATATATTTTACAAATGTATGTATACTAATATTACACATGTCATTATACATACCATACATTTGTCATTCTTTTCTTTATTTATCATATAAATATCTTTTATAAATAATAATTATTTTTGAATAATTAAACACATGTATTACAATTGTATGTTTTTCATTAATACACTTGTATCCAATCATTACCAAACATTTGTCTTTACTTAATTTATTTATTTTAGTAAATAGCTTTAACTTAATAATAATACCTATTAAATAATAATAATAGTTTAATATAAAACCATAATAATAATAATAATAACAATTATGACATTTAATGTACATAATTCAAGAAAAATCTTGATTTTTCTTCCATTTACCGCCTCATTTCATGGGTATGACTTAATTACCATTTTGATCCTTTTTATTTTCTACTACTTTAGAACTAAACTTTCACACTATATTTAAATTAATTCTTTTATCCAATTATCCTTAATTAAGCTAAATTTACTTAATTAAACTTTAATTAAACTTTTATCTATTTTTCAGAAACGGAGACTCGAAAATGTACTTTTCCGATAACTGTAAAATTCTGGTTATTACAATTCTTCCCCCCTTAATAAATTTCGTCCTCGAAATTTACCTTAAAAGAGGTGGGGATACAGAGATCTCACTGTTTCTTTCAGTTCCCGTATTGCTTCTTCAATATTATGACTTCACTTCTTAAGCTAGTATCTCAATCAGTTCTTCTTTTTCATACTATAAATCAGTTCTAATTCCAATATCCCTTGTCGAAATAACATGTGAATTATCTGATCTGCATCTTCTGATCGCCAAATCTTGGAAAGAAAACCCCATAAATTTCCTGTAACTTTGGAGGCAAATCTAATCAATATGTCACCGATCCGACTTTTCTATAATTTTACATAGCCCAACAGAATGAGAATTTAATTCCCTTTTTTAACCTGATCTTAAAATTTTCTTCCAATGTAAAACTTTTAAAAAAAATACTTATTATCAACAGAATACTCGATATTCCGACATTTCAAGTCCACATATGATTTCTGTCTGTCAGAAGCTGCTTTCAATCTATCTCGATCACTTTCACTTTTCTTCGGTTTCTCGAATCAAACAACTTTTCATATTCTTTTTTTTTCACCATATTCAATCAAATACTGTGCAGTTTTTCATTTATAATCATACGAAGCTTCATACAGTGCTGAAAACTGTTATCGTGTACCTAGAACTTCTTAAACTCATTCTAGAATCAGAATGTACTAGAATCAGAATGTAAACCATGTATCTCAATCAAAAATAATAAAAACTGACATATCATGAAATCTGACAATTTCAGAAACCTATATTTCAGACAATTATTAAGTAGAAAACTTATTCATACTGAGATAAAATATGCAGATTTTGCCATACCTTCGATGATTATTCAGATATTATCTTTCCTTTTTCGTAGATAAAGGTAATTCCAATTCAAACCCATAAGAATTCTATCACATTTCTATTCTGATATCATCACTGACTGTAACAGTTCTGAATTCTTCAGTACAGCTTCTGTTTTTAAATAGCAGACAATCATCAAATTCAATCTAAAATTTTCAATCAAAGTCATTTGTTCACCATATCCATTTAACCAGTAACTCATTATCACATTTCTGAACTTTGCAGACTTACTGTAGAGAAGTCAATTTAACTGTCATCTCAACTAGAATTGAGCCATCATCAGATGATAACAGTTGAATATTCATAGCTCATATCACAAATCAAAACTTTCAATTCTTAATATACATATCTTCATTTATCTTTCTTGGATGATAATTAATTATTATATCTTGATCTTTTAATACAAGAACAATAACTACCACTTCCGAATCAGGTATCAAATAATTCTTCCCATATGATTCTAACATTTCGTAACATAAACTATTAGTTCACTTACTTGCATCAAAACACTACTATCCCTATAAATCACAAGTTTCTTTACCAGAGTTCAGACTAAACCAGAACTAGTGCTTAAGTTAACTGAGCTTTCAATTAACCAAACCTTGCTTACACTTACTGGACCATTCCAATGCCACATCTTTTTGTATTAATCGACTAGTCTAAAAAAGCCTCTGTTTTCAAATACACTTTTCAATATCATTTCAAACACAAGATCTATAGCAAACGCAGCTTTTTTAGCTAACAATAATTCAGATAACTCTTCTAGAAACATATCAGAATTGTTACTGATTTAAACTTTGACGTAGATACTTCAATACACAATACATAAGCAAAGTAAGTATCATAACCCCTTTTCTGGCATACTTCTGTGTTGACATAATTAATATCACAATAAATAAATCATTCAATCTTCTCTTGTTCAAAACAAAACTTTTTATCATCCTGATCTTGCAACATATTATACTTCTGCTTATAATTTATTACAAACATCGTGCAAAATTAACCATTTCATTCTCAGAATCACATCGAACAATAATAACATCAAATCGATTAGAAAATTGTACCTTAGTATCATTATCAGATAGTTCATGCAGATTCTATCATTCAATAAATACTGGCCTGTAATGACATTCGGTAGAGAAATATCTTCTTATATACGATTAACATATGCCATGGCTGATGTTCATTCTCCAGATTTTACAGTGAAGTCATTTGTCACATCTCGACTATCATTTGTATTTCTGAAATTACAGAATAGTTTACCTCTGATAGCTGTGTTACTCAATCTTGAAGTTTGAATAATATTTGATTCCACTTCCTTCGAGAAATCACTAAAATAATGATTAGAATAATCATATCTAATCATATTTTCCACTCTTTATTCTACATTCTTCAGCTTTGTGTCTCCTTTTAAACCATCTTCAAACCATTTGTACCTTACAGTTTCTATCGAAATATACCCTCTGATATATTTATTCAATCAAATAAATTCCCCTCATACACAGTTGCAGTTATATGATCCTATTTAATCTTCAAGAATTATGTACGTTTCTAATCAAGAAATCTCTGACTGATATATATATCTTTCAGAAGTCATTTTAGAAAATTTCCAAATAACCCTTTCTTAATCACAACAGAAATCAATATTTTCCACCACTGGCAAGCTGAATCTTTTTAATAGAAATATCATACCTTTCTAACATTTAATCGGTGAAAAGAACAATTCATTTACAATCCCGATAATATTCTCTAACCAGATTTCAATTCTTTTAAGATCATTTTCAGCTGTAATTCTCAATTCATCCACACTATATATACACAGATCATTAACTGCAGATAACTTACCCGTTCAGACAAGCTCTGTTCCTTGAAGCACTTCAGGAATCGATTAAAAAACAGAAGAGGTAGATACTGTAGTAGATACAATTTCTTCTACTCACTGAAGAACATAAGTTATAATTCTAAACAGTTTCGTATTATCTCTCTCTTTATCATTTCATTATTCAACACTCAGTGGACACTCAGTGATTAATTATTCATTAAGTTATTACTCAGTGTTGTCAATTCAATTTTTTATCTAATTCAGGAGACTTTTCGTTATCAGTATACATTTCATGATCAATACTATCAATATTTTCGTCTAACATTTTCACTATAAAACAGAGACAAACAAATATATCAGCATCTGATCCCGATTCAATTTTGACTCAATTATGGCATGTACCTCATAGACTCAATTCCAAACTTGATTTAGTCCGAGAATTGACTAAACCTAAGTAGCTCTGATACCACTAAATGTAACACCTTCTTACCCTTATCCGTCCCCGAAACAGGATTACAGGGCATTACCAGTCTGTACAGTTCAATTTTAGTCATTTATTAAAATAAATGTTTCTAACCCTACAAATTAAAACTTCAACCAAAACAATTTGCCAACATTCAAATAATCCAAATACACTTAAATATTCTCAAATCTACCAATCTAAAATATTTTATAACCTATCCAATGAATCTTTTTAAGTATATCACTTACTCTAACAATTATTTCAACTTCATACTATATACCATTGCCAACCATAATTTACTTATTTCATCAATACTTTCACAACCTAAATGACTCTCATAAGACATCCTAGGTACATGCCATTACCAATACTCAACATACTTTACCTCATCGAATTCGAGATCAGCCTGGGATGCTGATTCAATGGTCTAGCCTTAACTTAACCTATGCACGGAAACAAACCGTACGCTGAGTATACACTCAGTGGTATTTCTATAATCTGAACACTTAAACAATTATAAAACATATTAATTTATATATATTTTGAACTATTCAAACTCAATGAGTATTCAAACATTCACTTTCCAACCAATATTTTGGTCTTCCTTAAATTCAAAATCATTTATTATTTTTCAATAGCAATTAATCAATCAGTAATATTCATTAAAAATCAGTCAATCAGAATAATGATTTATTCAGTAACAGTCAGTTATTCGGTAACAATCAATTATTCAATAATAATCAGTTATTCAGTATCAATCAATTGATCGGTTATTCAGTAACAATCAATTATTCAGTAAAAATCAGATATACAATAACAATTAAATTATTCAGTAGCAATCGATCTTTCTAGTTCCTTTATTTACCCCTATTAACATGACTCGGACTTAGACGGATACACGGATCCAACCAATACACCAATACGGCACATAGTGCCTCATCGACCGAAGCCGGAACAGTAATAGTAACAGTAGCAGTACGGTACATAGAGTACCTCATCAGAACAAATCTGAAACGGTAACAATAACAGTACGGTACACAGAGTACCTCCTCGGAACAAATCTGAAACAGTAATAACAACGCTAACAGTAACAATATCTGACACACAAAGTGCCGAATCGGTAACAGTAATAGTAACAATAACAGTAGTCGGCACATAAGTGCCTGATCAGTAAGCTGGCAAAACCCGTACTCTTCCATATCCTATGGCATGCCAACTATATCCGACTAGCCCGACTAGTTAATAGGGTATTTAATTCACTTTTCAGTTTTCAATTAATTCATATTTTAATTAATTAACTATTTATTTTCAATTCAATATAATTCCATTCACTTTTCACTAATAAATATTCAATTTCACAATAATCACATTTTTCTATCAATTTCATCACACTTCCAACTACATATATTTTCCAATATAACAAATATTTATTATTCAATTTCCACATCAATAATCATTTCAATTCAAACATTCACATATATTCATAAATCAATTCAATATAATCAATATTCAATCCAATTTAAATAATCATCTCAAAATACCGACTATATATATATATATATATACATTAAATAATAAATCCAATAATTTAAGTATTAAGTTCGGATTATAGAAATACAAACCGTAATTTCTGAGCTAACTCCCGTTGTCTTTGTCTTTTTCCTTGCTTAGCCGAGATTTCCAGAGACAACATTAGCTACGGGAATTAAAATAATTATACCATTAATTTTCAGCACTCATTATAACAAATAATTGAATTTCTATTCAATTTACACCTTATTTTCAATTAGGCCCTAACTAATTCATTCTCTTTACTAACTTAATTCATACTCTATTTCTATTCAAGTTCCATCCAAACTCAAATTTAACTACTAAATTTTCAGCTTATTTCACTATTTTTGAAATTTCCTCAAATTAGCCCTTCAACATAAAACTTATGAATTACTTTACAATTCAATCCTTATTTCATTTCTAACTTGAATTTCTATCAATTTAACCCTTATTTCATCATTTTACTCAACATGAACATTATCTAGAAATCTAATAACTTTCAAAATATCAACTTAATTTCATCAAAATCTTGTTCCAAAGCTTCTAAAACATTAAAATTAAGTAAAAAGGGCTAAATTGACTTACCTATTAATCTTCCAAGCTTTAAAATCCCTATTTCTCCTTTTTTCCTTTCTTTTCTTCTTTCTTTCTTTCCTTCTCTTGCTTTTCGTTCCACATTTTGTTTCTTTCCTTCTTTTTATTCTTTTGTTTCTTTTATATATATAATAACTATAATAACTATAATAAAAATCTATTTAATAACAAATATTTATTTAACACTTGTACCAATCATTTTTATACACTTGTTTTTCTTTTCTTTTATATATATATATATAATAATAATAACTTAATAATATACTTATATAATAATATTACACATGTCATTATACATACCATAAATTTGTCATTCTTTTCTTTATTTATCATATAAATATATTTTATAAATAATAATTATCTTTTAATAATTAAACACATGTATTACAATTGTATGTATTTTCATTAATACACTTGTATCCAATCATTACCATACATTTGTCTTTATTTAATTTATTTATTTTAGTAAATATCTTTAACTTAATAATAATACTTATTAAATAATAATAATAATAGTTTAATATAAAACCATAATAATAATAACAATTATAACATTTAATGTACATAATTCAAGAAAAATCTTGATTTTTCTTCCATTTACCACCTCATTTCATGGGTATGGCTTAATTGCCATTTTGATCCTTTTTATTTTCTACTCCTTTAGAACTAAACTTTCACACTATATTGAATTTAATCCTTTTATCCAATTATCTTTAATTAAGCTAAATTTACTTAATTAAACTTTAATTAACCACTCACTTAACTTCGTAAATATTTTTAATAAATATTTACGAATCCATTTTTCAGAAACGAAGACCCGAAAATGCACTTTTTCGATAACTGTAAAATTCGGGTTATTACACTAAGGCTAGTTCTTTCACCATACGTCTAAAATGAGGCTTGAAAAGGATCGATCTACTCAGAAAAATAAGTAATTTTCTGAAAAACTTCATTTGAATTACAATCATGACTTTTTACTTCTGCTGATTTTCGATGACGGCCTTATACTTACGAGATTTGTAAAATCTCATTGTCTGTTGATTTACAATAAGGACCTTTTACTTACAGGATTTTATGAATCTCAAGGTTCGCTGATTTATGGTAACAACCTTTTATTTGCGGGATTCTACGAATCTCACGAGAAGTTGATTTACGATCACGACCTTTTTACTTATGGGGATATACGAATCTCACGGTCTGCTGATTTACGATCAAGACCTTCTTTTTATAGGATCTTATGAATCTCATAGTCTATTAATTTACAATTACGACCTCCTATTTACGGGATATTACTAATCTCGCGATCTGTTGATTTACGATCACAACCTTTTACTTACGTGATTTTACGAATCTAGGTATGTTGAGGAAGAACTTAAAACTGACTTTTTTGCCCTTTAGAGCAAGTTAAGTGCTAGAGATGACGAATATGGACATTTTGAGGAAGAACTCAAAACTAACCTTTAAAGAAGGAGAATAGAGGAATCAATTTTGTTACATTGCCTTTGTGAAGCTGAAGCTAGTTCTCTTCACCATACATCTGAAATGAGGCTTAAAATATATCAATCAGCTCAGAAAAATAAGGAAATTTCTGAAAAGCTTTAGTTGATTTACAATCACGACTTATTACTTACGTGAAATTACAAATCTCACGATCTGCCAATTTATGATGATGACCTTTTACTTATGCGATTTTACAAATCTCATGGTCCTCTGATTTATGATAACGACCTTCTACTAATAGGATTTTATGAATATCACAGTTCTCTAATTTACAATTATGACCTTCTACTTACGTGTTTTTAAGAATCTTGTGGCCCGTTTATTTACGATCACGACCTTCTACTTACGTGATTTTACGAATCTATACGTGTTGAGGAAGAACTTAAAACTGACCTCTGTACCCTTCAGAGCAAGTTAGAACATATAGATGATAAATATAGGCGTGTTAAGGAAGAACTCGAAACTGACATTGAAAACAGAAGGATAGAGGAATGATTTTTGTTACATGGCCTTTGTGAGGCTGAAGCTAGTTCTCATCTTCACACATCTGAAATGAGGCTTCAAATTGATCGATCTGTTCAGAAAAATAAGGAACTTTTTAAAAAGTTTCAGTTGATTTACAATCACGACCTTTTACTTTCTGGATTTTACAAATCTCACGGTTCGTTGATTTACGATCATGATCTTTTACTTATGAGACTTTATGAATCTCTCGATTTGTTGATTTATGATGACGATCATTTACTTATGGGATTTTGTGAGGCTGAAGCTAGTTCTCCTCACCATACGCCTGAAATGAGGCTTGAAATGGATCAATCTACTTAGAAAAATAAGGAACTTTCTAAAGAGCTTCAGTTGATTTACATACACGACCTTTTACTTATAGGATTTTACGAACCTTACGATCCACTAATTTACTGTCACGACCTTATACTTAAGAGATTTTACGAATCTAGTAGTCTACTGATTTACAATAATGACATTTTACTTACGAGATTTTACGAATATCAGAGTCTGCTGATTCACGATGACAACCTTCTTCTTATTAGATTTTATGAATCTCACAGTTCACTAAGTTATGAATCTCGCAATCCATTGATTTATGATAACGACCTTCTACTAACGGGATTTTATGAATCTTTCGATCTGTTAATTTACTATCATGACCTTCTACCTACGAGTTTTTAAGAAACTTGTGGTCTACTAATTACGTGATTTTACAAATCTAGGCGTGTTAAGGAAGAACTCAAAACTAACCTCTCAGCAAGTTATATGTTAGAGATGATTAATATAAGTGTGTTAAGGAAGAACTCAAAACTGATCTAAAAAGAAGGATAGAAGAATCAATTTTATTACAGTACATTTGTGAAGCTGAAGCTAGTTCTCATCACCACACGTCTAAAATGAAGCTCGAAATAGATCGATCTATTTTGAAAAACAATAAACTTTTTGAAAAGCTATAGTTGATTTTACGAATCGCACGGTCCACCGGTTTATGATAATGACCTTTTACTTATGAGATTTCATAAATCTCGCAGTCAGCTCATTTACGACGACGACCTTTTACTTACGGGACTTTATAAATCTCACGGTCTGTTAATTTACAGTCATGACCTTTTACTTTTGGGATTTTACAAATATCGTGGTCCGTTGATTTACAATCACAACCTTCTAACTACATGATTTTACGAATCTCGTGTTCCGTTAATTTACAATAATGACCTTCTAGTTACAGGATTTTACAAATCGCGTGGTTCATTGATTTACGATCACGAACTTCTACTTACGTTACTTTATGAATTTAAGAGCGTTAAGGAAGAACTCAAAACTGACCTCTCTGCTGTTCAGATTACGTTAGATGCTGGAGATGATGAATACATGTTTGTTGAGGAAGAACTCAAAATAGACCTTGAAAGAAGGAGGATAGAGGAATCAATTTTGATACATTACCTTTCTGAGACTGAAGCTAGTTCTCTTCACCATACATTTGAAATGAGGCTTGAAATAGATCGATTTACTAAGAAAAATATATTTTTTAAAAAAAGCTTTAGTTGATTTACAATCATGACCTTTTACATTTGGGATTTTACGAATCTCACGGTCCACTGATTTATGATCACGACCTTCTACTTACGGGATTTTACAAATATCACGACCAACTAATTTATTATAATAGTCCGGTTTAGACCCTATTCAAAATAGTGGTTTTGGGACCACAAATCTGAGTCATAAAAATATTTTAATATTATTTTCTATTTTTACAACATGATATGTGATATGTGTGAAAATTTCGAGTGTAAATTTTATCGTTTGTGTGCTCGATTTTATAAAAGAATTTAATCGCAAAAAATGTAAAAGTAGCTAGCTATTTGTTAAAGTACTACATTGTTATGGCTTTTATAATGTGGGGACTTTATGATGTAATTTAACCATTAAAAATATGCATGGACATTTATGGACAACCATTAAGTGAATTATAAGTTAAATAGCCAAGGGTAAACTAGTAAATTATGCATAAATTAAAGATTAAATAAAACAAATTAAAGATGAATGTTATCATCTTGTTTTGTCGAAAGTGAAGAAGGAAAAGAAGCTATTTTTTCAAGCTTTACAGTTTGGCCCTTGTTCTTTTTAATTTAGGTATGAATTTTGTTCATTTTTTGATAATTTTTACGTTTTTAAGATTGTTGCTTCGAATACTAGCTAGCCCATGTTTGAATTGTTGAAATTGTTGATGTATTCATGATTTTGCATTGATGATAGCTTGTGGTTTTTGTTGTTTGATGATGAAAAACAAATCTTTGTTGATAGATTATTATGTTTAATTATGTGATTTTTGATAAAAATGTGTATTAAGGATTAACTTGTGAAATTTGTAAATTTAGAGGTAATAATGTGAAATAAATGAAAGAATTGAGCTGCTAGGATCCTTAGTAAAATTCGGCTATGCTTGGGTGTGGTGAAATTTTGAATATTTTGTGTTTTGTGAAATAGGAACTAAATTGTAAAAAATGTGAAATGTTTGGGGAAAAAGTGTAATTTGCCCATTTATGTTTATGGATGAATTTGAATGAATATATGATTAAACAAGTCAAGTTTGTATTAATTTAGATCAAGAAAATAGGAAATCGAATTTGGATCGGGGTAAATCAAAAGTTGTCGATTAGTCGTTCCGGTCTGTTTGTCTCCCTATGAGGTAAGTTCATATACAAATGAATGTCTTTAAATTGATTTATAAATGTTTATTAGTCATTGAATCAAAATGAATGTGGAACGATCAAATACGAGCAAGAATTGATGAAGTTAAGACATCCGAAAGTCCCGTATGAACCATAGGAATAGTATAGGATATGAGTGTCGTGACATTAGGATTTCGAGATGTGATATCGTGTAAGACCATGTCTGGGACATTGGCATTGTATATGATTTCGTGTAAGACCCTGTCTGGGACAGTGGCATTGATATTTGATAACATGTAAGACCATATCTGGGATATGGTATTGTACGAGTTTATGAGCTATCTGAGTATCCTTATCAATTCTGAAACAGTTCAACGGGTAATATTGAGAATGAAATAAAAATGTGAATGAGTATCCGATTCAGGTACGTAAGAAATGTATTTGTTATTCAAGAATGAAAGGTGAGTATGTTTATAAATGATGACATGTGAATTTCATAAAAATGAATGGTGGTTAAATGCAAGTGCATTAAGAACAAGTGAGTTAGATGTGAATTATGAAACTTGTGTATGTGATTTGCTATGGATTCCATGGATAATTTAGCTTATATTTATCTTATGTGTTAAGTTTATATGTATATGGCTTACTAAGCTTTAGAAAGCTTACTCTGTGTGTGTTTTTCATTGCTTTATAGATTATCAAAGCTACCGTGAGCTTGGGGATCATCAAGGATCATTGTCACACTATCGAACGATATTTTGGTACTTTTGAAGTTGTAAATATTAATGTATGACATGTATAGGCAAGTGATATTATAATATGTGTTAAGTGTATTTCTTGTCATGTGATATGGCATGAATATGATTGAGACTATGGAATTGTTTTTGGTATAGACTATGTGATGGAAAATGTTATAATTGATGTATATATATATGGTCCTATGTGAATGGCCATCTAGGTATGATTTGGTAGTTGAAATGGTAAGGTTTCGATATGATTTTGATTTTGATTAAATGTTGTTTGAGATAAATGGATTGGTATGATATTAATACATGAAATGCGTATGCTTTGATAGGAAATTGAATATGAAATTGATTGGTGATATTGTGGATAGAACTATGTATGTTTGGGTATGATTTTGGTTGCCAATCAGTCATGAATTATGCTTTGGTTGATGCTTGTAGGGATGTCCCTCTTTAGGGTGGCAAATTGTCTTTTCAAATGGCCTATTTTTGTCCACACGGGCAGAGACACGGGCGTGTGTCTCAACCATGTGTGACACACATTCATGTTGCACAACCGTGTGTCCCTTGGGGTATCCTTCGAATTAAAGTCAGTATACCCTATAGTTCTGACACGGCCTAGACACACAGACGTTTCTATTGGTCGTGTGTGGCACACGGGCTGGCACATGGGCATGTGGTCGGCCTTGTGACCCAAGTTAGTACACCCCCTAGATTTCACACAGTCTGGCACACGGGCGTGTCATCAGCCGTGTGGTGCAAGTCAGTATGTATGCCCTATTTTTACATGGTCTGTGACACGAGCGTGTCTGGTAGCCATGAGAGGCACACGGCCAGTTCACACGGGCGTGTGACCCTTAATGTTTGAAATTTTTGTATGTTTCTTTAAGTTTGTAAATGTTATCGGTTTAGTTTCGAACCTCTTCTAAGCATGTTTTAAGGTCTCGTAGAGCCTTATAAAGGACATTGTGAATGTTTTGAATAAATTTCGATTATGAATGCTTAAGTGTATGTGAATGAGGTGTGTTATCTGGTAATGCCTCGTAACACTATTTCAGCGACGAATACGGGTTAGGGGTGTTACATTTATGATCACAACCTACTATTTGCGGGATTCTACGAATCCCGTGATCCATTGATTTACAATCACGACCTTCTACTTACGTGATTTTAAGAATCTTACGGTCCGTTCATTTACGATCATAACCTTTTACTTCTGAGTTTTTAATAATCTCGTGGTCCACCAATTTACGATCACAACCTTCTACTTACGTGATTTTACGAATCTAGACGTGTTGAGGAAGAACTCAAAACTGACCTCTCTACCCTTTAGAGCAATTTAGAAGGTAGAGATGATGAATATAGGCGTGTTGAGGAAGAACTCAAAACTGACTTTGAAAGAAGGTGGATTGAGGTATCAATTTTGTTACATTGCCTTTGTATTTTGGATTTAGTTCTCATTACCATACATATGAAATAAGGTTTCAAATGGATCGATCTGCTCAGAAAAACACAAAACTTTTTTAAAAGTTTCATTTTATTTACAATCACGACCTTTTACTTTCTCGATTTTAAGAATCTCACAGTTAATTAATTTACAATCACAACCTTCTACTTATGAGATTTACGAATCTTGCAGTTTACTGACTTACGATCACGGCCTTCTACTTACGTGATTTTACTAATCTAGGCATGTTGAGAAATAATTCAAAATTGACCTCTTTTTCCTACTGAGCAAGTTAGATGCTAGAGATGATAAATATAGGCGTGTTAAGGAAAAACTAAAAACTAAGCATGAAAATAGGATAGAGGTATCAATTTTGTTCTATTGCCTTTGTGATGCTGAAGCTTGAAAGGAGGATAGAGGTCCACTGATTTACAATGATGACCTTCTACTTATGAGATTTTACGAATCTCGCGCTTATTGATTAGTGATGAGGACCTTTTTATTTACAAGATTTTATGAATCTTTAGGTCTGCTGATTTACTATCACGACCTTCTACTAATGGGATTTTACAAATCTTGCTATCTGTTGATTTTCATTCATGACCTTCAACTTATGTGATTTTACAAATCTAGGTGTGTTGAGGATGAACTCAAAACTGACCACTTTGGCCTTCAGAGCAAGTTAGATACTAGAGATTATGAATATAGGCATGGTGAGGAAGAACTCAAAACTAACGTTGAATGAAGGAGGATAAAGGAATCAATTTTGTAACATTGCCTTTATAAGGCTAAAGCTAGTTCTCTTCACCATACGTCTGAAATGAGGCTTAAAATGGATTGATTTGTATAGAAAAAGGAACTTCCAAAAAAGCATGAGTTGATTTAAAATGACAACCTTTTACTTTCAGTATTTTACGAATCACATGGTCCGCTGATTTACGATAACGACCTTCTACTTAAGAGATTTTACGAATCTCACGGTCTACTGATTTATGACGACGACCTTTTACTTATGGAATTTTAAGAATTTGTCAGTCCACTGATTTATGATCACAACCTTCTACTTAAGGGATTTTACGAATCTTACGGTCTGTTGATTTATGATCACGACCTTCTACTTATGAGATTTATAAATCTCGTAGTCCGATGATTTACGATTGCGACATTATACTTATATGATTTTATAGATCTAAACGTGTTGAGGAAGAACTTAAAATTGACCTATTTGCCTTTAAAGTAAGTTAGATGCTAAAGATGATGAATATAAGGGTGTTAAGGATGAATTCAAAACTGGCCATGAAAGATGATAGGGGAATCAATTTTGTTACATTGCCTTTGTGAGGCTGAAGCTAGTTTTCTTCGCCATAGATCTGTAATGAGCTTGAAATGGATCAATCTGCTAAAAAACAAAGTAACTTTCTGAAAAGCTTCAGTTGACTTACAATCACGATATTTTACTTACGAGATTTTACGAATCTGACAGTCTTTTGATTTACGATCACGACCTTCTACTTATGGGATTTTATGAATCTCACGATCCACTTATTTATGTTCACAACCTTCTACTTACATGATTTTACAAATCTAGGCATGTTGAGAATGAACTCAAAACTGACCACTTTTCCCTTCAGAACAAGTTAAATGCTAGAGATGATGAATATAGATGTGTTGAGGAAACTCAAAACTGACCTTGAAAGGAGGATAGTGGAATTAATTTTGTTATATTACTTTTGTGAGGCAGAAGCTAGTTCTTTTCACCATAAGTCTGAAATGAGGCTTGAAATGCATTAATATACTTAGAAAAACAATGAACTCTTTGAAAAGCTTCAATTGATTACAATCATGACCTTTTACTTACGAGATTTTACGAATCTACCAGTCCGCTAATTTACGATCACGACCTTCTACTTACGGGATTTTACGAATCCTGTGGTCCACTGATTTACGACCACAACCTTCTACTTGTGAGATTTTATGAATCTCGTGGTCCACTGATTTACGATCATAACCTTTTAATTTCAGGATTTTACGAATCTAGGCGTGTTGAGGAAGAACTCAAAACTAACCAGTCTGCCCTTTACAGCAAGCTAGATGCTAGAGATTAAGAATAAAGGCGTGTTAAAGAAGAACTCAAAACTAACCATGAAAGAAGAAGGATAGAGGAATCAATTTTGTAACATTGCCTTTGTGAATCTAAAGCTAGTTCTCTTGACCATACGCTTGAAATGAGGCTTGAAATGGATCGACCTAGTTAGTAAAACAAGGGACCTTTAGAACAACATCAATTGATTTACTATAACGGCCTATTACTTTTGGTATTTTACCAATCTCACAGTCTGCTAATTTACAATGACAATCTTCTACTTATGAGATTTTACGAATCTCGCGGTCTGCTGATTTACAATGAAGACCTTTTACTTACATGATTTTACGAATCTCTTGGTCCACTAATTTATGATCAAAACTTTTTACTTATTATATTTTAAGAATCTTGTGGCCCGTTGAATTACAATCCCAACTGTCTACTTACAGGATTTTATGGATCTCACGATTTGTTGATTTACGATCATGACCTTCTTCTTACAAGATTTTACGAATGTCGTGGTTCGCTGATTTCTGGTCACGACCTTCTTACCTATGTGATTTTACTAATCGAGGCTTATTGAGGAAGAACTCTAAACTAACCTTTCTGCCCTTTAAGGCAAGTTAGATGCTAGAAATGATGAATATAGGCGTGTTGAAGATGAACTCAAAAATGACCTTGAAAGATGGAGGATAGAGGAATCAATTTTGCTACAATTCCTTTGTGAGCCTGAAGCTAGTTCTCTTCACTATAGGTCTGAAATGAGGCTTGAGATAGATCGATCTACACATAAATACAAGTAACTTTCTAAAAAGCTTCAGTTGATTTACAATCTCGACATTTTACTTACGTGATTTTACGAATGTCGCGGTCTATTGATTTACAATGACAATCTTCTACTTACAGGATTTTATGAATCTTATGGTCCGCTAATTGACGATTAGAACCTTCTACTTACGTTATTTTTCGAATCTAAGTGTGTTGAGGAAGAACTTAAAATTGACCCCTCTGCCCTTCAGAGAAACTTAGATGCTAGAAATGATGAATCTATACGTGTTTAGGAAGAACTCCAAACTAACCTCGAAAAAATGTGGATAGTGGATTTAATTTTGTTATATTGTCTTTGTGAGGAAGAAACTAGTTCTCTTTACTATACATCGTAAATGAGGCTTGAAATGGATTGATCTACTAAGAAAAACAAGGAACTTTCTAAAAAGCTTCAGTTGATTTACAATCACAACCTATTACTTACAGGATTTTATGAATTCAGTGTCTGTTGATTTACGATGACAACCTTCTACTTACGGGATTTTATGAATCTTGCAATCTACTGATTTACAATCACGACCATCTATTTACGGGATTTTATTGATCTAGTGTTTCACCAATTTAAGATCACAACTTTCTACTTACGGGATTTTACGAATCTCACGGTTTACTAATTTGCGATCACGACCATCTATTTAAGGGATTTTACAAATCTCGTGGTTCGCTGATTTACGATCACGACCTTCTACTTACGGGATTTTATGAATCTCGCAATATACTAATTTACAATCATGACCTTCTATTACTTGATTTTGCAAATCTAGGCGTGTTAACGAAGAACTAAAAACTAACCTCTCTACCATTCAAAGCAAGTTAGATGCTAGAGATGATTAATATAAGCATGTTGAGGAAGAACTCAAAATTGACTTTGAAATAAGGAGGCTAGATGAATCAAATTTGTTGCATTACCTTTGTGAGGCTGAACCTAGTTCTCTTCACCAAATGTTTGAAACGAGGTTTGGAATGGATTGATCTGCTCAAAAAAATAAGGAACTTTTTGAAAAGCTTTAGTTGATTTACAATCACGACCTTTTACTTACGGTATTTTACGAATCTTAAAGTCTACTGGCGACCTTCTACTTACGAGATTTTACGAATCTCGAGGTCTGCTAATTTACTATCAAGACCTTTTACTGACTGGATTTTACGAATCTCATGGTCCACTGATTTACGATCACAACTTTCTACTTACGGGATTTTACTAATCTTGTGGTCCACAGATTTACGATCGTGACCTTTTACTTAAGGAATTTTACAAATCTCGTGATCCGATAATTTATGATCACGACTTTTTACTTATGGGATTTTATGAATCTCACTATCCGTTGATTTACGATCATGACATTCTACTTATAGGATTTTACAAATCTCGTGGTCCACTGATTTACGATCACGACTTTCTACTAACGTAATTTTACGAATCTCGGCATTTTGAAGAAAAACTAAAAATTGACCTCTTATACCTTCGGAGCAAGTTAGATGCTAGAGATGATTAATATAGGCGTGTTGAGGAAAAACTCAAAACTGACCTTAAAAGAAGGAACATAGAGGAATTAAATTTGTTACATTGCCTTTGTGAGGTTGAAGCTAGTTCTCTTCCCCATACGCTTGAAATGAGGATTGAAATGGTTCGAGCTACTTAAAAAAACAAAGAACTTTCTTAAAAGCTTCTGTTGATTTACAATCACGACATATTACTTACGGTATTTTATGAATCTCGAGGTTTGCTGATTTATGATCACGACCTTCTACTTATCGTATTTTATGAATCTCGTGGTCCGTTGATTTACGATCACAACCTTCTACTTATGGGATTTTACAAATCTCGTAGTCTGCTAATTTACAATCATGACATTCTACTTATGAGATTTTACGAATATCACGGTATGCTAATTTACGATCACAACCTTCTACTAACATGATTTTACGAATCTAGGTGTGCTGAAGAAGAACTAAAAATTGACCTTTCTACCCTTTAAAGCAAGTTAGATGCTAGAGATGATTAATATAGGCGTGTTGAGGAAGAACTCAAAACTAACCTTGAAAGAATTAAGATAGAGGAATCAAATTTGTTACATTGCCTTTGTGAGGCTGAAGCTAGTTCTCTTCACCATATATTTGAAATAAGTCTTGAAATGGATCGATTTGCTCAAAAAATAAGGAAGTTTCTTAAAAGCTTCAGTTGATTTACTATCATGACCTTTTACTTGTGGGTTATTACGAATCTCGACATTTGCTGATTTATGATGACGACCTTCTACTTACGGGATTTTATGAATCTTGCGATTTGTTGATTTACAATCACAACCATCTATTTATAAGATTTTACGAATCTCGTGGTCCACTGATTTACGATTACAACCTTCTACTTACGAGATTTTACAAATCTTGTGGTGAACTGATTTGCGATCACGACCTTCTACTTAATCAATTTTACGAATCTTGTGGTCAGCTGATTCACAATCACGACCGTTTACTTATGAGATTTTACGAACCTTGCAGTCCGCTAATTTACAATCATGACCTTCTAGTTACGGGATTTTATGAATCTAAGCGTGTTGAAGAAGAACTAAAAATTGACCTTTTTGGCCTTTAAAGCAAGTTAGATGCTATAGATGGTTAATATAGGCATGTTGAGGAAGAATTCAAAACTAACCTTGAAAAAGGAGGATAGAGGAATTAAATTTGTTACATTGCCTTTGTGAGGCTAAAGCTAATTCTTTTCACCATACATCTGAAATGAGGCTTGAAATGGATTGATCTGTTTAGTAAAATAAGGAACTTTCTTAAGAGCTTCAGTTGATTTACAATCACAACTTTTTAATTATGGAATTTTAAGAATCTCACAGTCTGTTGATTTACGATCACGACCTTCTACTTACGTGACTTTTCGAATATAAGCGCGTTGAGGAAGAACTCAAAATGGACCTCTCTGCCCTTCAGAGCATGTTAGTTGCTAGAGATAGTTAATATAGGCGTGTTGAGGAAGAACTTAAAATAGACCTTGAAAGAAGGAGGATAGAGGAATCAATTTTGTAGCATTACCTTTGTGAGGCTGAAGCTAATTCTCTTCACCATACATCTAAAATGAGGCTCGAAATGATTGATCTTCTCAGAAAAACAAGGATCTTTCTGAAAAGCTTTAGTAGATTTACAATCACAACCTTTTACATACGGGACTTTACAAATCACGTGGTATGCTGATTTACAATCACGATCTTTTGCTTATGGGATTTTACGAATCTCACAGTCTGTTGATTGACGATCGCGACCTTCAACTTACGGGATATTACGAATCTCTTGGTTTACAGATTTGCGATCATGACCTTTTACTTACATGATTTTACAAATCTAAGCTTCTTGAGGAAGAATTCCAAACTAACCTCTCTGCCCTTCAAAGTAAGTTAGATGCTAGAGATAATGAATATATGCGTGTTGTGGAAGAACTCAAAGTTGACCTTGAAAGAAAAAAGATAAAGGAATCAGTTTTGTTACAATTCCTTTATGTGGCTGAAACTAGTTCTCTTCACCATAAATATGAAATGAGGTTTGGAATGGATCGATCTGCTCAAAAAAAATAAGAAACTTACTAAAAAGCTTCAGTTGATTTTTAAACACAACCTTTTACTTCCGAGATTTTACGAATCTCAAGGTACGCTGATTTACGATGATGAACTTTTACTTATGATATTTTATGAAACTCTAAGTTAGCTGATTTACAATGATGACTTTTTACTTACTGGATTATACGAATCTCATGGCTTACTTATTTACAATCATGACCTTTTATGAATCTCACAGGCCACTGATTTATTATCACGACATTATAATTAAGGGATTTTATGAATCTCGCAATCCGCTAATTTAAGATCACAACGTTTTACTTAAGGGATTTTACGAATCTCGAGGTCCACTAATTTACGATCGCGTCCTTCTACTTATCAGATTTTACGAATCTAAGGGTGTTGAGGAAGAACTCAAAACTGACATATATGCCCTTCAGAGCAAATTAGATGCTAAAGATAATGAATATAGGCGTGTTGTGAAAGAACTCAAAACTAACCTTGAAAGAAAGAAGATAGTGGAATTAATTCTGTTATATTGTCTTTTTGAAGCAAAAGCTAGTTCTCTTCACCATACGTCTGAAATGACGCTTGAATTGGACCGATCTTCTTAGAAAAATTAGGAACTTTTTGAAAAGTTTCAGTTGATTTACAATCACGACCTTTATCTACCGGGATTTATGAATCTCGTGGGCCGCTGATTTACGATTAGGACCTTCTACTTACGAAATTTTACGACTCATATTCCATTGATTTATGATCACAACCTTCTACTTTCGTGATTTCATGAATCTAGTCTTGTTCAGGAAGAGCTCAAAACTGACCACTATGCGCTTCAAAGCAAGTTAGATGTTAGAGATTATGCATATAGCCATGTTGAGGAAGAACTCAAAACTGACCTTGAAAAAAGAATGTAACACCCCATACCTATGCCCCACGCCGTAACACCCCACACCTATGCCTCACGCCGAGTCGAAATACGAGGCATTACCTAACTTAAACTTATATATATAAACATTTTCATAACACCAAAACGTGGTCAAATTAAAAAAATTTCAATTTTATTTATAACCTTTTTAATAAGAGCCTACTAAGCCCAAAACATCCATTGGAACCCACTCGGAAACAATCCGAGTCCATTAAATAACTCTGAAAATAACCCTTAACGTAGGGGCACACGCCCATGTGGGAGGGGCAACATGCCCATGTGACATTTCAACATGGTCGTGCTATTGGAACGTGTGGCTCACACGGCCTAAGCAATACAGGGACACACCCGTGTCCTATACCCGTGTGGAATTAATTCTAAATGCACACCAACAGGGGTTTTCACAAGGCCTGGAACACGCTCGTGTCTCTGGCCCGAGTCCTTCACACGGCCATGA
The DNA here is from genome assembly GCA_025698465.1 of Gossypium longicalyx. Classification (NCBI taxonomy): domain Eukaryota; kingdom Viridiplantae; phylum Streptophyta; class Magnoliopsida; order Malvales; family Malvaceae; genus Gossypium; species Gossypium longicalyx. Next base: position 85,811,193 of record CM046997.1, read on the forward strand.
CACGCCCGTGTCCTAGCCCGTGTGCAACAACCTAGACATTCTATTTTTGACGTCAGTAATCCTTAAGGGCTACACAGCCAAGGCACACGCCCGTATGCTAGGCCGTGCCCTTCACACGGCTGAGACACACGGCCGTGTTTCTACCCGTGTTTTTACTACCATGCATACTGACTTACAATTCTTACGTGCAGGGGACACACGGCCAAATCACACGCCCATGTGGTGGACCGTGTGTCACACATGGCCTAGACACACTCCCGTGTGCCTACCCGTGTGGACAAAATAAGGCTATTTACCAAGTCTTTTATCACCCTTACTTATGTAACCTGCACAAAAATCACTCTATACTAACAAAAGGGCACATCACATAGCCAAAATAACCACAATGGACAACATTTCATTTATGCAATCTACTCATCCATGAAATTATCATCTTCTATTTATAAATCAAAATAAGTATTGACCATCATCCATGGCCATATACAAAATGAGTATCATATTCATTATATGAGCCAACACATTATGGCTAACTAACAAAACACTAAACAAAGACTCGAATCCCTATACATGCCAGAAAACAAAACAATGAAACTAGCTATACCAAGGTCTTGAGTGATAGTGTGATCGAATCTTTTGATGTCACTGGATCCTCGATGCTAGCTTGGCGGCACTATAAGGAAAGAAAGGAAAGGAAGGTAAGCGTGGGAGCTTAGTAAGTACATATATGCAAATAAAGTGTAAATATAAGAAAATCATATTCATCCAACGGTAGCTTGTCATGCTTAAAAGATATAAATCACTTAATACAACTCGTTCCTTACTCAGATCCAAACCATGAATTCGGTATACATACCTCATCAAAGTATTCACCAACTAAATCTTCAGGTTACCCGTTGAACTCTTGAAATACATATGGATACGCGGGGAATTTGCGTCTAAATGCCATATAAGAAATCAGGGCTACCTCGTGCTATGAAACGCTCACATTTGAGCTAGTCACGGACCTTTTTATCAAGTCAGGACCTGGACCCCATAGCTATCATGTAACGTTTGCTCATTGAGCCACTCACGGGTCTGTACACAAAGTCAGTACCCGGACCCATGTTACCTATAGCATTTATCTCATGAACTCAGACTCATCTCATGAGTTCAGACCACATAATTTTCATACCATGCCCCTTTGTATCCTATGCTATGTTAAAGGTTCAAAGGGGCTTAATATCTAATTGAATAGCATCGCACTTGCTCACATTGTAATTTACTCGCATAACATGTCATTTATACATTCATGGCAACAATTAGAATTTAGACTCATACCAAAACTAAGCTAATTACACATGTATATTATTAAAATATACCAAAGTAAGCTTCAATAACACATTATTTACATATGTACTTACCTCGATACAAAATGATGAAGACGAGCTCAATCCTCGTAAACTTTGTTCTTACCCCGATCAAGATCCGAATCACATTTCTCTTGATCTAAATTAATAGAATTCATTTATTTCATCAGCATATCAATTTAAACGCCAGAAAGTTCATAATTGGGCAAATTGACTATTTTACCCCTAGACTTTCACAAAATGATCATTTTACCCCTATGCTCAAAAATTGATTTTTATCGAATTTCTTCATATTATTAGCCTAGATTATTACTTTTTATACTAGAAGCAATCCAAAATTTCCATTATTACTTTTATTACTTTTTACCCTAGACTTTTTATTACTTTTTATCGAATTTCTTCATATCGAATGGTAACTGCATTAAATCGACTGGACAACAATGACCTTTAACTACTAAAGGACATTTCTTATATACTTTATCAACTATCACATGTTTGCCTAATGGGTTTCACACTTTAATCATAAATTCCGTAGACTCAACAGGCATATTCGTTCTAGACACTAACTTCATGCATACATATGAATGAGTAGAACCAGGGTCAATCAAAGTAATAATAGTATTATCATAGAGAGAGAATGTACTGGTGATCACATCAGGAGAGGATGCATCATCACGTGCACGTATGGCATAGGTTCTAGCCGGAGCTTTAGCTTTAGACCTTACGGTAGTGTCTCTCGTCACATTCTTGCTACCAGCCTCAACTCCAACATTCTTCTAAGGTCTTCTCTTATAATTGGTGCCACTTGGCTTGTACTCTGAAATTTCTCTTTGTCAGTCATTTCGGGGCAATCTTTAATAAAGTGATCTTGAGAACTACATTAGAAACAGGATCCATCGTTCATTCTACACTTGCCAAAATGATTTCGACCACAATGCTGGCATTCTGGTTTGGAAGATCTAACATTGCCCACACTAGCCATTGATGTAGCCCGAGACTTGAAATCTGAATCTTGTTTCTTACGATCTCGGTACAAATGTCCAGCTGATGCATGAGAATGAGAGTAGGCGTATCTGGATTTCTTAGACTGTGATGGAAATGACTTACTCGCATGCCTCTTCCTTACATCTCTAGTTTCAGCTTTGATTTTCTTCTTTTCTTTGATTAATTCCTCGGCTTTACAGGCCCGATCAACAAGTACTACGAACTCTTTCAACTCAAGGACACCCACTGACAATCTAATGTCCTCATTAAGTCCGTCTTCGAACCTTTTACACATTTTAGCCTCGAAGGATAAACACTCCCGAGCGTACTTACTAAGTCGGACGAACTCTCATTCATATTCAATACCGTCATGCGACCTTGTTTCAAGTCCAGGAATTCCTTACGCTTTTGATCCATAAATCTTTCACTGATGTATTTCTTCTGGAATTCCTCTTGGAAGAATTCCCATGTGACCCTTTCCTGAGGCACCATCAAAACTAACGTCTTCCATCAGTAGTATGTAGAGTCCCTCAACAAGGATATAGCACACTTCAAGCATTCTTCAGAAGTGTAAGATAATTCATCGAATACCCTGATGGTATTCTCAAGCCAGAATTCTACCTTTTCAGGGTCATCATCTTAATTAGCACGGAACTTCTTGGCTCCATGCTTCCGGATCTTATCCACTGGAGGTCTATTCCATCTGTAAGGGTCCATACCCTCGGGTACTTCGAGGACAGGTTGAGGGATAGGTGGGGGTGGAGGGGGTTGAGCATTCGGGTTCGCTCAGACGAACTCCGTGTACCACTCATTCATCATGTGGAGAAAGGCCTCTCGATCCCCTTCTCCTCCTCCTTGACTAACTGTGGGAGGTCGACTATTGGATGGCACCGCCCCTTCGGTGAGGGCTGGTGCATTACTTTCTACGTCATCCGCCATAGTTCAATCGAGATCCATTACTATATGAAAACATAATTTAAAAGGGCAAGAGTCGTCACACTATCACAATTTATTTATGGCATGTATAGCTAGACTCGTACACATGCTATGTTAGTCCAAGAACCGACTAAACCGTAACTCCGATACCACTAAATGTAACACTCCAAACCCATACCCCATGCCGAGTCGAAATATGATGCATTACCTAACTTAAACTTATACATGTAAACGTTTTCATAACACCAAAACATGGTCAAATTAAAACTTTTTCAATTTTATTTATAAACTCTTTAATAAGAGCCTGCTAAGCCCAAAACATCCATTGGAACCCACTCGGAAATAATCTGAGTCCTTTAAATAACTATGAAAAAAACCCTCAACATAGGGGCACACGCCCGTGTGAGAGGGGCAACATGCCCGTGTGACATTTCAACATGGTCGTGCTATTGGCCCGTATGGCTCACACGACCTAAGCAATACAGGGACACACTCGTTTCCTATACCTGTGTGGAATTAATTCTAAATGGACACCTACAGGGGTTTTCACACGGCCTAGAACACGCTCGTGTCTCTAGCCCGTCTCCTTCACACGGCCATGAAATGTACGTGTCCTAGCCCGTGTGCAAAAACCTGGACATTCTGTTTTTGACGTCAGCAATCCTTAAGGGCCACACGGCCAAGGCACACGCCCGTGTGCTAGGCCATGCCCTTCATACGGATGAGACACACGGCCATGTCTCTACCCGTGTTTTTACTACCATGTATACTGACTTACAATTCTTACGTGCAGGGGACACACAGCCAAATCACACACCCATGTGGTGGACCGTATGTCACAAACGGCCTAGACACATGCCCATGTGCCTACCCGTGTGGACAAAATAAGGCTATTTACCAAGCTTTTTTATCACCCTTACTTATGTAACCTGCACAAAAATCCCTCTATACTAACATAAGGGCACATCACATAGCCAAAATAACTACAATGGACAACATTTCATTTATGCAATTTACTCATCCATGAAATTATCATCTTCTATTTATAAATCAAAATGAGTATTGACCATCATCCATGACCTTATACAAAATAAGTATCATATTCATTATATGAGCCAACACATTATGGCTAACTAACAAAACACTACACAAAGACTCGAATCCCTATACATGCTAGAAAATAAAACAATGAAACTAGCTATACCAAGGTCTTGAGTGATAGTGTGATCGAAGTTTTTGATGTCACTGGATCCCTGATGCTAGCTTGGCGGCACTATAAGGAAAGAAAGAAAAGGAGGGTAAGCGTGGGAGCTTAGTAAGTATATATATGCAAATAATGTGTAAATATAAGAAAATCATATTCATCCAACAGTAGCTTGTCTTGTCATGCTTAAAAGATATAAATCACTTAATACACCTCGTTCTTTACTCAGGTCCTAACCATGAATTCGATATACATACCTCATCAAAGTATTCACCAACTAAATCTTCGGGTTACCCGTTGAACTCTCGAAATACATATGGATATGCGGGGAATTTGCGTCTAAATGCCATATAAGAAATCAGGGCTATCTCGTGCTATGAAACGCTCACATTTGAGCTACTTATAGGCCTTTTTATCAAGTCGGGACCCGAACCCCATAGCTATCATGTAACGTTTGCTCATTGGGCCACTCACGGGTCTGTACACAAAGTTAGTACCCAGACCCACGTTACCTATAGCATTTATCTCATGAACTCAGACTCATATCATGAGTTCAAACCACATAATTTTCATAACATGCCCCTTTGTATCCTATGTTATGTCAAAGGTTCAACGAGGCTTAATATCTAATCGAATAGCATCACACTTGCTCACATTGTAATTTACTCGCATAACATGTGTAACATCCGGAAATAGGTCCTAGTCAGAATAATGGTTTCGGGATCGCAAATCTGACATCAAAATATTTATTTTATGATTATTATGAGATCTAGAATTTGATGATATGCATGTGTCAAAATTACATGAAGAAATCCTTTGAGTAAGGTGTCCAATTAGAAATTAGGGACTAAATTGAATAAATTGCAAAACTTAGATTCTAGAAGCAATTTGTATGAAATTGCTTTAGATTATAAATTAGAAGGCCTTAGGGAGCAATTTTCCCAATTTCTAAGTTTTTGGACAAAAATGGGCTTGCATGGATGAAATTTTAAAGAAAAGGCTTAAGGGCATTTTGGTCATTTGGCATTTTAATGAAATAAAATGGGAAAAATGAACCAAAATCAGCTCATTTTCTTATCCATGCTATCGAAAATTCAAGGGACTCCATAGCTATGGTTTTCAACATTTTCAATCTCAATAGTAAGTGCTCCCAAGCCCCGTTTTTAATGTTCTTCGTATTTTTGAAATCTCGGTAGCTTACTCTCTCCATTTCTACCCATATTTCATGCTAGGGTTCATGTTTAAAAATTTACCCATGTATGAGTTACTTGTATTTTGATTTTTCATGGAGGAATATGAAAGTTGGAGGTGTGTTAAACATCTTTTCCTAGGTGATTTTCATGAAAAACCCCTAAAGGAACCTTTTTCCAAAAGTTGTTAAATATGTGGTAGAAATGTGAAAATAATGGAAAATGTGAGCTTCCATAAGAGGTAAAAGTGTTTGGTTAGGCTTGGGTAAGATAGAAATTGCATGTGTTTCATTATACGAGTCTAGGGACTAAATCGTAAAATGTGAAAGGTTAGGGGCAAAATGATCAATTGGATCGAGGGTGAAATTTAGGTTCAAAAGGGTACAATGGGAGTCATTAATAATTTATTTTTATTGTTATAGACCCCGAGAAACAAATTTCGGAGGTCGGCCGAGGAAAGTGAAAGGTTTCGGAATAACCGAAACACAACACCGAAACGAGTACAAGTTTCGGATAACTTAAAGTAAACTCATAATATGCATAATTGTATGATTTATGAAAGCATGATGATTGTATTTATTAATGTCATGATATCATATGAAATGCATCCTTGATAATGATTTGTTGGAAAATGTCTCGGTTGAAGTTAAAAAGGGAATTCGATGGATAAACCATGAAATATATGTGACTTGAGATCCTGCATATGTTGCAGAAAAGATTTAGCCTAGACGGGTAATCTGTTGATCTCAATATAGAAAGGATCTAGTCCAAACGGGTGTTCCTTGAGTGATCGAGCCTCCCGAAGAATATGTGTACATTATGGATTTGCTTGGACGGTAATCTCGATTAGGGTGCAATTTAGCCTGGGTGTAATTGTGGATCCAAGCTCATTAAGGGTGTTTGTCATTATAAGGGATTTAGCCTAGACTAGTAATCCCAACATCACCTTATGAGTTTATATCACGAGGGATTAGCCAGGACTGGTAATCCCGCCGTAAGATGTGAGGTTCACGGGAGTGCATACCTAAAATGATCATTCGTATGAATTGACGAAGATTGGATAATCCATCGAGATTTCCTAGAAACTCAACGGGATTAACACGGGGTTTATGTACAAATGACATGTCAAATGATTAGCTCATCTAAGATAAATTACATGATGTTTTATTATATGACTAACTCATTGGTTGAATGTATGTGATAGGGAAACCATTTACATATTTGTTGGTTTCATTATCTAATAAGGATGTATGTTAAATAATCGGTAAGTTTACTTTCCAGTTATTTGAGCTTACTAAGCATGTAAATGCTTACCCCTCTCTTTTCCCTGTCTTACAGAGCTTGAGGACTCGTAAAGATTGGAAGACAGTTGAAGAGTCTACACACTATCAACTATTCTAGCTTTGGTATATAAACACTTATGTTTGTTTAATAGCATGTATAGAGCTTTTGAATATTTTGTTATATGTGTCATTTGGTTTGCCAAAAATGAAGGCATGAAAGTTATATTCATCTTTTTGTATATGGCCATGGAAATTGGCTTATTTTGAAGTAGGCTATGACCTACAAATCTATGCATGTTTATGTTCATATGTGATGGTTTGGTCTTCAATTGGCAATGAGTTATAAAAACGAGCCAATACTAAATATGTCTAGTATACATGGAAACCTTTAAATGCAAGATGAGAATTAACTTAACATGTATGGAACCAATGACATGAGGTTTACATGCAATGAGGTTAATCAAAGTTTTATATTTATAAATGTACCATTTTGGCCTTAACATGCACTAAAGTAATCTATAAGTGTAATTGGTTGGCAGAGGGTGACCTAAGACTTGGAAAATACCCTAATAAGGTCCACATGGGTAGACACACGGGCATGTGTCTAGGCCGTGTGTGACACACGGCTCACCCCCATGGGTGTGTGGTATGGTCGTGTCTCCTACACCAAAATTTTTAAGTCAGTATAGAACACGGGCAAAGCACACGGGCATGTGCCTTAGCCGTGTGAATTTAACAGTATATGAGGTTAAAGTCAGTGTTGTACACGGGCGGAGGACACGAGCGTGTCCCAAGCCACACGGACGTGTGTGACCACATGGCCCCATCACACGGGCATGTCACACTTCAAAGTAAGGAAAAATTTTCTAAAGTTCCCAAAGTTTATCGGATGTTTTCAGTTGTGTCCCGTATTGCCCTTAGGTGTTTTAGGCCTCGAAAGCCTGTATAAGAGACGAGAGGTACATGTTTGAAAGGTTTTAAAATTTGGGAAAAATTTGGTGACCCGATTTAGTAGGTTTTAAAGGTTTAAACTCAGTAGCGCCTCGAGCCCCGTCCCTGTGCCGGATACGGGCAAGGGGTGTTACAACATGTCATTTATACATTCATGGCAACAATTAGAATTTAGATTCATACCAAAACTAAGCTAATTACACATGTATATTATTAAAATATACCAAAGTAAGCTTCAATAACACATTATTTACATATGTACTTACCTCGATACAAAATAATGAAGACGAGCTCAATCCTCGTAAACTTTGTTCTTACCTCGATCAAGACCCGAATCACGTTTCTCTTGATCTAAATTAATAGAATTCATTTATTTCATCAGCATATCAATTTAGACGCCTGAAAGTTCATAATTTGGCAAAATGACTATTTTGCCTCTAGACTTTCACAAAATTACCATTTTACCCCTATGCTCAAAAATTGATTTTTTTTTTTACTTTCTTCATATTATTAGCCTATCTGATTACTTTTTATACTAGAATCAATCCAAAATCTTCATTATTTCTCACATTAATCAACAAATTTACAACTTATGTAAAATAGTCCCTATTAGGGTTTTCATGAAAAATCCCTTCATAAAAGTTGTTTATTACACATATAATACTTATATTATTCCATAAAATTTTAGAAAACTACACGTATGCTTTCATGTTAAAACCCTAATCTCTCAACCATTTTGCAAAGTAATCCCCTTCATAGGAAGCTTATGTCACAAGGAGTCCAAAAATACAAAAATCATCAAGAATAACCTTATAAATGACTTACTTGTAAGAGATGTTAATGGCTGATATTTTAAGCTCTCAAAACCCCCTTTAGAAGATGAAAACCAGTTGAAGAAGAAGAAATAAAAAGGTGAAGCCTTTTTGTTTTATTTTATTTAAAACTAGTCAAAATTGGTGACCAAAACACCACCTAATTTTGACATTTCCCATCAATTTGTCCCCTATGGCTGGCCACCCTATTCTCTAAGGGTCTAATTGCTCTTTAAGGCCCCCAATTTAGGTTCTTTAGCCAATTGACACCCTTATCTAACAAAATAGGACTTTTGCACTTTATGTGATTTAGTCCTTTTTCACAATTAAGCAAGCAATCACTAAAATTAATTCACCAAAATTTTCATGTACTTATCTAATCATGTTACAATACATAAAATGATATTTAAAATAATTTCCTCAACCTTGGTTTAGTGGTTCCAAAATCACTATTCTGACTAGCCCCAAAATCGGGCTGTTACAAAGAAGAATAGATGAATCAATTTTTTTTACAATTCCTTTGTGTGGCTAAAGATAGTTCTCTTCACCATACTTTTGAATGAAGCTTGAAATAGATTGATATTCTAAAAAAAACAAGGAATTTTCTGAAGAGCTTCAGTTGATTTACAATCACAACCTTTTACTTACAGGATTTTTCAAATCTCAAGGTCTACTGATTTACGATTTTGACCTTTTACTTACGGAATTTTACAAATCTCGCAGTCCGTTAATTTACGATCATGACCTTCTACTTACTGGATTTTACATATCTCGTGGTCTACTGATTTACGATCACAACCTTTTACTTATGGGATTTTACGAATCTCGCGGTCCACTAGTTTATGATTATGACCTTTTACTTAATAAATTTTGCAAATCTTATGGTCTGCTGATTTACGATCACGAGCTTTTACTTATGGGATTTTAATTATCTCGTGGTCCGCTGCTTTACGATCACGACCTTCTAGTGATGTAATTTTACGAATCTAGGCGTGTTGAAGAAGAACTAAAAACTGACCTCTCTACCCTTTAGAGCAAGTTAGAAGCTAGAGATGATTAATATTGGCGTGTTGAGGAAGAACATAAAACTGACCTTGAAAGAAGGAGATTAGAGGAATCAAATTTGTTACCTTGCCTTTGTGAGGCTGAAGCTAGTTTTCTTTACCATACGACTGAAATGAGGCTTGTAATGGATTGATTTGCTCAGCGAAACAAGGAACTTTTTAAAAAGCTTCAGTTGATTTACAATCACGACCTTTTACTTATGGGTTATTACGAATCTCGAGGTCTACTGATTTACAATGACGACCTTCAACTTATGGGATTTTATGAATCTTGCGGACTGCTGATTTATGATCACAGCCTTCTACTTTTGAGATTTTATGAATCTCATAGTCCGCTAATTTATGACCACGACCTTCTACTTACGTGATTTTACAAATCTTACGGTGCGCTGATTTACTATCACGACCTTATACTTAAGAAGTTTGACGAACCTCGTGGTCTATTGATTTAAGATCATGACCTTCTACTTATGGGATTTTACGAATCTCATAGTCCTCTGATTTACAATCATGGCCTTCTACTTACGGGATTTTATGAATCTCTCGGTTCATTGATTTATGATCACAACCTTCCACTCATGTAATTTTACGAATCAAGGCGTGTTAAAGAAGAACTAAAAATTGACCTCTCATCCCTTCAGAGCAAGTTTGATTCTAGAGATGATTAATATAGGCGTGTTGAGGAAGAACTCAAAACTAACCTTAAAAGGAGGATAGAGGAATTAAATTTTTTACATTGCCTTTGTAAGGCAGAAGCTAGTTAGTTTTCTTCATCATATGTTTTAAATGAGGATTGAAATGGATCAATCTGCTTTGAAAAATAAGGAACTTTCTTAAGAGCTTCAGTTGATTTACAATCACAACCTTTTACTTATGGAATTTTACAAATCTCATGATCCGCTAATTTACGATAATGACCTTATACTTACGTAATTTTTTGAATCTAAGTGTGTTAAGGAAGAACTCAAAACGGACCTCTCTTCCCTTCAAGGCAAGTTAGATGCTAAAGGTGATGAGTATAGGCTTGTTAAGAAAGAACTTAAAACTGACCTGAAAAGAAAGAGGATAGATAAATCAATTTTGTAGTATTGCCTTTGTGAGACTAAAACTAGTTCTCTTCACCATATGTTTGAAATGAGACTCGAAATGGAACGATCTTCCTAGAAAAATAAGGAAATTTCTGAAAAGCTTTAGTTGATTTACAATCACGACCTTTTACTTATGAGACTTTACGAATTGCGTGATCCGCTAATTTACAATCAAGACTTTTGTAACAACCCAATTTTTAGTGGTATCAGAAACAGTGGTTCGAGATCACTAAATCTGACAAGTGAGTTTGAAAATTTTAATATTTAATTATTATTTATGAGTCAAGTATGACTTTAGGAAACTTTTGAATTAGTAAATTTGTGATTTTAAAAAAAAATATTATGTAAATTAGGTTGGAAATGCAGAATCGAGACCTCAATTTTATAAACTGAGCTGTAAATATTTTTATAAAAATTTACGGAGTGTTAGTGATTTAGTATTAAAGTGTCGTTAGAAAATTTTAACGTTTTGATAGTTAATTAAATAAAAAGGACTAGATTGAAAAAGGTGTAAAATTTACTATAGTGATTAAATAGCTTAAGTGATAATTGAAGGATGACTTAAAGGGTAAATTAGCCTAAAGAAAGATGGTTGAAATGTATAAGCAGGAAAAAAATAAAGAAATTAAGTTATTAAGGGGCAAAAAGGTAAATAAAACAAAATTTAAATAGATAAAAAGAGGACTTAATAGAAATCTAGATAGTTCTTCACAAATCTTCAGCCAAAAACACCATAGGAAGTCCCCAAGAAGCTGGTTTTTCATATTTCTACTCCAAGTGAGTTCAATTCTGGTTTATTTTTTGAAATTTTTATGTTTTTGAGACTTTTACAGCTAGGTCCAACTATATGTTTCATTTGTTTTTTATTTCATGGGTAATTTTGAAAGTTACCATTGATGAGTGTTGGAAGTTTATAATGAACTAACTTGGATTTGAAACTTTAATTTTATTATATGATGATTTTATCAAGTGATTTTAGTAGAAATGGATTTTTAGGACTAAATTGTGAATAAGTTATGAACTAGGGTTTGATGTTGAAATTCTGAATGTCAAAGGTTGTGAAATAGCCTATAATATATAAGAAAAGTGTTAATTGAGAAAAATTAGCTCAATTGATGGGTTAATTGATTAGGGACTAAATTGTAAAATTATAAAAGTTAGGGTAAATGTCTAATTTTAAAAATTGAAGGGCATAAATTGTAAAGTAAACTAGAATTGAATTAGATGCTAATGAATGAATAATTTTACATTATAGATCAAGAACCCGAAGATAAATATGGAAAAGAAAAAATAACAGATTAGTCCCTGAATTTCTACAACTTCTACAATCTACCCTAGGTAAGTTCATATGGTTGAAATTTTATGATAAATTGTTGATTTAGGAATGATATAATGTATTATTTCATATATTTGTTAATTATTTATGATTATCATAATAATATGAAAATCGAATTGAATGTTCAAATTAAGTGGAACGCAGGATTGAGTACGATCGTTCCGCGAAACAAGATGAATTGACGGATAAAACCATGATTGGACCATGGAAAAGTGTTAAATGTAAGATGATAGCCTAGTTTATGGCATTTAAGTGAAAAGACCATAACTAGGTTATGGCACCGTGAACGTAAGACCATGGTTGGACCATGGCAGTGTATATATAAGTGTAAGACCATAGATGGGCTATGGCATCTTGATGATAAGACCATAACTGGGTTATGACATTACGAGTGTAAGACCATGGTAGAGCCATGGCAATATACGTGTAAGACCATAGTTGGACTATGGCATCAAGTAAACGATGTACTCAAATCCGTAAGACGTTCTCTAATTTGACCAAGGTTGGTAAGTGTCATATGAGATTAAAGTGATAGAATTTAAGTAGTTATTGATATTGAGCTCAACCAAGTGAATTTTATTAATTGAAATTGTGATTGGTAGGCAATGTTAGCGAAATGCTCTATTTAATGTTTATTTATAGTTTGTTCGGTAAGATTTATTTTTAAAACCTATGAACTTACTAAGCTTCTATAAGATTACTCTTGTGTGTTTAATTTTCCTTGTAGATTGACGTGAGTTCAGAGGATCGGATCAACACATCAGGCCACACTATCCAGATTTCTCCGATAGATTTTGTAATACAATCCTATGGTTTATATGGCATGTATAGGGTTGAGTTAGAAAAGAAATAAACTTAAAACATGGTTATGAATGATACATATGTGTATGTTTGTTTGTGTGTAGCTAGTAGTAATTTTTAGTAATCAAGAAATGGAGTTATTATGGTGAGTTTATGCAAATGAGTCTTATGATTATATAATATGTTTAAAACATGAACTTTTTACATGAATTGGTTGCTTGGTTGGGATATATTAGTGTATCTCTATGTTGTGTACAAGTTGATGTTAATGAGGGTAAGAAAAGTGGCCTTAAAATGGCCTATTTTTGTCCACACAGGTAGAGACACGGGCGTGTGTCTCAGTCGTGTGTGACACGCAGCCTGGCACATGGGCGTGTAGTCTAGTCGTGTGTCCCCTGCACCTTGAAATTTTAAAACAAAATGCCTAGGTTTTTGCACACGGCCTAACATACGGGCGTGTAACTTGGCCGTGTGACCCCTGCACTTCATACACGGCTTAGCACATGGGTGTGTGGTTGGCTGTGTGACCCAAGTCAGTAGCTACCCTAATTTGGACACGGCCTAAGACACAGGCGTGTCTCCTGGTAGTGTGAGCCACACTGTCTGGCTACACGGGCGTGTGTCCCCTGTTCCTAAGAAAAATTTTGAGATTTTGGGAAAAATTCCCTAAATGTTTAGTTTAGTCCCAGTTTACTTCTAATGTGTATTTTGGGCCTCGAGGGCCCATCTAAGGGACAATATGAGTATTTTATGATTGGTTCTTGATATGAATAATAATAAAGGTTGTAAAATGTCAGTAATTAGTTTATAAAGTTTGGTAATGCTTTGTAACCCTGTTCAGGCGGCGGATAAAGGTTAGGGGTGTTACAACTTTCTACTTACAAGATTTTACGAATCTAGCGGTTTGTTGATTTACGATCACGAACTTCAACTTACAAGATATTACGAATCTCTTGGTCAACAAATTTACGATCACAACCTTCTACTTACATGGTTTTAAAAATCTAAGTGTCTTGAGGAAGAACTCCAAACTAACCTCTCTGCCTTTTAGAGCAAGTTAGATGCTAGAGATGATGAATATATGAGTGTTGTGGAAGAACTCAAAGTTGACCTTGAAAGAAAGAGGATAAAGGAATCAGTTTTGTTAAAATTCCTTTGTGTGGATGAAACTAGTTCTCTTCACCATACGTCTGGAATGAGATTTGGAATGGATCGATCTGTTCAAAAAAACAAGGAACTTTTTGAAAAGCTTCAGTTGACTTACAATCATGACCTTTTACTTTTAGGATTTTACGAATCTCACGATCTGTTAATTTACGATGACGACCTTCTACTTACGGGATTTTACGAAACTCACGGTCAGCTGATTTATGATGATGACCTTTTACTGGATTATACAAATCTCACGGCTCACTATTACGACCTTCTACGAATCTCGCGGTCCACTGATTAACGATCACGATCTTCTACTTACGGGATTTAATGAATCTCGTGGGCCATTGATTTATTATCACGACCTTATATTTAAGGGATTTTACTAATCTTGTAGTCTACTGATTTACGATCATAACATTTTACTTATGAGATTTTACGAATCTCGTGGTCTGCTGATTTACGATCACGACCTTCTACTTACGGGATTTTACGAATCTAGGCGTGTTAAGGAAGAACTCAAAACTGACCTATCTACCCTTCAGAGCAAGTTAGATGCTAGAGATAATGAATATATGTGTGTTGAGGAAGAACTCAAAACTAATCTTGAAAGGAGGAGGATAGTGGAATTAATTTTATTACATTGCCTTTGTGAAGCAGAAGCTAGTTCTCTTCACCATACGTCTGAAATTTGGCTTGAATTTGATCAATCTGTTAAAAAAACAACGAACTTTCTAAAAAGCTTCAGTTGATTTACAATCACAACCTTTATCTTTCGGGTTTTTTGAATCTTGCGATCTACTGATTTACGATCACGACTTTCTACTTAAGTGATTTTAAGAATCTAGTCGTATTCAAGAAGAACCCAAAACTGACCACTTTGCCTTTCAGAGCAAGTTAGATGCTAGAGATTATACATATAGCCATGTTGAGGAAGAACTCAAAACTGACCTTGAAAAAAGGAGGATAGATGAATCAACTTTGTTACAATTCCTTTGTGTGGCTGAAGCTAGTTCTCTTCACTATACTTTTGAAATGTGGCTTAAAATGGATCGATCTTCTCAAAAAAACAAGGAAATTTCTAAAGAGCTTCAGTTGATTTACAATCACGACCTTTTAGTTACAGGATTTTACGAATCTCATGGTCCACTGATTTACGATCATGACCTTCTACTTACAGGATTTTACGAATCTCGCGATCCATTGATTTACAATCACAACCTTCTACTTATGAGATTTTACGAATCTCGTGGTCTGCTGATTTACGATCACAACTTTCTACTTATAGGGTTTTATTAATCTCGTGATCCTTTGATTTACGATCACGACCTTTTACTTACTGGATTTTAAAAATTTCATGGGCCATTTATATACAATCACGACATTCTACTTACGAGATTTTATGAATCTCACGGTTCATTGATTTACGATCACGACCTTTCACTTACGGGATTTTATGAATCTACCGGTCCGCTGATTTACAATCACAACCTTTTACTTACGTGATTTTACAATCTTGCGGCCCGCTGATTTACGTTGACGATCTTCTACTTATAGGATTTTACGAGTCTCACGGTATGCTGATTTAGGATCATGCCCTTCTACTTACGTTGTTTTATGAATCTTGTGGTATGTTGATTTACAATCATGACGTTTTACTTACAAGAATTTATGAATCTCATGGTCTGCTGATTGACAATCACGACCTTCTACTTATTGGATTTTACGAATCTTGCAGTCCGTTGATTTACAATCACGACTTACTGTATACAATATTTTCAAAATCTTATGGATTACAATACAGTTCGCAGTAATTCTACAATTCAATTTGTGACATATCTATAAATATAGTTCGTGGCATTCTATAGTACATTTTGCGACATTTCTGTAAATATAATTCGCAATATTTATAATACGGTTCGTTTCCTTAAAATCATTTCTTCAATAACCTTTTGACTCTTGTACCACACTACCGAACAATAAAATTTACTTAATAAAGTTTCAAGTTAAAACTTACAAATTAAGCCCCTAATTACACGTTGCACGTGTGCAAATTTGTCCAAGAAGAATCACTTTATAAGTCTTCTAGGATAAGGTGGGGGACAAATTGTTATAGAGTTATAATAAAATATATCATAACTTGACTTGAAGTTAGACTCGCTCTAGTGACCCAAAATCTGACCTGTAACCCCCTCTTATATACATTTCTAAAGACCCTCTTTGGAAGGGGTCTCTACTTTCAGGATAGTCCTCCTTTTATATCATTTTTCCTCCCTACTCTAACTATCTATGTATGTACTAACGAACAAAACGACCAACTAAATTTGGGATCAATAAACAATAACTTGTCCTCTAAGATGTTAGGAATTATCTATAAATTGTTGAAGTGACCTTATAGAAAATCTTTAAATATCATTAAGCTAAGCAAAGAAGGTTCTTTGTTAGTAAGCATGGTTATTAGCAACAATGTCCACACGTAATTGAATGGTAGGTCATCGTCTTGGTCTATTCCTAGGAGCCTCTCTAACAAGATTGAAGAAGTCCCTTTGTTCTTCATTATCTTCACTTGTAGAATCTGAGTTGGAACTGCTACCTACATGTATATAAAAAAGGAGAATCCATGTTCTTTATTTTATGAGGAGGAATATAGATGTTTTTTGTTTGCAAACAAGAAACAAGATTAGAAGAAGGGACCATATTTGAGAAGGAAATACATAATAAACAAACTTTAATCCTTTTATAAGGAGGATAAGGAGAAGGGTGTTTTCAATATTAGGAATGGGAAGAGGAGAACGAAAACATAATAAGGGAGGAGGTTAAGAAACATGGAACCCAATTAAGGGGTTAGAAAGGAAAGAGAAAAGACAGAATGAAAAGAGTAATAAATGAGGGTAGAAGATTGAATCAAGAAACAAGAAGATGGGTTCAAAAAAGAAGTTAAAAATCTTTGTCAGAATGAAGACCAATAAACTTGATTCTAGAAACTTAACACAGGGAAAAGGAAATCCGAAAAGTAGATAAGAAAGAAGAATCAGGTAACAGAAACAGAAAACATTACGCTGTAAAAACTCCCTACAATTTAACATCATCGTTACCATTGAGCCAATCGCACCTTGGCATGTTAAATTTCTATATTTTTATATAACATTGCAAGTAACCAACTGTCAGCTAAACAATGTGGACACAGTTCAAAGGTTTGAATCTTTGGAGTTTGTAATTGCACAAATTATAAATTGAAATGTTGAATTATTTAATTAATGTAAAAAGATTTAACAACAATGAAATAATGTTCTTTTTATTTGAATTAAAAAGTTGACAAAACAAACTATTTAATTGGAGTTAATAGTCAAAAGTAAAAAAAAAAAAGTCAAACTTCAACAAACTTGAATAATTCTCTCTAAATTAAAAATGAAAGTCTAGAAACACATGCGATTCAAATTAAAAATATTATTATAAAAAAAAAAAAGGTTTATGTTCCAGAACTTTTTAAATTTAAATAATGATAATAAAAATGACAGCATAACCAAAGCGGGGCCGCCAATTGCCAAACAGCCTCCAATCTCACGCCAAAAGATCCCTTCTTCGCCAAAAAAGAAAAGGTGTTATACAGTTCACACAGAAGCGTCAATCAAAGAACTGATCACCGTTGAGCGACACTTCATCTTTTGGATTACTCTCTCTCTAATTTTTTTTTCTTTGCCCTTTGATTGATTATTTCATCTGCGGTTCGCTGAGAGAGAAAAGAAAGGAAAATCAAGTGTGAAGCAAACACGTCATTATTAAATAAAAGTGGTAGAGCGATCTCAGAGGTTAAAGAGGGTACAAAATGGCGACTCTTCAAACATGGAGAAAAGCTTATGGTGCTCTTAAAGATACCACCAAAGTCGGACTCGCTCATGTCAACAGCGATTATGCGGTACTTTTCTCTCTCGCTCTCTCTCTCTCTTGCAAGTTATCTTATCTCTTTCTCTATATTTAGTCTGTATAGATTTTTTTAATTTTTATTTTATAATTGGATTTGATTTGCTTGTTTTTGGAATATTTATAATTAGGATTTGGATGTGGCCGTAGTCAAAGCTACCAACCATGTCGAGTGTCCTCCAAAAGAAAGGCATCTTAGAAGTGAGTTTTCCTTTTTGTTTTTGGATTTTTAAGTGTGAATTTACGGATCCAATTTCATTTCGTTGAGTTTTCGGTTTCTGGGTTGGGTATCTGACGATTTAGTTTGAGGTTTTTTTGTTTTTTTTTTTATTATTGTTTTTGGTTTTAGAAATCTTCGTTGCGACATCAGCGATTCGGCCTCGAGCAGATGTTGCTTATTGCATTCATGCTCTTGGCCGCAGATTGGCCAAGACTCATAACTGGACGGTATAATTCACTGACTTTTATTATGATTACAATCTTTTTTAACTGGACTTATGTTTCATTTTGGTTTCGAATCGATGTTTAATAGGATGATGAGGATGATGTAGGGGTTTTCAGGTTATAAGATTGATATGCATGTTTTCAGAGTTGAAGTAGTTTCTTATTGCTTTATCGCTTGCATATTATGTTAGATTTCCAGCCGTCAATTTTATTAATGTCGATATGTAATTGAATTTGGCAATACTCTGCATCATGTGGAATGTTTTGTTGTAATATTCAAAGAAGAGTGCAATCTTCAATATACTACGTAGTGATACTAGGTTCCAGTGCAATGTCTTTGCTATAACCTTAAGAAACTTTTGTGGACAATGAATCCTGTTTCATCTGGTTGAGCTATGTTAATCTACAATTGTATGCTCTCTTTTTTTTTCTGCTTTTTGGAATAGTTTCTGTTTGCAACTATGGTTTCTAGACATGCTGAAATGTTGCAGCATACTACTAGATTGCAACTTGGAAGGATGTTGCTGCAGTTGTTTATGCTGCAAAATGGTTAAACGGATGGGAATGCATGTTTATGGTTTTTGAATTGCTTAAGTCCTTCTCCGATTCATAATTACCTGTTATGAATGGAGAAAATAACTTGCATTGATGGTTTACAATTTGCCAATGTCAAGGTCTTGTTCTGATATGGGTTAACGAACATATGTTGTAATTGTTCTTTTTTTCATTATTCAATAGGTTGCATTGAAAACGCTTATAGTTATCCATAGAGCATTGAGGGAAGGTGATCCTACTTTCAGAGAAGAACTTTTAAACTTCTCTCAGAGAGCACGGATTCTCCAACTTTCTAATTTCAAGGATGATTCTAGCCCTATCGGTGAGCTTTTAGTCTCTCTCTCCTTTGCCTATGTGTCTTCTGGTCACCAGTAATAACTTCTGATTGATTTGCTTACTTCTTCCTCCTCTTTCTGTATATGTCCTTCAGCATGGGATTGCTCTGCCTGGGTACGTACATATGCATTGTTTTTGGAAGAGAGGCTTGAATGTTTTAGGATTCTGAGGTATGACATTGAAGCTGAGCGTCTACCAAGACCTGACCAGGGGCAGGATAAGGTATCACTCTTTTGTGAATATTTGTTCCATTAAATTACAGGCTGTTCTTTTACCCTTTGTGGTCTCATGGCCTGCTGCAACTTTTGTTCTTTTTAATGGGTAGGGTTACAGCAGAACCCGGGAGTTGGACAGCGAAGAATTGTTGACACAATTGCCTGCTCTGCAACAGTTGCTTCACCGTCTTATTGGTTGCCGGGTATTGTACCATATGTCAATCTTTTAGAATTTGAGTTTTGTTTCCTCTACATGTTGAGAAGCTGTTATTTATTCATATTTTTCACCATATTTAGAAAGTTAATAGTTTTCTCTTCTCTCTTCCAGCCAGAAGGTGCTGCTATAGGCAACTATGTTATACAGTACGCTTTGGCTCTGGTATGTTGGCTCTCTCTTTTGTGGTTATGTATTTGTTTCATCTATCTGTACCTGAACTCTTCTTTCAAATTTATCACTACTGTTTTTCATTAGGTTATTAATTTGAATGTCTCAATAAGAGTTGAACCAAAAACTATGTACGCATCCAAAATGTGTCTATCTAGCTGTCTTTTGCTAATTTTTCAACTGAAGTGAACATTTTGATATTAATGGGCACCATAAGTATTAACTCTTCTGAGTTTTCTACTGGAGGACCTGGTTTCTCCTTCTGTTAAATTCAAAGTTCAAATGTCTCTTTGAAGTTTCTTTTTCTGTTCATTATTTTTAGTGTGCAATGTTTTATTGTCTTTAAATCTCGTAGAATTATTTTCCCCTCAAACCATTTTGAAACCCATTTTGTATCTACACCTCCTTCCTCTGCACTATCAAAAATTATGAGAGTTTTTTCTTTGTTTGTTAAAAGAAAATGTGGGAAATGGTTTTTTCACTTCCTCCTAAGGATCTCTTTGTCTCCCTTAGGAATAAGTATAATAATGAGAATCTAACGATGGAAGCGCTTTGCATTGAAATTATTTTGACGTCTCAGTATTGCAATTTTTAGGTGCTGAAGGAGAGCTTCAAAATATATTGTGCTATTAATGATGGAATTATAAATCTTGTTGACAAGGTAACATTTTTATTTGATGTTGTTTATAGAAGAATTTCCTAGTTTGAGACATGCTTTTCTTTTTTCTTTTTCCAAACTGGCTGCTCAAGTTGTAATTTATTGCAGTTTTTTGAGATGCCAAGACATGAGGCTGTCAATGCTCTTGATGTATACAAGCGAGCTGGTCAGCAGGTGAAGATGTAATTTTTTTTTTAATTCATCAGATGTTTATCTGATTAGTTGCTTTTATGATTATTGGATTATATTCTCTCTTGGTTGGTAATCATGGCTTGTTTGACGTCTCAGTGTCAACAGTTAAATGCCATGGTGGCTCAGTAAAATATATTCAATGTTTATGATGCAGGCTAACAGCCTTTCTGATTTCTACGAAGTTTGCAAAGGATTGGAACTTGCTAGGAACTTCCAGTTTCCTGTTCTCAGGGAGGTATGGATTCTATGGAGGCGGCTTGTTGTTTGAGTTGCCTCTTTCGTGAATCTTTTGTTCAATACTTGTTTATGTTAATTCGTCACTAATCTTGTTCCAGCCGCCACAATCTTTTCTTGCTACCATGGAAGAGTACATTAGAGAGGCACCGCGTGTGGTTTCTGTTCCAACAGAACCGTTGGTTAGTACTCCTCACTATATTTCTGATAACACACTTGCATGCATTATAGATCTATGTGGTCATATAAAGACAGAATGACATTTGAGTTGTGGTTATTTTTTTCCCCATATTTTAGAACTGCAGAATAGTTCTCACCATGAGGATACAATATAGCAATATTTGAGAAGCTGCAAAATCTTCAATGCATAATTATGCTACTGGCTCTAAGACTAGAAATGCATACAATTTTATGTTTGAAGACTATGACATGAACTGTGAGAAAGGTGACCTTGTGATAGTAGGAGTTCATTATCCATAATAGATGGGTGAAAATGAAAATTCTCATGGAAACCATCTTGAAAATCAAAAAGGAGACTTGTTAGTATTGTTCGATAACAAGAGGATTCTAGCTGACTTAAGAGAAAATTGTCTAGATCAGCTGCACTTTAATCTGTCAATACTTGGTTGTTGTGTGAAAAAGGTAATAAATAAATAAATAAATAAATAAATAAATAAATAAATAAAAAAAACAGAGTATCAATAAACCCCAGCAGTGAGGATGAGGCAAATGAGTGATTGTATAGGAAAAGAAATGCATGTTACTTATGAGAGGATACAAAAAATAAACTGTGGGAAATATAACGAAAGGTGCTTGAGATGGCTTTCTAACACGAAATAGAAGAATAAAAGATTGGTATGAAAGCAAGAGATCACTAGATTAAAAGATAAGCTAAGATGAAAAGTGAACATGATTAGTTTCGATTTGCAAATGTAATGTCAAAGTTGATTTATAAAACTTGCTTCTCAATATTAGGATCTTTGAAACCATTTTTTGTTCGTTCTTTCCCTTTTCTTTTCTTTAAAAAAGATATCAGTATATGCTATAGAACTAATGGTCCATTGTTTACAGCTTCAATTAACATACAGACCTGAGGAAGGCCCTTCTGAAGATACTAAATTATCCAATGATGAACCTGAGCCATCTGCTCCTGCTGATGACAATGCAGCTTTCACTGTTGAGACTGCTCCCCCTTCCCCTCCCCCAACTCAGACCAACATGGACACTGGAGATTTATTGGTAATGTTTCTTTTGGAGTTTCATAATGTTATCCTATTTGTCTACTTCATTTTTTTTTATTGCGTATTGCTGGGTTCAGGGATTGAATTATTCTGCACCTGATGCCTCAGCAATTGAGGAAAGCAATGCTTTAGCTCTAGCCATAGTGCCAACTGAATCTGGTAAATTATGTTTCTTTTTCTTTCTCTTTTCCCCCATTAGTTAATGGCTGTCCTGATGGTCTTTGCTATTACCACAATTAGCTAAGGTGCAAAAGTTTTATTTTGCAGGTACTGCTTCAACATTTAATTCTAGTGCTGGTGAGCCTGTAGAATTTGATCCTACTGGATGGGAACTTGCCCTTGTCACCACACCAAGTACCGATATTTCTGCACCTACTGATAGGCAATTGGTATGCGCTTTCTTTGCTTTAACTTCTTATTCTGTTCTTATATGTTGCTGTTGATTGGGAAATATAACACTTTACTGGTCAAGGTTTGTGATGATTGAAAGGTTAGGATTTGGTTGAAATATTGCCAAAGAGAGGCTTCACTTATAACTTTTGAGAACTGCCTTACTATCTCCAGCCTTATTTGTTAATTTTGGAATTAGGGCATATTAGTTCTGGTTTTACTTCTCTGGAAGTGATCATCTTTATTTCTCCCTGCGTTTTTGGATTGTTATATACTAAATGAGTGTAAATACATTGAAGACTTTCTGAACCCCGAGCAAACTTACCTAATTAAACTTGTGGCTGAGAATTTTCAGGCTGGTGGATTGGACTCGCTCACTCTCAACAGTTTATATGATGAAGCAGCATATAGAGCTCAGCATCCTGCATATGGAACACCAGCTCCAAATCCATTTGAGGTACAAGACCCATTTGCCATGTCAAATAACGTTGCTCCCCCGCCTGCAGTGCAAATGGCAGCAATGGCTCAACAACAAAACAATCCTTTTGGTGCTTACCAACCTGCTTATCAGCAGCCGCAGCAGCAGCAGCAGCAGCAGCAGCAACAATTGATGATGAGCCCATCAAATCCATTTGGTGATACAGGGTTCGGGGCATTTCCAGTGAACCAAGTGGCCCCTGTTGGTCAACCACATGCTAATAATCCATTTGGAAGCACAGGCCTGTTGTAATGTTAAGTGTGAAGAGTTGGGTTTGTGGATTTTGGTTGGTTTGATCAGTTTGGGCATCTTTTTATGAGATGATGGAAAGAGTGGGTAGGTTGTGTTTTAGGCACACGATGAATGGCTTTCAGCAGCTATCTTTTATTACATTTTGTATGGGGTTGTAAAGTCAGTAGTTCAAAGATGTAATAATATCTTAGATGATTACTACAATTATTTTTGAAAATTCCCAGCCATGTGCATCTTTTGAAATGTCCTAATTAACTGTTAGTTGACACTTAGGTATTGGATTGAGTTACGTTGGATAATGATATACTGATTTTGTTTTTGTTTTTGTTTTTTTATTAATTGTCAATTTATTTGGTTTGTTGGATTGAAAAATAAAAGGAAGTGAATGACTTCAATTTGATCTGTTCGGTGAACGCATATCTTGTTGGTTGAACCAAAAAAAAAAAAAGTTCGACTTAGCTTTGCTGAGTTTGCTTGTAATTTAAAGGGCAAATTTCAATTTCACAAGTTAAGTGCATCGTACTCATAATTAATATATGCTTACATTTGTACCTTCTATTTACCATTTTTTTTAAATGTTTTCACAAAAACATTTAGTACATTTTTAAAATGGAAAATTGTTGTTTTGGTCTTTTAAAAAATTTTAAAATTTTAAATTAGTAATGGTAAATTTACACTTTGACTTCTCTAAAATTATAAAAATTTAATTTAATCATTTAAAAAATATAAGATATAGACTATTAAAAATTAAAATTTTATTACTATCTCCCTGCAAAAAATTTCTGATGTCGCCTCTGAAAATAATGCAATTAAGGTTTGAATAAACAAATTGTATAAAAATGTCAATTAATTCGAGAAGAAATAAAAGAAAAGGAAAAATAATCAACGATTGGAGAAAAAACTAGGATAGGTTAATGATAGAATAGAATGTTATTAGTATATATATACGCAAGTATCTGAATTTATAATTTCTAATTATTTAGTTTTTAATTTATTTTTAAATTTAACTGGTATCTAAATTTGAAGATAGTAAGTTAAGTTAGTAGTTTTTATTGATATTTGACTAGCACCATTAAATTTTAAGTTGACAACTAATAGAATGTTAAAACATGTTGCAAAATAATAAAAATAATTTTTTTTGAAAATTTAAAAATGTAAAAAACTAGGAAATTTATTTATTTTTTATTTTACATGCATAATGCATATGGATTACCATTTTTCAGATTCATTTTGAACTTTTTAGTAATTTTATATTATTTTATAATTTCAAAAATAACCATATAATTTTTAAAAAACAAAAACAAACTCTTGTAATTTATTAATTTTCAAATTTTTCTTTTTTATATTTTAAATTTTTTCTTGATTTTAAGTTTTTATTTAATTTTATTGTTTTCATGTTCACAATAAACCTAGACAAATGATTGTCCAAATTTAAATGAGCATAGACAATTATTTGTTCAGGTTTATTCTGAACATATATTTCTCTAGGAGTTTTATATTTTTTACAATTTCAAAAAATAATAATATAAAAATAGTTTTATAATAAATTCCAAATATAAAATAAATATTATTTTTATTACTTAAGTAATAAATCATTTTAAAATGAATTTAATTTTTATTTGAGATTTTAAGAAATAAAGATGATTATAAATCATTTTAAAAAATATTTTTATTAATTAAACAATAAATTTAAAATAAGTTCCATATTTTAAAATGATTACAATTTAAGTGATAAAATTGGAATTTATTTTTAAATATATTTTATATTATTATTTTTTGAAATTATAAAAAATATAAAATTATTAGAGAAACACACCTTCAGAAACCTTTGTATCTTGATAATCATTTGTCCATATTCATTGTATATTTAAAAAAAAATCCTAAAATTTAAAAAAAAATCTAAAATTCTTAAAATGATTTTTTTTAAATGATGTTATTTTCGAAATTATAAAATGTAAAATTACTTTAAAAAACATTTAGAACGGTATTAACATGGCACCAACAAAAGAGTACCAACTTAACTTATGATTTCTAAATAAAAAAAAATTAACTATCAAATAAATATAAATCATCAAATTCAAATATCTCTATATATATTAACCCATTAATAAACTTAAAATACCTTATAAATATTTGGTTTTGTGTGAATACTTAGAGTAATGCTTCTCATTTCATAGCCACGTCATGTTATATTATTAAAGAATTTGGACCATTTATATCATACCTCATTTCGTGCCTTTTATTCATTTATACGTTTAAAAAATTAAATCTGTCACTCATTAATCAGATTTCAATTCAATTGTGAAATGATAAAAATATTCTTACTTTATAAAATAAATTATATTATTTTGAAGATGTTTTTTCCATTTTATATATTTTACATAAAAATAAAAAATATATATACACATGATAGGAATTTAAACCTATGCCTACAAAGTTTTTAATGTTTAGATTTTACCATTCAACTAAAATCTCATATATTATTTATATTTATTTTTTTATAAATATTTTTATTACATAATTATGTTTTTTTATCCATATTATGGATGTACCATAATCAAATTTATATTAAAGGGTTTTACTATATTGATGCCGCGAGGAAACTCGACACCAACTCAGTTAGAAAATTACTTAAAAAGTTAATTTAATAATTTTTTTTAAATATTAATAAAATAATGTTTTCGTCTTTTACAATGTATAAAAATTGCTCCCAAGCTTAAAAAATGTCGACCATTTCATCTATAATTCAATTATTGATTATCAATATCATATTTTATTTTATAAATCTTTTCCCAGTGTTAGATGAGAGAGAAAGATAATTGTAAAGAGTAAAGGAAATTAGAAGGAAAAAGCAAAAGAAAGAAAGCGAGTGTGGAGAGGAGAGGAGAGAAGGGCGCTCCCAAATCTTTCATCATTACCCTCACTTCTTTTCTTTTCTCTTTTTCAAGTTTAATCTTTGCTTATATAAAACAGCTGGTTTTGTAATCATAGAATCCAATGTTTTGCATTTTAAAAACACTAATATTCCTTTCTCCTTAATCCCATCCTTTTCTTAGAGTAAGAGTTTTACTCCGTATCATGAATAGAGTTATAAAGTCCGTAAAATATCATGGAGGCCCCTATATTAGTTTTTGGATTACATTTTACACATTTTACTAAAAATGAGTAAATTAATTCTTGTATATTAGATGAAAAAGTAATCTAGTTTTTTAATTAAAAATTTCATCTATTTCTACTATTAAAAACTAGTCACTATACACCAACATGAGGTATGCATGGCATACCACTTGTTATTATCTGGTTATTTTTGTCATTCACGTCAGTTTCTAACAGTATAAATAGATGAATTTTTTTACAGAAGACTAATTTACTCTTTGATCTAATGTATAGGAACTAATTTACTTATATTTTAAGTAAAAAAGACAAAATGTAATCTAAATACTAGTAATGGCACGGCTATGTTACTTTTACTTTAGAAGTAGGTTAGTATATATTAGTTTTATACCTTAATTATATTATTGTAGATATCTATGGCTTAATTTCCTTATGGATTCTTCTCCACGGCTTTATCATTTATATAGTACCAATTTTAATTTTATTTTCCTGGGAAAAGTATCGTAAAAGGTCTTATATTAGGGTTAGATTGTATTTTGTCTCTTATACTAAAAAAATTAAAAAAATTAGTCTTTGTATGTTAGATAAAAGAGTAAATTAGTTTTCTGTTAAAAATTTCATCCATTTTTACTATTAAAAACTGGTCAATATATGTCGCATGAGATATACTTGGCATGCCATACATCATTGTCTGTTTATTCCATCGACCACGCTAGTTTTTAACTGTAAAAATTTATGAATTTTTTAATAGAGAGGACCAACATGCTCTTTGATCTAATGTAAATGGATTAATTAATTTATTTATTTAATAAAGAGATAAAATACAATTTAACTATTTTCTTTAGGGAAAAAATGCAATTAAGAGTAAGAAATGTAATTAATATTCTGCAGTCCAGGCATGGGAAATATCAAATGGGGTTTTCTTATTCTTGGAACCAAATGCCAATTTTATGTTTAAATACTAATCCTCATATTTATTACTTTAATTTTGAAGGTGTTGTTTGGGTAATAAAATTGTTCCCCAACTGTGCCTACTCAAGGTTTTAATGAATTTCATCAATTTTCGTCCAAAATTCTGTTTCTTGTTGTACTAACTAAACTACCTTATTATAATATTTTAAAACTAATCATTTTTTTTTTTAATTTATAGTTTGTTTTTCATTTGCATTATTTATCCTTTTTTATCTCCTTATGTCCATTCATTTGAAATATCTCCAACTCAAAAGATTTTTCTTTTTTAGTTCAACAGAGGATTAATGAATCAATTAAAATATCCTCTCTCATTAAAATCTTTGATATTTTAAATAAAATAAAAATAAAGAAAACTAAATTAATTAAGACTGTAAAGCAGCCTAGGATATAAAATAAAAATCCAAACAAGTCCTTGTAGAGAACTAGCAATCTTTTGTATACATTGAAATTAGTCATAGATTTCGACCCTTACAATCATCTCTATTCAAAAACAATACACATTTAACTTTCATTTTTAGATAAAATTAAGGTGTTAATATTTAAAGATTGATAAAAAAGAATTTACCCGTCGTGATTAATAATACGAAAATTTATTTAAAAAATTGTATAAACATTTTATTTCAAAAATCAAAAATGAAATCACATAGATAGTCCAATCAAATAAAACGATGCTTAAAAGTAAATTTATTTGAATTAGTTATGATTGTGAATGAAGAAGAATAAGGGACCCTTTACATGAATGATTATAGTACAAGATGAAGCAAAATATACTTTGAGAATTTTAATTTTAAGCTTTTAAACCACGCCACTCATGTGGGATGATGCCTAAAGGGTCCCTCTCTTTCATTCTAATATTATATATATGGATTAAAGAAATTCAATGAAGTGAGGCTCATAGACTTTAAGAAACCATTCAAGGGAGAGCTTAGTTAATTGAATTTGGACTGTTGGAAATATTGAGGATTTCAGCTCCCCTTTGTGGGATCACCTTACTGCCCTTTTGGTCAAAAAAAAAGCTCTCTGTATAAAAGAGATTCACACTTTAACAAATTTAATTTTATAGTCTACAATTGATATTTTAATAATTGATGATTGAATTTAGTAATTGGAATTTTTTATATAAAATAAATAATTAAACGTTTTTAATTTACTTAATATTTTATATATATAATTCATATGAATAGAATATAAAATATAATATACATATATATTATTAGTATAAAAATTGTGAAAATTTTGATTTTTTTTTCAATAAAATGAAAAGGTTAATTTTACACTAGTATAAAAATAAATAATGTTGAATAATTACTTAATTAATTTAGAAAAAGGAATAAAGAGATTTTTTGTTTTAGTTTACTTTATTCAAAGATCTCCTTGGAGTTGGAATCCTATAGCTGAAAGTTTGTGTGATAAAGCAAAAGGACAGGAGGGGAACAAAATCATCTTTAGACACAGTGGTTAATTTACTTGCTCAATTTTAAGTTAGGGTTGGGATTTGTGGAGTAGAAAAACCAACCCAAAAATCAAGAATTATGGGACTAAAGGCTAAAGCTAGACTATGGTAATCCACTAAATTAAGTATATTGATATACCTATAAAAATATTAAATATTTAATAATAATAATAATAAAAATAATAATTCTTTTAATTATTTCCCAATTAAATTGAATATTCGTAACACTTGAACTAGTCTACCTTGGGGAAATAATTTTCAAACATCTGTAGCTACTTTTTTATATTTTTAATCAAATATTGTGAAACGGCTATGAGAAGGAGTAATATAAAATTTTATAAGGTAAAAAAGAATAGGTATAATTATTTTTTTGGTGTTTTAACTTTATAAAAAAATAAAGTTATTTTAGCTCTTCATTTAGTTTTTCATCTTTTTTAACTCTTTAACTTGTATTTGTTTATCAAATTATTCTAAAATGGGTGAAAAATTTAACCTTTTTTTAACATACATGTAAATGACACATCAAAATTTAATTAATATTAATTTTTTAAAAAAATTCAAAAAATTTAAAATCATTAAAATTATTTTAAAAGTATAAAAATTTTAACAAAAAAATATTTTTAATATGTTTAAATTTTAAAAATTAATTAAATGTTGACATTTTATCCATACGTATGTCACATTAGCAAAATTAACATATTTAAATTTTCTATTTATTTTAAAGTAACTTAATAAAAGAAATACAAGTTTAAGAAATAAGAAGAATGAAAAATTAATAAAGGTTGAAAGTTTAAAAATTTATTATACTAAACAAAAAAAAAAAATGAAGGGATGGGTTGGGTTGGGTGAGGAGGGTGGTGCCTTTTGCCTACCAATTAATTTATTAGTATCTCAAGGCTTTTCCAATTTTAATTCCACTTCTTTACTTCCAAACCAAGGCCCTATTTTTGGAAATCAATTCTTATTTTGGTATAGAGTGTCACAATAAATCATAAGATGTAATATAGTGATTATTCATTAAATTCATATTTTATGATTAATCGTAAAAAAAAAAAAAAAACTTAGAAAATTAGACAAAAATATGTTAGCTTTGTGGGTGCGGTGCGGCTGCACAAACATCTTGATGAAAGTAAAAAATAGAAGTCGCTAGAAACTATAAAATGATAAAAATAATTTTAAAAATTAATGGCTAGAAAATCCCAACCCTATATAAACCCTTCACCTTATCATTTTTTTTTCTTTCATTTTCATCCATCTTTTTTTTTTATTTTTTATTCTCAAACTCTTTTTCTCTCAATTTTCTATCTTAATCTTTAAATAAGTTTCAAAATATTTTTTTTCCAGTTACAAATTATTAGTAATTCCATGCCTTTCTTCAATTTTCACCATATTAAAGATCTCGAGGTAATTTAATTTTTTTAAAATAAGTCTAACAATATTTTTTATGTTAAATAAATTATTAATTTAGTGGTAATTTAATAATATTATAATATTTTGGTTTATTTTATTTTTCTAAATTAATTAATCATATTTAATTTGATAAACATTACAGAATTTAAAAATGTCAATGCCACTGATTCATTTGGATTACAAAACACATATTCGGTGTCTAATTACAGATGGTAAAAAAATATTATTTTTATTTTTATTTTAGTTAATACCATTATTAAGTTGTTAATATTTTTATATACTTTTTTTTAAAAAAAAAATTATGTTTATATCCTTTTTAAATTGTTAATATTATTATGTATTTTATTTTTGTTAATATCATTATTAAGTTGTTAATAATTTTTTAATTTTTATGTTTACATAATTAGGACAAAGATCAAATTATTGAAACATATATACATAATTTAAGTGTGAGAGAACCATGTGTTATAGAACAAGACTTGAATGATGTGAGATTCTTACACGTGTCTCGTATGCTTAATGGGACTAAATTGGAGCCTACACTTATCCATGCATTGCTGGAGAGATGGAGACCCGAAACACACATGTTTCACCTTCTGTATGGTGAGTGTACGATTACACTCGAGAATGTGACATTACAACTCGATCTACCAGTTGATGGGGCAGTCATTATAGGGGTAGTGCACGTTGAGGATTGGAGGCCAATTTGCCATCAGCTATTGCGCAAGGTGCCAAACAAGTTTAGTAGTAGCTGGATAGATATGAAATGGTTAAAAGATAATTTGTCACATCTTGACAACTCTTCTAGTGAGGTAGAAAGACAATAATTCGCTCGAGCATTGATATTAAGGTTGATCGGGAGTCTTCTAATGCTAGATAAATCTCAAAATAAGGTACATTTAAGGTGGCTCCTACAACTAATTGATCTAAAAGAAGCCGGGTGGCTCAATTGGGGATTAATTATCTTGACTACACTGTACCAAGAGATGTGTCAGGCTACTAAAGCACCAAAAATTAAAATTGGTGGATGTATACTCCTTTAGTCTTGGGCATGGTACTGCTTACCATTTTTACGTCCCCGAGTAAACGTCTCTTACTAATTTCTACTCGTAATAAGGTAAGAATCATTTAATAATATAGTCATTATATTATTTTTTTCATTACTATATTTTCATAATTACATATTATTTGAATAGGCAGAACAATGAC
Organism: Gossypium longicalyx; assembly: GCA_025698465.1. Classification (NCBI taxonomy): domain Eukaryota; kingdom Viridiplantae; phylum Streptophyta; class Magnoliopsida; order Malvales; family Malvaceae; genus Gossypium; species Gossypium longicalyx. The sequence goes on from CM046997.1 coordinate 85,842,799, forward strand.
GCGAGTCATGTAGGTATATTAAATGAGCTTGAAGATATTCAATTATTGTTAGATTAACAATCAAGCTGGGGTTAATTTTTGAATTTTTCAGTTACATAATTATTATGAAAGCATTTGAAATTTATTATTAGATACATAATGAAATTTATAATTTTGTATTACTATTTGAATGGATGCCATACTTTGATCCAAGAATTGAAGAATGCATCCCGATTGAATTTTTGACGAATCGTAATATCGAGCACATCAAAGTGCCATTGATGGTTTTTGAAAAAATTGATATGCATAAATCTAATCGAATGATGTGCTAGTTTGGCTTTGTGCAAAATATTCTACCCTCACCTTAAAACCTCGATAAACTTCACAAGATTGACTTGTAGGGGAGGACCGATAAAGATTAGTCTAGATTCCATGCAAATTATCAACTTATGGGCACATAAGCATAATTTTCTACTTATATGCAAATAAATTGTCAAACTAGATTTGCCGATGTCTTTGGATTTCATAACATGGTTTAGAGTTAATGGTAAGCCATATTTATTGTTGAAAGAGAAAATGAGTGGACAAATTCATCGTAAAGGGCCAACACGACCCCATATGAGGCCGCGATCGAGAGCACATGCATCAAGTTCATCATTATCAACTCCAACCTCGAATTATATACCAATAGGTGCACCTCTAGGTTAGTATGGTTAGCACTTACTAATAATTTCATGTTTTTCACACAAGTACTAAATTATGCACCTTTTATCGATATATGCCACGTCATCCATTCCACCATCATACTATGCATCAACATCTTCCCCAAGAATATTTTTCGCACCACCAGTATATTACACGCCAATGTCGTTAACAACACCATTGTTTCCAAAATTGCCTACAATTCTAGAATTTTAACACCCTTACCTGACCCGTTCACCGAATTCGAGTATGGAGCGTCACAATTGAACCGGGTTCATGTACCAAATTAGAACTCATTATTTTAAGATCAGACTATATTTCCTATTTATAAAAATTTACAACAGAGGCAAAAAGTTTTTACTAAAAGTTCACTGTCTCAACTTCAGACTCTAAAGGGACTACATAGATACAATATTTTTATTCTCGTGGAGAAGTCTCTAAAGGTACCCTTTTCTTATGTGCATGACACTTAACTAGCGAAGCTCCTTGATCCAACACTGTCTGACTTGGTCTATCCTCAAGTTCCTTATTCTGCAAATCCTGCAACTACAAGTCAAACCTTTGTAAGTCCCAAAAGAACATAATGAGTTTCCTAATTGGATTTCTTATACTTAGACCCTATCTTGTAAGGGTAAAAAAAGAAAAGAAACTAAATGCAATTAACTCCCTATTTGTGTGTGTAAATTTCTCTTAAACCCAATGTAATGGCTCTAATTTATTCCCGATCTTACCCACTGGAGGATAGATCGTCAGACGATTTTCTCTTGGGAAATTCTATCAAACTTGATCAGTCTTGGCTATTTCTCGGACGTCTCCTCATCTCCATGAACTCTACCCTTTCCTTTACTTACATTCTGTCTTCCATTTATCCCTAGTGTTGATTTTTCTTTCTAGTTCTTATAAGGTAGTCCTTTAGGCATGCCCTCCTAAAGATCATTGGGTGCGTTTCCTCCTTGGCAATCATACCAAATCCATTTAGTCCATAATGAACTCTTTATCTTACTATAGTCTCGAAGGATTTGCTGACATCCCATCTGTTGAGATAATTATTAGGGTCCCCCGTCACTTTGGTGGATTAAGTCCTATTTGGGATGGATAGCGGTTGGATTACTTCCTTGTAATCCACTTTATTCGAGACACCAAGCTCATAAATTTGACATATTTGTCTGTTGTGGATCGCATTGGCCTTCAGTACCTAGTAGACTATCATTAGAGTGATCATCTGTGTTTACGATTTCTCCCTTATATTGGTTCCTTAAAGAGCTAGTCATTTGGCTGGTACTTTTTCAATAGTTTTCCTCTTGAAGAGGAAAAATCTTGACAGACACATCTATTACTCGGTGTATCCCTCTGTGTTAATGGATTCTAATTAACCCATCTTTTCTTTGTAGATTAATTGGCCTATTTTTTGTTCAATCTCTAACTTATAGGATTTCTCTGAGCACCCTTTAGCAGTTCTTAGTGTCGAATTTTTATCTACAATCCTTGGTTCAACCATCTTTCGTTCCCCTATACACTAGGCACCATTAGTGTGTCATTTCCCTTGACTATTTCTTGTTGGAATACCACTCATATGCCCTACTAGCTTCAACAACTACTATTCTAGCAGTCTTTCATCACTCTCATTATGTTTCCCATTCGCTAGCGGATTCCTTCAACCTGTTGGCTAACTACTGCGTCCCTTACTTCCACTTTCCTTTTTACCCTTTTTCCTTGTTTGTAAAACTTTCCATGCTTACTGTTCTAATTGACCACCCTTATTTATTGTCTCGACGGACTCCATAAGCTGCCATAATCGAGCTATGGCCTTACTTGTCAGGTTCCTATTTAGTGCCCTAGTAGACTCCATTGGTTTTCATAGTCAAGCTATGGTTTTACACCTCAAAATCCTTGTGTATCCTATTTTGGTGGACTACCTCGTATTTACTGTCTCGACGGACTATACTAGTTGTCATAGCCGAGCTATGGTCTTACACCATTTAACCCCATGTTTAATGTCTTGGCGGACCTTCTTGGCCATCATAACTGAGTTATGATTTTACACCTTAAACCTCTTGGAGGAATTGCCCCGAATGACCTTACCGCTATCATGGTTTTGCCCTATAAAATATTTTGATCGTCATCATGGTGTTACTCTATGGAACCTTATAACTGTCAACATTAGTTAATCTTGATTCTACTTTGATGCTTGAACACCAAAGTGTCCCCCTGCAATGCCTAGAGCTTCGCACATAACAATTTGCTTATAGCAATCCTAGATGGCAGAATCTTAAAGAAACTCCAAATTTCCTATTCCTCTGTCCATTCCTCCATTTCGTAATTCCTAATCTTGATGCTCAAACATTATAGTGTCCCCTTTGCAAGGCTTAGAGCTTCACACATCACGGGTGCCCTTAGCAACACTGTATGATAGTATCTAACAAGATCACCATTTTTCCCAATCCTAATTTCATCTAACCCATCGATGATTCCCTTCTATGTTCTACTATTACAAACATACAATACATGTATTTCAGAAATAAAATACCATGGAATCATAATTAATTCATGCATACTGAACTAAAATAGTGAATACACATATGTACGTATACGATCTTCAATAACTTAACATTCCAGGGTTAAAGTACAAAAACTCTAATGCTTCTTTGCTTTATCAACTTAGCTTTTCCAAACGCCAGAGCTTCAATTCTCTTGGCAGAAACTTTATGGATTCTCTATTTTTTTTCCTCAAACCTCATGATTTCTACTCTATACAGAGCTGCCCATAATTATCTCTTTCTCAAAGCAATCAAAGAAAAAGATGAAAAAGAAAAGAAAGCGAAACTAAAGTAAGAAGAATCCTCCCCAAGAAGTTATTTCCTTATTATTTATAACTTGTCTCACTCGGCTATCAACCTCACATAAACCATCCATTGGTAATCATTTTTTCTCCCACTCTAAACTAGTTGGTTCCAACCAAACCAAAATTTGATTTCAATCATGCATAATTTCGCTCCTAACTTTTCCTGATTTTTTAGTAGAGACCACTAGCTTATAGTTTCTTTCAATCTCCAAATTGTTCCAAATTTTGGGGTTTAAAGGAAGGAAGTTGTGACATATATTCTCTCGAATATCCGACTAGATTTTAGTCGACCTTTTAAATTGCGATGCAATTCAATATCCAGTAGCAATTCGAATGAAGCTCTCAAAGCAAGCGACCATCTACCTTCATTTTGGGCCGGTGGAAACTTAGACTTCTATGCTTTATTTATCTGTTTTAGTTTGTACACTTCATCAACATACTTCATGCAATCTAGACGAATTTTGGCATATGCAACAATTGTAGGTAAGCATGAAAAATGAAGTGCTTGAAAGCTTCTGCAGTTTCAAGTTTGTTGTTTCAAGTATACATGATACAATCCCTCAATGATACCCTTACTTGTTAGATGGAATTTTGTAACCCGAAATATTTCATTTAGACGCGAGTAACATTTTAGATTTGGTGCCTATGTGTAGTATTTTTGTCTATGTACACTTGTAATTTTTTCGAATAGATTGGTTAATAAAATTATTCATGATTACATTAATACCCTTTGTATAATTATCCTTATATGGTTTTTGCATGCAAAGTAAAATAGAAGCAAATGTTGGCTCATTGGTTGTCTTATGTTTAAACTAATATTAAGTGGTATTACGTGGTCAGATTGTAATTTGGAAAGACAACTTGTATTAGTAGAGGAACTTAAACATGTCCTTAGTCTAATAAAAAATGAGCAAACCAATTGAAAGACTAATATGTCGTTTATCAAGTCTAATTAGGGAGATGTTTTGTCTTGGGCACTAGAGTGAATGACTCCTAAAAGATAGATACATAGATTAACTGATTAGACTGACAGTACATCAGACTGGATCTAAGAAGAATAGATCCTAAAGCTATTTATGGATTTATTCATCTGGGACATTTATAATGTGACATACCTAAATCCTGAGTGGATGATGGACTATGTATGCATGACAAGTATACTTTGATGTAAGTAAAAGCCTTAGTTCAAATAGATAAGGAACCAAATGTTGGTGTGTTGGGTATACAACTTCTGTAGTATGTAGCATCATTCACAAAAATGGAATTCATATCCTGAAACATGGGTAAATGATATCCTCTCATTGGAATTACATGGTTGATTAGAAGTAAACGGGTCAGTAGGTCATTCGTCTTCGTAATGAATGACTTGATTACTATCTGATAATAATTGACTTTTTATGAAAGATGTAACAATTATCATGAGATAAAATAGGATCATATTGGGAGAACAAATATTATCCCAAAGAGATTAAGGATATCTTATGAGGGTAACACATTTATGATAAGGTTATTAGACGAGTATTGATCGAGTTGCTTTCATAATGGTATGTCATTGGGGAGAGATCAATCACAATATTATAGTGGAATGACTTCGTAACTAAATGAGTTTATAAATAATAGGCAAAAAGCTAGAACTCAGTTATAAATCATTTAAATCTTAATTGCATATGTCCAATAGGTTCCTCCGCTAGCTCATTGAAACTAGAAATAAATTGCATGTTAAATCAAATGAACAAAAATGGTAAAAATGGTAAAAATGGAGAAATGAGATGCATTTAGAAATGAATGTATTTTCCCCAAAATGAAAATAAAAAATGAAAATGACTTGGAAATGAATTTATGTTTTTCAAATTGAATGAATTTTGAAAATGGAATAAATTATTTGGTCATAGTAAATCATTGAATGTAGAAATATTAAATATATTTTATCATAAATTCTTTTAAGGCAAAGTCGTCATGATTTTAATAGAACTAGAATTGGGTTGAGAAAATTATTTAATTAGAAAAATAGTAATATGCTTATTTTGAGAAATAGAAAAACAAATATCAGGTTGGATCGAATTATAATGTACTGGGTTAAAAGTAAAAAAAAGTACTTGTAATTGGACCCGATATGGGAGAGGACCCTAGTATTATTAACTAGGGTTGTCGCCCTTATATTCTTAGTTAAACTAGGAATTCTCTTTTCTAGTTGAAATAAACTTCTAGAATTCAATAAGGGTTTTACTTCATCTCCATATAAATTGATGACACTGATAGGGCAAAATACACAACTTTAAGATATTGGGCTCTGCCAATTTTCTATTGGGAGGAGATTTTTCATTTTCACACTTAAATAAAGAAAAATATTTTTGATTCTGTATTTGATTCGAATAATTCAAGCTTACACTTGAAACAATTTGTGGTATGGGAATAGTGAAGAAGGTTATTTGGTTGAAAGTCAAGAACGACAAGGATCCTTCTAGCCAAAAACATATGTGTGAATTCAATAATTGGTTTATTGCTATAAACATCACAAACCAACTTGATTTTCAAAATTTTGTATTTTTTGCTATGTAAGAAAATCGTATTCGAACCGTATTTTTCCAACATAACACTCTACCATCATAGAGGTCGCTTTTGTTCGATTTTCATCCATATATTTTCTTAATTCCTCGCACCAAATGTGTCCGCCCTTTATCTGTCCAACACATTTTTCTTCAATCTTTGGAAACAAGACTTATAAGAGAAATATGTCTCTTTCACCACTGACATTATCAGTAAACAACACATCTCCTTCAATACATAATTTATGCATTACTCTAGGTTTGTTGTCATATGATCGTATCGTAGACCTCTATCATATGATTGAGTCCACTATTCCTTGGGTATTTGATTGAGGTAATCAACACCATTTTTGTTTACTTCTCGCAAATACTCTAACATTTCATGGAATTAATGTTAGACAAGCTCGTACCTTGTTGAAGAAAATAAAGAGTATAACCATGAATGTTGACCATGTATACGTTAAAGATTGATATAGAAAATAATATTCACTATGTACCCATGTTAACAACATATCGTTGTTCCTCATTATTGTGGAATTACCCATGTAATTTGCCCTAATATGACACATACAATACATATAGTGTGTACGATTCCATAGGCTTCTATGTCAATCAATCACAACTTGTATTCCAAGTGTCCTATCAGAATTGATGCATATGTAGGGTTGTAACACGACATACCTTCTGAATTTAGTAAAGAAAAAGTCTCAAACATTCACAATTTGTTGTCCAACAATTGCAAAAGCTATTAATAGGATTTTTCGATACCATCCTATGCAATGGATAACAACAAATGATGGTCATATCTTCCATACATGAATGTACCATCAATTTGGACTAGTGGCTTACAGTACCAAAATGTTTCACTAAATAACTTGAATGTAAAAAAAAAAAAAACAATGGAAAATTCTTTTGCCTTAGACTATTTGATTTCCATGATACGTAGGTTCCATTTGCAAATCGATGATGGTACCTAGTATATACTGATTCAGTATACGCAACCATTGTCATAGATCATTATATGATTCATCCTACCCGTTATGTATTTTTTTCCATTGCCTTCTGTTTTGCAACTTATGCCTTATAGTAAGACATGGTGTAATATAGTCACTAAGGATATTAGCAATCAAAATTGGCATGAGAATCTTAGGATTCACTTTCACCATAGGTAAGATAATGTCAGAATCCAATTTCAAATGATCCTATGGCATACCTCCAAAAACACAAGTATGTGTAGCATCATATTTCTTTATCGTCTAAAATCTCATCTTCTTTCTCACGAATGCCATGCTTTTTCATTGAAATCTATTGTCATGTATTGTGTATTGGAAAAAATTTGGTTTGAAAACGATTTTCTTACCAAGGAAAAAATTAAAAGTTTGAAAACCGATATAGTTTGTAATATTTATAGTAATAAACCTTAACCAAATTTGTACCTGTGTTTTTGGATAAGCGGATTCTTGATGTTTTTCAACTTTCAACCAAATGATTTTCTCCACTATTCTCGTATCACAAATTACTTTGAGTGTGGGTTTGAACCAATTGAATCAAAACACAGAACTAGAAAAGGTTTTCCTTTTGGGGTGAAAACAAAAAATTCTCTCTTCTTTAATAGAAACTGGTAAAATTGTTATTATGAAAAATATGTTTATAAGTTGAGAATAAATTATCTCTATTTTTTGACAGAATAACAATCTCTCAAATGTTGTGTAAATAGTTCTACCGTTGCTATCTATTTATAAAAAGAGAAGGTAGAACCTTTGTAGAGTTGTAGAAGTTTATTTTTACTAGAAAAATAATATCCTAGTTTATCTAGGATATAGGGGGTGACAACCCTAGTTAATGATACTAGGGTTTTGTTGTCCCACCTCCTTATATGAGGGGTTTTGGGTCTCTCTCACATTGAGTCCAATTACGAGTACTTCTTGGGCTTTTTGGATCCAGTACTCTGTAATATGATCCAACCTTTATAGAGTTGTAGAAGTTTATTTTCACTAAAAAAACAATATCCTAGTTTATCTAGGATATAGGGGGTGAAACCCTAGTTAATGATACTAGGGTTTTGTTGTCCCACCTCCTTACATGAGAGGTTTTGGGTCTTTCTCACATCGAGTCTAATTACGAGTACTTCTTAAGCTTTTTGGACCCAGTACTCTATAATATGATCCAACCTTTGTAGAGTCATAGAAGTTTATTTTCACTAGAAAAACAATATCCTAGTTTATCTAAGATATAGGGGGTGACAACCCTAGTTAATAATACTAAGATTCTGTTGTCCCATCTCCGTACATGAAGGGTTTTGGGTCTCTCTCACATTGAGTCCAATTACGAGTACTTCTTGGGCCTTTTAGACCCAATACTCTGTAATATGATCTAACCCGATTCAATTTTTCTATTTTCCAAAATAAAATTTAATATTTACATATTAAATAATTTTCTCATCCTAATTTTATCCTAATAAATTTTTTGACAATTTTACCCCTGGTAAAATTTCGAGAATTTTTGTTCAATATATCACAACTCAACATGCTCACTTAATTTCATTTTCAGGCTTCAAAATAGTCCAAAAACATAAACTCGTTCTTCCACCATTTTTTAAGTAATCTTATATAGGATTGCAAGTTTCCATTTTCATTTTCATTTTCGTTTCCATTTCTATTTTGGAAACCTACATTCATTTCCAAATTATTTCATTTCTCTATTTTGGAGAAAACCATAATCATTCTTGAATATTTCTCATTTCTCTTTTTTTATTCATTCCGTTCAGTTCTATTTAAACACGCAAGTCATTTTTGGTTTCAACGAGCTAGCGAAGGGACCAATTGGACATATATAGTTAAAGCTCAAATGATTTATAATTAAGTTCTGCCTTTTTGCTTATTAATTATAAACTTATTTAGTTATAAAGTCATTCCACTATAGTATCATAACTGAGCTCTCCTCAATGACATACCATTACTAAAACAACTATTCATTTGCTCATCCAATGACCTTGTCATAAGTGTGTTACCCTCATAGGTTATCTTTGATCTCTTTGGGACAATATTCGTTCTCCCAATATGATCCTAGTTTATCTCATGGTAACCATTACATCTTCCTTCATGAAAAGTCAATAACTATCAAATAGTAATCAAGTCATTTGTCACAAAGACGGACGACTTATGGCTAAGTTTACTTTTTATCAACCATGTAATGGCAATAAGACTATATCATTTATCCATGTTTTGGACTATGAATTCTACTGTTGTGAATGACACTACATACTACAAAAGTCGTACACCTAACACACCAGCTTTCGATTCCTTCTGTATTTAAACTCAAGCTTTTACTTACATCAAAGTGTACGAGTCATGCATACATAGTTTGTCATCTACTTAAGATTTAGGTATGCCACACTATGAACATCACAAATAAATAAATCCCTAAATAGATTTAGGATCTATTTTGCTTGGGTCTTATTTGATATACTATCAATCCAGTTAGTCACATCTATGTCTCTATCTTTTGGGAGTCATCTGTTCTGATGCCTAAGACAAGGCATCTCCCCGATTAAACTTGATAGAAACGACATATTAGTCTTTCAACCGATTTTCTCATTTTCGATTAGACTAATGATATGTTTAGGTTCATCTACTAATACAAGCTGTCTTTTTGTATTACGATCCGACCACGTAATATCGCTTAGTATTAGTTAAACATTAGACAACTAGTGAACAATATTTGCTTCCATTTTGCTTTGTGTGCAAAAACCATGTGTGGAAAATTTTACAAAGTATATTAATGTAATCAATGAATATGTTTTATTAACCAATCCATTCGAAAAAAAATACAAGTGTATATTGACGAAAATACTATTCTTGGGGCCCTAGATCCAACATTTTGTACTTTGCTTCATTTTTCCGCTTGTAATTTTGTAACATGAAAATTAACCACATGCTTTATGTTATACCATTTGTCTCTAGCAAAATCTTTATAGGAAAATTTTATTCCAACTTGTAAATTGCCTAAATTTGTAGAACTCATATGGGCTAGTCTTCTATAAGGAAATTATGGAAATTCTTACCCATCTTCAGCATCAATGTCGACATTAACCATGTGGGGTGGAGGCTCATACGCTGTAAAATCTTAGTTAGGTTCCTCTAACATTGTTCGTACCTTCACTATCAAATTACTCCATTTTGGTTTAGTAGGAATAATCTCTAGTTTAAAAAATAATACAATTTCTGAACCATCGGGCCCTGACTCCCAAATTAGACCATCATCGGTTTCAACTTCCTCTTCATTCTCAACTTCTTTTTCTTTATCAACCCAAGTTGTTGAATCATGTACCCAGATTTGATATCCCTTTACCGCGGTGCAGGTGGTAGGGAGAATACAATTCATTCTCGGCAACCCCACACTAAAACCAATATTACTTACGGATTGTCCATCTATGTAACTTAATGGCAAACTCGCATAAGTCTTTCCAGTATAGGACACCGGCGTTCTGAAGTTGAAATAAAATGTACTCATAGAATGTCATCTTGGGATCTCCGCGTTTGGGTTACCAACTAACCCAGAATGTAGGCAAAGTTGCAATCAAATGCTGAAACGAGAAATGCCTTCCCATTAATGATTTTGATATTCCTTAATACGAGCTTTACATCAACGCCGTGAAACCTCTGCACAACCATATGGTTGAACTATCTACTTACTGTTCTTGAAACAAATTAACTAAAACTATTGTCAAATTCAGACCACATTCCTTTACATCGACCAAGTAAGCATATAACTCTAGTATAACATTTCTAGTTGAGCATAGCGCATCAAGCATTAACTTGACATTTGTGTCGCCTTTGAGCTCAAATGTATCATTTCTTACAAGTTTCATTGACGGTAGATATCTATATTTCAAGCTTGAAATTTTCCTTCAGCTTGAAGCCGAAACATTCCTTCTAATTCTTGACAAAAGATCATTTAGTTTGATGCTCCTATTGAAAGCCAAAATCCTATAGATTTGGTTAATATAAAAATGACCCCAATTTTGGTGTCGCAAATTTGATGGTCGTAATAAATAACAATTATATTTTGTTTACTCATCTTCGCAAAAAGAAAACATATTTCACATGTTTAATAAAAAAATAAAATGAAAGCATTGTATAAAAAATACTCATTAAACAAATTCAAACAACGACACCAAAATTAGTTACTTGAACTAATTTACTTTGTTGGGTTGATTTTCTGACTTTAGATTTTTTAACATTAACAATCTTCTCCTCAACATGCAAATCTCCTGCTCTAAACTTAATTGTGTAAGCATCTCTATATCAATATTCATTTTATAGGAAAACTCTACCATCGGATATGAAACATTTTTCAAAATGTTGAAAAAGATTAAACATGACTCTCAAATGGGAAAAACCACTACTAAAGAAATTCTTTTCTAAAAAAAAAAAAATTCTTTCCTAAGATTTCTGGGTATTTGACCGCCTTTGGACATATTAACCTCTAAAGTGTGAATACTGCAATAAAAGATGTATTAATGAGATGATATCCACAAGTATATGAGTCTAGTTGTAATATAGTTACAACAGAGTAGGTGAGTACTTCGAGGATCATACCGAATGGAGGCAAGTACTAAATCAATTTTAACATAAACACTAAATGATCTAATTAGTACTTTAGTTTAGTTATAGTACGAAGGTAAAATAAAAGGAGTTTCTAGGGGTTTTATAAAAATAAAATAATATAAAGAACTAAAATTTGAGATATTGAATAATAGAAAAAACAAATTTGATTATGAGTGATTAGCTCGCTTCGGTAATCCCTATCAATTGTCGCTTCGGGTTTCTCTTCAATCAACTAGTCGCTATCCCAGCAGGATCTTTTGATCTTTTACTCAAATAACGACTCGGCAAGAACTACTTATCTTCAGACCTCACAATCTAGACCAGTTTGGGGCGAAGGTGTTCATGGATAGGTCATACCAATTTTAGGTTAATTCCCACCTTGATGACTTCTTAGGGTTGTCAGGCTTAGGGTTTGTTTTACGTTCTTCCTTTCCCAAACAGTTAATCCTTTGAGTATCCCTACAAAATAATTAACAGATCATGCTTCCACTAGCTAATCCCCCATAGAGGGATTGGTTTCTCATGGTCTCCATAGACAATATAGAATCGATATAAAGAGAAAACATGCTAAATAAATCGACAATATAGAGTTTACGAAAGAGTCTGATTGTATTAAGATTAATTGCAAATCCACAAGGTTTGATTGTCTTCACAATACAGATATCTCAAAATAGAATAAGAACGAATGAAAATAAATCTAATTTAAGAAAGAGAAAACTAAACTAAAATTAAAAGACTAATTCTAGGCTAAGTGAATTGTGTCTTTTCCATGTGAGAAAGGAGCCTATTTATAGATCTCAGGTGGTCGTCGTCCTTAACCCTAAGTTAGCTGACGTTCTCGAGCTTTAAGTTTGATTGTGCAGACCAAAACGCCCCTTAGTTCATGCTTTAATTTCGTCCAGAGTCGATGTCGCGACACATCAGGACCTGTGTCACGATAAAGGAGTTAGTATACTCCTCTTGTGGTATCTTCAGAGGTATGTCGTGACACCTTTAAGCTGTGACGCGACATCGAAGGAAGTTTCATGATTTCTCCATTTTGTTCCTTATGTTGCGACATCAGACCTTCCATGTTGTGACGTAATGACCAGTATTGATTTGGCATACCTTTTAATGGTATCTTACACACTTATAAAGTTCATTAACTCACCCTTAGGCCTCATTTGGCCCATAAGGTCAATAAAAGACTCATTTGCCACATTTTATTAACTTAACAGAAATTTAAGAAAACATAATTAAACTTAATAAAAACGCTCGTCTTTAAGCTCTTAAAGTGCGGATATTAGTTTAATCTGCAACACCAAATTACGGCAGATCAATATTCTTATGACCTAAAAATTCTGCCATGGAAAAGACGAGACTAACTGCAAGTTTTATCTTGGAATTCTTGAGTTTTTAGAAAATTATTAAACTTTTTTCAATTTTTTCAAATTTCAATCCAACTGCTTTTTTATCTAACAGTTAAATTTAATTTTTCAAATTGACAAAACTTTTTTTAATGTAACGGTTGTTGATGTGGCACGAAGGGGGAGGGGGGAAAGTGCACCCCATAGCAAAAATACGTCTAGTAGGACACGCTTTTGCCACTTGTACAAAATTGGCATATTTTCTTAAATTTAAAAATGTGACATATTTTGAACGCGCTTTCATCATTTGTAAAAAATCAATAAATTTCCCTAAATTAAAAGAAAACATATCTCTCATTTTCAATTAAAAACGACATTTTAACCTAATTTTACCTAAAAAATTGAGTGAAAATAGTTTATTTATTAATTTATCTTCTTATACTAAAGGCAAGAAAAAGAATAAGCTGATTGAGAGCCGAGGGATAAATATATGAAATAAAATCAAAACAAAATAAGTAAAAAGGAAAGAAATAGCATCTGGTAACAAACATGGCTTCTAAATGGACCCCACTCTTGTCCACTAATTCATTGCTAAAAAGCTTTGGTGGGCCATCCCATTTTAATTTCAGTTTCCAATTTTGATATAAATTATTCACAATGAATTTACATTTTATTTTAAATTTTTTAGAAACAAAATAACATAATAAAAGAAAATTACATCATACAAACATACCATTTTTTTTTTTTTGAGGGGTCGAAGATTGGAATCTGGACCAAACATTGATACTCTGGTCATCCGATTCACCATTTTGTTTTGCTTCTGTCTCTTGTTGATCTGTTTTCATATCTGAATACTTTGGAAACTCTCATACTCAGCCTACAGTCTTTTTTAACATCATAGGTATTTTTATGGATATTGTGAGAAATGTTTGCCCATTTGTTATTTCCCTTTAAGGCCCTTTCATTGCTTCCTTTTAATACTACTCTTTCTTATTCAAAACCCTTAAATCTCTCTTCCTCTTCCTCTTGTTCTTATCTAACAAATACTACCTTTTCTTTGTTTCGTTTTGCTTTTGTTCCTTTTCACGGCTCTCTAAGTCTCTCTGTACATAGAACAAACCTAAGAGCTCCATTAATGGCAGCCAATAAATTTGCAACCATGTTGCATAATAATACAAACAGGGTCACTCTTGTTCTTGCATATGCATTGCTGGAATGGGTTCTCATCCTTCTTCTCCTTCTCAATTCTCTCTTTTCTTACCTGATCATCAAATTTGCTGATTACTTCGGCCTTCAAAGGCCTTGCCTTTGGTGTACTAGGCTTGATCATATCTTTGACCCATCCAAGTACAACAATTCTTATAGGGATCTTGTTTGCGATGGTCATGCCAACGAGATTTCTAGACTGGGTTATTGTTCATCTCATCGGAAACTAGCCGAGTCTCGAGATATGTGTGAGGATTGCTTGTCCTCATCACGGTCGGATTGTTGTGACTTGGCAAAGAAGTTAGCTTTTTTCCCATGGATGAAGCAGGTCGGTTTGATTCAAGATGGTGGCGATAAAGTGATGGAAAATAGTGAAGAGAATTCCAAGTGTTCTTGTTGCGGTGTCATGTTGGAGAAAAAGTTGAACTTTCCTTATCTCTTGATTAAGCCTTCTTGGGAGGTTTTGGATTATCCCCAGAAAGGTAATTTAATTACTGAAGATGGAGGATTTGATAATGTTGAAGATGAAGGCAATGCTTCAGATGGAGCCAAATCAGATGTTTTGGCTGATTTTCAGGAAGATAAACAAAGGGTTGAAGAAAACAATAGAGTTGAGATCTTATCTCATGGTGATGAGGATGAGGATGGGGGTGAGGGTGAGGGTGTTGGAGGAGAACTGGGAAAAGAGGAGTTTTCATGTTTTATTTCTAGTTTTGATTGCAATCAAATGGCTACCAATGAAGATGATGTGATCTTAGAGAAAGATCTGGTATCAATGGAAGAAGAAAAAGAAGGAAACTTAAAAGTGTTAACGGAGGGCCCTGAGTTGACTCAAGTCGCTTGTGGCAAAGAGGAGTCTCCTGAAATTCAACCTAAGCATCTGGAGTTCTACATCGAAGGGGATGGTTGCCATTTGATTCCAATTGAATTGATGGCTTCTGTTGGCGTGGAAAGCCAAAGAATATACAATTTTAGAGAGGAAGATGAAGGTATTGCTGGTAATGGAGATGTTATTTTGGACTTTGATATGCATTGTGGAACACCATTGGAACTGGTAGTGGAGAATAGTTGCAGTTCAGGAGAGAAAGTGGCATTGATTTCACCCCATGAGAGTGGGGATGAAACCAGTGTTGCAGTGGTTGAATCAATGGAGTCTAAGGAGATGAAGGAGAGCTTTTCAACGCATGCAAGAGAGGAAGATGAGAAAGTTCCTTTGAATGAAGCTGATGAAGTTCAAGGAAATGCAGCAACAGGAGAAGGGGAAATGAGTGTAGATGTTAATCAAGGTACTTGTTTAATCCTATTTAATTTGAATTTTAACCAAATTTCCATTGTTGAACTATTTAAAGATGAACAAAATATTCAATTTCTTTTTGGCAGTTTCTGATGAGCAAAATGATGAAATTGAAGCAGAGGTCTCAATAGGGACAGATATCCCTGATCATGAACCAATTGAAGATATTCAATTGCAACATTTGTTTGATGAGTTCACACATGAAAATCCCTCCACCACTACTCAATTGCATATAGATGCTGATAATGGTAAGCCTTAATTTCAATTTTAGAATTGTCTTTTTTTTTTTTTTACTTTTTTAATCTTTTGTTTGATGTGTTTATCTTGGGTTGCTTTACTTTAGGCTCCAAGAATGCTGAGGAAGAAACAATACAGTTTAAAACTATGACAGTTGAGACATGTGACCAAGCAATAAAAATCCATTTATCAGTACCTTCAGAGTCTAATGAGATTGAGGATGATAAAGTTCTTGATACACCAACCTCTCTGGATGGTATCCACCAGTTGCACAAGAAGTTGCTATTGCTTGAAAAAAGAGAACCGGGAACGGAAGATTCATTGGATGGAAGTGTTTTTAGTGACATTGAGTGTGGTGATGGAGTACTGACTGTTGAGAAGTTGAAATCAGCATTAAAAGCTGAAAGGAAGGCTTTAAATGATTTGTATACCGAACTCGAGGAAGAGAGGAGTGCTTCTGCTGTAGCAGCACACCAGACGATGGCAATGATAAATAGGCTTCAAGAAGAAAAGGCGGCAATGCAGATGGAAGCCTTGCAGTATCAGAGGATGATGGAAGAACAATCCGAGTATGACCAGGAAGCTTTGCAGCTTCTTAATGAGCTTATGGTCAAGAGGGAGAAAGAGAAGGCGGAGCTCGAGAAAGAGCTTGAGATATATCGCAGGAGGGTGCAGGACTATGAGACCAGAGAGAAAATGATAATGCTGAGAAGAAGGAAAGATGATGGCACTAGGAGTGCTACTTCCGGTACTTGCAGCAATGCGGAGGACAGTGACAGTCCATCAGTTGATTTGAATCAGGAACCAAAGGAAGAAGACAGCTTTGGGAACCGTCAAGAGGACAGCAGACAGAATACCCCTGCTAATGCAGTTCTCTATTTGGAGGAGTCGTTGGCTAGCTTTGAGGAAGAGAGGCTATCGATTCTAGAGCAGCTCAAAATATTGGAAGAGAAAATGGTTTCATTGAATGATGAGGAGTTACATTTTGAGGATGTAAAATCAATTGAATTATTGTATGAAGAGAATGGCAATGGCTTCTATGGAAGTTCTGATTTCACCTATGAAACAAATGGGGTTACCAATGGTCATTTCGAGGGAGCAAATGGGAAACATCATCAGGAGAAAAAGCTGATGGCTGCAAATGCAAAGAGAC
Source organism: Gossypium longicalyx (assembly GCA_025698465.1). Lineage (NCBI taxonomy): Eukaryota > Viridiplantae > Streptophyta > Magnoliopsida > Malvales > Malvaceae > Gossypium > Gossypium longicalyx. The sequence continues at coordinate 85,859,713 of CM046997.1, forward strand.
TTCTCCCACTTTTTGATGCTGCTGATGCAGAAATCGAGTATGGGATACTGAATGGACATGGAAATGGATTTGATTCTGTTGTCTTGCAACAGAATTCACCCGCCAACTCCGAACTAGAGAGCAAAAAGCTGGCTATTGAGGAAGAAGTGGATCATGTTTATGAGAGACTACAAGCACTTGAGGCAGATAGGGAGTTCCTAAAGCATTGTATTAGCTCCTTGAGGAAAGGAGATAAAGGAATCTATCTTCTTCAAGAAATTTTACAACATCTTCGTGATTTACGGAGTGTGGATCTCCGAGTAAGGAGTATCGGAGACACCGTTATATAGTTGCATACAGCATAATACATACACTTGGAAGGCTAATCGGTAAATCTTAAATCTGCTGCTCTTTGTATGCATATCATTGAGTTATGGTTTTCTTGTTACTTGTACCTTTTAACTGTAATGGTACTTCATTATTTGATTTTATGCTTGATTATTGTAGAATACTCAATTGGAGTAGCTTAACCACTGCACATTTAGGACTAGAAAACAGAAATACCAACTTCGGTGCCGGTCAACGATACAGATGCCAATACAATTCCACATTTCCAACAATCTTCAACAGGAAGGCCCTTAAAAGGACAAGGAAGCTCCTGCTGTGGTCTGTTTAATGAACTTGGTTCTCAGTGTCCCAAGTAATCCCAACATTTTTGTGGGGTTTCAGCTCTTCATCACCTTTTTGAGCAAAAGGAAGATGGTAAGTGTATGTGTGTGTGAAAGATTAGTGACGTGAAAGCCGAGCTGTCATTTTGCATGTTGTGAGAAAAAGGGCATGGCCTGAAGAGCTGGGGTGATCCAACAAAGATTCCTCTGCCAGATGCATAACATTAGTTTATTCAGACAATTAGAACTAGGAAGCCTTTTTTTTTTTTGTCATAATCAATGGAAAGAAAGGGTAAATAACCCTATTTTCCTTCTGGTCTTTTGCATCATATTATCACCTGGTTTGGGTCTACTTTTTATTTGGGAGGGCAAAGTTGAGTTACATGTATACTACATGCATCCATCTGTAAGTATATAAAGTGTGTTTTGTATTGTTGTTTATACTGTTTTAAGAGCTGTGCTTTACTTTGTTGTATATACACGTTCTTTGCTCTAAAGTCTTTTAAAAAAGTATAAAATAACAGTGAAGTCAATTATATTCAGAATAAGAAGCAAAGATTGCTTTTTCACAATTTGGTTTTGCTTTTAAGCATAAGAAAACACCTAACAGCCCCAACAACAGTTTTCCAATAAAATAGTCTATTGCAATTAGTGAAATAAACACAAACCTGTTGGGGTCTTACCGCTAAAACTATAATTTTCCATTAAGCTTAAAGGGTAATGTGTTGGCAATCATTCAGTCTTTCTCAATCCACTTGTGACCAAGTTGCTCTTGTTTGATTACATGATTGAGGTTTCACGATTTTGTACACCAAAAAAAAAAAAAAAAAAAAAAAAAAAAGAAAAAGAAAAAGAAAAAAGAAATCAATTCATCAATTAAAGATGATGCCAACAATTATATATATCCAATTAAATTGTAGTACACAATGGATATGAGATTCATAGTTTGAGTAGCATGACAGTCAAAGCTGTCATAGAACAATTTTGGTGTCAACTTTGAGGAAGTTTATATCATCAATGATATCAAATTATATAGATAGTTTATATATAAGCAGCAATTTTGTTCACGTGTGTTAATTAATGAAGGCAGCCTTTGTACAAAACAATAATATTTCCTTCAAATTTTTTTGCTGGTTAAATAAAGCAAGTGTATTATCTAATCATTGAACCAGCATGGTTTAACTACTTTCGGTGCAGTTTAAAAGCATACTTATGAGGAGGAGGATGGTTAAGGTTAGGTAGCTTTCATTTTATTAATGGAGTGGAGTGGTGATGTAAAGATGGGCTAAAGTTGATGTACCAAAAGTTAAATATATTGGAGCAAACTGGGATTTTGGGATTAATGAATTGATTCTTGATGATCATTGGAGTCTGTAGTTGAGCAAGCTTTTTACGTATTTATATCCATTTAGTCTAAGATTTCAAAGTCATGAAACTCAACGAAATTAAGTGATTTACTTTAAATATTCAACAAAATGTAAGCATATGTAGAATTTTATGCCCTATCCTTGAAATTTTCATAGGATGGTACAGCTTTTGAGGCCTAATATTTTACTCGAAATTCCACCCACACCCGAGATTTTGAGGTCTAAGCAATAGATAAAAAGGCTTAACATACTCCTCTTGAACTTAAATTTTTTTTTTTTAATTTGAGATTAAATTATATTAGTATTTAACATTGATACCTATAATAATGTCGTTAGTTTTTAAATAAGACAGCAACACATGGATGAATAAGGAGAACACATGGATTACTTTTTAATTATTAAAAAATTTAAGAAATTTAAATAATATTTAAAACAAATTTTTAACAAATTTAATATATATATATATATATATAAATTATAAACATTCAAAAATGAATATATAATTAGGAATATAAAAATGTAGTTTTTAGAAAATTTAAAAATATATCAAAATTAAAAATAAAAAACAAAAATTGATCGTCAACGATTAGTCTGAATTGGGCGACTTACTTAGACCAATCAATGGACCCTCTTGGACTTTTGGGGTTGACTGAACTTGGACTTGAAAATATTTTACAACCGGGCTTCAAACCTATCTAACTCATGTAACACTTCTAACCTTGTTAAAACTAACCAATTTTATTTGAACTTTTGATATATATATATATATATATATATAATTTACTAACATTTCAACTATTTTTATTTTATTTTAAAAATTTTTTGTTGGATTTTTATAACCCCTTATTCAGCCACGCTGCCAAAAGTTTCAAAAATAAATGGTGTTAGTTATAGGTACCAACTTGTATAACGATTGTCAATCTTAAGTATCAATATGATAAATAAATAAAAAATTCAAAGTGTTAATTTGAGAAAAATTGTTAAATTTAAAGGCCAATTTTTATGTTAAGCCTAGATGAAGGTACCTAAACCATGTACATGTTTGTTTTTTATAAACATGCCTAAATTTATGGTTTTAATTAGATCTTAAAGTTCTAACTCGAAGCAGAAAATTTAATTTGATTTCGAATTTAAACTCGAGTCAACCTGATTTGGCTATAAAAGCCAACAATGTAAACTCATAACCCAAACCTAAATTGTCCCAAACTCAAAACTAACTCAAACATGAAACAAATTGAATGACTCAAATTCGAAATGATTCATGTATGATGTTACAAAAATCTCAAAATAATCTGAATCTGAAATATCTAAATGACTTGAACCTATAACAATCCAAACCTGAAGCAATTTAAACCAAAATGACCTAAATTCAAAGTTAATCCAAAATAAAATGATTTGAAAATTTTAGAAATTAAATTAACTTAATCTAGATTCACCCAACTCACCCAATTGATTTAATTTTAATAATCTAAAAATGATATTAAATTAATTTTTTCTAGATAATTGAAGTTTTATTCAATAACCCAAAAAAAAAAGCATTGTGATAGAAAATAACCATAAGTTGAAGACCTATACAATTAATAGGGCATTTGGTTTAAGTCATCTTACATTGTAGGAGGGGAGGGAGGGGGTAATCTTACATTTTGGCATAAAATTCCAACGATTGATTCGTAAAGATTTCCTTGAATCAATGACATTACATTTCCAATAGTGCCAATATTTCTCAATATCAGCTTTTCCTTATGTAATTTAAGGTTTCGAGGCAATCTTCATTTTTTAACATTTTTATCTCTCTTTTATAATTTTGGTTAATGTTATGATAATTTTTTAATATATATTAAGTAGTTATATCACCTATATAATTTTTAAAATTAATATAATATAATATTTTAACTTAAATAAAAATAGATAAAATTGATTATCATGTACGTTTAATGAAAATAGTAGGGTTATCTGCTTATTTAGCACCCAAAAATGTCTTCGATTATTACTTTGGCACTTAAATTTTTTCTTTTTTGTTCAGTTTAATACTTGAAGTTGTAAATCTAATGACGTTTGTCCTTTTAACTCATGCCTATAGTTAGTGATGACTTGGCGCACTAGGAAAGCATCACATGGAATTAATATTTGTTCGGTAAATAAAAAAAGAAAAGAAAATTCAAAACAATGTAAAAGATTCCAAATTTCTCAAAAATTTTAAAAATTACTTTTTTTCAAATATTATAAAAATTTCTAAAAATTATAATAAGATGTTTTTTTTCTAAAAAAAAAAATACACAGATCTGAAAAAAAAAAGGAAAAAGATGTAAAATTTCAAAAAAAATGATTTTTTTTCAAAATTAAAAAAAATGATTTTTTTCGAAAATTATCAACTTTTTAAAGAACGTTCAGTTTTTTTTCAAAAAAATTATAATTTTTTTAATTATAATGAGTAATTATTTTTGTGAATAAAATAAAATAGAATAGAATAAAATAAATAAAATAAAGAACACACAAATTTTACGTGGAAACCCTTTCGGGAAAAAATAACGGGCAGAGGAGAAGAAAATTCACTATGTCAAAAAATTTGAATCAAATACAAGAGGAATAGACTATGTCTATTTATAGGCTTGTAAAGCCATATTCTAGTAGGATTGAAACACCCTATCCTAATCAATATAAAATAGATGAAGTTTAATAAGGTTTAAAAAACCTTATTCTAAAATAAAATAAAAGAAGTCTAGTTCTATATGGATTTTACTTTTATTTTATTTTCCATCGTATTTTATTTAAGTAAGAATTTGGGTCACTTAATTCTAACAATCTCCACCTTGACACAAATTCTCAATGAACAAGTTCTTCATCGTGAACTTTCAATAAACAAGTTCTCCACCTCTTCCATAAAACCCCTTAAGGGTTTAACTTCAACAATGAACACCAACCAAGTCTAAGCAATGCTCAAACTTGGTTATAGGAAGTGACTTAGTCATTATATCTGCAGGATTTTCATGAGTACTAATTTTGCTCACAACAATATCACCACGAGCAATAATATCACGAACAAAATGATACCGAACATCAATGTGTTTTGTTCTCTCATGAAACATTTGATCTTTTGTAAGAAATATAGCACTCTGACTGTCACAAAATACTGTGCTGATTTGAAGGTCTTCATTGAGTTCACTAAATAGTCCTTTCAACCAAATAGCTTCTTTACAAGCCTCAGTAATCGCCATGTACTCAGCTTCAGTGGTAGACAAAGCGACTGTAGTTTGTAAAGTGGCTTTCCAACTAATTGCACAACCTCCAATTGTAAAGACGTAACCTGTGAGAGATCTTCTTCTATCAAGGTCTCCAGCAAAATCAGCATTAACATACCCTATGACTCCATCTTTAGTTCTTCCAAACCGTAAGCAAACATCGTGAGTGCCCGTAAGTATCTTAAAATCCTTTGAATCGCTTTCCAATGTTCTTTACCGGATTTGCCATGTATCGCTAAGCTGCAGACCGATCGTGCATATGATAAATCGGGACGTGAACAAACCATAACATACATGAGAGATCCCACTGCACTAGAGTATGGAACATGTGACATGTACTCAATCTCATCATCGATTGTGGAGACAAAACCGATGAAAGTCCGAAATGGTTGCTAAAAGAGTACTACTAATGAGCTTAGCACTCTGCATATTAAACCGCAAAGAACTTTCTCAATGTACCTTCCGACTTAGGTACAATTTACTTGATTTTCTATCTCTCGAGAATCTCCATACCAAGTATCTTCTTTATTGGTCCTAAATCTTTCATCTCAAATTCTTTACTTAGTTGGGCTTTAACCTTTCTTATCTCTTCTTTATCTTTTGTTGCTATCAACATGTCATCAACATAAAGAAGTAGATATACAAAAGAACCATCACTGTTTTTCTTAAAGTAAACACAATTGTCAAAACTACTTCTTTTGAAATCATGAGAAGTCATAAAGGAATCAAACCTCTTGTACCTTTGTCTTGGTGATTGTTTCAAACCGTAAAGGGACTTTTTCAACAAGCAAACATAGTCCTCTTTTTCAAATCAGAAACCTTCTCGCTTGTTGCATGTAAATATCCTCATCAAGTTCTCCATGCAAAAATGCAGTTTTTACATCTAACTGCTCAAGCTCCAAATCATGCATGGCCACAATACCAAGCAAAGCTCGAATCGAACTATGCTTAACAACTGGGGAGAACACATCTGTGAAGTCCACTCCTGGAATTTGATTTGTGTAACCCTTTGCAACAAGTCTTGCTTTATATACGGGCTCTTCAACTCCTAGAGTCCCTTCTTTCTTTCTTTTTAAACACCCATTTACAACGAACAACCTTTTTACCTTTAGGAAGTTTCACAAGGTCCCATGTTCTGTTTTTGTGGAGTGATTCCATCTCTTCTTGCATAGCAAACATCCACTTTTCTGAGCCTTCACAGCTAACCGCCTCAGAATAATTAGATGGCTCTTGATTCGCATCTATATCTTCAGCCACATTTAAAGCATAAGCAACTAGATCAGCCTCGGCATACTTCTTTGGAGGTTTAATTTCTCTTCTAGTTCATTTTTGGCGATAGAGTATTGTGGTGAAGAAGCAATTCTATTCTCAATTTTTGTAATTGGCTTGAGGAGTTGACTCTGTATTAATCTGATGCTCTACCTATTTTTGATTTTCTTTATTGGAAGAGTCTTTAAGAGATAAGTTAGGTAGCATAGCAGTTTCATCAAAAACAACATCTCTACTAATCACAACTTTTCTATTTTCAGGACACCATAACTTATACCCTTTTACACCAACTTTATAACCAAGAAAAACACATTTAATGGATCTCGGTTCCAATTTTCCATTATCAACATGAGCATATGCAAGACACCCAAAGATCTTTAAATCAGAATAATTAGCAGGATTACCAGACCATACCTCTTGTGGAGTCTTTTTCTCAATGGCAACGGATGGAGATCAGTTGATCAAAAAACATACAGTAGACACTGCTTCTGCCCAAAATGACTTCGGTAAGTTGGCATTTGACAACATACATCGAACCTTCTCCATGATCGTTCTGTTCATTCGTTCTACAATGCCGTTTTGTTGTGGAGTATGACGAACTGTCAAGTGTCTCATGATTCCTTCTGACTTGCACAATCTATTAAACTCATCAGAACAGAACTCTAAGCCATTGTCTGTGCGGAGGTATTTTAACTATTTTCCTGTCTGTTTTTCAATCATAATTTTCCAAGACTTAAATGCGGAAAACACATCACTTTTCTGCTTTAGGAAGAATGCCCAAACTTTTCTGGAAAAATCATCAATAAAGGTTAGCATATAATTAGCTCCACCTCTGGAAGACACTCTAGATGACCCCCATAGATCAGAATGAATATACTCCAATGTTCCCTTCGTGTTATGGATTCCTCTAGTGAATCGAACTCTCTTTTGCTTCCCAAAAAAACAGTGCTCACAGAAATTCAGTTTGCAAATTCCTTACCCATGAAGAAGTCCTCTTTTGCTCAATTCTGCCATGCCATTCTCACTCATATGCCCTAGGCTCATATGCTAAAGTTTAGTAATATCATCATCTGACAAGGAAGAGGAAGCGGCAATTTGCATCACCGATATGATGAGAACCTGTAAAATATATAACTTGGCAATCTTTCTCTGCCCTTTCATCACAACAAGGGACCCTTTGGAAATCTTTAAAACCCCACTTTCAGCTGTGTATCTGTACCCTTTTGAATCAAGAGTACTCAACGAAATTAAATTTCTTTTCAATTCTGGAACATGCCGCACGTCACTAAGTGTTCTGACAACTCCATCAAACATCTTAACTTTAATTGTTCCAACACCTGCGATTTTACACGAAGCATTATTTCCCATCAAAATAACACCTTCAGATACTGTTTCGTAAGTTGTAAACCAATCCCGATTGGGACTCATGTGAAAGGTGCAGCCTGAATCAAGTATCCACTCCTCGCTTACTTTAGAATCATTGACAGAAGCGACTAGAAGTTCACCATCGCTGTAGTCTTCTACAACATCAGCTTCACCGGAATTTTCTGGTTGTTTTCCCTTTTGATTCGCAGCCTCCCTTTTAATCTTATTTTGTAGCTTATAGCACTCAGATTTAATGTGCCCTTTCTTCTTGCAGAAGTTACAAGTTTTACCTCTGTTTGAAGACTTCGATCTACCCTTAGATTTACCACGAGGATTCCGTTCCTGTGTCCTACCATGATCATCATCAGCATTCCGATCTTGTCTCCCACGAACAATGAGACCCTCTCTCTGAGAGTCGAGTTTAACCACAAGATGCTTCATCTTATCATACGAGGTTAAAAAATCATAAACCTCATCAACTGTGAGAGACTCGCGGCTATATAAAATCGTGTCTCTAAAGGTTGAATAAGACGGGGGCAACGAACAAAGTAGAATCAACCCTAGATCTTCAAGTTTGAGAGAATTTCTTTAAACACTGTTAAGTGTTCGTGTACAGACGTACCTTCCTCCAAACGATGAGCATAAAGACGCTGCTTCATATGCAACTTGCTTGTTAGAGTTTTCGACATACATATTTGTTCTAGCCTCTTCCATAATGCAGCGGCAGTTTTCTCTTTCATCACATCCTGCAAAATTTCGTTGGATAAATGCAGATGTAATTGTGTTAATGCCTTTCGATCCTTACGCTTCTTCTCTTCATCTGTTAATGTCGAAGGCATCTTATCCATCCCTAACAGGGCATCCTCCAGATCCATCTGTGCAAGAACTGCTTGCATCTTAATTTGCAACAACGCAAATCTGGTGTTGCGATCCAACAGCGAAATTTCATACTTCAAAGACGCCATTACCGTGATCGAATGAATAACCCAGAAGCTCTAATACCAATTTGTGAAAAAAATAAAATAAAATAGAATAAAATAAATAAAATACCGAACACACAAATTTTACGTGGAAACCCTTTCGGGAAAAAACCACGGGCAGAGGAGAAGAAAATTCACTATGTCGAAAAATTTGAATCAAATACAAGAGGAATAGACTATGTCTATTTATAGGCTTGTAAAGCCATATTCTAGTAGGATTGAAACACCCTATCCTAATCAATATAAAATAGATGAAGTTTAATAAGGTTTAAAAAACCTTATTCTAAAATAAAATAAAAGAAGTCTAGTTCTATATGGATTTTACTTTTATTTTATTTTCCATCGTATTTTATTTAAATAAGAATTTGGGTCACTTAATTCTAACAGTTTTAAAAATAAAAATGTAAATATCCAAAAAGAATTAAATTTTTTATAAATAAAAAAATACATAAAATTTTTTTGTCACATGGTTCTAGTAAGCCATGTCTTAGTGACTAAGAACATAGGTCAATGGAATAACATGATTCATATTTAACCAAAAAGTATCAAAGTGATAATCGAGGAGAACTTTGATGTAGCAAAATCATTTATTCACTACATGCAATTAATTGCTAGACTATTCCGTATAAGAACAAGGCTTCTTGTTTCAACATGGGTTATATTGTTTTACATACCACATTTATATTTATCTGGCCAATAAATTATGTTAAATACTCTTATTATAATTGACTTTTAGTTAGAAGTCAAATATTTCTTATTTTAGAATTTTTAAATGTATATTATATATTTCAATTGCTCTATCACCATGTACAAAGATGGGTCTTAAAAAACAGTTGAAAATATATGTTAGTTATGAATCCCTTCTATAATTAAGTATCTTGAACTAATGATAAGGAAATTCATTTATAACATGGTTTGCAACTATCATTTTGATGAATTAGTGTTCCCAATCTAGTAAAAGAAATTACATGAAATTTGATAGCAAGATAAATTCGTATTTTTAATTTATTTATTTTTGGCTAATTACTTGATAAAATACTATTAAATTTATATTTTTCTTATAAAAAATAAAGTTGGTGTACTGAATTCAAACTCTTATAAAATGGGGCTAAATTGGAACAAAAAACAAAGAGGAGGGCTTGATTGAAGTATTGAAGATACAAAGATTACTGGATAAAGATTAAAGGGTTAAAGATTTTTTTTAAAAAAAGTGGCTGAATAAAGATTGAAGAATTTTTTATATTGTCACAACTCTGTAATTAGTCTAAATTTAATTTTTAAATTTTGAATTATTTAGTGATAATATTTAGAATTATTCAGTGATAATATTTAGCATTATTTAGTGATAATATTTAGGAAAAATCTACTAAATTTTAGCACTAAAAGTGTGTATAAATACCTAATGGCTAACCAATTAAACACACACTTTACTTTGGCATTTAATAATTTTTTTCTCCCCTTCCTGCGTCATTTACACTCTGCGAATTTTATTTTGTTTCATTTTTTTTCTTTACTTTCAACCTTTTTGGTTTAATTACCTTCAGAGGCCCTTTCTCTTTCCATTTTCCACAATTCCATTTAAACCATTTATTTTCAAGCATGATTCTTTCCATGATTAACTAAACCCCTATTTAGCTCTAGCGCGGAAATTGTACCAACAAAACAACCGTGAGATACGAACCCACTCAAAAAAAATCTCTCAACACAATATTTTTTCTCTCTCTGGTATATGTGATAGTACAAATGCGTCCCTTAAAGTTGATTCAACTTCGATTCAAAGTGTACGTTGAGTTGGAGTTGTTTGGCGTACAGTTGGGAAGTGAGATCGGTCATACTGTGCTCGAATTCTTGCGAACAAATTGGCGTGTTTAGGTGGAAAAAACCAGTTGGATTTCGTCAAGGGAGATAGAGATCGGACTTAAACGACCTACGCGGTTGAGGCCGTTGATTCGAGTTGGGCTTTTCAGATCACAAGGCTGTCTAAATCTTAAATTGCGAACACGTGTATTGCAGTTAGAATTTTGGCAAGAGTCAGTTTGCAGGTCGTATCAGGATTGACTACATAAGAAAAATTTGGCGATCGAAACATTTTTGATCGCTATAACCAGCTTATTCCTTGGAAAGGGAAATCTATTTCAAGGATCGATTCATGATTGGAGTACACTAAGGTTAAGGCTAAGCTTAAAAATATACTGCTATTTACTATATACTGCTATATACTGAAATTAGATAGTTAGTCCCTATGGATTCGACCCTACTTCTATATACTGCTATTTACTATTATTTTTTCGTAGGAATTTATATCTAGTGGTTTCGACGCCCATCAAATTTTGGCGCCGTTGCCGGGGATTGGTAAAAATTTCTAATTTTTGTTTGTTTTCTTTCTGACCAGGTCAGAATTAAAGACTCTAGCATTTGAACCGGAAATAAAAAAGTTGACTTGAACACTTCGAAGAGAAGCTATTTAATGTGGTAAACAATCACAACCCGACTTTGAAGAAGGATCTTATATCGAAGATATTTACTCATCCAAAGATTTAGACGACATGGCAGATCAAACTATACACCAACTTACAACTGCACCAAATGAATAAAAACCGCTATGCATAACTTATCTGGCGAGTGAAACACCGTTCGAGTTAAAGTTGGGGTTAGTATATTTATTGCCTACTTTTCGTAGTTTGAAAAAAGAGAACCCTTATACTCATCTGAAAGAGTTCCACATGGTTTGTCTAAGCATGAAACTAGAAGGAGTAATTGAGGATCAAATAAAACTACGAGCTTTTCCTTTTTCATTAGCCGACTTTGCTAGAGAATGACTGTTTTATTTACCTCCGGGATCTGTTAATATTTGGACTAATATATCTCGATTGTTTCTTGACAAGTTTTTTCCAGCAGTTCAAGCAGTCGAATTAAGGAGGAGTATAGTCGAAATACAATAAAAAGAAGCAGAGTCACTTTATAAATATTGGAAGCGATACAAGAAGTTGTGCGCAAGTTGCCTACAACATGGACTGTCTGAACAGTCACTATTACAGTATTTCTACGAGGGATTACTCCCAATAGAAATAAAGATGATTGATGTTACTAGTGGAGGGGCTCTTGTGAATATGACTACCAAAAGAGCTAGGGAATTAATTTCGACCATGGCTGTAAATTCTCAACAGTCTCGACCACCTATGGAACTTACGAGAAGGGTTCATGAGCTAAGTACTCCTTCCATAGTAAATAAGACATATGCACTTACTAATTTGGTTAAAAATATGCTTGTAGGACAGATGAACCCAGCTCGATTGTGCGGGAATTGTGCTAAACCTGGTTATCCTATTGACTCATGCCCAATTTTACTTGAGGACACAACTGCACAAGTAAACACCATTGGGAACTTTTTAGGGCCACCTCAAAGGCACTATGATCCATACTCGAACACGTACAATGCAAGGTGGAAAACTATGGATCAAATCTTCGATATAATCAACCATATCAACCAAGACCACCTCTGCCTCAACAGTATCAACCTCCAAAGTCATCTCTTGAAACCATAATAGAGAGGTTAGCCATTAGCATCGAAAAGATCTAACAAAAGACTGAAGTACATCTCTAAGAAATGGATCAGCAAATAAGTAAGCTAGCACTCATGGTTAGTCGTTTGGAGAACCAAGGAAAACTACCGTATCAAAATAAGCCAAACCCAAGTCAAAATGAGCCAAGCCCACATCAAAATGCAAGTGCTATGACCGTAAAGGATGGAACAGAGTTAGAACTAGTGCTTGGCATGAGTCGTGACCACGACATTGAACAAGAAGCCGAACCAGCAGTTCCTACTGAGCTGACACTTTATAAACCTTTTGTTGTACCTCCCTTATACCTTGGAAGGCTCACCTAAGTTAAAAAGGAACGAGAGAAAAAGAAATCCTTGAGACATTCCGGAATGTAGAAATTAATATTCCTTTACTTGATGCAATTAAATAGGTTCCATACTATGCAAAATTCTTGAAAGAACTTTGTACTTGCATCGACAAAAAGAAACTTCAAGGAAACAAATGGGTAAATGTGGGGGAAAACATTTCTGCAGTGCTACAAAGGAAAATTCCACCTAAGTGTAATGACCAAGATATGTTTTTTATATCCTACAAAATAGGTAATATTGGCATAAAGAAAGCCTTATGTGATTTAGGAGAATCTATTAATGTAATGCCTTTATCTATTTTTAAATTGCTAAAATGAGTCCTTTGAAAGAAACAGGGGTGATTATTCAATTGGTAGACAGGTCATAGGTATATCCAGAAGAGGTGCTGGAAGATGTCCTCGTAAAGGTAAATGAACTAATTTTCCTGCAGACTTTTACATCATTGATATGGAGGATGATCACTCAAAAAATACTACTGATATTCTACTCGGGAGACCATTCCTAAGTACCGCACTTACAAGAAATGATGTTCGTAGTGGAATCTTCACTATGGAATTCGACGGTGAAGTGGTAAAATTTAATGTTTATGAGGCAATGGGCCAACCCAACACAATGTCAAATATTTCTAGTGTTGATATTATTGAACAACTAGCGAAATTTCATTTTGAGTATCATGAAGGGGATGGATTACAAACTATACTTTCCAAAAGTTTAGACCTTAATATGATGGATAAATTGGAGGAGATAATGACGTTCAGAGAATCAATTCCAGAAACCGTTGTTCTATTAGAGACTCCTCAATTCCCTATAAGCCAAGGTAAGTGCTTTGAACTTTCTCCTTCTAAAACTAAACTGTTGCCTTCTATTTTGCGGGCCCTAGAAAAGAGCTTAAACCATTGCCGGAACATTTAAAGTATGTCTATCTGTAATAACCTAATTTTTAGTGGTGTCAAAAATAGTGGTTCGAGGGAACCAAATCTGACAAGTAAGTTCGTAAATATTGTCATTTAATATTTACGTGTCAAATATGGTTTTAAAAAGGTTTTTGAATTAGTAATTTGTGTTTTATAATGATTTATTAGGTCAAGTAGTTTTAGAAAGTGATGTATCGGGACCTCATTTCTATAAATTGAGCAGTAAATATTTTTATAAATATTTACAGAGTTTCATTAAGGTAGTATTAAAGTTTAGTTGAAAAGTTTAACGTTTCGGTAATAAAAAGGTGCAAAACTTGTTAATTATAATATTTAAGAGATTAAATGGCTTGATTAATAAAAGAGGAAGGGCTTAAGAAGCAAATATACCAAAATTAAAAGTGTGAGGCGGCATAAGGAAGAAAAATAATAAAATAAAGCCATTCAATGACAAAATTGTAATTTAATTGAAATTAAAATAAAACAAATTGGAAATTGAAAATTGAAAATTTTCTAGACATTTCTTCTTGTTTCTGTCTAAACTGCCATAGGAGGGAAATTTTTAAGCTGGTTCTTCATATTTTGCTTCATGTGAGTTCAAATCTTACCCATTTCTTGTAATTTTTATGTTTTTGAGATTGTTACAATTAAGTCCAACTAAACCTTACCTTAGTTATTGATTTTATTAAAAATTTTGGAAGTTTCCATTGATGAATCTATATGATTTTAGTTATTAAATTATGAATTTGAGATATTAATTTTTATTTAAAAGTATGTTATTAAGTGATTTTTGATGAATTTCCCGATTAGGGACTAAATTGTTGAAATAGTAAAATACAAGGGTTTGTTGTGAAATTATTACAAAAATGGGCTGTATTGAATGCCATGAATATTCAACTAGCATGAGTTTGCATTAAAAATGGTTAATTTGCATGATTTTGGCTCAGGGACTAAATTGAATAAAAGTAAAACTTTAGGGGTAGTTTTGTAAAAATGTAAAAAGACCAAATTGCATGGAATGAATTTTTTTATTGTATAAATTAATAAATTGAATGAAATTATCAATTTAGATCAAGATCGGGTGGAAAATCAAGGAAAATAGAAAATTACCAAAATGCCCCTAAATCTTGGTATTTCTACAATTTAGCCAAGTAAGTTTGTACGGTTAAAATTTAATAATTTTTATAAATTTATGAATGGTATTATTTATTTATTCTATTGTTGGAAATGAATTATTGTTGGAATTATAATGTTGAACTGGATTTCGGTTTGAATGGAACGTGAGATTTGAGTACATCTTGGTGTATGGTGGTATTAGAGGGAGATATCGACATATTATCCAAGTAAACTGGGGTTTAGAATTTGTTGCAAACTCTCATATTTTACTTTCTATTTAGAGTGATTGGGTGGATCAGCTCTTATGAGCTTCTGTTAAGCTCTTACGAGATTCTGTTGGCATGTTCTGGTGGATCAGCTCTATGAGCTTCTATTGGTGATGTACTCTTACTCGTAAGTTGTTCTTCGTATGAAAAATATCGATAAGGTAAATTTTTTAATGAATTTGAAAGGTTTGTTAATTATTGAATATTGAATCGAACATAAATGGAAATGAGACATGTTGTGACTAAATGAGATACATGAGTTATGTACTCATGAATTGAGTATTGAATGGCTAATGCCAATGTATAAATAATTATAGTTTGATATGTGAATAACTATTTATATAGAAATTGTGAGAATTGGGACATTGTTAATCAAATAAAAGATGTTAGCATGTGCAATTTGAGTATAGTACGAAATGATGTTAAAATGATGTGCTAATATGTATGAATTAAAAAATTTGACATTTGATAGTTAATTGAAATAGATTGAATTGGTATATAAATTATGAATGTGTTGATTATTTGAATTGAAAGGAATATATATATGTGCAAATATGATAATTGGATATTGGTTGTATTTGGAAGTGAAATTAAACCCTATTAACTGTATAGGGCTGAGTTGGATATAGATGGCATGCCATAGGATAGGAAGAGTTCAGGGATTTCTTCAATTTCGAGTCGATGAGGTATTGGGTGCCAATTTACTTCGGTTTAACTGATGAGACACTGAGTGTCAAATGTATATAGCGCAGTGCGTATATTACTTCGGATTTATTTGATGAGGCACTGGGTGCTAAACTGGTGTGTTGGTTGGATCCGTGTATCCATTCGAGTCCGAGTAGTGTTAATAGGGGCAATTAAATAAAACTGTAGTGTGATTGATATTGGATGATATTGTTATGATAATTGCAAATGGGATAGCGATTTGAAACAAGAAAATGAGTTATATACATAAATGCACTAACTTGTGTATTAATGATGGTGATTAGGCTTATGTCAAGCTTGAGATTATGATTGATGTATATGCTTATGTCTGGTATTGTACAAATGAAACGATAAGTTCATAATTGAAATGTGATATGATGAAAAAGGGATTGATGAGTTGAATAATGTACTTTTATATGAGAAATTACGTAATTTATGGTTGAACTTACCTATGTTATGAATAAATATATTAATTAGTTAATTGATATTGTTATTTAAGTTTATGTTTAGTAAATAGAATGGAAAATAAGTAAAGGAATTTATTTATAGTTTTATGAAAAGGTTAATGATGGTGTATAATGTTTATAAAATCCTATTAAGTTAGAAATGAATATATATATATATATATGATGTTGATAGACTTACTTATTTATGAGTTGGTGGTTATGTAGTTGATAAATCTTAAGGCATTGATATAGCTTTATATTTAATATATAAAATTTATTATTGAATTGTAATATTATGTTTAAAGTTTGTACAAGCTTACTAAGCATTCATTACTTACGTAGTTGTTTATACTTTATTTCATAGATTATCGAAAGCTCGATTGGGTTGGAAGCTTGTCGGGGTTATATCACATTATCCATCAGTTCTATCGATACTTTCGGATGTTTTGATTTTGGTTATAATGTCATGTATAGGTATACTGGTTAATGTTGGCCTATATATATTTTATTGAGATTAGCCACTTATTTGGCTTGTGTTTTGACAGATTTTGGGTTGTGCATAATTGTCTTATATGGTTGATGTGCATAATGTTGATTGTAAGTTGACATAAAATTGGGTGAGAAATATGGCTTGTAAAATGACCTATTTTCATCCACGGGCAAAGACACAGGCGTGTGTTTCAATCGTGTGTGACACATGGCTAGGTGACACGATTGTGTGTGACACACGACCACTGTATTTTTTTTAAAGAGTGCAAGTCAATATATTCGCACTACCTAGAACACGAGTGTGTGGCTTGGCCGTGTGACCCAGGTTAGAGAGTAACACGGGCATAGACACGGGCTGGAACACGGCCGTGTGTCCCTATTTTGAATGCCCATATAGCCTAAAACACGAGCGTGTCTCTTGGCTATGTGAATCACACGGCCTGGCCGCATGACCGTGTGACCCCTACAACCTTGAAAATTTTTAATGTATTCCGAAAAATTTCCTGAGTTTTGGAATTAGTCCCGACTTGTTTCTAACACGTATTTTGGGCCTCGAAGACTCGAATAAGGGACAATATGTATGATTTTGATTGGTTTCTAACATGAATGTTACGTTATATGAAATGTTGAAATTTCTGTCTGTTTGATCTGTAAACTCCGATAATACTCCGTAGCCTAGTTCCGGCAAGGGATACAGGTTATAGGTGTTACACTATCTAGGTAATGGAAACACTTTACCAATAATAGTTTCCAGTAAACTTTCGGGATTGGAAGAGGAGAATTTAATTCGAGTCTTGAGAGACTATAAAGGGGTTATAAGATAGATGATTGCTAACATAAAAGGGTTAAGTCCCTCGACTTGTATGCATAGAATACTGATAGAAAAAAAATGTAAGACCAAAGAGAGAAGCTCAAAGACTCCTTAATCCACCAATGATGGAGGTTGTCAAAAAGAAAATTCAAAAGCTACTGGACGCTGAGATGATCTATCCAATTTTTGATAGTAATTGGGCCAGCCCAATTCATGTGGTACCCAAGAAAACTGGTATGAATGTAATAAAAAAGGCAACAGGAGATTTAGTTCCCACTCGAGTCCAAAATGGGTGGAGAGTCTATATAGATTAAAGGAAGTTGAACTCTTTAACTTGAAAAGACCACTTTCCACTTCCTTTCATTGATCAAATGTTAGAATGTTTAGCGGGAAAAATTCACTACTATTGTCTTGATGGTTATTCAGGTTTTTTCCAAATTCCAGTGGCACTGAAGGACCAAGAGAAAACAATGTTTACATGTCCCTTTGGCATGTTCACATACAGACAGATGCTGTTTGGACTTTGCAATGCACCAACCGTATTCCATAGGTGTATTGTAAGTATATATTTTGACTATATCGAGAAAATAATTGGGTATTTATAGACGATTTTACAGTTTATAGAAATTCTTTCAATGAATGTCTATCAAACCTAGTTAAAATTTTGGAGAGATGCCTAGAATTTAATCTAATTCTTAATTACAAAAAATGTCATTTTATGGTAGATAAGGGATTGATTTTAGGGCATATTGTTTGCGCTAAAGGGATCATGGTTGATAAGGCCAAAACTGATGTTATCAGCTCACTTCCATAACCACAACTGTGAGGGAAATTTGTTCCTTTCTTGGTCATGCAGGTTTTTACAGATGCTTTATTAGGGACTTTTTTAAGATTTTGCGACTGCTTTGCAATCTCTTGCAAAAAGATAAAGAGTTCAAATTTGATCAAGCGTGCAAAGACGCGTTCGACACTCTCAAACAAAAGCTTGTTTCAGCTCCTATAATACAGCTACCAAATTGGGACTACAATTTTGAGCTCATGTGCGATGTAAGCGACCAAAATGTAGGAGCTGTCATTGGGCAAAGAGTTGGGAAGGAACCTCACGTCATATCCTACGCCTTTAAAACACTAGATGCTACCTAGAACAATTACTCAACTATTGAAAAAGCATTATTAGCCATTGTTTTTGCTTTGGAAAAATTTAGATCGTATTTATTAGGCACTAAACTTGTTGTTTTTTCTGACCAAGTAGCGTTGAAATATTTGATTGAGAAAAAAGAGGCAAAACCTAGGTTGATTCAATGGATTATTCTCTTACAAGAATTCAATCTCGAGATCAAGGACAACAAAGGAAGTGAGAACTTAGTAGTTGATCATTTGAGTCAAATTCCCTTTTCAAAAGACAACACACCTTTTAAAGATGACTTCCTAGATTAAAGTCTTCTGTTAGCTCAAACAGATTACCCATGGTTTGCAGATAAGGTAAATTACCTCGCTACATGTATTGTTTCTTCCAACTTATCACATTCTGAAAAGGAAAAGCTCAAAAGAGACTCACGATATTATATTTAGGATGATCTATACCTTTGGAAAAAACTATTCCAATAAGCTAATTTGACGATATGTCACAGAAACCGATGTACAATCTATCCTTTCTTTTTGTCATGCTTATGCTTGTGGAAAACATTTCGATCTTAAATGCACCGCACATAAGGTACTTGAGTGTGCATTGTTTTGGTTACACATATTTCGTGACGCTTATTTATTTTGCAAAACTTGCAAGACTTGTCAAAAAGTGAGGAATTTAAACCAAAAGAGTGATGCCCCTAACACTTATACATGTATGTGAAATTTTTGATATGTGAGGCATCAATTTTATGGGACCGTTTGTTTCTTCATTTAATAATGTTTAAATTATTCTTGCTGTAGATTACATGTCTAAGTTGGTAGAAGCTAAAGCTACCCGACATGCCGGTGCTAAAACTGTAGTGGATTTTCTAACTAACTCTATATTTTTCAGGTTTGGCACACCGAGAGCATTAATCAACGATCAAGTAACTCATTTCTGCAACAAAGTCATTGCTACTCTACTGAAAAAGTATGGGGTGACACAACGTGTGGCCACGGCTTATTAACCACAAACAAACGGTCTAACGAAAGTTTCGAACTGTGAAATAAAGTCGATTCTGGAAAAGACCGTGAAACCAAATAATAAGGATTGGAGCTTACGTTTAAACAACGCATTGTGGGTGTACCGTACTGCTTACAAGGGACCCATAGGATTGTCCTCTTACCAACTCATATTTGGTAAGTCGTGTCACCTTCCGGTGGAGTTAGAACATAAGGCACTTAGGGTAGTGAAAAGATGCAACATGGAGTTGGACGCTGTAGGTAATTACCGAAAATTGGACATTTAAGAACTTGAAGAGATCTGACGAGATGCGTATGAAAATGCCTAAATTTATAAAGACAAAACCAAGGCGTTTCATGACCAGAAAATATCTCACAAACAATTTTCAATTGACTAGAAAATGTTACTTTACGATCCTATATTAAGAATTTTTTTAGGAAGCTTTGAACCAAATGGCTTGGTCATTTTGTTATTACTAAAATATTTCATCATGGTGCAATTGAAATTAAAAGAGAGGAATCCAGGAAATGTTTTAAAGTCAATGGTCAAAGGTGTTAAGCAAGCTGGTGAGAGAATGATGTTACAATTTGATGAGTTAGAAAAGCTGAGGTTGTTTTCCTATGAGAATGCCAAATGTGTAGAGAAAGATCAAAGAGATGGCATGATAGTCATATGCAACCTCGTGAGTTTAAAGAAGGTCAGAAGGTTTTGTTGTTTAATTCAAGGTTGAAGTTATTTCCTCGGAAGCTTAAATCCCGATAGAAAGGACCACATACCATCTACCGAGTTTATCCTTATGGAGCTATTGAATTATGCGACAATTACAGAGGTACTTTAAAGTTAATGGTCAACGTCTCAAACACTACTGGAATGGTGAAGTTGAGCGAGTTGAATCCTCGTTCAAATTAACAGACCCTTGATTTTTCATGAACTCATTTTGTAAATAAATAAATAATTAGAACTTATTTTCTCAACTTATTACATTTAATTAATTTTGTCTAAAGAGATTGGAACTTAAGCGGGACCATTGTGACCCTTCTGACCTCTACTGGGAATTAATTTCATGTAATTTGTTAAGAAGAAATTTTCTAATTAAGATTTAAAATTTTTAAGTTTCATTTGTTTTGTTTAAATTTTAAAATTTTATGTTAATAAAGAGGGTCAAATTTGGCCCAAGTATTAATCAGTTTTTTTTCTTAAGTAAGTTTATAAATACAGTCTGAGTTTGAGGCCTAAGACAACAAAAAGGAGGGAAAAATCCATACTTTGCCGTCACTCCCATTACTTGCCGCCCAAATAACCCTAATGTAGCTAAATTTTCACTACATGTTGCCCTAATTCTTCCCTATATAAACTCCTCTTCATTCTACTATTTTTCATATCCCTCAAAGCAATTTGCTTAACCCTAAAAATCCCTAAATCTTCCTCTTATGCCCTAAAAAAACCCCAGTTTCACTTCCTTTTTTTTCGGAATCACCTATTCGCCAGAAGAATATTCTTTGAAGCACCAACGTTGCTCACTTTGACATTCTTCTTATTGTTGCCGCGACATTGTTGTTTTGTATATCGCATGCTGTCGTTGTCGCTGCACCATTCTTGCCGTCGCAAGATTTTCGTCGCTGTAAGTCCTTACCCACCTTGTCGATTTCTCTTTTCCCTTTGTGTAGAAACTTTGCCAAATTCTCAAGAAAAGATATCATGTCTCGCAAAAAAACTAGATCTTCAAAGACTACTCCTATTTTGATCGATAAAAAAGTGAAAGAGAGATTTGATTCAATCTTCAAGCATCAACCTATGATGTCGGAAAAAGTTTTTAACTTAAAGAGTAATGATTTGATGGTTGTTTCTATACCGTTTAGAAAGAAAATCAATGCTCTTAAGTGGGAACGATTTTGTGATACTCGTTCACTTCCCGATGATGAACTAGTTCGAGAATTCTATGTCAGTTTGACTATGAAAGATGCTACTGAGGTTATTGTTTGAAAGAAAAAAGGTACCTCTTACTTCTAAGTCCATCAATGATTTGTTTAACTTACTTGATGTTGAAGAAGATGAGAACTACCTTATGATGAACAATATTAATTGAGATTTTCTTCAACAAGTGCTTGATGTTGTGACAAATCAGGGATCTTAATGGATTATAAGAAAGTATGAGAGCCATTCTTGCCGAAGGGAATACCTAAAACCAGTAGCAAAGGTATGGTTTTATTTCGTTCGCTACAATTTTATGCCTATCTCACACAGTTCCACCATCTCAATGGAACGGATGCTCTTGTTATATGCAATCTTGATAGAAAAGTCCATTAATATTGGGAAAATTATTCTCAAGGAGATTCATGATTGTGCTAAAAAGAAGACAAAAAGTGCTTGTTTTTCATCATTAATTATTTCAATTTGCTTAAGGGCCCATGTTAAAACACAAGCAAATCTGAAAGGGAAATATGTTTAAGGGTGCATTACAAATCATGATCTTGAAAGCTTAGTAGAGAAGGTGCATGAACTAAATCAAGGAGAGCAAGAAGAGCCAATTGAGCTAGATACTGAGGAGTCAACAAAGGAAACTGAAACTGAAGCTAATTCAGTTACAGACACTGAAGAAGAAGAATCTGACAAGGAACCGAATAATCCTAAACTAGTTGAAGGATCTGCAACCCCTAAACCAGAGGTTGAGCCAAAAAATGAAACAGTCAAGCTAATTGTTGAACCTGAACCTTCAACTCCAATGCCGACTTCTGCAAGTGTTTCAAAGAAATCGGAGTTGTTAATTATAATGGATATGTGCTAGTTCATGCACAGCCAACAACAAACTTACTGGAAATATGCAAAAATTAGAGATGAATCAATTCAAAATAATTTTAAGAATATCTCTAATACATTTGTTCCTGAGTTCCTGATGCTATCTTTGAGAAATGAACGGAAGATACTAACTATGCAAGCGGAGATGGAGCTGAAGAAGACAAGGGGAATGAGTCAGAAAAATAAAAAAGGGGGATTCTTGTCTCGTTATTTATTTAATCATTTTTAGGTGTTTAGGAATTTATTTCTTTCGTAATTAGGATTTAATTTCTGTAGAATAAAGCATAAAAAGCATGAATAAACTTAACACTTCTTTAGAAAGAAAAAGACTAAGTAATGTGGTAATGTGAATGAACATGTCTAGGATTGGGTTATTAGGAAAGACTTGGTATTTAAGCAGTCTTAATGACTCACCTCTCTTTCTTTACAACCCTACCTGGTGTTTAGTTTTCATTCATTACTTTGTTCTTGCAATGAGGACATTGCTTCTTTTTAAATAGGGGTAAGGCAAATAAATTGCTCAAATTTTTAAAATTTTCAAGTATGTTTCAATAATTTCTTTCATAAGTATGTTTTAATAAATGAATGTTTAGAGATATTTTTTGTTAATGAGATAGTTTGCATACAAGTATGAATGATGATTTTATCTGAGTGACAGTATGTTATCATGAAGAATGGAATGCTTGTATGATCTTAGCCTTAGTAATGTTTGCCAAGAAAACTTAGTTTCTCTTGAGATTAGACATGCATGAAGGTTTATATCTTTAGAATTGACTTAGTAACTTTCTTGAGGCAAAATCCTAGGGGACATAAAAATCTAAAATGATATAGCACTATTTCTTTGGATCGTTTGAGCCTTTTCAAGCCAACCTTATGATATTAGACCCTTAAATCTATAATTTTGAGCTTAAAGGCCTGTTTATTGCAATGAACATGCATTATAAGCCACATTACCATCTTTTTAAGTTATCCTAATTTTGTGCACCCATCTTAACTAAAGTTGTCTTGGTAATCAACATTTGAGGAAATTTTCAAAAAGATGTATGTGCTCATGCTTAAAAAAAATAAAAAAAATAAAGGAAGAGCAAAGAAAAGTTTGCTCAGTCTCCAAAAAGAAAATTGTATGAGCTTGAGTTCAAAATAATTTTGGGGGTGTTCTAAAGGTTCACTTAAAGAAAATGTAGTATTTTGAGAAATCCAAGACAAAGTTAAAGGCCAAGATTTTGAAACCAAAATGTCTCATCTCTTAAAATCCCTACCTTTAACTAAGCCCCATTACAACCTTATTAAAGACCTATTGATTTAATGATTATGTCACCTACATTGGTGGAGAGGAAGTATTAAGTTCAACATATGAAGATCATAAATAAGCCTTATGATTGTTTGCTTGATTGATAAGAAATTATGTTGAATGAAGAATGTTATCTGTGGCTGTGACATACATACAAACTATGATTCATGTTGGCATATTTTGAAACTTATTATGAAACTCTAAAAATGTTTGCATATGAATTTCTTGTTAATAAAGGAGATCTATGAACATGAAGTTATTAATGCATGATTATGGGACAAAGATTGATGTTTCTTACATAGTTAGTAATTTTGACTTAGCAAGACCTTTCGTTATGCATAAACATTACTCAGGACGAGCAATGATTTAAGTTTGGGGGTGTGTAAACTAAAAAATATATAGGATTTTTCCTCTGCAATTTATCACCTTTTTACTTAAATTCGTTGTTAAAACTAAGTGATTGTTTAATAAATTAATGAAATATATGAAAATATGAAATTAGGACATAGAAATTATTAAAATGTGATTTTATGCTTTATTATATAGTTTTCATGCATAAAATAACTTATTTTTATATTTATTTGAACGTATTATATTTTTAAGAACCCAAAGCTTCTTGCAATTTCTTCCAAAATCGCAAAGTAAATCTTGGATCTCTATCCAAAATACTAGATAGGGGAACACCATGTAATCTCACAATTTCAGAAATATACAACTCAACTAATTTATCAAGTGAGAAATCTGTACATACCGGAATGAAATGAGCTGATTTCTTCAATCTGCAACAACAACCCAGATCGCAATTTTTTTTCGGAGAGTAAGGGAAAACTCAATACGAAATCCATTGTTACTCTATCCCACTTCCACTCAGGAATCATAATAGGCTGTAATAAACTTGACGACACTTGATGCTCAGCTTTGGCTTGCTGACAAATCAAACATTTCGAAACAAATTATGAGATATCTTGTTTCATGTAGTGCCACCAATAAAGCTGTTTCAAATCGTTATATATTTTCGTGCTTCCCGGATGTACTGATAAACAACTACTGTGTGCTTTGTTTAGAATCTTTCAAATGAGCTCAGAATTTCTTGGTACACATGTTCTATCAAGAAACATCAAACAATCATCAGGCCATATTCGAAACTCTGAATCAGAAGTCGACTCACACTGAGCTCGTTTTGCTTACAATTCATTATCAAATTTTTTGAGCCTTACAAATCTGCTGTAGAAATAACGGTCTCACTTTCAACTCGGCTACTATCGAACCGTCATCAACGAAGCTAATTGTGTGTTCAAAGCACGTAAATCAAATAAAGACTTTCGACTAAAAGCATCAGCAACTATGTTCGCTTTCCCCGGATGATAGTCAATCACTAATTCATAGTCTTTTAGCAACTCTAACCATCTCCGCTGTTGCAAATTCAAATCTTTCTAAGTCATCAGATATTTCAAGCTTTTGTGGTCAGTATAAATATGGCATTTCTTGCCAAACAAGTAATGACGACAAATTTTCAATGCGAACATTATCGCGACTAACTCTAGATCGTGTGTCGGATAATTCTTTTTGTGCGGCTTCAACTATTTCGGGGAATAAGCTACAACTTTGCCTTCTTGCATCAAAACACAACCCGGGCCATTTAACGATGCATCATTGAAAGCTATGAATTCTTTACTCGACTCAGGCTGAACTAACACTGATGCCTCTGTAAATAATGCTTTCGACTGCTGAAAGCTCTGCTGACACTTTTCTGACCACTCAAATTTAACATCTTTTTGAAGCAATTATGTCATCGGAGTCGCAATCATCGAGAAGCCTTTTACAAATCATCTATAATAGCCGGCTTGTCCTAGAAAACTACAGAATTCGGATATATTTCTCGGAGGCTTCGAATCTATAATAGTAGAAATTTTGCTCGGGTCAACTCAGATACCCGCGTCTAAAACTATATGTCCCAGAAAACCAACATTTCGTAACCAGAACTTACATTTGTTAAACTTTACAAACAACTGTTTATCTCTTAAAGTTTGTACCACAATTCTCAAATGCTTGGCATGCTTAGATTCATCACGAGAGTAAATCAAAATGTCATCAGTAAACATAACTACGAATAAGTCTAAGTACGGCCTGAAAATCTGGTTCATCAAGTCCATAAAAATAGCAGGTGCATTTGTTATTCCAAAAGGCATAATAAGAAATTCATAGTGTTCGTACCTTATTCTAAATGCAGTCTTTGGCACATCTGAGTCTTTAACTCGCAATTGGTAATAACCCGATCTCAAATCAATTTTCGAAAACATTGTTACTCCATTTAACTGATCAAAAAAATTATCTATTCGTGGAAAATGGTATTCATTCTTGATCGTTATTTTGTTGAGCTGTTGATAGTCTATACACATTCTCATAGTGCCATATTTCTTTTTCACAAATAACACCTGTGCATCCCAAGGAGAGAAACTCAGTCTAGCAAAACCTCTATATGTCAACTCTTGCAACTAAGCTTTCAATTCTTTTAACTCTCTCGGAGCCATTCTGTACAGAGATATTGATATCGGTGTTGTTTCCGGTACTAATTCAATAACTCAACCTCTTTGATAGGTGGTAAACCTAGTAACTCTTCGGGAAATACATCTGGATACTCGCACACAACTGGTACTAATTCAATCTTTGTTTCTGTCACTTTCGTGTCAAGTACATAAGCAAGATAAGCTTCACACCCCTTTCTCATAAATCTCTGAGCTAACATAGACGAGATCACAACTGGAAAACTATTCAGATCATCAGATTCAATTCTAATAGTCTCATTATTTTGACATTTCAGTTCAATTGTCTTTTGTCTACAAGTCACTATAGCATCATGCATCATTAGCCAATCCATACCCAAAATCACATCAAATTCATCGAATGACAACAACATCAGATTAGCCAGAAAACAGAAATCTCGATTCATTAACGAACAATTCTTGCAAACTTTGTCAACCAAAACACATTTGCCTAAGGGGTTTGATACTCTAATCACAAATTCAGTAGACTCTACACACAAAGTCTTACTAGATACTAAATTCATACATATATAAGAATGAGTTGATCCTGGATCTATCAATGCAATCACATTAGTATCATAGAGAGTGAAAGTATCAGTGATAACATCTAGAGATGACACTTCTTCAAGAGTGCAAATAGTGTAGGCTTTAGCAGGTGCTCTAGCCTCGGATCTCATAGTTGAATCCTTTGTCACCCTTCTATTACCACTTACATTTCCGACAATTCTAGGTGGTCTACCTCCATTCAACATGTTACTTGGTCTCACATTCTGAACTTTATCTTTCTCTTCCAGCTCAGGGCAATCTCGAATTAAGTGATCTAGCGAACCATATTTGTAACAAGCTTTATTACATTTATTCTAGCATTTTCCAAAATGTTGTCTCCCACATTGCTGACATTCGGGTTTGTTGTCTCTTACACTGTCAACACTTGATACTGATGTAGCTTGAGCTTTAGAACCTGAGTATTGTTTTCTACGATCTCTGTTCGAATATTCGTTTGAAGCATTTGGGCGAGAGTATTAATCTTTGGATTTTTTTGATGAAGATTGATACGGCTTACTCATCGACCTTTTTCTCGAGTCTCTAGCTTCTGAATCTACTTTTCGCTTTTCTTTGCTAAGATCCTTGGCTTTACAAGCCTTTTCAACCAAAACGACAAATTTTTTCCACTCTAGAATTCCTACTAGTAGTTTTATATCTTCGTTCAACCTGTCAATGAACCGCTTACACATAATCTCTTCAGTAGAAACATATTCCTTGGTATACTTACTTAACTGTACCAATTCTCTTTCATATTCTATCACGGTCATTCGACCTTGTTTTAGTTCTAGAAACTCTTTGTGCTTTTGATCGAGAAATCTTTGACTGATGTATTTTTTTCGGAATTTGGATTGAAAGAACTCCCAAGTAACCCGTTCTTTCGGAACCATAGATATCAACGTGTTCCTCTATTGATACACGGTGTCTCTCAGCAAAGATACAACACATTTAATACATTCATCAAGAGTATAAGACAATTCATCAAATACTGGAATCGTATTTTTGAGCCTGAACTCATCTCTCGCAGGATCATCATCAACATTAGCTCTGAACTCTTCAGCCTCGTGTTTGCGGATCTTGTCAACTAGAATCGGTTGGGGATTAGGGGGGTGGAGGTTGTTGTGCAGTCAGGTTCTTACGATTGTGTTGAGTGAACCGTTCATTCATCATTTGGAAGAAGGCTTCTTTAGCCTCTCCTCCCTGATTGCTCGTCACGGGTCTAGAATCAGATGGAGTTGTCCCTTGCGCGGGAGCAGGTGCATTACTCTCAACCTCATCGGCTATAGCTCAATTGGGATCCATTACTATATGAAAAACATAATTTAAAACGTCAGGAGTCATCACACTATCTCAGTTTATATATATGGCATGTATAGCTAGACTCACATATGCTACGTTAGTTCTAGAATCGACTAAATCGTAGCTCTGATACCAATAAAATGTAATGCCCCTAACCTATATCCATCATTAGAGTAGGGTTACAAGGTATTACTGATCAAAACACATCATTTAACATGCATAACTCATATACCATTTAATCACAAACACATTGTCCCTTATAAGGGCCTACGAAGCCTTAAACATGCTTTAGAAGTGGTCGGGACTAAGCCGATAGCATATGAAAATTTTAGAAACTTAGAAAAATCTCAACCATACAGGGGTCACATGACCGTGTGAACAGGCTAGATGCCTCACACGTCTCCAGACATGCCCATGTCTCAGGCCATATGGAAACAATACATACATACTGACTTGTATCACACAGCCGAGGACACGCCTATGTGCCAGGCCATGTGAAAATAG
This sequence comes from Gossypium longicalyx, assembly GCA_025698465.1. Taxonomy (NCBI): domain Eukaryota; kingdom Viridiplantae; phylum Streptophyta; class Magnoliopsida; order Malvales; family Malvaceae; genus Gossypium; species Gossypium longicalyx. Next base: position 85,888,344 of record CM046997.1, read on the forward strand.
GGCATACATATTGACTTGTATCACACGATCGAGGACACGCTTGTGTGCCAGGCCATATGAAAACTTGAGGGTATACTAACTTGGGTCACACGGTCGACCACACGCCCGCGTGCCAACCTGTGTGCACAATCGAATTGGCCATACACGCCCATGTGCCCAGGCTGTGTGCCTCACATAGCCAATAGACACGTCCGTGTGTCTAGGCTATGTAACTCCCTGACTTGATTTTAAAGAGAGCTTCAAGGGATACATAGCCGTGTACCATGACTGTATGTCACACACGGTTGAGATAAATGCCCGTGTCTCTACCCGTGTGGAAAAAAATAAGCTATTTGCCAAGCCATTTTTCCACCCAACCAAGTATACCTATAAAAGAGCAAATGGTACCATTTCATTATGCAATTAGGCAGCCAAAATCATCAACCAAATGCACAATTCATACCATTATAATTTCATCTATTCCAAATCTCAAATCACTACCATTTACTTAGCCATATACATGCCAAAACAATATCAAGCAATATGGCTTATTTACCATATTGATCAAAGTCCTTATACATGCCATATACTCAAAACTTAACTCAAAAGTACCAAGTTAGATGTTTGATAGTGCGATGAAGTTCCCGATGACTCTCGGATCCGAGCTAGCCTTAATTCACTATAAAACATAGAAAAACAACACGAAGTAAGCTTCATAGCTTAGTAAGCTCGTAGATGAATAACTTAATTCATCAAATAAATGCAAATAAACCAATTACACATGACAAAACCATTTACACATTAACTACAAAACTTTCTCATGTATCAAAACATGATCAAATACCATCTCATCGAACTGTATCAAAACATGATCAAATAGTATCTCATCGAACTTTCACTATTTAATACTCGAATAGGTTCTGTACATACCTGTATTGCCTTGTACTAACCTCTTCCTCAACCACATCATTCGTTTACCCATTGAAACATTCGGAATAGAAATCTGATACTCAGGAGTCTTGTATGACAAGTACCTATACCATGGCCCGTAGCCAAATTAAGGTAACTTATTCGAAGAACTATTATCATGGCCCGAAGCCACATCATCCGATATGCATGGCCCAAGGCCAAATCGATAAAATACACACCTGAAGTGCTAATATCATGTCCCGAAGCCAACTCAACGTATCACTTACTAACATGTCAATAGTATCCAAAACTATTCTTAAGGTTCAACCAGGATTTCACGCATTCTATTTCTATCATCGAATGCAATCATAGAGTCATTTTCACAATTCATACATTAACCATAATCCCGTTTTAACAATTTATGGAATATTAAAGCATTTTAACATACATTTATAATGTAATCATCACATACAAACTTACCTCATATTCGAAATTGACGGATCGGGTCGACTATTCGATAACCTTGCTTTTCCCCCGATCTAAATCCAAATTCTGTCTTTCTTGATCTATATGAATTCAAACTTATTTATTCATCTACTCATTTAATTAATCAAAAAATACACAATTGGGCATTTTTTTACACATTAGCCCTTAAACTTTCGTATTTAATCAATTTAGTCCCTATTTCACAAATAAAAAAAATTCACACGATTCAACAAAACCCATGCTTGGTCGAATTATATATAGGTCCCTAGCAGTCCATAACTTTTATTTATTTTACATTTCAACCACACAATTTGCACATTTCACAATTTAATCCCTATTATGCATTTTCAACAAAAATCACTTAGCAAAACATGTAAAACTATCATCAAGCTTTCATATTTCAACATTAAACATCAATGAACACATAGATTCAACAATGGCAACTCTTAAAATCTTTAACAGTTTCAAAATTAAAGGTATGGGCTAGCTAGATTGAGCTGCAACGATTATAAAAACATAGAAATCATCAAAAATTGAGCTAAAACCGTACCTTAATCAAGCTAGGAGTATGTCAAACCTTTGAGACACTTTTGATGATGTTTTATTTCCTAATTTCGGCTAGGTGAAGAAGAAAACAAGATGATATCTTGTTTTTTCTTTAATTTAATTCATCATTTAATACTGAATTACATTATTAACCTTATTATAAACCATTTAAAATCATCATATTAATGTCCATCTTTGTCCACTCACAATTAAAATGGCCTATTTAAGCCATATTATAAGCCAACCCTATGATATTAGACCCTTGAAACTGTAATTGAGCTAAAAGGCCTGTTTATTGCAATGAACCTACATTTTAAGCCATATTACCATCTTTTTAAGTTCTCCTAATTTTGTGCACCCATCTTAACTAAAGTTGTCTTAGTAATCAACATTTGAGGAAATTTTCAAAAAGATGTATGTGTTCATGCTTAAAAAAATAAAAAAAATAAAGGAAGAGTGAAGAAAAGTTTGCTCAGTCTCCAAAAAGAAAAATGTATGAGCTTGAGTTCAAAATAAGTTTGGGGGTGTTCCAAAGGTTCACTTAAATAAAATATAGTATTTCGAGAAATCCAAGACAAAGTTAAAGGTTAAGATTTTGAAACCAAAATGTCTCATCTCTTAAAATCCCTACCTTTAACCGAGCCCCATTACAACCTTATTAAAGACCTATTGATTTGATGATTATGTCACCTACATTAGTGGAGAAGAAACACTAGGTTCAACATATGAAGATCATAAATAAGCCTTATGATTATTTGCTTGATTAATAAGAAATTATGTTGAATGAAGAATGTTATCTGTGGCTGTGACATACATACAAACTATGATTCTGAAACATAGTATGAAACTCTAAAAATGTTTGCATATGAATTACTTATAAATAAAGAAGATCTATGAACATGAAGTTATTAATGCATGATTATAGGACAAAGATTGATGTTGCTTACATAGTTAGCAATTTTGACTTAGCAAGACCTTTTGCTGTGCATAAACATTACTCGGGACGAGTAATGATTTAAGTTTGGGGGTGTGTAAACTGAAAAATATACAAGATTTTTCCTTTGCAATTTATCACCTTTTTACTTAAATTCGTTGTTAAAACTAAGTAATTGTTTAATAAATTAATGAAATATATGAAAATATGAAATTAGGACATAGAAATTATTAAAATGTGATTTTATGCTTTATTATATAGTTTTCATGCATAAAATGGCTTATTTTATATTTATTTGAACATATTATATTTTTAAGACATAAAATGGGTCATACATGATTAAATTAAATAATAAAATAGAAAATTATATTTAATAATTCATTTTAAAATATTTCGTTAATAATTTGGGTTTTAATTAATTATTTTATTCTTTGGTATTTTAATTTATTGATTTATTTTGGACAGGTCTAATAGCTTTGTTGGATTACAAAAACCATCCAAATTGAAGACCAAGTCAACCCAATTTCGACTACACATTGCTGTCCACATAAACCACTTTTTGGTAATTACACAAGGTCCTTGCAATGTTGAAAAAATTAGAGATTTGCCCGAAGATTCACATTTGACCGAGTCTCAGTCCTGAGTTGTTATGGCATTTAAACTACTTAAAAATCAAGCAAAATTCAACTCAAAATCCACTAATCATGGCTGGCCACTCATTAAAGAAGCTTGAAGAGACTAAACCTCTCTATTTTTAGCAAACTACTCTCCTCTCTTTACCTATAAATAAGACTTCATTTCACCATTCCTAATCATCCCTCATCCATCATCCACATCCCTCATCCCTAATCATTCTCTCTTTTCTCTCAATTCTCTTTAGCATTTTCCATTCCCCACTCCTAGCATCATCTCTTCATAGAGATTTTAGCAATTAAGCCTCTTAAAGAGCCCTTGGTCGGCCATCTTAGAGAGCCATCAACAAAGGAGCAAGGCGAAGGAGTGAATGAGCCTCGTCGGTCAAAATCTTGGGTGACAGCCACTTTGATTTGGGTTTAATCTTTCTTTTCTTTAATTTAGTCTAAAAATGTTTGCTATGTGTTCTTTTTTCTTGTTTACAACAATGTTGGCTTAATTTAATTTAAGCTAGGATGATTTCTTTGATTAAATAATATTTATTTGATTCATACTTATAATGTTTGTGCCTCAATCGATCATGTTTTCAATTAAAACAAGCCTGTATTTCATTTATACGTGATTGAAATGAACTTGAATTAGATGAGCGATCCTAACCAGACGACAGCTAGTGGACACATAATTGGAATGTGTATGCTCAGTTTAGATCCTAAGCCAATTAAATTGCAGGTTGCATAACAACTCTAACCAAGCTCTGTTATCTGCATAGTTTTTAGATTTGTGTGATTAAACTGTTTCAAACCTAACACGTCCCTGTTACCTCACACGAATGCTAAGAAACCTTTAGTAAATAAGGATCAGTAAAATGCATATTTACTAAGTAAAGGATTCTGAAAGGACCTAATGTGGTTTCCAAACTTATGAAAGATAAAGTTGCCATGGAATGTTTTTCCGAATGTTATTAAGCATGTTGATAATAAATTGAGTTTAATTAAAGTAATTGTCCTAGTTTATTTATGTTATAATTGTTGCAAATTGTGTTTAATTTTGCTAAAATCTATTTCATTCATATAGTTTGCATACTTAGGATAATTTGCATTAGGGATCATTGCATTTAGTTTAATATATTCAATTTTAATTATCACTTCTCAACCTTATTGTGTTTTTATTTACCAAGTTGTTAGTATAATTTTACAATTAAGTGATTTAACACAAATACAATCCCTGTGGAGATGATAACTCGATACTTACTTATTACTTGATAACAACTGTGTACACTTGCAAAAACCTATGCGTTACAGGAGGCAACCCACATTTATTTTTATTTAATTTAATTTTGAATTCTAGTTTAGTTTGAAAATTAAATAAAATATTATTTTAGTTTGTTTGATCGTGCTGTTTTCCATGAGCAACCACCTTCAGTTGTAGATGAATGATTTCATCGTATTAAAGCTCGCCTCGAAACAATGGAAGCCAACATCTCAAGCATCCTTACCATTTTGCAAAGTGGTCACTTCCACCGTCCTCCGACCCATTAAATATAAACGGGGAGTACACTTTTCTTCAATCTTGTTATTCTTTTTTCACATTGGGGGCAATGTGGGCGAAGTAGAGGGGATCGTGATCATGCCATACTTTCTTCTTTACATGTGTTTTGCTAAGAAAAATTTTCTTAACTTGTTTCGGAAATAAACCTCTAATTCTTATGTTTAGTTTTTTAAAATAAGTGGGTGAATCATGAATAACTATTGCTTGCTTGATCAATGAATGTTTTGTAGAATTGAAAATGTTATGCCTTAGTCAATATTTCATGAAAATTGTTGGTTTTGTTGAACTTGCCTAATGAAAGTACTCGTTTAAAAAATAAATAAAATTGCTAATATCTTGGTTAAGAGTGAAGATTTAGAAATATGACCAAGTTGAGTAATCGGGGTGAGGTGTTTGGGTTGTCATCTCATTTCGCGTCAAAAGGTTTGGTGATGAGCCGAATCTTGTAACACTTCGCTAACAGAGTTGCCTTAAGAAAGGGAAAATAAATCGATTAGAGACATGTGAAATTGAGTAGCCGGGATGAGGTGCTTGAGTTGTTACCTTGTTTCGCGTCAAACAGTTTGATTATGTCTCGAATTTGTTAGAAATAAATAAATAAATAAATAAGGAGAACGTGTCGGGTTTAGTAACTGGGGTGATGTGTTTAAGTTGTCATCTCACTTCGCGTCAAAAAACTTGACTACATTTGAAAAAAAAAAGAAGAAGAACAAAAGTAATAAAATAAAAAATATAGATAAAATTATATATTAGGTATGATCGTTTTGCATGTTTGATTACCTAAATTTAGTGAAACAGTTGAATTTGACATACTATTCGAGATTTTATAAAATGCATATTGATTGAGTTTAGTAATTGTTTATTTTTTATTCACCTAATTGTTTGAAGTATGCTTGACTAGGAAAGGGGGTTTTGATTTTGAAAAGGATTGACATATTATTTTTAGTGGATATCATGTTTGAGGACAAGCATCGGCTAAGTAGGGGGAATTTTATAGCAAGATAAATTTGTATTTTAATATATTTATTTTTGGCTAATTATTGAATAAAATATTATTAAATTTAGATTTTTCTTATCAAGTATGAAGTTGGTGTGCTGAATTCAAACTCTTATAAAAAAAGGGCTAAATTGGAACAAAAAGCAAATAGGAGGGCTTGATTGAAATATTGAAGATACAAAGATGATTGGATAAAGATTGAAGGGTTGAATTTTTTTTTTAAAAATGGTTGGATAAAGATTGAAGGATTTTTTATATTGTTACAACTCTATAATTAGTTTAAATTTAATCTCTAGTTTTAAATTTGATTTTTAAAATTTTAATTATTTAGTGATAATATGTAGGATTATTTAGTGATAATATTTAGGACAAAATATAGCTAAATTTTAGCACTAAAAGTGTGTATAAATACCGAGTGGTTATAGCCAATTAAACACACACTTTACTTTGGCATTTAATACATTTTTTTCTCCTATTCCTGCATCATTTACACTCTTCGAATTCTATTTTGTTTCATTTTTTTTTCTTTACGTTCAACCTTTTTGGTTTAATTACCTTCCAAGGCCCTTTCCCTTTTCCTTTTCCTTTCCACTTTCCACAATTCCATTTAAACCATTTATTTTCAAGCATGATTCTTTCCATGATTAACTAAACCCCTATTTATCTCTAGCCAAGAAATTGCTCCAACAGAACAATCGTGAGATACAAACCTACTAAAATAAACCTCTCGACGCAATATTTTCTATCTCTCTGGTATACAAATTCGTGAGATAAAAATTCGTCCCTTAAAGTTGATTCAGCTTCGATTTAAAGTGCATGTTGGGTTGGAGTTGTTTGGCATACAGTTGGGAAGTGGGACTGATAAGTCGTAATTTATACATATTTTTATCCCATACTTAGCACATTTTTGAATGAATTATCATTAGATTTATGGAATTTGATGCTCTTAATCCTTTAATTTCATGTTTTATACTTAAGTGAGCATATGAGAGTAAAAAGAGTAAGAAACGAGCTAAAAACGGAGAAAATGGGTCAACATGGGAAATCAACACTGCCTGGACTTCCTTACAGGGTAGACCATACGCCCGTGCCTATTCAACAGATTCTAAACACGACCTAAGCTGCCTCACACGGGCGTGGCACACGGCCGTGTCCCTGTTGGGCCCAAATCTAGTTCTTTCCGAAAAAGGGCACTTTGGAGGGTTCAGAGGCATTCTAAAGCCTATATAAACACCCTAGAGGAGGATTAAAATAGACATACGGAGTCGGAGGCAAGGAATTACTCAAAGAAAGCCGATTGATCCATCTTAGAAGTCGGATTCTCCTTCAAGACGTAAGATCTCCCTTAATTTTCCTTTAGGAGTTTTGGGTTTTCTTTATGTTTTGTTATCATTATTCTTATGAGATATTTTATTTTACAAATATGAACTAAACCTCCTAAATACCTAAGGGAATGAAACCTAAGATGGATCTTGTTATTATTTTCTGAATTATATGATAAATACTTGATTTGTTCTTAACTATGTGTTCGTAATTCTTGCTTTAATATTCCAGAATATTGATTCAAGTATTGATGTGCTTATTCAGAGGAACAAAAGTCCCTATTTAAGAGAAGATCTAGCATAATTAAACAGAGTTGCATGCAATCTTAGACATAGGATGACATAAATCTGCTAGAATAGGGTCAAACCTAATAAGGGAATCCATAGATCGAGTTAATGCAACACTAGGGGTTTTAATTAGAAAGAGATTTCAATTAATCAACCTAGGGTTAGATGTTGTTAGTCTCGAGAGAGATAATAATATAAATTCAGGATTTCTACGGATCAAGTCAAGTGAACAAATCGTCTAATTCAGAGTCAAATAACAAGTGAAGTCTAGGTGGATTTTTCCTTGGGTATTGTCCAAATCAATCAGTTTTCCCAAAAGTATTTCCCCAATTTACTTCCTATGCATTCTTAGTTTAGTTAATTAGATTAGATAAAGCAAATCCCCTTATTTTTAGGCTAGATAATAAAAAGAAGGTAATACTAGTACTTTTAGTTCGTGTGGGTTCGACATTCCGGTCTTGCTATAGACTATACTGCTGTTTGATAGGTGCGCTTGCCTTTATCGTGATAATAGTTAGTTTCCAAGTACAATCAATCATAAATTTAAAACTTATCATGCACAATCAGGGATCAGTCGTGTTGTGTTCGAATTCTCGTGAACAAATTTGCGTGTTTAAGTGGGAAAAGCCAGTTGGATTCCATCAAGGGGGATAGAGATCAGATTTAAACAACCCACGCGGTTGAGGCCGTTGATTCGAGTTAGGCTTTTTAGATTGCAAGGCTGTTGAAAAGTTAAATTACGATCACGTGTATCGTAGTTAAAAATTTAGCAAGAGTCAGTTTGTAGGTCATACCGGAATCGACTACAAAGGAAAAGTTGGTGATCGAGACATTCTTGGTCGCTATAACCAGCTTATTGCTTAGAAGGGAAAATCTATTTTAAAGATCGATTCAAGATTGGAGTACACTGAGGCTAAGGCTAAGCTTAAAAATATTTTATTTTTCCATTTATTATATTTTCTTAAATTTATTTTTGTGTTTTCGAATTTGTTTTTATTTTATTTTATTACACTTTGTATTTCATTATTTTATTATCTTAATCAATTTAAATCGCCCATTTTTTATTTTTTTTTCAGCATTACTACGTATAGGTTGTAGGCAAGACTGTGACCACGACAACAATTTTGGTCACGAAAAAAGGCGAAATTAGATAGGTAGTCCCTATAGATTTGATCCTATTGCTCTATACTACTATTTACTATTATTTTTTCATAGGAATTTATATTTGGTGGTTTCGACGCCCATCAAGATGCATGATTATTGTTTCATCTTGAGTTTCAAACAACTCAATGTGAACTAGAAGTTCAAAAGGTAAATCATTTGCAAAATATTGCAAATTATCTGCCAAATGCTTTTACTAATTTTAAAAGAGATATTGAATCTCATGTAACAACTAAAAATGCTCTAATTCGTATTTGTATCCTTGTAAGACAATCTGCTAGTGCAGATGAAAGTAAGCATCATTTGAAAAGTGGTAGACTAATCAGTTTTAAAAGAAAAAAATGTCATAAAAGAAAAAGGAGCAAACGATCTAGATGGTCAATATTATGAAGGCGAGTACCCAAAAAGAGATCAAAGATATAACTAATTAGAAAACCATATAAGTGGTTCAGGTATCCAAAAATAAAGATAATGAAAAGATATTGATAAGTTATGTCATTACAGAAAAAAAATATGGAATAGGAAAATATAGTTATGGTCAAATTGTGTTTGAATTGTAAACCAAGATCTGATATAAAACTTAATAAATCATAATCTGGGGTCTATTATGTCAAATCATCAAGAACAAAACTAAATGCGCAAGCATACCTAAATCCATTGATTTCTTGGAATCTTCAATCTTGTGATTTTAATCTTCCAAATTTGCACACAAGTAATTTAGAGAATCTTGTTCTCTCTTTTCTAAAGATGAGATATTAGGAAAGTTACGTATATGTAATTTGGGGACTATAACCCTAATATATAACTTTTACATATTAACCCTACTTTTTAACCAACCCATCATCAATTAAAAATTAGTTACTAGAATATCTACACATATTTGTTGCATAATTTATTCAATAACTAAAGCCCAATAAATCGTAACCAAATCAGACCACTTTTAATTTGGGCTAATCTTTTTACTATAATAAATAATAACATGTAATTACTATTATCATATATGTGGTATGCATATTTTCCAACAATCTCCCACTTGGACCATATATATATATTAATTACTCTATAATTACATGTTATTATATAACCTTATGAGCTCAAAACTTTACTATCATATCCAAAAGGTATTCTAAACAATCTCGTCCATTAATTATGTTAACATAAAACCAAGGTGATTTTTGTTACATATATCGTAACTAAATCCATTTCTGATCTCGTATATTAACATAACCGAATGACATAGATTAAGTATGGATGTGTAGCATGAAAATTACATACAATGTGAACCAAACATGCCTATTTCCAACTGGTCATCCTTAACCTTAGTGAGATCAAATTTTACTAAAATCAAAGTGTGAATAAACTCAATTAACTTGATTTCTACAAAAAATATCCTTAATATCCGTAATCTGAAATAATTGAAAAATGTGTCTATAACAGAAAAAAAATTTAAAATTATAAATTCCCACTAAAATTGAATATCCTAGAATGACATTACACCTATATAAGCATAGTGCTCTTATAAAACCTTGGGTGTAGTCCCTTAGTAAGCAAGTTTGCAATCATGGAGTTTGTCCCAATATGCTTTATAGTCACCTAACTACTCTGAACTTTTAGTTTAACAAATAGGAGCTTAAAGTCTATGTGCTTTGACCTTGATGTGCTCATGTTGTTACTGGAATAAAGGACTACCAATTATTGTAACACCCCTTAGCTTGTCAAGAAGACATGGCGTGTATTATTTAGCCAAATAGATCTCCCGGCGAATAGGGACATTACTAACATATTCAAATCCTTCGGCTTAACTTAAAATTTTTAGAGAAACCATTATAAAGATTTTACTTACGGTAAAAACCATTTCTCTTCTTTCAATTGGTAACGCATCTTTAGAGAAAATAATAGGAATTATAAAAGAAAATTTTGTTATTCAACTACTGCCTAGTTATGGTGTATATATAGAAATCATAAAATTCATGATCAACAAATCAAGTGGGTTCAATGTACACTTTCAAAATTTGTTATTCAAGTACTACCTAGTTATGACGTACATACAAACGACGTAGTTAATTGCAAAAGTTAAATACAAAACGTATGTATACATCATACACCACATAGCCATGCATGATAAAAAATAAATAAGTGGATCATTCGCAATCGCGACTTTGTTGTAGTCCCTTTGGACAAATCCTTCTTCTACTATCAAAATGCCTAAGAATGAAAAGTAATGGAGTAAGTTCATTTGAACTTAGTGAGTTACCAAAATATACACAATTAGATTTATAAGAACTTTGATAATCAACAAGTAACAATACTCGTAAGAAAAGAACCACAACTTTTTCGTGAGACTCTATTATATAAACATAATACGCTAATTGACATTCATAGTTCCTTGGCGGCAACACTATGTCAATCTATCACAACACATAGCGGACACATTCTGTCGACTTATACACATCTCTCACAAATCTATATGGTTATCAACGACCCATCCTTGTGCCAGCCTCGAACCCATATCTTAGAAATCAGAATCACATATCAGTCATATTTTTTTTTCATTTTATATCCTTGTTAAGTCAAACAAGTGTTCTCTCGCAAGGTCGGACCATGATCTACCAGTTTAGTTTGCAATATAGCTCAACTAGAGGCATCACATATAGATTTCTTTTCCATAATTTTCACATATCATATATTTTTTGGTACTAGGTGTTTTTACCATGGCCACACTCATACATGTCTAGACACAACACATTGACTCATATACGATAAGAGAAACTTACTGCATATAACCCACATATCATGGAAGTTTCATAACTCAAAAGAAGTAAGAAGGAACTCACCATCAAACTTTAGAATAGAATCTACTCTACTAGTTTTTTGCCTCGATTGCTCGGACCTTCACTAGCTTCTTGAGCTAAATAAGAAACAGTTGTAACCATCAGACCAATTATCTACTTTAATCATGCATGCACTAATGCAAAAATGTAAATCCCTTCAACAACAACTTAAGAGCTTTCTAGAAATTACCAGTAAGTTGGTATTGAACAAAGGTGTTTTGGCTAGCTAGTGGAAACCTTCCTTGCCTTCTAACGAAGGTACTTTAAAAATTTCTAGAGACTTATAAAAAAAATATAGAGAAAAACAAAGGTGAAACATGTAGGCTATTGGGACCCTTATATAGCACAGACAACGAGGACAAAGCTTAGTGGGAGGGTCAGAAAATCCCACTATGGCCCTTGAAACCTGAGAATAGGCTTGTCTAAACATCTACCAAACTTAGCTACTACCACTAATCAGTTTAGTGAGTATTAAAGCGTTGCTTGTAGTTTAGTGAGTATTAAAACGTTGCTTATACTTTAAAACAAGCCAACTAAACAAGTCACTCAGCTACCTAAACACATCAAACTGTCATCTACAATACTTTAGTTCAATTCCAACTAGGTCTCAACTAAACTCTAACGATACTCACGGAGCTATCGTTTTCACACTAAAACACAAAAAACAAGTCTATCAATCCATGAACTAAAGATTTTGCCCCAAGTATTTAGGGTTGATAGATTGTCACACAAAAAAGTTTGTCTAAACTCTAAAGTTTGCCAAATGACAAATTCCAGCAAGGCATTTTACAATTGGGCGTACTATCGAATCCTCGCAATACGCCATTCAAACTTATAACGGATAGTTCACCAATCTCACCCTCTTTTACCATGGATTATTCAACTATACACCAAACAACATATCGATACGGTTTACGACGGGTAGGCTATTACAATTATTGTCACAATTTTCACCCTAGTGACAAAATTTTGCATCAATATTCAATCAAAATCGGAGTCTATATACTTGATGATCTTTAACTTATCAGACATCCTATATGTGAGCATGTAATCTTTTGTTATCTAAAGATACTTCATAACCTTCTTAATTATTATCCAATGGTCCAAACCATGGTTGTTAAAATATCTGCCTAATGTCCCAATAGTGTACACAATATTCGAATGTGTACAAACCTGAACATACATTAGACTTCCCACTGCTAAAATTTAAGGAATCTTATACATTTCCGTAATCTTATAATCATTCTTAGGGCATTGATTGAGACTATACTTACTCTCATTAAACTTGTGATATATACAATCATTAACCAAAACCATCTCGAAACCAAATGAGATATTGACTTGGTAAATATTGTAATACCACATGATTCCACATGCAAGGTTTCATTATAGGATGTAACTGTTTCTAGCAAATAAAGATTATCATAAATATTTAAATAACCAGTTCCAATAAAATTTAAATTTAATGACAAACTAAATTGATTGTTTCCGAATAAGCAATAATATCCAAATTTGTCTAATAAAGAAACATAAACTAAATTCCGGCTAAAATACAGTACAACAAAACTGTCTTCTAAATCTAAATAAAATTAGAAAAAATTTCCTAATAACAACTTAAAATGCCCAATTACTTCCACTTCCACCGATTTTCCATCGCCTACGAAGATGTGTCTTTTACCATTACTTGACTTTCGGTAGCTTAGACAACCCTGCATAGAAACACTTATGTGAGTAGTAGAACTAGAACCTATCCACCAGATGTTTCTAGGTACTGAAACTAAATTAACCTTAGAACAAACTAAAGTAAGAATTACACCTTTATTTGCATGCCAAGTGTGATATTTGACACATTCTTTCTTCACATGTCCATAATCGTTACAAAAGAAACAAACTAAACTGAGTGTTTTCAAATGAACAATAATATCCATTTTTTTCCAACAAAGAAACAAAAACTAAATTTCGTCTAAAAGACGATACAACAAAACTATCTTTTAAATCCAAATAAAAATTAAAAAAAAATCCCTAATAACAACCTAAAATGCCCAATTGCTTCCACTTCTACTGATTTTTCATTGCCCATAAAGATGTGTCTTTCACCACCATTTGTCTTTTGGTAGCTTAGGCAACCCTGCATAGGAACACTTATGTGAGTAGTAGAACTAAAATCTATCCACCAAGTGTTTCTAGGCACTGAAACTAAATTAACCTCAAAACAAACCAAAGTAAGAAATATTCTTTTATGTGCACGCAAGGTGTGATATTTGGAACATTCTTTCTTTACGTGTCCAGACTCGTTACAAAAGAAACAACTCTCTATAACCTACTGCTGTTTCTTTTGAACTGGACCTTTAGCAACTTTATTCTGATAATTTCTTTTTGCCCTTGTCTTTAGAGGCATTGGTCAAATGAGCACTTTCAGACTTGTCATACTTCAACCTTTCTTCCTCTTGCTCACAATGAGAAATTAGCTAATTTAGAGTTTATTTCTCCTTTTGACAGTTGTAACTAATTTTAAATTGGTTAAACTATTCAGGAAGCGATGCCAAAACCATAAGAACAAGTAATTCCTTAGAAAGATTGATTTTAAGTGCCTTAACTCTTGGAACAACATGGAACATCTCCATAATGTATCCCCTCACGTTTCATTGACCCTTATACTTCATAAACATCAAATGAGTTAGGAGTGATGTCATTTCAATCTTATTGTTTTTGGCAAAACGTTTCTCAATTTTGTTAAGGAAAATACTTGACCTGAGTAATCTCTTCAAATTCTCTGCCCTTAAAGGTTTTTTGAATGTTATGCTTCATGATCATTAAACTCATGTGGTTTGAATGATCCCATCTCTCAAAATCCCTTTTAACATCAGGGGTGCTTGCCATAGTGAGAGGTGCAAGTTGTTCTTCCCTTAATGTAAGGTCTATGTCCATACAAACAAGTACTATAAGTGTTTTTTCCATTCCTTGAAATTAGTCCCATTAAGCATGGACATAAAATTTATATTAGTAGATATTGTGGTAGCATAAGATGAACTAGCCGAATATAAAACAAAATAGATAAAAAAAAAGCTCACATCAATATTCATATGTAAATAATAAATTCAAAATAGTAGCTAATCCCATCTCAAGATACTAAACACAACATTAATATCAATTTTTTGGACAATAATATTAACAGTACATGATACTCTTGTTGTAGCAATCAAACATTGACAATAAACTATGTCAAATAATGAATCAATCTTTGGATTAACTTATTGCTCACATAAAATACCTTATAGTTGTCACACATTTATTACCACAGATGTTGTTGAAATTTTGCCAAATATTAACTTACTTTTTGGTCAATTAATAAACGCATGAATCACAAAAACATATAATTATCTTGATATTTTAAATAAACTAATCTATATAAAAGAGGTCAGTTTGGTGACATTTTGTTTCAACTAATCTATTTAAAATATTAGACATCCTTAATTAAAATCAAAAGCTAAAATCTGAATTTATTTGTTTTAAAATACTTCTTTAATTTCATCTTTTAGTCAAATTAAAAGATAATAGTATACTGTATATATATATATATATATATATATATATATATTTATCCTAAAACAACATACAATGGTTTTGACAAGTATAATAATAGTTGAATAAATCAAAATAACCTCACATAAGATTTCAAATTTAAACCAAAATAATTTGAATAAAGGAAAATCACATCTCAAGATATCAAACACTCCATTAATATTTCATCTTTGGATAAAATATTAACTTGTAAGTGATATCTCGGTGCAGTAATCAAAAACTGATAATAAGAACATGTCGAATAATAAATCTTTTTTGGGACGATTTATTACTCACATGTAAAACCAAATAATTGTTACATGTTTATTACCACAGTTGTACATGTAATTTTGTTAAATATTAACCTTCCTTTGGGCCAATTAATATTAACATGACTTAATTTACATGCACACAATCTTTTATATTTTAAAACAAAATAGTTTCATCAATAGAGGTCACTTTGACAACTTATTATTTTCATTAAATTATTTTAAAATATATAAATATAATAATATTCAAATTTAAAATTTTCTTTAACAATCAAATATCAAAATTGAAATTTCTCATTATACTACAATCTCCAAAATAACTGAATAAATGATTATTATGAATGAATTTACATAAAATTTAAATCTACTATGAAAAACATTATACCTAAATAAAACACCAACGCAGCGAAGCAATTTTGTTGAAACATGAATAATATATTCATAGAAGCTTCAATTTTAATGAAAGAATTCAATTGAATTCCATGGAAAACCATTCAACGCTGAGGGTTGAAACCGCTCATATATATTCGTATTGATTGAAGCATATCAATAAAAAATTAACTAATTAAAATAGAAAATTAAAATCAAAAGATTTAATAGGTGCATGTTAAAAACACTTAATCTATATATTAAATCCATAAAATCTAAAGCAAATCAATTCAAAAAATAATAAAGAACCGATTCATTGAGTCTCAATGATTCAGCATGACGAGGCTTGAATGCTACTTGTTTGAATAGTAAATCAATATATGATATAAAACTTAATAAACCATAAACCAAGATCTATCATGTCAAATAATTAATAACAAAATTAAATGCGAAAGCGTACTTGAATCTATTGATTTCTTGGAATACTCGATCTCGTGGTTTTGATCTTCTAAATTTGCACATAAGTAATTTAGATAATATTGCTCTCTCTTTTCTGAAGATAGGATATTAGAAAAGTTTCATATATGTAATTTTGGGACTATAACCTTAATATATAACTTTTGCACATTAACCCTAATTTCTAATCAACCCATCATCAATTAGAAATTAGTTACTAGAGTATCTATACATATTTAATTCATACTTTATTCAATAACTAACGCTCAGTAAATCTTAACTAAATTAAATCATTTTTAATTTGAGCTAATCTTTTTATGATGATAAATAATAACATGCAATTATTATTATATATGTAATGTCCATATTTTTCAACAAATAATAATAAAAATAAGGATATTAAACTTACATCTGATGTGAAATTTAGACATAGAAAAGATTCGCCAAATAGGGAAGACATAATTTTTATAAGAAAATATGGTTTCATTTCAATATAGTAATAGTTAACAATGTTAAAATTAATTTTTTTATAATTAATAAAAAAAATTAAATGAGTAAAATTAATATTATATATAAGTTTAATGTACTATTTACCTCCTCAAAGTTGCACTCAATTATTACTTTGGTCTAAAGAATTTTTTTTTATCAATTTATATCTAAAGTTTCCAATCGTGTATCAAATTGCCCCAGTCGTTAATGATATTAAAAATTGTTTATCATTGTCTTGTGGAATATTATGTCAAAGGCAATTTAGTATTAAAGTAATAATTATCACTTTTTTATTACTTTTAATTATTATTTTATTCTCTTAATTAGATTTTCATTTAATTAGAAAATATATATTATTTTAAAAATTATAAAAATACATTATTTAATAAATTTAAAGAATAAACACGTAAACTATGTTCAACGCATGTGACATGGGAACTAGTATATAAAAAAGCAAGAGTTTGAAAAAAAATTTAAACCGACAATAATACTATTTATTTTCTATCATATTACTAAATTAAAATTTAAAAATAATTATAATTTAATGGTAGTTGCGATAATTACATATTTAAACAAATTATAATTTAATTTACAATTATTACTTAAAATATTTGGTTAAAATAATTATAGTAGAAGAAAAAGTTGACGCAAAAATGTTTTTACAATTACAATAATTTTAAAAATTATTTTTACTTATATTATTTTTATGCTACATATTAATTATATATTATTTGCAAATCATTTTAGTCAATTTATTGACTATTATGAAAATAAAAATAAAAATAAAAATTGAAGAGTGAAGAGTGAAGAGTTTATTTTACAATATATCATTTTTTTTCATTTTTTTTACAAATGATCTAATAAAATTTTTATTAGTAATATATTAAAATTATCAAAATAATTAATATATTTTAATAACATTTATTAGTTATTATTTTAAATAATTATTAAATGAATTAAAATTTATATTATATGTTGAAAATAATAACAATGTTTTAATTATTATTTGAATTTTAAAATATAATTAAAAATATTCATTGAACTATAAAATATCAATATTTTAATATGATATTAAAAATTTCTTCTTATTATATTTTAATTATTAAATAAATTAATATATTTTAATTATATTTAAGAATTTGAATAATGAATTAAAAATTAATTAAAATAATTAAAAATATATTATTTAAAAACTAATTAAAAATTTAAAAGTGAAAAACCACATGAAACTAGTATAATTTTGGATATTTATTATAAAACAGTAAATCTTTAAGCATTCGTTGAATATATAAATAAGATTTTTAATGTTGATGAAAAACAGGTTATCTATGCTCAAGTTTTGAATGTAGTGATGAAAGTCTTGTCAGTTTATAATATTCATTTTCCATTTCTCAAACTTTAATCAGAATCAAAATTGAGCAAAGCCTTAAGTTTGAGGTCATACCACTTGTTAAAGATTTAATCTGGTTTGGACCTTAAGCCCATAAGATCACATCAATGGAGTCCATACACACTTGGACCCAAAGCTTAAGCTTTTGGGTTCTTAACACTTCAAATATAACCTCCTACATTCCGTCGAGAAAACACGAAATTAGCTGAGGAATGGATTAAGTAATCTAAATAAAACTATTTTAATAAATATAAAAATTAAGGTAATTTTTTTCTATTTTCCATTTTTACTTTGGAACAATAATGTCTGGGGTGATATCAGCTTGGTTCGATAGATTTGTTTTTGGATTTTTGAACTATTCATCATAATTTGATTCGGTTTGGTTTGGTTTTATAACACCCTAAACTCGGCTTAGACGTTATGCCCGAATCTGGAGATGTCACAAAAAAGGATTTTGAAAACAGAGTTATTTCGATAAAGCTTTGTAACCCATATTCATTAAAAACTATTTCTGAAAGCGTTATTTAAACAATTCATTGTCAAAACATAATTTAAAGTGGAAGTCTTAGAAATCGTTATACTTAATAATCCCGTTCATATTTTCAGAAAATCATTGTTTTAGTAAAAACCATGTTCCTAGTTAACCGTCGCAAATAAAAAGTCAAATCAAATATCCAAATCCAAAATAAAACCAAACAGTTCGGAAAGTCCATAAATTACAAAACTCCAAGAAAATAATCCTTAATTAAATAAAAATCATAATCTTAAACAGTTTACGAACTCATGGTCACCGTGAGGCTCCGTCTGTAACATCCCAAAATAGGGCTTAGTCGGAACAGTGGTTTCGAAACCACAAATACGACGAAGAAATATTTTTTTATGATTATTATGAGGTCTAAAATATGAAAATATGCATGTGTTAAAGTTTCATGAAGAAATTCTATGAGTAAGGTGTCCAATTGGAAAATAAGGACCAAATCGAATAAATTGCAAAACTTGGATTCTAGAAGCAATTTGTATGAAATTGCTTTAGATTATTAATTAGAAGGTCTTAAAAGAGCAATTTGCCCAATTTCTAAGTTTTTGGACAAAAATGGGCATGTGTGGAAAAATTTGAAATTTTAGTAAGGAAGGGCATTTTGGTCATTTGGTAATAAATGAAATAAAAAGGAAAAATGAAGGCAAAATTCACTCATCTTCTTCCTACAGCTGCTGAAATTTCAAGGGTTCCATAAGCTAGGGTTTTCAATATTTTCAAGCTCAATAGTAAGTGCTCCTTAGCCCCGTTTTTAATGTTCTTCGTATTTTTAAAACGGTAACTTTCTCTATTTCTACCCATATTTCATACTAGGGTTCATGTTTAGAAAACTACCCATGAATGAGATGCTTGTATTTTGATATTTTATGGAGGAATATAAGAGTTTAAGGGATGGCAAACAACTTTTACTAAGTGGTTTTTCATGGAAATGACTTAAAGGACTAGATTGTAAAAGTTGTAAAAATGGGTAGAAAGATGAGAAATAATGGAAAAATATGGGCTTCCATAAGAGGAAAAAACATTCAGCTAGGCTTAGGTAACATTGAAATTGCATGCATTTCATTATACGAGCCTAAGGATTAAATCGTAAATAATGTGAAAGGTTAGAGGCAAAACAGTCATTTTGTCCAGGGTGAGATTTAGGCTCGAAAAGAATAATGTGAGGTATTAATGATTCATTTTTATTGTTATAGACCCTGAGGAACAAATTTCGGAGGTCGATCGAGGAAAACGAAAGGTTTCGGAATAATCGAAATGCGAAACCGAAACGAGTACCAGGTAAGTTCGAATAACTTAAAGTAAACTCTTAATATGCTTAATTGCATGTATTATGAATGTATGATAATTAGTTGTAATGATGGTATGAAAATCCATGAAATGTGTTAATAATAATGACATGATAATAAATGTCTTGGTTGAAGTCAAAAAAGGAAATTCGATGGATAAACCATAGCTTACATGACTTGGGATCTGCATGTGTTGCAGAAAAGGGATTTAGCCCGGACGGGTAATCCGTTGATCTCAATATAGAAAGGATCTAGCCCGGATGGGTGTTCCTTGAGTGATCAAGCCTCCCAAAGAATATGTGTGCATTATGGATTTAGCCCGGACGGGTAATCCGACTAGGATCTGAATTTAGTCTAGACTGGTAATTCAGATCCAAGCTCATTAAGGGTGTTTGTCGCTACAAGGGATTTAGCCTAGATTGGTAATCCCAACATCACCCAATGAATTTATATTACGGGGGATTTAGCCTGGACTGGTAATCCCGCCATAAGATGTGAGGTTCGCGGGAGTGCGTACACGAGATGATAGCTCTTATGACTTGACGGTAAATGGATAATCCATCGAGATTTCTGAAAAGCTAAACAGGATTAACATGAGATATAAAAATGAAAATGTTGGATGATGAGCTCATCTAAGACAAATTTCATAATATATTGTTATGAGACTAACCTGTTGATTGAGTGCATGTGATAGGGAAACCATTTCATGCTTGTTGGTTATATTGCTTAATATGATTGTATGCTAATTAATGGGTAAGTTTACTTTCCAGTTATTCAAGCTTACTAAGCATGTAAATGCTTACCCCTCTCTTTTCCCTATCTTACAGAGCTCGAGGACTCGTAGAAATTGGAAGACAATTGGAGAGTCAACACATTATCATATTGTCCAGCTTTGGTATATAGATACTTTTATTTTGTTCAATGGCATGTATAGAGCTTTTGTTATTTTATTATATGTGTCATTTGATTTTCCAATATGAAGGCTTGTAAAGGTATACATATTCACTTGTAGATGGCCATGGGGAATTGGCTTATTTTGATGTAGTTTATGACCTACAAATTTGTGCATGTTTATGTTCAATTGTTCTAGTGAGGATGAAATATGGTATACAACATTTAGATACATGTAATGTGACCAAATCACATGGGATGACTAGGCCATAATTGGCAATGAGTTATAATAATGAACCAATCTTAAAAGTGTTATAAGATATAGAAATCCCTAATACAAAAGGGATAACCTAGCATGTGTAAAACCGATGAGACGACGTTTACATGCAATGAGATTTATCAAGGTCGTTTAAAAGTATAATTAGGCCATGTTAAATATTATTAAAACCTATAAGTGTGTATGGATGTTAGAGGGTGACCAAAGGCCTTAAAAATAGCCTAATAAGATCCACACAGGTAGGCACACGGGCATGTGTCCAGGCTGTGTGTGACACATGAATAGCTCTATGGGCGTGTGGTATGGCTGTGTGTCCCCTACACCTAAAATTTTTTAGTCAGAATGCATGGTAATAAACACATGACCAGAGACACAGCCCTGTGTCTCAATCGTGTGGTGGACACGGCCTAGCACACGGGTGTGTGTCTTGGCCGTGTGCCCCTAAATACATGCTGACGTCATAAACAGAATACTTGAGTTTTTGGACACGGGCGACCACACGAGCGTGTCTAGGCCGTGTGAAGGACATGGGCCAGTGACATAGGCGTGTGCTTGGTCGTGTGAAAACCTCTATAGGTTCAAAGTAGAAACTAAATTTAATTAATTTCACACGGATAGGGGACACGGGTGTTTCCTAAGGCACACGGACGTGTCCCAAGGCACACGGGTGTGCGCATTGTCTCCACACGGGCGTGTGAGACATTAACCTAGAAATTTTCTAAAATTCTCCTTAGGACCTCGATTTTGTGCCGGACCATTCTCAATGTATGTTTAGGGTCTTGGAGGCCCATAATAGGGACACTATAATCGGGTTTGATTGGCTTTAATTTGAAATGAAATTTCATAGTCCGTATTTTTCGAAAATGTCCGAGTACATGTATGGTAACTCCTCGTACTCTATTTCGGCGTCGGATACGGGTAAGGGGTGTTACACCGTCACACCGATCCACCTAAGTTTGTAGATTACTTGAACAGATCAGTCAAATAGAGGTGAGTTTTAGTAAGCTCAATGTGTAACCCAACAGAAATAAACATGTAATACAGACATAAATCTTATATACAATTAGATACAGATTTGAACTAATGTCCATTTCAAATACAGATAACAGAATCAAATATGTAAAACAGATATACATAATCCTACCCCCATCCTCTACACACCAATTCCGACCATCCCATCACACCATGTGAGGTTAAAAACACCCACCCATCCTTATACACCATATTGTGTCATTATGACACATATCAGATAATATGTAGGTAAGCTGCCAGAATATAGGCGAAGGTCGCCATACAGAACACTTCCTCCACATATACAATCTCCACCCTAATCATATATACAGAATACAGATACAGAAATATCATGCTTACATGCTCGTATACAGATAACATGTATATATTTAACAGAATAGCCAGACATGCATAACAGTGTCCTACTCAGAGTAGAATATCAGAATATCAGATCACATAATTTTAAGGTTTGGTTATCCCTTATCAACCCTACGATAGGCCCATAGTCGATTGGAACGACCTATGCGACCCTAAGGAAAATTTCAGAATTATGGGCCCACATGACCGTGTGGTCCACACGGCCTGGCCCAAAACCCACATGCCTGTGTGGCATGCCCATGTGGGCCCACACGCCTAAACTGGCCTTGCCCGTGTGGTCTACACGACCACACTCACACCAAAAAACAGTCGTGTCTTGCGCACGGTCGTACCTTCATCAGACACACAGCCGTGTCTCGCACACTGCCAGGCACAAGCTCGTGTGGCATCGATAGAATGCATTTTTGGCTTTCGCTGAAACCCGATCTTTTGCGTTTTGGGAACACACCTAGTACGGTTTTGACTCAAAAACACTCTCAAAACCACCAGAACCTAAAATTGACTTAACAAACTTCTAAAATCAGTCTAAATTCTCAATTAAATCGGAATAATGAAACTAACAATGGTGAAATCCGAGTGTTCAATGCTTACCCAATTTCCTAAATGATTCCACTTACGATTCTGTAAGAGAAGCACTCTGCACCTCTTGATTATCTACAGCCAAAATCACACATTCATTACCATCGGAAAAGACAACCCGTTCTAAATGTCTTTAAAAGAAACTTCTCCCTAACTCGAGCAAAAAAACACTACTACCACTTACCAAGCCGTACGAACACAGTGAACCAAAATATGCAATTTGGAAGAACAAAAGAGAGAGCACAATTGAAGAGGAAAATAACAAGAGAAATGAATAGGGGAGGAAAGCAAAACAACATCAGAAATTTGAGAGAGAGAGAAACTGAAATTTCAAAAACAAAATAAAATAAATCAAATCAAATCAAAATAAAATCTATCCTAACCTCCCACTATCTACAAAATCCCACTAACCCACTAACTCTTAACTCCTTCAGAATTTCACTTCCACCGAACCACTAACAGGCAACCGAAACAAAAATTATCACCCTTGCTTACATAGGGATTCAAACACAAGACCTCAAACACAACAACCCCTTACCACTCAAACTAGCAGACTCATTCTAATATGGATTAACAGACATTTTTATATAAGCCCACTCAATAAGGGTAAGGCTTGGATCTAAAACAACAAAATTTTTCCAAAAGTGAGAATTGAACCTAAAACCTCTCACACACACCTAGAACATTAAACCAATGAAGCAGATACACAGTTGCATAAGAATTTACAAAAACATAAATAAATTAAACGGGGCGTTACAGGTTCGATTTTTGATTTTTTCATATCAATGTTTTGTTTTGGATTTTTAGACTTATTTGGACAAAATGAGTTTTGTTTTATGCCTATTAAAGATTATTTAACAAAATTTCAAAGTCTTTTTCATAAATATTTCTAAAACCAATAATTTTTGAAAATATTTTAAATTATTTTCCCTATTAAATATAAAATATTTATTTTTATATCATAAAAATTTAAATTAATTATTTATTAAATAAAGATAGATTCCGGTCCGATTTTGAGTAACTTACATTTCATAAACTGTACAAACATGTCGGTTCGAGTCGATTTTTAGTTTTTCTTGCTTAACCCTAAATAATTTATTGTTTATTTTAAAATAAAAAACTACCCTTGTTTTCACATGAAAAACCATCCATCTTTTTTTATTCAATGGTAAAGAGGAGGATGATAAGGCTTGCTGCTGTTAGAGTGGGTGGCAGGGTCACAAAAAAAGTTCATATACGGGAAGAAGACCTATTTACGGAGGAATGATGGAAACAAATACAAATGGAGGGCTTGTATCTTTCAAGGACATGTTACTTGCATTCAGTTGTAGAAAAACGAATGTCTTGAAATCGAAAAGGGCAATGATATTGAAATGCTAGATGAGGATTTCATCATGGAAAATGTGGATGGTGTGCCATCAATCTCCTTCTTTGAAAGGGTAAGTAATTTAGTCAAACAAAGTATGAGAAAAATGATTGTCATAAAATTGCTAGGACGAAAGATTGTATTTAGTGCGCTCTTGAACAAAATCCAAACACTTTGGAAGCTAATGAAGGGGTTACAACTCATAAATCTTGATAATGAATACTACCCTGTGAAATTTAAATAAAAAATAGATTATTCAAATATTTTATCAAGAGGGCCATCGATAGTGTTTGGCCTACTGTACAACCTTGTTATAAGGAGTCTTCTACTTTGAAACCTCATTCAAATCACGTGGTAGTGTGGATACGATTATCAGGCCTTTCCAGCACTTGGTACAAAAGGAGTTTGATAAAGGTGATTGGGGAATTGATATGGGAAATGATGAA
Source organism: Gossypium longicalyx (assembly GCA_025698465.1). Classification (NCBI taxonomy): domain Eukaryota; kingdom Viridiplantae; phylum Streptophyta; class Magnoliopsida; order Malvales; family Malvaceae; genus Gossypium; species Gossypium longicalyx. The sequence goes on from CM046997.1 coordinate 85,913,284, forward strand.
AATAGATAATAATATTATAGTGTAACAGATGGGAGATTTGTGAGGTTAGCTGTGTCATTTGATTTAAATAAACGATTAGTTTTTAAAATTATGATTAACAGATCGTTATAAAGGGTTGAGTATGAATCTCTATCCAATATTTATTTACTTGTGATCTTTACTATCACACAGTAGATATCTGTCCTCTTTGAAAGAGGAATGATAATCTTGATGACAAATTAAGAAGGAACATATGTCGACTTCGAAGAAAACAATAGACCATTTGGCAACATACAACAATTATGGTCCTTGTCTAAAGAAAGACTCGAACTCCTCCTAAGAAACTTCTTGAAATTACACATGGAAATAAATAAATTTTAAATGTAGGATCAATATTTAATAGTTTAGCTAATTATCAAGAGAAAATTGTGTTGAGAAAAAAAGGGGTAATATTGGAAATTCCTTCTTTATCCTTACAGGAGGAAGGTTCGGCTTATTCTATGGGTTGAGGTAAAACTAATAAGAGGCCCAATGATAACTCAAAAGGCAATGCTATTCAGACTAGCAAGGGGTCTATTAATAAACAAGTTTCTAAAATGCATGGTACAAAGAATGGATAGATCTCAATTAAAGTTGGCCCAAGCAAGGTCAAGTGATGGAAAATACAAGCTCAGCCTGTGGTCATTAATCCATTACTACTACTCTAAAAAGTATCAGTGAAGAAAGCATTACCCCATCAATTTTATAGCTTGTAAAGTTTAAATTTTGTAACACCCCAAACTCGACCTAGACGTTATGGCCGAATTTGGCGATGTCACGTGGAATGAAATTTGAAATCGAGTTTATCAAGTTAAAACTGTTTTCATTTATTAGCTTTCATTCATCTCTCGTCAAATTCAAAACTATTTTCTTGTTTAAGTTGACCCATTTAAAAACATTTTCTGTAGCGGAAGCTTTTAAAATCGTGAAATTTGAAGAAAAACCATTCACGTTTAGTAAAAACGTTGTTTCTAATTTAAACCGAGTTTTGTTGAGTTTTGCAGTTTAAAAGTCCATGAAAAAAGTTAAATCCAAAATAAAGGCAAACGTCCAAAAGTCCCAAATTACATAAAAATAACCCATAAGAATAAAGAAATTAAACCATAATAAAGTTTAATAGTGCGATAAACATGTGGTCACCATTAAGTCCTCCGTCACATTGGTCCGTCTAAGTTTGGGGATTACCTATACAGATAAAATAGAAAGGGGTAAGTTTACGTAAACTCAGTGTGTAATCCCCACAGAAGACATACATACAATCACACAAAAATCATCAGTTAAATGCAATTTGGGCCTAAACCCATTTTAGTTTCAGTAGCAATTCGGGCCTTAGCCCATTTCAGTTTCAGTATCAGATATACATTAATCAATAACAGAGTCCTACCCAACCAACCTCTACACACCATCTCCATCCATCCCTACACTCCATGTGTGGTTCAAAACACCCACCCATCCCTACACACCAAGTAGTACCGAATGCGGCACATAATCAGTAAATTGCAGCTGAGCTACCAGATAATAGGCTTAAAGCCTTTCAGTACACTTCCTCCAAATATCAACATCCCAACCCAATGCAATGCAACATACAATATATGACATGCTAATACATACAGTTTAGTATTCACTCATATAAACATCATGCTTAGTACATACATCATACATATGGTTCACGCAGTTAAGGGTCTAAGTAGTGCTTACCAACCCCACAGTAGGTTCACAGTAGACTTGGGCGACCCGTGCAATCTTAGAACACATTTCAGTTAAATGGGCTTACACGTCCATGTGACCTGCTCGTATGGGCCCACATACCCGTATGGCCCGTACTACCCAATTTAGCCTTGGCTATGTGGATCACACGACCTGGCCTAGAATCCCATACGTCCGTGTGGACTATCTGTGTGGACCCACACGCTCGTGTTGCCCACACGGCCCAAATCAGTCTAGCCCGTGTGTCACACATAGCCTACTTGGCTATCACACGGTCATGTCTTGTGCGCACTGCCTAGCCTCGTCAATCACATTCTCATTTTATGGCACACGGTCTACCACTCAGGCAACTACACGCCCTTGTGGCATCGACAGTGGGGTTTTTGGCTTTCACCAACACCCCGTTTTCGGGTACACACTTAGTATCGACTTGATGTAAAAACTACTCTGAGCCTTCTAGAACCTAAAATCAGAGTAACAAATACCTTAAAACAACAAATTGAATCACTAGAACGCTAACTCAACAAAACACGCACACACTTACTGTTAACTAAACAACTATGCGCACAATTCAATCCGTTGAAACGAACTCCACAGCAACCCCGCCGTCTCCAACGCAACCTTACAACAATTAAAACTTCTAGTAAGAACTTATACACCAATAGACAAGAAATCTAATGGAGACCACTTACCAAACTTATCAATCCCTAAGAACCTTTAAAGCTGAAAAATGCGATTGACACATTAACTTGATAAAAAATTAAGAGTAAAAGAAAGAAATTGCCAAAAGTAAGAAAACACAGAGAAAATGGGTCTCCAACGTCAGATTTTTTCTTTTAAGAGAAAGAAACCAAATTTTGGAAAAAACAAAAAAATATAACAACAAATTCTGATAACTCTCCACCATTCTCTCATCCTCAACCACCCATTACTCAGAATTCTAGTAAAACCGAAACTCTATCACACAGTCATGCAAAATATAACATACATTGCTCATGTAGGGATTCAAACACAGGACATTCAACATACCAGTTCCCTTACCACTTGAACTAGCAAGCTCATTCTGATATGGTTTTACAATTAATTCAATATAAGCCCACTAAGCAAACGTAAGGCTTAAGTCAGAAAAAAATACCAAAAATTTACCAAAGGTAAGGCTTGAACTTGGGACATCACACATACACCCAGAACACTTAACCACTGAAGCAGATGCACAGATATTTGTGTCAAATTTTCACAAAAAGCGAAACAAGAATTTTGGGGCGTTACAACTCTACCCCCTAAAAGAAAATTTTAGCCTCGAAATTTACCTGATCAAAACAGATGAGGATACTACTAACACATCGCATTCTCAGGCTCTCACGTGGCCTCTTCAGTGCTATGATTCCACCACAGTACCTTCTCTAATAGAATAGACTTCTTCTGAAGAAACTTTATATCGCGATCTAGAATCTAAACCGGCTCCTCCTCGAAAGTCAAATCTGGCCTAACCTCAATCTCCTCAACAGGGAGAATATGAGTAGGATTAGAGCGATAATGCCTCAACATTGAGACGTAGAATACTTCATGAATACGGTCTAGTTCTGGAGGTAATTCTAACTGATAAGCGACAGGTCTCACTCGCTTCAGAATTCGGTAAGGCCCAGTAAACCTAGGGCTCAACTTACCCTTATGACTGAACCTTAGAACCTTCTTCTATGGTGAGACTTTGAGAAACACGAAGTCCTCCACAGAATACTCAATCTCACGCCTCTTCAAATCTGCATAGGACTTCTGTCTATCAGAAGCCGCCTTCAGATGATCCCTAATTAGTCAAACCTTATCCTCATTCTCGAAAACCAACTGAGGACCTAAAACTTAACGTTCCTTCAACTCAGTCCAACATAAAGGAGTACGACACTTAGGACCATACAAAGACTTGTAAGGTGCCATCTGAATACTCGACTGGAAACTATTATTATAGGCAAACTCCGCTAATAGTAGATAATCCTCCTAACTACCTCAAAAATCAATAACACAACTCCTCAGCATATCCTCTAGTATCTGAATCACCCTCTCAGATTGACCAACAGTCTGAGGATGAAACCCAGTACTGAAGTCCAATCTCGAACCCAGAGCCTCATGCAAAATTTTCTAGAACAGAGACGGGAAGCGAGGATCCCTATCAGAAATGATTGAGACTGGTACCCCATGTAGTCTCACTATCTTAGAGGTGTAGAGCTTTCCCAACTTCTGAAGAGAATAGTCAGTAATAACCGGAATGAAGTACGTAGACTTGGTTAATCGATCCACGATGACCCAAACAGAATCCTTCTTAGTGGGTGTCAAGGGTAACCTACTAACGAAGTCCATCATTACTCACTTCCACTTTCAAAGTGGAATCTTAACAGGCTACAGCAAACCCGATGGTAACTAATGCTCAGCCTTAACCTGCTGGCATGTCAAACATCGTGCCACAAAATCAAAAACCTCATGCTTCAACCCCGGCCACCAGTACAGTACTTGAAGATCTCGGTACATCTTATTCCCACTGGGATGCATAGCATAAGGGCTACTATGTGCCTCCTTCAGAATAGATTGCCTCATATCAGTATCATTCGGTACACAAATCCGACCACGGAAATAGAGTACCCCATCATTATTCAGCCCAAAGTCTGTAGTGCTGCCACTCTTAACCTGACGGCACCGAAGACCCAACGATTCATCTCTTAACTGCCTATCCTGAATCTATTCTATCCAAGTCTATTTTACCTGAGCTCAGCCAACAAAATTTCATCGTTGAACAAACTAAGTCGAGGAAACATTGCTTTCAGATTAGTCATCGCCCTACGACTCAACGCATCAGCCACCACATTGCCCTTGCTAGGATGGTACTCAATAGTACAATTATAGTCCTTAAGTAGCTCAATCTATCTATGTTGCCTAAGATTGAACTCCTTCCGAGTCAGGAGGTACTTAAGGCTTTTGTGATCAGTGTAGATAAAGCACTTCTCACCGTACAGATAGTGCCTCCAAATTTTTAAGGTAAACACTAAAGCAGCCAATTCCAAACCATGCGTCAGATAGTTTGCCTCATACATCTTAAGCTGACGAGATGTATATGCCTCAACTTTACCATCCTGCATCAGCACACAACCCAGACCCACATGCGACGTATCGCTGTATACTACAAACTTCTTTCTAGACTTAGGCTATATCAGAATAAGAGCCTGAGTTAGAACAAGCTTGAGCTTCTTAAAGCTTTCTTGCTGTGCATCAGTCAAGATGAAAAGGATACCCTTATGCAGAAGCTTAGTTAAGGGTGCTGCAATCAGTGAGAAATCTTCCACAAACTACCGATAATAACCTACCAGACTCAGAAAACTACGAATCTCTGACACACTCTAAGGCTGCTTCCAATCCAGTACAACCTCAATCTTATGAAGATCAACTCGAATCCCCTCATCAGAAATTACGTGTCTCAGAAATGTCACCTCTCGTAACCAAAATTCGCACTTGCTAAATTTAGTATAGAGCTGTTTTTTACTCAAAATCTGAAGAACCACTCTAAGGTGTTCGTCATGTTCATCCTTAGTCTTAGAGTATACCAGGATGTCGTCGATAAAGACCACGACAAACTGATCCAGATAAGGCTGAAACACTCGGTTCATCAAGTCCATGAACGCGGCCAGTGCATTCGTCAACCTAAAAGGCATGACTAGGAACTTGTAGTGTCAATAACGAGTCCTAAATACCATCTTATGCACATCAGCTTCTTTAACCTTCAACTAATGATACCCAAAACGCAGATCAATCTTGGAGAACACAAAAACCTCTCGAAACTGATCAAACAGATCATCAATCCTTGGAAATGGATACTTGTTCTTAATGGTTAGCTTATTCAACTGCCGATAATCTATACACATCCTCATGGTCCCATCCTTCTTCTTAACATATAGAACCGGTGCTCTCTATTAAAACACACTGAGACAGATGAAACCATGGTCCAAATGTTCTTGCAGTTGAGCCTTAAGCTCTGTAAGCTCTTTCGGTGCCATGCGATAGAGAACAATAGACACCGGAGCTGTACCAGGAAGAAGCTCAATCCCAAATTCCACTTCTGGATTCAGAGGTAAACCCAGTAACTCCTCAGGAAAGATGTCTAGAAAACCCCTTACAGTTCTGATGTCCTTTACAAAAGATCCCCTAGAAACGAAAACACTAGTATAGACCAAGAATGCCTCACATCCCTTACAAACTAGTTTCTTAGCTACCAGTGTTGAGATCACATTCGATAGATAATCCTGACGCTCTCCGATTATAACCACCTCTTTATTCTTCTCAACTCTAAGAATGACCCTCTTAGTCGCACAATCCAGACTAACCCGGTGCTTAACCAAATTCCCAGAATTATATTGAACTCCCTAAATGAAAGCTCCATCAGATCCGCTAGAAAAATAGTTCCTTGCACCACGAAGGGTACATCCCTATAGTGTTTGCTAACCCGAATAGATTACCCCAACGGACTCAGTACAATGACCTCACTCGTAGTACTCTCAACCGATATCCCTGAATTTTTAGAAACAGAATAGGCTATGTAGGAATGAGTAGATCCTATGTCTATTAGAGCAAGATATGGTACATCAAAAATAAGAAACGTACCAGTGATGACGTCAGGAGTATCTCTGTCCTCACAGTGACGTGCAGCATAAACCAAAGCAAGCTGCATCGCCTCAGTCTGTCCAGCACCTCTTCTTGGTGCTCTCTGTCCATGGCCCATACTGTTACCACCCCTATCCTGACCACAACCCCTCGGTGGCTGCTGAACTACCCTCTGTGGCTGCGCAGTACCAGAACCCGCAGCTTGCACCTGATCGGCCCTCAGTGGACACTTTCGAATATGGTGCTCTAATGACCCACACCTCAAACACGCCCCAGTTCTCCTCCAACACTCGCCTTGATGGCGTCTACCACAGTCTCCACATAGCTGCAATCCAGAAAGAGGAATAGAGGGCCTAGCTCTAACCGACCCATTAGTCCTGGCCTTTTTCTCAGGCCTCAGTACCAAACTCAAAGGTTCTGAATCCCTCTTGTTCTTACCATTCTCAAGCTATCTATTTTGGCACTTAACGCGCTTGACCTCCTCAGTGATCTTTGCCTTCTCTACCAGAATGGAGAACTCTCACTCCCTCTGCGGAGCTATCAACACCCTCAGATTATCTCTAAAGTCGTCCTTAAAACGGACACATCTCTCATATTTAGACACCACCATACCTCGCGCATAGCGGCTTAGTCTCAGAAACTCAATTTCATTCTCGGCCACTAATTGATCTCCTTGAGTGAGGTTCCGAAAATCACACCTATAAGCATCGATGTAACTTGCTCCCACATATTTCTCTTGAAAGAAAGACTTAAAGAACTCCCAAGATAGACAATCGGGCTGTGTGCCCTCCTTAACAATCAGCCACCACTGATAGGCCTCATCGCGAAGCAACGAAACTGTACCCTTCAATTTCTGTTCAGGGGTACAGTCTAAATCATCCATTATCCTTTCAGTGGCCTCTATCCAGTACTTAGTCACATTAAGGGCGAAGCCATTTTGTAAACGACCCTCGGCCCCCAGATCTAGTGTTGGGCCTAGCAACCCTCTCCAGTATCCTTAACATAGCCTGGTACAATGTGTCGTCCCCAGCTATGTGATCTTGAGAACCAATCTCAGTGGTAGGTGACACCGGTGTCTCACTAGTGTCCAGGTTCGACATGCTACCCAAAGAAGAAGATCAGTTCGAGGCCATCTACGACCTCTACCTCTACCTCTAGTACCAAGTCCACGGATACCTCGTGCACTCATGACTATTTGGATTTATCTATATTACGAATTTTATGAATCAGTTATAGTTTCAGTATTTATTAACAAATGTTTTATGTAAGGCAGTATCATAATTTCAGAGTTTTTTTTCGCAAGTATAGTCTCTATCAGTTTCAGTGTCACTATAGTTCCAGTATACACTAACTAGAGTGTTTTCAGAACAAACTATCTATAATACCATAACAGTTTATCAGAATACTTACAAGATCGGCACCAGAGACTCAGTGTACCACATTCTCAGTAAAACCATTTCAATCACTTGAAAATTAGTTCATAAAACCAAGTTTTAAAGCCCAAAATCCACAGCTGAATTTTACAAACTTGACTCTGATACCACTAAATGTAACACCACAAACCCAGCCTTGACGTTATGGTCAAATCTGACGATGTCACACGGAATGAAATTTGAAATCTAGTTTATCATGTTAAAACCATTTCCGTTTATTAGCTTTCATTTATCTCTCGTCAAATTCAAAACTATTTTCTCGTTTAAGTTGACCCGTTTAAAAATATTTTTTGTAGCGGAAGCTTTTAAAACTGTGAAATTTGAAGAAAAATCGTTCGCGTTTAGGAAAAACGTTGTTTCTAATTTAAATTGAGTTTCGTTGAGTTTTGCAGTTTAAAAGCCCATGAAAATAGTTAAATCCAAAATAAAGGCAAACATCCAAAAGTCCCAAATTACATAAAAAATAACCCATAAGAATAAAGAAATTAAACCATAATGAAGTTTAATAGTACAATAAACATGTGGTCACCGTTGAGTCCTCCACCACATCGGTTCGTCTAAGTCTAGGGATTACCTGTACAGATAAAACAGAAAGGGGTGAGTTTATGTAAACTAAGTGTGTAATCCCTATAAAAGACATGCATACAGTCACACAACAATCATCAGTCAAATACAGTTTGGGCCTAAGCCCATTTCAGTTTCAGTAGTAATTCGGGCCTTAGCCCATTTCAGTTTCAGTATCAGATATACATTAATCAATAATAGAGTCTTACCCAACCAGCTTCTACACACCATCTCCGTCCCTCCCTACACTCCATGTGGGGTTTAAAACACCCACCCATCCCTACACACCAAGTAGTATCGAATGCGGCACATAATCAGTAAATTGTAGCTAAGCTGCCAGATAATAGGCTTAAGAGCCTTTCAATACACTTCCTCCAAATATCAACATCCCAACCCAATGCAATGCAACATACAGTATATGACATGCTAATACATACAGTTTAGTATTCACACATATAAACATCATGCTTAGTACTTACATCATACATACGGTTCACGTAGTTAAGGGTCTAAATAGTGCTAACCAACCCCACAGTAGGTTCATAGTTGACTTGGGCGACCCGTGCAACCTTAGAACACATTTTAGTTAAATGGGTTCACACGCCCATGTGGGTGTCCGTGTGGGTCCACACGTCTATGGCTTAATTTGGCCTTGGCCGTGTGGATCACACAGCCTGGCCTATAATCCCACACGCCCGTGTGGACTACCTATGTGGACCCACATGCCAGTGTGGCCCACACGACCCAAATCAGTCTAACCCATGTGTCGCACACATCTTACTTAGCCATCACACGGCCGTGTCTTGTGCGCACGGCCTGGCCTCATCAATCACACCCCCATGTTATGGCAAACGACCTACCACACGCACGATGACACGCCCGTGTGGCATCGACAGTAGGGTTTTTGGCTTTTGACGACACCTCATTTTTTTGCGTTTTAGGGTACAAACCTGGTATCAACTTGATCAAAAACTACTCTGAGCCTTCCAAAACCTAAAATCAGAGTAACGAACACTTTAAAATGACGAATTAAATCACTAAAAAGCTGACTCAACAACACACGCACACACTTACTGTAAGGCCCAATTTCTGCCCAGGCCCGTTAGAATCCAAAAAATTAGAAAACAAAAATAAAAATAAAACCAAAATAAAAAAGTCTAAATTTATAATAGTCCAAATAAATACATATCTCAATTGAGCTAACTATCTTTACAGACCCGAATATAAAGACTCAAATGTAAAAATAATAATGGCCTAATGGCCCAATCTTAAAACAGGTCCAAACAACCCAAAATTTGTTGGTAGAAACTGAAACCCTAGCCAAACTAGCACCACAGCCTTCGAGCCTCCTCCACGTCACCACCACGTACGGCCTCCGGCCTCTGTACACTTCCACATCAGCGTTAGAACCTGCGAGGAGTAACAGAATACAACAAATACACAGCAATAGTAGAGAAATAAGAGAAAAAGAAAAATTGTTTTTTGTAATTTCATTTTCATTCTAATTTGGCTATAAAAAGCCAAGAGAATCACTGTAAATGGGGAAAAAAATCAACAGAGAACAACCAAAAGAGTACACTTCAGAGGTGATCTATTATCGCCATTTCTATTCTATTTCTTTTTCATTCGAATCCACGATACAAATACTAAAATATAAGAGGGAGAGAAAGAGGCTCATCGGAGTCGCATCGTGCTCGCGTCTTCGGAGGGTTCTACTCCGTTCGTCGCAATCGGATCTTGAGAGCTTCGAGAGCTTTCCTCTTTTGGTCATTCGAGTCAAGAAGGCTAAGCCTTCAAATCCTTTTTGAAATGGAGTCAAACACCCCCATTTGTGAGGTTCGGGCCACCATCTACGGCCATGGCGCGTTGGATCTCTGACGGAATCGGCACTGGCCGAATAGGGGAGAAATTTAAAAGAAAAAGAAAAAATCCTTTAGGTTTTTCTTTTGAAACAGTAGCAAAATGATTTTTTGGGTGAAAATTTTGGTTTTAAATGACTAATCAAAACGACAGTGCTTTGGTTCAAATTCCCCTAGACGAAACGGCGACGTTTTGATGCGGTACAGGCCGACCCGATTACCTGATCCGGATGGGTCAGAATCCGTGTGTTTTATTAAAAGGGGTTATTTCGCAATTGACCCCTCCCTTTTTGTGCTGTCATTCAAATAGATCCTGATTGTATTTTTCTTTATTCTTTAATTCTTCCCTAAGATTTGGGCACTGTTTCAATTTAGTCCACGCCTAAGCACCGCGTTTTGGAGCTTGGGATAATTTCGTTTTTAATACCCATGAGTTTGCACACATTGTATTTAGTCCCAAATTAGGCTCCAATGATTTATTTATTTATGGATTATCTTTTTTATTTTAATTTTATTTCAATTGAGTCCTTCTCCTTTTAATTTCAATTTTTTAAAATTGTTTGTATCATTTATTTTAAATTATTATTCACTTTTTATATTATTCATTATTTTAAATTATTTTATATTATTCATAATTTTTTATTTTTTATTTTATTTTCTTTTGTATATTTTTAAAATGCTTTATTTATATAATTTACTCATTTTAAAATTCTCTTTTATGTACATTCTTTATTTTAAAGTTTTATATCATGGCTATTTTAAATACTTTTATACATTATTATTGTATATATATACACATAATTTATATTTAATTATTTTTTTATTTTATGTATATTATTTCTTGTAGACACATATATATATATATATTGTTTCGTACGTCACTTACTTTAATTCTTTGCTTGCATAACGTTTATTTTAAAAATTAATTTATATATTATTGTTTCACATATGATTTATTGTTGTTCTTATACTTATGATTTATTTTATATTAAATTATTATAGATTCTATTTATTTATTTTGAAGTGTTTCAATATTGTTTTTACACTTCTATATATTATTAAATGTTTTATATATCATCTGTTTTAAATTGTTGTATATTATTGGTTCTTAAAACTACTTTTTTATATAATTTGTTTTAAATTTATTTGTTATTAGGTATATTTTATTTATTTTTAATTTTTTTATGTTTATTTTCTATTATTGGCTATATACATATTGTTTAATATCTCTTAAAAATTTCTTAGCCCGAATGTTAAGATAATATATGATGAATGATTATTCGAGTCCCATAAAATACTTTAGCATTACATCACATGACCGTTGTGGTTACACTTTTTAAGTGGGAGTGAGAAGTTATGCCTTCGTGAGGTTTTCACCTCTGCATGGGCTAATGGACTGCTTCCGGGATATATCCGTACCTATGTCTTCATGAGATTTTCATCTCCACATGGTCATAGGAAAATGTATTCCTCTGAACAGAACTCGATCTATATGAGCCTATAATGGGTAAGGATTGCGAAAACTGCTGGTTCAGGTACCCTTTCTTTAGAGCCAAACCACATATGGAGAGATTTAGGAGCCTACGCTAGGTAGAGCCATACCAAATCCTAGCGGTCACCCAGATAGGTGTTCTATATTGTTTTTTCTCCTGTGCTAACGTGTTTTGTTTTGTTTATAACTGCATTGCATTACATCATCATAGAAAGGAGATGTTGATTCATATTTGATTGCTAAAAAGAATAGCTTGTCATGGGAAAATAAATTTCTTGATAAAGTGGATTATAATACGGTTGTCTGAATATGGTCCAAATAAACACAACGAAAGAAGGCTGATAATTCGTGAAGGAAAATAATACTTTGTTTTATTGCCTGAGGATTCAAGCGATAAAGATTATTCGAGAGCCGTCACGTCCGGATTTTCTTAAAGGAGCTAACAAGCATCGCGAGGATAAGTGAGTAATAAGTCGCAGCCCGGATCAAGCAAAAATGAGCTAGTGGAGGCATCTATTGGAAGTTTACGAGATTTGACTTTTACGAATAAAAGGGATCGGTGTCTTCGCTTGGAATATGAGGGCAAGGCCGCATATGTAATCCGTTTTATGTAAAGGAATTTTTTTTCTAGAAAAGTTGTTTTAATAGAATTGAATTCAGAATCAACGTCTTTCTTTCTTTTGCATTCATTCCATGCATTTGCATTGCATTGCATCATTTGCATTCGATTTTCACAAAAGGACCCTAATTAATTGAAATCATTTCAGTTAATCTGGAAACCGATAAAAACTTACCAACTAAGCATCGTTACGGTACCCGCGCTAAGACAAAAGATATGGACCAAAGATTGGAAAGACTTGAACAACTTCAAAGACAGATGCAAGACCAGTTACAAATGCAAATGTAAGAGCAACTGGTGAAGATCCAGCAAGATATGAGTGACCAAGTGCTAGAGTCCCAAAGGAATATGATGAATCAGTTGTCCCAATTGCTGACTAAGGGGCTAGAAAAAGGAAAAAGCTCCATAATCAATGCTGGGGAGGACAAGGAGGAGCATCTCTACCCTCTAGGTTTCACCCCGACAAATACTAAGACATGTTCGTAAGGTGTACCTATTATCAGAACCCAGCAATATCAGGCCAGTACCTCAGCACCAGTGGATTACCCGATAGGTTCAGGCTTCAATCCGGGGGGCAACCCAACCAATCCTGTAGTTTCTGAGCTAAATGAAATGCAAAAAGAAAAGATGGGACTGCCAAAACAACTCGAGGATCGATATAGGTGGCTGGAGGAAAAATTTAAGGCAGTGAAGAATGTTCACTACTACTATGGGATTGACGCCAAGGATCTGAGTTTGGTCCCCGATCTAGTACTCCCGCCAAAATTTAAGACTCTAGAGTTTGAAAAGTACAATGGGACTAGTTATCTTGAAGCTCACATCACAATGTTTTGACGAAGGATGACAGGATATGCTAATAATGACCAACTATTAATCCACTGCTTCCAAGACAGTCTGATCGGGTCAGCAGCTAAATGGTACGATCAATTGAGTCGTGCTAAAATCAATTCATGGAAGGGCTTAGCACAAGCTTTTATGAAGCAGTATAGCCATGTAACAGACATGGCACCCGATAGAATTACCCTGCAGAATATGGGAAAGAAGCAAAATGAGAGCTTCAGGCAATATGCCCAAAGATGGAGAGAGGTAGCAACCCAGGTCCAGCCGCCTCTTCTGGAAAAGGAGACCACAACGCTTTTCATCAATACTCTGAAAGCCCCGTTCATTAACCATATGTTGAGAATCGCTACTTTGAGCTTTTCAGTTATAGTAATGTCCAGTAAAGTAATTGAAGATGCGGTAAGAAGTGGGAAGATAGATGCGGGAGAAAGCGCTAAAAGGTCAACCCTGAGAAACAAAGAAAATGAAGTGAACATCGTGAGCATGCCTTCCAAATTGGTCAACGTAGGCCAACCGAGGGCAGTAACCACTAGCTATCAAGGCTCTTCAAGACAGGAATCTAATTCGAGGCCAAATACAGAAAGGTTCCAATTTACACCTATCCCAATGTCATATAAGGAGCTGTATCAAAATCTTTTTGATGTGCATGTGGTGTCTCCATTCTACTCGGCACTAGTGCAACCTCCATTTCCAAAATGGTATATTGAAAATGCTCAATGCGAGTACCATGCAGGAGTAACAAGACATTCAATCGAAAATTGCACTACATTTAAAAATTTGGTCAAAAGGTTCATTGAAATGAGAATAGTGAAGTTCGACGATTCCTCAGAACCTAATCGCTTTGGCAATGAAGTAAATGCGATATTTGAAAGTGGAGGCAAAAGAGTTGTGATGCCTTGAACAGGTCAAAAGCCTGGAAGGTATGTCGGGGGGATCTGAATGACATATCCAAAGAGGGAATCGGAGAATAAAAGTTTCCAAACCCTTGCATACTTGGGAGTGTTTTGAACAATGGGACTGTGGAAGAAATCCCTGTATTTTTAGAGCTAATTTAGAGTAATATCCAAAACACGCTTGTTGTTTTAAGCCTAGGGGCAAATAAGAATCCTTTTGTGAAATAGGTTTATGTCCAAAATCTTTATTTTAATAAAATGCATCTTTTTGAGCAAAAATTCTTTCATTCTTTATATATTCTTTTGTTCTTTGGACTGTCTTTTAAATGTGCTTTTATTCTTCATTCATGATTATACCATACAAATAATCATCCTTAGAATCATTTATTCTTTGGAATCTGCCTTCTTACCTACAACAGGTCCCTAGATATCAATGACGTGAGCTACGCTATTACTGACTCAGAGTCACCTTTTGGGTAAGATATGTGTTTAGGCGGATCTTAGGACTTTGAAGATGACAAAGATTGTAACTTAAGATATGTGTTTAGGGGGATCTTAGGACTTTGAAGATGACAAAGATTGTAACTTATCTCCTGATTTGTTAAGGATGGTAGAACAAGATGAAAAACAGATCCTACTCTACAAAGGGTCAGCGGACATTGTAAGCAAGAGGTAAAGATCGAAGCCTGAGTCTCCTCAAGGACAAAACGAATCGTCATTGAGTTATTCCAAGAATTCAAAGATGTTTTCACATAATCATACCTGGGGTATTAAGACCTGTGGACGTTAAAAAATGTCTATATAGGTGTTAGAAGGACACATGTTAATGGTTTCACGGTAACCATGCTAATTATAAGGTTCGGGTATTGTTGATCCACCATAGAAGAGGATTGTATCAGTTAGGCTGTATTTAGGGAGATAAGATTCATGTGCATCATTCATTTCTTCACAGACTTTCTTTATGGGGGCATGGATGTTATCAGGCCATTCTTGTAAAACCCCAAACCCGACCTAGACGTTATGAACAGATCCGACGTGCCACATCAAAAAGTTAAAAATATTTTCTATTTTCAATCCAGAAAATCGTACTCGGTGTCTAATGGATGATTTCGTTATATGCTAAAGTGAATGGAAGCTGTACACCAGGTAGGAAACCGAAAAAAGAGGAGGTGAGTCCATCGGACTGCTTAAGTACCAAGCTCCCTTCGGATCCAATCCTAGACATGTACACCACCATTGCCACACCTTAACTTAGGGTATATTTTTAAGAATCAATTCGATTAAATTCATTTTAGGAAAAAGTGATTAATTTTTGGAAAACATTTGCATGGCGGAAGCTGTGCTTGTTGTCATGTTATTTGCAATCAATTACTGTTTTGTTTTTTTTTTTTTGAAAACGCCCTAAGCTAATCAATTTCGACAGTTAAAAATTAAGCATATCTATCTTATCAAAACTTATCAAAGCCATAAAAAAAAGAAATAATTAGAGCGGCCTTATTACAACTTAAAACCTAAATCATAAAATTAATTGAAAAGATGTCCAATTCACCAGAAGAAAACCAAATTTTGCAGAACACGTGGCCACTCCGAATCCCTCACAGCTCCAAGCCCACTATGGTTGGGGATTTCCTGCGTGGATGAAAATAAGGGGTGAGTTTAGGAAAACTCAGTGTGCAAAATAACCCAACCATAGACTATATCAGTTTAAAACACAGAAACAGATCAGATTGGCCATAGCCTGCAATGATTTGAGAAAGAGACTGCGAGGCCCATAATGCAAGCGAGCAGATATTACATGTTTATGCAGAAAACCCAACCCATATCCATCCGTATACACCCCCGTGCCAACCTTACACCATGTGGGAGAATACTCGACCCACCCATCCGTCTACACGTCACAAGTATGCAGCAAGGCTGCCAGAACAGATATTGTGACAGAGTCACCAGATACAGATATTTGTGGCAGAGCCACCAGAATTAGATATTTGTGGCAGAGCCACCAGAATTAGATATTTGTGGCAGAGCCACCAGAAACAGATATTTGTGGCAGAGCCACCAGAACGTTTCCTCCAACATCATAACCCATATCCCATGCAATAGATATACATGTCATGGCATACAACAAACAAAATTCAAATATCATGCATATGGCATACATCATACAGAATCAGAATATCATGCATTTCAGTCACAATTAACCCTAGGGGTAAAATGGTCATTTTGCATACTTAGGGGTATAATGGTAATTTTTGCATACTTAGGGGTATTTTTGTAATCTAAATACTTTAGGGTTTACATTCATACTACAATCGTTAATGCATCCACAAAAGTACTTACCAAGAGTTCTTATCGAATTGGGCCCGTTAGCCCATTATCCTAATTTCTGGCCCATTAAGCCCAAAATATAAAAAATACACGAAATTGTGCACTCTGCAGTCTTATCACTTTAGTTAACCAAATACGTTAATTGATCTATCTCACGAGCATTCACACACTAGCAAGTTTACCAAATACCGACTTTTCGACATTTCGACTTTTCAGCTTTTGTCGATCTAGTCTATGAAAGGGTGTCAGTTACACACCTGATTTAGGACGGTACGTTGGCGAGATCCACACACACGAACTGCCTACAATTGGATTTCTACCACGTCAAGCTAAATATAGAAAACAAACTACGTATTTAACCCCTTACCATATTCGGCCAACATAGCTTTAGATCCCAGAGTTCCTTACCTTTTTACTCAGATATGGGTTAGATCTGGAGAGCCAATCGAATAAGTCCTCAAGCCCTTTGCTGTATGTCCCCTCGTTCACGCTATCACTTCCACAACCAACAGGAAAAAAAAACGCGAATCCCTTAGTCCAAAAACGTTAACCACCCCTAAGGGTTTCGGCTTTTCCTTCCTAAAAGGAATGAGACTAAAGACAGTTTGTTCAAAAGACTTACCTAACGTCGATTGGTTCGGAAGAATGTTCCTATCTATGATTTTTTTATCTCCAATCCACCGCAGCCAAAAGAAGAAGCAGATTCAAACAACCGAAGATTTGGCCTCCTTCACCACAGGTATGTAGGTTCAGTTTTTAAAAAAGTAAGAGAAGAAAAGTTCGGCTACCACAAGATTCGGCTATTGAGGAATATTGAAGATGGAAAAATAAAGAATGAGACAGAGGAAGAAGGGTATAGATTCAATTATGGAAACGAAAAGATGGAAGAAGAAAGAAAAAGATGAGAGGTAGTATTCGGCTACGGAGAAAACGACACAATGAGGCTTCTAGGTTCGACTATTAGCGAAAAGGGAATAAGAAACCCTAAGCCTAACCTATTTCGGCAAACCAAAGAAAATAATGCAAATTAGAAGGAAAAGGAATTGCTAGGGACGACACCACACATCCCAAATGCTGAAATTTCCCTCTTCAAAGGCCTAGCCGAATCCCTATATTAGAGACCCTTGGCCGGCCAACTCTTGCTCTTCAAGAGTCTACCATTCGGCCACCACTGCTCTCCCTAATCCGCTCCTAAATCTTCTCCCTTATCCCCTCCTTACTTAATCTCCTGAGCAGCTGACACACCTCTTGACAGACTTTTACTTACGTTCCAATACTTACCATTCCTACTCATAAAAAAAATTCCCTTGATATGCTCTTATTGTGACTTGAAGCTCAGTTCCTCCCTAGCCATACACACGCCACTTTAATAGCCTTCCCTGTGGCGTCACATGCCACGTTGCCACGTGCTTCCTTGTGATTTATTTTACCTATTAAATTCTTAAAAGCCCAAATTACCAGAACCCCTTTTTCTTGTAGAATTAAGATTAATTAAAACTGCCGGTTTTTAACCTAGGCTTGGGCCTTCTAAAGGCCCACTAACATGCTTAGACTTACATCACGCAGTCAAAACACAAAAATTTAAAAATTCACTAAAACTCTTCAAAATCCTGAAGATCTCGAAAATTGGGGCGTTACAACTCTTCCCTCCTTAAAGAAATTTCGTCCTCGAAATTTACCTGATCTAAATAGATGAGGGTATTGCTGTCGCATCGCCTCTTCTGTCTCCCAAGTAGTTTCCTCTCTGCCGTGATTATGCCATAGCACTTTTACTAAAGGTACAGATTTCCTTCTCGACACCTTAACGTCTCGGTCCAGTATCTGCATCGGCTCTTCCTTGAAAGTCAAGTCAGGTTGCACCTCGATCTCTCCAATCGGCACGACATGAGTAGGGTCAGAACGATAATGCCTTAACATGGACACGTGAAAAACATCGTGAATCCTGTCTAACTCTGGAAGTAATTCCAATTGATATGCCACCGGCCCCACTCGCTTCAAAACCCGATAAGGCCCAATGAACCGTAGACCCAACTTGCCATTCTTACCAAACCTTACAATCTTCTTTCAAGGAGAAACTTTCAAGAAGACCATATCACCTACTAAGTACTCAATCTCCTTTCGCTTCAAATCCGCATACGACTTTTGTCTATCGGATGCTTCTTTTAACCGATCCATGATTACTTTGACCTTAACTTCAGTATCTGCTACCAACTCAGGTCCAAGAACCTGTCGTTCTCCCAATTTGGTCCAACAACTAGGTGTTCGACACCTTCGCCCATACAGCGCTTCATACGGTGCCATTTGAATACTCGCCTGATAGCTGTTGTTGTACGTAAATTCTGCCAACGGCAAGTAATCCTCCCAACTACCTCGAAGTCAATAACACATCCCCTCAACATGTCCTCTAGAATCTGTATGACCCTTTCTGACTGACCATCAGTCTGGGGGTGGAAAGCCGTACTAAAGTTCAATCGCGTTCCCAACGCCTCATGCAACTTTTTCCAAAATCGAGATATGAATCTGGGATCCCGGTCAGAAATAATTGAAATTGGGACACCATGAAGTCGCACGATCTCTGCCACAAACAACTTGGCTAACTTTTGAAGCGAGAAGTCCGTACGGACAGGTATGAAATGGGCCGATTTGGTCAACATATCCACAATCACCCAAACCGAGTCCTTCTTTGCTGGTGTCAAGGGTAGCCCACTCACAAAATCCATGGTTACCCTCTACCACTTCCAAAGTGGTATTTTTACTGGCTGTAAAAGTCCAGAAGGTAGTTGATGCTCAGCTTTCACTTGCTGGCACGTCAGACACTTCCCCACAAACTCCGTTACTTCTCGTTTAAGTGCAGGCCACCAATACAATTATCGCAAGTCACGATACAACTTATTCCCTCCAGGATGCATAGCACAAAGTCCTCCATGAGCTTCTTTCAGTATTGACTACCTTAAGTCAGAGTCCTTCGAAATGAAAACTCTTCCTCGAAAACACAGAATTCCTTCACTATTTAACCCAAACTCAGAAGTTTCCCCTTTCTTAACTTGTTGAAATCGAGAAACTAAAGACTTATCCTTCAACTGCTTTTCCTTAATCTGATCCACCCAAGCTGGCCTTACTTGTAACTCAGCCAACAGACTGCCATCCTCATACAGACTCAGACGAGCACACATTGCTCTCAGATCAGATATAGCTCTACGACTTAGAGCATCGGCTACCACATTAGCCTTGCCTGGGTGATACTCGATCGAACAGTCATAATCCTTAAGCAACTCTATCCATCTCCTTTGCCTGAGGTTCAGCTCCTTTTGAGTCAGCAAATACTTAAGGCTCTTATGGTCTGTGTATATAACAAACCTTTCTCCGTACAAGTAGTGTCTCCAAATCTTAAGTGCAAAAATCACTGCTGCCAACTCCAAATCATGAGTAGGATAGTTTCCTTCGTGAGGCTTAAGCTGTCGTGACGCATAAGCAACCACTTTACCCTCTTGCATCAACACCTAGCCCAAACCCACATGTGATGCGTCGCTGTACATAGTGAAATCCTTCCCAGACTCCAGCTAAATTAATACAGGTGCTTCAGTCAGAACTTTCTTTAACTTCTCAAAAGCTTCCTGCTGTTTCTCAGTCCACACAAACGATACTCCTTTCCTTACGAGTTTTGTCAAGGGCGCTGCCATCATAGAAAAACCTCCCACAAACCTTCTGTAGTATCCTGCCAACCCTAGGAAACTCCGAATTTCCGATACTGACCTAGGTGGCTTCCATTCCAAAATTGCTTCAATCTTTCGAGGGTCCACCTTAATCCTCTCAGCAGAGACAACATGTCCTAAGAATGCTACCTTCCTCAACCAGAATTCACACTTGCTGAATTTCGCATAGAGTTCCTTCTCCCTTAACACTTGCAGTAAAATGCAGAGATGCTCATCATGTTTCGCTTCAGTTCCTGAATATACCAGAATATCGTCAATAAAGACGACTACAAACCGATCCAAAAATGGCTGGAACACACGATTCATCAGATCCATAAACGCTGCAGGAGTGTTCGTCAGTCCAAATGGCATAACCAAAAACTCGTAATGACCATACCGAGTCCTAAATGCCGTCTTATGGACGTCTGCCTCCTTGACCCTTAACTGATGATATCCAGATCGAAGGTCAATCTTGGAAGATACAGAAGCTCATCTAAGTTGGTCGAATAGATCGTCAATTCTTGGCAGAGGGTACTTATTCTTAATCGGCAGTTTGTTCAACTGGCGATAATCAATACACATCCGCATCGTCCCATCTTTCTTTTTCACGAACAACACCGGTGCCCCCCACCAAGACACACTTGGCCTAATAAAGCCCCTATCCAACCACTCTTGAATCTGTGCCTTTAACTCCACCAGCTCCTTCGGTGCCATCCGATACGGTACGATGGACACTGGTGCCGTTTCAGGCAGCAAGTCGATTCCAAACTCGACTTCTCAGTTCGGAGGCAATTCCGGAAGCTCCTCCGAAAAAATGTCTTGGAACTCTTTAACGGTTCTAACCTTATTCACTATCAGTCCCTCAGCTTCCGACTGACTTACAAATGCCAAATAGGCCTTACAACCTTTACGAATCCATTTTTCGGCTCTTAGTGCCGACACTACATTGGACAAATAATCCCTTCGCTCACCTATCACCATAACCTTCTCACCCTCCGTGGTCCTTAACACCATTCGATTGGCAGCACAATCCAGAGTTGCCCTATGCTTAACAAGCCAGTCCATTCCCAGAATGAGGTCGAATTCTCCGAACGGTAACTCCATCAAGTCTCCCGAGAAAATATTACCTTGAGTTTCTAAGGGCAAATCCCTATACAGTTTGTCTACCCTAACCGAGTGACCCAAAGGACTTAGTACAGATACCCCACTCACAATCTCCTCAGAATGCACACCCAACGACCCAGATATGGCACGTGCAACATAGGAATGAGTAGATCCAATATCCACCAAAGCAGTATACGGCATGCTAGAAACCAAAAACGTACCCGTTATGACGTCAGGTGCATTACCCTCCTCTCGACGATGAGCTGTATACACCAACACTGGCTGTCGAGCCTCAGTATTTCTGGTACCCCCGCAAGGTGCTCCTCGCCCCCGACCATTTCCATTTCCATTACTGCCCCTTCCTTGACCACGTCCTCTCGGTGGTTGTGGCTCACCTCTTGCTGGTTGGACAACCCTTCATTCCGCAACTTGATCCTGATCTGTTTTCTGAGGACAGTCCTTGACTCTATGCTCCATAGATCCACATCAGAAACAAGGACCAGAGCGTTTCCTACACTCGCCCAGATGTACCTTACCACAGTCCCTACAAACTTGTGGTCTGGCAATATTCATCGAAACTGCTCGCACTGGTTCCTCTACTCTTGCCCTTTTAGCACTCCTATATGCTCCACCCAAGGGGCCTGAATCCCCCCGAGGATGGTTCTGATCCTTCTCACGATTCTGTTTCTCCTCACGCTTCCCCTCCTCAGCTATCTTACCTTTTTCCACCAAAGTAGCAAAGTCACGCTCCCTCTGTAGAGCAATTAGCACTCTAAGTTCATCTTTAAGACCATCCTCGAAACGCACACTACATTCATAATCCGTAGCGACTACCCCAACGGCATACCGGCTCAGCCTCAGAAACTCAGCCTCATACTCAGCAACTGTCTTACCCCCTTGGACCAGATTCAAAAATTCTTTCCTGCGGGCGTCCATATAACTCGCCCCAACATACTTCCCCTTGAAGGCCGTCTTAAACAGTTCCCAAGTCACCCTATCAGCTGGGGTCCCATCTCTCACAGTGAGCCACCACTGATAAGCCTCATCTCGTAGCAATGATATGGCCCCCTTCAACTTCTGTTCTACAGAATAGTCCAAATCATCCATAATCTGTTCCGTAGCCTCTAACCAATACTCAGCCACATTCGGGGCTACACCAAACACACCCTTAAAGATCTCCGCTCCATTAGCCCAGAGTCGCTCGAAAATAGATCCTTGAATTTCGTTACCCATACTTGCCCCGGCAACCCTTTCCAGAACACGAAGCATTTCCTGGGATAGGGCATCATCCCCTGCACCTCGATCCTGAGATTCCACTTTCGTTGCCGGTGGTACCGGTGCATCTACCGCTGGTATATGCCCTGAGGACGAAGATTCAGCCCTCGTACTCATGTTGTATTATCTGATTTACAAATTTTATGCATCCATTAGATATTCCAGTGTTTAGTACAGATGTTTTATGAACAGATAATAATTCAGAGTTTGTTTCCGCAGAGTCGTAGTCTAGCTACAGTCTCAGTCCGTTTATCAAAAACTCTTATAGTTTCAGTACCATTCTAACTAGAGTATTCTAAAGGATTCCAGTGCAGACAGGTAATTCAGAAAAATATCCAGAAAAGTTCAGAATAATACTTACAGACCTGGGCCGGAGACTCGGGTGCCACTTTCTAAAGATCCCAATTTTTGAAAATTGAGTTTTGCAATCTTTATAGAATTTTTTGTTTTCGAAAATCTTTATTTTTGTAAACCCGTTCCACAACCGAGTTGTTGCAACCTGGGTCTGATACCATTAAATGTAACACCCCAAACTCGGCCTAGACGTTATGACCAGATCCGACGTGCCACATCAAAAAGTTAAAAATATTTTCTATTTTCAATCCAGAAAATCGTACTTGGTGTCTAATAGATGATTCCGTTATATGCAAAAGTGAATGGAAGCTGTACACCAGGTAGGAAACCAGAAAAAGAGGAGGTGAGTCCATCGGACTGCTTAAGTACCAAGCTCCCTTCGGATCTAATCCTAGACATGCACACTACCATTGCCACACCTTAACTTAGGATATATTTTTAAGAATCAATTCGATTAAATTTATTTTAGGAAAAAGTGATTAATTTTTGAAAAACATTTGCATGGCGAAAGCTTTGCTTGTTGTCATGTTATTTGCAATCAATTGCTGTTTTGTTTTTTTTTTTTTTGAAAATGCCCTAAGCTAATCAATTTCGACAGTTAAAAATTAAGCATATCTATCTTATCAAAACTTATCAAAGCCATAAAAAAAAAAAGAAATAATTAGAGCGGCCTTATTATAACTTAAAACCCAAATCATAAAAATAATTGAAAAGATGTCCAATTCACCAGAAGAAAACCAAATTTTGCAGAACACGTGGCCACTCCGAATCCCTCACAGCTCCAAGCCCACTATGGTTGGGGATTTCTTGCGTGGATGAAAATAAGGGGTGAGTTTAGGAAAACTCAGTGTGTAAAATAACCCAACCATAGACTATATCAGTTTAAAACACAGAAACAGATCAGATTGGCCATAGCCCAGAACAGATTTCAGAAAGAGACCCGTAGGCCCATAACAGAACAGAACAGCTATTACATGTTCATGCAGAAAACCCAACCCATATCCATTCGTATACACCCCCGTGCCAACCTTACACCATGTGGGGAGAATACTCGACCCACCCATCCGTCTACACGTCACAAGTATGCAGCAAGGGTGCGAGCGAGAGATATTGTGTGAGTCACAGATATAGATATCTGTGGCAGAGCCACCAGAATCAGATATTTGTGGCAGAGCCACCAGAAATAGATATTTGTGGCAAAGCCACTAGAACGTTTCCTCCAACATCATAACCCATATTCCATGCAATAGATATACATGTCATGGCATACAACAAATAGAATTAGAATATCATGCATATGGCATACATCATACAGAATCAGAATATCATGCATTTCAGTCACAATTAACCCTAGGGGTAAAATGGTCATTTTGCATACTTAGGGGTATAATGGTAATTTTTGCATACTTAGGGGTATTTTCATAATCCAACTACTTTAGGGTTTACATTTATACTATAGCCGTTAATGCATCCACAGAAGTACTTACCAAGAGTTCTTATCGAATTGGGCCCGTTGGCCCATTATCCTAATTTCTGGCCCATTAAGCCCAAAATATCGAAAATACACGAAATTGTACACTCTGCAGTCTTATCACTTTAGTTAACCAAATATGTTAATCGATCTATCTCACGAGCATTCGCACACTCGCAAGTTCACCAAATACCGACTTTTCAGCATTTTGGCTTTTCGACTTTTGTCGATTTAGTCTATGAAAGGGTGTCAGTTACACACCTAATTTAGGACGGTACGCTGGCGAGATCTACACACACGAACTACCTAAAATTGGATTTCTACCACGTCAAGCTAAATATAGAAAACAAACTACGTATTTAACCCCTTACCATATTCGGCCAACACAGCTTTAGATCCCAGAGTTCCTTACCTTTTTGTTGAGATATGGGTTAGATCTGGAGAGCCAATCGAATAAGTCCTCAAGCCCTTTGCTGTATGTCCCCTCATTCACGCTATCACTTTCACAACCAACAGGAAAAAAAACATGAATCTCTTAGTCCAAAACGTTAGCCACCCCTAAGGGTTTTGTCTTTTCCTTCCTAAAAGGAATGAGACTAAAGACAGTTTGTTCAAAAGACTTACCTAACGTCGATTTGTTCAGAAGAATGTTCCTATCTATGATTTTTATATCCAATCCACCGCATGACCAAAAGAAGAAGCAGATTCAAATAACCGAAGATTTGGCCTCCTTCACCACAGGTATGTAGGTTCGGTTTTTAAAAAAGTAAGAGAAGAAAAGTTCGGCTACCACAAGATTCGGCTATTGAGAAATATTGAAGATGGAAAAATAAAGAATGAGACAGAGGAAGAAGGGTATAGATTCGATTATGGAAACGAAAAGATGGAAGAAGAAAGAAAAAGATGTGAGGTAGTATTCGGCTATGGAGAAAACGTCACAATGAAGCTTCTAGGTTCGACTATTAGCAAAAAGGGAATAAGAAACCCTAAGCCTAACCTATTTCGGCAAACCAAAGAAAATAATGCGAATTAGAAGGAAAAGGAATTGCTAAGGACGGCACCACACATCCCAAATGCCGAAATTTCCCTCTTCAAAGGCCTAGCCGAATCCCTATACTAGAAACCCTTGGCTGGCCTACTCTTGCTCTTCAAGAGTCCACCATTCAGCCACCACTGGTCTTCCTAATCCGCTCCTAAATTTTCTCCCTTATCACCTCCTTACTCAATCTCCTGAGCAGCTCACACACCTCCTGACAGACTTTTACTTGCGTTCCAATACTTACCATTCCTACTCATAAAAAAAATAATTCCCTTGATATGCTCTTATTGTGACTTGAACCTCAGTTCCCCCCTAGCCATACACACGCCACTTTAATAGCCTTCCCTGTGGCGTCACATGCCACGTTGCCACGTGCTTCCTTTTGATTTATTTTACCTATTAAATTCTTAAAATCCCAAATTACCAGAACCCCTTTTTCTTGTGGAATTAAGATTAATTAAAACTGTCGATTTTTAACCTAGGCTTGGGCCTTCTAAAGGCCCACTAACATGCTTAGACTTACATCACACAATAAAAACACAGAAATTCAAAAATTCACTAAAACTCTCCGAAATCCCGAAGATCCCAAAAATTAAGGCGTTACAATTCTTTTCTAATATATATCGATTCATCTTGGCAGTCGTTGATTACATCACGAAGAGGGTGAAGGTCGCTTCATATGCTAATGTTACAAAGTCGATAGTCATCAAATTCAAAAAAAAAAAAAGATCAGGTGCCAACAAGGAATGGCAGAAAGGATCATGTCTAATACAATTGCATAATGTTAAAAGCTTGTAGTCTATTCAAAGATCAGACGCCATATCATAGTGCAGCGAAGGCAGCCAAAAAGAAAAAATAAAAGTAAAAAAAGTAAAAGTAAAAAAATAAAATGATCATGGAAGGTGACCGAGACTTGTAAAGATTGGCATGAAGAAGTTACCATTTACCCTCTACGCTCATCGAACATCGGCCAAGACCTTCATCAGGGTAATGCCTTCTCATTAGCTTGCGGAATGAAAGCGTTTTGTCCATTAAAGTAGAGATTCTTTTTTGTCAGAACTAAAGTTAGATGAGGCAGAATGGATCCAATCCCGATATGATCAGTCGAATTGGATGTATATCTGTTATGGTTAGATGATATGGGCTTACGACAAAGAGGTTCATCTTAGAGAATTCCATAAGAGGGACCTAACATTGAAGAAGATCCTTCCTATACAAAAGGACTTCAGAGGAAAGTGAATGTCAAACTGGGAAGGACCTTATGTAGTAAAGAAGGCCTGCTCTGGAGGAGCATTGATATTGACCAAGATGGATGGCAAATCTAGTTAGGGAGTATTCTACCAAAAAGGGGAGAGGCCAAGGTGAAAACCCGTAAAGGGTGCCTTGAGAAAAAATAAAAAAATAAAAATATCAAATAAAAAAATCAAATAAAAAAATCAATAAAAAAAAGAGAATAAAGAAAAGGAGAGGCCAAGGAAAAAACGCGTAAAGGGCGCCTTGAGACCAAAAGGGATTTGAGTTGAAAACCCAAAAAGGGCGGCTCAAATTTGGATCAAAGTGAGGCATACAGTAGTCTTGCTATGCTTGAATTAACAATGAAGAAGTATGCTACGTCTTGGGGCATAGACAAAGTACTCCGGATCCTCTAAACACAGATTGAGTTTAAAATGGTCTTTAAGAAGTTGGTATAGAGAAGCTCAAGTTGTGATATCTAGGGCACCTAGTTTTCCATTTTACCCATTTTGAATTTGCTATCTTTGATTACCTTATTCTTTTCAAGATACGTCCCAATGAATTTCCTTCTTAGTTACATTTGCTTACTTGCTTCGAGCTATGCTCCTAATTAATTTTCTTCTGGACCATTGTTGTGATCTTTTTCAAGCATTTTACATTGAAACAACGATTAGTGGACTAATAATATTTTCATAAAAGGAGTTTCACATA
The DNA here is from genome assembly GCA_025698465.1 of Gossypium longicalyx. Lineage (NCBI taxonomy): Eukaryota > Viridiplantae > Streptophyta > Magnoliopsida > Malvales > Malvaceae > Gossypium > Gossypium longicalyx. The sequence continues at coordinate 85,940,554 of CM046997.1, forward strand.
TTACTCTGGAAGCTTCTAAATAATACAAGAACCTGAAACAGGACTATTGTTTAAAACTCACCAAGCTTAAGGGTTGGAAATATTTAAGCCCAAATTGAGATTATCTCCTTGGATTTTCTGTCAAAGATATTGGTTGAACAAATAGAAATTACATCAGTATTATAATCCCGACGAAGAACGAGCAATGGGATTATTTTCGAGAAAAGAAAAAATGGTATTCTGTATTCATGCAGATATCAGGCATACACATCTAGTCATAATACTTGGGGAATGGTGTAAAAAATATGGAGGAAGATTCAAAATCAATACCGTTGAATTGTAGTGGGAATAGATTGGAAAAGATTCAGATCTGATACCCCTGAGTTTCAGTGGGAGGGTTTGAAGATGATACAAACCTTTGGTCCCAGAGGTACAGTGGAATGGACCCTGAAGTTACAGTGGGGCAAACCAGTCGAGCAAAATGTGATTGTTTTTTCGGGCTTTTTGTTAAGAATACCAGCCGAACAAGATGGCAGCATAATACGTCAGTGATAATGCCCTGATGAATAACGAACGATGATACCTTAGGCATTTAAAAAAGAGACCATTCTCACTTCTACATTCATAACACATCTAGTTAGGAGTATTTGATTCATTCTGTTCATAGCATCCTAATTATTTAGCATAAGCATAGGTACATGAAACCAATTCTACAGATCATGTCTCTAGAGGATGGTGTAGCAACATCGGTGAATTCACAGATCTTATCTCCCTAAGATAGCAGTAGGGCAGATCGAAAATAGAAAGTCTTATCTTCCTGAGGTAGCAAGGGAGTAGACTAAAGATTGTATATCTTGTTTCCCTGAGATAGCAGCGGAGTAGATCGAAGACGGTGAATCTTGTCTTCCCGAGGTAGCAGGGGAGCAGATTTTAGTCACCAGCCTTATCTCTTTGAGGTAGCAAGAGAGCGGGTTGTAGATTATAGTCTTATCTTCCTGAGGTAGCAAGAGAGCAGACTAAAGATTGTAGATCTTGTTTCCCTGAGATAGCAGTGGAACAGATCGAAGACGGCGAATCTTGTCTTTTTGAGGTAGCAAAGGAGCAGATTTTAGCCACCAGTCTTATCTCTCTGAGGTAGCAAGAGAGCAGGTTGTAGATTGTAGTCTTATCTTCCTGAGGTAGCAATGGAGCATACTGAAGATTGTAGATCTTGTTTCCCTAAGATAGCAGTAGAACAGATCGAAGACGGTGAATCTTATCTTCCCGAGGTAGCAGGGGAGAAGATTTTAGCCGCTAGCCTTATCTCTCTAAGGTAGCAAGAGAGCAGGTTGAAGATTGTAGTCTTATTTTCCTGAGGTAACAAGGAAGCAGACTGAAGATTGTAGATCTTATCTCCCTAAGCAGTAGTGGAGCAGATTGAAGAGGGCGAATCTTATCTTCCCGAGGTAACAGGGGAGCAAATTTTAGCCACCAGCCTTATTTCTCTGAGGTAACAAAAGAGCAGGTTGAAGATTGTAGTCTTATCTTCCTAAGGTAGCAAGGAAGAAGACTGAGGATTGTAGATCTTATCTCCCTAAGCAGTAGTGGAGCAGATCGAAGAAGGCGAATCTTATCTTCCCGAGGTAGTAGGGGAGCAGATTTTAGCCACTAGCCTTATCTCTCTGAGGTAGCAAGAGAGCAGGTTGAAGATTGTAGTCTTATCTTCCTAAGGTAGCAAGGAAGTAGACTGAAGATTGTAGATCTTATCTCCCTAAGATAGCAGTGGAGCAGATCGAAGATGGTGAATCTTATCTTCCTGTGGTAGTAGGGGAGCAGATTTTAGCCACCAGCCTTATCTCTGTGAGGTAGCAAGAGAGCAAGTTGAAGATTGTAGTCTTATCTTCCTGAGGTAGCAAGGAAGCAAGCTAAGGATTGTAGATCTTATCTCCCTAAGAAGTAGTGGAGCAAATCGAAAAGGGCGAATATTATCTTCCCGAGGTAGCAGGGGAGCAGATTTTAGCCACCAGCCTTATCTCTCTAAGGTAGCAAGAGAACAGATTGAAGATTGTAGCAAACTTAAGATTATAGATATTATCCCCCTGAGATAGCAGTGGAGCAGATCGAAAATGATGAATCTTATCTTCCCGAGGTAGCAAAAGAGCAGATTGAAGCCACCAGCCTTATCTCCCTGAAGTTGCAGCGGAGCAGGTTGAAATCATCAGGCTTTATCGTCTTGAAGATACAAATCTTTTCTCCTTGAAATTCCAGTAGAGTAGATTAAAGTGCTATTCCCTTGAAGATGCAGTGGGATAGAATGGGGCTACTTGAGGAAAAAAAATGCCAAGAAATCAAGATTCAACAAGACCGGGCAAAATTGACCCTCTTTGGAGTATTTGCTCTATTTTCGTTACACAACAATGAGCAAAGAGGGGCAGCTGTAAGGCCCAATTTCTGCCCGAGACCGTTAAAATCTGAAAAATCAGAAAACAAAACTAAAAATAAAACTAAAATAAAAAACTCCAAATTTATAACAGTCCAAATAAATACAAAGCCCAATTGGCCTAACTATCTTTACAGACCCGAACATAAAGACCCAAATGTAAAAATAATAATGACCTAATGGCCCAATCTTAAAACAGGCCCAAACAACCCAAAATTTGTTGGCAGAAACTGAAACCCTAGCCAAACCAGCACCGCAGCCTTCGAGCCTCCTCCATGTCACCACCATGTACGGCCTCTGACCTCTGTACACTTCCATGTCAGCATTAGAACCTGCGAGAAGGAGTAACAGAATACAGTAAATACACAGCAATAGCAGAGAAATAAGAGAAAAATAAAAATTATTTTTTTGTAATTTCATTTTCATTCTGATTTGGCTATAAAAAGCCAAGAGAATCACTGTAAACGGGGAAAAAAATCAACAGAGAACAACCAAAAGGATACACTTCAGAGGTGATCTATTATCACCGTTTCTATTCTATTTTTTTTTATTTTCATTCGAATCCACGATACAAATACTAAAATATAAGAGGGAGAGAAAGAGGCTCATCAAAGTCACATCGTGCTCGCGTCGTCGGAGGGTTCTACTACGTTCGTCGCAATCGGATCTTGAGGGGGTCGAGAACTTTCCTCTTTTGTTCATTCGAGTCAAGAAGGCTAAGCCTTCGATTCCTTTTCGAAAGGGAGTCAAACACCCCCATTTGTGAGGTTCGGGCCACCATCTACAGCCGTGGCGCGTCGAATCTTCGACGGAATTGGCGCCAGCCGAATAGGGGAGGGATTTAAAAGAAAAAGAAAAAAAATCCTTTAGGTTTTTCTTTTGAAACAGCAACAAAATGAATTTTTGGGTGAAAATTTTGGTTTTAAATGACTAATCAAAACGGCAGTACTTTGGTTCAAATTCCCCTAGACGAAACGACGACGTTTTGATGCGGTACAGGCGACCCGATTACCCGATACAGATGGGTCAGAATCCGCGTGTTTTATTAAAAGGGGTTCTTTCGCGATTGGCCCCTCCCTTTTTGCACTGTCATTTGAATAGATCCTGTTTGAATTTTTTTCATTCTTTAATTCTTCCCTAAGATTTAGGCACTGTTTCAATTTAGTCCACGCCTAAGCTCCGCGTTTTGAAGCTTGGGATAATTTCGTTTTTAATCCCCATGAGTTTGCACACATTGTATTTAGTCCCAAATTAGGCTCCAATGATTTATTTATGTATGGATTATCTTTTTGATTTTAATTTTATTTCAATTGAGTCCTTTTCCTTTTAATTTCAGTTTTTTTTTAAATTATTTTTATCATTTATTTTAAATTATTATTCACTTTTTATATTATTCATTAATTTAAATTATTTTATATTATTCATAATTTTTTTCTTTTTTATTTTATTTTATTTTATTTTGTATATTTTTAAAATGCTTTATTTATATAATTTACTCATTTTAAAATTCTCTTTTATGTACATTCTTTATTTTAAAGTTTTATATCATGGCTGTTTTAAATATTTTTATACATTATTATTATATATATATATATATACACATAATTTATATTTAATTATTTTTTTATTTTATGTATATTATTTCTTGTAGACACATATATATATTGTTTCGTACGTCACTTACTTTAATTCTTTGCTTGCATAATGTTTATTTTAAAAATTAATTTATATATTATTGTTTCACATATGATTTATTGTTGTTCTTATACTTATGATTTATTTTATATTAAATTATTATAAATTCTATTTATTTATTTTGAAGTGTTTCAATATTATTTTTACACTTATATATATTATTAAATGTTTTATATATCATCTGTTTTTAAATTGTTGTATATTATTGATTCTTAAAACTACTTTTTATATTATTTGTTTTAAATTTATTTATTATTAGTTATATTTTATTTATTTATTTATTTTTAATTTGTTTTATGTTTATTTTCTATTATTGGTTATATACATATTGTTTAATATCTCTTAAAAATTTGTTAGCCCGAATGTTAAAGATAATATATGATGAATGATTATTCACTTTGTATGTCACATTTTAAATTCATTTCTTTGACACTGCTCATTTGTATCATATTCAATTATTTATGCTTTCCAACACCATGATTTGTTAATGCTTTGGTAATGTGTTTTGACAAAATAATATGTCATTATTTACATACATATTGAAATCTTTTATTTTGAGTGGTCAGTTAAACATTTTAGTCCAATCAATTATCTTTTAATTATCAATTCTTTCTATTTTAAATTATGACGAAAGGAACTCTTCGAGAACAAGACAATATTTCGTGTTTGGAAAATCGAGAAATCGTGTCCTAACGTACTGGGTTTCGATTTTTCTGTTTGACCAAATAACCAAATATCCTTTTAAAATTTTGTCCGCATTTTTTTAAACTTCAAAACGAGATAATATTTCGTGTTTGGAAATCCGAGAAATCCTACCCAAACGTGTTGGGTTTTGATTTTTCGCTTGACCAAAATATTCGAATATCCTTTTAAAAATTTTCAATACAAGAACTTTGGAAATCATGGGATGATCTTGGTATTGAAGGTTTGAAATGTCATATCCTGACGTGCTGGATATGATATTTATTCTTTCGAAACAAGAGAATTTCAATATCCAATTCGAATTATCTAAACAGTTTTGAAAAGAATCGTATTTTTAAAATCTTTCCAAATTTTAAACATTAGGACATTAACTAATCAATTAGGTACCAATTTTGGGCGTTGCGAGGGTGCTAATCCTTCCTCGTACGTAATCCTCGTACGTAACCGACTCCCGGACCTGTTTTCTTAACTTTCGTAGGCCAAAATCAATATTCCAATAAAATAAAATGTTTTATTAGGTGATCCGATCACACCTAAACAAAAAGGATTGGTAGCGACTCCGTATTTCATTTTAAAGTTGATCCCTTTTTTTTCTCAAAAATAAAAAATGGTTTCGACACTTACCATTAACTAAACAACCATGCGCACAATTCAACCCATTGAAACGAACTCCACAGAGCCCCACCGTCTCCAACGCAACCTTACAACAATTAAAACTTCCAGTAAGAACCCATACACCAATTGACAAGAAATCTAACAGAGACCACTTACCAAACTTATCAATCCCTAAGAACCCCAAAAGCTGAAAATCATGATTGACACGTTAACTTGATAAAAAATTAAGAGTAAAAGAAAGAAATTTCCAAAAGGTAGAAATCATAGAGAAAAGGGGTCTCCAGCGCTAGATTTTTGCTTTTGAGAGAAAGAAACTAAATTTTGGAAAAACACAAAAAGATAACAACAAATTTTGATAACTCACCTCTATTCTCTCATCCTCAACCACCTACTACTCAGAATTCTGGTAAAATCGAAACTTTACCACATAGCCTAGCAAAATATAACATCCATTACTCATGTAGGGATTCAAACACATGACCTCCAACACAGCAATTCCCTTACCACTTGAACCAACAAGCTCATTCTGATATGGTTTTACAATTAATTCAATATAAGCCTACTGAGCAAGCGTAAGGCTTAAGTCAGAAAAAAAATACCAAAAATTTACCAAATGTAAGGCTTGAACTTGGGACCTCACACACACACCCAGAGCACTTAACCACTGAAGCAGATACACAGTTATTTGTGTCAAATTTTCACAAAAGCTAAAACAAGAATTTTGGGGCATTACAAATTTCCCTTAACTCCTAAAAGACATTATGTTGTTGTCATTGATGAAAACTCAAATCCTAACACAGTGCATATAAAGGGGTGTTAGAAAAATCCATTTAGAAAATAGTGTTTTTTGGGCACAACGGTAGTTTAATTTTTTTTAATATAAGTTGTAATATTTATAGCAATAAACATTAATTAAAATATACTTGTGCTTTGTACGAGGTGGTCTAAAGTCAATCTTGACTTTCTACCGAATAAATTTATTCGCTACTCTTAAACCATGAACTACTTTGAGTGTGGGCTTAAAGTATATTGAACTAGTCGCACGGAATGAAAAACCTTTATTAACTTTCAGTAGAAAAGTTGATTTTCTCATTAATCATAATTATATTTTTTCCAGAAAATATAATTTATTTTGTAAAATAAATTATCATTATTTTCTAACAGAATAACCACGTATGTAAATTGTGTCAATAGTTCAACACATAGTTCCAATTTGAGTTGTGGACTATGCCAATATGTAAATGCTTAATGGGTATGCATGATGCATATTTATGTTCTTTTATGTTTAGTTAAATTCTATAATTTCATTTTTCCATATTATTATGTTAAATGTTTGTTAATCTTGTTGAGCTTTGTGGTTGATTGCCTCTTCAAAGCAAAGTAAGTATAGTGATTTTTATTTAAGCTTACTAAGCATTTTATGCTTATGTGTTGTTGTCTTTGCACGTAGATATCAATTTTTAGATTCTTGAAGCCCTACTCAACCTTAGTATATCACACTATCATCATGACTATCAAGTGTATAAAAGTAGCATATTTGTAACTTATGGCATGTACTTAGAGTTTCTACATGTATAACATGTATAACATCTTAAAACATGGGATGTTTGAATATTTCCTTTGTATGCATGTACATAACTCTATTTTGTTACGAGCTTTAATTAGTTGAAAATTAACCTTGTTTTGAATTATATTATTTACTTTATTATGCTCTCCATGTTATATATATGGTTTGATGGATAATTATTTAATTTGAGCATGTTTTTATAAAGGATTTTCACATGTATATAGTCATTATTTAAGCATTCTTTATTTTTATTTTTTGATAAAAGGCCACAAAGGGCAATTCACTCAACTAGGAAATGTCTTGAAGTACATGCGAATGAATAGTAGGTGGATAATCCAACCAAAACGTGATCTCTTGCTCATTATCTAAACCAAGGTACTAAAGAAGTTTACCACCTTATTGCTTGTCAGGCTATACAATTGAAATCTAAAGAATCAAACAAACCATATATAGCTTTGGATTTATTTAATAGATGGCCCAAAACAACTAATCCAACAAATCAAACTTAAGTTTATTTATTACATGTGCACAATCACTCTCAAGCATGATGCTACAAAAATCCCAATAAGCAAGTCAACTGCAACCCAAAGATGATTGAATGAAGCTTCGCCTAAGCAAGGTCAATACAATCAAGCACACAACTAGCAAAACCACCATACACCAACCCATCCCCATCCTGCATCACAACTCCTACTCCCACTCAAGCGCCATCAGGATTCAGTGAGACATCTACATTAACATTTAAAGTGCCTTTCGGTGGTGTCTAGTGCACTTGTCTCAACTAAAGTGGAAACAGTGGATGGTGAACAAAGTTATAGAGAAAAAAATCAACATGGAAACCCTGCACTTATGCTAGGGTAAACTAAAAAGCCAAAATCACCACCTCATCATCGTATTTTTCCTTTCATTCCATAAATTCCATAACAAAAGTAATAAGCAAGTTAGAGCTTCCCTATCCATAAGTCGCATGGTTTTCTCAAGCCAACCAATCCTACAAGAAGAATTATCATCCAAAAAACCAATATTAATACCAACCAAAGTAAGTGTGTCATGTGATACTTGATAGTCACGAAGAGTATGCAATATAGTCTCCATGGGTCCCTTACACTAGCCATAACTCGTATCATTTGTAAGCAAGGTCTGAGCAATCCTAGCAACCGTAGGCAACAAAGCATGCCAACCACTCTAAGAAAACAACTAAATCTTAGGAAATATTTTGAGTTAGCATATAATTTTTCAAAAGAAATGATGCAGCCTCAAACTAACACTCCTCAATAGAAGTGATAATACTTTAAACTGACATACTTTTATATGTCAATTACATATATATTTTGAATATGATCTTACAAATTTGGGTTGTTTATGGTTTTTTATCTTGTAAGGACTAAATTGAAGGCAAAAGGAAATTTTAGGGTAAAAAGCGTGAATTTAAAGACAAAACATGTCAACATGCAAAATAGGGAAGAAATGGTGCCGGAAATACAAAATATGGAAGACTTGGGGAAAATTTTCAAAGAAGAGATATATAGACATGAAACTTTGTTTAAATATGAATTTTATTTTTAGGGTTATTGTTAGGATTATTATATTGTTTAGATTTAATTTCAAATTATATCTTTTAAACATTATCATCTAGAGTTCAGATAGGAACTAACTAGGGTTTTTTTCATGTACTATAAACAGGGGATGGAGTGGCATGAATACTCACTCATCACTTCTATAGAAAACTCATTCCTCTAAAGCTCTTAGCCTTTTTGTTTCTTTTTTTTTTCCAATAAAACTTTGTTTCATTAAACTTGTGTTTTTATTCCCAAAAAACATGAATAACTAAACTTGTCTAGCCAAAGGTTTCAAAATTCCTCAAAAATATTTCATGAGGCTTAGAACCCCGTACTTAACCCTTCTCAATGAGTATTTATCATTTCTTCGCATTACGAGACTGAGGCTTCCGTCCATGTCCTTCCATAAGTAATATTTTCATCTTGTACAAAGGTAGTCGCTTTGTGTGTTTTGGAAAGGTTGCACAGTCAATTTGCTAACTTACTGCGTCAAAGGTTGTCGAGCCCAAGAGACGAAATGACGTAGCATTTGCCATTGAGAAATGATGTTCTAGTGTAAGACGGTCCCACAAGAGTGACAGTTGGCTAGAGTCAGGTTCCTCTAGATTGCAAGACTATAACCTAAAAAGGAGCTGATGGTCGTATGCATCCTCTTCCACTATAATTAGCTTATTCGGTCATGAGAAAAACCACCTAAAAGTCTATGATTGAATCAAATAAGGATCAAGATAACCGGAGGCTGGAATCCTTCAAATCGAAAAACCCCTTTTCTCAAATTTGTTTCTTTTCACAATTGTGATTTCAATTTATTTAATCTCAACTTGTCCGTATTCTTAATTCTATTTTTTATTTATTTGTCCAGGTCAGGCATTTTTCTTAGGCATGACTGGACACAGGATTTTAAGGAACAAGAAGTTGTAGTGATCTAGTCCCTGAGGATTTGACCCTACTTCTCTTATACTATTTTTTGGTTATATCTTAGGGATAGGTTATATTTGGTACTTTCGAAGACACCCCAAATTTTGGTGCTATTGTCAGGGATTGACAATGTACTAATCTTGTTTTTTTCTTATGACCAGATCTGCTCGAGGAAATATTATGTTCGATTCAGAAATAGAAAAGACTACAAGAGTTAATCACAAGGAAATGAAACTATGAAAAAGACAGTTAGAGGTGGTAGGAACTAAGAGTAATCCACCGCTGGAAATAGGAGCATGTGACGAAGTTGAGTCTAAGGTTAACAAAAACCCTACTCAAACACTAGAGAACGAAAGAATAGGAGTCGGTCCACAAGAAGTGCCTTATGCCAGGGTTAATCTAGCACAACAACCTATGGCTTAAACGATTCAGCAAATGGCCAAAGCTCCTGCAGATCAACAGTTGTTATGTATTGTGTATCCTACTATGGATACTAGTTTTGAAATTAAGTCAAGATTAATCCAGTTGTTGCCGACTTTCACAAATATCTAAAAGAGTTTCATATGGTTTATCTTAGTATGAAAACTCAGGGCTTAACTAAGGATAAAATCAAATTACGTGCTTTTCCTTTTTCCTTAGCAGACTCTACTAGGGAATGGTTATTTTATCTACCTCATGGGTCTATCACAACCTGGGCTGATCTTTCTCGTTTGTTTCTCAACAAATTTTTCCCAGTATCGTGCATAGTTGAATTAATGAGGGAGATTGTTGGGATAAGGTAAAAGGATGTCGAGTTTCTTTACTACTATTATGATTAATTTAAGAAGTTGTGTGCAAGTTGCCTACAACATGAGATAACAGAACAATCTCTTCTCCAATACTTCTATGAAGGCTTGAAGCCCATGGAAATGAATATGATAGATGCTGCCAGTAGAGGGGCATTGGTCAACATGACCCCTTAATAGGTAAGAGACTTGATATCCATGATAGCTACAAATACTTAGCAATTCTGAGCCAATCTTGAACCCACTAGAAGAGTTCACCAACTAAGTAATTTAAATTTAGAAGATAAAGTTGATAGACTTACTAATATCATAAATTCACTTATTGCAATAAAAATAAGACCGGCCCGAATATGCGAAATTTGTGCAACACCCGAACATACAACTGATACACGTTCTAGTTTGTATGATGATACTATGGCTTATTTGGATGCTCTGGGGAACTTTCTTAGACCACCCCAAAGATAATATAACCCTTATGCTAATACATATAACCCAGGAAAGACCATCCTAACTTGAGTTATGAAGTGAACCCGCGGTATAACTAGTCATACCAAAACCAGTTTCCATAACAAACTCAAGATCTAGGTACCTCACTAGAAGCCATGATAAATAAATTAGCAGCTAATATGCTTGATTTCCAACAGCAAAATATTGATTTTCAAAAGAAAACCGAGGCATTTATAAAAGAGTTGACCATGTCAATTGAGAAAATAAACTCACAGGGAAAATTGCCGTCACAAACAGAACCTAACCTAAGACAAAACGTAAATGCAGTGACATTGTAATATGGAAAAGAACTAGAACCAAATCTTGGTAAGAATCGTGATCAAGACTCTGCTCAGGAAAAGTAGGAGAATAATGAACAGGTCTGAATGAAACCTTTATTGCCCACAATTCAACCTTTGTTTCCAGGATGGTTGAACCAACATCTGAGAAGTAAGGAGGAAAAAAATCCTTGAAACATTCAGAAATGTTGAGATCAACATGCCATTGTTGGATGCCATAAAACAAATTATGCGATATGCCAAGTTCCTTAAGGAACTTTCCACCAACAAGCGAAAATTGACTGGAAATAAAAAGTAAGTGTTGGTGAAAATGTATTTGCGATGTTGCAACGGAATATTTCAGAAAAATGTAAAGATAGGGGCATGTTTGCAATACCATGCAAAACAGACCACTTAGGAATTAAAAAAGGTATGTGCAATTTAGGGGCCTCCACAAATGTAATGTCTTTTTCCATTTATGAATCACTTAACGTGGGTTTTTTTTGAAGAAAACATGTGTTATCATTCAATTAGCAAACATGTCTATTGTGCATCCTGAAGGAGTCCTTGAGGACATATTAGTGAAAGTCAACAAATTTATCTTTCTTATAGACTTTTATGTGGCAAAAATGGAAGAGGATAACACTCCTGGGTTTTTGGACATCTTGTTGGGATAACCTTTCTTTAGTACCGCAAGTACTAAGATTAATGTGTGTAGCGAAACCTTCACGATGGAGTTTGATAGGGAAATCGTGAAGTTTAACATTTATGACGCTATTAGTCACCCTAATGAAATTTTGAATGTAAACCGTGTCGACATAATAGACTCCTTAGTAGAAAAAACTTTTGAGTCACTTTATGAAAGTAAACTTGAGACATTGTTTGATGATAATTTCGATTTAGAACCAATTTGTGAATTTGTTAATGAATTATTAACTCCTATGAACACTAAAATTCTACCTTCTATTGTGCAGGCACCAAATTTCCAAGACCATATGATCGAAAAATTCATTTGGAACAACCCTAATATTAGTTGGGCTATCAAGCTAACAACATTAAACAAGTGCTTGTTGGGAGGCAACCCAATTTTTTTTATTTTATTTTCTTACATGTTAATAAATTTTATTCTCTCTTTTTATGTCCATTAGAATCAAGGAATCAAAAAATTAAATTTGGAAACTAGAAAAAACAGTAACAAAAATGACATGGGGAGTGTTCTAAACCCTTTTCTTTTTCATCGTATTTGTTAATATTATTTTTCACATTAAGGGCAATGTGACTTAAGTAGGGGGAAACATTTCTCATTATTTCTGTTGTTTTTTCTATTGTGTTACTGTTGCTACTACCTTGTGCTTGTTGTTGCCCACATCTTGTGCAAAAGTGACCACTTTGTATGTTTTGGGAAGGTTACACAGTTGGTTCACTAACTTACTATGTTAGAGGTTGTTGAGCCCGAGAGATGAAATGGCGTGGTATTCACCATTGAGAAATGATGATCTAGTGTAAGGTTCCTCTAGATCACAAGGCTATAACCTAAAGTGGATTTGGTGGTACAGACGTCTTCTTCCACTATAACAGGCTTATTTGGTCATGAGAATAACCACCTAAAAGTCTATGATTGAACCAAAGGAGGATAAAGATACCCGGAGGTTGGAACCCTTCAAATTGAAAAACCCCTTTTCTCAACTCTGTTTCTTTTCACAATTACGATTTCAATTTATTTAATCTCAACTCGTCCATATTCTTAATTTTATTATTTATTCATTTTTTCAGGTCAAACATTTTTTCTTGGGCATGACTAGGCCCAAGATTTTGAGGAACAAGAAGTTTTAGCGGTCCAGTCCCTGAGGATTTAACCATACTTCTCTTATATTATTATTTTTGTTATTTATTAGGGATAGGTTATATTTGGTACTTTTGATGACATACCAAGAAGTGAAGTGTAGCTTGATTTTGTAGATTAGAAGTCCCTCAACGAATAACCCCAAATGAGCAAATTCAACGGATCTTAATGAGACAATGGAATGGACAAAATATAGACCACCTCCTCCTTAGAGAATAAGCTCCAAACCAACACCTAATTTCATCCCCTCCCATCCGCTTGTAGCAGCTACCTATCTACGACATCATGAGGCAACTGACCATTAAAGTTAAGTTTCCTACCATTCAGTCGATCCCTCCCATATCGATGCCCCCAAATCTGAATTGAAGAACTAACATCTACTAGCCAAAAGAACCTGAGTTCCAATTCACAAAAGGCTGCCACAATACTCGTTCATACATATGAAACTTTCTCAACTAGCTTTGGACGAAAAATACCCACTATTAGGAAAAATATTTAGCACTCAAAACACAATAACACAAAGTATCCTGATGGTGCATCAAGCACTACACTTGTTATCTTAATAGAGCCAAATTAAACTGACCCAGGTCTTAGAAGCCTAAGCCACCCATACCCTACCCTCTACTTTTCGTTCCCCCTCTACCTACTAAAATAGTCGAATAAAGCACTGAACCCTATCAATAATTGATTGAGGAAATAGAAAAATCGACTTAGCCCAAGTTGAAATAGATTGAAGGACTAACTTAACAAATAACTCTTTACCTTTGAAAGAAAGAACTTGCTTAAATTAACTTTGAAACTTTTGGTTTACCTTATTAAAGGCTTATTGAAATGTTAGGGTTTTATTTCTCCCCACCAACAAGGTGGGCCCAAGATAGCTCTTAAGAAAAATCAAGAACTCTTATGCGCAACAAAGATGTAATTTGAACTTGATACTCTGGCAACGTATTTTGGCTAAAATAAACCATGAACTTGCCCACATTAACTTTTTGTCCTGGCACTCTCTCAAAAGAAGCTAGAATATCTATAAGTGAAGAAGCCTTTAAAAACTTATTATGAATAAATAAAAGGCAATGATACAAAAAAAAAGTAAATGGTTCACTTGTGACCTACTTTAACTTACTCGACTACATTGAACCAAACTGTCCACTGAAGCCTTGAGCAACTGAGTAGAAAAGGCCCCTATGCACAACAAGAACAGATAAGGAAAATAATAATTGCCCTAACAAAAGCCCCACCTCGATTTGAAGAAATCAATTAGCAAATCACTAAACTTAACGACATATGAAACTGAGGTACCATGAGTCATCACCAACGCCACCCATTTTGAACAGAAGCTTATCCGCCCAAGGCACAGAGAGACCCTCATTCATAGCAAGTGTAATGATAGGAACTATAGCCAAAAGAAGCTCCAATCTACCTCTAACTTAGATTGAGCAAAATAGACCAGTAAAGTAACTCATAACCACTAGAAGCACCCCATGTCTCCCTCCACCATCCATCTCGAATCATCAACCAAACCCATAATCCAATTTTTATGTTGATGCCTATTCACTATCATGTGAAAAAAATGGATGTTATGATCACCCTCTCTTAACTAAGAATTTGAAGAGTGTTGCCAACAATAAACTTTCTTAGCATCACATAATTTACCCAACTTAGGTTAATTTGTCTCTATTCAGTATCAATTCCCTCTCAAAGTGGAGTATCAATCAACTTATACTCATCACCTAAACATTGTTGAACTCTATCCAATTTGGCTAAAGAAGAGAGTTGAGACACTCCCACAGCTTCCTAAATCAATCATTGACACTCATCAAACATTTCTTAACAAGTCTCATATTAGAATCAAAGCCAAGAGTCAAGCCAACCTTCCCTTACCCAACTCCTAATGCATCTAAGAAGACACCACCATTATCTGAATTAATTTGATGCATAACCTCAATATTGACAAGAAAATGGCCTTGTATGTTTTCTATGTTTAGAGGTTTCTTGGTGGTTGTATATAGTGTATTAAACTCAAAATTTTGGTCACCTACACTCAGGGTTTGGTACCTAAAGTTTAGGTATCAGTTCTCAGCCATTAGAGGACCAAATATTCATCAAGTGCCCAGGGTTTGGTATCCTTGCCTTGGGTATCAATACTAGGTTCTTTGGAATGTAAAATGCTATAGTATATGGACCAAGTAATGATACCTTGGCCTTAGGTATCAATACTTGTCCCCTTGATAAGGCCACTGCACTATTTTGGTGATTTTAAGCCTTTCGAGGCTCGTACTTAGTCTGGGACACCATTTTTTTCGGGATGATAAATTTCAAATAACATACTCACTGCCTATTAGGTTTTCCACTCCTTTAAAGACAAAGAGGACGGGTTCTCGTGACCTTTTTGCCTTAAAACTGGACATGAGTAAGGGTTGTGATAGGGTGGAGTGGAAGTTTTTAAAGAGTATGATGATTTAGTTGGGTTTTAACTCATCTTGGGTATCATTGGTCATGGCTTGTGTGATGACGATCTCCTATTCTTTGATCTTTAATGGGGTTTAGAGAGATGATTTTCAGCCTCAGCGCAGACTTGTCAAGGGGACCCCCTGATTCCATACCTTTTCCTAATATATGCGAAAGGCTTTTCCAATTTGTTTAATATGGCTAGACGAGAGGCGATTTTGAAAGGTGTGCATATTGGTAGGAATGGTCTAGCTCTTACTCATTTATTCTTCGTGGATGACAATATTTTTTTTGGTGAAGCTACTATAGCTTATGCTACTGCTATAAAGTTGTTAATTAATGAATACAATGAGTCTTCAAGTCAGCAGGTTAATATTGACAAGTCTATTTTTTATTTTAGCAGTAATGTGACTAGTGATTTAAAGGAGCACGTTGGAAATGTGTTGGGTGTTTGTATCTCCAATATTCCAAAAAAATACTTAAGCTCCCTATTACGATTGGGTGTCAGAAGTAGGTTTTTTTTTTTTAGTTCTAAAGAACAATTTCACAAAAGAATTGATGGATGGGGCATGTGGTACTTACCAATGGGAGGTAAAGAGGTATTTTATCAAATTGATATTACAAGCTATTCTTGTTTTTACTATGTAGTACTTCTTGTTACCAATTTCATTATGTCAAGATCTGGAGTGTATAATTAGTAAGTTTTAGTGGTGCAACAATAAAACAAGCAAAGAGATACATTGGTTTCAGTGACAAAGGCTTTGTCAACCTAAGACTAAGGGTGGATTAGGCTTTCACAACTTAGCCAAATTTAATATTGCTCTTTTAGCAAAGCAAGGGTGGCACATATTGTCAAATCTTACTTCCTTGGTAGCTCGTGTATTGAAAGCAATATATTATCCAAATTGTGAGTTTATGAGTTCTCAGTTAGGAGCATACCCTTCTTATACCAAGCGAAGCATCTGGAATGCGCAGGGCTTGCTAGAGCCAGGGTTAGGAATACTAGTTGGTAATGGCTCTACAATTAATATTTGGAATGACACCTAGATTATGGGTATTGGACAAGGAAGGGTTAATCTTTAGAAAATTGATGTGAATTTCACTATGGTTAGGGATATTATAGATCCCATCACGAATACTTGGAAATCAAACTTGATTTTGTTATTATTTGGTGAAGATCAAACAAACCACATTATGTGAATTCCTCTTTCTAAGTCGGTGCAAGAAAATGTACTTGTTTGGCGAGGAGATAATATAGGTTCTTACACAGTAAAGATTATGTATAAACTCCTTACTATAAGGAGTTCAGATCCTATGACTGATTTAACAATAGATCAAATTGGCTTAATGAAACGCTTTTGTAACCTATTGTGGAATCTAAGCATACCTACCAAGATCAAAATCACAATTTGAAAAATAGCTAATAACTATTTGCCTACTTTGCGCAACCTACAGATTCAGAAGCTAACTACACAACCTTTTGGTCCCATTTGTTGAGCAGACATGGAAGCTGTGGAACATTTGGCAAGGGATTGCTCCTTCACTAAGCAGGTCCCTAATGCACTAGGAGTGGTTTATTATTTGCTTTCTTATGAACAAATATGGAAGGTTTGGGTAACCCATTGTTCCTGCAAAATAGCTTAACAGAGTGCAAGTCTTTACCTATTGCTTCATGGGCATTATGGTTTAATAGAGACAATCTATACCATGAAGGCATGCAACAGAGTGTACCCTGGTTGTTACTTTTGTCAAGGCATATATTGGTGAGATCGATGCCCTAGATGCACCTAACAAACCAATGGTAATGATAGAAGAAGACCGATGGGTGCCTTCTTCGAGGGAATCTGTGAAGGTTAATTTTGATGTTGCGTTTTAGAAAGACAAATAAAAGTTTACTTTTAGGATGTTAATTAGAAATAGAGAGGGGTTAGTCATGGTAATTTGTACTCACTCGAACAGTCATATAGTGGATTCTTTCATGGTGGAAGCTCGTGCATGTGAACAAACAGTGTCTTTTGCAGTGGATCTGGGTTTTAAGAAGGTTATTGTTGGAGGGATTATTTGGTCGTCATTAAGAAGCTTCAATATTGTAACAGCCCATTTTCAGTGAAATCGGAATAGTGGTTTCGGGACCATAAATCTGAGCCAAAAATAAAATTTATTTTAATTTTATTGCATGGTCCGTATTATGATTGAGATGTCATGTGAGAATTCTGATAATAAAATTTTACCGATTTTGTGTTTAATTACGGGAAGGATCAAATTGCATAAAATGTAAAAGTTGAATTCTAGTAGCTAGAATGATTAAATAGATATAGAATTCAAAACTTGAGGTTCTTATATGGTAATTAGACCATTAATCAAAAGTTAGTAGATATTTTTGATGATTCATCCATGGAAATTTAGAAAAAAGCAAGGACTAAATTGGAAATAGAAATAATTAAAAGATGATAAATAATTAAAAAGAAATTAACATCTCATTTTATATCATCTTCTTCTCCAAAATACATGGAAACCCTAAGAAAGAGAAAAAATCTTTCTTGGCTTAATTGGGTAAGTTTTCTTGTCCCGTTTTTAGTAATTTTGATATTTTTGAATCTAGAATAGTTTAATCTATCTATTTGAGGGATTAATTTGAAAAGTTATCAAAGTATAGAAGTTATGTCATGGATGAATATGCTGAAAATTAGAAATTTATGGTAGAAAATGAAAGGTTTTTGATAGGTAAACAACTTTTACAAAGTGATTTTTGATGAAAACATGATTTAGGAACTAATTTGTAAAGTTGTGAAAATTGAAGAAAAATTATGAAACTTATGGAATACATGCGTTGTAAATTGTATATTGAAATTTCGGTTAGGCTTGAAATAGGGAGTAAATTGCATGAATTTCATTTTCTGAGCCTAGGGATGAAATTGGAATTTATGGAAAGTTTAGGGGCAAAATGGTAATTTTATCTAGGATGTAAACTGGGTCCAAATAAATATGAAATATGATAAATTGGTGATTAAATTCATTTATATAGATCCGGATAACACAAATTCGAGGCTAGATCGAGGAAAGAAAAAAGTTTCAGATTAGTAGATTTATATACGCGAACAAGTGTCGAGGTAAGTTTGTGTAACTTAATCGAACTTGTAAATATGTTAAATCGAATGATGTGTTTGTATGGAATGTGTTTTATATTTATGTGAATTAATTTGAATTTTATAACAAAGAAATGAATACATGTTTGAAATGGTTTAAAAGGGTTAAGTTCTGTTTGAATATTGCATTTTGATGGATAAATGTGATTTCCCTTGTTGAATGAGGTCCTGCATTTATTGCTGACGGGATTTAGCTCGAATGAGTTATCCTATGACCTCATTACAGATAGGATTTAGCCCGAATGGGTAATCCTGTTATAATCCTTCTCAAGTATATGTTATAATTAGGATTTAGCCTGAACTGGTAGTCCTAATTGAGCTCTTTTCTTAGCACATGTTACAGAAAGGATTTAGCCTGGACTAGTAATCCTGATATATGATATGTGGCTCGAGAGTGTGCTCTCTAATTAAGTACCCTAATGGGTACTCCTGAATATAAATTGACGGGTTATTGAATTGTACACCTTGAATGTACTACCTGAGTATCCATCAGAATTTCAATGATTCAACAGATAAAATACTTAACTGGTATGAGAGTTATGAGATGAAATGAATAATGTTTTGAAAGAATATAGCATGATGAGCTCATCTATGTGTACTTGATGTATTTGAGAATTATGTGACTAACATGTTTAATTGAATGCATGTGTTTAGGCAATTTTGCCAAGTTGATGGAAAACATGTTATTGTAAGCATAGTTTTAATAAATGAGGTTGGTAAGTTTAATTCCTGTTATACGAACTTATTAAGCATATAATGCTTACTAGGTTTTATTTTCTCTGTTTTATAGTGCTCGGTAGATTGTGAAGGTTGGTGATTGGTTGGAGTATCATCACACTATCCACAAGCTTATTTTGGTATAAATAGTAAACTTATTTTGGTATAATGGCATGTATAGGCTAACTTGGCCATAGATGGCTTAAATATATTATTTGTGATCTAGCCATTGAAATGGCTAGTAATGCTATGTTTTGGTATTTATAAAGTATTATGTTATGATAAACACCTATGTGTTAGATAGGAATGATCAAATGATGTTTTATGTTTATGTTAAACTAAGGTAAGATTTTAAACATGTATGTATGCAATGTCATATCATATTAGATGTTAAAATTTGCTTGAATTCAATGCTTGGATTGGTTGGTATTTGGATGTATGTTTGGTGTAGGTTATTGGTAAAATTTTGGGTGAGAAATGAAGCTAGAAATGGCTTTATTTTGTCCACATGGGTAGACACACGGGTGTGTGTCTAGACTGTGTGTGACACACGGCCTAATATATAGACGTGTGGTTAGGCTGTGTATCCCCTACATCTTAAATTCGAGAAACAGAATGCTCAAAATTGAACACATGGGTAGAGACACAGGCATGTGTCTCAGCCGTATGTGCTACACGGCCTAGAACACGGGCGTGTGTCTTGGCCATGTGAACCCTGCACCTAATTTTTGAAAATTAAATTGATCACACGGCCTACTCACACAAGCATATGGCTGGTCGTGTGGCACAAGTCAGAGAGTTACACGGGGTCGAACATGGCCTGTAGCACGAGTGTGTCTTAGGGTCACACGGGCGTGTCCCTAGACCACACGGGCGTATGAGCCCTACACCTAGGAAAATTTTTAAAATTTTGCGAAAAATTTATAGAGTTTCCGATCAAGTCCCGACTCGATTCTAATACTCATATTGGGCCTCGAAGGTCCATTTAAGGGACGTTATGAATAATCTCAAAAAATGAATAGTAATTGACATGAATTACCTGTAAATGTTCTGTGAACTCAGGTAATGCTCCGTAATCCTGTTCTGACGACAGATATGGGTTAGGGGTGTTACAAATCTTCTATGGATGATGACTCCACAGTTAGTGTTATTATGAAGGAGATCAAGGAAAAAAGCAAGAGGTTTGAGAACATAAATTTTTTATTTGTACCGTGTCGCTTTAACAATGCCCGCACATGTGCTTGCCAATTTAGGCCACTCATATTCTTGTTCCATGTACTGGATGGAGGAAGCCCTGATGGCTATCGAAAATGATGTAGTATTGCATTGATGATGGGTGGACTCGCCTGATTAGTGATACTTAGCCCTGGTATTGTAGATATTATCGACTCTTGAACTCTGATTCTCTCCTCAGGGCGGTGACGGTTCTCTTTTCTTGATCGATTAAAGTGATTATTTTCTTTTATCTGAAGAATCGAAGAGAGACGTTTCAGTTTGTTTATTGGTGATGGAATTTTGTTATAGATTAATTGAGGAAAGAGAAGGGTTTAGTTTTGTTTTAGTCTTGAGAAATACTTTTAATTTTCTATTTCGTTTTAATGACTTCAGTTAGATTACTTTACTATTTTCGATGGGCGTGTTAAGTTGTGTATTCGTTTAATTTATCTTTCCTCAAATGAAATAAAACTACTAGTTTACTCTCTTTTTTTTTTTAAAAAAAATCTTTAAAATGACTTGTTGATTTTTTAAATTTAATTTAATATTATGTAAACGTTCAGTTATTTGATTAAGAGGCTCTTGAATGAATCCACAGAAATTCCGGTACTAATAAACATTTTAATGTTGGTGAAGGAATAATTCGTATCTAGATACATCTATTTACGTGAGTCATTACTCAGTGGTTACGGTATAAGCAACAAAAGTTTTAGAAGCAATTTGAAATATTATTTATGAAGGTCCCTATCCTCTACCAACTGCCCTCCACTTTGCACCAAAGTCAACATTTGACAAGTCTATGATCTGGTGTAAAGTGGGAAGGAATCAGGAATAAAAAAAGAAGAAGTAGTTATTGTTATTACATAAATTAAAAGTATTTATTATGAAGATTACTATTACTTTATTTCAAATTCAATCTAATTAAATTTATACAAAACTCGACTTTAAATGTTCCTGACCACATCAAATTTGCACATAATATCAATACTATCTATAGTTTCTCAACTTCAGTCAATCGATTTTAAATTTTACTCAAATTCATTTATATTTATAAAGAATTAATTCAAATCTATTTAATTGAGTTATATTATTTTTCTTTAAAATATATTATTTTTCTTTAATGTTTATTAATTATATATATTTTTATTAAACTCTTACAAAATAAATAACTTTACATGTTTTTTATAATATTTACATTATATAAAAGTATATTTAATTTTTTATATAATTTAATTACATAAAATAAAAGGAATCTAATATATTATTAATTTCAAAATGAGTTAGATCCACCATGTCTCAAGTTTTGAATATTGGAATATAAGTCTTGCATATATTTTAAAAGCTTAAATGAACAATTAGTATCTAAACTACTCTCCTTCCTATCTTAGTAACTCAAGTATCTAAACTATTTTTTTTCACGATCAGACCTTAATCAATCAACTGTTAATCAACAATAGTCAATGATGACATGAGTCAATAACGTAGGAGCATGTGGTTTAAAGAGCGACATAAAGTTGACTAGTCAACCTTGATCAATTTTTAATTTATATACATATATTTTGAAATTTTATATATTAAGAATTATTTATATTTTATATAATTTATATATTAAAAAATAGAAATTTAAAAAAATTATATAATTTTTAAACTTTTATTTTGAATATTTAGATTTTTCTATTTTTTTTAAATATACATATTTTAAACTTATATATTGATTTTATATTATTAATATATTATAAAAAATTCATAAAAATATATATTTTAATTTTTATATATTTTTAAAAAATTAATTTTAACTTTTATAAATTATTATTTTTTGGGGATGATTTTATAGAAATAAATACACAACAATGCTTATGTGGTTTTTGTGCCACCTTGCAACTTTTAATTGGTTGTAAATTTTTAGTGGATGTAACATTTTGGGAGTGATTTGAATAGTGGAGATATAATTTAGGTATCATATCAGAAAAGAAAAAAATGGATACCAAAATAAGAAATCATTTATAGTTTAAGTATAAATTTATCATTTAACTCTAATATTTTAAATGATTTAAATTTTTTTATCTAAAAGTTTAATTTCTTTATTCAAACCCTTTAACTATCAAACGAACTTTCGAACTTAGAAAGAAGAACATGAAAAATCTTAAGAGATAAAGAGATAAAAGTTTCGAATTGATGTGTGTTATCATGGAATAAAAAAGATTATTCTAAAATCACAAAATATTAGACATTGTTGAGGAAAAAAAAGAAGAAGAAAGTTTAAGCAGGCAAGTATTAGAGAGGAGTCAGCAACTTCGACCTGTATTATCCAATCTTCAACTGTTGATGATGAGACCAACTATCTGCCTTAATGGCAACTTCTTAACGATAATGCTAATGGTACACTATTTCGCAAAAAAAGAATAAATTTAGTGTAAAACAGCAAATTAGGATTGGTCATGAAAGCTATACATTTATGTATATTCATATCAATACCATATTTTATTTTTTTAATAATCATATTATTATCTATTTTTTTATACAATATCTAAAATTATTCATAATCTTTTTTCAATTTATAAATAAAAAAATAATACACTTTAATATACTCAAACTCATATTTTACTACATTAATAACAAACTCACACTAATCAAATTAAAATTTAATCAGCATAAAAAAGTAAGTATATTTGAGAAAACTATATATTTAGTTCTACAAATTTGAAGGCTGATTCTCGTATGAACTGTTTACATACATGCACGACTTGATTTCCACTTTGGAGACATGACATGATTGATAAAACCTATGGATTTAACAAGCTTCACTTTTATTAGTCTTATTTAATGTTTAATTATATTAAATAATTAATAAGTTAACATTTTATGTGACTAAATTTAGAAATAAAATCAAATAATTGTGAGAAAATATACAAACGTGAGATAATTTTTTCTATTGAAAAACATATGAGATAAAAATATGATATGAGAAAATCAAAACGTAACATGGTTAAAAGATATTAAAAATTGATATTTAAATATTATTAACGGATCATCAACATAAACATTGACGTTTAAATATTTTTTAAATTGAATTTTAATAATAAATTATCTTATAAATTATTACATAATATAACATAATCTGTAGGAGCGAAATCAGAAAATTTTTTAGGGGCTAAAATTAAATTGTAATTTTTACTATAGTAAAAATGTATTTTTTAAAGAATTAAATCAAAATTTTATTATTTTTAAGAAGATTAAAGTGTAATTTTATATTTATTAATTTAAAATTTTAAAAAGGCCAAAATAGAAAATTTTTTAAGAGGAATGGAGCCTCTACCAGTTGATATATATTTTTTTTTTATAAATAGAATAAAATAACAGAATTTAATGTGATATGAATTGAAACTAATACCAACTCAACATAAAAAGGGAGAATTGCAAGATAATATTAAAAAAAATAAGATGAAAAGGATGTAAGTATATCTATCGTCTAACCCTTTTAAAATTATATGGGCTAATCCTTTAATATTAGCACAATATTAAATAAATTAAATATATATCAAAATCTACATAACTTATTAACACCTAAAATTTATAATTTGTAAATCTACAATATTTTAAACCTACAAAAATTCTAACTTTTAACTTTTAACTTTTCTCTTTCCTTTCTCCTTGTCTTTTTCTTTTTTCCTAATTCACCTTTTTGTCCATATACACTTTAAATATTTTAAATTTAGTTTCTCTATTTTTAATCACAATAATTTATTTATTCATTCTATTATTTTAATTTAAAAATTAAAATTTAATTGATAATACTGTGAAGTACTTTTGTTAAATTGGATTGCATACTATTACATTATGTGCAAGGTCAAATAAGAAAAAAAAAAATGTTGAATCTAGGGTTGTTAGGTTTCCAATTTTAATTTTGGAGTTTGAAGTCCTTTATTACTATTCAGATAAACTAAATAAGTTTTTTTTCTATTTACATGTCTTCTGCGCAACTTTAAATTGACATTGTGATTAACATTTTTTAAAATTCCACATAATTTATTTTAACATGAGTCTTTTGATGGAGTTATCACTTCAATTAAATCAAAAGAGTAGAGGAGGAAATTTTTAGAATTAAAAGTAGTGGGGCTAAGATTCTAAAATTAAAAATAAAAAATTAAATTTTAAAGGTATAAAAAATATAAAAACTGAAAACATAATTAAACCCTTTATATCTCTCTCCTACCTTTTCTTCCCTTCTTTCCTTTTCTATGCTCTTTTATTCAATCACCTCATATTCTTAAAAAAGACAAATATATCATAAAATTGAGACCTAACATTTACAATTTGTCATGTATGTTAAAATTATATATAGTTATAGATATTGGTGTTTTCATATACCTAAAAAAATGATAAATTTTTTTATCATATAAGGCTTTATATTATTCAAATATACTTCTATTTTTTGCTATTAGGTTAAATTAACCTTATACTTTTTGTGGTCAATAAAACTCTTTCATTCATAAAATATGTAATACCGTCATAGTACATACATCAAAAGAAACCAAACAATTCTAATGTGATGATCGGTTAAGTTCTAGGTGTAGTTGAGATATTCTTAGTAACATAAACTCAAGAGACCTAAAACTCATGACATTTAACAATAAGTTGGTAGGTCAACTAGTCCATCCTTGTTAACTATGTTAACCAAGTAGGATAGGGGTAAAGATACTCAATTTAGAATGCTCATTCTTCTCTTCGATTGGTTGGTAATCCAATATGTCACTTTATCAGTGTCTTTATGAATCCACCTCAAATTAACCCATTAGAACTTTTCTACCTTTAACTTGATGTCAATATAGGGCATATCCTCTATAATTCTTTGCCACTCCCCCTTCTCAATTTAGTTGCTAACATCTTACAATCTGACTCTTCTATTATTTTCTCTATATTATGCTCTTTGTCATCCTAATGCCCTTTTTTTAAGAATCAAACTTCAACTTCTATACTTGAGCTTGCAACCATTTCCTTGTTAGTTCCTCTTGTTAGACAACCTTTAACATCTTTAACTATTACACCCACACATGTATTCTTTGGTGGAAAAATACGATTTAGAAAGCAATTTTATTATACAAAGAAGTTTTATTTTTTTCTAAAATTGAACCTTTGTGATTTTTATAACAATAAACCTTTTTACCAAATTTGTATTTGTGTTATTCAATAAACGGTTTGATTTTAATCCTAATTTTCAACTATTCAAACTTTTTTCACTATTCTTGACCTTTCCTTGCTAAAATGTGGGCTCTATTCACCAACCGATGAATGCAATGAAAACTTTAATTGATATTCAATGGGAATATATAAAACTCTCCATGGGCTAGAAACCAAAAATGATTTCTCACAAAAATAGAATTTATTTGGGTAGAATAAATTTCACTATTTTCTAGTAGAGTAATTACGCTTAATTTGGTGTAAATTGACCTAGACTATAATCTCTATTTATAGAGAAAATAACAAAAGTTTCAATTGAACAAGGTGTGATTGAACAAAAATATTTTAATAGGAAAAATATACTCCCACTAAGAGTATACTAGGTTGGGGGACACACCCTTTTTTGATATACTTAAGATTGTTGCCCATCACTCGATTGAGTCTTTCATGTATTAGACACAATTATATGTGTTATCTGAACTTTAAACCAAATTATATAATTTATCCAACCTAATAAACAATTTTTCTATACCAAAAATATTATTTATTCAATTAATTAAATTATTTTTTACACAATTCTAATCTTGTTAAAATCATGACGGCTTTACAGTATTAGAATCTAGGAGTAAATAAATTTAATTATCTCGTGCTATGAAACTGTGATAACTAATTGATTTAATTTCTACTTCGAATTTTAATTATTTAATTATAATTTAATTAAATAAGAATTCAAAGAAATTAATTTAATTACTAAGTCTTCTATTGTTTATGGTGAGAAAATGCATCTATTTCTCTAATTCTTATTTTTATATTTTGCATCATTACTTCAAATGAAAACCACCAATGATATATCAAACTAGCGAAGAGAATGATTTGACATATATAATTAGGGCTCAAAAAATTTGTAAATTAAGTTCTAACTCTTAGTTTATTAATTACAACATTATTTAGTCATGGTACCATGACTAATCTCTCCCTATTATATATCATTACGAAAGCTACTTATTAAGTGGTTGTCCAATGACCATATCATATGTGTGTTACCCTCATAGGACATCCTTAATCTAGTTGGGATAAAATTCATTCTCCTAATATGACCTTATTTTATCTTACAGTAACCATTACATCTTCCTTCATGGAAAAAGTCAATTACTAACACATAGTAATTAAATCATTCATCTTTAGACAAATGGCTCATGGCCATGTTATTTTCCATATATCATGTAATGTCAATGAGAGGAAACTATTTACCATTTATTAGACTATGAATTCCACTATTGTAAATGAAGCTATATCATACAAAAGTCATATACTCAATATACTAGATTTCGACTTTATTACCAATTGAACTTAAGCTTTTGATACATAAAAGTATACAAGTCACGCACACTTAGTCCGTTACTTACTTAGGATTGAAGTAAGCTACATTATAAATGTCAGAAGTGAATAAATCCATAAATGAATCTAGGATTTATTCTACTTAGGATCTACCCAATGTACTATCAGTCCAAACAATCACATCTATATCTTTATTTTTTGAGAGTCATTTGCTTTGATACCCAATATAAGGTATCTCCCTAATTGGACTTGACATGCGGTGCAATAATATTTTAATCGACTTGCTCAATTTCAATTAGACTATGAATAATTTAAATTATTTACTAATATAAGTTGTCTTCTTGCATTATGATCAACCATATAATGAAACAAAATATTAGTTAAACATTATATAATCAATGAGAAAATATTTTTTTTCATTAGATAACCAGCACTCTTAATATTTCCTATACAACAACTACTATCCATTAGATAACCTTTTGAGGTATATGCTCTTTAATTTTTCTATACAATAGCCATACTCTTTTCTTTCCATATGATTCAATAAGCATAAATAACAGTGACATTTAGTTCTTGAGAAAGCCTTCAATTTGCACTTGAAAAATCGTTTCGTTCTAATTATTGTTGCAACAGAGTTAAACTAAACAAATTAAATGCAAAGTGAAGCAAAGAGCAAAATAAGGAGAGAATTAACACATGATATTTCTTTATGCAATTAAAAATAACCAATCCTACTTTACGGAGCCTCGCTCAGTGAATGATTTTATTCAACAATTGTTCGGATAACCTATTGGCTTAAGCCCAATTTACCTTTACACAAATAAGTAATTTCAGCCCTAGCACCAACCCCAATTGTTACAAATTGCTCACCTAAATAGATCATAATGCAATCAATAAACTCTCCACAAAATACCTAAAAGAGTCGCAAAATTACCACTAGAAAATATAGCAAAGTGGTTGACAAAGACACTAAAAAATTGCATACAAAGTGATGTCACAAGTAGCCTATTTATAGGCTAACACAAGAATCCATCCAACAACGTTTTGATAAGCTTTAAAATCCTATTTAAAACCTGAAAATATCTCATTAATTATCCTGAGTATTTATCACATAACAACCTTCATAAACAAATCTTCCAATAGCTCTAATACTCTCTCAAGATAAAAGAATAAAGATGGATATCTTCAACACTTTAAGATTCACCTTTCTTTTCCAAGTCAATAGAATAAAAAATAATCTCGTTAATCCCATCTTACACGTCCATACTTCTTCATTTGATGAATTAACGAGATTAAATCTAAAGTCAAACATGTCAACCCAACAAATTTAATTGCACCAAAGATGTCATTCTATTTGTTGTTCAAACGTGTAATAGTCAAAGTCCCAAAAATTTCTTTTTGTGTCTATTTTGTCACCCCTTACCTTACGCATACACATTTAAACCATTCAACAAAACAAGATATCTACTCCTTATTAACTTTATAGTTAGCAATCAAATCAAACCAAATAGGTCTTGTTCATTTACAAGTTAAAAGTAAATTCAAATACAATTTAGTTAGGTATAGTTGGTTTTTCCCAATATCAGGTTGGTTTTGGTTTGGGAAAAATATAAATTTGATTGTCAGTATTTTTCAAATAAAAATAAGGACTAAATTGAAAAATTTTATATAAACAGGAAATTTTTCAAAACAGGGTTACACGATCATGTGCATAGGTCGTGTTACAAAGGGTGAATGTGTGAAACTGGAGCCACACGGTTGTGTGTCCAGGCTGAGTAACTCACTGAAACCGTGTAGACCTAAATGCAAAAACTAACTTGAAAAATTTTCAAATGGGTCACACAATCGTGTGCATAAGTCATGTTAGTAAGGGTGATAGTTTGAAACTGGAGTCACACGATCGTGTGTCCAGGCTATGTAACTTACTAAAGCCATGTGGACCTAAATGCAAAAAATTACAAACAATCAGACGGTCGTGTAGTCAGGCCGTGTGACAAACTGAGACCATGTGAAAAATCTAGTGACCAAATCAACAGTACCACATGGGTGTATGGTTAGCCCATGTAACAAACTAAAGTTGTGTTTACCTAAAACTTCCTATTTGATAAAGAGCACACACCCGTGCCACTTGTCTATGTGTGACACACGGTTGTGTGTTAACCCATGTATACAAAAATGAACTTTTTTATGCAAGTCACCAAAACCAATCCTTTACCTAGGCCATGTATATGTAACAACCAATTCTTAGACTTTCCAAAATGCACAAAATCATGTAAAAAATATAACCATTTCCTACTTATAACCAATATGTCTCAAGGCACCTCAATTACATACAATCCAAAGTGAACCATCTCAATTTATCTAAACATTTTATACCAAAACATTCATTCCAATAATCACTATGCACACATCAATACTCATCTAATTTTATATCCATCAGCTAGACATTAAACCATTCACAAACAAAAATATTTATCAAGGCTTGTAAACATTCCATAAATGTTCAATGACAAGTTTTATATGCATAATCAAAACCATTATCATTCAAATGACCTTTATACATATCATGCCTATATACATGCCACAAAATTGAATCTTAAACTATAAAAGGTTTACCGAGACAAAAAATAGATAGTGTGAGCTCCTAGTTGATCCGATCTTCAC
This sequence comes from Gossypium longicalyx, assembly GCA_025698465.1. Classification (NCBI taxonomy): domain Eukaryota; kingdom Viridiplantae; phylum Streptophyta; class Magnoliopsida; order Malvales; family Malvaceae; genus Gossypium; species Gossypium longicalyx. Next base: position 85,970,106 of record CM046997.1, read on the forward strand.
TTTTCGCAAAGGATAACTATAAGACAGGAAAACATAATCGAGTAAACATTCCATATACTTAGTAAGGTCATGAATGTTAAAACAATAAATTTACCTTGTTTCATAATTAAACATATCAAAATAATAAATTTACCTAAGTTTCATGACACAACTGTAACACCCCTCACTTGTATTCAATGCCAGAATAGGTTTATGGAGCATTACCGGACTTATAACACGTTTATACATACTTTTCACATACATTTAAATCAATTTATACAATCGTCATTCAATCTCAATCAATTTGTCCCTAATACGAGCCTGCTAGGCCCTAAACATTCTTTACGAGTGGTTCGGGACTAAATAGATAACTTAAGAAACTTTCATAAAACTTAAAATTTTTTTCTCAAAATAGGGGACACACACGGCCACCAGACACGCCCGTGTCACAAGTCGTGTGGACATTTGAAATGGGAGCACATGTCTGTGTCGCAGCCTGTGTCCAACCCTGTGTAACTCTTTGACTTAGGTCACACAGTCAACACACACACCCGTGTACCCTAAAAATAGCCACACACTTCTATGTGCTAGGCCGTGCCAAACCTGTAGGGTATACTGACTTATGCCACACGACCAAGTCACACGCTCGTGTGTGAAGCCGTGTGGAGTATACTGACTTGATTTTTAAAACCACACTAGGGGACACACGACCGTGTACTTAACTATATGTCACACACTGCTGAGACACACCCGTGTCTCTGCCCATGTGGACAAAAATAGGCTATTTACCAAGCCATTTTGCCACCCCATTTGGTACACACCTTTACCTACACATATGGCACAAAAACAAAGCAAAATAAGTAATCCAAAACAACCAAATCAAGCCTAAATATTACCATTTCAATACTAACCAAATCAAGGCACATAATTACCCCAATCTGTCATCTTAATTCATACCAATCCTTGCAATCTCTAATCATTAAAATGATCACTACCAAAAATGCATTATTTGGCCTAACTTTACAAACATAAGAATAACCATAATTCATCAATCTAACACTTATAATAACATATTATCATCTATCATCACACAACCATCAACCAATTCAATTCACAAAACATATTCATACACATATATACATGGTTCAATTATACCATATAAACCAAAGTAAGCCATCACTCATGGCTATATATATATACACCTAAATATAAACCTTTACAAGCCAATTCATGGCCAAAATCATTACCAAAACATAATTAACATGACTCAAAGTCCCTATACATGCCATATGACCCAAAACATAGTTTCAAAAATACTGAAATGTCGGTGGATAGTGTGATGAAGTCTCTGATGATCCCTGAGTCGGAGCTAGTTTTGAAATCACTATAAAACATGGAAAAGCAACAAAGTAAGCTATATAGCTTAGTAAGATCGTATGTTAACAATAAGCAACTATCACCATTCATTAATCATTCAAATAGTAGAAAATAATATACAACAATTCTATTAAATCTCAAAGCTATCAAATGATCATTCGCATCACTTACCAAAGAACTTATCAATTCCATAGTTTCAATACCCAATTCATTATTGAACGTACTTGTACCATATCGTACCAATATCATACTCAACCACATCTTTCATTTACCCGTTGAACCATTCGGAATAGAAGTCGAATACTCAAGGGTCTCACACGATAAGTACTTATACCATGGCCTGAAGTCAAATCAAGGTAACTTACCTGAAATTCTGATATCATAGCAGGAAGCCAAATTAGCTGATATGCATGGCTCGAAGACAAATCGATTTATCTTACACTTGAAGTGCTATATCATGGCCCGAAGCCAACTTAAAGTATCCCTAATGACATGTCACTAGTATCTGAAACTATTCCTAAGGTTCAACCAGGCTTTCAACTATCGAATCATCATCGAATCATTCCGTAATCACATAGTCACAATTTATGTTATATCAAGGCATTTAAAATAAATCTGAAATGAAATTATAACATACGACCTTACCTCGGATATTAAAACAACGAATCGAGTTGATTAGTCGATAACTTTATCTTTTCCCCGATCCAAGTCCATATTTCTCCTTTCTTGATCTAAATATATTTAGAATTAACTTATTTAATCATCTATTCATTCAATTTATTCCAAAACACACTTTAAAATATATTTACACTTTTGCCCCACATATCTCACATTTTTCACTATTTAGTCCTTATTTCATAAAATCACAAATTAATGAAATTCCAAATACACCCATGCTATTCGAATTACCATAATGCCCATAGCAGCCCATAAGTTTCATTTATTTCACATTTTAACCACTAACTTTACACATTTATCAATTTAATCCTTATTTTGCATTTTCACTAAAAATCACTTAACAAAACTTACTTAACTAGCATCAAATATTCATAATCTATCAAGAAACTTCAAAATACTCATATATTCATCAATGGAAACATTTAAAATATCTAATAGTTTTGCAAATTAGTCCCTGGGCTAGCTAGTACTAGATGCAACGATCACAAAAACATAGAAATCATTAAAAACGGGACAAAAATCACTTACCAAATCAAGCTTCAAAGTGACCGAACCTTCAAACTAATTTCATGGCTTTTCTAAGCCCTAATTTTCAGCTAACAAGATGATAATGAAGTAATATTGTTTTGTTTTTATTTTAATTAACCTTTTATTAACTAGTTTACTAAAATAACCTTTGTTATAAATCATTTAAATTCATTTATTCATGTCCATTTATGTCCACTCACACTAATCATGGTCTAATTACAACATAAGGATCTTAAATTTAAGGTTCTATAGCTATTAGACACCTTTAGCTAATATAACAACACTTTTGCACTTTACGCGATTTAGTCATTTGTCTCAAATTGACCAATCAAACGATAAAATTGCTTAATAAAATTTTCACACAATCATTCAATCATTCTAAAAACATTAAAATTATAATAAAATAAATATTTTGACTTCAGATTTGTGGTCCCGAAACCACTGTTCCGATTTGACTAGAAACAGGCTGTTACAACAACATATCTCAACCGAAAGGTGAATAATTCATATACATCCAGATAATCTGTAAGTTTACTCAAACCATTCAGACTAGTATCAATTCATCAAAACTATCAAATGAATATATCATTTAGCTCAATCAAGCATATGAACACTTATAATTGTATGAACACATTCATTTCCATTTACTATGAAGAGTTAGGCAATGCATTTCCTTTTTTACCTTTAACCTGATGAACTAAGTGAACAGATATAGATATGCAGGTAACTACACTACACCGGTAGGTATCGAAACACTTTAAAGCAGGCTCCAAAGTGCAAATTAGTAGGCACTATAGTGCAAATCAGTATATATATTTGGTAGACATGAAATATTCATTTCTAACATAAACATCACATTTAAATATAAAAGTATATCCTGTGAACTTACCAGGTACAAGCAGAATAGCAAAAGTGAGAGGAACTAGTCTGCAATTTTTCATTTTTCTCGATTGTCTATCAGTTGATTCAATTCTTGATCTAGATGATAATTCATTTCAAAATATCAGTTTCATTACCTTATAACATCTTATTTAAGACATATGACAACCAAATTTCATTATACACAATTTCTCTGAAGTTTTGTAATTTATTTAGTTTAGCCCCTAAAACTGAAATTATCATATCTTTCAAAATTAAGCCTGGTTTGTCAATCCAATTTCACATACATCTTTATATAGCCCTCTAGAATAAATAATTATAGAATTTTCATGCCAAAATCAAATATTTTCATTTTTTTCCCTAAACTCAAAATTAATCAATTTCATTTTACAACTTAGTACATGATCAAATCTAAGCTTACAACCAAGCTATTAACAACAAAAACATTAAAAACCATCAATGAAAACATTTCAAAACTTTAATAGTTTTATGAAATGTTCACTAGGCTAGCTAGATTAAGTCACAACGATCTCAAAAACATAAACTTTACAAAAATCGAGCCTCGAAATTACTCACATGCAAGGTTCGAATATTCAAAATACTTTGAAGGTTCTTTTCTCCTCCTCAATGGTGGTGTACGGTGGAGAATATGAGAATGAAAAATTCTCTTTCTTTCCACCTTTGTTTTCTATTAATGTTTATTATTATTTTAACATTTAATTATAAATTTTCAATAGAAAAAATAAAACTAAAGTCATACTTTAATCGTCCACTATAATAAAAAGGGTATATTTGTCACTTGTGTCCTTGCACATTCACTAAATAAGCCTTTTAATTAATAAAAATCAATAGTGATTAACTTATACTGTTCTTACAATTTTTTCATTGTACCTTAATTGACCATTCAATCAATAAAATTATCGGGTCAAAAATTAATATAATTCTGTAATAGACTAGTTAATATTAATAAATAATATTTATTGACTTGATCATCGGAAGCAAAACTGAAAAAACTTACCTTTGCTCAATTTGTGTTGAAGAAACTTGGTTATTGTAGTGACAAGTTGGATGAGATTTTGACAAATAGTTGAAGAGAACCTAGTAAGGGTGCACTTAGCTATGTGGACAAAAAGATAAAATAGTACAGCCAATTGTGTTTGTCAAGACCAAATGAGTTACTGACCAACCTAAATGTTCCAAGAAGGTTAAAACTATCCATACAAAGAGGTATAACAAGCATACTCGTGAGATTATTTGCCACAACTATGGTCTGCAGAGAATTTCAGACCAAGGTGTTTTAAGCTTCTAAAGGGTTTAAGAAACTAACACTAAGATGGTACTTTGATTGAAACTCGAGGAAATCCTATTAGGGGCCAAAGAAAAAGATAGTATGGAGAAGAAAAGACTAGAAGTGTTTTTATTTTTGCACATCAGTCTTTGATGGCTACCACTAGTCATGTGTGCACGTTGATAATGGATGTTCCAAGCACATGACTAGAAATAGCAGTTGTCTCAAGAGTTTCCTAAAAAACCATGAAGGGTAGATGAATATTGGTGATGGCAAAAAAAAAAAAAGTTAGATTCTTGGAAAGTGAGTCTTAAATGTTGTTAGAATACCTTAGTTTCATAATATCTTTTGTTTAGAAGGATTGAAGGTGAATCTTATAAACATTAATTGATTTTGTCATTAAGAAATACTTGTAAACTTAAGAGAGGGATCATTTTGCTCCTTCATTTAATATATAAAAATTAATTTACTCATATTTCAATAAAAGAATCAAAATACAATATAATACTTTAATCAATTTATACAAATATAATATAGCTCAAACTTAAAATGTCAAAGTTGGTATAGTTAGCCTAATAGCTTGATGAAATGAGAAATTCTGCTTTTGTGTGATTGACAACCATACAAGCATGCACTAATATTATCTTTTAAAATATATTTCTAATTTGTACGAAAAATTAATTAAAAAAAAAGGCAACGTAAACGCATGGTATTAATTCCAATTATACAACAGTTTTATTTTCTTTTTCCACTTTTGACATTTTTTTAGAATCGCTTTTGACAAATTCAACCATATAATAATATTACTGTCTCCTATGTATACTGACTCGTGCTATTATAAAGCGAAGTAATTTCAACATCTGGGTCACTTTCCTATTTACATTTCCAAATGGGAAAATAAACCCAACCAAGAAAATTATCACAGTCCAACATCAAATGGTACTCCGGTGCCCGGAATCCAAGAATTTCCAGCCAAAAAATTCCCCACGGTGAATTTTGCGGCTTCTGTGGCACCTATAACATGATATCCACCCCATTTCACCCTTCCACTAGTATCTGCTCCAGCACCGGTGTTCATATACTCAGCATAGTAAAGAGTACTCAAAGCAAAATTTCCACTCCATGGTAACCAACCTTCTCTATCAATCAGTCCATCCAAACTGCATTTCATGAACACAGTTCTTGAATATTTCTGCCATGGCCTCCCCAAATAACTCTTGAACGAACCCTGAACCGCCTTCATATCCGACGACGCTGTCACTCGTGAATTGTGGATGACTATGCCCGTATTCTCATTCTGGTCGGTTCTCCCTTGTGCCGTGACAGTGTTCTTTTGGCCGCTCATTGGTCGACGGATGTAGATGTTGCAGCTCTGGAAAACGGCAACGGCATCACCGAATATGAAGTCCACAGTTCCATAAATGTCGCAGTCGCGATAAAATTGGCGTTGAGAGTAGACGTATAAGGTATCTTGGTAACCTTTGAAGCTGCAACGGTAGAAAACCGAGAAATCGGAGCCAGACCGGAGGGCCACCGCCTGGTGTTTCTGGGGTCCGGCGGTGTTCTCGAAGGTCATGTCACGAGCTATGAAGCCGTCACCCGAAACACCTGAAAGAAGAAATTAACGACTCTTAATTATGAAGTTTTTGGTCAAAAAGGTAGAAAAGGATGTTTATTTACCTTTTTTTACTATTATTTGTTCTTTATGTTGTAAGTAATGTTTGATGATTGTTATTTTTTTAATCATTGCTTTTAGTGATTGTTGGTGAAATAGGGGACAGACAAAAAGTTGTCAAAATGACTTGTGTTTTTACTATTAAATTTTTTTTTTTAACTTAATTGAACAAAATTTATGCATGTTGCATGAAAGAGCTTACCAACAGTTGCTGAACGAAAAGTGGTTGTGGTTTGAGCATTCTTGCTACCGGTAACGATGGTGGCATCAATACCATCCCCAATCAACATTATATTTTTAGCTGCTCTCTTAATATCCACATTTTCCTTATAAACTCCAGCTTTCACGTATATAACAGTTCTTTTGCCCCCACCAGCTGCTGCCACAGCTTCCGTTATGGTCTTAAAGTTACCAGAGCCATCTTGAGCCACCACAATATCGGCTTTTGGTGGTGCACCGGTAGTTTGCAATAGCTTCCTATCGGCAGCCGAAAGCCAAGCTGGAAATCCATCGGAAAGTAGGCGTCGGTTGGCAACTTGTTTAGCGAAGTTACTATGGGAAGTAGAGGATGTAACAGTGGTGGCCTTGTTTATGGCTAGAGAATTGCTGATCAACTTGGTAAAGTTTCCTAACATGGATGGTAGGGTTTGTAAATGAGAGGCTAGATTGAAGTCAATGAAGCCATTTTGACAGGTTTGTTGGTTGGCAATTGCTGCACTTAACCAGGTTTGAGAATCAATTGGATTGTTAGTGGTCTTGGATAGATTAAGATGGTGAATGGTGTCCTCATAAAGTTCCACGCAATCGTTCCAAGCTAACTTGGCTCGTTGGTCGAACGAACTCGAGTCCATCGACGAGACGAGCCGGTGAGCTTGAACTGCTTGGCTAAGGGTCACCAGAATGGCAACATCACGGAACGAGAATTGGGTTTGATCGAGGTTTGCTGCAACATTAAGACTATTTCCCATGTAAAAGTTGCACACATCAGGGTACGGGGTTTGGGTACAGGATGTTATGGTGGCACCATTGACGAAGTTGCCTAGCGGAAAAAAGAAGAAATGGGTGAGGAAAAATGTTAGGATAACAACAAGCTTATCCATGAAGACCACTCAAAGTTATGAGATGGAAGGAAGAGGTAATTAGAGATTTACAAAGGGTTTTTCAAGTTTTGAGTTTGGTGAAAAGAGAGGGAGGGAAAAGGGGTTTATATAGAGGCAGCAATGGCTTAGTTTGGTGGTACAATGCATCAAACTTTTAGGGTTAATAGTCAAAATCAAAATACTAATGGGGCCATGCAATGATGTGTATGTGATCTTTGAAGTTTAGGGATTTATGGCTGTTTTTGAATGCCTCATTGGGTTTTGCCATTTTCATCTCTTTTTTACCCATAGTTTATTATTTTATTTATTAATAAATAAATAAATATAAAATGGTGAAAACATTGACTCCTTAGTATTTGAAGCCTTAATATATATTAACTTTAAAAATTGGTCCCATAAGCGAGCAGCAGTGAAGAATTTTCCAAGTTGGTCTCGCAGTCATTGCACCCTCGACAACTTTAAACATGGACTCATGAGTCTTTGTACCATTACTTTGTTTTTTTTTCAACATGTCGTCTAGAAAGGCTTCTTTTATTACAAGAGTTATATTATTTTAACTTGTTATCTTATGTTCTAATTTCATGTTCTTATAAGATTCTCATATATAAATCCTTAATTGTAATCAACAAATGTGCGTTTGTTTTGTTGATAGGGAGAAATCTTCTTGCCTACTTAAGAACATTCTACGTATTGGAAGTATATATATATATACATATGTAATAAATAATTTAACCTTTTAGAAGATTGTAAAAAGGGACAAATATTCATTTTTCAACTCCTTTCCCACTTTTGATTTTTTTTTTTCATATTGATTTATTTGACCCTCAAACTTTATAAAAAGTCATTTTATTTTTCTATTTAATTTTTCATTTTTTTAAACCCTTAAACTTATATTATTTATCAGATCACATCAAATCTATATTTTATAATTTTTACACTTTTTACATAATTTTATTTTTTTAATTAAAAAAATAATTACTAACATGACAATTCAAATATATGTCATGTCAGTAAACTTACTAGTAGATATTAATTTTTTTATCCATTTTAGATAATTTAACAAATAATATAAGTTTAATATAATTAAAAAAATAAAAAATTACATAAAAGACAAATGATTTTTTACGAAAGATTTTTAAGCATATTCACTTGGTATACCTATCGTGGCCGCTACTCCTCTAAAGTGCAAACTCCTTTCGTTCACCAACCGAGTACCAAAACCGAAAAACTAAAAATAAATTTAAATAGAAATGTTTAGGAAGTTTACGAAATACAAATTAAAAATTCTGCTTACTAAACTCAAGTTGAATTTTTATTTATTTGATTTAAAATTAAAACTAATTATTATTTTATATTTAAAATAGTAACAATAACTTAATTTTTTTATATAAATTTTTAAAAATATAAAAGTTATTGATTTTTTATTTATTTTAAAAATAATTATGAAAAAAACTTTGAATATTTACCAAATAATATTCAAAATACATAAAATAAAATTTATTTTATCAAAATAAATTTAAAAATAAAAACAAAAAATAAATATAAAAATAAAAAACAACCCTGAACCGAATTATGATCAACAGAATTGATATTACTCTTAACCAAAACCTTCTTCACATGAGCTTGCCATCCCAGCTTCCCACCCTCTCACTTATTATTCTTATTATTTTTTTATATAATACTCAAGGCATAACCAAGGGATAAGTATAGGTCTTGGCCCCTGATAAAATTATATATTTAGTCCCTCAAAAAATAATTATCCAATTATGTCATTTTAGTAAAAAATTACAATTTTTATAATATTATTTTGGTCAGTAAGTGGTTTTGAATGCCAACAAGGGGTTTGCGGTTAAATAAAACCATTTGATTTTCCATTTTCAACTTTTTTATTTTTCCTTTTTATCCTCAAATTATTAATAAAATATTTACAGTATTTAATTTAAAAAAGAATCTGAATATTTATAATAACAAATTTGTTTATAAAAGGAGAAATATATAAGGGTGAAAAGATTGAGTCAGGAATCTTTGCACCCTTAAAAACTTCAGAATTGGTCGTATAGGCGACAAGTGAAGAATTTTCCGAGTAATTTAGTTGGTTATTATGTTTTGCGTTACTTCTTTTTTCGGCCCTTTCAACAAGTCGTCCTAATTTTCGCCCCTTTCAACAAGCCGTCCTAAGGCTTCCTTCATTGCTTTCTTATTTAACTTGATTTACTTACTTTAATAACATCTAAGATCCTTAAATGCAATAAACAAATGTGCTTTGTTTTCTTGATAGGGAGAAATCTTCCTTCCTGCTTAAAGAAAATTCTAGACATTGCAATTATATAGATGTGTTTTTTCAAATTTAAATATCAAAATCAATAATTAATTTAATATTTAGAAATTTATAGAAAGGGACACAGTGCCACTTATCAAGACCCCGTGAATGACTTTAAAAGGTAGATATTATTTTCTTTGCGTTAAAAAAAAAAAAAAACTCTTTTAAAAAAATCAAATTAAAATTTAATTAATTTGTTTGGATGAGTATTTAACTCTTTTTTTTTTTTTTTTTAAATCATGAGTTTTAGCTTGATTGACATGAACATTGTTGTTAATATAAGAGGATATAAGTTTGAGTGTGCCGAAACGCATTATCCTTTTATTTATAAGTTAGAGATAGATTATGAATAATTTTAAGTATTGTATAAAAAAAAACAAATATGACCAGAATCAGAAATATCAAATTAAATTTAATCTAGTTGAAATTTGAAACAACCTTCTTGTAATATCTTAAGGATGGAAATCATTGATCACTTTATATTCATTAAATGTAATTATATATAGAAGTTTCGATATTAAAAAAAAAAAAATCAGTTCAAAATGACCGATTTCCCAAACTCACATGAAATAACATGTGAAGATGTGGGTATGAGATGATCTTGGAGAAACCTGAAATAGATACGAGATATATAGTGATTAGTTATTTTTTAATTAATTGTTAGAACGAACTTCTCTCATTGCCACTTGGCTTAATTGGGAAAGAGATAGACATGAACTGTTTAATAATATATGTTATCTATCTTTCATTATCCACTCTCACTTTATTACTTATTTTGTTGAAACCTGATTATGACTTTAGAGGTTATAATAAAATTATGACAAGCCATTTAACCTCTTTTTGCTCTTAATTCCTTACAAATGGATGGTTCTTTTGGATTATACGTGAAAAGCATTTATTTACTTTGAATATAATATCTTATGTATCAATATCATCCCTTCAGTTTTCACAAGATTGATTAATAAACCTCATCAGTTTAATATATTTCAAAAAAAAAAAAAAAAGATGAATGGATTTTTATATAATTTTTTTTTTACAAGTGACTTTAAAGAAAATAATATGTTTAGTGCTTCAAAGACTGCTTAATTATTTATTTTAACTTGCAATATACCCTGAATGAAAACATATATATATATTTATGGAGGTTTACTAGTGATAAGGGAATTTTTATGAATAAAATGTGAAAATTCAACCTCCAGAATCAGGAACTATTTCCCCACTTCTTTCGCTTTCTTTGAGTGATTCAAAAATTGTAAACTTTCTAACACGGTTTGACCCATGACTTCATGAACTCAGCATGACAGCCACTGACCCCCAAAACTCATCCACTTTTAATTATAACCACCAATTATTTCTCTTCTTTTAGATACATGTATTTTATTATATCATAATTGTATTTAAACTACTTTTATTTACAATATTTTTTAAATATTCATATCGAATTAATTAATTTACCCCTATATTTAATTTCATTTAAGATATAGTGAATATTGTAAAAAAAGTAAAATATGATTATAAATGAAAATAATCTAATTTATTAACAATTAATGTTGGATATAATGGTAAACTACATTGCATTCCTAAGAGAAGATGCAAAAGTTTGAATCTTAAAGATAATATTAGAAGGAGAGAAAGCCATGAACCTCGAATCTTACAAGTACCATTAACTGAGGAATCCTCTCCATGAGGTTGGAGACAATAATTTTGATTCTTGATTTTTTTTTCTTTTACTTTTTTTTTTTTTTTTATAATTGGTAGCTTTGAATAAAGTTTTCCAGCAAGGTTAATTTAAAACTTACAGAATTTTAAATCCTTACCAGAATATCTCTAAGAAAACCTAAAAGAATATTTAGATAACTTTTAATTTTTGTTCTAATTAATATTTTTTATATTTTTATATTGAAATTTAGATTTTTTAATCATATATCTTAAATTAATCATAACTCCATATCTCAAACTAGCTAAATTAGAAAACACTATACACTTAAGCTCTATAGAACTTACAACGTTCAAATTGTTGTAACAGCAATGGTGGTGGTGTGTGTAAATTATTAATTAATATAATAATCTGCACTTTTTGTTATTATCAGTTAAAATGAGAAAAGATAATGGATGGGATTATCAAGTGTTGATAAGACAATATTAATTTGACGTGGCTCACATTATAATCCACAAATCTAAATTGCTTTATTTCTAAAACTTTGTTTCAAGGGTCCTACTAGAAATTAAGACCACCGATAGCATTTTGTCCACAAAATTTTATAAAATTTAAATTCTCCATCCCTCTATTCCTTTTAAATCCTTTGTTTAATAATGGTTAAATCAGCCTAGAAAGAGGACAGTATTACGAAATGTTAGCGAAATCATTCATCTAATTTTTTTTTTTAATTTTATTAGTAAAACAATGCATATACCCATTATGATATATTTAAAAATAATAATAAGATATGTCTAACTTACAAAATATTTAAAAAATGATAAAAAAAAAAAAACTCAACATCAATTAAAATTGCTCACAAGTTTCAAGGAAGAGGGGCTTATCACTCAACCGATTAAATGATGTAATTCATGAGTAGATAATCATCTAGATGTTTGAAGCGTAATTAAATTAGCCCAATTTGTCAAATATTAATTAAGCTCGTAGTCTTGCATTGATTTTAATAATTGATAAAGTTGACGTTCTGCCCACTTTTTATCATATAGATTATTGTCAAAAACAACCTGCAAAGTTTATTTTAATGGTTAGAATCCGAGCATCTTTAAACAACATGGAGATATTTTAACTTTATATGTTGAAAATGGTCATTGGAGTTTAGGTCATGGGAATCAATTACATATACTAAATACAAAATTATATCACTTCTCAAAGTAATTGAATCATATATACATATGTTCTTTTTATATCCTTTTTAAAGTTTATAAAGTTTATTTTTTTTGGTACTTTTGTATTGCCCACTTTATCTAAATGATTAGAAAAGAGAGAGATATAGGTGGAAGCAAAAATTTTTTTAGAAATTGAAATGAAATTTTAATTTTTAATAGTTTATATTTTATCATTTTTAAAAGATTAAATTAAATTTTTATAATTTTAGAGGGTCAAAGTGTAAGTTTATCCTTACTAAAATTTTAATAATTTTCCATTTTAGATGAAACCGGCCCATCTAAATTCGCCTCTGGAGAGATAATATTCCTTCAATCATGTTTTGCTCTGTAATTTGAACATAGTTTCCATTTATAGCATGTGGATAGAAAGGATTTGACTAAGAATATACATTTGTAAAATTGGATATACATTGATGAATGCTACTTTTTTTTTTTTTAATTAAGCACGTAGCTGCTCCACCTAGGGATCTACTGAAAAATTATTTAATACATATATTACGCATATACGTCTTTATATATTTATATTTCAAGACCATTAAAGTATCAAGATGTGCATGAAATATCTTTTTCAAGTTGAATGTGCTTCTTAATATTTTTGAGAGGTTTCGAAATATTATCTACTTAATTACTTAAATAGACGTTATTTTCTTTGAATGTCACCTTTGATATAATAGGCTCAAAAAACAAATGTCACCTTTGATATAATAGGCTCAAAAAACTTACTTCAGGTAAAAATATTGTCTCAAACCCAATTAAATCCACCAACTCCATAATCTAAAGACTTATAGGCTAAGCTAGTTGGCATCTAAGATGCAAGTAACAAGTTATTATTAATAGAAAAGCAAACAACTCATGAATAGAAATAAATCTTTTTCTTAAGTCTATTCATTGATTAAGCTATACAGGAGTACATATACAAGAATGAGAGATGGTTAAAGCAGAAGCTAACAAAAAACTAATTCAACTGATTTAGTTACTCAATCTGCTAATATTCTCCCCGTGTTCTTTAGAAAAATTGTTTAGTGAGATAACATTGAGTTGTTCTCGAAAGTGTTCAAAGGCACTAATATTCAATGGCTTAGTTAAAATGTCTGCAATTTGATCACATCCTAGTACAAAATTAATCTACAGTTGACCATTGGTAATTTTGTCTTGAACAAAGTGAAGATCAATTTCAACATGCTTCACTCAAGCATGAAGGATTGGATTTGGAGCCAAACATACAATACTTTTATTGTCACACCAGATGGTTGGTACACCAGTAGGAACAATTTCAAGCTTAACAAGTAATGACGGAAACCAGGCAAGCTAAGTGCCAATACATGGTCGAAACCATCTCAATCTCATATCTCATATGTAAATGCTCATCTTGAGCTATCAACGAGTCTGCTCACACATGCTGACGGTCAAGACGTGGCTACATGGTGTTGCTCACACAAGCTGACGAGAATCTGTAACAAATGTCGAAAAACTCAACCACCGGTAGAATGTACGGACCAGCACCCAAAATACAATAACCCCTAATGACATGCCATTTGTATCCTATTTATTCCTAAGGTTCAACCGGGATTTATACATTGCCAAATCTTCGTCGAACATTTCCATAAAATCTTATTCACAATTAATATAATTATAAAGCATTTAAAACACAATTATATTAATGCTTATTAACATACAAACTTACCTCGGAGAGAATTGAGCTATCAATCCACTATTTTGTTTTTCCCCTGATCTACTTTTGAACTTCACTTTTCTTGATCTATATATAATGAAATTTAACTTATTTAACTGCCATTCTATTCAATTTAATTCAAAATTCATATTATGGCAAAATTACACTTTTGCCCTTTAAAATTTAAATTCTTTACAATTTAGTCCTTAGCTCATAAAAATGCAAATTCATGCAATTGAGTCCACACCCATGCTAGCCGAATTTCACCTATACTTATAGAAATCCATATTTTTCATTATTTCACACATTTAGCATACAAATTATCACATTTCTCATTTTAATCCCTAATTGACAATTTTATCAAAAATCAATTAATAATTGTTGTTTATCTAACAACAACCATCCATTTTCTATCATCAAACATCAAAACACATACATATTCATCAATGGTAAAACCCTATACTTTTAAAAGTTTCACAAATTAGTCCCTGGGCTAGCTAGATTAAGTTGCAACGACTCCAAAAACATGGAAATAATTAAAAACGGATCAAAATTCACTCACCAATTGAGCTTGCAAGCTTGTCCGAACCTAGCATGCATCCATGGAGCTTTCTATCTTCTTAATTTTTCTGGGAGAGATAAGTGGAATATGGTAGTTTTTGTTGTTAAATTATTTTACTTAGTTATTTTATTAAGTTACATTTTTAACCTTATCATTAAACCATTACAATCACTTAATTAATGTCCATATTTATCCACTCATATTAACAATGGTATAATTACCACATAAGGACCTCTATTTTAAGGTTCCATAGCTATTAGACACATTTAGCTATTAGAACACAACTTTAACACTTTACGCGATTTAGTCCTTTTTATCAAATTAAGCATGCAAACGTTAAAATTTCTTAACAAAATTTTTATACAATCATACTATCATGCTGTAGACTGAAAATAATAATAAAATAATTATTTTAACCTCAAATTTGTGGTCTCGAAACTACTATTCTGATTTGACTAAAAACAGGCTATTACATGCCCAATCAGCATCTGAGAACCCCATTAGTGTGACTCTAGAAAATTGAAAATACAACCTAATATCAAGAGCTCCTTTAACATATCTTAAAATATGTTTAACAACAGTCCAATGCACATCATGTGGTGAGTGTCGAAACCATGTTTTTTATTTTAAAAGCAATGGGGATCGACTTTAAAAACCGAGTGTGGAGTCGCCACCAATCTTTTGATTTAGGTGTGATTGGATCACCCATTAAAATGCTTTATTTAATGGAAAAAAACAAAGTAAATTTGGTTTAGGAAAAAAAGGGGTTCGGGAGTCGGTTACGTATGAGGAAGGGTTAGCACCCTCATTACGCCCAAAAACTGGTACCAAATTGATTTGATGCTGTCCTTAAAAATTTAAAAGAAAAGATTTTTCGAAATATATATAAATGTTTAAATAGTTCGAGTTGGTGATCGAAAATCTCTCGTTCCAAAGATATGCGGTTTCATACCTAGTACGATTGGATATGATCCCTTATATCTTTAAGATGCGATCAATTTTCGACTTTTGAAAAATTATAAAAGAGGTTATCTAAATATTTGGTTCTTCGGGAAAGTCATACCCAGTACGATTGAGCACGACTCTCCCAAATTCCCCAAACACTAGATATTGCCTTATTTCGAAATTTTGAATAACAGAAATTTAGAAATCCGTTTAAAAACATGTTTACTTATTTTAAAATTGATGAAATATTTAATACATTGCAAAAAAAGAACATATGGAACAATATACTCAAAATACAAATAACCTTATCTAATAATCATTGTACAAAAAAAATCTATAAGCATGGATAATGGATAATAAAATATCATACATAATCATAACACAAAATAAAATGACGTACAAAAGTATGTATGAAACAAAATGAAGAATTATATTACATAAATAAGTTGAAAAACTTGGGAATATATATATTTATTGAAACAGTTATCATAAATTTTAAAGTTCAAATCAAGTCATGCACAAAATATTTAAAACACAAATTTATTTAAAAATTGATAATTCACAAGATAATAATATATTAAATATGAAAGTATAACAATATATAATATAAAATAAGATACAAAGTCAATTTATGAAACCTTTATATACAAATCAATATTGGGTATAATTATTGAAAAAAAAGAAATTAAAACTAATAATGTAAAAAAAATGAAGTAAATATATAAGTTATATAATAAAATATACATATGAAAAATATAAGGATAATATGAAATATAATTTAAGAGGGTTCTTTAAAAAATATTATACGCATAAATAATTTTAAAAGAGGATATACATAGAAAAAATATTTACATAAAGTTATGTGAAAATAATAACATATACCATAGTAAAAATAAATTAAAATATGTCATGTACATGTGGGAAAATGTTAGAAATAATTATATGTCAAAATATCCTTTAATTAAAATAGGAATTATAAGGTTAACTTAATTTTATTGTAAATTACATACATAATAAAAAAAAATTACTTACAAGTTTATTAAAATCTATATATAAAAATATCAAAACTTTAATAATATATGCGAACTAAAGATAAATACAAAATATATGCTTATTAATAAAAATTCCAATAATACAACATTCAAAGAAATAATAATTCATAGAAAAGTAGTACATGTATTAAACATATCTAAAATAACCAATCATACAAACAAAATACCAAATTAAACTTGCGGTAAAAATAAAGAGGATAATTTGCAAATAAAGCAATTACAAAACAAATCAAATTTCGATGCATACAAATATAAGAGGACTAAAATAGTAATATTTCGCATCCACCATGCTGCAATGAAACGTGGATCAAAATAAAATAACGCATAAATTAGCAAGCCAAATTTTAAAGCATAAAGTAGGCAAATTGGGACCAAATCGAAGGCTGTGCGCAAGGGGGAGGAGTCATTGCGCAAATTCCCCATTTACACAAAACATGCGCATACCCAATCTGCCAAACGGGCTAACGCACGGGCCTTCTCCATTAAACAATGTCACTTTATTATCTGGTCATTTAAGACCATTCTTCTTCCATTTCCTTTCCCCAAATGCATTCCTCATTTAAATCAAAAGAAATCTCAAATCTAAAAATCAATTTTTAGGGCTTCTTTTGCTTAACTACCGAACCACCATAATTTTGGTGATCACCAGCAAGCATGCAGTACCCAATCTCGCTGTTGAAGAAGCTTGGCCAGACTCTAATGGATTTGGTAAGTACTTTTTCCTTTTTCTTCCGTATTTGAAAATCACTACACATCTCATGTTGCTTTTTTAATCGTAGAAACTCGTAAAATAAAGAAAATTTCAACACCATTCGGATCCTTGCCCTTACCTCTGTATTCCTGATGTATTTTGGCTCACACTGGTGTCAATTCAATACTAAGAAATCCAAGCCAGAAAAAAAGAAAATATAAATCAAAAGAAAAAAAACTGTAAATCACCTTTGTTAAAACTGCTATTTCTTTTCTTTCTATGCGTGCATATCCCCCAAATGCGGGTACAATCATTGGCTTTTATAGCCAATTTACAAAATAAAATAAATAAATAAAAAATACATTTTACTGCTGTCATCTATTGTATTTTGTTAGCATTTCTTCTCGTGTATTCTTTGCAGGATCCTTCGTACGGAGGAGCGGGGAAAGGCACGCTTGAACGAAGCCGTGCGAGGAATCCGCTTGTGAGATCCAACTCCCTGGCACTGTTCTGGCACGTTCCAGAATCTTCTGGTGCTTGGCTGCTGGAATTCTTTTTGAATTTGGGCTATGAATTTGGTTATTTGGGCTGGTAAAAATTTGTTTGTGTGTTTTATATTTTATATTTTGGTTTTTTAATTTCTATTTTTTTATTTTAATGGGCCCGAGCAAAATGGGCCTATTACAGTGAGTGAATATTTTGACTAACTTTATTCACTACAAATGCAATGTCAGGTCGTGTCAAACATAGGTACTACAAACCTCCCACAACTTTCTTATATAATGTGCCATATATCAGATGAGTTCCTATATGTGTAGACAACGTAGGAGCACTCATCATTGGAGTAGGCACTGGCTTGGCAACAACCATTCTTGCTTGTTTAAGTAACTCTCGGGCATATTTCGTCTGAGAAACATGCATACCATGATCTTGTTGAGTAACCTCTAGCCCAAGAAAGTAGCTTAAATGTCTAAGATCCTTGAGAGAAAATTTATGATGAAGACATTTGACAACTTCATCTATCTTAGCCTCGAGTGAACCTATTATCAAAATATCATTTACATATATCAGCAAAATAACACGTCTAGTAGAAGTCTTCTTAAAAAACAAGGAAGGATCAGCCTTAGAGTTTTGAAATTATAGATCATTGACTAGAAAAGCATACAATGTATCAAACCAAGCACGAGGTGCTTGCTTGAGTCCATATAATGATTTTTTAAGTTTGCACACTAGAGGATGGCCTGTTGAATCACATACTTTGAATCCTGGGGGTTGTTTCATATACACAGTTTCTGATTAGAAATGCATTATTGACATCTACTTGTCGTATCTTCTATTGTTGAGAAACTGCAACAACAAAAATAGTGCAAAACTTATTAGCCTTGATAACATGGCTAAACGTTTCATGATAGTCTATACCAACTACTTGTGAGAAGCCCTGTGCAACCAATCGAGCCTTGTTTCATGCCACACTACCATTAGGATTGATTTTATTCTTAAACAACCACTTGCATCCTACCAGATTATGATCAATTAGTGTAGATACAAGATCCCATGTTCCATTTTTAATTAACGCTTATAGTTTATGATCAACTGCCTTCTTCCAAGAAGGAATGGTCATGGCTTCATGTTTATCCCTTGGCTCAATCTAATGAATTCAAACACATAGGCTTTTGGGCTTGAAGATGCCATTTTTACTCCTAGTTACCATGGGGTGCTGATTACTATATGCCATATAAGAATTACCATTTGTTTCAAATAGAGAAAAACTATATACCATAATCGAAAAAGGAACCATTGATATACTAAAGACATCTGCCGTGGGTGAAGCAGGTGTTGTACTAGGAACAGATGGAATTGTAATTGCAACAGATGGGGTCTGCACAAATACTAACAAAGTAGGTGATGACCAAGGATTGACAATAGTTTTATTAGGTGGTCTTGGTGACTATTGTGCAAAAGGAAACTCATGTTCATTAAATTTTACATGTCGAGAGATATAAATTCTACCATTTGAATCTGCACAACTATACCCTTTATACTTATCAGCATATCCTAGGAACACACAAGGAGTGGAACGATATTGCAACTTATGACAATTATAATGCCTGGTCAATGGATAACAATGACAATCAAATACCTTTAAGTATTCATAGTTTGGTGATTTACTAAAGAGTTTCATGATAGGAGAAATCCACTTAATGCTTTAGTGGGTAAACAATTCATTAAATACACAACAGCTTCAAAAGTATAACTCCAATAGAATAATGGAAGTGAAGCCTGAGCTAAAAGTACCAAACCTGCCTTCATTATATACCGATGCCAGCGTTCCACAAGACCGTTTTGCTCAAAGGTATAAGAATAAGTCAATTGATGCCTAATACCAAAATTCTGAAAATGAGAAATAAAACTTTAAAACTCATCCCCTCCATCAGTTTGCAATTGTTTAATCTGACATCCTAGCTGCAACTCAAGTCGTTAGACGTTCGCACGTATGATTCGCATCAAGCCAGTGTAAAAAACCTAACTAGTTTGGATCTGAAAAATCAATATAATTGTGATGATTGGATTGAACCCATAAAAGGGTGTTTGGGGGCTTTTTAAGCGGTATATTAATTTAGTTAGATGATGATTTTTAATTTAGGTTTGTTTGAAAGTCTTAAGGAGAAACTGTAAGATTCGCAAGTGTGCTGCAGTAAAACGTAATTAAAGTGTGGGTTCTAACTTGTTGACTTGAATGTTTTGATGTTATGTTTAAATGATATAATTGATGACTAAGCTTACTGATCAGGCTTTGCTAAATGGCTATGTAATTAAATTATAAGTGAGCCTCAATTGTTTGGCATGCTAGTAAAAAATGTGAGAATGAGTGAATAATTGTGTGATTGATATTGTTGTGGATGATTAGTTGATATGGTGTATGTTGATTGTATGTATAGCATGATTCTAGACGAGAATGAGGTACGCATGATATATTTGTATGAATGATTTGCAATGAAATATTTGAAAGACTACTATACATGCAATCGAAAAAGAATTGTAAGTTATATGAGATTATGATATGTTGAACGACAACATTATAATGGTGAATTGAAAGTTGGATAAATGATCCTATTTACTGAAAGTATTTGATGATATGAGGATGTGTTGATCATGCCAAAGAAATGTGAAAGTATCAAATTCATGTCTATGTATGAGATTATATGACATCTTACATGTGCATTAGGGTGGGATTGATATTGTGGTTGACAGAGGAGTTCCGTGGAGATTGAGCGACATATTAAATTTGGATTTATTCATAGTCAGTGCACTGTAATATTTGAGGAGATTTAGTGATTTTATTGCATTTATTCTTTAAATGGCAGATTTTCTGCAATTATTTTCATTTGATGGTTTTACCATATCGAGCTTTGCTCGCATTCGTTGGTGTAACAGCTTGATTTTAGCTAAATCAGAACAATAGTTTTGAAACTACAAAATTCGAGGTCGTAAAATTATTTTAATATTATTTTTTGTGTTTACAACATGTGAATATATATGTGTGAAAATTTTGTAAGCTAATTTTATTGTTTAATAGCTCAATTTGATAAAAGGACGTAATCGCGTAAAATGCAAAAGTTGCATTCTATTTGATAAAGGTGTCTAATTGCTATGGCTTATTACATGAAAGATCCTTATGTTGATATTAGACCACTGATAGTGGAATTTGACATAAATGGGCTTAATATCATGAAATTTAATGGCTTTTAATTAAGGTTAAATTAGTAAAAATATAAATAAACTTATATTAAATAAAACAAAGCTAAAATAAACTTTAAAGTCATCATCTTCAACTGAATTTGAAGGAGAGAGTACTCCATTTTTAGGGCTCATATATTTGGCACTTGCATATCTTGATTAAGGTACGGTTTTAGCTCGATTTTTAATGATTTCTACGTTTTTGTAATCGTTGCTTTGAGTACTAGCTAGCCCGTGTCTTAATTTTTGAATTTGATGATGATTTTGTGAAGTTTCATTGATGAATGCTTGAGTTTTATGATGCTTGATGATGAATTATGAAAGCTTGGTGCTTGATATACATGTTTTGTAAAGTGATTTTGAGTAAAAATGCATATTAGGAATTAAATTGAGAAAAATGTAAATTGAGGGGTTAAATTGTGAAATAAATAAAATTTTTAGGTTGCTAGGAGTCCCTAGGAAATTTGGCTAAGCATGGGTCTTATTGTATTTTGAGTAAATTATGTTTTTATGAAATAAAGACTAAATTGTATGAAATGTGAAACTTTAGGGGCTAAAGTGTAAAAATGCTTAAATATGTATTTTTGGATGAAATTGAATGAATTGGTTATTAAATGGGTTAATTTTGAATACATATAGATCAAGAAAGACAGAATTTAGATTTAGATCGGGAAAAATCGAAGGTTATAGAGTAATCGATCCGATTCATCAATTCCGAGTACGAGGTAAGTTTGTACGTGATAAACATTGTTATAATTATGTTTTTAATG
The DNA here is from genome assembly GCA_025698465.1 of Gossypium longicalyx. Classification (NCBI taxonomy): domain Eukaryota; kingdom Viridiplantae; phylum Streptophyta; class Magnoliopsida; order Malvales; family Malvaceae; genus Gossypium; species Gossypium longicalyx. The sequence goes on from CM046997.1 coordinate 85,992,243, forward strand.
CTTTAATAATGCATAAATTGTATATATACGTCTATGATTGCGTACGACGACAAATCGACTAAGTTTGGCACTTAGTGTGCGTTTCGAGATAGCTTCGGTTTAATGTGATGACACTAAGTGTGCGATATCGTTATAGCTTCAGCTAATCATTTGTGCACTAAGTGTGCGAGTTGTTAGAGTATTTAAAGATTTTCGAATGATTTAATGTATCGAACAAAGAGGTGAGAATGAAATAAATAAATATGGGAAAGCACAGGTACGTACAATACCTATGTGGTAGTTGATACTATGTGAATAAAGCTTGATGGATTTGTATATATATGATAAATGGTCATGGATTATAATCGAATGATGCTATGAGATTTATTAAGTGTTTATTAATTGATGATTTGTATATTATGAACTGTTGAGTAAATATTTAGTACGAACTTACTAAGCTATGAAGCTTACTGTGTGTTATTTGTCTGTGTTTTATAGAGTATCAAAGCTAGTTTGGACATCAGGGATCATCGAGAACCATCATCACACTATCGACTGCTTGTTGGTATTTTTGGATGCTTGTAAATATGGTATATGACATGTATAGGCTAGTAAGTTGATGATATGATTTGAGATTTGATATAGCCATGAGATTTGGCTAGCTTTTTTTTTGAAAATGTTGGTACGTATTTGGTCATTTAAGTTGGCCTAATTGATGTGCATAATGCCCTATATATATTGGCTTGTTTTTAGTATGTTGGCCTTAGTTGTTGATATAGTTTAATAATGTGTTTTGTGATATGAAATAGTTGATTATATGATGAATTAATGTATATGAAACTTATGCAAATTGTGATAATTTTAGCATAATGATTTGGTAGGTTTTAAAGGTGGAATTGAATAGTTGAAATGATTGATGATAAATGGCATGATATGTGTGTGAATTGATATGTTTTAGCTGCTTATAAGTGTATGGTAAATGTTCCAAATTGGTTACTATGTGTGTATGAGAAAAGGGTGGGAAATTGGCTTTGCAAATGGCCTATTTTTGGCCATACAGGCAGAGACACAGGTGTGTGTCTCAACCGTGTGTGGCACATGGTCATGCTACATGACCATATGTCTCCTGAGGTACCCTTCGAATTAAAGTCAGTATACCCTATAGGTTTGGCACGGTCTAGACACACGGACGTGTCTACTGGCCGTGTGTGGCACACGGGCTGGCACATGGGCGAGTGGTCAATCGTGTGACCCAAATCAGTAACCTCCATAGTTTGCTCATGGCCATGGCACACGGGTGTGTCTCCGGCCGTGTGGTACAAGTCAGTATGTATGGCCTATTTTTACACGGCTTGTGACAGAGGTGTGTAACCCTAAATTAAAGAAAATTTTTCTAAGTTTCTTAAAGTTTGTATATGTTATTGGTTTAGTCTCGAACCACTTCTAAGCATGTTTTAAGGTTTCGTAGGACCTTACAGGGGATAATGTGTTTGATATGAATAGATTTTAATTACGATTGCACAGATGTATGAATTATGTTGTGGTTGATTAGTAATGCCTCGTAACTCTATTCCAGCGATAGATATAGGTTAGGGGTGTTGCATTTAATTAGTATCAGAGCTACGATTTAGTCGATTCTAGGACTAACGTAACGTGTGAGATCTAGCTATACATGCCATATATGTAATACCCCTAACCTGTATTCGTCGTCGGAATGAGGTTACGAGGCATTACCAGTCATATCACAACTCAAATGAACATTCATTACATTACAAAATTTTCATCTCATTCCCATTACAAAACTTATCATTTAACACCTAAGCATAATCAAACATGTATCAGCAAATAACAAAACAGAGCATGTGATAAAATATCTATCTTATTAGTTGAACGACAAACCTACCATTTCAAAACTTATGCACATATGCATATATGTTGAAACTAAACAAAACATATATAACCTTAATAATATTACAATGGCCGAATATATTATAGTTACTAAATAACCAATTTCAAATTTCATTTTTAAGCAATTCATGCCTCACTCACTTGACTAATATTAAGTATTTTCTAAGTATTATAGCCGAATCAAAACATGCAAAGTTTATAAGTTTTCTACTTTTGCATAATACACACATTTGATTAATCAAATTCACATATTATGCATATTATTCTAGACTAAAACATCCACACGACATAATAGACATATTTATATATATACACATAAACATGTATTATAACAAGACCAAAATATACATCTTTTCTCATCACAAGTTATGTCAAGCATCAATACTTAAACATAACATGCCTATTATAATTATATCTAAATTTCATTCTTATCTCATCAAATAAGCCATATAAAACCAAATCTAAATACCCAAAAATTTAAACATAATGTTTTTACATACTTGCCATCACAAACTGACTCTTAATAGCTAATCCAAAAGTAAAAATGTCATAAGCACACACCTTTATTTTGACTAGGTTTAGCCGAATATACTAATGCCTTAAATAACCTACCATATATCTTACAAAATAATAGAGTCCATGACAAATACATAAAACATAAAAGTTACTCATTCAACTTATATATCACATACTGAAAATTCAACAAGCATTCATCAATTACCTCATTTCCGTAACATATACCAAGCACCACTTCATATATACCATGAATACATACTTTCAATATAAGCTAAAACATGACCGAAATTCACTATGATTAACATCATTAACAAACCACAACCAAAACACATCCATTGTCCATATATCAAGCTTAATTATAAGCTATTTATAATTTATTCATATCGTTAACCAAATCTAGACATATAACCAAAATACAATTCATACATATCATATAATATACATACCAAAATAAACTCCAATCATGATTAAATATAACTGAATTTAATCATGAAGATTAAGCCATTTTAGCATGGCTATATATATACACTTTCAAAACCAACCAAAACAAGTGCTAGACTATACATGCCATAGGTTCAAAGTTTAAACTTTTAAAATACCGAAACAATGATCGATAGTGTGACGGATTTCCTTGACGATCCTTGAGCTCGTAACTAGCTTCCAAAATCTATAAAACAACGAATATACATACAGAGTAAGCTTGAATAGCTTAGTAAGTCATAAGCAAATAAATCATTTCAATAACATGCATAATTCAATTAATCTAAACCAAATCAAGCAAACCTTAACCACATATACATTTATCATGATTGCAACTTCATATAACATCACATGAACATTAACATTATAATGTCATTTGACCGAATATAAACAATTACATTACATATATAATTCACTCTTTTATCAAGCAAATTTCATATTTTCTTCTCAAGTACCAGACTTACCTTACTTTCATAATCATTTAACTTCGTACGTACCTGAACCATTTAGCTCGTTTTCCCATTTAGTCTTAACTCGATATTGCCTGTTGAACCATTCGGAATTAATAAAGATACTCGAATAGTCGAAAAGCTCGTATAATGCCAACGTCCCAGACGTGGTCTTACATGTAATCACATATGGATGCCACTATCCCAGACAGGGTCTTACACAAAATCACATATGATGTCGATGTCCTAGACATGGTCTTACACGAAGTTACATACGATACCGATGTCACAAACATGGTCTTACACGAAATCAAATATAAGAATCCTATGTCATGACATATGTATCCTAACTATTCCTAAGGTTTGTATGGGGCTTTCGGACGTCGTAATTCGATCAATTCTAGCTCGTAGGTAATGCTCCCACGCTTAATTCAAATTGGCATATACATGTACATTTGTAATAATTCAATTTGGCACTTATAAAATATATACATTCAAATTTTAACGATATTTATTTACTTATAAACTTACCTCAGACGAAGACGAATGAACTAGGACGATTATTGGACAACTTTAGATTTCCCCTGATCCAATTCCGATTTCCTTTTTTCTTGATCTAAATTAATACAAATTTAACTTTTTTTATTCATATATTCATTCAAATTCATCCATAAACACACAAATGGGAAAATTACACTTTAGCCCATAACATTTCACATTTTGACCCCTCAATTTACAAAATTCACAATTTAATCTTAAATAGGCATTTTTACTAAAAATCACATAATTAAATATGAAAATCTAACAACATATATTTATTTTTCATCATCAAACACAAAAATATCAAGCTTTCAACAATGAAAAATATCAAATTCATCATCAATTCTGAAAATTAAAGCATGGGCTAGTTAAAACACGAATCAACGATCTCAAAAACGTAAAAATTATCAAAAATCGAAAAAACGAACCTTCAGTCAAGCTTGGACAAGGCCAAATGTAGCTAGCTTATTTTCTTTCTTTTTGCTTTAAATTTTCGACAAAGATGATGAACATAATGCATGGTTTTATGTTTTATTTTATTTAACTACATTTTAATACATAATTAACATTTTTAACCTTAATGAATTAATTATAAACTATGTAATGGTTGTCCAAATGTGTCCACTACCTTCCAAGATATTAATTAATGGCCTAATTTCATTTTAAGGCCTCCACATTACAAGAACATAGCATTATAGCACTTTAACAAATAGCTAGCCACATTTACAATTTACGCGATTAAGTCCTTTTATTGAATTGAACACTCAAACGATAAAATTAAATCACAAAAATTTCACACATATAAATTAACATGCTGTAGACACCAAGACTCAAATTTGTCGTCTCGAAACCACTATTCTGAATAGGGCCTAAACCGGACTATTACAATATATATAAACTGCGATAGTGTGATGATTCCTGACAGTTAAAATGTGTTTTTATATAGCAAATGGATCCCGATCGAGCAATAGCTGACGATATTGAAGGTAATGCGCCTGCTCCCACTCAAGGGGCAGTGTCGACCGATTCTAGGCCTATTTTGAGTAGCCAAGGGGGAGAGGCTAAGCAAGCCTTCTTCCAAATGATGAGTGAGTGGTTCACAGAATTCGTATGAATGAATGTGGCTGCTCAACAACCTCCACCCACACCTGTTCCTTAACAAGTCCCAGATGTGCCAAAAGTGATAGATCTGATTCAATTAAGTAAGCCGCAAGTGGATAAGATACATAAACACGGGGTCGAAGAGTTTCAGGCTACAGTTGATAATGATGCTAAAAGGGCTGAGTTCTGGCTCGAGAACACAATTAGAGTATTTGATGAATTGTCCTGTACTCCAGATAAACGTATCAAATGTGTAGTACCTTTGCTCAGAAACAATGCATACTATTGGTGGAAAACGTTGATATCTGTAGTTCCGAAGGAACGCGTCTCATAGGATTTTTTCCAATCTGAATTCTGAAAGAAGTATATAAGTCAACAATTTCTTGATTAGAAACATAAAGAGTTTCTGGAATTAAAACAAGGTGGAATGACTGTGACCGAGTATGAAAGAGAATTTGTACGATTGAGCAAGTATGCTTAGGAATATGTTTCCACTGAAGAGATCATGTGTAAAAGATTTGTTGACGGGCTGAATGAAAATATAAAACTTCTAGTTGGGATTTTGGAAATCAAAGAATTTGTTGTTATATTTGAAAGGGCTTGTAAAGCCGAGGATCTCAACAAAGAAAAGATAAAAACTGATTCAGAGGCAAGAGATTCGAGGAAGAGATCGATGAGTAAATTTTATCATTCCTCGTCGAAGAAATCTAGAGACTATTTTAATCGATCTACAACTTTAGTGGAATATCAGAATAGAGATCACGAAAAATAAAATACCAACCTTAAAGCTCAAGCCACATCGGTATCGAGTGTTGTTAACATAAAAGATGTTAAACCTGAGTGTCAACAGTGTAGAAGATGGCATTTTGGAAATTTTGGGTGAAAAATAATAATAGAACTTGTTACAGTTGTGGTTCACGAGATCACTTTATTAAAGATTGCCCAGAGTTAGCTGAAAAAGATAATGCTCAGAACACGAAGACGAGTAACACTGTAGCTAGGGGTAGACTACCTAGAAACACGGGAAATGTGAGTGGTGGTAGAGGTGTAACACGAGACATTGCTGCGAGATCTGATGCTAGAGCACCTGTACGAGCCTACGCTATTTGTGCTCACGAAGAAGCGTCATCTCCAGATGTTATTACTGATAATTTTACTCTCTATGATACTAAAGTTATTGCATTGATAGATCCAGGATCAACTCATTCGTATATATGTGTGAATTTAGTATCCAGTAAGACTTTGCCTATAGAGTCTACTGAATTTGTAATTAGAGTATCAAACCCCTTAGACAAGTGTGTGTTGATTGATAAAGTATGCAAGAACTATCTATTATTGATTCGGGATAATTGCTTTCTGACCAATTTGATGTTGTTGCCATTTGACGAGTTTGATATAATTTTGGGTATGAATTGGCTAACGTTACATGATGCTATTGTGAATTACAAACGAAGGACGATTGATTTGAGATGTTAGAATAATGGGATTATCAGAATTGAGTCAGATAATCTGAATGGTTTGCCAGCAGTGATTTCATCGATGTTGGCTCAGAAATATGTGAGAAAGGGTTGCGAAGCTTACTTGGCTTATGTGCTTGATACGAAAGTGACTAAAAATAAGATTGAATCAGTGCCAGTTGTGTGTGAGTATCCAGATATGTTTCCTGAAGAGTTACCAAGTTCACCACTAATCCGAGAGGTTGAGTTTGGCTTTGAGTTAATGCTAGGTATAACTCATATATTGATAGCTTCGTACAGAATGGCTCTGACAAAGTTCAAAGAATTGAAATCTCAATTGCAAGAGCTGACTGATAAAGGATTTGCAAGACCGAGTTTCTCGCCTTGGGGTGCTCCTGTATTGTTTGTGAAAAAGAAAGATGGCACGATGAGAATGTCTATAGACTACAGACAACTTAACAAAGTGACGATCAAGAACAAATATCCTCTACCGCAAATTGATGATTTGTTTGACCAATTGAAAGGGGCTACAGTGTTTTCAAAGATAGATTTGAGATCGAGCTATTATCAGTTGTGGGTTAGAGACTCTGATGTGCCAAAGGCTACTTTTAGAACGAGGTACAAACATTACGAATTTTTAGTTATGCCTTTAGGACTAACGAATGCACCCGCTATCTTTATAGACTTAATTAACTGAATTTTCAGACCGTACCTAGATTGATTTTTTGTTGTATTTATAGATGATATTTTGATTTATTTGAGAGATGAAACTGAGCATGCCAAACTGAAACAACCTGTTTTTAGGTCAAATCGGAACAGTGGTTGTCGAAACAATTTTTGAAAAGAGGGTCAACTTGTTTGAAAACGAAAATTAAAACGGGAGTCACCACCAATCCTTTTTTATGAGGTGTGATCGGGTCACCTCATAATTTGGTCATTTTAATAAATGTTTTGATTTACTAAAATGGTGATTTTGGTCTACGAAATTTGGAAAAATGGGTTCGGGAGTCGGTTACGTGCAAGGAAGGATTAGCACCCTCGTCACACCTAAAACTGGTACCTAATTGATTGATTAATGTCTAAATGTCGAAAATTGAAAACTTCGAAAGAATTTAAAATACGATCCTTCTTTTTATTAATGTTAATTTTAAAAATGCTCAAATAAATCGAAAAGGATGTTAAAGACTTTCTCGTCTCGAGGTAATAAAATGTCACATCCTGTAAGTTAGGACACAGTACTTTGAACTCTCGAGAATAAGCTTGCCTTCAATTTTTTTTGGAATTTTATGTATTTTGAAATTTAAAAGGATATTTAGCTATTTAGGTTTAACAAGAAAATCAAGACCCTGTAAGTTAGGGTACGATTTCTTGAATTCCCAAAACGCGAAAAATTACCTTATTTTGAAAATTTCTCTTTTTTTGAATAATAACGAGTACAACATTTAAATAAAATGATCTATATCGGATAAATATATTGGAGCTTAATTCACGACGTGATTTAAATCAAATAGCTAAAAAGGGATGATGTGGAATAGGGAGCAATAATACATGAATAAAATGCTATGTTAATGAACGTCAACAATATAAAAATATTAATAAATAATCCCTAGAGTGTACGATGACAATAATCATATAATACACAATTTTTTATATCAACATTAATAATCACAAAAAAAGAAACAAAATAATATAAAAAAATAAAGTAAATAATATAAAAGATCTAAAATAAATAATAAATGAAACAACTTAAAGTAAATAACAGCTTCAAATAAATAATATATGAAAAAAAAAACTTAAAATAAATAATAATAAAGTAGCTTAAAATAAATAATATAAAAATTTTGAAATGAATAACATATAAAACAATTTAAATTGAATATTATACGTGAAAATTTAAGATAGATAATATATAGAATAATTTAAAATAAATAATGTATAGAGATATTTAAAATAAATAATATATAAAGCAATCTAAAATAAATAATATATAAGACAATTTAAAATAATATATAAAAATGTTTAAAATGAATAATATGTAAAAAGAAATTTAAAATAAATAATGTACAAAATAGTTTAAAAAAATAAAAAAACGATTCGATATAAGTAATATATATAACAATTTAAAAGAAATGATATATAAAAAAATTAAAATGGATAATAGTTCGAAATAGTTTAAAATATATAATAGGTAAAAAACTCAAAATAAATAATAATAAAACAATTTAAAATAAGTGATATATGAGAAAAAGGTTTAAAATAAATAAAAAAATAACAAATTTGCAAAAATAAATTGAAATTAAATAGATTTGGGACTAAATTAGGATAAGAATGAAATTAGAGGTAAAAAAGCTATGATAAAATAAACAAATGAGGACTAAAATCAGAAGGCGCGAAAAGGCCGAGGACCAAATGGGTAAAAAAACCCAATCCTTGGACACGTGTCCATTTTCCAGCGCGCCAATGGGTCAAGGGCCCGATTGAAAACCAAGCAAAATCCTGTGGTCAAATTAAAAAAAATAAAAATAAACAAAAGGACTAAATTAAAACAGACAGAAACTTGGAGGGACTAGGGTTGTAAATAACCCATTTAACGAAAACACGCGGATCCCCTGGAGAGGGTCAGGTCGCGCACGGATCACCTTAAACGGTGCCGTTTTGGCACTGGTGACCTTGGTGCAAAACGGCACCGTTTCGAGTCTCCATTTAAAAAAAAATTCATTTTCTGCCATTTTGCCCTTTTTTTTTAAAAAAAATTCAGAGAACCCCCCATTTCTCTTCCTCATTCTCTGCTAGGGTTTTAAACCCATCCTTGTGCCGTGCCAACTTGCCGCTCCTCCGCCGTGGATGGTGGTCGGAACGGCACAAAACGGGCTTTTCAGCCTCGTTTAAGACATGTTTGAAGGCTAAGCCTTCTCAGCCCAATGGATTGAGAGAAGAAGGTCTCTCTTATCCCCCTTTGGGTTCAATTTTGGCGACGGAGAGAGGAACTCCGACGACACGACCACGGAGGATTCGGGTAAGTTTTCTCTTCTTCCTCTTTTATTTTAGTTTTGCATATATATATATATATATGTAAAAAATAAAATAAAATAAACTTAAGATTAAAACCAAAGAAACACAAAATGAAAATCACCTTTATATCTTAATAAATCTCTGTTCTTTCTATTCGAAAGTTCTTTTTGTATTTTTCTTTTTGTTTTTGTGCGTAAAAAATTACAAAGGGATATATTTCAGCTTTTATAGCCGAGTTACAGACTGTTAGCTTTTATTGTTTTGTCCCTTTGCTATTTGTTTCTACTGTCTTACTTATGCTTCTCTTCTTGCGTGTTGGCGTTGTTTTGCAGGTAACAGTGTCAGACACGTGTGGAGGAGGCGTGCGGCGGCCAGGGGCAGGCTTAGGTTGTAGTTAGGAGCGGCGACTGAAGAGGGTTAGGGTTTAGGGTTTATTTTTGCTAAAATATTTTAGGCTAATTGGGCTAGGGTTAGTTTTGGGTTATTGGGTTTTAGTTTTGGGTCATCTGATTAGGCTTACTTTTGGTCTTGGTATGTAATGGGTTTTAGTTTTGGTTTGTAAATAGACCATTAATTTTGGACTCTTTCCTTTTTGTTTTATTTATTTGGGCCCGGGCAAATTTGGGCTTTTACAACTGCCCCTCTTTGCTCATTGCTGTAACATCCCGAATTAGGGCCTAGCAGAAACAGTGGTCTCAAGACCACAAATCTAGAGTTAGAAAAATTTATTTTATTACAATTACGAGGTTATAACATGATTATAATAGTGTATGGAAAATTTGGTGAGTTAATTTGCAGCTTGTTGGGGTTTTGAGCTTCAAAAATTTGCAGCAACTTGAAGCACTCATAAGTAAGTAATCCTAATGGCTTTTCAAAAATATTTTTGTACTTTTAGAACCCTTGAAACATGAACTTTCAAATGAGGGTGCTATCTTGCAAAATGATCAAGAGTTTAGGATTTTACCATGAAAGGATTTGTGTGGTTTGTTGAGTTTTTATGGAAGAATATGAGTCCTAGAAGAGTTCTAAACATCTTTTGTGAAAGGTGTTAGCATGAAAACACCTAAAGGGGATATTATTCATAAGTTGTAAAATAGTTGTTGAAAATGTGAAATAATGACAATTTGAAGTTGTTATAAGAGTAAAAAGGGTTCGACTAGGCTTGAGATACGAAGAAATTCGATAAAAATTGAATTTCGAGTGTAGGGGAAAAATGGTCATTTTGCCAAGGTCTATTACCTATGAAGTGTATTTTAGATTGCCTAATTGTGCTTAATGACTAAATAAGTGCATTTTGCTATTATAGATCAAGATTTACCAAATCCGAACCTAGACCGGGGGAAAGCCAAGCAAATCGACTAAACCGACTAGTCGAGTACATTTTGTAATCCGAGATAAATTGTATGTAAATAATATAACTACATTGCTAATACATGTATTCAAAATTTCATTGAATTGATAAAGCATGAATTGTTAGATTGTGAATTAAGAATGCATAGTAATAATTGAGATAGTAGAAAGATCCCATTGGAACCCTAGGAACACACCGGATATTCATGCCTTAACATTCAGATTACTTGTGTGCTAGTGTAAGACATGTCTGGGACTTGCATCGGCAACATTATGATAACCAGTGTAAGACATGTTTAGGACATGCATCGGCTAAGAGTTGTGCTAGTGTAAGACATGTCTGGGACATGCATCAGCACGTATATACGAGAGCTAGTGTAAGACAATGTCTGGGACATGGCATCAGCCTCGAAGATGATAGCTAGTGTAAGACCATGTCTGGGACATGGCATCGACAACTTATCATATCTTGGAGGCTTATAGAATATCTGGTAGTATTCCGAAAGTTTTAACTTTAAAGGTTACGAAAGTGATTTAATAAAGAAAGTATAATAATGTTGTGAGTGGTACAGGTACCTATTTGGTATGCATGAGTAATGAGCTCAAATTAGAAAATGTGACTTGAGTAGAAGGTAATGAGTAAGTTAAGTTTATGCTTACCTTTGAGCTATGAGCATGATGACTAATGGTGAAATAGTTGTTGTATATTTGTTTATATGCAACTTACTAAGCTTTACGCTTACTCTCTTTCCTTTTCTTTTTCTTTTAGTGCCGCTTAATTAACTCAAGGATCCCTTGAAGTCAGAGATATCGATCACACTATCAACTATAATACTCGGTATATTAGGATTTATATTTTTGATTATGGAATGTATAGGACTAGATATTATTATTTTGTGTCTTTGAGAATCGGCCAAAAGTGTTGGCTTGGAGTAGATTCCACAATTCACATTAAGCCTTGATTGAGGACAACGTTCATTTTGAGTCTATAATAGATGCATCTTCATGAGTAAATGAATGTCTATCATGCATGAATTGGTATTGGTTGATATTGATATGAAAATGGGCATACTAGGGTGACAATGAGGCTTGGTAAATAGCCTCATATTGTCCACACGGGTAGACACACGGACGTGTGTCTAGGCCGTGTGTGACACACGGATAGCTCATTGGGCGTGTGAGAAGGCCATGTGTCCCCTGTACCTAGAAATTTTAAGTTAGAATGCATGGTAGTTATCATACAGGCCGAGACACGACCATGTGTCTCAACCGTGTGGAGGGCACGACCTAGTACACGGGCGTGTGCCATGGCCGTGTAATGCTGACGTCAGAAACATAATGCCTAGGTTTTGCACACGGTCTGAGCCATGATTGTGTCATGGCTGTGTGAAAGGACACGGGCAAAGGACACGTGCGTGTGTCTAGGCCATTTGAAGTCTGCACTTGATTCATGGAAATTGTAGAATTAAATTGTCCACACGGGTATGGAACACGGGCATGTTCCTAGCACACGGGCGTGTGCTCTATACCTACATGAGCATGTGGAGCCCTAAAGCATAAATTTTTTTTTTTAAGTTTTTCTTTAGCCCTCAATTTGGTCCCAAACCACCCCGAATGTATGTTTTGGGCCTTGTGAGCCTTATTAAGGGGCAAATTGTTTATGAAATGAAAAGTTTTAAAATTGATCGAAATTTTATGGCCCAATGTCTTAAGATGAGTTGATTTTAAGTTCGGTAACACCTCAAACCCTGTTTCGGCGTTGGATACGGGTGAGGGGTGTTACAATTACCGTGTAACAGGAATAGAGCAAAGACTTTAAGAAAGACCAATTTTCTCGGTCTTGCCGAATCTCAAATTCTTTGGTACTCCTTTTTTTTCAAGCAGCTTCATTCCAATCCACCGCATCTTCAAAGGTATAGGAATTGTTGCCTCGATCCACTCCACTGCAACTTCAGAAAGATAAGTCTTGTAGCTTCAATCTGCTCTATTGCAACTTCAAAGTGATAAGATTTGCTATCTTCAATCTGCTCCCCTACAACTTCAGGGAGATAAGATTTGTAATTTGTAGCTTTAATCTGTTCCACTGCAACTTCAGGGAAATAGGATTCGCTATGGTAGATTTGATCTGACCTACTACAACCTCATAGGTATAAGATTTGTGACTTGTAGCTTTAATCTACTCTACTGTAACTACAGAGAGATAAAATTCGCTATCTTTAGTATGCTCCACTGAAAATTTAGGGAGATAAGATTCGTAACTTCAACCTGCCCCTCTATAACTTCAAGGGGATAAGGTTTGCTATCTTCGGTCTACTCCACTACAACTTCAAGAAGATAAGACTTGTAATTTCAACCTGCCCCACTAGAACTTCAGGGGGATAAGGTTTGCTATCTTTGATCTACTCCACTGCAACTTCAGGGAGATAAGGTTTGCTGTTTTCGATCTACTCCACTGCAACTTTAGGGAGATAAGATCTATAACTTCAACTTGTTCCACTGCAACTTCAGGGAGATAATGTTTGTGGCTTTCATCTGCTCTACTGCAACTTCAGGGGGATAAGATTCACCATGATGACTTAAATTCGTCCCACTGTAACTTTAGGGGTATAGGATTTTTCGGTTTCTCTGGTCTGTTATGCTATTCTTTGGGGAATATGACCTGTAGGATCTATTTCATGGGCCTATTTTAGGATGTCATGATAAGAATGAATCAAATGCTCCTAACTAGATGTGTATGAATGATGCTTGCATGAATGCAAAAATGTCATTTTTAGCATGATCTTCTTTTAATGCTTATGTTGACACTGCTTGTTGTTCACTGATGCATCACTCTGTCTTTCTGTTCGGCTGGTATTTTGCCAGAAAACTCGAAAAAATAATCAAAAATTATACTATTCTTTCATAAATATTTCCAACCCTTAGGCTTGGTTAGTTCTGGCTAGTGGTCCTGCTTCAGGTCCTTGTACTATTTTGAACTTTTCAGAGTAATATGCAAAACCCCTTTTACTTGAATATTATTAGTCCATTAATCATTATTTCAATGAAAAATGCTTGAAAAAGACTATCACAATGGACAAGATGAAATTTTATGGAGAGTAACTCTTGAAATAGATTAATCAACATAGAAAATTTGTTAAAATAGAAAGAATAAGGTGAAAACGGATGCCCCAGATATCGTAGCATGAGCTTCTCTGCACAAACTCCTCGAGGACCTTTTGAACTTGATACGTGTTTAGAAGATCAAGAGTACTTCATTGATGCCCCAAAATGTAGCATCCCTCCTTCTTGCTAATTTAGGAATAGCGAGACAACTGCATGCCCTACCTTTGATCAAAATTTGAATTGCCCATTCCTGGGTTTTAAACTCAAAACCCCTTTGGTCTCAAGGTGCCCTTTGTGGGTTTACGCCTTGGCCTCTCCTTTTTTTTTAGGTGAAGTATTTCTTTACTGAATCTGAGTTTACAGGATTAGACAGGTTTTTTCCATCCATCTCGGTCAAAATCAAAGCTCTTCCAGAGAAGGCTTTCTTCACCACATAAGGTCACTCCCAATTTGGCATCAATTTTCTTCTGAAGTCTTTTTGTATGGGAAGGATATTTTTAAAAACTAGGTCCCCTTCATAGAATTCCCTAGGGTGAACCTTCTTGTTATAAGCCTGTATCATTCGCATTTGGTACATTTGACCATGACGGATAGCCCTTAACCTCTTTTCTTCAATCGAGTTCAGCTGATCATATCGGGATTGGATCCATTTTGCTTCATCCAACTTTAACTTTGATAAAATTCTGAGAGAAGAAATCTCAACTTTAATGGGCAAAATTGCCTCCATCCCATAAACGAAAGAAAAAGGCGTTGCCCCGGTAGAGGTTCTGACTGACGTTCGGTAAGCATAGAGGGCAAACGATAATTTCTCATGCCAATCTTTATAAGTCTCAGTCATTTTCCCCACGACCTTATTGATGTTCTTATTGGCCGCTTCCACTACACAATTCATCTTTGGGCGATATGATGATGAGTTATGGTGTTTAATTTTGAATTGACTGCAGACCTCTGCTATCGTACTATTGTTCAAGTTCAGTGCATTGTCTGATATGATCTTCTTTGGCATCCCATACTGACATATGATCTCTTTCTTCAAGAATTTACTGACTGCCGACTTTGTGACATTGGCATAAGAAGTGACCTTTACTACCTTGGTAAAGTAATCAATGACTACGAAGATGAATCGATGCCTATTAGATGCTTCCGGCGAGATCAGTCCAATGACATCCATGCCCCACATGGAAAAAGCCAATGGAGAAGTCATGACATGAAGAGGTGAAGGAGGTACATGAATTTTATCTCCATAAATTTGGAATTTATGGCACTTCTTGGCATAGCTGATGCAATCCTCTTCCATAGTGGACCAATAATATATGAATCTTATGATTTGTCTGGCCATTGTGAAACCATTAGCATGTGCTCCGCAGACACCCTCGTGGACCTCTTCAAGGATTTGCTTAGCCTGAACAACGTCTACACATCTTAGCAGCACCTGATGCTTCCTTCTTTTGTATAGGATCTCTCCATCTAAGACATAGTCACTGACCAATCTTCTCAATGTCCTTTTATCATTCTCAGTTGCTTGGTCTGGGTATTCATGATTCCTCACATATCGCAATATATCGTGATACCAAGGGTGATCATCTTTTTCTTCTTCTTTATCGATGTTGTCATCTGGATAGGCTTCACGTCCTCTTGCTTATTTACTCTGATCATAGAAGCTAAGGTAGCCAAGGCGTTGGCCATCTGGTTCTCATCTCGCGAGAGGTAACAGAAAGTGATGTCATCAAACTCCTCAATTAACTCAAAAACTAGCTTTTGGTAATTGATCAATTTGGGGTCTCTTATTTCCCATTCACCTTTGAGCTGATAGATTACTAGTGTAGAATCCCTATATACCTCTAGCACTTTGATTTTGCGTTTAATGGCTGCACGGATACCCATGATGCATGCTTCATATTCTGGCATGTTATTTGTACAATCAAAATCCAATTTACTATTAAAGGAATAATGATCTTCATTTGGGGATACCAAAACTGCCCCGATTCCGTTGCCCACAGCGTTTGAAGCTCCGTAAAAGTTTTGTTTCTAAGGATGACCTTCTTGAGAGTCTTCTTCAGTGGTTGCAACATACATTAGATCTTCATTTGAGAAATCAAAGCTTAAAGGCTCGTAATCTTCTAGAGCTCTACTGGCCAGAAAATTCGCAATTGCACTCCCTTTTACATCTTTCTAGTTCACGTAGACTATGTCAAATTTAGAAAGCAAAAGTTACCATCGAGCCATTCTTCCAATCAAAGCAGTTGACTCTATCATATATTTCAAAGGGTCTAGTTTCGAGATGAGCCAAGTTGTATGGTACAACATGTACTGTCTCAGTCTCCGGGTTGTCCAAATTTAGGCGCAACACAACTTCTCAATTGGCGAATACCGTGTCTCACATTCAGTGAACTTCTTGCTGAGATAGTACATCGCTCGTTCTTTTCTTCCTGACTCATCATGTCGGCCTAGCACGCATCTCATGGAATTTTCGAACACTGCCAAGTACAATATCAATGACTTATCTGGGCAAGGTGGCATTAGTACTAGGGCATTGGAAAAGTAATGCCTGACCTTATCAAAATTTTTTTGGCACTCCTCATCCCATACACCTAGATTGTGTTTCCTAAGAAGACGAAATATGGGGTCACATTTGTAACATCCCAAAATAGGGCCTAATCAGAATAGTAGTTTTAGAACCACAAATCTGACGTTAAAATATTAATTTTATGATTGTTATGAGGTTTAGAATATGAATATATGCATGTGTTAAAGTTTTATGAAGAAATTTTAAGTATAAGGTGTCAAATTGGAAATTAGGGACTAAATTGAATAAGTTGTAAAATTTATGTTTTAGAAGAAATTTATATGAAATTGCTTTGGATTATTAATTAGGAGGTCCTAAAGTGCAATTTGCCCAATTTCTAAGTTTTTGGAAAAAAATGAGGTTGTATGGAAAAATTTGAAGGAAATGCATTAGGGGCATTTTGGTCATTTCGTATATTAGTGAAATAAAAAGGGAAAATAAGCCAAAAATCAGATCATTCTCTTCATGTTGCCGCCAAAAATTAGGGTTCTCCATAGCTATGGTTTTCAAGCTTTCAAAGCTCAATAGTAAGTGCTCCCAAGCCCCATTTTTAATGTTCTTCTTATTTTTGAAATCCCGGTAACTTGCTCTCTCTATTTCTAACCATATTTCATGCTAGGGTTCATGTTTAGAAATTTACCCATGCATGATAAGCTTATTTTTTGATGAGTTATGGAAGGATATGAGAGTTTAAAGGATGGTAAACAACTTTTACTAAGTAGATTTTCAAGAAAATAACTTTAAGGACAATTTTGTAAAAATAGTAGAAAAAGGGAAGAAAAATGTGAAATGAAGGAAAATGTGGGCTGTTATGAACATGAAAAATGTTAGACTAGGCTTGGGTAACTAAGAAATCCCGTACATTGCATTATCTGAGCCTAATGACTAAATTATAAATATATGAGAGTATAGGGGTAAAATAGTAATTTTAACCAAGTATGAATTTTGAGATGTTTTGAGTAATGTATGTATTAAACGAGTTAAAATTTGGTATTATAGACCAAGAGAATCGAGATATCGGCCTTAATTAGGGAAATAACAAGATTTTTGAGGTTTAGGCTCAATTTCTAATATTTTGTATCGAGTTAAGTACATATACAAGTAAATACATTAATTATTACTATTAAATGATTTATTAATAATTGTATGTGTAGTAAGTTTACTTGGCTATGTTGATAATATAACATGCCTTAATGCTTTACTATATGATTATGAGATGTTGGCCATGTGAAAGAAACCAGTTATGCGAGTACATTCGATAAAGGTCTGGAAGTCTAAAATCCCGTTTGAACCTTAGGAATTGTTGAGGCTATAAGTGACATGTCACTAGGATAACTATGTGTGTTATGAGCTCATTTAATATGTGATACATGCTAGGGTCCGGGTGCTGGGTATCCTGAGTTGTGTTTGGATACTCTTTTAGCTCTTTGAGTAGCCCCGTTGAGAGTAGCATGTGATTCTATGATATGAGGCACTTCAGTGCATATTCTGTCAGGTAGCCAAGGCTACATTCAGGCACTTCGGTGTGTTACTTCTGCGTGTCCAAATCGTATTCCTAGTGTTCAACGGGCAATGCAATATGAACTCCAAAAGTAAGACATAAGAAAGCCATATGTGTGCAAGATGGGACAGGTATGTACTAAACCCTATGAGAACTTAGTAAATGATGATATTAAGAAAAGATATGTATTTGGATAAGCGTGTGCATTTGAATATGGAAGGTAAGTATGTATATGACATGACGAAAAATATTATAATGGATAAGTAATTATGCTTAGATTATCAACAGTTACAAAAATGTAGATGATTTGTATGTGTACTTACTAAGCTTTATAGCTTACCCTTCCCTCTTTTCACTTCTCTTTAGATACATCAGGCTAGCTCGAAGGATCAGGAGACGTCAGAGCTCAGATCACATTATCTTCGAGGATTTTGGGTATAAAAGGGTTTAGTTATTTTGGTCATGGCATATATAGAAAACTTGTTTATTTTGTGTATATGTGTCATGTTGAAGTAGCCAAGTGTAATGGCTCATTTAGGCATTGATTATTTTATATATGGCCATGTTATTTGGTCCATGTTAATAATTGGGATGTATCCCTAAGTTATCTTTGCATGCATACTAAGATATGTATGTGTTGGAATGATAGGTGACCATTTATTGTTTGTATGTGGTTGCATGATTTAGCACTCATAAATGGATTGATAATAAGGAATATGGTAAACCATGAAATTGGTGTGGAATGACTAAAAGATAAGGTTGTGTGAAAACTAATAGACTAGGATAATAAGGGGTTATAGTGATGCTATAATGTTGCATGCTTAAGTGTCCAAATATATTATGGATTATGCCATTGAACATATGGAAGTATATGATTGTTTAAGGGTGACCAAGGGCTTAGAGAATAGCCTCCAAATGGTCCACATGGGTAGACACACGGGCATATGTCTAGGTCATGTGTGACACACGGTTAGACCTAGGGGCATGTTGTTCGGCCGTGTGTCCCCTGCACCTTGAATTTTAGGTTAACATGCATGGTAGTAAATGCATGGGCAGAGACATGACCGTGTGTCTCAACCGTGTTAGGGACATGACCTCTGGCCACGGGCGTGTTCTTGGCCGTGTGCCTCAAATTTGTATGATGACATCTTAAACAGAATGCTCGCTAAAAATCACACGGGCTACTACACGGGTGTGCCCCTGGCCGTGTGAGAGACACAAGCTAAGGGCACGGGCGTGTGCTCGGCCATGTGAAAACCCCTATAGGTTCGAATTGGAAAATAAATCAAATAATTCCACAGGGTGTGGATATGGGCATGTCCCCAAGCACACGGGCATGTGCATTGCCTCTATACGGGCCTGTGAGACTCTAACCTAGAAACTTTCTTAGAATTTTCGTGAGTTCTCGGTTTAGTCCCAAACCACTAATGATGTATGTTTTGGGCCTTGTAGGTTCATAATAGGGACAACTTGACTTTAATTGTTTGGTGTTAGATTGGATGAAAATTTATGGCCTGATATTGTACGTTTGGTTCTGTTTAAGTCTAGAAATACCTCATACCCCATCCCAGCATCGAATACAGGTAAGGGGTGTTACATTTATTGGTACCAGAGCTATGGTTTAGTTAGTTCTCAGACTACGTAACATGTGTCTATGTCTAGCTATACATGCCATGCGTAAATTGTGATAGTGTGACGACTCTTGACGATATTAAACTATGTTTCTCATATAGTAATGGATCCCGACTGAGCTGTAGCAGATGACGTAGAAAGTAATGCACCAGCTTCCGTTCAAGGGACAGTGCCTGAAGAAAGTAGACTCATAATCGTAAGCCAAATGTGGAGGCTAGAGAGGCATTCTTCCAAATGATGAATGATTGGTATGCTGAGTTCGTCCGTGCGAACCTAACCACTCGGACGCATCCTCCTCCACCCCCTCTGAACCTTCAGCCTGTACCCGTGACGCCCTAAGGTATAGATTTTATGAGATTCTCTAAAACTCCTGTGGATAAGATTCGAAAACAAGGAGTAGAGGAGTTTAGAGCTAACACTGAGCATGATGCTGAGAGAGCCGAGTTTTGGAGTGTTCGATGAACTGTCTCGCACACTTGAAGAGTGTTTGAAGTGTGATATTTCGTTGTTGAGGGATGATGCCTACCATTGGTGGAAGACTTTGATTTCGGTCGTACCTGAAGAGGCAGTTACTTAAGACTTCTTTCAGGAGGAATTCCGGAAGAAGTATATTAGCGAGAGGTTTATCGACAAAAAATGTAAGGAATTTCTTGAACTTAAGCAGGGTCGTATGTGGGTTACCGAATATGAACGAGAGTTTTTCTGGCTTAGTAAGTATGCCCGAGAGTGTGTGGCCACTGAGGCTAAGATGTACCGGAGGTTTGAGGATAGACTTAATGAGGATATTAGGGTGTTATTCGGCATCCTTGAACTAAAGGAATTTGTTGTGCTCGTTGAACGGGCATGTAAGGCTAAAGAATTGACAAGGGAAAAGAAGAAAGCTGAGTCAGAAGCTAGAGATACGCGAAAGAGAATGATGAGCAAAGCGGCCCCAACTTAGTCTAAGAAATCTAAAGATGTGTATTCTCGTTCCTATGCATCGACAGGACGCTCCCATGGAAATTGCAAGAAGCAAAGTTCGGGTTTTCAGACTCAGGCTACATCTGTAACTAGCGTAGAAGATGCTAAACCTCGTCGACCCGAGTGTAAATACTGCAGAAGACGTCATCCTTGCTCATGTGGGAGGAATTATGGGACGTATCATAGATGTTGTTCTCAAGACCACTTTATTAAGGATTGTCTCGAGGTGGACGAGAGATTTCAGAACGCAAGATAGAGTGGTTCAGCTTCAAAGGCAAGACCCCCGAAAAGTGCTGGTACTGGAGTTGGTAGCAAAAATATGACACGAGCGACGGTGGTACGATATGAGGCTAGGGATCCAGCTAGAGCCTATGCCATCTGAGCACGTGAAGAAGCATCGTCGCCTGACGTGAACACTAGTACATTTTCTCTTTATGACATTGTTGTTATTGCTTTGATAAATCCAGGCTCTACACATTCATATGCATGTATGAAATTGGCGTCTAGTTTGAATTTACCTATGGAGTCTACGGAATTTGCGATTTGAGTGTCAAACCCGTTAGGCAAGTATGACTTAGTCGATAAAGTATGCAAGAAATGCCCTTTGATGATTAGAGGTCTTTGTTTTTCGGCCGACTTGATGTTGTTGCCGTTTGATGACTTTTTGGGTATGGATTGGTTGACACTCCATGGTGTTATAGTAGATTGTAAACGAAAAATTTTAGAATTGAGGCATGAGAGTGGCGAAGTCCTTCGAGTCAAATTGGATGAACATAGTGGCTTGCTAATCGTAATTTCTTTGATGACTGCTCAGAAATGTATGAGAAAAGGATACGAAGCATATTTGGCTTATGTGTTGAATACGAAGGAATTTGGGTTGAAAGTTGAATCAGTGCTTGTTGTATGTGAGTTTGCGGACATATTCCCGGAAGAAATACCAGGTTTACCCCCGGTTACAGAAATTAAATTTGGTATTGAGTTAATGCCAGGGATTGCACCTATCTCCATCGCTCCGTATAGGATGGCTCCTACAGAGTTAAGGGAATTAAAGTCAAAGTTGCAAGAATTGGTTCAAAAAGGCTTTGCGAGACCCAATTTTTCACCTTGGGGTGCCCCTGTGTTATTCGTAAAGAAGAAGGATGGTTCCATGAGATTATGTATTGATTACCAACAACTTAATAAGGTAACAGTTAAGAACAAATATCCGTTGCAAAGAATTGATGATTTGTTCGACCAGCTAAAAGGAGCAACATGGTTTTCCAAGATAGACTTGAGGTTCAGTTACTACCAGTTGCGAGTTAAGGAGACAGACGTTCCTAAGACTGCTTTTAGAACAAGATATGGTCACTACGAATTTCTTATTATGCCTTTTAGATTGACAAATGCTCCGGCTATGTTTATGAATTTGATGAATAGAATATTTCGTCCATACTTGGATAAGTTTGTTGTAGTGTTCATAGATGACATTTTAATTTACTCTAGAGATGAGACAGAGCATGCCGAACATCTGAGGATCGTTTTGCAGATTTTGAGGGTTAAGCAATTATATGTCAAATTCAGTAAAAGTGAGTTCTGACTTCAAGAAGTTGGATTCTTAGGCTACATTGTTTCCAGTGATGGTATTGGGTTGATCCTAATAAAATTTCTGCCATTGTTGAATGGAAGCCTCCAAAGAATGTAACCAAAGTTAGGAGCTTTTTGGGCTTAGCCGGTTACTACCGAAGGTTTGTAAAAGAATTTTCTATGATAGCCACTCCTATGACGAGACTGCTGCAAAGGGATGTTAAGTTTGAGTGGACAGAAAAGTGCCAACAAAGCTTTGAGAAGTTGAAAATGCTATTGACTGAGGCACCAGTGCTAGTAGAATAGAACTAGGGAAAGAATTTGTAGTCTACAACGATGCGTCCTTAAATGGACTAGGATTTGTGCTTATGCAAGAAGGATAGAGATTGTCGAAACCATTTTTATTTGAAAACAAAATAATAGGGATCGACTTTTAAAAACGAAATATGGAGTCACCACAAATCTTTTTTGTTTAGATGTGATTGGATCACCTAATAAAACATTTTAAATCAATTTTGGTCTACATAATTTCCAAAAATGGGTTCGGGAGTCGGTTACGTATGAGGAAGGGTTAGCACCCTCATTACGCCCAAAAGTTGGTACCAAATTGACTAAGCGTTGTCCTCATATCTAAAATTTTTGAAAGGATTTTTAATTTTGATTTCTTTTAAAACCTTTAGGTAGTTTAAATTGGTTATCAAATCCCCTCGTTTCAAAGGTATGCAGCATCATATCCAGCACGATTGGACACGATCCTTCATACCTTCAAAAATATGATTGATTTTTTTACCTTCAAAAGCTCAAATGCTAAAATTATAAAAGGATATCCAAATATTTGGTCCGACGGAAAATCATAGCCAGCACGATAGGGCACGATTTCCCGACTTCCCAAATATTGAATATTGCCTTATTTTAAAATCTTTGAATAATAAAGACAGTTGAAAATTATCTTAAAACATGTTTATTTATTTTAAAATAAGATGAGATACTTAATATTTTGCAAAAAAAAACATTTGAATAGAAAAGGATTAATAAATATGAGATAATATGCGCACATAAAGTATAATAAACCACGATTAATAAATTCAACAATTAAATATGACTATAAAATATAACCAAATTCTTAACTATGGATGGAGGACAATTGATAAAACAAATAAGACAATGAATAAATAATATACAACAACAATAAGTATGACACAATATAAAACAATCAACAAAACATGTACAAGACAAAATGGAAGTTTAGAAAACAATGTAGTACAAAACAATTTTAAAATAATAAATTAGTGAACACTTAATGTACATAATATATGAGTTGATAAATCTACATAAAAATTAGGGATATATAATTATTGAAATAAATACTATAGAATAAAACGTTTGAATCAAATAATATGCAAAATATTTTAAACATAAATTCATTTAAAAATTGACAATATACACGATAACTTAAATGATATATAAGATAAAAAAAAATCAAAATACATGATAAGATATAATATACATAATAGATTCACAAAACATGCATATATGAATAGAAATAATTGTTTATAAAAATAACATAAAAATGCATACAAGATTTAATTAATTTTACTATATATGTACAGATATATATAAAACATTTAAATGAGATACTATATAATATATTAAAAGAATATGATATAAAGAATTTCAAAACAATAATTTTATAAACAAAAAAAATATGAATTTTAGAACAATGATTTAACCATTAAAATATTATATGATACACAAAAATATTTAAATGAGACATTACATAATAGTTAAAATAATATGATATAAATACAAATCTTAAGATAATGATTTTATAAAATAAGGTATTAAAATAATTTGACACACATATAAAAAACTAAATGAATTTTCAAAATTCATAATGAATAGAAGATTCAATTTAAAATAATATAAGTATGAGTATATAAGAAACTTGAATCAATTACCACGTCAAACGTTAAAATTTTGTGATATAAAAAAACTTCGACATAAATAAAGAAACTAACACATAACAAAAATGTTAAATGAATTTTAAAACAATAAGTTATACCAATATAAACTTAATTAAGATCAAATTGAAATAAGGGGGAAATTTATAAATGAAATAAGTCACTTGAAATTAAAAGGACTAACATGCCTCGCATGTGAATACTCAGGGATCAAATCTGGCAATATTCCTGACCCCAAAACGCAGCGCTTAGAAGTGGATTAAACTGACTTTACTTGTAAATTACAGGGATAAATTAATAACAAAGGAAAAAAGCAAATAAAACCCAATTAAAACACAAAACGAAATGAAAGGGCTTAAAGTGAAAATATCCCTCCCAGACCTAACACGCGGATCTTAACCATGCGTGGGTCGGATCATCGGGTGAAGGCCACCATACGGCTTCGTATCTAGACCATTAATGTTGGTCAAAACGACGTCGTTTCCAGTCCTTTATATGGACTAAATCAGCCGAATCACCATGACTCCCTTCTGTTTATTTTTCAAATCCCTAATCACCTATTCATCTTCATCAGATGGTGCTCTTCGAGCCTGGAAGAATTTCAGCCCCGAAATCTTTCCTCAACTTCGATTTCAACGAAGAAAGGAGAAGAAATCCATAGCCTGCTCGCACGGTAAGGTTTTTCTTTACCTTTGTTTCTTTTTTTTTTGAAAAGGCAAAAATATATACAACCATGAATCATTCAAGAAAATAAATTGAATGAAAGGGAAAAAAACCATAAAACTTATATCAAAAATCACCTCTGAATCTTGATTGATTTCTCTCTATTTGATTAGTATACGTATAGTGTGCGTAAGTGTTTACAGAGATGAAATCAACAGCCTTTTATAGCTAGATTTTCTTAGAATAAATAAAAATAAAAATTACATTTATTTGCTGTATTCTATTAGTGGTTCTTCTGGTGTATTCTTTTGCAGATTTAGCCGTACGGAGGAGCGAGTAGATGTGCGAAGGAGGCCGTGCGAGGATCCTCTCGTGGGAGCCCAAGTTTCTAGCATTCCAAAAGCTTCTCGTGCTCTCGGCTGCTGTGCTTCTTTTTGGGTGTATTGGGCTTCAGATTTGGGCTATTGGAATTGGGTTTTATGGTTTTCTTAATTGGGTCGGATTTTATGTAATTGGATTAAGGAATTTTGGGTGTTTGTTTATGCTATTATTTTTGGGCTAAATGAATTGTAAATGGACTTTAGATCTATAAACATTTTAATTTATTATTTTACTTCTGTTTGGTTTATTATCATTTTTGTGTTTGGGTTTTTTTTTTTTGGGTTTTTATGGGCCCGGGCAAATTGGGCCTATTACAGAGATTTTTAGACTTCATGGTGTGCCATTGTCGATTATTTCGGATAAAAATCCGAGATTTGCGTTGCGATTTTAGAAAAAGTTGCAAGCGGCTTTGGAAACGAAACTGAGTTTTTGTACTGCTTTCCACCCACAAACTGATGGACAATCTGAGAGAATAATTCAAACACTTGAAGATATTTTAGATGTTGTGTTCTTGAGTTTCAAGGTAGTTGAGAAAATTATCTACCTTTGGTTAAATTTGCTTATAATAACAATTATTAGTCTAGTTTAAGGACGGCACCTTATGAGGCATTATACGACCGAAAGTGTCGAACTCCTTTGTATTGGACAGAGCTTAAGGAAAGTAAAATTTTCGGAGTTGATTTGATCAAAGAAACCGAGGATAAAGTTAAGGTGATTTAAGATTGTTTGAAAGCAGCGTCGAATAGACAAAAATCATATGCAGATTTGAAAAGAAAAGAAATTGAGTACTAAGTGGTGACAAGGTATTCTTGAAGGTATCACCCTGGAGAAAGGTTTTAAGATTCGGTAGTAAAGGCAAATTAAGTCCTTGTTTTATTGGGACTTATGAGATTACCGAGAGAATAGGATCGATTGCCTATCTTTTAGCTTTGCCATTAGAGTTGGATAAGATTTATGATGTGTTCCATGTATCCATGTTATGTCGATACAGATCGGACCCCTCACATGTGATTACTCTGATAGAGGTTTAAATTCAACCGGATATGACTTACGGTGAGGAACCAGTTAAGATATTGGCCAGGGAAGTTAAACAACTGAGGAACAAAAGTATTACCCTTGTGAAGGCATTATGGCAAGGGGTTCAAGAAGCTACTTGGGAACCAGAGGAGACTATGAGAAGTCAATATCTGAACCTATTTACTGATAAGACTTTCGAGGATGAAAGTCCCTAAGGGGGGAGAAATGTAACATCCCAAAATAGGGCCTATTCAAAATAGTGGTTTCAGGACCACAAATCTGACGTTAAAATATTGATTTTATGATTGTTATGAGGTTTAGAATATGAATATATGCATGTGTTAAAGTTTCATGAAGAAATTCTAAGTATAAGGTGTCCAATTAGAAATTAGGGACTTAATTGAATAAGTTGCAAAATTTTTGTTTTAGAAGAAATTTGTATGAAATTGCTTTGGATTATTAATTAGGAGGTATTAAATAGCAATTTGCCAAATTTCTAAGTTTTTGGACAAAAATGGGCTTGTATGGAAAAATTTGAAGGAAAGATATTATGGGCATTTTGGTCATTTGGTATATTAGTGAAATAAAAAGGGAAAATAAGCCAAAAATTAGCTCATTCTCTTCATGTTGCTGCTGAAAATTAAGGTTCTCCATAGCTAGAGTTTTCAAGCTTTCTAAGCTCAATAGTAAGTGCTCCCAAGCCCCTTTTTAATGTTCTTAGTATTTTTGAAATCCTGATAACTTGCTCTCTCTATTTCTACCCATATTTCATGCTAGGGTTTATGTTTAGAAACTTACCCATGCATGAGAAGCTTATGTTTTGATGAGTGAGAAGCTTATGTTTTGATGAGTTATGGAAGGATATGAGAGTTTAAAGGATGGTAAACAACTTTTACTAAGTAGATTTTCAAGAAAACAACTTTAAGGACTATTTTGTAAAAGTAGTAGAAAAAGGGTACAAAAATGTGAAATGAAGGAAAATGTGGGCTTTTATGAACATGAAAAATGTTAGACTAGGCTTGGGTAGCTAAGAAATCCCGTACATTGCATTATCCGAGCCTAGAGGCTAAATTACAAATATGTGAGACTATAGGGGTAAAATAGTAATTTTATCCAAGTATGAATTTTGGGATGTTTTGAGTAATGTATGTATTAAACATGCTAAAATTTGGTATTATAGATCAAGAGAATCGAGATATAGGCCTTGATCGGGGAAAGAACAAGTTTTTCGATGTTTAGGCTCAATTTCTAATATTTTGTATCGAGGTAAGTACATATACAAATAAATACATTAATTGTTACTATTAAATGATTTATTAATAATTGTATGTGTAATAAGTTCACTTGGCTATGTTGATAACATAACATGCCTTGATGCTTTGCTATATGATTATGAGATGTTGGCCATGTGAAGAAAACCAATTATGCGAATAATTTCGGTAAAGGTCTGGAAGTCTAAAATCCCGTTTGAACCTTAGGAATAGTTGAAGATACAAGTGACATGTCACTAGGATAGCTATGTGTGTTATGAGCTCATTTAATATGTGATACATGCTAGGGTCCGGGTGTTGGGTATCCTGGGTTGTGTTCGGATACTCTTTTAGCTCTTTGAGTAGCCCCGTTGAGAGTGACATGTGATTCTGTGATATTAGGCACTTTGGTGCATATTCTGTCAGGTAGCCAAGGCTACATTCAGGCACTTTGGTGTGTTACTTCCGTGTGTCCAAATCGTATTCCAAGTGTTCAATGGGTAATGTAATATGAACTCCGAAAGTAAGACTTAAGAAAGCCATATGTGTGCAAGATGGAACAGGTATGTACTCAGCCCTAACAGAACTTAGTAAATGATGATATTAATAAAAGATATGTATTTGGATAAGCATGTGAATCTGAATATGGAAGGTAAGTATGTGTATAACATGACGAAAAGTATCATAATGGATAAGTAATTATACTTAGATTATCAATAGTTACAAAAATGTAGATTATTTATATGTGTACTTACTAAAATTTATAGCTTACCCTTCCCTCTTTTCCCTTCTCTTTAGATATGTCAGGATAGCTCGAAGGATCGGGAGACGTTGGAACTCGGATCACATTATCTTTGAGGTTTTTGGGTATAAAAGGGTTTAGTTATTTTGGTCATGGCATGTATAGGAAACTTGTTTATTTTGTGTATATGTGTCATGTTGAAGTAGCCAAGTGTAATGGCTCATTTGGGCATTGATTATTTTGTATATGGCCATGTGATTTGGTCCATGTTAATGATTGGGATGTATCCCAAAGTTATCTTTGCATGCATACTAAGATGTATATGTGTTGGAATGATGGGTGACCATTTATTGTTTGTATGTGGTTGCATGATGTAACACTCATAAATGGATTGATAATAAGGAATATGGTAAACCATGAAATTGGTGTGGAATGACTAAAAGATAAGGTTGTGTGAAAACTAATAGACTAGGATAATAAGGGGTTATAGTGATGCTATAATGTTGCATGCTTAAGTGTCCAAATATATTATGGATTATGCTATTGAACATATGGAAATGTATGATTGTTTAAGGGTGACCAATGGCTTTGAGAATAGCCTCCAAATGGTCCACATAGGTAGACACACGGGTATACGTCTAGGCCGTGTCTAACACACGAATAGCGCCATGAGCGTGTCGTTCGGCCGTGTGTCCCCTGCACCTTGAAATTTAGGTTAACATGCAAGGTAGTAAATGCATGGGTAGAGACACGGCCATGTGTCTCAACCGTGTGAGGGACATGGCCTCTGGCCACGGGTGTGTGCTTGGCCGTGTGCCCCAAATTTGTATAATGATGTCATAAACAAAATGCTCGCTAAAAATCACACGGGCTTCTACGCAGGGTTGCCCCCGGCCATGTGAGAGACACAGGCTAAGGGCAAGGGCGTGTGCTTGGCCGTGTGAAAACCCCTGTAGGGTCGAATTGGAAAATAAATCAAATAATTCCACACAGGTGTGGGACATGGGCATGTCCCCAAGCACAAGGGCGTGTGCATTGCCTCCAAAAGGGCGTGTGAGGCTGTAACCTAGAAACTTTCTTAGAATTTTCGTGAGTTCTCGGTTTAGTCCCGGACTACTAATGATGTGGGCCTTGTAGGTCTATAATAGGGACAAATTGATTTTGATTGTTTGGTGTTAGATTGGATGTAAATTTATGGCCCAGTTTTGTACATTTGGTTCTATTTAAGTCTGATAATACCTCGTACCTCATCCCAGCATCGGATGTGGGTAAGGGGTGTTACAACATTTCTCCGTTAGCTGTGAAATGAATCGGGCAATGGAATTTAGTCTTTCTAGAAAACCTTGAACTTCTTTTTGAGTGCGCGGTGGAGGTACTTCTTGTATAGCCTTGACTTTGTCTGGGTCAATTTCAATCCCCTTTTCACTGACTACGAATCCTAGCAGCTTTCCTAACCTAGCCTCGAAGGTGCATTTTGCTGGATTATGCTTTAGCTGGAACTTTCTTAATCTTAAGAATAGTTTCCTCAGGACTTGCACATGCTCTTTTTTTGTATTTTGGATTTTGCAATCATATCGTCTACATAAACTTTGATCTCTTTGTGCATCATATTGTGGAACGGAGTTACCATGGCTCTCGGATACGTTGCTTCCGCATTTTTCAGTCCAAATGGCATCACCTTATAACAAAATGTTCCCCACATGGTTACGAATGTGGTCTTTTCCATGTTCTCAGGATGCATCTTTATCTGGTTGTACCCGAAGAAGCCATCCATGAAGGAGAAAAGTGAGTAACCTACCGTGTTATCCACTAAGGTATCAATGTGAGGTAACAGAAAGTTGTCTTTCGGGCTAGCCTTGTTCAAATCCCTATAGTCCTCGCACATTCGTACTTTCCCATATTTCTTAAGAACGGGAACTATATTGGCTACCCATTCTGAGTACTTAACCACTTGTAAGAAACTGACATTGAATTGCTTCTTCACCTTTCTTTTATCTTCAACAAAACATCGGGTCTCATCCTTCGGAGTTTTTGTTGAACTGGCTTACACTCTTCTTTTATGTGGAGTCGGTGTACCACGATATCAGTATTTAACCTGGGCATGTCTTGATATGACCATGCGAAGACATTTTTAAATTCTTGGAGTAACTCGATAAGGTCTCACTTTGTCTTTGTGGGGATACAAGCTCCAATCTTCACCTCTTTTCCCTCTCCCAAGCTCACAATTTCCACTAACTCCTTGTGAGGTAGGATTTGTTTCTCATCTTGCTCTACCATTCTTAACAAATCAGGAGATAGGTTACAGTTTTGGTCATCTTCAAAATCCTGAGAATCCTCTATACACATATCTTGCTCAAAAGTAGACTCTGAGTCTACAGCAGTGTCGCTCATATCATTGATATCTAAAGATCTATTAGAAAGATAAAAGAAGGCCCAAAGAAAAAAAGAATCTAAGAATAAATATTCATATGATTGGTTATGAATGAAATGGAAAGAATAAAAGAATATTTTGGTTATGAATAAATTGAAAAAATAAAAGAATATTTTGATTATGAATGAAATGAAAAGAATAAAAGAATATTTGCTCAAAATGAGACACCAGATGCATTTTTATTGAAATAAAGATATTTGGACATATGCCTATTTAACAAAAGATTCTTATCGCTCCTAGGCTTAAAGTAATAAGTGTGTTTTGAACATTATTCTGAATTAATTCTAAAAGTCATAGGAATCTCTTCCGCAGTCCAATTATTTAGAACACTTCCAGGTACGTATGGGCAAATGCCTGACAGATTTTCTTCCCTTGTTTCTTCCTCGGATATGGCGTTAATGCTCAAACTACCCAATATTTCTTTTGCTATTTTCTTTCTTGTCATCTTTTGTTCGGGGTAGATTGTTCCTCCTGACACAAACGTTCTAGATATATGAGGAAAGGTCATTGGCTCCCATTTGACCTCTCCCCTGCTTAAATGCGCTCTTCTCCTTTCCTGTTTCTTCTCTTGCTCCTTTTTCTTTTGTCTTGCATTTGGATTGAATCCTAAGACAAAGTGGTCTCTTTTATCTTTCAACATTGGTGCCTCGACCCTTTCTTGGAGGTATCTTTCGAGTCCTCTTCCTAGCAAGGCTTCTTTTCTGACCTTCAATCACAGGCCCATCCTTGTAGTTTTGGATATTTTGGGCATTGGGATCTTGTTTCCTTCGACAATGAATGTTGCATTGACAAATTCTAGCGATCGAAAAGAACATTCTATCACCTCGTCTTTCGCCTCTATGTATGGTGTATCACTGGTAACAAATTCAATAATGTCATCCTCCGCATTTATCGTTACTAGTCTACCCTCAGTTACCAACTTTAACTTTTGGTGTAATGATGATGGCACTGCTCCTGCTGAGTGAATCCAAGGCCTCCCCAACAAGCAATTGTACAAAGGCTTAATGTCCATTACTAAGAAGTCCACCTCATATGTGTTTGACCCAATTAAAAGTGATATCTCGATCCTTCCCATCACCTTCGTTTCAGTACTATCGAATACTCTCACTATGTTTTGGCCTGTCTTCATGTGAGAACTATCCACAGGCATCCTATTCAGCATAGATAAGGGCAAGACATTCAATGCCGATCCATTATCAATTAATACACCTGGTAATGTATATCCTTTGCAATGGGTGGTGATGTGTAGAGCCTTCGTAGATCCTATACCCCTTGAAGGTATCTCATCATTATTGAAGAAGATGAAGTTGTCGGCACTTATATTGTTGACTAGGCGGTCCGGTTTGTTTACAGATATTTTTAGCGATGTAAGTTTCATTCAGCACTTTCATCAATGCGCTACGATGTGTCTTCGAACTTAAGAGTAAAGCTAGCACTGAGATGCGAGCCAGTTGCTTATTTAGCTATTCTACAACGCTGTACTCGCTATGCTTTAAGAATTTTAGAAATTCCCTAGCTTCATTCTCATTACTGGCTCGTTAAGTGGCGATTCAAGCCTGACCGTCTTCTCCTTATTTTGCTCAACTATTAGGGTCTTTCCTTTAACAGTTTTGGTTCTTGTACTCTTAGGATTGTAACGCCTCCTACTACATGTACAGAAACATATAACTTGGTCCTCCCCTGAAGTGCTAGCCGGTTTCTCCTCTCCCAGGATTGTCACGTTACAGTTATAGTTCCAAGGAACCCTTTTGAGATCCTTGTAGGGAAAGGATACAGGTTTCTGGATTATGACTCTCGGTGCCATTTATATTCTATCTTCATTGCTTCTAGGTCGTGAAATGGTCACTACAGGGTGATTAACCTTTTGGACCATTTCTATTGATCCCTCCTCTGAGGCGTAAACCTCTCATTCTTATGATCCTTTAATCTCTTCATAAAATTCCATCTCTTTATTGTCCATCATATTTTGCACTGTGGTCCTGAACTCAGTACATTCTTGGATGTCATGACCCTACTTGGCATGGAACTCGCAGTATCTTCTTGCTCCTTTGGGTCTTTCCTCTAAATCTTGTGTGATTAAACCTCCGTCTACCATTTGTTTCCAAACCCACCTTAGTGGGGTTTTTACTTTCACCACGTCAGCTTTGATTCTTTTGCCCTCACTCTCGATTATCGTGTTTACCCCTTTATCAGAATGATTGGGTAACGGATTCCCTACTACGTTAGGTCTTGATGGGTCGTCGAACTTTACAATCCCTATTTTGATGAATCTTTCGATCAACTTTTTAAACGTAGTGTAGTTCTCGATCGAGTGCCCCGTTATCCCCGCATGGTACTCACATTGGGCATTTGTGTCATACCACTTAGGGAATGGAGGATGCATAGGCTTCAAATAGAAAGGGGACACCATATGTGCCTCGAATAGACTCTGATACAACTCCATATATGACATTGGGATGGGCGTGAACTGGAGTCTTTCTGTATTTGGCCTTGTACTGGATTCTTGCCTTGGGGAGCCTTGATGGCTAGTAGTTAACATTCTCGGCTGGTTTACAGTAATTGGCTTTGCATAGCCCTTGTTATACATGCTCACATTATTTATCTCGTTTTCCTTCTTCCTCAGGGCTGATCTCTTGGCGCTTTCCCCCATGTCTATCTTCCCACATCTTATCACGTTTTCTATTATCTCTCTAGACATCATTATGTCTGAAAATCTCTTAGTAGAGCTTCCCAACATATATTTGATGAATGGAGCCTTCAGAGTATTAATAAAAAGCATGGTCGTTTCTTTCTCTAGAAGAGGTGGCTAGACTTGCGTCGCTATCTCTCTCCACCTCTGGGCATACTGCCTGAAGCTCTCATTTGGCTTCTTCTCCATATTTTGCAATGTGACTCTGTCGGGTGCTATGTCTGTCATGTGTCATATTGTTTCATGAAAGCCTGTGCCAAGTCCTTCCATGAATTAATTTGGGCACAGCTTAGCTGGTTATACCATTTGGCCGTAGATCCGATCAGACTGTCCTGGAAGCAGTGAATTAATAACTGATCATTATTAACGTATAGTGTCATCCTTCGACAGAACTTTGTGATGTGTTCTTCAGGGCAGCTAGTCCCATTGTACTTTTCAAACTTAAAAGTTTTAAATTTTGGTGGGAGCATCAGATCTGGGACCAAGCTCAAGTCCTTAGCATCAACCCCGCAATGGTAGTTTTGGCAGATCTACTCTTGCCTTTTCCATTTTTGCCACATCATCGAGATCAGGGAAAATGAGATTAGTTGGATTATCGCCCGGATTAAAAACTAAGCCTGTTGGAAAGTTCATTGGTGTCGAGGCACCAGCCTGATATTGGGATCTAATGGTTACAAGTACTTTTTATGGGTACACATCTAGTTGTGCTTGGGTGTTTGTCAGGGCAAAGCCTGGAGGATAAGTAGGGTCTTCATTATCGTTCCCTGAGTTAACCGCAGTGCTCTTCCCTTTTTCACGTTCTCTAGCCAGCAACTGTGCCAACTGGCTTATCATACTATTTTGGGATTTTTGTATTTGTTCCCTTATGTCTTGTTGTATTTTGGCTAATTGCTCTTGCATCTGTGCTTGTAATTGATCTTGCATATCTCTTTGCATTTGTTCTAATCTTTCCATTCTCTGATCCATTTCTTTCGTCTTGCGACGGGTACCGTAGTGATATTTAGTTGGTGGATTTTTATTGGTTTCCAGGGTAACTTTCAGAATTGTAATTAATTAGGTTCTTTTTATGAAACTTAATGCATATGATGAAATGTAATGCCCAAAGCCTTAATGCATATGGATGCAAAAAGAGGCGTTGATTCTGATTCAATTTCATTAGAACAACTTTGCTAGAAAACAAATTTCTTTACATAAAATGGGTTACATATACGGCTTTGCCCTAATACCCAAAGCCTTAACTTTCCTAAGAAGCCAAGCTAACTCTCGGCCCCGATATGATTCTAACTCCTATTTTACACTTAGTACATCAGCCTGAACTGCCAGGTTTTGCAAATGGTCAACCACCTCTCATACTTGAGCCACAACTTCACCCATGATATATTCTCTATCTCTGATCTGATCTTAAGAGCAGTGGAGTTGCTCTTTCCAACATTCATTATTTACTTCAAGAAGTTCAACTCAAAGTTCACCATTTCGTAGTGCAGTTTCAACTTCCTCTATCCTTCCTTTCAACTCCTTAATCTTGTTTAGGTTGGCCCTTAATTCGATTACGGAGTTGCGACTACAATGCTGATGTAGTGACTTTTCTAACTTTTGCATCTGAGCTCTTAACCTCTCCTTTTCATTTTGGCTCTCTAACAAACTCCTTTTTAGAGTATCCTCCCATATCTGAGCATCTTAAAACTTCTTTTCCCATTGATCGACTCTAGTATTGGCTCTAGTCTTTTCTTCCATGATTTCTTGCCGCTATTGCTCTGACATTTTACCCAAACCTGTAGTTCTTATTAACATACGCAGCTTCTTGTAATCTGTTTTCAAACTATCCAAATCATCTTTGGCCTTGTTCTTTCCCTTCTTCAATTTCTCAGCCTCTGGCTTATGGATGTCGACATCTAGTCCTAGCCGCATCTTTTCCTCCTTTAACTGCTCTATTTTCTTTCCCAATTCTCGACTCCTTTTATCAAAATCTTGCTTGATGATCTCTAATTCAGACGGGATTACTTATAAGTGCTCCTCTATTGGCCGAGCATTTTCTTAACTTGGCATTGGGATGTTGTCGTTGATTCTGTTACCCCACCACCAGTCATATCCGGGAGTTATTATCGGACCTATGGTGAATCCTTTCATTCTACAGGTTTGGTTCCAAGCATTCGATATTTCATAAACCTTCTTCTTATAATTATCACCCTTATAAGTCAACTCGCATTGAACCAACCCTTGTGTCACCGATATGAACTGCCTTGATTTATACTGCCTTAACACGAGTAGTGGCGCATATCCAACGGCTCCCCATGTCCCAAGTAGAGGGACCCAGTCGAAGTCACCACCTCAATATAAGATCTCATCGGGGATCATCCATGGATTCAGCGTCTTTAAATTGCAAATTCTAGAGAATCACCATCCATTTCTCTTCGGAGATGTTGTCCCACCTCGGTGTAGCTACTAATTCCTTCAATAGAGAGTAGTTCTCAGAAAAAAAACTCAATATGAGACTTTTTCTACCTTCCAAAAGTGGCTATGGAACCACGCTAACAAAAGCTACACATATCCTATGAATCTTCCCTCGTCCACTCTCCGGCAAGCATTCAAGGATCTGATAGTTTCGGCCAAGATTGCAGGGATGGGTGTGACCCTTTTGTCAAGCCGATCAAACAAGTCTGCGACTACCTCATCAACATGTCCTAAAGCTTTGGGGAAGACGACCAAACCGTAGATGCTCAAAGAGAAAACATTAACCCTCTTCTTCATATCTGAATGGGCTAGAATCAAATCCCTCAAGTTTTTCCAAGGGATGCACTTACTATCTCCTTTTTTCTTGATCCAGGCTGCAACCAACTGTTCATTCATCCCCGTGATGTTCATTAATTTCTTCAAAAAGGTCGGGACATTAGCGGCTCTTGAATAGGCTTTGTCGGCTTGAATCTTCAGGCAATAAAGTAAGGCCATGTACTCCTCCACAGTAGGTACCAAATCGACTCTCCCAAAAGTGAAGCAACTGTAGGCAGGATTCCAAAACTGGGCTTGGGCTCAAAACAAATGCTTGTCCACCTTTATATCGAGTAAATAGGGCAAATCACCGTAGTTACAATAAAATAGCTGCTTAATCTCGTCGCCCCATTGGTCCTATATCTCCTTTAATTCTTATAGGTTATTTTGAGTCACACTGATACGAGTGAAATCCCACAACTCTGATACGTATCCCTCAGTCAGACTATCACCTTTCTCTTATTACGTCCTCTCGGACCATATTCGGACGACCGCATTATCCTGCACTCTATAAGAAACCTTTTTTCCATGCTAAGCTCTCTATTTAGTAACTGAATGTGAATCAACACCTTTTTATGATGAAATGCCATGCAATAACAACAAAACACAATAAGTCAATATTATGTATGAAAATAGAACTAAAAGCAAACAGGAAATAATCAAGCACTATTTGGGTAACCACTAAGGTTTGGCATGGTTCTACCTAAGGTAGGCTCTTAGGGCTCATTACATGTGGTTTGGTTCTAAAGCAAAGGTACCTGAACCGGTAAATTCCTCGATCCTCATCCATTATAGGCTCATACAGACCGAGTTCAGTTCAGGGAATACATTTTCCTTTGGCTATACGGAGATGAAAATCTCACAAAGACGTAGGTACGAATGTATCCTGAAAGCGATCCACTATCCTATACAAAGGTGAAGACCTCATGAAGGAATAGTTTCTCACTCCCACTTAAAAGGGTAAAATCGACCAATTTATGAGATGTAATATGCAAAGATACATCAAAAGATTTAAACTACTAAAGCAAGCATATTATGATGAAAACCACGAAAGTGATGGATAAAATGCAATGGAGCAACCATAAATTTAAAACAGATTTTCAATTTTTTGACAAAAAGACAAAAATTAATCAATTTATGGCTTAACTCTCTTATTTTGCCTCCCCAATGGAGTCGCCAAGCTATCGAAACCATTTTTGAAAAGAGGGTCAACTTGTTTGAAAACGAAAATTAAAACGGGAGTCGCCACCAATCCTTTTTTATGAGGTGTGATCGGGTCACCTCATAATTTTTTCATTTTAATAAATGTTTTGATGTACTAAAATGGTGATTTTGGTCCATGAAATTTGAGAAAACGGGTTCGGGAGTCGGTTACGTGCGAGGAAGGATTAGCACTCTCGTCACGCCAAAAATTGGTACCTAATTGATTGATTAATGCCTAAATGTCGAAAATTGAAAACTTCAAAAGAATGTAAAATACGATCCCTCCTTTTATTAATGTTAATTTTAAAAATGCTTGACTAAATCAAAAAGGATGTTAAAGACTTTCTCGTCTCGAGGTAATAAAATGTCATATCCCATAAGTTAGGACATGATACTTTGAACTCTCAAGAATAAGTTTGCCTTCAAATTTTTTGGAATTTTATGTATTTTGAAATTTAAAATGATATTTAGCTATTTAGGTTTAACAAGAAAATCGAGACCCCGTAACTTAGGGTACGATTTATCGAATTCCCAAAACGCGAAATATTGCCTTATTTTAAAAATTTTCCTTTTTTTTGAATAATAACGAGTACAACATTTAAATAAAATGATCTATATCAGATAAATACATTAGAACTTAATTCACGACGTGATTTAAATGAAATAGCTAAAAAGGGATGATGTGGAACAGGGAGCAATAATACATGAATAAAATGCTATGTTAATGAATGTCAACAATATGAAAATATTAACAAATAATCCCTAGAGCGTACGATAGCAATAACCATATAATACACCATTTTTGATATCAACATTAATAATCACAAAAAAAGAAACAAAATGATATAAAAAATTAAAGTAAATAATATAAAAGATCTAAAATAAATAATAAATAAAACAACGTAAAGTAAATAATATAAAAAAATAGTTTCAAATAAATAACATATGAAAAAAACTTAAAATAAATAATAATAAAGTAGCTTAAAATAAATAATATAAAAATTTTGAAATGAATAACATATAAAACAGTTTAAATTGAATATTATATGTGATAATTTAAGATAGACAATATATAGAATAGTTTAAAATAAATAATGTATAGAAATATTTAAAAGAAATAATATACAAAGCAATCTAAAATAAATAATGTATAAGACAATTTAAAATAATATATAAAAATGTTTAAAATGAATAATATGTAAAAAGAAATTTAAAATAAATAATGTACAAAACAGTTTAAAAATATATATAAAAAAGATTCAATATAAGTAATATATATAATAGTTTAAAATAAATGATATATAAAAAATTTAAAATGGATAATAGTTCGAAATAGTTTAAAATATATAATAGGTGAAAAACTCAAAATAAGTAATAATAAAAAAATTTAAAATAAGTGATATATGAGAAATAGGTTTAAAATAAATAAACAAATAAAAAATTTGCAAAAATAAATTGAAATTAAACAAATTTGAAACTAAATCAGGATAAGAATGAAATTAGAGGTAAAAAAAAACTATGATAAAATAAACAAATGAGGACTAAAATCAAAAGGCGCGAAAAGGTTGAATGCCAAATGGGTAAAAAAACCCAATCCCTAGACACGTGTCCGTTTTCCAACGCGCCAATGGGTCAGGGGCCCAATTGAAAACCAAGCAAAAACTTGTGGTTAAATTAAAAAAATAAAAAATAAACAAAAGGACTAAATTAAAACGGATAGAAACTTAGAGGGACCAGGGCTGTAAATAACCCATTTAACGAAAACATGTGGATCTCCCTGGAGAGGGTCGGGTTATGTACGGGTCACCTTAAACGGTGCCGTTTTGGTGCTGGTGACCTTGGTGCAAAACGGCACCATTTTGAGCCTCCATTTAAATAAAAAAAATCATTTTATGCCATTTTGCTCTTTTTTTAAAAAAAAAAATATCAGGGAACCCCTCATTTCTCTTCCTCATTCTCTACTAGGGTTTTAAACCCATCCTTGCACCGTCGCCAACCCGTTGCTCCTTCACCGTGGATGGTGGTCGGAACGGCACAAAACGGGCTTTTCAGCCCCCATTTAAGACATGTTTGAAGGCTAAGCCTTCCCAGCCCAACAGATCGAGAGAAGAAGGTCTCTCTCACCCCCCTTTGGGTTCAATTCGGCAACGGAGAGAGGAACTCCGACGACACTACAACGAGGGATTCGGGTAAGTTTTCTCTTCTTCCTCTTTTATTTTAGTTTCGCATATATATGTAAAACATAAAATAAAATAAACTTAAGATTAAAACCAAAGAAACACAAAATGAAAATCACCTTTATATCTTAATAAATCTCTGTTCTTTCTATTCGAAAGTTGCTTTTGTATTTTTCTTTTTGTTTTTGTGCATAAAAAAATACAAAGGGATATATTTCAGCTTTTGTAACTGAGTTACAGACTGTTAGCTTTTATTATTTTCTCTTTGCTATTTGTTTCTACTATCTTGCTTGTGCTTCTCTGCTTGCGTGTTGGCCTTGCTTTGCAAGTAACAGTGTCAGACACGCGTGGAGGAGGTGTGTGGCAGCCAGGGGCAGGCCTAGTTGGCAGCTAAGAGCGGTGGCTGAAGAGGGTTAGGGGTTAGGGTTTATTTTTGCTGAAATATTTTAGGCTAATTGGGCCAAGGTTAGTTTTGGGTTATTAGGTCATCTGGTTGGGCTTACTTTTGGGCTTGTAAATGGACCATTAATTTTTGACTCTTTCCTTTTTGTTTTATTTATTTGGGCTGGGTAAATTTGGGGTTTTACAGTAGTTTTGGGACCACAAATCCGAAGTTAAAAAATTTATTTTATTATTTTAATAAGGTTTACAACTTGACAGAATTATTATGTGAAAATTTTGTAAAGAAAATTTACCGTTTAAATGCTTAATTCGGTAAAAAGGACTAAATCGCGTAAAGTGCAAAACTTGTGTTCTATTAGCTAAAAGTGTCAAATAGCTATAGAACTTTAAAGAAAAAGTCCTTAAGTGATAAATAGCCCAATTCTGGTTAGTGGATGATGATAGCATGGTGAGTGGTGTAATTTTGAATTATTTTTAAGGTTAAAATGGTAAATGGTTAATTAAGGTTAATTATAATAAAACAAAACAAAATTTCCTTCTCCATTCATCATCATCAACCGAAAATTAGGGTGAATAAACACTATTTTTGCTTCCTTCATTCGACCAAGCTTTAGTGAGCAATTAAGGTACGGTTTTTTATTCGTTTTTAATGATTTTTACGTTTTTGAGCTCGTTGCAGCTTAATCTAGCTAGCCCATACATTCGTTATTGAAATTGTTATGGATTTTGAAAGATGCCATTGTTGAATGCTTGAGTTCTTTGATGTTTAATGATAGATTATGCAAG
This sequence comes from Gossypium longicalyx, assembly GCA_025698465.1. Classification (NCBI taxonomy): domain Eukaryota; kingdom Viridiplantae; phylum Streptophyta; class Magnoliopsida; order Malvales; family Malvaceae; genus Gossypium; species Gossypium longicalyx. Next base: position 86,032,827 of record CM046997.1, read on the forward strand.
CCTGATGATGGTTTTACAAGTTTTATAAAGTGATTTTTGACAAAAATGCAAAATAGGGATTAAATTGTGAAATTGTAAAATGTGGTGGTTAAAAGTGTGAAATAATAAAAGATATGGGCTGCTAGGAGTCCTTATGAAATTTTACTATCATGGGTTATGGATTAATTGTGCAATTTTTCATTTTTATGTGTGAAGGACTAAATTGCAAAATAGTCAAAAGTATAGGGGTAAAATTGTAAATTAGCCAAAATAAATGTTTTAGGCTAAATTGAATTGAATGAAAGTTTGAATGAGTTGAATTGAATGAAAGTTTGAATTAGTTAATCTGATATTATATAGATCAAGATAAGCAAATATCGAAACTAGATCGGGGAAAACGAAAAGTTGACAAATAGCCGATAAATTTATCTGAGGTTACGAGGTATGTTCGTATAATTAGAATCAAACTTTTCTATACTTGTAATTATTGAAATGAATATGTATAATTGAATTATTTGAAGTATGAATGCTTTATTGATATAATGTATATGTTACCGAGCCCTGTTTGAACTGTAAGAATTCATTGGATACGAGTGACATGTTACTGGGATTACTGTTTTGCTTGAGCTCTTGCATTTGTCGTGGACTCACCACAGCTTGTATGAGCTTACCGATATATCAGCTTGTAAGAGCTTACTATTTTCAGCTTATTGGAGCTTATCGTTTCAGCTTGTATAAGCTTACTATTTAGCTCGATAAAGCTTACCATTTCAGCTCATTAGAGCTTACTGTTCATCAGCTCAGGAGGAGCTTACCGATCATGGCTCTAAAACGCATATATGATAATGAATTGATGGATTACTGATGATGTTCACTCGAGTATCCTTTGAAGTTCTAATAAGTTCAACAGGTATAAATACTGCTTATACAGATAAGTTACAAGTTATAATATTATATATATGTTATGTGACTTTGAAATGATAGAAAGTATTGTATAAATGAATGATTTCATGTATTTGTAAAATGACTAACATATGATGAATACTTGTGATTAGGTGTTGGATAATTGAATTGGTCGCATTTTTGTATTGCTTTGATTATGTATAAATGGTAAGTTTAATTTTGAATGATATAGGCTTACTAAGCTATAAAGCTTACTCTGTTTCCTTTTCTATGTTTTATAGAGGCTCGTTAGCTCGCTCGTTTCGAACAAGTCGGAGTTGTACATCACACTATCCAATTTCCAATTGGTACTTTTGATCTTGTGGATATTGGTAAATATGGCAGGTATAGGCTATTTTGAAAGATGTTAGTTATGTTACTTGATATTATGACTTTGGTATATTATTGTATATAAGTAAGCCATATGATTTGGCTTATTTTAATGTTATGTTTTGGTTGAATTAAAGTGTTCAATTATGATGGGTTTTGACAAGGAATGGTGGAATGAAATTATGCAAGTGAAGTCTTGATATGTTAATGTTAAATGAATGGATTATGCATGTTGTTAGATAGGTATTTGGATATGAAATTGGTAGGTTTTGATATGGTTTATAATGTGTGTTGGAATGATTATTTTGGCTGCATATTAAGCTGTAAAATTGTGGTCAATTATAATTGTAAAATGCTTGTGTTTTTAGGGTGGAAAAATGGCTTTGCAAATAGCCCTTTTTTGTCCACACAGGTAGGGACATGGGCGTGTGTGACACACGGTCACGCTGCATGGTCGTGTGTCTCCTGGGGTACCCTTTCGATTTAAAGTCAGTATAACCTACAGGTTTGACACGACCTAGACACACGGGTGTGTCTACTAGCCATGTGTGGTACACTGGCTGGCACGTAGGCTTGTGGCTAGCCGTGTGACCCAAGTCAGTAACCTCCCTAATTTTTCCACGGCCTGGCACACAGGCGTGTCTTCAGCTGTGTGGTGCAAGTCAGTATGTATGCCTTATTTTCACACGGCCTATGACACATGCGTGTCTGGTAACCGTGTGAGACACACGGCCTGTTCACACGGGCGTGTGACACTTGAAACGTTGAAAATTTTTCTAAGTTCTTAAAATTTTTATATGTTATCGATTTAGTCCCGAATGCATGATTTAAGCTTTATATGCTAGATTTAAGTACATATTGAATATGGATGAATAATATTGATTGAAATGAGATGATAATTGATAAATTATTATTCTGAACTGAGTTACAAGTCCGGTAATGCCTTTTAACCTATTTCCGCAACGGTTACGGGTTAGGGGTGTTACAAGAACATTTAAAAATTGTATTACAGACTTTCTGTGATAAGTAGTTATATGCAAAGTTCAGTAAATGTGAATTCTGGTTGCGTGAGGTTGGTTTTATGGGACATATTGTGTCAGCATCAGGTATTCGAGTCGATCCAAACAAGATTTCTGCAATAATGGATTGGAAACCTCCGAGAAATGTATCTGAAGTTTGCACTTTTCTAGGACTAGCTGGCTAATACCAATGATTTTTAAAAGGCTTTTTGATGATTGTGACTCCGTTAACGAGATTACTTCAGAAAGATATAAAGTTTGAATGGTCTGAGAAATGTCAGAAAAGTTTTGATCAGCTGAAAACTCTTTTGACTGAAGCTCTAGTGTTAGTACAGCCAAAATCGGGTAAAGAATTTGTGATTTATAGTGATGCATCATTGAATGGTCTGGGTTGCGTTTTGATGCAGGAAGGCAAAGTCATAGCTTATGCCTCGAGACAGTTAATGCCGCCTAAAAAAAATTACCCGACGCATGATTTAGAATTAGTAGCTATTGTGTTTGCATTAAAGATTTGGTGCCATTATCTATTTGGTGAGAAATGCCATGTTTATTCAGATCACAAGAGTTTGAAATATCTGATGACTCAGAAAGATTTGAAGTTGAGATAGCAAAGATGGTTAGAATTGCTAAAAGACTATAAGTTAGTAATTGACTACCATCCGGGAAAAGCAAATGTTGTTGCTGATGCATTAAGCCAAAAATATTTGTTTTCTCTACGTGCAATGAATACTCAGTTGGCTCTATTTGATGATGACTCAATTGTAACTGAGCTGAAAGTGAGACCGTTGTTTTTACAATAGATTTGTGAAGCTCAGAAAGTCGATAATGAAATGTTAACTAAAAGAGCTCAATGTGATTTGAACCCTAATTTAGAGTTTCAAATTGATTCAGATGACTATTTAAGATTCAGAGGCCGAATATGTGTTCTGAGGAATTTAGAGTTGATTCAGATGATTTTGAATAAAGCATATAGTAGTCATTTGTCTGTTCATCCGAGAAGCACGACAATTTGAAACAACACTATTGGTGGCAGGGTATGAAACGTGATATTTCAGAGTTTGTTTCTAAATGTTTAATTTGTCAGCAAGTTAAAGCTGAGCATCAAGTATCATCAAGTTTATTGCAGCCGTTTATGATTCCTGAGTGGAAATGGAATGAAGTGACTATGGATTTTGTTTCGGGTTTACCCTTATCTCCGAGTAAGAAAGACACAATTTGGGTTGTTGTTGATCGATTGACGAAATCAGCTCATTTCATTCCGGTACGAATGAACTATTTTCTTGAAAAGTTAGCTGAGTTGTATATCTCTGAGGTTGTGAGATTACACGGAGTACCTATTTCTATTGTTTCAGATAGAGATCCGAGGTTCACATATAGGTTTTTGAAGAAACTGCAAGATGCATTAGGTACAAAAATACATTTTAGTACCACATTTCACTCACAGACGAATGGTCAATCTGAGCGAGTTATACAGATACTCGAGGATATGTTGAGATGTACGTGGGAAAAATATTTGCCCTTGATTGAATTTGCGTATAACAATAGCTTTAAATCGAGTATAAAGATGGCACTATACGAAGCTTTATACGGTCATAAATATAGAACACCATTGTACTGTACTGAACTAAGTGAGAATAAGATTCATGGGTTCGATTTGATTAGAGAAACAAAAGAAAAAGTGAAAGTGATCTGCGATAGTTTGAAAGCAGCGCCAGATCGTTAGAAATCATACGCAGATTTGAAACGAAAAGATGTTGAGTTTCAGATCGGGGATAGAGTGTTTCTAAAAAGTATCTCCATGGAAGAAAATACTTCGATTCGGTCATAAAGGCAAATTGAGTCCGAGATTCATCGGACCATATGTGATCATCGAGTCGGACCAGTTTCTTATCGGTTAGCATTACCGTTTGAGTTAGAAAAGATTCATAATGTATTTCATGTATCGATGCTTAGATGATACAGATCAGACCTTTCACATGTTATTTCCCCGACCGAAGTTAAGATTTAGACAGATTTATCGTATAGTGAAGAACCGATCCAAATTCTAGCTCGTGAGTTCAAAGAGCTAAGAAATAAAAGAATAGCATTAGTGAAGGTATTATGGCATCGACATGGGGTTGAAGAAGCTACGTGGGAACCTGAGGATGCTATTAGAAAGCAATATCCAAACCTATTCGCTGGTAAGATTTTCGGGGACAAAAATCCCTAAGGGGGAGAGTTGTAACAACCCAGTTTTAGCTAAATTGGAACAGTGGTTTTTGAACCACAAAATTCGAGGTCGTAAAATTATTTTAATATTATTTTTTGTGTTTACAGCATGTGAATATATATGTGTGAAAATTTCGTGAGGTAATTTTGTTGTTTAATAGCTCAATTTGATAAAAGGACCTAATCGCGTAAAATGCAAAAGTTACATTCTATTTGATAAAGGTGTCTAATTGCTATGGCTTATTAAATGGAAGGTCCTTATATTGATATTAGACCATTGGTAGTGGAATTTGACATAAATGGGCTTAATATCATGAAATTTAACAGCTTTTAATTAAGGTTAAATTAGTAAAATCGTCAATAAAATTATATTAAATAAAACAAAGCTAAAATAAACTTTAAAATCATCATCTTCAACTGAATTTGAAGGAGAGAATACTCCATTTTTAGGGCTCATATATTTGGCACTTGCATAGCTTGATTAAGGTACGGTTTTAGCTCGATTTTTGATGATTTCTACGTTTTTGTGATCGTTGCTTTAAGTACTAGCTAGCCTGTGTTTCAATTTTAGAATTTGATGATGATTTTGTGAAGTTCCATTGATGAATGCTTGAGTTTTATGATGTTTGATGATGAATTATGAAAGCTTGGTGCTTGATATACATGTTTTGTAAAGTGATTTTGAGTAAAAATGCATATTAGGAACTAAATTGAGAAAAATATAAATTGAAGGGTTAAATTATGAAATAAATGAAATTTTTGGGCTACTAGGAGTCCCTAGGAAATTCTAATAAGCATGGGTCTTATTGAATTTTGAGTAAATTGTGTTTTTATGAAATAAGGACTAAATTGTATGAAATGTGAAACTTTAGGGGCTAAAGTGTAAAAATGCTCAAATAGGTATTTTTGGATGAAATTGAATGAATTGGTGATTAAATGGGTTAATTTTTAATACATATAGATTAAGAAAGAAAGAATTTAGATTTAGATCGGGAAAATCGAAGGTTATCGAGTAATTGATCCGATTCATCAATTCCGAGTACGAGGTAAGTTTGTACGTGATAAAAATTGTTATAATTATGTTTTTAATGCTTTAATAATGCATAAATTGTATATATACGACTACAATTGTGTACGATGAAAAATCGACTAAGTTTGGCACTTAGTGTGTGTTTCGAGATAGCTTCGACTATATATAGCACTGAGTGTGTGAGTTGGAATAGCTTCGGCTATATGTGGCACTAAGTGTGCAATATTAAGATAGGTTCGGTTTAATGTGATGACACTAAGTGTGCGATATCGTTATAGCTTCAGCTAATCATTTGTGCACTAAGTGTGCGAGTTCTTAGAGTATTGAAAGATTTTTGAATGATTTAACGTATCGAACAAAGAGGTGAGAATGAAATAAATAAATACGGGAAATTACAGGTACGTACAATACCTATGTGGTAGTTGATACTATGTGTATGAAGCTTGATGGATTTGTATATATATGATAAACGGTCATGGATTAGAATCGAATGATGACATGAGATTTATTAAGTGTTTATTAATTGATGATTTGTATATTATGAACTGTTGAGTAAATATTTAGTACGAACTTACTAAGCTATGAAGCTTACTGTGTGTTATTTGTCTGTGTTTTATAGAGTATCAAAGCTAGCTAGGACATCGGGGATCATCGGGAACCATAATCACACTATCGACTATTTCTTGGTATTTTTGGATGCTTGTAAATATGGTATATGGCATGTATAGGCTAGTGAGTTGATGATATGATTTGAGATTTGATATAGCCATGAGATTTGGATAGCTTTTTTTTTTGGAAATGTTGGTATGTATTTGGTCATTTAAGTTGGCCTAATTGATGTGGATAATTCCTTATATATATTGGCTTGTTTTGAGTATGTTTGCCTTAGTTGTTGATATAGTTTAATGATGTGTTTTGTGATATGAAATAGTTGATTATATGATGAATTAATGTATATGGAACTTATACAAGTTGTGATAATTTTAGCATAATGATTTGGTAGGTTTTGAAGGCGGAATTGAGTAGTTGAAATGGTTGATGATAAATGGCATGATATGTGTGTGAATTGGTATGTTTTGGCTGCTTATAAGTGTATGGTAAAGGTTCCAAATTGGTTACTATATGTGTATGAGAAAAAGGTGGCAAATTGGCTTTGCAAATGACCTATATTTGGCCATATGGGCCGAGGCACAGGCGTTTGTCTCAGCCATGTGCGACACACGATTATGCTACACGACCGTATGTCTCCTGGGGTAACCTTCGAATTAAAGTCAGTATACCCTACAAGTTTGGCATGACCTAGACACACGGGCGTGTCTATTGGCTGTGTGTGGCACACGGGCTGGCACATGGGCGTGTGGTTGGCCGTGTGACCCAAGTCAGTAACCTCCCTAGTTTTCCAATGGCCATGGCACACGAGCGTGTCTTCAGCCGTGTGGTACAAGTCAGTTTGTATGGCCTATTTTCACACGGCTTGTGACACGGGCGTGTCTGGTAACTATGTGAGGCACACGGCCTATTCACACGGGCGTGTGACCCTAAATTAAAGAAAAATTTTCTAAGTTTCCTAAAGTTTGTATATGTTATCAATTTAGTCCCGAACCACTTCTAAGCATGTTTTAAGGTTTCGTAGGACCTTACAAAGGACAATGAGTTTGATATGAATGAATTTTAATTACGATTGCACAGATGTATGAATTATGTTGTGGTTGATTGGTAATGCCTCGTAACCCTATTCCGGTGATGGATACAGGTTAGGGGTGTTACAGTTAGAGTTTGGCAGACGAGTTCTAAGGAACTTGTGGTCTGTAGCGAATAGTTTGGGTAGGAAATTTTGCATTGCATCATTTGCATCACCCTATACTCTCACATCATTTGACGTCGATTTGATAATGGCTATGTAATAATATGAAATTCCAATGATGGATCTATGTTATTCTGTTAATGTTAGTATGTTTCACTGTATTTGATATTTATGTCTGTTTAAATAATTGTTCGATTCACACAAATTTTTCATAAACTCACTCCCCCACCTTGAAACTAAGACTGGACCTGGCATATGGAGAATCGCCTTGGACCTTTGACTATCTTTAATAAGTATTATTAAGCCTATTGGTTTTGGTTTGTAACTTTTAATTATTTTTGGTCTATGGCTTGGTAACTTTTCATTTGGGGATTTTTACATGTATGAATTACTCAAGCATAATAACCGAAAAATGCATGATAGCTGGCTTAAATAAAATTTGACATTGTTCCCTAATTCTCGTTGCATTGCAGAGGAACTATTTTTGAAAAAAAAATCAATGAGGCAACTAGATTTCCAAAATAACATGAATAATGGTCTACATTAGTTAACATCAAGTTTTTACAAAGTAAAGTGACAAACAAATGATTTTTTTTCTACAACAACATTGTTAAGAATAAAATGAATCTTAAGTATAGATAACCTATTAAATGAATGTTTTGAAACTAACTCAATGTACAACTACAAATTTTCCTTGAAATGAGTTTATTTAAAGTCTTCAAAAGTAAAGAAAGTTAGCTTAGCCATTTTGGTGGCTATTGTAGCAGTTTCAATCTAGCCATAATGTCCAGGTTTGGTTAGGGAGGTTACATTACTTCTCACCCTTTTACCAAAATACTTCGTGTAATAACCCAAAATTTACGGGCATCGAAAAAGTACATTATCGGGCCTCCGTCTTAGTAAATCGAGTCCGTAAATAATTATTAGGAGTAATTATGAGTCTAGTAATGTGTCTAATTAAGTTTTAACTAGATGAATTTAGTTTAATTAAGAGAAATTAGGAAAAAGGACTAAATAGAATAAGGTGTAAAAATTGAATTATAGATTAAAAGAAAGTATAAAAGGCCAAAATGGCAATTAAGCCAATTGATAAATATGAGGCGGCATAAGTTGATTGAATTGAAGATATTACATGATATTTAATTAAAAATTATTAGGGTTTAATATTAAATTATAAATTATAATAATTATTATATTATGAAATAAGTTAAATAAAGACAAATGTATGGTAGTGATTTAATACAAGTGTATTAATTAAAATACATACAATTGACGAAGAGTAATTCGTGAATTACAATTTGTATTTCTATAAACTGAACTTAACATTTAAATGGTTGTTTTTATTGTTATATGTGTATGGAAAGATATTAAGGTAAGTATTAGTGTTTTGATATTGAATTGAATGTATGTGAATTTGTGATTATTGTGAAATGGATATTGAAATGATTGATTACTGTGAATTGAGAAATGAATTGAATACCCTATTAACTGTATCAGACTGAGTCGGATATAATTGGCATGCCATAGGATTGAAAGTGTTTAGGGATGCATTAAAAGTGTCGTACTGTTACTTTGACTTCGAGTCGATAAGGCACCTTGCATGTCATACTGTTACTATTACTTCGGTTTAATCCGATGAGGTACTAAGTACCATACTATTACTATTTACTTCGGCAAAGCCGAAGAGGCACAATGTGCTGTACTGGTGTGTTGGTTGTATCCGTGTATCCGTCTAAGTCCGAGTTATGTTAATAGGGGTAAACTACTGTACTGAATAATTGATAGTTACTGAATAACTAAATTACTGTATTAAATAATTGATAGTTATTGAATAACTAAAACTCTTTGTGATCGAATATTTGATAGTTTGAATGACTAAATTCTTTTATCTTGAATAATTGATTGTTATTGATTGTTTGATATTGAATAACTGATTATTATTGAATAACAATAAACAAATAATTGTTATTGAAAAATAATGATTGATACTGAGTTTGAAATAAAATAGAGTACTGGATTGCAAGGTAAATATTTGAATAGTTATTGAATTTGAGTAGTGTTATATATGTATTTTATAATTATTTAAGTGTTGGTTTATAGAAATACCACTGAGTGCATACTCAGCGTACGGTTTTTTTTCATGCGCAGGTTAGGTACAAAAGTGGCTAACGACTCAACATTCAAGTCAACCCCGAACTCAAATACGTGGTGATGTACTTTTCTCTTTTGAAAATGGCATGTACCTAGGTTGTAATTTGTTCTTATTTTGATACATAAATATTAATGATAAATGATGGTAATGGTTGTTTCATACAATTACATATGTCTTAAACATAATCTATATCATAGCTTTGGGCAATTTTGTTGAATGATAATTTAAATGAATTAATTAGACATCTTATGTTAGATTGTTATAAACATAAAAATGTTAGAACTTTATATTATTAGTTTGTTATAATTAGAGATGTATAAATTCATGAATTGATTTGTTTGGATTGGTGTCAATTTGAATTTGCAGGAAATGTTAGATATTTATAAAAGGAGTTATATTGAGTTCGCACAAAAAAAAATTTTGGAGTATCCGAATAAGTCCCGATTCGATTCTAACGTGTGATTTGGACCACGAGTGTCTATTATATGGACTTTATAATTAAATCAAGTTATGTATGTCATTTATTTTGAATTAATTGTTAATTGTCTAATAGGTCCAATAATGCTCTGTAACTCTGTTTCGGCGACAATTTGGGGTTAGGGGTGTTATATTTTGTTGGTATTAGAGCTATTTAGGTTTAGTCGATTCTTGGATTAAATTGAGTACAGAAATGAGTCTAGAGGTACATGCCATAATTTAGTTAAATTTGAGTCGGGATTGGATGCTGATATAATTGTATACTGAATTATTCTTTCTGTTTTATAGTTAAAGATGTCTGGTGAAAATATTGAAGATACTGATCGAGAAATGTATAATGAAGATGATGAATCATATAATATGAATGAATCAGAGTTTGTAACACTAAGTGTAAACCCAGTAGGTAATCAACCATCAAATGTTGAAAGGAGTGATACAAGAGAAAGAGATAATTCAGAAATACTCAGAATGATCATCGATGCCCCTCAAAGAGCAGTAGGAACTATACCTGTTATGACCCCTATTCCTACTACCCGACGAGCCCCGATCAAAGAATTGTAGAAGTATGCTGCTACCGAATTTCTAGGTTCGAGGGGAGTTGATCCGTCTGTAGCTAAAAACTGGATAGAAACTACGAAGAGAATCTTGAAGAAACTTGAATGCACCCCACAGGAAAGTTTATTGTGTGCTGTTTATTTATTACAAGGAGAAGCGTACGTATGGTGGGAATCGGTAACTCAACATGTATCAGAGGAACAAATAAGTTGGGAATTCTTTCTAGGAGAATTTCAAAAGAAATATTTGAGAGAATTATATATGGAAGATAAGAAATAGGAGTTCCTAATGATGAAATAATGTGACATGTCCGTAGCGGATTATGAACGAGAATTTTTTAGACTGAGTAGATATGCAACTAAATTTGTACCGACTAAAGCTGATAGATGTAAACGATTTCTACGAGGATTGCATGATTAATTACGGCTACAATTGATGTCTCTTCGAATTACTGAATTTATAGATTTAATTGAGAGAGCCAAAATGTTGAACAAGTGTTGGGATTAGATAAAAAGCCTGAAACTTCTCGTTCACTTGGAAAGCATCCTGGAACTACAAATTCTAATCCATAACCTAAGAGATCAAAAGCATTTCGAGGCAGTTGGAGATTTGGTTCTAGATCAGATAGAGATGACAGTAATCGTGGTAGGCAGATAACAGTTTCCACCAACAGCATCAGAGGGCCATCTCGGAATACTGAAATTCCAGAATGTCAATACTGTGGGAATAAACATCGGGGAGAGTGTTGGAAATTAACTAGAGGATGTTTCCATTGCAGATCCACCGATCATTTCGTAAAAAATTGTCCAAATATTAATAAAGTAGCACCAACGGTATCACAGAGATCTGAATCTACTTTCAGAGGTCGAGGGTCAGGCAGAGGTGGCTCAGTTAGTAGAGGAGGTGCTAGAAGAACAAGTGAAGTTGCTACTCAACAATCGGAAGCTAGAGCCCTGACCTGAGCATATGTTAACTCGTGAAGAAGGGATACACACGATGTGGTGACAGGTATATTTTTATTACATTCAGAACCCGTTTTTGCCTTAATAGATTCGGGATTGTCACATTCTTACGTTAATGCAAAATTAGTTTAGACGAGAAAATTAAAACCTGAACTATCTAGAGTAACAATAGAGGTATCTAGTCCTTTGGGGCAAACTATGTTAGTGAATCAAATATGTCGAAGATGCCCGTTAAAGATCCAGGATAGAATATTTTTTGTTGACCTGTTAATTATGCCATTTGGTGACTTTGACATTATACTGGGTATGGACTGGCTATCAGAACATGAGGTAATTTTGGACTGTTATAAAAAGAAGTTCACTGTTTGGAATGAAAGTGGTGATCAGATTGAAGTAAATGGTATTCAAACCAGTGGATCAGTTCGTATTATCTCAACAATTAAAGTTAGTAAGCTTCTTTATCAGGGTTATACTATTTTTATAGCATATGTTATTAATTCGGTTTTAGTGGAGAGCAAATGTAGTAAAATCTGGACTGTATGTGAATTCCTAATGTATTTCCTGAAGAATTACCTGGATTACCTCCTGATCGGGAAGTTGAATTTGTGATAGAAGTATACCTTGGTACAGATCTAGTGCCAATACCTCCATATCATATGTCACCTACTGAATTGAAGGAGTTGAAGGTACAACTGCAAGATTTACTAGATCGAGGTTTCATACGACCTAGTACGTCACCGTGGAGAGCTCCAGTGCTATTTGTTAAAAAGAAAGATGGTTCGATGCGGTTATGTATTGATTATCAACAGTTAAACAAGGTGACTGTTAAGAATAAATATCTGTTAACTCGTATTGATGATTTATTTGATCAATTGAAAGGAGCGTCAGTATTTTCAAAGATTGATTTAAGATCAGGTTACTATCAGTTAAAGGTGAAAGAAAGTGATGCACCGAAGACATCATTTCGTACAAGATATGGTCATTATGAGTTCTTAGTGATGCCATTTGGGTTAACAAATGCCCCAGCTGCTTTTATGGATCTTATGAATCAAATTTTTCAGCCGTACTTGGATCAGTTCGTGGTAGTTTTTATTGATGGCATTTTGGTATATTCAAAGTCTGAATCTAAACATGAGCAGCATCTTTGAATTGTTTTACAAGCAGCATCTTTGAACTGTTTTACAAACATTACGAGAGAAACAATTGTATAGAAAATTAAGTAAGTGTGAATTTTGGTTATCAGAGGTAGTATTTCTTGGTCACGTGGTATCAGCAAATGGAACTAGAGAGGATCCAAAGAAGATTGAAGCAATCATCCAGTGGAAAACTCCCAAAACTGTGTTAGAGGTACATAGTTTTCTTGGATTGGCTGGGTATTATCGAAGGTTCGTGAATGAATTTTCAAAAATAGCTTTACCGATGACAAAGATATTGCAAAAGAATTTTCCATTTGTTTGGAATGATCAATGTCAAAAAAATTTTATGAAATTGAAGTGGATGTTGACAGAGGCACCGGTTTTGACTTTACTAGAATCAGAGAAAGATTTTATTGTGTATAGTGATACTTCTTTAATTGGGCTAAGGTGTGAACTGATGCAAAGTGGGAAAGTGATAGCCTATGCTTTTCGACAATTGAAATCACATGAATGTAATTATCTGAAACATGATTTGGAATTAGTAGCTGTGGTTTTTGCTTTGAAAATATGGAGACACTATCTATATGGTGAAAAATGTTACATTTACATAGACCATAAAAGTCTCAAGTATCTTCTGTCATAGAAAGAGTTGAATTTGAGACAGCGTTGGTGGATAGAACTTTTAAAAGATTATGATTTTGTTATTGACTATCATCCAGGTAAAGCTAATGTGGTAGCTGATGCATTGAGTAGGAAAGCAGCAATTGAATTGCGAGCGATGTTTGTATAGCTCAATATTAGTGATGATGGATGTTTATTGGTTGAATTAAGAATTAAATTAGTAATGTTTGAACTAATCAAGTCAGCCCAATTAGAAGATGATAAGCTAATGAAGAGAAAAGAAATGGTTCAGAGTGACATACCAGGAAATTTTAGTATTGATGAATATGATTGTCTGAGATTTCATAATCGGATCTGTGTTCCAAATGTTTCAGAATTGAAAAAGTTGATACTTTGAGAAGCACATGATAGTCCTTTTGCATTACATCCCAGGGGAATAAAAATGTACTGTGATTTACGAGAATTATATTGGTGGCAAGGTATGAAGAGAGATATAGTGGAATTTGTGGCTAAATGTTTGACATATCAGTGAGTCAAAGCAGATCATCAGGTTCCAACTGGTTTACTTCAGCTTATTAACATTCCTGAGTGGAAATGAGACTGCATCACAATGGATTTTGTAACAGGGTTGCCAGTGTCAGCAAGTAAGAAACATGCTATTTGGGTGATTGCTGATTGGCTTACAAAGTCAGCTCATTTTATAGCAGTCAGAACAGATTGGTCACTTCAGAAACTTGCTGAATTTTATATTCAGGAGATAGTACGATTACATGGTATTCTGATTTCGATAATCTCTGACTGGAATCCATGGTTTACATCCAGATTTTGGAGGCAACTGCATGAATCTCTTGCTACTCGACTTAATTTTAGCATAGCTTTCTATCCACAAACCGATGGACAATCAGAACGAGTTATTTAGATTTTAGAAGATATGCTTTGAGCTTGTATTATTGATTTTGAATCAGGTGGGGAACGTTATCTACTGTTACCTGAATTTGTATACAATAATAGTTTTCAATCAAGTATTCAAATGACACCATATGAAGCTTTATATGGTCGAAGATGTCGGTCAGCAATATGTGGAATGAAAAGAAAATGATTGGGCCAGAATTAATTCAAGAAATAAAAGACACTGTTAAGAAGATTCGAGAAAGATTGAAAGCAGCTTTTGACAGGCAGAAATCATATGCATATCCGAAATGTAGAGATATTGAGTACGCGGTTAGTGATAAGGTATTTCTAAAAGTTTCACCTTGGAAGAAAATTATGAGATTCGGTCGAAAAGGAAAACTAAGTCCTCGTTTTTTGGGCGATATAAGATTATTGAGAGAGTTGGACTAGTTGCATATCGTTTGGCTTTGCCTCCAGAATTGCAAAAGATTCATAATGGTTTTCATATTTCTATGCTCAGAAGATATCGATCAGATCCTTCTCATATTATCTCTACAGAGGATATTGAAATTGGACCTGATCTGTCATATGAAGAAGTACCAGTTAAGATATTGGCTTGAGAGGTAAAGGAATTGCGTAATAAACGAGTTCCTTTAGTGAAGGTATTATGGAAAAGTCATAATATTGAAGAAGCAACTTGGGAATCAGAAGAGACTATGAGATCATAGTATTCCCACCTCTTTTCAAGTAAATTTCGAGGACGAAATTTATTAAGGGGGAAGAAATGTAATGACCCAAAATTCACAGGCATCGAAAAAGTACATTACCGAGCATCCGTCTTAGTAAACCGAGTCCGTAAATAATTATTAGGAGTAATTGTGAGTCTAGTAATGTGTCTAATTAAGTTTTAACTAGATGAATTTAGTTTAATTAAGAGAAATTAGGAAAAAGAGGACTAAATAGAATAAGGTGTAAAAATTGAATTATAGATTAAAAGAAAGTATAAAGGGCCAAAATGGCAATTAAGCCAATTCATAAATATGAGGCAGCATAAGTTGATTGAATTGAAGATATTACATTATATTTAATTAAAAATTATTAAGGTTTAATATTAAATTATAAATTATAATAATTATTATTATATTATGAAATAAGTTAAATAAAGACAAATGTATGGTAATGATTTAATACAAGTGTGTTAATTAAAATACATACAATTGTAATACATGTATTATTCAAGTATAAGATATTTATTATTTTTTTAAGTAAAAGATAATTATTAGATAATTAATTGAATTATAAGATTTTTAAGTGTATGGTATAGATGATATTGTACATTTAGGAATAAAATATATATGTAAATTTGTAATATTATTATTTGTTGTTAAACATATTTTTATTAAATAAATAAGATAATTGAAAAATATATGGTACAAAATTTATACAAGTGTAATAATATAAATATGTACAAATGTAATTAAATAATTGATTTACTTAAAATTTAAGCATAAGATATTTTATATTGATATTATATTAATTATTAAGTAATTAAAACAATAAAGTAAATAAAATAAAGTAAATAAAAGAAACTAAAGAAATAAAAGAAAAAAAGAAGTAAAAGAAACAAAAAGAATAGCAGAAGCCATTCGAACAGGGGAAGAAAAAATAGGAAAGAAAAATAAAAAGGAAAACTAAGGATTTGAAGCTTGAAGTTTAATTGCTAACGTAATATCGGAAACCTCGACAAAGAAAGGAAAGGAGAAGGTTGACAAAGAGTAATTCGAGAATTATGGTTTGTATTTCTATAAACCGAACTTAACATTTAAATTGTTATTTTTATTATTATATGTGTATGGAAAGATATTAAGGTAAGTATTAGTGTTTTGATATTGAATTGAAAGTATGTGAATTTGTGATTATTGTGAAATGGATATTGAAATGATTAATTACTATGAATTGAGAAATGAATTGAATACCTTATTAACTGTATCAGACTGAGTCGGATATAATTAGCATGCCATAGGATTGGAAGTATTTAGGGATATTTCGACCTTGAGTCGATGAGGCACTATAAGTGCCGTACTGTCACTTCGACTTCGAGTCGATGAGGCACCTTGCTTGTCGTACTGTTACTGTTACTTTGGTTTAATCCAATGAGGTACTATGTACCGTACTGTTACTGTTTACTTCGGCAAAGCCGATGAGGCACAATGTGCCGTACTAATGTGTTGGTTGTTTCCGTGTATCCGTCTAGGTTTGAGTTATGTTAATAGGGGTAAACTACTACAGTGAATAATTGATATTTACTGAATAACTAAATTACTGTATTAAATAATTGATAGTTATGGAATAACTAAACTACTGCACTGAATATTTAATAGTTACTGAATGACTAAATTACTATACTGAATAACTAATTGTTATTGATTTGTTTGATACTGAATAACTAATTATTATTGAATAACAATAAACAAATAATTGTTATTGAAAAATAATGATTGATACTGAGCTTGAAATAAAATAAA
This sequence comes from Gossypium longicalyx, assembly GCA_025698465.1. Taxonomy (NCBI): domain Eukaryota; kingdom Viridiplantae; phylum Streptophyta; class Magnoliopsida; order Malvales; family Malvaceae; genus Gossypium; species Gossypium longicalyx. The sequence continues at coordinate 86,049,458 of CM046997.1, forward strand.
GTACTGGATTGAAAGGTGAATATTTGAATAGTTATTGCATTTGAGTAGTGTTATATATGTATTTTATAATTATTTAAGTGTTGTTTATAGAAATACCACTGAGTGCATACTTAGCGTACAGTTTATTTTCGTGCACAGGTTAGGTACAAAAGTGACTAACGACTCAGCATCCAAGTCAATCCCGAACTCAAATATGTGGTGATGTACTTTTCTCTTTTGAAAATGGCATGTACCTAGGTTTTAATTTGTTGTTATTTTGATACGTAAATATTAATGATAAATGATGGTAATGGTTGTTTCATACAATTACATATGTCTTAAACATAGTCTATATCATAGCTTTGGGCAATTTTGTTGAATGATAATTTAAATGAATCAATTAGACATCTTATGTTAGATTGTTATAAACATAAAAATGTTAGAACTTTATATTATTAGTTTGTTATAATTAGAGATGTATAAATTCATGAATTGATTTGTTTGGATTGGTCTCGATTTGAATTTGCAGGGAAGGTTAGATATTTATAAAAGGGGTTATATTGAGTTCGTACAAAAAAAAATATTTCGGAGTACCCGAACAAGTCCCTATTCGATTATAATGTGTGATTTGGACCTCGAGGGTCCATTATAGAGACTTTATAATAAAATCAAGTTATGTATGTCATTTATTTTGAATTAATTGTAAATTGTCTGATAGGTCCGGTAATGCTCCGTAACCCTATTCCGCCGATGGTTTGGGGTTGGGGGTGTTACACTTCGTCCTAGTTCTCCTTTCATTCCTTCGTGTCATTCTCAATCCACCTGATTTTCCAGACCCCTTACACTGAATGAATTATAGATACCAACTCATTGGCGGTTGCTTGACTGGTCCGATGTTAGACATACTCTATTTCATATCTTCCCTTCAATCTCAATTTGGCGACTGTTTTGGAGCAAACACCATCTGGCTAACATCTTCTTATTTCTATTTTTGGCAGATAATCCCACAGTTCCTAAATTCATTCATACATTAACCTTGCCAATCTTAAAGTGGCAATTACCTTCCTGACTTAGGGAAACTAAGCTCGCCCATGAAATGTTTTTATTCCTACCTTGGCGAAGCACTAGAGCTACTACTCTGTGTCCAAAGTTCTACACCAATAATGATCAATGGCTTTTCAACCGTGCTCGAAATGACTTGTCACCATACAAAAGTATGTCTAGTTCTACTTCCATAGGGATTTGATGATAATGGGTAATAGTTGGTAGATATTTCCATCTTGTTAATCTTAAAAGATTTCTTCCTCCTCCCAATGCCGATGGGTAGCTTCCTTGCATTGATAAATTTGAACAGTTCCTAGGTACTCATTTGAACGATATAGTTATGTGTATTTTTATAATGATTATGTTTGAATTGTGTATTTTATGATATATGAGTGTATTTGAAAGTGTTCACAAGTTGATACAAAAATGTGATAAAGGATTGACTTGTAAGAAATGTTTAGAAATGTGTATTGAGGTCAGATGAGCATGTGATAGGATACAATTGACATGCCAATAGGGTTATTTGTGCACTGTACGAGTTTATAAGAGATGAGATATTGTATGATATATATTCATTGATTGTACTGGAATCTAGCATTTTTTGTGGATTATCGAGTTATTCCACAATGATTTAGACGTGTTTCTAGGGGAAGATGTGTAGCCTACGAGTTTGGACCTTAGTGCCCAGGCATATTTTTGGTGGGATGTTTAGCCTACGAGCTTGGCACTCAGTGCCTAAGTGTGTTCTTCGATGGTAAAGCTCGTTTGAGTAATCATGCGTGTTTTGGGTGGATAATCGCGTATTTGTATTTGTTTATTATAGTACATCGCTCTAAAATGATATGGCTATTGAAGAAAGATAAATGATAAAAGTATTGAAATTATACAAATTATAATTATATAATGTAAAAGTGCATATATTCAATGGTATACTTTGTTTGAGTTTGAATTATGTTGAGAGAGATGTTTCATAAGTTATATTTATATGATGAACTCACTTGATGAAATGAATGGTGTAATAGAAAAAATTATTCAGTTAAATTGTGTTATTTTGTATTTGTGGGAATTAGGTAAGTTATAAGGTTTCAAACCTATGAACTTACTAAGCTTATTTAAAACTTCCTCTGTTTCATTCCTATTTCTGTAGTTGACATTTTGCATAACTCGATGATCGGATCACCTTAAAGATCACACTATCCGACCTCTATCTTGGTAGCATTTTAATCGTTTAATTTGGTTATGTGGCATGTAAATAGGAGTTGCATTGTATCTATGTATTTTGGATTGAAAGCTAAGTGTTTAATGGTACTGTATAAATTATGTGTGCTTGTTGGCATATAGATATGACATCTTATGACTTGGAAATGGTAATTTTGAATGTAATTTTTAAGTGTGTGAAAGGTGATAGATTATTATGAAATTTTGGTAGGTTGATGATGATGATATAGAATGATTGAAAATGTGAGATTTTGTTGGTGGCTATGGTATAACATTTTGATGATTGGGCTGGATGTTATAAGTGTGATGTGTGAGTTTGTGCTTGTTGTTAAATGGTAGGTTATTAGATTGACATTGTGGTCAGCTTTAAGATGATAGAAATTGGTATTTTGATTACATATTAGACGCATGCATGGCTATGTTCTAATTTGGCATAAAATGAGGATGTACTTTGGTATTGACTTATGTTTGCGATCATGCCTTGAGGCATTGGTTATAATTAGGAAATCGATATATTTTATTATGCTTTTGGTACATTTTGTATAGGTTTAAAGAATGGTTAAATGCATACTTGTGGCATAAGTAAGTATTTGATTTTTGTAACTTGCATTATAAGGCACATTTTGGCACATGCAGGCCAACACACGGCCGTGTGTCACACACGAGCATGTGACATAGCCATGTACTCTTTATGTTTTGGCTGGTTTTGGTTAAACACGGTTTTGGTCGCTCACACAACTTGGCCACACGATCGTGTGATTGTTTATAAAATTTTGCACTTAGGTCCACACGGCCTCAATGAGTTACACAGCCTGGATATACAGCCGAGTGACCTCATCTTACATGGTCTTATTTTTTAACACAATTCAGGCACATGGTCTTGTGAATCTATTTTTTTTTCTTTAATTTTTTAAAAGTTTGTAATTTAACCTTTATTTGTTTTCGGATCAACTTAAGAACTTTCATAAGCTCAATTAAGACTCAAATTTTCTTGTAATTCATATTAAACATGAATAATGACTTGTATTTGTTGATTTATTGAATGTTATTGATATTAAATGTATGTGATTGATTCTGTTAACTATTGTAGCATCTTTTAGCTCAGGTCTGGCAACCAAACCAGGTAGGGGGTGTTACAGTTTAAGTTCAGCCCAAAATTATAACATATAGTATTATAATCACTTGATAACTTTAAAACTTATAAAATAGATTTCAAATATTTATTATGAAAATTTTTATAAGTCTACAAAAAATCAAGGTTAATTTATTCAAGCACTCATTGTGCAATCTATTGTCTATAAGAAATAAAAGATCTTACTTTACAAGTATAATTATGAAAAGTGATTGATAATTAATTTTATCTCAAATGATGATTATGAAATCTACCTTAATATTTTCCAAATTTTTACCATTTCACCTCAACATTGAAAACTGAGAATAACATAACAAAATTAAATAGCTCAAAATTAGATGAAAAAGACATATTAGATATAAGAAACATGAGATTTTACATGAATAAAGAAATAGAAAAACACTTAACAAGAAAATGATATTTACCTCCACTTCAAGATGCCTCCTAATCTGAAACAAAGGCTATTTATAGAGGTTTGTGAAGAGGATAATGATAATAAAAAGGACTTGCTAGTAACAAATTGCTAGTCCCACTTCTTTGTCATCTTTTGGAGTCATTTTTCACATGTGGATTGATGACTTATTTTGTTCAAGTTAAAGTATCCCAATGGGAAAATTCCAAGAAATTTTATTAAATATCTACATCTTGTACATTCATTGTTGAAATTTCAGCTCCAAACTCCAAGTATGTTAGGAGATATGATCCAAACATGAAAATGCATCAAAACTATCCACCAATTTGAAACTTTTATCTTTATTTTTGGATTTCTTTCTGATTCATTATGGAATTTTTGTTCCAATATTTAAATAGATCTTCAAATTCCTTTTTTGACGATATAAAGTACACTCAAAACAGAGTTCTAGAGCTCGAGAAATGATAGAAACACTAAGAAGTGTTCCGGCTAGAAGTTTTAAATGTGTATGAATTACAAATGTTGAATATTTAAGCATTGAACTGTCAATCATCATCTTGGATCAACTTTAGGCTTAGAGCATTTAATCTCATAGTTTTATGTATTGGCATCTTCTTCCCAAACATGGTTTACCTACAAATTTCACATGGAATATTTTATTGGAACTAAATGCTTGAAAATCACTAAAAACACACAGTATTTACAATGCAAACATAAAAAAGTCAAATCAACTAAAATGAATCTAAAATATATAAACATACTCAAGAAATTAAACAAATGTAAGTAACATATAGCCCAAAATAATCATATGATGGGGACTTTTCATACCCCTACACTTACATTTTTGCTCGTCCTCAAGCAATAGAAATCTAAAAAGAAAATGCTACTACCAACAATAGTACATAAAGTATAATAACATATGAACAAAGTATAAAAGTATTATAAAATGAGAAATCATGATGTAAGTAGAAATCATAGATTCTAGTCAAAATATAAATAGTTACATGAATATTTATATAATTAGGCAAAATTAGAAACCTTATACCTCAATGCTCGTGTGCAATTATCTATGTGCAATCTTATCAACGCATTAAATGGTAATAAGTTGTAAGGTAGGCATAATAACCATGGTTTCGTAAGTTCATTAACAGTTCCTCTCTCCTTTAATCTGATTCCAATATGCATAACAAGGTCACTAGGTCTTTTGGCTTGTAACATTAGGCTAGGGCTAAGGTAGGATGAAATGTCAATTTAGGCGTAAACCTTAAGCATCAGTTACTTACGGATTGAGAAAAACTTAAAGTCATTCCCTGCTTCCCCAGTATGAGCAGTATTTATATTTTTCAACTCCATCTTCTTCTTCTTCTTCTTCTTCTTCTTCTCCTTATGTAACACCTAATACCCAACTCGATCATTGGGTCTAAACTACAGGATGCCACATTTGTTGCCAGAGCAACCCGATCGGTTACAATCAATTTATACTATTAGATGATTAAATTTAACCAAAACATGCATTCAATATGATATACAATAATTTACAGGTCTTTTACGAGCTTATGAAAGCCTTAAAGCTAACCCGAGATAGAATTTGGACCAAATTGTAAAGAATCCAAAATACATGGTTGACGTCGCGATGTAAGGGGGTTCCTCGTTGTGATGCAACATACTGTCAAGCCTTGTTGTAACTACAAAGTTCATCATTGTACTATGCCATGACATTCAGATCTCGTTACGACAACGTTCGGACGATAATGCAATGTCACATACTATTTTTGCAATTTCGAATGGACTTCAACCTACAATTTTTTCCAATCAAACTCTAAACACATTCCATTCATACTTTAGCTAACAAATGCAATAATTTAACAACAATTCATATACTTTAATACCTTCTTCAAAAATATTTAAATGCTTGGTTACCTAAAATCTAACCATTTATTGCAATACCTTCAAATCATATATATTCATATCAATTTCACGAAGGCCTTTAATATTGCAACATATCACGCCATTTCAAACCCAATTTAATTTTCTTTACAAGCCATATTCAATTAACCAAGCTCATAAATTAACTTTTAAAACTATAAGTGCATATAAACATAGTTTTATATCAAATACGACTCAACCTAAGTACATGCCCAACTTAGAGCAAAATAGAATTTGTACGACATTTGCTAAGTCGGGGATCGATTGTTAGATGCTAGATCAACAGCTCAAACTACCGAAATTTAGTTTACTTGCACATAGAGAAAAGCAAATTGTACGCTGAGCAAATACGCTCAGTTGTAAATCTATGATTCAAGACAATATAATAATATTATGCAAAATGCACATATTCAATTCCTAACCCAATATCATACCATTTATGTCAAAACTTTCAATCTCATATAGTCATGCTTGTACTAATCTTACATGTTAATTCATTTACCTATTCATGTCAAAACTATCATTTCTACTTAACTTTACATATTCGTTATTGCAACTCAATTCAACATATAAGTATCTAAACATACCATTCAATTCACAAGTATAAGTTCATCATTTTGAACTCATTTATACATATATTTATACTCAATCACATGTTACCATTTGAATCATTTTTGAGTCCATAAGTTCATTCGTACTCAATCCGCCCCTAGGGCTCATTTTCCATTCATTTCACATATTACAATTCAAATTAATATATCACTTCACATAAAATTTATACAATTCATTCATTTGTAACTTTATTAACCAACACAGACTCATATCTGATGTACAGATCCATCACCCTGCATTTCAATCTGGCACCATTGTGTATCATCAAATAAACTAAAGGAAAGATACTAGCATACATAGTGCATCGTCTAGCAATCCAAAGCAATTATACTAGCATACGAGGTACATCATCGAATGAATCGAAGCAATTATATTGGTACACGCAGTGCATCATTGGATAAATCAAAGCAATTATTATGACACACGTAGTGTATCATCAGATAAATTGAAGTAATCATATTGGCGTGTAAATGCCTCATCGGATAAACTGAAGTAATCATAGTGGCACGTAAGTGAAGCATTAGATATAACAAAGTATAACCTTATACAATTAATAGAGTAACTAATCTTCTAATTTCATCACACAGTTCAATTCAAACCCTATCATTCTCAATTCAACATCAATTCATCATATATTATAACGTAATTAAAAAAATCCTTGTCTTGATAACATCAATTCAGCTCAAGTTCATACCAGTTTCCTATATCAATTAAGCCATACAACTTTTTATTCTATTCAATTTAGTCCTTGTCTTGATATTCAATCTCAACCAAAGCCATTCAATTAAAAAGTCTAGTAGCAACTCACCTCAATATTATGATGCAAATTAACATGAACATTCAGGAAATAAATGGTTTCCAAATCATAAAACTACAAACCGAAAGCTTGCATCACTCGTTGTCGACTCTCACCTTTCCTTTCCCTCTCAACGGTCCTGCATTATCTTTAGCTACAAATAATAATTAAATAATAGTATAGTATCAAATTACATATAAAATCACATTCAATTTCAAAGTCATACATATTTTGTAATTGGTTCAATTTAGTCACTAAAATCGGGACAAGCATAACTTCTAATCTAGTCCTTCGGATAAAAAATTGATTTCACAATTACTCATTAGGGACCTCCCTTTTTAGTTCCTACTATCAATTTTAAATTTTATTCTATTTGGTCCCTAATATACAAAACTATCAATAAAAATTAACAATTTAGTCATTTTCTTAAACAAAGCTTAATTTCTATCAATTCCATACCTAAACTTCAAGAAATCAACCATGAAAACTTTTTGAAACTTTAACAGTTTTATAAATTTGTACATGGGCTTGCTAAATCAAGCTCCCATTACTTCAAATCTACAAAAATTACAAGAAAAAGACCTAAATGAACTTACCAATTTTGGCCGAATGTTTTCAAAGCTTCCACAAGGTTTTTCTTTGTTTTCCCTACGATGGATTTATGAAGAAGATGATGTTATTCATCTTCTCCCACTTTCTTACATATATAACTTATTTAGTTGTTAATTGAACTTAATTAATTAAGTTAATTTTGATTAATTTAACATAAACCTTTAAATAAATAAACTAATGGCTTATTACATCCCCATCAATAATCATCCATTTTAATTTGGTCTAATTTCCATTTTAATCCCATAGCTATATTTAAGTCCTAAAGTCATTTCCTAATTGAAAATCTATAGCGGTTGAACTTTTATAATTTAGTCCTTAAACCTTAATTAATAACAAATTCAACTAAATTACCTATTCAAAATTCAATTCATCAGTACAATAGCTTTGTAAATATCTCTATTAAATAATTACAGGCTCGATTTACAAAAATGAGGTCCCAAAACTACAGTTTTTGACACCACTATCTTTTGGGTCGTTACATATTTTTTTATCAATCATTCAAATAAAGTATGGATAAAAGAAGTAAACAAAAAAAATAGTGTTTTCCTTTTGATATTTTTTTAATACTTAACTTGAAAGAATGTGTAAACAAAGGGACTTAGATTTAGAAATTAAAGCTTTCTTCTTCTTCTTCTTTTGTTGTAAATTTTTGCTACCCTTCCCTAAGAATGTCGTTTATGCCTATAGAAACCCTATGTTTAAATACCAATTTTAACACAAAAATAAGCCTTTTTCATTTCTATTCTTTTCTCCTTGTTGCCCAACCCTTCTCCCTCTCTATTCATGTTCATTTATATTTCTTCCTTCTTTTACTTTTTCTTTCATTCTCTTTATTTTCTTGTGCTGGCGGATTATGTGATCTCGTGTATTAACTTTTGGAAAAGGTTCATATCTGAATCCTTTAGATTTCATTGAAGAAAGAGGCTATCTACCTCTTTCGAGTGATCAGAAGTAGAGTAAGTGAATTTAGTAGGTTTTCATTCTTCTGTTAAGCCAAATTCGATAGAATATCCTAAGATTATTGCTAACGATTTGGCCTTGGTGTTAGGAACAGATCTGAACTAGATCTAGTTGGGTCTAGGGCTTAAAAGCTACAAATAACGTTAGCGCTTTAGAGTGCAAATTTTCTAGGTGTGTGTTCTAGCTAAAAGTTAGCACACCGAGTGAGGTTTTAGGACCACACGGGTGGTTGGCACAGTTGTGTGACACTATATTGTTAGGGTTTAAATAGGGTCACACAACCCAGGGAAGGTTACACGGCTTGACACACGGTTGTGTGTCCACTATTGCAAAGAGTGATTGATTTGCACATGGCCACAGTGAGTTACACGACTTGGACACACTGCCGTGTACCTCAATAATAAGGTCTATACCCCTTCACACAGCCTCTGTACACAATCGTATGAACTTTATTGCATTTTTCACTATTTTTTAAGATGTTTCATTTTAGTCCCTTAGTAATTCTATACATGTTAAAGCTCCTATAAGTATGATTGAGACTACATTACCATTTAATTGATTGTATGAACATGATTGATATGATATTGCTTGTATGTAAGTATGTTTTGATTGATAATGTTAATATTGATTTCATTAAATACATGTCACGGAAGGTGTTAAACCAAAGCATGTTGAGCATGGAATTGATACTGTTACTGTTACTATACTATTTAGCATGATATGCTACAAAACTGGTATGTGATTTTGCACTGCATGGGTTGGGTTTGTTGGATGACGGAGGAGTTTTGTGGAGTATCGGTGGCATTTAAAGTCTGCATTATTATTGTTAGTGCACTGCACCTGAGTGCTGAGGAGATTGGGCGATGTAATTGCGTTACCTTCAAATTTTATCTTCAAAACCATTGTGTATTCGCAACTACTGGTAGCATATTAACATTCATTATTGGTGGCTTGGCCACAACATTTGCAACACTGTCTGCATTTATACAGGCAGTTTATCTGCATTACTATTACTGATGAATTATCCATAATGAGCTTTAGCTCGTACTATTTGGAGTTCGGTAGACGGGTTCTGGGGAACTCATTGTGTTTAGCGGTTGGATGGGTAAGGTTATTGCATTATTTCACAAAGCATGTCATATACTTAAATTGTTATGACATGGTAAACTGTATGTATTGTATACTATGACATTCGTTATTCTGATTGTCTGCATGTCTAATTTTTCTTAGACTCAACTAAACTTTCTTAAGCTCACATTTTTAGTTTACTTCTTCTCAAGTAACGCTCAAAACTAGGATTTGACTTTACATGCGAACCACTCTCGGACATCGTACTATTTTGAAATAAATAGATTTCTCTAATTTTTCATTGGTTTTTGGACTGTAATTTATTAGACTATATTGTGGCTTGGTAATTTTATTTCAAGGGAATATTTTATGCATTCATCATATGTATGAGTAGTTCATACTTAGTAATTGATAAATGCATACTATTTGGACTAAGTAAAATTTGGCACGATTTTTTTTGTTGCAGTACGTGTGTTCATGGTTTTTACAATTTTACAAAGACGATCACCTTTATTAATATAATGAATTCAATAGGTAGAATAACCTATTAAATAAATGTTTTAACCTAATCTAAGGAGAAACTATGTTTTTTCAAAAATATAGACGAGTTAAGGGTTTTCTTTAAAAAGAAAACGAGATGTTTGGAGTTTGTTAGCCATTCCGGTGGCTAGTGTAGCATTTACGATTTGGCCATAATGTCTAGGCCGGGTTAGGTAGGTTGCATTTTGCGGTATCAGAACTTAAATTATAAACTCATCCCGAGTTTTCTTTTAAAATGGGTCTGCATGCATACATTAAAACCAAGGTGTATTTTGGCGAAGATAAGCCATAAGACTTTTCAAAAAAATAAGAATAATTTTTTCAAAGAAAATAAGTCCAAGATTTCGGTGCTAGTTGCTGTAGAAATATTACTAAAACTATAGAGACATAGTAGGGTACTCTACATAAAATTTAAAACCAAGTATTAAAATTAGAACTGAAAATGAAATCTTTAACTAAAAGTTACAAATAATGGCTTACTTTGAACTGGAGATAAAAGGAAAAAAAAAAAGAAAATCCTAATGAGTACTCGTGGCATGCAAGATCTTGGTACGAGAAGCTGTGGAGGGCGACAATGGGTGGCTCAAGCTAAGTCATCTCGTACATTGGAACGTATGCTTGATTTGGAAACAAACGAGACTATTGATATGCCTACTACTGAGGGTAGGAATCATAATACTGAGGATATTGGAGTTGACACAGTAACCTAGGCCATGTTGAAGGAGCTACAGATAGTAGCTAGGGCCAAATTTAATAGTTGCAGTTGTGGGCTAGTTGCTGAGAAGCTCTGTTCAAATAGGGTAGAGTTGTTTAGGGGTGTTGCTAGAACAACCCCTACAGTGGCTAACTATTGTTTGAAGACCACTGAGCCTATATTAGAGGATTTGGATTATACTATCGAGAAAAAACTCAAGCGTGATGTATCCTTATTAAGGGACGAGGCCTACAGATGGTGGCAATTAATGGTTACAGGTATATTGCTTGAGCGTATCAATTAATTATATTTCCAAGATGCCTTTCAGAGGAAGCTTGTAAGCACCCAATATGTTGAGGCCTGACGGTTTGAATTCATTAAACTTAAGTAGGGCGGCATGTCAGTCTATGAGTATGCGGCTGAGTTCTTAAGGTTGAGCTGTTATGTACCTGGTATGGTGGCAATTGAGCAAGGTAAGAGTCTGTGTTTCGAGAATAGGTTAAGGTATGATTAAAGGTTTAAGTAGCCTTTCGTCAAGAACGTGTGTTTAAGGCTTTGGTCAAGAAGACCAAAATTGTGGATGAAATTAAGTACTTGGAGCGCATGAAAAGGGAAAAGAATAAAGTTTAGCCTAAAAGGGAGTTTTGTCCTGTTGGCCCAAATTCGTGACCTGTGAAGTGGGCTAGAGCACTTAGCCCTCCAACTAAATAATGTAGCAACAAGTACTAGGGTTGGTGGAATTCCGTTATATCAGTTTTGTTGTAAGCGTCATCTATGTGAATTCTAGAAAAGGTTGTGTAATGCCCTGAATAATTTATTTTTGTTTCTGTAAATCCTGACACAAATGTGTATCTGCTTTAGTGGTTAAGTGTTTTGGGTGTGTGATTGATGTCTTGGTTCAATTCTCACATTTGTAAATTCTGTTATTTTTAGTCTTAGCATTATCCCTGTTAGGTGGGTTTATAGAATATTGTTTGTAAAGCCATATCAGAATGAGCCTGTTGGTTCGAGTGGTAAGGAGTTAGTTTGTTGTTTCTAAAATTTCCATTGAGTTGCACGGGTCACTTCGATTGATTGTGGGCCTATCATAAGGTTGGTAAGGGTTAACCAAACCCTATTTTGTGTGATTTGATATTCTGATAGACTGATCTGAGTAGGATATTGATATGTATGTCTGAATGTACTGTTCAAGCATGTAACTATCTGTATACGAGCATGTTAAGCATGTTTAATTTGATATTTCAGTATTTGTGACTGGGGTGGGAATTATATATATGGACGAACTGTACGGTGACCTATCGCCTAAATACAGGCAACTTGATTGCATATTATCTATTATGTGTCGTATCGACACTATAAGGTGTGTAGGGATAGGTGGGTGTTTTTAAGATGGGATGGTCGACGATGGTGTGTAGAGGATAGGGGTAAGATTTTTTATATCTGTTCTGTTTATCTGATTTTGGCATCTGTATTTGTTATAGACTTAGGTCCGAATCTGCATCTGACTGTATATGAAATTTTGTATTTGTTGCATGACTATTTCTGTTGGATTACACACAAAGTTAACAAAAACTCACATATGTTTGTCTGTTATGTTCAGGTAATCCACAGACTTAGGCGGGTCAGTGCGACGGACGCTCAGCGGTGACTATTGGACTAGGATTTGATTTTATTTTGATATAATAGTTTTATTCTAGAATTTTGTTTTCTGGAGAGTTTGTAATTTTGGGACTCTCTGGACTGTGTGAACTTTTGGGTTTGGATTTCGTTTTGCTTTCTTTTTCACAACATTGAAAAAAACATTATACAAGTAAATGTTTTTATTACAAATGGTTTTTGGAAAACAAGCTTGGTTTTGGTTTCAAAAGAATTTCAAACTTTCGTTGCTAAATTAACAGCTAACTATAAAGAACATCATATAACGGTTTCAATAATGAAAATTTTTTATAATACTTGGACGCTTTATCAAATAACTTAACATGATTTTATCGAAGTAACATAAGTTCCAAAACCCTTTTTCGTAACACTCTCAGATTCGGCCATAACATCTCAGCTGAGTTTGAGGAGTTGCATTTAGTGGTATTAAAGCCAAGTTGCAAAACTCAGGTTGTAAATTTTTGGTTCCAAAATTGTGTATTGAAAAAGAACTATTTTTCAAATAATTTGGATTATTTTGAGTAAGTATGTGGTACGCCAAGTCTCTGGCGCCGGTAAGTATCTCTGAATTTAGAAAATATTGTAGTTAATACTTTCTGAAACTGCACTGAGTTAATTAGACACTAAAGCCTCTTAAATGCTTTTGAACTTTTGATAACTTAAGTTTAAAATATATGATAATAAACATTGGAACTGATGCATAAAATTTTGTAATGTAGATAAATTTGAAAATGCAATGAGCGCTCGTGGAACTTGCGGTCGTGGTATTCATGGGCGCAATTGGTGCTAAAAGGGGCTCGAGTTTAGTCTTCCTCTCTGGGCAGTATCCTGAACTTAGATATGAGTAAGACACCGGTTTCACCTCCTATTGAGGTTGGGTTTCAAAGCCGCTTGGATGAGGACGATGCACTGTCCCAAGCCATGTTGAGGGTTTTGGAGAGGGTCACTGGACCCCATTCTAGATCTAGGGGCCGCGGGTCGGTAACTGAACGACTTCGATCTAATGGAGCTTAGTTTTTTAGGGGTGTCACTAGAGTCGCCCCTACTGTGGTCGAGTGTTGGTTGGAGGCCACTGAGAGGATTATGAACGATGTTGACTACACTCCTGAGTAGAAACTAAAGGGTGCAGTCTCTTTGCTTCGCGACGAAGCTTATCAATGGTGGTTGTATGTTGAGGAAGGTACTCAACCAGATCGTCGAAACTGGGATTACTTTAAGATTGCCTTCCAAGGGAAGTATGTGGGTGCGAGTTATGTTGATGCTTGTAGGCATGATTTCATGAACCTCACGCAAGGTGATAAGTCTATGGCCGAGTATAATGGTTCTGATTGCTCCACAGAGGGAGTGTGAGTTTGCTGTTCTAGTAGATAAGGCGAAGATCGCCGAAGAGGCTAAGCGCGTGTAGTGCCAGAACAGAGATCGAGAGAGAGTTAAGAATAAGAGGGATTCGAAGCCCTCTGGTTCTGTTCAGAGGTATAAGAAATGGGTCAGACCTAATGACCTATTAGAGTGGGAGTTAATGTTGCTCCTACTGGGATTCAGCATTATGGTGATTGTGGTAAGCGCCATCCGGGCGAGTGTTGAAGGAGATTAGGAGCTTGTCTCTGGTTTGGGTGTCTGCATCATGCTGATCTGATGCAAGCTATAGGATCAGGTTATGTTCAGCCTCAGAGGGTAGTATAGTAGTCACCTAGGGGTCGTAGACTAGCTAGAGGTGGTAATGTATGGGTCGAGGACAGAGAGCACTGAGCAGAGGTGCTAATCAGACTATGGCGAGGCAGCCTGCATTGGTTTATGTTGCTCGACGCCAAGAGGAAAAAGATGCTCCTGATGTGATTACGGGTATGTTCTTTATTGTTGATACTCCATATACTACTTAGATAGACATAGGTTCTACACACTACTATGTAGCTAGTTCTGTTTATGAGCACTTGGGGATTTTTGTTGAGTGTACTTCTGGTGAGATTACTGTATTGAGTCCATTGAGACAGTTTTTTGAGTAAATAGACTTTATAAGAATGTTCTGTTAGAAGTACAAGGGGCTGTGTTCTCAGAAAATCTGATAGAGCTACTGTTTGGGGAGTTCGACTTAATTTTGGGTATGGACTGGTAAGTTGAGCATCGGGTTAGTTTGGACTATGCGACTAAGAGGATTGTTCTAAAGACCGAGGATGATAAAGAAGTGGTTGTCGTTAGTGAGTGACGATATTACTTGTCTAATGTGATCTCCGTTCTAGTGGCTATGAAATTGGTTCAAAAAGGGTGTGAGGCGTATTTGGACTACATTGTGTTCTAGTTTCTGGGGACTCTTCTGTCAGTGATATCAGAATAGTGAGGGAATTTTTGGATGTGTTTCTTGGGGAGCTACCGTGTAGCAGCCCATTTTCAGTGAGATTGGAACAGTGGTTTCGGGACCACAAATCTGAGCAAAAAATAAATATTTATTTTATTTTAATTTATGATTGGTATCATGATAAGAAGGTCACATGAAAATTTTGATATGAAAATTTTACCGATTGTGTGTTTAATTAGGGAAAGGACTAAATTGTATAAAATGCAAAAGTTGGTTTCTAGTAGCTATAGGTATCAAATAGCTATGGAATTCAAAACTTAAGGTCCTTATATGGTAATTTGACCATTGAAGAGTAGTTAGTAGATATTTTAATGACTCATCCCTGGAAAAATTAGAAAAGGGTAAGGACTAAATTGGAAATCAATAAGTTTTTCTGTGGAAATAACTAAAAACAAAAAAATCATCTATTTTCATATCATCTTTCCCAATTTTTCTGTGGAAACCCTAGGAGAGAGGAAGAAAACTTTTCAAGCTTAATAAGATCCAGAAAGACTGACTAAGGAACTAGATCGAGAAAAGCAAAAGGTTTCGGATTAGTTGAAATTCAAATATGAACCATTATCAAGGTAAGTTTGTGTAACTTAAATATGTATGTTAATATGCTTGAATTGAATTGTATGATTGTGTTGATATGTGTAAGGTGATATATATAATGAAATAGTCATAAGTTGTGAAATATGGACAAATTGTCATGTTCCAATTGAATGTTGATTTTCGATGGATTAAGGTGAATTCTTGAATAAGAATAATACTACATGTGTTGCAAATAGGATTTAGACCGGACGGGTAATTCTAATGTAAGCACTCTTGAGCTTATGTTATAGATTGCATTTAGCCCGGACGAGTAATCCAAATTACGCTCTCTAGAGCATATGCCACGTATAGGATTTAGCCTAGACTGGTAATCCTGCTGTAAAATGTGTGGCTCAAGAGTGTGCCCTTTTATTATGTACCCTAATGGGTACTTTTGCACATAAGTATATTAACCGAACATCTATCGAAATTTCAATAGTTCGACGGAAAAGACTCTTGTAATGTGGAAAGGTGAAATTTAATGGAAATTTGTAATGATGAGCTCATTTATGTTTACTTGATATTCATATGAGATTCTGTCACTAACTTGTTCGAATAAGTGTACGTGTTTAGGTAACTTGCCCAAAATTGATGGAATGTAAATTTATGTATGCTTGTATTAATAAATATGATTGGTAAGTTCATTTTCCATTATACAAACTTACTAAGCATAAAATGCTTACACCGTTTTAATTTTCCCTGTTTTATAGTGCACAAAAGCTCACGAAGGTTGGAAGTCGGTCAGAGTAGTCATCACATTATCCACTATCTCATTTTAGTATAAATAGAAATCTCATTTTGGTATAATGGCATGTATAAGCTTATTTGGCTAGTGAAGACTTGTAATTGTTGTTTTGTAATCTAGCCATTGGAGTGGCTAGTGATGGTCTAAGTTTGGCTATTTTTGAAGTAATATTTTGATAATCACATAAGTGCTTATTATGTGTTATTTTGTTGGAATTATGTTAGAATAATAGTTTATGATAAGAGTAAGTTTATATCCTTTGATGCACGAGATAATACCACATGATTGATGGCTAATTTTATGTGAATATGATGTTGAATTGGTGGATATATGCTTGTGAGTTTTGGTGCAGAAAAATGGTAAGTTTCAGGTGACAAATGAGGCTAGGTAATGGCTTTATTTTTTCCACACGGATAGACACACGGGCATGTGTCCTGGTCGTGTGTGACACACGACTTGTCCAATGGGCATGTGGTCTGGCTGTGTGTCCCCTGCACCTTAAATTTGAGAAATAGAATGCTCAGAATTGGGCACACGGGTAGAGACACGGGCGTGTGTCTTAGCCGTGTGGTTGACATGGCTTTGGACATGGGCATGTTACACGGCCGTGTGAAAGCTGCACCTAAATTTTGAAAATAAAATTCACCACATGGCCTAGCACACGGGTGTTTGACTTGGCCGTGTGACTTCAATTTCTTCATGCCTTATAAGTCAGAAAGTTACACGGGCTAGGGACATAGGTATGTGTAGTACACCACACGGGCGTGTGAGCCCTGCACCTTGGAAAATTTTTGAAATGTCATGAAAAATTTTATGAGTTTCCGATTAAGTCCTGACTTGATTCTAATGCTTGTATTGGACCTCGAGGGTTCAATTAAGGGAAGTATTGAATGATCTCAGTAAATGAATAGTAATTTACTTAAATTATTTGTAAAAAAATGTTCTGAATGTTTCGGTATTACTCTGAAACCCTATTTCGATGACGGATATGGGTTAGGGGTGTTACATACTGGGTTTACCTCAGAATTGGGAAGTTGAGTTTGACATTGAGCTTCTACCGGGTACAACTCTGGTGTTTATCACTTCATACCGTATGGCACCGAAAGAGCTTACTGAGCTTAAGGCTCAACTGCAAGAGCGTTTGGATTGTGGTTTCATCCGTCCTAATGTGTCTCCGTGGGAGGGCACCGATTCTGTTTGTGAAGAAAAATGATGGTACCATGAGAATGTGCGTCGATTACCAGCAATTGAATAAATTGATTGTTAAAAATAAGTACCCACTTTGTTCTGTCTATCATCAACTTAGGGTTAAGGAAGTTGATATTCATAAGACAACATTTAGGACCCATTATGGGCACTACGAGTTTCTAGTTATGCCCTTTGGTTTGACAAATGCTCCAGCTACATTCATGGATCCGATGAACCGAGTTTTTCAGCCATATCTTGATCAATTCATCGTAGTCTTCATTGATGACATTCTGGTGTACTCTGAGACTGAGGAGAAGCATGATAAGCATCTTAGAGTAGTGCTTTAGATACTCTGAGACAAATAGCTCTACGCTAAGTTGAGAAAATGTGAATTCTAGTTATGGGAAATGAAATTTCTGGGGCACGTAGTTTTTGCTGAAGGGATCCGAGTTTATCCTAGGAAGATTAAGGTTGTGCTTGATTGGAAATACCCTAAGAATGTTTCTGAGATCTACAGTTTTTTGGGTCTTGCGAGTTACTATTGGAGGTTTGTTGAGGTGTTCTCACTGATTGCGGTTCCTTTGACTAAGCTTCTACACAAGAATGTTCCTTTCATCCGGACTGATATGCAACAATTGAGCTTCGAGAAGCTCAAGTCTATTCTGACTTAGGCTCTTGTTCTGATATAGCCTGAATTCAGTAAGGAGTTTGTGGTGTACAGTGATATGTCGCACGTCAGTTTGGGATGTGTACTGATGCAGGATGGTAAGGTTATGGTTTATGCGTCCCGTCAGCTTAAGTCAGACGAGGGGAATTATCTGACGCACGATCTCGAGTTAGCTACTTTGGTGTTTTTTTAAATATCTGGAGGCACTATCTGTACAGTGATAGGTGTATCATCTACACTGATCACAAGAGCCTCAGGTACCTCCTTACTTAAAATGAGTTGAATCTTAGACAACGCCAATGGGTTGAGCTACCCAAAGATTATGACTGCACGATAAAGTATCATCCTAGTAAGACCAATATGGTGGCCGATGCTCTCAGTCGTAGAGCGATAACTGAGTTGAGAGCGATGTTCGCTAGTCTTAGTTTGTTCGATGATCAAGGTCTGTTGGGCGAGTTGCAAGTTAAGCCGACTTGGATTGGGAAGATTCAGGAAAAGTAGTTAGAGGATGAGTCTCTGGTTCTGCGGTTTTGTCAGGTTGAGAGTGGTAGTACTTTTGATTTTGGTCTAAATAAAGATGGGGTTTTGTGTTTTCGAGGTCAGGTTTGTGTATCGAATGCTTCTGATCTGAGACAGTCCATTCTGAAGGAAGCTCATAATAGCCTTTTATGCTATGCATCCCAATGTTAATAAGATGTATCAGGATCTCCGTGAATTGTACAGGTGATCGAGTTTGAAACTTGAGGTAACGGATTTTGTTGCTTGTTGTCTGATGTGCTAGCAAGTTAAGGCTGAGCATTAGTTGCCTTCGAGTTTGCTTCAACCTATTAAGATTCCCTTATGGAAATGAGAATGAGTGACAATGGACTTTTTTAGTGGGTTGCCCTTGACACACACTAAAAAGGATTCTGTTTGGGTCATCATGGATTGATTGACCAAGTCTATCCATTTTATTCCAGTTTAGACAGACTACTCTCTGCAAAAGTTAGCAAAGCTCTATATTTCTAAGATTGTAAGATTGTAAGACTGATTGCTTATCAGTTAGAGCTACCTCCAAAGTTAGATCGTATCCATGAAGTGTTTCACATCTCGAAGTTGAAGCAGTATCATTCTTATCCATCTCACGTTGTCTCTGTTGAGGAGATCGAGGTTAGACCAAATTTGACTTTTGAGGAGGAGCCGATTCGAATTTCAGATCGAGATACTAAGGCTTTGAGGCGGAAGTCAATACCATTGGTTAAGGTTCTGTGGTGGAATCATGGTTCTGAGGAAGCCACGTGGGAACTTGAGGAAACAATGCATCAACAGTATCCTTAGCTGTTTATGTTAGGTAAATTTCGAGGCCAAAATTTCTTTTAGGGGGTAGAGTTGTAACGCCCTGAATAATTTATTTCTGTTTCTATAAATCCTGACACAAATGTGTATCTGTTTCAGTGGTTAAGTGTTCTAGGTGTGTGTTTAAGGTCTTAAGTTCAAGTGTCACATTTGTAAATTTTGTTATTTTTAGTCTTAGCCTTATCCCTATTAAGTGGGTTTATGGAATATTGTTTGTAAAGCCATATTGAATGAACCTGCTGGTTCAATTGATAAGGAGTTAGTTTGCTGAAGGTCTTATGTTCGAATCCTTGCGTAGGCATGAATGATAATTTTTGCTCCAATAGCGTGGAAGAGGTTCGGTGGAAGTGGGTTTCTATGTTATTTGGGTGGTTAGTGGATATAGATGTAGTTGGAATTACCCTAATTTAATATTTTTCCTCTTTTTTTTTTTGCTCTTTCTCAAATTTTGACATTTTTCTTCTCTTTTCGGCTTCTGTTCTTTTTGGGTGTCTCCTTCTTCTTTTTGCATTCTTTTAGGTTTTGGTGGTGAATTATTCGTTCGATCGTTACTGTTGGGTTTTGGGCTAGGCCATGTGGTCCACAAGGGCAAGGATAATTTGTGCATGTGGGCCACACAGGCATGTGGGCCCATAATTCTAAAAATTTTCCTTGAGTCGCACGGGTCACTCTAATTGACTGTGGGCCTACCGTAGGGTCAGCAAGGGCTAACCAAAACCTATTTTGTGTGATTTGATATTCTAATAGACTGATCTGAGTAGGATATTGATATGTATGTCTCATTGTACTGTTTAAGCATGTAACTATCTGTATACGAGCATGTTAAGCATGTTTAATCTGATATTTCTGTATCTATGACTAGGGTTGGAATTGTATATATGGAGGAAGTGATTTGTATGACAACCTTTCACCTATATTCTGGCAACTTGACTGCATATTATTTTTTATGTGTCGCATCGACACTATATGGTGTGTAAGGATGGGTGGGTATTTTTAACCCCACATGTTGTGATGAGATGGTCAAAGATGGTGTGTAAAAGATGGGGGTAAGATTCTATATATCTGTTCTGTTTATTTGATTTTGATATCTGTATCTGTTATGGACTTAGGTTCGAATCTGTATCTGACTGTATATGAAATTCTGTATTTGTTGCATGATTATTTCTGTTGGTTACACACTGAGTTAACGAAAACTCACATTTGTTTGTCTATTTTGTTCAGGTAATCCACAGAATTAGGTGGGTCGGTGCAACAGAGGCTCAGCGGTGACCATTGGACTAAGATTTGATTTTATTTTGTTATAATATTTTTATTTTAGAATCTGGTTTCCTTAAGAGTTTGTAATTTTTGGGACTCTCTAGACTGTGTAGTTTTAACTTTTGGATTTGGATTTCATTTTTTTTTCTTTTCTGCAACGTTGACAAAAACATTACGCAAACAATTCTTTTTTTTTTTGCAAATGGTTTTTGGAAAATGAGCTTGGTTTTGGTTTTAAAAGAATTTGAAACTTCCGCTACAAAATTAATAGCTAACTATAAAGAACATTATATAATGGTTTCAGTAATGAAAATGTTTTATAATACTTGGACACTTTATCAAATAACTTAACATGGTTTTATCGAAGTAACATCGGTTCCAAAACCCTTCTTCGTAACACTATCAGATTTGGCCATAACGTCTAGGTCGGGTTTAGGGTGTTACATTTAATGGCATTAGAACCAAGTTACAAAACTCGGGTTGTGAATCTTGGGTTCCAAAATTGTGTTTTGAAAAGGAACTCGTTTTTCAAATAATTTGGATCTTTTTGAGTAAGTATGTAGTACACCAAGTCAACGACGCCGATCCTGTAAGTATCTCTGAATTTAGAAAATATTGTAATTAGTACTTTCTGAAACTGTACTGAGTTAGGTAGAGATTAAAACCTCTAAATACTTTTGAACTTTTGATAACTTAAGCATAAAGTATTTGATAATAAACACTGGAACTAATGCATAAAATTTTATAATGTAGATAAATTTGAAATCGCGATGAGTGCTCGTGGAACTCGCAGTCGTGGTATTTGTGGGAGCAACGGGCACCGTAGAGGGGCTCGAGCTAAGTCTTCCTCTCTGGGTAGTATGCTGAACTTAGATACGAGTGAGACACCAGTTTCACCTACTATTGAGATTGGGTCTCAAAGCCGCTCAACAGGGGACGACACACTGTCCCAAGTAATATTGAGCATTTTGGAGAGGGTCACTAGACCCTATTCTAGATCTGAGGGCTGTGGGTTGGTAACTAAACGACTTCGGTCTAATGGAGCTGAGTTGTTTAGGGGCGGCATTGGATTCGCCCCTACTGTGGCCGAGTATTGGTTGAAGGCTACTGAGAGGATTATGAAAGACATTGATTGCACTCCTGAGCAGAAATTGAAGGGCGCAAAATAGGGTAACCAATTTCCTCATAAGGGTACTGTTTAGAACAATAATGTAATTAGGGATAGAGAGCATCGTAACTAGCAGAATCTAGGCAGCCTGCCTTGGTCTGTGTAGTTAGGCGTCGAAAGGCATGAGATGCGATTGATGTTATAGTAGGTACATTCTCTATCTATTCAATTCCTTATTTTGCACTAATTGATGTTTAATCTACACACTCATATATTGCATGTGATATGGCTGTTGAATTGGGAGTTAGGGTAGAGAAAAATGCTAGCACTATTACTGTAGATAGTTTTCTAGGACAATTTGATAGACAGAATTTACAAGAGCTGCCCTTTAGAGATCCAACGAGAAGTTTTTCTTGCAAAGTTGATGGAGCTACCTTTAAATGTGTTTGAACTAATTTTGGGGATGAACTGGTTGGTTGAACACCAAGTCAGTTCGGATTGTGCTATGAAATGGGTAACATTGAAGAGAGTGACTAGAAAGGAAATTTTTATGGTTGAAGAGCGTCAAAATTATCTGTCAAATGTGGTCTCTACTATGGTAGCAGAGAAGATGGTTTGAAAAGGATGTAAGACATTTCAGGCCTATGTCCGAAATGCTAATGCATTTGAATCTTGACTAGATAGTACTCGTATAGTTAGGGAATTCCCGAACATTTTTCTCGAGTAGTTGCCAAGATTACCTTCGGAGTGGGAGATGAAATTTGGAATTGAGTTGCTTTCAGGTATAGCACCGGTGTCCATTGTTCCCAATTGCATGACACCTAAAGAATTGAAAGAGCTGAAGGTTCAACTTTAAGAGCTCTTGGACCAGGGTCTCATAAAACGCAGTGTTTTGCCATGGGGTGCATCAGTTCTCTTTGTTAAAAAGAAATATGGGTCGCTTAGACTATGCATTGATTTTAAGTAGCAAAAAAGGTTAACAGTAAAGAATAAGTACCCCTTGGCCCATGATTGATGATATGTTTGTCCAGTTTAGGGCTGCAACTGTCTTTTCCAAGAATGACTTGGTGTTTAGGTATTATCAGCTCAAAGTGAAAGAATTCAATGTACCTAAGACCGTATCAAGGATTCGTTACAGTCACTATGAGTTCCTAGTTATGCCCTTTAGATTGACAAATGCTTTGGTTGCATTCATGGATCTCGATCAATTCATCATTATGTTCATCGACGACATATTGGTGATTCTAAGTCTGAATCTAAACATGATAAGCATATAAAAGCAGTTTTACATATTCTCCATGAAATGAAGCTTTTCGCTAAGCTCAATAAATGTGAATTTTGTTTGAAAGATATTATGTTTTTAGGGCATATGGTGTCTGTTGAAGGTATTCAGGTGGATTCGAAGAAGATTGAAGCCATTTTAGATTGGACACAATCTAAGAGTGTTTTAAAGATTTAGAGTTTTCTCGATTTGGTGAGATATTATCGAATGTTTGTAGAGGGTTTCTCCTTGATTGCAGCTCTCTTGACTAAGCTGTTAAGGAAGAACACTCCCTTTAAATTAGCAAATGATCAGTAGGGTAGTTTCAAAAGGCTTGAGTCCATGATGACTCAAGCTCAAGTTTTTGTTCAGAAGGAATTCAGTAAGGATTATGTTGTCTACAGCGATGTATCACATGCTGGTCTTTGTTGCACTCTAATACAAGGTGACAAAGTGGTAGCTTAGGCCTCGAGATAACTCAAGATACATGAATGCAACTAACCAACTCATGATTTGGAGTTGGCAGTTGTTGTCTTAGCTCTTAAGATATGAAGACACTATTTGTATGGTTAGAAGTGTATTATTTACACAGATCACAAAAGCCTTAAATATCTCCTCTTTCAGAAAGAGCTTAACTTAAGACAGCACCGATGGATCGAGTTGTTAAAGGATTATGATTACATGATTAAGTATCACCCTAGAAAAGCCAATGTGGTGGCTGATGCCTTGAGTAGAAGTTCAATGTTTGAATTAAGAGCTATGTTCACTTGATTGAGTTTGTATGATGATAGGGGTATTTTAGTGATGTTACAGGTGAAGTCTACCTTGGTTCATGAAACTAAGGATAAGTAGCCATTTGATGTTTCTTTAATAATTCAGTTTAAGCAAGTTAAGGATGGTTTGACTGAGAACTTTGAAATTAATTCAGAGGGTACTTTATGTTCCAGCGGTAGGTATTGTGTGCCAGATGACCGAGATTTGAGATAGTCCATACTCCGGGAAGCACATAGTAGCCTTTACACTATCCATCCTAGAGGTCTTAAGATGTGTCGAGATTTGAAAGAATTATATTGGTGGCTTGGTCTGAAGCGAGAGATAACGAACTATGTATCACAGTGTCTGACTTGTCAATAGTTTAAAGCTTAGCATCAGTTTCCATCAGGGTTATTGCAACCGATCAAAATTCCTCAGTCGAAATGGGATAGAGTGACCATGGACTTTGTTAGTGGGTTACCTTTAACACCTAGTAAGAAAGATTCAGTTTGGGTCATTTTGGATAGGTTGACCAAGTCTTCACATTTTCTACTGGTTCATACTGATTTCTCTCTTCAGAAGCTTGCTAAACTCTACATCTCAGAGGTAGTGAAATTGCATAGGGTTCTAGTTTCAATTATTTCGGATCATGATCCTTTTTTTACATCTCAGTTCTGGAAAAACTTGCATGAGGCTTTGGGTACTCGATTGGATTTTTCAGTACAACGTTTCATTTGTAGTCAGATGGTCAGTATGAGAGGGCTATTCATATTTTGGAGATTATGCTGAGAAGTTGTATTATTGATTTTCAGGGTAGTTGAGAGGAGCAACTGTCATTGGCTGAGTCCACCTACAATAACAACTTTCCGTCTAGTATTCAGATGACGCCTTACAAGGCTCTTTATAGTTGTAAGTGAGTACACCCTTATGTTGGATTGAGTTGTGCATGAAAAAGATGTTGGGTCAGGATTTGATTCAGGATACTGAGGGTAAGGTCTATTTGATCCAGGACAGGTTAAAAGCGGCTTTGGATAAACAAAAGTCTTATGCTGATTTGAGGAGGAAGGATATCAAGCTCAGTGTGGGTGATCAGGTTTTCTTTAAGCTCTCTCTATGGAGGAACGTTCTGAAGTTTGTCAAAATGGAAAGTTGAGCCCTATGTTTATTAGACCCTATCAAATACTTAAGAAGATTGGTCTGATAGCTTATCAGCTCGAGTTACCTCCGAAGTTGACTGCATTGATGATGTATTTGATGTCTCAATGTTAAGACGATATTGATCCGACCCTTCTCACATTTCTAGATTGAGGAGATTGAAGTTAGACTGGATCTATGTTTTGAGGAAAAGACTGTGTGGATATTGGATAGAGTGATTAAGGTTCTAAGGAGAAAATAGATTCCTTTGGTTAAAGTTCTTTGGCAGAACCATGGCATCGAGGAAGCTACTTGGGAGTTGGATGACTCAATTAGTCAATAGTATCCTCATCTATTTGAATCAAGTAAATTTTGAGGCCAAAATTTCATTTAAAGGGGAGAGGGAGAGTTGTAACA
Source organism: Gossypium longicalyx (assembly GCA_025698465.1). Taxonomy (NCBI): domain Eukaryota; kingdom Viridiplantae; phylum Streptophyta; class Magnoliopsida; order Malvales; family Malvaceae; genus Gossypium; species Gossypium longicalyx. The sequence goes on from CM046997.1 coordinate 86,074,898, forward strand.
TCTTGAATTTTTTGTCTTAAGTTTGTAGAATTGTGTCAAGAATAAGTTATTGGTCTAAAGGTTAAGAGTCAGTGTAATTAGCCCAAATACTAGAGTTCAATTCCCTTGCTCATGGAAACTTTATTTTTTGTAAATTTTTGCTCCCCTTCTCTAGGTATGTCACCCATGAACTATAGAGACCCTTTGTTTAAATACCAATTTTAACACAGAAATCAACTTTTTTCATTCCTATTACTTTCTCCTTGCCGCCCAACCCTTCTCTCTATCTATTCGTTTCTATTTTTCTTTCTTCCTTCCTTTCCTTTTTCCTATCACCTTTGTCACCAGCCCTACATTCCATTCTTCTACATTCTTCATAAATGCGTTGTCACAATGTTGAATCAGGGAGGGCTAAGTTAATAGGGTAGATCTAATTCTACATTTTTGTTTCTTTTCATTCTCTTTATTCTCTAGTGCTGACGAATTATGTGATCTTGTGAATTAACTTTTGCCAAAGGTTCGGATCTAAATCCCTCAGATATTCATTGAAGAAGGTGGCCATTTGTATCTTTTGAGTGATTAGAAGTAGAGTAAGTGAATTTGATGGGTTTTCATTCTTCTATTAAGCCAAATTCTATAGAATATCCTAAGACTGTTGCAAACAATTTGGCCTTAATGTTAGGAAAAAATCTAAACCAGATCTAGTTGGATCAAAGGCTTAGAAGCTGTGAATAATTTTAGTGCTTCAGAGTGTGGATTTTCTAGGTGTGTGTTCTAGCTAAATGTTAGCAAACCAAGTGAGGTTTTAGGACCACATGGCCAATCGACATGATCATGTGCCACTGTACTGTTAGAGTTAAAATAGGGCCACACGACCTAGGGAAGGTTACAAGACCATGTAAAAACTGTTGGGAAAAGATATTGATTTACACACAACCAAAACGAGTTAAACGGCCTGGTGACACGACTGTGTACCTCAATAACACGGTCTATACCCCCTCATACAGCTTCCCTGCATGACCATGTGACCCTTTTTTCTTTTTCTTTTTTTCACTATTTTGTCGAATGTTTTGTTTTAGTCCTAGAATAATTCCCTACATGTTAGAGCTCTTGTAAGTATGATTGAGACTACAATACTGTATAATTGACTTTATGATCGTGATTGATATGATATTGCTTGTATGTAAGCATGTTTTGATTGCTACTGTTAATATTAATTTCATGAAAAACATGTCACGGAAGTTGTTAAACCGAAGTATCTTGAGCATGCAATTGATACTGTTACTGTCCTATTTAGCATGATATGCTACATGATTGGTATGCTATTTTGCACTGCATGGGGTTGGGTTTGTTGAGTGACGAAGGAGTTCCATGGAGTACTAGTGACATTTAAAGCTCGCATTATTGTTGTCAATACACTAGACCAGAGTACTAGGGAGGTTGGGAAATTTAATCGCATTACTGACAACTTTTATCTACAAAAACCATTGTGTATTCATAATTACTAGCAACGTATTAACCTACATTATTGGTGGCTTGACCACAACATTGGTAACATTTTCCGTACTTATATTGGCAGTATATATGCATAACTGTTACTGGTGGATTATCCACATCGAGCTTTAGCTCGCATTGGTTCAAGTTCAGTAGATGAGTTCTAGAGATCTCGTAGTGTCTAACAGTTGGATGGGTAGGATAATTGCACCATTTCACCAAACATTCCATTTACATAAATTTTTATGCTGTGGTAAACCGTATGTGTTGTATACTGTGACATTTGTTATTCTAATATTCTGCATGTCTACTTTTGCTTAGACTCACATTGAGCTTTCTTAAGCTAACCTCTTTAGTTTACTCTTTCTTAAGTAATGCTCAAAACTAGGAATGAACACGGCATGCAGACGACTCTCGAACATCAAACTATTTTGAAATAAATAAATAAATTTTTCTCTAAGATTTCATTGGTTTTTGGACTGTAATTTATTAGACTGGACTGTGGCTTGGTAATTTTGTTTCGAGGGAATATTTTATGCATGCATCATATGTTTGAATAGTTCAAACTTAATAACCGATAAATGCATGGCATGCTATTTGGACTAAGTAAAATCTAACATGTTTTATTTCTGTTGCAGTATGTGTGTTCATGGTATTTATGAAATAAGTCGATGATATGATTTTACAAAAGACGATCACCTTTATTAATATAATGAAATCTAAAGATAGAATGACCTATTAAATGAATGTTTTAACATAATATAAGGAGCAACTAAATCGTAGAGGCTACACTAGCTATAATGTCTAAGCAGGGTTGTGGAGGTTATATTGGTGGTCGAGATGTGGCCTTTGTTTTTGGTCAAAATCTCAATTGGTATCTACTTCAAGCTTCCAAAACAACATCTTAAAGCTTACATGTTCACTTTCGCCATTAAATCAACCACAAACCATGCTATTTATTTTAAGTACATGAATATATAAAAAAAAATCAGTCTTTATCATGGTACAATTCACATGAGTTTCAACTAAGCTTATTCAAAACAAACACTCAATTAGTCACACCAAGCTACTTCTTTTAAGTTCCAATTCATTTCTACCTATACCATTTTTAAACTAAGAGCATATATCCCCATAAATTTAACTAAACCATACAAAACTAACTTGTACATCATGCTTACCATTCAATTATACAATTCTAATTCATTTACCAACTTGTCTTACCCAACAATTCCATTTTCATAACCTTTAATGTAACACCCTAACCCGTACCCGTCACTGGAACAGGGTTACAGAGCATTACTGGAGTTTACAGAGTAATTTTATATAATTCATGTCATTTACTTTTCATATACAAAATTAATCATTTTGTCCCTTGAATGGACCCTCGAGGCCCAATTTAAACATTAGAATTAAGTCGTGACTAAATCGGGAACTCATAAAATTTTTCACAAAATTTCAAAATTTTTCTTATATACAAGGGTCACACACCCATGTAGGTAGACCGTGTGGCTCACACGACCATGTGACATGCCCATGTCTCAAGCAGTATGGGCATCCGATGTGACACACACAGCCATGCCCTAGCCCGTGTCCTTACCCGTGTAACTCCCTGACTTGTGCCACACGATCTGCCATACGCCCGTGTGCAAGGCCGTGTGGTCAATTTAATTCTCACAAATTAGGTACAGGTTTCATACGGCCAGGACAAACGCCTGTGTTATGGGTCGTGTAGCACACATGCTGAGACACACATTCGTATCTCCGCCCGTGTGGCCAATTCTAAGCATTCTGTTTCTCAATTTTAGGATGCAGGAGACACACGACCAAAATACATGCCCATGTGCCAGGCCGTGTGTCACACACAGTCAAGACACACGCCCGTGTGGACAAAATAAGGTCATTTCCTATCCCTATTTCTCACCCAAATTTAACCTTCAACCTACAACAACATTTGCATATATTTTCCAACCAATTCAAATCATATAAATCAAGCAAACATCATTAATATGTATAAAATAGTATCACATATTCATATGATTAAGCTTACCTTCTTATGATGATTTATATTTTACGTTAATTCAATTTAACCAAACCTTATACATGTATGCATTAAACATGATATAACTTTATATTATCATACCAAAATATACCATTACTTGCCATTTCAATGGCTAGATTACAAACATCCATTTGCATATCATCATTGGTAAAACTAGCTTATAGATGCCATTATGTCAAACTAAGTTTTCTATTTATACCAAAAAAAGCTGAAGGATAGTCTGATGATACTCCGACCGATCTCCAACCTTTATGAGCTTCCGAGCACTATAAAATAGAGAAAAGAGAACCTAGTAAGCATTTAATGCTTAGGAAGTTCATATAACAGGAATTTAACTTACCATATATTTACATTTAAGATAAGCATACAATAATGCATCCAAAGAATTTGGCTTATAGCCTAAAACACAACTTCACCAAATCATGTTAGTCAAGTAATTCACATAATACCAAGAACATGTATGAGCTCATCATTTAATGTCTTTCATATTCTTATGCTTTTCATAATTTTATTCCATATTACATATACACTCTGATGACAAATCATTCCAAATTCAGTTTAGCCATGTCAAAACTTTACCCGTTGAATTTATTAGAAATATCGATGGATACGCTCATATAGTACACTTTAGTGTACACTACTATAATTTGTCAATTCATTTCTAGGGATACCCAATTAGGGCACAAAATCGGGAAGCACACTCTCGAGCCTTGTAACAGGAAGTTCAGACAGAACCAATTCAGGAAGCTCATAAAAAGCTATCGGGAAGCTTATCCGGGCTATATAAGAGGAAACTCAAAAGAGCCATAATTGGGAAGTTCACAAAGAACCTTATCGGGAAGCTCCGAATAGCCAATATCGGGAATTTCACAGAGAGCCAATTTAACGGGAAGTTCACAAAGAACCTTTAATCAGGATGCTCATACGAGCTAAGGTGTGTCCACAACAAATGTAGAATCATAACCTATCAGGACATTCCAAAGAGCTATAACGAGAAGCTCGCTAAACCATATAATGGGAAGCTCGAGAGGGCTAATAACAGGATGCTTTTTCGAGCCATGGTGTGTCTACAACATATGCAAGACCACAACCAATTCGAGAAAAACTTGTATCCATCGAATTTCACCTATTCAAACGGGACTTAACAAATCTCGGGTATATCAGATATATAATTATTTTCATTTATATAAAAAATTTATAATTCAAATATACAACATTCAATTCAAACATAAGAATGTACACAATTTAGTTACACGAACTTACCTCGTTACTTGTTCGTACACGAAATCTACTAATCCCAAACTTTTTGTTTTCATCAATCCAACTCAGTATTAGGTCTTTCCGGATCAATATAAATAAATTTAACATTAATTTAATCCATTTCATACTCAATTTAATTCAATTCATATCCTAGGCAAATTTACTAATTTGCCCCTATACTTTTCACAAATGACGATTTCATCCCTAGGCTCGAAAATTGAGATTCATGAAATTTAATTCTTATTCCGAGCCTAACCAAAATTTTCATATAACTTTTACAGCACATGTATTTCACAAATTTCATAATTTTTTCCATAACTTTTACATCTTTACAATTTAGTCCCTAAATCATATTTTTATCAAAATTCTCTTTGAAAAAGTTGTTTATCTATCAACAATCTTTCTTTTTCTACCATAGATTTGAAAATTTCAGCATATTCATCCATGACAAAACTTTGATACTTAAGCTTGATTAAACTATCCCCAAAATAGATAGATTAAACTATCCCGATTTCAAAAATATAAAAATTACTAAAAACGGGACAAGAAAACATACCTAATTAAGCTTGATTAGTTTCATCTCTCTCTTCTAAGGTTTCCATAGAATTTTTGGGGATGAAGATGATATAAAATGATATTATTTCTATTTATTTATTTATCATCCATTAATTTTTCCACTTTCCAATTTAGTCATTGCCTTTTTCTAATTTTCCATGGATGATTCATCAAAAATATCTACTAAATTTCCTTTAATGGTCTAATTACTATATAAGGACCTCAATTTTTGAATTCCATAGCTATTTGGTACTTATAGCTACTAGAATTCAACTTTTTCATTTTATGCAATTTGGTCCTTTCCCTAATTAAACACAAAATCAGTAAAATTTTCTTATCAGAATTTTCATATGATATTTCTATCATAATGCAGACCATGCGATAATATTAAAATAAATTTTCATTCCGGCTTTGATTTGTGATCCTAAAACCACTGTTCCGATTTCATTGAAAATGGGTTGTTACATTTAACATCTCATTTCCTTGTAAGCTCGAAATCATTCATATACTAGCATCAACCTCGAAAATGCTTACCTTGATTCATATCTAAGCCATTAACTACCATAATGTTGGCATAATTTGGCTAGCACATAAAACTTTCAATAAACATAAGGTTAGCTCAAATATTCATACACAACTAAGCATCAAAACAAAACACAAAACATATAACTTATGCCACATTCACACAACTCATTTAATGACACAATCCATTAACAATTTATGAGATCATATCATTTACATGTTATTCATCTCAATGCCATAGCCAATCGATTCATCGAATTCATTTTATTTTATTTTTAAGTTTCCAATTTCGACTAACTTGTTTCACCCAATGGAACCCTAGTAAACAGACTCAGATACAAGGGTAAACTACACCCCAACAATTGTTCAATCGAGCTGAGTATATATATCAAGTTACCCATCTGGGCTAAAACTTTATAATGATTTGTAACATTTGTCACACCTGTGTCACATAATACTTGAGAATTCGTAAAAAATAATAGACCTCGATAACATCTATAATAAATCTCGTACAAGCGCGCACAAGACCCTATTGGCATGCCAATCATATCCTAACCTTTACTAAATTCACTCGAGCATCGATTTCGCATATTTCAATATCAACCCTGTAATCAATTACATTTACAAAACACATATTGTAAAGGGGTCACATATTTCGTTTCCATATCATTTAATCATCCGTACTTACACATTTGTACCTTGTATTATTACGTAATAACCAGCTTTACAAAATATCTCAATTTAGTCCAATACTAGCCAGTTATACCAAATTCCAAAATATTTCAATTATATACAAATATTCATATAATAAATTAAACTCAAGCATACATATATATTACCAAGTGATATAGTAAGTTCCATACGAACTTACCTAATCAAAACACTTAATAATTTTATTCTTTATGGACAAATCAACAATTTTAGCCTTTCCTCTATTAACTCCGCTTTGATCTAATTCTTGATCTATACAATTATTCCATTCAATGCTAACCGTTTTTATATTATGCCATGACATGAATGAATCTAAAAAAACTTATTTTTTGATACCTCTAAAATTTTACATTTTTTTCAATTTAATCCCTAAATTCAAAATAATCATAACTTCTAATTTTAAGCCTCGGTTTAAAAATAATTTTACATATATTCATCAAAGACCCTCTACTTTAGTCCCTATGTACAAAACTAACAATTAAACTTTACAATCTAGTTCTTTTTATAATCTAAGCTTAAAATATATTAATTTCAAGCCCAAATCTTCAAGAAATCAACAATGACAACATAGAAAAACATTAAAAGTTTTACAAATTGGCACATGGGCTAGCAAAATCAAGCTCTCAGGGCCTCAAATACATAGAAAAAATTTAAGAAAATGACTTGAAATTACCTTAAAATGTATGGCTGAAAGTTTTTTTTGAATCTAAAAACCCTTTTTGTCTTTGGTTCTAGGTTTGGACAGAAGAGAAGAAGAAAAAAATTACAATATTTCACCAATTCACCCTTTTTTTTACTTTGATTAAATTTTAATTAACCTTAGTTAATCAATTAAACCTTTAATTATTAAACCTTAATTACAATTAGTCAAATTAATGGAGATTAAAATCATCCACTATCTTAAGTACAAAAATGGTTTAATTACCATTTTGAACCTTTGGCTAACTGCAATTTAAGTACTTAAGTCTTAGGCACTAACATCCCAAAAATCGGGGGTTAGTAGAATCAAGTTTGTGAAGAGAGAGAGAGGGATCATGCCTTAATTTTTTAGATTATCTATGCATTTTTAGAAAATAAATGAGGTATTGGTTTGTTGGTTAAGTGTTAGTGAAAAGTTCCTTAAAACCCAAGTTAAATCCCTTCTCTCGCACCATTTTTATTATTTTGCAAATTTTGCATCAAACTCTAGTATGTAACATGCCTTATTTTTAAAATAAATATTGCAAAATTATTTCAAAAATAACGAAATATCCTAGTGGTTCATTGATAAATGGAAAAGAATGGAAATTAGATTAATGTCCCAAGTCCGAATATTTTCTCTTACAAAATAATTAAGTTTTACAAAATCTCTTATTTTTTTAGTGTGTCTGTCGTCCATAACCTTGTAACCCTAGGTATAAATATTAATTTTACAAAAAAAATCAGATTTTATTCTATTTCTTCCTCACCCTAGCCGTTCCTCCCCTCTCATTTCTTCCTTGATCTTCAATTTTCCTTTCTTCCTCCATTGTTTTTGTTGCCCATAACACCAAATTTTATCATCTTTTTCTTTTCTTTTTGCCACAAGATTTTTCATCATCTCCTCTATCACATTACCATTTTTCTCTTATTAAATCAGCTCCAAATTTGAAATCTTGAGTTTCTAAGATCGATTCCTAACGTTGCCAAAAAGTGTCATTGTTGCCCATAACATCTAACTTGTGTCAGATCCCTTTCTTTCTCGTTTTCTTATTAAATCTTGTCAAATAAAAACCTAAACTTTAATATCTAAAATTTGGGGGAATTTTAAGGATTTAATGGATATTTTCCCATTTTTTTAATCAATTCTTAAAAGAGTTTTAAATAGTTTCAAGAATGGGGGTTGTTTTTCTTTAATTCTTTCTCATATTTTTCCAGCATGATTTCAAGTTCTTGAACCCCTCCAAATCAGCCTTGAAACTATTTTTAATTAGGAAAAATCATTCTTGACCAATTGGAAAATCAGATCTGACAATTTGGGAAGCGTGTAACACCCCTTACCCGTATCCAATATTGGAATAGGGAACGAGGCATTACCGGACTTATACATAAGCAACCATACAAAACTTAGATGTAAATTTCTATCCAAATTTAAAAATTTTCATATACATTCATATTGTCCCTATAATAAGCCCACGAGGCCCAAAACATGCAATAGAAACAGTTCGGGACTAAACCGAGAACTTTGGAAAACCTCACAACACTTAGAAAATTTTTCATGTTTTTAAGAACCACACGCCCGTGTGGGTAGGCTGTGTGGTCACACACGCCCGTGTCCCTAACCCGTGTAACTCTCTGTTTGTCACTTAAGAACAAATTAAAGACACACGGCCAAGTTATACGCCCGTGTGCTAGGCCGTGTGGTCGATTTAATTTTCATAATTTTTCATAAAATAGGTGCAGGCTTCACACACTCGTCCCTGAGGCCGTGTCATCCACACGACTGAGACACAAGCCCATGTCCCTACTCGTGTGCTCAATTTTGAGCATTATACTTAAGGTGTAAGGGACACATGGTCGGAATACACACCCATGGGGCAAGCCGTGTGTCATACACGACCTAGGCACACGCCCGTGAGTCCAGCTGTGTGGACAAAAATAAGGCTATTTACCATTTCATTTTGTCCCCTTTTAATGCACACACCTACACAACAAAACATAACACCAATCCAAGCAATTACATTCAACCAATTCAACCACAATCAAGGTATCCACACCTCATTCACATGCTACCATATACCACATACAACATCACATGCTTATCAACTTCAATTATGCAAACTTACACATCCATAAAAATATCATCATATGGATATATACTTAAACCAATATTAGCTAATTTCATATGGCCATATACAAAATGAATTATCAACCAATATAGGCCAATAGATTAGGCCAATTCAATTATGACACATAACAAAATAACCAAGTCCCTATACATGCCATAACTCAAAATGTCAAATTTGTTGGTACCCAAAATAATCAGTTGATAGTGTAATGGAGCCTCCGACGATCCCTAAATCCAAGCTAGCTTGGCGACACTATAATACAAGGGAAAAAGAAAGGGGAGTAAGCTTTAAAGCTTAGTAAGTTCCCATGCAAATAATAGGCATCATAAACACACATTTAACATACAATTAACATGATGATAATTGGCATAAATGTGGTTAAGATCTTACAATCATAACTTACTCAATCATAACCCTATCGAGGGTTCATCACATAATGAGCTCATTTCATTTGAGTTTTACGTACATACCTGAGTCATCCCGAATTGGATTTACACACAATTCATCTTTGACATACTCGTTAAATTACTCGTTGAACCACTTGGAATACTAAAGGACACTCGGGAATCCCGTACATAGGGTACCATACCAATGCCGTATCCTAGATATGGTCATACATGTAATCTCATATCGATGCCAATAGCCTAGCTATGGTCTTATACGAAATCTCATATCGACACCATATCCCAGATATGGTCTTACACGAAATCTCATACGATGTCAAATCCTAGATATGGTCTTACACGTAGTCTTAGTAACTGTAACATCTCGAATTAGGGCCTAGATAGAATAGTGGTTTCGAGACCACAAATCCAAAATAGAAATAAATATTTTATGATTATTACAAATTCTATGATATGATTTCATGCTTGTGTGAAAATTTTATGAAGAAATTTTATGAGTAAAGTGTCCAATTTGACTTTAAGGACTAAATTGAATAAGTAGCAAAGTATGTGTTTCTGGAAGCTTTTAGTATGAAATAGCTTTGGATTATTAATTAGAGGTCTTTAAATAGCAATTTTCCCTATTTCTATTTTTATGGACAAAAATGGGCATGCATGGATAAAATTTGAAAGTTTAGTAAAAAAAGGGCATTTTGGTCATTTGGTTAATAAAATAATAAAAACGGAAAAATCAAGCAAAATTTTCTCATCTTCTCCATGCCATAGTCAAAATTCTCCAGCTCTCCATAGCTAGGGTTTTTCAACTTTTCAAGCTTGATTGTAAGTGCTCCCTAGCCCTTTTTTTATGTTCTTTGCATTTTTGAAGTCCTTGAAGCATGATCTATCCATTTCTAGCCATTTTTGAGCTAGGTTTTATGTATAAAATTTGACCCATGTGTGACATGTTTGTATTTTGATGTTTTATGAAAGAGTATGAAAGTTTGATATGTGTTTAACATCTTTTACTAGGTGATTTTTTATAGAAATGCATCGAAAGGACTTGTTTGTAAAAAGGTATAAAAATTTGTGAAATGTGAAATAAAGGAAAATGTAAGCTGATGTGAGTATGGAATAGGTTCTGCTAGGCTTAGGTAACAAAGAAAATGAACACATTTCATTTTACGAGCCTAAAGACTAATTTGTAAATATGTGAAAGTTTATGGGCAAAATCATTATTTTTCCTAAATATAGTTTTTGGACTGATTTGAATAATGTGATGATTAAATTACCTGAATTAACTATTATAGATCAAGAAAAATGGAGTCTGGGCCTAGATCGAGGAAAGAATAAGATTTTGGACTAAATCGAATTAATTGTCCATATTTTGTACCGAGGTAAGTTCATGTGTAAATACTGTAATGTTGTATCACGTTTTAATGTTTTATTAATGTATGAATTTCTATGTTTAATTGTCATGATGAGTGTATGAATGACATAATAGTCAATGAGAACGACTTTGTGAACGAGTTTGACAAAGATGTGACATCGAGAAAATCCCATTTGAACCTTAAGAATAATTTAGGATAAAATGTGACATGTCACTAGGAACTATGTGATTATGAGCTCATGAAATTATGTGCATAAGTGATTATGTGAATCCGGGGGCTAGTCCTCTATGTTCTATCAGTGGCTGAGTAGCCCGGCATGTGTTGCTGGTACCTGTCAGCTTGTGTGAGCAGCCCCGAGATTAGCTCGAGAGCGAGCAATGTGTGATTGTGATATGTGGTAGCATGTCGCTACGTTTGAAGCACTATGTGCAAGTCTTCTGTGTATCCGATAGTATTCCGAGAGTTTAACAGGTAAACCTGTGAGTCATTCGACAAGTAAGTCAATGATGAGGAAATGTGACAGTGTGTTACGATTTGGTACAGGTATGTACAAAAAACTTATATGAATTAGCTCAGTATGTGATGAACTTTTGGTAAGATTGGAATTGTGTAAGTTAAGCCTATGAATTTATGATAACACATAAGTAAACTATGTTATGTCATTGGTATTCATAAATATGATTCTGTTGCTATTTATTTACATGGGAACTTACTAAGCTTTATGCTTACTCCCCTCCCTTTTCCATTTTCTTATAGTATCGCCAAGCTAGCTCGAAGATCAAAGGATGTTGGAGGCTCAATCACACTATCAACTGGATATTTGGGTATAGTTAGTCTCAACATTTTGAGTATGGCATGTATAGGGACTTGGTCTATTTGTTATGTGTCATATTGATTAGCCAAATGTGTTGGCTCATGAAGTATTAGATTATTTTGTATATGGCCATAAGAGGTGGCTCATATTGATTATTGGGTTGTAACCCTAACTATTGGTACATGCATGCAAATGTGCTTAGGCTTTAACGTGGTTATGGTTAGTAAAGATGATAGACAAATATGAAATTCGTGTGGAATGCCATATGAAAGCATGATAGCTTGAATAGGTGATATGTAGACATTACCAAGTCATAATTTCACCATGAATGTGAATGCTTGAGTAATCAAATGTGCCATGTTACATACTATGAAGTGAGTGTAAGTATGTGAGTGATTAAGGATGGTAAATGGCTTGGAAAATGGCCCAGAAATTGTCCACATGGTTAGATACATGAGCATGTGTCTAGGCCGTGTGTGACACACAGTCCGCCCCATGAGCATTGGATCCGGTCGTGTGTCCCCTGCACCCTAATTAATGCAAACAAAATGCCCAGTAGTAAACACACGGACAGAGACACGGCTGTGTGTCTCAACCGTGTGGTGGACACGGCCTTAAGATATGGGGGTGTGCCCAGGCCGTGTGAAGTCTGCACTTAATTTTGAGAATTTGATGCGCCACACGGCCTAAGCACACGAGGGTGTGACTTGGTCGTATGACCTTATTTTGGTGATGACGTCATAGTCAGAAGTTACACGGGCTAAGGCGTATCCCAAGCCACATGGGCGTGTATGACCACACGGCCTACCTAAACGAACATGTGACACTCTAAAGTGTGAGAATATTCTAAGTGTTGTAGCTATTCCGAAAGTTTTCAATTTTTTCCCGATCCACTCCCAACGTATGTTTTGGGCCTCGTAGGCCTTTCTAAGGGACAATTTGCATGTAACTGAAAAATTTTAAATTTGGATGAAATTTTATAGCTCAGCATTGTACGTTAGTTTACGTGTAAGTCCGATAATGCCTCGAACCCTATCCCAACGTCGGATAGGGTAAAAGGTGTTACATTTAGTGGTATCAGAGCCATTGTTTAGTCAATTCTCGGACTAATGTAGCATGTGTACGAGTTTAGCTATACACACCATAAATAAGTTATGATAGTGTGATGACTCCTGACATTTTTGAAATGTGTTTTCATATAGTAAATGGATCCAGATAGAGTAGTAGTAAATGATGTGAAAAGTAACGCGCTTGTAGCCGCTGAAGGGGCAACGCTGTCTGATAGTAGACCCCGTACAGTTAGTAGAGGAGAAGGAGGTAGGGAAGCCTTTCTCCATATGATGGATGCCTAGTACACGGAGTTCATTCGAATGAACCCGAACGTTCAACCCCCTCCACCTCCACATATTCCTCAACCTATTCCCATAGCTCCCGTAGCACCCCAAGGTATGAACTTTGTGAGACTGAATAGACCTCTAGTTGATAAGATTCGGAAACAAGGAGCCGAAAATTTTCGAGCTAGTAAAGATGATAACCCTGAGAGGGCAGAGTTCTAGCTCAAGAATACCATTAGGGTGTTTGATGAGTTATCATGCAAACCTATGGAATGCATGAAGTGTGTTGTGTCCGTCCTGAGAGACTCGGTTTATCAGTGGTGGAACACCCTTATGTCGGTTTACCAAGGGAATGAGTTAATTGGGAATTCTTCCAAGAAGAATTTCGTAAGAAATACATTAGCCAGAGATTTATTGATCAGAAAAGGAAGGAATTCCTAAAGTTAAAGTAGGGCCGAATGACGGTAACAGAATATGAGCATGCATTTGTGAGGCTGAGAAAATATGCTCGAGAATGTGTATCGACTGAGGCCATCATGTGAAAAAGATTTGAAGATGGATTAAACGAAGACATCCGATTGTTAGTGGGTGTCCTTGAACTGAGAGAATTTGTTGTGCTCATAGAGAGAGCTTGTAAACCCGAGGAATTAACTAAAATGAAGAGAAAAGCTGAGTTAGAGTCTCGAGATTCGAAGAAGAGGTAGATGGGTAAATCATTTCTGTCCTCATCTAAGAAACAGAAAGAGTTTAATACTTGATCGAGTGTTTCAGCTAGGTTTCTGAATAGGAACCATGGGAAACAATATTCGGGTCATAAGGCTCAAACTACTTCGATAGCGAGTACGGGTAACGCTCGACCTAATAAACCTGAATATCAATATTGTGGTAGATGTCACCCCGATGAATGCTGGATAAATAACCGAGCATGTTTCAAGTGTGGTTCACATGATCATTTTATCAAGGATTGTCCTAAGACGGTTGAAAAGGAAAAATTTTAGAGTGCAAGGTCAGACAATGCTACTTCTAGAGGGAGACCACAGAAGAACTCGGGAAATGGAGCAAGTAGTAAGAGTGCACCTAGGAATCCAGCTATGAGACCCGAGGGTAGAGCACTTGCAAGGACTTATGCCATTCGCGCTCGCGAAGAGGCTTCATCCCCTGATGTGATTACGGGTATTTTTTCTCTCTATGATACCTCTGTTGTTGCTTTGATTGATCCGGGATCTACCCATTCGTATATATGTGTGAAATTGGTGTCTAGTATGAATATGCCCATTGAGTCTACAGAATTTGTGATAAAAGTGTCGAACCATCTTTGCAAGCATATGATTGTTGACAAAGTATGTAAGAATTGCCCTTTAATGATTAGAGGTTATTGTTTTTTGGCTAATCTTGTGCTTTTTCTGTTTGATGAATTTGATATAGTACTTGATATAGATTGGTTGACAATGCATGGTGTAGTAGTAAACTGTGGAAGGAAAATCATTGAATTGAAATGTGAAAGTGGTGACATTCTTTGAGTTGAGGCAGATGAATTGGATAACTTGCCTGTAGTGATTTCTTCTATGACTGCTCAAAGATTTCTGAGAAAGGGTTATGAAGCTTCTCTTGCCTTTGTGTTGAATACGAAGGAGTTTGAGTTGAAATTTTCATCAATTCCGGTAGTATGCGAATATCCAAATGTGGTCTCGGAAGAGTTGCTCGGATTGCCTCCAATTAGGGAGGTTGAGCTTGGCATTGAATTAGTTTCGGATACTGCACTGATTTTGATAACTCCGTATAGGATGGCTCCGATGGAGTTAAAGGAGTTAAAAGTCCAGTTATAAGAGTTAACAGATAAAGGTTTCGCGAGACTCAGTTACTCTCCATAGGGCACATCAGTGCTATTTGTGAAAAAGAAAGATGGTTCAATGAGATTGTGCATTGACTTCCAATAGCTCAATAAGGCAACCATAAAGAGCAAGTACCCCTTACTAAGAATTGATGACTTGTTTGACCAATTGAAAGAAGCCATAGTATTTTCAAAGATACACTTGAGGTTCGGTTACTACCAATTAAGAGTTAAAGACTCAGATGTACTGAAGACTGCATTTCGGATGAGGTATGGTCACTATGAATTTTTTATTATGCCTTTTGGTTTAATAAATCTCCCGCAGTATTTATGGATCTAATGAACTGTATTTTCCGACCATACTTAGCTAAATTTATGGTTATTTTTATTGATGATGTACTGATTTATTCTCATGATGAGGCTGAGCACGTCGAGCACTTGAGAACGATTTTACAAACCTTGAGAGACAAGCAGCTGTATGTTAAGTTGAGCAAAAGCGAGTTTTGGCTTCGAAAAGTCGAATTCTTGGGGCACATTGTTTCGGGTGATGGCGTTCGAGTAGATCTGAGTAAGATTTCGACTATTGTTGAATGAAAACTGCCAAGGAATGTGTCAGAGTTTAGAAGCTTCCTAGGCTTAGTCGGTTATTACAAACAATTTGTTAAAGGATTTTCCATGATTGCTACTCTAATGACGAGATTGTTACAGAAAGATGTTAAGTTTGAATGGACGAAAAAAAAGGCCAACAGAGTTTTGAGAAACTAAAAGCATTGTTGATTGAGGCTCCAATTTTAGTATAACCTGAACCAGGAAAAGAATTCATGGTTTATAGTGATGCATCCTTGGATGGATTAGGTTGTGTACTTATGCAAGAAGGCAGGGTGATAGCTTATGCCTCGAAGTAGCTGAAACCGCATTAGAAGAATTATTCGACACACGATTTGGAATTGGTTATTATTGTGTTTGCGTTAAAGATTCGGAGGCATATGGTGAGAAATGTCGTGTATACTGACCATAAAAGTTTAAAGTACTTGATGACTCAAAAGGACTTGAACCTACGACAATAGAGATGGCTAGAGTTGATAAAAGATTATGAGTTAGTGATTGATTATCACCCGGGAAAGGCAAACGTGGTTGCTGATGCTTTGAGTAGGAACTCCTTGTTTGCGTTGAGGGCTATGAACACTCAGTTGGTCTTAACAGATGATGGTTCGATTTTAGCCGAGTTAAGAGCTAGACCAATGTTTTTCAAAGAGATTTATGAAGCTCAGTAAAGTGACGATGATTTGCAAGCCAAAAGAGTCCAATATGAATTGGGTGTGGAGTCAAATTTTCAGATTAGTTTCGATGGTTGCTTGATATTCTGAGATAGGATTTGTATTCCTAAGAATACCGAGTTGATTCAGAAGATTTTGCTTGAGGCCCATAGTGGTCGTTTGTCTATGCATCCAAGTAGTACGAAATTGTACAATGACATGAAGAAATTGTATTGGTGGCTGAGTATGAAAAGAGATATTTCTGAGTTCGTTTCGAGATGCCTGATTTTCAACAAGTGAAAGCTGAACACCAAGTACCTTCAGGCTTACTTCAGCCTGTGATGGTTCCTGAGTGGAAATGAGACTGTATTACTATGGATTTCATGATAGGTTTACCTTTGACACCGAGAAAGAAAGATGCTGTGTGGGTTGTTGATGATCGATTAACAAAGTTGGCTCATTTTATACCGGTATGTATCGACTATTCGCTTGACAAGCTAGACAAGTTGTATATTTTTGAAATAGTGAGGTTGCACGGAGTGCCTTTATCGATTATATTGGATAGAGATTCGAGGTTTACTTCGTAATTTTGGAAGAAGTTGCAGGAGGCTTTAGGTACAAAATTAAATTTAGTACCGCTTTCCATCCGCAGACCGACGGTCAGTCTGAGTGAGTAATTCAAATTCCTGAAGATATGTTGCGGTGTTGTCTTCTTGAGTTCCAAGGTAATAGGGAAAAGTATTTACCGTTGGTAGAATTTGCCTACAACAACAGTTTTCGGTCGAGTTTGAAAATGGCACCTTATGAGGCATTGAATGGGCGTAAGTGCCAAATGCCATTATATTGGATCGAACTCAGAGAGAGTCAGATTCATGAAGTTGATTTAGTCAGAGAAACCGAAGAAAAAGTAAAGATAATATGTGATTGCTTGAAAGTTGCTTTGAATAAACAGAAGTCTTACGCGGATTTGAAGTAGAAAGAGATTGAGTTTAAGGTCAGTGATAAGGTGTTTTTGAAAGTGTCCCCATGATAAAAGGATATGAGATTTGGTAGGAAAGGCAAATTAAGTCCACGCTTTATTGGACCGTATGAGATCACCGAGAGAGTAGGGCCAGTTGCTTATCGATTATCCTTACCAGCCAAATTGGAAAAGATTCATGATGTGTTCCATGTGTCTATGTTGCACCGAGACCGATCATATCCTTCGCATGTGATTTCACCGATAGAGGTCGAGATCTGACCGAATATAACTTATGGCGAAGAGCCGATTAAGATTTTTAGCCTGAGAAGTCAAACAATTGAGAAACAAAAGTATTGCCCTTGTGAAAGTTTTATGGTAAAGACATGGGGTTAAAGAGGCTACATGGGAGATATAGGAAAACATGACAAACCAATACCCAAACCTTTTTACCGGTAAGATTTTCAGGGACGAAAATCCCTAAGAGGGTAGAATTGTAACATCAAGAATTAGGGTCAAGTCAGAATAGTGGTTTCGAGACCATAAATTTGAAATAGAAATAAATATTTTATGATTATTACGAGGTCTATGATATGATTCCATGCTTGTGTGAAAATTTCATGAAAAAATTTTATGAGTAAAATGTCCAATTTGACTTTAGAGACTAAATTGAATAAGTGTAAAGTATGTGTTTCTAGAAGCTTTTAGTCTGAAATAGCTTTGGATTATTAATTAGAGGTCCTTAAATAGCAATTTGTCCTATTTCTATTTTTATGGACAAAAATAGGCATGCATGGATAAAATTTGAAAGTTTAGTAAAAAAGACATTTTGGTCATTTGGTTAATAAAATAATAAAAAGGGAAAAATCAAGCAAAATTTGCTCATCTTCTCCATGTCTATTAATTAGAGGTCCTTAAATAGCAATTTGCCCTATTTCTATTTTTATGGACAAAAATAGGCATGCATGGATAAATTTTGAAAGTTTAGTAAAAAGGGCATTTTGGTCATTTGGTTAATAAAATAATAAAAAGGGAAAAATCAAGCAAAATCTGCTCATCTTCTCCATGCCATAGCCGAAATTCTCAAGCTCTCCATAGCTAGGGTATTTCAACTTTTCAAGCTTGATTGTAAGTGCTCCCTAGCCCCGTTTTTATGTTCTTTGCATTTTTAAAGTTCTTGAAGCATGATCTATCCATTTCTAGCCATTTCTGAGCTAGGGTTTATGTATAAAATTTGACCCATGTGTGACATGTTTATATTTTGATGTTTTATGGAAGAATATGAAAGTTTGATGTGTGTTTAACATCTTTTACTAGGTGATTTTTGATAGAAATGCATCGAAAAGACTTGTTTCTAAAAAGGTATAAAAAGGAGTAGTAAAATGTGAAATAAAGGAAAATGTGAGCTAATGTGAGCATGGAATAGGTTCTGCTAGGCTTGGGTAACAAAAAAAATGAACACATTTCATTTTACGAGCCTAGGGACTAATTTGAAAATATGTGAAAGTTTAGGGGAAAAATCATAATTTTTCCTAAATATAGTTTTTGGACTGATTTGAATAATGTGATAATTAAATGAACTAAATTTGCTATAATAGATCAAGAAAAACGGAGTCCGGACCTACATCGGGGAAAGAACAAGATTTTGGACTAAATCGAATTAATTGTCCATATTTTGTACCGAGGTAAGTTCATGTGTAAATAATGCAATGTTATATCACGTTTTAATGCTTTATTAATGTCTAAATTCCTATGTTTAATTGTCATTATCAGTGTATGAATGACATAATGGTCAATGAGAACGACTTTGTGAACAAGTTCGACAAAGATGTGATATCGGGAAAATCTCATTTGAACCTTCGGAATAATTTAGGATACAATGTGACATGTCACTAGGAACTATGTGATTATGAGCTCATGAAATTATGTGCATATGTGATTATGTGAATCCGAGTGCTAGTCTTGTACGTTCTACCGGTGGCTGGGTAGCCCAGCATGTGTTGCGGGTACCTGTCAGCTTGTGTGAGCAGCCCCTTAGATTAGCACGAGAGCGAGCAATGTGTGATTGTGATACGTGGTAACATGTCGCTACGTTTGAAGCACTATGTGCAAGTCTTCCGTGTATCCGATAGTATTCCGAGTGTTCAACGGGTAAACCTGTGAGTTTTTCGACAAGTAAGTCAATGATGAGGAAATGTGACAATGTGTTACGAGTTGGTACATGTATGTACGAAAAACTTATATGAATGAGCTTGGTATATGATGAACTTTTGGCAAGATTGGAATTGTGTAAGTTAAGCCTATGAATTTATGATAACACATAAGTAAACTATGTTATGTCATTGGCATTTATATATCTGATTATGTTGCTATTTATTTACATATGAACTTACTAAGCTTTATGCTTACTCCCCTCTCTTTTCCATTTTCTTATAGTATCGCCAAGCTAGCTTAGGGATCGAAGGACGTCGGATATTTGGGTATAGTTAGTCTCAACATTTTGAGTATGGCATGTATAGGGACTTGGTCTATTTGTTATGTGTCATATTGATTAGCCAAATGTGTTGGCTCATGAAGGTATTATGATTATTTTGTATATGGCCATGAGAGGTGGCTCATATTGATTATTGGGTTGTAACCCTAACTACTAGTGCATCCATGCAAATGTGCTTACGCTTTAACGTGTCTATGGTTTCTTATGGCTATTGAGTGTGATGGATGGCATGTATGTTTGGTGTATGAAATATGAATTAATGTGCATGATAATAAAGGTGATGCAAGTGTGTAACTTAAAAATAGGTTAGTAAAGATGATAGACAAATATGAAATTGGTGTGGAATGCCATATGAAAGCATGATAGCTTGAATAGGTGATATGTAGACATTACCAAGTCATAATTTAACCATGAATGTGAATGCTTGAGTAATCAAATATGCCATGTGCCATGTGAGTGATTAAGGGTGGCAAATGGCTTAAAAATAGCCTAGAAATTGTCCACATGGTTAGACACACGAGCATGTGTCTAGGCCTTGTGTTACACACAGTCCGCCCCATGGGCGTGTGATCCGGCCATGTATCCCTTGCACCCTAATTAATGCAAATAGAATGCTCAGTAGTAAACACATGGGCAGAGACACGGCCATGTGTCTCAGCTGTGTGAAGGACACGGCCTCAGGTTATAGGCATGTGCTTAGGCCGTGTGAAGTCTGCACTTAATTTTGAGAATTTAATTCGCCAAACGGCCTAAGCACACGGCGTGTGACTTGGCCATGTGACCTTATTTTGTTGATGACGTCATAGTCAGAGAGTTACACGGGCTGAGGACACGAGCGTGTCCCAAGCCACACGGGCATCTGTGACCATGCGGCCCACCCACAGGGGCGTGTGACACTCCAAAGTATGAGAATATTCTAAGTGGTGTAGAAGTTCCAAAAGTTTTCGGTTTAGTCCCGAAGCACTCCCAACGTATGTTTTTGGCATCGTAGGCTTTTCTAAGGGACAATTTGTATGTAACTAAAAAGTTTTAAATTTGGTTGAAATTTATGGCTCGGTATTGTACGAAGTTTACGTTTAAGTCCGGTAATGCCTCAAACCATGTCTCGGCGTTGAATACGAGTAAGGGGTGTTATAGTAACCCTAATGTCATGACATTTGTATCCTATCTATTCCTAAGGTTCAACCAGGATTTCACTCTTTTCGTAAATTTTTCGAATACGTCCATGAATCAATCACAACTCATACAATAATAAAGAATTTAAAACACATTTAAAACAATGTATTATTTACATACGAAATTACCTCAGTACAAAATAGTAGAAATAGGACCTACTCGTCAAACACTTTGTTTTTCCCCTGATCTAAGTTCGAACCTCCTTTCTGTTGATCTATAATAGTAAATTTAACTCATTTATTATTCTCATTACTGAATTCAGTTCAAAAATCATATTATGGTAAAATTACGTTTTTACCCTTATGCTTTGACATTTTTACACGTTGGTTCCTAGGCTCGTAAATTGAAATAGATTCAATTTATTCATTACCCAAGCTTAGCAAAACCTCTTTTATACTTATAATAGCTTACATTGTTCATTTAATGACACTATTACACATATTTTATAACCTTTTTACAAATTGGTCCTTTTGACATTTTCATCAAAAATCACCTAGCAAAAGTTGTTTATCATACACCAAACACACATTTTCTACCATTAGGCATCAAAATAAACACATATATAACATGTTTCAAACCATATACCTTAATCATTTCTCAAATTAATGGTAGAAATAGATAGATCGAGTGATAACAACTTCAAAAATGTAAAGAACATTAAAAACGGGGCAAGAACGGACTTACAATCGAGCTTGAAAGTGGCCAAACCCTAGCTATGTCTTATCTTCTAATTTTTGGCACAAGCATGAAGAAGATGGACTAAATTTTGGCTTGATTTTTGTTTTTTAATTCTTTTAATTACTAAATGACCAAAATGCTTTTTTCTCAA
The DNA here is from genome assembly GCA_025698465.1 of Gossypium longicalyx. NCBI lineage: Eukaryota > Viridiplantae > Streptophyta > Magnoliopsida > Malvales > Malvaceae > Gossypium > Gossypium longicalyx. Next base: position 86,096,748 of record CM046997.1, read on the forward strand.
AACACTAAAATTCTCTTACCTCATGTCTATTTTTTTTCCAAATTAATGGTCTAATTACCATATAAGGACCTTCAATTTAAAATTTCATAGCAATTAGACATCTCTAGCATGTAGAACCCAACTTTTACACTTTTTACAATGTAGTCCTTTTTGCTAAATTGAGTGCTCAAACGTCAAAATTTTCGAACAAAATTTTTACAAAATCATTCCATAAAATTGTAGAACTTGAAAATGTAATAAAAAAAGTTTTACTATGTCGGATTCGTGGTCCTAAAACCACTGTTTCGACTCGGCCCAAAAATTGGGCTGTTACAAAGCGTAAGTGTTGGTAATCGTACACTAGTTTGTTGTTTCGACATAGATCTTGGGAAAAGGTTATGGATTGATTAAATGAAGGATTTTAATTAATATTATCTAATGATTTTCCAATATTTAAATATGTTAGGTTCTGACTTGAACGCTCTGAATCATCAGAAAAGCAGAAAGATTTTCGTGAGTACAATTCGCCTCAAATCAGTAACTAGTTTGGATTCAAAAAATAGTGGTAATTGTGGTGATTGGATTGAACCCATAAGTGGGTGTTTATGGTCTTTATAAGAGGTGTAATTATTGAGTTTTATACTAATTTATTTTAATTTAATTAATTTAGGTCCGTTTATTAAAGAAACCGCATTATTCGCTAGTGTCCTACAAAAGAGCATAAATAAAGTGTAACGCCTAATCTCAATAAATTGTTTGATAATAATAAATATTATGATTAAATTGATGGTTTAGCTTGCTGATTGGGCTTGGCTTAATAGCTAAGAATCTAAATTTGAATGTGACCGAATCAGGTATGTAAATATGATAAGCATGCATTGTGTACAAGTTGTGATGTAAATTGATGAATATGAACAGAGATGATGTGCATTAAATCAGTAATTAAAAATGTGTAATTGTCGATATTTGGGCTTGTGATCTATTGAAATCTTTGGATATAGTTGGCATGTCATAAGATTGTGAGTACTCACCTATATGTATTGTGTTTTTGGGCATTGATGCCTAAGATAGGCTAGAGAGATAAGAGTATGTGAGTTAAGCTCCATTCAATTGGGACATGTTTGGCATGTTGGAGAGTGTTAGGTTTATGCTTCACTTTTTTGGATATGTTCAACTCTATGAGTCAATTAGTTTGTTGGAGATCCATGTATCCGATGTGTGTTGATAGGGCCCACTTTTATGTTTCATAGCCTCAAGTGCCAAATTATCGTTTAAATTTGATCTTATGTATTGTGATAATACGATGTGAGATGGATGCATAAACATGTGAATAATGTGGTAAATGGGTTGATTTAAGTTTCATGAAAATATTCGTATGTAATTGTGGTTTGGGTCATTTTCATTTAACTTGTAAATACATGTGAATATATGAGCTAGACTTGTGAGTTATTAAAGCTTGTATACGTTGTGTAGTCTTAATGAATTATATATATAAGTGACTTGAGTGTAACTATATGTATGAGTATATGTTAATTTTATGATTTAATGAAACATGAATATGTTATTTTGAATTGGTTAGATTATGGTTGTGAATGTGTTGTAGTATGCTCTTGTTTAACCTTTGATATTGTGTTTACTTTTTTGTTACTCCTATATTCACTGAGCTTGTTTAAGATCACCCACTCTGTCTAACCATTGTAGATATTTAGCGCTTGCAGTCTGAGCGATGCGGGGATACCAAGGAAGTGATCCAAGTTAGGCTTTAGTTATTGTGTAGGTGCTATTATTATTCTTTGAATTGTAGGAATTAGGCAATGTGGTTAGACTTTGATCAATTATTATTGTGGTCCTCATGATATTTTATGGGTTTAGTTTTCTAGCACTTTTTATGGATATTATAATTTTTTTCATTGGTATTGTTTTGGATTTCAACATTTGTTATGTTGAAGTGCCATGTAACAACCCAAACTCAACCTAGACGTTATGGTTCAATCTGGAAATGCTACGAAAAGGGTTTTGAAACCATCTTTCATGTTAAAATTTCTTGAATTAGTTGCTACTAAATGAGTCCATATTTTCGGAAAAATTTATTATACTCTTTAATTGAAACTGTCATTTATTGCGGAATCTTGCAAGTCATTATAGTTGAAACCGAATTTTGTGTTTTCAAAAAAACATTCATTTGCGTAAAACAGTGGTTTTCGTAATTTGTTTTGTTAAAAGTTGTAGAAAAGTAAAATAAAACACAACCAAAACCAAATTTAAAATCAAACAGTCCGAAGAGTCCAAAAATTACAAAACTCTAAGAAATAATCCATAATTTAAATAAAAACCATTATTTAAGACAGTTTACAAACTTGTGGTCACCATAATGACTTCGTCGCATGGACCCACCTAAGTCTGAGGATTACTTGAACAGATCACACAAACAAATGTGAGTTTTCATAAACTCAGCGTGTAACTTAAATTAGACATTCATGCTTAAAATTCAGAATTTCAATATACCAGAACAGAAATGGACATGAGTCCTTATCAGAATTAGATTATCAAATACATACAGGTATGCAAAGTCCTACCCCCATCCTCTACACACCATCTCCAACCATCCCAACACACAATGTGGGGTAAAAAACACCCACCTAACCCTACATACCACTTAGTGTCTTTATGACGCTTATCAAAATAATGTGTAATCGAGCTGCCAGAAATTAGGCAAAATGTTGCCATACAGATCACATCCTTCACATAAACCAATCCCAACCCATATACAGATACAAATATAGAAAAAAAATATAGATATACAGAATTAATGTGTCTCGCATGCTCACATACATATATCATACATGCTTTTACAAAATAGACGAATCATACATATCATTTTCTTAAACTCAAATTAGTCTATCAAGTAAGGAAGGTATCATGTATTAGGCTTTTTTTACCCTTACCGACCCTACGGAAGGCCCACAATCAATCGAAACAACTTATGTGACCCTAGGGAAAATTTTAAAATTTTGGGCCAACACGCCCGTGTGGCCCACACGCCCAAATCGGCCTAGCCCGTGTGATCCACATGACTAGACATACTTCCGTCACACAGCCGTGTGTCACACACGGCCTATCACACTACCGAGAACATGCCCGTATGGTGTCGATAGGCCAATTTGTCGGCTTTCGTTGAACTTGGTTTTCTTGTATTTTCTTTCACACCAGGTTCGTTTTTGACGCGGAAGAAATCCTGAGACCTTCGAAACCTAAAAACAATACCCCAAACACTGATTTAGCAACCAAATTACGAATCTAACAGGATTTAACCAAATAAATATACAAACTTACCGTTAACAAATACGACCACAACCCTGAATTAGATCGTTGGAGTGAAACTCACTATTCACAGTCTTTTCCTACACAACAATAATCATAGAAAATCAATCTCCTCGAGCACACCATTGCCCAAAACAAAAAGAATGAAACAATCTTACAGAAGTCAAAAACTACAACCAAAAAAACCCCCTTACCTTAACCACGCGAAGGGCACCGAAAATTATGAAAGCAACAAAAGGAATCAACAGATTATGAACAAAATTAAAGGAAAATGAAAGAGAAAAAAAGTTGTAAAGAGGGGAGAAAATGAAAGCATCAGAACAGTAGAGAAGAGAAAGAAAAAGAATAAAGATTAAAAATTAAAAATTAAAAATAGATAATTAAAATCTATCCTAACCTCCTACTAACCCCTAAATTTAGTAAACTGACCCACTAACTCTCAACTACCTCAGAATTTTACTTCCATCGAACTTCTATCAGACAACTGAAGCAAAAATTATCATCCACGCTCACGCGAGGTTTTGAACACGAGACCTTTACGCAAGCTAACACCTTACCACTTGAACTAGCAGGCTCATTCTAATATGAGTTTACTAATAATAAAATATAAGCCAAACCACCAAAGTAAAGGTTAATATAAAAATAACATACTTTCCAAAAGTGGGACTCGAACCCAAGACCTGAAACACACACCCAAAACATTTAACCACTGAAGCAGATACTCATCTATAACAAAATTCACAGAAAAAAAAAACAAAGATAAATAATTCAGGGCATTACAATTCTACACCCTAAAAGAAATTTCAGCCTCAAAATTTACCTAATCCGAACAGATGAGGATATTGTTGACGCATTGAATCTCAAGTTCCCACGTGGCTTCCTCAGTGCCATGATTCCACCAAAAAACCTTAACTAATGGAATAGACTTCCTCTTCAAGATTTTTATGTCTCAATCCAAAATCTGAACCGATTCCTCCTCAAACGTCAAATCTAGTCTAACCTCGATATCCTCAACCAAAACAACGTAAGATGGATCAGACAGGTACTGCCTCAACATAGAGACTTGAAACACATCATGGATGCAGTTTAACTCCAGAGATAGCTCTAACTAATAAGCAACTAGTCCCACACGCTTCAGAATCTGATACGACCCAATGAACCTATTGTTCAACTTGCCCTTACGTTCGAATCGTAGAACCTTCTTCCACAGAGATACCTTAAGAAAGACAAAGTCACCCACAAAGTACTCGATATCCCTCTTTTTTAAATCTACATAAGACTTATGTCCATCAAAAGCTGCCTTAAGGCGATCCCGTATCAACCAGACTTTATCTTTAGCCTCGGAGACCAACTCAGGACCCAAAACCTGTTGCTCACCCAACTCAATCCAACACAGTGGAGTACGACACTTACGACCATACAGAGCCTCGTAAGGTGCCATCTGGATGCTAGAATGAAAACTCTTGTCGTAGGTAAACTCAGATAAAGCAGAAAATCCTCTCAACTCCCTCGAAAATCAATCGTACAACACCAAAGCACATCCTCCAGTATCTGAATCACATTAGTCTGAGGATGGAACACAATACTGAATTCCAATATTAAACCTAGAGGTTCATGAATTTTCTTACCAGAAATTACCAAAACTAGAACCTCGTGAAGCCTCACAATCTCAAAAATCTAGAACTTGGCCAACTTCTGCAGTGAATAATCCGTTCGAATTGGAAATCTGTCCGAACCAAAATAAAATGGGTAGACTTGGTCAACCAATCTACGATGACCCAAATGGAATCCTTCTTAGTAGGTGTTAAAGGCAACCCACTAACAAAGTCCATCATAACACGTTCCTATTTCCATAAGGGAATCTTAACTGGTTGGAGTAAACCCAAAGGCAGCTAGTGCTCAGCCTTAACTTCTTGGCACGTCAGATAATGAGCAACAAAATCTGTCACCTCTCATTTCAAGCCTGGCCACCAATACAGTTCATGGAGATCCCAATACATATTATTTCCACCGGGGTGCATAGCATAAGGGCTACTACGTGCTTCCTTAAGAATCAACTGTCTCAAACTGGAGTCATTCAATACACAAACCTGTCCTTAGAAACACAAAACCCCATCCTTATTTAACCTAAAATCAGACCTGTTGCCACTCTCAACCTGCCGAAAACGCGAAATTAGATAATCATCCCTAACTATTTTTCTTGAATCTGATCAATCCAAGTCGGCTTAACTTATAACTCGACTAACAAACTCTCATCCTCAAACAGACTTAGGAGAGAAAATATTGACCTCAAATCTGAAATTGCTCTACAACTGAGAGCATCAGCCACCACATTGGCCTTATCGAGATGGTACTCTATCGTGCAATCACAATCTTTGAGCAGCTCAATCCATCTACGCTGCCTAAGATTCAACTCCTTTTGAGTAAGGAGGTACTTAAGGCTCTTGTGATCGATATAGATAATACACCTCTCACCATACAGATAGTGCCTCTAGATCTTTAAAGCAAACACCACGGTAGCTAGCTCGAGATCATGTGTTAGATAGTTCCCCTCATGTGATTTAAGTTGTCGGGATGCATAAGCCACCACCTTACCATCTTGCATCAGTACACATCCTAAACCAACGTGTGGCACATCAATATAAACTAGAACTCCTTACCAAATTTAGGAGCCTGAGTCAAAATAGACTAAAGTTTCTTAAAGCTTGATTACTGCGTAGTCCAAACAAAGGGAACATTCTTGCGTAGAAGATTAACTAGAGGAGCTACAATTAGTGAGAACCCCTCAACAAACCTCTAATAATAACCCGCAAGACCAAGAAAACTTGGATCTCAGAAATGTTCTTAGGCTATTTCCAATCAAGTACAACCTCAATCTTTCTAGGATCAACTTGGATCCCCTTAGCAGAAACCACATGCCCTAGAGACGTTACTTCTATTAACCAGAATTCACACTTGCTGAACTTAGCGTAGAGTTGTTTCTCTCGTAGTATCTTAATCATTACTCTAAAATGCGCATCATGCTCATCCACGGTCTTAGAGTACACCAAAATATCATCGATAAATTCTACGACGAACTAATCCAAATACGACCGAAAAACCAGTTCATCATATCCATGAATGCATTTGAAGCATTCGTCAAACCAAAAGGCATAACTAAGAACTCGTAGTGCCCACAATGAGACCTAAAAGTTGTCTTAAAGATATTAGATTCTTTAACCCTAAGTTGATAATAGTCAGAATGGAGATCTATTTTTGAGAATACTGAAGCCCCATAAAACTGATCAAACAAATCATCGATCCTCAGAAATGGGTACTTATCCTTGATTGTCAGCTTATTCAACTATTGGTAATCGATACACATCCTCATGGTACCATCATTTTTCTTTACAAACAAAACCAGTGTCGCCTATAGAAACACATTAGGACAGCTAAATCCACAATCCAAAAGCTCTTGAAGCTGAGCCTTTAGCTCCGTAAGCTCTTTTGGTGCCATTCGGTATGGAGCGATGGACATCAGAGCTATACTCGATAGAAGTTTAATGCTGAAATCAACTTTTTAATTCAGAGGTAAACTCAGTAGCTCATCAGAAAATACATCCAAAAATTTTGTCACTATTTTGATATTCCTGACAGAAGAGTCCCTAGAAACTGAAACAATTACGAAGGCCAGATATCCTTTACACCTCTTCCAGACCAGTTTTTCAACTACTACAGTAGAGAACACATTGGATAAGTAATCTTGACACTCACCAATCACAACCATTTCCACATCATTCTTGATTCTCAAAACAACCCTCTTAATCGCACAATCCAAACTTACTTGGTGCTCTACTAACCAGTCCATATCCAGAACCAAGTCGAACTCTCCAAACAATAGTTCCATTAGATTTACTTGAAACACAACCGCTTATGCTTCTAACGGTACAGTCCTATACAGTCTGTTTACCCAAACCAATTGACCTAGTACAAAAGTCTCACAAGAAGTACTTTCAACAGTAATCCCTAAGTTTCCAGAAACAGTACTAGCTACATACGAGTGTGTTGACCCTATGTCTATCAAACTAGTATAGGGGTATCAAAACTAAAGAATATACCCGTAATCACATCAGCTGCCTCATCTCAATCTAATTAGCCCCTCTACCCGGTGCTCTCTGCCCTTTGCCCAAACCATTACAACCACTGGCCGGACCATAACCCCTAGATGGTTTTTGTACTGCCCTCTAAGGATGAATAACACCCAAACCCAGAGCTTGTATCTAACTAGAACATTATGGACACCCTCTAATTTGATGATCCAACGACACACAATGCAGACATGCTCCCAATCTACTTCAACACTCACTAGGATGGCGCCAATAGTCGATCGGAGCAACTTATACGACCCTAGGGAAAATTTTAGAATTTTGGGCCTACATGCCCGTGTGGCTTACCCATGTGTGCCTACAAGCCCAAATTAGCCTCCCCCTTATGGTCCACAGGCCTAGCCCATGGCCCACATGCCCGTGTGGCAAGCTCGAGTGGACCCACATGCTCAAATCGGCCTAGCCCATTTGATTTACACAGCCACACATACTTCTGTCATGCACACATGCTGTCGAACACACGCCCATGTGGCGTCGACAAGCCACTTTTTTTACTTTCGCCGAACTTTATTTTGTCACATTTTCGTTACAAACCTGGTTTAGTTTTTATGTGGAAGCAATCCTGAGACCTTCGAAACCTAGAAATAGTACCCCAAACACCGATTTAGCAATCAATTTATGAATCTAACACGATTTAACCAAATACATATACAGACTTACTGCTAACAAATATAACCACAACCCCGAATCAGATCGTTGGAGTGAAACTCACTATTAACAATCTTCTCTTACACAACAATAAGTACAAAAAATCAATCTCCCTGAACACACCATTGTCCAAAATAAAAAGAACGAAACAGTCTTACATAAGTCAAAAACTACAACCAATGAAACCCCCTTACCTTAACCACAAGAGAAGCATCAAAAATTAAAAAAAATGAAAGGAATCAACGAATTATGAACAAAATTGAAGGAAAATGAAAGAGAACAAAAGTTGCAGTGAGGGGAAAAATGAGAACATCAGAATAGTAGAGAAGAGAGAGAAAAAGAATAAAGATTAAAAATTAAAAATAGATAATTAAAATTTATCCTAACCTCCCACTAACCACTAAATCCACTAAACCGACCTACTAACTCTCAACTACCTCAGAATTTCACTTTCATCGAACTTCTATCAGACGACTAAAGCAAAAATTATCATCTACGCTCACGCGAAGATTCGAACACAAGACTTTTAGGCAAGCTAACACCTTACCACTTGAACTAGTATGCTCATTCTGATATGAGTTTAACAATAATAAAATATGAGCCAAACCACCAAGGTCAAGGCTAGGATAAAAAATAACATCTTTTTCAGAAGTGGGACTCGAACCCAAGACCTCAAACACACACCCAAAACACTTAACCACTGAAGCAAATACTCATTTATAATAGATTTCACAAAAATAAAGATAAATAATTCAGGGTATTACATGCCATGAACTGTATGTGTGGTCAATGGACATTGAATAATGTGATAGAATTGTTGCATGAACTTTGTCATAATGTTTGGATTACATTCATAGCTTATTTGTTCTTAAGATTTATGGATATTGTTCTTGTTATATCATTTTCTTACTTTGACATGTTTTCGATGATTGAATCATTCTTGTGGTCGTTTTGGTTATTACTTGATAGGGTAAAAGTTGCATGTTGAGTAATTATTTTGAATAAATTATATGCCTTAAACTGATGAATTTTTATGGTCTGGAGCAAATGTATCGATATTTATCTTTTAAAAATAATAACTCCATGATTTTTGAAAGTGCATGAAGTCAATAACGTAATTTGGTATCAATACCATATCACGAGTATCAATACTCAGGATGATAAAATCGATACTTTTTTAAATGTACCGATATTTTTTGAGTTTTAATTTTCAAGTAAGAAACACAATAATGTTTTGGTTTCGATTTTCCAAGCAGTATGAATACCATTTGAAAGGAATGTTGATACCTTTGATTCAGTATCGATACGTACATGAAGAATTCTGAATTTTTTTGGGGTCTAAAAGCATGTTTAATTATTATTTTAAGTTGGTTTGATGAATGTTGAGCATGTTTTACTGATGACTGATATATGTATGAATCTATTATCAATCAAAAGCTAAAAGGAAAGATGTTTGCTTAAAAACAAGATCATTTGTAATACATATGATGTGTGACAGTAGTGTGACATCCTGATATTCGGGCTTGGCGACCAGGCCGGGTGTAGGGTGTTACAGAGTCAGGTTAATAGGGATATAAAATGTAAATTGGATAAATGATATTCAAATTGAGTAGATATAATGATTAGATGATACATATACAAATTGTGAATCGGTTATACGAGCTCGAGAGAACCAATATAGAAATGTGACAAAACAATAAATGTGATTCAGAATTTGTATTATGAAATGAAATAGTAATTGACATTAAATTGAATTCAGATGTATAGTTGATGAATAGATGGAATTATATGATATGAGCATGATGTTCATATGGTTTAATATTGAATTGGGTTAAGAATGGTATTGAATGTGATTCTACAAATGGTATTGAATGTGATTCTAAGTGATTTGGTTTATTTCATATTTGAATTGTTATATAATGTGGTTAAATGTTAACTCACCTTTTTAATATTTGATTTGTCATGTTAGGCAAACTTGATTGAGCTAAGTAGCATGTAGTGTTTAATTGTAAATTGAGGTAAGTTATTTGGTTTAATGCCTATGAACTAAGTAAGCATTTGAAATGATTACTTTGTTTGTTTTATGCTTTTATAATAGTCATTTTGTGGAACGTGTCAATCGGATCACCTTAGAGCTCACATTATCCAGCTTCTGACTTGATAGACTTTTTAATGTTCTGGATTCAGTTATATTGAATGTATATAAGCAATGTTATGTATATGTGTGTACCTTGAATATTGGTACATTAGATTTTGATTGTGGCTTGTATTTTGAATGGTTACATGTTATGTACTTAAGTGTGAAGGTTGGTATTATCTTATGCTAATTGAAGTATTTGAATAGTGAAGTTGGTAATGGAATGCTTGCATACAAGGTGAATGTGAATAGTTAATTGTGTGTTTGTATGATAGATGGAAATTATATGTTCTGCATATATGCATAGTCAATGTATAATGTATTATTGTTTGATGAATGGATGAGTTAGAATGTTAAATTTGAATAACAACTTATGTTTAAATGATTTGGAAGTTCAAATGTTGAAATGCTATGTGCAAGTGTCAAATTGATGGTTTATGGTATATTTATTTTTAGAAATGATTAAATGAATGCTTTGGTATGTTCATTGATTAGTTTTATTTAGGTTGGGTGTGAAACTATGCACTAAGTGAGTTGAAGTTTTGGTTTGAGCATGAAAAAGGTACCAAAATGCAGGATTTTTGACCATCTGGGTAAAGGTATCAATACCATGAACTAAGGTGTCAATATTTTACCAATTTATCATGTTTTAAAATGAAACAGAATGCTAAAGTGGTACTCGTACCTGATAAAAGTACTGATTCCTAAAGAAAGATATTGGTACTTTGAACCTAATATCAGTACTTCTTGATTGAATTTGATTTTTTTGAAACACCAAAGCCAAATTTGGTATTGGTACCTTTAGGAGTATTGATACCAGTTAAGGAAACTTTGAAAACATCACAATTTGGTCCTAATTCGTGCTTGGGTCATTAAAAGAGCTTTTGTAAGCTGGACTAAAGTTTGAATTTGGTTCTGTATCATAATATATTGGTTTTTATGATATGATTAAATATTTGAATGATTTATTTATGAAATACTTGTTCTTATATTTTTAAAAAAAAGTTACAAAATGGTTCATATTTAATATTAGGTTGACTTTAAAGCATTTGTATGCTTGCATAAAACTCGAGAAAGAATGCTCATTGATATTTAATGTTGTATTACTGACAATTGCATGATTGATGATGTGATATGGTGATTTTATTGTGAAATTGTCAATAGTTGCTCCAGCAACGGATATGGTATCCCCTAGCTTGGATCCAACGATCAAGTCAGATGAGGGGTGTTACAAGATTTTTGGGTACAACTTGGGTAGGATTTACCCATTTGTTGTCTGAAATAGGATAAATGATTCCATTATCCAAGAGTTTAATGACTTCATTTCTTACCACTTCTTTCATATTAGGATTAAGCCTTCATTGTATTTGTTTAGAGGATTTAGTATTTTCATCTAAATAAAATTTATGTGTGCAAATCAATGGGCTAATTCCTTTTATGTTAGCTATGGTCCATCCTATTGCATATTTATGCATTTTCAAAATTTTCAATAGTTTACCTTCTAAGTGTGCATCAATTTTGAGGCAATTATGATTGGAAAAGTATCATGGTAACACCCCAAACCCGGCCTAGAAGTTTCAACCCAAATTTGCCACCGAAGTAACTCTCCGTTAACTCCCAACCTAACCTACAACACACCACTTAAGTCTTAATAAAAGTTGTGCTAACTTAAAACATAGCAGTGATAACATAAAGCAAACATGCGAGCTTCACAAACAAACATAAGCAGGTTCGCATGCCTCATAACAACATACTTAAGAGTTTACAGCACAACTTAGACTTTTCAAACGACAATATTGTTTGCATAACAAGAAACTATATGAGTTCACAGTTTAATTTAAGGCATAGGCTCACACACTTATCAAACTTCGCATGAAATCACATAATACAAGAGTTCACTTAGCAACAATTGGCATAAGTTCACAAAGCACACATGATATCATAGGAATAAATATAAAGGAACATGTTTGCTAAATATGAACAATTCACAGATATATCATGCTTTTGCAAATAAGCAGACTTCGCAATCATAAGGAACATACATCCATGGGTTATTATATTTCAATAAGGTTCGCATAAAATCATGGGTTCACATATCTTACCAATGGTTCGCATGTAATAAAACAATCATAACAAGGGTATGCCTGAAATTAATGTCTGTATTAGTTACACGAGATCGCTTATATTTACGAGATAACAGAGTCAGGAATATGCATGTAAATATGGCACGAAGCTTGCAATAAACATTAATCATAAATCTAACTTGCATGTCAATAAAATACAGTACTCTCATGCATGGATAACATCAACTTTATTTATGAAATAACAATACTTTAAAAATGGTTTGCAAATCAATTTAATGAGAATTTAAACATAACTAAATAGTCTAAACTTTAAATAATATTGTCATATTCATAAAGTTAGAAATATAACATTTAATTCTAAACCTATAACAATAATCTCATCCCCTTTAACCTAGGTTCACCAACATCTGCTTAAGAGTGCACTTTGCCACATCATCGATCTTGCCAATGCTAATCCATGACCTACTTACCTGAGAATAAGTAAGAGAGGAGTGGGTGAGTTCATTGTGAACTCAGTGAATAATCAGAAACGTTAGGATATGTTTTAGAAATAGATTATTTAAAAGAAAGAAAGAAAAAGAAACTTTAGACTTGAAAACATTTCGAGTGTTGGGTTTGCAGGTGAGGTTGCAAGACCTAGTTCGCACATTTTGTCAAAAAACATAACTTTGGAAAAAAAATTGAAAACTCATTAGCCTTTTCTTAAAACAAACTTGGCAAGGCTCACCTTAAAATCGTGAGGCCTATTTCATTTATCAAAAGCCTTTAAAAACCAAGACTGGGTTTGTCCTAAAATTACGAAGCCAGCTTGCTCTTTTCAGAAAAACATTTTCTTTGAACAAGGTCTACCTTAGCTCGCAAGACCGGTTCACACTTAATAGCAGAGTTTGCCTTAGGTCACAAGACCGACTCCTCACTTTGTCTCGTTTGATATAATCCAACTGAACTCATAGAGGATCACGCACTTTGGTACATATCACACTAGCTCGTGTAGAGTTGGGCTCGCTGAGGAGCATCGTCACTTACGAGTAGAGTGTAACATCCCGAAGTAGGGTCTAGTCAGAATAGTGGTTTTGGGACCACAAATATGACGTTAAAATATTGGTTTTATGATTATTATGAGGTCTAGAATATGAAAATATGTATGTGCTAAAGTTTCATGAAGAAATTCTAAGTGTAAGGTGTCTAATTGGAAATTAGGGACCAAATTGAATAAATTGCAAAACTTGGATTCTAGAAGCAATTTGTATGAAATTGCTTTGGATTGTTAATTAGAGGTATTTAATGAGTAATTTTCCCAATTTTTAAGTTTTTAGACAAAAATGGGCGTGCATAGAAAATTTGAAAAGGTTAGTAAAGAATGGCATTTTGGTCTATTGGTTAATAACTTAATAAAAAGGGAAAATGAAAGCAAAAATCAGCTCATTCTCTCCATCTTGCTGTCGAAAATTAGGGTTCTCCATAGCTAGGGTTTTTCAACATTTCAAACTTAATAGTAAGTGCTGCCTAGCCCCGTTTTTAATGTTCTTTGTATTTTTAAGATCCTCGTAAAATGCTCTATTTATTTCTACCCATATTTCATGCTAGGGTTCATGTTTAGAAAATTACTCATGCATGAGATGTTTGTATTTTCATATTTTATGAAGGAATATGAGGATTTAAAGGATGGTAAACAACTTTTACTAAGTAGTTTTCTATGGAACTGGCTTAAAGGACTAATTTGTAAAAGTTGTGATGTAAAAGTTGTGAAAATGGGTAGAAAAATGTGAAATGAAGGAAAAATATGGGCTGTTATAAGAGGGGATAACATTCGACTAGGCTTGGATAGCCAAGGAATTACATGTATTTCACCATACGAGCCTTATGACTAAATTGTAAATATTGTGAAAGGTTAGGGGTAAAATGGTCATTTTACTCAGGGTGATTTTTAGCCCTAAATCGATAAATTTGATGTATTAATAGCGTAATTTTATTGATATAGACCTCAAGAAACCAATTCCGGAGGTCAACCATGGAAAACAAAAGGTTTCGAATTAACTGAGACTCGAATCTGAAACGATTACCAAGTTCGTATAACTCGAAGTAGACTGATAATGTACTTAAATGCATGTTCTTGAATGCATGATAAATTTTGATATTTATTGCATGATAATCTATGAAACGTGCAAATGTAAATGAAATAATGATATTTGTCCCGGTTGGAATGATAAGGGTATCTGATGGATAAATTATGGTTTACATGACTTGAGATCATGCATGTGTTGCAGAAAAGGATTTAGCCTGAACGGGTAATCCGTTGATCTCAATATAGAAAGGATCTAACCCGGATAGGTGCTCCTTGAGTGATCGAGCCTCCCAAAAAATATGGATGTATGAAAAGGATTTAGCCCGGGATGGGTAATCCATTCATTTCAGAATGGAAAGAATTTAGCCCAGGACGGGCAATCCATTCAATTTCAGAATAGAAGGGATTTAGCCTGGACGGGTAATCCTAATTGACCAAATAAACTCTGGACTAGCCACCCAGATTGACTCTAAAGGAGATGCTCCATTATATTGAGGATTTAGCCTAGACTGGAAAACCCGACATCACTCTATGAGTTATTTCTAAAGGGGATTCAGCCTGGACTGGTAATTCTGCCGTAAGACGTAAGGTTTACGGGAGTGCGAGTTAGGAATGATCACTAGTATGACTTATCGGTAAATGAGTTATCCATTGAGATTTCTGAGAAATTCAACGGGAAATTAACATGAGAGATAGAAATGGAAATGTTGAATTGATGAGCTCATCTAAGACAAATGATATGATGTATTGTTATGAAACTAACTTGATGATTGAGTGCATATGATAAGGAACTAATTCATGTTGTTGAAACTATTGCCTAATAGGGTTTTGTGCTAATCATCTGGTAAGTTTACTTTCCAGTTATCCGAACTTACGTAGCATGTAAATGCTTACCCCCTCTCTTTTCCTTGTCTTACAGAGCTTGAGGACTCGTGAAGATTGGAAGACAGTAGGAGGAATCAACACACTATCAATTCGTCTTTGTTTCGGTATATAGAAACTTCTATTTTGTTATAATGGCATGTATAGGAATTTTGGCTATTATGCTATGTGTGTCATTTGGCTAGCCAATGTAAAGGCTTGAATGATATACCTATCTCTTTTGTATATGGCCATAAAACATGGCTCATTTTAATGTAGGTCGTAACCTAGTAATGGTGCATATTGGTGTTTAAATATCAATGAGATGGTCCAATGTGGTGGTATAACATGAATGGAATGAGAATGTGGCTAAATCACTTGGAAGTGGCTAGGTCATAGTTGGCAATGAGTTATAATATGAGCCAAGTTTAAATGTGTTTGATGATATGCTAATCCTTGATATATAAGGGTTAATGTAGCATATACTAAACCGATGATATAAGGTTGACATGCATTGGGTTATGCCAAAAACGTTTTAAATTATAATAAGGTCATGTTAAACATTATTGAAGTCGTTAAGTGTGTATGTATATTAGAGGGCGACCAAAGGCTTGGAAAATAGTTCCAAAAAGGTCTACACGGGTAGGCACACGGGTATGTGTCTAGGCCGTGTGTGACACACGGTCATCCCCATGGGCGTGTTGTGTGACCATGTGTCCCCTGCACCTAAAATTTAGAAATTTGTATGCATGGTAGCAAACACACTGGCAGAGACACAGCCGTGTATCCCGACCGTGTGGAGGATACAGCCTAGTACACAAGTATGTGCCTTGGCCATGTACCTCAAAATGAATGATGACATCATAAATAGAATGTTTGGGTTTTTGGACACTGGCTACGACACGGGCGTGTAGAGGCCTTATGAGGAACACGAGCTAAGGATACGGGCATGTGCTTGGCCGTATGAAAACCCCTATAGGATCAAAATGGAAAATAAATCCCAATAGCTCAACACGAGGGGGACACATGGACGTGTCCCTAAGCACACGGGCGTGTACATTGGCTCCACACAGGCGTGTAAAGCTCAAACCTAGAAATTTTTATAAAATTTCCTTAAGCTCTCGGTTTAATCTCGAACCATTCTTAACGTATGTTTTAGGCCTCGTAGGTCCATGATAAAAACAACATAATTTGGTTTGATGGATTTTGATTTTAAAGTGAAATTTTATCGCCCGACTTTTCGTGATTGCCTGAGTAAGTGTTCGATAATGCCTCGTATCCTATCTAGTCTCGGGTATCAGTAAGGGGTGTTACATTTAGTGGTATCAGAGCTACAGTTTAGTTAGTTGTAGGACTAATGTAACATATAACGAGTATAGCTATACATGCCATTATACAAGTTATGATAGTGTGACATCTCCTAACTCTTTTAAATTGTATTTGAATATAGTAAATGTCTTCCAATCAAGCTCAAGATGAGTCTAAGGGAGCCAAGAGCCATGCTCCAGCTTCCGTACAACGAGCTATTGCTAGTAGTTGTATAAGGTCTATGTTTGAAGGTCAGGATGAGGCAAGAGCTGCCTTCTTTGATATGATGGATAAATGGTTTGGGAAGTACCTGAGAAACCACCCCAAGATACCACGACCTCCTCCGCCCCCTATTCGACCCGAGGAAGAAGTGCCACGAGGCATGGCACCTATGAGAATTGGTAAGGCCCCAGTGGATAAACTTAGAAAATATGGGGCTGAAGAGTTTAGAGCTAAGGTGGACGATGATACTAAACGAACTGAGTTTTGGCTCAAGAACACTGTGAGAGTTTTGGATGAATTGTCATGTACACTCGATGAATGCTTAAAGTGTGTTGTATTTCTTCTGAAAAATACTGCATACCACTAGTGGAAGACGGTATCCTCAGTAGTACAGAAAAAAGACATTACATGGGAGTTCTTCCAAGATAAGTTCAAAAAGAAGTACGTCAGCCAAAGGTTTCTAGACCAGAAAAGAAAGGAATTTCTGGAACTCAGGCAAGGAGATCGAAATGTGTCAGAATATGAATGGGAATTTGTCCAACTGAGCCAGTATGCTCGAGAATGGGTCCAGACTGAAGCGAAAATGTGTAAGTGCTTCGAGGAAGGACTAAACGAGAATGTTAAACTATCGATTGGAGTACTTGAGATAAGAGAGCTCGTTGTGCTAGCCGACAAAGCCAAGAAAGCTGAAGAATTAAGAAAAGAAAAGAAACAAGCAAAGAAGAAAGCCTGAGTTCTGAGTAAAGAATTAGTGGTTAAGACATATACAACTCCCACAAAGAAGTCAAGAAGCCACCAGGAACACTCTAATTCATCAGTGGGATATTCGGGTAAAGTAAGAAGTTTTAGGCGTCACAACCCGAAGGCTTCCTCTCCCAAGGTATCTAGTGTGGGGAGTGTGGGAAATCAAAAGCCACGGTGTAACAATTGTAATAGACTCCATTTCGAAGAGTGCCGAAAGAGGAGTGGAACATGTTTTAGGTGTGGTTCTCTCGACCACTTCCTTAAAGATTGTCCGGAGTGAAATGACAAGGACATCGAGCCAACTTTGAAACCAAATGCTCCTGCCTCTCAAGGCAAGCCTTTAAGATATCCTGGAAGTGGTAGCGGTGGTTGTAATGTTGCAAAGGACTCTACTGCCAGATCTAAGGCTTGAGCCCCGGCAAGAACTTATGCAATACATGCTCGAGAGGAAGCCTCTGCTCCCGATATCATCACGGGTACATTTTCTATCTATAATACTCGTGTCATTGCCTTAACTGACCCAGGATCGACCCATTCATACATTTTCATGGATTTGGTGTCTAGTACGAATATGTTTGTGGAACCTACGGAATTTGTGATTAAGGTGTCAAACCCTCTAGGAAAGTCAGTCTTAGTTGATAAAGTCTGTAAGAGTTGTCCCTTGACAATTCAAGGCCATTGTTTTCCGGCTAACCTTATATTTTTACCATTCGACGAGTTTGATGTAATACTTGGCATGGATTGGTTAACTGTGCATGATGTGATTGTAAATTCTAGTAGCATGTATATTAAATTGAAATGCTCAGATGGTGAGGTTCTCCGGATTGATTCGAGTGAGTGAGATACTCTACCGGTTGTGGTTACCTCTATGGTGGCTCAAAGGTATGTGAGAAAAGGGTATGAAGCTTACCTTACTTTTGTACTGAATTCCAAGGAAACGGAGTTGAAGATTGAGTCTGTACCAATAGTGTGTGAGTATCTAGATGTGTTTCCGGAAGAGTTGTCCAGATTACCTTCTAAAAGAGAGGTAGAGTTTGTTATCGAGTTAGCACCAAGAACAGCGCCTATTTTCGTTGCCCCATATAGGATGGCACTAACCGAGTTGAAAGAGTTAAAGGCACAGTTACTAGAATTGACAGATAAAGGGTTTGCAAGACCGAGCTTTTCGCCTTGGGGTGCTCCAGTATTATTTGTCAAAAAGAAAGATGGTTTGAGGAGGCTATGTATAGACTACCGACAACTTAACAAGGTAACCATTAAGAATAAGTACTCTTTGCCTAGAATTGATGACTTTTTTAACCAATTGAGGGGAGCCACTGTGTTTTCTAATATAGACCTGAGATCCGGCTACTACTAGTTGCGAGTTAAAGAGTCAGATGTGCCCAAGACCGCTTTCAGGATGAGGTATTGTCATTTCGAGTTCCTTGTCATGCCTTTTGGTCTAACAAATGCCCCAGCAGCGTTTATGGACTTGATGAATCATGTTTTTCGACCCTACCTAGACAAGTTTGTTGTTGCATTTATTGAAGATATCCTGATTTACTCTAAGGATGAGTCTGAACATACGGAACATCTGAGAATTGTTTTACAGACTTTGCGGGACAAGTAACTATATGCTAAGTTTAACAAGAGTGAGTTCTAGCTCCAAGAGGTAGAATTCTTGGGTCACATTGTTTCGAGTAAAGGCATCTGAGTTGATCCAAGTAAGATATCTGCTATTATCGAGTGGAAGCCACCAAAGAACGTAACCAAGGTTAGAAGTTTTTTTGGCTTAGCCAGATAGAATTTTTTTGGCTTAGTCGGTTACTATAAACACTTTGTGAAAGGATTTTCGATGATTGCAACTCCTTTGACGAGATTGCTGCAAAAAGATGTCAAGTTTGAATGGTCAGAAAAGTGTTAGCAGAACTTTGAGAAGTTGAAGACCTTGCTGACTAAAGCTCCAGTTTTAGTGTAGCCCGAACCGGGAAAAGAATTCGTAGTTTATAGTGATGTGTCCTTAAATGGACTGGGCTACGTTTTAATGCAAGAGGGCAAAGTGATAGCCTATGCTTCGAGGCAATTGAAGCCATATGAGAAGAATTATCCGATCCATGACTTAGAGCTTGTCGCCATCATCTTTGCTTTGAAAATTTGGAGGCATCATTTGTATGGTGAGATTTGTCGTGTATTCACTGATCACAAGAGATTGAAGTACTTGATGACTCAAAGAGAATTGAATTTGAGACAACAGAGATGGTTAGAACTGATTAAAGATTATGAGCTGGTTATTGATTACCACTAGGGAAAAGCGAATGTGGTCGCCGATGCACTAAGCAAAAAATCCTTGTTTGCTTTAAGAGCTCTGAACATGCAGTTGGCGTTGTCTGAAGATGGTTCGGTCTTGGTAGAGTTAAGGGCTAGACCGACATTTCTGCAAGGAATTTGTGATACCCAGATTTATGATAGTGATCTGTAAGTTAAGAGAATTCAATGCGAGTCGAGCATTGAATAAGATTTTTAGACCAGTCGCGATGGTTGTCTGATGTTCAGAAGCAGGGTATGTGTACCGAGAAACGATGAACTTATTCAAAAAATTCTACAATAGGCACATGATAGTCGTTTGTCTATTCATCAGGGAAGTACCAAGATATACAATGATTTGAAGAAAATGTCTGGTGGAATGGCATGAAAAGAGACATCTCCGAATTTGTATTGAAATGCTTGATATGTCAGCAAGTCAAAACTGAACATCAAGTGCCTTCAGGTTTGTTACAGCCTGTGATGGTCCCCGAATGGAAGTGGGATAGGATTACCATGGATTTTGTGACAAGACTACCGTTGACCCAAAAAAAGAAAGATGTTGTTTGGGTTGTGGTTGACAAGTTGACAAAGTGGGCTCATTTTATTCCGGTAAGGACAAATTATTCACTTGACAAGTTGGCCGACTTGTACATATCTGAGATAGTGACACTACATGGGGTACTATTATCAATTATTTCAGACAGAGACCCGAGATTCACATCGAGATTTTGGAATAAATTACAAGAGGCTTTGGGTACAAGATTGAGTTTTAGCATGGCTTTTCACTCGCAGACTGACGGTCAGTCTTAACGAACGATTCAAATTCTTAAGGACATGTTACGGTGTTGCGTCCTTAAGTTTCAGGGCAATTGGGAGAAATGTTTACCTTTGGTGGAATTTGCATACAACAATAGTTTCCAGACGAGACCCTATGAGGCCTTGTATGGTAGAAAGTGTCGAACTCTACTGTATTGGACAGAAAGCTCAAGGAAAGCTAGATTCACGGAGTTGACTTAGTTAAAGAAACTGAAGAAAATGTCAAAGTGATACGGGATTGTTTAAAAGTGGCATCGGATAGGCAAAAGTCGTATGCTGATTTAAAAAAAAAAGATTGAGTTTCAAGTTGGAGATAAAGTGTTCTTGAAAGTCTCCATGGAAGAAGGTATTAAGATTTGGTCGGAAGGGCAAGCTAAGTCCACGACTTATCGGACCTTATGAGATCACTGAAAGAGTTGGACCAATACCCTACTGTGTGGCACTGCCATCCAAATTGGAAAAGATCCACGATCTGTTCCATGTATCCATGTTACGACAATATCGATCAGACCCCTCCCATGTGATTTCACCGATAGAAGTTGAGATTAGACCGGACATGACCTATGGTGAAGAACCGGTTAAAATATTGGCTCAAAAAGTCAAATAGCTAAGGAACAAGAATATTGCCTTGGTAAAGGTATTATGGCATAGACATGGAGTAGAAGAGGCTACAAGGGAACCTGAAGAAAACATGAAGAGCCAATACCCAAACCTGTTTATCGGTAAGACTTTCGAGGACGAAAGTCCCTTAAGGGGGAGAAATGTAACATCCTGAAATATGGTCTAGTCAGAATAGTGGTTTCAGGACCATAAATCTGACATTAAAATATTGGTTTTATGATTATTATGAGGTCTAGAATATGAAAATATGCATGTACTAAAGTTTCATGAAGAAATTCTAAGTGTAAGGTGTCCAATTGGAAATTAGGGACCAAATTGAATGAATTGCAAAACTTAGATTCTGGAAGAAATTTGTATGAAATTGCTTTGGATTGTTAATTAGAGGTCCTTAATGAGTAATTAGCCCAATTTCTAAGTTTTTGGACAAAAATGGGCATGCATGGAAAATTTGGAAAAGTTAGTAAAGAATGGCATTTTTGTCTTTTGGTTAATAACTTAATAAAAAGGGAAAATGAAAGCAAAAATCAGCTAATTCTCTCCATCTTGCAGTCAAAAATTAGGGTTCTCCATAGCTAGGGTTTTTTAACATTTCAAGCTCAATAATAAGTGCTCCCTAGCCCCGTTTTTAATGTTCTTCGTATTTTTGAGATCCTCGTAACATGCTCTCTCTATTTCTACCCATATTTTATGCTAGGGTTCATGTTTAGAAAGTTACCCATGCATGATATGTTTGTGTTTTTATATTTTATGAAGGAATATGAGGATTTAAAGGATGTAAACAGCTTTTACTAAGTAGTTTTCTATGGAACTGGCTTAAAGGACTAATTTGTAAAAGTTGTGATGTAAAAGTTGTGAAAATGGGTAGAAGGATGTGAAATAAAGGAAAAATATGGGTTGCTATAAGAGGGGATAACATACGACTAGGCTTGGGTAGCCAAGGAATTGCATGTATTTCACTATACGAGCCTTAGGACTAAATTGTAAATATTGTGAAAGGTTAGGGGTAAAATGGTCATTTTACTTAGGGGTGAGTTTTAGCCCTAAATCAATCAATGTGATGTATTAATAGCCTAATTTTATTGATATAGACCCCAATGAACTGATTTAGGAGGTCGACCGTGGAAAATAAAAGGTTTCAGATTAACTGAGACTCGGATCCGAAACGATTACCAAGTAAGTTCGTTTAACTCGAAGTAGACTCGTAATGTACTTAAATGTATGTTCTTGAATGCATGATGAATTTTGATATTTATTGCATGATAATATATGAAACGTACCAATGTAAATGAAATAATGATATTTGTCCCAGTTGGAATGATACCGGAATCTGATGGATAAATTATGGTTTACATGACTTGAGATCATGCATGTGTTGCAGAAAAGGATTTAGCCCGGGCGAGTAATGTAACACCCCTCGCCCGTGTCTGACACCGGGATAGGGTTTGAGACGTTACCAGTAATTCACCTTTACAAACTTACACAATCGGGTTACTGAATTTCGTTCGTAACTTAAAACTTTTCAAACGTGTGCATTTTGTCTCTTATACATGCCTCCGAGGCTTAAAAACACTCCTAGGGGTTATACGGAACAAAACCGAAATTGTTCGATAGACTTGGGGTACTTTAGGAAATTTCCCCTTAGTTGAAGTGTAACACGCCCGTGGGGCTTAGAACACGTCCGTGTCCTTTTTCCAGCATGCAACACGGCCAAGGCACACGCCCGTGGGCTTAGCCCGTGTGCTACACTGACTTCAACCTTACCATTCTGTTAAATAAACATGACCAAAGCACACGCCCGTGTCCTTAGCCCGTGCTCTATGCTGAATTAAAATTTCAGGTGCAAGGGACACACGGTCATAGTACACACCCATGGGAGTAGCCCGTATGTCGCACACGGTATAGACACACGCCCGTGTGTCTACCTATGTGGACCTTGTTAGGCTATTTTCCAAGCCTTAAGTCACCCTCTACTAGCCAATTACACTTATAAATTACTATAGTGCATATTTGGGTCAAATTGTCCATTGGCAATATGAAACTTTGATGAACCTCATTGCATGTGAACCTCATGTCATTGGTTTCATACATGCTAAGTTAATTCTTATATTGCATTTAACGATTTATATGTCTGTTTGACATATTAAGATTGGCTCGTTATTATAAATCATTGACAATTATAACTAAACATTCGCATATGACTATAAACATGCATAGATTTGTAGGGCATAGCCTACTTCAAAATGAGCCAATTCTCATGGCCATATACAAAGAAAAATAAACATATTTTTACATGCCTTCACTAGGCAAATCAAATGACATATAAAAAAAAATACTCAAAAATCCTATACATGCCATTGGACAAAATAGAAATGCCTTTATGCCAAAGCTTGTCTAGTTGATAGTGTGTTGACTCTCCAATTGTCTTCCAATCCTTATGAGTCCTTAAGCTCTGAAAAGCAGGGAAAAGAGAGGGGGTAAGCATTTACATGCTTAGTAAGCCCGTATAACTGGAAAGTGAACTTACCGATGATTTAGCATACAATCATATTAGGCAATGAAACCAACAAGCATAGGATAGTTTCCATATCACATGCACTCAACCATCGAGTTAGTTACATATCAATGCACCATGTAATTCATCTTAGATAAGCTTATCATTTAACATATCATCTATATATATTCCTTATGTTAGTCTCGTTGAGTTTCTAGGAAATCTCGATAGATCATCCATTTACCATCAATTCATACGAATGATCATTTCAGTATGCACTCTCGTGAACCTCACATCTTACGGCGGGATTACCAGTCCAGGCTAAATCCCCCGTAATATAAAATCATAAGGTGATGTCGGGATTATCAGTCCAGGTTAAATCCCTTACGCGAGAAACACCCTTAATGAGCTTGGATCTGAATTACCAGTCCAAGCTAAATTCAGACCCTAATCGGATTACCCGTCCGGGCTAAATCCTCAATGCACACATATTCTTCGGGAGGCTCGATCATTCAAGGAACACCAGTACAGGCTAGATCCTTTTTATACTTGAGGTCTTCAGATTACCAGTCCAGGCTAAATCCTTTTCTGCAACACATGCAAGATCTCAAGTCTTATGTAAATCATGGTTTATCCATCGAATTCCCTTTTCAACCTCAACCGAGACATTATCCAATAACTCATTATTAAAGATGCAATTCATGCATTTTCATGCCATCAATAATGCAATTATCACGCATTCACAAAACATATAATTATGCATGTTATAGGTTTACTTCGAGTTATCCGAACTTACCTGGTATTTGTTTCGGAGCTGTGTTTCGGTTATTTCAAAACCTTGTGTTTACCTCGATCGACCTCCGAAATTTGTTCCTCGGGGTCTATAACAACAAAATTATATCATTAATTCACTACATTACACTTTTTGAGTTTAATTTCTACCCCCGGTCCAAATGACCATTTTGCCCCTAGCCTTTGACATTTTTACGATTTAGCCCCTAGGCTCGTATAATGAAACACATGGAATTTCTATCTTACCCAAGCCTAATTGAACATTTTTCTCTCTTATGGAAGCCCACATTTTCCATTATTTTCACATTTCTATCACATATTTAACAACTTTTGCAAAAAGGTCCCTTTAGGGGTTTTTCATGAAAATCACCTAAGAAAAGATGTTTAACACACCTTCAACTTTCATATCCCTCCATAATCCACCAAAATACAAGCAACTCATGCATGGGTAAATTTTTAAACATGAACCCTAGCATGAAATATGAGTAGAAATGGAAAGATCAAGCTACCAGGATTTCAAAAATACAAAGAACATTAAAAAGGGGGCTTGGGAGCACTTACTATTGAGCTTGGAAAGCTTGAAAAGCCTAGCTATGGAGAGCATGAAATTTTCAGCTAGACAAGGAAGAAGAATGGCTGATTTTTGCCTTCTTTTTCCCATTTTATTTCATTAAAAAGCCAAATGACCAAAATGCCCTTAAGTTCTTTCTTTAAAATTTCATCCATGCAAGCCCATTTTTGTCCAAAAACTTAGAAATTGGGAAAATTTCTCTTTAAGATCTTCTAATTCATAATCTAAAGCAATTTCATACAAATTACTTCTAGAATCCAAGTTTTGCAATTTATTCAATTTAGTCCCTAATTTCCAATTGGACACCTTACTCAAGGAATTTCTTCATGAAACTTTAACACATACATAATCTCATATTCTAGGTCTCATAATAATCATAAAATAAATATTCTGATATCGTATTTATGGTCCCGAAACCACTGTTTTGACTAGGCCCTATTTCGAATGTTACAGGTAATCCGTTGATCTCAATATAAAAAGGAACTAGCCCGGATGGGTGCTCTTTGAGTGATCGAGCCTCCCGAAGAATATGGATGTATGAAAAGGATTTATCCCAGGACGGGTAATCCATTGATTTCAGAATGGAAAGGATTTAGCCCAAGACGGGTAATCCATTGAATTTCAAAATAGAAGGGATTTAGTCTGGACGGGTAATCTTAATTGACCAAATAAACTCTAGACTGGCCACCTAGATTGACTCTAAAAGAGATGCTCTATTATATTGAGTATTTAGCCTGGATTGGTAATCCCGACATCACTCTATAAGTTATTTCTAAGGGGGATTCAGCCTGGACTGGTAATTCCGCCGTAAGACGTAAGGTTCGTAGGAGTGCGAGTTAGGAATGATCACTAGTATGACTTGTGGGTAAATGATCTATCCATTGAGATTTCTGAGAAATTCAACGGGAAATTAATATGAGAGATAGAAATGGAAATGTTGAATTGATGAGCTCATCTAAGACAAATGATATGATGTATTGTTATGAAACTAACTTGATGATTAAGTGCATATGATAGGGAACTATTTGATGTTTTTAGAACTATTGCCTAATAGGGTTGTGTGCTAATCATCCGGTAAGTTTACTTTCCAGTTATTCAAACTTACTTAGCATGTAAATGCTTAACCCCTCTCTTTTCCTTGTCTTATAGAGCTCAAGGACTTGTGAAGATTGGAAGACAATAGGAGAAGTCAACACACTATCAACTCATCTTTGTTTTGGTATATAGAAACTTCTATTTTGTTATAATGGCATCTATAGGATTTTTGGCTATTATGCTATGTGTGTCATTTGGCTAGCCAATGTAAAGGCTTGAATGATATACCTATCTCTTTTGTATATGGCCATAAAACATGGCTTATTTTAATGTAGGTTGTAACCTACTAATGGTGCATGTTGGTGTTTAAATATCAATGAGATGGTCCAATGTGGTGGTATAACATGAATGGAATGAGAATGTGGCTAAATCACTTGGAAGTGGCTAGGTCATAGTTGGAAATGAGTTATAAAATGAGCCAAGTTTAAATGTGTTTGATGATATGCTAATCCTTGATATAGAAGGGTTAATTTAGCATATACTAAACCGATGATATGAGGTTGACATGCATTGGGTTATGCCAAAAATGTTTTAAATTATAATAAGGTCATGTTAAACATCATTGAAGTCATTAAGTGTGTATGTATATTAGAGGGTGACCAAAGGCTTGGAAAATAGTTCCAAAAAGGTCCACACGGGTAGGCACACGGGTATATGTCTAGGCCATGTGTGACACACGGTCATCCCCATGGTCGTGTTGTGTGACCGTGTGTCCCCTGCACCTAAAATTTTGAAATCTGTATGCATGGTAGTAAACACACAGGTAGAGACACGACCGTGTGTCTCGACTGCGTGGAGGATACGACCTAGTATACGGGCGTGTGCCTCAAAATGAATGATAACGTCATAAACAAAATGTCTGGGTTTTTGGACACGGGCTATGACACGAGCGTGTCAAAGCCGTGTGAGGAACACGGGCCAGGGACACGGGCGTGTGCTTGGCCGTGTGAAAACCCCTGTAGGTTCTAAATGGAAAATAAATTCCAATAATTCAACACGGGTGGGACACACGGGCATGTCCCTAAGCACACGAGCGTATGCATTGCCTCTA
Organism: Gossypium longicalyx; assembly: GCA_025698465.1. NCBI lineage: Eukaryota > Viridiplantae > Streptophyta > Magnoliopsida > Malvales > Malvaceae > Gossypium > Gossypium longicalyx. Next base: position 86,123,982 of record CM046997.1, read on the forward strand.
CATGGACGTGTAAGGCTCAAACCTAGAAATTGTTATAAAATTTTCTTAAGCCCTTGGTTTAATCCCGAACCATTCTTAACATATGTTTTGGGCCTCATATGTCCATGATAAGAAAAACGTAATTTGGTTTGATAGATTTTGATTTTAAAACAAAATTTTATCGCCCGACTTTTCGCGATTGCCTGAGTAAGTGTCCGGTGATGCCTCGTATCCTATCCGGTCTTGGGTACGGGTAAGGGGTGTTACACAGAGTGTGTCTTACAAGACTAGTTCATCACTTTGTCTCATTGGGTATAATCCAATCTATCTTGTAAAGGAGCCCAGAGACAAATCACATATGCTCACATATAGAACTAGGCTCATTGAGGAGCACAATCACTTAAGTTCACATGGGGAGCTTCGCTGATACATATTTTGTCACTTAAGCTCACGTGGAGAGCTTCATTGATACACAGCTTGTAAAAATATTCTTGTAAACATTCTTTAAAACCTTAGCTTGAATAGGAGCTCCCACAAAATTGTGCTTTAAAAAATCATATTTTCAAACCGTGCTTGAAAATAGAGGTTCGTAACTTTAAAACATATCTTTTCAGAAAACTTACATATGAAACTTGTTTCAAAAACATAATTCTTAAGAAAACATATCAGTATAAAATGAACAACATGACAGTTAACATACTCCAAAAAATTCTGGACCACTCACCGGGAAACAGAGAAACTTAAACAAGTTTAGCTTTGTCTTTATCCTTACTGGTAGACGGTCTAGCTAGTTTGCAACAAACATACACACATATTACTTAAGCAGAACAAGATATACAGAAATTTAGGCAATGCGAACTTGGACAATCACACCTAATAAGACAGAGGCTTACCTTAATAGCTTCGAACTAAACTTGGAATAGAGACTTTGACAATAGAATATTCAGTGAAGAATTCACATAATTAAGGGTCGTATTTATAGACTTAAGAGTACTGATAAAATTTGGATATCTTACTTGACTTAGGAAAGTTATTACTTGCACATAAAGTATTCTTAGATACATTAAATCTTTATTTCCTAATTCGAGTATAATAGTATGTTTGACTGGCGAACCTTGGTTCGCAACAAGACTGGCAATCCCCTATTCGCAGCAAGACTAGCGAACACCAACTCACCATCACATTAACGAACCTACCTTGTAGAGAAGCTGATGAACCCAACTTGGTAATGGATCTAATGAACCCCTTACCACATCTTCAAGCATACACTGCTACTGGTGAACCCCCTCGCTAATACTCTTTTAGCGAACCCCCAGCTCACCTAAACCTTGGCTAACACTTAGTTTGCTGAAACACTGGTGAACCCTTCACTTGCAAGGCCAAAACTTTCAGGCCTATCTACGAAGTGTTACATTCAGTCTCACCCAAAAATGAATATTTCAGATCACATGGTAGTTGTTTCAAATCAAGCTTAGGTGGTTGATCAAATGATGGTTTCGAAACATTTATAGTCACTAGAAATTCCTTAAATTTGTCTCCAATAAAAGTTATTTTCTTATCCCTAGAAAGAATTTAACACAGGATCAATGCTTGAAATTTTTGTTTCATCATCAATTTCAAATTCAGTTAAATAAATTTCCAAATGATTGAATTGTTGGAAAAAATCTAATTCGAAACAACTTTTTTGCATAACAAAAAATAAAAATTTTGAAAACTGAGTTGGTTTGTGATATTTATAGCAATCAACTCTTTATCGAAACAATACACGTGTCTTTAGCTAGATGGATTCTTTTCATTCTTGGCTTTCAATTGAACAACCTTCTCTATTATTCTCATACCATGAACTGCCTTGAGCATGGGCTTGAACATTTCAAATCAAACATAGAACCAGAAATAGTTTTTTTCTTTTTAATTTCACTGTGAAAGCGGAAGCAAAATTCTCTCAACAGAAACCGACAAAATTGTTATTCCAGAAACCAGAATTAATACTTAGAGAATAAACTCTCACTATTTTTTAGCAGAATAACAATATCTAAAAAAATGGTATAATTAGCCTATCGGTGCATCTATTTATAAAGAGAAGAGGTAAAACCCTTGTTGAATTGTTGAAGTTTATTTCAATAGAAAAACGTACTCATAGTCTAATTAAGTTTCAGCTTTTCGCCTATTAATTATAAACTCATTTAGTCACGAAGTAATTCCGCTATAGTATCGTGACTGAGCTATCCCCAACAACATAACATTACGAAAGCAAATTGATTAGTGCTTGTCCAATGACCTTGTCATAAGTGTGTTCATATTTTATCTCATTAATCTCTATGAGATAATATTCGTTCACCCAATATGATCCTATTTTATCTCATGGTGACCATTACATCTTCCTTCATAATAAGTTAATTACTATCAAATAGTAATCAGGTCATTCATCACAAAGACGAACGACCCGTGGCCACATTTAATTTTCATCAACCATGTAATGCCAATGAGAGGTTATCATTTACCTATGTCTTGAGCTATGAATTCCACTATTGTGAATGACACTACATACTACAGAAGTCATACACCCAACACACCAGCTTTCGGTTCCTTATCCATTTGAACTTAGGCTTTTACTTATATCAAAGTGTACAAGTCATGCGTAAATAGTCCATCATTCACACAGGATTTAGGCATGCCACAGTATGAATGGCACAAGTGAATAAACCCATAAACAAATTCATGATCTATTCTTCTTGGGTCCAGTCTGATGTACTGTAAGTCCAGTCAGTCACATTTATACCTCTATCTTCTGGGATTCATCCGTCTCGATGCCCAAGACAAAGCATCTCCCAATTGGACTTGATAGATGACATATTAATCTTTCAATCAGTTTGCTCATTTCTGATTAGACTAAGGACTTGTTTAGGTTCATCTACTAATATAATTTTTCTTTTCGTATTATGATTCGACCATGTAATACCACTTAGTATCAGTTAAACATTAGGCAACCAATGAGCAACATTTGCTTCCATTTTGCTTTGCGTGCAAAACCCATATAGGAACAATTATACGAATCATTAATGTAATTTATGAATTTGTTTTATTAACCAATCTGTTTGAAAACATAACAAGTATATATATACAAAAATACTACACTTAGGCACCAGATCTAATATACAGAAATACACAAATAACTCTATTGGCATACCAACTATATCCTAGCCTTTATACCATGTTTAAATGGGCATTTACCATAAATGAACATATACACATATAAATTGTGACAAACGCATTTCAATTTTCATAATTCATAAACTGTAGCTTGATATGATACACATTTTCATCATGTAATACATAAGAATATCGTCAACCATTCTCTTGACCAATCTTACTAAGCATTTTACTTTTCATGTAAGCATCATTTGCCTTCATAATTCATATTATATTCATTCAATTTATTCACAAGCCGATTTTCATTCATTAATGCTTCCTTGTCAAATATATCAAATTCATTAACTATTTAGCATATTTCATAACTAATAATACTTTTAATATACTAATACATACAAGGATACATAACTAACAAGAAGGATAGTAAATTCCACTAAAACCTATCTTTCAAAATAAAATTAAAAAGAGATTCTTTCAAAGCTTTTACTCAATAGTTTTTTTTTTTCTTTTCCTTTGCTTGCTCCACCTCTTTCTAACTCTTTTTCTATTAAAACATACAAATCACATTGTAACAGGCCTATTTTTCCCGGCTCGAGACCCAAAAAATTAAAATCAAAACAAAATATTAACAGTCCAATCCATTACAAAAAAAAATTCTCAACCCAATTAAAATAAGCCCAAACCAATGGGGCCCAAAAGGCCAAAGAACCTAAACCAAATCAGAAACTCTAGGGTTTCTGAAACCCTAGGCGCGTCGTCGCCCCCATGTGGCTCCCTGCTACCATTAGCACGCACGCAGCTCGAACCTGCAATAGTAACGAGAGAAAGAGACAGAAACAGTGATAGAAAGAAAGCAAAATAGAGCAGCATGAACAGTAGCAAAATAGTGACTTGTAAATCGGCTATAAAACCGAAAAACTGATTGTAAAAGAAAAAAGAGGTCAATAAAAAAAACACTTTTCAAATACAAAAAGCAGAGATTCAAACACAAAAAAAAAAATCAAAAAAGCAAGCAAGAAGAAAAACAAGGTCCTTTGTTTTCATTTTTTTTTCTCTTTTATTTTCCATTTTCGAACTATTATTTATCTATTTTCTTCTCATTTTATATTTTTACGCATCCCTTTATATATATATATATATATATATATATATTAAAAAAAAACTTACCCTGTCGGAGCCGGCGACGGATAGGCGATGGTTCGGTGACCGGAATCCCCACTAGATTTAGAGTTGAGAGAAGGGGGGAGAGCATCCTTTGTTTGTTTTTTTTTTTTTTTTTTTTTTAGAAATTGGCTGAAAAGTGATTTTTTTTTCTAAAAAATTTGCTTTAAATAGGCCTTCAAAACGACGTCGTTTTGGCCTAATACCCCCAGGCATAAAACGACGTCGTTTTGCCCAAGATCCGCGTGTTGACCCAACCCGCAAGGGAGGATCCGTGCATTTTTTATTAATGGACAATTTGCGCATTTGGCCCTTCTGCATTTTTGACCTTTTTAAAATTTAGTTTTTTTTATTTTTTAATTCGCCCATGTAATTTTCTTTCTATTTCATTTTAGCCCCGTGTAAAGCGCTGCGTTTTGGAAGGAGGGGATATTTTCCCCTTTGGTCCCTCCTTGTTATTCGCGCATTTGATTCGGTCCTTTTCTCTTTTATTTATTTCTGATTTTGCCCCAAAATTCTATTTTAAATCCAATTTAGTCCTTTTTCATTATTTTGCTATTTTATTTTCAAATTAATTATTTTTATTATTATATTATTATATTAGTACCTTTTTATTATTATCACTATTATTTTTTTTTTGTGTTTATTTACTTATTATTACATTATTAATTAATTAATTATTACTATTATTATTTTCACTATTACTATTATTTTCTATTATTATTATTACTATCATTATTATTATTTATATTATTGTTGTTGTTATTATTCCTGATTTTATTATTAATGTATTATTATTATTCTTCATTTTTATTTATTATTATTTTCTATTATAATTATTTTTACTATTATTATTTATTATCAATATTATTATTATCATTGCTAATTTTTTTATTACTATTACTATTATTATTATTATTATTATTATTATTATTATTATTATTATTATTATTATTATTATTATTATTATTATTATTATTACTATTATGATTTCTATAATTATTATTATTATTGCTATTATTATCGTTAGTATTATTATTACTATTATTTTTTTTACTACTACCATTATTATTATCATTATAGTATTATTATTATTATTATTTTTATTTTTATTATCATTATTATTTTTAAACCATTTCATTCAATGTTTCTCTATTCATATGTTTATTTGTTTATTCTCAATTTAAATTAAATTTTCACTAGAATTTTCTTTGTTATTTCATTTATTATTCCTTTATTATTTTATTTATTTATTTCATTTTTATTTTGTTTTTGTTTTTGTTCTCATTATTATTATCTTATTATATATTTATTCATTTATATCTTTATATACGTGCAAGTTTATGTTATTCATTACTATTGTATTTATATTATCATCTTCGTTATTATTATTTTATTCGCATATCAGTACCGTAATTCATTTTTCATTTTACCATAAAATCATGTTACATTTTACCCGATACATTAAAAATGTTGTTTTCAATAAGCAATACTCCGTGTTTTAAAATTCAAAAGGTCGTTCCCTAACTTACGGGGTTTCGACTTTCTCGATAAATCTAAATACCCGAATATTTTCAAAGCATTAATTTTTAAATACTCTTGGGAATTAAGAAAAAAATTGTGTTCTAACTTACGGAATATGATTTCTTTCTAAAATCGAGATAATCGAACATTTTTCAAAATTAATAAATTTTCGGCGTTTATTCGCGTATCGAGAATTTAAGACATTGTGTCTTAACTTACGGGACGTAATTTTTTTCTCAGTTAACGTGAAATATGCCCAGTTCTTAAAAAAATTTCAACTTTTTAACAAAGGATCGTATTTTAAATTTCTTCAAAGTTCTCAATTTTCAACACTAAGACATTAATTAATCAATTAAGTGCCAATTTTGGGTGTACCGAGGGTGCTAATCCTTCTTTGTGCGTAACCGACTCCCGAACCCATCTTTTTGAATTTCGTAGACCAAAAAATATTATTTTAATAAATCAAAACCGTCTATTAAAAACAATTATTTTACGAGGTGACCCGATCACACTTCATCAAAAAAGATTGCTAGGGACTCCAATGTTTGTTTTCATTTTCCAAAATCAAAGTCGACTCTATTTTTTCAAAAAATAAATTTTGACACTCATAACCAATTTTATGAGATTAACATCTAATGGTCACTTAATGATCATTTAAACAAATGGTAATGTCATGAGATGCAAAGCTTTCATTAAAATCTTTTGAACCCTAATGTTTGAAATTCCTGTAACTTAGTTTTCTTCGATTGAATTTTAATTCAATTTTATTATTAAAATCTAGGATCTAAGCTATTCAAAAATACAATTGTTTCTCAAAGTTCCAACCTTTCTCCCATTAATTACTTAACATCCATCCATGGCCACTTAACCATTCCTTGGTAAAAAGTTGTTCCCATCATAACCCATTAACATATAAACTCATATTCAACATCATTCAAGCTACATTAAACATCAAATCTCTCTCTCTAGTTTCCTTAACCTTTAACAATGACAACCACACACAATACTCATCAATCTATCATTCGAACTAATGGACTCGTCTTACTCATGATATTTAACTAAAAATTAAGGAAAAGAAGCTTCCTTTCCTATGGAGATGGCTCACAACAGGCACGCAAGAATTTAGAAACTTTACTTTGTTTTCTTATGCAAACAGTGAGGAAGAAGATGGTAAGTGAATTTTCTCTCCCACTTACTCAAGTTTATACATATATACATATATATACATACATAAATATATTAACTAGTTTATAATTAACATAAAAAAAATAATCTATGGCTAGTATTTCATAAGGCTGAAGTTAGTGGAAAATGATGGCTAGGATTTTCTTAAGCCACTCAGTTAATTTAATCATGGTGGAATTGCACTTAAGGCTCGGGTAAATTGCATGTTAAGGACTTGGTTAAACACTAATTTAGTGTCTCTTGTTTGAGCCACTTATAATTTAGTCTTTACTATACTTAATAATTTATTTAATTATTTACTATATAATTCTATTTTCAAATTTAGTATATATTTCATAATTGTTTAATTAAAAAAATTTCAAATTAACTCAATTTAGTATATTCTATTCGAAATTGAATTATCCAATACCGTGAAAATCATATCGTGACAACATCAGTATGATAAGCTTAATAACTAAGCAAATCTAATTGTACATCACTTTTCAATAATATAACTAAGCCACCTCGAGTACCGTTCGCACTAATAGCAAAACAATCAAATTTCATAGATTTTAAAATTAATGAAAACATTTATATAACATTTAAGTGCCAGCGTTTGATCGAATCAAATGAAAAAATTTTAAATTAATTGAGTTGACGAATCATATTTTATCATCTTAATTCGATTTGAAATTTTTTCGAATAGAGTCGAGTGAGATGGAATTCGAATCGAATCGAATATATTTGTTCGAGTTAATTTAAAAAAAATAATTTTGGATCATTATAATCACTGTCACCCAACGTAATTAAATTTGCCCACCGTAATCAAATTTGTTATTAACTTTCATCCCCTCATATTTTATTTATTAATCTTTTATATATGGGTTAACTTCTTTGCTTGCTTAGTTGCTTCAATTATCTTCTGATTCTTGTCACTATATATTTTAAAATTAAAAAATATATTAAATGTAAAAAATGTGATTTTTTATAATAAAAGTTATCTTAAAGATAAAAAGTAAAATTAATACCAACGTAAAATTTATAGCATCATCAATAATTCAATTTTAACAAAAAAATTATAAAGATTCAATATGGTTAAACAATTCAATAATATAAATAGTACAAAATGTGAAATTTAATTTAATAATATAAATAGTAGATATAAATAAATTATTATTATCTAGGTTTAGGGATTTTTTTTTTGGATTATTTTAATTTTTAATTTGGGGATAAAATGTGATAAGTAAAAGTTTAGGAGGAAAATAAAAAATTTTGGAGGTTGAGAAAGTAAAATTTGGGGGGGAGTGGGGGAAGTAAATGGGGGAGTCAAATTTTGGGGGGATATTCAAAAAACAAGTTAGGGAGGATGGATTTGGGGTAGAAGGGGGTGGGGTGGGAGGGGAGAGGAGGGGAGTAAAATTTTGGGGGAAAATAAAATGTTTTGGAGGTTGAGGGAGTAAAATTTTAGGAGAAGAGTAAATGGGGAGAATTTTCAAAAAAAATTAAGGGGAATATTAAAAAAAAAATTGGTGGGGGGAATGGGTTTGGGGTAGAAGGAGGATGAGATAGGAGGGAAGTAAAAGTTTTGGAGGAAAAATGAGAGGAAGTAAAAGTTTTGGAGAAAAGTAAAGAGGTTTGGGAGTTTCAAGTAAAAATGTAAAATATTATATTTTAATATTTAGTTTATTCGAATTATTCGAATTTGAAAACCAAACTCGATTCGAACTTGAAATTTGAAAAAAAAATTCTAGTTGACTCGAATAATTCAACTAACTATATTCATTTAACTCAGAATTTGAAAAAAAATTTGTGTCGAATCGAGTATAATACCATTATTTTTTGAACAATTTCATTATAATTTCTGATTATATCTGCTCTTTTGACACAATATCTAGAACTACCCATAGTCCCATTCCTAATACATAAATGGGAAGGATTCAGCGTAATTGAACACACGTCCTCCTACATTAACAACAATGTTCATGCCAATCGAACTAAGACTCAATCGACTTCTTTTATTTAATTTTTAAATTTAAAAAACTTAGCATATTTTTTAACATTTACATTATAGTATAATCTATATTAATTATAATTTTTTTTATTAAGTTAGTGAACAAATTAATTGAATACAAACTTAGAAATGTAAAAGAAGTTATACTTAGTAACAGTATAACTAAATGCATAGGTAATTAAAAAATTTCATTTATTTTTTGAATTTAACAAAACTAACATTATCTTTAAAATACTACCCACTTTCACAACTACCCAATCTTTTTCTCACAATATTTTTAATTTGTGTTTTTCACGCTAAATGCAATTTTTTAATATTCCATAAATATAATAAAAAAAGCTAGTGATTAATATAATAAAAACTTTCAACTAATCTTTAAAAAAAAAATTTAAATATAGATTTTTGAGTTCAAATAATATAATTTTTCTTTTAACAGATTTAATTTTCATATGATATAAATTATATAATATATAAAAAATAATATATTGTAAATTTAAAAACAAACTAATTTGAAGCTCGACTAAACTAGCTTAAGTTTGAATTTTGAATTTTTGAGCTCGAGTCTAGAACATGTTTTTAATTTGGATCTAATCATAACTTAATTTATATAATTTTTTATTAATTGCACTAAACATCCTCTAACCATAACCAAATTCTATATTAATTTATAAACTTCAAAACATTTTAATTGAATAGTAAAAAAAAATAGTATCGCTCAAACCAAGTCCTTTCCTTAATCATTCCAGTTAACTTTTCCAACTCCTTTTTTTTCCTTTTTCCTTTTTAATTATCCCTTTCTCTTTTATTTTATTTGTAAATAGAAAAATAAAAATAATTTTATAAAATCATTATAAGTAAATATAGTTTAATAATTTTTTTACTACAATTAATTTAAATTATTATATAAGTTATTATTTGTTTTCTGTTTTTATTAATATAAAGAAAAAATAAATTAAAAATATTTCTATAAAATTAAAGCAAAAAAAATAATTTCTGATTGATTATATTTTTATATTTAATTTAATTATTAGCATAAATTATTATTTATTCGTATTTGTATTTGTATTTGTATTTATGTATAAAAAGGAAAAGGAAGAAAAGAGTAATGAACAAAAAGAAAAAGGAATAAAAAATAAAAATACTAAAATGTGTCACACCTAGACGGTGTTACATATCACTAATTATAGACATATAACAAAAGAAAAATTAATGAAATTGGTAATGAAAGGGGTTGATTGGAATACCATTTAACCAAAAAAAGGACTTGATTGGAATAATATAATAGTTTAGGGATTTATTTTAAATATTTTACAATTTAAAGATCAATTTAAAATTTACTTTATAAATCGCGGATGTTTGATGCAATGAATATTATAGATTTATACATTTCATTCTCACATTATACTTTGGATGGGGATGATATATATGACTAGTTTTGTTTTAAACAATTCAGCATTTTTTTTTAAATATATATAACATAATAAATATGTCCGTTGTGTGTGCATTTTTTTTTTTGTTTTTTGGATTTGCTTAAAAGAAAGTACCAAAGAAATTATCAATTAAAAAAAATTTAATTGCTTAATTCTTCGTTACAGGTTAGGTTAGTACTGTTTTGAGTCAACTTTTGCATGGCAAATCAAGTGGCCATTAATATTTCATATTCATGCAATTATTAATTAATTTAGTATTGAAGCATATTGACTACAAAATATTTATCATGTTTACTAATTGAAGACTGCTTCTGATTGTAAGTTGAAATTCAATTTTAAAAATAATTACATCAACTTTGTAATTCTTTTTTTTTTTCCCTTATTATTGACTTTGTCTCTCCAAAAATGTCTTTGGAATATAGTGTTCAAAGCACTCATGAAATCTACCCATTAATATTCCCCGCAGTTGCTTCCAAGCTACCGTACCATGTCCCGAACAAACCTCCATTTTCCATTGCCATGCTTCATTTAATTGTGACCCAACGATGTGAAATAAACGTTCAATCAATTGGCTCTTTTTGTATTTAATTGACAACTTAATCATCCTCAGCCAATATATTTTCTGCATGAAAACAACATTATATTAATGTGTCACTGGTTTATATTGGAAGCTTTCCACTTTTATGACTTCCACCACGGAGGCTGAAAAAACTTCATACTAGATTAAGTTGTAAGTTGAACCCTTCTATTCACTTTTTCTTTGGAAAATAACTGAATTAATATAAAATAAATATTTTGTAATAGATTTACTTACATATCTATAATGAACAAAAGAGGGTTAACGAAAAAACCCATTTTTCATCAACTACCAGCAAGTTTGCTTGTACAAATTTTCTTTCATAATTTAATACTAAATATTAAATAAGTCCATCTTGTAATATGTTTTCTTTTTCATGCCGGCATTATAGGTTGTATATAGTTCAAATTGGCGTATTGCTTAATAATTTGACATATAATTTCAAGTGTTCCCATTGCATTCAACGACACAATTTGGATTAACCCAATCAACGTCATTAGTCAGAATCAAAGGCACGAGAGGTTGGCAATTTCCATTGAAGAAATTAATTAAGTCACCATTTTACATATATATTGGTTTGGAAGTGATGCTTTGGAAAAGATGAGGATAAAGTCTTGTGATGAAAGCATGCATCTTCAAGACGTTTTAACAGAAAACCCTTCTGTTTTAATTTCCCTTTGCTTGAATTGACTTCATCTTTTCTATCATCCTTTTCCTTTGGAAACTTCTTCAATGGTATTATAATAATTACTTTTCTTTCTTCAACGATTTTGGTTTGGGCTCATCAATTGTTCTTCTCAAAACCATGGGTTTTAATCAAATCATCAAATTATGATCAAACTTATTGGTCTAAATCCAGCGGCGAACTCCTATAACATGTTATGGGCTAAAATTAAATTATAAACTTTTGTAGGTCTAAAATAAAATTTTACCATTCTATTAACATATAACTTTATTATTTCTAAAGGGCCTTAAATGCAATTTTATCTTCTTTTTTTTGCAGGCCAAGATTTACCCCATCCCTATTAAGATTGAGTTTGATTTAATTTCATCAATTTTTCAAACCACCTATTATAACCTAATTCAATTAATTAATTTTAAAAAATTAATTTTGGACTTTTAGTGTTTGAAGTTTAGTTCAATAAAATTAGTTTTGAATTATGACTTTTGAATATTATTTGGTAAAGTTTCAAAATCTTTCTCATAAATATTTTAAAATTTTATTTGTTTTCAAGTAAATAAAAGATAATCAATGACTCTTGGTAACGTCTAATGTGAGATCTTATTATAGTGAGATCTCGCAGGGATCCTTTTTAAACCAATGGTTGTGGTTAAAAGATAGAAATGATGAAACTGTAGCCATTTGATTAAGTCGCACCAAAAACTAGAAAATTGTGTGGATGACCAAGAATATATTAAATCGGTTATTGAATACGTTGCTTTTCTCTAGAAATCAGTTTCTCTCATTTAGTATTGATACCAGGTGAATTGGTTAAAAGATAAACTCGCGTTTCTTAATGCAAATCCTTCATGGCTTTATCAATGGTCGATTGTGTTGGATTTGGTGCTCTAAGTGTAGTGTTTTTGTCTAAGTATACTTATATTTTTCAAACAAATTGGCTTAATAAAATATTTATTAATTACATTAATACCCTTTGTATATTAGCTTCAATGTTTTTGCATGCAAAGCAAATTGGAAGCAAATATTGGCTCACTGATTATCTAACATTTAACTAATACTAAGCAGTATTACATGGTCATATCGTGATACAGAAAGACAACTTGTATTAGTAGATGAACCTAAATATGTCCTTAGTCTAATCGAAAATGAGCAAACTGATTGAAAGACTAATATGTTGTTTATCAAGTCTAATTGGGGAGATGTTTCTCTTGAGCATCAGAGTGCATGACTCCTAGAAGATAGAGATGTAAATGTGACTGACTAGACTGACAGTACATCAAACAGGACCTAAGTAGAATAGACCCTAGATCCGTTTATGGATTTATCCACTTATGATGTTCATAGTATGGCATACATTAATTCTAAGTAGATGGTAGATTATCTACATGTGACTTGTATACTTTGATTTAAGTAAAGGCCTAAATTCAAATAGATAAGGAACCAAAAGTTGGTGCGTTGGCTATACGACTTCTACAATATGTAATATCATTCACAATAGTAAAATTTATTGTTCAATCAATGGGTAAATGATATCCTCTCATTGGCATTATATGATAGATGAAAAGTGAATGTGGTCAAAGTTCGTTTGTCTTTATGATAAATGACTTTGTTATTTTTTTTTTAGAGTAATTGACTTTTAATGAAGGAAGAAGTAATGGTTACTATTAGAAAAAATAGGATCATATTGGGAGAACAGATTTATCCCAAAGATATTAAGGATATCATATGAGGGTAACACACTTATGATAGGGTTATTGAATGAGTGCTTATTGAGTGGCTTTCGTAATGGTATGTAATTAATGAGAGCTCAGACACGATACTATAGTAGAATAACTTCACAACAAAATAAGTTTATAATGAATAGGCGAAAAGCTGAACCTAATTATAATTTATTTGAGCCACAATTATATATGTCCAACTGATCCGTCTACTATTTTATTGAACCATAGATGAATTGCAGTAAAACCAAATGAATGAAAATGATGAAGTTAGAGAAATGGGTCGCATTCACAAATGAATGTGTTTTCTCACTAAGTACAGAAATGACTTGAGAATTAATTTAAGTGTTTTTAACACTAAGTCTGTTGAACAGGAAGATGATGACCCACTCACATATGACATAGTGATGCAGAGTGTTGATTCCAAGCTCTAGGAAATAGCTATGAAAACTGAGATGTACTCTATGTATTCCAACTTAATGTGGGAACTTGTGGACTTATCGGAAGGGATAAAACTCATAGGATGTAAGTGGATCTACAAGAGGAAAATAAAAATGCGGTTGGAAAACTGGAAACTTATAAGGCTAGACTTGTAGCAAAAGGTTATACTCAGAAAGAATGTATCGATTATGAAAAAATATTCTCTCCAGTTGCCATGCTCAAGTCAATCCGCATATTGTTATCCATTGCGACGACTCTCAATTACGAGGTCTAGAAAATGGATGTCAAGACAACAGTTTTGAATGGCCATCTTGAAGAGAGCATTTATATGATGCAATCCACCGGTTATATAATGAAGGGAAATGAGCATAAATTTTACAAATTGCTTAGATCCATATATGGACTTAAGCAAGCATCCCACTCATGGAATCAAAGTTTTGATCAAACGATTAAAAATTTTGAATTTGAGCAAAACGTAGATGAACCTTGTGTTTACAAATGTTTAGGTGATAGAAAAGTGGTATTTCTCGTTCTATATGTCGATGACATTTTACTCATTAGGAATTATGTAGAGACATTGTCATCGATTAAATTGTGGTTAACTCAACAGTTTAGCCTGAAGGACTTGGAAAAAGCTAATTTTGTTCTAAGCATTTGAATCCTAAGGGATCAAAAGAACAAAGTGATAGCATTGTCTCAGGCTTCATACATAGATAAGATATTGGAGCATTATTCAATGACCTATTCAAAAAAAGGAAAATGAACCCTCCGTATTGGGATTTCATCTCTCTTTAGAGGATTGTCCTAAGCTAGCGGAAGAAAGAGAGAACATGAGAAAGGTTCCTTATGCTTCAGTAGTAGGAAGTCTCATGTATATTATGTTATGCAGACGCCCATATACTTGTTTTGCAGTGGGGTAAGTAAGTCGATATCGGGCAAATCCAAACTAGGACATTGGCAAGTAGTTAAGCATATATTCAAGTATTTACGGAGAATGAGAGATTATATGCTTGTGTATTCTAGAAGAGATCTTACTCCTATCTAATATGTTAATTTTAACTTCCAAATATGTCGATATTTGAGAAAATTGACATCGGGTTGTGTTTTGTCCTAGACCACGGCTCCATAGTATGAAAAAGTGTCAAGCAGGGTTACATTGCTAACTTCACTATAGAGGGTCGAATATGAGGTATAAAAAAGCTATGGCACTATAACAATACAAATATTGTTAAACCTAAAAGAAACCACATAAGGACAAAACACATTAAGAGAGATGGTGCTGTTTGACGGAATAGTGGATGTAGTCAAAGATCTTAATTGAGGACAAACCTTGGGGATTTCTTTTCTCAAGAATCTACTAGATAGAGAGCTCTTTGGGAAATATATGAAAGGGCATAAGAATGCGAACATGACTCGTCTATTTCACTAGAACAAATGGGAGACTATTGGATCTAGTGCCCTAAGTGTAGTAATTTCATCTAAATACACTTTTAATTTTTCAAATAGATTGGTTAATAAAATTATTCATGAATTACATTAATACTTTGTATATTTTCCTCAAATGGTTTTGCATGCAAAGCAAAATGGAAGCAAATGTTGCTCATAGATTGTCTAATGTTTAACTGATACTAAGTGGCATTGCATGGTCAGATCGTAATACTAAAAGACAAATTATATTAATAGATGAACCTAAACATGTCATTAATCTAATAAAAAATGAGAAAACCAATTGAAATACTAATATGTCGTCTATCAAGTCTAATTGGGGAGATGTCTTGTCTTGGGCATGGGAGCGGATAACTCCTAGAAAATAGAGATATAGTTATGACTGACTGCACTGACAGTACATCGGACTAGACCCAAGTAGAATAGATTTTGAATTCGTTTATAGATTTATTCTCTTGACGATTCTAGTGTGAAATACCTAAATCCTAAGTGGATGGTCGACTATGTATGCATGACTTGTACACTTTGGTATAAGTAAAAGCTTAAGTTCTAATAGATAAGAAATCAAAAGCTGGTGCATTGGGTGTACAACTTCTATAGTACATAGCGTCATTCACAACAATTGAATTCATGACCTGAGACATAGGTAAATGATATCCTCTCATTGGAATTACATGGATGATGAAAAGTAAACATGCTCATGGGTCTTTTGTCTTTGTGATGAATGACTTAATTACTATTTGAAAGTAATTGACTTTTTATTAAGGAATATGTAATGGTTACCATGAGATAAAATAAAATCATATTGGGAGAACAAATATTATACCAAAGAGATCAAAGATATCCTATGAGGGTGACACATTTATGAAAATGTCATTGGATGAGCATTGAGTAGTTACTTTCTAGGGAGAGCTCAGTCACGATACTATAGTGGAATGATTTTGTGACTAAATGGGTTTATAAATAATAGACGAAAAGTTGGAACCTAATTATAAATTATTTGAGTCCTAATTATATATGTCCAATCGATCCCTCCACTAGCTCGTTGAAACCATGAATTACATGTTTGAATAGAAATGAACAGAATGAATAGGAAAAGAGAAATGAAAAACATTCAAGAGTTATTATGGTCTTTTTTCGAAATGGAAAAATGGAAAAATTGAATCATTTGGAAATGAATGTAGGTTTCCAAAATGGAAATAGAAATGAAAATGATTCATTTGCAATCCTATATGGATTACTTAAAAATGATCGGAAGAATGAGTTTATGTTTTTGAGCTATTTTGAAGCTCAAAAATGAAAATAAACTATTCGGTCATAATGAACATGTTGAGTTATGAAATATTAAACATATTTTCTTGACATTTTACCAGAGTTAAAATTGTCAAAATTTTATCGGGGTAAAAATTGTTAAAATTTTACTAGGGGTAAAATAGAGAAGGAAATATTGTTTAATATAGAATATTAAAGTTTGTTTTAGGAAATAGAAAAATCTAATTGGGTTAGACCACATTTTAGAGTACTGCATCAAAAGAATTAAGAAGTACTCGTAATTGGATTCGATTTGAGAGAGGCCCAAAACCCTCATATGACATGAAAGGGGTGATAACCCTAATAGGAATACTAGGGTGTGTCATCCACCTCACACCTACTCTAGTTAGGAAGTTATTTTTCTATTTGACATAAACCACTACAACTCAACAAGGGTTCTATCTTCTCTTCTTATAAATAGATAGCACCGGTAAGGCATAAAATAGAATTTGGAGAGATTGTCACTCTACCGATAAATAGAGAGAATTTATTCTTAACTATTAAATATAATTTTTTTCAAAATAATAATTGTACTGGTTTCTATTTAAAAAGAAAATTTACGTTTCACCCCAAATAAAAAAGAGAAAACTTTTTCTAGTTTTGTGTTTCGATGCAATTGGTTCGAGCCTACACTCAAAGTAGTTCGTGGTATGAGAATAGCGAAAAAAATTGTTTGGTTGAAAGCCGAGAACAACGAACGTTTGCTAAGCTGAAAACACAAGTATGAATTCGGTTTAGGTTTATTGTCATAAATATCACAAATCGGGTTGTTTTCAAACTTTTAGTTTTTTGCTATGCAAGAAAACCATTTTCAAACCGAATTTTTTCCAACAGTTATGACTTTAATGAAAATAGAATTGGGTTGAAAATTTATTTAATTGAAAATTAATTTAGTTAATTAAATTAATAGAATAAATATTATTTATTTTGAGAAATAGAAAACAAATATTGGGTTGAATTCAATTATAAAATGTTGGTCAAAAGTCTATGAAGCATATATAATTGGACTCAATACAGGAAGGCTCAAACCCCCTCATGTTACATAAGAGGGGTGACAACCCTAGTGTTATTATCTAGGGTGTATCTTCCATCTTATTTGTGTAACTCCTATTTAATCAGGATTCTCATATATCTTTTTTTATAAATAGATAGTACTACTAAAGCTATTAACATAAGTTTTATGCACAAGTTTCATATATTGTTATTCTACTTGAAACTAGAAGAAATGTATTTTCTAAGAATAAATTCTATTTTCTAGGAATTACAATTTTTACCGGTTTCTATTTGAAAGAATTACTTTCCTACTAAAAGTAATCAACTCGTTTCTTTTTCTGTGTTTGCTTTGTGTTGCTTGAACCCACACTCGATGCAATTCAGGGTGCGGGGATAACGAAGAAGGTCGTTCAGTTGAAAGTTGGGAACGATACAATCCTGTCTCACACAAAGCATAAGTACTTTTCGAGAAAATGTTTATTGCTATAAATATCACAAACTAGCTTGATTTTCAAAATTTTTAAATTTCTATTGCAACCGAAAATTGTTTCCTTAACCGGATTTTTTCAATAGATTAATTCTTTTTCTCTCATTTTTTCAATCATTGATTTAAAAGGATCTCACTGGATAGGACTATAATGTGATATTTAAATAGATGCCACCATAACTCTTATATAATATTTAAAAAACAATATGTATTTAGTATTTTTAATTTACTTTTACTATT
Source organism: Gossypium longicalyx (assembly GCA_025698465.1). Lineage (NCBI taxonomy): Eukaryota > Viridiplantae > Streptophyta > Magnoliopsida > Malvales > Malvaceae > Gossypium > Gossypium longicalyx. The sequence continues at coordinate 86,142,296 of CM046997.1, forward strand.
TTAACTAAAAAATATTTATTTTTATATAAAAATTAATTATGAATTAAAAAATAAAATTCGATTTATTCAAGTAATTATTTTTTAAAAAAATTGTAAATAAAAAATCTTTCAAACAACAACTCTTTTTTTTTTTTCAGCTCTACCTCTATTGCTGCCCTTATAACTAAATTAACAATAAATCTCTCAGGAACAAAATTAAAATTTAGTTTTATTTATGAAATTTTAATAGACCATGAAGCAATCCATTTTCTTTTAAATATTATAATTTCAAATTTAATAAAATGATTAAGGAGATTAAAATTCGAATTATAAAATGGCACAATGTCACAATGTTGAGAACAATTATATAAACCTGTTTATAAGGGCGACACACTATTCTTATTTGAATTTACGAATCGGTATCAACCCAGATTTGATTTTAACGCATATCATGAGTTCAATTGACAATTATATATAAAATTAGTTAAAATTTTATTTTAATTATGGCAGTCATTATGTGAGTAAGAAAAACATGTAAAATAATATATTTGTAAAAGAAAATATAAAAAGAGCCCGATTTTAAAGATTAAATTAAATTTTAAAAATTAGTCTCTGGGTTGGTTATCGACTACCTTTTTTTTCTCCCATCAATCATTTTTTTCTTTCTTCTTCTCATTCACTACACGTCTTCTCTCTTTTCAATTTGTAGATATATTTTGTGGGTATCTTTGTTGTCTTCATAAGTTGTGATGGACAAATGACGATACTTGTCATTCGTTAAAACTCCATTGGTCACTACTAGCTTTTCTTGGAAAGTGGGTGACTCTTCGTTAACTTCTTAATCTATTTATGTTTTAAGAGTATTTTAGAATAATAAATAATTTCACATATCGATTTGGACCCGTGTTGTCTTAAACTTTATGTGTTTTTTTGTTTGTTTTTCTATTGTTTAATAAGTCTTCAGTTTTAAAAATTTTTGTCTGTTCTTATAGCACATTTTTTAATCTTACTTATGCATGTAATCTTAGTTTTACAAGTGATTTTAGGGATTATTTTGTTGTTCTCCTCTCTAGTTTGGTGAATGCTCGATTCATTTGTCAATTTTTTGCTCGGCGCTTTGGACCACTTGGAGCTGATTTCCCTATTGTATTAAGTGTTTGCAATCACTCTAGATATGTCGTGCTTGAGTTGTGACAAAGCCAATTGTCAACGTATCATAATGTTCTATTGGTGCTGAGGCTAAAGCCTTTGTTATGTCGATGGAATTTGTCATTCACTATCTACAACAAGTGTTTCTATTTTTTTCTCTGAATTGTATGATTCTATTCATTGAATGAATTAATGAATTTACCTTTAAAAAAAATAAAGCTTTAAAAATTATGATGTTATATGTTGAAATCCAGTCTCAATGATATTTTTATATCATTTGATATTTAAAATTTAATCTCTTTACTTTAATTTGAGACACTAAACTACTTTATTATTTAAAAATCTTTCCTTTTATCCGATTTGAAATTATAAAAAATAAAATTGGATGAACTTTTATATTTCTATAATTTTTTGAATTATTTGAAAAATCTTTAATGGAATGAAAATTCTTAAAATTCTTAAGATTTTTATTGAAAATTTAAAATTTTGTAATTTTTATGCATTTTCAAAAAAGTAAGAGCCAAATTAAAAAAATTATAAATATTAAGGGTTAAAAAGTTATTCTACCTTTTGTATAATTGTAAAATTGGACAGAAAATCAAGAATTTTAAATAAAAATTTAATGTCCCGAAATTAAAGTATAGGAACTAAAATTTTGAATTTTAAATTAAAATTTAATGTCCCAAAATTAAAGTATAGGAACTAAAATTTTAAATTTAAAAAAGTAAAACAACTTCTCTCATATTTGAACTAAACTTAAATAATAGAATAAATATTTTAAAAGATTAATGTATTTATACAAGTACATATGCAGTTTTTTTAAAAGTTAGAATATATGTATTTTAGGTACCCCATTAGGGACTAAAAGGGGGCTTGGAGAATCTAAAAAGAAATTAAAGGGTGAAATTTTATGGCATGTAAACTCTAATGATTGATTTGCTAACTTACTCATAGGATGATAGGAAAGTGGATAGCACATATTTTAAATTTTGTTTTTTTGATGAATAGATCCAAGTCATGAGTCATTCTCCAACATCGGTGTAGGATTTGACGTCATTTTTATGGCAGCACTTTCTTTAAAAGTGCAATTGTAATAAGCCCCACGGCCCATCAACTTGCCCTTTTTTATTCCTTGTAATTATTGAGTGGATTTTCACATCCTCCTGATAATGACACCTGGAATTGTACACTAAATATACCCATTACATCTACTCTACTTTTCCATTTAAAAAGCAAAAAGGTTTTTCATTTTCTTTTGCTTTTTCATATATTTAATTTGTTGACATGAAGGCCTACCAAAATATCCACCCATTTGCACCAAGTACAAAGGAAAACAAACAAAAATCCAGCACAAGGTTTTTAACTTTTAAGGGTAAATTATATTATTAGTCACTAAATTATAAGTAAATTTTCGTTTTAGTCACTTAATTAACAGAAGTTACAATTTGGTCACAAAACTTTTAAAAAGTTTTCATTTAAGTCATTAGAATGTTAAAGTCAATGTTTTATGCCTTTTTCTATTCACACTGCCTACACTAATAGAAAACTCTCTTTCTCCTTCTCTTTTACAATTTAAGTTTTTTTTTTCATGAAATAGTTTTGGATGTCACGAATCTACAAACCAAAATTCAAATAGTTTTTTTTCCAATCTTTGACACTAATTGTCAGATTGACTTGGATATAAATATGTTCTTCTATCATCGATAGGTATTGATCCACTGTACTAATAATCGAATCAATGTTTAGAGCTCGCTATTGGAACTTTTAAAAAAAAAATAATAGCCCAATAACTTAAATAAAAACTTTTAAATAGTTTAGTGACTTAAATGAAAACTTTCAAATAATTTAATGACCAAATTGTGACTTTTTTTAATTAAATGACCGAAGCAAAAATTTACTATTAATTTAGTGACTAATAATGTAGTTAGATTAATTATGGTACTAATTTTTACCTACCATAAGAAATTAACTGTTCTCTCAAAACGCTTAGGATATCAAGAAAATCAAATTCATTAATTTTTAAAGGGAAATTCATTACTTCATTCCATAAAGGAGACTATACATTTCGAGGAGAAAAAAATAACAAACACCCATTGTAGACGGTAAAGGACAAGCTTCATCAACACAATAAAGGCTTCAACCTCAACATCAAATGAACATTATGGCATGTTGACAATTGGTTCTATCACAACTCAAGCAAGACATATTTGGAGTAATTGCAAGCACTTAATACAATAAGGAATTTAGCCTCGGATGGTCCAAAGCGACAGACAAAAATCAGTAAAAGAATAAAGCATCCACAAAACTGAGAGAACGACAACAAAACCATCCCTAAAATCACATACAAAAGCAAAACTACATGCAGAAGCAAGACTAAAAAGTGTGCTACAAGAGCACACAAAAACTTATAAAAGTGAAGACTTATTAAACAAAGGAAAACAAAAAAAATTATAAAACTTAAGACAACACGTCCAAACCTACTCATGAAATCATTTATTATTCCAAAATACTCTCAAAACAGAAACAAATTAAGAAGTCGATGAACAACCACCCACATTCCAAGAAAAATTATTGGTGGTTAGTGGAGTTTTAGCGACAGCAGGCACTATCATCTGTCTATCACAACTTGTGAAGATAGTAAAAATACCCACAAAATAGATTTATAAATTAAAAAGAGAGGAGACACATGGAGTGAATAAGGAGAAAAAAGAAAAAAAATTAATAGGAAAGAAAAAAAAGTAGATAGTAACCAGCTCGAAACTGATACTACTACTGAACAAAACAAAAGAAAAACAGCAAACAAATTAAAATTTTTTTCGAGAGTTAATTTATTTAAAGTTGCCTAAGCTTACATTCAATATTAACATTACTTAATGTAAATTCATTATTGATTGGCGTTTAATACTATATTAAACCATACGTGGATGATACATTAAGAACCTTTTGTAAATTTTAGTTTGTGTTTGATGTGTTATTAATAAATTTATATCTTTAAAAAAAATTATATTATCAAAAAATCTATACACTTGAATTAGAGTTAGAAAGCTTACCACTTCAATCTTCAATTTTGAATTTTGTATTTTGTATCTTTTAGTTCAAATGTTGAATTAGAAAATGGTTGAAAATTTTTAAATTCAATAATTAAAAAAAAAAAACCAATTTGAGGATACATAAAGATTTTTAATTTGGGTAGATTCGACAAATACCAACTTCACCAAATAATTTAAAATCTTAATTAGCTTCTTATATCTCTTTTAAATTTTCATGTGGGTCTCCTCTCTTTCATTTATATCCAAATCTAACTTCTATCCCGAACTTAATAATTTTCTTAAAAAATGCAAAGAATACCCTTTCTTAATCTACTAATTCGATTATGATCTGGTTTTGACCAGAAACAATAGTAATTCTGATCAATAATAAATATTAATTAGAAATTAAATTTATGTTAATTAAACAATATTAAAAATAAACTAAATCCGAGACACAAGAAGGTTACAACAATAATTTTGTAAAATCAAAAATTCTAGAGAGGAAAAATGCCCAAATTTGTAATCTGACTTATCTTTGGGCTAATAAGATAGAAGTTGAATTTTCTTTCATCAAGGGTATTATTGGACTAAAAGAAAAACCTGTATAGGCCCAATTAGGCCTCGGCCAAAAAAATAACCAAACAAAAAAAACAAAAAAATAAATTTAAAATTATAGCCCAAATAAATTACATAAGCCCAAACAAGCCCAAAATTAACCCTAGCCCAATACATTTAAAAAAGAAAAAACCTAAAAACTAGCTAGCCGCCGCCCTAGGGCCAACTACTCTCTGCACTGCCACTTGCTCCACCGCCATGGTCACATCCACCGCCACCTGCTCCTCCACTTGCACTTGCAAGGATTAAATGAGAAAAGATAGCATAGAATATAAAAAAAAACGTGTAAAAAGGCTGTATAAGCCACAAAAGAATCGGGGAAGGGGGCTGGATTTTTCTTCTTTTTTTTTCGAAATATAAGAGGAGAATAACATTAAAAGAGCTTCAATATATACTCAAAATCGCAGCAAGAAATATCAAAGACCGAATCAAAGGTCTATTTACCTTTTTATCTTTTTTTGCTTCTTTTTTCGAATTTATTTGCATATATAATCCCTATTCTATTAAAAACAAAACATATATATATACATATATATATTAGATAAATATTAAAAAAAAATTAAAAATTTTACCTTTTTCGAAATTCCGGCCACTGTGTACGGTGGCCGACAACAGCGGCGCACGGCGGAGCCACGGTGGGGGGTGGCCGGATCCCTTGGCCGGTTCTGGATTTTCCCTAGAGAGAAAACCCCCTCCCCCCCCTTTTTTTTCTCAAACTCAGGAAAAATGAAATTTCAAAAAAAAATTTGACTTTTATAAGCCTCCGAAACGACAGCGTTTTGGGGTACCCTCCCCAGATGCAAAACAACGTCGTTTTGGGGAGGGAACCCGTGACCCGACCCGCCTAGGAAGAGATCCGCGTGTTTTTTTAGTGGAAGGGCTATTTGCGCATTTAGCCCTTCCGCTTTTTCATGTATCTATAATCAAGTTATTTTTACTTTTAATTCGGCCCTGGAATTTGTCCCGCTTTTCAATTTGGTCCTCGGCCACGCGCTGCATTTTAGGATGGGGGAATATTGCATTTTTAGTACTTCTAGGTTGCGCGCATGTTGCAATTTGGTCGTTTTCTTTTATTTCTTTTGAAATTCGCCCCAAAATTCGTTTTTGTTTCGATTTTCGTCCTCCTTTTACTTTTTCTCATTATTTTATTTTAAATTTTGATATTATCGATACTATTATATTTTATCACTGTTATTATTTTTATGTTTTTTTATTTATTAGCATTTCATTATTATTATTTTTACTTAATACCTATATATATATATTATATAGTATTATTAATAGTTTTTGATATTATTGTCCTTGTTAATATATTCGTATGTCATATATACATCCTTTTAATATATAGATATATTATACTCCATATTATGCACATGTATATTAATACCATATCATGTATATCATTTATTTAATATTATATTTTTATATATTATGTATATATTGTTAATATCATATTATTCATATATTTTATTATGTATATATTTTTATAACTATATTATGTACATATTTTTTTAATATTATATATTTTTATATATTATTATGTATATAATGTTAATATCATACTAGTCATATATTTTTATGTTATCTCATGTATATATTTTTTAAAACTATATTATGTATGTATTTTTAACATCTGTATTATGTATATATCTTTAATACTATATTATTTATATTTTTTACGTATTATCTTACGTATATTTTTTAATAACTATATTATGTATATGCTATTACCATATATCTATTTATGTAACATTATCAATGGTTGTTCTTACTATTATTATTATTCCTAATATATATTATGTATACATTTTTAATACTATATTATATATATTTTTTAATACCATATTATGTACATATTATTATATCTATTTTTTATCCCTATTATATTTTATTATATGTGTACATATATACTTATATATATATAGTATTATTTTTATTTATTATTATATTTATTATTATACTTATTATTTTTCACTATTATTTATTATTTTATTTTAATATTATTATTTACAACATTATTATCATTACAATTTTTTATTTTCCTTATTTTATTACTATTGACATTAGTACTATTTTTATTACTATTACTTTCACTATTATTATTGTCGTAACCACCTTTTTTTTTTGTGAAACGGGTATCGACTTAGGTTTTGGAAAATGAAAACGAGTAGAGGAGTCGCCACCGATCTTTTTTGACGAGGTGTGATCGGGTCACCTTAAATCAATCATTTTAATAAAAGTTAAAGTTTACTAAAATGACAGTTTTTTTTGGATCTACGAAAATCAAAAAATGAGTTCGGGAGTCAGTTACGTACGAGGAAGGATTAGCACCCTCGATACGCCCAAAATTGGTACCTAGTTGATTAATTAACGTCTTAAGATCGAAAATTGAAAACTTTGAAAGACTTTTGAAATGCGATCCTTCTTTGTAAAAAAAAACCAAACATTAAGGGCCTTCTCGTCCCAAAATGTGAAACGTCATATCCAGTAAGTTAGGACGTGACATCTTGAATTTTCAAGAGCGAGCTTGCCTTTTATACAAAATTTGCGTATTTTAATTTGTTAAAAGGGTATTCGATTGTTCAGAGTAAACGAGAGAAATCGAAACCCAGCGAGTTAGGGCACGTTTTCTCAAACACCGAATATAGCCTTTCTTTTGAAATAAATTCTTATTTCGAGGTGACAAAATGTCACACCCAGTAAGTTAGGGCACGACACCTCGTATTCCCGAGGATAAGCATTTTTCAAAACTCATGTTGCGATTTAAAAGAATACCCCGTTATTTGGGTTAAATGAGAAAAGTCGAAACCCAGTAAGTTAGGGCACGATTATCTCGAATTACCTAATACCGGATATTGCTTTTATGAAAGAATTTTAAGGTATCGAATGAGAAATATAATGTGACTTATTGTGAAACATAAAACCAAATCATGGTGCTAATATGCAATACGTGCGACAATATCAATGACAATGATATAAGCAATTACGAAAAGCAAGGCTAGTGATATGAGAATATAAAACACAAGCATAAGGTAAATGAAATGATCGAGTAAATAAGTAAATAAGCAAATAAAAATAAATAAAACATGGCAGAAATGACAATGATAATGAAAACGATACTAATAATAATGATATAAATAATGATAGTATAAAACGACAATAATACATATGGTATTAAACATTGTAATAAGGGTAATATAGTTGTGAAATAGTGGAGAACATGTATATATGTGAAACATAAACATATGATACTAGATTAAAATATATACGATATTTGTTGAAACGATAATGATAATACAATAACGAAAATAAAAAGATAAAAAAGTAATAAAAAACTAATAATAACGATATAAGTATATACATATATGTTTTAAAATACATACGTATTAATAATATATATATATATATATATATATAGTAATGTATACATACGTAATAGTAAAAAAACCATATTAAAAGATATACAAGTGTAATATGAAAAATGTACGTGTTTATATTGAAATATTTACATGGCATGTTGAAATATTTACACGGTATGTACATATTAGAAATAATAATGATGAGACTAAAAATTTACTAATATTATATAAATATATACATAAAGGTATATGATAATATTGAAGGTATATACATAATACATAAACAATAAAAGTATACATATAGACTTAATGTATATAAATATATATATATATATGTAATGTTTAAAAGAACAAATATACTATATTTTATATATATATATATATATATATATATATATATATGTAAAACATGGAACATAGTGTATACATGTCAAAAGGATGCACATACGACATACCCACACATTAAAACAATAATATTAAACTATTAATAATATTATAATATATGTATGGTGTTAAGTAAGAATGATAGTAATGAGATGCTAATAAAAATATAAATATAGTAAGTAAATAGACTCAAAAGGAGATAAAATAATAGCCATAATAATAGAAATAAGGGTAATAATGAAATAATGATGATTATAATAAAACGAATAATATTAATAATAATAATAGCAATAATAATAATATAAGTATATATGAAAAATAATAATAATGATAACTAAGATAATAGTAAAACAGCAGAATAATTAAGAAAGGGATTTAATTGAATTTAAAACAGAAAATTTAGGGCACGAATCGCAAATAATAAAAAAAACCAGGCCCAAAACGAAGCACATCGAAAGGTAAGGACTGAATGGGACAATATCCCTCCTTGTCCACGGACGCGTGACTATCGGGCGGACCAAAATGGGGTAGAATCAAGATTCAAGGGATAAATTAAAAAATAAAAGAATGGATTAAAAAACGTTTTAAAACGTGGAGGGGCTTAGCGCGTAAATAGACCATCTGGTCTAAAACACGCGGATCTCCCTATACTCGGGTCGGGTCACATGGGTCGCGCCTAAACGGCGCCGTTTCTGGGTTTTAAAATGGCCGGGCAAAACGGTGCGTTTTGCCGGCCTATATAAGACGTTTATTTTTTTATTTTTTATTTCTCCTTTCTTCTCTTAAAAAAAAACCAAATCCTCTCTCCCTCTCTCAGTCTGTCGGTCCAGAAGCCGGCGAGGTGCAGGCCGAGCGCCGCCGTGGCCCCGTCGCTCCGGCCACCGTAAATCGCCTCAGGTATAAATTTTTTTTTATTTTTTCCTTGTGTTATATATATTTTTTAATGATGCATGTTGTTTTAATAAACATAAATAGTATGTGCTAATAATATTCAAAGAAAGAGTAAAAGAAAGGGCAAAATAATAAATAAAAAACAGTAGATAGACCTTCAGATCGGTCTTCGAAATTCTGTGCTGCAAGTTCGTGTTTGTGTTACAAAGCCTTTTTGATTGTTAATCTCCTTGATATATTTCAAATAGAATAAAAATTAAGAGCCTAAAAATCCAACCCCCTATACCCGATCCCCATTGTGGCTTTTATAGCCTATTTTTCAGATTTCCTTCTCTGCGCATTGCTCTTTCCCTTTTAATGCTGCAGGTACAAGTGGGCGGTGGCACAGTGCGGTGCTTGCAGGAGATGTGACTGGGGCGGTGGGATGGGACCGATGGCAGAGGCAGCAGCAGTTTGGGGGCTAGGGTTTATTATTTTTTTTGTGTTAAAGTTCTTTTGGGCTGTAATTGTTTTGGGTGTTGGGCCCGGGCAAATGGGCTTGTACAGCTGCCCCTCTTTGCTCGTTGTCGTGCAACGAGAACAGAGCAAAGACTTAAGAAAGACCAGTTTTGCTCGGTCTCACCGTGTCTGGACTTGTTTAGCGCTCTTTTTCTCTAAGTAGCTTCATTACAATATTGTCGCTTCACTCCGCTTTACTGCTCTATTGCAGCTTCAAGAAGGTAAGGTTTATTTTGATCCGTTTTACTGCAACTCTATATAGATAAGACTTGTGATTTTAGCTAATTCTACTGAAATTTCAAAGAGATCATTTGTATTTGCAATCAATTTATTTGAAACTTCAAGGGGATCTATCTGCGGCTTGGGTCAACTCCTTTCTTTGCTTCAAGGGGAAGACATTTGATTTTCAACCTGTACCTTTATTGCTTAGGGGTTTAAGGCTTGTTGATACGTGGATTCAACCTGTTATCCTACTGTTTAGGGTTTAAGGTCTGTAAGTTTAGCTTGCCACCCTATTGCTTAGGGGGTCGAGCCCGTCGCCTTCGATCTGTTTTCCTACTGCTTAGGGGTTAAGATCTGTAGATCTTCAGCCTGTTGCCCTACTGCTTAGGGGGTTAAGGCTTGGTGGTTTGAATCTGCTTCACTGCAACCTCAGAAGGGCAAGATTCACCGTCTTTTGATCCGCTTCCCTACTGCTTAGGATGATGAGATCATTAAAATTCAGCTTGTTACCCTACTGCTTAGGGGGTTAAGGTTTGTCAATCTCCGATCTGCTCCACTCATCGCTAGGGAGATAAGATCGTCAATTCGGTCTGTTACCCTACTGCTTAGGGGTTTAAGACCCTGTGAATTCAACCCGTTACCCTACTGCTTAGGGTGTTAAGGCTTGTGAATTCACCAATTCTACTGCACTGTCCTCCGAAGAACATGATCTGCAGAACCTGTTTTATGTATCTATATTTATGTCAAATAATTAGGATGCTATGATTGCGATCGAATGCTGAATCAAATGCTCCTAACCCAATGTGATGCGAATGATTTATGAATGCACAAGTGTAGCTCGTTGTGAGAATGAGTTCCTTTTTTAATGTTTAGGTTGTCGTTGCTCTTTGTTCATCAAGGTTCCTTCACTGAAATGGTACCCTGTCTTCTTGTTCGGCTCAAACTTGAATAGAAAATCTGAAGAGGTAGTCCCAGTTTAAACTCTTTCTTCTCAAATGTTTGCAATATTTGAGTTTGGTTAGTTCTAACAATAGTCCTGTTTCAGGTTCTTGTACTATTTAGAGACTTTTAGAGTAATATGCAGAACTCTTTTTTGCAAAAATTGACTTTAATCCATTAATCATCATTTCAATGCAAGATACTTGAGAAGGATCACAACAATGACAAAGATGAAATTTGTCAGAAATACAACTTGGGAATGGATCAATCTCAAGCAACAAATGTTGCTGGAATACAAAATGGATAGAAAGAAAATAGGTGCCTGTGTATCGTGACATGAGCTTCTATGTACGAACTTCTTGAGGACTCCCTTTTTGCTCGATGTGTGTTTAGGGGATCTAGAGTACCCTTGTGGATGCCCTGAGATGTAGCATACTCCTTCATTGTTAATTCAGGTATAGCGAGACTGCTGTATGCCCCACTTTGACTGAATTTAAGCCGCCCTTTTCGGGTTTTCAACTCAAATCCCCTTTGGTCTCAAGATGCCCTTTGCGGGTTTTCACCTTGGCCTCTCCATTTTCCTTTTTTTTTTTCAGCAGTGAAGTATCTCTTAAGCGAGTCTCAATTCACAGACAGGTAAAGTCTTGCCATCCATTTCAGCCAATATCAATGCTCCTCCGGAAAAGGCCTTTTTTACCACATAAGGTCCCTCCCAATTCGGCATCCATTTTCCTCTGAAATCCTTTTGTATGGGCAGGATCTTTTTCAATACTAGGTCTCCTTCGTGGAATTCTCTTGGGCGAACCTTTTTGTTGTAAGCACGCATCATTCGCTTTTGGTACATCTGACCATGACGGATAGCCCTTAGCCTCTTTTCTTCAATTAGATTCAACTGATCGTATCGTGACTGGATCCACTCTGCTTCATCCAACTTTACTTTCAGCGGAACCACGAGGAAGGAATCTCAACCTCGATAGGTAAAACCGCCTCCATTCCATAAACTAGCGAGAAAGGTGTGGCCCCAGTGGAGGTCCTGACGGGCGTTCGGTAAGCATAGAGGGCGAATGGTAGCTTTTCATGCCAGTCTTTATAAGTCTCAATCATTTTCCCCACAATCTTCTTAATGTTTTTGTTGGCTGCCTCGACCGCACCGTTCATTTTCGGATGATATGGTGACGAGTTGTGGTGTCTGATCTTGAATTGGTTGCAGACATCCGCTATTGTGCTATTGTTCAAATTTAATGCGTTGTCAGATATAATCCTTTCTGGCATTCCATACCGACAAATGATTTCCTTCTTTAGGAACCTACTAACTGTCGATTTAGTAACATTGGCGTATGAGGCAGCTTCTACCCATTTGGTGAAATAGTCAATAACCACGAAGATGAACCGATGACCATTTGAGGCTTTTGGCGAGATTGGTCCAATCACATCCATGCCCCACATCGAGAAAGGCCATGGTGAAGTCATGACATGCAGGGGTGAAGGAGGCACGTTAATCTTGTCCCCATAGATTTGGCATTTATGACATCTTTTGGCGTAGTTGATATAGTCTCCTTCCATGGTAGACCAATAGTAACCAAACCTCATAATTTGCCTGGCCATTGTGAAGCCATTAGCGTGTGTCCCACAGACGCCTTAGTGGACCTCTTCCAATATTTTCTTGGCCTCAATAGCGTCCACACATCTTAACAGCACTTGATCCTTTCTTCTTTTGTATAGGATCTCCCCGTCCAAGACGTAGTCATTGGCCAGTCTTCTTAATGTTCTTTTGTCATTCTCAGTAGCCTGGTCGGGGTACTCACGATTCTTCACATATCGCAGGATATCGTGGTACCAAGGGTGGTCATCATTTCCTTCTTCTTCTTCGAGGTTGTAACAATGAGCTGGAACCTCGTAAATGCTCATTTGGATTGGTTTCACATTCTCTTGCCTATTCACCCTAATCATAGAGGCTAAAGTTGCTAGGGCGTCAGCCATCTGATTTTCTTCTCGCGGGAGGTAACAGAAGACAATATCATTGAACTCTTTAATTAATTCAAGGATCAGCTTTCGGTAATTGACCAACTTGGGGTCTCTCGTCTCCCATTCACCTTTGAGTTGATATATCACTAGGGCCGAATCTCCGTATACCTCTAACGCCTTGATTTTACGCTCTATGGCCGCACGAATTCCCATGATGCATGCTTCAGATTCGCCATATTGTTCGTGGCGATCAAAATCCAACTTACTAGTAAAGGGATAATGATATCCGTTCGGGGATACCAGGACTGCCCCGATTCCGTTACCCACAGCATTTGATGCTCCGTCAAAGTTTAGCTTCCAAGGATGACTTTCTTGAGGGTCTTCTTCAGTGGTTGCTATGTACATTAGATCTTCATTTGGGAAGTCAAAGTTCAAGGGCTCGTAGTCCTCTAGGGCTCTACTGGCTAGAAAATCTGCTATCGCACTTCCCTTTATAGCTTTCTGGTTAACGTAGACTATATCGAATTCAGAAAGTAGAATTTGCCATCGGGCCATTCTCCCATTCAAAGCAGTCGATTCCATCAAGTACTTCAGAGGGTCCATTCTAGAGATTAGCCAAGTTGTATGATACAACATGTATTGTCTTAGTCTTCGGGTTGTCCAAATTAGGGCACAACACAACTTTTCAATTGGCGGGTATCTTGTTTCACACTCAGTGAACTTCTTACTGAGGTAGTATATCGCTCTTTCTTTCCTTCCCGACTCATCGTGTTGGCCAAGCACACATCCCATAGAATTTTCAAACACCGTTAAATACAGTATCAATGGCTTGTCTAGATTAGGTGGTGTCAACACTGGGGCATTAGACAAATATTGCTTAACCTTGTCGAAAGTCTTCTGGCAATCCTCGTCCCAAACACCAGGGTTGTGTTTCTTAAGGAGACGGAATATGGGGTCACATTTCTCGGTAAGTTGTGAAATAAACCGAGCGATGTAATTCAATCTTCCCAGGAATCCCCGAACTTCTTTTTGAGTGCGTGGTGGAGGTAGCTCTTGTATGGCTTTGACCTTATCAGGATCAATCTCAATCCCCTTTTCACTGACTACGAATCCTAGCAGTTTTCCGGACCTGGCCCCGAAGGTACACTTTGCTGGATTGAGTTTCAGCTAGAATTTCCTCAACCTCAAAAATAACTTCCTCAAGACTAGCACATGTTCCTTTTCTGTCCGAGATTTGGCAATCATGTCGTTGACATAAACTTCAATTTCTTTGTGCATCATATCATGAAACAAGGTCACCATGGCCCTCTGATACGTTGCTCCCGCATTTTTCAATCCGAATGGCATCACCTTATAGCAAAACGTTCCCCACATGGTTACAAATGTGGTCTTATTCATGTCCTCAGGATGCATTTTTATCTGATTGTACCCTGAGAAACCATCCATGAAGGAGAAAAGTGAGTAACCTGCCATATTGTCCACTAAGGTGTCGATATGAGGCAATGGGAAATTATCCTTGGGGCTGGCCTTGTTCAGGTCCCTGTAGTCCACGCACATCCGTACCTTTCCATCTTTTTTAGGGATGGGGACAATATTAGCTACTCATTCCGAGTACTTGACTACTTGTAAAAACCCAGCATCAAATTGCTTCTTGACCTCCTCTTTTATTTTCAACAAAACATCGGGCCGCATTCTTCGAAGCTTTTGTTGAACTGGCTTGCATTCTTCTTTGATGGGGAGCTTGTGTACCACGATGTCAGTACTTAGCCCAGGCATGTCTTGATACGACCATGCGAAGACGTCCTTGAACTCTTGGAGTAGCTCAATAAGGTCCCGTTTTGTCTCTGTGGTAATGCAGGCTCCGATCTTTACTTCTTTCTTTTCTTGGTCATTTCCCAAGTTCACAACTTCTACTGTCTCTTCATGGGGTAGAATCTGTTTCTCCTCTTGTTCTACCATCCTTAACAAATCAGGGAATAAGTCACAGTCTCTATCATCCTCAAAGTCCTGAGATCCCTCTAGATACATATCCCGCTCAAAAGGAAACTCTGAGTTAGTGGCAATATCGCTCACATCGTTGATATCTGGAGACCTGTTAGAGATGTGGAGGAGGATGCAAAGAACGAAGGAATCTAAGAACAATGATATGTATGGTATGATCATGAATAAAAAATAAAAGAATATTTGGGAATAAGACAAAAGGATGCATTTCATTGAAATAACGATTTTGAACATGGGCCTATTTTCACAAAAAGGGACTCTTATTACTCCTAGGCCTAGAGTAACAAGTGTGTTTTGAATATTACTCTGTGTTAGTTCTAAAGACTACAGAATCTCTCCATGATCCAATTATTGAGAACACTTCTCGGCTCATGAGGGCGAATGCCCGACGGATTCTCTATCCCAGTTCCTTTTTCGTATGTGGCATTGATGCCCAAATTTTCCGTCATTCCTTCCACCATTTCCTTTCTCGATGTGCCCCTCTCGGAGTGAATGACTCCTCCAGACACAAAAGTCTTTGAAATATGGGGGAAGATCATGGGCTCCCATTTGATTTCTCCCCCGCTCAATCGCGCTCTCCTTCTTTCTTGCTTCTTCTCTAGCTCCTTCCTTCTTTGTTTCGTGTCTGGCCTGAATCCCAACCCAAAACGGTCTTGTTTGTCTTTTATCACTGGTGCATTAGTTGTTCCCTGGAGGTATTTCTCGAGTCCTCTTCCAGGTAGGGCCCCTTTTTCGACAGTTAGTTGTAGCCCCATTCTTGTAGTCTCAGATAACCTGGGCCTCGGAATCTTGCTTCCTTCGGTAATGAATGTCACGTTCACGAATTCTAGAGATCGGAAAGAACATTCAACTGCTTCATCATCTGTGCCCACATATGGCGCGTCGCTGGTAACAGATGCAATGATATCTTCCTCCGCATTTATGGTTACCAATCGACCCTCCGTTATAAATTTAAGCTTTTGATGCAACGATGACGACACTGCCCCTGCTGAGTGAATCCATGGCCTCCCCAGTAGGCAATTATACGAAGGCTTAATGTCCATGACTAAGAAATCTACCTCGTACGTGCTCGGCCCGATTAAGAGGGGTATTTCAATTCTCCCCATTACCTTCCTCTCCGTACCATCAAATGCTCTCACTACATTTTGGCACGTCTTCATATGGGAACTATCTCATCGGCAACCTATTCGGTGTAGATAAAGGCGGGGACATTTAGTGCGGACCATTGTCAATCAATACGCTCGTAATGTGTACCTTTACAAATGAGTCGTGATATGCAAAGCTTTAGTCGATCCTCGGCCTCTCCCGCGTACTTCATCATCATTGAAGAATATGAAGTTTCCGGCGCTTATATTGTTGACTAAGCGGTCCCGGCTTGTTTCTGAGATATATCGTTAGCAACATAAGTTTCATTCAGCACCTTCATCAATGCGCTGCGATGGGTTTCTGAGCTTAAGAGTAAGGCCAGTACCGATATATGAGCTGGTTGCTTGTGCAGCTGTTCCACGACATTTGTATTATTTGTGCTTTAGAAATTTTAAGAATTCTTTTGCTTCTTTTTGATCATCGATTCATTAATGCAATTTGGTTCAGAGTCCACCGCCCTTTCTTTATTTTGCTCAATTGTCACTGACTTTCCTTTAACTTGCTCGACTTTTGTATTTGGGGTATAACGCCTTCCGTTGTGTGTATAAAAACCCTCGTCTTGACTTTCTTCAGATGCATTAATTGGAATTTCCTCTTCTGGGATTGTCACATTGCAATTATAGTTCCACGGTACCCTTTTGCTATCTTTGTAAGGGAAAGCAATGGGCTTCTGGATTATAACCTTGGGCGCAATTTGTGCCCCAGTTTCATTCATTCTCGGACGCGATATGATAACCACTGGGTGGTTGACTTTATAAACATCCTTCGTCGAACCTTCTTCGGAGGCACATACATCTGTTTCTTCTAGGCTCCCAACATATTCGAAGAATTCCAGCTCCTTATTATCTATCAGTCTTTGTAACAAAGTCCTGAATTCGCTGCATTTCTGAAGCTCGTGATCCTCTAGATCGTGGAATTCGCAATAATTCTTTGCTCCTCTAGGTCTGACCCTTGAATTCTGTGCTATCAACCCTCTTTCTACCATTTTCTTTCATACTTCTTTCAACGGGGTTTTCACTTCTGCAATATTCATCTTAGTCTTTTTCCCTGAACCCTCGATTATCGCATTTACCCCTTTGTCCCCATGGTTGGGTAATGGATTCTCTGCACTAGATGTATCATCAAATTTCACGACGCCTATATTGATGAGTCTTTCAACCAATTTCTTGAAAGTGGTGCAGTTTTCTATCGAGTGACCTGTGGCTCCCGCATGGTATTCGCATTGGGCATTTGCATCGTACCACTTGGGGTATGGAGGTTGCATTGGTTTTAGATAGAAGGGAGACACGACATGTGCGTCGAATAAACTTTGGTATAACTCCTTATATGTCATCGGAATGGGCGTAAACTGAAGTTTCTCCCTATTTTGCCTTGCATTAGGCTCTTGTCTGGGTGGGCCTTGCTGACCAAGGGTTGTTGACCTTGGTTGGCTTACGGTGATCGATTTCGAATATGAGCTCACATTATTTACCTCGTGCTCTTTCTTTCTCGGTGCTGACCTTTTGGTGCTTTCTCCCGCCTCTATTTTCCCACATCTTATTGCATTTTCTATCATTTCTCCCGACATTACTATGTCTGTAAAGCTTTTGGTCGCGCTACCCAGCATATGGTTAATAAAAGGCGCCTTCAGGGTGTTGATGAAGAGCATAGTGGTTTCTTTTTCCAACATGGGGGGTTGGACTTGGGTGGCCACCTCTCTCCATCGCTGGGCATACTGTCTAAAGCTTTCATTATGCTTTTTCTCCATGTTCGTAAAGTGATTACATCGGGGGCTATGTACGCCACATGGCCATACTTGCTTCATGAAAGCTTGTGCTAAATCTTTCCATGAACCGTCTGAAGCGCTGAGTCAGTTGGTTGTACCATCTAGAAGCGGCCCCAACCAAACTTTTCACGGAAACAATGAATTAATAGTTGGTCATTATTAACATGACCTGCCATTCGTCTGCAGAACATAGTGATGTGAGCTTCGGGACAGCTAGTCCCGTTGTACTTCTCAAATTCTGGAGTTTTGAACTTGGGAGGAAGTACCAGGTCCGAAACCAAACTTAATTCCTTAGCATCGATTCCACCACAATAGTCGGTGTTTTCCATTTCTTTAAATTTTTCTTCTAACCATCTACATCTTTCTTCGAGCTCTTTCGGGAGTTCCACCCTCGTTTTTTCTATCTCTGTTACTTAATCAAGATTGAGGACCACAGGGTTGGTCGGGTTGTCCCCTGGATTGGATCCTGAACCAGCCTGATAATTCATCGGTACTGAGACACCGGCTTGAAATGGTTGGGGCCTAATTGTGACCGATGGCCTTCTTGGGTACACGTCAGGTTGTACCTGAACTTCTGCCGGGGCAAAACCCGGAGGGTAAGTAGGATCTTCCATATCATCTCCCGTATTGATCAAAGAGCTTTTCCCTTTTTCTAATCCGCCAGCCAATAGACGCGTTAATTGATCCATCATACTTTTCTCGGGATTCCCACATCGGTCCTCATATCTTCTTTGGATTTTGGCAAGTCGTTTCTTGCATACGTGTTTGTAATTGGTCCTGCATCTCTTTTTGCATTTGTTCCAATCTCTCTAATCTTTGGTCCATTGCTCTTGTTTTTCCTCTTGTACCGTAACGATGTATCAGGGTAACTACCATGATTTTAGGGTTTTGTGTGAGTTTTAGTGCATATGATGCAATGCTGATGCATGAATGCAATGAATGTGATGAATGCAAAAAAGTATTGATTCCAGTCCGATTTCATTAGAGTAACTTTTCTAGAAAACAAGTTTCTTTACATAAAATAGATTACATATATGGCTTGGCCCTGATACTTAGGGCCTTGACCTGCCTGAGAAGCCAAGCTAACTCTCGGCCTCGGTCTGATTCTAACTCGTATTTTAGACTCAGCATATCGGCTTGTACTACTAGCGTTTGCAAGTGATCAGCCACTTCTCGCACTTGAGTCAAAGCTTCGTCCATGACATAGTCTCTGCTCCAGACCTGATCTTGAGATTGATGAAGCTGCGCCTTACATCGTTCGTTATCCACCTCAAGGAGTTCGATATGAAGTTCACGATTTTGCAGCGCTGTTTTGAGTTCTTCTATGTTCTGTTTTAATTCTTCAATTCTATTCTGACTAGCTTTCAACTCGACCACAGAGTTACGCGCACGATATTGATACAAAGACCTCTCTAACTCTGATATCCGAATCTTTAACCCCTCTTTCTCATTATGGCTTTCTGCCAAACTTCTTTTCAGAGCACCTTCACGAGTTTGAACATCCCGGAACTTTTCTTCCCACTGGTTGGCTTTGCTTTTCTCTTCTTTGACTTCTTGTCGCCACTGTTCAGATGTTTTTCCTAACCCAGCGATTTTCATTGACCTAGCATCTTCTTGTAATCTGTCTTCAAACTGTCTAAATCTTCTTCAGCCTTGTTTTTTCCTTTTCTGAGTCTTTCGGCTTCTAGTTTCTGGACATCGACATCTAATCCCAGTTGCATTTTTTCTTCCTCCAATTGCTCGATCTTCTTTTCTAGTTCTAGACTCTTTCTCTCAAAATCCTGCCTGATGATTTCTAGCTCAGATGGGATTACTCTCAAGTGTTCTTCCATCGACCGAGGGTTCTCTTGATCTATCGTAGGGATGTTGTCGTTAATCCTCTGATTCCACCACCAGTCGTACTCGGGGGGTAGTCATAGGATTGGCAGCAAACTTTTTCATTCTACGAGTCTGGTTCCAAGTATTTGATATCTCGCGAACTTTCTTTTTGTAATTGTTCCCCGTGAATACGAACTCACACTGAGCTAACCCGTATGTTGGTGGCGTAAACTGTCTAGACCTGTATTGCCTTAATGCAAGCAAAGGGGCATACCCGACGGCTCCCCATACTCCTAACAAGGGAACCCAATCAAAATCTCCGCATCGGTATAATATTTCATCGGGGACTATCCACAGGGCCCTCCATTCAACGTCTTCCTCTTGCAAACTTTGAAGAATCGCTATCCAACTTTCTTCTGTGATATCATCTCTCCTTGGCGTAGCTACTATCTCTTTCAGTGGAGAATAATTTCCAGAGAAGACACGATATGAGACCTTTTCCGCTTTCCAAAAATGACTGTGGAACCACGATAGCAAGAGTTGTGCACATCCTATAAATCTCCCTTCACCCGCTCTTCGACAAGCATTCAATGATCTGAAAGTTTCAGCCAAGATTGCGGGTACCGGTGTGGTCCCTTTACCAAGCCTGTCAAAAAGATCGGAAACTGCCTCGTCTACATGTCCCAAAGCTTTAGGGAAAATAACCAGTCCATAAATGCTTAGGGCGAATACATCTACCCTTTTCTTCGCGTCGGGGTGCGCCAAGATTAGATCTCTCAGATTCTTCCAAGGAATGCATTTACAATCTCCTTTCTGTTTGATCCGGGTTGTAACCCACTGTTCGCTCATCCCTGTGATGTTCATCAGCTTTTTTGAAAATGCCGGGACATTGGCAGGTCTGGAATAGATTCGGTCAACCTGAATCTTCAGGCAATGGAGCAAGGCCGTGTACTCTTCTACAGTAGGGACCAGATCTACCCTCCCGAAAGTGAAGCACCTATAAGCAGAATTCCAATATTGGGCGAGGGCTCGAAACAAATGTTCATCTACCTTGACATCGAGCAGATAAGGTAAATCCCCGTAATGATTGTAGAATAATTGTTTGACCTCGTCATCCCACTGACCCCAAATTTCTTTCATCTCTCGGAGATTATTCTGAGTTACGCTGATTCGAGTAAAATCCCACAATTCTCGATATTGCACCTTTCAAGAAGATGTCACCTTTCTTTTGTTGTGTTGTCTCACCCATATCCACAACAGTACGCGTTGTCTTCTACTTTATCAAAAACCCCTTTTCCATGATAAGCTATCTACTTAGGAACCGAATGTGAATCAACACCTTTTATGATGAAAATGCCATGCAAATACAATCAAAATAAAACAAAGCAAGTCAAGTACACAATTCAAAGCAAACAAGGAATAATAAATGTAGCATTTGCCTGTGTAACCACTAGGGTTTGGAGTGGCTCTACCTAGGGTGGGCTCTTAAGGCTCGCTATATGGGGCTCGGTTCTAGAGTAAGGGTACTGAACCAGTGATTCCTCGATCTTCACCTATTATAGGCTCTTACAGCATCGAGTTCGATTCAGGGAATACATTTCCCTATGGCTACGGAGATGAAAATCTCACGAAGACATAGGTACGGATGTATCCCGAAAGCAATCCACTATCGCACGGAGGTGAAAACCTCACGAAGGAAGCGATTTCGCTCCCACTTAAGAGGTGTGACCACGGCGGTCATGCAATGCAATATGCGACACTATTTAAAGACTCGGACCAATGCAACAGGTATTATATAAACCATAAAAAGCTGATGAAATGCAATGAAAGGATCGTATTTCAAAATCAAGTTTTAAATTTTCGATAAAAAGACAAAAGTTAATCAACTTGTGGCTTGACTCTCCTATTTGATGTCCCCAGTGGAGTCGCCAAGCTATCGTAACCACCTTTTTTTTTGGTGAAACGAGTATCGACTTAGGTTTTGGAAAATGAAAACGAGTAGAGGAGTCGCCACCGATCTTTTATGACGAGGTGTGATCGGGTCACCTTAAATCAATCATTTTAATAAAAGTTAAAGTTTACTAAAATGACAGTTTTTTTTGGATCTACGAAAATCAGAAAATGAGTTCGGGATTTTTTTTTGGATCTACCAAAACGGTGCGTTTTGCCGGCCTATATAAGACGTTTATTTTTTTATTTTTTATTTCTCCTTTCTTCTCCTAAAAAAAAAACCAAATCCTCTCTCCCTCTCTCAGTCTGTCGGTCCAGAAGCCGGCGAGGTGCAGGCCGAGCGCCGCCGTGGCCCCGTCGCTCCGGCCACCGTAAATCGCCTCAGGTATAAATTTTTTTTTATTTTTTCCTTGTGTTATATATATTTTTTAATGATGCATGTTGTTTTAATAAACATAAATAGTATGTGCTAATAATATTCAAAGAAAGAGTAAAAGAAAGGGCAAAATAATAAATAAAAAACAGTAGATAGACCTTCAGATCGGTCTTCAAATTTCACATCTTTGCAAGTTCGTGTTTGTGTTACAAAGCCTTTTTGATTGTTAATCTCCTTGATATATTTCAAATAGAATAAAAATTAAGAGCCTAAAAATCCAACCCCCTATACCCGATCCCCATTGTGGCTTTTATAGCCTATTTTTCAGATCTCCTTCTCTGCGCATTGCTCTTTCCCTTTTAATGCTGCAGGTACAAGTGGGCGGTGGCACAGTGCGGTGCTTGCAGGAGATGTGACTGGGGCGGTGGGATGGGACCGATGGCAGAGGCAGCAGCAGTTTGGGGGCTAGGGTTTATTATTTTTTTTGTGTTAAAGTTCTTTTGGGCTGTAATTGTTTTGGGTGTTGGGCCCGGGCAAATGGGCTTGTACAGCTGCCCCTCTTTGTTCGTTGTCGTGCAACGAGAACAGAGCAAAGACTTAAGAAAGACCAGTTTTGCCCGGTCTCACCGTGTCTGGACTTGTTTAGCGCTCTTTTTCTCTAAGTAGCTTCATTACAATATTGTCGCTTCACTCCGCTTTACTGCTCTATTGCAGCTTCAAGAAGGTAAGGTTTATTTTGATCCGTTTTACTGCAACTCTATATAGATAAGACTTGTGACTTTAGCTAATTCTACTGAAATTTCAAAGAGATCCGCTGTAGCTGCAATCAATTTGACTGAAACTTCAAGGGGATCTACTGCGGCTTGGGTCAACTCCACTGCTGCTTCAAGGGGAAGACATTTGATTTTCAACCTGTACCTTTATTGCTTAGGGGTTTAAGGCTTGTTGATACGTGGATTCAACCTGTTATCCTACTGTTTAGGGTTTAAGGTCTGTAAGTTTAGCTTGCCACCCTATTGCTTAGGGGGTTGAGCCCGTTGCCTTCGATCTGTTTTCCTACTGCTTAGGGGTTAAGATCTGTAGATCTTCAGCCTGTTGCCCTACTGCTTAGGGGGTTAAGGCTTGGTGGTTTGAATCTGCTTCACTGCAACCTCAGGAGGGCAAGATTCACCGTTTTTTGATCCGCTTCCCTACTGCTTAGGATGATGAGATCATTAAAATTCAGCTTGTTACCCTACTGCTTAGGCGGTTAAGGTTTGTCAATCTCTGATCTGCTCCACTACTGCTTAGGGAGATAAGATCTGCAATTCGGTCTGTTACCCTACTGCTTAGGGGTTTAAGACCCTGTGAATTCAACCCGTTACCCTACTGCTTAGGGTGTTAAGGCTTGTGAATTCACCAATTCTACTGCACTGTCCTCCGAAGAACATGATCTGCAGAACCTGTTTTATGTATCTATATTTATGTCAAATAATTAGGATGCTATGATTGCGATCGAATGTTGAATCAAATGCTCCTAACCCAATGTGATGCGAATGATTTATGAATGCACAAGTGCAGCTCGTTGTGAGAATGAGTTCCTTTTTTAATGTTTAGGTTGTCGTTGCTCTTTGTTCATCAAGGTTCCTTCACTGAAATGGTACCCTGTCTTCTTGTTCGGCTCAAACTTGAATAGAAAATCCGAAGAGGTAGTCCCAGTTTAAACTCTTTCTTCTCAAATGTTTGCAATATTTGAGTTTGGTTAGTTCTAACAATAGTCCTGTTTCAGGTTCCTGTACTATTTAGAGACTTTTAGAGTAATATGCAGAACTCTTTTTTGCAAAAATTGACTTTAATCCATTAATCATCATTTCAATGCAAAAATTAAAACGGGAGTCGCCACGGATACCCATGATACATGCTTCGTACTCTGCCATGTTATTTGTGCAATCAAAATCCAATTTACTAGTAAATGGATAATGATCTCCATCTGGGGATACCAGAACTGCCCCGATTCCATTACCCGTAGCATTTGAGGCTCCGTCAAAATTCAGTCTCCAAGGATGATCTTCTCGAGAGTCTTCTTCTGTGGTCGCAACGTACATTAAGTCTTCATTTGGGAAATCAAAACTCAAAGGCTCATAATTTTCTAGAGCCCTACTGGCCAGAAAATCCGCTATAGCACTCCCTTTTATGGCTTTTTGGTTCACGTAGACTATGTCAAATTCAGAAAGTAGAATTTGCCAACGAGCCATTCTTCCGTTCAAAGCATTTGACTCCATCATGTATTTCAGAGGGTCTAGTTTTGAGATGAGCCAAGTTGTATGATACAACATGTACTGTCTCAGTCTTCGGGTTGTCCAGATCAAGGCACAACACAATTTCTCGATTGGCAAATATCTCGTCTCGCATTCAGTGAACTTCTTGCTAAGATAGTATATCGCCTTTTCTTTTCTTCCTGACTCATCACGTTGGCCTAACACACACCCCATGGAGTTCTCGAACACTGCCAAATACAGTATCAGTGGCTTATCTGGGCAAGGCGGCACTAATACTAGGGCATTAGACATGTAATGCTTGACTTTATCGAAAGTTCTTTGGCACTCCTCATTCCATACACCTGGGTTGTGTTTCCTAAGGAGGCGGAATATCGGGTCACATTTCTCCGTTAGTTGTGAAATAAACCGGGCGATGTAGTTTAGCCTTCCTAGGAAGCCTCGAACTTCTTTTTGAGTGCGTGGCGGAGGTAACTCTTGTATGGCTTTGACTTTATCTGGGTCGATTTCGATCCCCTTTTCACTGACCACGAATCCTAACAACTTTTCTGACCTGGCCCCGAAGGTGCATTTTTCGGGGTTGAGTTTTAATTGAAACTTTCTTAATCGTAAGAACAATTTCTTCAAGACTTGCATGTGCTCCTTTTTTGTTTTGGATTTCGCGATCATATCATCGACGTAAACTTCGATCTCCTTATGCATCATATCATGGAACAAAGTTACCATGGCTCTTTGATATGTTGCTCCTGTGTTCTTTAGTCCAAATGGCATCACCTTGTAACAGAATGTTCCCCACATGGTCACGAATGTGGTCTTTTCCATGTCTTCGGGATGCATCTTTATCTGGCTGTATCCCGAGAAACCATCCATGAAGGAGAAAAGTGAGTAACCTGCCGTGTTATCCACTAATGTATCGATGTGAGGCAATAGAAAGTTGTCTTTTGGGCTGGCTTTATTCAGATCCCGATAGTCCATGCACATCCGTACTTTCCCATCTTTCTTAGGAACCGGAACTATATTGGCTACCTATTCTGAGTATTTAACCACTTGTAAGAAACCAACGTCGAATTTCTTTTTGACCTCCTCATTTATCTTCAAAAAAACATCAAGTCTCATTCTTCGGAGTTTCTGTTGGACTGGCTTACATTCTTCCTTTATGGGGAGTCGGTGTACCACAATATCGGTATTTAACCCAGGCATGTCCTGATATGACCATGCGAAGACATCTTTGAATTCTTGTAGTAACTCAATGAGATCTCATTTTGTCTCCATGGTGATACAGGCTCCAATCTTTACCTCTTTTCCTTCTCCTAAGCTCACAATTTCCACTGACTCCTTGTGAGGTAGGATTTGTTTCTCCTCTTGTTCTACCATCCTTAACAAGTCCGGAGATAAGTTACAGTTTCGATCATCTTCAAAATTCTGAGAATCTTCTATACACACATCTTGCTCGAAAGGGGACTCTGAGTCAGTAGCAGCGTCACTCATGTCATTGATATCTGGAGACCTGTTATAGAGATGAAGAAAAGTCCAAAGGACAAAATAATCTAAGAATATTTATTGGTGGTATGATTATGAATGAAATGGAAAGAATAAAAGAATATTTACTCAAGATGATACGCAAAGATGCATTTTTATTGAAATAACGATACTCGATAAGAGCCTATTTCAGAAAAGGATTCTTATTGCCCCTAGGCTTAGAACAATAAGCTTGTTTTGGACATTACTCTGAATTAATTTTAAAAGTTACAGGGATCTCCTCCGCGGTCTAATTGTTTAAAACGCTCCCAGGCACGTATGGGCAAATGCCTAATTGACCTTCTTCTCTTGTTTCTTCCTCGGATATGGCGTTAATGCTCAAAGCAGCCTCTTTCCCTATCGATTTTCCTTCAGAATAAATGGTCCCTCCTGACACGAATGTTCTGGATATGTGAGGAAAGGTCATTGGCTCCCACTTGACTTCTTCTCCATTTAAACGTGCTCTTCTCCTCTCTTGTCTCTTCTCTATCTCCCTTTTCTTTTGCCTTGCATCTGGCTTGTACCCTAAATCGAAACGGTCTCGTTTGTCCGTGAGCATGGGTGCCTCGATCCTTCCTTGTAGATTCCTTCCAAGCCCCTTTCCGGGTACAGCTCCTTTCCCGACTGTCAATTGCAAACCCATCTTGGTAGTTTTGGAGATTTTGGGCACCAGAACCTTGTTCCCTTCGACAATAAAGGTTGCATTTACAAACTCTAGTGATCGGAATGAGCATTCTATTGCTTCATCATCTGTCTCCACATATGGTGCCTCGCTGGTAACAGACGCAATGATATCTTCTTCTGCATTTACAGTCACCAGTCGACCCTCCGTTACAAATTTGAGCTTTTGATGCAGTGATAACGGCACTGCCCCTGCCGAGTGAATCCATGGCCTTCCCAACAAGCAATTGTAAGAGGGTTTGATGTCCATCACTAGGAAATCTATCTCGTATGTGCTTGGACCGACTAAAAGGGGTATTTCAATCCTCCCCATTACCTTCCTTTCAGTACCGTCAAATGCCTTCACTATGTTTTGGCATGACTTCATATGGGAACTATCCACTGGCAACCTATTCAACGTGGATAGGGGTAGGACATTTAGTGCAGACCCATTATCAATCAACACTCCCGGTAGTGTATATCCTTTACAGCGGGTAGTAATTTGTAGTGCTTTTGTTGACCCTATTCCCACTGGCGGTATTTCATCGTCATTGAAAAATATGAAATTATCGGTGCTTATATTATTAATGAGACGGTCCAACTTATTGATAGAGATATCATCCGCGACGTAAGTTTCATTCAGTACCTTCATTAACGCGCTTCGATGTGTCTCCGAACTCAAGAGCAAAGCTAGCACTGAGATACGAGCCGGTAGCTTGTGTAACTGTTCAACCACGCTGTATTCACTATGCTTTAAGAATTTTAGGAATTCTCTAGCTTCCTTCTCAGTTACTGGCTCATTGATTGGTAATTCAAACCTGACCGTCTTTTCCATTCTTTGCTCAGCTATTGGGGTCTTTCCTTTAGCAATTTCAGTTTCTGTACTCGCAGGATCATAACGTCTTTCGCTGCGTGTATAGAAACCTACATCTTGGTTGTCCTTTGAAGCGCTAGCTGAGTTCTCCCCACCCGGGATCGTCACGTTGCAGTCGTAACTCCAGGGAACCCTTTTACTATCCTTGTAAGGGAAGGATACCGGCTTCTGAATTATGACTCTCGGTGCCATTTACAGTCCTGCTTCATTGTTCTTTGGTTTCGAAATTATCACCACAGGATGATTAACTTTTTGGACCCCTTCTGTTATTCCTTCCTCTGAAGCGTGAACCTCTCCTTCTTCTGATCCTTCAATTTCTTCGTAAAATTCAATCTCCTTATTGTCCATTAGATTTTGCACTATGGTCTTGAACTTATTGCACTCTTGGATGTCATGGCCTTCATCAGCATGAAATTCGCAGTATCTTCTTGCTTCTCTAGGCCTTTCCTTTGAATCTTGTGTGATTTAACCTCCTTCCACCATCTTCTTCGAAACCCATTTCAACGGGATTTTTACCTCTGAGACATCTATCTTGGTTTTTTTCTTTCCATTTTCAATTATCGCGTTTACCCCTTTGTCTGAATGACTAGGTAGCGGATTCCCAGCCACATTAGGTCCTGTGGGCTCATCAAACTTCACAACGCCCATGCCTATGAGCCTTTCGACTACCTTTTTGAAGGCAGTGCAGTTCTCAATCGTATGCCCCGAGATTCCTGCATGGTATTCGCATTGAGCGTTTGCGTCATACCACTTAGAGAATAAAGGCTGCAGGGGTTTCAAGTAGTAAGGTGACACCACATGGGCATCAAATAAACTCTGATACAATTCTCTGTATGACATTGGGATAGGTGTAAACTGGACTCTTTTCGTGTTAGGCCTTGGGTTTGAATCTTGTCTTGCAGAGCCCTGATGGCTGGTAGTCACTGCCTTCGGTTGGCTCATAGTGACTGGCTTGGAATGACTCTTATTGTATACGCTCGCGTTATTCACTTCATTTTCTTTCCTTCTCGGAGCTGATTTCTTTTCCCCTGTTTCAATCTTCCCGTATCTTATCACGTTCTCTATCATCTCTCTTGACATTACTATGTGTGAGAAGCTCTTAGTAGCACTTCCCAACATGTGGTTGATAAATGGAGCTTTCAGAGTGTTGACAAAGAGCATAGTCGTTTCCTTCTCCAGTAGAGGTGGTTAGACTTGCGTCGCCACCTCTCTCCATCTCTAGGCATATTGCCTGAAGCTCTCGCTTTGTTTCTTTTCCATGTTTTCTAACGTGATTTGATCGGGTGCTATGTCTGTCACGTGGCCGTATTGCTTCATGAAAGCTTGTGCCAAGTCTTTCCATGAATGGATTTGCGTGCGACTTAGTTGGTTGTACCAAACTGTCTTGAAAGCAATGAATTAATAATTGCTCGTTATGAACATACCCTGCCATTCTTCGACAAAACATGGTGATGTGGGCCTCTGGACAGCTAGTTCCATTATATTTTTCGAAGTCTGAGATTTTGAACTTAGGAGGGAGGACTATGTCTGGGACCAAGCTCAAATCTTTTGCGTCGATCCCACAATGATAGTCAGCATTTTCCATCACTCTGAACTTTTCCTCTAACCACTTGCATCGGTCCTCCAATTCTTTTGAGAGCCCCGTTCTCACTCTTTCTTCTTCCGCCATATTATCCAGATCAGGGATTGTAGGATTAATAGGATTGTCCCTGGGA
Source organism: Gossypium longicalyx (assembly GCA_025698465.1). NCBI lineage: Eukaryota > Viridiplantae > Streptophyta > Magnoliopsida > Malvales > Malvaceae > Gossypium > Gossypium longicalyx. The sequence goes on from CM046997.1 coordinate 86,171,404, forward strand.
TTAGAGCCTGATCCCGTTTGATAATTGATTGGCATCGAGGTATCGGCCTGAAATTACTGATGCCTAATCGTAACGGACGGTCTTTGCATGTGTGGCTCGGGTTACGTTTGAGCATTCATCGGGGTGAAACTAGGGGGTAGAGGGGATCTTCAGTAATGGATGGTCTTTGCGTGTGTGTCTCATGCTGCGTTGTAGTGTTTGCTGGGGTAAAACCAAGGGGGTAAAGAGAATCCCTATTATTATTTCCTATATCAACCATAGGGCCCTTTCCTTTGTCCGGCCTACTAGTCAGTAGTCGGGTTAGCTCTTCCATCATATTTCTTTGAGATTCCAGCATCTGGTACCTCATTTCTTGCTGGGTTTTTGCTAACTATTCTTGCACTTGTGCTTGCATCTGCTCCTGCATCTCTTTCTACATTTGCTCCAGTCTCTCTAGCTTTATATCCATTGCTTCAATTTTCTTCCTTGTACCGTAATGATGTGTATTCGAGAGATTTTCGTCGGTTTCCAGGTTACTGAAACATTTTTAATTAATTAGAATCTTTTTATGGCCTTTAATGTACATGATGTAATGTAATGCAAATGCATGAATGCAAAAAGAGGCGTTGATTCTAATTCAATTTCATTAGAAGAACTTTACTAGAAGAAAAATTTCTTTACATAAAACAGATGATTACATATACGACTTTGCTCTAATGCCCAAAGTCTTAACTTTCCTAAGAAGCCAAGCTAAGTTTCGGCCTCGATCTGATTCTGACTCGTATTTTAGACTTAATACATCAGCCTGAACTGCCAAGGTTTGCAGATGGTCGGCTATCTCCCGAACTTGAGCCACAGCTTCGCCCATAACATAATCTCTATTTTTGATCTGATCTTGAGATTGGTAAAGTTGTGTTTTGTAATGTTTATTGTTTGCCTCGAGAAACTCCACTCGACTTTTGCTATCTTGTAGTGTCGTCTTGAGTTCCTCTATTTTCCTTTTCATCTCCTCAATCTTGCTCAGGCTGGCCCTCAACTCAGTTACAGGGTTACGGCTACGATGTAGATGTAGCGATTTTTCTAGTTCGACTATCCGATCTTGTAATTTTTCTTTTTCGCTCTGGCTTTCCGACAAACTCCTTTTCAAAATGTTTTCCCATACTCGAACATCTTGGAACTTCATCTCCCAGTGATCGGTTCTAGCCTTTTCTTTTTCTATTTCTTGGCGCCATTGATCCGACGTCTTACCCAAACCGGCAGCTCTTATTGACACACGCAGCTTCTTATAATCAGTCTTCAGACTATCCAAGTCCTCTTCAGCTTTATTCTTCCCTTTCCTTAGCTTCTCAGCCTCTAGCTTGTGGATGTCGACATTTAATCCTAGTCGCATCTTTTCCTCCTCTAATTGCTCTATCTTCTTTCCCAATTCTGAGCTCCTTTTCTCGAAGTCTTGCTTGATAATTTCTAACTCAGATGGGACCACTTGTAAATGTTCTTCTATCGGTTGGGTATGTTCTTGACTTGGCATTGGGATGTTGTCATTGACTCTTTTACCCCACCACCATTCATACTCGGGGGTCGTCATCGGACCCATGGTGAATCCTTTCATTCTTCGAGTTTGGTTCCAAGCATTTGATATCTCACGAAGCTTCCTTTTATAGTTGTTATCTTTGTAGGGGAACTCATATTGTGCCAACCCTTGCGTCACCGGTATAAATTACCTCGATCGATACTGCCTTAACACCATCAGTGGAGCGTATCCCACAGCTCTCCATATTCCAGCCAGAGGAACCTAATTAAAATTACCGCACCGATATAAGATTTCGTCAGGGATCAACCACGGATCCTCCATTCAACATCTTCGGCTCGAAAATTCTGGAAAATAGTTATCCATTTCTCTTCGGAGATGTCGTCTCGCCTCGATGTAGCCACCAATTCTCTTAATGGGGAATAGTCCTTGGAGAAAACCCGATAAGAGACCTTCTCTACCCTCCAAAAAATGGCTATGGAACCAAGCCAATAGAAGCTGTGCACAACCAATAAATCTTCCTTTGTCCGCTTTCCGACATGCATTCAAGGACCTGAAAGTTTCTGCTAAGATTGCCGGGACGAGTGTAGTACCTTAATCAAGGCGATCGAATAAATCCGAGACGGCTTCGTCTACATGTCCTAATGCCTTAGGAAAAATGATCAAACCGTAGAGACTTAAGGCAAAAACATCAATCCTCTTTTTCATATCCGGGTGTGCTAAGATTAAGTCTCTTAAATTCCTCCAAGGAATACACTTACTATCCCCTTTCTGCTTGATCCGAGCTGCAACCCATTGTTCGCTCATCCCCGTGGTCTTCATCAATTTCTTCAAAAAAGTTGGGAGATTAACAGGTCTTGAATAGGCCCTGTCGACTTGAATCTTCGGGCAATTAAGTAACGCCATGTATTCTTCTACAGTAGGCACTAAATCAACTCCTCCGAAGGTGAAGCAACTATAAGCGGGATTCTAAAACTGCGCGAGGGCTCGAAACAAGTATTTGTCCACCTTTACATCGAGTAGATAAGGTAGGTCGCCGTAATTACAATAAAAGAGTTGCTTGACCTCGTTATTCCAACTATTCCATATATCCGTTAATTTTTGCGGGTCGTTCTGAGTTACACTGATGCAAGTGAAATCCCACAACTCCGATTTATATCCCTCGGTCAAAATATCTCCTTTCTCTTGTTGCGTTTTCTCAGACCACACTTGGACGGCCGCATTATCCTCCACTCTATCAAGAAATCCTTTTTCCATGCTAAACTCTCCTATCTAGTAACCGAACGTGAATCAACACCCTTTTATGATGAGATGTCATGCAATAACAACAAAACACAACAAGTTAGTATTAAAACAAAGAATAGAACTCAAAGTAAATAGGAAATAATCTAGCACCTATTCGGGTAACCATTAGGGTTTGGTGTGGTTCTACCTAAGGTAGGCTCCTAGGGCTCATTACATGTGGTTCGGTTCTAAAGTAAAGGTACCTGAACCAGCAGATTCCTCGATCCTCACCCATTATAGGCTCATATGGACCGAGTTCGATTCAGGGGAATACATTTCCCTACGGCTATACGGAGATGAAAATCTCACGAAGACGCAGGTACGAATGTATCCCAAAAGCAATCGACTATCCTATACGGAGGTGAAGACCTCACGAAGGAGTAGTTTCTCACTTCCACTTAAAAGGTGTGACCACAACGGTCATGCAATGCAACGTGCGAAGATACATGCATAGAAACTTGAAGTAATAAAGAAAATAGAAATAAAATGATAAGAACCGTAAGAAAAATGGATGAAATGCAATGAAGGGATTGTAAGTTTAAAACGAATTTTTAATTTTCGACAAGGGACAAAAATTGATCAATTTATGGCTCGACTCTTAAAGTCCCCAGTGGAGTCGCCAAGCTGTCGAAACTATTTTTTTTGAAAAAATGGGAAACGACTTTGTTCGAAAAAGAAAATTAAAACGGGAGTCGCCACCGATCTTTATTAGGTGTGATCAAACCACCTTTGTTTTAATAAAATATTTTAGTTTATAAAAACGATGTTATTGGTCTACGAAACTCGAGAGAATGGGTTCGGGAGTCGGTTACGTGCGAGGAAGGATTAGCACCCTCGTCACGCCCAAAATTGGTACCAAATTAAAAAGTTATTGTCCTAGAGTCGAAAGTTGAAAATCAGGAATGGATTTAAAATATGATCCCTTTTTATTGCCGTCGATTTTAAAAACACTTGAATTAACTCAAAACGCTCGTTAAAGGCTTCCTCGTCTCGAGATATCGGAGTATCACATCCCGTAAGTTAGGACACGATATCGTGATTTCCTGAGCGCAAATTTGTCTTTAATTTAATTTAGAATTCCGTGTATTTTAAAACTCAAAAGGGTATTTGGCTATTTAGAACCAACGATAAAATCGAAACCCCGTAAGTTAGGGCACAATTTCTCGATGTTCCAAAACACGAAACATTGCCTTATTTTTTTGAAAAATTTTGTTTTTGAATGATAACGAATACAATATTTAAGCGACGTACGTTATTTGTTTGGATTAAAAAATCGATCTAAGTTGGATAAACATGTTGGGATTAGAATCATGAGGCAATGATATGAAGTAAAATATAGTAATGAGCCTAGAGCAAGGATACATGAACACAACATTATATGAACGAATAACAATAATGCAAAAATACGAAATAAACAAATTAAAATACACAAAGGTAATAATTATATAACATGCATCATTTAAATACTAATCACTAATAATTAAAGACAAATGAATTAAATAATATATAACAATTAAGAAAGTATAGAACAAATTAAAATGAATAAAACGTAAGACAAATTTTAAAATGATAAGACATGGATTTAAAATAAATAATGTAAAAATATGAAGAACCCTTTTTTAAAAAATATACAATATATATGTATATACAAAAAAAAAATATGAGACAAATTTAAAAGGATGAACACGTAATATACTATGAATGAATTGTTGAATTTGAAACTATTTGTAAAAGCAAACAAAAGATATATATGCATTCATTAAAGCATGTGTAATAGAATGAAAACTTTTAAATCAAATAATATACACATGTAAAATGTTTACCAAAATACACTTAATAAAGAAAAATTTGAGGATATGTAGAGTGTGAAAGTATAGCAAATGTATATAATAAGATATAACTTTAAAAAATATACATAACAGATCCACAAAAATATATATATATATATATATATATATATATATATATAAATAAATTTGGGAATTATTAGTTATAAAATTTTGCATGAAATTAATAATGCATATGAGACTAGATTAATTTTCCCACAAGTCATATATATATAATAGATTTTTTTTTAAAAGAGAAAACATAATTATGTATGTAATGAAAATTATATGTACAAACGTACGAATTTAGTGATGTATAGATCAAATGTAAATACCAATATATATGCGTAAAAAAAATAAGACATGTGGGATTTTCCTTTAAATAATATCGATACTTGCTATGTAATAAATTTAATAGAAATTACATATGTAAAACCAAATAAGATTAATAATATACATAGAATATAAAAGGAAGGTAAAGAAATATATAATAAGATATAGGATTAGGAAGTACTTATATATATATATAATAGATTTAAAAACATGTATATACATAAATGAATTTAGAAAAAAAGTACATGCTAGAATAACATGAGATTAAATATGTATAAGATTAGATTAATTTTACTATAAATTATGCATGTACAAACACAAAAACGGTTGAACGAAATGTTATAAAAATGTTAACATAATATAAAAAGAACTTAAAAATGACAATTTAAGTTAAAAAAAAAGTAAAGATATCAAGATAGGTTAATACATGTATGAAAATATTAAGAACTTTAAAGTAATAAGTATTTTAAATGGAAAGTTCAATTAAAATAGCATATATGTACAAATATGTATGTACAAGAATATTTGAATGGAGTATTGTACGAAAGGTAAAAATAATCTAATAAAATATTTCAAAATAATTATATAAATACAAGAAAATAATATTATTAAAACGGACAAGCATGTATAAAATATTTAATGTATTAAAAGGGTAGGTTGTACGAAATGTTAAGATAATATAACATGAAAGTTCTAAAGCAATGATATGTTTTTTTTTAAATAAGATAAATAAAATAATCCCGATACATAAGAGGTTTAAACGAATTTCCTAAAAAAAACATTGTATAGATAATAGACTAAATTAAAATAAATTTAAAATAAAAGGGGTAATCTGTAAATATAGCGAATTATCGGAAGGACAATAAGGGCCAACGTGCGACGCATGTAGATTCACAGGGATCAAATCTGGAAATTTTCCAAACTCCCAAAATGCTGCGTTAAGGCACGGACCTATTTGCGAGCGTGCGCAAACTAAGAACCAAATTAAAAAAATGAAACAAAATGAGCGAGGCACAATTGAGTGTTCATGCGAAAGGAAAGGACCCCAAACGAAAATATCCCCTCTCCGCTGAAGCACGCGGGTCCTGGGGGCCATCCGATTAAATCGGGTCGGGCATGGGTTTCGTCATAAAACGATGTCGTTTCTGCCATTTTATAAAGGCTAAACAATGCCTTCATTCTGCTGAAATTACAGAACCCTAGTTTCCCCTTCTTTCCTCCTTAGCCAAAACCTAGGTTTTCCTTTAAAAACCCCCAGCCCGTCGCTAGGGATGGCGACCGGCGTTCGCAAGCCTCGACGTGTTGCTTTTTTTGGCCTCGGATTTCCTTTCAAACTTCGATTTCGGTGAAGCGAAAGAGAATCGACGGCCTAATCGCAAGGTATGACTTCTTTTTCTTTTTCTCTTATATTTTATTATGCTAAAATACATACAAAATATAAAAAAAGGGAACAGATCCAAAGAAAGAAAAATAAGAGCACTCGAAAATCACCTTTGATTTTTTTGACTTTCTTTTTGTATTTCAATATTCGTGTTTTTCGTACCCAAAAAAAAATCTGGGATTTCAGGCTTTATAGCCGAAATACAATTGATTTGCTATTGTCTATTTCTTTGTTTTCTTGCTTCTTTTCTGCCCTATTCTTACTTTTTGCTCTATTGTCCTATTTTGTTTTGCTTTTTTGCTTTCTTTCGCAGGTGCACGAGGGTCAATGGGCTGTAGACGACCGTTTTGGTGCAAGGGGACAACGGAGAGCCAAGCCTCGGGCGTTGGACATGCCGACGACGCACGTGGGAGTATACGACGCTAGGGGAAACTAGGGTTTCCTGCTAGCTGAGGGCTATTTTGGGCATTTGGGCCTATCGGGCCAATTGGGTTTTAGGTTAGGGGCTTATTTGTAACATGGGTAGGATTTGGGCCTTATTGGACCATTCTTGTAATTGGGTTTCTTTTTATATTTTTGGTTTTGGTTTGGGCTAATTAGCAGTTCTGGGCCCGGGTAAATTTGGGAACTTATATTACTTATTTATTTATCGATTTACTATTAAGTTTCTTTTTTTTTACTTATTCTTATTATTCTTATTTATCTTTATTTTCATCGTTTTTTATTATTTTTACCTATTATTCTCTTCCTAAGTTACATAGCTTGTTTGCTTCTTTCATTTTTGTCATTTATACTACTCATTCATTATTATGCTTGTTAACATCATGATTTATTTCTTTTCGTTTTTACAAATTTGCGTTATATCATCCTTTACCCAACAAAAATAATCCTTTCATAAAAGTAATATTCCGCATTTGGAAATTCGAGAATTGTGCCCTAACTTACTGGGTTTCGATTTTTCTCATTTAATCTAAATAACGGAATATTCTTTTAAAAATCGCAATACGAGTTTTAAAAAAATGCTTAGTCTCGGAAGTACGAGGTGTGGTGCCCTAGCTTACTTGGTATGACATTTTGTCACCTCGAAATAAGAATTTGTTTTAAAATAAATGCAATATTCGGTATTTGAGAATTCGAAAAACGTGCCCTAACTTACTGGGTTTCGATTTCTCTCATTTACTCTAAATAATCGAATACCCTTTTAATAAGTTAAAATACGCAAATTTTATATAAAAGGCAAGCTTGCTCTCGAAAATTCAAGATGTCGTGTCCTAACTTACTGGATGTAACATTTCATATTTTGAGACGAGAAGGTCTTCAACATTTGAGCATTTTTTACAAAGAGGGATCGTATTTCAAAGTCTTTCAAGTTTTTCAATCTTTGACACTAAGACACTAATTAATCAACTAGGTACCAATTTTTGGGCATATCGAGGGTGCTAATCCTTCTTCGTGCGTAACTGACTCCCGAACTCATTTTTTGGTTTTCGTAGACCAAAAATTATTGTTTTAGTAAATCTTAACTTTTATTAAAATGATTAATTTAAGGTGACCCAATCACACCTCATCAAAAAGGATTGGTGGCGACTCCCAGTTTTCGTTTATCATTTTCAAAACCAAAGTCGACCCCGTTTTTCAAAAAATGGTTTCGACAAAACCCATTTACTTATAATATGGGCTGACATTTGTTGTCTAGCAAGCTATATATTCCTAATCCAATTAGGATATAAATTTCAAAATTATGTATCAACTTTGATTTAATGTGTAATTTGATTCATGAATTTTAATTTGATGTAATAATACATGAAGCTTTGACTGTTGTTCAAATGTGTACAAGAAACTTTAATTATGATTCAATCATACACATTTAAAGAAATAAACACATCAATAATTTTATATTGGATAAATATATATATTTGCAATATATAAACTCAAAATGATGTTACATCAATAATTGTGTCCATAATTTGTGAGAATTTGACCAAATCAAAATGTTATATATAAAATTGCACAAAATTAAAGTTCATGTATAGTTTTAAGATTTATCCATTTCTAAAGTTACTAGAATATATAAAATAAATTTCAAGGTTTTTTTAATTGGGTTTCTTATATAGACTTTGTAACGCCCCAAAATTTAGGGGGTTAAACAAAATGAATCATTAAGAAATAAGTCTTAGTCTTGATGGTTAAGAGCTTAGAATATTGCTTAAAGAAGGAACAAACTCAATCTAGTACATATATTAGATGTGGTGGAAATAAACTAAGATTGGGTAGTAGCCCAAGTGGTAAGACCTTTTAATTCTCGTTTGTCCCTAGTTTCAAATCACGCCACTCGCCTTCCCATTTCTTTATTTAGGACGAAAAGAAGGGTTATTTGCCCAATCAGTCCCTCAAATTCTAAAACCTAAGTATTTAATAACTTTTCCTAATTATACATTAATTTCAATTCCTTTTCAACCCTGAACTGAACTCTTTTTCCTTCCTCTTTAGAACCGCCATATTCTTTTATTTTCCCTTTTCCTTTCCATAAAAATTTTACGTTCTTTTGTTGAAAATTGACTTCTTGAAAATTCAAATTAAGATCAATTCCTGTTTGAACCCGTTTCTTCATCAATCATCAGATCTACCATCGATAATCTTTAAAATTCCATTAAAGATCAGTAAGCACTTTAATTCTAATTACGTAAAACCCTAGAATTCTAGAATAACGTCGTTATTGACAATCTTTCATATCAATTACGAATCTTTTACGAATTTTCCCAAAAATCTTGATAATCTCGATAAATCTTGAAAGTCGATATTAATTCTTGCATATTTGTCGATTGAAAGACCCGTTGTAGGTATCCTAAGCCAGACTTGAATGAGAGGATCATCGTTCGAGTAACACCCCAAACTTGGCCTAGACGTTATGGCCGAATCTAGCGATGTCACATGGAATGGGGTTTGAAATCGAGATTGACAAGTTAAAACTGTTCCAGTTAATTAGCTTTTATTTAATTCAGAAAAACGTGAACTAGTTGATTTTCCTTAAAACATGTCTTTTAAGCAAAATCTTTGAAACCAATTATTTTACGAAACCGAAAATCTTAGTTTTTAGAAAAAAACGTGTTTTGTTGAATTGCAGTTTAAAAATCTATAAAAACAATATAAAATCCCAATTTAAACCAAACTGTCCAAAGTCCCAACATTACAATAATAAATACCCAAAGATAATATAAAATCAAAAGCTGTAATAAAGCAGTTCAGTGGCGGTGGTCACCGTTGAGCCCTCTGCTGCATTAATCTGCCTAATTCTAGGGATTACCTGTATAGATTAAACAGGAAAATGAGTGAGTTTTCGCAAACTTAGTGTGTAATCCCCATAGAAAACATACATACAGATACACATCAGAAAATAATCAATTACAATCTGGGGCCTGAGCCCATTACAGATTCAGCTTGGGCCTTGGCCTATTTGGATATAGTCTCAGATATAATTTAGGGCCTTGACCCATCTTAGTTACAATATGCAATAGAAGAAAATCAGAATCCTACCCACCAGCCTCTACACACCATCTCCGTCCATCCTTACACACCATGTGGGGATTAAATCAACCCACCCATCCCTACACACCATGCTGTACCGAAATACGACACATAATCAGAAATTTGCAACAGAACTGCCAGATAACAGGCTTAATAGCCTTTCAGACACTTCCTCCAAATAACAATAACCCACCCCGATGCAATGCAACATACAAAACATGTCATGCTATTATGCAATTATAGTAAATACATTCAGATATCATAATTCATGCTCGGTACTGAAATCAGACAGATAGATCACTCATATAGGGGTCTAAGTAGGGCTTACCGACCCTTTAGTAGGTCCACAGTCGACTTGGGTGACCCGTGCAACCTTAGACAACTTTTCAAAAAAATGGGCTCACACGCCCGTGTGGCCCATACGGCCCAAATTGGCCTTGGCTGTGTGATTCATTTTTAATGTAACCCATGCTACCTAAATATTCATATATGTTTTCACTATTTACTTATATGTTCATTCAAATTTGTCTACTTGAGTCATTGTCACTAAATTATTTATATCTTGAGCTACAGAATTCCAAATTAAGATCCGCTTGATGTTTTTGAAACTAGACTCAAATACCTTTCTATCATAAAATTTTCAAAATTTATAGTTTATCAAATAAGTACAGTAAAATCTTCAAATTTATCCCTATTCTGTTGTTTGACAGCTTCAACCTCTCCTTACTAAAAATTATTTACCTTTTAGTACGGAATTTGGATGATGTTTCCATTCATCTCTCTCAAAAATAGACTCATTAAGGATTTAAACATATAAATTTAAGCCCCTAATTAATTTTTTTAACAAATTTTCATGATTTTCTAAATTCAGAATAGGGGAACCCGAAATCATTCTGACCTTATCTCACAAAATTTATTATATCTCATAATTTACAATTCCATTGCTTACACTGTTTCTTCCATGAAAAACTGAACTCAATAAATTTTAATTTCACATTTTATTGAACCTCTAACTCAATTTCTACTATTTTTGATGATTTTTCAAACTTAAACTACTGCTGCTGTCCAAAACTATTTTAGTGCAAAATGCTGATTTCTAAGTTTATAACACCCTTATTTCCTTTCTCTACAATTTTTCAAATAATTTTCTCTTATTTCTCTTTTCTCGACAGCCAGCAATTTTGGCTTTTCGCCGAATCTTATTTTCTACTTTTCGGGTACACACCTAATATCGATTCGCTATGCAAAGTAACCCAAGCCTTCAAAAACCTATATTTGACCAATATATCCCTTAATTAATCACTTGATTCATCAATCAAACCAAATATCCCCAACATAAAACTTGAGAAACTAAGCCAATGATGATTCGAAAACTTACCGCGATGAATCCGATGACCAGTCGTCTCCACATACTGGAATATCCGCTTAAAACCTTTGAACAACACCTAAACGAGAGTAAAACAAACCCTTTGTTAATTTCCTAATCAAAATACGATAACTAAGGGGAAAAATTCTACTTACCGAAATAGATGAAGTCAAAAGTTTCACCCAAAGAGATGACTCACAAAAAATATAGAAACAAAAAAAGTAGGGAAAAGAGAAGAGAATTTCGACTATAGAACAAGAGATAAACCGATCAAGAAAACAAAAAGAGAGGGGAAAGAGAAGAAACAAGATTCGGCCAAAGGGGAACAAAAACCAAAAGTGAACAAGAAGGGAGAAGAAACGGAAGAGAAACAAAAGTCTAACGTTAGAAAATTTGTTGGGAAAAAAGAAAAAAAACTGATAAGAAAAAAAATCTTATTTTGATAACTTCTCCCCAATTATCTCCTAAAAACACTTCCTATTAACCCACTAAAACACAACTACTTAGTAGTCCAGTTTAATTTGAACTCCACCATGCCACACGCTTCAAAAAAAATTAATTCCCTTGTTTGCAGAGGGACTCGAACACAGGACCTCCTACATACTAATACTCCACTTAACCACCAGACCAGCAGACCCATTCTAATATATTTTTACCAACAATCAAATAAAATCCTACTGAACAAGAGTAAGGCCTAATTCATTCAAAATACCAAAATTTGCTCAAGCGAAGGCTTGAACTTGGGACCTCCCAAACACTCCTAGATTACATAACCACTAAAGTTGACAGATATTTGTGCCATATTTTCACAATAACGAAATTAAAAATTTTGGGGCGTTACAGTTCAAGACCCTGAAAGTCAAGTGTGTGTTCTTTTACAAGAAAATCAAGGCAAAACCGAACCTAGCCTAAACCACACAGCTTACCTACACAACTCCATACACGATCATGTCACCCCTAGAACCCTAGGATTATGTTTCTCACATGGCCTAGGACCTCCCACACAGTGGTGTCTCCCTTATAGGTTGAAATTTACAAATTGCATTCCTCCTATCTCGTGGACCTCTTTAATGGCACTTGTTCTTGAGATTATTGAATTTTTTATTTTGGAACAATTACCTCGTATTAAATAGGGAGTTATTCAATATTGTCTTGTTGAGGTTCTGGATTAATTTCTTGATCAATGATAGGTATGAGAACCTGAACATCGTCAAAAGTGATAGCAATAACTAAATTGGAGTTCAATTCTTCCTCAAAAGCAATGTCTCTAACCTCATTTCTCTCTCCAAACTCAACATGCTTAAAAAATGTTACAGTTCTTGTCTAAAAAATATTTCTAATTGTGGGATCATAAAACTTATAAACCCTAGATCACTCAGAATAACCAATAAAATAACTACTCATTGTTTTGGAGTCTAATTTATTTTCATGTGGCATATAAGGTATTTCCTCAATTGGACATCCTTAAAAGTGCTTTAGACTAGGTTTTCAACCTATCCAAAGCTTATAAGGTGTTTTTGTAGCTACTTTAGTAGGTATTCTATTCCGAATGTAAGTTGTTGTCTTTAAAGGCACTAGCCAAATGAGCAGTTTCAAACTTATCATGCTTCAACATTTCTTCCTTTTGTACACAATGAGAAATGAGTTAATTTAGAGTCTATTTCTCCTTTTAATAGTTGTAACTAATTTTAAATTGATTAAACTGTGCAGGAAGCGATACCAAAACCATGAGAACAAGCAAATTTTCAAAAAGCCCAATCTTAAGTGCCGTAAGTCTTGAAACAACATTGAACATCTCCATAATGTACTATTTTAGGTATCTTTAACCTTTATACTTCATAGACAATAAGCTAGAAGAGATCCTTCATAGACATCAAAGAAGTCAGAAGTGATGTCATCTCAACCTTATCGTTTTTGGAAAAAAGTTTCTCAATTTCGTCAAGGAAACCCTTGGTCTGAGTAATCTCTTTAGATTCTATGCCCTTAAAGGCTTATAGAATATTGTGTTTCATGATCATTAGACTCATGTAGTTTGAACAATCCCACCTCTTAAAATCCCTTTTAGCATGAGGAGTGTTTGCCGCAGTGAGAAGTGTAGGTAGTTCTTCCCTTAGTGCAAGGTCTATGTCAAATATAACCAAGCACTATAAGCAAGTTTCTTTTTCATTCCTTGAAATTAGTCTCATTAAGCATGGATATAGAATTTATATTAGTAGATATTGTGACAGTAGAAGATAAACTAGTTGAATAAAAAACAAAATAGATAAAAACAAGCTCAAATGAATATTCATAAGTAAGCAACAAATTCAAAATAGTGACTAATCTCATCTCAAGTCTTTGGATAGTAATATTAACAGTAAGCGATACTCTTGTTATAGCAATCAAACATTGACAATAAATTATATCAAATAATGAATCAATCATTGTACTAACTTATTCCTCAAACAAAGTACCTTATAATTCTCACACATTTATCACCATAGACATCGTTCAAATTCTATCAAATATTAACTTACCTTTGGGTCAATTAATAAACACATGAATCACAAAAACATATAATCATCTTGATATTTTAAAAAAAACTAATCTATGCAAAAAAGGTCACTTTTATGGCATTTTGTTTCAACTAATTTATTTAAAATATTAGACATCCTTAATTAAAACCCAAAATCAAAATCTGAATTTATTTGTTTCAAAATATTTCTCTTAATTTCATCTTTCAATCAAATTAAAAGATAATAGTATATATATGTACATATATATATCCCAAAACAACACACAATAATGTTGACAAGTATAGTAATAGTTGAATAAATTAAAACAACCTCACATAAGACTTCAAATTTAAATCAAAATAATTTTTAATAAAGGAAAACCCCATCCCAAGATATCAGACACTCCATTAGTATTTCATCTTTGGACAAAATATTAACTTGCAAGTGATATCTTGGTGTAGTAATCAAACACTGATAATAAGAACATGTCAAATAATAAATCTTCCTTTGAGTCGATTTATTACTCACATGTAAAACCAAATAATTGTCACATATTTATTGCCACATTTGTACATGTAAAATTTTTAAATGTTAATCTTCCTTTGGGCCGATCAATATTATCTTGGCTTAATTTACATGCAGAACTTTTTATATTTTAAAACAAAATAATTTCAACAATGGAGGTGACTTTGGCAACTTTTTGCTTTCATTAAATTATTTTAAAATATATAAATATGTGAAAATAAAATAAAATAAAGAACACGCAAATTTTTATGTGGAAACCCTTTCGGGAAAAAACCACGGGCAGAGGAGAAGAAAATTCACTATGTCAAATTCGAATTAATACAAGAGGAGTAGATTATGTCTATTTATAGGCTTATAAAGCCATATTCTAGTAAGACTGAAACACCTTATTCTAATCAATATCAAATAGATGGAATTTAATAAGGTTTAAAAAACCTTATTCTAAAAATAAAATAAAAGAAGTAATTCTATATGGATTCTTCTTTTATTTTATTTTACCACTGTATTTTATTTAAATAAGGATTCGGGTCACTTAATTCTAACAATCTCCACCTTGACACGAATTCTCAATGAACAAGTTCTTCTTCGCGAACTCTCAACGAAAAAGTTCTCCACCTCTTCCATAAAACTCCTTAAGGGTTTAACTTTAACAATGAACACCAACCAAGTTTAAGCAATGCTCAAACTTGGTTATAGGAAGTGACTTAGTCATCATATCTGTAGGATTTTCATGAGTACTAATTTTGCTCACAACAATATCACCATGAGTAATAATATCACGAACAAAATGATATCGAACATCAATGTGTTTTGTTCTCTCATGAAACATTTGATCTTTTGTAAGAAAGATGACACTGACTCATTGTCACAAAAATCATCGTGTTTGATTTGAAGGTCTTCGTTGAGTTCGCTAAAGAGTCCCTTCAACCAAATAGCTTTTTACAAGCCTCGATGAATCGCCATGTACTCGGCTTGGTGGTAGACAAAGCGACTGTAGTTTGCAAAGTGGCTTTCCAACTAATTGCACAACCTCCGATTGTAAAGACATAACCTATGAGAGATCTTCTTCTATCAAGGTCTCTAGCAAAATCAGCATCAACATACCCAATGACTCCATCTCTAGTTCTTCCAAACTGTAAGCAAACATCAGTAGTACCTCGTAAGTATCTTAAAATCCACTGAACTACTTTACAGTGTTCTTTACCGGGATTTGCCATGTATCTGCTAACTACACTAACTGCATATGATAAATCTGGATGTGAAAACCATAGCATACATGAGAGATCCCACTACACTAGAGTATGGAACATGTGACATGTACTCAATCTCATTATCTGTTTGTGGAGACAAAATCGATGAAAGTCTGAAATGGGCTGCTAAAAGAGTGCTAACAGGCTTAGAACTCTGCATATTGAACCTGCAAAGAACTTTTTCAATGTACCCCTTCTGACTTAGGTACAATTTACTAGCTTTTCTATCTCTAAGAATCTTCATTCCAAGTATCTTCTTTGCTGGTCCTAAATCTTTCATCTCAAATTCTTTACTTAGTTGGGCTTTGACCTTTCTTATCTCTCTTTTATCTTTTGTTGCTATCAACATGTCATCAACATAAAGAAGTAGATACATAAAAGAACCATCATTGTTTTTCTTAAAGTAAACACAGCTATCAAAACTACTTTTTTTGAAATCATGAGAAGTCATAAAGGAATCAAACCTCTTGTACCACTATCTTGGTGACTATTTCAAACTGTAAAGGGACTTTTTCAACAAGCAAACATAGTCCTCTTTTTCTGAGACTGTAAAACCCTCTGGTTGTTACATGTAAATGTCCTCTTCAAGTTCTCCATGCAAAAATGCAGTTTTTACATCTAACTGCTCAAGCTCCAAATCATGCATGGCCACAATACCAAGCAAAGCTCAAATCGAACTATGCTTAATAACTGAGGAGAACACATCTGTGAAGTCCACTCTTGGAATTTGACTATAACCCTTTGCAACAAGCCTTGCTTTATATCTGGGTTCTTCAACTCCTAGAGTCCCTTCTTTCTTTTTAAACACCCATTTACACCGAACAACCTTTTTAACTTTAAGAAGTTTCACAAGATCCCATGTTCTGTTTTTGTGGAGTGATTTCATCTCCTCTTGCATAGCAAACATCCACTTTTCTGAGGCTTCACAGCTAACCGCCTCAGAATAATTAGATGGCTCTTGATTCACATCTATATCTTTAGCCACATTTAAAGCATAAGCAACTAGATCAGTCTCGGCATACTTCTTTGGAGGTTTAATTTCTCTTCTAGTTCTGTTTTTGACGATAGAGTATTGTAGTGAAGAAGTAACTCTATTCTCAATTTTTGTACTGGCTTGAGGAGTCAACTCTGTATTAATCTGATACTCCACCTGCTTTTGATTTTATTTATTGGAAGAGTCTTTAAGAGATAAGTTAGGTAGCCACTACAGCAAAACAAATTTTTAGCGGCGTTTTTTTTGGCTTTTAGCGGCGCTTATAAACGCCGCTATAAGCGGCGCCGTAAATTTTTGTGGCATTTATGTGAAAAAAACGCCACTAAAAGTCATCACTTTTAGTGGCGTTTGAACGGAAAACACCGCTAAAAGTAGATACCTTTAGCGGCGCTTTACCATAAACGCCGCTAATAGTATAGACCTTTAGCGGTGCTTAGCAAACAAACGCCGCTAAAAGCACATACCTTTAGTGGCGCTTACCCAAAAACGCCGCTAAAGGTGTAGACCTTTAGCGGCGTTTTTACCCACAAACGCCACTAAAGGTGTAGACCTTTAACGGCGTTTCCGGGGAAAGCGCCGCTAAAAGTGCAGACCTTTAGCGGCGTTTGTTTGCAAAGCGCCGCTAAAAGTACAGACCTTTAGCGGAGCTTTTGCCCAAAAAAGCCGCTAAATTTACAGACCTATAGCGGCGCTTACACCAAAAACGCCGCCAAAAGTACAGACCTTTTAGTGGCGCTTTCTCCACAAATGCCGCCAAAAGTAGAGTCCTTTAGCGGCGCTTTCCCCACAAACGCCGCTAAATTTATAGATTGAAATCGTTGCGTTTTAACCAATATCGAACCCTCCTGCATTAGAAATTCAACCAATAACAGCAAATATGACATACAAATCCAACCAATAACATTAAACCTAAATAATACTTTAAATTCAATGAAAGATATATGATTTACATTAATAAATAAAGTATAACTAAGTATATTGTTACAATAATATTCAATGTAAAAATGTTAAAAATATCGTCAGAATAATAAAATTAATATCTAAGAAGGCGGCTGCTGCGATTGCTGAAACATCTTCATCATTTGTTGAAGCTGTAGCTGCAGCTCATCATACTTTCTCGCTCTGCTCGCTCTCTCTCTCATTCTTGCCGCTGCCTCCTCTCTTTGCATCGGCTAAAAGTTGTTCTTTGGAGTTCTTCATATTTTCTTTGAACCTCTCGCAATTTGCTCAATCTGTGCTCGCTTGCATCCGAGCTAGCTGATCTCTTAACCTCTCGAACTTCACTTGAGCTTGACTTAGGAAGGAATGTATTCTTTGAGCTGGATCCAAAATATTGGGTGGGGGTAACACGGATCCTTGAAATCAAACCCGACCATACCTCTCGGGACCCAAAACTTCATTAATAATTACTGTTATCAATGTCCTCATGATTAACATAACTATCGATCGAAAGCGATTCGCCGTACTCGCCATTCTTTTCCTTTAGTCTCTCCTAAAAATAAATGAAAGAGTTAGAAACGAAATATATAATGAAAAAATAGAAAATAACATAACATTATTTAAAAAGAATGCAACATAATTTAGAACAAATCAAATTTTATTAAGTTAATATACCATAATTTCTCCGGCCGGATGTCATTGGGGATCCATCTTTCTTCCTATGCGTAATGTCAAAAAGTCAAGGCGCCCAACTTTTTGACCAGACGAGACTTCCTACAATATAGTAATAAAAATATTATATAGTAGTAGAGACTCATTGTAAATTGATAAAATTAATAAATTTATAATACCTCGGCCTCACTTACTGTGAGCAAAACTTCTCGACCTGCGCAGTGTGTGTGAATTTTTGTTTTTGTCTACTACTTGTTCCAACACGCTCACGGTCCTACATTGAGTAATTATTATTATGTATATAGTAAATACTAGAAACCAAACAATTTAGAAGAGTTTGAAAGCACGTAATACCTCTCCTTTTTTGAATTCCAAAATCTAAGCTGTATCTTCCCATGGTACTCAAAGCATTCCCAGTGGGACATTGCACAATTTTTCCTCGAGACTTATGTCTTTCTTAAAATATTGTTTTTTTAAAGTACTTTTATTATCTCTCCATTTTTGCCCAAGGTCTTCTTGATATAGTCATGAGAGACCTCTAAAATAAATCTCTCCTAAAAAAACACAAGGTTAAAAAGTAAATAAAAATTAAACTTAAACCAAAGCATTATAGATTAATTTCACGTTTTCTTACCTTAATATTGTCGAGAGCTTGATTTTTGTTCTTTATCGGGCATGTGATGCCATGATTCGTAGTTGATGGGCAATATATTGAATTTCGTGCAAGAATGCCCAAATAGCCGGCTAAAACTTGAGCTTCGGTTCAAACACAGTGACCATGATTATTTCTACGAACTTTGACACGCTCGGTGAAGAGCTAAGTCGTATAAATCTGTAAGTAGCGCACGACCTCGACCTCTCGCGCGTCCGGCACTCTCAACTAAAAATGACATATTATTATATTAAAAATAAAAATAAATTAATAATAAAAGCGAACACGCATGTAAAACAAACTAAACATTACCCCGAACTTCTGCAAAGATCGTGAACTGCCTCTCTCGACACACTTGAAGATCCAACAAGCTGTTTGTTGTTCACTATTGCCTTCTTCTTCGAATTTGGATTATTTCGAACAATATTTAAATGTCGTAACTTTCTTGTACGCATTTTTTCCTGCAATAAACATAAAACGGTGTAAATTTTAATAACAAATTAGAACAACAACAACAGTACACATAAAATAGTTAAATTATATAACATGAGCAAGATTAAAATAATAACATTACATATAAGTAAAAAAATTGTAAATTCTTACTACATTATAATTCGTAAATATCTTCATCCACATCCCGACGAACCCATTGAAAATGCGTACTAGTACTAGGGATATTTTCATTTAAGTTTTGTTGTGGAAAAGGCAAAGTTTCTGATCTTTCAATGATATCATCTCTACTTTCATTGCCCATGTCAAACAAGTCTCTAGGGCTGTTTCGGAGTACAACGTACCAACCCTCATCAATTGGATCTTTCGAGTAAAAAACTTGTTTCACTTGAGAAGAAAATATGTACGGCTCGTCTATTAATTGTTCACCGGTGTGAATCAATCGAGAGAAATTCACCATTGTAAACCCGAATTGATCGTTTTTAATACCACGAGCAGTATTCACATCAGCCCAATCACCTCGAAATAAGACAACTTTCTATTTTCCATAGTAATCCAATTCAATAATGTCCGTAAGAAGTCCGTAAAAATCCACATTTCCCTCGACAGGATTACTGTCCCTAGCACTAGCATAACTCGTAATAGAAGAATTAGCAACTAGTCCGCAATTTTGGGTTCACCTCAATCTCTCCCGATATTTGGTATGAAATCTGAATCCATTGATGATGAAGCCACTGTATCTTTTCACTAATCGATTCGGACCCTGGGAAAGCCATTTAACTTCGTCACTAACGGCCTTCCCACTCCAAACCTATTGAATCAAAATATGATTTGAGTAATAATTATAAATGTTCTGAGAAAACTTTATGATTTGAATCGAATATGATTTGAGTAATAATAAAAGAACACGTTGCATACCGTTTGGCTTAACCATTCATGAAAAGATTCAAAGTGAATAACTTATTAATCTCTCGATGTGGTAATCTTCGTGAGCGTGAACGAGATCTCAATATTTGTTTGTACTCACTATGTTGAAAACAGGTTTAGTTGGTTAGAAAATAAATATATCAAGAAGATGAATATTTATCATATGTATCATATTCTAGAACTTACTTGCATAATGGTTGAATTGCATCGTGGTGGAAAAGAACATATCTATGTGCTTGTATCCAAGATCGGTCATCTAATTCCGCAACTTCAACTTTGCCGATTGGTTCTCCATAATTTTGAAATAAATAAGTTTCGGCCAAGTTAGGATCATTGAGCCCAACATTTCTACTTGGTCTATTCAATCTTGTTTCAACATCTTTTAAATATCTAGAATAGAATGTCATACATTCCTCTGCCAAGTAGCCTTCAGCAATTGATCCTTCCGGATAACGCTTATTACGGCAATAAGACTTCAATTTGCTCAGGAACCTAAACACGATATACTACATTATCAAAGGTTGTAACTATATGTATAGAGTTGAATGAATGAAAGAGCTTGAAATAAATTAGCACATTTCTATGGGATACATCCAACGATAGAACACCGGTCCACCAATTATTGCTTCACGAGGGAGATGAATTACCAGGTGCACTATAATAGTGAAGAAGGAAGGTGGAAAGATCTTCTCCAAATTGCATAATGTCAAAGCGGCTCGATTTTGTATTTTTTCAAGTTCTTCAACGTTCAGAACTTTGCCACAAATTGCTTTCATTATATTCGACAGTTCAATTATACAAGATGTTACCTTCTTTGACATACAACACCGTAAAGCAACTGGAAGTAGATCTTACATCAAGATGTGATAGTCATGTGATTTTAATGAATACAGTCTTCGATCTTTAAGACTTACACATCGAGATATATTTGATGCATATGCATCTGGGACCTTTATATCCTTCAACACTGTGCAGAACATTTCTTTCTCTTCTTTCGACATTGAAAAAATTAGAGCAGGCAACCGATATCTTCCATTCGGAAGTACTTGGGGATGAAGATCATGTCGAATTCCCATGTCAACTAAATCAAGTCGACTCTGAAGATTATCTTTGGATTTACCATCGACGTTCAAAATTGTCGTGATGATGTTCTCCCAGACATTCTTCTCAATATGCATCATATCAAGATTGTGACGTAATATGTGATGCTCCCAATAAGGCAACTAAAAAAAAATACTTCTTTTCTTCCACAAGTCTGCCTCATTAGGGTCATCCTCCAAATCAGATTCATCATTAGATTCATCCCTCGGTCGTCTATTTGTTTGCCTGTTGGATGGTTGATTGAGCTTTCCGTAACTGAAATCAATATCTTTTAACATGAACAATATTTCAGATCCAACAGTGCGCTCAGAGCTTTTCGAACTCTTGATGCATCAGTCAAATAAAGCCCTCAAATCTAAATCCATGATCTCGCATCTAACCACCGCGTCGATGCCCCATATAGCGAACTTCTTCCCATTATACAACCATCTGTGAACACGCGTTTGTGCAGCACAACAAGGACAAACATAACGCCCTCTCGGTACTCCAACCAGATAAATTCGCATATGCGGGAAAATCATTAATTGTCCACATCAAAGCAGCACGTAAGTAAAAGTTCTCCTTTCTAACAACATCATACGTCTCAACACCCGCCCATAATTGTTTTAACTCATCAATAAGTGGCTGCAAATATATGTCAATATCATTTCGGGACCTTTCTCAGGGGATAATCATAGATAAAATCAAAGAAGATTGTTTCATGCAGAGCCATGGAGGCAAATTATAAGGAACAAGCACCACAGGCTGCCAAATCTTGTATGAGGTGCTCATGATCTTAAAAGGATTAAATCGTCAGATGCTAGGCCGAGCCTCACACTCTGAGGATCACTTGCAAAGCTTGGAAACTTATTGTTAAATGATTTCCATGCTAAAGAATCTGCAGGATGCCTTAGTAATCCATCATCCGTTCGTTGATCATGATGCCACGTCATAAACTTATTTGTCTTTGACGACATGAATAGCCTTTGAAGCCTTAGAATTTAGCGGAAAATATCGCAAAATCTTGCTCGGCTTCCTTCTTGATTGTGGCTCATGTTCATCCTCATTAACATCTTCTCGCATCTGTATTCATCCAACGAGATTTACCGCAAACATGACAAGATCGTTGATTTCTCCGATCACCCCAATACAACATGCGATCATTTGGGCAACTATGAATTTTGTTGTAACCAAGGCCCAAATATTTTATCACTTTCTTCATGTCTTTGCATGATTGAGGATTTTGCAAATGGGAACATTTCTCTCAAAAGCTCTAACAAACATTGTCAAAAGTTTTCGCTCCACCCTCCTAAACATTTTAAGTGAAAAGGCGAACACAGAATGACATTGTCGAAAATTTTGATCCTTCATAAAGTTCTTCATTCATTTCACCAAGTAACGTGTAGAACTTTGCCGCTTCTTCATTCTAATTTGTTCATCCGACACACTTCTTCCCGTTTCCATGAAAGTATTTCCACCGATATTATAATCATCGGATGCAACATAGTTTGGTGGACATGATTGAAAACCTTCGCTCCGCATATTAAATGCATCCATGAGCATACCTTCCATGTCATCTTCTCTAACATATTGACGGTATCCACTATAAGGATAACTGAATTAATCGTCGAAGAGGCTCCCTTTGGGTGTACACTCACCATGGAAAATCCATTTTTATACCCCGAATGAAGCCATCAACAATTAGATGTTCGTAGACAACTTCACGATAATGCCAATAGATATTGCCACACTTCTTACATGGGCAAAGAATCATATTCTCTTGGCTGGAATTGTGAAATGCAATATCTAAAAAAGTTTGCACTCCATTTCGATACTCGTTGCTTCCCCTTGATAAATTCATCCAAGTCCTATCCATTTCGTAGTTGTTGATGTCTAAAGTTGGCAATAAGTTACACGGGTAAGTTGTTGATGTTTTATTTAAGTTACGTAAATTATGTAAGTTATGAAATTTGAACTTTAAACTATATGCTTTTAAAGAAATTATTAAATTAAACTACATGTATTAGTTAAGTTATGTAAGTTATGTGAGTTATGTAAGTTGTTATATACGTTATGTGAGTTATATAAATTATGTAAGTTATGTAAGTTATGTAGGTTGTTATGTAAATTATGTAAGTTACGTGAGTTATGTAACTTATTTAAGTAATGATCAATATTAATACTATTTTGATAAAAATTAGTTATAACTTTTAAAGACATTTAAAATTATTAAATATTAAAATAAAAAATTATTAATATAAAACAATAGTAATTTAAATCTTTTTTTAATACAAATTAAGGTTATATAAATATTCAATAGTCAACGAGCTCGATAGAACATTTTTCAACTCTTTTAGTGGCTTTTTTAAAATTCATCATACGTGGCGTTGTTACACCTAGGGAGGATCCGTTATATCTTACAGTGAGATATAAGGCAACCCGTTAGGTTTCCAGCCTATATACTTTGAATCTTATTTTTTATACAAATACCTTTAAAAATATTAAGTACTAAAATCAAACATTATTAATATAAAAAAATAATAATTTGAATATAATAATATCAAAAAAGAATCGTAGTTTAAATTTTATAAGTAAATTACAAATAAATTAATGTTATATAAATATTCAATAGTAAATATTGATAGAACTTTTTTCAGGTCATTTTGAATTTTTTAATGCGTTGACCATACATGGCGTTATTACACGTGATATGGACAAGCAAGCTACATTGTAATAAAATGTAATTGAAAAAGAACATGGCAAACTGCCAAACATGGAAAATTTAAAGGAAAATCAACAATTAAATCGATACAAAATTGAAGCCCCAAAAGATTAATTTTCCAAAAATCATCATGATAAAAATATTATTCATCATAATTATGAACTAAAACGTACCTTAATAATATCAAAAAATATTAATGCAGGAGGAGCAGACCTTTCAAAGAAAGAAAGGAAGTAGACCTTTCTTACCTCAAACAATGTGGATTGAAGCTAAGCTTTAGTTGAACCAATACTTGCAGGAGGAGCAGGAAGCAATAACTGATTAAATGGGAAACTTCTAACAGTGCGTCAAGTGCATATGTCAAAAAACCCCGTTAGTTAAAGCTCAAGAATTTCCGATGTTTCATATATCAAAGAAGATGAAAACATTAAAATAATTATAAGAAAATATATTTTTAATTCATAGGAATATTAGCAGTACTAAAATATTTTGAAATCAAGTTAATTTTTAAGTAGCAAAATAGTGCAACTATGAAATTAAAAATAGATAATAGATTCGACCTTGCAAATTCTGGACAAGATTAGCTAGTTTCCTCCTTCACTTCGTTATGACTAACATGAACAAGTAGAAATTCCAAGTGATCTATCCGTTCATACTATCAGAAGCCTGCATAAAAAGTATCAATTAAATCCAAAGTGAAATTTATATTAATGTTCTCTAAACCAACAACACCTAGCATAAAAAATATATATCAACAAAGCAGATGCATACGCAAAAATTTAATAGTAGAAATGAAGATGTGAAAAGCAAAGCCTAAGCTGAAGCTTTAATATTGTAAAAACACGAAGAATCACAAGTAAACCAATGTTTGGATCAGGTGAACTCCTTTTCTAATTTTGTGGGCCTATTAATCGAACACAAACTCAAAATGGATACATAGATCAATCTACCATTACACTAATATAAATTACACCCAATGCATCATCGATACATTTGAATTACTATACGCTTTGAGCCTCATCGATATAAATTAAAGTAATGCGTGTCTAGCACCTTATCAGTACATCCAAAACAATATGTGTTCTGCATCTCATCTGTATAAACTATAAAAATTTCCATAAAACTAATTTTATAATCTGTCTAAAACATTTGATACTTGATTCATAATAGTTTCATTACATTATCATTCTTTCATATATTATTTCAAGCATTCCAATACATTTTCACCTTAACAAATTATGAACTCATAAGCACATATTCGTCACATTTCTAAGTTGTTTATATATATATATATATATTTGAATTTTAATAGAGGTAATTTATAAATTCTAAAAATTATTTTTAAACTATAATTAAATTAATATAATATATAAAAATTTAGGATAATATTAGATAAAAAAATTTCGAATAATTAAAAAAATTGACTAAAAATGAAAGGACTTGGATGCTTACGGGGTATATTAAAGTGATTAGCCATTGATGTGATCAGCTGTGGTGTATATTAATAGAAATTACTCCTTAAATTACATTACCTTGTTCCCGCAAAGACGCCTTCCAAAACAGTGAAACACACACTTCAACTCTGTCTCCAAATCTCTCTGTTTCCCAAAAAAATGCACCAATGTCAGATGAACCCAAAAAAAGAAACAAAGAACCCAAGATTAGCATAAAACCAATTCCTTTTCCAAAATTAAACCTCTTGCGTTTTATATAATATTTCTTATTAAACCTCAATTCCCCGAATCAAAACAATAACTTTCAATCCAACATAATAATATTCAACAAGAGAACTAAAATTGGTTTTAATATTAACATTAAAATATAAGATTAAACAACATACCCACGTCGGTTTCAGCCTTGGAGATTCGGGGAAAGTTGAAAGCTTGAAAGCTAGATGAATTCGAGGAAGCGAGACGATAGGAAAGGGAAAAGAGTTAGGGATTTGGGAGAAGGGGGAGTTGAATTCGTGAATAAAAACACTTAGGGAAGAAATAGGGAAGAAACACTTGGGAGAAGAGTTAGGGATATGCTGAAAATGAAATAGGGAAAAAAGGAAAGGAATTTCGGGGTTGGGGAATTAGGGAAGAAAGCTGATGAATGGGGGGAAATGACATAGTAAAAATTCACTTAGGGATTTTGGTAAGGATAAATTTCCCGTAACAAAACGACGACGTTCACATGAAAATTTTGTGGCGTTTTAAGGATAAACGCCAGTATTGTTAAGCTTTAGTGGTGTTTTATCTAAAGCGCCGCTAATGGGATGACAATTTAAACAGAAAACGACACCGTTTTACATTACTAACACTTTTGTGGCGTTTTTTTATATAAACGCCGCTAATACTTTACATTTTACATTTTTTTTAAATTTTAATATATAAAAAGTTTATCTACTATCTATTAAATAACTTAAACTATAATGATTTTTTTAATATATTAAATTTAAAATTATCTCTTTTACAATTATATAGTAAATTATTTATTATATAAATTAAAAACAATCAGTCATATATATACCCAAAAAATTTAATTTAAAAGTATTTTAAATAATAGTATTTTATTTTATTTTTTCATTTTTAACATATATTTTTCAATGTTATTAGTTCCAAACTCTTTCAACGTGTGATTATTCATTTTGAATATTTTAATTATTAAATTACAAATAAATTGTATTTTAATTAATATAAAAACTAGTCAAAAATAGTTGAAAATGATGAAAGAGTGCATGAGTTTTTGAAAATAATTCATGATAGCACTTCGATGATGGATCAGAATACAATGAGCAAAACGGCACCGTTCTCCACAAAATCAGACCCTAAACCCTAAATCTTAAACTCTAAACTATAAACTATAAACCCCTAACCTTATAAACATTAAACCCTAAATTCTAGATACTAAATCCTTAAATCCCTAAACCACAAACACTCAACCTTAAACCCTATACTCTAAACCTTCCTAAACCCACACTAAACCACAAAATCGTAAACACTACACCCTAAACCAGACAAGATAATTTTTAATTTTGAAACACTTGAAAAGAAGACAAGATAATTTTGAAGAATTATATAATTTTTAATTTAACATATAAAAAAATAGTATCATGTTATGTGGATTACCTTGTAGGTTTTCATGTCAGTATCATTAAAAAATTAATTTTACAATTACATTCCTATTAAAAATGAGATTTAACACTTTTTTAAACGCGCGTGGAAGGTTTTTTGGTTCAAAAAAATATAATAATCAACTATATATATAGCTGAAACCACAAAACAAAAACCCTAGCTTAAACCCCTAAACATAAACCATAAACCACAAACCATGCATAAACCCTTAACTTATCCCCTATCCCATAAACCCTAACCCCTAACCACTAACCCTTAAACCTTAATACCGCTAAACACTAAGATCTTAAACCTTAAACACTAAACCCTAATTAAATAACAAAATTTAAAATAGTAAACCCTAAAAACCAAAGATAACAAACCCTAAACCATAACATTAACATACTAAACCCTAAACCTTCAATCATAAAACCCCTAAACCATAGACCTTAAACCTTAAATATTAAACCCTAAACCCAAAAATAAATTTAATCAATATTAAGTAATGCTTCCACACAAATTATAATTTAAAAATATAATTAGTTCGAAAAACATGAAATTCGACATCAAATGATCCTTAAACTCTAATAGTGCAGAAACACACCCTAACTAGAGCCACATTACGATTACGATTACACAATCATCGGAACACACGAAATTACTGAATTTCACAAAATTGATTCAATAATTCAAGAATAAAATTAAAGAGCTACAAAACTCATACCTGAATTCACGATTTAAACACCCAAAAATGATCGACGCCTCAAATCCACCAATTCTGAAAACTCCTGTCGACGAAATTGTAAAACGCAACAAAAGAAATGGAGTAGAAGCAAAAGAGTAGAACTCCAATTGAGACGAAAACAACCCATTGAAATGAAGCAGCAGAAGAAAATCAAAGATTAAAAGAAAAAGAAGAAAACGTGAAAAAAGAATAGAAGAACGTGTGAGAGGGAGAAGAGATCGCAAAAATAACATAAACCCATGAACCCCTAACCCTAAACCACAAACTATAAATCACAAACACTAAACCCCTAACCACTAACCCTTAAACCCCTAAACCCT
Source organism: Gossypium longicalyx (assembly GCA_025698465.1). Classification (NCBI taxonomy): domain Eukaryota; kingdom Viridiplantae; phylum Streptophyta; class Magnoliopsida; order Malvales; family Malvaceae; genus Gossypium; species Gossypium longicalyx. The sequence goes on from CM046997.1 coordinate 86,199,495, forward strand.
AAACCACAAAAACATAAACCATGAACCCTTAAACCTAAACCCATAAACCCTTAATACCGCTAAACATTAAGATCATAAACACTAAACACTAAACACTAAACCTCAAACCCAAAATAACAAAACCCTAAACCATAAAATTAACATTTTAAATCTTAAACCCTAAACCATAGACCTTAAACCTTAAATATTAAACCGTAAACCCAAAAAATAAGAACTAAACCTTAAAACTTAACTAAGAAAATATAATTCAAAAAAGACTTTTGGCGGCGTTTTTCCAAAAATGCCGCGAATACTCAGACTTTTGGCGGCGTTTTCCCAAAAACGCCGCTAATACTCAGACTTTTGGCGGTGTTTTCCGAAAAACGCCGCTAATTCTCAGACTTTTAACGGCGTTTTTCCAAAAACGCCGCAAATGCTCAGACTTTTAGCGGCGTTTTTCCAAAAACGCCGCAAATGCTCAAACTTTTGGCGACGTTTTTCCAACAACGCCGCTAATGCTCAGACTTTTAGCAGCGTTTTTCCAACAACGCCGCTAATGCTCAGACTTTTAGTGGCGCTTTTCCAAAAACACCGCTAATGCTCAGACCTTTGGCGTCGTTTTGGTAAAAACGCCGCTAATGCTCAGACTTTTGGCGGTGTTTTTCTAAAAATGCCGCTAATGCTCAGACTTTTGGCGGCATTTTTGGAAAAAAGCCGCGAATTCTCAGACTTTTGGTGGCGTTTCTTGAAAAACGCCGCTAATTCTCGGACTTTTGGCGGCGTTTTTCCGAAAACGCCGCTATTTCTCGATTTATAATGGCGTTTTGGTTCAAACGCCGCTAATGTATATAAAAACGCCACTAAAAACGCCGTTAAAACCCTGTTTTGCTGTAGTGAGCATAGCAGTTTCATCAAAAACAACATCTCTACTAATCACAACTTTTCTATTTTCAGGATACCATAACTTATACCCTTTTACACTAGCTTTATAACCAAGAAAAACACATTTAATGGATCTTGGTTCTAATTTTCCATTATCAACATGAGCATACGCAGGACACCCAAAGATCTTTAAATCAGAATAATTAGCAGGATTACTAGACCATACTTCTTGTGGAGTCTTTTTCTCAATGGCAATGGATGGAGATCGATTGATTAAAAAACATGCTGTAAAGGCTGCTTCTGCCCAAAATGACTTCGGTAAGTCAGCATTTGACAACATAGATCAAACTTTTTCCATGATCGTTCTGTTCATTCGTTCTGCAACATCGTTTTGCTGTGGAGTATGACGAACTGTCAAGTGTCTCACGATCCCTTCTGACTTACACAATTTATTAAACTCATTAGAACAGAACTCTAAACCATTGTCTGTGCGGAGGTATTTTATTTGTTTTCCCGTTAGTTTTTCAATCATAATTTTTCAAGACTTAAATGCGGAAAACACATCACTTTTCTGCTTTAGGAAGAACGCCCAAACTTTTCTGGAAAAATCATCAATAAAGGTTAGCATATAATTAGCTCCACCTCTCGAAGGCACTCTAGATGCCTCCCATAGATCAGAATGAATATACTCTAACGTTCCCTTCGTGTTATGGATTTCTCTAGTGAATCGAACTCTCTTTTTCTTCCCAAAAACACAGTGCTCACAGAAATTTAGTTTACAAATTCCTTGCCCCATCAAGAAGTCCTCTTTTGCTAAATTCTACCATGCCATTCTCACTCATATGCCCTAAGCGCATATGCCAAAGTTTAGTAATATCATCATCTGACAAGGAAGAGGAAGCGACAGTTGCATCACCAGTAACAGTAGAACCTTGCAAAACATATAACTTGGCAGTCTTTCTTTGCCCTTTCATCACAACAAGGGAACCTTTGGAAATCTTTAAAACCCCACTTTCAGCTGTGTATCTGTACCCTTTTAAATCAAGAGTACTTAACGAAATTAAATTTCTCTTCAATTCTGGAACATGTCACATGTCACTAAGTGTTCTGACAACTCTATCAAACATCTTAACTTTAATTGTTCCAACACCTGTGATTTTACACGAAGCATTATTTCCCATCAAAATATCACCTTCAGACACTGTTTCATAAGTTGTAAACCAATCCCGATTGAGACTCATGTGGAAGGTGCAGCCTGAATCAAGTATCCACTCTTCGCTTACTTTAGGATTATTGACAGAAGCAACTAAAAGTTCACCATCGCTGTAGTCTTCTACAACATCAGCTTCACTGGAATTTTCTGGTTGTTTTCCCTTTTGATTTGTAGCCTCCATTTTAATCTTGTTCTGTAGCTTATAGCACTCAGATTTAATATGCCCTTTCTTCTTGCAGAAGTTACAAGCTTTACCTCTGTTTGAAGACTTCGATCTACTTTTAGATTTACCGCGAGGATTCCATTCCTGTGTCCTTCCACGATCATTATTAGTATTCTGATCTTGTCTCCCACGAGCAATGAAACTCTCTCCCTGAGAGTCGGGTTTAACCACAAGATGCTTCATCTTTTCATATGAGGTCAAAGAATCATAAACCTCATCAACTGTGAGAGACTCGCGACTATATAAAATCGTGTCTCTAAAGGTTGAATAAGACGGGGGCAACGAACAAAGTAGAATCAACCCTAGATCTTCCTTATCATATTGAACCACCATGGCCTCCAAGTTTGAGAGAATTTCTTTAAACATTGATAAGTGTTCGTGTACAGACGCACCTTCCTCCAAACGATGAGCATAAAGACGCTGCTTCATATGCAACTTGCTTGTTAGAGTTTTCGACATACATATTTGTTCTAACCTCTTCCATAATGCAGCGGCGGTCTTTTCTTTCATCGCATCCTGTAAAATTTCATTGGACAAATGCAGATGTAATTGTGTTAACGCCTTTCGATCTTTACGCTTCTTCTCTTCATCTGTTAAATTCGAAGGCATCTTATCTATCCTTAGTAGGGCATCCTCCAGATCCATCTGCGCAAGAACTGCTTGCATCTTAATCTGCCACAACGCAAATCTAGTGTTGCGATCCAACAGCGGAATTTCATACTTCAAAGATGCCATTACCATGATCGAGATGAAAAACCCGGAAGCTCGGATACCAATTTGTGAAAATAAAATAAAATAAAATAAAACAAAGAACACACAAATTTTTACGTGGAAACCCTTTCGAGAAAAAACCACGGGCAGAGGAGAAGAAAATTCACTATGTCAAATTCGAATTAATACAAGAGGAGTAGACTATATCTATTTATAGGCTTATAAAGCCATATTCTAGTAAGACTGAAACACCTTATTCTAATCAATATCAAATAGATGGAATCTAAAAATAAAATAAAAGAAGTGTAATTCTATATAGATTCTTCTTTTATTTTATTTTACCACTATATTTTATTTAAATAAGGATTCGAGTCACTTAATTCTAACAAAATATATCAATATATCAATATTCAAATTTAAAATTTTCTTTAACAGTTAAATGTCAAAACTTAAATTTCTGATACGATTTACAACATAACATAAAATAAAGTTGTCTAAATGCTGCCATTAAAAACCAAAAACATTAATCTTTACTGATTTTATAATTAAAAAAAAATCATGTAACGGAAACTCTTTTACTCCAAATTTTAAAACTATTAAACTAAATATTTCAAAAATTAAAATCATAGTAATTAACATATTTTACAATTCAAATTGTAAATTATGTCATAGTAATTTAAATAAATATTTAAAATTATAATATGTAAAAATCAAATATTATTCAACCAAACTTAAAACTAAAATATTTATAACAAGATAATTTAAAATTCATCCATTAATATTAATAAATTTAAAACAAGTAATCATGCACTAACAAAAGGAATCGAAGTAAGCGGCACAATTAGTAAAAATTTAGCAGTAACTATGATGCAAAACATTAAACATGAGATATTGACTCATGTTGCACCAAAGCGTTCCATTCAAATTTACAATACAACTATACGAGAACTAAACATTTAATCTCACAAATAATATAATCAAATATATATCGTAGATAGTTTCCAATGAAACCCAAACCTGTTATATAGGGTTTCTAAAAATTATGTTCCAGAAAAACTACTGCTGGTTTAGTCCATTAAAGGTAAGTACAAATACAAGCTCTCTTTTATTTGCAGAGAATAGCTTCTTAGATTGTGAGAACTTGAAGAAAAATCTAGAAATCTATGAAATTTCTCATAGTCATTCATGATACTTAATTTGTTCCATTCATCTATTGAAAGTCATGAGTGATAATACACTGAATTTGAGTTTAGTTCGTAATCATCAAGTGATATGTTATAAGGCTTGTGTTTAAGTCTTTTTAATGAGAGATTGTCAAAATTATTTCTAATCACTACTGGAGTTAATTTTGGTACTTCTCAAATTAAAACTTTAATCAACATAAATTGAAAAGATTTGACATGTATGATCAAAAACACCGAATTTAAATATTAAATTCATAAAATTTGAAAAACGAATCAACTCATAAATAATAGAAAATCAATTCGTTCTCAATGATTCAACTTGACGAGACTCTGATAATTTGTTAGAACCGTAAAACAAAATCTGATATAAACTTAAAACGGTAAATCACTAAGAACAAAACTAGATGTTAAAGCGAACTTGAATTCACGAATTTCTTGAAATATTCTGATCTTATAGTTTTGATCTTCCAAATTAACACACAAGTAACTCTCTCTTTTCTAAGGTTACCTACTTCCACGTGCAAGCTAAGGCAATGGTGAAAAACTAAAGCCAAATTTTCTGTTTCTTTTTTTTTCTTTGTTGTAGTTGAAACAAAGGTGAATTTAGGGGTAAAATTATACTTTAGCTCCTCCTAAAATTATACAAATTCGATATAATCCTTTAAAAAATATAAAGATATAGACTATAAAAAATTAAAATTTCATTCGCCCCTAAAAAATTGTTTTGGCTTCGTCCAAAAATGAGAGAAGAGAAATGAGCTTTCTCTTTCTTCTTTTCCTAATATTTTTCCTTAACATTAAACTAATTATTCATTAATCTAATGGCTTTAATTTATTCTTGCTAAAATAAATGGCATCAAATGCAAGGACTAAGGTTTGCCACTAACCTCAATTTAATCATGGAACAATTAATTTTATGAATATATTTAATTGCTATATAAGTTCTTCTCCTTTGTTCCCACATTTACTAACTTCTTCAATTTGATCCTGTACTATTTATGTTATACTCTAATCAATTTAATTACTAATTAATTTCATATCTTAATCCCGGATATGATTTACTAACTTCTCAATTTTAAAATTTTGAACATTTCAATTTAAGAAATTCAGCTTTGAATTGGGTTTTCAAATACCAATAAAAATTGGATCGTTACATGTTTGATATAACATTGATAATTAAAATTTATAAATTATGAATCAATCATCGATAAGGGTGATATTAATTTGGTTCAGTCGGATTTTTTTAGATTTTTTAAATCGTCAAACATAATTCGGTCCAACTAGATTCAATTCTTGATTTTTTCCATATTAAGCTTTATTTTAAGGATTTTAAATATTATTTAACAAATTTTTAGAATCCTTTTCATAAATATTTCTAAAAAATAATAAATTTTCAAAAATTTTTAAATTAATTTTACTATTTTAAATATAAAATGTTTAGTTTTATATCATAAAAATTAAAATTAATATACCTTAAATAAAAAATAAAATTTGGTTTGATTTGGGATAACTACAATTTTTAAACCTACATTCCATAAATCGTCTAAACACCTTAATTCTAGTTGATTTTTAATTTTTCAATTTTTCGATTTTTTTATTTTTCTTACTCAACCCCTGCAATTGAATTATAATAGTTGTTACCGTGAATATTTTTACATATGCACTTAGAATTCTGTAAAAGGAAAAAATTAATTAGTAAAAACAAAATGAGAAAAACATAATTGTTTCATAGAACAAAATTTATAATATCTTAAAATATAAGTTTAAAAAAGTTATGAAATTTGGTGCAGACGTTGAGAATATGAAGCAATTAAAGCATCAGTCTGGAAAAAATTAGAACACCAATCAATAATTATAATAAAGTGAAATTTACAAAATCATATTAAAAGTTATTGGGAATTGAACAAAGGAAATATATTTAGGGATATCTCATATTTTCTTTTAAAGTCACCATATAAATTAAACTTAAATTTTTTGGTGAAATGAAATCTTCAAAATGGAAGAATTCAGCCCCACCTCACTTTCATTCTTTCCTTCTTGTAAGTTTTTCTTTTTTGGGTATCTATAGGCTTCACAACATTTTAAAGATTAATGAACTCTTTACATCATGAAGGTTTCCAAATATATATTTTCGAAAAAATTGCACAAATCATTTTAAATCTCTTTATATATATATATATATATATATATATATATTCTGTTTTGATTATCATTCTTGGAAAACTTGGAAATTCTTTTTTAAAACACTACCTTTGGAATTTTATAAAACCAAAACCCAGGCAATGCTTTATTTTCCGTGAAATTTGATATTGCTTCTATTAAAGAAATCCACTGATATTTGAAACCCATGATTTTTAGGCGCTCAACAAGATTCAGCATGGCGAGGGTGTTAACCCTATAATGACAATTGCCATTGAAGGATCAACATCCATTGATAAATACAAGACTGAATATTTCTTGTCCTTCATGCAAGTCTAAATACTGAAGAAGGAAGAACTTGGTCACATTACTTGAAGGTGAATCCTTTAAATTAAAGCTATATCCATTTCAATCCCTAAAATTATGTTAGCTTGGTTGCCGCAAAAACTGAATCATGAATTGTCAGATATTGTTTTAAAATCGGCAATTTCGATATTCTATCAATAAATTAAATTCTTTCCATTTGCAATGCAATATCATATTCGCGACTGTAAATTATTTTGATGGAAGGGAAATAATTATACCAAGCAATAACGCTATATATCATTTGTATCATTTTTTGATTATTTGATGACATGCTAGTATCTTTTTCTATCTTATTTGACATTTTATTTTGTTAATGTTTTTGACCTTAAATCTCTTATATTGTTAGTTCTTTTGAAGCAAGATCCTTGGCAGCATATCATTCAATAAAGTGCTCACTTTCACTATTTCAAAGAATATCGCCTTCACCATGAGGCCCTAAAATTAGATATAAACATTATCTACCATGTCTCAAAAGTCAGTAGTGTCGAAAAATATATTTTCGGGATTCTATTTTTATAAATTGAACTCGTAAATATTTTATTTAATATTTACGGAACTACACTAAAAATGAATTGAATTTCAGATAAGTAATTTCGATGAAATTATTTTTAATTAGAATACAAGAACTAAATAAAAAAAATCAAAAGTCTAATTATTAAAGAAATATAATTAAAATTGAATTTATAGGACTTTAATAATAAAACATTATGTATAGTCATAATGGTGGCCGGCAAAGATTTATAATAAATGTTATATATATACATGTTAAGACTTAAGTTAAAATTTAAGTTATTATTAAAATAAAATAAAAATAAAATGGTTAGTGGATGGAAAGAGAATGAGATAATTCTCTTTTCAATTTTGTTTCTTCTTTCGAAACAAGAAAGAACAAGGAGAAAAAGAAACCCATGGTTAGGGTTCTTAAATTTCAAGCTCAAAATTGATTAGTTGAATTTAATCATTTTCTTTTTGTAATTTTTATGTTTTTGGAGTTCTCATAATTCAATCTAATTAACCCATGTTGTAATTTTTTATACTGTTAAAATTTAATAATGTTGCTATTATTAGATAGTTAAAGCTTTTGGTTAATTGTTGATAAATTATTATGGTTATTTTAATTTGTAGTTAACGTCGATCAGGATTTCTCAAAAAAAAAAAAAAGGAAAAGACAAAGTCATCGATGAATAACTCAAAGTTTACGGTTTGTGTTTCTATAATTTGAACTAGGTTATAAAATGTTGCATATTGATTTATTTATTCATAATAAGATTATAATGTGAGATTACTTGTTCATTTGTAATTATTTGAGTTGATTGATGATTATGAGGATTAAATTGAGTATATTTGAAATATGTGTGTATTCTTTATAAATGTGAAAATTGAACATGATTTGGGATAATTGTGGTTGCTATATATGTTGAATCAATGTTTACTTAATATAGATAAATGTGAATTGAGACATTAGCTGATATTGAATAATAAAATAAAAACCTTATTAACTGTTCAGTTAGAGTCGAATATAGTTGACATGCCATATGATAGGAAAAGTTCAGTGATTCTTCGACTATGAGTTAATGAGGCATTGGGTGCCAAATGGGTGTGTTGGTTGGATCCGTGGATTCGTGTATCCGTCCGCGTCTGCGTCATGTTAATAGGAGAAGAATATGATAAACTCAAAATTATAATCTTGATATGGCAAATGACATTGAAATGACAATGCTAATGAAATAGAAAATGTTTCGGAATGAAATGAAATGTGAATTGAAAATTAAAATAGTGAATGGATAAGTGAATAAGGAATAGTGTTGATTTATGTATGAAATAAACTGAATTATGGTTGATGTGATCATGGTATATATGTAATTAGGCTTGGATACTATATTATATGTGAATTGAATTTTCCATGTATTATTATTACTAGTAGTAAAATGTATCTGATAAATTAATGCATATATTAACTTGCACATTTGATATGACATTAGTATAGCATCATCTGGTTTTAATATGACATTAGTATAGCATTATCTGGTTTTAACTTGAGCAATTTAATGTATTAAATTTTGCTTTTAATATTTGGATTATAGAAATATCGCTAAGTTATACTAAACGTACGAATTATTTTCCTGTGCGCAGGTTAAGTGCTTATCTATTCAATTATCGATTCAGCATCCAGTGGTAATCCCGAACTCAAATGTTGATGAATTGTTCATTTTGGTCTTGACATGTACCTAAGATGTTTAATGATTAAATGGTTATTTTGTATTTAGTTAGCCTTTTTGAGATTATGTAAACATATAAAAGTGTGATGGCAATGGTCATGTGGTTGATAATTTTGTAGGTTGCTTTGGGTAATATGCTTAATATTTTCTTAGTTGAGAAAAATATTATGCTAGGCAATATGGTTGGTTGATGTTTGATGTTGGTTTGATAGATGATATGCTTAGATTATAAGTAAGAAATATTTTGGAAAGTTTAATACTTAAATATGTGATGGTTGAATGATTGAATGTATACATGTGTGACTTGAATATTTGAGATATCATTGAAGGTATATTAGTAAGAATGAATGTGTTCATTTGGCTAGTTTTGAATTGTTGAATGAGGTGCCAATTGTGGCATAGTGGTTAGACACTAAGGATAGTTGTTTAAAATGATGATCTTTTTCCTAACTTGAATTGAATGCTTTTAAAGATGTTAAATTTGGTATAAATGGTGGCTTGTAGCATAAGTGTTTTATAGGTAAATTGCTTGTTTCGACACAGCTGTGTGTCCTCTATATTTAGGTTTTTCTTAGATTTGTTTTTGTGTTCATTACCGAATTGTTTTTAGGCTCTGAGTACTCAATATTTTCTTGAATTAGATTGAATAATAATCATATACATGCTTGTATGTAATTATTTAATATCTGTTCATGATTTTGAATTGTAAAATGTTTGTTATTGTGAGATAATTGTTCGTAGCACCTTATTTCTTGGGTTCGATGACCGAACCAAGTGAGAGGCGTTACATTTATTAGTATTAGAGCTATAGGTTTAGCTAATTCTTAAACTAAATTGAGCTCAGAATCAAGTTTGGAGGTACATTTCATAGTTGAGTCATTAATGAGTCAGGATTTGGATGTTAATTATAATTGTTTCTGTTTTATAGTTAAAAGATGTCGGGAGAATCAAATAATGAATTTGGTCAAGTGATTCATATTAGTGATAATTCTACTAAAAATTTAAATAGAGTTGAGCCGGTGGCACCGAGCGTCATTCGGCTGGTGCTCAACAACCTAATGTTGATGGAGGTGATAATGAGGGTCAAGGTGATTCAAACTTACTCCGAGCTATAGCTGATGCTCTTCAGTGAGTGGCCGATACTACTCCTGCTATAGCACTGGAACGACGGAAATGTGCAGGTGTACACAATCGCAACAAGTAATAAAGTGACAAGTAAATGTCGAGTTATCGTACCCACAGGGACTATGAAAAGAATTATTTATGAATGCTATTTAAAACACTTTGGTGAAGAAAAGTATTTTGTTTTAAAAAGGGTGATTAAGAAAAATAAGATTTTAAACTAAATAAAAATAAAAGTTCTAATGCACGATTTCAAACTGTGTTTTAATCAAGATGACATAATTGTGTTGGGTTAATTACATTTCTTTAACTTAGAATTATTAAACTCATGTTTATGTTGTTAAAAATAAATTCACGGAAACTCGGTAATTTGCTAACTTATGAACATACTCACCTACACAAATCCATTCATCTCTTAACATATCCCTATGTCAATTCAAACGATTAAACAGATTTTAATAAGCAAACATGTTATTCCACATACATACTCATTAAATTGAACTAATCTCTTGCATATTCGTATGTCAATTCAAACGATTAAACAGATTTTAATAAGCAAACATGTTATTGCACATACATACTCATTAAATTGAACTAATCTCTTGTATATTCCTATGTCAATTCAAACGATTAATTAAATCTAATAAGAATATAAAAGACTATGTGAGGTAACAAGGTATCCTTACCTTGAAACAGTTTAATCACAATAATCTTGCAAGTTATGCAAGGCAAGTGTATCGCTAGATACATTGCTAATTTAACCTTCAGCTGCCTTAGAAGAATAAACATGAACTAATTAAGTATTGTGTCAATTAATTATAATTTCAATCCGTTTAAATAATTAATTCATCATTTACCTCACAATTGTAATGCAAGAATAACTTAGGCATGATTCTACTTAATCAAACATTTTATCGAAGCCTATAACAGCATAAACACAATTTTAATAATCTAAGCAGATGAAATGCAATCAACCCAACACGAATTAAATTCAAGCTAAGCTGATTAAATTAACCATTCCAAAAATATTAATATTCATATATATGTTCATCATAACAACAAAAAAAAAAATTAAAAAGATAGGGAATAAGAATCAAATCCGGTGTTTCTCCATGGCTTGACTAGTTTGCTCAGTCTTCGTTCTCTGTTGTCCTCATCAACCAAGGCTACTATGAATACTTCAATGCTGCTCCAAAATTGATGATGTATTCCCCTTTTCCAAGAGGAGAAATCGGCAAGAGAGCTATGGACTTTGAATTGGAAAAATGAGAGGAGAAAATGAGAGAAGAGAGAAGAGATGTGAATGAATGAGGGATACTTTGAATGATCAGCCAAGGGGAGTTTTTATAGCTGAATGTGGCAGCTAAAATTTTCTAAAAATAGCAGCCAAAGAGCCACCCCTTGGCTGGGAACCTATCTGGCAAAGTTGATGGCTTCAGCTTTGCTAAATATGGCTTGTGGCAAATCTACAAAGCCACCAATTGTGGAGGGGTCTAATTGCAATTTGAACAAGTCTTTAAGGGCTTCTTTGCAGCTTAAATAATTAACTAATAAGCTGAATTGGGTCAGCACTTGGACGGTTTTGGGCTGTTCTTTTCTTGGCCAGTTCGGTTTACTCAGTTCGGTTCAATCGGACCACTTTTTCATAATTAATTAATCATAATTTATTAACCTAAATTAAATTGAATATAAATTAAAATTAATTATATTATGAATAAATACATATAATTTTAGAGCATCTTAGGCTGAAAATTAATTTGCCTTGGTACTTCAAATTGCTTCTCGGTTTTGTACTTCTAGTAGTGTCTGCCGAGCCATTTTTTGCCTTTTGTGCAATCCTGTTGAAAATAACCAAAATTTAATCAAAATTAATTATAAAATTAATTAAAATTCAACATGTTCATAATTTAAGTACAATTTAATTATTTTATAATAATTAATTATTTTTCGACAAGAATTTAACCGAATTCGCATGAATTTAAGTTAAAAAGGGTATGAAAAAGTGTGTAAATTGTTGTGTTTCCACACCCCAAACTTAATTCATTGCTCGTCCTGAGTAATGTAAAAATTTTGAAAAGAATTTCTCGAAAAAACCTTTGAAAAATTCCTTCAGAACAACATTCTTCCCAGAATTATGAATTTAATATACTTATGCTCAAAAACAAGAAATTTGATAGTTATGCTTACTTAAGTATACATATTGTTCAAATTAATCTCAATCATTCTCATGATAGCAAAAATTAGACTAAATGCTTCCTAATAAAGTCATGTTAAACCTTACCAATGTAATTCTATTCCCTTATTCAAGATTAAGCTGCAATCATTAAGTTTAACTTATGTCTTCATATGTTGTACGTAGCAATTTCTCTCCACTAATGTAGGTAGCATTGGAACTTTGAATAAATAGGTCTTTAACAAGGTTGTAACGTGGCTGGGCTTAAGGGTAGGTAGAAGATAGATGATTTTTAGGCTAAAAACCCTAGACTCAGTTTGAATCGAACCTTCAAAATAATTGCCTTCAATACATCAACTTTCTTTACTTTCACATGCTCTTTTGTATATCTTATTTTAAGAGCTCATGCTCTTTTTTCTTTTCTTTTCTCTTTTTTTTTAAATTCGAGCATTTTACTGAATGTACTATAATTTTAGAGCATTTGATATTTCTTTTCAACTCCCCCAAACTTATTTTTAAAGAATACTTTGAATAGTACTGAGTCTAGTGTTTGGGGCAATTTTAAGATAGTTAAGAGAGAAGTGATGGCTAAATTTGCAAGGCTTCGAATAAAATTAGGCGATATAGTCTCAAAGTTGGGTTTCAAAGGATAAAAATTTCATCATGGTTGGCTTGAAAAGCTCAACGGTCCAAACAAAATTTGCCTAATCATTTTTAATGTTCCATGCTTCCTAGGATTTCGCCTCAAGAAACTACTAAGTCAATTCTAAATACTTAAACTTTCATGCATACCTAAATTTCGTAAGGAACTGAAAATTTATGGTACGATTTGCATGCTTTATTAAAAATACATTCATATCATTATTAAGCTAACATAATAATTTACTGAAATAATAGAACTTTATTTATACTGAAGTTTAGCATACTTAACAAAATTTCCAATTATTGAACAAAATATATCCTAATCATAATTAAAAAAAATTATTCTGAGTGGAAATAATTTCAATTTTTCGGCCCCCTACTTAAGATGAATAATGTCCTCATTGGTAAAAGTGAATAGATACTATACACCAGGTAGGATTCTAGAAAGGAAAAGGTGAGTCCAAATGACTGCTTAAGTACCAAGCTCTCTCTAGATCCAATCCTAGACATGTATATACCTATTGCCACACTTTATACTTTGTGACTTGTTCATTATTCATGATTTCCATCTCTTGCTTTATTATGCGAAAATAAAAATTCCTACTTAAACCTAATCATAAAATGACCTAAGAACAGAAATAAAATAAAGTCAAGCCCATCTATTTTATTTATTTGTAGATCCTTTCGAATTCGACTCGTCTTTTGCTTCATCAGTATTGCCTTTGCATGAACCGCTTCGCTCCTTCTTCTATAATGGAACCGCTTCGCTCCTTCTTCTATAATGGACTCCATGGTTCAAATATAAAATCTGGAAATTCAAGTACAAAAATAAATGGGTTATTGTAAATTTTCTTAAGAACACTTCTCATCGAGTCATCCCTTATTTTTTAGTATCTCCAGTAAGCTTGTTGCTGCCATTGTATATGTTGCATTATGTCCGTCAATTTTGACAACTCATCTCGAAGATCTAGGCGAGGTGATTGTGTTCTGAACATTGACGTTTCGTCATTAAGTTCAGCTTTTGGTCCTGTTGGTTCCTCCTTATCTGGGACTTCAACTGATTGCATTGTGGGATCTTCTTCTGCTTCGGGGTCCTCACTTTCTTCCCCTTGTTGTTGTAGAATAGATTATCCAGCTATTCGGTAGAGGTCCCAATCTGTGATTGTGCCCTGGCTATAGCCTGTCTTCTTTACGCTTGCAAGAATTTTAACTTTCAAGCACATAATTGTTATCGTAAAGGGAAAGTAAGCTGGGCCAGAACGTCTAACGGCACAATTCCACATTTCTCTCAAGATGATTTTTCCCACATCAATGGTCTTTCCAGTTAAAATTGAGTATAATAAGACCATTCGCTCTAATGAAATTGTAGTCCCATGTGAGCTAGGCAAAAGGCTGAAACGGATGAAATAGAACCATACCTTTGTGAGTGGTGTCAAATATTCCCTTCGACAAGTGTGGATTCCTTACTTTGACACAGTCCACTTAGAACCTGGAATTGTAAGTTCCTCGAGAATTTCTTGCAAATTTTCAGGCTCTATATTCCTCATCAAGGAAGAATAATCGTCGTTTTTTAAATCAGGCAATTCAAAGAACTCATTAATAGCATTTGAAGATGTTGGTACCTTGATTCCACGAACTGGAACTTCCGTCAATTCGCTTGAGGTTAAATTCACATAGAACTCGCAAACTAGTTCCTCATCCACACTAGGTCTCTTCTCACAAAACAATTCCCAATTAAGGGCTTCAGCAACTTGACGAATACGTCCCATAAAATCAATATAGTTGCTTTCTTTCAATGTGAAGCCTTTCTCTAGATGCATCTATTGATTTTTGAAGATACTCTCGTATCTTGCTTTGGCTTCTTCACAATGGAACTTGTTTTGTGTTTCATTAATTTAGGCGCATGCACGAGTTCTCTTGCGAGGCATGATTAACCTGAACAAAAGATGGGAAAAATTATTTTCTCAAAAATTTAATTAATAAAAATGATTAATGATTCAATAAATTGAAAAATTAAATATTAGAATAAAATTAAAATTTAAGAGAAAATTCGGTCTTACCACCTTTTTTTAAGAACTTCTAAAAAAATAGTTAGAAAGCAAAAGAGATCGATTTAAGGTAGGTTGGAGGATTTGGCTAAGTATGGGTGAAGGTGTGTGCCGTTCGGATGTGCAAGGTAGCTAGGGCGTGCGGGTTTGGTGCGCGTGGGAGAGCGTGTGGCGAGTGGGGTGAAAGCAAGCGACAACGTCAGAGCCTTGTCGAGCGGTGCCTAGTGTGTGAGCGCAGTGGTCTTGGAGTCTTGGTGCGAGACATGGCTTGGGCGGTGGTGAGCAAAGCAAGTGTAGTGGCACAGGGAGGCCACTAGCGCACCTGTGTGCAAGGGCTGTGTAACAGCCCAATTTGGACCCTAATTGGAACGGTGATTTCGGGACCACGAATCTGAGTTAGAATAATATTTAAATATTATTTTCTATGTTTAAAATGTGTGAAGTTTCTTTTGTGAAAGTTTCGTTTAAAAATTTTAATGTTTGGAGGTCGATTGATGAAAAAGGGTTTAATCGCGTAAAATGGAAAATTTAAGGGTTAATGCATAAGGGCCAAATTATGATTGTTTTTATATTATGGAATATTAAGGTTGCAACTTGGCCATAAATAGGAATTAGTGGCCGACCAGTATGCATGGATTAATGACTTGAATTGTTTATTATATTTTATGGCATTATGGTATACTTTAATATATGTTAATATATTATATTTAATAAAAGATGAAAGTGTTCATCTTTCCTTCTTTTTTTTTTGGCCGAAACTAAGAGAAAGAATAGAAAGTTTCAGCTTTGATATTTTCGGTCCTTGCATGTTGAATTAAGTAAGTGATTTGAGTTTGGTTTTTGTTAATTTTTACATTTTTGAGATAGTTGTTTTGAATACTATAAAGCTCATGCTTGAAATTTTGAAATTGATGATATATTCATGAAGTGTTATTTTTAATAGTTTGATGAAATTTATGTTTAATGTGAGAAAATAAAATAAATGTGTTAGATTAAGATTTTGGTATTGGGATTTTTGGTAATTTTGAGCATTTAGGGTTAAATTGCAAAAATACTAAATTGAAGGACTAGATTGTGAAATTAGTGAGATGGGAGGATGTATATAAGCTTAGTGAACATTCGGCCCTAGCATTGTATATGCAAATTCATCATATTTTGTGTTTTGAGAAAATTGGATTAAATTGTAAAAGTGCATAATGTTAGGGGTAAATTGGTAAATTTCTCAATTATGTGTATTTGGACCTAAATGAATGAAATTCTATTTGAATGAGATTAATTTAGAAATTTTTAGATCAAGAACCAAAAAGATCGGACGTGGATCGGGGAAAATAAAAAATCGTTGAGTAGTCGAATTCAACTGTCCGTCGATACCCGAAGTAAGTCATTAAGCAAATATTTATTGTTGGTTTAAATAAATATAATTTATATATATATGTGTGTGAGCCGAGTTGAAATGTATAAAATCTTCGTGTTGCCGAATGCAAATAGAAATAATAAATATGAATTGATATGCATTAAGTAATTAAATTTAGGCACTGAGTGTGTGAATATAAATAGTTATGAATATGAAAATTTCACTAAGCGTGCGAGTTTAGTTAACGAGCACTAAGTGTGTGACTTTGATTATCGAGCACTAAGTGTGCGAAGGAAAATATTAAGCACTAAGTGTGCGATTTCATGGCTTTTCTAGTTAAACAATAACACTAAGTGTGCGAATACATCGAGTGAAGGAAAATGATCAAACTATCTAATTATCAAATGCAAGAGTAGTAGTGTAATATTTATGTTCGTAATATTGCAGGTACGTAATCAAACCTTTGTGGTTGATATTATTGAACTTAAAATTATATGGTTGGTAGTAATAAATATAATATGTATGATAGATTTGGAAAAATGAAGGATGGATGAGTTGAAAAAAAAATATAAATAAATAAATAATAATAAAATGATATGATATATATATATGTTATAATGTTTGATTATTTATTTTATATGTGGGTATTAAATGGTAAGATGGGAAGTGATAAGTAATTATTTTTTTTAAAGAGTTTATGTGTATTCGAACATGTTGGGGATTAAACTTGATTGACTGATAGATATATTGGTAGTTAAGTTTGGTTGAATATGTGATTATAGTAGCAGGACTTGGTTACTCAAATTGAGCTATTAATGTCTTTTAAATTGTTTATAACTTATTAAGTTAAGATAGCTTATTTTGAGAGTGTGTTTACTTGTCTTAATTTTATAGATTTTGGAGATTGTTACGTGCTCGGGATCATCAGTGAAGCTCATCACACTATCGTCTATATTTTGGTACTCTTGAAAGTTTAAGTTTAAACTTATGGCATGTATAAGCTATTCTATCGTTTGAATCCAATATGAATGAGAAGTGTATTTAAGCCATGCGAAAATGGCTTAGTTATTATATGTTATGCTTGGTTTAAAATCTTCTTGGTTAGATGTTTTGATATGTTTGGTTTGATGGTTTAGTTGCGATTTAAATCCATTTGATAAGTATAGATTATAATTTGCATAATTGATATATATATGTTCGGCTATAGGGTGTTAATTAACAGAATATATATACTTTTAAATTTGCGCATATGTCATTGTTGATATATGAGTTGATTGAGTTATATCAAGTTATTATGATATTTGGATGTATTAATATGCTATTATAGGATGTGAATTATTTTTAAAGTATAATTGGTGTTTTAATTATGCGGTTATACTCTACAAATGATAGATGATATGGAAATTGAATACACTAGTAGTTGGTATGTGTTCTTAAAATTGGTTATATTAAAATGGTCAAATGCGCATGGCTTTGTAATTAGCAAATAGGCATGTTTGGTCTTTAAATGAATTGCCAAGTAGTTTTTTTTTTTTTTTTTATAATAGCCAATTTTAATGCTGCACATGATTTGATTAGTAAGCTATGTGAAATGTTTTATTTGGTTAAGTAGTACTTGGAAATAATTATGAAGTGAAAGGTTTAATATTTGATTTGAATTCGTTTGAACTTGGAAATTATAATTCGTGCATACAGTGTGATTAATAATTTAATATATTTATTTTACGAATAAGATTTATGGAATTATGTGAATGTACGAATACTATGTTTTTCTTCAGTAATACCTCGTAACCCCGCCGGCGACGGACGCGAGTTAGGGGTGTTATAAGCTGCTGGGCACTTGGTCGTGCAGCGTGCAATGGAGCTAGGCGTGTGCTAGCCGATCAGTTGGGCAATGCTGCTGCTAGGTGTTCTGCTACGAGGTTTTGATACTTAAGGGTTTGGGTGTTTTTGGAGTGAATGGTGAATGAATGAAAATAAGAATAGATGGGTGGAATTTATAATGGAAGAAGTAGGAAGTAGAGTAGAATTCTTAGAGTAATTTAATAATTAAAATATTCTAATTCTAATTCTACTCAAAGTTAACAACAATTAATAATTAAATATATGCATATTAAATTATCATTGCTATTAATTTATTAAAACAAAAATATGATTAAAATTAAAACTAATCCTAACTCTATATAAAGTTGATAATAATTAATATATATTATAATGTATATAATTATATATTAATAATTATCATCTTTTTTATTAAATTAAAAACATTTATTCTAGAAGCCTTTTGAAGATATTTACAAAAAAAATCTAATTTTTACTATTTATGAAAATAACAACAAAATTTTGAAAATATAGGGACTTAATGAAAATTTGAAATTGAGTTGCAATGTAAAACTTGGGTCAAAATTGACACCAAAAATTTATTTTGCTATTTAGGGAATAATTTCTCAGAAAATTATGTAAAAATCAATTCCCAGGAAAGATTGGAGGGGTCACAAGCGGTCCCGCTTAAGTTCCAATCTCCTAGACAAAACTTATTTAAACATACTAATCCCGAATATATACCCTAAATCATTTATTAAAAAGGGAAACAAGAAAATTTAAATATTCAATAAAATGAATGAGATTTGATTCTGTTCAATTTTATCTCCCCAGTAATGTTTCAGACGCTGAGCATTAACTTGAAAATTACCTCCCATACCTTGGAGTTCAACAACTCCATATAGATAGATGCGATGAATCGTAAATGGACCGGACCAACGTGATTTTAATTTACCTAGAAAGAACCTTAATCTGGAATTAAATAACAATACTTGCTGACTCGCTTCAAATTCTCGAACTTGAATATGCTTTCATGCCATTTCTTAAGTCTCTTTTTGAGTAATTTGGCATTTTTGTACGAGAACATTCGAAATTCCTTTAGCTCATTGAGTTGGAGCATCCATTTTTTCTTTAGCAAGCTTAAGATCTAAGTTGAGTTGTCGAAGAGCCCAGTAAGTTTTGTGCTCTAACTCTAAGGGTAGATGGCAGGCTTTCCCAAAGATGTATAGGGTGACATCCCTAAAGGTGTCTTGTATGCTGTTCTGTAAGCCCATAAAGCATCATCCAGTCTTTTGGACCAATCTCGTGAGTTTGGGCAAACTATCTTCTGAAGTAAGCCTTTGATCTTCTTGTTTGCTAGTTCAGCTTGCCCATTCGTCTGCGGATGGTAAGCTGTAGTGACCTTATGTTTCACTCCATGTTTATCTAATAACCATTTCAACCACTTGTTCACAGAATGGGACCCTTTATCGCTGATAATAGCTCTTGGGGTTCCAAACCTTGTGAACACGTATTTCTACAAAAATTTCATCACAATCCTAGCATCATTTGTCGGAAAAGCTTCAGCCTCGACCCACTTAGACACATAGTCTACTACTACCAATATATACTTTTTACCAAAGGACGGAAGGAAATGACCAAGAAAGTCAGTACCCCATTCATCAAACAATTCTACCTTAATGATATTTGTTCGAGGCATCTCATTTCTGTTGGTGACATTTCCAACCCTTTGACATCGATCATAACTCTTTACGTAAGCATATCCGTCTTTGAATAGTGTTGGCCAAAAGAATCCGGCTTGCAATACTTTGGCCCCAGTACGAGTACCTCTGAAGTGTCCCCCACTTGGAGCTGAGTGGCAATGGTATAGAATCTTTTGCATTTCATCTTCTGCCACACATCTCTTGATCATTTGATCTGCACACTTTTTAAACAAATATGGCTCTTCCCAAAAATAGTACTTTACATCGTGAAGAAACTTTTTCCTTTGATAATATGTCTTATCAATCGGCATCAAACCACAAGCTAAATAGTTAGCAATATCAGAAAACCAAGGGGTATTATGGACATGATTTACCTTTAGTATGTGTTCATCTGGAAATGTCTCCTAAATTGGTATAATGGAGAATTCCCTTCTTGCGGCTCCAATCTGGACAAATGATCTGCTACTTGATTTTCTACTCCCTTTCGATCTTGAATTTTTAAATCGAACTCTTGAAGTAGAAGTACCCATCGGATTAGTCTCGGCTTAGTGTCTTTCTTGGTAAGAAAATACTTAATTTTCGAGTGGTCCATATAGACAGTCACCTTTGTACCTACAAGATAAAATTGAAACTTGTCAAAAGTAAACACAATAGCAAGTAACTCTTTCTCTGTTACTGTATAATTCAGTTGAGCTCCTGTCAGAGTTCGACTTGCGTAGTAGATGGGATGAAAAAATTTATTCCTTTGCTGACTTATGATAGCTCCTATTGCGAAGTCACTTGCGTCACATATCAATTCAAATGGCAAATCCCAATTTGGTGTGACAATTATGGGTGCCGAAACTAATCGATTCTTCAAATCATTGAAAGCTCTTAAACACTCTTCATCAAATTTGAACGTCGTGTCCTTCTCCAATAATTTGCATAAGGGTTTAGCAATTTTGGAAAAATCCTTGATGAGTCTTTGATAGAAACCGGCGTGGCCCAAAAAGCTCCTAACACCTTTTATAGATATTGGAGGTGGAAGTTTCTCTATAACATCTACCTTTGCTTTATCAACCTCTATTCCATGTCTTGTTATCCGATGCCCTAGAACAATACCATCTCGTACCATGAATTGGCACTTTTCCTAGTTGAGTACTAGGTTTGATTCTTCGCATCGCCTTAGTACCTTGGCTAGATTGGCTAAGCAATCATCATTTGCATCTCCGGATATTGAAAAATCATCCATAAAAACTTCCAAATACTTCTCAACCATGTCAGTAAAAATAGACATCATACATCTTTGAAATGTAGCAGATGCATTACATAAACCAAATGGCATACGTCTAAATGAAAATTTACCGTACGGGCAAGTGAATGTTGTCTTGTGTTGATCTTTCGGTATTACTATAATTTGATTATACCCCGAGTATCCATCAAGAAAATAGTAATAGTCTCGCCTTGCGAGTCTATCCAATATCTGGTCCAAAAACGGTAAAGGAAAGTGATCTTTCCTAGTCGCCTTGTTCAGCTTCCGGTAGTCGATGCAAATTCTCCATCCCGTAACTGTTCTAGTCGGTATCAACTTGTTATTCTCATTTTCAATGACCGTGATACCTCTTTTCTTTGGCACGCACTGGACTGGACTTACCCATGAACTGTCTGAGATGGGGTAAATTATACCCGCATCTAACCACTTGATGATTTCTTTCTTGACTACATCATTAATGATAGGGTTCAGTCTTCGTTGTCCATCAATCGTCCCTTTTTTGCCATCTTCAAGGATAATCTTGTGCATGCATATAAATGGACTTATTCCACGAATATCGACTATGGTCCATCTGATAGCCTTCTTGAATTGTTTTAACGCCAGAATGTGTTTCTCTTCTTGCTCAGTAGTTAATTCTGCTAAAACAATCACAGGCAAAGTAGAAGCATTACCTAAATAAACATATTTTAAATGTGAAGCTAGTACCTTGAGTTCTAATTTAGGTGGCTCCTCGATTGATGCTTTTGGTTGGGCATAATCCCTTTTCTCTAATTCCAAAGATTCAAAACAGGATAGCAGATTAAATCCCTTTCGATTAGCTTCTAACGACACTAAGTATTCATCCTCCTCATCATTCGGAGGATTTGATGTCAAAATTTATTCCAACAGATCCTCAACATAGTTGAACTCCTTCTCTACTATTAAATCCTTTAAATCGGATATTGCAGAACAATCATCAATTGTGTTAGGAAATCGCATAGACTTAAAAACGTTAAATGTTACCTGATCATCCTGAACATGCATAGTAAGTTCACCCTTCTGTATATTAATAAGGGTCATTTCGGTTGCTAAGAACAATCTTCCTAAGATAATCGACACTTCTTTGACTGTTTCAAAGTCTAAAATAACAAAATCAGCAGGGAAGATAAATTTATCTACACGTACCAATACATCCTCGATTTTTCCTTCTGAATATACTAAGGATCAATCCGCTAATTGAAGTGTAACCATAGTTGGTCTAACTTCACCTATCCCTAACTTCCTAAATATTGACATAGGCATCAAGTTAATACTCGTACCTAAGTCCAATGTTGCAAGTGATGGTAAAACATCTAGTATCCTTCAACTTTGGGGGTAGTTTGTCTTGAAGATATGCATTGCATTCCTTCGTCAGAGCTACCATCTCAAATTCTCCAAGTCTTCTTTTTTTGGACATGATATCCTTCATGAATTTGACATAGTTCGGCATTTGCTCAAGTGCATCATAGTTCGGCATTTTCTCAAGTGCTTCAACCAACGGGATGTTGATATGAAGTTGCTTGAGTATGTCTAGGAACTTCTTGAATTGGATTTCTTGCTTCTGCTTCTAAAGTCTTTGACTGTAGGGTAGTGGCAGTTTCTTCACTGGAACTGGTTGATTCGTCTTCTGTGGCAATTCTGCGTCTAACAGAGTTATTATTTTGTTAAAATTAGCTGGTTCTAAAATTACCTTGTCAGGTTTTACATATTTTGTTTCTTGTGAAACTAGAATTTCAACACTCGGTTGAACTTCCTCTAAATCTTGAGCATCAGCTTGCTCCTTTTTAGCTTCGATGGTGTTGGGCGCTACTGTCTTTCCACCCCTCAATGTCAACGCTTTGCAATGCTCCTTCCCCGGATTCCTCAAATTTTTCGTATCACTAGGTAAAGCACCTTATGGTCAGTTCCCGAGTTCAGTAGCAAGTTGGCCCACTTGATTCTCCAAATTCCTTAGAGTGGTGTCGTTTTTTGCCATGTATGCCTTTAATAAATTCTCTAAGCTATTGGATGATTCAGCTTGAGCTAGTTTCTGAACTTGTTGGGGGAAACTAGGTAGCTGGGTTGGTCTAGGTTGGGCGTAAGTGTTACTGGTCCATCCCCTTGGTTACTCCAGGAAAAATTGGGGTGATTTTACCACGATGGGTTATAGAAATTGAATTGCAGTCCTTGCCTTCCTCAATTTTGGTTCTGGTTACCCATGTAATACATGGATTCTGGGATCGATGGACATTCTTCGAACAAATGTTCTTCCCTATAATAAACATAGCCTATATTTTCAAATTGATTCGGTGGCTGTGCTGCAAAACTATTAGACCCATTAGTGGTAAGATTTTTTAACATTGAGGATATTGAGGATACCTGATATGCAAGTGAAGTGAGAGTGTCTATTTCATGTATTCCAGCAACTCATCTTCCTGACTCTTCCCGATTGGTTGGCCATTGATATTTGTTGCTGGCAATCCTCTCAATAATTTCATAAGCCTCGTTATAAGACTTAGAAAGGAAACCACCATTAGCAGAAGCGTCCACTACCATCCTCGTGTAAGCATTGAGACCATTATAAAATGTCTTAAGTTCGATGCAATGTGGGATTCCATGATGAGGGCACTTTCGTAATAACTCTTTGTACCTTTCCCATGCCTCATACAAGGACTCATCATCCATTTTTTGGAAGACAATGATCTCGTTCCTTAACTTATCATTCTTGCTAGGAGAGAAATACTTCATAAGGAATCCTTCTGCTAACTCTTGCCATGTGGAAATTGAATTTGGTGGCAATGAGTTCAACCAGGCTCAAGCTCTGTCCCTTAGTGAATATGGGAATAGCTTCAATCGTAATGCATCTTCAGGTACTTCGACTAATTTGAAAGAATCGCTCACCCCTATAAATAGGCTTAAGTGTAGGTGAGGATCTTCGGTAGGCATTCCACTGAATTGACTCACTGTCTGAAGCATCTGGAACATGACTGGCTTCAGCTCGAATTGTTGTGCCTCAATTTCGGGTCTCCTAATACCCGGATTAAGATCATTAAACACTGGCACAACATATCATCTTAAAGCTCTATCCCTATCATCAACAATAAGGATAGGATTTTGAGTAGGGTTTGTTTCATTTCTTTGATTTGGATTTTCAAAGTTCATTTCTTCGGTCCTTCTCTGACTTGCTTGTCTTCTTCGCTGTCAAACAGTTCATTCAATCTCAGGGTCTACAGGGAGTAGGCCAATAATTCGGTCAATATTCATAAATACCTGAAATAATCACAGAAAAATTAATTAAGTTAAAATTTAAACAGAAAATTAAACCAAAATGAAAAACTAACAAATTCACAAATAATGACCTTTTTAAAACACAGTCCCTAGCAACGGTGCCAAAAACTTGGAAAGACGGAAATGTGCAAGTGTACACAATCGCAACAAGTAATAAAGTGACAAGTAAATGACGAGTTATCGTACCCACAGGAACTGTCAAAAAAATTATTTATGACTGCAATTTAAAACACTTCGTGGCTTGACTAGTTTGCTCGTGGCTTGACTAGTTTGCTCCGTCTTCGTTCTCTGTTGTCCTCATCGATCAAGGCTACTATGAATACTTCGATGTTGCTCCAAAAGGGCTGATGAATGCCTCTTTTCCAAGAGGAGAAATCGGCAAGAGAGCAATGGACTTTGAATGGGAAAAATGAGAGGAGAAAATAATAGAAGAGAGAAGAGATGTGAATGAATGAGGGATGCTTTGAATGATCAGACAAGGGGGTTTTATAGCTGAATGTGGCTGCTAAAATTTCCTAAAAATAGCAGCCAAAGAGCCACCCTTTGGCTGGCCACCTATGTGGCAAAGTTGATGGCTTCAACTTTGCTAAATATGGCTTGGGGCAAATCTACAAAGCCACCAATTGTGGAGGGGTCTAATTGCAATTTGAACAAGTCTTCAAGGGCTTCTTTGCAGCTTAAATAATCAGCTAATAATCTGAATTGGGTCAGCACTTGGACGGTTTTGGGCTGTTCTTTTCTTGGCCGATTCGGTTTACTCGGTTTGGTTCAATCGGACCACTTTTTCATAATTAATTAATCATAATTTATTAACCCAAATTAAATTGGATATAAATTAAAATTAGTTATATTATGAATAAATACATATAATTTTGGACCACCTTAAGTTGGAAATTAATTTTCCCTGGTACTTCGAATTACTTCTCGATTTTGTGCTTCTAGCAGTGTCTACTGAGCCATTTTTCTCCCTTTATGTAATCTTGTCGAAAATAACCAAAATTTAATCAAAATTAATTATAAAATTAATTAAAATTCAACATGTTCATAATTTAAGTACAATTTAATTATTTTATAATAATTAATTGTTTTTCGACAAGAATTTAACCGAATTCGCATGAATTTAAGTTAAAAAGGGTATGAAAAAGTGTGTAAATTTTTGCATTTCCAAGCACCTGTGCCTGTTGTTCGACAGGCTCCAATCAAAGAATTACGGAGATATGGTGCAACTGAGTTTTTGGGTTTGAAAGGGGTTGATCCCTTAGCAGCGGAAGTTTGGATTGAATCGACTAAACGAGTTTTACACCAACTTGAGTGCACCCCCTGTGAATGTGTAATTTATGTTGTTTCTCTACTGCTAGGAGAAGCGTATACATGGTGGCAGATGGTAACACACCACATAGCTACATAACGAGCTAATTAGGAGTTCCTTCAAAAGGAATTCCAAAAGAAATATGTCAGAGTTGTACCTCGAGGACAGAAAACAAGATTTTTTACTGTTGAAGTAGAGTGAGATGTCAGTGGCTGATTATGAATGAGAATTTTTGTGACTCAGTTAATATGCTGTTAAATTTGTGCCATCAAAAGCTAAAAGTTGCAAATAGTTTTTATGTGGGTTACATGATGAGATTTGAGTACAGCTGGTATTACATCAAATTTTAGAGTTTGCTGATTTAGTTGAATGGGCAAAAATGGTATAATAAGCTTTGGGTCTCGACTAGAAGACTGAGATTTCACGCGCTACTAGAAAATGAATAGAAACTATTAGTTCACATCCGTAACCTAAGCGAACTAAGGATTCTTGTGGTAATTGGAAATTGACTTTTAAGTCTGACAGAAATAGAGATCAACAATCGGCTGTGTCTGTGGGTAGTGTGTGAGGTCCGTCCCGAGATTTTAAAATACCGACTTGTGAGTATTTCAAGAAGAAGCATCGAGGTGAATGTTGGAAATTGAAACGAGCTTATTTTTTATATTGATCACAAGAGCATTTCGCTCGTGAGTGCTCGAGAAATGATAATGCTACTCATTTTCTACTCAGAAGTCTGCATCTACGGCCAGGGGTCATAGAATTAGTCGTTGTGGTTTTATTTTTAGAGGTGGTACAAGAAATGGGGTGATGCTATTTCTCATCAATTAGAGGCCAGAGCGTCGACTCGAGCATACGTTGTACAAACTCGCTAGGAGGGTGACACCATTGATGTTGTAATAGGTATCTTTTTATTATACTCTACACCTGTTTATGCTTTGATAGACCCTGGATCTTCACACTCTTATATTAATTCTGAATTGGTCAAATTGGGAAGTTTAAAATCTAAGACATCTAAAGTATCCATGGTTGTGTCGAGTCCTTTGGGGCAGACAGTGTTGGTTGCTCGAGTGTATGGGCAGTGCCGGTTAGAAATTTAGAACGTGTCTTTTTCTATTGAATTATTGATTATTCCATTTGGCGATTTTGATTTGATTTTGGGTATGGGTTGACTCACTAATCACGGGGTGATTTTAGACTGTCATAAAAAGAAATTTATAGTTCAGAATGCAAACAGTAACTTGATTGAGGTGAATGGTGTTCAAACGAGTGGTTCAACTCATATCATTTCAATAGTTCAAGCTAATAAACTCCTCAATCAAGGTTGTGAAGCTTTTTTAGCCTATTTCATTAACTCGAATGTCGGTGATAGTCAAATTAGCAACATTAGAACTGTTTGCGAATTTCCTAATGTGTTTCCCAAAGAATTACCGGGATTACCTCTAGATCAGGAGGTTGAGTTCGCAATTGAAGTGTTTCCTGGTACAACTCCAGTTTCTATATCCTCTTATTGTATGACACTGACAGAACTAAAATAATTGAAAGTCTAGTTGCAAGATTTGTAACACCCCTTACCCGTATCCGAAGCCGAGACAGGGTTCGAGGCGTTACCGGACTTAAACATTCACAAACATGTAAAATCGAGCCATAAAATTTCATCCAAATCAAAAATTTTCAAACACATGTAAATCATCCCTTATGCAGGCCTTCGAGGCCTAAAGCATACATCGAGGTAGTTCGGGACTAAACCGAGGACTTTAGAAAGTTCTGGGAAAACTTAGAGAAATTTTCATGAAACAGGGTCACATGCCCGTGTGGACATAGGGACATGGTCGTGTGTCTTCAACAGGCCCGTGTGCTCAGGCCGTGTAACTCTCTGTTTATGACATCAACAAAACAAATTGATCCACACGGCCAAGCCACACACCCGTGTGCTAGGCTATGTCCCCCACACGGCTGAGACACACGGCCGTGTCTCTGCCCGTGTAGCCAACACTTAGGCTATTTTCCAAGCCTTATATTGTCC
Organism: Gossypium longicalyx; assembly: GCA_025698465.1. Lineage (NCBI taxonomy): Eukaryota > Viridiplantae > Streptophyta > Magnoliopsida > Malvales > Malvaceae > Gossypium > Gossypium longicalyx. The sequence goes on from CM046997.1 coordinate 86,227,143, forward strand.
TTAATTCTCTCCCATACTTATACACATTATAGACACACATTATAGCATCAATTTAATGGTTAATCATCCTTTAGTAAAATTCCGTTAAAGCATTTATATGTTTTCATACATGTGTTTATTACCTATACTCATGTTACACCAAGTTAGACAATCCAATTCACATTCTACAATTGTCCGTATTCAATCATTATCAACTTACTACTATGCCACACATTCATTCGATGGCCACGATCACCTCGAATGTTCTTAGAGCATTCATCATGTACATGTGTTATACTAATCATTCATAACAACCGATTATAAACTCATCACAAACATTAACACATAGCAAGAATAATTAGGCTTACAAGCCATAACCATTTAAGCCACATCTCATGGCCATATACAATAAATCAATATAAGCCGATACATTTGGCTAATCATAATAACATCTAACATAAAAACTAGTCCTTATACATGCCACTCACTTGAAAGTATTTAATACACATATGACAATACTTTGGAGTTGTTGGCTTGATAGTGTGATGCTGGCTCCGATGGTCTCCAACTCCGAGCTAACCTGAGAAGACTAAGGAAATGGAGAGGAGGGAGTTAGCTTAAAACTTAGTAAGTTCATATGAAAATAATAAGCAAATTATCAACATGATCCCATGAAAATGTAATCATAATTACACTTTTGCTGATTTTCTGGTCGTGCTATTTTCTCCAGTCATAGTTACTAATTTATTTATATCCAGATCTACGAAACTCCAAATTAAGATCTATTAATTTTCTATGAAACTAGACTCATATGCTTTATTACCATAAAATGTTAAGAATTTTTTGTCTAGCCAATAAGTACGGTTTATTCATTAAAGATATCCCTATTTCACTGTCCAATAGTTCCAACCTCTATTCACTAAAAATTATTTATCTCATGGTACAGGACTCCAAATTGAGAACCGCTAATTTTAAAAGAAACTAGACTCACATATATTCTTACCATAAAATTTTCAGAATTTTTTGTTTATCCAATTAGAATATTTTATTCACTAAATGTACCCCTATTTCACTATCTGATAGTTCTAACCTCTCTTCACTTAAAATAATTTATCTCATGTTACAAATCTTAGATGTTGTCCTTATCAATTCCTCTTGAAAATAGACTCCCTAAGGATTTTAAGCATGCAAATTATGACCCATAATTATTTTTGTACAATTTTTAATGATTTTCCAAATTCAAAATAGGGGATTCCAAAATTATTCTAACCCTGTCTAACAAAAATCCAATTATCACAGAATATGAAATTCTTTTGCCTTGACCATTTATTTTATAAGAAAATAAACTCATTAATATTTAATTTAATATCTTATTCAACCTCTAATTCAATTTATACTATTTTTGGTGATTTTTCAAAATCACACAACTGCTGTTGTCCAAAATTGTTTTATTTCAAAATTTTACTTTTACATAATTTCACTTACTCCATTTTATCTTAGCAAAAGATTCGCTCAACTACCGAGCACATTGCTCACAACTTTTCACACAGAAAATGAAATTTCCCGTTGAACTCATCGGAATAATAACAGATACCCGGTGGCCTGTGCATATACCACCTTTGTAATCGAAGCTCTCTGGTACTCATAGTAGCCTGCACTTAGTACTACACATGCGACCTATCAATCTGTACACGTAGTAGCCTGCACTTAGTACTACACACGTGACTTAACAATCTGATACACGTAGCAACCTGCACGTAGTACTACACACATGATCGAAGTTAACGGGTATGCATAGTAGCCTGCACTTAGTACTACACACGTGACTTAACCATCTGATACACGTAGTAGCCTGCACTTAGTACTACCCACGTGATCGAAGTTAACGGGTACACATAGTAGCCTGCACTTAGTACTACACATACGACCTATCAACTGCACACGTAGTAGCTGCGCACTTAGTACTACACACGTGACTCACAACGGATCATTTGTATCTCTTCTATTCCAAAGGTTCAATCGGGAAATTCTTCACTTTTTAACATTTTACTAACTCGTTCTTAGTCAATTTCAATTCGTAGTTTACATCAATTGATCATTCTATAGGCAGCCACATCTCATATAATAATAAAAGATAATAACATAAAAAGAATCAAAATATTATTTACATACAAACTTACTCGTTTCAAAGAAACATCATATTCCATCAAACTTCCAAACCTTTACCGGACGTACTCGAGTTGTGGCTTCATTCACATAGCAATATCTCATAATTACATGGTATTGCAACATTTTCATCATAATAGCAAAACATCAAGAACATGTTATATCATCAAAATAGTCACATAATATCAAATTATTCACATATATATACTTACAACTCGTGTAATATCGAAGCATTAGCATTCAAATACAATATTACATTATTAAAATCACATGAACTTACCTCGGGTTCGAGTACGACTAGAGGTGTGCATGGGCCGGGCCGGACCCAACTAAAAATTTAGGCTAGTGGCTTAAAATTTTGCCCAAGCCTGGCTCGAAAAAAATGTTAAAACCCGGACCCGACCCAACCCGCCCATATTAATTTTTATATTAATTTTTATATAATTTTAAAATATATATAAACCATCAAAAATAATAAAAACATCAAAATAAATATTTCTCAACAAATTGAAAATAAATTTTAAAAAATATGTATACTTAAATAACACTAAAATAGATGCAACTTAACAAGCAAATGCCTCTAAAATAATAACAAAATTAACAAATATCTTTAAAATAATAATAAATTAACAATAAAATAAGTTTTATATAATATCCAAACAATAACAACAAAATAGTAGCAACAAAATAGTAAAATAGTAGCAAAATAGGGAGAAAACAATAAGAAAATAATATTTAAAAAAATAGATTTTTTTGTAATTTAGTGAATTCGGGCCGGGCCGGACCGGGCTCGGGCACCTTACCCGAGGCCTGACCCAATTTTTAAACGGGCCTTATTTTTTTGCCCAAGCCCATTTTTCGGGCCTATATTTTTTCCCAAACCCTCCCACATTTCGGGCGAGCCTTCAGGCCGGGCCATGCACACTTCTAAGTACGACCATATATTCTAATTTAGTCCATAATCTCATTCATTTCCAATCTATGCTCGAATCTCATTTTCCTTGATCTATAATATCAAATTTAGCTTACTAATTAGTCACATTATTCATATGGGTCCAAAAATCATACTTTTATAAATTTGCATTTTGACCTTTAAAGTCTCACATATTTGCACTTTGGCCCCTAGGCTCGTAAAATGATTTTTATTCAATTTACATGCATTTTAAGCCTTTCTGAATCATTTTCATAACTGTAGCAGCCCCTAATTTCCACTAAATCACACTTTTATGACAAGTTTTGTAACTTTTACAAAACAGTCCTTTTTGACAATTTCACTGAAAATCACTTAGTAAAAGTCGTTTATTACACACCGAACATTCATATTTTACCATTGGACATAAAAAATGCATGTCATCTATGGGTAAAATTTTAAACACTATTCTGATTAGGCCCTAATTCGGGATGTTACAAGATTTACCGGACCACAACTTTACATGCCCTAGTATATCACCCTAGGGCCTCCAATATTGTTTGTTAAAAATAAATATGGTTCGATATGGCTTTGTATAGATTACCGGGAACTAAATAAGTTGACAATCAAGAATCAGTACCCCCTACTTCAAATCGATGACTTATTTGATCAATTGAAAGGAGCTTCCATCTTTTCTAATATCGATATGAGATCAGGTTACTATCAATTGAAAGTAAAAGATAATGATGTACCTAAAACGCCATCTCGTAAGTGTTATGGCCATGACGAATTTTTGGTGATGCCTTTTAGTTTGATAAATGCTTCAGTGGCATTCATGGATCTTATGAACCGTATCTTCCAACCCTATTTGGACCAATTCGTGGTAGTTTTCATCGATGAAATTTTGATCTATTCAAAATCTAAATCTAAGCATGAACAACATCACCAAATTGTTTTGCAAGTGTTACGAGAAAAATAGTTATACAAGAAGCTAAGTAAATGTAAATTATGGTTATTGGAGGTGGTGTTCCTTGGGCATATTATTTCGGCAGATGGGATTAGAGTTAATCCAAAAAAGATTGAGATTATCATTCAGTGGAAAGCACCGAGAAATGTGTCATAAGTTTGTAGTTTCCTTGAATTAGCTAGTTACTACCGAAAATTTGTAAATGGATTTCGAAAATAGTTATGCTGAGATGAAACTTTTACAAAAAAATGTTTAGTTCGTTTGGAGCGAACAGTGTCAAGAAAGTTTTGAGAAATTGAAACAAATGTTGACTGAATCACAAATTCTAACTTTACTTGAATCGGGAAAAGACTTTGTAGTTTACAGCGATGCTTCATTGAACGGTCTGGGTTGTGTTTTAATGCAATAAGAGAAGGTGATTGCATATACGTCTCGCCAACTAAAAACGCATGAATGAAACTATCTAATGCATGATTTAGAACTAGCCGTTGTGGTTTTTGCTCTAAAGGTCTGGAGACACTATCTGTACAGTGAAAAGTGTCATATTTACTAATCACAAAAGTCTTAAATATCTCTTAACTCAAAAGGATTTGAATTTGAGACAGCTTCGTTGGGTTGAACTTCTGATTGTGTTATCGATTACCACCCTTGTAAAGCTAACATCGTAACTGATGCATTGAACAGAAAAGCAAAAATTGAACTACAAGCGATGTTCGCACAACTCAGTATTAGTAATAACGGTAATTTGCTGGTAGAATTGAAAGTCAAACTAGTCTTGTTTGGACAGATTAGGACAACGCAGATTGATGATGTTAATTGGCGGGAAAGAAAGAAATAGTTCAGAATGGTTTGTTGGAAAACTTTAGTATTGATTATTGTGGGTGTCTGAGGTTCCGAAATTGAATTTGTGTTCCAGATGTTCCTAAATTGAAAAAATTGATACTTCACAAACTCACAATAGCCCTTTTGCCTTGCAGCCTGGTGGAACGAAAATGTATCGTGATTTGTGAGAGTCATACTAGTGATCCGAAATGGAAAGAGAAATAGTTTAATTCGTGGCTAAATGCCTAACTTGTCAATAAGTTAAGGCAGAACATCAGGTTCCCACAAGATTACTTCAGCCTATTTAAATTCCTGAATTGAATTGGGAGCATATAACGATGGACTTCGTAACAGGGTTACTGTTCTCTTCGAGCAAGAAAAATGTTATTTAGGTGATAGTTGACCGATTTATGAAATCGGCCCATTTTATTGCAGTTAGAATTAGTTAGTCACTTCTGAAGCTTATTGAAGTTTACATTCAAGAAATTATTAGGTTGCACGGTGTACCTGTGTTGATTATCTCTGATCGGGATCCCTGATTTACTTTGACATTCTAGAAACAATTGGATCAATTTCTTGGTACTAGAATCAACTTCAACACAGATTTTCATCCACAAACGGACGGGCAATCTGAGCGTGTTATTCAAATTTTGGAAGATATGCTTCGAGCCTTCGTAATTGATTTTGAGTCAAGTTGGGAACGATATTTACCTTCAGTTGAATTTGTATATAGTTTCCAATTGAGCATCCAAATGCCTCCGTACAAAGATTTATATGGTCGTAGGTGTCGAACACCTATTTGTTGGTTAGAATTGTGTGAAAGAAAAAAAGTTGGCCTAGAACTAATTCAAGAAATAGTGGATACAGTTAAGTTAATATAGGATAGATTGAAAACAACTTTTGATAAACAGAAATTATACGCGGACTTAAAGCGTCGAGACATTGAGTTTGTTGTTAGTGACAAAGTGTTTTTAAAGGTTTGATCGTGGAAAAAGGTCTTTCAATTTGGTCTTAAAGAGAAGTTGAGCCCTCATTTTATTGGACTGTATGAAATCATTGAAAAGGTGGAACCTGTTGAGTATTGTTTGGTTTTGCCGGTTCAGTTGCAGAAAATACACGATGTCTTTAATGTTTCGATACTCAGGAGATATTGTTCAAATCCGTCTCACATTATTTCAATGGAAGAAACTGAAATTCAGCCTGATATGTCTTACAAGGAGGAACTGGTTAAAATTCTAGCTCGCGAATTGAAGAAATTGTGAAACAAATATGTTCCACTTGTGAAAGTTCTTTGGCGTAGTCACAATGTCAAGGAAAAGACATGGGAGTCAGAAAAGACAATGGGATCACGGTATCCCCACCTCCTTTCAGGTAAATTTCGAGGGCAAAATTTCTTTAGAAGGGAGAATTGAAACGTCTTTAAAGTCAGTGATATCGAAAAGTGTATTTTTTGGGCTTTGTTTCTATAAACCGAACTCGCAAAATTTTTTATTTAATATTTACAGAACTACGTTGGAAGTGAATTGAATTTTGAATAAGCAATTTTGATGAAATAATGTCTAATTATAGTACATGGATTAAATCGAAAAAAGGTCAAAAGTTTATTTATTAAGGAAATATAATTAGAATTGAATTTATAAGACTTATTAAAGAAATAAACCATTATGTATAGTCATAATGGTGGCCAATTAAGATTTATAGTAAATGTTATATATTTGTTAAAAATTAAGTTATTATTAAAATAACATAAAAATAAATTGGTTAGTGGATGGAAAGAGAAGAAGACAATTCTCTTTTCAATTTTGTTTATTCTTTCAAAACAAAAAAGAACAGGGAGAAAAAGAAACGCACAACTAGGGTTCTTAAATTTCAAGCTCAAAATTAGTTAGTTCAATTTAGTCATTTTTTAATATTTTTTATGTTTGCAGAGTTCCTGTAGTTCAATCTAGTTGATCCATGTTGTAATTTTTTATACTGTTAAAGTTTGATAATGTTGCTATTATTAGATTGTTGAAGTTTTTGGTTATTTATTGATAAATTATTATGGTTCTTTTAATTTTTAGCTAACATCAACCTGGATTCCCCCGAAAAAAAAAGAGTAAAAGATAGTCATCGACGAATAGCTCGGAGTATATGGTTTGTGTTTCTATAATTCAAACTAACTTATAAAATGTTGCATATTGATTTATTTATTCATGGTAAGATTGTAAGGTGAGATTACTTTTTCATTTGTAAATACTTGATTCGATTGATGATTATGAGGATTAAATTGAGTATATTTAAAAAAATGTGTGTATTCTTTATAAATGTGAAAATTGAACATGATTTGGGATAATTGTAGTTGCTATTATGTTGAATCAATGTTTACATAATATAGATAAATGTGAATTGAGACATTGGTTGATATTGAATAATGAAATTGAAACCTTATTAACTGTTTGGGTAGAATTGGATATAGTTAGTATGCCATACAATAGGAAGAGTTTAGGAATTCTTCGACTACGAGTCGATGAACTGCTGGGTACCAATTTGTTTCGGTTTAACCGATGATACACTGAGTGCCAATTTATTTATAGCATTGGGCACAACTATTTGCTTCAAATTTATCCGATGAGGGACTGGGTGCCAAATGGGTGTGTTGGTTAGATTTGTGTATCCATCCGAGTCTGAGTCGTGTTAATAGAGGAAGAAAATGATAAACTCAAAATAATAATTTTGATATGAAAAAATACATTGAAATGACAATGCTAATGAAATAGCAAATGTTTCGAAATGAAATGAAATATGAATTGGAAATTAAAATAGTGAATGGATTTGTGAAAAGTAATGATGTTGATTTATGTATGAAATGAACTGAATTATGGTTGATGTGATCATGATATATATGAAATTAGGCTTGGATACTATATTATATGTGAATTGAATTTTCCATGCATTATTATTATAAGTAAAATGTATTTGATAAATTAATGCATATATTAACTTGTACGTTAGATATAGAATTAGTATAGCACTATCTAGTTTTAACTTGAGAAATTTAATGTATTATATTTTGCTTTTAATGTTCAAATTATTGAAATATCGCTGAGTTATACTCAACGTACAAATTATTTTCCCATGCACAGGTTAAGTACTTATCAATTCGATTGTTGACTCAGCATCTAGTGGCAATTCCGAACTCGAATGTTGGTGAATTGTTCATTTTGATCTTGGCATGTACCTAAGATGTTTAATGATTAAATGGTTATTTTTTATTTAGTTACCCTTTTTGAGATTTTGTAAAAATATATAAGTGTGATGGCAATGGTTGTAACACCCCTGACTCATATCCGTCACTAGAACAAGGTTACAAAGCATTACCGTAATATAATAGATCAAGTAAATAGATATTTCATTTTATACAGTATTCATGTCAAAAATCAAACATAAAGTCCCTTATATGAACCCTCGAGGTCCAAAACATGCATTAGAAATGAGTCAGGACTAAATCGGGTACTCAGAGATTTTTACGCAAAATCTTAAAATTTTTCCTAGGTGTAGGGGTCACACGCTCGTGTGGTCAAGCCCTGTAGTTCACATGGCCAAGGGACACGCCCGTGTCTCAGGCCGTGCAACTCTCTGATTGGGTCACATGGCCAAGCTACACACCCGTGTGTTAGGCCATGTATAAATACCTAAGCATTCTGTTTTGAAATTTTAAAGATGCAGGGGACACACAGCCAGGTCACACACCTATGTGCTAGGCCATGTGTCTCACACGGCTGAGAAACACGCCCGTGTCTTTACCTGTGTAGACGAAAATAGGCTATTTTCCAAGCCATATTTCTCACCCTATTTTGTCATCCTCCTACACCAACACTTTAACATATTCACAAGCTATTATAAGTCATTTAACCCAACTCAAAATCAAGTCCTATACATGATATAATACCTAATATAATCAAGTATACACACTTACTTAAATTACCAAACTCACATATATGCATATCTTATCAAATAAGCTTGTAACGCCCCAAATTTTATATTTCTGGTTCTGTAATTAATTGACACAAATATCTGTTAGCTTTAGTGGTTATGTGTTATGGAAGTGTTTGAAAGGTCCCAAGTTCAAGCCTTGCATTTGGAAAATTTTGATTATTTTTGGAATTAAGCCCTATCTCTGTTCAATGGGCTTATATTAAGTTATTTGTAAAATCATATCAGAATAGGCCTGTTGGTCTGGTGGTTAAGTGGAGTGTGGATTGGCTGGAGTTCCAGTATCCGAATCTCTGTTATAGCAAGGGTGATATATTTTGGCTCATTGACTGAATGAGTTTCGGTTGAACAGAATCTCTGAGGTGGTTACCTGTAGTGGGAAGTCGAGAGAATTTAGGGATTTTCATATCCCATACTCTATTTTTTTTTTGGAAATATTTTTTTTCTTCTATTTCTGAAAATTCCCTAAGTTTTGGCGTTTCTTTTCTCTCTGGCTTCTTGCCTCTTTTCTTTCCTTTTTCAATCTCTTCATGACACCGATTCTGCTTCTTCTTTTTACCTTCTGTCAAGTTTTGATTCATGCATGGTTATTTTGGCGGTTGGAGTGTGTTCGGTATATTTAGTGCACACGGTTTGAGTGTGGCTAATGAACTCTTTATTAATGGAGTTTATTTTTGTGTTAGGGGAAAATCAAGAGACTTGAGGAGTTCAATTGACGCCCTAATCTTTCGTAAAGTTTGTTTTTCGTTCTAAGGTAAGTGACGAATGGTTTAATCGAACCATTGTCAATGTTATGGTTTTAGAATAACAGCGAATTAGGACTGATTGTGAGGTTTGGTTGTCGATTATAAGTGTTAGTGATCTCGAGAGTGCTTTTAGGTCAAAAACGAGACTAAGTGTGTACTTGATTGCACAGAAAATGAGGTTTCAATAAAAATCAAAAACCTCACTGTCAATGCCACACGGGCGTCGATAGGCCGTGTATCCTGACACGGGCGTGTGATCGACGAGGCTAGGTCGTGCGCTGAGGACACGACCGTGTGATGACTAGGCAGGCCGTGTGCGACACACGGGCTAGACTGATTTGGGTAGTCCACACGAGCGTGTGGGATTCTGAGCCAGGTCGTGTGATCTATACGGCCAAGGCCAAATTGGACCGAGTAGACCACACGGGCATGTGGGCCGATACGGGCAGGCCACATGGGCGTGTGAGCCCATTTTACCCAAATGACTTCTAAGGTTGCACGGGTCACCCAAGTCGACTGTGAACCCACTGTAGGTTCAGTAAGCATTATCTAGACCCCTAAATGTATGATCTGAATGTATGTGATGCATAAATAATAATGCATGATTACTGGTTTATATATGTATACGTATAACTGATGGTTACATAAAAGCATGGCATAATGTATGTTTGCATTGCATCTGGTTGGGGTGATGATATTTAGAGTAAGTGTATTGAAAGGCTCATAAGCCTAATATACTGGCAGCTCAGTTGCAAATTACTGTTATGTGCCACATTCGGTAGTATCTGGAGTGTAGGGATGGGTGGGTTTATTTAATCCCCACATGGAGTGTAAGGTTGGACGAAGATGGTGTGTAAAGGCTAGTTGGGCAGGAGTTTGTGCATATCTGTACTGATACTATAATGGGCTAAGGCTTATCTGCCACAGATACTGAAAAGGGCAAAGGCCCAGACTAAGCATGATTGTATATTGATTGTTTGTTTTTTGTGGGATTACATACTGAGTTTACATAAACTTACCCTTTTGTTTAATGTGCACAGGTAACCCCAGACTTGATGGATCGGTGCAGCGGAGGACTCGACAGTGGCCACATGTATTTTAAACTATTTCTAATTTTAGATTTGGTAACTGTTTCTTAATTATTTTTTGGGTTATTTTTTATGTAAATTGGACTTCTAGGACTGTTTGCTTAAATTTGGTTTTATTTATTTTTATGGATTATAACTGTTAGCAATGAGAAACATTTTGAAATAATCACTCAAATAAGTAAAACATTTTTTAGACTAATGTGAGATAAAGAGTAGTAATCAAGTGAAAATGGTTTCATCACGACAACACGGTTTTCTTAAACACCCTATCATGTGACATTACAAAATTCGGTCATAACGTCTAGGCCGGGTTTGGGGTGTTACATTTAGTGGTATCAGAGCCAGGTTACAAAATTCAACTGTGGATTATGGGTTTTTAATTGGTTTTTGAAGAATTGATTCTGAAAATGATTTGAAATGTTTTTGCCGAGTATGTGGTACACCGAGTCTTTAACGCCGATCCTATAAGTACTCTGAAACTGATATATGTTTTAATTGAAAATGCTATGATACTCTAAAACTACTATAGGTAGTATACTGTACTGAAAATACTTTAGTTAGTGTATACTAAGACTGTAGCAAAACTGATAGCGACTATGATTTACGAAAATCACTCTGAATTACTGAAGCTGTTTACATAAAACATCTGCTAATAATTATTAAATTGTAACTGATTCATAAAAATTTTAACACAGATAAATCTGATTAGACAATGAGTGCACGAGGTATCCACACACGAGGTACTAGAGGCCGAGGTAGAGGCCGTAGAGGGGCTCGAGCTGAGTCCTCTTTCGTAGGTAATATACCGAATTTGGACATGAGTGAGACACCGATTTTGCCTACTACTGAGACTAGGTCTCATGATCGTATGGTTGGGGATGACGTATTGTCCCAGGCTATGCTCAGGATTTTAGAGACGGTCATTGGTTCCAATACTGGATTTGGGGCCCGAGGGTCGATTACGCAACGACTCCGATCCAATAAAGCAGAACTTTTTAGGTGCATCACTAGAGTCACTCCTAACATAGCCGAGTACTGGATAGAGGCTACGGAGCGGATTATGGATGACTTAGATTGCACCCTTAAGCAGAAACTAAAGGGTACAGTCTCTCTGTTGTGAGACAAGGCTTATCAGTGGTGGCTTACTATTAAGGAGGGCACTTCACCTGAATGTCTGACCTGGGATTTCTTTAAGACCTCCTTATAGGGGAAATATGTGGGTCATTGGATCATCGTATTAGGGAGTGTCCGTTGAGGGTCGATCAAAAGCAAGCTCAGGGTACTGGTACTGTGCAGCCACAGAGAGTAGCACAGCAGCCACCGAGAGGTCGTAGTCAGGCCAGGGGTGGTAATGATATGGGCCGTGGGCAGAGAGCACTAGGCAAAGGTGCTGGACAAATTGAGGCAAGGCAGCCTATTCTAGTATATGCTGCATGTCACCGAGAAGACAAAGATGCTCCAGACATTATCACGGTTACGTTTCTCATTTATGATGTGCCTTACACTGCATTGATAGATTTAGGATCTACTCATTCCTACATAGCCTGTTCTGTTTCTTAAAATCTGGGGTTATCGGTTGAGAGCAGCACAAGTGAGGTCATTATACTGAGTCTATTAGGGTAATCAGTTCGGGTTAACAAACTATTTAGAGATGTTTTGCTAGAGGTTCAAGGGACGGTATTTCTGGCTGATCTGATGGAGCTTCTATTTAAGGAGTTTGATATGATACTAGGGATGGATTGTTGGTCAAGCACCGTGTCAGTTTGGACTATGCGACTAAGAGGGTCTTATTGAGGACTGAGGAGGATAATGGGTAGTGTTGATTGGAGAACGCCAGAATTATTTGTCTAATGTGGTTTCTGTGCTAGTGGCGAAAATTTTGGTTTGTAAGGGATGTAAGGCATTTTTGGCCTATATACGTGTTTCTGCTTCTGGGAACTCTACTATTAAGGACATCAGAACGGTAAAAGATTTTACAGATGTCTTTCCTGAAGAGCTACCGGGGTTACCTCTGAATTGTGAAGTGGAGTTTCGGATTGAGCTTTTTCCTAATACAACTCTAGTGTCTATCACTCCCTATCGAATGGCACCAAAAGAGCTTACGAAGCTTAAGGCTCAAATTCAGGAGTTGTTGGATCATAGGTTCATCTGCCCTAGTGTGTCCCCGTGAGGAGCACCGGTGCTGTTTGTTAAGAAAAAGGTCAGATCCATGAGGATGTGTATTGACTACCGACAACCGAATAGCTGACTGTCAAGAACAAGTATCCACTTCCGAGGATTGATGATTTGTTTGACCAATTTCGAAGGGCGTCTGTGTTCTCTAAAATTAACTTGCATTCTGGGTATCATCAGTTGAGGGTTAAGGTTGATGTGCATATGACAGCGTTTAGGACTCGTTATGGTCATTACGAGTTCCTAGTGATGCCTTTTAGACTAACTAATGCACCAGCAGCTTTCATGGACCTGATGAATCGAGTATTTCTGCCTTACCTGGATCGATTTGTGGTGGTGTTCATCGACGACATATTAGTTTACTTGAGGCCTGAGGATGAGCATGACAAGCACCTTAGGATTGTTTTACAGATTTTGAGGGAAAAGCAACTCTACGCTAAGTTCAGTAAGTGCAAATTCTGGTTACGTGAAGTAACATTTTTGGGTCATGTGGTATTTGCTGAGGGGATTCGAGTCAATCCTCGAAAGATAGAGGCTATTTTGGATTGGAACCAGCCTAAGAATGTATCTAAGATCCATAATTTTTTGAGGTTGGTAGGTTATTATCAGCGATTTGTAGAAGGGTTCTCACTGGTTGCAGCACCCTTAACTAAGCTGCTACGTAAGGGTGTACCGTTTGTCTGGTCTGATGTACAGTAAGAGAGTTTCGAGAAGCTCAAGACTGTCTTGACTGAGGCTCCTATTCTGATGCAGCTAGAATCTGGAAAGGAGTACACGGTTTATAGTGATGCATAACATGTCGATTTGGGATGTGTGTTGATGCAGGATGGTAAAGTGGTAGCGTATGCGTCTCGTCAACTTAAGGCACATAAGGTGAACTATCTGACGCATGATTTAGAACTGGCCGCTATAGTATTTGCACAGAAAATCTGAAGGTATTATTTGTACAGTGAGAAGTGTATCATCTACACCGATCACAAAAACCTTAAATATCTCCTTACTCAAAAGGAGCTGAATCTTAGGCTGTGTAGATGGGTTGAACTGCTTAAGGATTATGACTGCACTATTGAGCATCATCCTGGCAAGGCCAATATGGTGGCCGATGCTTTGAGCTGTAGGGCTATGACTAATCTGAGAGTGATGTTCACCCGACTTAGCCTATTCGATTATGGGAGTTTGTTGGCTGAGCTGCAAGTCAAATCGACTTGGATTAAGCATATTAGGGTTAAGCATTTGAGTGATAAGTCATTGGGTCTGCGATTCTTAAGGTAGAGAGTGGTGGCACTACGGATTTTGGACTGACTAGTGATGGGGTACTTTATTTCCGTGGGAGGATCTGTGTTCCAAATGATACTGATTTGAGACAGTCTATACTGAGAGAGGTGCATAGTAGCCCTTATGCTATGCATCTTAGATTAAATAAGATGTATCGAGACCTCCGTGAGTTGTATTGGTGGCCAGGATTGAAGCGAGAGGTTACTGATTTTATGGCTAGATGTCTGACTTGCTAGGAGGTTAAGGCTGAGCATCAGTTACCTTTGGGTTTGCTGTAGTCAGTTAAGATTCTTCTTTGGAAGTGGGAGCGTGTAATGATGAATTTCGTTAGTGGGTTGGCTCTAACACTCACTAAGAAGGATTCAGTGTGGGTCATCATGGATCGTTTGACTAAATCCACCCACTTCATACCGACTCATGTTGATTATTCTCTACAGAAGCTGGCGATGCTTTATATTTTAGAGATAGTGAGACTGTATGGGGTACCGATTTCGATCATCTTCGATAATGATCCTTGTTTCACGTCTCGATTTTGGAAAAAGTTGCATGAGGCTCTGGGTTCAAGGTTGGACTTCAGTACTGCATTCCATCCTCAGATCGATGGTCAATCTGAGAGGATGATTCAGATACTGAAGGATAAGTCGAGGAGTTGTGTTATTTATTTCCAAGGTAGTTGGGAGGAATATCTGCCATTAGTAGAGTTTGCCTATAATAATAACTTCCAGTTTAGCATCCAGATGGCACCTTACGAGGCTCTGTATAATCGAAATTGTCGCACTCCCTTGTGTTGGACTGAGTTAGGTGAACGACGTGCTCTGGGTTCTAAGTTGGTTTTTGAGACTGAGGATAAGGTCAGGTTAATTCAAGATCGACTGAAAGCGGCATCGAACAGATAGAAATCTTATGCAAATCTAAAGAGACGCGAGATGGAGTATTCTGTGTGAGACTTCGTATTTCTCAAGGTCTCACCATGGAAAAAGATTTCGAGGTTCAGTCTAAGGGCAAGCTGAGTCCTAGGTTTATTGGGTCGTACCGTATTCTGAAGTGAGTGGGGCTAGTCGATTATCAGTTAGAGCTACCTCTAGAGTTAGATCGTATTCATGATGTGTTCTACGTCTCAATGTTGAGGTGCTACTGCTCTGATCCCACACACATTATCCTTGTTGATGAGATAGAGGTTAGGCCAGATTTGACCTTTGAGTAGGAGTCGATTCAGATTCTGGATCATGATGTAAAGGTTCTTTTAAGGATGCCCCACTAGTGAAGGTTTTGTAGCGTAATCATAGCACTGAGGAGGCCACGTGAGAGCCTAAGGATGCAATGCGTCAGCAGTATCCTCATCTGTTCTAATCAAGTAAATTTCAAGGCCAAAATTTTCTTTTAGTGGGTAGAGTTGTAACACCTCAAATTTTATATTTTTGGTTCTACAATTAATTGACACAAATATCTATTAGCTTTAGTGGTTATATGTTCTGAGAGTGTTTGAGAGGTCCCAAGTTCAAGCCTTGCATTTGGAAAATTTTGATTATTTTTGGAATTAAGCCCTATCTCTATTCAATAGGCTTATATTAAGTTATTTGTAAAGTCATATCAGAATAGGCCTACTGGTCTGGTGGTTAAGTGGAGTGTGGATTTGCTGGAGGTCCAGTGTTCGGATCTCTGTTATAGCATGGGTGTTATATTTTTGGCTCATTGACTGAAAGAGTTTCAGTTGAGCAGAACCTCTGAGGCGGTTACCTATAGTGGGAAGTGGAGAGAATTTAGGGATTTTCACATCCCATACTTTGTCTTTTTTGGAAATATTTTCTTTTTCCTCTATTTCTATAAATTCCCTAATTTTTGATGTTTCTTTTCTCTCTGGCTTCTTGCCGTTTTTCTTTCCTTTTTCAATCTCTTCTTGACATCAGTTCTAGTTCTTCTTTCTACCTTCTGTCAAGTTTTGATTTGTGCCTAGTTATTTCGGCGATTGGTATGTGTTCTGTAAGTTTAGTAAGCACGGTTTGAGTGTGGCTAATGAGCTCTTGATTAATGGAGTTTATTTTTGTGTTAGGGGAAAATGAAGGGACTGGAGGAGTTCAATTGATGCTCTAATCTTTCGAAAAGCTCATTTTTCATTCTAAGGTAAGTGACGAATGGTTTAATCGAACCGTTGTCAATGTTATGGTTTCAAAATAATGGCGAATTAAGACTGATTTTGAGGTTTGGTGTCAATTATAGGTGCTAGTGATCTCGAAAGTGCTTTTACGTCAAAAAATGAGACCAAGTGTGTACTTAATTGCACAGAAACGAAGTTTCGGTGAAAGTTAAAAACCTCACTGCCGATACCACACGGGCGTGTGGTCACCCTTGTATCCTAATACAGGCATGTGATCAACAAGGCTAGGCTGTGTGCTGGGGACACGGTCGTGTGATGGCCAGGCAGGCCGTGTGTGACATATGGGATAGACTGATTTGGGCTGTGTGGGCCATACGAACGTGTGGGCCCACACGGGTAGCTCACATGGGCGTATGTGCCCATTTTACCGAAATGACTTCTAAGGTTGCAGGGTCGCCCAAGTCGACTGTGAATCCACTGTAGGGTCGGTGAGCGTTATCTAGACCCCTAAATGTATGATCTGAATGTATGTGATGCATGAATAATAATGCATGATTACTAGTTTATATATGTATACATTTGACTGATGGTTGCATAAAAGCATGGCGTAATGTATGTTTGCCTTACATCGGGTTGGGGTGATAATATTTGGAGGAAGTGTACTGAAAGGCTCGTGAGCCTAATATACTGGCAACTCAGCTGTAAATCACTGTTTTGTACCGCATTCGGTGCTATCTAGAGTGTAAGGATGGGTGGGTTTATTTAATCCCCACATGAAGTGTAGGGTTGGAAGAAGATGGTGTGTAGAGGTTGGTTAGGTAGGATTTTGTGTATATCTGTACTGATACTGTAATGGGCTAAGGCTCAACTGCCACTGATACTGAAAAGGGCTAAGGCCCAGACTGAGCATGATTGTATACTAATTGTTTGTTTTTTGTGGGATTTCACACTGAGTTTACGTAAACTCACCCTTTTGTTTAATGTGCACAAGTAATCCCCAGACTTGAAGGATCGGTGCAACGAAGGACTCAACGGTGGCCACACGTATTTTAAACTGTTTTTAATTTCAGATTTGGTATCGATTTCTTAATTATTTTTTGGGTTATTTTTTTATGTAAATTGGACTTCTTGGACTGTTTGATTAAATTTGGTTTTATTTATTTTTATGGATTATAACTATTAGCAACGAGAAACATTTTGAAACAATCAATCAAATAAGTAAAATGTTTTTGAGACTAATGTGACATAAAGAGTAGTAATCAAGTGAAAATGGTTTCATCTCGACAACACGATTTTCTTAAACACCCTATCATGTGACATCGCCAGATTCGGCCATAACCTGTAGACCGGGTTTGGGGTGTTACAATGCTAACTTAATTCAATCATCAATATGCCAATATAATTTCTATCAATCAACCATTTTAAACTCATACCAAACATATCCATCACAAACCATTCCAATGACTAGTTACAGTTAAAGCATTTATATGCTGATATTGGCCAATTAACCTATACATGCCATTATAACCATAATTGATTTACCATATATATATCGAAATGGACTGGTGGATAGTGTGAGTGATCTTCGCCAAGCTTCCAATCCAACGAGCCTCCGAATTACTATAGAATAGGGGAAAATAAAATAGAGTAAGAATGAAATACTTAGTAAGTTTGTATAACATGGTAATTAACTTACCACTCATTTAAATTCAATATAAACATACAATGCACATTCAATCAACTTGATCATGAGCCCTAACACATATCTTCATCACCCTTGTTAGTCATATATTTCATATAAATATCAATAAACATGTATGGGCTCAACAGTATTTAGATTTCCATGTACATATATTTTCCACATCATGTATTCATATAACATATACAAATCATATCCTTGTATTTCAAGCACATTTTCATAATATTTCATCTCGTGTTCAGATCATTTGAAATGTCAATGTCACACGGGTAATACACTGAAGGTATACAAATCTATAATCATGATGAACATATTCATCAAACAAATTCCATGTTCATATATTATCATCTCGTATTTCCATATATCATGTATCATCATTTTCATGTATTTTAGGCAGATACGTGTATTAATTCATTTCATGTTCATATTTTCTCATGTCAGGATTTTTCCCATTGAATTATTGAAAACATCGATGGATACACATGTAGTACATTCGAATTGTACAAATCATAAATCTGTCAATTTAGATTCAAGAGTGCTCTTTAAAGCACATAATAAGGAAATCCTTTCTCAAGCCATGTAACAGGTAGCTCACAAAGAGCCATTAATCGAGAAGTTCACAAAGAGCTTATTAGAAAGCTTATCTGAGCTATATAACAAGAAGCTCATAAGAGCCATAATCAGGAAGTTCACAAAGAACTTTTAATCAGGATGCTCACAAAGAGCCTTTAATCAGGAGCTTCGGATAGCCATATATCAGGAAGTTCAAGCGAGTCACATCAGGATGCTCACAAAAAGCTGTGTTTGTGTCTGTAACATATGCAGGATCACAACTGATCATAAAATAGGACGCTCACAAAGAGCTGTGTTTGCATCCGCAATATATGCAGAATCACAACCAATCATATACCAGGACGCTTACAAAGAGCTATGGTAGTCTGCAACACATGTAGTATCACTACTGATCAGGATACTTCCAGGAACCATGTAACAAGAAGCTCGAGAGGTCTTATAACAGAATGCTCATAAGAGCTAGGGTGTGTCCACAATATATGCAGAACCACATCAAATCGGGAAATCCTGTATACATCGAATTCCATTATTCAAACGAGATTTAATTTTTATCAGGCCTTGTCGAATATGTAACCAATTTCATGTATATGGCATTTATACAATTCACATACACAACATTCAATTCAAGCATATAAATATACACAATTTCGTTACACGAACTTACCTCCACAATTATTCGTGTACGTAAAATCTACTAATCTGACATTTTCTCTTTTCCTCCTTCTAACTCCGAATTTGGTCTATCTGAATCTATATGAATGAATTTAACATTAATTCATGTTCATTTCAATTCAATTCACATTTAGGCAAAGTTACTATTTTGCCCCTAAACTTTTCATTAATGATGATTTCATCCTTAGGCTAGAAAAATGAAATTCATGCAATTTATTCATTATTCCAAGCCTAGCCATTTTTTACATGTAAAATTTATAGCTCATGCATTTCATAAAATTTAGAATTTTTCCATGAATTTTACTTCTTTTAAATTTAGTCCCTAAATCATAATTTCATCAAAATTTCCTTTACAAAAGTTGTTTATCTATCAACAACCTTTCATTTTCTACCATAAAACTTCATAATTCATCTATGTTCATCCATGTCAAAACCCTAATTCTTTGATAACTTTACAAATTAGTCCCCGAGATAGCTAAATTAAGCATTATGATCTCAGAAACATAAAAATTATTAAAAACGAGACAAGAAAACATACCTAATTGATCAAAATAAGCTTGCTTGAGCTACTTTATCTTAGATAGGGTTTTCATAGAAATAATTTGGGAAAGATGATGAAAAAGATGATATTTTCATTATTTAACTAATTCTCATCTTTTATTTATTTTATTTTCCATAGATGAATCATCATCCTTAACCATTAAGTATTTTTAAATGGCCTATTTACCATATAAGGACCTCCACTTTAAAGTTTTATAGTATTTAATCCCTTTAGCTATTAGAACTCAACTTTTGCACTTTGGGCAATTTGGTCCTTTATCAAATTAAACATGTAATTGGTAAAAAAAAATTTCAAAATTTTTATACGACATTACTATCATACTATAGACCATAAAATAATATAAAAATAATTTTTCTTCCAAAATCGAATTTGAGGTCTCGAAACCACTGTTCCGATTTTACCGAAAACGAGTTGTTACAATAGTCATGTGGTTGATAATTTGATAGGTTGCTTTTGGTAATATGCTTAATGTTTTCCTAAATGAGAAAAATGTTATGCTAGGCAATGTGGTTGGTTGATGCTTGATTTTGGTTTGATAGATGATATGTTTAGATTATAATTAAGAAATATTTTGGGAAGTTTAATACTCAAATATGTGATGGTTGAATGACTGAATGTATACATGCGTGGCTTGAATATTTGAGATACCACTGAAGGTAAATTGCTTGTTTTGGAAGGTATTTTCCATGTACACATAGCTAGGGGACACATGGCTGTATGCAGATTTTCCTTACATTTTGTTTTTGTGTTCATTAATGAATTGTTTTTAGGCTTTGAATACTCAACTTTTTCTTGAATTAAATTTAATAATGATCATATACATGATCGTATGTAATTATCTAATATTTGTTCATGATTTTGAATTGTAAAATGTTTGTTATTGTGTGACCATTGTTGATAGCACCTTATTACTCAGGTCTGGTCACCAGACCAGATGAGAGGCATTACATTATCATCTTTAGCTAAAGAAGAGGACAGAACTAAAAGAAAATTACAAAAAAAAAATTAAAGGACAAAAACATAAAATAACACCCTAAATCATGCAACTAGAAATCAAAATAAAACATTGCTTTTCATAAGTGGTTGAATAAGCACAAACCTTCAGTGATGAGGCACCCAACAACATATATTGTCAAAATGAGGCCAGTAGCATAATTATCACCTATATAAGAAGTTCTGTACTTTTTCAATAACATCCCAAGATTGCAACTGTCATGCTACTAAAAACAAAGCACTCATCCTTCAATTTTAAATCTATTCCTTTTCATAGGAAATGGTTTCTTATTCTCTATATATTTACGCTAATCCCTTACGATGCATACCTTTTTTAGCCCTCCCTGTTATGCACAATGTTAACCACATACTAAACACTAATCTCTGACTAAAATATGAAACACCCCAAAATCAACTCATAGCCCCCCTTCTCCATTATGTAGATGCAAACATAAAACATGCAACATAAGAACCTCTGAAATTTGCATCCCATAACCAAAGCAAACCTCAAAATTATCACCGTTCATACATACCAAAAATAACAAATAAATAACAGCCTTAGATAAATAAATATGCAATCCTTAACCTACAAATCAAATATCCAACACAAAATATTTGGTACTCACTCCTATGTTCAAGAGATCAAGAGTTAGAACATTAAATCTAATAAACAAACTCCCCAAAAGTATAATTTATGAGAATAAAAAAGAAATGTTTTACCTATACTATTGCAATCAACAATGACAATCTCTAAAACTTATCACCATTACAATTACTAAAAAAGATATAAAGAAAATAATGTTGTCAAATATTGACAAACAAAGCTCCCATCTTTTATACTATTACTGAAAACAAAATTAAATTCTAAATTGACAACAAAACTGAAGAAAAAAATTCAATAGAAAAATATTATATTTTTTAAATCATATTGTTTCCTTAAAAAGTAATAACATTCATGCATTTCTACTTTAATACATCAAATTTGTGATTAGCAAATTCATGAACCTTAAACACAAAAATTGAATGAACCCATACTCGTGATTGGCAAATGAATACCCCCAAATGAAATAACATTAAAAATTGAATGAACTCATACTTGTAATTGGAGAATGAGTTATACCAACAATAGATAAAATCCCAAAAAATGAACAAATATCATACCAAAAAAAAACCGAATATAATGTTTGCTAAAAAATCGAAAGGAAAGTAAAAATTGAATGAACACATGCGTGTGATTAGCAAATAAGTGATGTAAGAAATAAAGGATTAGACGATGAGATTTGTGAATGATGTTATGAACCCGACCAAGATTTCTGTGAATGGTTATGTGAATTCAACAAAAAAGTCATACTTGTGATTAATAGAGAATCAGACGATGATATTTCTAAACGATATTTTGAACCCGACCAAGATTTTTGTGAATGGTGATGTGCAATCAAGAAAGAAATTGGTGAAATAGGGATATAAAGAATGAACTGGTAAATGATCTAGGATTTTGGGGATTTAAAAAAACTAATAATATAATTGGGATTTTAGGGATTTAAGGTTTAAAAAATTAACAAAATGAAGTGTCAATGACATGCAAAAAGATGTTGACATGTCATTAAATGATTGGAAAGGGAAATAGATAATGTGGTATCACTATTTCATACATTCCTTCCCCATCAATCAATATCTGTAAAGGATGAAAAAAGTGGTTATGGTAGTTTGGAGTCATTAACATTGGAATTTGATGATAGGAAGGATAAAAATTAGTTTGAGCCACCATTAGGAGAAACATTAATGCGAAATCTTCATGCATAAGTGATTTTTTTTGTTTCCCTTTATCAAAATAACAATTATTTGTTAAAATTAAATAGTACAAGATGCAAATTAAAGTATAGTAAAGCAAAACTTAACTATTTCTTTATTTTTTCTTTAAAATCAATACATAAATTAATTAAATAACATAACAAATAGATGCAAATATAATACTAAAGGAAAGCATACTCACTTGATATTTTCTTCTTATCTTTTGAAACTTGAGAGTTTATTGTCTCTTTTATTCTTTTCTTTTGATTTTTCTTGAATTGGCTTTTCATTCAAGAATTTCTTGGGCCCTTTGTTTTGACACATACAAGATCAAACATTTATTTTTCATTTGATCTCCCATTTGCACTATTAATAGCATCTTGGAAAGATGTATGCTTTGAAATTTCTTAATCTTTAGCTTTTTACATAGTTTCTATCCCCTTTTCAACGAACTGCAATGCGTTAAATAGTTTTTCTTTGACAATTTGAGTACATTTAAAAGTGAATGAACCTTTTCCAAGATGGTTGTAACCGATATGATTCAACTCATTGAGGCGGAATAAACAACTAGTTTTTTCTTCATGTGCTGATGAGGCTCTATGTAACACCCCTTACCCGAGTTCGACGCCGGAACAGGATACGAGCTGTTACCAGACTTAAACACATACAAACATACATTTCCTAGATATGAAATTTTGCTCCAATTTAAAACTTTTAACAATACCTTAATGTCCCTACTATGGGCATACGAGGCCCCGAACACACTTGGAATTGATTTGGGACTAATCTCTACACTCTAGAAAACTTTGTAAAATTTTAGCGTAAACAGGGCACACGCTCATATGGAAAAGTGACACACCCATGTATCGTCTTAACATGATCGTGCTGGAGGCTCGTGTAGCTCACACGGCCTGGGCTTATCTAGACATGCCCGTGTCCCTAACCCATGTGGATTTATTTTTTGATTCGAACTTACAAGGGTTTTCACATGGCCTGGCACACGCCCGTGTCCATAGCCTGGGTCCCTCACACGGCCATGACACGCTCGTGTCTTAGGCCGTGTACAAAAACTATGACACTCTATTTCTGACGTCATCAATCCATTAAGGGCACACGGCCAAGGCACAAGACCGTGTGTTAGGCTGTGTCCTCCACACAGCTGAGACACACGGCTGTGTCTCTACCCGTGTGTTTACTACCATGCATACTGACTTGTAACATTGAGGTGCAAAGGACACACGGTCGGACTACAAGCCCATGGTACAGACCGTCTGTCACACATGACCTAGACACACACCCGTGTGTCTGCCCATGTGGAAAAAAATGAGGCTATCTACTAAGCCCTTTTGCCATCTGTACTTGCACCAATTAGACAACACCAAACAAAACCAATCCATACAGCAATACAAGATCAATGAACCACAACATGACATTGAAAAGCAACCCTCACTACACTTTAACAATCCAAATGTGCACTTATTCATTCATGCAATTTGCTCATCCATGAAAATATAATCATTTGCATATATTAATAACGAATATTAGCCATTTTCCATGGCCTTATACAAAATGAAAAATTTTATGACAACCCAACACCTTGGCCCCAAAATAATATGACGCTAACAAAAGACTAAGTCCCTATACATGCCATACTCAAAATAGAAAAACTAACTATACCAAGTGTTTCAATTGATAGTGTGAACAATGCCTATGACGTCCATTCATCCACGAGCTAATTAGGTGGCACTAAAAGAAAATGGAAAGGAGAGGGAGTAAGTATAAAGCTTAGTAAGTTGTATGTAAATAAATAACAATGTTAGCCATGCATATTTAAAGCACATAGCATATAATAAATCCACACAACATTCTTGAGTACACAAAGGTAGATACTACCACATACTTATACATCACAAATATAAGCCAAAGATTTCAAAATCATTTTCATAGGTAGAACTTACTCATGTTATTCTTACCATTAAGACATCATAACTAGACTCATATCTCATGAGTTTCGAATAAGAACCTGTACCACTCACAATATGATTATATCATTCCATATCATTGTTATAAGCTTTAAAATAACCCGTGAAACCATTTGGAATTCTAAAGGATATCTGACAAGCTTTACACAAAAGGGTGAATTGTCGATACCATGTTCCAAACATGGCCTTACACTGGCTCACATATTGCGGCCGATGCCATGTCCTAGACATGGTCTTACACTAGCTCTCGTCTCAATGCCGATGCCATGTCCCAGACATGATCTTACACTAGCTCACATATCAATGCCGATGCCACGTCCCAAACATGGTCTTACACTGGCTCTCATTACATTACCGATGCCATGTTCCAAACATGGTCTTACACTGGCTCTCATATCGTGGCTGATGCCATGTCCCAGACATGGTCTTACACTAGCACACATATCACCCAAATGTCATGGCATGGATATCCAATCTACTCTTAGGCTCAAACGAGAATTTACCATGATAATTTCATCACACATTATTCAAAATCATATTCAACCATATTATGCAAAATCAAACATTCAACACATAATAGTGATAAAGTTGACTTACTTACGTATAACTTACCTCGGTATAAAAAAAGTGGGCGACTAGTTAGATTTAATCTACCTGTTTGGCCTTCCCTCTGTCTAGGTCTGGATTTCATATTTCTTTATCTAAAATGATAAAAATTCACTAACTTAATCATCATATTAATCAATGCATTTCATAATTCATATTTTGGCAAAATAACCATTTTGCCCCTCACTTTCACAAAATTACTATTTTACGCCTAGGATCGTAAATCGATTTTTATCAAATTTTCTCACTACTCAAGCCTATTCAAATTCTTTTTATACTATAAGTAGCCCACAATTCCCATTATTTCACATATTTACCACATAATTTATAACTTATGCAAAATGGTCCTTAGTTAGTGTTTCCATGAAAATTACTTCACAATAGTTGTTTGTTTAACAACCAAGATTCATTTTCTTCCATAAAAATTTAGCAAAAAACATGAATAATCTCATGGAAAAACCCTAGACCCTCAACCATTTTGCAAAATAGTCCCCTCATTAGTTAGCTTATGCTACAAGGTTCCCAAAAGTACAAAAATTATCAAGAAAAGTCATCAAAATCACTTACTTATGAGAGAACTTAATGGCTGAAAATTTCAAGATTTCAAGGACCCTTCCTTACTGAAAATTTCGATGGAGAAGAAAAGAAGAGAAAAAAAAAGATGATAGCTTTTCCTTATTTTATTTTATTCTAGTCAAATTGGTTACCAAATTTCACCTAATTTTGACCTGTTTGATTTTCTTGTCCCTATGGCCAGCCATGCCATTAATAAAGGCCTATTTTCTCTTTAAAGACCCTTAATTTTGGTTCTCTAGCTATTTGACACTTTTAGCTAATGAAATAAAACTTTTGTCCCTTATGCGATTTAGTCCTTTTTCTCAATTGAGCATGCAATCGCTAAAATTATTTCACCAAAATTTTTATACACTCATATAAACATGCTATAACACATAAAATAATATTAAAAAAATATTTTTTTCAACCTCAGGTTAGTGGTTCTGAAACCACTATTCCGACCAGGCCCAAAATTTGGTTGTTACACTCTAAAATCACTTACCAACAATGGCTTTGCTTTTTTTTTTTCATCTCTCAAGTATATATTTCTCTTGTATCTCTTTAATTTTGTTCATAAGAAGAACCCATAAATCATGAAAACAAAGTAATCCATGTCACACCCCAAAATTGGTAGATTCGAGAGAGAGGCAAATAGATGTAAATGTTACTTATTTTGACGCGTTATTGTAGTATAGTTTGCCACTTTTCAGAATTTTGGCAAGATAAATCTTGGCGCATAACATATTGGTCCGTGTAGAATATGAGGTTTTCATCTCGGAATGATTCTTAGAAAATAAAGAGTGCTCATATGAAAGAGCAAGCCTATGAAGGGATACGCCCCAGAGTTCTATATATTGAGAACCTATCAAGTGTATGAGGAAAGTGTAGAAGAATTAATTATATTTAAGAGCACACCTTATGAGAGTTATCGCCAAGTATGGTACGCTGGTTTGCTTGAACGCTATGCAAAGTGGATTCTGTAACGTGATTAGTTGAGAGTCAACTAAATAGATTGACTGGTCAAACAACATCTACATCGGATTCTCTTTTATATTCTCGATCTTTTAGGGAAATTAAAAGACAATTTTTGTATATAATCGACACTTGTCAAGATCTACTGAGAGGAACTGAGTGTATATATATATGTGGTAAGAAGAGAACATTTAGATAGTTTTTCTTCCTTCTTTTCTACATTCAGGTTTTTCTTCTTAAATCCAAACATTCTCCCCTTCTTCGTTAAGTTGGAAACTAAGGTTTCTAGGATAATCGGTGGATGTTTCAACCTCCTGGTAAGTCGTATAGCACTGCATATTACTGTTTTGAAATAGTAATGATGTAAAAGACATAAATATAGTAAGGAGAGAATAGGAGGCCCTACATGGGGGTTGTATATAATGGATGTAATAGTAAATTATCTATAAACAAGGTTTTAATAGTAATCCCATGTTCTTTTAAACAGTTATTGTTGTTGTTTTGGGAAGGACGAATAGATTAAGAACTCTGAGCTGCATAAAAGGTGAGTTTCAGGTGAGTCTTTGTCCTGACTCATACTTGTTAGTTTATAATGGTAAATCGTGTGTTGATGTTTTCTTAGATAGCTGGTATGTGTGTGTAAATTATCGTAAAGGTTTTGAATAATTACAAATGAGATATGTGAGTTGTTGCGTGAAGAATATGATGTGTGGTATGTATGCATGTGAAATCATGTATGATGAATTCGTCAAGAGTGTGAACGAATCTAGGTAAGTGTATTCTATGTTAAATGAGTAACACAACCATTTGTAATACCTTTGGTAGGGCAGGTACATTGCTATCCGAACTAGTAGATTACGATATGAAAATATGTGTAAGACCATGTGATAGAGATCCATGGCATCATATGATCATGAAAATACTCATGGTGTAGCCTTTGGTAAGACGTAAACTGGACTGGCAGGTCACGACATGAAACTTTGTACAAGACCATGTGGGAGAAACCCATGGCACCCTCTGAGATTGTTGACGGGATAGTAAACACATAATGTTCTGTAAAGCCTTTGTGGCATATTCTGTGATGCATGTACGACGTATTCTATAACGCCCTAGAGGAAAAATATGGATAACTGCCTTTGTGGTGAGACCAGGGTAAATTTAGAGACTTCTTCACTAGATGAGTCTGTGGTAGAGATCTAGATAAGTGTGAAAATATCTCTGTTTGGATAGCCTTATGAAAAAATTCGAATATGACCTAAGGGCATTTTCTAAAAGAGTTTTCAACAGTGTTTCTGAAGGTTGAATCTGCCATAGTGTTCCATCAGTACAAGAAATTTGGCATATTAATAATTATGAATAGTATAAGTGTTCTCCGAACCTGAGTTTTGTCTACGCTGTGTAAGGAAGTTATTTAAATTTTATGGTATTTTCCAAATCTAAATGGTTCACGCTATATATAAGAAGGTTATATGAAATATAAGTTGTTCGTCAAACCAGAGCGTTTTCATGATATGTAACACGGTTGTCTGGGGTTGTTTTAAGATATGATCTGAATGTTACATCCATTAGAATAAGTTGTGAGTTGGGTTGTTTTAAGATATGATCTGACTGGTATCCTAATAGTTGTTTATTCCAGTATGAGAATTCATCTAAGGTAGAGTTCGTTTGAAGTTCATTCTAAAATATTAGTTAGTATAAGTATCTATAAAAAAAATATTAGAGAGTATATCATCCTGGTGAAAATGTTCAACATATGTCTGTTAAGAATCTGTCAAAAGTAGATTTTGTATGAATATCCTTCTAAGAAATGTATTGGTTTCTGAAAAGAAATGAGATCCATATTAAGTGGGGAAAATCTATAATATGCTTAAGGAGTGAATTGGGTATATGGTGGTCAAGTATGGAAGTCGGCGTATATGTATGCGTTCGATATTAAAAGAGAATACGTCGAACATTGAAAAAAATAAAGAATCTCCAAATTGAGGAATTCAAAAATAAATACGCCAAGGTAATCTGGGTAATATTCACTAATTTTGGTTGAACGTACAAGTGTCTATTTATGATGAAAGTTTCAATTAAAGAGTTGGTGCACTGGGAGGAACCAAGCTAGGAATACACCAAAATGGCAGTTCGTGTAACACCCCAAACCCGGCTTGGACATTATGGCTGAATCTGGCGATGTCACATGGTAGTGTGTTTGAAAACCGCAGCTTGTGTTAGCGAAACCATAACTTTGCTTAAAACATTTTTCGTTTAGAATTCGTCATGATCTTTCATTAATTCTAAAATCGTGATTTCTATTCAGTCGTTATTTTTCTAAACATTATACGTTGCGAAAGCATTTTTAAACAGTTCGTGTCATCGAGGGGTATTTTGTTAAAAACATGCATTTCTTTTGAAAACCCAAATTTTTACTTACTACTAGCAGCCATAATCGTAAAACAGTATAAAACCCAAATTTGAACCAAAAATTCATAGAGGCCATATTACATAAAAATACCCAAATAAAATCTAAAATCATTGATAAGTACGATACTGTGTCAAAGGGGTCGTGTGGCCACCATCGAGTTCTCCGCTGCACTGATCCGTCAAGTCTGAGGATTACTTGAACAGATAAAACAGGAGGGTGAGTTTACGAAAACTCAATGTGTAAGCCCTTTTCAGTATCGGTATAAATCCGGTTTGGACCTTAGCCCATATCAATACAAAATCAATCATGCAAAAGGGCCTTGGCCCATTATAGTATCAGTAATCAGTACAGTAACAGATATGCAATATCAGATCCTACCCAGCCAGCCTCTACACTCCAACTCCATCCAACCCCACACTCCATGTGGGGATATAATCAACTCACCCATCACAACACTCCAAAATGTACCGAATGTAGAAAAAAATAGTGGTTTGTAGCTGAACTGCCAGTATATTAGGCTTAAAGCCTTTCAGTACACTTCCTCTACATATATCATCCCATCCCCATGCAAAGCAACATACAGTCGTGGCATGCTATCACATAGTGTCATGCATATAATCAGTACAGTATTATAATCATGCTTCGTAAATAGTCTTACATATATCTTTCAGTTAATTACGGATCAAAGCATTGCTTACTGACCTCATAGTAGGTTCACAATCGTCCCGGGCGACCCTTGCAACTTAGCAAACAAATCAGTAAATTGTGCTCACACGCTAATGTAAACTGTCCATGTGGGCCGACATGTCTGTGTGGCCCACAAGACCCATATTGACCTTGGCCTTGTGGATCACATCGCCTGGCCCAAAATCCCACATGCCCGTGTGGTTTACCCGTGTGGGCCCACACGCTCGTATGGCCCACACGGCCCAATTGGTCGAGCCTATGTCTCCCATACAGCCTTACCAGCCATCACACGACCGTGTCATGCACCTGTGTCATACGCGCATGGCCTGGCCCACCATCTACACACTCGTGTTCAGTCACACGGCCTGCCAGATGGGATACTACACGCTTGTGTAGCGCCGACAGTAGGCTTTTTTGGCTTTTCCCTGAGACTCATTTTCAGTGTTTCGAGTACACACTTAGTTTGTTTTTTATGCCCTTGCACTCCTAAGCAATCTCGAACCTATACTTGAACACATTTACACTCAGAAACCGACTTAAAGCTCGATTATAATGAAACCCAAAACTTAACATAACCCAGAATGAGCGTTTAGTACTTACCCTAACACACCAATCAATTGACTACGACCTTACGAGAGGAGAACCGCAATCCTCTTACAATGATGCTGCCAAAATGACCAATTAAAAAAATCCAACTTAATCTCTTAACTCGAAAATATTAAGGCTTTCCTAAAAGAAAAGCTTACCAAGCTCGCGACCAAATGATGAACAACAATGACTATTGAAAGAGAAAACAAAAACGTAAAGGGAGGGATATTCAATTGGGTTTTCGACAGTAAGAAGAAGCAAAAGTATGGGAAATTAAAATTTTGAAAAGGGAAAACAGAGAAAACGTCAGTAGAAGAGAATGATAGTTCTTGAAAAACTGAACAACTAACCAGATAACCCCTGATTCTCTCCACTATTCCACCACTCAGCATTTTACTAAAACTCAAACTCCTACACGGAACTAGCAGCAAAAATAAATCCCTTGCTCATGCAGGGATTCGAACTCCAGACCACCCATATCATTTACACTCCACTTAGCCACCAGACTAGCAGGCCCATTCTGATGTAAACTTACTAACAATCAAACTTAAGCCTACTGAACAAGAGTAATGCTTTATTCATTAAAATGCCAAAATTTGCCAAAGCTAGGGCTTGAACTTGGGACCTCTCATACACACCTAGAACACTTAACCTCTAAAGCAGATACACAGTTGTGTTACAAATTTACAAAATCAAGTTTACAAATTTTGGGGCGTTACAACTCTACCCCCTTAAAGAAAATTTTGGCCTCAAAATTTACCTGATTAGAACAGATGAGGATACTTGTAACGCATCGTATCCTCAGGCTCCCACGTGGCCTCCTCATAGCTATGATTATGCCAGAGAACCTTAACCAGTGGAATCGACTTCCTCCTTAGAACCTTTACATCTCTATCCAATATCTGTATAGGCTCTTCCTCGAAAGTTAGATCTAGCCTAACCTTGATCTCCTCAACTGGAATAATATGTGTGCTGTCAGAGCGGTAGCGCCTCAACATCGAGACATGGAAAACGTCATGACTTCGTTCCAACTCTGGAGGTAACTCCAGCTAGTAGGCAACTGGTCCCACACGTCTCAGAATGCAGTAAACCCCAATAAACCCAGGGCTCAACTTGCCCTTGCGACAAAACCTCAGTACTTTATTCCATTGCGAGACTTTAAGAAAAATGAAGTCTCTCACAGAATACTCGATTTCTTTACGCTTCAAATCCACATAAGACTTCTGTCTGTCTGAGGCTGCTTTCAGTCGGTCCCGAGTCAGTCTAATTTTATCTTCGGTATCAGAAACTAGTTTAAGACCCAAACATGCCGCTCACCCAACTCAGTCCAACATGAAGGTGTACGACACCTACGACCATATAATGCCTCGTAAAGTGCCATCTGTATGCTAGACTGATAACTGTTGTTATAAGCAAACTCTGCTAGCGACAAGTAATCCTCTCAATTGCCTCGAAAATCAACCACACAACTCCTTAACATGTCCTCTAGTATCTGAATCACCCTCTCTGACTAACCGTCCATCTGAGGATGGAACGCAATACTGAAGTCCAATCTTGTACTCAGAACTTCATGTAACTTCTTTCAGAACCAAGACGTGAAGCGAGGATCCCTATCAGATATTATTGAAACCGATACCCCATGTAGTCTTACTATATCAGACACATACAGTTTAGCTAGCTTCTACGGTGAGTAGTCAGTATGAACCGATATAGATGACCCATACTGAATCCTTCTTAGTGGGCGTTAGGGGTAACCCACTGATGAAGTCCATAGTCACTCTCTCCCACTTCCAAAGTGGAATCTTAACCAGCTGTAGCAATCCCGAAGGAAACTGATGCTCGGCCTTAACCTGCTGGTAAGTCAGACATTTACTCACAACATCTGTAACCTCATGCTTTAGACCTGGCCACCAGTAAGACTCACGAAGATCGCAGTACATCTTATTTCCGCCAAGATGCATAGCATAATGGATACTATGTGCCTCTTTCAATATCAACTGCCTCAATTCAGTGTCCTTTGGAACACAAATTCTTCCACGAAAATAGAGCACCCCTTCGCTGCTCAGTCCAAAATCCACAATATGACCACTCTTAATCTGCTGGAATCGAAGACTCAGTGCTCATCCTCCAACTGTTTACCCTTAATCTTCCCAATCCACGTCAGTTTAACCTGAAGTTCGACCAATAGACTACCATTATCATATAAACTACAGCGAGCAAACATCGCCCTTAGATTAGTCATAGTCCACGACTTAGAGCATTGACCACCACATTGGCCTTACCAGGATGGTATTCAATTGTACAATCGTAGTCCTTAAGTAGCTCAATCCATCTACACTACCTAAGATTTAGCTCCTTCTGAGTGAGGAGATACCTGAGGCTCTTATGATCTGTGTAGATGATACACTTCTCACCGTACAAATACTGCCTCCAAATTTTCAGTGCGAATACCATCGCAGCCAACTCCAAGTCATACATCAGATAATTCACCTCATGAATCTTAAGTTGACAACACGCATATGCTACAACCTTTCCCTTCTGCATCAACACACATCCCAAACCAACATGTGATGCATCACTATAAACAGTAAACTCTTTTCCAGACTGGCTATATTAAAATAGGGGCCTTAGTCAGTACAATTTTGAGCTTCTCAAAGCCCTCCTGCTGCGTATCAGTCTAGTTAAAATGCATACCCTTGCGTAGCAGCTTAGTCAAGGGTGTTGCAATAAGTGAAAACCCTTTTACAAAACACCGGTAGTACCCTACTAGTTCCAAAAAACTGCAAATCTCATATACAGTCTTAGGCTGCTTCTAGTCCAAGACGGCCTCAAACTTTCGAGGATCGAATCTAATCCCTTCAGCAAAAACCACATATCCCAAAAATGTTACTTCACGTAACCAAAATTCACATTTACTGAACTTGGCGTATAGTTGTTTCTCTCGCTGAATCTGTAGAACCACTCTGAGGTGTTCATCGTGCTCATCCTTAATCTTCGAATACACCAGTATATCATCAATAAATACCACCATAAACCGATCCAGATAGGGCTGGAACACTCAGTTCATTAGATCCATGAAAGCTGTTGGAGCATTCATTAGTCCAAATGGCATTACTAGGAACTCGTAGTGTCCATAACGAGTCCTAAACACCGTCTTATACACATCAGCCTCCTTAACCCTCACCTGTGGTACCCTGATCGAAGGTTAATCTTGGAGAAAACTGAGGCTCCTCGGAACTGATCAAATAAATCATCAATTCTCGGTAAGGGGTACTTATTCTTACTAGTCAATTTATTCAATTGTCGGTAGTCAACGCACATATGCATGGATCCATCCTTCTTTTTCACGAACAGCACTGTTGCTCCCCACGGAAACACACTAAAGTGGATGAACCCACAATCCAGTAACTCTAGGATTTGAGCCTTAAGCTCCACAAGCTCCTTCGGTGCTATTCTATAGGGAGCGATAGACACTGAAGCTGTACCAGAAAGGAGTTCAATCCCAAACTCTACCTCATGGTTCGGAGGTAACCTAGGTAGTTCTTTAGGGAACACATCCGAAAGTCCTTAACCATCCTAATATCCTTAACCGAAGAATCCATAGAATCTGAAATACTGATGTAGGCCAGATACGCCTCACATCCCTTACGAATCAACTTTTCGGCCCTCAATACAAAAATTACATTCGATAAGTAATTCCGACGCTCCCCAATTACGACTACATTACTGTCCTCCGCAGTTCTCAATACAACCTATTTAATGGCACAATCCAAGCTCACTCAGTGTTTAACCAGCCAGTCCATTCCCAATATTAAATCGAACTCTCCAAAAGGAAGTTCCTTCAAATCCGCCAAAAAGGTAGCCCCTTGAACCTCCAAAGGAACATTTCTAAAAAACTTATTTACCCTTACCGATAGCCCCAATGGACTAAGTATAGTGACCTCACTCGTAGTGCCCTTAACCAGTATACTCAAGTTTTCAGATACGGTATAAGCTATATAAGAGTGAGTAGATCCTATATCTATCATGCAAAGTATAAGGCATCAGAACACCCCTATCCGTGTAATCGTCGCGGAATAGGTAAGGGCATTACGGACTTGTAACTCATGTCGAACAAAGAAAATTTTGAACTTTTTCTTGAAATAAAGATCATTCATTTAAATAAGTACTAAACATGACCAGGATAAAATTTAAACTTCTCTAAGTAAACATTCAAAAGATGTCATTTTCGCATGGCTTATATACATTAACCAAAAATATTCTTCCGCCACTAGTCTATTCTATACATGCCATAAGATAATCCAAAACATAGCAGTTTCAAGCGTTGGATAGTGATAGTGTGACAAGTTCTTGACGATCCCGAGCAAAAGGCCAAATTCAACAATCTATAAAATAGAGAAACATAACAACAGAGTAAGCTTTTATAAGCTTAGTAAGTCTTAAGCAAATTAAAAAAAAAACTCTTGAACTCAAATATAACCAATTTGTTTATTTGATTCACATATAACATTTCATTTCATATCTATAGTTATCCTCATCGGACAAATCAAAATGTATATCTCCCAATATCCTATAGTATTTCTCCATAACCGAATACTCACATATTCATATGGCATTTTCATATTTGCTTTTCACTTTACAATCATGATTTAATTCTGATGGGTCTAACATGTACAAGTATTTATCACATACCTGACCAACCGAATTAAAAGTCGATCTTACGAATTTTCATATAACCTCTTTAGGTATACTACCCTTTTTGGCCGAATATACACAATTACGTAATACACAATAAGCAGATAAATTCTCACTTGATAGTGATCTCTTATAAACATAGGTACATTACATATTTTCACCTAACTTTTCACATTGACCAATCGCACAATAATCATAGAGCAGTCTTATTGCTTTACTCACATATGCATCACATAACAACCTTGTGATTTAATCCAAATCAAGCTTAAATATAATCTCAAAATACATACCTGACCAACTTAACGCATTGAACGTATTTATTACCAATTGTTACTGTGAAGTCGTATAATCTTATGCTTTACTCGAATCTTCAACGAGACCTTTAGCTCGGATAATCCCCACACGTAGTTATCGGGTCTTACCCAGACATAATCTCCACATGTAGTCATCAGGTCTTACCCGGACATAATTTCCACACGTATTCATCGGGTCTTACCCGGAATATATTTCCACACGTAGTCATCGGGTCTTACCCGGAATATATTTCCACACGTAGTCATCGGGTCTTACCCGGAATATATTTCCAAGTTTCATGTACATTTAATCACATGTTACAACGTTCACATCGACTGTCATATTTGTAATTCATTTGCCTCATCAAATATCTAATAATACACACCTTTCACATTTGGTCATTCGGCCACAATATATACACATCTCATACATATTTCACACTAGCCATTCGGCTTTACCACATATATATATATATCTTATACATATACTCTTCACTACAAATCAACTTTCTCATTGTACAGAATTCAAAATATGTTCTTGTTTATTTCATTCAAAACTAGACTCATTAAGAAGTCTAAGCATATAAATTTTATCTTATAACAATTTTTGTGTGATTTATAATGATTTTCTAAAAAAAAAAAAAAAGAACAGGGATTTTGAGTCATTCGACCTTTGTCTCACACAACTTTAAATATCTCTTTATAGGAAATTCCTTTGCTTACACGGTTTCTTTTATAAGAAACTAGACTAATTAAGCTTTGATTACATATTTTATTCAGCCTATAATTCCTCACCAACAATTTATGGTGATTTTCTAAAATCACGTTACTGCTGCTGTCCTAAGCAAATTATTACAATTTGCTCTTAAATTTCCAAGTCCAGACACTTATGAACTTACCATTTGAGTTTAAAACATATCATGGCCACATCATATCTTATTAAATCAACTCATTATGTCCTATTATGATTGAATTTACTCAACGTTTAATCACTTAAAACTTACCTCGGAAGTGGTCGACGACTAGATATCCACGGCTATTCATTTACTTTCTCTTTTCCCCTATCCGACTTTGATCCTCTTTGCTCTTAAGCTTAAGTAGAACAATAAATTTGCTTAAGTACTTAACTAATATTATTCACTTAACAATCACATTTGGCAATAACATATCATTTAATCTATATCTAAAACAATAGATTTCAATATGTATCATATTTAATAAAACATGCCATGACTCGATTTCATGCTTATTTAATTTATATCTAATTCACATTCACAAGCAAAGAGTCACTTAATTTATCATGCTTTCTTATACATGAATTTAATCATATTGCCGAATGTCCTTATGTGTACATGGTACATACATAAGGCATATATATATATACCTATATATGACCATTACAATTTAAACATTTAATCATAATCGGCAAGCTTTATTTCAACTATTTAAGGTGCAAACCAATTATGTTATTCATTAACATTTCGTCATATTAAATCTTTGATTAACCAATTTAACACATACCAAAATCCAATCATACATCTAACCTTTATCTCAATGCCAAACCGAGTTATAAGATTATACATTACACTATACATATCATTAAACATACCTATTCAATTTAGCTAATTTCATAGCCGATTAATCACCTTACCCCACATTACTCAATGCCGAATATTAACCCAACATCACAAGCATAATCACCATGAAACTTACCTTAATACACACTTTATCCCATTGCCGAATACATATATATATCATCAAATAAATATTTATTCACATAACAACAATTCATTCACATCTCTATAAATGATCATAATCGGACATTATAAACAAATCAACTAGTTTAGCATTCAAATTCTTCTAACCATTCCTCAATCACTTACTCAATGAACAACAATCCAAGCACATCAAAGCATAGTCGAATGTATCATTCTTCTTAAATTCAAAAATAAATGCATGGGCTAACTTCAAAATCTATTTAACAACTCAACCTTACCAAAATTATCAAGAAATTAAGCCAAACATACCTCCAATTGCTAATATAATTGCCATATGTCTAAGGGCCCCCTTTTGTCCTTCTTTGATTCTAAGAATCGGCTATTGAGAGAAAGAATGGATAAAACTCTGTTTTCATCCCCCTTTTTTTTCCATTATAAAAACTTTATTTCATATTTTATAAGTCTTTATTTAATTCTTTAACAAAATGTATATAATATCATTTATTTGCTATCATTACAACAAATAAAATACATATTTTCTCACCTAAAACCATCATGGTCGGCCATTATCATGAAAAATGGGGACTTTGAAATGCAAGTCCCCATATTTAATCCATGCAACAATTTGGCCATTTTAAAAATTAACCAACACATTTTTAATGTTTCTCACATAAGCCCTTTTGATTAAATTCGCATTCAATTGACAAAATCAAAGCATCAAAATTTCACACATAAATTGTAACATAAAATAGACATGAAATTTAACAATCAATTATTTGTGTGACTCAATTTTGTGGTCTCGAAACCACTTCCCGACTAGGGTCAAATTAGGGATGTCACAGGTACATTATAAATAAAGAACGTACCCATGATGACATCCGGAGCATCTCCATCCTCTTGATGACGTGCAGTATAAACTAGAGCCGGCTGCCTCGCCTCAGAATGACTAGCACCTCTGCCCGGTGCTCTTTGACCATGGCCCAACCCATTACCACCTTTGGCCTGACCACGGCCTCTCGGTGGCTATTGAACTGCTCTCGGTGGTAATGCAGTACCAGTACTCGAAGCTTGCATCTGATCTGCCCTCTACGAACACTCTCTAATACGGTGCTCTAATGAACCGCACCTCAAACAAGCCACAGTTATTTTCCAACACTCACCCTGATGGCATCTACCACAGTCATTATCCCTGAGGCCATCCTCGAAGTGAACACATTGCTCGTACTCAGTGACCACTACACCTCGCGTATAGCAGCTTAGTCACAGGAATTCGGCCTCATACTCGACCACTGATCTATCCCCCTGGGTCAAATTTCAGAACTCTCTCCTACGAGCATCCACATAACTGGCACTCACATACTTCCCCTGGAAGGCAATCTTGAAAAACTCTCAGGATAGTCGATCGAGTTGAGTGCCCTCCTTAATCGTAAGCCACCACTGGTAAGTCTCATCTCTCAGTAGTGACACTACACCCTTTAGTTTTTGCTCGGAGGTGCAGTTCAAATCGTCCATAATCCTTTCGATGGCCTCCATCCAATACTCAGCCACGTTATAGGCAACTCTGTATACCCTTGAAAATCTCAGCTCTATCAGACCGGAGTCGTTCCGTAACCGACCCACGGCCTCCAACTCCAGTATTAGAACCAACGACCCTCTCTAAAATCCGTAACATGGCTTGAGACAGTACGTCATCCCCAACCACACGATCATGAGACCCCGATCTATTCTTAGTCACCGGTGAAATAGGCATCTCACTAGTATCCAGATTAGGCAAGTTGCCTGATGACGAGGGCCTAGCTCGAGCCCCTCTACAGCCTCTGCCATGGCTTCTTGTACCCCGTCCACGAGTACCTCTCGTGCTCATTGTCTGAGCATGTTTATCTATATTAGAAGTTTTATGTATCAGTTTACACTTCTAGTATTTATTAACAGAAGTTTTATGCAGAATAGTACCAGTAATTCGGAGTTCGTTTTTGTACAACGTAGTGTCTATCAGTTTAACTACAGTTTCAGTGTACACTATTTAAGTGTTTTTCAGTACAATTTATCTACAGTAGTCTTAGTATATACTACCTATAATAGTTCAGTCAAAAAAACATAAAATTTTCACATAACAATTTCAGAGAACTTACTGGATCGGCGCTGGAGACTCGGTGTACCACACACTCAGAGAAATATTTCAGTATTCAAAAATCCGTTAAACAAGTTTTTCTTTTTAAAACCCAAATCTACAGCCAAGTTTTATAACTTGGCTCTGATACCACTAAATGTAACACCCCAAACCTGGCCAGGACTTTATGGTTGAATCTAGCGATGTCACATGATAGTGTGTTTGAAAACCACAGCTTGTGTTGGAGAACTGTAACTTTGCTTAAAATATTTTCCGTTTAGAATTTGCCATATCTACCATTAATTCTAAAATCATGATTTTTGTCCAGTCGTTAGTTTTCTAGATATTATACGCTGCGAAAGCATTTTTAAACAGTTCGCGTCGTCAAAGGTATTTTGTTAAAAACATGCATATCTTTTGAAAACCCAAATTTTTTACTTACTACTGGCAGCCATAACCGTAAAATAGTATAAAACCCAAATTTGAACCAAAAATCCATACAGGCCATATTACATAAAAATACCCAAATAAAATCTAAAATCATGGATAAGTACGAGACTGTGTCAAAGGGGTCATGTGCCCACCATCGAGTCCTCCGCTACACAGATCCGTCAAGTCTGAAGATTACCTGAACAGATAAAATAGGAGGGTGAGTTTATGAAAACTCAGTGTGTAATCCCCATGCAAAACACTGTCTGGGCTTAAGCCCTTTTCAGTATCAATATCAATTCAGTTTAGGCCTTAGCCCGTATCAGTACAGAATCAATTATGCAGAAGGGCCTTGGCCCATTACAAGATGTCGATGTCGACAAGAATGATGATATGCAATAATGAGTCCTACCCAACCAGCCTCTACACTCCAACTCCATCCAACCCCACACTCTGTGTGGGGATATAATCAACCCACCCATCCCAACACTCCAAATAGTATTGAATGCGGCATAAAATAGTGGTTTGCAGCTGAGCTGCCAGTATATTAGGCTTAAAGCCTTTCAGTACACTTCCTCCACATATATCATCACATCCTCATGCAAAACAACATACAGTCATGGCATGCTATCACATAGTGTCATGCATATAATCAGTACAGTATTATAATCATGCTTCGTAAATAGCCTTACATATATCTTTCAGCCAATTAGGGATCAAAGCATTGCTTACCGACCCCACAGTAGGTTCACAATCATCTTGGGTGACCCGTGTAACCTTAGCAAACAAATTAGTAAATTGGGCTCACATACCCATGTGATCTGCCCGTGTGGGCCCACATGCCTTTGTAGCCTACACGACCCATATTGACCTTGGCTATGTGGATCACATGGCCTGGCCCAAAATCCCACACGCCCGTTTGGTTTACCCGTGTGGGCTCACATGCCCATGTGGCCCAAACGGCTCATTTGGTCGAGCTCGTGTCTCACACACAGCCTCGTCAGCCATCACATGGTCGTGTCATGTACCCGTGCCATACGCGCAATGCCTGGCCCGCCATCCACACATTCGTGTTCAGTCACACGGCTTGCCATATGGACTACCACATGTCCATTTGGTGCCGACAGTAGGCTTTTTTAGCTTTTTGCTAAGACTCGTTTTCAGTGTTTCGGGTACACACCTAGTTCTTTTTTATGCCCTTGCACTCCTAAGCAATCCCGAACATATATTTAAACACATTTACACTCAGAAACTGACTTAAAGCTTGATTATAACAAAACCCAACACTTAACATAACCCAGAATGAGCATTTAGTACTTACCCTAACACACCAATCGATTGACTACGACCCCACGAGAGGAGAACCGCAATCCTCTTGCAATGATGCTGCCAAAACGACCAATAAAAAATCCAACTTAATCTCTTAATCTGAAAATATTAAGGCTTTCCCAAAAGAAAAACTTACCAAACACGCGACCAAATGATGAACAACAGCGACTATTGAAAGAGAAAAAAAAACGTAAAAGGCGGGATATTCAATTGTGTTTTGACAGCAAGAAGAAGAAAAAGTATGGGAAACCAAAATTTTTGAAAAAAGAAAACAGAGAAAATGTCAGTAGAAGAGAATGATAGTTCTTGGAAAACTGAACAACTAACCAGATAACCCCTGATTCTCTCTACTACTCCACCACGTAGCAGTTTTCTAAAACTTAAACTCCTACATGGCACTAGCAGCAAAAATAAATCCTTTACTTGCGCAGGGGTTAGAACTCCAGACCACCCATAGCCTTTACACTCCACTTAGCCACCAGACCAGCAGACCCATTCTGATGTAAACTTACTAACAATCAAACTTAAGCCTACTGAACAAGAGTAAAACATTATTCATTAAAATGCCAAAATTTGCCAAAGCTAGGGCTTGAACTTGGGACCTCTCGCACACACCTAGAACACTTAACCACTAAAGCAGATACACAATTGTGTTACAAATTTACAAAATCAAGTATACAAACTTTGGGGCCTTATAGTTCAAGTTGCAATGTTATGCATACAAAGGGCACCATAAGACTATGGCATTTAGAACTCTATACCATGTTAAGTTTGTCTTTATCAAAGTTTTAAGGTGTAACAATATATATTGATTTTGGAAGTCTGATGTAATTATTAAACATTTTCTTTTATAAATCTTTTTTTAAGAACAGTAAATAATGGAATTTGTGTATTTTAAAATAATTTTACGCTGGTCGTAAAAATTTTTGCTAAGTGTTTGTGTGGTAACATCCGATATCTGGATTTGATGATTTGGGTTCGATAGTGGGTGTTACAATCCAAGACTTACAAATATATTAGAAGTACATGAGACAATGCTATTTGAAATGTCAAACTTCACATAGTAAATTCTTTCTCATCCATCTTTAGTTACATGATATAAAGAATTGTTTTTTATGCTACTAACTTCAACACAATTCAAGTCTATTCAAGCCATCAATTCCTCTTTAAACCTTTTAAACATAGCAAGAATGTAAACATGGGATGCATGCTTCAAAATTCTACGTCCATTAACTTTGCTTGGTGCTTTATTTTTATATCGAAAATCTTGATTTACATCTATTTGGGGAAATTCTTTTGCCTTTTCCTCATAATATTGTATAACCTAAATATGAGACAAAGAGCAATTCATAATCTGATGTAATATGTTGTTCATACTCTTGCTTCTTTAAGTGGATTTAATCCAAGTCGAAAAATATCTAGACTAAAGTTAGGGCACCATTTTACCCGAAGCTCATATATTCTTTTAAGCCAAGCATGATCTTGAAGTTCAAAATTTCCAATCATGGTAGCCCAACTTGATTCAAAATCTATTTCACTTTCACATCCATAAAAGCATTTATTAGATTGAGCTTTGAACTCGACATTGGCAAAATGACTAACAAGATGTTTAACATTATTTGAAATGTGCCACATGTATGATCTATGAAAAGATTTTGGGAGCACAATCTCTATTGCTTTCATCATCGCTAGATCTTGATCAATAAAAAATACTTTTTGGTTTTTGGTGGACCATGACTTCTAAAAATGTTTCAAATAGCCAAACAAATGACTCAGTGGTTTCATTTGATAAAAAAACACAACCAAACAAAACAGTATTCCAGTGATTGTTGATTTCAAAAAATGGAGCACAAACCAAATTATACTTATTAGATATATACGTGGTATCAAACACAAGAACATCTCCAAAACAATCGTAATCCAATTTTGGTCTTTCACCTCTCCAAAAAAATTAGCTAGTCAATTATTTTGGTCCACTTACATATAGGGTCTTCAGCTTGCTTATATTTGAAAAAATCGATAATGCTCTGTGTATCCCCTACTTTAATCATTTTCTTATTTTAATTCACAAGAAATTATGATAATCTCATTTGGTAAAGGTAATATTTTTAAACCCAATCTCCTTCATAAGAAATGAATATGAACTTGTTTGTCTGATTTCTACAATAACCATTGAACGAATAACAATTGCATCTACTTCCAAAATTTTTCTTTCTGATCTTAAATAATTCTTTCTTCTGAAGTTGCTAAGTGGTGATTATGATCATCATTAAAGCAAAAAACAACCCAAACACCTTTTTCTATCCTAAAATAGATTTTAGCTTGACAACATGTCCTTGTCTCTCGATGATTAAATTTTTTCAGTTTTCCAACATCTTCATATTCATGATACCTGGATTTTGAGCATAAAAATTCATGTTGTCTTATAGGTTCAATCATACTTCGTCTCTTATTTCCTCTTTGAATACTAAACCCCTTACTCAAAGCAAATTAATTACAAAAATTATAAGCCTCTTCTTCAGAATGCACTTTTAGTCCCACTTTTATTTCTTCAATAGAGTTATCTTTTTTTCTTGACAAGATGAATTATTTCTTCATGATTTGTCTCCATAAATGAAAACACAACTCGAAAATCATATAGATTTTTTTTCTACTAAACTAAATTAATATTATTCAAAATCACAATACTTTCAAAGATTCTAGATATAACTGTATTTCAAACAAATCAAAATCAAGTGGAAATACTTAACCTCCTAAACAAACATAGTTCCAAACCAAAGTTCAAAAAAAAAAAAAAAAACTCTAGAACATGTACACGATCACTAACCAAAAAAATCTCCATGATTTGCAATGATATAATGCATATTTAATTTAATCATATGTCTAATATAAAAAAAAAAAACAAAAACTTCAATCAATAGCAGCAACCAGCTGCTTTGAATAATTGTATCTTCTTTTCAATTTTCATGATTTAATCATCATCATTATTATCGTATCTTCTTAAAGTAATTGTGAAAATAGAAACTGTTAAAATTAAAACTTACCTTAAAATAACAATTGAATAGCAGTAGCCAACAGTTTCCGAGAAATCTTATTGATAAGAAGTTCAAAAAAAGAAGTCTAGAGAAATGTCGAGAAAAATAGAAATTGAATAGCAACAATCAACAATTGCCGAGAAATCTTGCTGATAAGAAGTTCAAAAAAAAAAATAAGTTCAGAGAAATGTCGAGAAAAACAACAATTGAATAGCAACAATCAGCTGGTGTAGAGAAATTTTTAATTAGGATTGAGTTGTGGCGGGAAATTTTTAAGTCTATGACAAGGATTTAAGGTTAAATAAAATTAGCAAAATGAGGTGTCAATGACATGGAAAAAGATGCTAACATGTCATTAAATGATTGAAAATGGATACAAATGATGTGGCGTCACTGTTTCATATAATCCTTTCCCTAGATTAAATGCATTGTTCTTTTTAAATGTCAAAATTCATAAATATTTAAGTACTTGTATTGTGAAAATATTTTTATGTAGGATTTTTCTTCAAATTGGAAGTTCAATTCTTCATCTAACATAAGTTATACTAAAATGCAAGAAGAGAATGATCTATCACTATTCAAGACTCAAGTAATATTTTTTACTTATATTGCATGAAATTATTATATGTATAATTCAAGGGTTTATCTAACAGTATAATACTTTTAATGCAGGAACATTTCTCAAATGGTTTAGAATCTCAAAAAGACTGATGATAATTCGTGAGAAAGACTTCAATTTTATTATTTATAATTATATAATGTTTTGATATAATACTATTATATGGTTTTTATAGTGCTATCTTGTATTTTATTTTAGTTATCATTTAATATGGAAGAAGTTCAATCAATATTTTTGTAAGTATATTGTTTTGGTAATTTGATTTAGTTTTAAAGATGACACAACCAGAAATTTTAATATTTTTTTTATACTTTGGAAAATAATTCTCAAGAAGAAAACATTCATATATAATATGCATTTGCTT
This sequence comes from Gossypium longicalyx, assembly GCA_025698465.1. NCBI lineage: Eukaryota > Viridiplantae > Streptophyta > Magnoliopsida > Malvales > Malvaceae > Gossypium > Gossypium longicalyx. The sequence goes on from CM046997.1 coordinate 86,272,020, forward strand.
TATGTAAATTCTCAAAAAGAAAACACTCATATATAAGACACATTTATTTTGTGTATCTCTAAAATGAATAACACAATTAAATTCCACTAAACCTCCACGACTACACACCCATATACATAAAAAATAAAAATTCCAAAACATCCACATATAAATACATATAAACATCTAAATACCATACCTCTCCATGGAAATTTGTAAGAATTTCACTGATATTATAATGAACAATAGGCAAGACAGGGATGGACTTTGTATGGAATTCAGTTGTACCTCACGAACGATGTGTTGTAAGAGGTACTCTCAGAGAAAACAATAGCATGCTTATGGAGAAAGTTAGAATCCTTATATATGAAAAAATCTCTATTTAAGTTTGGTGCTAAAACAACGATTGTACACATTCCGTATGAAAGAAAATGACTCCATTAGGGCTCACATCAATGAGTTTGTTTGTCTCTTGAATGATTTAAAGAATATCGAGGTTCAAATTGATGATGAAAATTAGGTCATGCTATTATTCTGCTCTTTGCCCCCTTAATATAAGTTTTTTAAGGAAACCTTGATTTATAGGAGAGATAAGCTCTTGTTCGAGGAAGTGAAGGGAAACTTTTTGAGTAAAGACAAACTCGAAAATAAGTTCGGTTCAAATAGCAGTTCAGGTTGAAAGCCTTCAGCATTTGTTGCCAGATGATGACTAGTTCGAGGTCGAGGAATTTAGAAAAAGTATGTGGCTATTGCAAAGAGGAAAGGTCATATTAAGACATATTGTTACAAATTGCAAAATAAGAACGAGAGGGTTGCTTAGAGTAATGAGGACAAAGTAGTTGATGCTAATACGACCGAATACAAGGGTGATGATTGGTTGTTGGTGTCTACGACCGAAAGGTCTCAATTTACGTCTAAGTGGATCCTGGATCCAGGGTGTTCTTTCCACATGTGTCCCAATAGGGACTGGTTCTCCACATGTAGTTCAGTTGAAGGTGGAGTTGTATGTATGGTGTAACACCCCTTACCCGTACTTGAGAAAAGGATAGGATATGAGGCATTATCGAACACATACACAGTCATTCATGCAAAAATCAGGCTATAAAATTTTTCTTTAAAACAACTTTATTCATACATACACAATTTTTCCCTGATATGGACCTGCGAGGCCCAAAACAACCATCAGAAGGGATTCGGGATTAAATCGAAGACTTTAGAAAAGTTTGGGAAATTTTCCCTAATATAGAGCCATACACCCGTGTATGACAAGGGACACACCCATGTGCTCTTGACATGCCCAGGTTCTCTAACCGTGTAACTCTCTGACTATGACGTCAGCATCAATTTAGGGTCACACGGCTGTATCACACAGCAGTGTGGCTAGACTGTGTGGTCAATTAAAATTAAAAGAATTTTTCATAAAAACGTGCAGACTTCACACGGCTAGAGTACACGCCTATGTGGGTAGGTCGTGTCTCTCACACGGCCAAGACACACGCCCATGTCTTAGCCCGTGTGTTTACTATTGAGCATATTGACTTGCAAAAATTAGGGTGCAGGGGACACACTGCCATTCAACACGCCCGTGGGGAAAACCGTGTGTCACATACGGTCTAGACACATGCCTGTGTGTCTACCCATGTGGACTATTTAAAGGCTATTTTCCAAGCCAATTGTCACCCTCAATCATTCATACATTCAAACATATTTCATAGCATGCAACATGACATATTTAAACACTAAAATATTCAACACCTTGGCACTCTCACATCTTCATAATGTCATCCTATTACACATTCATTTTGTTAAACCATTTAGAAGCATTTCACACCAATTTCATGCATTATCAAACTTGTTACCATAACTTCAAATTATGTATTCATGACTATAGTCATTTTAAACCATTAAGTCATCCCTTATCTTTTAGCATCTAATCCATACTTTATCATACATTTACCAAGCAATAACATATCACATCACCAAGGCACTAACACATGCATGCATGGGTAATTAGATTACAACCCAATGATCAAATTTAAGCCATATCACATGGCCATTACAAAATGAATCATCCTCATCATAGGCATTCACAATTTGGCCAAATAGCATGACACATATCACAAAATAACCAAGTCCCGTATACATGCCATACTCAACATAACAATTTCACTATACCTAATAATCTTTTAATAGTGTGATCGAATACTCCGACAGCTTCCGATCCCCGAGCTAGCTTGGCAGAACTACGAAGGATGGAAAGGAAAGGGGATAAGCATTATAGCTTAGTAAGTCCACATGCAAATAATATGCAATAGTAGTAAGCAATCAACATGCAAAGAAATAGTAACATATACATAAAGATTATTCATCACTTAAACCTTTTGACTTACTTATCATATGTACACATATATTTTCTCATCACAAATCATTCTTTACCAAGGCAATATTCATAGGTTTAGCGTACATACCTGTACTCATCGTAGTATATCATATAACCATACCTCTTTAACATGCCCTCCTTGGGACTTTCATCACATCCATTGCATTACCTGTTGAACACTCAGAATACTATTGGTTACACGAAAAACTTTCACATAAGTGCCACATATACATACATAGCCAAAGCTACCTCATAACATGTAACGCTCACGATGGAGCTACTCACGAACTTGCTCATATAAGCTATCGGTCAAGGTGTAACTACACGGGCTGCTCACACAAGCTGTCAGGTATCTGACCAAATCAAGGATTACCTAGCCACCAATAGGACACACAAGACCATTGCCCAGAACCCAATTACATGTATCGCATCCATAATGAACTCGGACCAACTCAACGAGCTTAGATGACTCATACATATCACGAACCCGGACCAACTCAACAAGTTCGATTTTCTAAATTCCTAGTGATATGTCACTTGTATCCTAGACTATTCCTAAGGTTCAAATGGTATTTTTCGCACTTGCACAAGGTATACTTTGTCGTACTTGCTCGTGATGTCGTATGTAACGGCTATACTATCATTTATGCTTTCATAACAACCAATGAGTATATAACTCATAATAACAAGAAAACATTTATCACATAATATCAAAACATTATAAACATGCTACAACACCACATTATTTGCATATGCACTTACCTCGGTACAAAATGATGGTAATCGAGCCTGATCATCGTATACTTTATTCTTTCCTCGATCAAGACCCGGTTCACATTTTTCTTAATCTATAATGCCAAATTTAACTTGTTTATCAATCACATTATTCAAATCAATCCATAATTCATGCTTTGGTAAAATTACCTTTTTACCCCTAACTTTTCATTTATTTACGATTTAGTCCCTAGGCTCATAAAATGAAATGCATGCATTTTCTTTGTTACCCAACCTAGCCGAACCTATACCATGCTCATATCAGCCCATATTTTCCTTTGTTTCACATTATTACTACCCACTTTTACACTTTTACAAACAAGTCCCCTTTTTAGGTGTTTTCACTAAAAATCACCTAGTAAAAGATGTTTATCATGCATCAAACATTCATATTCCTCCATTAATCATCAAAATACATGCATGTTACACATGGTTCAAATTTCACACATGAACCCTAGTTCAAAATATAGCTAGAAATGGGTAGATCATACTTCAAAGACTTCAAAAATACAAAGAACATTAAAAATGGGCTAGGGAGCACTTATAATCAAGCTTGGAAATGTTGAACAAAACCCTAGCTATGGCTATTGAGAAATTCGGCTAGAACTTGGAGAAGATGGACACATTTTTGCTTTGATTTTCCCTTTTTATTCTTTTAATTACCAAATGACCAAAATGCCCTTAGGGTCTTTCTTTCAAATTTTGCTATGCATGTCCATTTTTGTCCAAAATTATAGAAATTGGCCAGATTTCTAATTAGGACCTTCTAATTCATAACCTAAAGCAATTTTATGCTTAAAGCTTATAGAATGCAAATTTTGCATCTTATTCAGTTTGGTCCCTAAAGTTCAATTAGACATTTTATGCATATAATTTCTTCATGAAACTTTCACATAAGCATGCATTCATATTATAGACCTCATAAAAATCATAAAATAATTATTTATATCTCGAATTTGTGGTCTCGAAACCATTATTCTAACTAATCCCTAATTTAGGATGTCACATATGGGGAATGGTTCACTCTGTAAGATAATCAGTATCGGTACCATTTAGATTAGGATACACGACTGGATTATAAAGATATTGTTAGATGGCAGGCATGTGCCTGATTTAGAGAAAAACCTCATCTCTTTGAGCATGTTGGACTTGAAAACTTGTAGAATTGTTATCGGGTCAAGCGACATTAACGTATCCCGTGGAGCTGTCATTTTGATGAGAGGTCGAAAGACTGGCAGTCTATAGGTTCTTCAAGGTTCAACCGTGATTTTTGTGGCAGCAATTTCCTTGATAATTACGAAGTCGGAGTCGACTCAACATCAGTTTAAGAAATTTGACTCTTTCAAATTAAGCAATGGATCTACTCTTCAATTTTCATGTTCAACCGCCAGCTTGGACTTGGTGAGTATCCTGCAAATGTTTAAATAGGCCTATGATGGGCTCAGAAATGGAGGTATGAGAAAATACTAGTCAAGGTGGAGATTTGTAGAGTGTGTCAAGTATTTTTTAATCGATGTCCCGGTGAGAAAAAAATGACGTCCCGACGAGGGACATACGACATTGCGATGTGGCGATGTGTTTCCAATTCAACCGAGTTTTCTTCTCCTAGTTAATCTCTGTTAATGTTTTCCAAATAAAGTTTGATTAGTCTAGGTTTATTTTAGTCATATTTAACCTATTAATTTAGCCTATAAAAGGAGTTGTTGTAACCTAGATTAATCATCTTCATCATCTTTGAGATTGAGAGAGTTTTGTGAGTTTTAGAGAATTTTCGTGTTTTAGCCAGAGTGTATTGTTTTTGAGGTTTAGGGTGTTTGTTAAGATTATCCTTATCTTGTACTATTTTGGTGTTTGCTCATTTAGTGAAGTCTCCTTTGCCCATGGTTTTTTGTCCTTTTTTTTGAAGGAATTTTTCCACATAAATATTTGTGTGTTTGATCTTCTCACTTTTAATTTTATTTTCTTGTTGCATATACGGTTCAATCCCTAAAAAATGATAAAATTAAATATTTAAAATTTAATGTCTCACAAGTTTAAATTTCGTCATAATTGAGTTTTTAGTGATTTTACATAAAAATATAAAAAGATAATAATATCTTCATAATAATATAAAATGTTTTATATATAAAAATGATATTTTAGTAATTTTCAATTGAGCTGATAATCGATTCGCTTGCGTTAATACTTTAGTCAAGGACGAACTAGTCCTATAGCACACCCCATGTTGTGAGTGAAAAAACATATGTAAATAATATATTTATAAAAAGTGTACATTAAAGTTAAATGATTAAATTTGATTTGTCTTAAGTTCAAATATTATCGTAGTATTATTTTACTAAAAAGAACATGAAAAAACAAAAAACATCCTATTAATATTTATTACTTTGTAAAAATAAGGGTATGTAATAATTTCATAATTGAGTAGGTGTCTGATTGACTTGTGACTCGTGACTTATTCATACTTGTTTAATGATCAACCAATGATGACAAAGAGTATACACTAAATTTTAGAGAGAAAATAACTCAACAAATATGGAATGCTAGAGTAATTAGATAAAATTGCATAATATTTTTTTCGTTACTTTAATTTTATTTGTAACTGTGTTGTTACTTGTTTAGAAAAAAATTTTCTCAAGTATTTTTGATAATTTTTATATTAATTAATATTATTTTTAGCATTTAAAATTATATCATTTTCTAACAATTTATACCACCAAATATGATATAGGAAATTATGATGTAATTAAACTCTGCCAACCAAACACATTTAGGTAGTATTTGGAAAGCCATTTAGTAAATGGATTTAGGTGTAATTGCTTATAATTACACAATGGTGACATGTTTGGATAACCACAGTAATTGATGGGTCCTACTAAATTTGGCGTAATTGGAGCACCCCACTTTACAATTCTTAGGGGGTGAGAATTGGAGTAATTACATAGGTAATTACATCTAAATCTAATTTTAAAAATATTAACTTTTACAAGTTATAAAAAATATATATTATAAGCATGGACACGCATGAGTGTTTAAGATAATTACGAAAAAAATTTCTTATAATATAAATCCTAAAAAATAATTTGTGTATTTTATAAAGTTATAATAAAAAAATTATATTATTTAAATCTTCACAAATTCTAAAGTTATGGTAAAAAATTATTATAAAAACAATTTAATTGTTATAAAAGTGTTCTAATATATTTATTTATAAAAATTTATAGTCAAGAAGTATGGACATAAATTATTCATGTGTCAATATTAAATATTATAACAATAATATAATTATTCATAAAAAAATGTGATAGTTTTTTATCATTACTTATTTATATTAAATTTATTACAAAAATTAAATTATTTATAAAAAGTTTTATGAAAGTTATTGGAAAATTTATAAAAAAATTATAAAGGTTATATATTATATTTTTTTTATTTTAGCATAATTTACTTATTATAAAAAGAGATATAATGTAGCACAAGTCTTTCTCCAAATTAAGTTTATATTAGTTTTTATAATTAAAGGTACAGGCTATTTAGACCGTGAACCCAAATATTATAAGGTCGATGCTAATTATGCAAATACAAAAGATTTTCTTATACCATGTTGTGGGATATGAAACCATTTGAGAGAACGATGCTAAACACAAGCACCATATATAGCTCAAGAACTCTTTAATTTGAGATATTTTAGTCATCGAAATATTGTTAAGAAGACATATGCTATTTTAAGAAAGATATATTCTTATATTAACATCACCTTAGTATAGCATAAAAAAAAATAAAGTTGGATCGTACTAGCAAATTGCACATTTCATAAATTTAATCATAGTTGGAATTAAGATAATTCATACTTTGAAGAGTACTTGTAAAAAGGAAATCTTGATAATTTATGATGCATAATACTCAAATCTAAATAATGATGAGTTGGGTCAATGACCAACAGATGATGATAAGAAGCATATGTTAAATATTAAAGAGGGAATAACCCAACAAATATATACTAGAACAATTAGATAAAATTACATATGATGTTTGTTTTTCTTGTTATTTTTATTAATATACATAGTATCAACTATTTTTTTAGACTACATATAGATATGATGATTTGATTTTAATTTGTTACTTGTTTAGAAATTATTTTTATCATACTAATAATTTTTATAGCAATTAATATTTTTTAAAATATAAATTATCTAACTGTGTAATTACAATTTATACCAACTAACTAAACACGTTTAAGGGATTACAATTTTTTTGTAATTATAAGAGTTCTAGTAATTACACATTCATTCAATTATTTTATATTGTAAAAACAAAATCTTAAAGAATTAAAATTTGTTGTAACTACAATGGATATAATGAATTCCTAAAAATTACATTTTTATTCAGGTAATGTTGCGGTTAAAGAATATGAATATTTTTACATAACTTTATTTTAATTTTTTAATTAAAATATAAATAATTTTGAATATTTGATATTTTTTAATTTTTTTACAGAATTGATCTTGTCACATCAAAATGTTAAGAGTAATTTCTTTTTCTATTTATTTTTTATCAAGAATAAATTATATTTAAACATTTTAGGTAAATAAAAGCGGGCGTGTGGTAGAATTTTTTTATGTTTATTCTAATATTTAAACTCGGTTAGAGTTACAATCCAGAAAGCACTCTGTCACGTAAAGAAAAACAGAAACTCCAAACTACTATCCCCAAACAAAACATTATCGATATGTCCGAAACCAATGTACATTTAGAAAAAAAAAAAAAAAAAAAAAAAGAAAGAACATTCAACAATAGGCATCAGCTAATTTAGAAATTATACAGTTTTCATTTCATTTGCGGATTACATTGTGCCCTTTTCTGCGTAACTATTAACCAACGCCAAAGCATTGCTCGTAAACTTCTTCACTTTAGCCGCCCTCTTGCAGACCTCCGTCTTCATTGGCCCATCCGCCACATCCTCGAACCCGTCCGTACACGTCTCCTCATCCGTCAAAGCCGCGCTCATCCATGTCTGGACATTCCCCATTTGGAACCTGAAAGACTCCGAACCTGGAGCCACCACCTGTTGCATTTGCTTCAGCGACCCACGGATTTCATCTACTGCATCACCCATGTTCGAGAAACAGTCGTGCAAGGCTGCGCTGGCTCTTGGGTCGGCGCCGTAATCGGCTTCGCGGGAGAGGTTAGAGACGTAGACTGCCATGTTACGAGCTTTAGAGAGGCTGACACTAATGGCGGCACGAGCTAGACGAGCTGGGTCTTGTTGGATGGCGTTGGCATAGCCATAAAGGGAAGTATAGCAAATATCGGGATACAAGGTGGCGTAGCAGCTTGTACGAATGAAATCTGTAGAGTTGATGACGTTGGTGGTGGTGGCGCTAGCGTCGTATACGTAGGAACTGAGGGTCGGGACTGAGTAGAAATAGAAGAAGAGGAAGGTTAAGAATGGGACGGAGAAGAGGGGTTTCATGGCGTAGGTTTTTTTCTTTTTTAGAATTCGAGTCGTCGTTAAGAAGGGAGATGATAGGTGTGAGTGAGAAAGGCAGTGGAGATGGCTTTTGTAGCATCTAAAATGGAATCTAATTTACTATTTTGGCCGTGATTATTTTGTTGATTCACATGAATGCCACTGCCCTCTTTTTCTTGGTTTCCCACTCCACTATGAAATTATGCATTTTGGGGGAAATGCTTATCCTAGCAAAAATGATATATGGTTATAAATATTCAATTTTTAGTAAGATATTAATGCAATAATTTTAATAATACTAGCTTTAACCTTTCTACACAAAGGAAATATTTATTATAATTTCTTTTTCTCTCTTAGTTGATTATATTTATCAAATTTAGAAAGAATGCTGTACATTAATAATTATAGATTTTTTTTCAATAAAAGCCTAGAATTCAATCAATATACCTATTTTTTAGAATCTAGTCAATAACTTTACTGATGTGTTCTTTAGATATAAAATAAAATTATGTAATAAATACATTTATAAAATAATAATATAAATAAAAAATAATATTTTGATTAAAAGTTAAAATATAAATGTTAAAAATTAAACGGGTTTAGGTTTAAATTTTATTTTGTATATATATTTTTTTATTTTATATATAAATAATATAAAATGATAAAATTATTCTCAAAATAATGAAATTCACTATGTAGAGATATACTATCATCATTCAAATGTGTTGGTGTCCAATTAATTTATAACATCATTTCAATTAAATATTTAATGTATAATATAAACATATAGGTTGTCATAAATTAGTTTCATAAAACTAAAACTTCTCTCTGACGGAAAGTTATAATATAATTTCACATGCTATATATTGTTAGAGGTATACATTGGTTAGTTAAATCAAGCCAACTTAAAAGCATGTCAAGTTGATTGGATGGAATTGATAAGATTAAATAGGTCGTCAAACTCATGAACACATTTAGATTATATATGTTATTAATGTAATAAAATGTTATTTTAAATTTAATAGTAGTTAAGCTCCCAAACGTTTAAATTTTGTTATTATCATACCTCTCCACACTTTTAATATGTTAAGAAATTTTTTATAAGTTAACATTTTAGGTATGAACGACATAAATAGGACAGACATGTTTAAAAGGGGAAATTAGGAAATTGATGAATTTAAAATTACTTCTATGGGAGCGTAGTGTGAAAACGGGGGCACCAGCCGGTTGTAACCGGCCATACTTGATCCTAGTGGATTAGTTAGGACTAGGATTGGTAGTTAAATGACTTTTCACACTTTCCCCATTTGGCCAATTGCCCATTCCCATCCATTTCCCACGCTACTCTAAACCCTGCAACTTTTCCTGTACCTTCAACCCACATAGTTTTCACTTTTCATATGATATACAGTATAAAAAGATTATATAAAACGATTATGATTGAAAAAAAAAATGTTACACGAATAAAGAGAATTGTGAAAGGTATCCAATCCGACACACATGCATGACGGGGCTGTTGGCTTGGTTTTCAGACGTAGATCTATACCCCAGTAGAATGTTCTAACGCAATATCAGGTTGAGCCCAGCTTTGAATTCTTACAAATTTAGTTTTGAATTCGGATTAAGTCAAAACTTGGACTCTTTTTAATTAAGGCAAATGTACTGAAATCTGATCATACTTAGCTTGGTAAAATTAAACGAAATTAAAGGAAAATGAAAGAGTGTATTTAAAAGAAACAAGTAATTGAATACAGCTTTTGTTTTTGAATGAAAAAAGAAACAGTTAGTTGTTAAGGTAAAGGGAAAATTGGACAAAAAGCAAAAGGCACATCACGGACTCATCGGCGCAATTGACTCTCTCTTCGGGTAATCTTTGATTTTACACAATCTAAACAGCCCCCGAGGTGTGTTTGTGGCTGAAATTTAGTTCCAAAAGGAGACGTGAATTTATCAATTTGGCATTTAATCCATTTTAAATGTGTTATCTATATAAAAAGAAGAAAAAGCTGGGGCATGTGGAACAGGGTGATTTTGTAAATGTTTGATCTGTTTTGGCTTAAAATCATTTTTGTTAGAAAAAGTGGACCTATTGGAATCTCTCTCATTAAAAACTGGCTTACATGACATATCATGGTCTCCTTGTCTGGAAAACGAAGCAGGCGAATTCCACTCCGTGAATGAGGGGAAAATAATTAGCCCAGTTTCACAATTATTCAATTCATTAGGCTGATTGTACTGATCCCCTACCTTCTTTTCTTCTTCATACTAATCCTAGTGCTTATAGTAATTATTATATTGTTTTACTTTAGCAATACTCGAAATTTTAGTGTATAAATATTTCAACAGAATAAATTACTTTATTTTGACGGAAGTATCAAATTATACTTATTATATCCCCATTCAGTAACGACATGTAACACCACGAGATAGTACTTGAAGGCACTCATGGATGACCTTTTGCCTCCTAATACTTAGCTTCTCGCTTGAAGGCACGTTTTCTAGCTTGGTACACAACATTTTTGGAAAAAGAAAGCATTGCATGGCATAATCTAGAAGAGCTTGCTTTAATGAGTCTCTTTTCCTTCCATTGATAAAAACCGCAGATTCCAACTTTCCATTCTACTACGAAATCTGTCCACATAATTCATAAATGCCCATTTCTTTTTTCTACCCACCATCATAGGCAAACTCGGATATTTTTCAAGATTTGATGATACTCAAACCCCAGGATGGTACTCACTATGTCTTTCTCGCTTTCATCAACATTTGCCACAAAATAAAGCAATGACTTGTCATAATTGACCTTCTGCCCTTAAGCTTTCTCATATTTTGAAATGACACAGTTGATATTCTCAGCACCTTCCTTTGAAGCATCCCCAAAAAGAATACTATCGTCTGTAAAGAATAAATGTTTTATGGCCAAATGACCTTTAACTATTCGAATGCCCCGTATTAAGTTCCGTTCTTTAGCCTCAGCCAAAATCGTGGAAAAGCCTTCAGCACATAGTAAGAATAAATAAGGGCTGAGAGGGTCACCCTGTCGTAGACCCCTTTAAGGCACAAAACATTCACTGCTATTCCTATTGATTCCCACTGAGTAAGTGACCGAAGCGACACACCACATAATTAAGTTCACCCAATCAATATGAAAACCCAACTTTAACATCATCCCGGCAAAGAAATCCCATTTTACTCTTTCATAAGTTTTACTCATATCAAGTTTTAGATCAAAATTTCCTTTCTTGCCCTAACGCTTGGCTTTCAAAGAGTGCAATATCTCATAGGCGACCAAAACATTATCAGAGATTTGCCTACCAGGTATGAAAGCCCATTGCGCCTCATGGAAGCAGAAACACAAGTATGTTGAATTCTGGTTCCGTTTCTCTAAATATGAGTATGTCCGTATGCATGATGATTGCGCGTTTTTGCATTTGCATAAATATCAGAGATTTTGGTTGTAAAGAGAAGGAAGTTAGTTTCGGCAGTTTAACTACAATATTATGTTATAACGGTATTACCGCAATATTTATGAGTCATGCATACATTTTCCATCATTCACTTAGGATTAAGGTATGTCACACTATGAACTCACAAATGAATAAATCCAAAAATGGATCTAGGATCTATTCTACTTGGATCCTGTCTGATATACTATTTGACCAGTCAGTCACATCTATGTCTCTATCTTCTAGGAGTCATCTGTTTTGATACCCAAGACAAAATATTTCTCCAATTAGACTTGATAAACGGCATATGAATCTTTCAATCGATTTTCTCATTTCCAATTAGACTAAGGACATGTTTAGATTATCTATTAATATAAATTATATTTTCGCATTACGATCCAACCACATAATATTGCTTAGTATTAATTAAATGTTAGATAATCAGTGAGTTATTATTTGCTTTCATTTTATTTTACATGCAAAAATCATTGAGGATAATATACAAAGATATTAATGATTTTGATAGATATTTTATTAAACTAAATTGTTAAAATAATTACAAGTATATAGACAAATTCACTACACTAAGGACACTAGATTCCAATAAAAGGTGTGCAACAAGGACAAATATTTTTACTTCTCTTTCTTTCTTATTGTTCATATTATTCAAAACAAATATAATTCGCGTGAGACACATCAAATATATTTGAGATGAAGTGATAAATTTAATGCCTAAGCCCAGTGCCACTACAAATGAACAACCTAACACACATCCAGATCCACTTAGAAAGTAGAAAAAAAAAAGAGTAAATGAGGAATTAATGTTGAAAAAAACTAAGAACGAGAGCTAAAAGGATAAGCTCTTTTGAATCCTCAAAATTGAAAATGAAGGAATTAATAAATATAAAATGGTTGAAATTTTAATTTGAAAAAAAATCTCTTTTGAAACTTGGAAATTTGAAATGGAGAACTAAAGCTTGCATTATGTCAACATTCACCATTGAATCCAATAGTGAAAAATGGAGAGTTAGCAAAAGCAAAGAGTTCCATTAATAGGTTAGGATTGGAGAGAGGAAAATGGAAATTGTTTTTTGGGAGATAAAATGGGTTAGAGTTTTAAGTTAAAAAATAAATTAAATGAGTGTAACCTTTCATAGAAATTAGATTATAATACACCTCGACGTGGGTAAAAAAAAAATACATTAAAAATACACTTTAGAAAAATATATGAAAATCAATTAATCTGTGTTTGAAATAATTAAGTTCAAGTTTTAAATTTTATAATGTATTAGGTTTAAAATTTCATTTAAGTATTTCAATTAAATTGGTGTCGGATTAATAGAATTTTTGTCCATATAAAAATAAATTAAGATTTTAAAAGTTTTGCATTTTGTTACCGGTAAAAAATATTGATTTGGCGATAAAGATTTACCTATACCGACTGTGGAAATATGTGTATAAATAAGTTTGATATAAGTTGTCCATTGATATAGAACTTCTTATGGTGACAAATTTTAACCGCCAATAGAAGTAAGTAAAGGTATATGATTTTTTTTTTTTTTTGTTACAGTTAAGATGTATCACTATAAATAATATTCAACACTTAAATATTTTCAATCAAGTGGAATCTAGAGAATTGGAGGTTATTAACATGGGTAAGCAATATTTTTTATAACTTAAATTAATATTAATTATTTATTTCATTGATAATATTAATAATTCATTTAAATTAATTTTACAAAGATAGAAAAGAAGAAGATTGATAATAGAAAATATGAATTTGCAACATGTTCATCTTTTAAACATTACATATCTAACTTCAATTATTTAAATTTTGATTTTAAATAAACTTTTTTGAATATTATATAATTTAATTATTTTAATAATAATTAATTACATTAGTTACATTAACTAAAAATATTTTATTAGATAGCCAAAAATAAAGATGTATATTCATGTGTAATGGACGTAAAATTTAAGACTAGCAGTGTTAAAAAGCTCCAATAAATGTGTTAAAGATGACTCCATCAAATATTGAGAAGTTATAGGGGTTTATCACATCTTCAAGCTTTTTTTTAAACAATAAAAGAAAAAAAAATCATACATACATGCACGTGTAAATGATTCTTTTGGTTACAAGAGGAAATTTTATAAAACAAGTAAAAGGGAGTGTCGTGAAGAGATGGAGAGGAAGATCAGAGCAGACTTTGTTAAACAAAAATGGTGGCATGCAGTGTAACACCCAAAACCCAACTTAAATGTTATGGTTAGATTTAGAGAGACTACGTAAAATAGTTGTAAATCCAGTTTCCGAATATTTTGAAAAACATCGTAAAGCTTTGTTACTTAACAACTCATTTTATTGGAAAACGTATTTGACATAACTATATAATTGAAAATGTAGTTTGTTTATATTTTCTAAATAAAACAAATACTTTGCAGCAGAAATTCTTAAACCATTATATTTGGAAAACTAAGTTTGTTTTCTCAAAATCGATTGTTTGTAGGAAAACAGACATTTTCGATAAATCATTTTAACGGTATCATGTGCAAATCAAAAATAAAATCCAAAGCCAAAACAATCCCAAAATGTCCAAAACAATCCAAATTTCACAAAACACTTAAACCTAGTTTAAAATAGTTTTAAAAAATGAAATACTAATATAACCGAGCTCTCGTCGCACCGACCCGCGTAAGTCTGTGAATTACCTATAAGTGACAGACAAACAGAGAAAAAGTTTTTGAAACTCAGTGTATATCGAATTACTCAAAGCAGTTAGATGCATATTTGACAAATTAATCAGACACAAAATTATGACAAAACAGAATATATATAACGTATAATCCTACCCCCCAACTGCTACATACCATCTCAAACCATCCCAACACACCATATGAGGTTTAGAAACACTCATCCAACCCTACACACCACTTAGTGTCATTAAGACACTTACAGAATATTTGCAGCAGAGCTGTCGGATCAATAGGTGACTTATCGCCTTTTCACAGAACCATTCCCTCCACATGTTATTTACAACCCAACCCATATGCAAATACAGAAATTAATAAATGTCATACATATTCAAAGCAAGCATTGTACATGCTATAGTTTTACATGCACACATATCATATATGAATCATAAACTTAACATAAAATTTCGGGTTTATTTATCAATCGACATCATAATTACTCTTATAGATAGCAGTAACTATACTAACAGATGTCTATACTTCATGTTTCACAGTATATATACTCATATACAGACCCTACGAAAGGCCCACAGTCGATCGGGACTTCGTGTACAGCCTTAGGAAAAATTTTAAAGTTTTAGGGCCACATGCCTATATGGCCCACACGACCCAAATAGCCCAGACTGTGTGTCACACACGATCCAGCACACGGTCTGTCACACGACCCTATGTCATACACGACCTGCCACAAGGTCGCGTGGCGTCAATAGAAAACTTTTTCAGTTTTCTCTGATTGCTACTTTTCGTGTTCTCAATACACACCTTGACTGATTTTGATGCAAAATCACTCACAAGAAGTCCATAACCTAAACACATCAAATAACCATTAGATAAGACGATTTATGAAACCCAATTCATGAAACCAACATAATCCACATCCTAATTAACGAAGCATATTATCCCAAAGCCTCCAAACAATGACTTATCTTCCAAAAATCAATAACCTAACTATAATCTATATCGATGAAAGCGCACTTGGATTCGAGACTCCACCTAAGAAAAACCAACATTGTAACACCCCTTACCCGGGTCTGAGGCAGGGACTGGGCACGAGGCATTTCTATACTTAACTACATGTATACAATCGTTTTCGAGTCACCAAGACTTAACTCGATCAAACTTAAAAAAATTTCGAACCTTGTTTAAACTCCTTAATGTGAGCCTACGAGGCCTCAAACTCTCACTGGGAACCATTTGGAACCAACTCGAGTCCTTAAACTAACTTAATAAAAATGACCCTTAAAACAGGGCACACGCCCGTGTGGAAGGGCAACACACCCGTGTGATCATTACAACATGGCCGTGTTGATGGCCCGTGTGACACACACAGCCCAAGTATCTAAGGGCACGCTCATGCCCCATGCTCCATACCCGTGTGAATTATAAACACGCCCGTGTCTATTGCCCGTGTCTCTCACACGGTCATGACACCCCCGTGTCCTAGCCCGTGTCCAAAAACCTTAACATTCTTTTTCTGACGTCAGCATCTAACAAGGGGCACACGGCCAAGGCACACGCCCGTGGCTAGAGGCCGTGTCTTCCACACGGCTGATACACACGGCCGTGTCTCTGCCCGTATGTTTACTACCATGTATGTTGACTTGAAAATTTTACATGCAGGGTACACACGGTCGAACAACACGCCCATGGGGCTAGCAAAGTGTCACACACGGCCTAGACACACGCCCGTGTGTCTACCCGTGTGGACAATATGAGGCTATCTACAGGCCTTTTACCACCCTGAAACACAATCTAATGCCAACCAACATTTCAAAATCTAACTTAATATGACTTCTCAGCCAAACTACCATAGATAAGGCTTATGTACATTTCATATATTCAAACATGCCATCAATTTCACATTCATGAAAAACTATCTTGCATTCATATGATAACTTTCAAAATTAGCCATTTTTCATGGCCTTACAAAATAGGTCAAATGCTAAAGTAAGCCATCACATTTGGCTAATTAACAGTGACACAAAACTCAAAAGTCTAAGTTCCTATACATGCCACACTCAAAATATTAAGTCTAATTATATCGAGTGTTTCAGCTAATAGTATGATCGATACCTTCGACGTCTGTTGATCCTCGAGCTAGTTAAGCGGCACTATAAGAAAATGGAAAGGAGAGGGAGTAAGCATAAAGCTTAGTAAGTGGCATGCAATAAATATAACAATAACTTTACCATTCATCATCATGCTCATAGTAGCAAAGTAGGCATAAGTACAACTTACTCATCACTATCCAATACGTTTCACATAACATATATTAAGCTCACATCTCATACATTTCAATATGTACCTGTACCACTCACAACATGGTTATACTTTTCTCGTTTAACTTAAACTGTAACTCTCACCGTTGAACCATTCAGAATGCTATCGGATATTCTCTAAGCCTTAAACATAGGGTGTAATGTCAATACCATGTCCCAGACATGGTCTTACACTGGCTCATCCATCAAGTCAATGCCATGTCCCAGACATTGTGAAATGTTGAAAACTTTGGGGTAAAAATGTAACTTACGATGCTTACCTGCAGCTTCCAACTCCATGTTGCATTGCTTGACCGTCCAAAACGCTTTATGTTCTAGCTCAACAGGAAGATGACATGGTTTACTAAGAATTAGTCGATAAGGAAACATACCTATGGCTCTTTTATAAGTTGTACGATAAGCTCATAGTGCATCGTTTAGTCGCAAGCCCCAATCTTTTCTATCCGGCTTAACGGTCTTCTCTAAAATCAACTTGATTTCTCAATTCGACACTTCCGCTTGACCGTTTAATTGAGGGTGATAAGCCGCAGCAAGTTGTTGCACTACCCCGTATTTTTTCAAAAGTGTGTCGATTACCTTATTATGAAAATTCGTTCCACGATCGCTGATCAATGCTCGTAGTGTACAAAATCTGGAAAAAATATAACTCTTTAGAAAATCGACTACCGTTTTGGCATCAGCATGACGAGTGGCTTTTGCTTCCACCCACTTCGACACATAGTCCACTGCAAGCAAAGTATAGACGTTACCATATGACGAGACAAAAGGTCCCATAAAATCTATGCCCCATATATCAAATATTTCACTAACATGTACAGAGGTTAGAGGCATTTCATTTTTCCAGCTCAGGTTTCCTACCTTTTGATACTTTTCACATGTTTTACAGAATAAATACGTATCTCTGAAAATGTGGCCAATATAGTCCACATTCAAGTACTTTATGTGTAGTTCATTTAGGTCCAAAATGTCCACCACATGCGTAAGAATAATAAAAAGATAGAATCAATTTTACCTCAGTTTCTACAATGCATCATCGAATTACTTGATCGGAACAGTATTTCCAAAGGTAAGGGTCATCCCAAATATAGTATCGTGATTCACATTTGATCTTATCTTTTTCAGATCGCAATAAGTTAGAAGAGACTATACCTGTAGCAAGGTAATTCACCATGTCTGCGTGCCAGGGAAAACTGTCTAAGTAGCAAACAGACTTTCATCCGAAAAATCATCTTTAAGTGGTATGACATCCTTCGATGGAGGTATTCTGCTCAAATAGCCAGCTACCAAATTTTCGCCTCCTTTTTTATCCCTTATTTTGAGATCGAACTCTTACAAAAGTAATATCAACCTTATAAGCCTCAGGTTTGCTTCATTTTTCCCGATCAGATATTTAATGATTAGAGAAAAATCCCAAGTTAAACGATCAGGCTGAGTACCCTCCTCAACCATTAACCACCACTGATATGCCTCGTCACGAAGTAATGAGATTGCACCCTTAAATTTCTGCTCAATAGTGCAATTTAAGTTATTCATAATCCTCTCTGTGGCCTCCAACCAGTACTTGGCTACACTACTCCAGAGACACCCCTAAACAACTCAGCACTATTAGACCGAAGTCGTTCAGTTACCAACCCTCGACCCTCAACTTCAGAATGGGGTCCAACAACCCTCTCTAATATCCTCACAATGACCTGGGATAGTGCGTTGTCCCTAGCTAAGTGACTCTGAGACCCAGTCTCAGTAGTAGGCGAAACTGGTGTCTCACTCGTATCCAAATTCGGCATGTTGCCCAAAGAGGAAGACTCAGCTCAACCCCCCTACGGCATCTACCATGGCCACGAATACCACGTCCGCGAGTTCCACGAGCACTCATTGTATAATTGGAGTTTTATCT
The DNA here is from genome assembly GCA_025698465.1 of Gossypium longicalyx. Taxonomy (NCBI): domain Eukaryota; kingdom Viridiplantae; phylum Streptophyta; class Magnoliopsida; order Malvales; family Malvaceae; genus Gossypium; species Gossypium longicalyx. The sequence goes on from CM046997.1 coordinate 86,290,990, forward strand.
ATATTAAAGAGTTTTATGCATCAACTCCAGTATTTATTAGCAGATATTTTATGCATAAACTATCAGAAGTTTAGATATGTTTTCAAAAGTTTCAGTTTCTAACTATTTCAGTACAGTTTTCAGTAAGTGCTATCTACAGTATTTTTAGAATAGTTCTAACTAAGTTTCAGAAGTACTTACAGGATCAGAGCCAAAGAATCGGTGCACCACATACTCTTTCAAATTATTCAAGAAATTTGAAAATCAATTCTTTTAAAACAAAATTTTGGAACCCAAAATCCACAGTCGAGCTTTGCAACCTGGCTCAGATACCACTAAATTTAACACCTCAAACTCGGCCTAGACGTTATGGCTGGATCTGGTGATGTCGCAAGAAATGAGTTTTGGAAATCATGTTGACTTGGTAAAACATCAATCTTTGAAAGTTACTAAAAACCACAAATTAGTTAATTTTTTTTATCGAAACTTTTTCAACGGAAGCCTTAGTCGTTTATAGTTTGGAAACATGGTCGTGTTTTCAAGAAAATCGTTGTTTACATAAAAATCGCCGTTCTAATAAAACAATTTTACCAAAGCAATCAAGTTGACAAACAATCCAAAAATAAGTAGTTAAAATCCAAACAGTCCAAAGAGTCCTCAAAAATTACAACTCTCAAATAAGTCTAAAATTTAAAATAAACCAAAAGAACTAAGTTTAACTGCTTCCTGATATAGTGGTCACCGTTGTGTCTCCGCCGCACTGATCCGTCCAAGTTTGAGGATTACCTGACAGAACAGACAAACAGATGTGAGTTTACGTAAATTCAGTGTGCAACCCAGCAGAATTATACAAGCAAACATACAGAAACATTTCGGACAGTCAGGTACAGATTCGAGCTTATGCCCATTCCAGATACAGTTATAGAAACAAATGTATCGATCAGATAACAGATTTAGATATTCAAAGTCCTACCCCAATCTTCTACACACCAACTCCGACCATCTCATCACACCATGTGGGGTTAAAAACACCTACCCATCCCTACACACCACATTGTGTCGTTACGACACGTATCAGATATAGTGCAGCCAAGCTACTAGAATATAGGCAATGATCGCCATACAGAACACTTCCTCCGCATATATATATAAAACACAACCCAAAACAGACGCAAATATTAGATACTGAATTATCAGACTAAACATGCTCAACATGTCTTACAATTAATAGTTACATATATAATAGTATACTCAAGCGTTTCTTAATCAGATCGGTTTAGTGAAATTTCATAGCATACAGATAGGGGGTTTAATTAGCCGTTATCGACCCTACGGTAGGTCTACAGTAGAATAGAATGACCCGCGTGACCCTAAGGATGTGGGCCGACATGCCCAGATTGGCCTTACTCATGTATCCCACACGGCCTGGCCCAAGAATCCACACACAAGTGTGTCATGCTTGTGGGGCCCACATGCTTGTGTCGCCTACACGCCTAAATTGGCCTAGCCACTCAAGCCACCACACGGTCGTATGCTCCGCACAGTGATGCCTTTGTCAACCATACGATCGTGTTCTCGCATACAGCCTACCACACGGGTGGCTACACGCGTGTGGATTCGAAGGTATGGTTTTTCAACTTTTGCTGACATTTATTTTTTAGCATTTCGAGTACACACCTGGTATCGATTTAATGCGGAGACAAACCCGAGCCTTCTAGAGCTCTAACACCCTGAGCGACTACGATTACGATTCCCCACGATGAGGGCTCCTTTCTTCTTGATTTGCCACGTACAAATACCTTAAACCGAAACTATGAAGTTATGACCCGTTTTTCCCAAATCAAGAAAAAAGAAAGATGGACGAAATAGAGAGAAAAGTATTGCAGAGAGAAAAAAAAGAGAGACGTTAGATATCCCAGAAGAGGAATTTTTGGGAAAAACATGAGTTTAACTCAATTCCCACTACACCACAACCCTAACCACCCACTACTCAGAATTCTACCACAACCGAAACTCTAACACAAAGCCGAGAAAAAATAATAATTCCCATGCTTGCACAGGGAGTTGAACACCAAACCTTTATCACACCAACACCCTTACTACTCGAACCAGCAGGCTTATTTTGATATGAATTTACAGATAATCAAATATAAGCCCACTGAAATAGGATAAGGCTTAGATCCAAAAATAACCCAAAATTTGCCAAAGATAAGGCTTGAACTTGAGACATCTCAAACATACCCAGAACACTTAACCACTGAAGGAGATTCACAGTTGTGTCAAATTTTACAGAAGCAAAAACAAGTAAGTCAGGGCGTTACATTTTCCAAATTCCTTAGAGCGACGTCATTCTTTGCCATATACGATTTCAATAGGTTTTCTAAGCTACTAAAAGGTTCAACTTGTGGTGGTTTCTGAACTTGTTAAGTAAATCCAGATGGTTGGATTGGTCTAGGTTGCACATAAGTGTTACTTGGTCCAACTCTTTGGTTACTCCAAGAAAAATTCAGGTGGTTCTGCCATAATGGGTTGTAAAAATTAGATTCCAGTTTTTGCCTACCTTTGTTCTAGTTATGATTACCCATGTAGAAAATTGACTTTGGGTTTGATGGGAAATTTTCGAATAAGTGCCTTTCCCCACAATATACACAAGCTATGTTCTTGAATTGATTAGGTGGCTGAGTTACAACATTCTTAAACCCATTAGTAGTAAAATTCTTAAGCATTGAGGATATCGAAGATACTTAAGCTACGAGTGAAGTGAAGGCATCCACTTCATGTACTCATGCTACTTCTTCTTGAGGCTTATCGGTTGGTTGGTCATTGATAATTATTGTCGGCAATTCTTTTAATAATTTCATAAGTTTTATTATAAGACTTAGAAAGGAGAGCAACATTCGCTGAAGCATCTACCACCATCTCCATATGAGCATTAAGACCATTACTGAATGTCTCTAACTGAATATAGTACGTAATTTCGTGATGGGGTTTTCCTTAATAACTTTTTCAATCTTTCCCATGCCTCATATAAAGATTCATCATCCATTTGCAAGAAGAAAGTGATCTCATTTCGCAACTTAACATTCTTACTATATGGAAAATACTTCATTAGGAAAAGTTCTACCAACTCTTACTATGTTGTAATGGAATCTAGTGGCAATGAGTTCAACCAGGCTCGGGTCTATCCCTTAGTGAGTATGTGAACAACTTCAGCCTTAGTGCATCTTTTGGTACTCCAACTAGCTTGAAGGAATCACTCACCTTCATAAATAATTTGAGGTGAATGTGAGGATCTTTAGTAGGCATTCCATTAAACTAAACCACTATCGAAGCATCTAGAACATAACTGGCTTCAGCTCAAATTGTTGTGCCTTAACTTGGGCCTTCCAATTCTCGGATTAAGCTCATTAAACAGTGGCACGTCATATTGTCTTAAGGCTCGACCTTTGTCATTAGCAAAAATTATAGGATTCTGAGCATGATTTTCACCATTTTTTTTCTTTCGGTTCACAAGGTTCATCTCTTCCGTCCTTCTTTAAACTGCTTCTCTTCTCATTTGTCTAAAAGTCCATTCAATTTCAAGATCTACAAGGAACAAGCCAATGATTTGATCAATACTCATAAACTCCTAAAACAATCACAGAAAATAATGGAATTAAAATTGAACAGAAAAAGAAACCAAAATGCAAAATTAACAATTTCACAAATAATGTTTTTTAAAAATAGTCCCCGATAACGACGCCAAAAACTTGGAAAGACGGAAATGTGCAAGTGTACACAACTGTAACAAGTAATAAAGTGATAAGTATATCAAGTTATCGTCTTTACAGGGACTGTTAAGCAACTCTTTGTGAAAAGTTAGAATTTATACAAATTGGCTTAAGTAAAATAATATGAGTTAAAAATAAGGGCAAATAAATAAACGTGAATTAATTATTCTAAATTAATAAACTAAAGATTATCTCAGTATGCAATTAAACACAAAGTTAGGCAAGTCTTAAGAGTTTATCAGAACAGCATATAAGTGTCGGAACAATCATCTTTCCTAGTTTAGAATTATTCAATTGATTAAAACATGTTACGAAAATTTCGTGACTAAATCTAACATTTACTAACCCTAATCACACTTAGTAAAGTATTTAACTTATTTAATTATTAAACCTATCTCACATATTTCCACGTTTAATAGATTTAAAATTTAATACGAAAAACAATTTACAGGGTTATATAAGGTAATAATAGTTTTGGTATTATTACAAATTTAATCCCTATGTGATTAAACATTACACCATACAAGTATTGTATCAATTAATTAAAATTTTAGTTAGACTAATTAATTAATTCATACATTCCTTTACAAAATTCATGCAACAAAAACTTAATTATGATTTTACTTGTATGAATAAATAGATCGAAAAACACACAACATCACTTAACAGAATTAAATAAAACAAACTAAGGAAATCAGGTCATTCCAACACAAATAAATTTAAGCAATCATGATATTATTGAAAATCAAATGCTTAATTGAAATCATGTCTATGAATTGAACAAAACAAAAGATCTCTAGCCGATCTTGGGCATTCCCGAGGCAAAAATTGTTCACTCCTTCCTTTGTTCTCCTAACTTGTCACTGCAACTAAGCAAATTGCTCCCAAAAAAGTTGACTAAGATTGCTCCCAAGGTTATGCAAGGACACTTTTTCAAGAGAGGGAATGGAAAGGAAAAGGAAAGCCAAGTAGAAAGAAGAGAGAATGTGAGTGAATGAGAAGAATGCTTGATGAGTGAATAAATGAGTATGGGAGGCACTTGAGGGCTCTATTTACACTAATAGGTAAGGGCCAAAAATATAAATTAGGAGCCTTAAAAATCTCCCTCAAGTGGTCGACCATGCTAAGTGGGAGGGGAGGTTGGGATAGTTTGCTAATTTTGGCTTGTGGCTAGAAATAAAATGCATGAAGAGAGGATGGGTTTGATCGACATTGAGAGAAAGGTGAGGAGCTGTTTTGAAATTATTAAGTCAAATTAAAATGGCTGATTTGGGCAGCAAATTAGGTCAACTTGGGCTATTCTCTTTCTTGTGGATCAGTCCCCTCTAATTTTCTCTACGTCAGGCTAGGAATGAATTCATCCCAATTTTTATTGGATCAAATAACCTCTTTAATGGGTCCAAGAAAGCTGATTTGGGGCATCTATGGCTGTCAAATAATCAGCTATCCTCATGTGATAAATGCTCTAAGAGATGCTTCAGCAATCCTGGTCTTTCTCAATGTCTTTTAATATTAGGTTTTCTTTCATCGCGTAAAACTGCTAAAAATGGGAAAAACTTCGAAAGTTTAGCATAAAAGTACTTAAAAATATAAAATTGTTTCTAATTTGTCCAATTCTTATAATTAGTATTAAAATTACAAAAAAAATGTTAAAAGAGCTCAAAATTGGCAAAAATTGTTAGTTAGAAATGCTGAAAAGTCTATAAATTTTTTAGTTTCCAAGGATATTCCAAATCTATCTATGCAAGAACTGCCTACATTTTTACCTCACACAATGCGAATTTGATGTTGCGATCTAACAACGGAATATCATACTTCAATGTCGCCATTACCATGATCGAGACAAGCAATCCAAAAGCTTCAATACCAATTTGTTATAATAAAAGTCAATAATGGCAGTAGTAATGATCACAAAGCAATAAAAAAGAAAAATAAGAACATACAGATTTTACGTGGAAAACCCTTATCAAGAAAAACCACGGGCAGAGGAGGAAAAATTTACTATGTTGAAAAAAAACAATACAAGAGGAGTTCGACTACATCTATTTAAGGATTAAACAAACCTGTTATAATCAATGTCTAATAGAAGAAGTATAGTCCTATACGGATTTTGTACGGCATTCAACCCTCAGTCCTTTGCCCCAACAGATCCCCTTATTTTGCCTTTCTATTTTATTTCTTTAACAAGTCACGAGATTCGGGTTAAACAACCCTAACAACCACATTATTGTTCCATCTACCATGTATTGCCAATGAGAAGATATAATTTGCCTTTCTCTTGGGCTATGAATTTCACTATTGTAGGTGAAGTTATGTCATACAGAAGCTATATACCTAATGTACTAGCTTTCAACTCTATTACCAATTGAAGTCATGCTTTCAATACATCAAAGTATATGAGTGTCACACACAGTCCGTCACTTACTCAGGATTGAGGTAAGCCACACTATGAACATCACAAGTGAATAAATCCATAAACAGATCTAGTATTTATTCTACTTCATTCTTGTCTAATGTATTATCTGCCTAGAATAGCACATATGTGTTTCTATCCTCTAGGAGTCATCCACTCCAATACCTAAGACAAGGTATCTCCTACTTAGACTTGATAGGCAACATAATAGTCTTAGAATCAATTTTTTTTTCAATTTTGATTAATTAGACTATGGAACATTTAGGTTACCTACTAATATAAGTTGTCTTCTCGCATTATGGTTCAACCACATAATGTAACTTAATATTAGTTAAACCTTAGGTAATCAATAAGCCAATAATTGATTGTTCATTTTTCTTTGCATGCAAAACCGTTGAAGATAAATACAAACAATATTAATGCGAATGACAGAATTTTATTAAACTAGTCTATTTGAAAAATTACAAGTACATTATGATGAAAAACTACACTAATGGCATTAGATTCCAATAGATTACCATTTGGAGTGAGTTTGATTTACTTCCGAAGATGTACATGTTTTACTTGTGCTCCCTTATCCTGGAGAGTATGATGTTTCTTCTATTAAGCTTATTGAAGAGGAGAAAGATATCTCTATGTTTATCCGTGGCTTATTCTAAAGTTAAAGTAATAACTTTTCTTTCGTAAGTATAATGTTAAGGATGGCGAAAGTTGTTGGGATCTAGTGCCCTTAGTGTAGTATTTTCGTCTAAGTATACTTGTATTTTTTGAACAAATTGGTTTAATAAAATACCCATTAATTACATTAATATCCTTGTATATTTTCCTTGATGTTTTTGCTTGGAAAAAAAATTGAAACAAATATTGGCTCACTAGTTATCCAAGGTTTAACTAATACTAAGAGGTATTACATTGTTGGATTGTAATAGGAAAAGAGAAATTGTATTAGTAGATAAACCTAAAGATGTCATTAGTCTAATCTAAAATGAACAAACTGATTGAAATACTAATATGTCATCTATCAAGTCCAAATGAGGAGATGTTTTATCTTGAGCATCGAAGTGAATGACTCCCAGAAGATAGAAACATATATGTGATTGAATGGAATGATAGTACATCAGACAAGACCCAAATATAATAGATCCTAAATTTGTTTATGGATCCATTCACTTGTGAGTTTCACAGTGTGACATAACTTAATCCTAAGTGGATGATTGATTATGTATGTGTGACTTATATACTTTGATGTACATAAAAACTTAAATTTGAATAGATAATAAACTAAAAGCTGGTGCGTTGGGTATATAACTTCTACACTATGTAGCATCATTTACAAAAGTGGAATTCATAGCTTCGGTCGGCCAAATGTCGGCCATCAACAGTCGCCATCGAGTTTTGTCGATTGACTCATTGCCAATCTTTTACCAGTTGGCTAGGTTGGATTTGCGTGTCTTGGGTCTCCGAGATTCACCATAAAATTTTATCACAAAAAAAACCTTAAGTTCGTTTTTAGCTCTCATGAATTATTTTAAAATAAATAAAATAAAATCTATGTAGAGATGATAGTCCATGATCTAATTACATATCTAAAAAAAATTGATAAAACCTAAATTTACACCTAATCTAATTTCTAGGAATCACAAATTTGACAAAATTATTTTATTATATATATAATAAAATAAAAAAATTCATTCCCATACATAACCCAAAATATGTGTATAATTACAAGAATGCCACATTTGATCAAAATTAACCAAACATGATTAAGAGAGAAAATTAGGTATTGGTTTACCATATAAGCATATCACAACCTGGCCTTGTACCAATTATTGGAAAAATTTTGGTTTACAGAAGATTTTCAGCCACGATGAAAGTTTAAAAATTTTAAAACCAAGCTAGTTTGTGATATTTATAGCAATAAACTTTTTTCCCAAAGAGTGCCTATGTTTTCTGTGAGATGGATATGTATTATTCTCGACTTTCAACCAAACAATCTTCTCCACTATCCTCGTATCCTGAATTGTGTCAAGTGTGGGCTCAAGCAACATGAACCAAACCTAGAACCAACAATGATTTATTTCTTTCAGTAGGAAAGAAATTCTCTCAAATCGAAATCTGTAGAAATTGTAATTCCTAGAAAATATAATTTGTTCTTAGAAAATAAATTCCCTCTACTTTTTGGCAGAATAACAATATTCGGAACTAATGTGTAAAAACTAAAGTTAATAGCTCTACTAAATTCAATTATTTATAGTGAGAGATGAGAGAATCTTGGTTGAATAAAGTTAACAAAAGTCATATTTATTTAATAAAAAAAATCTTCTAGTCAAACTAGAAGAGGGGTGGGGGTGGCACACCCTCTCAATTCCCTTAGGGTTGTTGCCCTTTACATATTTATATGTGGCAGTGGGCTTCTCATGTATTAGGTCCAATTATATATGCTTATTAAACTTTTGACCTAATATTTTATAATTTAATTCAACCCAATATTTATTTTTTATTTTTCAAAATAAATATTAATTAATTAATTAAATGAATTTTCCAGTTAAAAATAATTTTTCCAATCTAATTCTAATTATGTTAAAGTCGTAACAGCTTTGTCGTAAAAAAAGAGAGGAAATATATTTAATTTCCATATCCAACAGATTCATAATAACTAATTAATTAAATTCTATTTAAAACTTTAATTATTTAATTAGAATTAATTAAATAATAATTAAAAAACATTAAATTAACTTTCACGTCAATTCTATACTTAGTGAGAAAACACATTGATTTGTGAATGCGACTTATTTCTCTAACTTCTTCATTTCCATTCATTTAGTTCTACATGCAATTCATTTTTGGTTTTAATGAGTTAGTGAACAAATTGATTAAACATATATAATTAGGGCCCAAATGATTTATAATTAAGTTTTTAGCTTTTCGCCTATTAATTATAAACTTATTTAGTCACAAAGTTATTTTACTATAGTATCCTGATTAAGCTCTCACTAATTACCCATTACGAAAGTTACTTAATCAGTGCTCTTCCAATGACCTTGTTATAAGGTGTATTACCCACATAGGATATACTTAATCTCTTTGGGATAATTTTGTTCTCCTAACATCTTCCTTCATGAAAAGTCAATTACTATCCAATACTAATCAAGTCATTTATCACAAAGACAAATGACCAATAACCATGTTTACTTTTCATCTATCATGTAATGCCGATGAGAAGATATCATTTGTCTTTTAGTTGGGCTATGAATTCCACTATTGTGAATGATGTTACATAGTGCAAAATTCGTATACTCAATACACCAACTTTCAGTTCATTATCTATTTGTGTATATCTGTCGCCAGAACAAGGTTACAGAGCATTATCGGAATAAACAGATCAAATACAGACATTTCATATTTAACATTCATGTCAGATATTATTCATAAAGTCTCTTATATGAGCCCTCGACGCCCAAAACATAAATTAGAAACAAGTCGAGACTAAACTAGGTACTCAAAAAATTTTCAGTGAAATTTCAAAAAAATTTCTAAATGCAAGGTACACACGCCCATATGGTTAGGCCGTGTGGGCATTCGAAGTAGGGCACACAACTATTTTCTAGCCCATGTTTGTACCCGTGTAACTCTCTGACTTAGGTCACATGGCCAAGTCACACATCCGTATGCTAATCCATGTGTAAGTGCAGGGGTCACACGACCAAGCCACACGCCCGTGTGCCAGGCCGTGTGATCAATTCTGAGCATTCTATTTTGAAATTTTAAAGATGCAGGGAACAGGCAGCCAAAACACACGCCATGTGTTAGGTCGTGTGTCACTCATAGCTGAGACACATGCTCGTGTCTTTACTCGTTTGGACAAAATAAAGCCATTTCCAAGCTTTATTTCTCACCCAAACTTGTCTTCCACCTACATTTACACTTAAACACATTCCCAATCCAATATAAAACATTTGAATCAAGCTATAACCAAGTCTTATTTATATCATATCATCTTATATAATCAAGTATCCATGCTTAACAATTTGATCACTTGCATATATATATTCATACCTATACCAACTATACCAACTCAAGCCATGTTACAATTTGCCTATTAGTTAATCAACAATCAATTATACCAAAACACATATCAACCATGATAAGGCCATATACTTATATATATATGTATCAAACATAAGCCATTCAAATGGCTAATCACAACAAAACATTTACATGCCATCAATGGCCAAATTAACCTATACATTCTATTATATCAAAGTTGATTTAATAAACATACTGAAAAAGGGTGATTGATAGTGTGATGTGGCTCCGACCAACTTCTAACCTTAACGAGCTTCCGAGTTAGATAAAATAGAGGAAATAAAACAAAGTAAGCATTTAATGCTTAATAAGTTCGTATAACAGGAAATTAACTTACCATTTATTTTATATTTAAGGTAAGCTAACTAAACATGCTCAAACCAATTCGGCCAATTGCCTAAACACATATCCTCATCAAGCATGTTAGTCATGTAATTGGCATAAATACCAAGAAACATGAATGAGTTCATCAATATTCAATTTCCACATACATGTATTTATCACTTCAAGTATCCGTGAACATGTACATATCATATTTTTGTACTTTAAATATTTCTCATAGCAATTCATCTTGAATTCATTTCATCTCATATCGAAACTTTACCCGTTGAATCATTTAAAATATCAATGGATACAAGGGTAGTACACATGAAGTGTACAAAATTGTAAACTATCAATTCATATTCGGGAATACTCATACGAGCACATAAACGAAAAGCTCTCTCTCGAGCCATATAATGGGAAGCTCATGTGAGCCATGTAACAGGAAGCTTATTCGAGCTGTATAACGGGAAGCTTATCTAAAGAGCCATTAATCAGGAATATCTGGATAGCCATATATCGGGAAGTTCAAGCGAGCCATATTAGGTAGCTCCGGAGAGCCATTAGTCAGGAAGCTCACAAAGAGTCTTTAATCGGGAAGCTCACGAAGAGCCATATAACGGGACGCTCATAAGATTTGCGGTGTGCCCACAACACATACAGGATCACGACCAACCGGATGCTCCGAAGAGCTATTAACGGGAAGCTCGAGAGGGCTAATAACGGGACGCTCTTTCGTGCTATGGTGTGTCTGTAACATATGCAGGACCACAACCAATTCGGGAACCCTGTATCCATCGAATTTCATTTATTCAATTGGGACTTAATACTTATCGAGAATTATCGGATATGTGACCGATTTTCGTACATGTAAATTATACAATACACATACATAACATTCAATTTAAACATATAAATATACACAATTTAGTTACATGAACTTACCTTGACAATTGTTCGTTATGCAAAATCTACTAATCCGACACTTTTTCTTTTCCACAATCTAACTCTGTTTTTGATCTATCCGGATCTATACGAATGAATTTAACATCAATTCAATACAATTCATATTCAATTTAGTCCATTCCACATCTTAGGCAAAATTACCATTTTGCTCTTATACTTTTAATTAATTTCGATTTTGTTCCTAGGCTCAGAAATCATGAAATTTAATCTTTATTCCAAGCCTAGCCGATTTTTAAATGTAACAATAGCGCCCATGTACTTCATAAAATTTAAAATTTTTTTCATGAATTTCACAACTTTTCAATTTAGTCCCTAAATCATAATTTTATCAAAATTCCCTTTATAAAAGTTGTTTATCTATCAACAACCTTTCATTTTCTACCATAAACTTCAAAATTTCAGCATACTCATCCATGGCAAAATTTTAATACTTTGATAACTTTGCAAATTAACCCCCGAGATAGCTAGATTAAGTTACTACAATCTTAGAAATATAAAAATCACTAAAAACGGGACAAGAATGCTTACCTAATTAGGCCAAATAAGTTTCTCTTTTTTCAATTCTCCATGGCTAGGGTTTCCACCTTTTTGATTTGGGAAAAATGATATTAGATTTTTATCATCTTTAATTATTTCTATTTCCAATTTAGTCCTTTTCTTTATTTAAATTTTCAAGGATGAATCATCATACTTATCTATTAACTCCTATTAATGGTCTATTTGTCATATAAGGACCTTAAAATTTAAATTCCATAGCTATTTGATCCCTTATAGCTACTAGATGTAACACCCCAAACCCGACCAAGTCATTATGGCCGAATCCAAAAGTGTCACATGAAATAGATTGAAAAAACAATTGTTGTCATTAAATTAAAAACCCTTCCCAATTCATTAACCTTTAGAGTTCATTTAGAAATAAAACGTGTTTGTAGCAGAAGCTTGTAAAATTGTTGTGTCCAAAAACTCCGTTCAAGATTTTAGAAAACCATCACAGTTATAAATAAGTAAAAACCCAAAACCAACGTCAAAATTTAAAAGAGTCCAGAGTCCCAGAAAATACAACCTCAATGTTAAAACTTAACAACCCAAAACAAATTAAAACAGTAAAATAGGTTGTCACTGTCGAGTCTTGCGCTGTACCGATCCGCCTAAGACTGTTGGTTACCTGTAAAAACAAATAGAAAAGGGCTGAGTTTACGTAAACCTAGTGTGTAACCTCCCACAGAATTAAGCATACACACATACAAAATATCACAAATCAAACAAATTCAGACTTGGGCTTAAGCCCATGTCAGATATAGAGACAGATACAAATATCAGAATCCTACCACCATTCTCTACACACCATCTCCGACCATTCTTGTACATCATGTGGGGTTTAAAATACCCACCCAGCCCTACACACCACATAGTATCGATGCGGCACATAACAGATATAGTGCAACCATGCTGCCAGATAATAGGCAAAACTGCCTTTCAGAACACTTCCTCTAGTATAACAATCCCACCCCAATAACAGAACATACATACAGTACTACAGATAGTACATGCTTAACATACGTATATAACCAGATAGTAGATATGCATGGCATAGACAAGCTCAGAACAGTACATCAGTCTAGCATAACACATAGTTTTAGGGTTTAGTAGCCTTTACCGACCCTTTGATAGGTCCACAATCGATTAGGACGACCTGTGCGACCCTACGGAATAATTTAGTATAATGGGCCCACATACCCATTTGGGTTGCCTGTGTGAGCCCACACGTCCAGTTTGGCCTCGCCTGTATGGATCACACAACCTGCCCCAGATATCACACGCCCGTGTGGCTTACACGTGTTGGCCCACACGCCCAATTTGGTGAAGCCCATGTGGTCTACATGGCCACACCCTGGCCATCACGCAGCCATGTCTTGCACACCGCCTGGCCTTCATCGATCACACAGCCGTGTTGTCATACACTACCTACCACGCGGCCGTGTGGCGTCAATAGAGGGGTTTTTTGGCTTTCACCGAATTCTATTTTTCTAGTTTCGAGTACATACCTTGTACTGTTTCGCAGCGAAGACACTCCCAAGCCTTCTGAAACCTAAAATTGGTCAATTAACCCCCAATTAATTGCTTGGAAACGACATTAAACCAAACCACACCATAATGAACAACTCGTAAAACGACTAAAACCCTTACCCTAGAATTTTTAACAATGATTTCGCACAATCAAAGCGCCGATTGGGAACCTCCAACCCCTTGACCTTCTCCTAAACATAAAACGAACCCCAATTAACTGAAGATTCATTAGCCAAAACAAAAATCACACTTATCAAACTTACCGATAACACCCAAGAACACCGATATAATGATTCACAGAACTTGGTAACAAGTAGAAGATCAAAAATAAAATCAACAGCAAGAAAAGAAAGGGAAAATGGCAAGAGGGAAAAAAAAAAGAAGAGAACATCAATTTTTTTCTGCAAAAAAATTTGGGAAAAGAAAGATTTTCTCAAATTCCACTACCTACCCTATCATAACCACTCACTATTAGAATTCTAATTTCACCAAAACTTTGTCCAATAACCGAGCAAAAATAAATGCCTACGCTTGCGCAAGGATTCGAACACAGAACCTCCAAACAACACACCAACACCCTTACCACTAGAACCAGCAGGCTCATTCTTATATGGTTTTACAAATAACTTAATATAAGCTTACTGAGCAAGTATAAGGCTTAAGTCAGAAAAATATCAAAATTTACCAAAGGTAAGGCTTGAACTTGGGACCTTTCACACACACCCAGAATACTTAACCACTAAAGCAGATACACCATTGTGTTAAAATTATACAGAAACAAAAATAAATATTTCGGAGCGTTACAGCTCTACCCCTTAAAAGAAATTTTGACCTCGAAACTTACCTGATTAAAATAGATGAGGATACTGCTGGCGCATCGAGTCTTGAGGTTCCTATGTTGCCTCTTCAGTGCTATGATTTCGCCACGGATCCTTCACTAATGGAATGAACTTCCTCCTCGAAACCTTAACATCTCGATCCAAGATCTGAATCGGCTTCCCCTCAAATGTTAAGTTTGGCCTAACTTCGATCTCCTCAACCAAGACGACATGGGATGGGTCAGAGTAGTACCGCCTCAACATCGAGTCGTGAAACACATAATGAATATGGTCCAGCTCGGGGAGTAACTCCAACTGATAAGCAACTAGTCCCACCTGCTTTAGAATTTGGTACGGTCTAATAAACCTAGGGCTCAGCTTGCCCTTCCGACCGAACCACAGGACTTTCTTCCACGGAGAGAACTTAACAAACACAAAGTCCTTCATAGAGTACTCAATTTCACGTCTCTTCAGATCTGCATAAGACTTCAGTCTGTCAGAATCTGCTTTTAGACAATTTCAATTCAGTCGAACCTTATCCTCAGTTTTAGAAACCAACTTAAGACCCAAAACTCGCCGTTCGCCTAACTCATTCCAACACAAAAGAGCACGACACTTACGACCATACAGAGCCTCGTAAAGTGCCATCTGAATACTTGACTGGAAACTGTTACTGTAGGCCAACTCGGCTAGCGACAGAAAACCCTCTTGACTCCCTCGGAAATCAATCACGCAACTTCGAAGCATATCCTCCAGTATCTGAATCACCCTCTCAGATTGACCATCGATCTGAGGATGGAACGCAGTACTGAAGTCCAACCTTGAACTTAGAGCCTCGTGCAATTTCTTCCAAAATCGAGAAGTGAAGCGAGGATCTCTATCAGAAATGATCGAGACAGGTACCCCATGCAGTCTTACTATCTCAAAGATGTACAACTTTGCTAACTTATGCAGTGAATAATCAGTTCAAATTGGAACAAAGTGTGCAGACTTGGCCAATTGATCCACGATGACCTAGACAGAATCCTTCTTAATAGGTGTCAAGGGCAACCCACTAACGAAGTCCATAGTCACTCGTTCCTATTTCCATAAGGGGATCTTAACTGGCTGTAGCAAACTCGAAGGTAACTGGTGTTCAGCCTTAACCTGCTGACACATCAAACATCAAACAACGAAGTCAGTAACCTCACGCTTCAAACCTGGCCACCAGTATAACTCACGAAGGTTACGATACATCTTATTATTGCTGGGATGCATAGCATAAGGGCTACTATGCGCCTCCCTCAGAATAGACTACCTCAAATCCCCATTGTTCGGTACACAATTCCGACCACAGAAACAGAGTACCCCATCATTATTCATACTAAAATTCAAAGTGTTGCCACTCTCAACCTAACGAAACTGTAAACCCAATGACTCATCCCCCAACTATTTATCTCGAATCTGGTCAATCCAAGTCATCTTAACCTGTAACTCAGCTAACAAACTTCCATCATCAAACAGACTAAGGCGAACAAACATCGCCTACAATCCAAACATCGGTCTTCGACTTAGAGCGTTTGCCACTATATTGGCCTTACCAGGATGATACTCGATGGTACAGTCATAATCTTTGAGCAGCTCAATCCAATGATGCTGCCTAAAGTTCAACTCCTTCTGAGTAAGGAGATACTTAAGCCTCTTATGATCAGTGTAGATGATAAACCTCTCACCATATAGATAGTGCCTCCAAATTTTCAGTACAAAGACCACAGCAGCCAACTTGAGATCATACGTCGTATAGTTTCCCTCGTGTCTCTTAAGCTAATGGGACGCATAAGCCAGAACCTTACCATCCTGCATCAAAACACAACCTAGACCAACATTCAAAGCATCACTATACACCACAAACTACTTCCCAGACTCAGGCTGTATAAGAATAAGAGCCTGAGTAAGAACAGACTTGAACTTCTCAAAGCTCGATTGCTGCGCATCAGTCCAGACAAATGGCATGCCCTTACGCAGAAGCTTAGTCAATGAAGCTGCAATCAGAGAGAATCCCTCAACAAACTATCGATAATAACCCGCCAAACCCAGAAATCTACGGATCTCAGACACATTCTTAGGCTGTTTCCAATCCAGCACAGCCTCAATCTTTCGAGTATCAACTCAAATCCCTTCCGCAGAAACCACATACCCCAAAAAAGTTACTTCATGTAACCAAAATTCACTCTTCCTTAGCTTAGCATAAAGTTACTTCTTATGCAGAATCTAAAGCACTACTCTAAGATGCTCATCCTCAATCTTAGAATATACCAAAATGTCGTCGATGAAGACCATAATGAACTAATCCAAATAGGGCTGAAATACTTGGTTCATTAGATCCATAAATGCAACCCGTGCATTCATCAACCCGAAAAGCATAACTAGGAACTTATAATGTCCATAACGAGTCCTGAACGCCATCTTATTCACATCCACCTCCTTAACCCTCAACTAATGATACCTAAAACGTAGATCGATCTTCGAAAACACAGAATCCCCTCTGAACTTATCAAACAAGTCGTTAATTCTCAGAAGTGGATACTTGTTCTTCACGGTTAACTTATTCTGTTGTTGGTAATCAATGCAAATCCTCATGGTTCCATCTTTCTTCTTAACAAATAGAACCAGTTCTCTCCATGGAGACACACTAGGATGAATGAAACCACGGTCCAATAACTCTTGTAATTGAGCCTTAAGCTCTGTAAGATCTTTTGGTGCCATACGATAAGGAGTGATGGACACCAGAGCTGTACCCGTAAGAAGCTCGACCCCAAACTCAACCTCTCAGTTAGGAGGTAATTTCGGCAACTCCTGAGGAAAGAAGTCCAAAAAATTCCTCACAGTTCTGATATCCCCTTCGAAGAGTCCCTAAAAGCAGAAACACTGATGTAGGCCAAGTACGCTTCACACCCTTTTCGAACCAATTTCTTAGCCACAAGCATGGAGATCACATTAGACAAATAATCCCAATGCTCTCCGATCACAACCACCTCATCATCCACCTCAATTCTCAGAACGACCCTCTTAGTCACACAATCTAGACTAACCCGGTGCTTGACCAACCAATCCATTCCCAAAATTATATCAAACTCCCCAAACGGAAGCTCCACCAGATCCGTCAGAAAAATAGTTCTTTGCACCACTAAAGGTACATCCCTATAGAGTTTACTACCCCGAATCGATTGTCCCAACGAACTCAATACAGTGACCTCACTCGTAGTGCTATCCACAGAAATCCTCAAAGTCTCAGATACATTACTAGCTATGTATAAGTGAGTATACCCTATGTCTATCAAAGCAAAGTAAGGTACATCAAAAATAAGGAATGTATGGGTAATGACGTCAGGAGCATCTCTGTCCTCTCGGTGACGTGTAGCATAAACCAAAGCAGGCTAGCTCGCCTCTGTCTGCCCAGCACCTCGGCCCGGTGCTCTCTATCCTCGGCCCAAACCATTACCACCCCTAACTGCTCTACAACCCCTAGTTGGCTGCTGAACTACTCTTTGTGGCTGCACAGGACCTGATGTCGGAGCTTGCACTTGATCAACCCTGAATGGACACTCTCGAATACGGCGCTCTAAAAACTCACATCTCAGACAGACCCCAATCCTCCTCCATCACTCGTCCGAATGGCGTCTACCACAATCACTGCATGGTTGTAACCCAGTCGGAGCAACAGAAGAAACATGGGGCCCCACTCTAACTGGCCCATCAGATCTCTGTTCTTGCGTCTCTCACGGTCTCTATTCTGGCGTTCTACGCGCTTAACCTCCTCAACAATCTTTGCCTTCTCTATCAGAACTACGAACTTACACTCCCTCTGCGGAGCTATCAGAACCCTCAGATTATCCCTTAGGCCATCCTCAAACCTAACATATCTCTTATACTCCGATGCCACCATACCTCGAGCATTGCGACTTAACCTTATAAATTCGGCCTCCTATTCGACCACAGATTGATCACCTTACGTGAGGTTCAGAAACTCACGCCTACGAGAATCAACATAGCTGGCTCCTACGTATTTGCCTTGAAATGTAGTATTAAAGAACTCCCAAGTTAGACAGTTAGGCTGAGTGCCCTCCTTAACTGTCAACAACCACTGATACGCTTCATCCCGAAGCAAAGACACTGCACCCTTCAATTTCTGCTTAGGAGTGTAGTCTAGATCGTCCATAATTCTCTCTGTTGTCTCCAACCAGTACTCAGCCACAATAGGGGCAACTCCTGTAACGCCTCTAAATAACTTAGCTCCATTAGACCGGAGTCGTTCAATTACCGACCCTCAGCCTCCAGATCCAGAATTGGGTCCAGTAACCCTCTCTAATATCCTCAACATGGCTTGGGACAGTAAGTCGTCCCCAGCCGATCGACTCTGAGACCTAGTCTCAGTAGCAGGTGACACAGGTGTCTCACTCATGTCTAGATTTGGCATGCTGCCTAGAGATGATGACTCAGCTCGAGCCCTCTACAGCCTCTACCACAGTCTCAAATGCCAATCCACGGATACCTCATACACTCATTGTGACTTAGAAGTTTTATCTATATTAAAAATTTTATGCATCAGTTCAATATTTATTAATAAATGTTTTATGCAAAAAGTTTCAGAAGTTTAGTAATGTTTTCATAAGTTTCAGTCTTTATTCGTTTACTACAGTTTCAGAGAGTACCAACTATAGTGTTTTCAGAGTATGATGCTTACAGTATTTCAAATAAACTATCTAAAGTTCAGAATACTTACAGGATCAGCGCCGGAGACTCAGTGTACCACATTCTCTATCATAATATTTTAAACCATTTGAAAACCAATTCTTTAAAACATATTTTGGAACCCAAAATCCACAACTGTATTTTTTGCAACCTGACTCTGATAGCACTAATGTAACACCCCAAACCCAGCCTAATCGTTATGGCCAGATCTGGAAGTGTCACATGAAATGGGTGAAAAGAGAATTGTTGTCGTTAAATTAAAAAACCTTCTCAATTCATTAACCTTTAGAGTTATTGCTAATTTCAAAGCTTTCTTTCATTTAATCATTTAGAAATAAAATGTGTTTGTAGTGAAAGCTTGTAAAATCGTTGTGTCTAGAAACTCCGTTCAAGATTTTAGAAAACCATCACAGTTATAAATAAGTAAAAACCCAAAACCAACGTAAAAATTTAAAAGAGTCCAGAGTCCGAGAAAATACAACCCTAATGCTAAAACTTAATAACACAAAACAAATTAAAATAGTAAAATAGGTGGTCACCGTCGAGTCTTCCGCTGCACCGCTCCGTCTAAGACTGTGGGTTACTTGTATAGACAACCAGAAAAGGGGTGAGTTTACATAAACCCAGTGTGTAACCCCACAGAATTAAGCACACACACACATACAGAATATCACAAATCAAACAGATTCAGATTCGGGCCTAAGCCCATGTCAGATAGAGAGACAGATACAGATATCAGAATCCTACCCCCATCCTCTACACACCATCTCTAACCATCCCTATACATTATGTGGGGTTTAAAACACCCACCTAGCCCTACAGACTATATAGTACCGATGTGGCACATAACAGATATAGTTCAGCCATGCTGCCAGATAATAAGCAAAACTGCCTTTCAGAACATTTCCTCCAGTATAACAATCCCACCTTCATAATAAAACATACATACAGTATTACAGATAGTACATACTTAACATGCATATATAACTAGATAGCAGATATGCATGGCATAGACAAGCTTAGAACAGTACATTAGTCTAGCATAACACATAGTTTTAGGGTTTAGTAGCCTTTACCGACCTTTCAGTAGGCCTATAGTTGATTAAAACGACCCGTCTGACCCTACGAAATATTTCAGTATAATGGGCCCATATACCCGTGTGGGTTGCCTGTGTGGGCCTACACGCCCGTGTGGCCCATACGCCCAATTTGGCCTTGCTTGTGTAGCTCACACTACCTAGCCCAGATATCAAATGCTTGTGTGGCATGCCCGTGTGGGCCCATACGCCCAATTTGGTGTAGCCCATCTGGCCCATATGACCATACCCTGGCCATTACACAGTCGTGTCTTATGTACAGCCTGGCCTTCGTCAATCACACGCCGTGTTGTCACAGACGACTGTGTGGCGTCGATAGAATAATTTTTCAACTTTCGTCGAATTTTGTTTTTCTACTTTTCGGGTACACACATGGTACTGTTTCGCAGCAAAGACGCTTTCGAGCCTCTTGAAACCAAAAATTGGTCAATTAACCCCCAATTAATTACTCGAAAATGATATTAAAGCAAACCACACCGTAATGGACAACTCGTAAAATGACTAAAACCCTTACCTTAGAATGCTTAACAACGATTTCGCACAATCAAAGCGCTGATTGGGAACCTCCAGCCCCTTGACCTTCTCCCAAACATAAAACGAACCCCAATTAATTGAAGATTTGTTAGCCAAAACAAAAATCACACTTATCAAACTTACCGATAACACTCAAGAACATCAATATAACAATTCACAGAACTTGATAACAAGTAGAAGATCAAAAATAAATCGGTAGCAAGAAAAGATAGAGAAAATGGCAAGGGGAAAAAAAAAGAGAACGTTAGTTTTTTTTCTATAGAGAATTTTAGGAAAAGAAAAATTTTCTCAAATTCCACTACCTACCCTATCATAACCACTCACTATCAGAATTCTAATTTCACCAAAATTCTGTCCCATAACCGAGCAAAAATAAATGCCCACGCTTGCGCAAGGATTCGAACACAAAACCTCCAAACAACACACTAACACCTTTACCACTTGAACCAGAAGGCTCATTCTAATATGGTTTTACAAACAACTTAAAATATGCCCACTGAACAAGTATAAGGCGTAAGTCAGAAAAATACCAAAATTTACCAAAGGTAAGGCTTGAACTTGGGAACTCTCACACACACCCAGAACACTTAACCACTGAAGTAGATACACCCTTGTGTTAAAATTATACAGAAACAGAAACAAATATTTTAGGGCGCTACACTAGAACTCAACTTTTACATTTCATGCAATTTGGTCCTTTTTATTAATTAAAAATGTAATCGGTAAAATTTTCTTAACAAAATTTTTATACGATATTCCTATCATACTGTACACCATAAAATAATTTTAAAATAACTTTTCCTACGAACTCGGATTTGTGGTCCCGAAACCACTATTTCGATTTCACTGAAAATGGGCTGTTATAATTTAAACTAGAGCTTTTACTTAAATCAAAGTATACGAGTCACGCATAAATAGTCCATCATCCACAGGATTTAGGTATGTTACACTATGAACACCAAAAGTAAATAAATCCATAAAGTGATCTATGATCTATTCTACTTGGGTCATGTTCAATGTATTGTCAATCTTGTCAGTCACATCTATGTCTATCTTTTGGGAGTCATTCACTCTTATGTTTAAGATAAAGCATTTCCTCAATTGGACTTGATAGGTGACATATTAGTCTTTCAATAAGCATTCTCATTTCCAATTAGACTAAGGACGTGTTTAGATTATCTACTAATATAAGTTATCTTTCCGTATTACGATTCGACCACGTAATATCGCTTAGTATTAGTTAAATGTTAGATAATCACTGAACCAATATTTGCTTCTATTTTACTTTGCGTACAAAAACCATTAAGGACATTATACAAAGAATATTAATGTAAATAATGGATTATTTTATTAATCAATTTGTTATAAAAATACGAGTATGCAAAATGAATATACTACACTTAAAGCACCATATCCAATAGTATTGATACATTGCATAAAAATAATTATTATAAATTACTAGGTACTGTTACCTTCAAGGTAGTATCAATATCTTATGAGTTAGTACCACCCTATTTTGTAATTTTGGCTACTAATTTCCAAGTTAATAATACATAAGGCCTGCGCATCAATAGTTGGGGTACCTCAAGATTGGGTATCAATACTTTACACCACTAGAGAGTGTTTTTGGCTACTAACTTGCAATGCATTGATACTTGGGGGAATTTACTGATACCTAGAATAATGATATTGATATTTAGCCTTTAAAAAGCTTGGAAAACTCTTTAAACCAATTTGGAGGGATCTTGGGTATTAGCTATCATTTTCAAATGTTTTGATATAAAATAAATAATTTTCAAAATTCCTTAATCAAACATGTAAAACTTATTTTCAAATGTTACAAACTCAAAAATAATGTTCTTAAATGACTTAAAAATAATTCACAAAATATTTTTAACATCTTTAAGACATTTTGAAAGTGTTTCTAAGCCTTACATAGTATTTCTTAGGCAAAGTATCAACACTTAGTCTCCTAAGTCTTGATACCTAAAAAAAAATTCTAATAGGGATTTTGAGAAGGGTTCAACATTGAGACTTTTATGCCAAATCTTGATACCTAGCAGCCAAGTCTCGAGACTTTGGTCTGCAAGTATCTAAACTTGTAAAAAAATAAGCACATGTATTTTGAGAGCAATATAGTCTCAAGACTTACTACCTTAAGTATTGAGACTTGTCTGTTTAGTCTCGAAACTTTAAAATTTCTAACGACTAGTTTTTAGCCAAGTCTTGATACCTATCCTCCAAGTATCTATAACACCCCATACCCGGTTCAATCGCCGGACTCGAGTAATTAAATGCTACAATTAATACCGGAACAAACTCATTCAATTTAACACACTGATTGATCATATTTATACACATTAGTTATCACAAATGAAAATAGGACTATATCAAACTTGAAACCACTTTAAATTATAGTCGAGCATGAATATGGACTAATTTATAAAAAATTTAAAACTTGAATATAATATCGATATTGAATAAAAAGTACCAATATTTTCTAACAAGTATCAATACAAAAAACTTTATGGATACCATTCTGGCATTCTGCCAATTTTAAGTATTGATATCATTTATTGAGTTATTGATAAAAGTTATATTATATCGATACTAAACAAAATCAAATCTATACTCTACCAATTTTGAAAACTGTTCATTTGGTAAAGTATTGATATTTTTTGTCACAGGTATCAATACTTTCTTTTTGGCTAATGAAAATCACAAGTTTGAAAGTTCATTTCATACCCAAACTTAAATCCTAACTCATAGACACTTATAGGTATACAAATTACTTGCATGAAACTCATTCAAACCATTACAAACATGTCAAATATGCAATGCTTCAATCATCACAATTGAATACTTCCAAAGGCATACAATAATACTTTGCAAACATGTTCAATACACACTCAAAGACCAAACTTAAACATGACGCATTTCAAACTAAAATGCCTAATCAATGTGCCATTATGGCACCATCACAACCAAATTTAAAACATAAAAACCTTAATCACACATACAAGTATATATCATCCTTGTGCTTCTTACAAAAAATGCTTCTTAATCTTTACATTTTATCAAGCCTAAAACATGCTTATCTCTTACCAAAATTGGTTATACATATATCTAAATCATACAACTATTTTGGGTCATATTCAAAACTTACCATATCCATGAAATAACTTAATTTAAATAATGCATATACTACAACTATCAACTATCACACTTTCCCTACATTTCATCCAAGAAAACCATTTTTTAACCATTTCATGACCTAAAATCAAGCATATCATTACCACACGTACTTTCAACATTTACCATATATGCATACCATCGTAAACTTTAGATTCAACCTATTACATGACAACCATTATAATACATTACAATTTCAACTTAGAACTTCAAAACCATCAACCCAAAATAGCCTATATACATGCCACAAAATTGGAATAAAAAGAGTCAAAATCTACTGAGACTGAAGCTTGATAGTGTGAGCCTTGAAGTTGATCCGACTACCTAGTTATGCAAAACATTTACTACAGGAAACAAAAAATGAAAAAAGTAAGCTTATATAGCTTAGTAAGTTCTTAGTTAAATTCTAAACCAACTTACCTAATTAAAGCAATTGAAATTAAAAAAAATTAGATAAAGGTAACCTGACATTCAATTTACAAAAACATGTGAGAATTTCACAAGATCAAATCACCAAGAATTTAGTCAAGATTATTCATATATTTTCAATCAAGATCATTCATGTATATTCAATCAAAATCATTCATGTATATTCACATAATTCAATAAATATTTTTTGATAATTAATCACAAATTTAACTAACCCGATGAACTATAGTAACATAATTTGGATACTCTGGTAATTACACCACACTAGAGAGCATCATAATGCTATACGAAGGCACCGTAGTGCAAGCAGAGGTGTAACAGCCCAATTTTGGGCCTAGTCAGAACAGTGGTTTCGGAACCACTATTCTGAGACCAAAGAAATTATTTTTAATGTTATTTTATGTGTTATAGTATGATTATATGGGTGCATGAAAATTTTGGTGAAATAATTTTAGCGATTTCATGCTTAATTGCGAAAAAGGACTAAATCGCATAAAGGGCAAAAGTTTTGTTTTGCTAGCTAAATATGTTAAACAGCTAGAGAACCAAAATTTAGGGTGTTTAATGTGCAAATAAACCCTAAAAAGGGGTGCTTGGCCGGCCATAGATAGAAAGAAATTGAAAAGTCAAAATTGGTGGGTATTAGGTAGCTTATTTGGTATTAAAATAAAACAAAAAGAAAAAAAGATGTCATCTTTTCATCTTTCTTCCTTCCTCCACCGAAAATACCAGAAAAATAGGAGTTTTTAGAGCATAAATTTTCAGCAACTTCTATCCCTTGCAAGTAAGTGATTTTAATGATCATTTTTGTTGATTTTTGTATTTTTTGAGACCCTTGTAGCATGAGCTAACTAAAAGGGGGACTATTTTGCAAAATGGTTGAAAGTCTAGGGTTTTTCCATGAGAGAAATTATGTTGTTTTCTGAATTTTTATGGAAGAAAATGAGTCTTGGTTGTGTAATAAACAACTTTTGTGAAAGAAGTTTGCATGAAAACACCTAAAAAGGGCTATTTTGTAAAGTTGTAAAATAAGTTGTAAATGTGTGAAATAATTGAAATTGTGAGTTGCTATAGTTATAAAAAAGAGTTCTACTAGGTTTGGTAAAGGAGGAAATTCGATAAAAATCGATTTACGAGCCTAAGGGCAAAATCATAATTTTTGTAAAGTCTAAGGGCAAAACGGTCATTTTGCCAAATTTTGAATTATAGAATTTTTTAATTAATGTAATGATTAATGAGTGAATTTCATCATGTTAGATCAAGAGAATCAAGATTTGAGCTTAAATCGGAAAGTACGAGGTTATGGACTAAAATGGAGTAATTAGCCGGAATTGCATTCGAGGTAAGTTCGTATGATAATAATAGTGTGATGTTATGTTTGAATTATAATTCTTTACTATTGTTGCATATATTGTATGATTTAATAAATATATAGGAAAAGTTGATGAAATGGTGTATATGATGTGGAAAGATGACATGGAAGAATATTAAATGAAATGCAAGAAAATGTTGATCCATGACAAGTGATATGTGTTATGTAAATTCTTAAAAGCTTATTTTTTATTTGAGTTATGCCTTATTATGCTATGAAAGGGCAATTGATACTATGGATAGTGAGATCGACACTTCGAGTAAGTTCGACAGAGATAGAGTATCAAAAAAAAAATCTCGTCTGAACCTTAGGAACAGTCTAGGGTACAAGTGACATGTCACTAGGAATTAAGAAATCCGAACTTGTTGAGTTAGTCCAAGTTCGTGATATACATGAAGCATCTAAGCTCGTTGAATTGGTCCAAGTTCATTATGAATGCGATACATGTAATTAGGTTCTGGGCAATGGTCTTGTGTGTCCTACTGGTGACTAGGTAATCCTTGATTTGGTCGGATACCTGACAGCTTGTGTGAGCAGCCCGTGTAGCTACACCTTGACCGATAGCTTTTATGAGCAAGCCCGTGAGTAGCTCCATTACGAGCGTTACAAGTTATGAGGTAGCTTTGGCTATGTGTGTGTATGTGGCACTTATGTGCAAGTGTTTCGCGTATCCAATAGTATTCCGAGTGTTTGACGGGTGATGCAATAGATGTGATGAAAGTCCTGAGGAGGACATGTTAAAGAGGTATGGTTATATGATATATTACGATGAGTACAAGTATGTACACCAAACTTATGGTTATTGAGACTTTGAAATGTTGAGACATCGGTGAGCTAAGATGTATGAATTATGATTATAAATTTTGTTGCAATATCATGTTAACTTATATTGTACATTTGAATATGGAATTTATGAAATGATGAGTTCGTGATTAGTCGAAAGTAAACTTATGATAGTTATCATTATATTGCACCAAAATAGTGTTGGACAGCAACAGTTGTATGACTTTGAAAATCCACCAAAAATTGTGGAAATTGATTTAGAGGTTGAATAAAATATGAAATTAAAGCTTAATGAGCCTAGTTTCATATAGAAGAAATGGTGTAAGCAAGAGAGTTTCATATAATGAAATATTTAAATTAATGTGAGACAGAGTCAGAATGATTTCGAAATCCCCTGTTATGATTTGAGAAAATCATTGAAAATTGTACAAAAATAGTTATGGGTTATAATTTATATGCTTTGAATTATGAGTTTATTTTCAATAGAAATAGACGGGAACGTCATCCTCGAGTCTCGTATTATGAGATAATTAATTTTTAGTGAAGAGGGGTCAGAACTGTCAGACAACAAAAAGGGGTAACTTTAAGAAATAAACTGTACTTATTGGCTGAACTAAAAATTCTAAAAATTTTATGGTAAGAAGATATATGAGTCTAGTTTCAGGAAAAATTAGCGGATCTTAATTTAGAGTTTCATAGCTCCAGATATAAATAATTTAGTAACTATGACTTGAGAAAACAGCTTGACTGAAACATAAGTAAAAATGCAAGTAAGGTTATATTACCTTGAGAAGCAAGTTGATAAATTGCTTATTATTTTCATACAATCTTACTAAGCTATAAAGCTTACCCTCTCCTTTTCATTTCTTTAGTGTTGTCAGGTTAGCTCGGGGTTGGAGATCGTCAGAGGCAGCATCACACTATCAAACCATCACCTTTAGAGTATTGACATATGTGTATTAAGCACCTTCAAGTGAGTGGCATGTATAGCGACTTAGTTTTTATGATAGATGTTGTTATGATTAGCCAAATGTATTGGCTTATATTGATTCATTGTATATAGCCATGAGATGTAGCTTATAATGATTGTGGTTTGTAAGCCTAGTTATTCATGATAAGTTCTACTGCTTGCGATGCGATGATGTTTTTATGCTTGTGGGACATGCATGATTGGTGTTAAGACATGTGTACATGATAAATTCTTCATGATTAATCAAAATGGTTATAGCCATAAAGTAATTGTATGGTATAGAAATAAGACGATGATGATTGAACATGAATGCTTAATGTTTAAATAAGGTCACTTGACAAGGTCAATGAATATGGATTAATGTGTCTAGGCTTGATATTATATGAGTATGTGAAACTTGTGAATGATAGCATGTTAAAGCTAAGAATACACCTTAGTGAAGTCTACTAAATCATTAAAATGATGCCATGATATATAACTTTGATGTGTGTAAAGATGTGAGGGATTAATGGTAACAAAGACTTGGAAAATAGCCTAAGTGTTAACCACACGACTAGAGACACGGTCGTGTGTCCCAGCCGTGTGGATGACACGGCCTAGCACACGGGTGTGTAGCTTGGCCGTGTGGTTAAATTTTGGTTGCTAACGTCATAGTCAAAGAGTTACACGGCCTGAAGACATGGGCGTGTCCTAGGCATACGGGTGTGTCCCTGTGCTCACACGGGCATGTGACCCTGTTTCATGGAAAGAAATTTTCTAATTTTTCTCAAAACTTTCTAAGGTTCTCGGTTTAGTCCCTGACTACTTTCAATGCATGTTTAGGGCATCGTAGACCCGTGTATGGGACATTATTCATATGTATGAAAAGTTTTGAATTAAAAAGAAAATTTTATGGCCCGATTTTTGCATGTATGTGTATGTTTAAGTCCGGTAATGCCTCGTACCTTGTCTCGGCGTCAGACATGGGTAAGAGGTGTTACAAAAGGCACAATTGTGCAATCAGAGGCACCAGAGTGCAAACGATTGTAGTCAAAGGCACTAAAGTGCAAACTGATACAAGCGCGCATTCTAACCTTATTGGCATACCAAACGTATCCCAATCGTTTACTGTGTCCAAATGAGCATTAAAACAAAATTCGTAACACTTATAGTTCAGAGCATTTCCATGTTATCTGTACACATTTTGTAAACTAATCACATTCCTTCAAAAATCCATATGCTATATAGTATTTCAAGGTCAACTTACAATATCAACAACATATATATACACATACTTTAACAACAAACAGCATGTTTCAACTCATTTCAATACATTATGAACTTACCTAATATATTCGACTATAAAGCTGATTCGTAGGGGCTATTTTGTGATTTTTCCTTTTCCCTGATTTTCCTCCGTACAGTTCAATCCTTGATCTATATAGTAGTTAAATTCAATTTGATTAATTGAATTACATTACCATGTTCATTTTTCATGTATATTACCCCTTAATTTTATTTTACAAAATTTTCTTAAATTTTTACATTTTATTTAATTTAGTCCTTAAAATTGAAACTATTATAATTTCACATTTAATCCCCAATACTTAAAATCAATTATACAATCATCCCAAACCAGCCTTCAAATACTAAAAATTTACAAAATTTTTATGATAAGATTAACTTATTTTCATTTTAGTCCCTAAGCTCAAAACTAACAAAAATTCATTTACAAAATAGTGCTAATTAACAACCAAACTTGTAAATCTATCATTTAACCTCTTGAACATCTAGAATTCATTAATGGCAAGTTCCAAAACCTTTAACAATTTTATGAAATAATCTCTAAGTTAATTAGATTAAGCTACAACGATCTCAAAAACATAAAATTACTAAAAACAGGTTTAGGGAATACTCACATGCAACGGTCGATTGAGCTTGGATAAAATGGCTATGGCTTCTTTCTTTCTCTTTTGGTTTCGAGTGGAAGAAATCAAAATGGGGAAGATGACCCTTGTTTTGTTTTTATTAAATTAACTTTTTCTATTTTAACTTTTAACTTAACAATATAAATTACTAAACAAATCATGCACTTACCGTCCATACTAATATATTATGGTATAAATGCAATATAAGAACTCTCACATTTACTAGATAAGTCATTTAACTAATAAAATTAAATAGCAATTAAGTCTTACGTCTTTTATAATTTAATCCTTTTTTAATTAATTATTCAATCGCTAAAATTACTAGACCATGACTTAATTTTTCTCTTTAATACCAGGACTTAATTTTTCTCTATAATAGACTCGTAAATATTATTAAATAATATTTATTGTCTCAATCATTGAAATATGAAGTTTCGAAACCACCGTTTCTTATACTACTAAAAAACGAGATATTACAGTATCAATACTTGACCCTGCACATTGCATTAAATGCGAAACTCCCTCCAACAACTAGAAATGTCTAAATATTAATTAAATTGTATAAATACAAGTAATGAACAATTGAAGAGTTAAGAGACACATATCCAAGCATAAAAAATAAGAGAAAATTTTTAAATTCTTTATTTCTCATATTTCTCTTCTACATAGTCTTAAAGTTTATATTGTAAAATCTTTTATCATTTTTATTTTATTCTCTTATATCTGTATTGAAATATCATAATATTAATGAAATTTAACATAATTTAAAAACATCTTTATGTTACAACATCATACTTAAAATATAAATTTTATTTTTCAAAACTATTTTTTTTGACAACAATCTTAAACGTTTAAAATAGTGAAATCAAAAATTTTAAAAACACTTTAGAAACAACGAAGGAATAGGCTTGGGCTATGAACTACACAAAATCTAGGTATTACGGTACACTATAGCGCAATCAACTATACAACTTCTAAATGCACACCGGCCAGCCGGCAGCGGACAGAAACTCATATGCCCAGTCAACAAACCTGCAAATAAGTCAATAAATCTGACGCTATACATGCTCATCTCCTTTTTCATCTTTGATGATCTTTTCCATAAGTTGGCCTCACTTAACTTGCTCTCCACGTGTCAATCATTAATAAGCGGTGCCACATGTGTCATCCCTTGCATTTTTTACTCTACCTCTCTCACAGTCACACACCGCCCCCACTCATTAAATTTCGAATAATTGATTTATTACGTTACTACTTAAAATTATTATTTGATAGGTCTCATTGACGTGACATTGATATGAAAAGAAAATTATTTGTTAAAATAATAATAACATGTGATAGATTCAAATATTTTAAAATAATTATCTATTTAAGTTTATTTTTAATATAAAGGAATATTTTATATATATTTAAAAATATTTGAATTTTTGAAAGATTACCACGTAACACCGTTAAATTAATTATTAAATTAATATAAATAACAGTGTTAGTGTAAACATACTAACTTAATTTACTGAATTAAAATTAATGTATCAACTAAATAAAAAAAATTATACACGAATTACGTAGAAATGCACAAGTGCTAAGGATATTAACCCAACTTCGAATTGAATGTACCGGAATTCAACCCGACCCGAATAATCTGGCATTCAAGTCAAGAATGGGAATCCCAAATTTCGACCAGTTACAGCTCTACATGTGGCGTATCCCCATTGGTACAACCTCTGGAATCGGACGCCACAGTTTTAGCATAAATAACCACGTTGGTTCTGCTGTTTTCTTAGCAGTGTATAGTATATATCAGCATTAAGCCATTAGCCATCCCAGTCCCCAACCCTTCCCAAAGAAGATGGCGCCAAAACCCCTTACATTTCCGGGAATTTTCTCGGCACTTCTCGCCTTCTCTTTTTCTTTGCTCCTCTTTTGTCATCCGATCATAGGCGGCCACGATTACCACGACGCTCTCCGCAAGAGCATTATCTTTTTCGAAGGCCAACGATCAGGCAGACTTCCCCCTGACCAACGCGTCAAATGGCGCCGCGACTCTGCATTGCACGACGGCTCGACCGCCGGTGTAATTACTCCTTTTCGACAGCCTACATTACCCTTTTCACCTACTAAAAGTATATAATCTAATCATTAACTGCGTTTGATGTTTCGGTTTCAGGTGGACTTAACGGGAGGTTACTACGACGCCGGAGACAACGTGAAGTTCGGGTTCCCAATGGCATTCACGACGACTTTATTAGCTTGGAGTATCATAGATTTCGGGAGGAACATGGGGCCGGAGTTAAAGAACACCGTTAAAGCAGTGAAATGGTCGACGGATTATCTGTTGAAAGCAACGGAAAAGCCTGGACTGGTGTACGTACAAGTGGGAGACGCCTATTCTGATCATAGCTGCTGGGAAAGGCCAGAGGACATGGATACTTTACGTACGGTGTACAAAATCGATAATGCGCATCCTGGTTCCGACGTCGCAGGTGAAACCGCCGCCGCATTGGCTGCTGCTTCCATTGTGTTCAGGAAACGAGACCCTGCATACTCCAGGTTGCTCCTCAATCGAGCCATTAGGGTAATTCACTGTCACCACCTCAGTTTCTTCTTAATCTTGTCACCGCACCAAATGGGAAGATATTTTGCATATTTGATTCATAGAATGTTAATGGAAAAATGAAAGTCGGGGAAAATGGTGTATTGTACTGTAGGTGTTCAACTTTGCTGACAAGCACCGAGGTGCATATAGTAGCAGCCTGCACTCTGCAGTCTGTCCTTTTTACTGCGATGTCAATGGTTACCAGGTCAGGCAGACTCCTTTTTTTCTTTTCTTTTACAGTACAATTAAGAGGAACCGTTGCATTATGACATTGAAGTCCACAACTTTGACTGGCTGTAGCTACTGTAATGTTAATGTAGGACGAGTTGCTTTGGGGAGCCGCTTGGCTACACAAGGCCTCAAGGAAGCGCGTATATAGAGAGTACATAGTGAAAAACGAGGTTGTCTTGAGAGCTGGAGATACCATCAATGAGTTTGGTTGGGATAACAAGCATGCTGGGATTAACGTCCTCATTTCCAAGGTACAAAATTAATTAATCAGTGGATTATTTATATATGTTTTATGCTTAATCATTATAATGATACCAATGTTTTGTTTTATTTTATGTAAGTTTTATTTGTTTATTTATTTTTCTAGAACGGTGCTTTTATATTCTTCTACTCTTTGGTGCCTTTTGTTGGGGTATTTAAGTAGGATAAGGTTGATTTTATAGGATTGAAGAAAATGTGTCTTGGGTGTCACGTGGGTGATCCTGTGTTTTTTATGGGAGCTGATCATATTTTTGTGGTTTCGAACCCCATTTTCTGTGCCCTTTATAGACTTTCAGACGAACTGAAACAAAACCATTTGCATGGTCTGAAATGTTGGATTTTTTGTTGAAGTTCACAGGAGAAAATTAGATTTAAAGTATTTTAATTGAATCAAAGGCAAGCTATTTGTTACTTTTTAGATTTCTAGAAAAATGGCCCTACTACTACATGCTTGGATAAGATGGGAATAGAAAGAACAAAATAATCATGTGATGGGGGATAGGATGGCTTATCATTGCACATGATGAATGTAAGCATAAAATTTGGGTTTCATGTGAGCATCAATTTTACATTGGCAACCCAAATTAAAAGACGAATATTTGGAGCCAAAGAGACTAAAACTGTGTTTGATGGAGTAGATTAGGGTTGGTTTTAGTAGTGTATTGTCTCCTAAATCGTAAACCAAAAAGGTCTAAGCGTCCTAGTTAAGGTCTGGATCCTCGTGGGTCCCCAATCAGTGAGTTACTGCTATTTGCATGTGCCTAAAGGCTGGGGCGATGCTTACCTCCCATGCTCATTCATTATCTTTCTACATTAACTTTTTCTTGAAAGGTGATCACCACTACGTTAAGGACCTTTCACCCTTTACAATATATATATAGCTTGCATGATTTCGTCATATTCATGCATTTAATATCTTTTATTTTATTCTATATCATCAACTTATCTCTATGTGCATGAACATTGATTTTCTAGGTTTCTGAACACTAGTATTATCAGACTACGCAGTATTAACATTTAATATACATTGAGGCTGATATATTAATGTATATGTGATAAACGAAGCAAGTAGTTATTATATAATTATTATCTAATCCGTGGAATTTCTGGGGCAGGAAGTGCTGATGGGAAAAGCTGACTATTTCGAGTCTTTCAAGCAAAATGCTGATGGCTTTATTTGTTCTTTACTGCCTGGAATTTCCCATCCTCAAGTTCAGTACTCTCCCGGTAATGTGCTTTCAACAATTTGATACTAAAACAATAATAATAAGACATAGATCTCTGCTAATCATAGAAAACTAACCCCTTTTCACTTTAAAAAAAAAAAAAAAGGTGGACTGATGTTCAAAGCTGGAGGGAGTAACTTGCAGCATGTAACGTCGTTGTCTTTCCTTCTTTTAGCCTATTCAAATTACCTAAGCCATGCTAACAAGGTAGTTCCATGTGGTGAAACATCAGCCTCCCCTGCCCTTCTCAAACACTTGGCCAAACGCCAGGTAGTATGACACTCTTGGTTTCTATTTAAATAAATCAAACAAAATCAACGGCTTTTGTTTTGTTGCTTCTATAATGAGAAGGGCCTCACGTGACTCTTGTCTGTGGTAAATTTTAGGTAGACTACATTCTGGGGGATAATCCTTTAGGGATGTCCTACATGGTTGGGTATGGTGCACGATTTCCTCGGAGGATTCATCACAGGGGCAGCTCACTGCCATCGGTCGCGGCCCACCCGACTCGCATCGGTTGCAAAGCGGGGACTCGCTATTATCTAAGCCCAAATCCCAACCCCAATTTACTAGTGGGAGCAGTAGTGGGTGGGCCTAATGTGTCGGATGCCTTTCCAGATTCAAGGCCTTATTTTCAAGAGTCGGAGCCCACAACTTACATCAATGCGCCACTTGTTGGTCTCCTTGCATTCTTTTCAGCCCACCCTTGATTTTCCGCATATAGAGTAGTTGTAATCAGTGATTTATTATTATCGTTATTGTGGAATCAAACGAATTCCCAATTGAAAGCTACACAAAAAAGTGAGCGGCTTTTTACCTTTGTTGGGCTAAGTTTTAAGATTTATGCCTTTACCCAAAGCACCCATTTCTCCTATTGCTAATAATTTTGTATTCAAGTTCTAGTTATTGCGTCATATATATATATATATAATCTATCTTCAAACATATTTTTAGTTTTAAAGCTTGATAATGAAAGGAATCGAGTTCAGATATAAATAAGCTAAACAAATTTAACAATTTATTCATGAAGGCGAGTGAAAGTTTTGAATTTTTTTTTTTTAAGGTGAGTTGGAATACAGTTGATGGGTGATATTAATTCAATAAAAAATTTTATAAATTGTATAGATTTCACATTAATTATATCATATGCCTATATATGTATATTATATTCAAACATATAAGTTAAATTTTACAAATAGTCAGGTGACACAACTCAATAAAATTTTTTATAAATTGTATAATTTCACATCAATTATATCATATATATTATATTCAAACATATAAATTTTGGAAGTAGTCATTTAATTTCTATATTCTAATTTAATTAACTAAAAGTTTAAAACAACACGAATGGTTAATATTTATTGTGAACTTGTTGTGATCAAGATGATGACACAAATAGGCAAGAAAGCGGTGAACCACTCATCTTTCTAAAATTTAGATGTTCATTGATTATGGATTTTGACATTTTCTGTTATATTTTTTGAAAATGAATGAACCACAAGACGCTAGAAAGAAGGTCGAGTCTAGAGACAGTGGAAATTAAAGATTCCTTCCAATTCCAAACGATTTGTTTCTCATTTGTCAAGTTTATTATTTTTATTACAATACATTGGTATTCTTCCAAGAAAGAGGAAGTAAAAGAAAGTTGTTTCAGATTATTGTTTTTTTGGATTGTAATATCTGAAAAAAAAAAAAACAACAACGTGTTTGTTGCAATGGATACGTTGGGACTTCTCAGAATTAGGGTCCGAAGAGGCTACAATCTTATTGTTCGTGATAAGATAGCGTCTAGCAGTGATCCTTATGTTGTCATCACCACCACTCAACAGGTTTGTTGTGTTTCCTTCATCCCTTCTCAACTTAGGAGAAATTTGATTGTGTTACTTTTTACTTTTAACTATACTTCTGCTCAATGCTTAAAAAGGACTGAAAAGTTATGTTGGAAAAAATTCTCAAAATTTACAATCAAGTACTCTAGAGTTTAATTTCTCAAATGAGTACTCAAGTATATGTTAAAATCGGTTGCTATTGTATTACCCAGAGCGCTCCTTTTTTTTTCCTAGAACAAGTTGACAATTTGCCTATTGTTATTTCACAAATGAGCGCTCATATCTCAACTTAAGCCTATTGTTTTCATAAATTTTTATATTTTTATAATTTCTAATATTTTTTAAAACTTTGTTTTTAAATATTACTTTTTTTTGTTTTGTTTCATACCTAAATCTATTCTTATTAACTTCCCTCTCGTCATGTCTTCTCAACTAAAATAATTACTCACCACTCATCTTCAATCACTAAACACTAAACTTATTGCCTCTCGGACCTCTTATTCAGCACCCTATACAAGTCTATCACCATCACACTTCAAGTTCACCATTAAAACCAAATCCAAGCACTCCAAATAACAAAAATTTTCTACAATTTTATTACATATTTATAATTTTTATAACTTTTTTAATACTTTTAATAAGTTTTTATAACTTTTTAAAATAAAATTATATATTTTTATATAATTTCTTATAGTTTTATTTTATTTTATAAGTTCTATAATTTTATATTATTTATATAATAGTTTGATATCTTTTTCATAACATATTAATAATATTTTATAATTTTTTAATATTAAATAACATTTATAGTTTTTCTATAATTTTTATTTTTTCCAAGAAAAAATTATAAAATTTAACAATTTTGAAACTTAAATAATTAAAAATCAATTAAGCTCATGAAAAATAATTAAGATCAAGTAAGCCATACATGTTACCATTTTTCCACGACAAATGTCATGTTAGTCACCACCATCATTATTTTTACACATCAATTACCACATTAGCACTCAATGATCCATTAGGGGCTTGATAGAAAACCATATTCTAATGGCTTAAGTGATTACTAACTTTTGATTAAAGACTCAATTGATTGTACTTTTTGATAAAGGAATCAATTGATTTTTTTAAATTATTTTAGAAGAGCTTTTTTAATACTTTAGCCTTAGAATTATAATTAATAGTGGGCTGGAAACTGAAATATATCCAAGACTTAGGTCGGAATAAATGTGGACAGCACCCACATTTAAGTTTAGAATAATTTAGGAGAGAATTGACGAATAACATTTGTACATGGTTGAAACTTGAACTTGGGAAAATCTCAGTGACATAATATTGCCACCACAGCTAAGGTCTCATTGGTTTTAAGCTCTTTTTCAATCTAGTTGACATGCATAGGAGTATCTTTGAATGGTTTGTAAGAGGCATAATAAAGCACCTTATCTAGATGAAACTTAAAACAACTCAGTATATAAGTTTATAAGATCGATACCATGCATAATAAGATTTGAAACATATTTGTGAATTAAAACTCACATTTAAGAAAAATTTATTTAAAACAAAGACTTCATTTATTAATTAACATCCATAAAACAAATATGAAGAAATCCAACTCATTATACAAATAGGATGGCCCAAATTATTACAACCATAATATACAATCAAACGTAAAGCTTGCTGATTCCATCTTTAGAATTCTTCAAGTAACATCAAACTCTTTTTGAACAATACTTAACTTAGGTTCCCAATCTCTTTCCAATAAGTTTTTTTTTTCTTTCAAATTCTATAAGAGTTTTTTTCTTCTCTTGTTCCATCACATTGTTTTCTTCCTTCAACTTCTCATTAACTTTGCAAATGATCTCCTATTATTCCAACATTTTCTTGTATGTTCCCTCCATCTTATCTTCTATACCATCAATCATTGTTATTACTTGTGTTTGATTCGATTAAGTCAACCTCCTAATTGGTTTTGGCAATGAAGACAACATAGTTTCTTACGTGTTCTTCATCATTTTTATTATCACTTTTAGAGATTTTATCGCTCCAAGTTACGTTAAAAGATTTCTTCTTTTTCTTAGGATGGTTGCACACTCAGCCTATATATATTTAAATCCCTCGCATTCATGATATCAAATGTCTTTCTTCTTCTCTCTAAGCTCATCTTCATTAGCTATGGTTTTAGCTCTATTCTTGTTGGCATTTGGACCTCTTTCATTACCCTTCCTATTGATATTTTTTGTAAGAAGGGCCAATTGCTATTGTAAGTCTTTCGTCAAGGCAGTTGATTCAGCATCAATTGCAACTGAGGCTACGACATTTAGAGCAATGTTCTCTAAATTGATTCAATCTCTTTTGGCCTCTTCCAGGTTTATCTCAAACGTTTGAAAGGACCATATCAATTATTCTACTCTTATTGTGTTCATGTCCTTGACCTATTCAATGGTTGTGACTTTGATTAATAATCTTTCCGACAGAGATTGCATCAACTTTGTCAATAGTTTTGTTTTTGAGTATTCTTCGTGGGCAAATGTTTGATCAGTTATATCACACAATTTTGCATAAAAATCAGACAAAGTTTCAT
Organism: Gossypium longicalyx; assembly: GCA_025698465.1. Lineage (NCBI taxonomy): Eukaryota > Viridiplantae > Streptophyta > Magnoliopsida > Malvales > Malvaceae > Gossypium > Gossypium longicalyx. The sequence continues at coordinate 86,329,149 of CM046997.1, forward strand.
CCTCGTTAGCATTTGCAACTTTGACTACTTCTCTCCAGTGGTTTCCTTATAAGTGGTCTCGAGAATTTTCCAAGCTTCACGTATAAAGATGCATTTGAAGGTGCAGCTAAACTCTTGAAGGTCAACTTCATTAGAACTAACATTTACGGCTTTGGAAATGTAGCTAGTAGCTTTATCCTTTTCAGCATGCTAGTTTATCTCTGACTTCATTGTGCGAGTACAATCAAGCTAAGCTTTTTATGCCTTACTTAAATGAATGCTCTATTGTAATAAGTTTTGTGATATTTATATTGGAACCATCTAGCATAAGGGCTGGACATTAGGCTTTCTTCCTTTACGTTCTTCATGTAGAAGTGAGAAATCCGTCAATTCTATTTAGAAAACCTAAAAACCATTTAAATGGACTTTCATTTTTTGGAAGCTGAAAGTAAACGAAGTAAAAAAATTGACAAATTTCAATCGATATATTTTCGGTCAGTTTAGTTGGAAAACTTAATTAAGATTTGTTTGTTTACATGTAAAAGGTAGGTTTTAGGGAAATTATTTTCTGTATTTTTTTTTGTATTTTTTTTCAGAGAAAGCAGCTTGGGGGAAAATAATTTACATGTCAACATAAAATAAGCTATTTTTCTTATAAAATGACTTACCGTTTTGAAAAGCATAAGTCATTTTTTAGAAAAGATCTCCTCTATAGATAATTTTATTTTTATATAAAAAATAATTTAAATTAAGGTTAATATTATTATATTGATAATAAATTTTATTTTTATTTTTAAAAATATTTAAAATTATTAATATATTAATATAAAATATTACATTTTTCAATATTATTAAACATACATATTTAATTATTTATATTTATTCATATAATAAATTATTAATATATAAATTATTTTAATAAATTATTTAATATTTAAATTTTATTTTGAAAATAAAAATTTAAAAAAATAATTTTAAATAATATTCTTCATATATTATTAAAATATTCAATATGAATATTTTAATAATAAATATTTATTACAATTATAAATATATTAATATAATAAAATAAAGGTTAAAATATGTTATAAGTCTATGTACTCTTCACAAAATTGTAATTTAGTCTTTGTACTTTTATTTTCAATAATTTGGTCTCTCTGAAAATCAAGTCCAATTGTTGACATTGTTAAATTTTTTGTATATCACATTTTTAAATAAAAAACCTCACTTAGTAGTCATGTAATTAAAAAAATTACGTTGTAATGAATATGAATTTAACAAAAAACTTTTAATATATGCAAAAATAATGTAACATATAAATTTATAGACAATAAAATAAACTCAATTAAAAAAATAAAAAGATAAGACAATCTCAAATGTATATTTGTTTCACTGAAAACAGTTGAAATATTTTTAAGAAATCTGTCAAACAATAAAAATATTTTACACGGATTCATTTAAACACCATAAAATATTAATTTTTCCAAGAAAGTAAATCATTTTCCCAAAATCATTTTTTGGAAGCCATTTTCAGTGATACGAACAGACCCTTAATCAACTTTGCTTTTCCTTTAAAAAAAAAAAAAACTAATTGAACCCTGTGTGATTGTCAATGCGTTCATCATCCTAAATGTGACCTAGATTCGAGTTACGCTAGTTGCGTTACAACCCTAAGTGTGGCCTAAGTTTAAGTCGCGCTAGTCGCATTGTTGTTAAAACTTTGTCCTCTTATAATTCAAAAAAAAAACACTAATAGACTATTTAACACAAATTACATTACCCAATAAAACGCAAGCTACAAATTTGATTTGGTTTTAATGATTTTTTATAAGTGAATTGGGTTTAAGTTTATGTTCATGTAATGGATTTATTTATTTTAAAATTATAAATATATTTAATATATAATTTAAAGTCAGTTAAATCAACTTTGATTTTTAAAAATCAAAACTAAACTAATTTAATCAAATTGTTCAACTTCCCAAATTGACATTAAATCGAATTAAATTTTACACTAAAAAATTGAAATTGATTAGTTGAATCAATTTAGTCCATTCGTTCCGATTTTTGCATACCTCAACAACAAAGAATAGGATTCCACCAAATATATCTAGCTTATGAATTTGATGCTGTGAAAAAAAAAATAAAAATAGAATAAAATAAATAAAATAAAGAACACACAAATTTTACACGGAAACCCTTTCGGGAAAAAACCACGGGCAGAGGAGAAGAAAATTCACTATGTCGAAAAATTTGAATCAATACAAGAGGAATAGACTATGTCTATTTATAGGCTTGTAAAGCCATATTCTAGTAGGATTGAAACACCCTATCCTAATCAATATAAAATAGATGAAGTTTAATAAGGTTTAAAAAACCTTATTCTAAAATAAAATAAAAGAAGTCTAGTTCTATATGGATTTTACTTTTATTTTATTTTCCATCGTATTTTATTTAAATAAGAATTTGGGTCACTTAATTCTAACAATCTCCACCAATGAACAAGTTCTTCATCGCGAACTTTCAATAAACAAGTTCTCCACCTCTTCCATAAAACCCCTTAAGGGTTTAACTTCAACAATGAACACCAACCAAGTCTAGGCAATGCTCAAACTTGGTTATAGGAAGTGACTTAGTCATCACATCTGCAGGATTTTCATGAGTACTAATTTTGCTCACAACAATATCACCACGAGCAATAATATCACGAACAAAATGATACCGAACATCAATGTGTTTTGTTCTCTCATGAAACATTTGATCTTTTGTAAGAAATATAGCACTGATTGTCACAAAATATGTGCTAATTTGAAGGTCTTCATTGAGTTCACTAAATAGTCCCTTCAACCAAATAGCTTCTTTACAAGCCTCGATAATCGCCATGTACTCAACGAGTGGTAGACAAAGGACGATCGTAGTTTGCAAAGTGGCTTTCCAACTAATTGCACAACCTCCGATTGTAAAGACGTAACTGTGAGAGATTTTCTTCTATCAAGGTCTCAAAGCAAAATCAGCATCAACATACCCTATGACTCCATCTTTAGTTCTTCCAAGCGTAAGCAAACATCGTAGTGCCTCGTAAGTATCTTAAAATCCATCGAATCGCTTTCCAATGTTCTTTTCGGGATTTTCCATGTATCTCGCTAATCGCATTGATCGCATATGATAAATCTGGACGTGAACAAACCATAGCATACATGAGAGATCCCACTGCACTAGAGTATGGAACATGTGACATGTCCTCAATCTCATCATCTGATTGTGGAGACAAAACCGATGAAAGTCTGAAATGGGCTTCTAAAGGAGTACTAACAGGCTTAGCACTCTGCATATTGAACCTGCAAAGAACTTTCTCAATGTACCCCTTCTGACTTAAGTACAACTTACTTGATTTTCTATCTCTGAGAATCTCCATACCAAGTATCTTCTTTACTGGTCCTAAATCATTCATCTCAAATTCTTTACTTAGTTGGGCTTTGACCTTTCTTATCTTTTCTTTATCTTTTGCTGCTATCAACATGTCATCAACATAAAGAAGTAGATACACAAAAGAACCATCACTATTTTTCTTAAAGTAAACACAACTGTCAAAACTACTTCTTTTTAAATCATGAGAAGTCATAAAGGAATCAAAACTCTTGTACCACTGTCTTGGTGACTGTTTTAAACCGTAAAGGGACTTTTTCAGCAAGCAAACATAGTTCTTTTTTCTCAAATCAGTAAAACCTTACAGTTGTTGCATGTAAATATCCTCATCAAGTTCTCCATGCAAAAATGCAGTTTTACATCTAAGCGCTCAAGCTCCAAATCATGCATGGCCACAATACCAAGTAAAGCTCGAATCGAACTATGCTTAACAACTGGAGAGAACACATCTGTGAAGTCCACTCTGGAATTTGATCAGAACCCTTTGCAACAAGCCTTGCTTTATATCTGGGTTCTTCAACTCTTGGAGTCCCTTCTTTCTTTTTAAATACCCATTTACAACGAACAACCTTTTTACCTTTAGGAAGTTTCACAAGGTCCCATGTTCTGTTTTTGTGGAGTGATTCCATCTCTTCTTGCATAGCAAACATCCACTTTTCTGAGCCTTCACAGCTAACCGCCTCAGAATAATTAGATGGCTCTTGATTCGTATCTATATCTTCAGCCACATTCAAAGCATAAGCAACTAGATCAGCCTCGGCATATTTCTTTGGAGGTTTAATTTCTCTTCTAGTTCTGTTTTTGGCGATAGAGTATTGTGGTGAAGAAGTAACTCTATTCTCAATTTTTGTACTAGCTTGAGGAGTTGACTCTGTATTAATCTGATGCTCTACTTGTTTTTGATTTTCTTTATTGGAAGAGTCTTTAAGAGATAAGTTAGGTAGCATAGCGGTTTCATAAAAACAACATCTCTACTAATCACAACTTTTCTATTTTGAGGACACCATAACTTATACCCTTTTACACCAGCTTTATAACCAAGAAAAACACATTTAATGGATCTCGGTTCCAATTTTCCATTATCAACATGAGCATATGCAGGACACCCAAAGATCTTTAAATCAGAATAATTAGCAGGATTACCAGACCATACCTCTTGTGGAGTCTTTTTCTCAATGGCAACGGATGGAGATCGATTGATCAAAAACATGCGATGAACGACGCATACGCCCAAAATGACTTGGTAAGTTGGCATTTGACAACATACATCGAACCTTCTCCATGATCGCTCGTTTTATTATTCGCTCGCAACGCCGTTTTGTTGTGGAGTATGACGAACTGTCAAGTGTCTCATGATTCCTTCTAACTTGCACAATCTATTAAACTCATCAGAACAGAACTCTAAGCCATTGTCTGTGCGGAGGTATTTTATCTGTTTTCCCGTCTGTTTTTCAATCATAATTTTTCAAGAATTAAATGCGGAAAACACATCACTTTTCTGCTTCAGGAAGAATGCCCAAACTTTTCTGGAAAAATCATCAATAAAGGTTAGCATATAATTAGCTCTACCTCTGGAAGGCACTCTAGATGGCCCCCACAGGTCAGAATGAATATACTTCAATGTTCCCTTCGTGTTATGGATTCCTCTAGTGAATCGAAATCTCTTTTGTTTCCCAAAAACACAGTGCTCACAGAAATTCAGTTTGCAAATTCCTTGCCCATTAAGAAGTCCTCTTTTGCTCAATTCTGCCATGCCATTTTCACTCATATGCCCTAGGCGCATATGCCAAAGTTTAGTAATATCATCATCTGACAAGGAAGAGGAAGCGACAGCTGCATCACCAGTAACAGTAGAACCCTGCAAAATATATAACTTGACAATCTTTCTCTGTCCTTTCATCACAACAAGGGACCTTTTGGAAATCTTTAAAACCCCACTTTCAACTGTGTATCTGTACCCTTTTGAATCAAGAGTACTCAACGAAATTAAATTTCTTTTCAATTCTGGAACATGCCGTACGTCACTAAGTGTTCTGACAACTCCATCAAACATCTTAACTTTAATTGTTCCAACACCTGTGATTTTACACGAAGCATTAGTTCCTATCAAAACAACACCTTCAAACACTGTTTCGTAAGTTGTAAACCAATCCCGATTGGGACTCATATGGAAGGTGCAGCCTGAATCAAGTATCCACTCCTCGCTTACTTTAGAATCATTGACAAAAGCGACTAGAAGTTCACCATCGCTGTAGTCTTCTACAACATCGCTTCACGTAATTTTCTCGGTTATTTTCCTTTGATTCGCAGCCTCCCTTTTAATCTCATTTTGTAGCTTATAGCACTCAGATTTAATGTGCCCTTTCTTCTTGCAGAAGTTACAAGTTTTACCTCTGTTTGAAGACTTCGATCTACCCTTAGATTTACCACGAGGATTTCGTTCCTGTGTCCTACCACAATCATCATCAGCATTCCGATCTTGTCTCCCACGAACAATGAGACCCTCTCCCTGAGAGTCGGGTTTAACCACAAGATGCTTCATCTTATCATACGAGGTTAAAGAATCATAAACCTCATCAACTGTGAGAGACTCGCGGCTATATAAAATCGTGTCTCTAAAGGTTGAATAAGGCGGAACAACGAACAAAGTAGAATCAACCCTAGATCTTCCTTATCATCACTTGAACCTCCATGGCCTCCAAGTTTGAGAGAATTTCTTTAAACAACTTTGTTAAGTGTTAGGTGTCTGACGCACCTTCCTCCAAACGATGAGCATAAAGATGCTGCTTCATATGCAACTTGCTTGTTAGAGTTTTCGACATACATATTTGTTCTAGCCTCTTCCATAATGCAGCGACAGTTTTCTCTTTCATCACATCCTGCAAAATTTCGTTGGACAAATGCAGATGTAATTGTGTTAATACCTTTCGATCCTTACGCTTCTTCTCTTCATCTGTTAATGTCGAAGGCATCTTATCTATCCCTAGCAGGGCATCCTCCAGATCCATCTGTGCAAGAACTGCTTGCATCTTAATTTGCCACAACGCAAATCTGGTGTTGCGATCCAACAGCGGAATTTCATACTTCAAAGACGCCATTACCGTGATCGAGATGAATAACCCGGAAGCTCGGATACCAATTTGTGAAAAAAATAGAATAAAATAAATAAAATAAAGAACACACAAATTTTACATGGAAACCCTTTCAGGAAAAAACCACGGGCAGAGGAGAAGAAAATTCACTATGTCGAAAAATTTGAATCAATACAAGAGGAATAGACTATGTCTATTTATAGGCTTGTAAAGCCATATTCTAGTAGGATTGAAACACCCTATCCTAATCAATATAAAATAGATGAAGTTTAATAAGGTTTAAAAAACCTTATTCTAAAATAAAATAAAAGAAGTCTAGTTCTATATGGATTTTACTTTTATTTTATTTTCCATCGTATTTTATTTAAATAAGAATTTAGGTCACTTAATTCTAGCAGATACCAATTGAAAGTGTTGAGGTTATCGATTCGTTACTCGTGCAATTGTAACTAAAGATAAAATAATTGCCAAGAACAAAAAGTAAATGGACACCAATAATTGTTGGGTACAGTGTTAAGTTATAATACACTTTCAATAGAAGATGCATGTTCAAACTTTAGAGACAAAATTATTAAGAGGGGTAACTACGAATCCCGAACATAAATTATAAAATGGACATGAATATTAAAAAAAAAAAATCTCTTTACAAATAAAGATCCTTACGGATGCTCCGTAGCATATCTTCACAAATAAGATCCAGAGATGGTTGGTGTCAACTGTAATGATTTCATAAAAAGAATGAAGGTTTGAACAATTGTTGATACGTTGATTTCTCTGACATTAATGTTGCATAAATTGGTACAGAAAGTGAAAACAAACGTGGTGAAAAAAAACTGCAATCCTGAGTGGTGTGATGAAGTGAGCCTTTCAATCAAAGATCTTAATGATCCAATCGAGTTAGTAAGTAATATATCTGATTCTGCAATTTGTATGCATGTATATACATGAATGAATGTGAATACTAGTCACCACTACTACTTGCACTGAATTCCATTTGTATTTTGCAGACGGTGTACGACAAAGACACGTTGGGTGCGGATGATCCTATGGGAACTGCAGAGATTGACTTAAAACCATACCTAGAAGCAGTGAGGTTGAGGAAAGAGTTGCAAGAACTCCCAAATGGCTGTGCACTCAAGAAAGTACAGCCAAGCGGGACAAATGACCTAGCTGATGAGAGCCGCATTCTTTGGGAAAATGGCAGGATCACCCAAGACATGCGTCTCAAACTCAGGAATGTTGAAAGTGGGGAGGTTTTAATCCAAATAGAGTGGGTTGATATCCCTGGCTGCAAGGGTTTGGATCCTGATTTCTGAATCTATAAGTATGGCTTCAACTATATTATTCTCTCTACTTTTAACTCTTTTCGTATACCTCATCGGGGAATCATCAGTTTTCTTTTCTTTTTTTTTTTTATCGTAAATTGAAAACCAAACTGTAATTCAACTGCTATGTTATAATGCAGAATAACATAAACTTAATAGATGGTTTTGATTAATTCCAATTAATAATTGAATTTGAATCCAGATGTAATGACTGACCATTCAAAATCATGGTTACAATGAGCAAACAAACTGCATCAAGTTCAATTGTTTTGCTATTTGTAAAATGTAAAATTTCCATTCCTGAAGCTATGGTTTAACAATGGACTACTATTTTGTCAACCTAGCCCAAGCCGAGCCTACTAAATTGGATCCTATTGAAGTCTATTTGGCTCAATGAGAACTTGAAATCCCATATCCCTTATTAAAAAAGCTTTCCACTTTGGAGATGAAGTTATGGCTAGTTGATCACAAATGGGAAGACTCACATATTTTATTTTAATATATTTTAGTATTACAACTTCTTTGGAAGAAATAGAAATATATATTTTTTTTGGTTTAAATGTTAAAAAGATTACTCTAAATTTTAACAAAATTGGTTTCAAGCCCTAAAATAAATGAATGCATCTGTAATTATAAAAACAATATTTTTTTTAATATTATTTCTATTCAACAGAAAAAAAAATAGAATTATTTGTAAAGATGTGTGGGACTCTTTGCTCAGAATGCATCGATTCATCACCTTCATATCAATAGTATATTACAGCAATGGCTTGGGGTTGATTGGTTAGACGTTGGGCTTCTTATTGGCTGCCAGTTGTGGGATGATAAAAGATTATATGAAATCGTGATTTTAAGTCATTTTTATCTCTTTCTAATAAGAAGATGACAAATTAAAATTTTATTTTTTGATTTTTAGCATTTTTAGTTTAATTTAAATTTTTTCAGGAGAAAAAAATTGGAAATTAAGTAGAAAAATTTGATTTGTTATTTCTCTATTGGAAAGGAATGGGGATGACGTGGAATCACAGTTTTATACAATCTATTATCGTTATGGGATATAATGGCTTACAAGTAAATTTTGTTTTCAATTCAAACATAGTTGTGTTAAGAAGAATATACTTTTTTTTTATATTGATCTATTTTTAAAAAATAAAAGTATTTTTAAATATCTGTAAAATCCATATTTTTCTGATTTTTATTTTTATTTTTTGATATTTTTAAATTTCTGAATTTTGTAATTTTTTTCATTTTCTCCCTATTTTTTCATTTTATCTATTTTTGAAAAAAATATTTCTTTAATTTCTTGAAATTTTATAAAATTTTCCAATTTTTTCTCATATGTTAAATTTTTTTGAAAATTTTCTGATTTTTTTTACATTTTTTTGTAATTTTACTCTTTTTTATGTATTTTTAAAAGTAAAATTAAATATTTTTAATTCTGAAAATTTTATATATTCCTTTTGTTTTTAAAATTTTTTGAGATTTTTTAATTCTTTTTAAAATTTATTTCAAGAAAATAGGAATCGTGGCGTTGTGAGAGCACCACGCCATCCTTTTTTTTTAACACTGTTAACAGTTGAGGAAAAATGATACACGATTTGAAACTTGGAGCACTAAATTGATAAAAAAAAAATTCTTTAAATATGAAAGTGATAATTGAGTGCAACTTTGGGAGGTAAATAGTACAATTACCCTTTCATTTATTATTTTCTATCATATTTATATTATTGTAAATACTCTTATATATTTTTCAAAGTTATTAATTTATTATTATTACGGATTTTTATTTACCTAGAGTTTCAAATTTTTATCTACTATTGATTCAACTTTTATCTACTATAACTTTCAGATAACTTGCAGTGCTTGAGTGAACTTTGTTGAGAATGGTAGAAATTTGAGGGTAAAAAAAGCATAATACATATTAAATGATAAAGATATGATAAAATATAAAAAATCCTATTACTTGTCTTTTTTGTCATAATTTATATATATATATTAGTAAAATTAAAGAACACATCTATGAAATCAACTCATTTAAAGAAAAAGCTGATATTGATCCAATGGCCCAACAACAATTCAATGCCCTTGCTAACCTTGAAGACCTCCTGGACAGTTGTCCTCGTCTATTCCATGACCAACCTTAAAGATTTCTCTTAATTAATTGATAATTAATCTAAATTATCTACAATCCTTTTCAACTTTAATTTATAAAGTAGCAAAATACATCGAATTAGCATTACAAAATTAAAACATACCATACATAATAAGTATCCCAAAACTGATCAAAACTCTTTGCCTAAACCAAACTAGAAAACAATAAAAAATAAAAAAAAAAACCTCTTCTCAGTACTTACGAATCTTGTTCATGTATTTTATTTTGATTATTTTTAATTATTGTATTTTTTAAATTTTAAAATTTTACTTCTCATCAAATGATAACAGTTAAATTCATTAAGTTCTATTATTTTTAGAATCTGATGCGGCAAATATTTTGCCATATATGTAATATCATGTTAACTTGTTATTTTATCGTGTAACTTCTTAAAAATTCAGTTAATGAATTAACTATTTTCATTTGCATCAATACTAAAAATTCAAATTTTAAAAAAATAGAGGGAAAGTGAAAAATATGAATTAAATCTATAACAGTATGCATATTATAGAACTAGTAATCAAATTTAACCAAATGAATTTAACTACTATTATTTAAGTTAGGACTAAATTTAAAAAAATATTAAAATTGAAATTAATTCAATAAAAATAGATAAAATAATTCCCTAACATTTACAAAATACAGAACTAATAGCTAAATTTAACGCAAAGGGCTCCTAGAATCTTCACATCTCACAAAACAAGTGTATCAAACATCAACATCTCACAATTCATCATGGGGCTCCTAGAATCTTCACCCATTTTTAGCCTTATCTAAATGTTCTCTGGAACTTACCTCTGGAAAGCCTTTTTGTTGGGCTGGGTCCATGAGTTTATTATCATACTCAGATATTATGATATTTTAATTCCAAAAAATGATACTTTTATTTTTATTTTTGAAAACAAATTATTTATTTAAATAACCATTTAAGCCCTTAATTTTACCTCTCTTTTTCCCCTAATTTTCTTTTTCGTTCTTATTTTTTAAGCAAATCTTATATATTTTCTTATTCAAACTATAACAAGAGAAGGCAGAATACAACTTTTTTTTTATGAAATATATTCATTATTTTTCAAATAATTTGTCTTGCAGCTTTTTCCAAAACTAATACTAACAAATAATGCCCGAATTGGTAGGTCTACCTTATTAAAATGCCAGAACTACATGCATTTATCTCCATATGTATAAAGCCTTTTAGAGTAGAAGCCATCACCCATGATTTTAGTTTGTACTGTATAAACCAATTAACATATTATTTTGATTGAAGACTGTAGTATAATGAATTTAAATAATTTGGGTGCATGAAAACATGTTAAAATGCTACAGTTCGATTTATGGTTTGTAGCTCGAATACGTCGGAAGATATAGTTATTTTCTAAAAATGTTGAAGTTCAAACGATGCCCATAACTGTTACTACAAGAAAAAAGATGTGTTCAAGGGGAGAATAGTTGATGATTACAGGGACAATCAAAAGGTCTACCTCTTTGATGATAGTGAATATAGAAATATCAATAAGAAAATGTAAAAGATAGCCCCAACAGAAAACAAAATTAAAAAGATAACAAAAAAAAAATGAAAGAGAAAACTACAAGAGAGGTGAAGTGTTGAATTGAATTTTTTATATAAATATTTTTTTAAGAAATAATCTTATTTTTGGAAATAAGAATAAAAGTATCTTTGATTAAGAATTAAAGTTTTGTAATACCTTAGAAAGGATGGGTGAACCAATGAATAATAACTTTGGCAGGGTGACAAAGAAAGTCCAGCGACGGGAGGAGGATCCACCATATGAAGGGGGAGGTGATACTCTTATAGAATTTATTGCTCCCAAGGCTATTTCTTTGAGGGATATGGTTATGAACTTTCGACAGGGAGATAGTCTAAAGGATGACTCTTGGGCAGAGGATATCATTGAATTAAAAGAAGGCGATATGAAGAAGGAGATTATTGACAGTGTCCCATCCATTGATTTCTTTGATCGAGTTTTTTCACTTATTGAGAAAATCATGGCAAAGACTTTGGTAGTAAAGTTTCTTGGGAGGAAGATAGGTTACAATGCGTTGTGGAACAAAGTGTGCTCCATATCCAACAGATGGACATTGAGAATGATTATTATCTTGCAAAGTTTGAATCAATTGAGGACTATACTATGTTCTTTCTAAAGGACCTTGGGTGGTGTTTGGACAGTACTTGATGGTTCAGCCATGGTCACTCCAATTCACACCCTTAGAACCCTTTCCGCATAATTTTGTTGCATGGATACGTATCCTAGGTCTATTAGGAACTTTGCATAAGAAAAGCATTCTAAAGGAGATTGGAGAGATAATTGGAATTGTTATCAAGATTTATCTTCAAATGGATAAGGGTTCAAGGGGATAGTTTGCAAGATTTGTTATTCAAGTGGATTTGTTGAAGCCCCTTGTATCAAAAATCCAGATTGCCAAAAGAAACTATAGAGTAGAGTATGAATCGCTTTCTATGATATGCTTTCACTGTGGTACTTACGGTCACATGAAAGACGACTACCCCCAAAACCATAATAAGGAACCAATCGATGGTTCAAACAATGATGTTCAACAGCTAAAAGCTTCTGTCCAACAGCTAAATGTTTCTGTGCAAGAAAGAGTAAAGAGTGAAAAAATTGGTGGCTGGATAGTGGTAGAGCGCCGACAATGGAGACTGGCCAATAGGAGCAAAGCCGGTTTGAATGATAATCAAGAAAAGAATCTTAGCAGATCAAGATTCAATGCTTTCACGAGTTTAGGAGATGATGTTGGAGAGATTGAAGTAGGAAATACTTGAATATTTAAGTTTGCAAAGAAGAATAATTCTCAAGCAAATTTTTCGGTGGGATTTTTGAGAGTAGCTAAAGGAAAGCTTTTAAAAAAATAGAGGTAAAGAAATCTCTAGGAAATCAAATGAAGGGACACTAGTAGTAAACAAAGCAAAGGTAAAGGCCTAGTGAAGAGTCAAGCCCAAAGTAAAATACAGTGCCTAAAGCAACCTTTGGTGGGCTCGATTGGAGGTAAAATCAATAATGGGAAACTGAAAAGCAATAAACTGGGGCAAGGGTCAGGATTGATGGGCCTAACAGATGGGTCAGATGGAGTACCTTCATTGTTTAATTTTTCAGCCTACAAAATCCAAATGGGTTTAGATCATACCCACCATATAGTTGTCTTTGTTAAGGAGAATCAATTCCCAATTTTAACTGTTAGGAATCAATAAGCTTCTGATTCTGATATTGTTATCCAAAATCTAATACCTTCATCCTTTCTTCCACCAGATTCGAAGAAGAAATTATCCAATTATGCTTTAAGATTAGGTAATGGGAGAGAAAATCGTGATCAGTCTGAAGTCGATGAGTCAACCCTAGTACAACAAGCTATCAAGGGGATTATTGATAGATTGAAACTACAAACCAAGAATGATAATTGATCTTCCACGATCTAGGTTGTTATTTACATACCTTTTTCACTAACTTTAACTTGTTTGATAGCTAAATCAAGTCATTTTAGTATATATTTATGTTTTTATATTTGGATTAGTAATTTACGCTTTCTAGTAATTTTTATCACACTTTAGATACTTAAATAAAGTTACATGACCATGTTGGTCAAACCGAGAGTTAAAAATGACTATCTAACCTGAAACTATTGCTAATGTCGTGACACTAAAGATAAAAGCAATCATGGACAAAATAGGGGTGATATCGCGATGTTGCAACATTTACTCAGTTAAATCAACTGCATTTTTTTACAACCTTGTAGGGTTCGCTTCCCAATCGACATCTGTGTACTTCATCTATTTAATCACCTAGAACTAATTCTCAACCTTTAAACTACCACAAAGCTACTCAATTCATCGTATCAAAATTTTCGACATGTTTATGGCAATTTTCACGAAAATTCATTAAATCCTTAAAAATCCTTAACAAAACTTTAAAATCAGTTTAGAAACCTTCTAATCATGTTAAAATTAATTGAATAACACTTTGAAATCACATTTTTACTCAAAAATCTAAAATACACCATTAACGACCTAATTTTCAGCTTTTAATCAAAACATGCAATTTAATGATTAAAAACTCAGCTTTAAAGACTAGATAATATTTGAAACTAATAGAAAGACAAAAGATTACCTTCGATGGAAGAAAAATGAACTTTTAACGCGAATCCAAGAAAACCCACAAGTAAGGAAGATGATAAAATCAATGAGATTTTGGGGTGTTTTCTTGAAATATTATGTAGATTAATGACTTAAGTGATGATAGTAATCAAAAGGATGATGATTTAACAAAGAAAATCGAAGATGAGAGGTTGGAAGATCAAGGGACGACACAAACTAGCAAAAAAGAAGAGATAACGTGAAATCTATATATAAGGGATGATTTTAAGTTGTATTTTTAAAATTTGGTAAGGCTGCTTCATAAACACACAAAATTTTGACCCTTTTATAAATCAGCCATTATTTCAAATTTAAAAGCCTTTTCAGTATTATTTTAAAAAATTGGTTTAATTTTCAAAATAACATAGACAAAAACATTTATGATTACCATGCTTACAAAATTTCGAGCACACTAAGGCTAAAATCCCTAAAATACCCCTAAAACTCCAATGTCCTATTTTAGGGTGTTATATTATGTATAATGCCCAGTTGAACATATCGCTAGGATATGATAGGCATGCCAATAGGGTTAGTATGCGCGCTAGTACAGGATTGCACTTCAGTGCCTCTATTTGAACTTCGATGTCTCTGATTGCACAATCATGCCTCTACCTGCACTTCGATGCCTCTGTTACGCATCCATGATGCTTTTGGTGTAGCCCGATTTTTGGCCTAGTTGGAACAGTGGTTTCGGGACCACTAATCCGAGGACGGAGAAATTTTTTTTATATTATTTTATGTGTTGTGGCATAATTATATGGGAGTATGAAAATTTTGGTGAATTAATTTTAGCGATTTCATGCTTAATTGTGAAAAATGACTAAATCACATAAAGTGCAAAAGTCCTATTTTGATAGCTAAGGGTGTCAAATAGCTAGAGAACCTAAATTGTGGGTCTTTAAAGAGCAACTAGACCCTTAAAAGACAAGCTAGCCAGCCATAGAGACATGAGGAGTCAAAAAGTCAAAAGATGACTAGGGTTGGTAATTGATGACATTGGCAAATTGAATATTAAAATAAAATCAAGTGGGTCATCTTTCTTCTCCATTTTTCCATAAAAAATAGTAGTCATTAGAGGGGTTTTCGAAGCTTGAAATTTCAGCCACTTAGTCTCTCTACAAGTAAGTGATCTTGATGGTTTTTCTTGATGATTTTTGTACTTTTAGAACCCTTATAGCATGAACTTTCAAATGATGGGACTATTTTGAAAAATGGTTGAAAGTCTATGGTTTTACCATAAGAGTGTTCATGTTTTTTTCTAAAATTTTATGGAAGGAAAGAATCATGGTTGTGAAATAAACAACTTTGAAGTAGTTTTCATGGAAACCCTAACTAAGGACCATTTTGCATAAGTTGTAAAATAGGTGATAAATGTGTGAAATAATGAGAATTGTGGGCTTCTTCTAGCATAAAAAGTATTCGGCTAGGCTTGGTTAGTGAAAAAATGTGATAAACATCGATTTTCAGACTTAGGGGTAAAATGGTCATTTTATGAAAGACCATTTTGCCCAATTATGAATTTTCGAGTGTCTAGATTAATATGCTAATGAAATGAATGAATTTCTATAATTTTAGATCAAGAATTATAAAATTTGGGCCTAGACCCGGGAAAAGGAAAACAAGTGGACTAAGCCGTACTAGTCATCTACATTTTGTAATTCGAGGTAAGTTGTATGTAGATAATACAACTACATTGTTATTATATGTGTTTGAATTGATATAGCATAAATTGCTTGTTTGTGGAAATGATTATGTATGATGAATATTGAGATAGTAAAACTCCCGTTTGAACCTTAAGAAATAAATCGGATATTTATGCCATGACATTTGGGTTATTTGTGTGCTAGTGTAAGACATGTTTGAGACATGCATCGGCCACATTATGAGAGCTAGTGTAAGACCATGTATTGAGACGAGAGCTAGTGTAAGACATGTCTAGGACATGCATCGGCCTCGAGATGTAAGCCAGTGTAAGAAATGTCTGGGACATGCATCAGCTACGAGATGTGTCAGTGTAAGACCATGTCTAGGACATGGCATCAGCATGGATATGTGAGAGCTAGCGTAAGACCATGTCTGGGACATGGCGTCGGCCTCGATTTCGATAGTTAGTGTAAGACTAAGTCTGAGACATGGCATCGACTTGATGGATGAGCCAATGTAAGACCATGTCTAGGACATGGCATCGGCACTATACCCTATGTTTGAGGCTTAGTGAATATCCGATAGCATTCCAAATGGTTCAACGGTTAGAGTTACATTTTAAGTTAAACGAGAAAAGTATAACCATGTTGTGAGTGGTACAGGTACTTATTTGAAATGTATAAGATATGCGAGCTCAATATATGCTAGGTGAATTGTATTGGACAGTGATAAGTAAGTTATGCTTATGCCTACTTTTGTATTATGAGCATGATGATGAATGGTAAAGTTGTTGTTATATTTATTTGCATGCAACTTACTAATATTTATACTTACTCCCTCTCCTTTCCATTTTATTATAGTGCTGCCTAATTAGCTCGAGGATTATCGGACGTCGGAGGTATCGAACACACTATCAACCAAAGCACTTGGTATAGTTGGTTTATTATTTTAATTATGGCATGTATAGGGCTTAGATTTTTTTTTTTTGAGTTTTGTGTCAACGTTAATTTGGCCAAATATGTTGGCTTGAGATGAACCCCTTCATTTTGTAATAAGCCTTGGATAATGGCTAATGTTCGTTATTGATATATGCAAATGATGATATTTACATGGATGAGTAAATTGCATGAATGAGATAATGCCTTCTGTGGCTGATTAGACCTTGTATTGTTGTGTGGATTTGTCATGTTAGATGTTATGTAGGTTAGTGCAAGTAAGGGTGGCAAAAAGGCTTGGTAAATAGCTTTATTTTGTCCACACGGGTAGACATACGGGAGTGTGTCTAGGCCGTGTGTGACACACGGTCAGCTTTATGGGCTTGTTGCTTGGCCGTGTGTCCCCTGCACGTAAAAAAAATTGTAGGTCAATATGCATGATAGTAAACGCACGGTCAGAGACATGGTCATATGTCTCAGCCATGTGGAGGACAGGGCCTCTGGCCACGGGCGTGTTCCTTGGCCGTGTGCCCTAAATTGGATGCTGATGTTAGAAACAGAATATCAAGGTTTTAGACACAGGCTAGGATACGGGCATGTCATGGCCGTGTGAGGACACGGAACATAGACACAAGCGTGTGTCAGGCCGTGTGAAAACCTCTGTAGGTTCAAATTTAGAATTTAATTCACACTGGCATGGGATACGAGCGTGTCCCTAAATGTTTAGGCCGTGTGTGTCAAACGGGTCATCAACACGGGCGTGTTGCCCTTTCACACGAGCGTGTTGCCCTTTTATACGGATGTGTGCCCTATTTCAAGACTTATTTTTCTAAAGTTAGTTAAAGGACTCGGGTTGGTCCCGAATGGTTTCCAATGGATGTTTGGGGCCTCGTAGGCCCATATTAAGGAGTTTAAACAAAGTTCGAAAAAGTTTTAAATTTGATTGAGTCTTAATGACATCGATATGATTGTATGCATATGATTAAGTATGGTAACGCCTCATATCCCGTCTCGGCATAGGGCTCGGGTGTGGGGTGTTACATTTGGTGTGGTGCAGTTACCCGAGTATTCAAGTTGAGTACTTAGTTTATCCGGCTAAATGTTAACGGAATGTACAATTGACTTGTGGACTTAAATGTTTATGTATATTCAAGATATTAAAAAGTGTTAAGTGTTCAATGAACTACTTATTTATATGTAAGTGCATTTACATTGATGAAATGTTGTTTATGGAATTGATAAGTTATTTAAGAAGAGGATTATCATTATATATTTTGATATGTGATCATGAACTAATGTGGGTTGTGAATGTGTATTTGGCTATCAGGAATTATAAATTATCTCTTTATATTTTAATGTCCATTAAGGTAACTTAGTTTGATGTTTTAAACTATGAGCTTACTTAGCTTCTTTATCTTGTTTCATTTATGTTCTTTTGTAGTTTTCAAGTTTGTGGACTGGCCGGATGGATCGACTGGAAGCTCACACTATCTAGCTATTCTGGTAGTTGTTGTTTTCTATTTTGGGATATGGTATATATATAGATGTTTTGTTGTAATTATGTAAATGCTATGCTAAATTGGTGTTCCTAGTGAAATGCTTGGTTTGAATGTGCATGTTTAAAGTGTTTTTGGTTGGGTTCATTCCTAATGGTCAAGAGTTAGATGTTAACACTTTGGAATGGTGAACTTTGAGTATGTGCATCTAGCCTAGTTTTCACACCATTTACATCAGATTAGAGAGCTATAAAATTTTTTTTCTTTGCATGGTTTTAAAGATCTATCATCAGAGAATAGATTCAACAAATTTTCTTCTCAAAATACTCTCTTTTCACCTGAAATTATTCACAAAAGTAGCAAAAAATATTCTAAAATTTCTTAAGATTCTTGAACCTAGATTTTTAATCAAAGGATTTAGAACGAATCAAAAGATTTAGAATGAATCAAAGGTAATTATAATTTCTAAACTTATTTTTATGATGATTAGAAGCATATTAACATGATTTGAGTGATAATTATATGATTTTTTTTATCAATGTCATCTTCTTCAAAAGCTTAAGGTGCTTTAATGGTGGATCTTGAGTTTTGAGAGGAAATCCACAAATAAATGGTTTTTCCAGCTCAAAATTGATCTATTAGAAGGTTTTTGATCTTATTTATCAAGATTAAACATGTTTTATAAGGTAATTTAAAGAAATTCAAATTTTATCATATTCATGAACTAATTTTCCAGAATTTTGTGAAATTGATTTAAATGTGAAATCGATGCTTAGTATATGTTTATTTGGTCTAGTATTGATGTTTGGAAGTGATTAAGAGGGCTGAAGTGATCGATTTTGTGAGGAATCGAGTTTTGGACTTGATGATACAAATCTGGTAAGGTAACTTTGAGTGAGAATTTCATGTAGCCTAGTGGATGAAAATTTGTGTTTATTATATCTTTTAAAAGGTGGTAATATCTATTTTATCTCTGTTGAAGCTTTGAATCTTGAAAAGGATCGAGCTAATTAAAATTGAAGCTTAGATTTGCTTAGTTGATCACTTGGTTGTGGTTGAGTTAGTTGTGTGGTAAATGTTATTAAAAGGCGATTTGGTAAATTGACCCTCACTTATGCTTAATTGGTTTTGGTTAATTTTGTGTTTTGTTTGGTTAATTTTGCAAGATTATTGATATACGTTTAAGTGATAAAATTTTTGTTAAGTGTTGGTAAGTGAGCATTTAGTGATTTTATGTGCTTGACTTGATTGATTATAATGGTGAACTAAGAAAGCATGCTAGAGTTTTTGGTACATGGTATGTTGATGTCTCAATTGATAAATGGACATTGATAATAGGTAATTGGTATGCTAGATTTAATTTGATGTTAAAATGGCTATGTTACATGATTCACATATGCATTTTGGCACTTTAAATTGAACACATTACTGATTGAAACTATGTTATGATTGATTGGTTATATTAGCATTATATAGCATGGTAGATCCATTGGATATAGTTGGCATGCCATAGGATTTGTTAGTACTCACCATATTAATATGTTATTTGTGAGCAACGAAGCTCTAGGTAGACTGATTTGGAGTAGAGAAGGGGGTGTTAAGCTTGTGTCTCCATTCAATAGAACTGATTTGAGGCGATATAAGGAGTGTGTGGCCTTGGCCCACTCAATATGAGACTAATTCTGATTCTGATTGGGAGGAGATCCGTTTATTCTATGTAAGATCACCCGATTAAGCCATGATTGTATATGCCAATATAAATGTATTAAATATTATATGCTAAATTGATGATTATATGCCATGATTAATTATGATTTTTGATACATGGTTGAGCATATGACATTGAACTATTATGGATTGATATTGTGATTGGAAATTTGTATTTGATTGGTTTCAATTTAAGCATGATTTAGGTGCTAATTTATCGTCATTTTATTAACATTCACTGAGCTTTTTAAGCCCATACCCTCACATTCGTGTAGTTAACCATTGGGATTAAGGAGTTGAGGAGGCGAGCAAGAGAGTTCTAAGAGATTAAGGTTCAGTAGAGATTTAGTTACACGTTTTAGAGATGTTAATCGGGTATTGTGGAACTTTCGGGACTTATTCTAATTTTGGTTGTAATTGGACTTGGATAT
The DNA here is from genome assembly GCA_025698465.1 of Gossypium longicalyx. Classification (NCBI taxonomy): domain Eukaryota; kingdom Viridiplantae; phylum Streptophyta; class Magnoliopsida; order Malvales; family Malvaceae; genus Gossypium; species Gossypium longicalyx. Next base: position 86,349,501 of record CM046997.1, read on the forward strand.
TGGACAATTGTAATTTTGGATAGTTTTATAATATCAATATGCATGTTTGAGTTTGATTATTGAATAATTTACGATGTATTGTTGCTTGATAACACGGTGTGTGAGACATGATGTTTACACTAACTATTGTTTAAATAAAGCTTCCATAGAGTGGTTTACTAGTGCCTAAGGTACGCCACTTGTTTGAATTAACTGGTGGGTGATATGCATGAAATTGAATGTTTAATTCTATTTAATTAAGGCTTAATTGTTGTTAATAAATTCAATTGAAGGTGTATGAATATGTATGACATTTAGTTGTACCTAAATTGGGTTAAATTGGCCATTAAAATACTCAAAATCTTGTTTAAAATTGAATTTTTTGCACAAAAAAAACTGCAATGGATTGGGGGTTTGAATTCTGGTCTTTTTAAATTGGTTCAATAGTCTGTTTAAATTACAAATTAGTCCTGTAACTTGATAAGTCTAATTAGAGCCTTAAATGATAAGGAAACTTGATAAAATTTTAGGATTAGACTTGTAATTGATAAAATTTTTTAGAAACACACTCAATTTAATATTCGGGTATGGTACTGATAGTTTGAAATTGTTACGATTTAGTCCTTAATGATGAAACTTGATTTAGACATAGAAAATAAACTCAGATTAAGCTGAAATTTTTAGGGCTTACATAAATTGACTAAAATAGGGTTAGTAATGTATAGATCTAAATTTGGGTTAGTTTAACCGTAGGTGGTAAAATGACAAAAATGCCTTAAGGTTAAATTACTTATAAAAAGTTTAAAATTGGTTCACAAATTGCTTTCGCATTAATAAATAACTAATAAATGGGTAAGATTGATGTGTTATAAGATCGGGGTGTGTCTTGGGAGGTCATTACTTGGAGAATCACTTAGGTGGCTAATGTAACACTTCAAATTCTAGTCGGTCCGTCTCGGTCTGGTTTGGGGTGTCACACCTACACATTTCTATTGTCGTGCCGAGATGGAATCATTGTCATAGAAGCCCATCCTATTGCAAAGTCAGAATGGTTTTGAAATAGTGGTGAATAGATACCCATGTTAATGACTTGTGTTCGCTCCTGTCATAATGGTATTGTGCGTGATATTTAGCACCTACATGTCTTACAATACCTATGGTGTATCCTTCCTAAAAGCTTCTCTGTTGTTCAATTGCGGGTAGTATTCCGGGTCCCTTATCGAAGATGACATATACTGGGTTGCGAGACAACATGCCTTCTCAAGTTAGAAAGGAGAAAATCTCAATCATCTGCCTTTTCTCTTGGAATTATTGTAAAGTCAGCAATTGGATGGATGCATTTTCCTACAAAGTTAGCTGAAAACGCATCCAACTAAATGCACTTTCTTCTTCTCTCTCCAAAATCAGCCTATTCTGTTAATTTTAAAAAAATTGGTCTTTTTATATAAATTAGCCAAATTTTAACTTTTATAATTTTATAATTTTTATAATTTTTGAATATGTTAATAAATTTTCTATATTTTTTTCTAAAAAAATTTATAACATTTAAATTTTTTATAATTTTAATAATTTTCTATAATAATTATAAATTTCTAATAATTTTATTATTATTTTAATAATTAATAAAAAATTAGAATTTATAGAATTTTAATAAAAATTTTCACTTAAATAATCAATTAAGTCCTTGTAAAAAAAAATCAGTTAAGCTCTCCACTCATTATTTTGCTACTTCAGTCTCATGTAATCATTTTTTCATGTCAACTGTCATGTAAAAATTTAACGACCTGTCAAGAATTTCAACAGAGAAAAAATGAATTCAATGAACTTAATTAAATACAAATCACGATTCAAACAACTCAATTACGTACACTTTTAAATGAAAATTTTAATTGATTTTAATTATTTTTTAAAATATTATTTAATATTTTATTTTATTTTATTGCATTTAGGGACTATTTATTTATTTTATTTTATTAGACTTATGCATCAACCAACAAGCTCACCCGACAATTCATCGTTGGAGTGGGTTGAATAGTTTAATCCATTAAGCAATGTATTGATAATTGATGCCATATGAGGACAAGTAAAACTACCGTTCTAAAATAAAAAATAAAATCAGGTGGGTGATTACTCACGTCATCATGCAAATAAAATCAGTAGGACCGAATTTTGACTTGTTTTCCCCTCATGTTTCTAGTGTTTATATTGTATCCATTTGTGAGTATTAATTTTGTATCTATTTTTGCCAAACAATATTTTTATATTAGTTTACTATAACCTTTTTCTCACATCATTATGAACAATTATTTTATGCACTGTGTAAATTTAAAATATTATTGTGTATTTTTTTTAATGGATTATTATTTGATATATTGTTAGTGAAGTATTTTTTTAGTAAAAATTATAACAGCTTTAAGCGAAAATAATAAAATTAAAAAACACTATTGAAGATATATCTATTTGATTATAAAATCTCCTTAACCAAATTTGGAGGATCATCAAAAAGCGTCAATTCCAAAGAATTGTCAAAAACACATTTCGCCATTTGATCAATAGTCAAGTTCTGAGTCCTAAGAATATGTCCAAACATTAACTTTCAACTTCTATAAAAGTAACCATTGATTAATTGTAATTTTGCTAGATTACTATTTGCCGCACTACCTGCAAGAAAAGACTCCACTAGAAGAGCATCTAATGCTAGTGCAATATTTTAACTCTATAAATATGGTTAAAAATCATCAGGTGCCCATTTATTTATTATTTATTTTTTAAAATATCAATTAAGGGTATGTTATTTTTTTCTATCAATTAAAGGTTATTTGTAAAGTTAAAAAACTTTAATTATTAATATATCAAATAATTAATTTTTAAATTTCTATAAAAATTTATGACAATATTTAAACCTGGAGGTTTTTTTATTACATTAATTTATATAAAATAATTAATGTATTAAATAATCATTATAAACATCATTATTAATGTAAGAGAATATGAATTTGAGTATAAATTTAAATATTTTAAAATATGTTTATCTTTTTATTTAAATATTCAAATATTCAAAATTTAAATTTTATAAATCCAATACCTTTATCATCTTTCTTTCTTTTGCTTTTCTTTCTCTTTTTTTTTGCTTGTTGTTTCAGCTGAATCAGGTAAGTCGTATTGCAGTATCATTTTATCCTCACTTCCTCTCCAACTCATTTCTCATCTAGTCTTCCCATTCACGTATTTCTCATTATTTCATATATAATGTTTTATTTGCATCATTGATTAATAAGCCATATCTTATAGCAATTTCACGATATTAGTGAAAAATAAATAAAAGAATAAAATATTATTATTTCATATAAAACTTTGATTCAAACAGTAAAGTTGAAAATGTTTAAAATTATGGTATTCCTTTTTCAAATCTCACAATGTATACAATTTTATTGAGTTTATATAAAAAATATCTTAAAAAGACAAAAATATTTTCATAATAATATAATTTATTTTATAAAAATAATATTTTTAATTATTTTTCAACTGAGTTGATTTTCAATTAATTTGTGACACTAACTCAATCAAAGTTTAAATAATAATATAGATTCTTTAAATATTTTAAAATTTTAAACTACAATTTCAAATTATTTTTTAAGTAGTAAAATGAATTTTTTCTAAAAAAAAGTAAAATGATAAAAAAAATTTAAATTATGCCTCATCATTATGGAGGTGAAATTTTTTATATAAAAATATATTTGTTAATAAATCTATATAAGAATTCAATGAGGTTTTAATTGAAAGGATAAAACAAGCGTTAACAAATTATACTGTTTTAGATTCAAATCTTATTATACATAAATTTTATTAATTTTATATAAAAATCAATAGAATTATATTTATATATATATATATATATATATATATATATATATAGATACTACAATCATCGTATACAACATTTCACAAGCAATTTAAAAGGTTATCGTATTATTCTTTCAAAATTGCAAAAAAGATTAACATATCATTAGTTAATAATTAAACGTAAATATTTAAAATTTCTTAATTCATAACTGTCAAGTGACGATATAGCAATCTTGTATTAAAGATTTTTTAATTTTAAAAAATTAGTATGGTACTGTCAGCATGAAGAATTTGACCACGCAAAACAATATGATAAGATATATTTTATAAAAAAATATTTTAAAAAATAACAATAACACGAAAGCATTACATAGATGTTTCAAATTTTTTTTTTTATAATTCAAGTTATTAACTAAAATACAATATAAAATGTAATATGTTACAAAAATAATATGGATTTGATATAAATAAGCGAATTTGTCAAAAAAAAAGAAAGAAGATATATTAAAAATCACTAACCAATGAAAATATATAAAAAAAATTCATACCTCACATATGTTCAAACTGTCCTTGGAGTTATCTATAACGACACATTCAATGGTTGAAAAATTGCAAAACATGTTGCATTTAAGAAATAATTATAATTGATAGTTATAACAATAAATAATTAGAAATCATAGATTTCGTTACGTATTTGGAAAAGTAATTAATCAATATATAATTACTAATAATAAAATAGAAAGTTTAAAAATAGATTTTAATTTTACTTTTTTTTTTATAATTTTAGAAGAGAAATAGAACTAATAACGAAATAAATATTTATATGAAAATAAATATTTAATTTGAAATATTTAAAATTTTAGGGTAAACTACACAGTGATCATTCAACTATAATTTTTTTTTTCATTTTAGGCACCTAAAATAAAAGATTTGCAAGTTAAGCACTCACGTTACATAGTTCGGTCATTTTAGTCACTCCGATCAAAATCACAAACAACAAGCTAAGGTGGCAGTTAAATAGTCAGTATAATAACAAAATTAGCCCTCAACTTTTACATATTATATCGATTTAGTCATAATTTTAAAAAATTAACCCTCAAAATTATCATATGTTTTCAATTTGAACCTAATTCTGAAAAAATAAAAAAAAGTAAAAAAATATTTTTAAATATAATAATAAATTTAATATTAATATTAATATTAAATAAATATAATTATATTAATATTAAATAACATAAAAATCCCCCACATCAGCCTACGTTTCTCCCTCCTCCACTGTCTCTATCCCTTCTGCCCCTACCATTGTCCCTTTCACTCTCCTTCCCCCCACCACCAGCAATAACTTTTACAGTATTAATAGATCGATAACTATGTAAGCGAGACTTGTTCTTGCTTTTCCTGTATGTCTTTTGACTTTATATTTAGGGTAAACTACACCCATGGTCACTTTTGTTTCTCTCAGGTTACATTTTAGCCACTTACATTATTGTGTTGTAACACTTTAGTCATTGAACTATTAATTACAGTTAACGGTGTAATGGTAAGTTGATGTGGCATGTTAAATCATCATTTCAAACAAAAATTTTAGGTTAAATTATACAATCGGTCCTCGTATTTTTTCGTTTTGAGAAATTTAATTTTTCTTTTATGATATTGGAAGTTTTCTTCTTCTTTTTTTTTTTCCATTCTCTTCTACTTCTCATCATGTTTTCCTACATTCTCCATTTCTTTTAACATATCAGGAAGTTGAACTGGCAGTGAAGAGAGAAACAAGAAGTTGAAATTCATCATTGCCTATAACCAAAACCCATAAACCCATACCATCTACTAGCTATCAAAACCATCCACCACCACCCATCATCTTCATTTCATCCACTAACACCTTCACCACTTCCATGACCTCATTCATAACAAATCCAACAATATCATCCCCTTATCAAATAAACCCATGTTCAAATCAATCATGAATCCAAGTAAAAAAAACAATTAATAAGCCCCAAAAAATCACAGAGAGCCAAATATTAGACTTGCAACAAAGAAAAAGAGTGTAAATAGAGAGAGAAATGAAGAAAAAGAGAGGGGTTAGATTCAGGTCAAGGTATTCAAAATACTCCAATAACTTTCTTGTCGATCCTAACAGTCAAGAAGGAGCTATTGGTGAGGAGGAGCACATATTAGAAATTCAAGCCGAACTAATGGCCAATATTGGAGATCCGATCTTGGGTAGCCCAAAAATTGGGGATTTTTTTATATGTTTTCGAAAGGAGGTCATGGTAGTGGTGAAGGTGTTAGTGGATGAAAGGAAGATGATGGCTGGTGGTGGAGGGTTTTGATAATTAGTAGATGGTATGGGTTTATGGGTTTTGGTTATAGGTAATGATGGCTTTTGACTTCCTACTTCTTTTTTCACTATCAATTCGACTTCCTAAAATGTTAAAAGAAATGGAGAAGGTAAGAAAATAGAGGGAGAATTAGAAGAGAATGGAAAAAAAATTAAAAGAACATAAAAGAAAAAATTAAATTTCTCAAAAATGAAAAAAAATATGGGGACCAATTGTATAATTTAACCTAAAATTTTTGTTTGAAATGATGATTTAACATAGCACGTTAGCTTACTGTTACACTATTAACAACAATTAATGGCTCACTGACTAAAATGTTACAACACGATAACATAAGTGACTAAAACGTAACATTTCAAGTATAAGTGATTAAAATGTAATATGAGGTAAACAAAAGTGACCATGAGTGTAGTTCACCCTTATATTTACATCAAATAGAGGCAAACTATACAGGGAGAAATCAAGAGTAAATTTAATTAGCTTGAAATTCTAAAAAGTACGAGCTTTGAACAAGTTCTCGAACAAATAACTCATTGTTGTCTCTTAATGAGGTGGTTTTGGTGCAAGACTTGATCTATTATGTTTCACTTGCAGCACAATCCAACCTGTTCCCTGAAGATTGAATCTATAATCTCAGGATCAACAGGATTTCCTGTCACATCCGTGACAGATAGTGGTGGGGGAGAGGTAGAAGAACCAAGTGGGGTGGGATTGGGGGATTTTTTTTATTTTTTATTTTATTTTATTTAATATCAATATCAATATTAATTTATTATTATAAATTTTGAAACTATTTATGTATTTTTTAAGATATTTCTTTGAATTTCTTAGAATTGAGATCAAATTGAAAATATTTGTAAATTTTGAGGGTTACTTTTTTAAAATATTGACTAAATCAATATAATATGTAAAAGTTGAGAACTAAATTTGTTATTATTCTGATTTTTTAACTGCCACCACAACTTGCTATTTATGATTTTAACTGAAGTAACTAAAATGATTGAACTATATAACGTGAGTGCTTAAATTGTAAACTTTTTATTTTGGGTGCTTAAAATGAAATTTTTTTATAGTTGTGTGACTAGCTATGTAGTTTACCCAAAATTAAAAACTATGATTATAAACATTCAAATATTTAAAATATTTAATAAATATTCTTATTTAGTATAAGTAAAATTATATAAAAAAAATTTAACTTTGATGAAGTGGGAATGCAATGGTAAGGTACGTTTCATTTTTAAAAGGAGATGTAGGTTCGAACCTTAAAAATAATATTGTTGGAAGGAATAGTTCTAAACCTCGAATATGGATTGTAAAATAGACATAAAAAATACTAAAAATGATTATTTAATTTTATTATATTTTCATGTATATTCGTATATAAATTTTGTAATATATAAAGCAGAAAAATAAAATGTGTAATACAACAAAAATAATATTAAAAATTATTAAGAAATGAAAAATTTTAAATTATTTAAAAACTATATAGTTAGAATTATTTAATTTAATAAATACGTGATTATATTTATAATAAATTCTCCACGTGAAACGGGAGAACTTATACAAAATTTATTTTATATAATACAGCAATTCCAAAATTGAATCTTAAGCATCGGATGGCTGATGACATTACAAACTTCTTTTATTTTTTATACATTTAATGACAATGTGCACCAAGCAACTCTCTCACCCGACAATTAATTGTTGGAGTGGGTTGAATTAGTTGGATGCAAAGGGCTCTTTTCCTTCACTGCTTGGCCACTTCTCTTACCAATATTTTTATTAACTGTTTTTTAGTTGCTTTTAATCCAACGTGATTATTTGCGTTGAGTTGTTTTGAAAGTTATTTTATAATGTCTGATATATTTTGAAAAGTATTTATTAATTTTTGAAAAATTGTATTAGCTTTGTTAAATATTTTTTAAAATTGTAGTGATAATATAATAATTATGTATTTAATATTTTATCATAAATTTTATTATTAACAAATATTTAAATTAAATTAAATAATAACATTTTAATTGGTACTTTTAAGATTATTAATTTTTATGTTACGTGCATTGTACGTGATTTTACGTGTTTATTTTTAAAATTTATTAAATAATATATATTTTATATATTATTTAATAAATTTTAAAAATATTTATTTGCAAACTAAATGAAAATTTAAAAACAGTCATTGGTAAACTATTAATTAATTAGATAAAAATAACTTGTTCTTAGAATATGTGTCAAATTTCACTTACAAAGAACTATTGCTTTAATACTTCATTAGTTTTAAAATAATATTTCACACATAATGGTAAACAACATTTACAATTATGTAAATATTATTAAAATCAAATAAGAGTAAAACTATCAATTATCAAATAATAATAACTAAATATCTCAAATAATAATGAAAATTATAACTTTTTTGTGATAGAAATAAAAATTATTAAATAATGCTAAAATCTATTTTTTTTCCCAATAATTCTTTAGATGTTATTTTGAATGAAAATGGCTTGTTAATGCATATACTTGTAGTACTAAATATTCGTAACCTCTCTAACCCAACCTAGACGTTAGACCCGAATTCGAGAGATTATATCGGCCACCGGAATGGGCAAATAAACTATCAGAGTTTTTAAAACAGTCATATTAAAATATTTTTTTTTATTTTTAGAATAAAACTTAGTCTAGTTTTTTGAAGAACCCATGAGCTATCAAAAACCAATTTAGTTTAACATTTGTCCAATAATGATGATTTAATTATATTTTTAACAGCGAAAAAGGGATACTCAAAATTTTAATTATATTTTTAACAACGAAAAAGGGATATTTTACTTAGATTTAATTAAGCTAAATCAAAATTATTTAATACATAATCAAATCTAATTCCAAGTTCATTATCCTATGTTCTAATTAAAAATCATGTATGCTAAATAAACCCTAAACAAGAATTCCATGCCACAATATAGGTAAAACAATACATTTCCAAAATAATAGGAATTATAAAAATAAGCCTAATAATACTTTAATATAAATAAAACGTTTTCGAGCCCTCCGTATGCCGTGTCTACGTCCTAACCTGGTGAGTTATCTGTAGAGATGGAAATAAAATAAAGTGAGCTATGAAGCTCAGTGTGAGTTCAATCACAAGAAAACTAGTGCAAATAGTAGACAAAACATACAAAATATCAATTCATAGAATAAATCACAATTAATTAACAATACATAATATCAGTAAATCAGATCAATTCATCAACATAATATCTTGGTGTTCAAAGCCATGTGTCTCATGAATGCAATACAATTTCAATTAATCAGAATAAGTTCCTACCCCATAGCTACACACTATAATAGGAGTTTCCTGAAATTCCCCTTCCTTTACACCAAGGTGTGGATGAACCACTAAATGTTGCAGATGAACTGCTAGTACGGTGTGGATAAACCACTAATAATAAAAGGGTGGATGAGCCACTGAATTTTTTTGATAAAAAAACTTTTGTAGGTAAGCTGCCAGTAGGTTTGGATGCACAACACATTTGCATATTAAAGTTGCTAATACAGTGTGGATAAACCACTAAATGGTGCAGACAAGATGCTAACACTTCCTCCACACATATAGTCCCACCTCATGCAATGTAATAAGGCAAGCTCAAATTGATCAATACCGTAGCATTTAATTACACTTTCAATAGAAGAATTCAGTAGCAATCAATATGCTTATAACAGTTCGATATAGTAGCAATTAATATGCTTATAACAGTTCAACTCAGTAGCAAAATTCATGCTTATTAAGTGTTCGGTTTAATGGTGTCATAAAGCATACTATACGTACAATCGCAAACACCGAAGCAATAGTCATACGTATTGTTCACAATTCATACAATTATATAATCATCATATTAATATGGTCAGTTAATTCATGGATTCTGACATAATTCATAGTATCAGGGACTTAATTGAATAATATAATATACTAAAATAGTTCAGGAATCAGTTAGGGACCAAATTGAACATATCACGAAATTTTGGGCAAAACTATAAAATTTGTAAAGCAAGGGAAAAAACTATAAAATCTAAAAAATAGGGGCAAAACTATAAAATCTAAAAAATAGAGGCAAAATTGTAAAATTTTAAAAATTAGGGTAAAACTATAAATTTTGAAAAATAGGGGCAAAACTATAAATTCTAAAAAATAGGGGACACATAGCCATGTGACGAATCGTGTGGAAAGCCTTGGACCGTGTGGAGGGGGTAAACGGTCGTGTGGCTAGGTCGTGTGAAAATTACAAAATCAACTTATAAGAGAGACATGACAAGCCATGTAGAGGGTCTTATGCTGTGTGAGAATCACAAAACCTAGGGTTTTAGGGGGAACATGACCGTGCGAGGGGCCATGTGGCCCTATCCCAAGGCATGGCTTGCCCTGATTCGCCTGTAAAAGAATACACACCTTTCACTGAGATTCCGAGTGACGTCCTTGATGTTCAAATATGGTTCGATGCACCTATAACAGGTACTTCAAATTATATTTGTACATGGTTTAGGGTTTGTTTTCTAAGACTTATCAAAATTCAACAATATTAATGAAAGATTCGTAAAGAACCGTGAAAGATTGACTAATTGATTTGAAAGATCAATATCGAATATAAATTCTATGAAATTTGGGGTCCTAAACTTTAGATCGAGATGCACTTACCGAACTTGATGGAATTACGGAGGCTATCAATGATGAATTCAACAATCGGTAGAGAATTGATTATCAGGGATTTATTTGATATTGAAAGCAAAAAATAATTATAAACAATTATGATGAAAATATGGTGTCAAGAAAATAAAAAGAAAATAAAAAGAGAATAAATATAAAGACGGAGGGTAAATTCTATTAGGATTTGAAAATGGGCAAATTGAAATTCTAATTAAGAAAAGAAGATTAAAAGATGCTAAAATTCTAATTCTATTAGAATTTTGAGAAAGAGTAAAATCTAAATTCTAATTTGAAAAGAATTGGGTCAATTACTAGGGGGTTTGTGAACCCTAAGGGCTGCACTTGCAATTTTCTCACTATTTTGCCAAAATTTGAAATTAAAATTAAAGGAAAGATGAGGAGACTCAAACCTTGGTCACAACCATTGGGCTACTGCCAATTTCTTGTTAGTTGTTGACGCTTAATCATATAGATATATTTTGGAGTGTCTTTGGCGAAATTATGAAATAAAAAAGAAAAAAGGGATTTGAACCTAGGGCAATTGGGAAGGGAGCTAACATGCTAACTATTAGGCCGAAACCTACTTCTTATTTAGTTTTTAACTCAAATAATATTTGTTTGTGTGACTTTTATTATAGGTTGTTGAAGATTAAAAGGAAAAAAAAATAAAAAGAATGGGGTTTGAACTTAAGATTTCTAAGAAAGGAAATTAACATTTAACCATTCTTTCTATGTCTTATTTTTTGTTTATTTTAGTCACTTAATTGTATATATTTATTTCAAGCTCAACTTACATATTCTTTATTAGCTTACACATTTACTCTTTTTTTTTCCTTATTAACTTATTTAACTTTATAATTTTTAATACATTCCTATTTTAGTTTATATACAATAATTAATACCCATAGTGAAGTCTAATTATTATTTTTTAAAAAATTCATTTTACCCCTTTTCCAATTAGGTCCTAATTCAATTAAAACACACTATTTTCAAATTAAACCTCGTAATCAAGTTTTGTTTTAAACTAATTAATATAATATACCTGATTATATTATTTTAATACTTTCATTAATTATTTATGACCTTAATTTCGGTATCCATTTCAAATCCTTGATTTATAAACGCTTAAAGATAACCTTATAAATCGGGGCGTGACCACTTTTGGTTTTTTCAAACTCAATTCTTCTAACTTAGTTTTTGAGGTGTGACAATATCTTTTTTAATTGGTATATAATTGTAATATTGATTATGTGATAGTTAATCTAAAATAATAAGTATAATTTAATGTGGGGTGAGTCTTGCATTTATCGGACACGTTGCAGACACTTTAGACGAGAATCAACGAGTAACTAAAGAAGGGCCAAAGTAGGACCAATGTCGGGACAAGGAGGTCCCCGACGTCGAGACGACGTGACGGTTTTTAGCAAACTTTTTAAAACAATAATTGTAATTATAATTATATTTATAATTATAATTATAATTATCACCAACTTAATAATTGTACCTTGCATTTATTAATTTTTATATAATTACTATTATATTAATAATTAATTTAATTATGGATTTTTAAATTAATTAAATACTATTTAGATTTTCTACTTGTAACACCCCATACCCGACCCGATCACCAAGTTTAAGCTTTAGGATGTCACATTTGTTGTCGGAGCGAATACGATTGATTACAAATAAATTTCATCGTTAACCATTAATTTATAAGTACTAAAAGTGTTAAACATAATATATATAATCATTTTCGGGTCATATACGAGCTTATGAATGCTCAATACCATACCGAGGTCGAACTAGGACTAAACTGAAAGTTTTCAAAGTATGTCAGGTGGGTGTTACAATTTCCAGGGCTTGGTATTGTGACTTCGAATGCAGTAGCCAAACTTCCTAACCTAAGGACCAAATTGCAAAGTTTTCAAAATAAAGTAGGATCGATATCACAATATTGAGGGTATGGTGTCGCAACAATGGAAATAGACAACTAAGTCCTTATTTTTCCAAATCTTTCAACCTAGTATATTAACCAACATTTGGCTCTAAAGCCCCAAACCAATCATTTCATGTATTCAGATATGCCAAAACGTAGTTACCAAATCATCAACCTCAGTTATATGTATGACTATACCATTTTCATAGAATCATAACATATATACAAACCATTTTAATGTATTTCTAGACATTAGAACAAGTATTCCTTAGGTGCATGCCATTGACTCAACAAAAAGAACTATACAAACTTAGAATGAGTTGATTGCTATTGTCTAGATGCCAACTTCACTTTCACGGGGCTTCAAGAATACATGTACCTGCACATGAAACAACAAAACTGTATGTTGAGTGATATGGCTTAGTGATACTTTCATGATTCATGATATTAAAGCATAGCATTATCAATATGGCATTATGTATACAACTCATAATCTATCAATACATGACCAATAATACCAAATATTGCATATTCATCTTCACATGTAAACATTTATATACCAACTGACAAAGAACCTAATCAACCATTCATCATTTTTAACCAATTCTATTAATTTGTTAATTACCTTTCAAATAGTCATTTTGTACTTATACTCAACCAAGATTTCAATATCTATACATGTATTGCATTAGCATTAACTCAATCCACTTTCATAATGATCCCATTTTACTTACCTTTTTGCTTACCAATATATCATTTTCTAGAGTCTATCGACTTGTACGTATTCATTTTGACTCCCTAGGGCTCGTTTTCATCTGAATTGCAAAATAAGTTATGTGCTTTCTTTATTACAAATCGTATATAAACATATTTAATTATTTAGCATTATATCAATTCATTTCAGTATCGTTTACCATGCTTACTATTTTTAACCCCTATTAACCTGACTTTGACTCAGACGGATACACGGATCGTCTAACCAACATACTAATTTGGCACTAAAGTGCATCTATAGAATAATTGCGTAAGGAAAATTGGCACAAAACATGCATACTGGTGCCCGATACGTGTCCTAGCACACAAAGCGCATATTAGCACACTAAGTGCATCATACTGTGTAAACGCATAAACCCATACGCAACCAATCCTATGGATGCCAACTATATCTGAAGACCAATATTGTTGAGGAGATTAAGTGTGTGGAACGTGAAAAGAGGGGTAAAGAGAAAGTTCAGCTTAAGAGAGAGGTTGACTCTGCTGGGCCAAATCTGCATCTTGTTAAGTGGCCCAGAGAGGTTGGGCCATAACAAAACACTATAGTAGCGAGCCTAAGAGATGGTCAGATTTAGGTTTATTAGTACTGTGAGAGGCGCCATCCAGATAAGTGTTGGAAAAGGCTGGGTGCCTACTTGGGTTATAGCTCGATGCATAACAGAGTTAGGGGTTATCCTCGTCTTGTTATTCAAATGCAAGCTTCGTCAGGAATAAAGGTCCGGCTAGGGGCTAAGATTAGAAGGGAAATCAGTTTGTTTAGAGGGGTTGTAATTAGAATCGAAATGGAAATAGTAATCATGGGCAAAGAGCACCAGGTCAGGGTGTAAATCGGGCTAAGGCTAGACAGCCTACATTGGTATATGCGACTAGACATCGAGAGGATAGAGATGCAACTATGTCTAGAGGATAGAGATGCAACTAACATTATTGCAATTACCTTTAATGTCCATTCAATTCCTTATTTTGCATTGATATATATTGGGTTTATCCATTCTTATATTGCATGTGATATGGCTATAAAACAGGGGATTAGGGTAGAGAAAACTAATAACATTATTACTATAGTCAACCCTTTAGGAAATCTGTACTGGTAGAAAAAAATTATAAGAGATATCCTTTAGAAATTCAAGGGGAAAGTTTTCTTGTCGACTTGATGGAGCTACCTTTTGATGAGTTTGATCTAATTTTGGGGATGGATTGGTTGGTTAAGCACCAAGCTAGTTTAGATTGTGTTTTGAATAGAATGATGTTGAAGACATGGTCTAGAAAAGAAATTGTTATGGTCGGTGTGTAACACCCCTAACCTATAACCGTCGCCAGAACAAGGTTACGAAGTATTACCAGAATCTACAGATCAAATATAGACATTTCATATCAGGGATCAAATCATATTCAATCATATTATTCCTTTTATGAGCCCTCGAGGCCCAAAATACGCATTAGAAACAAGTCAGGACTAAACTGGGTACTCAGAGAATTTTTCGCAAAATGTCAAAAATTTTCCAAGGTGTAGGGGCACACACCCATGTGGCCAGGCCGTGTGGCTCACACGGTCAAGAGACATGCCTGTGTTTGAGGCCGTGTGGGCATTTGAATTAGGGTTACACGACTGTGTCCCAGCCCGTGTCCAAATTAGGGTGATCGCTGACTTAGGTCACACGGCCAAGCCATACGCCCGTGTGCTAAGCAGTGTGAGCATACTGGCTTGCATTAAATAGGTGCAGGGGTCACACGACCAACTCACACACCCGTGTGCTAGGCCGTTTTAAAATTTTTGGGTATTCTATTTTTCAATTTTAAAGATCAGGGGACACACGGCCAAACCGCACGCCCGTGCGTGAGGCCATGTGTAACACACGACCAAGACACACGCTTGTATGTTTGCTCGTTTGGATGAAAATAGGCCATTTCCAAGACCACATTTGTCACCCAAATTTATCTTCCACCTATATGAACACTTTAACACATTCACAAGCCAATACAAGACATTCAAATAAATCCAAAACTAAGTTTTAAACAAGTCATATTATCACATATATCTTAGCATTCAAATTTTACCATGGTGATCAAAACACATATTTGCTTACTTATACCAAATATACTATCACAACTCATTCATCAACATACCTATATGTTATCCATCATTCAACCACACCAAACATATATTGAGCATGATAAGACCACACATATTTATACATCAAAATACGTCCAACATAAGCCATTCCAATGGCTAGTCACAACCAAACACATACATACCATCATTGGCCAAATTTAGCCTATACATGCCATTATAACCTAAAATTTAGTTTGTTACATATATTGAACTGAGTTGATGGATAGTGTGAGATATCTTCGCCAAGCTTCCAACTCAACGAGCTTCTGAAATACTATAAAACAAAGGAAATAAAATAGAGTAAGCATTTAATGCTTAGTAAGTTTTATAACGGAAAACTAACCATTTAATTCTTAGTAAGTTCTATAACTAAAAATTAACTTACCATTCATTTACATTTAAGGTAAGCATATAAAAATACATCCAAAGCAAATTGGCTAGTAGCCTAAACACATAACTTCATCAAACATGTTAGTAATTTATTTCACATGAATATCAAGAAACATGTATGAGCTCATCAAATATCAAATTTCCATGTATTTCGAGTATATACAGATAATGATTCATTTTGACTTCATATATTTTCTCATGTCAAGATTTTGCCCGTTGAATCATTTAAAATGTCACTGGATACATGGGTAGTACACACAAAATGTATAAATCTGTAATCCGTTAATTCATATTCGAGAATGCTTATACGAGCACATAAACGGGAAGCTCTTTCGAGCTATATAACGGGAAGCTCATGTGAGCTATGTAACGGGAAGCTCATGTGAGCTATGTAACGGGAAGCTCCGGAGAGCCATTAATGAGAAGCTCATACAAGCCAATATCGAGAAGTTCAAGTGAGCCAATATCGGGAAGCTTCGAAGAGCCATTAATTGGAAATCTCATGAAAGATCCTTTAATTTAGAAGCTCCGCAGAACCATATATCGGGACGCTCATAAGAGCTGCGGTGTGTCCACAACACATGCAGGATCACGAAAAATTGGGATGCTCTGAAGAGCTATTAATGTGAAGCTTGTAAGAACCATATAATGAGAAGCTCATGAGAGCTAATAACGGGATGCTCTTTCGAGCCGTGGTCTGTCCGCAACACATGCAGGACCACAACCAATTTGGGAACCCTGTATCCATCGAATTTCATTTATTCAAACGAGACTTAATACTTATCGATCATCATTGGATATGTAATTAACTTTATACATGAAAATTACACAATTCACATACACAACATTCAATTTAAACATATAAATATACAATTTAGTTACACGAACTTACCTTGACAAGTGTTCGTATACGCAAAATCTACTAATCCAATACTTTTTCTTTTCCTCGATCTAACTCTATATTTGGTCTATCTATATTTATATGAATGAATTTAACATCAATTTAATACAATTTATACTCAATTCAATCCAATACTTATCTTTGGAAAAATTACCATTTTGCCCATATACTTTTAACTAATTATGATTTCATCTCTAGGCCCGAAAAATGAAATTCATGCAATTTAATCCTTATTCTAGGCCTAGCCAATTTTTACATATAACATTAGCAGCCCATGTATTTCACAAAATTCATAATTTTTCTATGAATTTTACATCTTTTCAATTTAGTCCCTAAACCATCATTTCATCAAATTTCTCTTTACAAAAGTTGTTTATCTATCAACAACCTTTCATTTTCTACCATAAAACTTCATGATTCATGCATACTCATCCATGGAAAAACCCTAACACTTTGATAACTTTACAAGTTAATCCCCGAGATAGCTAGATTAAGTTATTACGATCTCAGAAATATAAAAATCATTAAAAACGAGATAATAAAACATACCTAATTAACCCAAATAAGTTTTGCTAGAACTTAACACCATAGCTAGGGTTTCCATGTCTTTTATTTTAGGAAAGATGATAATATGATGATATTTTATTTTATTTTATTATTTATCATCTTTTATTATTTCACTTTCCAATTTAGTCCTTTTCTTTAATGAATTTTCCAATGATGACTAATCATGTTTATCTACTAACTCTAGTAAATGGTCTATTTGCCATACAAAGACTTCAAATTTTGAATTCCATAGCTATTTGATACCTATAGCTACTAGAACTCAACTTTTGCATTTTATGTAATTTGGTCTTTTCCATCTAATTAGACATGTCACCGATAAAATTTCTTCACAAAATTTTCATACAATATTTCAATCATAATGCAAACCATGAAATAATATTAAAATAAATTTTTTCTGGACTCGAATTTGTGGTCACGAAACCACTGTTTCGATTTCACTAAAAACAGGCTGTTACAACTTTCCCCCTTAAAGAATTTTTATCCTCGAAAATCTTACCAGTAAAGAGGTTCGAGTATTGCTTTCTCATTATTTCCTCAGGTTCTCAAGTAGTTTCTTCTATACCGTGTCGTTGTTCGAGAACTTTTACTAAAGCTACATTTTTATTTCTTAATTCTTTTATCCCACGTGCTAGAATTCTGATCAATTCCTCACTGTAAGTCATGTCAGGCTGAATCTTAACATCTGTCGGAGAGATAACATGTGAAGGATCTGACCAATACCGTCGTAACATAGATACATGAAAAACATTGTGAATTCTATCAAGCTCTAGCGGTAATGCCAATCAGTACGCAACAGGTCCAATTCTTTCAATGATCTCATATGGCCTGATAAATCGTGGACTCAATTTTCCTTTACGGCAAAACTGAAGAACTTTTTTCCAAGGTGAAATTTTCAAAAATACTTTATCGCCAACTTGAGATTCTATTTCTTTATGTTTAAGATCCACATAGGATTTCTAACGATCAGAAGCTACTTTTAAGCTCTCTCGGATCATTTTCACTTTTTCTTCGGTTTTACGGATCAGATCAACTCCATGTATCTTTTTCTCACTGAGCTCAGTGCAATACAACTGAGTTCTACATTTTTGACCATATAGAGCTTTGTACGGTGCCATTTTAATACTTAACTTATAGCTATTATTATATGCGAATTCGACTAAAGGCATATATTTTTCCCAATTGCCTTCGAATTCCAAAATATAGCACCGAAGCATATATTCAAGAATCTGAATCACACGCTCTGACTCACTATCGGTCTAAGGATGAAATGCAGTGATGAAATGTAATTGCATACCCAGAGCTTCTTGCAACTTATTCTAGAATTAGGATGTGAATCGTGGATCTCTGTTTGAAATAATGGAGACTGGCACTCCATGTAGCCTGACAATCTCAGAAACATATTATTCTGCTAATTTGTTTAGAGAGAATTCCATATGTACTGGAATAAAATGTACAGACTTCGTCAAACGGTCAACGATTACCCAAATGACATCTTCCTTTTTTAAAGATAGGGGTAACCTCGATACAAAATCTATAGTAACTCTTTCCCATTTCCATTCCGATATTGTCACTAGCAGTAATAATCCTGAAAGTACCTAATGTTCAACTTTAACTTCTTGACATATCAAACATCTAGACACAAATTCAGAAATATCACGTTTCATTCCCAGCTACCAATACATCTTTTTCAAATCATTATGCATTTTATTACTCCCCGGATGAATAGACATAGTACCATTATGAGCTTCATGCAAAATCTTATGTACAAGCTCTGAATTCCTTGGTACACATTCCCTGCCTTTGAACAACATACAATCATGAGGTCTAATCTAAAATTTTGAATTAGAAGTCAATTCACACTGTACCCGTTTAGCTTGTAACTCATTATCACTTTTTTGGGCTTCACAAATCTGCTGTAGAAATGTCGGTTTAGCTTTTAAATCTGTTAAAATTGAGCCATCATCTGACAATGATAATTGGGTATTCATTGCTTGTAAGGTAAACAAAGACTTTCTACTTAAAGCATCAGCTACCACATTTGCTTTTCTCAGATGATAATCGATAACCAGATCATAATCTTTCAACAATCAAGCCACCTACACTGTCTCAGATTCAAATATTTTTGTGACTTCAAATACTATAAACTTTTATGATCAGTGAATATATGACACTTTTCACCGAACAAGTAGTGTCGCCAAATTTTAAGCACAAAGACAATAGCTGCCAATTCTAAGTCATGTATTGGATAATTCTTCTCATGTAGTTTTAGCTGCCTGGAAGCATAGGATATTACTCTACCTTTTTGCATTAGAACACAGCCTAAACTATTCAATAATGCATCACTATAAATTACAAATTCCATACCTGATTCAGGTTAGACCAGAACTGGTGCTTTAGTCAACAGGGCTTTCAACCGGTCAAAGCTTTGTTGACATTTATTAGTCCATTCAAATTTCACGTCTTTCTGTATTAACAATGTCATCGGTGAAGCTATCATCGAAAACCCTGTTACAAATATTTGATAGTAACTAGCTAATCCTAAAAAACTTTTGACTTCCGATACATTTTTTGATGGTTTCCAATTAATAGTAGCTAATATTTTATTCATATCCACTCTAATGCCTTTGGCAGATACTATATGTCCAAGAAAACCAGCTTCCCAAAGCCAAAATTCACATTTGCTAAATTTAGCATACAATTGTTTTTCACTTAGAGTTTGCAGAATAATTCTCAAATGATTAGCATGCTCGGTTTCATCTCGAGAATATACCGGGATGTCATCAATAAATTCCACCACAAATCTATCCAGATATGGTCTAAAAATTCTATTCATCAAATCCATAAATATCGCAAGTGCATTTGTCAAGCCAAAAGGCATCACAAGGAATTCATAATGTCCGTATCTGGTTTTAAAGGCTATTTTTGGCACATCTGAGTCTTTCACTCGTAGCTGATAATAACCAGAACAAAGATCAATCTTCGAGAACATTGTAGCACCTTTCAACTGATCAAACAAGTCATCAATATGAGGCAGTGGATACTTATTGTTGACTATAACTTTGTTGAGCTGTCTGTAATCAATACACAATCTCAAGGATCCATCCTTTTTCTTAACAAACAGGAATGGTCAACCCTAGGATGAAGAACTAGGTTGAGCAAAACCTCTATCAATCAGTTCCTGTAACTGTGCTTTCAACTCTTTTAATTCTGTAGGGGCCATTCTGTACGGTGCTATAAATATCAGTGTTGTGCCTGAAACAAGATCTATAGAGAATTCAACTTCTTTGACCGGTAATAATCCGAGTAACTCTTCTGGAAATACATCAGGATATTTATAGACTACTGACACTGATTTAATCTTTGGCTCAGATACCTTAGTATCCAACAGATAAGCAAGATAAACATCATAACCTTTTCTGACATATTTCTGTACTGACTTGGTTGATATCACATTTAACAACCCATCCATTTTATCTGATTCAATATAGAGCATTTCACCATTCTAACATTTCAACACAATATGCTTCTGTTTACAATTTACCATGGCATTGTGTTGAGTTAACCAGTCCATACCCAGAATCACATCAAATTCATCAAATGGTAATAAAATAAAATCAGCTTGGAAACAGTATCTTCGTACCATTAACAGATAATTCTTGTAAATTTTATCCACCATCACATACTGGCCTAAGGGGTTTGATACTTTAACCACGAATTTAATGGACTTGACAGATAAATTTTTATTAAACACTAAATTCTTGCAAATGTATGAATGAGTTGAACTAGGATAAATTAAAGTAATTATATTAATATCAAGAAGAGAAAAAGTACTAGTAATAACAACAGGTGTAGAAGCATCCTTATGTACACTAATAACATAAGTTCTAGCCAGTGCTCGTGCTTCAGATCTGACGGTTGAATCTTTTGTCGTACCCCGGCTTCCACTCACATTGTCGAGATTACAAGGTGGTCTACCTCTTATAACGGGGTTGCTTAGCCTTGAACTTTGAATGACATCTTTTGCTTTTCCGGGCAATCTCTGAGATAGTGGTCAAAGGAACCACATCTAGAACAAGCTTTGCTTCTCATGCAACACTCACCAAAATGTAGTTTATTACAGTGCTTGCATCTGGGTTTGGTGTTTCTAACACTATTCACACTTGCTACAGATGTAGCCTGAGATCTTGGATTAGAGCGTTGAATACCTTTGTCTCTCCCAGAGTACCCCGTAGAGGTGGTAAAATGATCATGATATTTCTTTGGTTTCTTTGAGGGCAACTGTTGTGACATTCCCATAAATCTTTTACTCGAAATTTTAGCGTCCATCTTAGCTTGTATATTTTCTTTACTCAGTTCTTTAGCTTTATGTGCTCAATCAACTAGTACAACAAATTCTTTTAATTCAAGAATCCAAACTAACAACTTTATGTCTTCGTTTAATCCTTCAAACTGTTTACACATGGCGATTTTAGTTGGGATACACTCTCTGGCATATTTACTCAGTTAGACAAATTCTCGTTCATACTCAGATACTATCATATGCTCCTGTTTAAGCTCTAAAAATTCCTTCCGTTTCTGATCAAGGAATCTCTGACTGATATGTTTCTTTCTAAATTCAGTTTGAAAAAAAATCCCAAGTGATCCTCTCTTTCGGTAGAATAGAAATTAATGTGTTCCACCACTGGTAAGCTAAGTCTTTTAGCAGAGATACAACACATTTCAGACATTTGACTGGTGTATAAGATAGTTTATCCAGAACCTTGATGGTGTTTTCTAGCTAGAATTCAGCCCTTTCAGGATCATCTTCAGCGGTAGCTCTAAATTCTTCTGGCTTGTATTTATGAATTTTATCTACAAGAGGCTTACCAGCTCTAACAAGTTCTATACCTTGAAGCATTTCAAGAACTGGTTGAGAACCAAGAGGAGGTGGAGGTTGTTGTACAGCCATATTTGTTCTTACAAATTCTATAAATCATTTGTTCATCATTTGGAAGAAGGCTTATTTAGCCTCTCCTCCTCGACCCTCAGATATGGGTCTTCTATTGCTTGAAGCTGCTTTTTGAATTGAAGTTTGAGCATTGCTCTCTGCTTCTTTAGATTCAGCTCGGTTGGGTGACATTACTATATGAAAAACATGTTTTAAAATGGTTAGGAGATATCTCACTATCATAGGTTATATAATGGTATTTATAGCTAGACTCATACTTACTATATTAGTCCGAGAATTGACTAAACTATAGCTCTGACACCAATAAATGTAACACCCCTAACCTATAACTGTGCTAGAATAAGGTTATGAAGCATTACCAAAATTTACAGATCAAATACAAACATTTCATGCCAGAAATAAAATCATATTCAATCATATTGTCCCTTATATGAGCCCTCGAGTCCCAAAATATGTATTAGAAACAAGTTGAGACTAAATCGGGTACTTAGAAAAATTTTCGCAAAATGTCAAATTTTTTCCAAGGTGCAGGGGACACATGCCCATGTGGCCAAGTTGTGTGGCTCACACGGTCAAGAGACACACTCGTGTCTCTTGCTGTTTGGGGATTCGAATTAGGGGCACACAGCCATGTCCCAGCTCGTGTCCAAATTAAGGTGCTTGCTAACTTGGGTCACATGGCCAAGCCATATGCATGTGTGCTAAGCCATATGAGCATACTAACTTGCATTAAATAGGAGCAGGGGTCACACGGCCAACTCATACGCCCGTGTGCTAGGTTGTGTGAAAATTTTTGGGTATTCTATTTTGCAATTTTAAAGACGCAGGGGACACACGACCAAACCACACACATGTGCATGAGGCCGTGTGTCACACACAGTCGAGACAGATACCTGTGTCTCTACCCGTGTGGATGAAAATAGGCCATTTCCAAGGCCATATTTTCTCACCCAAATTTATCTTCCACCTACATGAACACTTTAACGCATTCAAAAGCCAATACAAGACATTCAAATCAATCTAAAACCAAGTTTTAAACAAGTCATATTATCATATACATCTTAGCATTCAAATTTTACCATGATGATCAAAACACGTATTTGCTTACTTATACCAAATATACATCTCAACTCATTCATCAGCATGCCTATATGCTATCTATCATTCAACCACACCAACCATATATCAAGCATGGTAAGACAACACATATATAAGAATCAAAATATGTCCAACACAAGCCATTCCAATGGCTAGTCACAACCAAACAAATACATACCATCATTGGCACATGCCATTATAACCCAAAATTTAGTTTGTTACATATTGGAAACACGAATATATAGACACTTTTTCATGCCCTTTTTAACTCAAATTCATATAGTTTCGATAAAATTCTTGTTGAAAAATATATAATTATTATAGAATAATTAAATTACACTCAAATTATGAAAACATTGAATTTTAATTAATTTTATATCAAATTTTGATTATTTTGACAGATTTGCGCAAAGGGCAAAAAATGGCTTGCCAAACACTGTTAGAAGCGCAAAACCAAGAAGCAATTTTGAAACATCAAGGCGAATTAATTTTTTAGCCTAAGACGGTCCAAATTATGTATATTAATTCATAATATAATTAATTTTTATTTTAATCCAATTTAATTTGGTTTAAATAAAGAATTGTTAATTAATTATGAAAAGGGGCCCAGTTGAGCTGAACCGAGAAAATTGATCCAACCAAGCACTAGGCAGCCCAAAACCGTCCCACATGCTGACCCAATCAGCTTGTTTGGCTGATTATTTGGCTTGCAAAATGGCCCTTGAAGAATCCAATTTGCATTCAAACCCCTCCACTATTCATGCCTTTCAAGATTTGCCCCTACCTAAAAATAGCATGTTTAAAATCTTCAAACATGCCACATGTGTGGCTGGCCATGGGGGGAGTCTTTGGCTGCTGATTTTGGATATTTTTAGCAGCCTTGTCAACCTATAAATACCCCCCTTTGCCGCTCACTTCAAAAACATCTCAACCCTTCTCATCTATTCACTTCTCTCACACTTTTCTCTCTTCATTGTTCTTCATTGTTCTTCCCTATTCCCTTGCCAATTTCACCTCTTAAAAAAGATTCAATCAACCACCATTTGGAGCAGCATTCAAGTGTTCATAAAAGCCTCAGTTCGACAAGAACAAGCAGAGAAGGAGGAGTGGAGCAAACTAGTCAAGCCACGGAGAAAACACCGGATTTGATTCTTGTTCCCTATCCTTTTAATTTTGTTGTTGTTATGATGAAAATGTCTATGAATATTTGTGATGTTTATATGTTTAATTTATTTAACATGGCTTGAATTTAATTTGTGTTAGGTTGATTGCATTTCGTCTACTTGATTAAGTGAAACAATGATTAAGATATTCTTGCATTACAATTGTAAGATACTAATGAATTAATTATTTAAACGGATTGAAATTGTAATTAATTGACACGATACTTAATCAATGCATGTTTAATCATCTAAGGTAGCTGAGGATTAAATTAGCAATGGTATCTAGCGATACATTAGCCCTGCATAACTTGCAAGATTATTGTGATTAAACTGTTTCAAGGTAGAACTACATTGTTACCTCACGTAATCTTTTATATGCTTATGAGATTGAATTAATTGTTTGAATTTGCATAGAGATATGTACAAGAGATTATTTTAATTTCATAAGTATGTATGTGCATTAACACATTTGCTTATTAGAATTTGTTTAATCGGTTGAATTGATATAGAGATATGATCAAGAGATAAATGGATTTTGGTAGGTAAGTATGTTCATAAGTTAGCAAATTACTAAGTTGCCGTGAATTTATTCGCAACAACATGAGCATGAGTTTAATAATTCTAAGTTAAGAAATGCAATTAATCTAGCACAATTATGTCATTTTGATTAAAATCATATTTCGAAATTGTGTATTGGAACTTTTATTTTATTTTTTTATTTATTTTACTTAGCTAAAATCCTAGTTTTTAATCACCTACTCGAATCAAAATATTTTCCTTCACCAAAGTGTTTTAAATTAATTTCATAAATAATTCTTTTCATAGTCCCTGTGGGTACGAAAACTCGACATTTACTTATCACTTTATTACTTGTTACGATTGTGTACACTTGCACATTTCCGTCGTTCCAAGTTTTTGGAGCCATTGCCGGGTACTGTTTTTAAACGTCATTATTTGTGAATTTGTTAATTTTGCATTTTGGTTTATTTTCCTGTTCAGTTTTAACTTAATTAATTTTTCTATGTTTATTCAGGTGTTTATGAGTATTGATCGAATTATCGATTTACTCCCTATAGACCCTAAGATTGAAAGAACTTTTCGACATCGAAGAAGACAAGCAAGTCAGAGAAGGACCGAAGAGATGAACTTCGAAAGTCTGAATCAAGGAAACGGAGCAAATCCTGGTCAAAATCCTATCCTTATTGCTGATGATAGGGATAGAACTCTAAGACAGTATGCCGTGCCAGTGTGTCATGATCTTAATATGGGTATTAGGAGACCCAAAATCGAGGCGCAACAGTTCGAGCTAAAGCTAGTCATGTTCTAGATGCTTCAGACAGTTGGTCAATTCAGTGGAATGCCTACCGAAGATCCTCACCTGCACTTAAGATTGTTAATGGAGGTGAGCGATTATTTTAAGTTAGCCAGAGTACCCGAAGATGCACTACGATTGAAGTTGTTCCCATATTTACTAAGGGATAGAGCTCGAGGCTAGCTGAACTCATTGCCACCAAATTCAATTTCAACATGGCAAGAGCTAGCAGAAAGATTCCTCATGAAGTATTTCCTACCTAGAAAGAATGCTAAGTTGAGGAACGAGATTATTGCTTTCCAAAAACTAAATTATGAGTCAATGTATGAGGAATAGGAAAGGTACAAGGAATTATTATGAAAGTGCCCTCATCACAGAATCCCACATTGCATCCAACTTGAGACGTTTTATAATGGTTTCAATGCTCACACGAGGATGGCAATGAATGCTTCTGCTATTGGTATGCTCTTTCTAAGTCCTACAATGAGGCTTATGAAATCATTGAGAGGATTGTCAGTAACAATTATCAATGGCCAACCAATCGAGCAGTGTCAGAAAGACGAGTCACTGGAATACATGAAGTAGACAATTTTATTTGACTCGAATCTCAGGTATCCTCAATATCCTCAATGCTTTAAAATTTTACCACGAATAGGTTTAATAGTTTTGCAGCACAACCACAGAATCAATTTGAAAATGTAGCTTGTGTCTATTGTGGAAAAGGATATCTATTCAAAGAATGTCCATTGAACCCAGAATCTGTGTATTACATGGGTAACCAGAAACAAAACCGAGTAAGGCAAGGATTACAATCCAATTCCTATAACCCATTGTGGCGAAACCACCCAAATTTCTCCTGGAGTAGCCAAGGGGCTAGACCTAGTAACACATATGCCCAACCTAGACTGACCCAACCTCTTATTTTTACCCAACAAGTTCAGAAACAACCTCAAGCTGAACCATCCAATGACTTAGAAAACTTATTGAAGGCATACATGGCCAAGAATGATGCCTTAATCGAAAGCCAAGCAGCTACATTGAAAAACTGGAAAATCAAATGGGCCAGCTTGCAATTGAACTTAGAAACTGACCACAAGGTGCTTTACCTAGTGATACAAAGAATTTGAGGAATCTAGGGAAGGAGCATTGTAAAGTGTTAACATTGAGGAAAAGAAAGAAATTAGATCCCAACACTGTCGAAGTTGAAAAGGAGCCAGCTAATGCTCAAGACTCAGAGGAAGTTCAACCGAGTGTTGAAATTTTAGTTTCACCGGAACCTGAATCTGTAAAATCTGATAAGGTAACTTCTGAACCAGCTAATTCTGATAAACTAAAAATTTCATTAGATGCAGAATTGCCATAGAAGATGAATCAACCAATTCCAGTAAAGAAGCCTCCACTACCCTACCCTCAAAGACTTCAGAAGCAGAAGTAGGAAGTTCAATTCAAGAAGTTCCTAGACATACTCAAGCAACTTCATATCAACATCCCGTTGGTTGAAGCACTTGAACAAATGCCGAATTACATCAAATTCATGAAGGATATCCTGTCAAAAAAATGAAGACTTGGAGAATTTGAGACAGTAGCCTTGACAGAGGAATGCAATGCATAACTTCAAGACAAACTACCCCTCAAAGTTGAAGGATTCTGGATGTTTTACCATACCTTGCAACATTGGAGCAACATATTGTGGTAAGGCACTATGTGATTTGGGTGCGAGTAGTAACTTGATGCCCATGTCAATATTTAGGAAGTTGGGGATAGGTGAAGTTACACTTCAATTAGCAGATCGATCTTTAGCACATCCAAAAGGAAAAATCGAGGATGTATTGGTACATGTGGACAAATTTATTTTTCCTGCTGACTTTGTTATTCTAGACTTTGAAGCAGACAAAGAAGTGCCAATCATCCTAGAAAGGCCTTTCCTAACAACTGGAAGGACTCTTATTGATGTGGAGAAGGGCGAGCTTACTATGTGTGTTTAGGACGATTAGGTAAAATTTAATTTTTTTAAGTCTATGTGATTTCCTAACACAATTGATGATTGTTTTGTAGTGTCCAATTTAGAGGAATTAATCATGGAAAAGGAACTTAACTATGTTGAGGACCCATTGGAACAAATTTTGACATCAGGCCCTCTAAATGATGAAGATGAGGATAAATACTTAGCTTTGCTAGTAGCTAATCAAAGGGGATTTAATCTGCAATTCTATTTTGAATCTTTGGAGTTAGAGAATAGGGATTATGCCCAACCAAAAGCGTCAATCGAGGAGCCACCTAAATTAGAACTAAAGGTACTTCCTTCACATTTAGAATATGTTTATTTATGTAACGCTTTTATTTTGCCCGCTATTATTTTAGAGGAATTAGTCATGGAGCAAGAAGAGAACAATATCATCCTAGAAGATGGTGAGAAAGGGACGATTGAAGGACAACGAAGACTGAACCCCATTATGAAGGATGTGGTAAAGAAAGAATCAGCAAGTGGTTAGATGTGAGTATAATTTACCCCATCTCAGAAATTTCATGGGTAAGTTTGGTCTAGTGTGTGCCCAAGAAAGGAGGTATTATAGTCATTGAAAATGAGAATAACAAGATGATACCGACTAGTATGGTTACGGGATGGAGAATTTGCATTGATTACCGGAAGCTGAGCAAGACGACTAGGAAAGATCACTTTCCTTTTCCGTTTTTAGACCAGATGCTGGATAGACTCACAGGGTGAGACTATTACTATTTTCTTGATGGATACTTGAGGTATAATCATATTATAGTAGCACCAAAAGATCAACACAAGACAACATTCACCTGCCCGTACGGTACATTTGCATTTAGACACATGCCATTTGGCTTATGTAATGCACTTACTACATTTCAAATATGTATGATGCCTATTTTTACTGATATGGTTGAGAAATACTTGTAAGTCTTTATGGATGATTTTTCAGTATTCGGAGATACATATGATGATTGTCTAGCCAATCTAGCCAAGGTACTAAGGTGATGCGAAGAAACATACCTCATTCTCAACCTAGAAAATTTCCATTTCATGGTATGAGAAAGTATTGTTTTATGGTATCAGATAACAAGACATGGAATCGAGGTAGATAAACCAAAGGTAGACGTTATTGAGAAACTCCCACCTCTAACATTTGTAAAGAGTGTTAGGAGCTTTCTGGGCCACGCCGGTTTCTATCGAAGATTTATCAAGGACTTCTCCAAAATTGCTAAACCCTTATGCAAATTATTGAAGAAGGGCGCGACATTCAAATTTGATGAGGAGTGCTTAAGAGCTTTCAAAGATTTGAAGAGTCGATTAGTTTGGGCACCCATAAACATTACACCAGACTAGGATTTGCCATTTGAATTGATATATGACGCAAGTGACTTTGTGGTAGGAGTTGTCATAGGCCAGCGAAGGAACAAAGTTTTTTATCCCATCTACTATGCAAGTTGGACTCTGATAGGAGCTCAACTGAATTATACAGTAACAAAGAAAGAGTTACTTGCTATTGTGTTTGCTTTTGACAAGTTTCGATCTTATCTTGTAGGTACCAAAGTGATTGTCTATACGGACCACTCAGCGATTAAGTATTTACTTGCCAAGAAAGGCTCTAAGCTGAGATTGATCCGATAAGTACTTCTACTTCAAGAATTCGATCTAGAAATTCAAGATCGAAAGGGTGTAGAAAACCAAGTAGCAGACCACTTGTCCAAATTGGAGCCGTAAGAAGGGAATTCTCCACTTATACCTATTCAGGAGACATTCCCAGATGAACACATACTGATGGTAAATCATGTCCATAATACCCCTTGGTTTGCTGATATTGCTAACTATTTAGCTTGTGGTTTGATGTTGATTGATAAGATGTATCATCAAAAGAAAAAGTTTCTTTATGATGTGAAGTACTGTTTCTAGGAAGAACCATACTTGTTTAAAAAGTGAGCAGATCAAATGATCAGGAGATGCGTGGCCAAAGTATTGCAAGTCAGATTTTTTTGGCCAACACTATTTAAAGACGCATATGCTTACGTAAGGAGTTGTGATTGATGTCAAAGGGTTGGAAAAATCATAAATAGAAATGAGATGCCTTGAACAAACATTATTGATGTAGAATTATTCGATGTTTGGGGTATTAAATTTCTCGGTACATATTGGTAGCAGTAGACTACGTGTCTAAGTAGGTTGAGGTTGAGGCATATGCAACGAACGATGCTAAGGTTGTGATGAAGTTTTGCAAAAGCATGTGTTCACAAGGTTTGGAACCCCAAGAGCCATCATCAATGATGAAGGGTTCCATTTTATGAACAAGTGGTTGAAATGGTTACTTGACAAGCATAGAGTGAAGCACAAGGTTGCCACAACTTACCATCCGCAGACAAATGGGCAAGCTGAACTGGAAAACAAAGAGATCAAAAGCATACTTGAGAAGGTAGTTTGCTCGAACCGATGAGATTGGTCTAAAAGATTAGACAATGCTTTATGGGCCTATAGGATAGCATACAAGACACCTTTAGGGAAGTCACCCTATATGTTGGTCTTTGGGAAAGCCTGTCATTTACCCTTGGAGTTGGAACACAAAGCTTACTAGGCTCTCCAACAACTCAACTTGGATCTTAAGCTTGCTAAAGAGAAACAGATGCTCTGACTCAACGAGCTAGAGTAATCCTGAATGTTCTCATATGAGAATGCCAAATTACTCCAAGAAAGACTTAATAGATGGCATGACAAGCACATTCGAGTTCGAGAATCTGAAGCAGGTCAACTAGTCTTGTTATCCAATTCCAGATTAAGGTTCTTTCTAGGTAAGTTAAAATCATGTTGGTTTAGTCCATTTACAATTCACCAAGTTTATCCATACGGAGTTGTCGAACTTCAAAGTAAGGGAGGTAATTTTTGAGTGAATGCTCAGCGCTTAAAACATTACTGGGGGATAAAATTGAACGGGACCAAATCTCATTCATTTTATTAGATATTTAATATTTCTTGTTTTTATTTTTAAATAAATGATTTAGGGTATATTTTCGGGATTAGTATGTTTAAATAAATTCTATCTAGGAGTTTGGAACTTAAGCGGGATTGCTTGTAACCCCTCCAATCTTTCTTGGGAATTGATTTTAACGTAATCTTCCAAGAAATTATTCCCTAACTGGCAAAATAAATTTTCAAGTTTTCAAATAAAAGGGTCAATTTTGATCTAAGTTTTAAATTGCAACTCAATTTCAAATTTTCTTTAACTCTAGGTACTTAATTGAACTATTTTCAAAATTTAGTTGCTCTTTTTGTAAATACTAAAAATTGGATGTCTCTTCTTGTAAATATTTTCAAAAGGCATCTAGAATAAATTTTTTAATTTAATTTAATAAATAAGAAGATAATCATTAATATATAATTATATGTATTATAATATGTATTAATTACTATCAACTTTGCATAGAATTAGGATTAATTTAAATTTAATCATATTTATTTAATAAGTATTTATTTTTAATAAATTAATAGCAAATAATAATTTAATATGCATTATATTAATTATTAATTGTTGTTAACTCTATGTAGAATTAGAACTTAGAATATTTTTATTATTAATTTGTTCTAAGAATTCTAATTAAATTCCTACTCCTTTCACTATAAATTTCACCCACCTTTTCCATTTTTTTCACTCATCCCTCCATCAATCCTAGCATCCAAAACCAACCAAGTACCAAATCACCTAGTACCGAACTCTCTAGCCACAACACCGCCCAGCTCCACACATCACCCTCATGCTTAGTAGCAACCCCATTCGGCCAGCAGCCAACGCATGCACCCATCAACCCCCACGCACACTGTGCGCGCCAACAACCTGCTCATTGTTGTTGCACTGGCTGCACGTCTAGCTCCAGCAGCTCGTCAGGCTTGGTTGATGCACTTGCTTGTTACCCACTTCCCCGCATCCGCGCGACACACGCATGCCCTTCTACTCGTGTAAGGATCTGCCCGACAGTGCCGTCTGCTGCTTGTACATCTGCTCACACCATGCATTGCTACTCGCACCAACACCCTTGCCTATCGCACCACACCATCAAGACACCCTACAACCATCCCTGAGCCAACCCCTTTTGCTTTATATTTATTTGCTTTGAGTTCTTAATTTTTATAAAAAAGGTGGTAGGACAAATTTTTATTCGAAATTTTTTATTTAATTATTTAATTTCCAATTTATTGAATTATTAATATTTTATACTAATTAAAATTTTGAGAAAATATTTGTTTCCATCTTATGTTCAGGTTAATCATGCCTCGCAAGAGAATTTGTGCCTCTGCCCAAATTGACGAATCAAAAAATAAATTCCACTATGAAGAAACCAAAGCGAGATATGAAAGTGTTTTCAAGAATCAAAAGATGCACCTAGAAAAAGGGTTTTACGCTGAAAGAAAATAACTATATTGATTTCATGGCGCGCATTTGACAAATTGCTGAAACTCTCAATTGGGAGTTATTTTGTGAGAAAAAACCTAGTACAGATGAGGAGTTAGTTCGTGAATTTTACACAAATTTGACCTCAAGCGAATTGACAAAAATTTTTGCTCACGAAAACAAGGTACCAATAACCTTAAATTCTATTAATGAATTCTTTTAACTACCTGATTTTGAAGACGATGAATATTCTTCCTTGATGAGCAATATTGAGTCTAAAAATCTGCAAGAAATTCTCAAGGGACTTACGGTTCTAGGTTCTAAGTGGAATATGTCAAAGCAAGGAATTCACACTTGTCGTAGAGAATATTTGACACCACTAGCGAAGGTATGGTCCTATGTCATTTGATTCAGCCTTATGCCCATTTCACATGGGACTACAATTTCATTAGAGCGAATGGTCTTATTATACTCGATTTTAACTGGAAAGACCGTTGATGTGGGAAAAATCATCCCGAGAGAAATTCAGAATTGTGCCGCTAGACGTTTTGGTCCAGCTTAATTTCCCTTAATGATAACAATTTTATGCTTAAAAGCTAAAATTCTTGCAAACGTAAATAAGACAGGTTATAGGCAGGGCACAATCACATATTGGGATCTCTATCAAATAGCTGGAGACTCCGTTCTATAGCAACAAGTTGAAGAGAGCGAGGATCCTGAAGAAGAAGAAGATCTCACAGAGATCGAACCAAGGCAGTCAACTCAAATCCCTGATAAGGCAGAGCTAATGGAACCAGTAACCGAACCTAATGTCGCAACTTCAATGTTCAGGACTCAATCGCCTCACCTAGATCTTTGAGATGAGCTGTCAAAATTGATGGACATCATGTAACATATGCGGCAGCAATAAGCTTATTGGAGATATTCAAAAATACGAGATGACTCAATGAGAAGTGCTCTTACGAAAATATACAATGGAGTCCACTATTGAAGAGAGAGCAAAGTGATTCATGCAAAAACAAAGACGATTCGAAACACCCCTTACCCGTATCCTACGCCAGGATAGGGTTCAAGGCGTCACCGGACATAAACGTAAACAAATATACAAAACCAAGCCATAAAATTTCGTCCAATTTAAACCATTCATACATATGCATAACGTCCCTATTATGGACCTACGAGACCCAAAACATACATCGGGAGTGGTTCGGGACTAAACCGAGAACTTTAGAAAACTTTGGGAAAACTTAAAAAATTTTCATAAAATAGGGCCACACGCTCGTTTGGAGTAAGGGACAAGCCTATTTGGAATATAACATGCCCGTGCTTCAGGCCGTGTCCATCTCAGGGTGCATTCTGTTTATGATGTGATCAACACATTGGGGTCACATGGCCAAGTCAAACGCCTGTGTGGCGAATTAAATTCCAAAAAGTAAGTGCAGACTTCACATGTCCTGGGCACACGCCTATGTCCTGAGGTCGTGTCCTTCACACGGCTGAGACACATAGCCTTGTCTCTGCCCATGTGTTTGCTACTTGGCATTCTATTTTGCTTAATTAGAGTGCAGGGGACACACGGCCAGATCACACGTCTATGGAGCAGACCGTGTGTCACACACGGCCTAGAAACACGCTAGTGTGTCTACCAGTGTGGACAACTTTGAGGCTATTTTCCAAGCCATTTGTCACCCTTAAATGCTCAATCACTTATACATTTTTGATGGCATGTAGCATGGCATATTTAGTCACTCAAATACTCACAATCATGATTAATCCATGACTTTGTAATGTCAACATATCACATACTCAAACCATCATACCTTCATATGGCATTCCACACCAATTTCATATTTATTCATCCTTATAAACCTACCTTCAATCTACTCATTTATACCATAGCTATGGTCATTCTTATTAATCATAATTCATTCATTAAGCATATGTGCCATTTATCATATCCATTACCAACAAGCAACCACCAACCACATCACAAAGAATAAACACATTGCATACATGCATAATTAATTAGGGTTACAACCCGAGAAGCAAATATATGCCACATCTCAAGGCCTTATATAAAATGAATCATAATACCATCATAAGTCAACATATTTGGCTAATCAGTATGACATATAACAAAAAGACCAAGTCCCTATACATGGCATACTCAAAATTACGAGACTAACTATACCAAAATATCCAATTGATTGTGTGATCAAGTCTCCGACGTCCTTCGATCCCCGAGCTAGCTTAGCGGCACTATAAGAAATGGAAAGGAAGGGGGGTAAGCATTAAAGCTTAGTAAGTCCATATGCAAATAATATGCAATCTAAACAATTATTTAACATACATTTAACATAATGAACGTAAATTTGTAATTCATCAAATTAGTTAAACTTACTTATCACACAAATAACCTTGTCATAAGTTCATCATATACCAAAGCATTACTCATAAGTTCAGTATACATACTTG
This sequence comes from Gossypium longicalyx, assembly GCA_025698465.1. Taxonomy (NCBI): domain Eukaryota; kingdom Viridiplantae; phylum Streptophyta; class Magnoliopsida; order Malvales; family Malvaceae; genus Gossypium; species Gossypium longicalyx. Next base: position 86,384,439 of record CM046997.1, read on the forward strand.
TACCAACTCATAACACAATCTCTTACCTTTTCATCTTTGTCATATACATTAGTTTACACTTTGAATTACCCGTTGAACACTTGGAATACTATGAGATACACGGAAAGCTTACACATAATGCCTCATACGTAGCCAAAACTACCTCATATTTCATAACACATAAATGCTCATTCTCGAGCTACTCACGAGTCTGCTCACACAAGCTGTCGGTCAGGACGTAGCTACACGGGCTGCTCACACAAGTTGTCAGGTATTCGCAACACATGCCGGACTACCCAGCCACCGATAGGACGTACAAGACCAGCACCCGGAACCACATAAACATATATCACATATCTCATGAGCTCATAAATCACATGGTTTCTCGTGAGATGTCACTTGTGTCCTAAACTATTCCTAAGGTTCAACCAGGATTTTCATCGATATCACATCTACGCCAAGCTTGCTCGTAATGTCGATCTCAATATCCATAATACCAATTACTTACTCATGGAGTAATCAAAGCATAACTCATAGTAGCATTAAATAATTTGAATTCATAATATACTCAAGCATGAAAAATATGACATAACATCACATTATCTATATATGAACTTACATCGGTACAAAATGATGAAAACGAGCCTATTTTTTGTAAACTTTGTTTTTCCCCCGATCATGACCCGAATCAAATTTTTCTTGATCTATAATGCCAAATTTAACTTGTTTAATACATACATTATTCGAATTGACCCATAACACATACTTTGGTAAAATTACCTGTTTACCCCTAACTTTTCACTTATTTACAAATTGGTCCTTAGGCTTGTAAAACAAAATGCATGCATTTTCTTTGTTACCCAAGCCCAGCCGATTTATATTCCTACACCTAATAGCCTACATTTTTCTTTATTTCACATATTTACTACTCATTTTACAACTTTTACAAATAGGTCCTTTTTTTGGTGTTTTAATGCAAAATCACTTTGTAAAAGATGTTCATCACACATCAAAGTTTCATATTCTTCCATTAAACATCAAAATACATGCATGTCATACATGGGTAAATTTTTGAACATAAACCCTACTTCAAAATAAGGGTAGAAATGGATAGATCCTGCTTTAAAAGATCTCAAAAATGTTAAGAACATTAAAAACGGGCTTGGGGGTACTTACAATCAAGCTTGAAAAGTTGAAAAACCTTAGCTATGGAGACCACCTAAATTTCGACACTTAGGAAGAAGATGGACATGAATTTTGCTTCTTTTTCCCTTTTTATTCTTTTAATTACTAAATGACCAAAATGCCATTAAGGCTTTTCTTTCAAAATTTTCCTATTCATGCCCATTTTTGTCCAAAATTTTAGAACTTGGTGAAATTGCTATTTAAGACTTTATAATTTATAATCCATAGCAATCTTCGGGTGTGCATGATAGTTCATCAAATACCCTTATCAAATTTTCAAGCCAAAATTCTACTTTTTCAGCGTTATCCTCGGCATTTGCTCTGAACTATTTCGGCCCTTGTTTCTGAATCTTATCAACAGGAGTTCTATGAAATCTCATAAAGTCCATACCTTATGACACTATGGGTACGGGTTGAAGATTTTGAGGGGGTGGAGGTTGTTGCTGAATAGCCGTGTTCGTATGAATGAACTCAGCAAACCATTTGTTCATAACGTGGAAGAAATCTCACAATTTCAAAATTATACAACTCGCCTAGCTTTTCAAGTGAGTAGTCGGTATGTATCGGTATAAAGTGAGTCATTTTAGTTAATCTATCAACAATGATCCATATGGCATCTTTCTTTCTCGGAGTTAAAGGCAACCCTGTCATAAAATCCATAATAATCTGGTCTCATTTCCACTCGAGAATCATCACAGGTTGAAGTAAACAGGAAGGTACTTGGTGTTCAGCTTTTACTTGTTGACAAATCAGGCATCTCGAAACAAACTCGGAGATATCCCTTTTCATACCTGGCCACCAATACAATTTCTTCAAGTCATGGTATATTTTCGTACTACCGGGGAGAATAGAGAAGTGACCACTATGTGCCTCACACAAAATCTTCTGAATCATCTCAGTGTCCTTCAGAACACAAATCCTATCACAGAATCTCAGAAAACCATCGGAGTCACTCAGAAAATTCGGTTCACTGCTTGACTCACACTGAACTCTCTTAGCTTGCAACTCTTTATCAACTTTCTGAGCATCACAAATCTATTGAAGAAAAGTTGGTCTAGCTCTCAACTCGGCTAGAATCAAACCATTATCGGACAAATTCAGCCATGTATTCATAGCTCTCAAGGCAAATAATGACTTCCTACTCAAAGTGTCACTGACAACATTCGCCTTACCCGGATGGTAATCAATTAAAAGCTCATAATCCTTTAACAGTTCTAACCATCTTCGTTGCAGTAAGTTCAAGTCCTTTTGAGTCCTAAAGTACTTAAGACTTTTGTGATCGGTATAGACATGACATTTCTCACCAAATAAATAATGTCGCCAAATCTTCAAAGCAAACACTATTGCGGCCAACTCTAAGTCATGTGTCAAATAGTTCTTCTCGTGAGGCTTTAATTGCCTTGAAGCGTAAGCTATGACTTTACCCTCTTGCATAAGTACACATCCCAAACCATTTAAGGAAGCATCACTATAAATCACAAATTCTTTACCCGACTTGGGTTGTACCAAAATCGGTGCTTCAGTCAGTAATATCTTCAATTTCTAGAAGCTTTGCTGACACTTTTCTGTCCACTCAAACTTAAAATCCTTTTGAAGCAATCTTGTCATGGGAGTGGCAATCATAGAAAATCCTTTCACAAACCGTCGGTAGTAACTGGCCAAACCCAAAAAGCTTCTAACCTCGGACACATTCCTGGGCAGTTTCCATTTGATGATAGCAGAAATTTTGCTAGGATCAACTCGGAAACCATCACCTGAAACAATGTGACCCAAGAATCCAACTTCTCGAAGCCAAAAATCGGTTTTACTAAACTTAGCATACAACTATTTGTCTCTTAAAGTCTGCAAAACAATTCTCAAGTGCTCGATATGCTTTGCCTTATCTCTCGAATAAATTAGAATATCATCAATAAACACAACAACAAACTTGTCCAAATATGGCCGAAATATTCGGTTCATTAAATCCATAAACACAGCAGGAGCATTCGTTAACCCAAATGGAATAACATGAAATTCATAGTGGCCATACGTCGTTCTAAAAGCAGTTTTAGGCACATCCGACTCTTTAACTTGCAACTGATAATAGCTGGACCTCAAGTCTATTTTAGAAAACCATGACGCCCCTTTCAATTGATCAAAAAAGTCATCAATCCTTGGCAAATGATTCTTGTTCTTGATTGTTATCTTATTGAGCTGTCGATAGTCTATACACAATCTCATAGAACCGTCTATCTTTTTCACGAATAATATCGGAGCACCCCACGGTGAAAAGCTCGGTCTCATGAACCCTTGTCGGTCAATTCTTGCAATTGAGACTGCAGTTCTTTCAACTCAGTCAGGGCTATCCTATACGGAGCAATCAAAATAGGTGTTGTCCTTGGGTATGGATTGGTTGACACTTCATGATGCTGTAGTAAATTGTAGACAAAAAAAGTTATTAATTTAAATGTGAAAATGGTGAAGTTCTCCGGGTTGCATCAGATGAGTCAGATTGGTTGCCAATCGTGATTTCTTTGATGTTTGTCCAAAAATGTATGAGAAAAGGGTGTGGCTTATTTGGCTTATGTGTTGAATACAAAAGAGTCTGAATTGAGAATTGAATGAGTACCTGTTGTATGTGAATATTTGGATGTATTTTCGGAAGAATTGCCCAGTTTACCTCCAATTAGAGGAGTGTCAACCAATCCATACCCAATATAACATCAAATTCATCAAACGGCAATAACAAAAAGTCAGTCAGAAAACAATGACCTCTAATCATCAATGGACATTTCTTGCATACTTTATCAACTAAAACATGCTTGCCTAACGGGTTTGACACTTTAATAATAAATTCCGTAGACTCAACAAGCATATTCATGCTAGATACCAATTTCATGCACACATACAAATAAGTAGAACCAAGGTTAATCATAAAGAGAAAAAGTACCAGTGATCACATTGGGAGAATATACGTCCTCACGTGCACGTATGGCATAGGCCCTAGCCGAAGCTCTAGCTTCAGATCTCACCATTGTATCCCTCGCTACATTTTTGCTACTAGCCCTATTACCGACAATTCTCGAGGGTCTCCCTTTTGTAGTCGTACTACTCGGCCTTATACTCTGAAATTTTACTTTCTTGATCATCTTGGGGAAATCTTTAATATAGTGGTCTTCAGAACTACATCTGAAACAAGATCTATCGTTCATCCTATACGCACCAAGATGATGTCTACCGCAATGTTGGCACTCAGGTTTAAAAGGTCTATCGTTACCCACACTAGCCATAGATCTAGCTTGAGATTTAAAACCCAAATTTTACTTCTTACGATTTCCGTGCAAATGTCCGGCTGGAACATGAGAACGAGAATACATATCTCTGGATTTCTTAGACTGAGAGGGGAATGACTTGCTCATTGGCCTCTTTCTTATATCTTTAGCCTCAGCCTCAAATTTTCTCTTTTCCTTGGTCAGTTCCTCAACTCTACAAGCCCGATTAACAAGCACAACAAATTCCTTTAGCCCAAGAATACCCACTAACACTCTAATATCCTTATTAAATCCGTCTTCAAACCTTCTACACATTTTAGCCTCAGAGGATACACACTCCCGAGCATATTTACTGAGTCGGACAAAATATCTTTTGTACTCGGTCACTGACATGTTGCCTTGTTTCAATTCTAAAAATTCCTTGCGCTTTTGGTCAATGAATTGTTCACTGATGTACTTCTTTTGGAATTTTTCTTGGAAGAATTTCCATGTAACCCTCTCTTGAGGTACCACAAATACTAGTGTCTTCCACCAGTGATATGCCGTATCTTTCAACAAGGAAATAGCGCACTTCAAACATTCTTCGGGTGTGCATAATAGTTCATCAAATACCCTTATCGAATTCTCAAGCCAAAGTTCTACTTTTTCAGCGTTATCCTCGGCATTTGCTCTGAACTATTTCGGCCTTTGTTTCCGAATCTTATCAACAGGAGTTCTATGAAATCTCATAAAGTCCATACCTTGTGGCACTAGGGGTACGGGTTGAAGATTTTGAGGGGGTGGAGGTTGTTGCTGAATAGCCGGGTTCGTATGAACGAACTCAGCAAACCATTTGTTCATAATGTGGAAGAAAGCCTCTTGAGCCTCTCCCCCTTGACTCACAGTTACGGGTTTACTCTCCTCTAGCACCGTTCCTTGGGTGGGGGTTGGTGTGTTACTTTTCACATCATCTGCCATAGCTCGTTCGAGATCCATTACTATATGAAAAACACAGTTTAAAATCGTCAAGAGTCGTCACACTATCACAATTTATATATGGTATGTATAGCTAGACTCAAACACATGCTACGTAGTCTAAAAACTGAATAAATCGTAGCTCTGATACTATTAAATATAACACCCCTTACCTGTATCCTATGCCAAGACAGGGTTCGAGGCGTTACCAGACATAAACGTAAGCAAATATACAAAACCAAGCCATAAAATTTCATCCAATTTAAAACCATTCATACATATGCATAACGTCCCTATTATGGACCTACGAGGCCCAAAATATACATCGGGAGTGGTTCAGGGCTAAACCGAGAACTTTAGAAAACTTTGGGAAAACTTAGAAAATTTTCATAAAATAGGGCCACACGCTTTTGTGGATTAAGGGACACGCCTGTGTGGAATATCATACGCCTGTGTTTCAGGCCGTGTCCATCTTAGGGAGCATTCTGTTTATGATGTGATCAATACATTAGGGTCACACGGCCAAGTCACACGCCCGTGTGGCTAATTAAATTCAAAAAATTAAGTACAGACTTCACACGGCCTAGGTACACGCCCATGTCCTGAGGCCGTGTTCTTCACACGGCTGAGACACATGGCCGTGTCTCTGCCCGTGTGTTTACTACTTGGCATTCTATTTTGCTTAATTAAAGTGCAGGGGACACACGCCTAGATCACACGTCCATGGGGCAGATCGTGTGTCACACACGGCCTAGACACACGCTCGTGTGTCTACCCATGTGAAAAACTTTGAGGATATTTTCCAAGCCATTTGTCACCCTTAAATGCTCACTCAGTTATACATTTTTGATGGCATGCAGCATGGCATATTTAGTCACTCAAATACTCACAATCATGATTAATCCATGACTTTGTAATGTCAACATATCACATACTCAAACCATCATACCTTCATATGGCATTCCACACCAATTTCATATTTATTCATCTTTATAAACCTACCTTCAATCTACTCATTTATACCATAGCTATGGTCATTCCTATTAGTCATAATTCATTCATTAAGCATATGTGCCATTTATCACATCCATTACCAACAAGCAACCACCAACCACATCACAAAGCATAAACACATTGCATGCATGCATAATTAATTAGGGTTACAACCCGAGAAGCAAATATATGCCACATCTCACGGCCTTATACAAAATGAATCATAATACCATCATAAGTCAACACATTTGGCTAACCAGTATGACATATAACAAAAAGACCAAGTCCCTATACATGGCATACTCAAAATGACAAGACTAACTATACCAAAATATCCAATTGATAGTGTGATCAAGTCTCCGACGTCCTTCGATCCCCGAGCTAGCTTAGCGACACTATAAGAAATGGAAAGGAAGGGAGTAAGCATTAAAGCTTAGTAAGTCCATATGCAAATAATATGCAATCTAAACAAGTATTTAACAAACATTTAACATAATGAACGTAAATTTGTAATTCATCAAATCAGTTAAACTTACTTATCACACAAATAACCTTGTCATAAGTTCATCATATACCAAAGCATTACTCATAAGTTCGGTATACATACCTGTACCAACTTATAACACAATCTCTTATGTTTTTGTCTTTGTCGTATACATCGGTTTACACTTTGAATTACCTGTTGAACACTTGGAATACTATTGGATACACAAAAAGCTTACACAGAATGCCTCATACGTAGCCAAAGCTACCTCATATTTCTTAACCAAAAGGCTCATTCTTAGCTACACATTGGTCTGCTCACACAAGCTGTCGGTCAGGACGTAGCTACACGAGTTGCTCACACAAGCTGTCAGGTATTCGCAATAATGCTAGACTACCCAGCCACCGATATAACATACAAGACCAGCACCTGGAACCACATAATCATATATCACATATCTCATGATCTCATAAATCACATGGTTCCTAATGACATGTCACTTGTATCCTAAATTATTCCTAAGGTTCAACCGGGATTTTCTTCAATATCACATCTCTACCAAGCTTGCTCGTAATGTTGATCTTAATGTCCATAATATCAATTACTTACTCATGAAGCAATCAAATCATAACTCATAATAACATTAAAGAATTTGAATACACATAATACTCAAGCATGGGAAATATGACATAACATCACATTATCTGTATGTGAACTTACCTCGGTACAAAATGATGAAAACGAGCATATCTTTTGTAAACCTTGTTTTTCCCCCGATCATGACCCGAATCAAATTTTTCTTGATCTATAATGCCAAATTTAACTTGTTTAATACATACATTATTCGAATCGACCCATAACACATACTTTGGTAAAATTACCTGTTTACCCCTAACTTTTCACTTATTTACAAATTGGTCCTTAGGCTTGTAAAACAAAATGCACGCATTTTCTTTGTTACCCAAGCCCAGCCGATTTATATTCCTACACCTAGCAGCCACATTTTTCTTTATTTCACATCTTTACTACCCCTTTTACAACTTTTACAAATAGGTCCTTTTTTTGGTGGTTTCATGCAAAATCACTTTGTAAAAGATGTTTATCACACATCAAACTTTCATATTCTTCCATTAAACATCAAAATACATGCATGTCATATATGGGTAAATTTTTGAACATAAACCCTACTTCAAAATAAGGGTAGAAATGGAAAGATCGTGCTTTAAGGATCTAAAAAATGTAAAAAACATTAAAAACGGGCTTGGAGGTACTTACAATCAAGCTTGAAAAGTTGAAAAACCTTAGCTATGGAGGCCACCTAAATTTCGGAACTTAGGGAAAAAGATGGACATGAATTTTACTTCTTTTTCCCTTTTTATTCTTTTAATTACTAAATGACCAAAATGCCCTTAAGGCTTTTCTTTCAAATTTTTCCTATTCATGCCCATTTTTGTCCAAAATTTTAGAACTTGGTCAAATTGCTATTTAAGGCCTTCTAATTTGTAATCCATGGCAATTTCATGCTAAAAGCTTCTAGAATTCAAGTTTTGCAACTTATTCAATTTAGTCCCTAACTCCAAATTGGACACTTTAGGCATAAAATTTCTTCATAAAAAATTCACACAAACATGCAATCATATCATGGATCATCAAATAATCATAAAATAATTATTTCTAATTCAGATTTGTGGTCTCGAAACCATTATTTTGATTAGGCCCAAAAATTAGGATGTTACACGATTGAGCAAAAGATGAGTCGAATTCGGAGGGATCTGCCAATAAATAAAAATAGAGGATCTTGACTTTATTTTATTTTCGTTATTATGTTATTTTATAGGATTAGGTTTTATTTGGAATTTTTATGTTTGCATAATAAAACAAGAGGTGGAAATCATAAATAAAAATGAACAAGTTGCAAAGTACAAAATGTGGCAATAGATGTATACATGTTTAGGATTGGATCTAGAGAGAGCTTGGTACTTAAACAATCAAATTGACTCGCCTCCTCTTTTCTAGAATCCTACCTGGTGTATAGTATCTATTCACTTTTAACAATGAGGACATTGTTCATCTTAAGTAGGGAGACCGAAAAATTGAAATTATTTTCACTCAGAATAAATTTTTCTTTCAGTTATGATTAGGTTATATTTTGTTCAAAAATTTGAAATTTTGCTAAGTATGATAAACTTTAGTATGAATAAAGTTCGATTATTTCAATAATTGTTATGTTAACTGAAATATGACATAAATGTATTTTTAATAAAGCATGCAAATCATACCATAAAATTTTTAGTTCCTTAGGAAAGTTAGGCATGCATGAAAGTTTAAGTCTTTAGAATTGACTTAGTAGTTTCTTGAGGCGAAATCCTAGGAAGCATGGAATGTTGAAAATGATTTAGGCAACTTTTGTTTGGACCGTTTGAGCCTTTCAAGCCTACCTTGATGAATTGTTATCCTTTGAAACCCAACTTTGAGACTATATGGTCTAATTTTATTTGAACCTTTGCAATATTTAGCCATCACTTTTCTCTCAATTATCTTTAAATTGTCCCAAACACTAGACTCAATACTATTCAAAATATTCTTTGAAACAAGTTTGAGGAGATAAAAAGGAGTATCAAATGCTCAAAAAATTGTAATACATTCAGCAAAATGCTCGTGAAATTAAAAAAAAAGAAAAAAAAGAGAGCATATGTACTCGAAAGAAATAGATGTATAAAAGAGCATGTGAAAGCGAAATAAGTTGGTATATTGAAGGTAATTATTTCCAAGGTCGAATTCAAGCTGAGTCTAGAGTTTTTAGACTAAATTTATCTATCTTTTACGTATCCCTAGCCAAGCCACGTTACAACCTATTTTAAAAGACCTATTGATTCAAGTTTCTGTGCTACCTACATTAGTGGAGAGAAATTGTTATTTTCAACATATGAAGGTATATATTAAACTTAATGATAGCAGCTTAATCTTAAATAAGGGAATAAAATCAAAGTGGTACGGATTTACATGTTTTTATTGAGAAAGCATTCAGTCTATTTTTGCTATCATAATAGTTTTTGAGATTAATTTGAATGATATGTATACTTAAGTAGCATAATAATCAAGTTTCTTGTTTTTGAGCATATGTATACTAAAATCACAATTTTGAGAAGAATGTTGTTTTGAAGAAATTTTTCAAAGGTGTTCTCCGAGAAATTATTTCAAATTTGTGCATTACTCTAGACGGGCAATGAAATAAGTTTGGGGGTGTGGAAACACGAAAATATACACTTATTCATACCCTTTTTAACTCAAATTCATGCAGTTTTGATAAAATTCTTGTCAAAAAATATATAATTATTATAAAATAATTAAATTACATTCAAATTATGAACATTTTTAATTTTAATTAATTTTATATCAAATTTTTATTAATTTTGATTAATTTCAACAGATTTGCGCAAAGGGCGAAAAATGGCTCAGTAGACACTACTAGAAGCACAAAACCGAAAAGCACAAAACCGAGAAGCAATTTTGAAGCATCAAGATGAACTAATTTTTCAACCTAAGATAGTCCAAATTATGTGTATTAATTCATAATATAATTAATTTTAATTTTAATTTAATTTGGGTTAAATAATTTTTGTTAATTAATTATGAAAAGGGGCCCAGTTGAGCTGAACCGAGAAAACTGATCCAATCGAGCACTGGGCAGCCCAAAACCGTCCCGCATGTTGACCTAGTAAGTTTGTTTGGCTGATTATTTGGCTTGCAAAATGGCCCTTGAAGACTCCAATTTGCATTCAAACCCCTCCACTATTCATGCCTTTCAAGATTTGCCCCTACCTAAAAATAACATGTTTGAAATCTTCAAGCATGCCACATGTGTGGCCGGTCATGGAGGGAGTCTTTGGCTGCTGATTTTGGCTATTTTTAGTAGCCTTATCAACCTATAAATACCCCCTTGGCTGCCCATTTCAAACACATCTCAACCCTTCTCATCTCTTCACTTCTCTCTCACTTTTCTCTCTTCATTGTTCTTCATTTTCTTCCCCATTCCCTTGCCGATTTCACCTCTTGAAAAAGAGTCAATCAAACACCATTTGGAGCAGCATTCAAGTGTTCCTAGAAGCCTCTGCTCGAAAAAAAAAGTGAAGAAGAAGGAGTGGAGCAAACTAGTCAAGCAACGGAGAAAACACCGGATTTGATGCTTGTTCCCTATCCTTTTAATTTTGTTGTTGTTATGATGAACATGTCTATGAATATTTGTGGTGTTGATATGTTTAATTTAATTAATATGAATTACATTTAATTTGTGTTAGGTTGATTGTATTTTGTCTACTTAATTTTTTAAAATTGTGTTTGTGTTGTTATATGCCTCGGTAAGATGTTTGATTAAGTAAAACCATGACTAAGTTATTCTTGCATTACAATTGTAAGGTAACTAATGAATTAATTATTTAAACGGATTGAAATTGTAATTAATTGACACGATACTTAATCAGTGCATGTTTAATCATCTAAGGTAGCTGAGGGTTAAATTAACAATGGTTTCTAGCGATACATTAGGCTTGCATAACTTGCAAGATTATTGTGATTATACTCTTTCAAGGTAGAAATACATTGTTTCCTCACGTAATCTTTTATGTGCTTATGATATTGAATTAATTGTTTGAATTGGTATAGAGATATGTATGACAGATTATTTTAATTTCATAAGTATGTATGTGCATTAACACATTTGCTTATTAGAATTTGCTTAATCGGTTGAATTGACATAGAGATATAGTCAAGAGATAAATGGATTTTGGTACCCATTTTGGTAGGTACGTATGTTCATAAGTTAGCAAATTATCGAGTTGCCATGAATTTATTCGTAACAACATGAACATGATAATTCTAAGTTAAGAAATGAAATTAATCTAGCACAATTATGTTATTTTGATTAAAATCATATTTTGAAATCGTGCATTGGAACTTTATTTTATTTTTATTTAATTTACTTAGCTAAAATCCTAGTTTTTAACCACCTCCCCAAATCAAAATATTTTCCTTCACCAAAGCTTTATAGATTAATTTCATAAATTATTCTTTTCACAATCCCTGTGGGTACGATAACTTGACATTTACTTGTCACTTTACTACTTGTTGCGATTGTGTACACTTGCACATTTTCGTCGTTCCACATATATTGAACTGAGTTGATGGATAGTGTGAGATATCTCTGGGAAGCTTCCAACCTAACTAGCTTCCGAAGTACTATAAAACAGATGAAATAAAATAGAGTAAGAATTTAATGCTTAGTAAGTTTGTATAATGGAAAACTAACTTACTATTCATTTACATTTAAGGTAAGCAGACAAAAATACATCCAAAGCAAATTGGCTAGTAGCCTAAACACATAACTTCATCAAACATGCTAGTCATTTATTTCACATGAATATCAAGTAACATGTATGAGCTCATCAAATATGAAAAGTCCATGTATTTTGAGTATGTACGGATAATGATTCATTTCGAATTCATATATCTTCTCATGTCAAGATTTTGACCGTTGAATCATTTAAAATGTTGATGGATACATGGGTAGTACATACAAAGTGTACAAATCTGTAATCTGTTAATTAATATTTGGGAATGCTCATACGAGCACATAAACGAGAAGCTCTTTCGAGCCATATAACAGGAAGCTCATGTGAGCCATGAACAGGAAGCTCTAGAGAGCCATTAACGAGAAGCTCATATGAGCCAATATCGGGAAGTTAAAGCGAGCCAATATCAGGAAGATCTAGAGAGCCATTAATCGAGAAACTCATGAAAGAGCCTTTAATCGGGAAGCTCCGAAGAGCCATATATCAGGACGCTCATAAAAGCTGCGGTGTGTCCACAACACATGCAGGATCACAACCAATCAGGATGCTCCAAAGAGCTATTAATGGAAGCTCATAAGAACCATATAACGGGAAGCTTATGAGAGCTAATGATGGGACACTCTTTCGAGTTGTGGTGTGTCCGCAACACATGCATGACCATAACCAATTTGGGAACCCTATATCCATCGAATTTCATTTATTCAAACGTGACTTAATACTTTTCGATCATCGTCGGATATGTAATTAATTTCATACATGGCAATTACACAATTCACATACACAACATTTAATTCAAACAAATAAATATACAATTTAGTTACACGAACTTACCTCGACAAGTGTTCATGTACGCTAAATTTACTAATCCAATACTTTTTCTATTCCTTGATCTAACTCCGTATTCAGTCTATCCAGATCTGCATGAATGAATTTAACATCAATTTAATACAACTCATACTCAATTCAATTCAATTCACATCTTTGGCAAAATTACCATTTTACCCTTATACTTTTAACTAATTATGATTTCGTCTTTAGGCTCGCAAAATAAAATTCATGCAATTTAATCCTTATTCTAAGCCTAGCCGATTTTTACATATAACATTAGCAGCCCATATATTTCACAAAATTTAGAATTTTTCCGTGAAGTTTACATCTTTTCAATTTTGTCGCTAAACCATAATTTCATCAAATTTCTCTTTACAAAAGTTGTTTATCTATCAACAACCTTTCATTTTCTACTATAAAACTTCATAATTCATGCATACTCATCCATGGAAAAACCTTAACACTTTGATAAATTTACAAATTAATCCTCGAGATAGTTAGATTAAGTTATTACGATCTCAGAAATATAAAAATCATTAAAAACAGGACAGAAAACATACCTAGTTAAGCCAAATAAGTTTTGCTAGAACTCAACACCATAGCTAGGGTTTCCATGTCTTTTATTTTAGAAAAGATGATAATATGATGATATTTTGTTTTATTTTATTATTTATCATCTTTTATTATTTCACTTTCCAATTTAGTCCTTTTCTTTAATGAATTTTCCAATGATGACTAATCATTTTTATCTACTGACTCCACTAAATGGTCTATTTGCCATATAAGGACCCCAAATTTTGAATTCCATAGCTATTTGATACCTATAGCTACTAGAACTCAACTTTTACATTTTATGCAATTTGGTCCTTTCCATCTAGTTAGACATGTCACCAAAAAAAATTCTTTACGAAATTTTCATACAATATTTCAATCACAATGCAGACCATGAAATAATATTAAAATAATTTTTCTTCTGGACTCGAATTTGTGTTCTCGATACCACTGTTCTGATTTCATTGAAAACGAGCTACATGGTAAGTGCCGAAACTATCTATCCAATGTGATCTTTATTATGGTAGTGGAGAAAATAGTTTGAAAAGGTTGAGGTGTTTCTATCCTATGCTTGTGATACGAGTATAGTTGATCCTTCTGTGGATAGTATTCGTATGGTAAGGGAATTCTCGGATATCTTTCCTAAGGAACTGCCAAGGTTACCTCTGGATCAGGAAATGGAATTTGATATTAAGTTGCTGCCAGGTACAACACCGATGTCCATTGCTTCTAATCGTATGACACCTAAGCTTTTGAAGGAGTTAAAGGTCCAACTTCAGGAACTACTAGACCGGGGTTTTAATAGCCCTAGTGTTTCATCATGGATTGTACAAATATTATTTTTTAAGAAGAAAGATGGAACACTTCGGTTATAAATCGATTACAAACAACTGAATTGTTGATTTGTTTGATTAGTTCAAAGGTGCAACTGTCTTCTCTAAAATTGATTTGAGATTTGAATATTACTAACTTAAGGTGAAAGAATTTGATGTACCCGAGGCTACATTTAGGACTTGTTATGGTCATTACAAGTTCCTAGTTATGCCATTTGGATTCACTAATGCACCAATGACATTTATGGATCTCATGAACTGTGTTTTTTAGCCTTTCTTAGACCAATTCATCGTCATGTTCATTGATGATATATTAGTATATTCTATGTTGAAATCTAAGCATGAGGAGCATTTGATGGTAGTTCTATAGATTTTTCATGAGAAAAAGCTTTTTGCTAAGCTTAGTAAGTGCGAGTTCTGATTGAAGAACATCATGTTTTTGGGGCATGTGGTATCTACTGACGCTATCTGTCTGGATTCAAAAAAGGTTGAAGCTATCTTGGATTGGAAGCAACCGAAGAATGTATTAGAGATTTGAAGTTTTCTTGGTTTGGTGGGATATTATCGAAGGTTTGTTTAGGGTTTTTCCTTGATAGCAGCCCCATTGAGTAAGTTGTTAAGGAAGAACACTCCATTTAAGTGGATAGATGATCAACAAGCCAATTTTTAAAAGTTAAAATTCGTATTGATTGAGGCTCCTATTTTGATACAACCAGAATCTGGTAAAGACTATGTGGTATACAGTGATACTTCACATGTTAAGCTTGGGTGTGTACTAATACAGGATAGGAAAGTGGTAGCTTATGCCTTTAGACAGCTTAGATCGCATGAGTGCAATTATCTGACTCATTATTTGGAGTTTGTGGTTTCCATTTTCGCTCTTAAGATATGGATGTATTATTTACAAGGATCTCAAGAGTCTCAAATATCTACTTTCACAGAAATAGCTTAATTTGAGGTAGCGTAGATGGATCGAGTTGCTAAAGGATTATGATTGCATGATGGAGTATCATCCTAGGAAGGCTAATATAGTATTCAATTCCTTAAGCATAAGAGCGATGACTGAATTGAGGGTGATGTTCACCCGTTTGAGTCTATTTGACGATGGAGGTATTTTAGCTGAGTTGCAAGTAAAGTTTGTTTAGGTTCAGGAAATTAGAGATAAGCAGAGACTAGATAATCAAAGTTTAAGTAGATTTAGGAAGGTTCAACTAAAGACTTTGGGATAAATTCTAATGGTATTATGTGTTTTAGAGACAAATACTGTGTACCGAATGATCAAAGTTTGTGAAAATTTATACTATAGGAAGCGCATGGTAACCCATATACTATGTATCCTGGTGGTAATAATACGTATTGTGACTTAAGGGAATTGCATTGGTGGCCGGGTCTTAAGTGTGAGGTAACAAAATTGTGTCAAAGTGTTTGGCTTACCAGCATGTTAAGACTGAGTATCAATTTCCGTTGGGGTTATTATGGTCAACCAATGGAAATGGTAGAGAGTGACTATGGATTTTGTTAGTGAGATACCTTTGACACATACTAAGAAAAATTTGATTTGGGTCATTATGGACAGGTTGACCAAGTCTACCCATTTCATTCCGATCCACACTGATTATTCTCTTCAGAAGCTGGCTAAGCTCTACATTTCTTAAATAGTGAGGCTGCAAGAGGTGCCAGTGTCAATTGTTTCAGATCGAGATTCCCGTTTTATGTCTCGATTTTGGAAAAAATTGCATAATACTTTGGGTACACGTTTAGATTTCATTATGGCTTTTCATTCGCAGTTAGATGGTCAGTCTGAGAGGGTCATTCAGATTTTAGAAGATATGTTGAGGAGCTATGTGATTGATTTTCTATAACACCCCTAACCTGTATCCGTCGCTGATTTAGCGTTACGAAGCATTAGAAAACATTTAAACTTAATATCATTCAATAATACAATCACGTTGTAAACCAACCATATACATACATACCATCCCTAAATCAAACCCTCGAGGCTCTAAAAATATCTTAGAAACAATTCGGGACCAATTTGAAAACATTTGGAAAGTCTAGGAAAAATTCACAAAAAATTAGAAATAGGGGTCACACGGCTGAGACAAATGTCTGTGCCTTAGGCCGTGTAACCTTCAAACTAAGGACACATGGCTATGTCCCAGCTCGAGTCTTAACCCGTGTAACTATTTGAGTAGGGCCACACGGCCGTGTCATACGGCCTCATAACTCACTGACTTATATCTTAAAGAAACCATCAGATGACACACAGTCGTGGCGCTAGGCCGTGTGTCTCACATGGCTGAGTCACACGTCAGTGTCTCAGGTCGTTTGGACTAAAAAATTCACCTAAATCAAGCCATTTACTAACCAATTCATGCATAAACTTTAAATCCAATGTGCACACTTTCAAGGTACTAAAACATCATTCAAATACACAATATCATGCTAATTCAATCAACTTAATTATCTAACCAATATGCCATTCAAAGGCACCACAATTACATGCAAACACCATTTACCAAAACATGTTAACATTTCCTAATTCAATTTTATACTTAACCACAACATGAATGACCATTACCAAGCCAATATCTCATACAAAGAGACCATGCACATCATTCACCTAAAAGTGATCAAAGAAACTTAACTTAACAAGCATTATAAGTCCATCAACCATAAACATTAAAGCTCAAACTTACCAAATTGTCATTTACACTTTAACTAAATACCATTTCTATGCATGTTAATATTTCCATTTCCATACATACTAGCCTAGTTCAAATATGAACTAAAACATGTCACAAGTACCCATTTTCAAACCATCATCAACATGCCAAGAGAACCTTATACACATGCACTTTAAAGTTACCAAAACAACATAACTTGGTAAGGCATTAAAGTGTACTAATTCAACAGAGCTTTCCAAAGCTCATACATGTTAAAACACCATTAACACCTACATCATAATACCATTACAAAGCACCCTATAAATGCCACTATAAACCTTAGCCAAATTACTCAAAACTACCAAAATTTCCATTGGATAGTGTGATAGATCTCTGACGAACTTTCAACTGATCGAGGTTTTGATAATCTGTAAAACAAGAAAAATAACTACGTAAGTAATGAATGCTTAGTAAGCTCGTATAAACTTTAAACATAACATATCATTTCAATAATGAACTTTTTAGAATAAGTATAAACCTTTTACCAATGCCATAGGCCTATTGAAAGCCTAGATAACACCATCAAACTCACAAGTTAGTATACTTGTTCATGATACATAAGAAATCAACCATGTATAAACATAACATTTAATTTATCATCATTACCCTACAATCATGATTCACTCTATTTGCTCACTTACCGTTTCCAATACCATGAGTTTAATATAAGCCTATTCAAGCATCATCGTGCTGACATGTTAATGGATTCATTGACAATCATAAAATCTCATTTATAACATAAATACATTTCATAAGATACATTACATAAGAATCAAACTTTTCATATAGTTATGAACCTTTCTATTAAGTCACTTACCGTTTCATTCCTTTTCTTACCCGTTAAACCATCTAGAATTACATCGGATACTTGGGAAAGCTCACACGAAGTGTGCTTTTATAAATAACCGTAACCTTTCCTTTACATCAATGCTCACACGAGTTGTGGATAATCCACAACAAATACAGGACCTCAACAATTAGTAGGACATTCAAGACCAGCTCCCAAAACATGAAATACCTAATGACATGTCATTTGTATCCTAAGAATTCTTAAGGTTCAACCGGAACTCGATATCTGTCAATTCATCATAACATTAATACATTTTTATAATGATTCATTTACATCAAAATAAAATAATAAACATTCAATTTAAACAACATTTAAGCGATTATAGTTCATACGAACTTACTAGACTAAATTGCAACAATGACTAAGTACAAGGGCTATTTGGTAATTTTCTCTTCTCCTCGATTTTTCATTCGTTCTTGATCCAAAATAATAACTCCATTCAATTCACTAATTCTAACAGAAAAATTAATTCATTTTATGCAATTAAGTCCTTTTTGACATTTTTATAAAATTGCCTCCAACATTTTACTTTTATACAATTTAGTCCCTAAGCCCAAAATATGCAAATTAACCATTTTTATTCAATTCCAAGTTTAGCCGAATTTTTTGGAACCCTATTACAGCCTATATTTGTTGTTGTTTCACAACAAGTCATTGTACTTTTACTAATTTCACATTTTAGTCCTTAAACATTAACATCACCAAAAGTTACTTAACAAAATACTTATATTTAACAATAAAACTTAATAATCTATCATAAAATTTCAAGAATACTTCAATTTCATCCATGGTAAAATTCCAAACATTTAAAAATTAAATAAATTGACCCCCGGGTTAGCTAGATTAAGCTAATACAAGCCTAAAAACATAAAAATCATTAAAAACGGGATCAAAACACATACCATGCACCTAAAACCAATTTGGCCAAATGGTTTTCCTTACCTCACCATAGCTATTCAGTTGAAACAAAAATAAAGAATGAAGAAGATGATCATTTAGGTTAGATTATTTTAGTTTTAATTATTTAATTACTATTATAACCTTTAAAATTCATAAAATTTACCATGCAACCTATCCATGATTATCCACTCACTTTAACTATGGTATAATTGCCATTCAAGTCCATTAATTTACCTTTTCTAAGCTAATTGATCCATTTAATTAATAGAATTTAACTTTTGCAACTTTTACAATTTACTCCTTTTCAATTAATTAATTATCTAAACATTAAAATTTTTTAACGAAACTTTAATACAACCTTAATAACACTCCATGAATATTTAATAAAATATTTCTAGCTCGGTTTGTAGAAATGAGTTCTCAATATCTCATTTTCTAAAACCACTTGATTTTAGGGTCATACCACTTGAACTTAATTATTCGTTCAAATAGCATAAAATGCCAATTCAAAATTTATTTTAATACTATTATATACTCGTAAATATTAAATAATAATATTTAAGGGCTCGCTTGTCAAATTTATGGGCCCGAAACCACTATTTCTGACACCATAGAAAAACAGGTTGTTTCAACTCTCCCCGTTACGAAAATTTCATCATCAAAATTTCTTACATGATAACAACAATTCAGATCAAGTTTTTCTTTCTCAACCTCAAAGATAGTCTGTAACACCCCAAACCCGGCCTAGACGTTACGGTCGAATCTGGCGCGCGCTCCATTGAGTGTTATTATAACTTAGTAATTGTTGGTGAATATTCAACATTTAAGTTTATATATATTGAGTAAAATTTAATGTTTGAGAACTTAGTGAACTGTGTTAAGAAACGTTTATTTTTTTTTACGAAAACATTGTTATTTTGAAAAGATCGACGTTTCTGAAGTGACTTACTTAATGCAATCCAAACCCAAATTAAAAAAAAAAACTCCCGAATGGCCTTATTACAACAATAAAAACCCAAATATAAGATCATTAATAATAACGTAAAAAGAAAACAGTAGATTTCAATGATCATTGGATATGTGGCCACCTCCGAATCCCTCGCAACTCCAAATCGCCTAAGGCTGGGGATTACCTGCATAATCAAACTGAAGGGTGAGTTTACAAAACTCAGTGTGTATTCCCCTACCAATCCAATAGCACACAGTGCATACAATACAGTCGGGGCCTTAGCCCTATGCAGTACAGTGTCAACTGGGCTTAAGGCCTATACAGTAGCAAAGTGGGCCAAAGCCCATAACAACAGATGCATCACAAATATGGAACCCAACCCAATCCATCCATCACACCTCCCATACCATCCAACACACCTTGTGGGGAATAGATCGACCCACCAAGCCAGCACACATGTGTCGCAGCTAAGCTGCTAGAAATGACGCAGCAGGGCTGCTAAATATAATAATGGTGGCGTAGCCACTAACGTCAGAATACGTGGCAAGGCCACTAAAACGGTAGAAGGTTGCAAGGCCACTAATACAGTACTTCCCCCATGATAAAACCCAACCCCAATACAGAATGTCATGACATAATACGGCGTGTATGCACAGTTTTCATATATATAGATACAACATACTTACAACAACCATCAACCTATCAACTTACCTCTAGGTACAATAGTCATCTCTACCCCTTAAGGTATTTCAGTCATTTGTCAACTTTTGGGGTCTTGATACCAGTAACGGCCCTTGACAGGCCTACGGTCGTCTCAAACGACCCAATTACTCTATATAGCCTAAACAGTGAAATAGGATTATTTGATAGTGTATCAGGTTAGGTGTACGATTGCACACCTGATTGGAGAAGAAACCGACGCACTCCACACATCCCACCTTGACCAACAAAACGTCCCACAAGCGGTTTTAGTCACTTGGGTTAATCAATTAAGAAAAAAATCCCTTTACACAGAACATAGCATGTTGCTTACCTTGATAGCCCAAGTAGGGTTCAAACCACCCTCAACCTTCTTTCACACCCTAGTTGGCAGCAATCTGCATTAACATCCACAACCACTTTATTACCTAACTTAAACATAATCCACTTAATCCCTAAGAACTACTGACCGAAATAGAGACTAGGAGAAGGAAGTAGCAATATTCGGCCTATCCCAACAAACACCATTGTCGCGCACCTGATGCCAAGAACACCCTCTTAGCGCAAGCCGATAAAGAAGGAGATTAAGAGAAAGACTAACATAGAATAGGTGAGAAAGAGAAGTGGCACCACCACAACACACATACAGATGAAACAATAGCAAGGTTCGGCTATTGCCAGGGATTCAGCAAACTAAGAGTAACTTACCCTAATCTAACAGGGAGAGTTCAGTTAGATACACGAGTATTCGGCTAAGGCTTCAAGAAAGAAAACGCAAAACCAATAGCAAGCATGAGATGAGTAAAGATCAAGAAGACGTTCGACTGAATCGAACGAATGGGTGAGCAATAAGTGGAGTTAAGCAGTCAAAGTGAAATGTAACAAGACAAAGTGGGAAGGAGAAGTATTCGAGAAATCAATAATCGGCTAAGCCTGAGAAGAGAGGGAAGATTCGGCACAAGGAAAGATAATACCCTAAAATGAACCAAAAGAGCAAAAACCTGAAAATAGAAGAAGTCGAATTCAACTCCTACACCAAAACCAAAATGCCGAAATGGCCAAATGAGTTCCCCTAGCCGATTTTTCTCCTACAAGTTGCCTAATTCGGCTACAACACTCCTCCCCACCAACCCCTTGAAAAGCTCCACAAATCACTCCCCTTATCCCTCCATAATCTTCTCCCAACAACCAAGACCAGTTCAAAGTCCCACAAAGCAGAGTTCGAATTCACCACAAACTCTTGCTGCCCCCAAGTAGCAAAATAACATCCCTTGCCACACATGGGATTCGAACCCCATCCCTCACTAAAGCCAAAGTACGCCATAAGCCACCAAGCCACAAGGCTTCCTTGAATTAACAACCCACCACGTTTATTAAATGGCCTAGGTGCCAACGTCCAAGGTTTCTTAAAGAGAAAAAATAAGAATTTAGCGAAAGCCAAAACCTGAACCCAGAACTCCTCTGACACCCCCAAACACACCCAAAGCATTCATCCACTACACCAAACATGCAAAAAAAGTTAAACCAAACAAACTTATAGACCCTAAATTTTGGGGCATTACAACTCTACTCCCCTTAAAGAAATTTCGGCCTCGAAATTTACCTGGTTAGAACAAGTGAGGGTACTGGTGTCGCATCGTCTCTTCTAGCTCCCACGTGGTCTCTTCTGCGCCATGATTACGCCACAGTACTTTGACTAGCGGAACCGATTTCTTCCTCAAAACTTTAACATCACGTGCCAATATCTGCACTGGTTCCTCCTCGATAGATAAATCAGGCCTAATTTCAATTTCCTCAATCGGTATGATATGCGAGGGATTGGAACGGTACCGCCTAAGCATTGAAACATGAAACACGTCATGAATTCTATCCAGTTCTAGAGGCAACTCAAGTTGATACGCGACCGGTCCTACACGATTAAATATCCGATAAGGCCTAATAAATCTAGGGCTAAGCTTACCCTTCTACTCAAACCTCAATATTTTCTTTCACGGTGACACTTTAAGAAAGACATAGTTCCCCACAGCGTACTCGATCTCTTTCCGCTTTTGGTTCGCATAAGACTTCTGTCTATCAGACACCTCCTTCAACCGGTCTCAGATTAGTTTTACCTTGTCCTCTGTATCAGAAATTAATTCTGGCCCCAGAATTCGCCGCTCTCCTAACTCAGTCCAACAAGTAAGAGTACAACACCTACGACTGTATAACGCCTCATATGGTGCCATTCGAATACTAGATTGGTAGCTGTTGTTATACGCAAATTCTGCCAACGACAAATAATCCTCCCAACTGCCCTTGAAATCAATTACACAACCTCTAAACATGTCTTCCAATATCTGGATCACCCTTTCAGACTGCCCATCTGTCTAGTAGGTGTCAAGGGTAGCCCACTCACAAAATCCATAGTTACCCTCTCCCACTTCCAGAGCGGAATTTTTACTTGCTGCAATAATCCAGAAGGTAGTTGGTGCTCAGCCTTAACTTGTTGGCAAGTCAGGCACTTACTCACATACTCCGTAACTTCATGTTTCAACCCTGGCCACCAATACGAATTACGAAGGTCTCGGTATAATTTGTTTCCACCTGGGTGCATAGCATATGGACTACTATGCTCTTTGCGCAAAATAGACTGCCTCAGATCAAGATCTCTCGGCATACAAACTCTCCCACGAAAACATAATACCCCCTCACTATTCAACCCAAAATCCAGAGTCTCACCTTTCTCAACTTCTCTAAAACGAGGAACCAACGACTCATCCAACAACTGTTTCCCCGTAATTTAATTCGTCTAAGTTGGTCTTACTTACAGTTCCGCTAATAAACTACCATCGTCGCACAAACTAAGACGAGCAAACATTGCTCTCAAATAAAATACCACCCTACGGCTCAGTGCGTCAGCTACCACATTAGCTTTACCAGGTTGGCATTCAATTGAGCAGTCATAGTCTTTGAGCAACTTAATCTACCTTCGTTGCCTAAGATTAAACTCCTTCTGGGTAAGGAGGTACTTGAGGCTCTTATGGTCCGTATAAATAGTCGTCCTTTCACCATACAAATAATGCCTCTAAATCTTTAGTGCGAAGACCACAGTGGCTAATTCCAAATCATGAGTGGGATAATTCACCTCGTGAGGCTTAAGTTGACGGGATGCATAAGCAACCACCTTTCCATCTTGTATTAGCACACAACCCAATCCCACATGAGACGCATCACTGTAAACAGTAAAATCCTTCCCAAACTCTGGCTGTATCAATACAGGAGCTTCAATTAGCACCTTCTTCAGTTTCTCAAAACTCTCTTGTTACTTTCCAGTCCAAACAAACGTCACCCCTTTTCGCAACAACTTAGTCAGGGGTGAAGCAATCAGTGAAAACCCTTCCACGAACTGTCTATAATAACTAGCCAAACCCAAAAAACTTCGAATCTCTGATACAGTCTTTGGTGGTTTCCAATCCAATATGGCCTCAATTTTTTGAGAATCAACCCTAATCCCCTCGGCAGACACCACGTGACCTAAAAACGTCACCTCTCGTAGCCAGAACTCACACTTGCTGAATTTTGCAAACAACTGCTTCTACCTTAAAATTTGTTGAATTTTGCAACACTTGCTGAAGATGTACATCATGATCCTCCTCGGTTATCAAATACACCAAAATATCATCTATGAAAACTACTATGAATTGATCTAAATAGGGTTGAAACACTCAGTTCATCATGTCCATAAAAGTAGCTGGCGCATTTGTTAACCCAAATGGCATTACTAGGAACTCATAGTGACCATAACGAGTCCTAAAAGCTATTTTATACACATCCGTTTCCTTAACCTTCAGCTGATGATATCCAGACCGCAGATCTATTTTAGAAACACTGCAGCTCCTCGCAACTGATCGAACAAATCATCTATTCTTAGTAAAGGGTACTTGTTTTTGATAGACACTTTATTCAGTTGTCGATAATCAATACACATGTGCATGGATCCATCCTTCTTTTTCACAAACAACACTGGTGCCCGCCACTGAGACACACTCGGTCGAATGAATCCTCTATCCAACAGCTCTTGAATTTGAGCCTTTAGCTCCGTCAGCTCCTTCCGTGCCATCCTATATGGAGTGATAGTCACTGGGGCTATTCCGGGTAGGAGTTCAATATCAAATTAAACTTCACAGTCGGGAGGCAACCTAGGAAGCTTTTCAGGAAATACATCCAAAAACTCCTTAACAGTTCTAACATCCACAATAGAAGGTCCTTTAAAACTAGATGTGTCGACATAAGCTAAAAATGCCTCGCACCCTTTGTGAATCAGCTTCTTGGCCTTTAACGGTAAAATTACGTTAGATAGATAATCCCTTCGCTCCCCTAACACAACCAGCTCCCCATCATCCAAGGTTCTCAACACCATTCGCTTAGCAGCACAATCCAACTTCGCATGATGTTCCACTAACCAATCTATGCCTAAGATAATATCAAATTCCCTAAACGGTAGTTCCATCAAATTTGCCGGAAAAACCCCCTAGACCTCTAAGGGCACATCTCTGAATAACTTGTTCACCCCAACTGACTGTCCCATTAGACTCAACACAGTCATTTCACTATCAGTACTTTCAGACTGAATACCCAATATCCCAGACACAAAGCATACAGCATACGAGTGTGTAGACCTAATATCAATTAAGGTAGTGTATGGTACATTATAAATTAGAAACATACCGGTTATAACGTCAGGGGCGTCATCGTCCTCACGAAGATGAGCAGCATAAACCAAAGCTGGTTGTCTTGCCTCAGTGTTACTCATACCTCTGCTTGCTATACCACGACCTCGTCCACTCCCATTTCCACCCCTGGCCTGACCATGGCCACTCAGTGGTGGTTGACGACCTCTCACAGGCTATACAAAACCCTGACCCATAACTTGCATCCGAGTAATCTCCTGAGTACAGTCTCTAACCAGATGATCTTTCGACCCACACCTAAAGCATGCCCCTGTTCGCTTCTAGCACTCACCCTGATGCGTTCTCCCACAATCAGAGCAAAGCTGTGATCTTGCAGTAGAAACTGGAACTTCAGCGCAAACTAGCCCATCAAACCTGGCCCTCTTTGTAGGCCTACCTAAAGAACCCGAGGATCCAAAATCCCTCCTAAGCCTGCGCCTATCCTTCTCACGATTTTGACGCTCATAACGCTTCACATCTTCAGCAATCTTCGCTTTCTCAACTAGGGTAGAAAAATCCCGCTCCCTCTATGGAGCTATCAGCACACGCAACTCATCCCGAAGCCCATCCTCGAACCGCACACAACGTTCATACTCGATTGCGACTATCCCATAGCATACTGACTCAACTGCAGAAACTCTGCCTCATATGCTAACACAGTCCTATTCCCTTGGGTCAACTCAGAAATTCCTTCCTTCGGGTGTCTACATAACTTGCCCCCACATATTTCCCTGAAAAGGCCTCTTTGAAGAAATCCCACGTTAACCGATCAGCTTGAGTACCCTCTCTCACTGTGAGCCACCACTAATAAGTCTCATCTCGCAGTAACGACACCACCTCTTTCAATTTTTGCTCCCTAGTATAGTCAAGATCATCCATTATCCACTCCGTAGCCTCCAACCAATATTTTACCACATTTGGAGCTACACCAGAAACACCCCTAAAGATTTTCGCTCCCTTAGACCGGAGTCGCTTAGAAATTGACCCCCGGCCCACTGTTCCCGTACTCGCTCCGGCAACCCTTTCAAGAACCCGCAACATTGCCTGGGATAAAGCATCATCAACTACTCGGTTATAAGACCCTATCTCAGTTATCGGTGAGGCTGGTGCCTCCTTAGCAGGCACATGTCCCGAAGCTGAAGACCCAGCTCTTGCACTTCCTCGGCCTCTACCGCAGCCTCGTGTACGTCTTCCACGAGTACCCCTAGTGCTCATACCGATATACGCTTAATCTGAATTTAAGAGTTTTATGACATCAATGAATAATTCCAGTATTTATTATTGAATGTTTTATGTCAAACAGTACTTAAAGTTTCCATTTTCCCAAATCAAGGTCTCACTACCAACATCAGCCTTCAAGGGTTTTTGTTTACACTACCTATGAAGTTTCAGTACGGTATTACTACCTATAACAGTTTCCCAGTATAACATGGCAGTTTATAGCAGTAATTAATAACAAAGAACTTACAAATTTGGTGCTAGAGATTCGGTGTGCCACACTCCCAATAATGTTATTTGGAGAAAACAAGTCGAGTTCTGTTGAAATCAACTTTTCCAAAACCAAATTTTTAGAAAAACTCGTTCTACAGTCGAGTTTTAAACCTAGCTCTGATACCACTAAATGTAACACCCAAACCCAGCCTAGATGTTACGGCCAAATCTGACTTACGCTCCATTGAGTGTTATTATAACTTAGTAATTATTGGTGAATGTTCAGCCTTTAGGTTTATATATATATTGAGTAAAATTTAATGTTTGAGAACTTAGTGAACAGTGTTAAGAAATGTTTATTTTGTTTTTTTACGAAAATATTGTTACTTTGAAAAGATCGACGTTTCTATAGTGACTTACTTAACGCAATCCAAACCCAAATTAAAAAAAAAACTCCCAAATGGTCTTATTACAACAACAAAAACCCAAATATAAGATCATTAATAATAACGTAAAAAGAAAACAGTAGATTTCAATGATCAACGGGCATGTGGCCACCTCCGAATCCCTCGCAGCTCCAAAGCACCTAAGGCTAGGGATTACCTGCACAGTAAAACCGAAGGGTGAGTTTACGAAACTCAGTGTGTAATCTCCTACCAATCCAATAGCACACAGTGCATACACACTGATCGGGCACGAGCCCTATGCGATCTGATGTCAACTAGGCCTAAGCCCTATACAGTAGCAAAGTGGGCCAAAGCCCATAAAAACAGATGCATCACAAATTTGCAACCCAACCCAATCCATCCATCACACCTCTCAAACCATCCAACACACCCTGTGGGGAATAGATCGACCCACCCAGCCAGCACACTTGTGTCCCAGCCAAGCTGCTAGAAATGATACAGCAAGGCTGCTAAATATAATAATCGAGGCGTAGCCACTAACGTCAGAATACGTGGCAAGGCCACTAGAATGGTAGAACATGGCAAGGCCACTAATACAGTACTTCCCCCATGATAAAACCCAACCCCAATACAAAATGTCATGACATAATACAGCGTGTATGCACAGTTTTCATATATATAGATACAACATACTTACAACAACCATCAACCTATCAACTTACCTCTAGGTACAATTGTCATCTCTACCCCTTAGGGTATTTCAGTCATTTTCAACTTTTGAGGTCTTGATACCAGTAACAGCCCTTAACAAGCCTACGGTCGTCTCAAACGACCCAATTACTCTGTATAGCCTAAACAGTGAAATGGGATTGTTTTACAGTGTATCAAGTTAGGTGTACGATTACACACCTGATTGGAGAAGAAACCGACGCACTCCACACGTCCCACCTTGACTAACACAATGTCCCACAAGCAGTTTTAGTCACTTGGGTTAATCGATCAAGAAAAAAAACCCTTTACATAGAACATAGTATGTCGCTTACCTTGATAGCCCAAGTAGGGTTCAAACCACCCTCAACCTTCTTTCACACCCTTGTCGACAGCAATCTGCATTAACATCCATAACCACTTTATTACCTAACTTAAACATAATCCACTTAATCCCTGAGAACTACTTACTGAAGTAGAGACTAGGAGAAGGAAGTAGCAATATTCGGCCTATCCCAACAAACACCACTGTCGAGCACCTGATGTCAAGAACACCCTCTTAGCACAAGCCAATAAAGAAGGAGATTAAGAGAAAGACTAACATAGAATAGGCGAGAAAGAGAAGTGGCACCACCACAACACACATACAGATGAAACAATAGCAAGGTTTGGCTATTGCCAGCGATTCGGCAAACCAAGAGTAACTTACCATAGTCCAACAAGGAGAGTTCAGTTAGACACGCGAGTATTCGGCTAAGGCTTCAAGAAAGAAAACGTAAAACCAAGAGCAAGCAGGAGATGAGTAAAAATTAAGAAGATGTTCGGCTAAACATAACGGATAGGTGAGCAAGAAGTGGAGTTAAGTGGTCAAAGTGAAATGTAACAAGACAAAGTGGGAAGGAGAAGTATTCGGGAAACCAATAATCAGCTAAGCCTGAGAAGAGAGGGAAGATTCGGCCCAAGGAAATATAATACCCTAAAATGAACTAAAAGAGCAAAAACCCAAAAATAGAAGAAGTAGAATTTGGCTCCTACAAGTTGCCTAATTCGGCTACAACACTCCTCCCTACCAACTCCTTGAAAAGCTCCACAAATCACTCCCTTATCCCTCCATAATCTTCTCTCAACAACCAAGACCAGTTCAAAGTCCCACAAAGCAGAGTTCTAATTTACCACAAACTCTTGCTGCCCCTAAGTAGCAAAATAACATCCCTTGCCGCACATGGGATTTGAACCCCATCCCTCACAAAAGCCAAAGCATGCCACAAGCCACCAAGCCACAAGGCTTCCTTGCGTTAACAACCCACCACGTTTATTAAATGGCCTAGGTGCCAACGTCTAGGGTTTCTTAAAGAGAAAAAATAAGAATTTAGCGAAAGCCAAAACCTGACCCCAGAACTTCCCTGACACCCTTAAACACACCTAAACCGTTCATCCACTACACCAAACATGCAAAAAGAGTTAAACCAAACAAACTTACAGACCCAAAATTTTGGGGCGTTACATAGTCTATATATAAAATCCTTCAAACTCATCCCCAACAGAACTCATACCATATCTTAAAATTACAAATTATACTTAATACTCTAGCTTGACTTATAGACATAGCAGATATTATAGAATAAACTCTAAAATTTCATGTTTTACTCTCGAGTACTAGTATTTTTGTATCAAGGCATTATACATTTCGTCGCTAACTAATTTAAATCAAATAGATAATACCATGAACCTCGTAGAAGATGTCCCATAAAATTCCAAAATTATTCATTGCACATATTTGAATATTTTTCTTTGCATCTTAAAAGAATTAACGATTCAACCCTTGATTTCATGACACTCAACCCATCTTGAATCAAGATCATCTGAATGAAACGTTAGTATAAACAATAAATTCTTCCCTGATTCAGATTGAAATATATACCTGACTTGACTGAACAAATTTTTTGCTTTTCTGTAATAACTTTACCATTTAGTAGTACAATTATCGATAAATTCCTATTAAATCACTTGTCGAAACATGACAGAGAAATCCAGATCACCAAGTTCTAGATATATTTGATATTTCATGAGGTTTAGCTAAAATATATAATTTTCATAACAGACTTTCAACTGATAAACATTCCATTTCATGAAAAGCTTCAAATAGTATCATTTAAATACAAGTGTGATAACTGCTACTATCAAGACAATTTTAACCTATAATAACATTTCCCAATTTTCACTGATTTGGTTGGTATATCCCTGTATCATGTCTTTTAGAATATGAATTTCCCATTCTGACTGTTCTTTTATTTACCCTTGAATTCGCAAAATTTATTCTCAAATCTAGAGATGAACTCAAATATATACAACTCAACTAACTTTTCAAGTGAATAATCCGTTCTGACTAAAATAAATGAGTCTATCTTATCAACCTGATAGTAACAATTAAAAATAATTCTTTCGTCTTGTCGTCAAGATAATCCAAACATATAGTCTACCATAATTCCCTCAGAATACCAATCAAAGATCATCACAAAGGGTATTAACTCATACGAAATATGACATCTAGTTTTGACTTGTTGACATAATTCGAAATCACCTGAGTAATGAGAATTAAAATGCGATGCTATGCTTGGTCTTCCACCGTCTACACTTTTACTACAATCTATCCCTTCTTGAAAGCTAAGAGTTGAACATAATGAAACTATTCCATTTATTACCATCAAAGCATTAAATCATACTGAAGTCACAACCATTAGATGAACTAGAAGTACTATTTTCCCTTTTCTACTAAAACCTTCCCCCGGACGGACCACAGTGCTCTAATATGACAAATGTTATAACCATATAGCTAAAAAAATGCCTCAAGTATCAATAATGCATTCTGAACAAAATGAGAAAAAGAAATCCAATATGGTTTTAGTAACAACAAGTGCAGTAACACGACCTCTATAAAGCTGAGATTTGTATTAACATGCTTCCATGATCTAAACAAGAATTATAACCGTATCAATCATAATAATCCCAAGCTAATGTGTATCCTTTGTAGATAGACCATATATGTTAAAGTATACAATAATAATAATAAGAAAGCTAAGATAAAGAAGACCAAGATGTAAAGCGTTACTAAACTCCCGAGAATTTAACCCATTTATGTTCTTTTAGAATTTGTAAATTTATGAGCCTTCCGGACACACTCGTCCATATTCAAGCTATTCTTATTGAAGACCATGTGACATAATAAGAATATAATGATTACAAAAGAAATTGATGATATCCCAAAGAAAATCCAGAAGGGAATATTGTTCAGGCGCACTGGAACCAGCTGTTACATAAACAACATAATTTTCACTTACATGAAGTAGAGCAACAACCAGTAGAAGCATAAAAATAACAATACATGAATTTTTTCCATCGAATCCTCTAACAAAAACATATTTGGATAGAATGTCGACCATTATTCAACCAGACTAACAATATCTCTTCCTAACTTTATGATTAGCCAACATTCCCACATGATAAGAACCACATTTGAAGATAAAACAACCACATATACCATTAAGAACAAAAGAGCACATAGAATACCCGAAAGAGATCATTATAAGATACTTGGCCAAAATTTCTTTAAGGAGGGAGAGTTGTAACATCCCAAATTTTTAAAGATTGTAAAATTATTTAAAAAATGAGCTATTGGCCCAATTATTAAGAGAAACAAGGAGACAACATAAGTAGCTCAAAGACCTGAGTTTGATTCTCTTCCCTTGTAAAAAGACTTAATTTTTACTAAACTTACTCCGTCTTCTAATTTTGTACTGTCAGGCTTGTAACCCTAGGTATAAATATAACTAGTTCATTTAATTTTTAGCTTTTCTAACATATTTTCTACCCTAGTCATTCACCTCCTCTCTTTTCTTTCTCTCTCTCTCTCTTCCTCTCCCTCTCTCTCTCTTTCTCAATTTTCTTCCTTTCTTCTTTCTCGTGCCGCCTCAACAATCACCTGTCGTGTCACTCATCTCTTCTTAGTGTAAGTGCCTCTCTTCATCTTGTTTTCTTATTTTCTTGTGTGCCTATTTTTGAGATATGTTTGGCTGAGATCCCGTGCTTACCTTGTTTTTTTATCAGCCCCTACAGCCCTTAAACACTTATTTTAGATTTCCTAAAACAACCCTTGAATCGCTGCCATTAGTGGTGTTTTGTCGCCTATAAAGTTCCCTTTTTGTTGGCTACCGATTTGAGCCTTATTTGTTAGGTTGTGTTGTTGTTCCATACCTATTTTCCTTTTCTTTTCAAGTTTAAAATAGTCCTTCATCAGCTCACAAATAACTTTTTTTAGTGTCTTTCAAAATAGTCCCCATAGTAGCCGATTGTGGTGGTGTGCTGTCCCTTGAACCACTGTTAGGGGCTGTTGTATTTTCTTCTTTTTCCACTCCTCTCTAGAAAGGTTTAGATCCAAAATTCTTCTCTCTAATCAGCCTTTGATTTGGTATGTTTTAGGAATATTCAATCCCAATTGTTTGGTAATTCATATATGAAAAATCATGAACTGTAAGTGCAGTTGATTGCGACTAGTCGTGTAGTGTTGGTTTCCTTTAAAAGTGATGTGTTGGCTAGTTGTTTGGGGGCTTTTAATTGACTTTAAGTTACTTATTTTTAGTATTATTTTGAATTTTAGTGCTGACTTAAACGTCCTGGACCAACAATGAAGTTGCTTACCATTTGTGCCCCCATTTTTCATCAATTCGATGTAGGTAGTTTAGTCGATTTGGATCTAAAATTTAGTTACTATAGCACTAAGTTGGCCGAAATCTTAGGGGGTTTTTTTATGTTGGTTTAATAGTATTTTAGCTTGATAAATCTTTTATTTTGGTCTAGGTATGTTTTAAGTTTAAAAGAGGAAGCACGAACTTCGTGGATTATTGTTGTGGTGGGTTCTAAACTTGTGTAATTAATTGTTAACTCGTATTTTGGTTTTTTAAATTGATATTTAAGCTTGTTATTTGAGTTTGATATAATGGCTAAATAAGTGATTTGTGGGTGGCTGATCAAGATACATTACATGCCTAAAATAGTTAGCATGAACGGAAAATTGGCATAGCTAACTGATTGCCTATATGATTGGTATTGATATGTTGTAAAATAATTTGATATGATTGTTAATGATTGTTGGTTGCTTGTATGGCATGTGACTCCATGAATTATTGAATAGTTGCATAAAACTGTATTTGTTTGTAATACCATTGAATGACGTGATTGAAAGCTTACAATCCATGTACTGATATTATTATTGTAGCATGTATAGCATACCATTGGATTAAATTGGATATGATATTGTAAGCATGTATGACATGCCACTGAATTAAAACTAAATGAGAAGCATGATGTTGCTCATTGAATGTATGCCATATTTCAAATGCATGGGGTGGGTTATTATGGTTGACGGAGGAGTTTCGTGGAGTACCAACGACAATTCATGTATACATTTTTGTTGTCAGTGCACTACATTAGGAGTACCGAGGAGATTGTCAATTTTTTGCTTTATTGGTAGTTTTTATCTGCAACCGCATTGTGTATTCACATCTTACTGACAATGTTTTAACCTGCAAATTTTTATTGGTGGCTTGACTTGTAACACCCCTAACCTATATCCATCGCCGAATTAGGGTTACGAGGCTTTACCAGACATATCACAGTACAAAATAGACATTTAATACATTTCTTCCATTCGTAATTTAAACTTATCAAAACACTTATCTTATTCAATTTAGAACTCAAAACTACTATTTTACTATCATTGGTATATTTAAAAATTTATTCAAGTATATACATAAATCATTACACAACATTTACCAGACATATTGCATCCATTTTTATAAGTTGAATATTAAACATAACATAATCAATACACATGCACATTTTAAAACTAAATGAACCATAATTCACAACTTAAATATCACTCACAAATGCGACATGGATATTAGTCAATATGAACAAACAAACTTTATACCTTATTTTAAGTAAAAAAAATCCATATGGCAATAATCAAACATTTAATTATACTTCACTTAAATAAATATCATTTAATACTAAACATACCTCTTTTCTAGTCACTAGACCATGCACATAAGATCATAATGAATCAAACCATTTTGAGCACAAACAACAACCAAAAAGTATACCCCTTTCGCATGCTAAGTAATATGCCTATAATGCATTTACACATCCAACCAATTCATTAAATAATCAGGCATGCAAATTAACTTCCATATAATAGTTAAAAAAAATACACATTCTAGCCATTTACCATGGTCGAACATACAACCACTTATATAAATTACACAAAGTGATACAAATTTATTTATACCATTAAAAGTCCAAAGAAATAACCAACGCATATGGGATCACCAATATAGATATATATATACACCAAATACCTATATTGCATACTTATCATTATGAACCTAATGACCTCGCCAAATATTCATATACATATTATCCACCATTTCCAAACCAATTCATCAATACAATCGTACCATTACAAACCAACTCAAAATAACCATATCTATAAATCAAATACCTATAGCATTGCATAGTTCTCACATAGCAAATACAACTAAATTCATTATTAATAAATATGTATATAACTAAACACTTAAACACATGATTTAACCAAGCCAAACCTCAAAACCATTCCATTACACCATTTATACCGTAAATCATACTTACAAATTAAGTTAATGGATGACCGAATATCACCATCATTAACAAACCATAACCAAAACACATCCATCATCCATTTACCAAGCTTACCAAAATCAACTAATCATAAGCCATACATATATCATTACATCATATAGAATTCATATACTAAGCGCGCACACACACACACATATATCATGATCAAAATTACTTAAACATTAGATCATTAGCATTAATACTGAGCCATTTTCGCATGGCTAAATATATATACAAATTTCAAAACCAACCAAAACAAATACTAGCCTATACATGCCATAAGTTTAAAGTTCAAACTTCTAAAATACCGAAACGACGATCGATAGTGTGACAGATTTCCTTGACGATCCCCGAGCTCGTAACTAACTTCCAAAATCTATAAAACAGCAAAAGGACACACACACAGTAAGCTTAAATAGCTTAGTAAGTCATAAGCAAATAAAACATTTCAATAATATACATAACTCAATTAAACCAAATCGAACCAAACAAAATTTAAACTTGTATACACGAATTATACTTATCAACTCAATCATTAACTCATAAACATTAATCACATAATATCAATGGCCGAAAGCACATATGTTCATAATATAAATAATTCTCACTTATAATGCATATTTCATATATAAATTATAAGTACACACTTACCTTAATTTTTCAATAATTTTAACTTAGCACATACCTGACCCTTTTAGCTCGATTTCACATTCGATCTTTACTTAATATTGCCTGTGGAACCATTTCAAATTAATACGGATACTCAGATAGTCGAAAAGCTCGTAGAATGTCAATGTCCCAGACGTGGTCTTACACGTAATCATATATCGATGCCACTGTCCCAGACAGGGTCTTACACGAACTCATATATGATGCCGATGTCCCAGACATGGTCTTACACATAAATCACAAACTGATGCCAATGTCCCAAACGTGGTCTTACACGAATCACATATTAGAATCCTATGTCATGACATATGTATCCTAACTATTCCTAAGGTTCGTACGGGGCTTCCGGACGTTGTAATTCGATCGATTCGTGCTCGAAATAAATCATTCCATGCTAAACTCAATTCGGCAATATAGTTATACATACATACAATTCAATTCGGCTATGTTCACAATAAATACATTTAATTTAACATAATTTATTCACTTATGAACTTACCTCGTATGAAGTCGAACATACCAGGTCTACTATTCAACAACTTTAGATTTTCCCCGATTCAAATATGATTTTCTCTTTTCTTGATGTAAATTAACCTAAATTAAACTTATTTAATCAAATATTCAATCAAATTCATCCAAAAACACATAAATGGTCAATTTACACTTTTGCCTTTGACATTTCACATTTTTCACAATTTGGTCCCTAATTCACAAAACACAAAATATTCAAAAATTTGAATACACACATGTTAGGTCGAATTTACCCCTAGTCCATACAAGCCCATATGTTTCATTTATTTCACATTTTGACCCCTCAATTGACAAAATTCACAATTTAGGCCTAAATAAATATTTTTATCAAAAATCACTTAATTGAACTTGACAATCTAACAACATATATTTATTTTTCATCATCAAACATAAAAATCATCAAGCTATCAAAAATTACAATTCATGAATACATCATCAAATTCAAAAATTCAAGCATGGGGTAGCTAGTGCTCGAAGCAACGATCTCAAAAACGTAAAAATTATGAAAAACTGAACAAAAACTAACCTTGAATCAAGCTCCCAAAGTGCCGAAACTAAAACCACATTCAAAGCTTTCTTTTCTTCTCACTTTCAGCAATTAGAAAGATGAACATGTACATATTTTTACTTATGTTTTATTATATTAACTTATTTTACTAATTTACAATACTAACCTTTATAAGTTAATAAATAAACCATATATTATAAACCCAAAACCGTCCAAGCTACCCTTTAATGGCCTAATTTTCTTTTAAGGACCCCACATTATAAACACAATAATAATTCGGCACTTACACAATTAACTAGCCACTTTTACATTTTACGCGATTAAGTCCTTTTAATTAAATCGAGCACACAAACAATAAAATTTTCACACATATCAATTCACATATTATAAAAATAAAAAATAATATTAAAATATTTTTCTAACTCAAATTTGTGGTCCTGAAATCACTGTTCCGATTAGGGTCTAAACCGGGCTGTTACAACTCTCCCCCTTAGGGATTTTCATCCTCGAAAATCTTACCAGCGAATAGGTTTGGGTAACGTTCTCTTATAGCATCCTCAGCCTCCCACGTAGCTTCTTCTACCCCGTGCTGATGCCATAAGACTTTCACTAAAGAGATTTTCTTATTTCTTAATTCTTTAACCTCGCGATCTAAAACTCGGATCGGTTCTTTTTCATATGTCATATCGGATCGAATCTCAATATCAGATTGGGAAATTACATGCAATGGGTCAGATGATATCGTCAAAGCATCAAAACATGAAATACATTATGGATCTTTTCTAACTCAGGTGATAGCAATAGTCTGTAAGCAATCAGCCCGATACGCTCAATAATCTCATACGACCCAATAAGCCTCGGACTGAATTTGCCTTTATGACCGAATCAGAGTATTTTCTTCCACGGTGAGACTTTCAAAAACACTTTGTCTCCGATCTGAAACTCAATATCTTTTTGTTTCAAGTCTGCTTACGATTTCTGATGATCTAACACTACTTTTAGACTATCACGAATCACTTTCACTTTCTGTTTAGTCTCTTTGATCAAATCCACCTCGTGTATCTTATTTTCACTGAGTTTAGTCCAATATAAAGGTGTTCAACATTTGCGACCATACAAAGCCTCAGAAGGAGCCATTTTGATACTCGATTGAAAGATGTTATTATACGCAAATTTAATCAGTGGTAAGTATCGTTCCCACGTACCTTCAAACTCAAGAATGCAACATCTGAACATATCCTCAAGTATCTGAATAATCCGCTCGGATTGACCACTTATCTGTCGATGAAAAGTAGTGCTAAAATGTAGTTTCTACCTAATGAATCTTGCAGTTTCTTCCAAAACTACGATGTGAACCTCGGATAACTATCCTAAACAACAGAAATAGGTACTTCGTGCAATCTCACAATTTGAGAAATGTACAACTCAGCAAGCTTATCAAGTGAGTAGTCTGTTCAAATTGGAATAAAATGAGTCGATTTAGTCAATCTATCCATAACAATCCAGATCGCATCTTTCTTTCCCGGTGATAACGGCAAACCCGATATAAGATCCATCGTGACTCTGTCCTATTTCCACTTAGGTATCATAATCGGTTGAAGTAACCCAGATGGTACCTGATGCTTTGCTTTGACTTGTTGACAAATTAAAATTTTGAAACAAATTCAGAGATGTTTTGTTTCATACCATGCCACTAGTAAAGTTGTTTCATATCATTATACATTTTTGTACTACCCGGATGAACAGATAACCGAATGCTATGAGCTTCATTTAAAATCATCTGAATCAACTCTGAATTTCTCGGAACACATATTCGGCCTCTGAATCTCAAACAATCCTCAACATCAACTCAGAATTCTGAATCAATATTCGAATCACATTGAGCCCATTTTGCTAACAATTCATTATCGACTTTTTAAGCTTCGCAAATTTGTTGCATAAATAACGGTCTCGCTTTCAAATCAACTACAATCAAGCCATCATCAGATAGATCCATATGCGCATTCATTGCATGCAAAACAAACATAAATTTTCTTCTTAGAGCATCAACAACTACATTGGCCTTTCCCGGATGGTAGTCAGTTACAAGCTCGTAATCTTTTAACAACTCTAACCATCTTCGTTGTCGTAGATTCAGATCATTCTGAGTCATCAAGTATTTTAAGTTTTTTTTATCAGAATAAACGTGACATTTCTCACCGAGCAAATAGTGGCGCCAAATCTTCAACACAAATACAATAGCTACCAATTCCAAATCGTGCGTCAGATAGTTCTTTTCGTGTGACTTTAACTGTCTCGAGGCATAAGCTATAGCTTTGCCTTCCTGCATCAAAACACAGCCCAAACCATTCAAAGATGCATCACTAAAGATTACGAATTCTTTACCTAATTTTGGCTGAACTAGCACCGGAGCTTCAGCCAACAAAGCTTTCAACTGATCCAAACGTTTTAGGCACTTTTCTGACCACTCGAACTTAATATCTTTTTGAAGTAGTCTCATTATCGGGGTTGTAATCATAGAGAAACCTTTTACAAACTGTCTATAATAACCAGCACGTTCCAAAAAGCTTCAGACTTCAGGTACACTTCTCGGAGGCTTCCAATCTAATATCACGAAAATCTGACTCGGATCAACTCGAATACCCGATGCTGATACAACATGTCTTAAGAAACCAACTTCACGCAACCAGAACTCATATTTACTGAACTTCGCGTACAACTATTTATCATAGAAAGTCTATAGTACAATTCTCAAATGTTCTGGATACTCGAATTCATTATAGGAATAGATCAAAATATCATCTATAAACACACCCACAAATCGATCCAAATACTGTCTGAAGATTCGATTCATTAAATCCATAAATTCAACAGGTGCATTAGTAGGTTCGAAAGGCATAACCAGAAACTCATAATGTCTGTACCTCGTTCAGAAAGTAGTTTTCAGCACATCAAAGTCTTTAACTCACAGCTTATAGTAGCCCGATCTCAAATTTATCTTTGAAAACATTGTAGCCCCATTCAACTGATCGAACAAGTCATCAATTCTTGGAAAAGGATATTTATTCTTTATAGTCACCTTATTGAACTGTCAGTAATTGATGCACATTGTCATAGTTCCATCTTTCTTTTTCACAAACAAAACCAGTGCACCCTAAGGAGAAAAACTCGGTCGCGCGAAGCCTCTATCAGTCAATTCTTGCAACTGAGCTTTCAACTCTTTTATTTTGGTCGGTGCCATTCTGTATGGAGCTATCGAAATCAGAGTTGTCCCAGGCACTAACTCAATGCCAAACTCTACATCTCGAATCTGTGGCAAACCTGGTAATTCTTTAGGAAACACATCCAGATACTCACACACAACTGGTACTGACTCAATCTTCTTTTCGGTCACTTTAGAGTCAAGCACATAAGCAAAGTAAGCTTCACAACCCTTTCTCACATACTTTCGAGCTAACATCAAAGATATCACTGCTGGTAAACGATTCAAATCTTTAGACTCAATCCAAATAATCTCATCATTTTGGCATCGCAAATCAATAGTCTTCCGTTTGTAGTACACAATAGCATCATGCAACGTTAGCCAACCCATACCCAGAATTATATCAAACTCGTCGAATGGCAACAACATCAAATCAGATGAAAAACATGAATCTCAAATCATCAACGAATGATGGTCACTAAACTAACTAAAAATTCGACAAAGGTAAGCGCACCTATTGAACTGTAGTATAGTTATGGTGAGACCGAAAATATCGTATCCACAAGAACTAAAAGTACTAGTGATTACTATCTTTTTATTATCTAGCCTAAGAATTAAAGACTATTTTTAAACTAAAACTAATTGTCTAATTAACTAAGATTGCGACAGAGATTGAAGTTGGAAAATATTTTTGGAAAACCGATGGAGAAGATTATTCCCAAGGAAGAATCCACCTAGACTTCACTTACTACTTTTGAGTTAGACGATTTATTCACTTGACTTAATCCGTAGAAATCCCTGATTTATGTTAATATCTCTCTCGAGACTAAAAGCAACTGACTCTAGGTTGATTAATTGAAATCTTTCTAATTAAAACCCTTATTGTCGCATTAACTTGATCTTTGAATTCTCTTATTAGATTTGACTCTAATCCGACAGATTTATGTCATCCTATCTTTAGGATTGCATGCAACTCTACTTAATTATGAATGACCTACTCTTAAACAGAGACTTTTCCTCCACTGAATAAGCACATCAAAAACTTGAGTTAATATCCTAGAATATTAAAGCAAGGGTTAAACTCACAATTAAGAATAATAACAAAAATTATCATATAAATCAAAGATTAATAAGATTCGTCTTAGGTTTCATCTCCCTTAGGTATTTAGGGAATTTAGTTCATAATAATGAAAAACATCTAAAAAATTAGAAAATAACAAAACAAAAGAAACCCAAAGAACTTCTAGGAAATTGGATGGAAATCTTCAGTCTTGATGTAGATCCTCCTTCTAAGCTGATCCCGATGGCTGTTCTTGAGTATTTTCTGCCTTCTATGCTCTGTCCCCCCATTTTATTCTCTTCTAGGGTGTTTATATAGACTTTGGAATGCTTTAAAACCCTCAAAATTGGCCTTTTTCGAGTAGAATTAAACTTGGGCTCGATAGGGACACAGCCGTTTTCCACTCCCGTGTGTAAGTGCTTAGGCCGTATGCAATTCTAACTTGATTTTGTGTTGACACGGCCATGACACACGGGCATATGGTCTACCTGTGTGTCACACATGGGTGTGTGGATCACCCGTGTGGAAGTGCCTAGACCGTGTGCCACGCTGAATTAGGCCCATTTGGTCCGTGTTTGGCCTGTTTCTTACACCTTTCGCCTTCTTATGCTCACCTAAGTATAAAGCATGAATTTAAAGGATTAGGAGCATCAAATTCAATGAATCTTATGATAAATTATCCAAAAATATGCCAAGCATGGGGTAAAAATATGTATATATTATGGTTTATCAAATATCCCCACACTTAAGCATTTGCTTGTCCTCAAGCAAAATCTTCAACTCACAAGTAAAATAAATTCTTCTCAACTTATAATTCTCATCAATAATATTTGAAATAATCGACAAGTAATCATACGTTAAGAGCTTAACTAAAAGAACATTAAAGTTTCAAACAATCCAAATTGAGCATTTCAATCATAAAATCATAGGTATCCCCCTTTATCTAAGTAATCACCTTTAATTCCAAATTGACAAGGTTGACATCCTCACTAATGATTCACTGAAATCACTCAAAGTGTTTAAGGTTCAATAATTAAGCACTCAATAGTCAAACATGAAAATTTATTACCATAGGCTTGCATGAAAATCAAATCTCCACCACTATAATGAAATGATACACAAATCAAAAGGTCTTTAACAGGGTTGTAATGGGGCTTGGGTTAAAGGTGTGGATAACGGCTGCAAAAGAGGGTTAGAATCGAGATTAATTTAATAGATTACCAAACTTAGACAAATGAAGCTAATTGCTGAATTACAAAAAAAGTGCCAGAATTTGAACTATCTGAAACTAATGATGTTAGCTTTTCTTCAATAAAACAAATTTAACTTATCCAAGCTCTTTAGAATAATATTTAATTTGAATGAATATCAATATACGTTTTTTTTAAGAATAAGAACAAGTATTTAATGGAAAGTATATAATAAGAAATAATTCAGCAACTGGAATGAACGAACATAGTTAGGTAACTAATCAAATCAAATCTCGATAAAAAAGGGAGTCAATGAGAAGGGAGAAATTCTTAACGAATAAAAAATGGTTAAGTTGATGGTTACTATTAAGGGGAAAATCAAGAAATAATAGTTAAGGCTCAAAGGGGTTCACTAGGGGTCAATTATGTGGGTAGGCTCTTTATGGAGTAATTGGGTTAAAACCTAAGTGCCTTTATCATTTTAGTATCTCAAATCAAAGTTGTGGTCTCGACATGTATAATCGATGCAAGTTCTAGAATAAAAAATCAATGTTGACACACTTATAACCAATTAAATCAGTGAGCAAGAAAGATATATGCTCTAAAAGGCTCAAAATCTCATGAAAATTATGGGCATTTGATGTCAATCTTGTAAATTCAAAACTTCAAGATAATACCTCAATTCAGTGAGACAACCCAATAATTTAATTCTAAAAAATTTCAATTTTTCATGCTTGATACTCTAATGTCATAAAGTTTAAACAATCAATGAACAGTTACCTATGATTTAATTCAAAACATATCAATCAAAATCATAAATCAATCCGAATTCACTTTAATAATGATATGAGAAAATTATTTGAGAATAAGATAAAAATTCAGGGATTTTCTGATAATCACATAAATAACCTCCCCACACTTAAGATGTACATTGTCCCCAATGTACAAAGATAGATAATAGCAATATAAGTATAATATCAGAAGAGAGGGAGAGAAGAGAAACTGCCCTGAATTTTTGGATGAAATTCTTGGAATAGCGAAATCGAGAGTTGTACAGAAGGCTAATAAAAGGCATGAGTCTGAGTTAATAGTAAGAAAATAAACACAACTGTGGAAGAGAATCAAGGGGTTACTAAAAAAAACCATAAGGATAAATATAGTTCAAAATATAAAACATAAGTTTTAAAAAACTAGATAAAAGTAAAAATAAAATTTAAATGAAAATGAAAATAAAAATAATAAATAAATAAAGGGACTCAAAGGTCCTCATCATCGGATGCCTCGTAGGTCGACGGTGCCGAGGGAGAGATGTGGAGGTGGTGGCAAATCTGTCGAAGAGTGGCATCGATGCTATCGAACCGTTCAAAGCACTACTGCTCAAAGCGAGTGAATCACTCAGATATATCTGTCAAAGTGGCAGCAGAAAGTGTGGGTCCTCGTGAGGGGGAGGGACATCATCAGTAATGTCGTCTGGCTCATCCTAGTCATCAAACTGAATGAGTCTGTACTGAGGGGGGACGAATCCACGTCGTCGCTCTATCATCCTCATGTGGATCATATTAGATATTCCTTGAGGAGACATCTAGCCTACTAGTGTGAGTGTGGATGACATCTCTAGAGTGTTGAAGAGGCCGAAGTGTCGAGCGAGGCGAGTCACGTAGGGGCTAAGGCAAATGGGGCCCCTCCTATGGTAGTCCGTCTGATGGCGAAAAGCAAGTACTATGAAGTATGCCAAATCAAAGATGTGACCAGTCGTCATGCTCCAAAGATAGTAAGCGTCAGTAGTGCTTACAACTCCTGTGCT
This sequence comes from Gossypium longicalyx, assembly GCA_025698465.1. Classification (NCBI taxonomy): domain Eukaryota; kingdom Viridiplantae; phylum Streptophyta; class Magnoliopsida; order Malvales; family Malvaceae; genus Gossypium; species Gossypium longicalyx. The sequence continues at coordinate 86,427,903 of CM046997.1, forward strand.
CTCTCTCCTGTCGGTTAATGTGTGAGCTAATAAGGCGTGGATGTATCGTAGAGCCAGAGAAAGAGATGTTGCCTTTGAGCGACTTGTGTCGTAATGGGTCTTACTTGCTGTGAGATCCGTCCAAGCATGAAGGTGAGTGACGGATGTGACGGTGGAGGTGAAGAAAGTTATCGACACCGATAAACTCATCGGTGTATATGCCCAAAGCTGTGCCAAACTCAAGGACGCTTATATGTCGCACTAAGCCACCCAGTCGAAAAGTGATAGTACCAGCCTCGTCATGGGTATTCATTACATGCTATAGATGGAACATAGTGCAAAACTCCAAAGTAAGCTCTGAATAAGTGGGTTCGATAATTGCAAAGAATCGATCCCACGGGGAGGTGGTAATGAAAGCACGGACCTCATCAGCTAGTCTGACCTGCTCTAATGCGGCCTAGTCAATACATCGACCCACTCCTAATGGTCATACTCGAAGAGGCTGAAACAGGTCGTCCTGTGGGCCTGACGAGAATTAAAGCAGATGGTAGCGAGCTTTAGTCGAGGCGCTTGAGGAGGTTGCGCCAAGACCCTTCCACTTTTTTGAAGCGAGAACGGTAGTTTTCTTGCCTCATGTGTTTGCCATGGTATTCCTGAAAGTAGAATAGTTCAATATTAATAAAACATGAATAAATGTCACCAATCAAACAAATCAAGAAACTAAGGAGGAGAAATGAGAATAAGACAAAACTGTGACTTGAACGACTCTAGTGTGATAAAATAAAAATGGTGGGCATGTATAATCTAGTCCTATATGAGCTAATAATTGAACATGTCAAAACTAACATAAAATGAATCGAACTAACAGTGTATTAAATTAATGAGCAATATTATTAATAATAATAATAACCAATGCAATGAGAAAAATAAGTGCTAAAGACCCTAATATTGATGACACACTAAGTCCACCCAAATATCAAAGGTTCCCTGCGTAAAACAGTGGGTGAATGAAAATCAAGAATCAATATAGTGCAATCCCCAATCCCAACTGTTCAGAACTAATATTATAACTACTAAGAATCAACAGAATTAAAAATTAATATCACTTAATAAAAGACAATAAAATAAAATAAATAAATAATAATACAGAAAAGAGAATGAAAGAACCGCTTGTTATGGTGGAGGGGACGGTGCTAGTTGGCCGACGGTTAAGGAGGAGCATAAGAGGGTCAGTCGAATAGGGGAAGGGGGCTGCTGGTGTGGTCGGTTTGGTTTTGGGAGGGACAAGGGGAAAGGTTGAGGGTGGGTTAGATGGGGGAAGGTGATATGTGTGCGTGAGGCGTGAAGGTCGGGGAAAATAGCTTTGGGGTGCGGAAGGTGAAGATGGGGGTGACCGACTGTGGCTGATGGTGGCCGGAGTTGGGGAGAAAAAGGAAGTTGTGGCAGAGGTGTAAGGAAGAAGAAGACAAAGAAAAGAAAGGAAAAAAAATTAGGTTTGGGGGTTAAAATAGAGGCAGGGTCGTGTTAAGGCCCTATGTTGGGCCACACGGCCGTGTCACACGCCCGTGTGGCTAGAGTTTAGCCGTGTTAATTGCCAATATTGAATGCCCATTCATCACACGGCCTGGGGACACGCCCGTGTGTCCAGACCGTGTGGTTCACATGGCCGTGTCGCACGACTGTGCTCTATGTCCTTTGTTTCTCCCACGCCCGTGTGGTATCCCACACGCCCGTATGTACAAACACGCGACCGTGGTCCTTACCCGTGTAACTCTCTGACTTGGTTAAAAATTTAAAAATTTAGCTCCAGTTTTTACACGGCCTAGGATACGCCCGTGTGCCCATCACACGGCCATGTAGCACGGCCGTGTGGATTGAATTTAGGGTCGTGTGGCTCGATACTTGGGGATATTTAGCCCTGTTTCCACATGGCCAAGGACAAACTCGTGTGTCCAGGTCGTGTGCGTCACTATTCCTGCATCAGAACACGAAAAATATCTAAAATAAACTAGTTAGTGGTGTTAGTGCTCGGGTTGCCTCCCGAAAAGCTCTTATTTAAAGTCTAAGCTCGACTTACCTCAATTTCGTGTGGTCACGGTGGAGTGAGGAGTTGAAACTCCTCACCTCTGCTATCAATTTTATCAAAATAAGGTCTGAGTCGAGTATTATTTACCTTGAAAGTTTCGAATTTAGTATGTGTTACCTCGACTGTACCATGTGGGAATATATTCAATATCGTGAAGGGAATCACTCTGTTTGTATTGTGCACTGAAGTAGCAATTCGAGGGTCCTTTTCATCTAACAATACTTTATCCCCGACCTTAAATTGCTTTGTTGCATCCCTTCGCTCATCATGGCGTTGCTTTGATTCCTCGTGTACTTTTGGTTTCTCCTTGACATGTGTCCGCTATTCATCTAGTTCATCAATTTGTATTCTTCGTTCCTCATGATTTATTTTGTTTTTGTCACATGGGCTAGAATGTGGCTCCATCACATTCTTCCTAGGGGTTTCCTGAAAATAAGTTTGAGCCGTAATGTTACTCGAGTTAACAGAACTTAAACAATCATCTCGATTACTAGATATATTAGCAGAATCACGAGCTTGAAGTGTAATCATGTCATCTCCTACACGGAGTATCAATTCACCTATGCCAACATCTATGATAGTTCTAGTTGTTGCTAAAAAGGGCCTTCCTAAAATTAAAGGTACATCACTATCCTCATCCATGTCTAGAACAACGAAGTCAATTAGGAATATAAATTTATCAATTTTGACAAGCACATCTTCAATAATACCCCTAGGAAATGTAATTGTTTTATCCTCTAATTGAATGCTCATCCTAGTTTGTTTGGGTTTCCTAAGACCGAGTTGTTTAAACATTTTATAAGGTATGACATTAATGCTAGCCCCTAGATCAGCCAACACATTCTTAATATTTAGACTACCAATTAAACAAGGAAGAGTAAAACTCCCTGGATCTTTCAGTTTGTTAGGTAGCTTATTCTGTAGAATGGCTGAGCAAACTACATTTAATTCCACGTGCGATGCCTCATCTAACTTTCGTTTATTAGCAAAGAGCTCCTTTAAAAATTTCACTGCATTTGATATCTGCAAAAGAGCTTCAGTAAACGGTAAGTTAATATGCAGCTTTTTTTACTAATTTAAGGAATTTACCGAATTGTTCGTTCATGTAGTCTTTCCTTATCGCCTTAGGGTATGGTACACGAGGTTTATACTCCTTGCTTATCAGTTTCTGTGTACCATTTCTTATATCAACCTTACCTTTATCTTCCACATTGTCTTGCCTTGGTTTTGGTTTAGCTTCAACTAACCCTTCATCATTATGCACAGTAATGGTATGAAGTTGCTTCATTGGGTTAGTTTCAGTCTTACTCGGTAGGCCACCTTGTGGTCATTCAGAGATCAACTTAGCAAGCTATCCTATTTGAGTTTCGAGCCCTTGAATCAATGCTTGTTGATTCTTAAGTGCTGTTTCGGTATTCTGAAAATGAGCTTTTGACACCAAGATGAATTTTGTGAACATCTCTTCAAGGTTCGGTTTCTTCTATTGTTGGTAAGGTGGTTGTTGAAAACCTAGAAGATGTTGTGGTCTTTGATTTCCTTGACCACCCCACGAGAAATTGGGATGGTTCCTCCAACCTACATTATAGGTGTTACTATACGGGTTGTTTTGAGGTCTAAAATTATTACCCATATAGTGGACTTGTTTCTCCTCGGTGTTAGGGTTGAAGGATGGATAATCTGTGTTGTGCACTCCTCCTCCATTAGAATCACGCCTCATCACTGGATGTACCTAAGTAGAACCATACAAACCATTAATCTTTTTATTTATAAGTTCTACCTGGTTAGATAGCATAGTGACCGTGTCGCGGTTGAAAACACCAGCCGCTTTTGTTGGCTTTATTCTCATGACTTGCCACTGATAGTTATTCAGTGACATCTCTTCAATAAATTCGCAAGCCTCCTCAGGTGTCTTATTATTGATAGTTCCACCAGCGGCTGCGTCAATCATTTATCTAGTCGAGGGATTCAAACCGTTGTGGAAAGTTTGAACTTGTAGCCAAAGGGGTAATCCATGGTGAGGGCACCTTTTCAATAGATCTTTGTATCTCTCCCATGCATCATAAAGTGTTTCCAAATCCATCCATACAAAAGAAGAGATATCATTCCTTAATTTAGCCATTTTAGCCGGCGGAAAATATTTAAGCAAAAATTTTTCGGCCATTTGTTCCCAAGTGGTGATTGACCCTCGCGGTAACGAGTTCAACCACTATTTAGCCTTATTTCTTAAGGAGAAGGGAAACAACCGAAGGCGAATGACATCATTAGAAATGCCATTAATCTTAAAGGTGTTGCAGAATTCTAGAAAATTTGCTTAAGGAGTGTTTGGATCCTCGTCCTGCAAACCATCAAACTGAACAAACTATTGTATCATTTGAATAATGTTAGGTTTTAGTTTAAAAATATTTGTAGCAACAATAGGTCTAACTATACTCGATTTAGTTCCTGTTAACGTAGGTTTAGCATAATCATACATAGTACGAGGAGCAAGATTCTAATCTATTGGATTTGCAGCAACCACAGGAGGTAGCGGATTATTCATATTTTCAGTCATCTCCTCAGTTGTAGTATGGATATCGTTCTCTCCCTCTTCCTCTAAGTATTGTAAGCTTTGCCTTATTTCTCTTTGATTTCTGTGAGTTGTGCTCTCAATTTCACTATCGAAAAGTAGAGGTCCTGGTGGGTTTCTTCTAGTCATAAACTATAAAAACCTGCCAGAAATAAATAAAATAAAACTAAGTAAATAAAAACAAAATTAAATTGCAAAAAAAATAAATATGGCTAAAGTAATAAAAATTAAGCATTCCTAATATCTTAGTCCCCGGCAACTGCACTAAAAACTTGATGGTCGCTAAACTAACTAAAAATTCGACTAAGGCAAGCGCACCTATCGAACAGTAGTATAGTTATGGTGAGACCGAAAATATCGTATCCACAAGGACTAAAAGTACTAGTAATTACTATATTTTTATTATCTAGCCTAAGAATTAAAGGGTGTTTTTAAACTAAAACTAATTATCTAATTAACTAAGATTGCGACAGAGATTGAAGTTGGAAAATACTTTTGAAACACTGATGGAGAAGACAATACCCAGGGAATAATCCACTTAGACTTCACTTATTACTTTTGAGTTAGACGATTTATTCACTTGACTTAATTCGTAGAAATCCCTGATTTATGTTAATATCTCTCTCGAGACTAAAAACAACTGACTCTAGGTTGATTAATTGAAATCTCTTTCTAATTAAATCCCCTATTGTCGCATTAACTCGATCTATGGATTCTCTTATTAGATTTGACTCTAAGCCGGTAGATTTATGTTGTCCTATCTCTAGGATTGCATGCAACTCCTCTTAATTATGAATGACCTACTCTTAAACAAGGACTTTTCCTTCACTGAATAAGCACCTCAAAAACATGAATTAATATCCTAGAATATTAAGCAAGGGTTAAACTCACAATTAAGAATAAGAACAAGAATTTATCATATAAATCAAAGAGTAATAAGATTCGTCTTAGGTTTCATCTCCCTTAGGTATTTAGGGAATTTAATTTATAATAATGGAAAACATCTTAAAAATTGGAAAACAACAAAACATAAAGAAACCCAAAGAACTTCTAGGAAATTGGACAGAAATCTTCAGTCTTGATGTAGATCCTCCTTTTGAGCTGATCCCGATGGTTGTTCTTAAGTATTTTCTACCTTCTATTCTCCACCCCCCCATTTGATTCTCTTCTAGGGTGTTTATATAGACTTTGGAATGCTTCAAAACCCTCAAAATTGGCCTTTTCCGAGTAGAATTAGACTTGGGCTCGACAGGGACACAGTCGTGTGCCACGCCCGTGTGCAAATGCTCAGGCCGTGTGCAATTCTGACTTGATTTTGTGTCGACATGGCCATGACACACGGGCGTGTGGTCTACCCGTGTGTCACACACGGGCGTGTGGATCACCTGTGTGGAAGTGCCTAGACCGTGTGCCACACTAAATTAGGCCCATTTGATCTGTTTTTGGCCTATTTCTTGCTCTTCTTGCCTTCTTATGCTCACCTAAGTATAAAACATGAATTTAAAGGATTAGGAGCATCAAGTTCAATGAATCTTATAATAAATTATCCAAAAATATGCCAAGCATAGGGTAAAAATATGTATATATTATGGTTTATCAACGGACAATTCTTGCACACTTTATCAACCAAAACACACCGGTCTAAGGGATTTGACACTTTAATCACAAACTCAGTAGACTCAACAGGCAGAGTCTTACTAGATACTAAAGTTTCACATACATAAGAATGAGTCAATCCAGGATCAATCAATGCAACAACACTAGTATCATAGAGAGTGAAAGTACCGGTAATCACATTTGGAGACGAAGCTTCTTCACGAGCGCGGATAGTATAAGCACTGGAAGGTGCGCGAGCCTCAGATCTAACAACTATGTCTTTAGTTCCCCTTTGACTACCACTCACGTTACCCATATTTCTGGGTGGTCTACCTCGATCTACCGTGTTACTCGGCCTCATATTCTGCTTCATGTCTTGCTCAACCAACTCATGGCATTCACGAATGAAGTGATCCATCGATCCATATTTAAAACAAGCCCTATCATTCAATCTACAACTGCCGGGATGTCATTTACCACAATGTTTGCACTCAGGTTGGTTCGGTCAGATGTTACCAACACTAGCTACTGAGGCAGCTCTCGAACTCACAGGTGGTCTGTCTCAATCATGTCTAGAATAGCCTGCAGTAGCCTTTGAACGGGTAAAATCATCTCAAAATTTCTTTGATGCCGACTGAAATGTTTTACTTGACGATCTTTTTCGTGAATCTCTAGCTTCAAAGTCAGCTTTTCTTTTCTCTTTCTCGAGCTCTTCGGCTTTGCATGCTAGCTCGACTAGTACAATGAACTCTTTTATTTCAAGTATCCCAACTAACAACTTAATGTCTTCATTCAACCCGTCTTCAAATCTTTTACACATTATAGCTTCAGTTGAAACACATTCTCTGGCATATCTGGTGAGTCTTACAAATTCTCATTCATATTTTGTTACGGTCATACGACCCTTTTTCAATGTGAGGAATTCTTTGCGTTTTTGATCAATGAATCTCTGACTGATGTATTTTTTACGGAATTCAGTCTGAAAGAACTCTCAGGTCACCCGTTCTTTCAGAACTACTGATATTAATGTGTTCCACTAGTGATACGCAGAATCTCGAAGTAAGGATACAACACATTTTATACACTCGTCAGGGGTACAGGATAGCTCTTTAAACACACGAATGGTATTATCGAGCCAGAATTTAGCTCTCTCCACATCGTCATCAATAGTGGCTCTGAATTCTTCAGCCCCGTGTTTTCTGATTTTATCAACTGGGGGCTTACTTAATCTCATCGGATCAATAACTTGAGGTACCATGGGTATCTGAGAAGGATTAGGCGGACGTGGGGATTGTTGAACAACCGGATTTGTCTAGATATACTATGTGAACCATTCGTTCATCATTTGGATGAAGGCTTGTTTAGCCTCTCCCTTGTGGCTACTTGAGATCGGCCTAGAATCAGTCGGTGTTGCCCCTTGAGTAGGAGCGGGCGCATTACTTTCCACGTCATCAGCTATGGCTCGATCGGGATCCATTTACTATACAAAAACACATTTCAATTGTTAGGAATCATCACACTATCACAGTTTATAAATCTGGCATGTATAGTTAGACTCATACGTGCTACGTTAGTCCTAGACTCTAATACCAATCAAATGTAATGCCCCTAACTCATATAAGTCGTCGAATTAGGGTTACGAGGCATTACCAGACATATCGCAGTACAAAACAGACATTTAATACATTTCTTGCATTCGTAATTTAAACTCATCATAACACTTATCTTATTCAATTTCAAACTCAAAACTACTATCTTACTATCATTGGTATATTTAAAAATTTATTCAAGTATATACATAAATCATTACAGAACATTTACCAGACATATTGCATCCATTTTTATAAGTTGAGTATTAAACATAACATAACATATTCAATACACATACACATTTTAAAACTAAATGAGCCATAATTCACAACTTAAATATCACTCACAAATGCGACATGGATATTAGTCAATATGAACAAACAAAACTTTATACCTTATTTTAAGTAAAAAAAAATCCACATGGTAATAATCAAACATTTAATTATACTTCACTTAAATAAATATCATTTAAGACTAAAACATACCTCTTTTCTAGTCAGTAGACCATGCGCATAAGATCATAATGAATCAAACCATTTTGAGCACAAACAACAACCAAAAAGTATACCCCTTTCGCATGCTAAGTAATATGCCTATAATGCATTTACACATCCAATCAATTCATTAACTAATCAGGCATGCAAATTAACTTCCATATAATATTTAAAAAAATACACATTCTTGCCATTATAAACCGAACCTAGATAGCCAATTACCATGGCCGAACATACAACCACTTATATAAATAACACAAAGTGATACAAATTTATTTATACCATTACAAATCCAAAGAAATAACCAATGCATACGGCATCACCAATATAGATATATATACACACCAAATACCTATATTGCATACTTATCATTATGAACCTAATGACCTAGCCAAATATTCATATACATATTATCCACCATTTCCAAACCAATTCATCAATACAATCATACCATTACAAACCAACTCAAAATAACCATATCTATAAATCAAATACCTATAGCATTGCATAGTTCTCACATAGAAAATACAACTAAATTCATTATTAATATATATGTATATAACTAAACACTTAAACACATGATTTAATCAAGCTAAACCTCAAGACCATTCCATTACACCATTTATACCGTAAATCATACTTACAAATTAAGTTAATGCATGACCAAATATCACCATCATTAACAAACCACAACCAAAACACATCAATCATCCATATACCAAGCTTACCAAAATCAACTAATCATAAGCCATACATATATCATTACATCATATAGAATTCATATACTAAGCGCACACACACACACACACACACATATATCATGATCAAAATTACTTAAACATTAGATCATTAGCATTAATACTAAGCCATTTTCGTATGGCTAAATATATATACAAATTTCAAAACCAACCAAAACAAATACTAGCCTATACATGCCACAAGTTCAAAGTTCAAACTTTTAAAATACCGAAACGACGATCGACAGTGTGACGGATTTCCTTGACAATCCTCGAGCTCCTAACTAACTTCCAAAATCTATAAAACAGTAAACAGACACACACAAAGTAAGATTAAATAGCTTAGTAACTCATAAGCAAATAAAACATTTCAATAATATACATAATTCAATTAAAAAAATTGAACCTAATAAAATTTAAACTTGTATACACGAATTATGCTTATCAACTCAATCATTAACTCATAAACATTAATCACATAATATCAATGGCTGAAAGTACATATGTTCATAACATAAATAATTCTCAGTTATAATGCATATTTCATCTATAAATCATAAGTACACACTTACCTTAATTTTTCAATCATTTTAACTTAGCACATACCTGACCCTTTTAGCTTGATTTCACATTTGATCTTTACTTAATATTGCCTGTGGAACCATTCGGAATTAATAAGGATACTCGGATAGTTGAAAAGCTCATACAATGCCAACGTCTCAGACTGGTCTTACATGTAATCACATATCGATGCCACTACCCCAGATAGGGTCTTACACGAACTCATATATGATTCCGATGTCCCAGATATAGTCTTACACGTAAATCACAAATCGATGCCAATGTCCCAAACGTGGTCATACACAAATCAGATATCGAAATCCTATGTCATGACATATGTATCCTAACTATTCCTAAGGTTCGTACGTGGCTTATGGATGTCGTAATTTAATCGATTCGTGCTCAAAATAAATCATTCCTTGCTAAACTCAATTCGAAAATATAGTTATACATATATACAATTCAATTCGGCTATGTTCATAATAAATACATTTAATGTAACATCATTTATTCACTTATGAACTTACCTCGTACGAAGACGAACAGACCAGGTTGACTATTCAACAACTTTAGATTTTCTCCGATCCAAATTCGATTTTCTCTTTTCTTGATCTAAATTAACATAAATTAAACTTATTTAATCAAATATTCAATCAAATTCATCCAAAAACATATAAATTGGAAATTTACAGTTTTGCCCCTAACATTTCACATTTTTCACAATTTAGTCCCTAATTCACAAAACACAAAATATTCAAAAATTGAATACACCCATGTTAGGCCGAATGTACCCCTAGTCCATACAAGCCCATATGTTTCATTTATTTCATATTTTGACCCCTCAATTTATAAAATTCACAATTTAGTCCTAAATAAACATTTTTATCAAAAATCACTTAATTAAACTTGACAATCTAGCAACATATATTTATTTTTCATCATCAGACACAAAAATCATCATGCTATCAACAATGGAAATTCATGCATACATCATCAAATTCAAAAATTCAAGCATGGGCTAGCTAGTACTCGAAGCAACGATCTCAAAAATGTAAAAATTATCAAAAACCGAACAAAAACTTATCTTGAATCAAGCTCCCAAAGTGATGAAACTAAAACCACATTCAAGGCTTTCTTTTCTTCTCACTTTCGGCAATTAGAAAGATGAACAAGCACATATTTTCACTTATGTTTTATTATATTAACTTATTTTACTAATTTACAATACTAACCTTTATAAGTTAATAAATAAACCCTATATTATAAACCCAAAACCATCCAAGCTACCCTTTAATGGCCTAATTTCCTTTTAAGGACCCCACATTATAAAAACAATAACAATTCGGCACTTACACAAGTAATTAGCCACTTTTATATTTTACGCAATTAAGTCTTTTTAATTAAATCGAGCACACAAACAATAAAATTTTCACATGAAATTTTCACACATATCAATTCACATATTATAAACATAAAAAATAATATTAAAATATTTTTCTAACTCAAATTTTTGGTCCTGAAATCACTGTTTCGATTAGTGTCTAAACCGGGCTATTACATGACCACAAAGTTTTGGCAACTTGTTTGCATTTTTGTTGGCAGTATATTTGTGCTATTGTATTAGTGGTTTTTCCACATTGAGCACAGCTCGCATTTTTTGGTGTATGGCAAACGGGTTCTTTCGAACTCGTAGTGTGTAGCTGCTGGATGGGTAGGAATCCTATTGCACTGCATCATGCTCATGACATGTTCAAATGTTGGATTAAATTTGTCATGTTTGTTTGGTTTTGGAAAGGTTGTTTGCTAATCTTGTGACTAATTGTCTGATTTTGATTATTGTGACTTACACTGAACTATTTTAAGCTCACCCCCTAATCTCAACTTTTTAGATAATGAAGAAAACTAGGGTCGAACCTAGCATACGGAAGAAAAATGGACTTTAGATTATTCTTTTCATAAAAACACTTTTTTCTAAGTCTTATTTGGTTTTTAGACTATAAATTTATTTGGACTGTGGTTTGGTTTTTTTTCCTCTTTGGATGAATGATAATCGAAAAATGCATGTTACACGAGCTAATTAAAATATGGCATACATAGAGTTTTTCGTTTCATTGTAAGATAACGAAATACTACAAAACAATAGTTTTTTAAAAACGTCATTATCAGTAAAAAACAATCTGACTTAAGAATAGATGGGTTAGTAAATGAATGTTTTACAAATCAATTCAAGTGCAAAATGCATTTTTTCCTAAAAAGAGATAAATTAGGATTTTATGGTACGTAGGGTTTCTTGGTCACTTCGATGGCTAATGTGGCCTTTACGATGTGACTATAACGTTTGAGCTGGGTTGGAGAGGTTACGTAAGCTCACACTATCCCATTTTTGAATCGATAGCTTTTTTGTTGATTAAAGTTTGATTTTGTGGCGTGCACATAGGCGTTTGTATATTTTAACTTGAAATGGTAGTTTTAGTTTGAAATCTTACTAATGCTTAATTTTTGGTAAGGTAAATACTTGATTGAAACAATTTGTTTTTAATGAATGGGTTTGACTTATATTTGGTGATTAAAATGGCATTATTGAGCATGGATTAACATACATAGGAAGATGATATTGAATGGCTAGTTGGTGGAATGGATGGTTTGTAATTGAACATGTTGAAATGGTATGTGTAATGACTCGATTTCCAGTGGTCCCAAAAATTACGGGTTCAAGACTTTATTTCTGTAAACCGAGTCCGTAAATATTAAATAAAGCAAATTACAGATTTATTATATAAGTGAATTGAATTTTTTTATAGGTAACTTAGCTGAATTATGATTAATTAAGGTTTAGGGAAAAATTTGTTACACCCCAAAAGTTAGGTTAGAAGAATCGGGTTTGTGAAAATCGAAAGTGGTCACGCCTCAATTTATAAGCTTATCTTTGAGCATTTACAAATCGAAGGTTTGAAAAGGATACCGAAATTAAGGTCATAAATAATTACTTATAGTATTAAAATAATATAATAAATTATTATTATATTAATTAATCTAAAACGAAACTTGATTACGATGTTTAATTGGAAAAAGGGTAAAATGAATTAAAATACTAATAATAAGAATGACTATGAATATTAGTTATTGTATATAAACAAAAATAGGAATGTGTTAAGAACTATAAAGTTAAATAAGTTAATAAGAAAAAAGATTGAGTAAATAAAGAATATGTAAGTTGAGCTCGAAATAAGTATATATAATTGAATGACTAAAATAAGTATGAAATAAGTTATAGATTGAGTGGTTAGGTGTTAGTGCCTCCTCCTTAGAAGCCAAGGTTTAAGTCACATTTCTCCTATTTTTTCATTTAAATTTTCAGCAACCTAGGATAAAGACCACACCAAAATAAATATTATTTGGAGTATAAACTTAATAAGAATGGGTAGTAGCCTAATGGTTAACATGTCGCTCTCCCATTTTCTTACCAAAGCTCAAGCCCCCTCCTCCCCTTTTTATTTCATAATTTAACCAAAAATACCTCAAAAATGTCATATACTAAAAATTGGGTTAGTAGAAATTGGGTTAATGAATCGAAAGAGTGATCGCCCAAATTTTATTTATTTATTTTAGATAATATTTTGGTATTAATAAATATCAAGTATAGTGGTTGAGTAGTGGTGGAGTTGTCCGTGATAACTTGTGTTTGAATCCCTTCCCTTACACTATTTTCTATGTGGTGCAATTTTGTCTCAAACCTTAGCAAATGTCAAACCATGTTTTTAAAATAAATGTGGCAGAAATTAAAACAAGGAAGTGAAGTGGTTAAGTGGTTAAGTGCTCATAAGCTATTTTAGAGGTTTTAAGTTCAAGTCCTCTTGTTTCATATTTTTATATAATTTTTAACACAATTTCCATATGCATAATGTGTTTGCCGTCCACCATATTGTTACCATGTTTAGAAGGATTCCTTTCCCTCTTTATGAGTCAAACTTACCATGTGTTGAGGTCACATGGCCCCTTTTTCACTCCATGTCTCCCTCTCTTGCTAAAACTTCATATCTTGCCAAACCTAGTCACAGTTAACCAAGCTTTCACCACCCTTTTTCCGTCCCTACCTCCTTATTGCTCTCATTCTTTCACTTTTTCTTTTCTTTTCTCATCCGTTTTCTCTCCTTTCACAAAATAACCACCACTCTTTTATTTTAGCTTCTGCTTTTCCTCTACCACAACCAACCATAGCACCACCATTGTTACACCTTTTAGCCACCTTAGCACTACCCTTTCCCTCATCTTTCTTTTTCCACGACCGTCGATCGCTGCCATGACCACCGCCGCGAGTCATTGTGGAATCCTCACCTCCTCCATTTCTTCTCTTTCATTATTATTTATTCTTTTTACTTATCCTGTCTTGCACCGAAACCTTCTCTGGTATTATTCTTCACTCCTCGCCAGACCACCCCCTCGTTGCCAAACTACAACCGTCGCCGCTACCGGTGACCAAAATCCTTCTTTTCTCTTCCTCCTCCATTTGTCGTTTCTTATATTGTTTAACTTACATCTTCTATTTGTTCTATCAATTTTTTTAGATTTCTCAACTCATCAGTTTTGTCCCTTTCTAGATTCATTGTCCATCCCGGCTTAATCAAGTTGTAAGTGTGAGTTATTTTGATCATAAAATATTTCTCTTAGTGAATTCATATCATGTCTGAATCGTATAATGGCCATGGGGAAAATGTAATATTTTATTATTTAATTATTATCTTACTAATACAATTTCATATCAATTTTGAAGGGCCAAACGATATTCATAGGGGAGATTTTTAACTTCGCGTTGGAAACTTTCCTTTTGAGAGTCTTAAATCGTGGGGTCACTATTGTTGAGACTATTGGTAATCAATCTTTAAGTGATAAAACTATTTTCAAAGGATCCTAATTAATAAACGTTACTCATTTGTTAGATTTGTCTTGCTTGTTAGATCAAAGTGAAATTGTTAACAAGGATTATGGCAAATCAGATTTAAAAAAAAGGTGTGGGATCGTTACTATTCCTCGTATGTGATATAGTTATTTTATTATATTAATAACTTAATTATAATAACTCATGAGTACAATAAATATTCACGAAGAGTTGAAAAACTTATCATGATGTATGTGTAAATCTCATTCTCATGATATGTGATGTATGACTTATGTGATATATGCGATGATTTAAACATGTGGGACTTATATATGTGTATGTTATAAATATTGAGATCCATGATATAATATGAAAAACATGATTAACATGTTAAAAGTGATTATCATATGATATGTGATTATGAGAGCATGTTTACATGCACAAGTGTAAAAGTGATGAGATTTTTTTGAAAGGTGGAAGCAGTGACAGTATATCTGGAAATCAGTGGTTGCAAGTCCACAAAATTATATAGGTGGCAGTATATCTACAAATCAATGGTGGCTTGTCAATAAATAGTATTTTGGATGGACGAATTCTGGGGAACTCGATACTAGTGTGTAGCGGAGATGGGTCAAAAATTTTATAAAATGTGCATTGTTTTAAAATATGCATCAACATGTTCATGCATAAGTATCAACGTTAAAACTTGTGATTATTATGAAGATTGATATATTGAGATTGATATTTTAATATCTATTCGATTATGTTTGTGTTGATGTCACATTGGGCTCTATAAAGCTCACCCACATTACTTATGTGTTTCAGATAATTCTCGTGGTTAGAACTCGGATGCGATCATCAGTGCGGCTCTCGGGAACAGTTGATAAACCATAATTTATACATATTTTTATCCCATGCTTGGCATATTTTGGATGATTTATCATAAGATTTAGTGAATTTGATGCTCCTAATCCTTTAAATTCATGTTTTATACTTAGGTGAGCATAGGAAGGTGAAAAGAGTAAGAAACAGGCCAAAAATGGAGAAAATGGGCTTATCTTAGTATTTCACACGACCTAGGCACTTCCACACGGGTAAACCACATGCCCGTGTGTGGCACACGGGCAGGCCATACACTCGTGTGTCATGGCCGTGTCAACTAAAAACCAACTCAGAATTACACACGGCTTGAGCACCTTCACACGGGCGTGGCACACGGCCGTGTCCCTGTTAAGCCCAAGTCTAGTTCTACTCGACAAAGGCCAATTTTGAGGGTTTGGAAGCATTCGGAAGTCTATATAAACACCTTAAAAGAGGATTAAAAGGAGACACACAGAGCATAACGTAGGGAATACAAAAGGATAGCCATCGGAATCAGCTTAGAAGCAGAATCTACTTCAAGACTGAAGATTTCCATCCAATTTCCTAGAATTTCTTTGGGTTTCTTTATATTTTTTTGTTTTCCCAATTTTGAGATGTTTTCCATTATTATGAACTAAACTCCCTAAATACCTAAAGGAGATGAAACCTAAGACGGATCTTATTATTATTTGAATTATATGATAAATACTTGTTCTTATTCTTAATTGTGAGTTTTAATTCTTGCTTTAATATTCCTGGATATTAATTCAGGTTTTGATGTGCTTATTCAGTGGAGCAAAAGTCCTTGTTTAAGAGTAGATCTTTCATAATTAAGCGGAGTTGCATGCAATCCTAGAGATAGGATGACATAAATCTGCCGGATTAGAGTCAAATCTAATAAGGGAATACATAGATCGAGTTAATGCGACAATAAGGGTTTTAATTAGAAAGATATTTCAATTAATCAACCTAGAGTCAGTTGCTTTTAGTCTCGAGAGAGATATTAACATAAATCAGGGATTTTTACGGATTAATTCAAGTGAATAAAACGTCTAATCCAGAAGTAATAAGTGAAGTCTAGGTGAATTCTTCCTTGGGTATTGTCTTCTCCATCGATTTCCCAAACAGTATTTTCCAACATTTATTCTTGTCGTGTTCTTAGTTAATTAAATAGTTAGTCTTAGTTTAAAAACACCCATTTTATTCTTAGGTTAGATACTAAAAAGATAGTAAGTACTAGTACTTTTAGTCCTTGTGGATACTGTAATGGCCTAAATTCAAAATTATCAGAACAGTGGTTTCGTAACCACAAATCCGATTTAAAGAGAAATTTGTTTCAATATTTTTTGCATGAAAATTGATATGATAGGAAAATCGTATGAAAATATTGATGGAAAAATCTTACCGATTTAGTAGTTAGTTAGAAAAAAGAAATTATTGAAGAAATTGGGTAAAAACAAGGTATCGAGACCTTTATCTCGTAAAACCGAGTCGAAAATAATTTTATAAATATTTATGAAATGTTAGTAATGTGGTATTAAAATTTCGTTAGGAAATTTTAATATTTGGGTAGTCAATTAAATGAAAAGGACTAAATTGTAATAGGTGTAAAAGTTGCTAGAATGATTAAATAGCTTAAGAGTCTAATAAGAAAGGATTTAAAAGGCAATTAGACCCAAAATTTATTTGGGCTGGACGGCAAGGGCATGAAATCAGTGAGGAATTTGATAAATTAAGGGCAAAATTGGAATATTGCAAAATTAACTAAATAAAGCTAGGACTAAATAGGAAATATCTAGATTTCTCTTCATTTCTCTTCAATTCCAGCAGCTAAAAATGCCATAGGAGGGTTCTCTAAGCTGGTATTTCATAATTTTTACACCAAATCTAGAAGATTCAAATACGAAGCTAGATCGAGGAAAGGAAAAAGTTCAGGATTAGTAGATTTTTGTGCACAAACAAGTATCAAGGTAAGTTCATGTAACTTGAATTATATTCTTAAATACTTGAAATGTATGTTATTGATGTGAATATGATTGGAATAAAGGAATGTTCATTGTATGAAAATTGATAAAACATTGATATATTTGATAAAAATGGGAAGAAATCTCGGTTGAATGAAAGGAAAATTCGATGGATCTCGAAAAGGAATTGACGGTAAAAGGATCTAGCCCGGACGGGTGATCCTATCTGATATAGCCCTCCCAAAGAATATGTGGAAAATGGATTTAGCTTGGACGGGTAATTCGAATTAAGTCGAATTTAGCTGGGTGTAATTGGATCAAGCTCATTAGAGTAATTGTCGTTGTGAGGATTTAGCTCTGGGTGGTAATCCCGACAATACTCTATGAGTTTATATTACTGAGGATTTAGCTTTGATCTGTAATCCATTTGTAAGGATGAGGTTCATGAGTGTGTGCTCTGAAATGGAAATGTGTGCACATGAATATGAATTGACGGACCGGAATTGTACACTAAAAGTGTACCTCTGAAAATCTATCGAAAATTCCAAGAAATTCAACGGGATAAATATGGAAAAATAACAAGGAAATAGAAATCATGGTATTGATGAGCTCATCAATCATGGTATATATTATTGGTACATGCAAATTATTGTACTAACTTGAATGTTGAGTTTGTGCATATTAGGTAATAATGCATTGAATGGATATATAAATGTTTATTGTATTGTATTGAAAATATTAGGTAAGTATAATTCTTGTTACATGAGCTTACTAAGCACAAAGTGCTTACCCTATTTCATTTTCCCCTGTTTTGTAGTGTTAAGAGCTCGAAGATCGGATTTGGTCGGAGATACATCACACTATCAACCTCAGATTTCGGTATATAAAGAAACTTTATTTTGGAAATCAATGGCATGTATAAGCTAATAAAGTAAATGATTTTGTGAAATGAATGTAGAGTTAGCCATTGGTATGGTTAACAAACACTGGTTTTGGGTATGTGATGATGTTATCTTATAAATATGCATGAATATATTTGGAAAATATGTTGAATTGGTTTGGTTGATGTGGATTGGTCTCGATTTAAAATTTCTGAGGAAGGTTAGATATCTATAAAAGGGGATATATTGAGTAAAAAAATTTTAATTTGCAAACTCTGATAATACTTCTTACCCTATTCCAGCAATGAATACGGGTAGGGGTATTACATTTATTGGTATCAAAGCTAGGTTTAGCCGGTTCTAGGACCGACGTAGTAAATACGAGATTAGCTATACATGCCATTTAAATTATTATTGATAGTGTGATATCTCCTGACCATTTAAATGTGTTTTTCTTATAGTAATGTCATTCGACCGAGCTCAATCCGAGGAAGCTGGGAGTCATGCTCCGGCTTCAATACAAAGAGAAGAAACTAGCAGTAGAAGGCCCGAGACAGAGGGTCGAGGGGAAGAGGCAAAAACAGCCTTCTTTCAAATGATGAATGAATGGTTTAATCAATACTTAAGAACTAACCCTGTAGTGCAGCAAGTTCAAGCTCCCACTCCTGCTCCTCCACCGGTTCCCGAGATCCCACAAGGTACAGGTACTGAATCTGTCAGAAAAGGAAAAGCTCCAGTAGATAAAATTCGAAAATATGGGGTCAAGAATTTGAGCAGCGAGTTGATGATGATTCGAACGGGCTGAATTCTGGTTAGAAAACACTACTCGGGTTTTGGAGGAATTATCTTGTACACCCGAAGAATGTCTGAAATGTGCCGTCTCACTGCTAAAAGACACAGCTTACCATTGGTGGAATACTAAAGCTTCAGTTGTTCCGAAAGAAGAAATTACATGGGAGTTCTTTCAGAATGAATTTAAAAAGAAATATATCAGCCAAAGGTTTCTCGATCAGAAGAGAAAAGAATTTCTTGAGTTGAAACAGGGTAACAGATCAGTATCTGAATATGAAAGAGAATTTGTTCGATTGAGTAAATATGCTCGAAAATGGGTACAGTCAGAAGCTAAAATGTGCAAACGATTCGAAGAAGGGTTGAATGAAGACATTAAGCTACTGATCGAAATTCTTGAAATTCGAGAGTTTGCTACATTGGCAGAGAGAGCTTATAAAGCAGAAGAATTGAGCAAAGAAAAGAAACAGGCTGAGAGGGAAGCTCGAATTTTTAGTAAAAGATCGATGGGAAAATCCCAGTTTTCTGTTTCAAAGAAATTGAAGAAGTATCAGGATCGTTCTACCTCAGCCACTGGGTATTCGGGCAGAGAGCAAGGTTCTCAACGCACTAATCCAAGACCTTCTACTCCATCAGTGACCAGTGTTGATAGTGTTGGCACTCCTAAGCCGAGATGCCAGTACTGTAATAAAGCTCATTTTGGTGAATGTCGATTAAAGAGCGGGGCTTGTTACCGATGTGGTTCTTTTGACCATTTCCTCAGAGATTGTCCAGAAAGAGGTGAAAAAGAAACTGAACAGATAGCGAAGCCGAGTAATCCAGTTTTGAGAGGTAGACCACCTCGACCATCTGGTAATGTCAGTGGTAGCCGAGGAGCTACGAAAGATATTGCGCAGTGTCGAAGCACGAGCACTGCTAGGATATATGCCATTCGTGCGAGAGAAGATGCCTCAAAGACTTTGATATTATTATCTGGTACATTTTCTTTACTTGATAATCGATATTCTTCGCATTGATTGATCCACGGTTCTCGCGATTCATATATATGTGTTAAACTTGCAATTGTTAAAAATTTATCTCAGTTGAATCTCACTGAATTTGTGGTTAAAGTCTCGAACCCCGGTTCAATCTGTTTTGGTGGATAAAATTTGTAAAATTGTCCACCGATGGTAAGAGGTTATTGTTTCGGTGATTTGATGTTGTTTGCCATTTGATGAATTTGACGTGATATTGGGCATGGATTGGTTAACCTTGACATGATGCGGTAGTAAATTGTAGACAAAAATATATTGTGCTAAAATGTCGAATGGTGAGTTGCTCAGAGTTAAACTCGATCGACCAGAGGGTTATCCGATATGATTTCGATAATGGCGCACGGAGGTATGTCAAAAAGGGTATGATACTTGCTTGGCTTATGTACTTGACACCAAGGTATCGAGTCAAAGATACTGAGTAGTTCCAGTAGTATGTGAATTTTTCGATGTGTTTCGGAGGAATTACCGGGATTGCCACGAGAAAGAGAAGTGGAATTTTCTATAGATTTGATTTCGGGAACTACTCCGATTTCCATAGCTCCGACGGATGGCTCCTACTGAGAATTAAAAGAGTTAAAGACACGATTGCAAGAGCTTGTTGATAGGGGTTTTATTCGACCGAGTCATTCACCTTGGGGTGCTCCGGTCTGTTTGTGAAAAAGAAAGACGGGTCTTTGAGATTGTGTATCGACTACTCAGCGACTTAATAAAGTAACCATAAAGAATAAGTACCCGTTACCGGATTGATGATTTATTTGATCGGTGAAAGGTGCTCTGTGTTTTCAAAAATTGATCTTCGATCGGGTTATTATCATTTCACGGGTAAAGGAGTCGATGTGCCAAAAACAGCCTTTTCGTAAGTGCGGGCATTATGAGTTTACGGTCATGCCGTTTGGGTTAACTAATGCACTGGCAGTATTCATGGATTTGATGAACCGGATATTCAAACAGTATTTAGACAGATTTGTGGTAGTATTCATTGATGATATTTTGGTTTATTCTCGGGATGAAGAAGAACATGCAGAACATTTGAGAATTGTGTTGCGAATTCTGCGAGAGAAGCAGTTATATGCTAAATTCAGTAAATGTGAATTTTGGCTTCGAGAAGTGGGTTTTCTAGGACATATTGTATCTGCCGAAGGTATCAGAGTAGATCCAAGTAAAATCTCAGCTATTGTCAATTGGAGTCCACCGAAGAATGTATCTGAAGTTAGAAGTTTTTTGGGTTTAGCTGGTTATTATCGGAGATTTGTACAGGGATTCTCTATGATAGCTTCTCCAATGACTCGATTAATGCCAGAAAGATGTTAAGTTCGAGTGGGTGATGAATGTCAACAAAGTTTCAATCGACTGAAAGATCTACTAACGAAAGCACTGTATTAGTACAGCCTGAACTGGGTAAGGAATTTGTTATTTACAGTGATGCCTCGTTAAATGGTTTAGGTTGTGTCTTAATGCAAGAAGGTAAAGTAATAGCCTATGCTTCAAGACAACTTAAACCACATGAAAGAAATTACCCAGTACATGATCTTGAATTAGCTGCTATTGTATTTTTATTTGAAGATATGGCGGCATTACTTGTATGGTGAGAAATGTCATATTTATACACGATCATAAAAGCTTGAAATATTTGATGACACAAAAGATTTGAATTTGAGGCAGTAGCAGTGGCTTGAACCGATAAAGGACTATGATTTGGTTATTGATTACCATCCGGTAAAGCTAATGTTGTAGTGATGCTTTGAGCCGGAAATCTCTGTTAGCTTTTCGAGCTATGAATACCCGGTTATCATTGGTGATGATGGTTCAATCTAGCGAGAATTAAGAGCTAAACCGACATTTTTACAAGCAAATATGTGAAGCTCGGAAGAATGATGAGAAGTTACAAGTTAAACGGCACGCGATATGAGTCGTAATGATTACGAATTTCAGATTGGTTCGATGGTTGTTTATTATTCAGAGGTAGAGTATGTGTACCTCTCGAATTCGAGAGCTCATCTGAGAAGATTTTACGCGAGGCTCACACCGGTACTATGTCCGTACACCCGGGAGTAATAAAATGTATAATGATCTGAAAAAGATGTACCGTGGTGGTCGGGAATGAAACGTGATATCTCCGAGTTTGTGTCGAGATGTTTGATATGTCAATGAGTTAAAGTGAACATCGGTACCTTCGGGATTACTCTGACCAATTACGATACCGGAATGGAAATGGGAAAGGATCACAATGAACTTTGTGTCGGGATTACCTTTGTCTCCAAAGAAGAAAGATGCTATTTGGGTAATCGTTGACCAGGTTGACAAAGTCGGCACACTTTATACCAGACGTATGGATTTTTCTTTAGATAAGTTGGCTGAATTATATGTATCCGAGATTGTCGAGTTACATGGGGTACCGATCTCTATTATTTCGGATAAAGATCCTCGGTTCACATCTCGTTCGGGACAAGTTGCAAGAAGCATTAGGGACTCGAGTTGCATTTTAGTCATCGCATTTCATCCTCAGACAGATGGTCAATCTGAGCGTGTAATTCAAGTATTGGAAGATATGCTCCGATGTTGTGTACTAGAGTTTGAAGGTAATTGGGAGAGGTACCTACCTTTGATTGAATTTGCTTACAATAATAGTTATCAGTCGAGTATTAAAATGGCTCCGTATGAAGCTTTGTATGGTAGAAAATGTAGAACACCGTTATATTGGACAGAGCTTAGTGAAAGGAAGATACATGGGGTTGATTTGATCCGGGAAACAGAAGAAAAAGTAAAGATTATTCGAGATAGACTAAAAGTAGCTTCTGATCGTCAAAAATCATATGCCGACCTTAAACGAAAAGAGATTGAATTTCAAGTCGGTGACAAGGTATTTCGAAAGTGTCTCCTTGGAAGAAAGTCCTCCGATTTGGTCGAAAAGGTAAACTGAGTCCAAGATTTATCGGGCCATATGAAATCATAGAAAGAATTGGACCGGTCGCTTATCGATTGGCATTACCACCGGAACTTGATAGAATCCATAATGTTTTTCATGTATCTATGTTACGACGATATCGATCAGATCCTTCGCATGTTATTTCTCCAACAGAAGTGGAGATTCAACCGGATATGACTTACGGTGAAGAACCGGTCAAAATATTGACACGGAGACAAAAGAGCTTAGAAATAAAAAGATAAATTTGGTGAAAGTATTGTGGCAAAAGCATGGGATTCGAGAAGCGACATGGGAACCGGAGGAGGCAATGAGGAAACAATACCCAAACCTCTTTACTGGTAAGATTTTCGAGGACGAAAATCCTAAAAGGGGGGAGAGTTGTAATGGCCTAAATTCAAAATTATCGGAACAGTGGTTTCGTAACCACAAATCCGATTTACAGAGAAATTTATTTCAATATTTTTTTCATGAAAATTGATATGATAGGAAAATCGTATGAAAATATTGATGGAAAAATCTTACCGATTTAGTAGTTAGTTAGAAAAAGAAATTATTGAAGAAATTGGGTAAAAACAAGGTATCGAGACCTTTATCTCAGAAACCGAAGTCGAAAATAATTTTATAAATATTTATGAAATGTTAGTAATGTGGTATTAAAATTTCGTTAGGAAATTTTAATATTTGGGTAGTCAATTAAATGAAAAGGACTAAATTGTAATAGGTGTAAAAGTTGCTAGAATGATTAAATAGCTTAAGAGTCTAATAAGAAAAGATTTAAAAGGCAATTAGACCCAAAATTTATTTGGGCTGGACGGCAAGGGCATGAAATCGAGGAATTTGATAAATTAAGGGCAAAATTGGAATGTTGCAAAATTAACTAAATAAAGCTAGGACTAAATAGGAAATATCTAGATTTCTCTTCATTTCTCTTCAATTCCAGCAGCTAAAAGCGCCATAGGAGGGTTCTCTAAGCTGGTATTTCATGATTTTTACACCAAATCCGGAAGATTCAAATACTGAAGCTAGATCGAGGAAAGGAAAAAGTTCAGATTAGTAGATTTTTGTGCACAAACAAGTATCAAGGTAAGTTCATGTAACTTGAATTATATTCTTAAATACTTGAAATGTATGTTATTGATGTGAATATGATTGGAATAAAGGAATGTTCATTGTATGAAAATTGATAAAACATTGATATATTTGATAAAAATGGGAAGAAATCTCGGTTGAATGAAAGGAAAATTCGATGGATCTCTCGAAAAAGGAATTGACGGTAAAAGGATCTAGCCCGGACGGGTGATCCTATCTGATATAGCCCTCCGAAGAATATGTGGAAAATGGATTTAGCTTGAACAGGTAATCCGAATTAGGGTCTCAATTTAGCTGGACTGTAATTCGGATCCAAGCTCGTTAGAGTAATTGTCGTTGCGAGGATTTAGCTCGGTCGTAATCCCGACAATACTCTATGAGTTTATATTCTGAGGATTTAGCTGGACTGGTAATCCCATTGTAAGGATGAGGTTCAGTGAGTGTGCTCTCTGAAATTGAAATGTGTGCACATGAATATGAATTGATTTGGACGGAATTGTACACTAAAAGTGTACCTCACGAAAATCCATCGAAAATTCCAAGAAATTCAACGGGATAAATATGGAAAAATAACAAGGAAATAGAAATCATGGTATTGATGAGCTCATCAATCATGGTATATATTATTGGTACATGCAAATTATTGTACTAACTTGAATGTTGAGTTTGTGCATATTAGGGTAATAATGCATTGAATGGATATATAAATGTTTATTGTATTGTATTGAAAATATTAGGTAAGTATAATTCTTGTTACATGAGCTTACTAAGCACAAAGTGCTTACCTACATTTCATTTTCCCTGTTTTGTAGTGTTAAGAGCTCGAAGATCGGATTTGGTCGGAGATACATCACACTATCAACCTCAGGATTTCGGTATATAAAGAAACTTTATTTTGGAAATCAATGGCATGTATAAGCTAATAAAGTAAATGATTTTGTGAAATGAATGTAGAGTTAGCCATTGGTATGGTTAACAAACCTGGTTTTGGGTATGTGATGATGTTATCTTATAAATATGCATGAATATATTTGGAAAATATGTTGAATTGGTTTGGTTGATGTGGATTGGTCTCGATTTAAAATTTACAGGGAAGGTTAGATATCTATAAAAGGGGATATATTGAGTAAAAAAAAAATTTAATTTGCAAACTCTGATAATACTTCTTACCCTATTCCAGCAATGAATACGGGTAGGGGTATTACAGATACGATATTTCGGTCTCACTATAACTATACTACTGTTCGATAGGTGCGCTTGCCTTAGTCAAATTTTTTGTTAGTTTAGCGACCACCAAGTTTTTGGCACCGTTGCCGGGGACTAAGATATTAGGAACGCTTGATTTTTAGTACTTTAGCCATTTTTACTTTTTTTGCAATTTACTTTTTGTTTTTAGTTTAAATTTTTCTTTTCTAAATTTTTCTTTTTAATTGCTTCTAGCAGGTGTCTCTTGTTTATGACTAGAAGGAACTCGTCAGGACCTTTACTCTTTGACAGTGAGATTGAAAGCACAACTCGCCAAAACCGAAAAGAAATAAGGTGAAGCCTACAATACATAGAGGAAGAGTGAGAGGGCGATATTCACACTACAACCAAGGAGATGGCTGAAAATCAGAATAATCCGCTGCCTCCTATGGTTGCTGCAAATCCAGTAAATCAGAATCCTGCTCCTCGTATTATGTATGATTATGCTAAATCAGAATCCTGCTCCTGTGGACATACGGGTGTGCCTCGGGCCGTGTGATGAATGGGCATTCAATATTCGCAATTAAAATGGTCTAAACTCGAGCCACACGGGCATGTGGCCCAACACGGGGCCTTAATACGACTATGCCCCTATTTTAACCCCCAGAAACCTAATTTTTATTTTGTCTTCTTCTTCCTCAAACCCTCCTAACTAGCCGCTGCCATAGCCCCTCTTTCTCTTCACCACCGACCACCTACTTCCTCCCTTTTCCCGACCGTTAACCGGTCACCACCTCCCTTTTCCCTTTCTCTTTCTTTCTTTTCCCTTTCTTCCCTTATTCCCCTCTCTTCTTCCTTTCCCCCTACTTTCTTTTTCTTTCCCTTTACCCACGGAGCCACCAGCCGTTTCTCTCGTCACCGACCCTCACGTCGTCCGTTCCTCTGACCACCGGCATCTGGTTCTCCTTCCTTTTCCATTTATTTCAATCTATTCACCTATCCCCTATTTTTATTATTTACTTATTTCCCCCTATTATTTATTTATCTATTTATTTATTTTTAGTTAGCCTTCCTTATTATTACTGTTATTATTCATTATATTTGATTATTATTCTTATTATTACTCTGTTTGTTTTCGTTTTCGTTTTCTGATTCTTTCATTATTGTTCTTTATTTTATCCTATTTTATTATTTTTAGTATTCATTCAATATTTTCCTATATTTTCTATTTTTAATTAGTTTGATGTTTTATATTTATTCCATGATTTTTCTTTCTTTTAATTTTTATTCTTTAGTGCTATTGTTATATTCCTATATATTTTTCTGGTCTTTGCTATGATTAGTGTTAGGATATATTCTTTTTAGGACATTAGTTTTATTTTTACTACTTCAATTTTATTGTTTTTCTTTCTTTGATATCTGGTAGAACACTTGGTGTTGTTTTTGACTTTTGTTATTTTCAGGTATACCATAACAAACAGACGAGGCAAAAAGACTGTCGTCCTCGCTTCGAAAAAGCGGAAGGGTCCTGGCGTAACCTTCTCAAGCGCCTCAACCGAAGCTCGTCATCCTCTGCTTCGATTCTCGCCAGGCCCACAGGATGACTTGTTTTAGCTTTTGCACGTGTGATCGCTAGGTTTGGGCCGATGTATTGGCTGGGCCTCATTGGAGCAGGTCGGACTAGCTGATGAGGTACGTGCTTTCATTACCATTGCCGCGTGGGATCAGTTCTTTGCTATTATCGAGCCCACCTATTCAGAGCTTACCTTGGAGTTTTGCACTACTTTCCATCTACAGCCTGCGATGAATACCCATGACGAGGCTGGTACTATCACTTTCTGACTTGGTGGCTTAGTGTGACATATGAGCGTCCCTGAGTTTGGCGTAGCTTTAGGCATCTATACCGGTGAGTTTATAGGTGCCGATAACTTTCTTCACCTCCACCATCACATCCATTACTCACCTTCGTGTTGTTGGACCGATCTCATAGCTAGTCAGATCTGTTATGATGCAAGTCGCTCGAAGGCAACATCTCTTTCTCCAGCTTTACGATACATCCACGCCTTATTAGCTCACATGTTGATAGGCAGGAGAGAGAGCACAGGAGTTGTAAGTTCTACTGATGCATACTATCTTTGGAGCATGGCAACTGGTCACATCTTTGATTTGGCATACTTCATAGCGCTTGCTTTTCACCATAAGACGGACCCTATAGGAGGGGTCCCATCTGTCTTGGTCCTTACGTGACTTGTCTCGCTCGACACTTCGGCCTCTTCGACACTCCAGAGATGTCATCGACACTCACACTAGTAGGCCAAATGGCTCCTCAGGGAATTGCTAGTATGATCCACATGAGGATGATAGAGCGACGCTGTGGATTCGACCCCCCTCAGTATAGACTCATTCACTTTGATGACCAGGATAAGCTAGATGACATTATTGATGATGTTCCTCCCCCTCACGAGGACCCACACTCACCGCCACCACCGAGTCACCGACCTCCTGCTGCCACCGTGATTGATTTATCCGAGCGACTCACTCGCTTCGAGCAACAGTGCTTTGCGAGGTTTGACAACATCGAGGCAACTCTGCAGTAGACCTGCCAGCACTTCCACATCTCGCCTCCACTACCACCACCTCGTGACGCTGACGCATCTGATGATGAGGACCTCTGAGTCCATTTATTTTATTTTATTTTATTTTATTTTTATTTTTCCTTTATTTATTTTTTGAAGACTTGTTTTTTTATTTTGAACTATGTTTATCTTTATGGTTATTATCAAGTAATCCCTTAATTTTCTTCCACAGTTGTGTTTATTTCCTTATTAGTAACTCAGAATCATGACTTTCCTTAGCCTTATCTACACCTCTAGCTTTCACTATTCCAAGAATTTCATCCAAAAACTCAGGGTAGTTTCGCTTCTTTCCCTCTTTTCTGATATTATGCTTATATTATTATTATTATCTATCCTCGTTTATTCTTGTTGTGTTCTTAGTTAATTAAATAGTTAGTCTTAGTTTAAAAACACCCCTTTTATTCTTAAGTTAGATAATAAAAAGATAGGAAGTACTAGTACTTTTAGTCCTTGTGGATATGATATTTCCTGTCTCACCATAACTATACTACTGTTCGATAGGTGCGCTTGCCTTAGTCGAATTTTTAGTTAGTTTTGTGACCACCAACAGTTTTATATAAATATGGATTTCTATTATGTTTCGGACTTTTGTGGAATTTTTTAATATTTTGGAATTTATTTTATGTTAGACTATAGAATTGCGGCATGAGATTTTAAACTTTGGACATCAAAAAATTTGCATGGACTTATTATGGACTAAACAATTTGGTATTTTCTAAGTAAAACCATTTTTCGCAAACTCAATTTATCAAATTTGAATTTAAAGATCATTAAGTTGTTTTATAAATATTAAACAAGGTTTCTTTCAAAATTTCATTAAAAAATATCATATTTAAGAGAATACTAGCATGTGCTTTTCAAAGATTAAACCAACATACTTCAACTCAAGTTTGCACCATAACTATGACCCAAGTAATCGCTTAGATTGGGTGGTAACGTCTAGGCCCGATTTGAGGGGTTAAATAAAACATATCAGTATGATTAAACGTAAAAAAAAATTAACAAGAAATGGGCAATAGCCCAATGGTTAAGGTGTTAGCCCCCTTCCCTTTAATTTTAATTTCAATTTTTGGCAAAATATTGGTAAAATTGCAAGTGCAGCCCCTAAGGTTCACAAGCCTTAGGAATTGACCCAATTCTTTCCTAACTAGAATTTATATCTTGCCCTTCTTCAAAATCCCAACAGAGTTATAATTCTATCATTTTTTTATCTTCTTTTCCTAATTAGAATTTAAATTTGGCCTTTTTCAAAACGTAAGGGAATTTGCCCTTTATCCTTCTATTTATTCTCTTTATATTTTGTTTCTCTTTTCTTTACACCATATTTTCATCCTAGTTTTTTATAATTATTTTGCTTTCCTGAATCAAATAATCCTACATATAATCAAATAATCCTTGCCAAGAAACATCTTTAACCCTTGCCAAGAAATGATAAATACATCTCATTTCAAAGAATAGATCTCGAAATTAAGTAATACTCCTATTCGAAGCTAATTCTTCATTCAATATAATCAATCTTTTGCGATTCTTGTCAAATATTTCGAAAAGTCTTGATAAATCTTAGAGAAAACGTTAACCTGTGTGAAATTTTCATTTGAAGGACCCATTTTAGGTACACCAGACCAGATTTTAGCACGAAGAACATCGTTTGAGATCTCGGTGATAGGTGTGTTCTTTTACAAGCTAATCGAGACAAACTGTGCCTCAAAATAGAGCCACATGACAAGCCACATGGGTGTGTAGACCATACATTCCACCACACAACCATGTACCTTAGAAACCATAGTGTAGTTCATGAACCACACGACCTAGACCCTTCCACACGGCCACAGTCTGTCACACGGCCATGTAACCCTTGCACATAGCCTATAGCCTTCCACACAGCATGGCCACACAACCGTGTGCCTCTTGCTCTACAAATTTTATAGTTTACTATTTTATTTTATTCAATTAAGCCCCTGATAATATGATTAATCCTAGAATCCGTGATCTACTTGACTGAATTAATATTATATATATACATGAATTGTGAATAATTCATATGTCTATTTTATTTGTATTTGTATTTGTTATTGTATGTACAACGTGCCTTATGTTACCGTTAAATTGAACACTTATTAAGCATGACTTTTGCTAGTGATTTGATCTATTATAAGCATATTATTTGCTACTAAATTGAGCTGCTATAAGCATATTGAATGCTACCGTATTGTTCTATTAAAATTTAATAGCATGCTTATTTTGTATGTTTTACGTGTTCAAATCAACATAATTCTTGAATTAATTCTTGGTAAATTGGTGATTTTATGTTTAAATTCTATCAAGAATGAACTTCGGATGCTTTAAATAAAAAACAAGCTGAAAAGGACTAAATTGGAGCACAAGCAATAAAAGAGGGGTCGAATTGGAAATCTGGAGACATTTGAAGGCTGATCAGACTTTTGACTTTGTAAAATCCCTATTTAGAAAAAAAAATCTAATTACATGTTGTAAAACCCCTTACCTGTATCTGACGCCGGAACAGGGCACGAGATATTACCGAACTTGAGTACTTGTAATCATTTAAAACCAAGACATAAAATTTCATCAAATTTTAAACTTTTAAAACATATATAATTTGTCCCTTAAAAGGGCCTACGAGGCCCAAAATAATCATTGAAATTGGTTTAGGAACAAACCAAAATATTCCAGACACTTAGAAAATATTTTTTTTGCCAAAGTAGGGTCACACGCTCGTGTGGCATGTGACACGACCGTATCGTATTCACACGCCCATGTCTGGAACCCGTGTAAAAATTAGCTAGCTACTGACTTGCTTACACGGCTAGACCACACACCCGTGTGGTGGCCGTGTTCTTCACACGGCTGAGACACACGGACGTGTCTCAAGCCCATGTGTATCACATTAGGCTATTTTCCAAGCCCTTTTTTGTGTTCTTAACTTAGCCACACCAAGACATTTATCTATGCGTACATAAAATAGGTTTACATAACTTTAACCATTATGAGCCAAATCTTATGGCTATATACAATGAAGCAAAATGAGCCTATACATTTGGCTAAATTATAATATTACTTAATATCAATAACTAATTATCTATACATGCCACTTATTTGACAATAAATAAGAATTACCATTATTCTAATTTGATAAACTAATAGTGTGATGATACTTCCGACGATCTCCAACCCCGAGCCAACCTGACAACACTAAGAGAAATGAGAAAATGGTACAAGCTTAAAAGTATAGTAAGTTGGCATATTAATAATAATAAGCAATTTAATTAACAATATTATCCCATTCCTCAATAAATATGCTCAAGAAAATAGAATCATTAATCACATGATTTCATCTTTTTACACAAGATCAGCTAAGGCTGTTTTCCTGAATCATAGTCACTAATTTAATTATTTATTAAGCTACAGAACTCAAAATTAAGTTTCGTAAATTTTCCTTGAAACTAGACTCATATAAATTTCTATCATAAAATTTTCAGAATTTTTGGTTTTTCCAATCAATACCATATTTTTCTTAAAATTTCCTCTATTTCACTATCTGACAATTCTGCCCTCTCTATATAAAAACTCAGTTATCTCATTTTACAGAATTCAAATAATGTTTTTGATTATTCCAATCAAAAATAGACTCATTAGGGTTTCTAAGTATATAAACCATGCCCCATAATTATTTTTTTTACAATTTATGATGATTTTACGAAATCAGAATAGGGGATTACGTAATCATTCTGAACCAGTCTCACAAAAATATAAATATCTCAAATTATAGAATTTCTTTGCTTACTCTGTTTCTTTTATATGAAAATAGACTCATTAATATTTAATTTTATATCTCATTCAGTCTCTAATTAAATTCTTACTATTTTTGGTTATTTTTCAAAGTCACATCACTACTATTGTCCAAAACAGTTTTATTGCTAATTCACTCTTTCACACTTTCTTTGTATTAACCTCATTTTAACATACATATCACAAATCATTTTCACCACATTTCATACATCACAAGTATAGGCCCATGATTACAAGGTCACCATAAAATCATCCTCATGTATAACTTACTTGTTTATAACATTACCACATCCCGGTCACTTAATGAACACATCATTCACATAACCAAGTTCCTGCACTTATTCATCACAAAAATCACAAAGCAATACATAGTAAGTCTCCTATTGAACACTTCGGATCAATCCTCAATACTTGGGGGTTTCAGCACGTAGCTCCACCCATCATATAGTTCGGCTCTCTTGTACACATGGTGAACACTTAGTACCGCCCATGTGACCCAGCCAGTTTATCTCGTAGCTCTCTTGTCTACATGGTGTCCTTCACCTGGAACCACGCATGCGACCTAGCTACATATATCCCGTAGCTCTCTTGTCTACATGGTGTACACATAGTATCACCCATGCGACCTAGCTACATCATAATGTCTCGTAGCTCTCTTGTACACATGATGTGCACTCAGCAACATACATGTGACCGAGCTACATACGATCTATATCATCCAATCTTTCCGAAGGTTCAACCGGGATTTCTCTCTCTTTTCCAACAATTTCACCAATCAAGTAATTATCAACAAACATATTTCCAATATTATTATAAAATATCATAATACAAGTAAAATTGATGTATATTTACATATAAACTTACATCTCATTTAATATCAAGGCAATAATATTAAATTACATTGCATTATTAAAAATCATATGAACTTACAATTGCTCATAATATCCATAATCATAGAAATCACATTTATGTATGATAATTCAATGCACTTCATGTACCATAGACATATTTTTAAATCAATTCATAAACTTGGCACCATAAACTTGGCAGTATTATTATCATACCAATTTACCTCAAATGCCGAAACGGCTAACTTTCCTGACTTAGCACACAACTTTGTTCTTTCCCGATCTTAATCCAAAATTTCATGTTTTCTTGATCTAACATGTCAAATAACACTTATTTAACACATTTTATCAACACACTAACCAATTCAATTCATATATCAAATTTTAGAAAATTTACAATTATGCCCCCTAACTTTTCAAAAATTACGCTTTTACCCCTAAGCTCATAAAATAATTTTTTATTCAATTTCTATAAGGTTTAAGACATTATCAACATTTTTATCTTCTATGACAACTCCAAATTTTCACTAATTCACACACTTATGACCAATTTATAACTTTTACAATTTAACCCCTTTTTGACATTTTTACCGAAATTCATCGAATAAAACTCGTATTTAACACATCAAACATTCATTATCTACTATAAATCATCAAAACACAACCATATCATGAATGGGTAAATTTTTAAACTCCAATTTTTCTTCAATCAATTGGTAGAAATAGAAAATTTAAGCTTCGGGGATCTCAAAAATACGAGAATCATTAAAAACGGAACAAAAATCGTACCTATATAAGCCATAGAAGCTTGGCCGAATGGAGCTCATCCATGGCTGCCATTTTTGGTTCTTTCCCACGGTTGAAGAAGAAAGAATAAAAAAAATGATAGCTTTTATCATTTTTTAATTAATTTACAAAATTACCCTTTTTATTTCAACCAAATTTCAAAATTACCAAAAAAATATCCATCCACTAACTTATTAAAGGACTAATTATCACATAAGGACTTTCAATTTAAAACTCATAACAATTAGGCACCTCAAATATAAAGAACTCAACTTTTGCACTTTTACAATTTAGTCCTTTTGACTAAATTGAGTGCCCAAACGTCAAAATTTTCGAAACAAAATTTTTACGAAATGTTTCCATAAATTTATAAACTATAAAAATATAATAAAAATAAAAAAAATTTCTCGTCGGGTTTGTGGTCCCGAAACCACTATTCCAACTAGACCCAATTTTGGGCTGTTACACATGTAATTAGTTGTTAGGTAGGTTAGACTAATTTTAGTATATGATATGTATACAAATAGGGTATGTGCTGGCCTTTGAAAAACATACTTGAATGCATTGGAAATTCAATGATATTATTTCTATTCCTTTCTATTTCTTGCGTCTGTAGCCATTTCTTTTAAGCATTTTGTCATTTTCGTTTTACATTTCTTTCCATTTCCTTATTTTTTTAATTACTTCTGAAGTCCCTTCCCTTTCCATCTTTTTTCCATTTCCATTAAACCAATTACATAAACCGACAAAGCATAGTAAAAATCTGTACTAAAAGTCAATTCAATTTCAATTCAAAAAACACGCATCGGGTTGGAGTTGTTTGGCGTATAGTTGGGAAGTCGAGTCAGCCATGCTGTATTCAAATTCCTGTGAACAAATTGGTGTATGCTAGTGGGGTCATACTAGTGGGGTTTTCATCAAGGGAGATAGTGATCGGATCTAAGTGACCTATGCGGTTGAGGCCGTTAATCCGAGTTGGGTTCTTCTGAACGTAAGGTTGTCGGGGTCGTGAATTGTGAAAACATGTATTGCGATTAGTCAACCAGTAAGGGTTGGTTTGCAGGTCATCCTAGAATCAACTACGAAAGGAAGAATTGGTTGTTGGGACGTTCTTTGCCGCTATAACCAGCTTATTGTTTAGAGGAGAAAACTCATTTTTAAGGACCGATTCAGAACCAGAATTAACCGACTCTAAGACTAAGAATTTATATAATTGTTTACTTCTACTATCTGACTTATTTAATTCCTAAACATTTCCAACTCCCCTAATTTCTTTTATTTATTTATTTTTCAGCAAGCTCGTCACGAATCGTGGGCACAAATATTGCCACGACAGTAATTTTATTCATAAGGAAAGACAAAATTAGATAAGCAATCCCTATGGATTCAACCCTACTACTCTGTACTGCTATTTCGTATTGTTTTGTCGTAGGAATTTTTATTTGGTGGTTTCAACACTCATCAAATTTTGGCACCGTTCTCGAGGATTGGAAATATTTTTTTTCTAATTTTCGTTTCTTTTCCTTCTGACCAAGTCAAAATCGGGGACTCTAGTATTTGCCAAAAATAGAGAAGTGGGTTCGAACACTACGAAGAAAAGCTATTCGACGCAGTAAATGATGACAACCCGAGTTTAAAATAGCTTATACCGATGACATGTTCTCATTCAAATAACCAGACGAAATGATAGATCAAACTATACACTAACTCATAGCAACACCAGATAAACAACAACCCCTATGCATAACTTATCCGATAGGAGGGACGCCTATACAAAGTGAAAATATGCATATTCATCTTAAAGAATTTCACATTTTTTGCACAAATATGAAACCTCAGGGAGTGATTGAAGATCAAATTAAACTCCATGTTTTTCCTTTCACGTTAGTCGACTTTGCTAGAGAGCGGTTATTTAATTTATCTCCTGGTTCAGTTAATACATGGTCTGGTATGTATCTTTTATTTCTTGATAGATTTTTTTCAGCAACTCAGGCAGTCGAATTAAGACGAGACATTGTAGGAATTCAGAAAAGGAGACTAAATCACTCTATGATTATTTGGAGCGGTACAAAAAGTTGTGTGGAAGCTACCCACAACATGGCTTGACTGAACAATTACTTTTGTAGTATTTCTATGAGGGGTTACTCGCAATGGAAATGAAGATGATAGATGCTGCTAGTGGAGGGAAACTTGTAAACATGACACCTCAGAGAGTAAGAGAGTTGATTTCAACCATGGCTGCAAATTCTTAACAATTTCAATCGGCTACAGAACCCATAAGATGGGTTCATGGGTTAAGTTCACCACCTTTAGAAGATAAATCTTATAAGCTTACTAATGTTGTTCAAAATTTGCTTATAGATAAAACAAGCCCAGCATAGTTGTGTGGAATTTGTGCTATGCCAGATCATTTGACGGACTCATTTCTTATTTTACACGAGGGTTCGACAGAATAAGCGAATATTGTTAGAAACTTTCCAGGTCCACCCCAAAGGTGATATGATCCCTATTCGAACACCTATAATGTGGGGGTGGAAAGATCATCCAAATATAAGTAATGGGTCAAATCCTCGATTCAATCAACCGTACAAACAAAGGCTGCTTCTGAATCAATAATTAACACCACCAAAATCAATTTTGGAAACCATAGTGGAAAGGTTAGTCAACAATACTAAAAAGTTTCAATAGAAAGCTGACATTCATTTGCAGGAATCAGATAAGCTAGTGAGGAAGCTTACACTCACGGTTAGTCGTTTGGAGTCCCAAGGTGTGTTGCCATCTCAAACTAAACCTAATCCTCGACATAATGCAAATGCTATGACATTGAGAAGTGGAACAGTTTTGGAACCCGTACTTGGCACAAGTGGTGCCCACGACGCTGGAAAAACTTGACTCAAAGGCTCCAATGGAGTTGGCACCATAGAAACTGTTTACAGTACTACCTCCATTTCCTAGAAGACTCGTCCAACTTAATATGGAATAAGAAGAGAAGGAGATCCTTGACACTTTTTGAAAGGTAAAAATCAACATTGCTCTTCTTGATGCGATTAAGCAGATTCCACGATATGCAAAATTCTTAAAAAAATTACACATGAGTAAGAAGAAGCTCCTAGGTATTGAAAAGGTAAGTGTTAGAGAAAATGTCTCCATTGTTTTACAAAAGAAAACACCACCTAAATGTAAGGACAAGGTATGTTCTCTATATATTGCAAAATATGTAGTGTTGGAATTAAAAAAGCCAATTGCGACTTAGGTGCATCTATTAATGTTATGCCTTTGTCCATTTATAAACTACTAAACACGGGTCCTTTAAAAGAAATAGGTATAATCATTCAACTTGCAGATAGGTCTGTAGTATATCTGGAAGGAGTGTTGGAGGATGTTCTTAACAAGGTAAACGAATTAATTTTCCCTTCAGATTTGTACATCATTGACATGGAGGATGACAACTCAACCAATTCTTTTGATATACTACTTGAGAGAACATTTTTGAGTACTGCACAAACAAAGATTGACGTGAAGAGTGGAATACTCACTACGGAGTTCAATGGAGAAGTGGTAAAATTTAACGTTTATGGGGCCATAAGCCATCCCAGCATGATTATGAATGTTTCTAATGTTGATATAATTGAGCCTTTATCTGAGTTACATTTTTAATATCATGATGAAAATGTGTTACAAACTATTTTTTGCAGAATTTTAGGTTTTGACACTATGAAAGAACTTAGGGAATGGGCGGCGGTCGAAGAGTTAGTTCAGGAAACGGTTGCTCATATAGAGGCATCATAATTTCAGAGAAACCCAGGTAAAACCTTTGAATTATCTCATTCGCAAACAAAACTTTTACCATCTATTTTGTAAGCCTCAACATTAGAGCTCAAACCGTTATCGGAACATTTCAATAGAGGAAAAGGCAAACCTAAATGGAGAAGCTCAAAGACACCTCAATCCACCAATGGTGGAGCAATCCAAAAGAACGTCAAGCAAAACGGGAAAAATTTGAAACCTTTCTACAAGAACTTCTAAGTGTACACAATTGAAGAATTTATTCTCAAGGAGCCAAACGAATAACACTCAGGTCATTGAGCTAACGACATTAAACGGAAGCTTTTTTTGGCAGGCAACCCATATTTATTTAATTTTGAATTAATTTTATTTTATGTTGAAAATAAAAAATAATAAGATTATTATTTAATCTATTTTAATGTGTTGTTTTCCAGGAACAATGGTGGAGGCAATCCCTTTTCTTCAAAAATAAATCAGAATTAGATTTCTTTTGTGGCATGGGCATGCATTATGAAATTTTAGTGTTCCCATTTGTTGAAACAAACACCCATGATTGAATCGACCAGAACCAACCTGAACTACCCAAACCAGCCTCTTCCGAATTAAACATACATGAGGTGTACACTTGACCCTTCTCTTTTTTATTAATTCTTTTAAATTAGCACATTGAGGGCAATGTGGGCTAAGTAAGGGGTGTTGGATTAGTAAGTATGCATGATTGTTTCTCTTTAGTTGCATGATTGTTTCTCTTTCGCATATGTTAATTCTTATGCTGGGATTATTCATTAATTTGTTTGACATTGAGCCTCTAATTACAATGCTTAATCAATTTAGATAGTTGGGTGGTTATTAAATTAAAGTATTCATTATCTAGTTTAATCGATATGTGTGTTAAAGTTGAAATATTATAATTGGATTGTATCATGAAAATTGATTGTTTATAAATTTTGTTTGTAAGTATATCATTCTTAGTTGTTTAATTTTAAATGCATTTGCTAAAAAAATTGGATAAAATAAAATAAAATAAAAAATATCTACTCTACTGATGGCTTAAGTTATGAGTGCAGATTTCAGGAATGTGACCAAATTAGTAACTGGGATGAGGTGCTTGGGTTGTCATCTCGTTTCGTGTAAAAGTGTTCGAGTGACGAAATGGAAACTTACAAGCACTCCGCTAACTGAGCTGCCATGAGTAGGGAAAAATGGTCCGTTTAGAGACGTGTCAAATTGAGTAACCGGGGTAAGGTGCTTAGGTTGTCAGCTTACTTCGTGTAACAAGGTTTGGCTATGTCCTAAATTTACTATATAATTAATTGAGAATAAATAGCTTGCAAATTTTGGTTCAATTTGAATTTAGTGAAATGATTGAATTTACATGTTTGAATTTTATTACACTTGTTGATTAAACTAAGTATTTGAACTGATAAACCATAAAAGCAGCATGTTTCAATCCCATGCTTGGCATGTTTTTGGATGATTTATTATATAATTTAGTGAATTTGATGCTCCTAATCCTTTAATTTCATGTTCAATACTTAAAAGAGCATAGAGGAGAAAAAGGAGTGGAAAATGGGCTAAAATAAGACAAAACGGGCTAATTTAAGGATCCACACGGCCATGCCTTTTCCCACACGGGCTAAGCACACGCCCGTGTGAGCCACACGGGCTAGCCACACCCCTATGTGGTAGCCCATGTTAATTTTGAGCCCTGTTTCACTAATACACGAAAAAAACCAATTTTTAAGGTTTCTAAGCATTCTATAGTTTATAACTACATACTAAAAGAGGACCTAAGAGAGAAGACAGAGCTGACCAAAGAAAAGACTCAAAGAACACATACGGGTTCAACTCAGAAGTAGGATCTCCTTCAAGGCTGAAGATCTCCATTCAATTTCTCTCGAAGTTTTTAGGTTTCTTTATGTTTTGCTATTTTCCTAATTTTGATATGTTTTCCTTCCAAAGTATGAACTAAATTCCCTAGATACCTAGAGAGGATGAAACCTAAGACAAATCTTATTATTTGATTTTTCTGAACTACATGATAAATAATTGT
The DNA here is from genome assembly GCA_025698465.1 of Gossypium longicalyx. Lineage (NCBI taxonomy): Eukaryota > Viridiplantae > Streptophyta > Magnoliopsida > Malvales > Malvaceae > Gossypium > Gossypium longicalyx. The sequence continues at coordinate 86,467,033 of CM046997.1, forward strand.
TCTTGATCTCAATTATGTGTTCTTATTTCATGTTTTAATGTTTTCAGGATATTAATTCATGATTGATGTGCTTATTTAGTGAAGCAAAAGTCCCTGTTTAAGAGTAGATCTAGTATAATTGAGTGGAGTTGCATGCAATCCTAGAAATAGGACGACATAAATATATCGGGTTAGAGTCAAATCTAATAGGGGAATCAATAGATCGAGTTAATGCGACAATACGGGTTTTAATTAGAAAGAGATTTCAATTAATTAACCTAGAGTCAGTTGTTTTTATTCTCGAAAGAGATATTAACATAACTTAGAGATTTCTACAGATCAAGACAAGTGAATAAATCGTTTAATTCAAATTTAGAATAATAAGTGAAGTCTAGGTGGATTCTTTCCTCAGTATTGTCCGTCTCATCGATTTTCTTTAAATATTTTCCTACTTTATTCTCTGTTTCGTCTTAGTAATTAGGTTAGTTAAGATTTGGTTAAAATAAACCCCTTCAATTGATTCGGCTAGATAATAAAAAGATAGAAACTACTAGTACTTTTAGTCCTCGTGGATACGGTATACCCGATTCACCATAGCTATACTATCATTCGATAGGTGTGCTTGCCTTTGTCGTATTTTAGTTAGTTCGTGACATCATCAAGTTTTTGGCGCCGTTACCAGGGAACCAAAACCCACTATGATGAGTATTCAATTAACTGACAGATCGGTTAAATATCCTATGGGTATTATTGAATATGTGCTTGTAAAAGTAGATAAATTCATATTCCCTGTTGATTTTGTTGTGCTTGACTGCTAAGGCTATTACTAATATGGGTGATGGTACACTTGTGCTTAGGGTAGGTGACGAGGAAATTATTTTTAAAATCTATGATGCCATGAGATTCTCTAGAGAACAACATGATTCATGTTATTTTATTGATTCAATTGATCATGTTATTCAAGATTCTTTACAGGAAATTGTTCATAAGAACACGTTGGAACTGTGTCTTGTTCAAGGAGATGAGGTAGATGATGATGATGTTATGATAGGTAAGACAAAAGTTGATTTAGATTCTAGTGAGTCTTCACTGAGACAGTAGAGTTATGAGGGTATTGAGGTAAACGATGAATTGATATTAAAACCCTCTATTGAATAACCTCCCAAATTCGAACTGAAGCAATTACCAAATCACTTAGAATATGTGTTTCTTAGAAATACTTCTACATTACAAGTGATTATTGCCTCAGATTTACAACTGTATGAGAAAGATAAGCTGCTACAAGTATTGAAAGAGCATAAAAGAGCCATAGCTTAGAAGATTTCTGACATTAGAGGGAGCAGTCCTTCTTTTTTCACCCATAAAATTTTAATGGAGGATGAATACAAGCCATGTGTGGAAGCTCAAAGACGATTGAATCTTAACATGAAAGAAGTCGTTAAGGCTGAGGTAATTAAACTTCTAGATGCTGGAGTTATTTATCCTATTTCTGACAGTACTTGGGTGAGTCATGTGCAGGTTGTTCCTAAGAAGGGAGGCATGACTGTTGTAGCAAACGACAAGAATGAGTTGATTCCAACAAGAATAGTCACGTGATGGAGAGTTGGCATTGATTATAGGAAGTTGAATGATGCCACAAGAAAAGATCCCTTTCTTTTTCTGTTCATTGATCAAATGTTGGAAAGATTATCTAGACATATGTATTATTGTTTCCTAGATGGACTCTTTGGCTACTTTCAAATCCTGATAGCTCCCGAGGACCAAGAAAAAATGACATTTACATGTCTATATGGTACGTTTTCTTACCGAAGAATGCCTTTTGGATTATGTAATGCTCCTACTACTTTTTAGCGCTGCATGTTGGCCATTTTCGATGAACTCGTAGAAGACATTATGGAGGTTTCTTTGGATGACTTCTCGGTATCCGGTAATTCTTTCCATCTTTTCTTAAAAATTTAAAACATGTTCTAATGATATGTGAGGAAACGAACCTCGTACTTAATTGGGAAAAATGTCATTTCATGGTTCGAGAAGGGATTGTGTTAGGTCATAAAATTTGTAGTAAAGGGATTGAGGTTGATAGAGTGAAAATTGAAACCATTGAAAAATTACCTCCCCCTAGTTCAGTTAAGGCTATTCGAAGCTTTTTAGGACTTGCTGGATTCTATAGAAGATTTATTAAAGATTTTTCTAAAATAGCTAAGCCTTTAACGAATTTGATAGAAAAAGATGTGCTTTTCGATTTTAGTCAGAAATGTTTAGAAGCATTTAATAATCTTAAAGAAAAATTAATTAATGCTCCGATTGTAGTTACACCTGATTGGAATTTACCCTTTGAACTAATATGTGATGCATGTGATTTTGCAGTAGGTGTAGTTTTTGGACAGCGAAAAGACATGCATTTTCAACCAATCTATTATGCTAGCAAGACATTGACAGCTACACAAGAAAACTACACTACTACAGAAAAAGAATTGCTAGCTGTGGTTCTTGCATTTGATAAATTTGGGCCATATTAAAAATTATCTAAAGTTGTCATTTACACTGAGCATTCGGCTCTTCATTATCTTCTCATTAAATCAGAAGTCAAACCTCGACTTATAAGATTGATTTTATTATTGCAGGAATTCAATTTAGAAATCTAGGACAAGAAGGGAGCTGAAAATCTTGCAATGGATCACCTTTCCAGGTTAGAGAATTCACATCTCAAGGAGCTTGATGAAAATGAGATAAATGATTCGTTTCCTGAGGAACAACTCTTGGTTATAACTGACTCTGAAGTTCCTTGGTTTGTGGATATTGCGAATTACTTAGCTGCTAACATCCTACCAAAAGGGTTGACACATCATCAAAAGAAGCGATTCTTTGCCAATGTGAAAATTTATTTTTAGGAGGATCCTTTTCTTTTTCGTGTATGTACAGATCAAGTAATTTGAAGATGTGTTATAAAATCAGAAGTGAGTAAAATCTTGGACCACTGCCACTCAGGACCAATAGGATGACATTACAGTGGGACTAGGACATCACATAAAATGGTTGAATCAGGTTTTTATTGGCCCACACTATTCAAAGATGCTAACAGGAATGTTACTTCTTGTGATAGATGCCAGAGAATAGGTAATATCTCTAAACGTGATGAAATGCCCCAAACTTATATGCCCTCATGTGAAATATTTGATTTATGGGGCATCGACTTTATGGGTCCATTCCCTAGCTTGTTTGGGAATAAATATATCCTAGTAGTGGTCGATTATATGTAAAAATGGGTAGAACCTCAGGTTTTACCTACTAATGATGCTAGAGTGGTAGTTAGATTTCTCAAGAAGCTCTTTTCTCAATTTGGAACACCTAGAGCAATTATTAGTGATAGGGGTACGCATTTTTGTAACGCTCAATTTGATAAAGTTCTTAAGAAGTATGGAGTACATCATAAGATAGCTACCCCTTATCACCCACAAACCAGTGGACAAGTTGAAGTCACAAATTGAGAACTTAAATGCATACTAGAGGAAACCAAAGAATTCCATAAGAAGGATTAGGCGATGAAAGTAGATGACGCTTTATTAGCCTATAGAACTACTTTTAAAACACCCATAGGAACATCTCCTTACAAACTTGTTTATGGAAAAAGTTGTCATTTACCATTTGAATTAGAGCACAAAGCATTCTGGGCTATAAAATTCCTAAATTATGATCTCAAACTTGCAGGTGAAAAAAGATTGATGCAACTAAACGAGTTAGACGAGTGGCGAACGAATGCTTATGAGAACTTGCGATTATATAAAGAAGCGACAAAGTGACGCCATGATGCTCATTTAAAGCAACCCAAACAATTTGCAGTCGAAGATCTTGTCCTTTTGTATAATTCAAGGCTTAAGTTGTTTCTGAGAAAGCTAAATCAAGATGGTCAGGTTTGATGTGCTTATTCAGTGGAGCAAAAGTCCCTGTTTAAGAGTAGATCTTTCATAATTAAGCGGAGTTGCATGCAATCCTAGAGATAGGACGACATAAATCTGCCGAATTAAAGTCAAATCTAATAAGGGAATACATAGATCAAGTTAATGCGACAATAAACGTTTTAATTAGAAAAAGATTTTAATTAATCAACCTAGAGTCATTTGCTTTTAGTCTAGAGAGAGATATTAACATAAATCAGGGATTTTTACGGATTAATTCAAGTGAATAAAACGTCTAATTCAGAAGTAATAAGTAAAGTCTAGATGAATTCTTCCTTGGGTATTGTCTTCTCCATCAGTTTTCCAAACAGTATTTTCCAACTTTTATTCTTGTCGTGTTCTTAGTTAATTAAATAGTTAGTCTTAGTTTAAAAACACCCATTTTATTCTTAGCTTAGATACTAAAAAGATAGTAAGTACTAGTACTTTTAGTCCTTGTGGATACGATATTTCCGGTCTCACTATATCTATACTACTGTTCGATAGGTGCACTTGCCTTAGTCTAATTTTTAGTTAGTATAGCGACCACCAAGTTTTTGGCACCGTTGCCGGGGACTAAGATATTAGGAACGCTTGATTTTTTGTACTTTAGCCATTTTTACTTTTATTGCAATTTACTTTTTGTTTTTAGTTTATTTTTTCTTTTCTAATTTTTTCTTTTTAATTACTTCTAGCAGGTGTCTCTTGATCGGAAGCACAACTCGCAAAAATCGAAGAGAAATAAGGTTAAGCCTACAATACATAGAGGAAGAGCGAGAGGGCGATATTCACACTACAACCAAGGAGATGGCTGAAAATCAGAATAATTCACTGCCTCCTGTGGTTGTTGCAAATCCAGTAAATCAGAATCCTGCTTCTCATATTATGTATGATTATGCTAAATCAAAATCTGCTCCTGTGGACACATGGGCATGCCTCGGGCGGTGTGACGAATGGGCATTCAATATTCGCAATTAAAATTGGCTAAACTCGAGCCATACGGGCATGTGGCCCAACACGGGGTCTTAATACGACTATGCCCCTATTTTAACCCCTAGAAACCTATTTTTTATTTTGTCTTCTTTTTCCTCAAACCCTCCTAACCACCCGCCGCCACAGCCCCCCTTTCTCTTCACCACCGACCACCTCATTCCTCCCTTTCCCCGACCGTCGACCGGTCACCACCTCCCTTTTTCCCTTTCTCTTTCTTTATTTTCCCTTTCTTTCCTTCTTCCCCTCTCTTCTTCCTTTCCCCCTACTTTCTTTTTCTTTCCCCTTACCCGCACAGCCACTAGCCGTTTCCCTCATCGCCGATCCCCACGCCGTCCGTCCCTCCGACCATCGGCATCCAGTTCTCCTTCCCTTTCTTTTTATTTCAATCTATTCACCTATCCCTTATTTTTATTATTTACTTATTTTCCCTATTATTTATTTATTTATCTATATATTTATTTATTTCTAGTTAGTCTTCCTTATTATTACTATTATTATTCATTATATTTGATTATTATTCTTATTATTACTCTGTTTGTTTTTGTTTTCGTTTTCTGATTTTTTTCATTATTGTTCTTTGTTTTATCCTATTTTATTATTTTTAGTATTCATTCAATATTTTCCTATATTTTCTGTTTTTAATTAGTTTGATGTTTTATATTTATTCCATGATTTTTCTTTCTTTTAATTTTTATTCCTTAGTGCTATTGTTATATTCCTATATATTTTTCTGGTCTTTGCTATGGTTAGTGTTAGGACATATTCTTTTTAGGACATTATTTTTATTTTTACTACTTCAATTCTATTGTTTTTCTTTCTTTGTTATCTGGTAGAACACTTGGTGTTGTTTTTTACTTTTTTTATTTTTAGGTATACCATGACAAACACACGAGGCAAGAAGACTGTCGTCCCCACTTTGAAAAAGCAGAAGGGTCCTGGCGCAACCTCTTCAAGCGCCTTGACCAAAGCTCGTCATCCTTTGCTTCGATTCTGTCAGGCCCACAGGACGACTTGCTTCAGCTTTTGCACATGCGATCGCTAGGTTTGGGCCGATGTATTGACTGGGCCTCATTAGAGTAGGTCAGACTAGCTGATGAGGTACGTGCTTTCATTACCACTACCACGTGAGATCGGCTCTTTGCTATTATCGAGCCCACCTATTCAGAGCTTACCTTGGATTTTTGCACTACTTTCCATCTACAGCATGTGATGAATACCCATGATGAGGCCGGTACTATCACTTTCCGACTTGGTGGCTTAGTGTGACATATGAGCGTCCATGAGTTTGGCACAGCTTTGGGCATCTATACCAGTGAGTTTATAGGTGCCGATAACTTTTTTCACCTCCACCGTCACATCCATTACTCACCTTCGTACTGTTGGACCGATCTCATAGCTAGTCAGATCTGTTATGATGCGAGTCGCTCGAAGGCAACATCTCTTTCTCCAGCTTTACGATACATCCATGCCTTATTAGCTCACACGTTGATAGGCAGGAGAGAGAGCACAGGAGTTGTAAGTACTACTGATGCATACTATCTTTGGAGCATGGCAACTGGTCACATCTTTGATTTCGCATACTTCATAGCACTTGCTTTTTGCCATAAGATGGACCCTATAGGAGGGGTCCCATCTGTCTTGGTCCTTATGTGACACGTCTCGCTCGACACTTCGGCCTCTTCGACATTCTAGAGATGTTATCGACACTCACACTAGTAGGCCAAATGGCTCATCAGGGAATTTCTAGTATGATCCACATAAGGATGATAGAGCAACGCCATGAATTCGACCCCCCTCAGTATAGACTCGTTCACTTTGATGACCAGGATAAGCTAGAGGACATTATTGATGATGTCCCACCCCCTCACGAGGACCCACACTCACCGCCACCATCGAGTCACCGACCTCCTGCTGCCACCGTGATTGATTTATCCGATCGATCGACTCACTCGCGAGAACAAAGATTAGCTGCGAGGTTCGACAAAGATCGAGGCAACTCTGCGATAGATCTCGCCAAAGACTTCCACATCTCCCCTCCACCACCACCACCTCGTGATGCTGACGCATTTGATGATGAGGACCTCTGAGTCTATTTATTTTATTTTATTTTATTTTATTTTGATTCTTCTTTTATTTATTTTTTGAAGACTTATTTTTTTTTATTTTGAACTATGTTTATCTTTATGGTTATTATCAAGTAATCCCTTAATTTTCTTCCACAGTTGTGTTTATTTCCTTATTAGCAACTCAGAATCATGACTTTCCTTAGCCTTATCTACACCTCTAGCTTTCACTATTCCAAGGATTTCATCCAAAAACTCAGGGCAGTTTCGCTTATTTCCCTCTCTTATGATATTATGCTTATATTATTATTATTATCTATGTTCGTACATTGAGGACAATGTACATCTTAAGTGTGGGGAGGTTATTTATATGTTTATTAGAAAATCCCTAAATTTTTATCTCGTTCTCAAATAATTTTCTCATATTATTATTAGAGTGAATTTTGATTGATTTATAATCTTTATTAATATGTTTTGAATTAAATCATAGGTAATTGTGCATTGATTGTTTAACCTTAAGAAATTAGAGAATCAAGCATGATAAGTTGACTTTTGAGAATTAAAATTGCTAGGTTGTTTCCCTGAATTGAGGTATTATCTTGAAGTTCTGAATTCACGGGTTTGACATCAAAAGCCATAATTTTTATGAGATCTTGAGCCTTTAGAGCATATATCCTTTCTTGCTCAATTTTATTGTTGTTCATGAGTGTGTCAATATTGATTTGTTATTCTAGAACTTGCTTCGATTATACATGTTGAGACCACACCATTGATTTGATATACCGAGATGATAAATGCACTTTGGTTTTAACCCACTTACCCCATAAAAAGCGTACCCACATAATTGACCCTTAGTGAACCTCTTTGAGCCTTAACTATTGTTTCTCGATTTTCCCCTTAATGTTAACCCACAACTTAACCCTTTTTGATTCATTAAGAATTTCTCCCTTTTCATTGACTCATTTTTATTGAGATTTGATTTGATTAGTTACCTAACTATGTTCGTTCATTCCAATTGCTGAATTGTTTCTTATTATGTACTTTCCATTATTGTACTTGTTCTTATTCTTAAAAAAAATCGTATATTTTTATTCATATAATTACATATTGTTATAAAGAGCTGGGATAAGTTAAATTTATTATTTTGAGAAAAGAAATCTCATTAGTTTTGGATAGTTTTAATTCTGGCAATTGTTTGTAATTCAGTAATTAGCTTTATTATTCTAAGTTTGTTAACTTATTAAATTAATCTTGATTCTAACCCTCTTTTTCAGCCTTTATCCACACCTTTAACTCAAGCCCCATTACAACCCTGTTAAAGACCTTTTGATTTGTGTATCATTTCATTTATAGTGGTGGAGATTTAATTTTCATGCAAGCCTATGGTAATAACTTTTCATGTTTGACTATTGAATGCTTAATTATTGAACCTTAAACATTTTGAGTGATTTGAGTGAATCTTTAGCGAGGATGCCAACTCTTGTCAATTTGGAATTAAAGGTAATTATTTAGATAAGGGGAGTTACCTATGATTTTTATGATCAAAATGATCAACTTGGATTGTTTGAAACTTTGATGTTCTTTTAGATGAATTCTCAATATATGATCATTTGTGGATCATTTTGAATCATTATTGAGAATTATAAGTTGAGAAGAAATTATTTTAATTATGAGTTGACGATTTTGCTTGAGGACAAGCAAATGCTTAAGTGTGCGGATATTTGATAAACCATAATTTATACATATTTTTATCCCATGCTTGACATATTTTTGGATTATTTATCATCATATTTAGTGAATTTAATGCTCCTAATCCTTTAAATTCATGTTTTATACTCAGGTGAGCATAGGAAGGTGAAAAGAGCAAGAAACAGGCCAAAAACGGACAAAATGGGCTTATCTCAGTATTTTACACGGCCTAGGCACTTCCACACGGGTAAACCACATGCCCGTGTGTGGCATACGGGCAGGCTACATGGCCGTGTGTCATGGCCGTGTCAACTAAAAACCAACTCAGAATTACACACGGCTTGAGCACCTTCATACGGGCGTGGCACACGGCCGTGTCCTTGTTGAGCCCAAGTCTAATTCTACTCGGAATAGGCCAATTTTAAGGGTTTGGAAGCATACCAAAGTCTATATAAACACCTTAGAAGAGGATTGAAAGGAGACATACAGATCAGAAGGCAGGGAATATGGAAGGATAGCCATTGGAATAAGCTCAGAAGCAAAATCTACTTCAAGACTGAAGATCTCCATCCAATTTCCTAGAAGTTCTGTGGGTTTCTTTATGTTTTGCTGTTTTCCGAATTTTGAGATGTTTTCCATTATTATGAACTAAACTCCCTAAATACCTAAAAGAGATGAAACCTAAGACGGATCTTATTATTATTTGAATTATATGATAAAAACTTGTTCTTATTCTTAATTGTGAGTTTTAATTCTTGCTTTAGTATTCCAGGATATTAATTTAGGTTTTGATGTGCTTATTCAGTGGAGCAAAAGTCCCTGTTTAAGAGTAGATCTTTTACAATTAAGTGGAGTAACATGCAATCCTAGAGATAGGATGACATAAATCTGCTAAATTAGAGTCAAATCTAATAAGAGAATGCATAGATCGAGTTAATGCGACAATAAGGGTTTTAATTAGAAAGAGATTTCAATTAATCAACCTAGATCAATTGTTTTTAGTCTCGAGAGAGATATTAACATAAATCAGGGATTTTTACGAATTAATTCAAGTGAATAAATCATCTAATTCAGAAGTAATAAGTGAAGTCTGGGTGGATTCTTCCTTGGGTATTGTCTTCTCCATCGGTTTTCCAAACAGTATTTTCCAACTTTTATTCTTGTCATGTTCTTAGTTAATTAAATAGTTAGTCTTAGTTTAAAAACACTCCTTTTATTCTTAATTTAGATAATAAAAAGATAGTAAGTACTAGTACTTTTAGTCCTTGTGGATCTCACCATAACTATACTACTGTTTGATAGGTGCGCTTGCCTTAGTCGAATTTTTAGTTAGTTTAGCGACCACCAACAGTTTTATATAAATATGGATTTCTATTATGTTTCAGACTTTTGTGGACTTTTTTAATATTTGGGAATTTATTTTATGTTAGACTATAGAACTGCGGCATGATATTTTAAACTTTGGACATAGAAAAATTTGCATGGATTTATTATGGACTAAACAATTCGGTATTTTCTTAGTAAAACCATTTTCTGCAAACTCAATTTATCAAATTTGAATTTAAAGATCATTAAGTTGTTTTACAAATATTAAACAAGGTTTCTTTCAAAATTTCATTAAAAAATATCATATTTAAGATAATACTAGCACGTGCTTTTCAAAGATTAAACCAACATACTTCAACTCAAGTTTGCACCATAACTATGACCCAAGTAATCGCTTAGATTGGGTTATGACGTCTAGGCCGATTTGAGGGGTTAAATAAAGCATATCAATATGATTAAACGTAAAAAAAAAATTAACAAGAAATGGGCAATAGCCCAATGGTTAAGGTGTTAGCCCCCTCCCGTTTAATTTTAATTTCAATTTTTGGCAAAATATTGGTAAAATTGAAAGTGCATCCCCTAAGGTTCACAAGCCTTAGGAATTGACCCAATTCTTTCCTAACTAGAATTTATATCTTGCCCTTCTTCAAAATCCCAACAAAGTTATAATTCTACCATTTTTTTTTATCTTCTTTTCCTAATTAGAACTTAAATTTGGCCCTTTTCAAAAGGTAAGGGAATTTGCACTCTATCCTTCTATTTATTCTCTTTATATTTTGTTTCTCTTTTCTTTACACCATATTTTCATCCTAGTTTTTTATAATTATTTTTCTTTCCTAAATCAAATAATCCTACATACAATCAAATAATCCTTGCCAAGAAACATCTTTAACCCTTGCCAAGAAATGATAAATACATCTCATTTCAAAGAATAGATCTCGAAATTACGTAATACTCCTATTCGAAGCTAATTCTTCATTCAATATAATCAATATTTTGCGATTCTTGTCAAATATTTTGAAAAGTCTTGATAAATCTTAGAGAAAATGTTAACCTGTGCAAAATTTTCATTTCAAGGACCCATTTTAGGTACATCAGACCAGATTTGAGCACGAAGAACATCGTTCGAGAACTCGGTGATAGGTGTGTGTTCTTTTACGTGCTAATCAAGACAAACTGTGCCTCAAAATAGAGCCACATGACAAGCCACATAGGTGTGTAGACGATACAGCCCACCACACAACCATGTGCCCTAGAAACCCTAGTGTAGTTCATGAACCACATGACCTAAACCCTTCCACACGGGCACAGTCTGTTACACGGCCATGTAACCCTTGCACATAGCCTATAGCCTTCCACACAGCATGGCCACACAACCGTGTGCCCCTTGCTCTACAAATTTTACAGTTTAGTCCTTGAATGGTTCCTAAACTATTTTTACTATTTTATTTTATTCAATTAAGCCCCTGATAATATGATTAATCCTAGAATCCGTGATCTACTTGACTGAATTAATATTATATATATGCATGAATTGTGAATAATTCATATGTCTATTTTATTTGTATTTGTATTTCTTATTGTACGTACAACGTGTCTTATGTTACCGTTAAACCGAACACTTATTAAGCATGACTTTTGCTAGTGATTTGATATATTATAAGCATATTATACGCTACTAAATTGAACTGCTATAAGCATATTGAATGCTACCGTATTGTTCTGTTAAAAGCTAATAGCATGCTTATTTGTATGTTTTACGTGTTCAAATAAACATAATTCTTGAATTAATTCTTGGTAAATTGGTGATTTTATGTTTAAATTTTGTCAGGAATGAACTTCAGATGCTATAAATGAAAAACAAGAAGAAAAGGATTAAATTGGGGCACAAGCAATAAAAGAGGGGTCGAATTGGAAATCTGGAGACATTTGAAGGCTGATTAGACTTTTGACTTTGTAAAATCCACATTTAGAAAAAAAAATCTGATTACATGTAATTATTTGTTAGGTAGGTTAGACTAATTTTAGTATATGATATGTATACAAATAGGGTATGTGGTGGCCTTTAAAAAACATACTTGAATGCATTGGAAATTCAATGATATTATTTTTATTCCTTTCTATTTCATGCGTCTGTAGCCATTTCTTTTAAGCATTTTGTCATTTTCGTTTTACATTTCTTTCCATTTCCTTATTTTTTTAATTGCTTCCTAAGTCCCTTCTTTTTCCATCTTTTTTCCATTTCCATTAAACCAATTACATAAACCAACAAAGCATAATTAATTTCATGCTTCACTAAACTTCCACTTAGCTTTAAGCCGGTATTCTTCCTGATTAAGAATCGTGAGAAATGAATCCGTACTAAAAATCTTTCATAACGGTATTCACTATCTATCCAGAATATGAGAAAGTACAAATCTGTACTAAAAGTCAATTCAATTTCAATTCAGAAAACACGCGTTGGGTTGGAGTTGTTTGGCGTATAGTTGGGAAGTCGAGTCGGCCATACTGTATTCAAATTCCTGTGAACAAATTGGTGTATGCTAGTGGGGTCATACTAGTGGGGTTTTCATCAAGGGAGATAGTGATCAGATCTAAGTGACCTATGCGGTTGAGGCTGTTGATCCGAGTTGGGTTCTTCAGAACTTAAGGTTGTTGGGGTCGTGAATTATGAAAACGTGTATTGCGATTAGTCAACCAGCAAGGGTTGGTTTACAGGTCATCCCGGAATCAACTACGAAAGGAAGAATTGGCTGTTGGGACGTTCTTTGTTGCTATAACCAGCTTATTGTTTAGAGGAGAAAACTCATTTTTAAGGACCGATTCAGAACCAGAATTAACCGAGACTAAGACTAAGACTTTATATAATTGTTTACTTTTACTATCTGACTTATTTAATTCCTAAACATTTTCAACTCCCCTAATTTCTTTTATTTATTTATTTTTCAGCAAGCTCGTCACGAGTTGTGGGCACAACTATTGCCGCGACAGTAATTCTAATCATAAGGAAAGGCAAAATTAGATTAGCAATCCCTATGGATTCAACCCTACTACTTTGTACTGCTATTTCGTATTATTTTGTCGTAGGAATTTTTATTTGGTGGTTTCAACGCTCATCAAATTTTTGCACCGTTCCTGAGGATTGGAAATATTTTTTTTCTAATTTTTGTTTGTTTTCCTTATGACCAAGTCAAAATCCAGGACTCTAGAATTTGAACTAGAAATAGAGAAGTGGGTTTGAACACTACGAAGAAAAGCTAATCGATGCGGTAAATGACAACAACCCGAGTTTGAAATAGCTTATACCGATGACATGTTCTCATTCAAATAACCAGACGAAATGATAGATCAAACTATACACCAACTCATAGCAACACCAAATAAACAACAACCCCTATGCATAACTTATCCGATAGGAGGGTCACCTATGCAAAGTGAAAATATGTATATTCATCTTAAAGAATTTCACATTATTTGCACAAATATGAAACCTCAAGGAGTGACTGAAGATCAAATTAAATTCCATGTTTTTCCTTTGACGTTAGTCGACTTTGCTGGAGATTAGTTATTTAATTTATCTCCTAGTTCAGGTAATACATGGTCTGATATGTATCATTTATTTCTTGACAGATTTTTTTCAGCAACTCAGGCAGTCGAATTAAAGCGAGACATTGTAGGAATTCAGAAAAAGGAGACTAAATCGCTCTATGATTATTTGGAATGGTACAAAAAGTCGTGTGGAAGCTACCCACAACATGGCTTGACTGAACAATTACTTTTGTAGTATTTCTATAAGGGGTTACTCGCAATGGAAATGAATATGATAGATGCTGCTAGTGGAGGGGAACTTGTAAATATGACACCTCAAAGAGTAAGAGAGTTGATTTCAACCATGGCTGCAAATTCTCAACAATTTCAATAGGCTACAGAACCCATAAATGGGTTCATGGGTTAAGTTCACTATCTTTAGAAGATAAATTTTATAAGCTTACTAATGTTGTTCAAAATTTTCTTATAGATAAAACAAGCCCAGCATAGTTGTGTGGAATTTGTGCTATGCCAGATCATCTGACGAACTCATGTCTTATTTTACATGAGGGTTCGACAGAATAAGCGAATATTGTTGGAAACTTTCCAGGTCCACCCCAAAGGTGATATGATCCCTATTTGAACACCTATAATGTGGGGGTGGAAAGATTATCCAAATATAAGTAATGGGTCGAATCCTCGATTCAATTAACTGTACCTACAAAGGCTTCTTATGAATCAATAATTACCACCACCAAAATCAATTTTGGAGACCATAGTGGAAAGGTTAGTCAATAATACCACAAAGTTTCAATAGAAAGCTGACATTCATTTGCAGGAATTAGATAAGCTAGTGAGGAAGCTTACACTCACGGTTAGTTGTTTGGAGTCTCAAGGTGTGTTGCCATCTCAAACTAAATCTAATCCTCGACATAATGCAAATGCTATGACATTGAGAAGTGGAACAGTTTTGTAACCCGTACTTGGCACGAGTTGTGCCCATGATGCTGGAAAAACTTGACTTAAAGGCTCCAACGGAGTTGGCACCATAGAAACTGTTTGCAGTACTGCCTCCATTTCCTAGAAGACTCGTCCAACTTAATATGGAGCAAGAAGAGAAGGAGATCCTTGACACTTTTTGAAAGGTAAAAATTAACATTTCTCTTCTTGATATGATTAAGCAGATTCCACGATATGCAAAATTCTTAAAAAAATTACACATGAGTAAGAAGAAGCTCCTAGGTATTGAAAAGGTAAGTGTCAGAGAAAATGTCTCCGTTGTTTTACAAAAGAAAACACCACCTAAATGTAAGGACAAGGTATGTTCTCTATATCTTGCAAAATAGGTAGTGTTGGAATTAAAAAAGCCATGTGTGACTTAGGTGCATCTATTAATATTATGCCTTTGTCCATTTATAAACTACTAAACACAGGTCCTTTAAAAGAAATAGGTATAATCATTCAACTTGCAGATAGGTCTGTAGTATATCTGGAAGGAGTGTTGGAGGATGTTCTTATCAAGGTAAACGAATTAATTTTCCCTTCAGATTTGTACATCATTGACATGGAGGATGACAACTCAACCAATTCTTTTGATATACTACTTGAGAGAACATTTTTGAGTACTGCACAAACAAAGATTGACGTGAAGAGTGGAATACTCACTACGGAGTTCAATGGAGAAGTGGTAAAATTTAACGTTTATGAGGTCATAAGCCATCCCAGCATGATTATGAATGTTTCTAATGTTGATATAATTGAGCCTTTATCTGAGTTGCATTTTTAATATCATGATGAATATGAGTTACAAACTATTTTTTGTAGAATTTTAGGTTTAACACTATGAAAGAACTTAGGGGATGGGTGACGGTCGAAGAGTTAGTTCACGAAACGGTTGCTCATATAGAGGCATCGTAATTTCAGAGAAACCCAGGTAAAACCTTTGAATTATCTCATTCGCAAACAAAACTTTTACCATCTATTTTGTAGGCCTCAACATTAGAGCTCAAACCGTTACTAGAACATTTCAATAGAGGAAAAGGCAAACCCAAATGGAGAAGCTCAAAGACACCTCAATCCACCGATGGTGAAGAAATCCAAAAGAACTTCAAGGAAAACAGGAAAAATTTGAAACCTTTCTACAAGAACTTCCAAGTGCACACAATTGAAGAATTTATTCTCAAGGAACCAAACGAATTGAGTTAACGACATTAAACGGAAGCTTTTTTTGGCAGGCAACCATTTATTTAATTTTGAATTAATTTTATTTTATGTTGAAAATAAAAAATAATAAGATTATTATTTAATCTATTTTAATTTGTTGTTTTCCAGGAACAATGGTGGAGGCTATCCCTTTTCTTCAAAAATAAATCAGAATTAGATTTCTTTTGTGGCATGGGCATGCATTGTGAAATTTTAGTGTTCCCATTTGTTGAAACAAACACCTATGATTGAATCGACCAGAACCAACCTGAACTACCCAAACCAGCCTCTTCCGAATTAAACATACATGAGGTGTACACTTGACCCTTCTCTTTTTTATTAATTCTTTTAAATTTGCACATTGAGGGCAATGTGGGCTAAGTAAGGGGTGTTGGATTAAGTATGCATGATTGTTTCTCTTAAGTTGCATGGTTGTTTCTCTTTCGCATATGTTAATTCTTATGTTGGGATTATTCATTAATTTGTTTCACATTGAGCCTCTAATTCCTATGCTTAATCAATTTAGATAGCTGGGTGGTTATTAAATTAAAGTATTCATTATCTAGTTTAATTGACATGTGTGTTAAACTTGAAATATTATAATTGGATTCTTTCATGAAAATTGATTGTTTATAAATTTTGTTTGTAAGTATATCGTTCTTAGTAGTTTAATTTTAAATGCATTTGCTAAAAAAATTGGATAAAATAAAACAAAATAAAAAATATCTACTCTACTGATGGCTTAAGTTATGGTGGAGATTTCAGGAATGTGACCAAATTAGTAACCGGGATGAGGTGCTTGGGTTGTCATCTCGTTTCATGTAAAAGTGTTCGAGTAACAAAATGGAAACTTACAAACACTCCGCTAACCGAGCTGCCATAAGTAGGGAAAAATGGTCCGTTTAGAGACGTGTCAAATTGAGTAACCGGGGTAAGGTGCTTAGGTTGTCAGCTCACTTCGTGTAAAAAGGTTTGGCTATGTCCTAAATTTACTGTATAATAAATTGAGAATAAATAGCTTGCAAATTTTGGTTCAATTTCAATTTAGTGAAATGATTGAATTTACATGTTTGAATTTTATTACACTTGTTGATTAAACTAAGTATTTGAACTGATAAACCATAAAAGCATCATGTTTCAATCCCATGCTTGGCATGTTTTTGGATGATTTATTATATAATTTAGTGAATTTGATGCTCATCCTTTAATTTCATGTTCTATACTTAGGAGAGCATATGGGAGAAAAAGGAGTGGAAAATGGGCTAAAATCAGACAAAACGGGCTAATTTAAGGATCCACACGGCCAAGCCTTTTCCAACACGGGCTGAGGCCACTTGCCCATGTGGCAGCCCATGTTAATTTTGAGCCCTGTTTCACTAATACGTGAAAAAAACCAATTTTTAGGGTTTCTAAGCATTCTAAAGTTTATAAATACATACTAAAAGAGGACCTAAGAGAGAAGACAAAGCTGACCAAGGAAAAGACTCGAAGAACACCTACGGGTTCAACTCAAAAGTAGGATCTCCTTCAAGGATGAAGATCTCCATTCAATTTATCTCGAAGTTTTTAGGTTTCTTTATGTTTTGTTGTTTTCCTAATTTTGATATGTTTTCCTTCCAAAGTATGAACTAAATTCCCTAGATACCTAGGGAGGATGAAACTTAAGACAGATCTTATTGTTTGATTTTTCTGAATTACATGATAAATATTTGCTTTTGGTCTCAATTATGTGTTCTTATTTCATGTTTTAATGTTTTCAGGATATTAATTCATGATTGATATTCTTATTCAGTAGAGCAAAAGCCCCTATTTAAGAGTAGATCTAGCATAATTGAGTGCAGTTGCATGCAATCCTAGAAATAGGACGACATAAATATACCGGGTTAGAGTCAAATCTAATAGGGGAATCAATAGATCGAGTTAATGCAATAATAGGGGTTTTAATTAGAAAGAGATTTCAATTAATCAACCTAGAGTTAGTTGTTTTTATTCTCGAAAGAGATATTAACATAAGTTAGGGATTTCTACAGATCAAGACAAGTGAGTAAATCGTTTAATTCAGATTTAGAATAATAAGTGAAGTCTAGGTGGATTCTTTCCTCCGTATTGTCTGTCTCATCGATTTTCTTCAAATATTTTCCTACTTTATTCTCTGTTTCGTCATATTAATTAGGTTAGTTAAGATTAGGTTAAAACAAACCCCTTCAATTTTTTCGGCTAGATAATAAAAAGATAGAAACTACTAGTACTTTTAGTCCTCGTGGATACGATATTCTCGACTCACCATAGCTATACTATCATTCGATAGGTGTGCTTGCCTTTGTCATATTTTAGTTAGTTCGTGACATCATCAAGTTTTTGGCACCATTACCGTGGAACCAAAACCCACTATGATGAGTATTCAATTAACTGACAGATCGGTTAAATATCCTATGGGTATTATTGAGTATCTGCTTGTAAAAGTAGATAAATTCATATTCCCTGTTGATTTTGTTGTTCTTGACATGGATGAGGACGTTGAGGTGCCTTTAATTTTAGGTCGCCTATTTTCAGCCACTGCTAGGGCTGTTACTGATGTGGGTGACGGTAAACTTGTGCTTAGGGTAGGTGACGAGGAAATTATTTTTAAAATCTATGATGCCATGAGATTCTCTAGGGAACAAGATGATTCATGTTATTTTATTGATTCAATTGATCATGTTATTCAAGATTCTTTACAGGAAATTATTCATAAGAACACGTTGGAACTGTGTCTTGTTCAAGGAGATGAGCTAGATGATGATGATGTTATGATAGGTAAGACAAAAGTTGATTTAGATTCTAATGAGTCTTCACTGAGACAGCAGTATGAGGGTATTGAGGTAAACAGTGAATTGATATTAAAACCCTCTATTGAAGAACCTCCCAAATTCGAACTGAAGCAATTACCAAATCACTTAGAATATGTGTTTCTTAGAAATACTTTACATTACCAATGATTATTGCTTTAGATTTACAGCCGTATGAGAAAGATAAGCTGCTACAAGTATTGAAAGAGCATAAAAGAGCCATAGCTTGGAAGATTTCAGACATTAGAGGGAGAAGTCCTTTTTGCACCCATAAAATTTTATGTAATATCCCGAATTAGGGCCTAATCGGAATAGTGGTTTCGTGACCACAAAATCTGTGATAGAAATAATTATTTTATAATTATTTTGATGTTTATGATATGATTGCATGATTGTGTGAAATTTTCGTGATGAAATCCTATGCCTAAAGTGCTTAAATTGAAATTAGGGACTAAATCGAATAATTTGCAAAACTTGCATTCTAGACGTTTCTAGTATGAAATTGTTTTGAAATATTAATTAGGAGGTCTTAAATATCAATTTTACCAATTTCTAAGTTTATGGACAAAAATTGGACATGGATGGAATTTTTAGAAAGTTTAGTAGTTGGTCATTTAGGGGTAAAATGAATTAAAATACAAAATTAAAAGCCAATTTTGCTCATCTTCAACCCCATGGCCGAATATAGCAAGGAGAAACCATGGATAGGGTTTTTCAAGCTTCCAAGCTCGATTGTAAGTCCATTCTAGCCCCGTTTTTCAAGTTCTTTACGTTTTTGGAGTCCCGGTAGCTCGATTAAGCTTATGCTAGCAATAATTCAACCTAGGGTTCATATTTGGAAAAATACCCATAGGTTAAATTTGTGTATTTTGGTGTTTTATGATAGAATATGAAGTTTTAAATTATGTTAGACAACTTGTGCTACTCGGTTTTAAGTGAAAACGAGCAAAAGGGCTTAATCGGTAAAAATACCTAATAGTCATAAGTACATGTTAGAGTGAGAATTTTATGTTGCCATAGAAGGGAAAAATGATCAGCATGTCATAAAACATAAGAAAATTGGCTGAATTTTAATTTACGAGCTTTGGGGCAAAAGTGTAAATATGCAAAAGTTTAGGGGCAAAATTGTAATTTTTTCAAAATATGATTTTGGGTCAATTTGAATAATGTGAGTCCTAATTAGATTATATTTTAAATGATAGAGCAAGGAAAACTGAAATTCGGGCTAAAATGGGGAAAATACCAAGTTGTGGACAAAATGGTAAAAGTAGCCATTTTCGCATACGAGGTAAGTTCATGTGTAAATATAGTAACATAATTGTCATTTTAAGTAATTTAATGTTAATTATATGATATGCTGATTTTTATCATGAAATATATGCTTTGTGGTTATTTTAGAATAAAATGTAAATTATGTGAGCTACTTGTTAAATATAAATTGTTACCGAGTATTGGTTTGGTATTCTACTAAGAGGCGGCAAGGATATATGTTCGAGGAAAATCCCGTTTGAACCTTAGGAATAGATTAGGATACAAGTGACATGTCATCTGGGATATTTGGGCATCCGAACTCGTTGAGTTGAGCAGGAGTTCACTTATGGATGCGAATGTCCGAACTCGTTGAGTTGAGTCCGAGTTCGTGAGATGTAACTAGGCATCCGAGCTCGTTGAGTTGAGTCCGAGTTCACTTATAGATGCGAACGGCCGAGCTCGTTGAGTTGAGTCCGAGTTCGCTTATGGGCGGGTTACATAGTAGCTTGGCTACATATGTGGCACTTATGTGCAAACTTTCCATGTATCCGAATTATATTCCGATGTGTTCAACGGGTAAAGTTCTACTCAAACGGAGGAATACTCAAGATGATAGGGACGTATTGGTAAGTGTTGTGAAATGGATACTTTGAACAGGTATGTACTTAACCCTCGGGTTGAACAATCGATATAACAACAATATGGTAAGATGATAAATGAAAATATGATATGAATGTCTTGGTGATGATTATGCAAATGATGTTTTATGTTTGCTTATATGGTTATGTTACTTGCTATTTGCATGTGAACTTACTAAGCATTTATGCTTACTCCCTCCTTTTCATTCCTTGTAGTGTTGACAAGCCAGCTCGGAAATCGGGAACGGCAGTCGGAGGCACGCTCACACTATCCGTATACCATCTTGGCATAATGGCTTGTATATTTTGAGTATGGCATGTATAGCATTATAATCATTTTGTATATATGGTCTTATGATATGGTTATTGAGTAGTATAAAAATGCTTGGTAATGATTAGCCATTGGAATGGCTAATTATGATCATATTTGGTGTTATGTATGTCAAATTGCTAGTTAATCCATGGAAACCATGAAATAGGTAAAATTTACCATAAAATAGATTCAGACAGCAGTAGTGACGTGAATTTGAAAAATCATTAAAAATAGTAGAGATATAATTAGATGATGAATAAAATATGGAATTGAAGAATTATGAGTCTATTTTCATATGGAAGAAACGAAACAGGTATATGAGTTATATTTTTTGAGATGTTTAAATTTTTGTGAAACAGGGCCAGAGCGATTGCTGGATCCCCTGTTCTGACTTTGAAAATTCACCATAAATTGTATAAAAATAATTAGAAGTCATAATTTATATGTAAAGATTTCTTATTGAGTCTAGTTTTAATAGAAACAAACTTCATAGTAATTGAAATTCTGTAAAGAGAGATATCTGATTCGTAATACACAGAGGTCAGAGCAGTCGAACCCTGAAACAGGGGAGATTTTAACTAATAAACTGTACTAATTGGCCTAGCCAAAAATTCTAGAAAAAAATTAGTAAATAGATATACGAGTCTAGTTTCAGGGAAAATTTATGGATCTTTATTTTGAGTTTCAGAACTCGAGATATGAATTTTTAAGCGACTGTGACGCAGTTAGCCAGCTTGTCTGGAATTTCTAAAATTAAATTGTTTGAGCTGTTTAAGCAATGAATTAAGTCTGTTAACACCTCGTGTTTGACTCCGAAAACGGTCTCGGGTATGGGGCGTTACATTTGGTGGTATCAGAACAGGTTTAGTCTGTTCTCGGACTAACCTAGCATGTGTAAAAGTTTAGCTATACATGCCACTGATCTGTGATAGTGTGATGTCTTCCGACGCGTATAAGTACCGTCTTATTTAGACAGGGTACTCTCCAACCGAGCTGCGCTGACCACGTTCAATGTTACGTGAAGGTATTTGAGTAAAATTATGATTATGATAAGTCTCGGTTCAGAAAAGTATGAATAAAGGTTTATGATACATATGTGATAAATATTCATATTTGCTTAATGCTCATATGATGTAGTGTATATGGCTTACTTGATAAGATGAACGGAATAAATAGAAAGTAGTAGAGGTATGAATAAAAGTCATAGTATTATGATACGAATGAAAATGTCGTTGTTTTGATTTGGACATCGAATGTTGATGAATGCTAATGATATATAATTTTTATGAGATAAAGGATTATAATGAAATGAACTTATCTATGTTAAATTGTTGGACTGAATTATATGATTGTAATGATATGTACATGATGATGCATGAATTGAAAGTTATGATTGTGGTGCAAATATCTATGTTTGTTTGGCCTTATATGATTTCATGAGCATGGCTTAATTTAATTAAATGAATGGATAAGTAAAGCTATCTAGAAAACATAGAATGTATGCATAAGTATATTGTCTAAATGGGACAATAGGAAAATTGGTGTAAGCCAACATGAATGAATGACATGATTTTGATGATGTTGCTATGATGATGGAAGTTGTGTCATATGTGTATGTATAAGAAAGTCGAGTCAGAGGTCCTACAACCCCTCCCCCTTATCGAAATGGTACTTATAATGGAATTTCATGAGATTTGTATTGAATAAGTTTCTGGTTGAGAACCCAAAGAGTTCAGTGATAGAATAATTATAAGTATGATCAGAGATTGAAAATGAGCTTATAAGTAAAGTCAAAGCCCGTAAAGTATCGGATTGACGTAAAGATTATTGGAATTATGCACTGTTCCAGTTAGAAAAGGAATTCTCCTTGGTAAACCGAATTACTCAGGTGCAAGGTCGAGAAAAGTGTAAATTGAAATTTATTCAGAAACTGGTCTTCTTTAGTGAATGGTTTAATATGAAATTTGTGGCGAGAACTAGTTGGGGAAATGATATTTGAAATGTGAACTATCCGAGTGTGATAGTTATGACTGGACAGATTTAGTGATCTCTTTTGAGATGTTCTATGTGTTTACCCGTTCTCGTAAATATTTCTATGGCTATTGATCTTTCAAGAAATTCTTGTTATATGGGAATGTCTTTTAATCTCGGTATTGGATGAAAGCATTGGTAGTCCGACTGGTTTATAATTTATATTGCTCTATTTCATCGGGTATTCTATTTCATTTAATCTCGATAAGAATTGATGAGAGAATACATATGATATTATGATTCTGCTTTCTTCTACTTGATGCTTCATCCGATATATATGTATGGGAAGATATATTGTTCTTGTTATATTTGAATCTAAAGTGGGATTAAATGATGTTTTCTTTTGGACTTTCTTTCTTTGAAGAATTATCGGGTATTCCGTATTTTCTCTATGAGTTTGGTTTTCGATTCTCTCGGCTTGGTTTTCGATTCTCCAAGCATAGTATCGTATCTTGGGTTTCTTTATTCGAATTTCTTTATTCAGATTTTTCTATTTTGGATTTCTTTATTCGGTTTTCTTGTTATCTTTGTTCCATAATTTGTCAATTATGACTCGTGTTCGAAGTGCGTTCTTCAGCTCGTAATAATCGTGTCAAATATGACTATACTTCTAATTTGATCTTGGTAATGTGGTGATTTTAGTATTGGAGTTTTTTTTTTCTAATTTCTGTGTAAGGATTTGACATCAGTAAAGGCATAAGTGATAAAAGTGCGAGTTTCAGTCGGTATGGTGAATTATCTATTTGAAAGATTTCATGCGACAATTATTTCAGGATTATTTTTCCCAAATCTGATAATAGAATTTCATTTTGTACGGATAAAAGAGTAAATAGTCTGAACGAGAAGTGTATATTTATTAGAAAAAGTTTGATATTAGTTAAAGTCACTACGAATGATAAGGTTTTCATTTTGTGAAAGTTGAAAAGTTTATTACATGTTGACAAAGTTCGGATAGATGAGAATATTGGTAACCGAAGCGTCTGAACTAGACTAGTCTACATTGAGTAAAGACTTCCTGCCTTTCAGTAATATACTATTGTATGAATTGTGATGTGTTTCAAGACAGTGAGGTAATGTGATAGTTTAGAGCATTCGATGTTACATAAAATTGGAGTTGTTAAAGGGGTTAAAGCCGAGCATTGGGATCTATCAAAATTATCCTTGTCAGTGTTGATATTGGGATGGAAATGAGAAGGATTATTCTTGAGGCCATATCGAATTATTTCCATGGCGTAAAGAGGAAAATGTGATGTATTCTATTGTTAAATGTTTGGCGAGATCTATAAATCATATCTGTATTGAATGAATTCCTACTCATCAGATTTATGGAAATTCGTGTCTTTTTGATTGTTGGATTTCTTGGAATTCGGTCTCCATTAATCAAGTTAAGATCCGGGTTTTATGTCATGATATCATGGGAAAGCGAGAAGGGTTGAAAATTTAAGAACGATTGAGAGTTGAGACTGTAAGCTTTTAGATCATATGAGAAATTAAAGAGATGTATTGGAGGTACAGTCTAAGTGAAAGTTCTTTGGCACCGAATATGAGATTAAAAGTGAAGACTTTTTCTCGGTAAGATTTTTGGGGACGAAAATCCCTAAAGGGGGAGAGTTGTAATATCCCGAATTAGGGGCCTAATCGAAATAGTGGTTTCGTGACCACAAAATCTGAGATAGAAATAATTATTTTATAATTATTTTGATGTTTATGATATGATTGCATGATTGTGTGAAATTTTCGTGATGAAATCCTATGCCTAAAGTGCTTAAATTGAAATTAGGGACTAAATCGAATAATTTGCAAAACTTGCATTCTAGAAGTTTCTAGTATGAAATTGTTTTGAAATATTAATTAGGAGGTCTTAAATATCAATTTTACCAATTTCTAAGTTTATGGACAAAAATTGGACATGGATGGAATTTTTAGAAAGTTTAGTAGTTGGTCATTTAGGGGTAAAATGAATTAAAATACAAAATTAAAAGCCAATTTTGCTCATCTTCAACCCCATGGCCGAATATAGCAAGGAGAAACCATGGCTAGGGTTTTTCAAGCTTCCAAGCTCGATTGTAAGTCCATTCTAGCCCCGTTTTTCAAGTTCTTTACGTTTTTGGAGTCCCGGTAGCTCGATTAAGCTTATGCTAGCAATAATTCAACCTAGGGTTCATATTTGGAAAAATACCCATAGGTTAAATTTGTGTATTTTGGTGTTTTATGATAGAATATGAAGTTTTAAATTATGTTAGACAACTTGTGCTACTCGGTTTTAAGTGAAAACGAGCAAAAGGGCTTAATCGGTAAAAATACCTAATAGTCATAAGTACATGTTTAGGTGAGAATTTGATGTTGCCATAGAAGGGAAAAATGATCAGCATGTCATAAAACATAAGAAAATTGGCTGAATTTTAATTTACGAGCTTTGGGGCAAAAGTGTAAATATGCAAAAGTTTAGGGGCAAAATTGTAATTTTTTCAAAATATGATTTTGGGTCAATTTGAATAATGTGAGTCCTAATTAGATTATATTTTAAATGATAGAGCAAGGAAAACTGAAATTCGGGCTAAAATGGGGAAAATACCAAGTTGTGGACGAAATGGTAAAAGTAGCCATTTTCGCATACGAGGTAAGTTCATGTGTAAATATAGTAACATAATTGTCATTTTAAGTAATTTAATGTTAATTATATGATATGCTGATTTTTATCATGAAATATATGCTTTGTGGTTATTTTCGAATAAAATGTAAATTATGTGAGCTACTTGTTAAATATAAATTGTTACCGAGTATTGGTTTCGGTATTCTATGGAAGACGGCAAGGATATATGTTCGAGGAAAATCCCGTTTGAACCTTAGGAATAGATTAGGATACAAGTGACATGTCACTGGGATATTTGGGCATCCGAACTCGTTGAGTTGAGCCCGAGTTCACTTATGGATGCGAATGTCCGAACTCGTTGAGTTGAGTCCGAGTTCGTGAGATGTAACTAGGCATCCGAGCTCGTTGAGTTGAGTCCGAGTTCACTTATGGATGCGAACGCCCGAGCTCGTTGAGTTGAGTCTGAGTTCGCTTATGGGCGGGTTACATAGTAGCTTGGCTACATATGTGGCACTTATGTGCAAACTTTCCATGTATCCGAATTATATTCCGATGTGTTCAACGGGTAAAGTTCTACTCAAACGGAGGAATACTCAAGATGATAGGGACGTATTGGTAAGTGTTGTGAAATGGATACTTTGAACAGGTATGTACTTAACCCTCGGGTTGAACAATCGATATAACAACAATATGGTAAGATGATAAATGAAAATATGATATGAATGTCTTGGTGATGATTATGCAAATGATGTTTTATGTTTGCTTATATGGTTATGTTACTTGCTATTTGCATGTGAACTTACTAAGCATTTATGCTTACTCCCTCCTTTTCATTCCTTGTAGTGTTGACAAGCCAGCTCGGAAATCGGGAACGGTCGGAGGCACGCTCACACTATCCGTATACCATCGTGGCATAATGGCTTGTATATTTTGAGTATGGCATGTATAGCATTATAATCATTTTGTATATATGGTCTTATGATATGGTTATTGAGTAGTATAAAAATGCTTGGTAATGATTAGCCATTGGAATGGCTAATTATGATCATATTTGGTGTTATGTATGTCAAATTGCTAGTTAATCCATGGAAACCATGAAATAGGTAAAATTTACCATAAAATAGATTCAGACAGCAGTAGTGACGTGAATTTGAAAAATCATTAAAAATAGTAGAGATATAATTAGATGATGAATAAAATAGGGAATTTAAGAATTATGAGTCTATTTTCATATGGAAGAAACGAAACAGGTATATGAGTTATATTTTTTGAGATGTTTAAATTTTTGTGAAACAGGGCCAGAGCGATTGCTGGATCCCCTGTTCTGAATTTGGAAATTCACCATAAATTGTATAAAAATAATTAGAAGTCATAATTTATATGTAAAGATTTCTTATTGAGTCTAGTTTTAATAGAAACAAACTTCATAGTAATTGAAATTCTGTAAAGAGAGATATCTGATTCGTAATACACAGAGGTCAGAGCAGTCGAACCCTGAAACAGGGGAGATTTTAACTAATAAACTGTACTAATTGGCCTAGCCAAAAATTCTAGAAAAAAATTAGTAAATAGATATACGAGTCTAGTTTCAGGGAAAATTTACGGATCTTTATTTTGAGTTTCAGAACTCGAGATATGAATTTTTAAGCGACTGTGACGCAGTTAGCCAGCTTGTCTGGAATTTCTAAAATTAAATTGTTTGAGCTGTTTAAGCAATGAATTAAGTCTGTTAACACCTCGTGTTCGACTCCGGAAACGGTCTCGGGTATGGGGCATTACATTTTAATAGAGGATGAATACAAGCCATGTGTGCAAGCTTAAAGACGACTGAATCCTAACATGAAAGAAGTCGTTAAGGCTGAGGTAATTAAACTTCTAGATGCTGGAGTTATTTATCCAATTTCTGACAGTACTTGGGTGAGTCATGTGCAGGTTGTTCCTAAGAAGGGAGGCATGACTGTTGTAGTAAACGAGAAGAATGAGTTGATTCCAACAAGAATAGTCGCATGATGGAGAGTTTGCATTGATTATAGGAAGTTGAGTGATGCCATAAGAAAAGATCACTTTCTTTTTCCGTTCATTGATCAAATGTTCGAAGGATTACTTAGACATATGTATTATTGTTTCCTAGATGGACTCTCTGGCTACTTTCAAATCCTGATAGCTCCCGAGGACCAAGAAAAAATGACATTTACATGTCTATATCGTACGTTTTCTTACCGAATAGTGCCTTTTGGATTATGTAATGCTCCTGCTACTTTTTAGCACAGCATGTTGGCCATTTTTGGTGAACTCGTAGAAGACATTATGGAGGTTTCTATGGACGACTTCTCTGTATTCGGTAATTCTTTCCATATTTTCTTTAAAATTTAAAACAAGTTCTAATGATATGTGAGGAAACGAACCTCGTACTAAATTGGCAAAAATGTCATTTCATAGTTCGAGAAGGGATTGTGTTAGGTCATAAAATTTCTAGTAAAGGGATTGATGTTGATAGAGCGAAAATTGAAACTATTGAAAAATTACCTCCCCCTAGTTCATTTAAGGCTATTCGAAGCTTTTTAGGACATGATGGATTCTATCGAAGATTTATTAAAGATTTTTCTAAAATAGCTAAGCCTTTAACGAATTTGATAGAAAAAGATGTGCTTTTCAATTTTAGTCAGGAATGTTTAAAAGCATTTAATAATCTTAAAGAAAAATTAATTAATGCTCTGACTGTAGTTGCACCTGATTGGAATTTACCCTTTGAACTAATATGTGATGCATGTGATTTTGCAGTAGGTGTAGTTCTTGGACAGCGAAAAGACAAGCATTTTCAACCAATCTATTATGCTAGAAAGACATTGATAGCTACATAAGAAAACTACACTACTACAAAAAAAGAATTGCTAGCTGTGGTTTTTGCATTCGATAAATTTAGGCCATATTAAAAATTATCTAAAGTTGTCATTTACACTGACCATTCGGCTCTTCATTATCTCCTCACTAAATCAGAAGCCAAACCTCGACTTATAAGATGGATTTTATTATTTTAGGAATTCAATTTAGAAATCTAGGACAAGAAAGGAGCTGAAAATCTTGCAGTGGATCACCTTTCCAGGTTAGAGAATTCACATCTCAAGGAGCTTGATGAAAATGAGATAAATGATTCGTTTCCTGAGGAACAACTCTTGGTTATAACTGACTCTGAAGTTCCTTGGTTTGTGGATATTGCAAATTACCTAGCTGCTAACATCCTAGCAAAAGGGTTGACACATCATCAAAAGAAGCGATTCTTTGCCAATGTGAAAAATTATTTTTAGGAGGATCCTTTTCTTTTTCGTGTATGTGCAGATCAAGTAATTCGAAGATGTGTTATAAAATCAGAAGTGAGTAAAATTTTGGACCACTACCACTCAGGACCAATAGGATGACAATACAGTAGGACTAGGACAGCACATAAAATGCTTGAATCAGGTTTTTCTTGGTCCACACTATTCAAAGATGCTAACAGGTATGTTACTTCTTGTGATAGATGCCAGAGAATAGGTAATATCTCTAAACGTGATGAAATGCCCCAAACTTATATGCCCTCATGTGAAATATTTGATTTATGGGGCATCGACTTTATATATCCATTCCCTAGCTTGTTTGGTAATAAATATATCCTAGTAGCGGTCGATTATATGTAAAAATGGGTAGAAGCTCAGGTTTTACCTACTAATGATGCTAGAGTGGTAGTTAGATTTCTCAAGAAGCTCTTTTCTCAATTTGGAACACCTAGAGCCTAGTGATAGGGGTATGCATTTTTGTAACGCTCAATTTGATAAAGTTCTTAAGAAGTATGGAGTACATCATAAGACAGCCACCCCTTATCATCCCCAAACCAGTGGACGAGTTGAAGTCACAAATTGAGAACTTAAATGCATACTAGAGAAAACCGTAGAATCAAATAAGAAGGATTAGGCGATGAAAGTAGATGACGCTTTATTAGCCTATAGAACTAGTTTTAATACATCCATAGGAACATCTTCTTACAAACTTGTTTATGGAAAAAGTTGTCATTTACCACTTGAATTATAGCACAAAGCATTCGGGGCTATAAAATTCCTAAATTATGATCTCAAACTTGCAGGTGAAAAGAGATTGATGCAGTTAAACGAGTTAGATGAGTGGCGAGCGAATGCTTATGAGAACTTGCAATTATATAAAGAAGCGACAAAGCGACGCCATGATGCTCATTTAAAGCAACCCAAACAATTTGCAGCCGGAGATCTTGTCATTTTATATAATTCAAGGCTTAAGTTGTTTCCCAAAAAGCTAAATCAAGATGGTCAGGTCCATTCACAGTATAAACCGGTTTCCCATATGGTATGATAAAGGTAACTCATCCAGAATATGACACATTCAAGGTAAATAGTCATCGACTTAAACTTTATAGTAGTGAGGATTTTAAAAATGATAGAGAGGAGCTTCAGCTCCGTAAACCTTCATAATCATGCTCACAAGGTAAATCTAGCTTAGACTTTAAATAAGCGCTTCTCGTGAGGCAACCCGAGTGTTAACATTGCTAATTTTCTTATTTTCATTTCATGATATCTATTTAAAATTAACTAATTATTAAAAATGTAGGTTTTTGACCCACACGGCCTAGACACATGGGCGTGTCCTTGGCTGTGTGACCTAATAGGGGTGTAATAGCGAGTTACATGGCCTGGCGACATGGCCATGAAACCCACACAGCCTAAACACACGGGCGTGTCCTTGGCCGTGTGCCACACACAGCCTAGAGACACAGGCGTGTCCTCGGCCGTGTGGATCTTTTTACTTAGTTTTAAAAATTAAAGAAAATCAACAGTTAGTTACACTGCATAGCGACAGGGCAGTGTAACCCACACGACCTGGACACATGGGCGTGTCCGTGGCTATGTGGAGCCTGGGATTTTTTTTTCAAAAATCAACAGAAACACAGCCTAATCCAGTCTACATGGGTGTGTCCTAGGCCGTGTGAAACCTGGAGCTAAAATTTTCAATTTAAAAAGAAGTCAGAGAGTTACACAGGCAAGGCACACAACTGTGTGTTCGGTCACACAGGCATGTAGGAGGTCACACAGGCATGGGAGAAGCAAATGAGACTGCACACAGCCGTGCGACATGGTCGTGTGAAAATTAGGCTTGAAATTTAATGCACACTGGCTCGTGGGAGGTCACACGAGCATGGGAGAAGCGAGATAGATTGCACACGACAGTGTGACACGACCGTGTGAACTGCACGACCTGGACACACGGGCGTGTCCTAGGCCGTGTGAAGACTGGGCTTTCAATTTTAATCGAAACGGGCTGAACATAATCCACACGGGCATGTGACATGGCTATGTGGCCCACAATGAGCCTCACATGACCGTGTCCCCTTTTTAACCCATCAAACCTTAATGTTCTTTCATCTATTTTGTCTTTTTCCCCTTCTTCATCCCCTACCTTCCTTAGCCGCCGACTGCTCCAAATCGACCCGTTTCAGGCCATCGTTGTCCCCTTCTCCTTCTTTTCTCCTTCGTTTCCCCTACCTTCTCCTCTCCCCTTCCCTCTTCCCCCTTGTCATTAACAGCCCCACCACCACCGACGAATAATCCCTTCCCTCACCCACGGTCCACCCCCCGACCAGTCCTTTTTCCCTTCCTCTTTCAGCCCAAACCGACCACCACTCCTCTCTTCCTCTCTTTTACGCACGCAACACAACCCCCACGCCAAATCCACCATTTGCGCATGCCTCCCACTTCCCTTTGCCCCACGTGCACGCCCTCACACAATCGACGCCCGTACCTCTAGCTACCGCCCTTGACACCGATGGTTTTTTCCTTTTTTGCCCCTATTTTATTTTATCATTATTAATAATTCTTTTATTTCATTTTATTTTATTTTTACTTAGTTTTATTGATTTTGTTTTTGCCTTATTCATGCTTATTATTTAGTTTATTTATTATTGAGGTTGTGATTATTCTTAAGTACTGAACATTTTTACTATGTGAATTGATGTTATTTTTTTTTCTTTTCTTTTATTCTGGAATATTGTGTCTATCTTTTGTTTAGTTGATTTTATTGATGTTTTTGTTTTTGTTTATTCATGCGTACTATTATTAAGTTTTTGTTTGGTGGTAGCTGCTATCCCATAGCTTTATTATGCTCCATTCTATATTAAGCAAATTGTTGAAGCTTTATTGAGATTTTCCACTATTATTTGCATGCCTATATTATGTTGGTTCGTCCATTTAATATTATTAGATCACTTTCTTGCAGATCTGCTATGACAAACACACGTGGCAACTCTAAGACTACCGTCCCTGCTTCGAAAAAGCAGAAGGGGCCCAGAGCTGCTTCCTCCTCGAGTGCCTCCACTGAGGCTCGACACCCATACCTCCGATTGCAACAGACCCCTAGGAGGATTTATACCAGCTCCATTGCGTATGACCACTCGGCCTAGGCCACTGCATTGATTGGATCACGTTGGAGCAAGTCCGATTAGCTGATGACGTGCGCACCATTATTGCCGCAGCTCTGTAGGATAGATTCTTCGACATCATCGAGCCCACATACACAGAGATTACCTTGGAGTTTTGTGCTACATTTTTGGTAGAGCAAGTCATGACGGTTCATGATGAGCCAAGCGCCATCACTTTTCGACTGGGTGGTTTAGTGAGACATATGAGCGTCCCCGAGTTTGGTACGGCTATGGGACTAGCTCATACTTTGACTGGTCAAAGAGAGAGCACGAGAGTCTTCAGCACTCATGACGCTTATTATCTATGAAGCATGGCGCACGGGCACATATTTGACTTAGCATACTTCATCACTCTAGCCTTTCGCCATTAGACTGACTGCCACAAGAAGGGCCCCATTTGTCTAGGCCCTTATGTGACTCGTCTCGCTCGACACTTCGGTCTCCTCAACACACTGGAACAATTCTCCACACTCACACTTGTCGGTCAGATGTCCCCATAGGGCATCTCGAGCATGATACACATGAGGATGATCGAGCGGCGTCATGGAGTGGACCCCCCTCAATACCGATTGTTTCATTCTGATGCTCAAAATGAACCCGAGGACTTCACTGATAATGTTCCTCCCTATCATGGGGACCCACCATAGCCTTCACCTTCGAGTCATCGACATGTCCCTTCTGCTGCTAGCTTCCGAGGAGTATCAACCGAGGAATTCACTAGCTTCCGTCAGTACTGCGTTCAGAGGTTCGACAGTATTGATGAGACATTGCAGCAGATTTGTCAGCATTTCCATATTGCTCCTCCAGCACCGTCGACTCACGATGCTGATATGTCTGATGATAAGGACCATTGAGTCCATTTATCATTTATTTTTATTTTTATTTTTATTTTTAGTTTTCTTTCTATTTTTATGTTTATTGTTATGTTTTTAGAATTTTTTTTTATTTTTATATTTTGAACTATACTTTTTAATTATTATGATTGTTTTTAATCGAGTAACCCTTTAATCTTCTTCAACATTGTGTTTATTTTCTTATTAATTGCTCAGAATCATGCACTACATCTACATTTATCTACTATTCCGCTTTTCACTATTCTGGGCATTTCATCCAATATTTAGGGCAGTTTCAATTCTCTCCCTCTCTTGTGATATTTTTGTTTCTACTATGATTATCTATTTTTGTACATTGAGGACAATGTTCATCTTAAGTGTGGGGAGGTTATTTATATGATTATTAGAAAATCACTGAATTATATCTTGTGTTCAAGCATTTTTCTCATTTTACTATTAGAATGAATTCTCTATTTGTGATTTTTATTGATATGTTGTAGATTAAATTCATAGGTAATTTTGCATTGATTGTTTAAACTTTAAGACATTAGAGAATCAAGCATGATAAGTCTATTTTTAGAATAAAAAAATTTCTAAGTTGTTTCCCTAAATTGAGGTATTACCTTGAAGTTTGAGATTTGCAAGATTGATATCAAAAACCATAAATTTTGTGAGATTTTGAGCCTTTAGAGCATACACTTTTCTTGCTCACTTTATTATTGGTTATGAGTGTGTCAATACTGATTGGTTATTCTAGAACTTGTTTCGATTATACATGTCGAGACCACACCTTTGATTTGATATACTGAGATGATAAAGGCACCTAGGTTGTAACCCACTTATCCTAAAAAGCCTCCCTTCATAATTAACCCCTAGTGAGCCCCTTTGAGCCTAGTAAACCGTTTCTTGATCTACCCTTAATATTAACCCATAACTCATTATTTTTTATTCATTGAGAATTTTCCCTATTTTATTGACTCCCTTTTCGGTCGAGGTTTGATTTGGTCAGTTGCTTAACTATGTTCTTTTGTTTCAGTTGTTAAATTATCTCTTATTATCCAATGATAAAAAAAAGTGAAGAAAAAAAATATAAAAATGTATATTTATTTTTATTATTACTAGTTCTATGATATTTGAGCTTAAACGATTAATTTCACATTTTTAGAAGAAGCTTGTGTTATTATTGATAATTTCAATTGATGTAATTATTCTGCGTTAGTTTGTTTTTCTAGTTAGCTAATCTATCAATTCAATCTCGATTCTAACCCTCTTTTTCAGCTTTTCTCCACACCTTTAAGCCCTATTACAACCCTTTAAAGACCTTTTGATTTGTGCATCATCTCATTTTATAGTGGTGAAAATTTGATTTTCATGCAAGCCTATGGTAATGACTTTTTCATGTTTGACTTTTGGGTGCTTAATTTTTGAACCTTAAATAGTTTGAGTGATTTGAGTGAATCTTTAGTGAGGATATCAATTCTTGTCAGTTTTAAATTAAAGGTAATTACTTAGATAAGGGGAAATACCTATGTTTTCATGCTTTAAAAATGTGTGACTTGGATTTTTTGAATCTTTAGTACTCTTTTAGTTGAATTATCAATGTGTGATCATTTGTGAATTATGATAAAACATTATTGATGAGAATTATGCATTGAGAAATTTTAATTTTAATTGTAAGTTGAGGATTTTGCTTGAGGACAAGCAAATGCTTAAGTGTGGGGATATTTGATAAACCATAAAAGAAACATGTTTTAATCCCATGCTTGGCATGTTTTTGGATGGTTTGTTATATAATTTACTGAATTTGATGCTCCTAATCCTTTAATTTCCTGTTCTATACTTAGGAGAGCATAAGGGAGAAAAAGGAGTGGAATACGGGGCCAAAATAAGACAAAACAGGCTATTTTAAGGATCCACACAACCAAGCCTTTTCCCACACAGGATAGGGATACGCCCATGTGCCAGCCCTGTTGATTTCCAACCTTATTTCCCTAATATGCAAAAAAAGCCATTTTTTAGGGTTTTTGAGCATTCTAAATTTTATAAATACATGCTAGAAGAGGACCTAAGAGAGCAGACAGAGCTGAACGAAGAAAAGACTCGAAGAACGCCAACATATTCAACTCAAAAGTAGGATCTCTTCAAGGCTGAAGATCTCTATTCAATTTCTCTCGAAGTTTTTAGGTTTCTTTATGTTTTGTTGTTTTCCTAATTTTGATATGTTTTCCTTCCAAAGTATGAACTAAATTCCCTTGATACCTAAGGAGGATGAAACCTAAGTCGGATCTTATTATTTGATTTTTCTGAATTACATGATAAATATTTGTTCTTGATCTCAATTATGTGTTCTTATTTCATGTTTTAATGTTTTCAGGATATTAATTCATAATTGATGTGCTTATTTAGTGGAGCAAAAGTCCTTATTTAAGAGTAGATCTAGCATAATTGAGTGGAGTTACATGCAATCCTAGAAATAGGACGACATAAATATATCGGGTTAGAGTCAAATCTAATAGGGGAATCAATAGATCGAGTTAATGCGACAATAGGGGTTTTAATTAGAAAGAGATTTCAATTAATCAACCAAGAGTCAGTTGTTTTTTATTCTCGAAAGAGATATTAAGATAAGTTAGGGATTTCTACGGATCAAGACAAGTGAATAAATCGTTTAATTCAGATTTAGAATAATAAGTGAAGTCTAGGTGGATTCTTTCCTCAGTATTGTCCGTCTCATCGATTTTCTTCAAATATTTTCCTACTTTATTCTATGTTTCGTCTTAGTAATTAGGTTAGTTAAGATTAGGTTAAAATAAACCCGTTCAATTTATTCGGCTAGATAATAAAAAGATAGAAACTACTAGTACTTTTAGTCCTCGTGGATACGATATTCCCGACTCACCATAGCTATACTATCATTCGATAGGTGTGCTTGCCTTTGTCATATTTTAGTTAGTTCGTGACATCATCATGAACACTTATTAATTTTTGCCTAAATTATTTGCGTTGATCATCGTTGAGGAATAGATGCTTGATTTTTTTATAAATTATTAGATAGATTCTAATGTAGGAACACACAATATGCTTGAGGACAAGCATGGGCTAAGTAGGGGGGATTTGATCATATGTTTATTTTGCATGATTTACATGTTCAAATCAAATTAATTCCTGCTAAATTGCTAATTTCATGTTTAAATTTTTTTAGGAACAAAATTCGAATGTTTTAAATAAAAAAAGTATAAAATGACTAAATTGGAGCAGAAGCAATAAAAGAGGGGGCGAATCTAAAATTTGGAGACATTTGAGGGCTGATAAGATTTTTTACTTTGTAAAAGTCATATTTAGAAAAAGAAATCTGATTACATGTAATTTTTTGTTAGGTGGGTTAGGCTAATTTTAGTATATGGTATGTATATAAATAGGGTATGTGGTGGCCTTTGAAAAAACATACTTGAATACATTGGAAACTGAATGGAATTATTTTTATTCATTTACATTTCATGCGCCTGTAGCCATTTCTTTTAAGCATTCTACCATTTTTGTTTCACATTTCTTTCAATTTCCTTATTTTGTTTAATTTCTTCCTAAGTCCCTTCCCTTTCCACCTTCTGTCATTTCCATTAAAACCAATTACATGCACCAACAAAACATGATTAATTTTATGTTTCACTAAAATTTTACTTAGCTTTAGGCTAGAATTAGAAATGAATTCGTACTAAAAATCTTTCATAACGGTATTCACCATCTCTCCAGAACATGGGATAGTACAAATTAGTCCCTTAAAGCCAATTCAATTTCAATTCAAAAAGCGTACGTTGTGTTGGAGTTGTTTTGCGTACAGTTGGGAAGTCCAATCGACTGTGCTGTATTCGAATTCTTACAAACAAATTGGCGTATCTTAGCTAGGTCATACTAGTGGGATTTTCGTTAAGGGGGATAGTGACTAGATTTAAATGACCCACGTGGTTGAGTCCGTTGATCTGAGTTGGGTTTCTTCAGAACGCAAGGTTGCCGGGGTCTTGAATTGCCAGCACATGTATTGCGATTAGACAACCAGAAAGGGTTGGTTTGCAGGTCGTACTATAATCAACTATGAAAGGAAGAATTGGTGGTTGAGATATTCTTAGTTGATATAACCAGCTTATTGTTTGGAGGAAAAAAACTCATTCTCAAGGACCAATTCAGAACTAGAATTAACCGAGTTTCAAGCTAAGACTTTATATTTTTGTTTACAAAATTCAAATCCATTTTCTTATTTTATTTTATTTTCAATTAATTAAATTTTTTATTTCTGCTATCTTACTTATTTAATTTCTAAACATTTTCAACTCCTCTAATTTTATTTATTTATTTTTAGCATGCTCGTCACAAGTCGTGGGCACGAATATTGTTGCGATAGTAATACTGTTCATAAGAAAAGGCGAAATTAGATAACCAATCCCTATGGATTCAACCCTACTACCTTATACTACTATTTCGTTTTATTTTGTCGTAGGAATTTTTAGTTGGTGGTTTCGACGCCCATCAAAAGCATAATTAAATGTTATCGTATTGTTTCATTTTGAGCTTGTCAGATTGCCTTGAATTGGGTGAGATGATATGTATGGAGGAAGAATGGTAGTTTAAGTTGCAAACAGTGTGGTTCAATCACGAACTGAGTGACAATTTGTTTAATATGCAAATATGTTGTGCACTCACAACAAGTTGGAGTAACTGCAATATGTGGTTCAATCACAAACCAAGTGGCACTTTGTTTAATCTGTAAATATATTGTGCCCTCACAACAAGTGGCAGTAACTACAAATATATGGTTCAATCACAAACCAAGTGATAGTTTGTTTGTCTACAAATATGTCATGCACTCACAAGAAGTGGCAGTAACTAAAAACAGTGTGGTTCAATAATGAACCAAGTGGTAGTTTGTTTAATATGTAAATATGTTGTGCCCCATAAGAAGGGATAGTAACTGCAAATCAGTGGTGGTTTATCCACAACCCAGAGTGATATGGTAGATGAGTTCTTAGAAACTCATAAGTCATGTGTGTAGCAGAGTTGGTTAGAACATTCGCCTGTTATATCGAAATTGCATTGTCATTCATAAGCATGTATATATAAAATTGTGATTTTTGAAATAGTGCAGTGAAGTGATATGAAAAATCGTTAATCTGAAATATTTTATGACGGTGATTATTCTCAGAATTGTTAATTCATGTGCTTTGTCTTCTGTTTTGTTCCAATTTTCTTATGATTGAACTCACACTGAGCTTCATAGCTTACTCCCCTTTACATTACATATTTACAGATAATCCACCAAGTTAGGAAGCAAAATCAGCAAATTGGAGTGCTCAACTCGAATCGAAGTTATATTAATACTTTTCATATTTACCCATTATTATTTTTTATTCCTATGATTTATAAACTGTAGTGTCTTATTTTAAACGGTGGCACAAAACTTAGGTTTCGTATTATTTAGGGCATGTATGGTATATTTAGGCTACTAACGCTTGAGTTTTATTTCATTATATAATGTATGAAACATTGTTTCCATTAAATCTATGGTAGTATCACTTTTTCCAATGCATTAATGAGAAATGA
Organism: Gossypium longicalyx; assembly: GCA_025698465.1. NCBI lineage: Eukaryota > Viridiplantae > Streptophyta > Magnoliopsida > Malvales > Malvaceae > Gossypium > Gossypium longicalyx. The sequence continues at coordinate 86,505,305 of CM046997.1, forward strand.
ATTTTTAAACGAATATATAATTTATAAATCAACCAGTTTTGAGTTAATTATATTATTTCGTAAGAAGGGTAAGTTTTCTGAAAATAGACTAAGTTTTCTCTAAAGTCAAACAAATGTTTTAAAACTTAATAATTTATAAACTCCACCATCTTAGTGGGCTATGAAGGTGGCCAATATAATCTCCCAAATTCGGGTCTAACACCCAGGTCAAATTATAGAGCTTATAAAATATTAAATTGCAACCGCTATAGATTTTTAATCAGAAAATGGCTTAAGGTCTAAAATAACAATTAGACCATGTCAAGGTGAGTGTTAGTGGTTGGTGATGTTAATAGTTGATTGATTAAAGAAATTAAAGTTAATTAAATTGTAATGACTTGAAAGTCAATGCTATCGGAAAATGCAGTTTTGGAGTCCTATTTCTGATGTTTGAGTGCCCATTTCCATTTTGGGCAGATCAAATCTACTAATTCTTTGATTCCAATTAGTATAGAGGGACCTTGAACTAGGAAATAGATTCTAGAAGCTAACTAGAAGCTAAACTAAAAAGGGTATCCTGAGCAATTGCAATAATAGGGTTCATTTATATTCTTAGTATAGTAGATGCTATCACATATACAATCATACTTAATTCGATGGAATTGTTTGATCTTCAAGGGGATCTTCTATAATTTTGTACGTGAGGGGTTATTTCTTGGTTTCGTCCAATCATTAATAACTTGATTCTTTTTAGATAATAGTAGATAGAAAAAACGCTTGTAAGGAGTCCTATTGAAACCAAGAAATATGGGCCTGCCTACCATCCACACCAAAATAAATGGAGTTTTCCAAAAAAAAACTGCTAGCGGAGGAAGACGTCTTAGAGATAAGAGACATAGAGCTAAAGAGAGAGCCAAAAATAGATATTTTGTGTATAATCCTACATAATCTCGAATTTTATTAGTTACGGTACGTAGACCAAATAATACAATGCAAGCAAAAGTTCCTAGATTCATGGAGATATAGAACATCATAGAAGTTATCATGCTCGCATATCCACCATTTGAGTCTCTAACAATTATTCCAATAATTATATACCCGATTTGACCTATGGAAAAATATGAAAGCATACATTTCATGCTTGTTTGAGTAATAGCAATGAGATTCCCCAATATCATGCTACTTTCGAAGTAATAGAAAGAAAAGTAGCGACTGGAATGGGTGAGTTAGAGTCGAAAAGAGGAATATTTACAAGATTAGTATAAAGTCTAATTGAAATTTGGCTCATTAATTTTGTCCTTTATATTTAATTAAGGTACAATGACTAAATTGTAAAAGTGGTCAAAGTTAATCGCTATGAATTTTAATTAATTAAAGGTCCAATTGGACAATTGGACCATTATATTGTGTCCAAACGGTGGGGGGGACAGCCAATATCCACCAAATGTGTTAATTTATGCTTAACATTAGTTAATTAAAATTAAATAAGTTAATTGAAATAAATTAATTAACCTATAAAAGATAAATTAAAAGAAAAATAAGGCACCTTCATGTTCAACCATCTTCTTCACTGAAACCACATGAAAACAAATAAGGTTTTGACACTTCAAGCTTAGTCCTTCACAATTGATTAGAAATTGAACCAAATAAAAAATAATTGGGGAAAAGACAAAATTTGTTAATTTATCCTTAGAGAGTTATCGGTTGTTATTTTGACTAGGTAAGTTCATATGGTATGATTATATTTAAATTGTTGTATATTTTAATTATGAACTTGTGTATGTTTGATAGTAATTTGAATTGTTTACAATTTGGTACAAAGAGGTGAGATATGGGCAAAATCGTAAAGAAATGATAAATTGACCATAATGAATTTCAATTTGAGATATTTAATAAATTGATATTTGATCATGATTAATCTAATCGTATTGGTATGAATTTGATTGATTGCCGAGACAATGGATTAAATTGAATAATTTGCAAAATATGTATGACCTCGTAATTAAATATTATTTGGATAGAATTTGATAGTATACCATTACTGAATTATTATTCGTAGCTAAAAATGAGGTAGGATTGTCGAAAGGAAAGGAAAGGCAAGAGTAGATAACAAGTGACGCAAGCTTTCGGTTTGTATTTCTATCACCCGAAACTAATTTTAGTTAAAACATATTCATAACATATTGCATTATATAAAATTAAGGTAAGCTATTAATAAATATTGAGTTGAAAATGCTAAAGGTGGAAGTAAATATCGAGATAGAACTAAATTGAATAGAATAGAAAGTTGTATGATTTTATTAATACACAAAACTGGATATGGATTGTGATAGTATATAATAAAGCATGTACCTAGTGGAATCCCTATACCTTGCTATGTTTAAAATATTGAGCTGAATTTGGTAAGGCATGTAATTATGTTTTGTAGGATTGACATTTGAAGTTGGTATACTTTGAATATATGTTAGATGTTGATAGATGATATGTAATGCATAGTGAAAGATGGTATGTTTTGGGTAATAGTTTGAATGCATTTAATTCTATATGATTTGGTAATTGAAATGTGAATTGGTATTAAAACTATCAATTATTTGGTTAAAGATTTACATGTATCCTTGAAAACTGGTCGTTTGGTTAAATGGATGATTGAAGTTTAAGTGGTTAAGTAAGATGCATACAGTTAATTGTATGTGTATTGGATATGCTTTTGTAATGTTTTTGTTGGTATGATTATGGCTTAAATGTGGTTTTAGTAAGTAAAAGGAGTTTAGTTTGATGAATGCTTGAATTGGATGTTTTTAGGAAGAAAAATATGGTCATTTGTATATGTTGGAATTGTTTTGGTTTGAGTTTATTATAGGTATGGCATGAAACAAGTAATAAGTGCATATTTTTTACCTTAAATTAGGAGGTATCGATACAATGGGAAAAGTATTGATACTTTAGTGATTTTGTTCCTTTAATTTTGAAAGCAAAATATTAAAATGGCATCAATACCATAGTAAAGTATTAATACTTTGAAGGTATTGATACCCTATGAGATGTATCGATACTACCGATTTTTATTCAATTATTTACAAACATCAAAGTTTAATTGATATCGGTACCTGGATAGGGTATCGATACTTGTTCCAAAATTAAGAAATTATTGCAATTTGGTCTATAACACCCCTAACCCGTATTCATAGTCGGAATAGGGTTACGAGGCATTACCAAATAATCACAACATAATTCATACATATACGCATTCATAATCATAATTCCATTCACATTATCCCTTCTAAGGTCCTATGAGACCTTAAAACATGCTTAAACGAAATTCGGGACTAAACCATATACATTTAAAAACTTAGAGAAACTTAAAAAATTTTCATGAATTTAGATGTCACACGCCCGTGTGGAGAGGCCGTGTGCGTCACACGGCCACCAGACATGCCCATGTCACAGGCCATGTGAAAACAGAGCATATATACTGACTTGCACCACACGGCTGAGGACACGCCCGTGTGCCATAGTCGTGGGAATCTGGAGGTATTACTGACTTGGGTCACACGGCCGACAACACACCCATGTGCCAGCCCGTGTATCATACACGGCCAGTAGACACGCCCGTGTGTCTCGGCCATGTCAAACCTGTAGAATATACTGACTTAATTTGAATGGCTACCCCAGGAGATACACGGCCTTGTACCAAGGCCATGTGTCACACACGGTCGAGCCACACACCTGTGTGCTCATCCGTGTGGAGTGAAAATAGGCTTGGTTTAAGCCACATTTCTCACCCTCCTTATGCATACCTAAAACACAACATTTTTGCACCATTTCATTACAAAACACATATCAAAACTAGCATGATTTATTTTTCATTTCACACCTATTCCATCACATACCAAAATACATATCACATTCATCAATTCAACCTATTTCAAATATGTATTTTATCATCATCAATCACACATCAAGCTTGACTCATAAATCACCTATTAGCCAATCACTTATTGTAACGCCCCCACGCCCGAAACCGTCATTAGAGTCAAGCTTGAGGTGTTACTAATCTTATTTTACCTTTTTAAACAATTCTAACTACTTATATTAATTTTCGGAATAAACTATTTTTTTGCGTCATGGTTGCTTAAAAATTCATATCTCGAGTCACGAAACTCGAAATCCAATTCCGTAAATTTTCCCTGAAAATAGACTCATATATTTATTTACTAAAGTTTTTCTAGAATTTTTGGCTAGGCCAATTAGTACAGTTTATTAGTTAAAGTCTCCCCTATTTCAGGGTTCAACTGCTCTGACCTCTGTGTATTACGAATCAGATATATCTTTGTACAGAATTTCAATGACTATGAGATTTGTTTCTTACACCACCTAATTATTTTTATAAAATTTATGGTGAATTTATAAAGTTGAAATAGGGGATCCAGAAATCGCTCTGGCCCTATTTCACTAAAACTCAGATATCTTATAAAATAAAAAACCTTTATCTTCTTTGCTTGTTCCATATGAAAATAGACACAATGAGCTTTAATTTCATATATTATTCACTATCAAATCATGTCTATACAAATTTTTGTGATTTTTCAAAATCACATTATTTCTGATACTTGAATCCGTTTTTAAGTTACTTCCACATTTTTCATAATTTTCATGTGATAGTTACTACTTAATCATACATACTATTAAACATGTATATCATCAGCCATTCTATTAGCTAATCACTAGCAAATATTTACACATCATTCATTGATCATATCATATCAAAATAAACCAAGTTCCTATACATGCCATACACAAAACGAAACGTCTAACTATACCAATGTAATTTCTTCGATAGTGTGATCGGGTCTCTGACGTTTCCTTCGATCCCCGAGTAGCTTGATAAAAACTATAAGAAAAAGAAAATAAGAGAGTAAGCACTAGGCTTAGTAAGCTTACAAGCAAATAAATTACAACATTCAACATAATGAATAAATATACATCAAGTCACCTAGCCTCATAAATTTTCTTTACTTCTCATTTTCTACCTTCTTCTTTACTCACTTACCTTCTTTCTTACCTGACCTTTCACTATTCATAAATATAATCTACCTTATCTTTTTGCTGATAATTCATTATGATTTAACATATACAATGATCCGATGAACCACTCGGAATACTAAGGATATTAGGGTCGTTCTGTCTCATCAATGTCTCACAATGCCATGTCTTCGACATGGACTTACATGAATTATTTCTGTCTCCAATGCCATATTTATATATACAATATGGGCTTACATGACTCATTCCTGTCTCCAAAGCCATATATCTGATATGGACTTACATGGCTCATTTCTATCTGTCTCCACAACCCCAATATCCTAATATTCCTAAGGTTCAAACGGGGCTTCCTAATGCTTTTTCTCTCTACTATTTACTTTACTTTAATTCGACTTTAAATATTCTAAAAAAATAAATATATAAATGCTGAAATTAACAATAATAATGTAAAATATAAGAGTATTGCATTTATTTCATCAGAACTTACCTCGATACAAAATGTGACTAAACTTTACAATTTAGTCCTTTACTTTTTCTTTTTCCCGATCTACTCCTGAATTCCGTTCTTCTTGATCTATAATAGCAAATTTAACTTATTTAATACATACATTCATTAAAACAGAATTTAATACGAACTTTGGCAAAATTACACTTTTGCCCCTAAACTTTTGCATAATTACACTTTTGCCCCTAGGCTCGGGAATTAAACTTCATCCCTTATTCTTATGTTTTATGACATTTTGATCATTTTTCTCTTCTATGGCAGCATCAAATTCATACTCTAACATGCACTTATGACTATTAGGTATTTTACCGATTAAGCCCTTTTACTCGTTTTTACCTAAAACCGAGTAGCACAAGTTGTCTAACATAATCTAAGACCTCATATTCTATCATAAAATATCAAAATAAACACTTTTCACCTATGGGTATTTTTCCAAATATGAACCCTAACTTAAATTATTGCTAGCATAAGCTTTATCGAGCTACCGGGATCTCAAAAACGTAAAAATCATTAAAAACGGGGCTTGGACTCACTTACTATGGAGCTTGAAAATTGAAGAAACCCTAGCTATGGAGAGACCAAATTTCGGCAGCAACTTATGGAGAAGATGACCATTTTGTGTTATTTTTCCTATTTTATTTCATTTAATATCCAAATGACCAAAATGCCCCTCCTTACTAAACTTTTAAAAATTCCTTCCATGTCCTAATTTTGTCCATGAACTTAAAATTGGTCAAATTACTATTTAAGACCTCCTAATTAATATTCCAAAACAATTTCATACTAAAAACTTCTAGAATGTAAGTTTTGCAACTTATTCGATTTAGTCCCTAACTTCAAATTAAGCATTTTATGCATAGAATTTCATCACGAAATTTTCGCACAATCATGTAATCATATCATGAACCTCAAAATAATAATAAAATAAATTTTTCTACCTTGGATTTGTGGTTTCGTAACCACTGTTCCGTTTAGGCCCTATTTTGGGATGTTACACTTATCAAGTCCAAAATCATGCTTTTCCTAAGTTAATACTCATTATATACCAAATGACCAAATGATCATATTGAACCATCACTAACTACACCAAATTATGCCATTTCACAAGGCAAATTACATATCAAACATAAGTCATTAATATGCCATATAAAATGAACAAATACATCACCAAAACCTTTATAAAAAAGACTCAAGCCTATACATTCCATAAAACCAAGCCACAAGGTGTAGAATACAGAATATTAATAGCCGAATAGTGTGATGCGATCTCCGTTGACTCCTAACCCGAGCAAACATCTGAAACACTATAAAACATAGAAAAATAACACAAAGTAAGCTTCACAGCTTAGTAAGTTCGTATGTGAACCTAAAATGATCATAACATTCATATAGCAATTCGAATTAGATAAATCATTAACATTTAAAACATCAATTCAAGAGCTAACATCAAATTATTCATGTCCTCATTCACAAGTTCTCAACTTTATATAACTCGATACTTGAGTAGTTTTCCATGCATACCTGTACTGATACCTTTCTCTTTATTACCCATACTCTTATCAAACCTCTCTGGTTTATAAGTACTTATGATACAAATTCATCGATTTTTCGATGCCATAGTCCAATTATGGTCTTACACATACATTGCCAAGGCCCTGCCGTGGTCTTTCTTTCACGTGCCATAAGCCGGTTATGGTCTAATTAGTCAATTGCCATATGTATATTTAGTTAAAAACAACTATTATTCATATCTTATATAACATTCAATATATATTTCATTATAGTCAAATAAACACATTTTGACATGAAACATACTTATACACAATTCTTTCTTATTTAATATATATAATACAATATGAACTCACCAATTTACTTTCATTCAATTCTCACCAAAGTTATGTACATACCTGTATTACTTATTCCGACCGTACTTTAATTCTCGTCTTGACTATGCCCACTGAACCCTTCAGAATTGCTAAGGATACTCAGATATCAAATAAAGCTCATACAAAGCCATATCCCAAGTATGGTCTTACATGTTATCTCATATCGATGCCACTATCCCAGACAGGGTCTTACACATAATTGATTAACGATGCCAATGTCCCAGATATGGTTTTACACATAATCGCAATACAATGCCAATGTCCTAGACATGGTCTTACATGTAATCTCATATCGGCAATCCTAATGTCATGACATTTGTATCCTAGACTTTTAGACGTTGTAACTCTATCGATTTTGGCTCGTGATCATGACCATTCAGATTTCAATTAAATTCAATAATAAATAAACATTTATAACACAATTTAAGTACGTTTATTAGCATATGAACTTACCTCGATCGTTAAAACGACAAAACGAATCAACTAGTCCGATACTTTGTTTTCCCACGTTCTAGTTCCAAATCTCATTTTTCTCAATCTATGTAATAACAAAATTTACTTATTTAATCATTAATTCATTCAATTTAACACAATTTACACATTTTTGCAAAATTACACTTTTGCCCCTATTATTACACATTTTTGTAATTTAGTCATTATCACATAAAATTACAAATTCATGCAATTAAGGACAAACCCATGCTAGTTAAATTTTACCCATACTACTAGCAGCCCATATTTTCCAAAAAATCACACTTTCAACAACATAATTTCAATAATTCACAATTTAGTCCAAAATTGACATTTTTACCAAAATTCACTTTACAAAACTTATATATCTAACAAAAATAATTTACTTTCTATCATAAATTATCAAAATATACACTTAATCAACAATGGTAAAATTCACATACTTTAACAGTTCAGAAATAGGAGATATGGGCTAACTATATTAAGCTGCAACGATCTCAAAAACGTAGAAACTATTAAAAACGGAACAAAATTGGACTTACATGAAAGCTAGGAAAGTTGGCCGAATGTTTGAGCATAAAAATGGCTATTCTCCATGCATGAATTGGCTAGGGATGAGGATGATGAATAAAAATTACATTTTATTTTATTAAACTATCATTTAATAATTTATTTACTATAATGTCCTTTAAAAACTTTAATAATTACTCCAAATGCCATGCCACTAACTTCCAATATCTTATAAATGGGTTAATAACCACATAAGGACCTTAAATTTAAGGTTCCATAGCTATTTAATACCTTTAGCTAATAGAATACCACTTTTGTACTTTACGCGATTTAGTCCTTTTTATCGAATTAAGCATTCAAACGGTAAAATTTCTTTACGAAATTTTCACACGAACATTATATCATATTGTAAACCTTATTAAAGTAATAAAAAAATATTTTTACTTTGTATTGTGGTCTTGAAACTACTGTTTCAATTAACCCTAAAATCAGGTTGTTACATGGTCTTTTTCCAGCCTCGGGTTAATTTTGAGCATACACAGGCTCGTATAAGTTCTAGAAAAGTTTGTATATCATGTTTTTATATTGAAATAATTAATTTTACATGAAAAATGAAAGAATACAGTAAGAAGTAGATAATAATTAAAAGAATCAAAGGGACTATGAGACTGATTGACTTAAATATAAATCAAGTGATTTAAGATGTAAATTATTTTATGCTTGCCTTTGGAAAGATGAATATATGTCTCATAAATGTTCTGAGTTTAAATTTGGATTGGAACAGTTGTTTGTTACATGTTAAATATGTCGGTATTTGAATATTTCTAATGAGGCATAAATTGTAAATGGTTCGAACTCGATATGTTATGCTAAGATGCCAGTGATCTTGATGAATTAATTATATTGCACAAAACTTTGTATGAGATGAAATAGCTATTTATTTTAATGTATTGAGATTATGTAAACTCATATTAAACTTAAAACTGATTGTATATTAATTGAAATGAATGAATTAGGTGATAAAAGCGGTGAATTGGAAATAGGGTAGGTAAGGGCATTTATAATGTCGAAGTTTATTAAAATGTTATTGTTATAAGTATAATGAAAATTTTCTGCAGATTCTATTGAAGAGAGATGAGTTGATGTTAGTTTCGTACACATAACATGTTTATATTGAAATGTAAAGCTTGGTAACACTGAGTTACAAGTGTATGGTAGACAGGTGCATATAGATATACATGTTTACTTAGGGTAGAGTTGTTAATCCTAATATTATATACTTAAATTATAGAATTACATTGAGTGCTCTACTCAACGTGTGGTTTGTTTTCTCCATGTGCAAGTTAGATTTAATTCGAGATTTTTAAGCATTGACCTTAACATTCAATCCACAATCCGGGTCTCAAGAGTGTTGTTTGTTTCCAATATTACTTATGTTTGATACGTACCTAATATGCAGAAAAGTATAAGCAAATTACATGTAACAACCCGATTTAGACCCTATTCAGAACGGTGGTTTCGGGACCACGAATCTGTGTCAAAAAAATATTTTGAAATTATTTTCTATGTTTATTATGTGTGAATTTATATGTGTGAAATTTTCGTGCTTTAATTTTATCGTTTGAATGCCCAATTAAATAAAAGGACTTAATCGTGTAAAATGAAAATTTGGTGGTTAATTGTGAAAGGGCCAAATAGTTGTTGTTCTTTTAATATGGAGGTTTTATGTTGCAAATTTACCATAAGGATTATTCATGGACTGTAATGACCATGATTTATAATTGTTTCATATTTTATTATAAAGGTTAATTTGGTAAAATGTATAATAATATATAATAAATAAAACAAAGCATTAAAATTATATGCATGTTCATCATATTTGACCGAAACTAAAAGAAAAAGAAAGCTCTGGTTGTGTTTTAAGTTTGGCAACTTGAAGTTCAAATTAAGGTATGGATTTTGTTTAGTTTTTTTTATAATTTTGACGTTTTTGAGATCGTTACTATGTTATCTACAAGGCCTATGCTAGAATTTCTAATTTTGATGAATATTTTAAGTTATTCCATTGATGAATATTTGAGTTTTGTGATATTAGTTGGTGAAATATGAAAGATATGTTTTGGATTGATATGTTTTGTATTGGAATTTTTTATGATTTTGAGTAATTAGAACTAAATTGCAAAAATAATAAATTGAGGGACTAAAATGTGAAGTAAATGAAACGTATGGACTTGTATGAACACTAGGGATATTCGGCCTAAGCATGATGTGTGCAAATTTTGCATGTTTTGTTTTTGTGCAATTTGGACTAAATTGTAAAAAGTGTAAAATGTTAGGGGTAAAATAGTAATTTTCCCATTTAATGTGTTTTTGGATGAATTTGATTGAATATTTGATCAAATAAATTTAATTTATATTAATTTAGGTCATGAAAAGAGAAAATCAGATTTGGATCGGGGGAAAACTAAAGTTGTCGACTAGCCATTTCGTTCTGGTTTTTCATCGTCCGAGGTAAGTTTATAAGCAAATAAATGCTGTAAACTTTGAATATATCTGAATGTAAAATGTTGATTTAAATTTTATGAGCTTGTATATATGTTAGCTGAATGTGAATATACTTGGGAACTATGTTTACGAGTTCTATTTGACTGAGTTACGACGTTTGAAAGCCCCGTATGAACTTTAGGAATAGCTAGGATACATATGTCATGACATAGGATTTCGATATGTGATGTGCGAGTAAGACCATGGCATCGATATATGTGTGCGAGTAAGACAACATTTTATACGTTGGCATCGATATGTGACATCGATATATGTGTGCGAGTAAGACCATGTTTTATACATTGGCATCGATATGTGACATCGATATATGTGTGCGAGTAAGACCCTGTCTAGGACATTGGCATCGATATGTGATTTCATGTAAGGCCACGTCTGGGACGTTGGCATTTTACGATATATGTGATTATCCAAGTGTCTTATCCAATTCCGAATGGTTCATCGGGCAACAATAAGTTGTGATCGAATGTATAAAACGAGCTAAAATGACCAGGTATGAGTTAGCTTATTACCTACTTGAAATAAGGTAAGTAAGTTGATATTTGTTGCAAATCATGTATGATGTAAATGAAGAATGTATGTGAATATGGAAAGTGTATTCGGTGTTTTAAATAAATAATATGAATATTTTTGAAATGATTCTTGAATATGTGTATATAAGATTATGTATATTCAGCCATATAATAAGTGTATGTATATGATGTTATATTTTGATTCATGAGCTTGTGCATTTGAGTGTAAGTATACTTGGTTATATAATGACATTTTGGCTTTGAAAGTTGAATGATTTTTCGTTAATATAATTATATGAGTATTCAGCCAAGGTAACATTTATGTATGAAAGTATATATTATTTATGAAATTGTAAGTTTGAGACTAAATGTGATAATGATTTTATAATTTAGTTTAGTTTAAAAGAGTTGGTTATATCATTGAGTTGTTTATTTGCTTATGACTTACTAAGCTATGATAGCTTACTATATGTGTTTATGTTTGCATCTGTTTTATAGATTTTGGAGTCAAGTTACAAGCTCGGGGATCGTCAGCAAAGTTTATCACACTATCGACTGTTTTAGTACTTATTAAGTTGAACTTGAACTATGGCATGTATGGCTTAATACTTTGTTATGCTCAGATTTGATGCTTCGTTTTGATGATGGTTATGCTTGGTTACGATTTTGGTGTTTCAGCCCTTATATATATTCATATGAATTATGGTTGATTGTAATGCTAATGGTTGTATATACATTTGGTCTTGGTTTGAACTTATATTGAAAGTGTAGCCAAGGTTATTATGTTGTGGAGTTTATTTATGTGTTTCGGCCAAAAGATAAATAAGTGTTGTTCAATGAGTTTACGTATATCATGTATTATTTAGGTAATAATCAAGACATATGCATGAGGTATATTCGGTGTTCACTTATAGTCTATATTAATGATATGTACTAATGTATTCGGTTATGATTTGTTAGTTGATCTCATAGGTATATATATATGCGCTTATATTATGGTTGGTATATATGTATATTAATTCATTTTCATGATAGAATATATGCATATGAATTGATAGGGTAAAATTAGGAAAATGAAACCTTGAACATAGCATGATTATCAAGCATGGTTATATTAGGTTAATGTATTGAAAGATGAGTAAATGAATAGTGATTTGTGCATTAGTAAATCAAGAAGATTATATGAGTTTTATGTGATGTATAAATGTTCGAATTGGTTAAAAATAGATTGGTTGTGCATATGCATTTTAGGCATGATAATTGGTATGTGAATTGAGTGCACTTTAAGTAGTTACTTGTGTTATAAAATGGTTAACTATATATAGATGATTTGGGTATAATTTTTAATATGTGAACTAAGCTTGATATGTTTTATTATTAGTGTTCGAAAATGGTCCAAGTTTGATATGGTTAAATGTGTATGAGGTTTTATTTGTTTAAAGAAAACATATTTGATCATTTGGTGAAGTTATTAATGTCGTATATGCTAATGGACAAAATGCCATGTGATATATTTTATTTGATTTCATATGCCATGTATAGAGATATTGTAGACACTCAATTTTTCTCGAGCCCAGAAATAAGTCCAAAAACAAAATAATAAACCCCAAAAAAAAGAAGTCCAAGTTCAGTCTAGAATTACAAATATAATTTGGCCCGATCGGAATGGCCCATTACTTGAAAAGATTTAAGGTCCATCTACAAGCTTGACTCATATGGAAATATAATCTTCAATGATATGCAATCTTAGATATGATATGTAATCTTAGATATGATATACAATCTTAGAAGATGAGATTTTGTAATCTTAGAGATTTAATTTGTAGATACCTTTTAATCTTAACCGTTGATGTAATTGATCTGTACCGTTGGATTTGAGGAGGTTCAACTATAAATAGAGGCCTCTCCCTTCATTGTAAACACTAGAGTTTGGGAAACAATAAAATTTTTGAGAGCTTTCACTCAAATTTCTCTCCCTCTTACGTTCTTATTTTCTACGGTTTGTTCTTATTTTATTCTTTGTTCATCTTCGTTTTTCAACCCTTTTTATTTTGATTTAATCCATGTTTCCCTGATTTTTTTTATATATTTTAATTTTTTTAATAATTTTAGTATCATATCAAATTATTTCATTTTTTAATAATTTTTTTTAGTATTACTCTTAGTAAATTATTTTTTTAAATTTTACTCAAATCATTATTTAAAAAAATATATATTTCATTTAATTGCCATATTTTATCCAAAAGTTTTTCTGAAATGAGGCAATGTTTTTCGTATTTAGGAATTCGGGAAATAGTGTCCTAACATGCTGGGTTGCGATTTCTCGTTTGTCTAAATACTTAAAATATCCTTTTAAACGGGTTTTACAAATCACAAGATGATTTCAGTTATAAAAGTTTAAAGATATCGTATCCAATCATGCTGGATGTGATATTTATACTCTTTTAAAACGAAAGAATCTGGATTCTTTTTAATTTAAAACATCACGGTTTTAAATGAATCTCATTTCTAAAATCTTTCAAATTTTTGACATTAAGACAGAAAACTATTCAATTTGGTACCAATTTTGGGCGTTACGAGGGTGCTAATCCTTCCTCGTATGTAACCGACTCCCGAACCTGTTTTCTTAATTTTCGTAGACCAAAATGTTTTATAAGGTGATCCAATCACACCTAAAAAAAGTTGGTGGAGACTCCCGTTTTTGTTTTTCAAAAGACGATCCCCGTTTTTCAAACATTCCTTTAAAAAATGGTTTCGACAGCTTGGTGACTCCACTGGGGATGTATAAGACAGTCAAGCCGAAAATTGATTATTTTCTGTCTTAATATCGGAAATTTGGAAAAATTTTAAAATACGTCAGTTTTACATGTGTTTGTTGCATATGTTTGTTATTGTTTACGCACGCATTGCATTTGCATGACCGTTGTGGTCACACCCTTAAGTGGGAGTGAGAAGCTATGCTTTCGTGAGGTTTTCACCTCCGCATGGGCTAGTGGATTGCTTCTGGGATACATCCGTACCTATGTCTTTGTGAGGTTTTCATCTCCGCACGGTCATAGGAAAATGTGTCCCCCTGAACCGAACTTGGTCCATATGAGCCTATAATTGGTGAGGATCGAGAGAATCTCTTTGTTTCAGTACCACTTGCTTTAGAATGAACTACATATAGTGAACTTTAAGTGCTTGCCCCAGGTAGTATGATGATGACCTTTAGTGCCTACCTTTATAAGTTCTTATTTATTATATTTTTTTTATATATGTGACACTGACTTGTTTCTCTTATTTTGCTATCATTGCATGTCATTTATCATTAAAAGGTGTCGATTCAAGGTTCAATTTCTGAGTTAGAAAGTTTTGTAATGGGGAACGAATATCTTAATAAAGTGGAGGACAACTCTTTCGTTTGTGCTTGGTTAGAGAAAACCCAGATAGGAAAAGAAAATAGTGTCACCGAAGGATACACATTAGAATTATGGGACTACACTCTCATTAGTGTGATGCGAAATAGCCTCCAAGAGTTAAAGGAAATATGGGATTAATGGAGTAACGAAGCCAAGCAGCTGTTCTAATGTGTATATTTGTAATAATTATTTTATTTTATGAATAAAAGAGTTATTAATTAAAAAGATTAATTAAAATAAAAATAAAAATAATATATTTATTAATTAAAAAAATCTTGAAACAGCACGAACTAAAAATTACAAATGTGTTTAGAAAAGGAGAATTAAACTGGGTCTCAAGGATATAATTATTTCTTCACGAAAGTTGGGGGATTAGCAGCCCTAACATAAGCTTTGTTACCTTGAATTTTTGGACAGCGAAGCAAGGTCGTATATTCCTCCAAAGTAGGTACTAAGTCTACCTCTCCAAATGTAAAACAACTATAAGTAGGGTTCCAAAATTGTACCATAGCTCGAAACAAATGCTTATCCACCTTGATGTCTAGCAAATAGGGAAGATTTCCATAATTCTGGTACAACAGCTGCTTAGCCTCGTCATCCCATTGGGCCCAAATGTCCTTAAACTCCTGAAACTCATTCTGTGTTGAGCTGATACGAGTGAAGTCCCACAACTCTAATGTATACCCCTCAGTGACACTGTCTCCCTTCTCTAACTGGGTTTTCTCGACCACCACGCACGCATGTAAGCGTTGTCCTCCACTTTATCAAGATATTCGTTCCTCATTACAAAACTTTCTAATCCAGAAATCGAACCGTGAATCGATACCTTTAAATGTTGAATGACATGCAATGATAACAAAATAAAATAAGTCAGTATCACATATAAAAGTATAATAAACAAGCACTTATAAGGGTAGCTTACTAAAGGCTATCACTATACTCCCTAAGGTAAGCACTTAAAGTTCACTATATGAGTTTCAGTTCTAAAGCGAGGGTACCTAAACCAGCAGATTCCTCGGTCCTCACCAATTATAGGCTCATACGGACCAAGTTCAGTTCAGGGGGACACATTTCCCTATGGTCATATGGAGATGAAAATCTCATGAAGATATAGGTACAGATGTATCCCGAAAACAATCCACTAGCTCATACGGAGGTGAAAACCTCACGAAAGTGTAGCTTCTCACTCCCACCTAAAGGTGCGACCATAGCGGTCATGCATATGCAATGTGTGCGAAAACAAAATAATAAACATATGCAGCAAACACATGTAAAAAGATCAATATTTAAAAATTTTTCAACTTCCGACATTAAGACAGAAAATAATCAATTTCTTGGCTTGACTCTCTTATTGTCCCCAGCGGAGTCGCCAAGCTGTCGAAACCCTTATTTTTTTAAAAAGGGCACAAAAGTATTTCAAATTTTGAAAACGGGAGTCTCCACCAACCTTTTTCGGTGTGATTGGATCACCTTATAAAACATTTTGGTCTACGAAATTACGAGAAAAGCAGGTTCGAGTCAAGTCGATTCAAGCATAAGGAAGGATTAGCACCTCTCATGGCGCCCAAAATCGGTACCAAATTGAATAGTTTTCTATCTTAATGTCAAAAGTTTGAAATAATTTAGAAATAAGATCTCTCTTTGAAACATAATAATTTGAGTTAAAAATCAAAATTCCTTCACTCCAAAAGAGTACAAACATCACATCCAGCATGATTGGACACGATATTCTTAAGCTTCCATAACTAAAATCATCTCTTATTTTACAAAACCTATTTAAAAGGATATCTTTAGACATTTAGACAAACGGGAAATCGCAACCCAGCATGTTAGGGCACTTCTTCCCGAATTCCTAAATACCAAAACATTGCCTCATTTTTAAAATTTTTAGATTAAATGAATTTAAATAAAAAAAAAACAATGATGCATTTAACATACTACGATATCAATACTAAACAATATAAACTACATACTTTAACACTTCATACAAATATAATATAGCGAACGATGAATGATGACATTATAATATACATTATCATTTCATGCAGATATAATCATAGAAAACAATGAAAATAACATAATACATACATAATAATATTTCATGCAAAATATAACATAGAAAATAATGAATCTAACAATATATAAATTACATAATATATATCAATATTTTATGGAAATATAACTTAAAACAACATAAATAATCAATTTTTATACAAATATGATAAACAATAAATATAAAAATAAAAAATAGGTGGTGAGATATCATTACCATTTTAAAACAATATTAAGTAAATACAAAAAAGATACAAAAAATAACTAAACAAAATTATGAACATATAAATAAAAAATAAAGATAAGAAAATAAATACAAAATTTTTAAAAAATAGATGAAGTATTTAATAAAATATTTAAAACAAAGTATAAATGATGAAGGTGAGTTTTTTAGAGATGATATATATATATATATATATACACAAAATACACTACATGATACATAACTTAATATACTTGTAAAAATAATAATATGTTAAATTGGAACAAAATTTTGTAGTAAATTTTAAGATATTAGACATTAAATATATAATAACAATATATGTATTAGTTTATAATAATTTACAAATTCTAATAAATAATAAATAATGAAATAACATATATAAATAATATATAATAAAATATGATATGTAAGAAAATATATAAATAAAATACATAATGAAATATAAATAATATGATAAAATAACATATAAAAATAATATATACTATTTATGTATATAACTAAAAAAATACATATAGTATTTAAAATAAATTAAATATATAAAAAGGATTAAAATTTAATTTAATTAAAGAATTTGGGGTTAATTACAAATAGATAGAAAAATTTGGGCCTAATTGACACACGCGCCTAAAGTCGAGGGACTCACTGGGTAATTCGACCCTAATCCCAAAATGACGTCGTCCCGAAATAGGCTTTATAATGGCCATTAGGACTAAATTGAAACAAAAATAAAAGGTTAAGGCCAAATTTTAATAAAAAATAAAAATGAAATTGTAAATATTAAAAATGCGAAAGGATTAATTAGGCAATTAGCCCTTTTACCAAAAACGCGCGGATCCTCCCCAGGTCACGGGTCAACACGCGGATCCTTCACTTAAACGGTGTCGTTTTAGTGCTTATTGAACTAAGCAAAACGACGTTGTTTTTGTAATGCTATATATGTCAAATATTAGCCCAGAATTCATTTTACAATCAGTTTTAAAAAAAAAACCTAAAATCCTCTGAAAGAGGAGCAAAGAGAGAGCCTAAACTCCGCCCTCCATCGGGCACAGCAAGCACAGCGCGCGCGCCAGACACGGCGGTTGGAAGGCTAAAAGCCTTCGCCTTTCCGAGCAAATCACGGGTAAACTCTTCCCTTCTTTTAGTACTTAACAGTTTTTAGGATAAAACGATTTATACGTGTTGAACAAAGATATAAACTACAAACAAATATGTAACTAAATCACCTTTCTCAGAAAATAAACTGCTCTTATTTCTTTATTCTGTGTATATATGCGTGTATCTCTCTGTCTATATGTGTCTCCTTATTACAGTGAAAATTTTCGGCTTTTATAGCCTCATAAAATATATTTACAAATTTTGATTTTATTTCTTGCTATGTTTGTTTCGTCTCTGCTGTTTCTTTCCCTTTTTGCTGGTAACAGCGAGGAATCCGGCAGTGAATGCGCTGGCGTCGACTCGTGTGCGGATTACGGCGTGATATGGAGCCGGAGTCACGGCGCCGGTGAAACCCACTGGAACGGCGCGAGACTAAAAGGGTGTGACGCTTGGGGTACTTGCGGCGCGAAGTTTCTGGAAACCCTAGAGTTTCCAAATTCGGTTTAGACATTGGGCCTCGATAGTTTGGGTCTGGTCTGGGTATGTGGGCTGTTGGGTTTTAAGTGTAACTGGGTATAGGGCTTTGTAAATGGATTGTAAAACTTTTATTAATTTATTTAATTTTTGTTTCTACTTTCATTTATTTATTTTACGGGCCCGGGCAATTTTGGGCTATTACAGCTGCCCCTCTTTGCTTATTACTGTGTAACAGGAATAGAGAAAAGATTATAAAAGGACCAAATTTGCCCAGGCTGGCCAAGTCTCGAAATCTTGATCTTCATCTTCCTCAAAGGTATTCTGATAGCTTCAAACTTGCTTCACCATAACTCAGGAATGTCAAATCTACTATCTTCGATCTACTCACTAACAATATAGAGATGCCAAATCTGTTATCTTCGATCTGCTCTCTGACAATACAAAAACACCAAATCTGTCACCTTCGATATGCTCTCTGACAATACAGAGACGCCAAATCTGTTATCTTCGATCTGCTCTTTGACAATACAGAGACGCCAAATCTGTCATCTTCGATCTGCTCTCTGACAATACAGAAACACCAAATTTGTCACCTTCGATCTGCTCTCTGACAATACAGAGACGCCAAATCTGTCATCTTCGATCTGCTCTCTGACAATAAAGAGATGTGAAATCTGTCATCTTCGATCTACTCTCTGACAATACAAAGATGCCAAATCTGTTATCTTCTATCTGCTCTCTGACAATACAGAGATGCCAAATCTGTCATCTTCAATCTGTTCTCTGACAATACAGAGACGTCAAATCTGCATCTTCGATTTGCTCTCTGGCAATACAGAGACGCCAAATCTGTCATCTTCGATCTGCTCTCTGACAATATAGAGACGCCAAATCTGTTATCTTCGATCTGCTCTCTGACAATACAGAGACACCAAATCTGTCATCTTCGATCTGCTCTCTGACAATACAGAGACGCCAAATCTATTATCTTCGATCTGCTCTCTGACAATACAGAGACGCCAAATCTGTCATCTTCGATCTACACTCTGACAATATAGAGATGCCAAATCTGTCATCTTCGATCTGCTCTCTGACAATACAGAGACGCCAAATCTGTTATCTTCAATCTGATCTCTGACAATATAGAGACGCCAAATCTGTTATCTTTGATCTATATTGTCCTTTAAAAGACGTAACCTGTAGAATGCATATGTGCTCATGCCTGATGATTAAGATGCCATGCTCTAAATGAATCATATGCTCTTAATGAAAATGTTATGAAAATGACTCCTATTTCGGACGCCTTTATTCATTCATCTATCCGAGTTTCATCTTTTTCAAGATTTCAATCATACTCTGCTCACATGCTTTGAATCAAATTGGTCCTATTATACCATTCTTCGAATATTACGACCTGCTGGAGACAATCCTCTCCCAGGATTGAATCGCTTGAATTGTCCAATCATCCTTTGGACTGAAGAAGAAATTTCTTCGAGTACCTCCGACCTTTACTCATGGGAATTCTTCAAACAATTGTTCTATTTTAGTTTTTTGTATTATCTAGAGATTCCCAGAGTAATATGCAAAACTTCATTTGTAAAAATATTTAGTTCATCAATCCTTATTTCAATGCAACACACTTTATGAATAATGGAAGACAAGTAATTTGATCTTGAAAATAGTTAGATACATCCTCAGAATACAACAGGAAATTAATCTGAAAACATATCTTTGAGAAGAAAAAGAATCCAAAGATAGTAATCAGAACAAAAATTCGATGTCCAACATATCATAGCTTGGGCTTCTGTATATCAATTCCATGAAGACTATTCTGAGTTTAACATGTGTTTAGAAGATCCATGGTACTTTGTTAATACCCCGGTATGTAACATACTCCTCTTCTCGTCAAATTTGGTATAGTAAGGTCACTGCATGTTTTTCGAAATTTGAGCAGCTCTTTCGGGTTTTCAACTCAAAACCCATTTGGTCTCAAGGCGCCCTTTGTTGGTTTTCACCTTGGCCTCTTCATTTTTTTTCTTTTATAAATCTCAAAGCGCCCTTTATGGGTTTTCACCTTGGATTTCCCTCTCTTTTAGACAAAGTACTTCTTGATTGAGTCTGAATTCACCTGATTGGGTAAAATTTTCCCATCCATTTCTCTCAAAATCAGTGTACCACCAGAGAAAGCCTTCTTCACAACATACGGCCTTTCCCAATTCGGCATCCATTTTCCTCTAAAGTCTTTTTGTATAGGAAGAATCTTTTTCAATACCAGGTCCCCTTCATGGAATTCTCTTGGATGAACTTTCTTGTCATAAGCTCACATCATTCGCTTCTGATACATCTTACCATGACGAATAGCCCTTAGCCTATTTTCTTCAATCAAGTTCAATTGGTCATACCGAGATTGAATCCATTCTGCTTCATCCAGCTTTATCTCTCACAAAATTCGAAGAGAAGGTAGTTCCACTTCAATGGGTAATGTTGACTCCATCCTATAAACCAACGAGAAAGGAGTTGCCCCAGTAGAGGTTCTGATAGACGTTCGATAAGCAAAGAGTGCAAATGGTAACTTCTCGTGCCAATCTCTGTAGGTCTCAATCATTTTCCCCACTATCTTCTTGATATTTTTGTTGGCAGCTTCTACTGCCCCATTTATTTTTGGATGATATGGAGATGAATTATGATGTTTGATCTTGAATTGGCGGCAAACTTCCGCAATCATGCTGTTATTCAAGTTCAATGCATTGACTGATATAATCCTCTCAGGCATTCCATACTGACAAATAATCTCATTTTTCAAGAATCGACTTACTACCGACTTGGTAACACTAGCATATGAAGCTGCCTCTACCCATTTTGTGAAGTAGTCGATGACCACAAAAATGAAACGATGCCCATTTGAAGCTTTTGGTGATATTGGCCCAATGACATCCATGCCCTACATGGAAAAGGGCCATGGAGAAGTCATAATATGTAAGGGTGAAGGTGGTACATGGATCTTGTCTCCATATATCTGGCATTTATGACATCTCTTAGCATAACTGATACAATCTCCTTCTATAGTAGACCAATAGTATCCAAACCTCATGATTTGTCTTGCCATCGTAAAGCTATTAGTATGTGTACCACAAACTCCTTCATGTACTTCTTCCAGGATTTGTCTAACTTCTACAGCGTCGACGCATCTCAAAAGTACCTGATCTTTCCTTCTTTTATAAAGGATATCCCCATCTAGTACATATTCATAGGCTAACCTTCTCAAAGTTCTTTTGTCATTTTCAGTTGCCTGCTCAAGATATTCATGATTTCTCACATATCGTAATATATCTTGATACCAAGGATGGTCATCATTTTCCTCCTCTTCAATGTTACAGTAATGATCTGGAACCTCAGAAATACTCATCTGAATTGGTCTAACATCTTCTTGTTTATTTGCTTTAATCATGGAAGCCAGTGTTGCTAAAGCATCTCCCATCTGATTTTCATCTTATGGGAGATAATTGAAGGTGATATTATCAAACTCCTCAAGTAACTCCAAAACTACCTTTCGATAATGAATCAATTTGAGGTCTCTTGTCTCCTATTTACCTGTAAGCTGATAAATTAACAATGCGGAGTCTCCATACACTTCCAAGGTTCTAATTTTCCGCTCTCTGGCCGCTCGAATCCCCATGATACATGCTTCATACTAGGCCATATAGTTCGTGCAGTCAAAATTCAATTTACATGTAAATGGATAATGATCACCATTTGGGGATATCAAGACTGCCCCAATTCTATTTCCTACCGCGTTGGATACGCCGTCAAAGTTCAGCTTCCATGGATGTTCTTCAATAGTTGCCACATACATCAACTCCTCATTGGGGAAATCAAAGCTCAATGGCTCATAATCTTCTAGAGCTCTGCTAGCTAGAAATTCTGCTATCGCGCTCCCTTTTATAGCCTTTTGACTCACATAGACTATATCAAACTTTGAAAGTAGTATTTGCCACCTTGCCATTCTTCCATTTAGGGCTGTTGACTCCATCATGTACTTTAATGGATCAAGTTTTGAAATTAGCCAAGTCGTATGATATAACATATATGGCCTCAACCTTCGAGTCATCTAGATTAAAGCACAACACAATTTCTCAATTGGCGAATATCTCATCTCACACTCTATGAATTTCTTGCTGAGGTAATATATCGTCTTCTCTTTTCTTCCTGACTCGTCATGTTGGCCAAGAACACATCCCATAGAATTACTAAACACTGATAAGTACAGAATTAATGGTCTATCTGGACTAGGCGGAGATAACACTGGAGCATTTAACAAGTATTGCTTAACCTTATCAAAAGCATTCTGGCATTCTTCATCCCAAGTACCTTGGTTGTGTTTTCTAAGGAGGCGAAATATAGGATCACATTTCTCGGTTAATTGTGAAATAAACCGAGCAATATAATTCAATCTTCCAAGAAAACCTCAAACTTCCTTCTGAGTACGTGGTGGAGGCAATTCTCGTATGGCTCTAACCTTGTCCGAGTCAACTTTTATTCCCTTTTAGCTGACCACAAAGCCCAATAACTTCTCCGACCTAGCTCCGAAGCTGCACTTTACCGATTAAGCTTTAACTGAAACTTTCTCAATCTCAGGAACAACTTTCTCAATACTTCAATATGCTCCATCTCTATTCGAGATTTAGCAATCATGTCATCAACATACACCTCAATCTCCTTGTGTATCATATCGTGAAATAAGGTCACCGTAGCCCTTTGGTATGTTGCCCCTGCATTCTTTAGCCCGAAGGGCATTACCTTGTAACAAAATGTACCTCATAACGTTATAAAGGTAGTTTTATCCATGTCCTCAGGATGCATTTTTATCTGATTGTACCCTGAAAAGCCATCCATAAAAGAAAACAATGAATATCCTGCTGTATTGTCCACCAAAGTGTTGATGCGCGGTAAAGGAAAGTTGTCATTTGGGCTAGCTTTGTTCAGATCTCTATAATCAACACACATTCGTACCTTCCCGTCCTTCTTAGGGACAGGCACAATTTTAACCACCCATTCTGAATACTTAACCTCTTGTAGGAATCCGGCATCAAACTGCTTCTTGACTTCATCTTTTATTTTTAGCACAATATCAGGCCTCATCCTTCGCAGTTTTTGTTTGACTGGCTTGCAATCTTATCTTATGGGGAGACGATGTACCATGATATCAGTATTCAAACTCGGCATATCTTCGTATGACCATGCAAAGATATCTTTGAATTCACGTAGTAGCTCAACAAGACCTTGTCTCGTTCCCTTCGCAATATGTGTCCCTATTTTCACCTCTTTTCCTTCTTCTAAGACTACATTCTCTATTGCCTCTTTCTCACGGGGTAGGATTTGTTTCTCCTCTTGTTTTGCCAATTTCAACAGATCTAGAGACACATCACAATCCCTGTCATCTTCAAAATCCTGATGTTCCTCTAAACACATGTCTTGCTCAAAAGAGAATTTAGGATTTGTAGTATCATCACTCATGCCGTTGATATCTAGGGACCTGTGGGGGTGCAGAGGAATGTACAAAGAATGAATGAATTTAAGAATGTCTATTAACATGTTATGAATGAAATTAAAGATTTGAACGGAATTAAAAGGACAAAAGAACAAAGAATGAAAGAATGTTTGCTCGAATTGATAGTAAAGACGTGTTTTTATTGAAACAAAATATCTGAACATGAGCCTATTTCACAAATGAAATCCTATTACTCCTAGGCTTTAGAGCAACAAGAGTGTTCTGAAAATTACTCTGAAAAATCTTTAAAAACTACAAGAAGTTCTTTTGCAGTCCAATTGTTTAAAGAGCTTCCCAGTTTGTAAGGGCGAATGCCCTCAAGGTTTCTTCGTTCAGACTCTTCATTATGTACAACATTAATATAATGACTTCCTCTTTCGAGCAGCCCTCTCTTAGGGTGCATTATCCCTCCTGATATAAAAGTTTGGGATATATGAGGGAACGTCATCAATTCCTATTCTACTTCTCTTTCATTTAAACGCCCCCTTCTTCTTTCTCGACGCTTCTCCATTTCCTTCCTCCTCTGCTTATGATTTGGCCTGAAACCCAAGCCAAAACAGTCTCTCTTCTCCTTTAGTTCTGGAACTTGAATCCCTCCTTAGAGATATCTTCCCAATCCTTTTCCTGGCAAAGCTTATTTTCCCACTGTCATGTGCAAACCCATTCTTGTGGTTCTGGATATCCTGGGTACTGGCACCTCATTCCCCTCTGCAATGAATGTTGCATTAACGAATTCTAAGGAACGAAAAGAGCACTCAATGGCCTCCTCATTTGCTTCTACATAAGGTGCATCACTGGTAACTATCGCTATAATGTCCTCTTCCGCATTTATGGTGACCAGCCGTCCATCCGCTACTAACTTCAATTTCTGGTGCAAAGATGAGGGCACCGCTCCTGCCGAATTTATCCAAGGCCTCCCCAATAGGCGATTGTAAGAGGGCTTGATGTCCATCACTAAAAAGTCCACCTCATAAGTGTTTGGCCCAATCATCAAAGGAATATCAATTCTTCCCATGACCTTTCTCTCCGTACCATCGAATGCTCTCACTACATTATGGCATGTTTTCATGTGAGAACTGTCTATGGGTAATTTATTCAATGTAGATAATGGTAAGACATTTAAGGCTGATCCATTATCAATAAGCACACTCGACAATGTATACCTCTTACAGCGAGTGGTGATATATAAAGCTTTAGCTGATCCCATGCCACCAGGTGGGATTTCATCATCGTTGAAATAGATGAAATTGTCAGCACTTATGTTACTAACCAATTGATCTAACTTATTGACAGATATATCATTAGTAACGTAAGTCTCATTGAGCACTTTCATTAATGCTTCTCGATGTACCTCTGAACTCAGAAGCAAAGCCAACACTGATATGCGAGCTGCTTGTTTATGCAATTGTTCAACCACGCTGTACTCACTGTGTTTTAAGAATTTTAGAAACTCTTTGGCTTCTCTCATTAACCAGTATTTCAGCCCCTTTTCCTTTGTCAAAGGCTTTTGCTTTCGCGGGCTCAACTCTGACGCCATCTACATCATAACGCTTCCCACTACATGTATAAGAACCCTCATCTTGAGCCTCCTTAGAAGTATTAGCTATATCCTCATTCTTTGGCATTGTCACATTGCAGTTATAATTCCAAGGTACCCTCTTGTTATCCTTATAAGGAAAGGAAACGGGTTTGTGAATAATGACTTTTGGTGTTGTTGGTATCTCAACTTCATTATTCCTTGGTATAGAAGTAATGATCCTTGGCCGGTTTCGATTCTTCGGTCCACCTTCTAATGTGCATACACGTCCCTCATCTGAGCCAGCTTCATAAAATTCCAGCTCTTTATTATCCATAAGGCTTTGTACCAAGGCCTTAAACTCGTCACATTCCTGGATCTCGTGTCCCTCTTCAGCATGGAATTCGCAGTAGTCTCTCACTCCTCTATCCCTTTCTTTAGAGATTATCATCTCTCTTTTCACCATTCTTCCCAAATCATTTTTATCGGCGTTCTCACCTCGGCCACGCCCTTTTTAATACTTCTCATACCAGTATCCCCAACTGCGTTTACCCCTTGATCACTATGATTTGGCAACGGGTTCTCTGTACTAGGGTGTCATCAAATTTTACGACCCCCATTTTGATTAGTCTTTCCACTGCCTTTTTAAAACCAGTGCAATTTTCAATTGAATGCCCCGATATCCCCGCATGGTATTCACATTTGGCGTTTACATCATATCATTTGGGATATGGGGGTTGTAACGGTTTCAAATGAAAATGAGCTATTGCATGCGCATTGAATAAACTTTGATAAAGCTCCCGATACGTCACTGGGATAGGCGTAAATGAGATCTTTTCAGAATTTTATCTCGAACCAAATCCCTGCTTTTGAGAATCTTGTTGCCCAACTGTAGTTACTCTGGGCTAACTAACTGTAACCGCTTTTGAATTATAACTACCCGTATTGTTCACCTCATTACCTTTCCTTCTTAGGGCCGATCTTTTAGTAGTTTCCTCGTCTATCTTGCCACCTCTTATGGCGTTCTCAATCATTTCTCCCGCCATAACTATATCAGCAAAACTCTTAATGGTACTTCCAATCATGTGAGTAATGAATGGGGCCTTCAAAGTGTTAATGAACAGCATGATAGTTTCTTTCTCCAAGAGCGGTGGTTGAACTTGCATGGCAACCTCCCTCTACCTCTGTGCATATTGCCTAAAGCTTTCATTAGGCTTCTTTTTCATATTTTGCAAATTGATTCTATCAGGAGTCATGTCAGTCACATGATTATATTGCTGCATAAAGGCTTGCGCTAAGTCTATCCAAGAATCGATCCTTACGCGACTCAGTTGATTATACCATCTAGCCGCTGCCCCAACCAAACTATCCTGAAAATAATGGATCAATAATTGATCATTGTTTACATAGCCAGTCATCCGTCTGCAGAACATGGTGATATAGGCTTCAGGGCAAGTAGTCCCATTGTACTTTTTGAATTCTGGCATTTTGAACTTATGGGGAAGCACCAAATCTGGGACCAAACTCAAGTCCTTAGCATCAATTCCCTGACGATTATCAGTATTTTCTAGTGCCTTAAATTTTTCCTCTAACCATCTGTAACGTTCCTCTAATTGCCTTGATGATTCGAGTCTTATCTCTTCCCTCTCAGCTACATCTAAATCAGGGATGACTGGATTGGCAGGGTTATCTCCAGGGTTGAATCCCGAACCAGTTTGAAAGTTTATGGGTATTCCAGCATCGACTTGCCCCTATTGAGGTCTTATTATGACGGACGGCCTTCGGGGATATGCTCCAGGTTGAGTCTGCTCATGAGGTGGGGTAAAACCCGGAGGATGATCCTCATTATCCTCTTCGGTAATAGTCATAGGGGCCTTTCCTTTATCCGTTGCCCCTCTCAGCAGCTGAGCCATCTCAGCCATCATATTCCTTTGAGCCTCCAACATTTTATCCTTCATCTCCTGTTGGATTTTTACCAACTGTTCCTGCAATTGCTCTTGCATTTCTTTCTGGATCTGCTCAAGTCTTTGATCCATATTCTTTGTCTTAGCGCATGTACCGTAAGGACGTGTTTCTTCCAGATTTCCTTTCTCTCACACTCTCTCTCCCTAATAATTTTAACTAATTAGGGTCTCTCTATAAATTTGAATGCATATGATGCGATGAGATGCAAATGCATGAATGCAAAAAAGATATCGATTCTAATTCAATTTCTTTTAGAAAACGTTATTTAAGAAACAAAAATCTTTATATAAAACGGATTATAAATACGCCTTCGCCCTCAGGCCCAGAGTTTTAACCTTATCCAATAACAAAGCTAACTCTAAACCTCTATCTGACATTAACTCATACTTTGTACTCAATACATTAGCTTGTACTGCCAGGTCTTGCAAATGATCAGCAACCTCTCGAATCTGTACTATAGCTTCTCTCATGAGGTAGTCCCTATCTCTGATTTGATCCTAAAAATGGTGAAGCTCTCCCTTCCAGTGTTCTTCTCTTGCCTCGAGCTGTTTAATCTGTAGCTCACAGTTCTGTAATGCTGCTTCCAACCTTCCAATATTGTGCTTCATTTCTTCGATCTTATCCAGGCTTGCCTTTAACTCGACCGCAGAGTTACAACTTCAGTGATGATGAAGAGATTGTCCAAGCTCTGTCACCTTAGTTTTTAATCCTTGATTTTTCTTCTCTAGGACCTGATCATGCGTCTGCATCTCTTGGAACTTCTTCTCCCAATACTCAGCTTTGGCTCTTTCTTCTTGAACCTCTTATTGCCACTGCTCTGAGGACTTTCCCAATCCAGCTCTCTTCATTGATAATTGTATCCTCTTATATTGCATCTTCAAGTCATCTCGGTCTTCCTCAATCTTCCTCTTTTCTTTCCTCTCTTTTTCGACCTCGATTCTATGAACGTCGACATTTAAGCTTAGGTACATCTTCTCCTTCTCAAGCCTCTCTATCTTTCTCCCGAGTTCTAAATTCTTCCTTTCAAACTCTTGCTTTATAACTTCCAACTCTGATGGAATCACTCGTAAACTCTCTTCCATCGACCGAGCGGCCCCCAAACTTAGCCTAGGGATATTATCATTAATCCTCTTACTAAACCACTCTTTATATCCAAGGGTCGTGGTTGGTCCTTCAGTCAGAATCTTCACACAGCAAATCTTCTTCCAAACCTCGAAAATCTCTCGCATCTTCTTCTTACAATGATCCCCTTTATAAGTGAAATCACTCTGAGCTAACCCTTGTGTTGCCGGTATAAACTGCCCCACTTTGTATTGTCTTAGGACAAGTAATGGTGTATAACCAACAACTCCCCAAATTCCAGGAAGAGGTACCCAATCAAAACTTCCACAACGATAAAGGACTTCATTAGGAGCCATCCAAGGAGCTTTCCACATTACATCTTCCTCTCAGAGATTCTGCAGTATTTCTGTCCATCTTTCCTCTGTAATGTCGTCCCTCCTCGGCGTAGCTGCAGCTTCCCTTAAGGGAGAATAATCCTCAAAGAACACTCGGCAAGGAACCTTATCAACCTTCCAAAAGTGGCTATGGAACCACACTAACAACAACTATGCACATCCAATGAATCTTCCTTCACCAGCTCTCCGACATGCGCTCAAGGATCTAAACATCTCAGCTAGGATTGCAGGCACAGGTGTGTTCTGTTTACCAAGTCGATCGAATAAATCCGCAACTTCCTCATCTATGTGCCCAATAGCTTTAGGGAAAATCACTAAACCATAAATACTTAAGGCCAAAACATCAACCCTCTTCTTCACATCTAGGTGTGCCAATATCAAATCCCTCAAACTTGCCTATGGAATGCATTTACTATCACCCTTTTGTTGGACTCGAGCTGTAGCCCACTGTTCACTCACCCCCGTAACCATCATTAATTTCTTCACGAAAGTTGAGGGATTAGCAGCCCTAACATAAGCTTTGTTACCTTGAATTTTTGGACAGCGAAGCAAGGTCGTATATTCCTCTAAAGTAGGTACTAAGTCTACTTCTCCAAATGTAAAACAACTATAAGTAGGGTTCCAAAACTGTACCATAGCTCGAAAAAAATGCTTATCCACCTTGATGTCTAGCAAAGAGGGAAGATCTCCATAATTCTGGTAGAACAGCTGCTTAGCCTCGTCATCCCATTGGGCCCAAATGTCCTTCAACTCCTGAAACTCATTCTGTGTTGAGCTGATACGAGTGAAGTCCCACAACTCTAATGTATACCCCTCAGTGACACCATCTCCCTTCTCTAACTGGGTTTTCTCTGACCACGCACAGACAGAAGCATTGTCCTCCACTTTATCAAGATATTCGTTCCTCATTACAAAACTTTCTAATTTAGAAATCGAACTATGAATCGATACCTTTAAATGTTGAATGATATGCAATGATAACAAAATAAAATAAGTCAGTATCACATATAAAAGTATAATAAACAAGCACTTATAAGGGTAGCTTACTAAAGGCTATCACTATACTCCCTAAGGTAAGCACTTAAAGTTCACTATATGAGTTTCAATTATAAAGCGAGAGTACCTGAACTAGCAGATTCCTTGGTCCTCACCCATTATAGGCTCATACGGACCAAGTTTAGTTTAAGGGGACACATTTCCCTATGGCCATACGGAGATGAAAATCTCACGAAGACATAGGTACAGATGTATCCCGAAAGCAATCCACTAGCTCATACGGAGGTGAAAACCTCACGAAAGTGTAGCTTCTCACTCTCACCTAAAGGTGCGACCACAGCGGTCATGCAGATGCAATGTGTGCGAAAACAAAATAATAAACATATGCAGCAAACATATGTAAAAAGATCAATATTTAAAAATTTTTCAACTTCCGACATTAAGACAGAAAATAATCAATTTCTTGACTTGACTCTCTTATTGTCCCCAGCGGAGCCGCCAAGCTGTCGAAACCCCCATTTTTTTGAAAAAGGGCACAAGAGTATTTTGAATTTTGAAAACGGGAGTCGCCACCAACCTTTTTCGGTGTGATTGGATCACCTTATAAAACATTTTGGTTTATGAAATTACGAGAAAATAGGTTCGGGAGTCGGTTACGCACAAGGAAGGGTTAGCACCCTCGCAGCGCCCAAAATCGGTACCAAATTGAATAGTTTTCTATCTTAATGTGTGACACCCCTAATTTGACCCTAGTCGGAAAGTGGTTTCGGGACCACAAAATCGAGTCACAAAAAAATAATTAATTGTTATATTCTATGCTTATTATTTGTGAATAAGTATGTGTAAAAATTTCATGTTTTAATTTTGTCATTTGGATGTGAAATTAGCTAAAAAGGACATATTTGAGAAACTTTAAAAATATGATAGGCAAATGTCCAAGTGATTAAAATGTTAAATTACTAAAGTTGTGGACTTGCATGTCAAATGGCCCACTTTTAACATTAGTGGATGGTAATGATGTTATGATTTTGGCATTATGTGTATATTATATTTAGTAAATAATATTTAATAGTTTATAATTTGAAAACATGAATTAAATAAAAAAGAATGGTGATAAAAACAAAGAAACTTTTCTCTTTGTTTTCTCTTATTGCCGTAACTAAGCAAGAAAGAAAGGAAAGAACACCAAAGGCACTCGGTCACTTGGTGTTGGGAATTAAGGTGAGATTTCATGTGTTTTATTTTTAATTTTTGCGAAATGTTGTTATTTTTGAAGCTCACAACATGACCCATATGTTAATTTTTGTGAATTTATTTCATAAAGCATTTGGTCATGGCTTCAAGGATTAGATTGTGGATGTTTTGATGATAAGTGTTTATGGATGAGGATAGACTAATTAAATTTGCTATGAGGGGCAAGTTTGAGTAAAATTTCATTCGGTTATTAAAGTGAAGTATGAAACTTGTGCTTAATTGTGGAATGCTATAATTAAATTGCTAATATATGTTTATATACTTGCCGAATTTGAATTAAGGTGAAAGACGAGGTAAAGAATGAGTTTGAGTTGAAAATTTATAATTGTAATTAAATTGATAGCATATATTTATATATTAGCCGAATATGTGCTAAAATGAGAAATGAAATGAAGGATTAAGTTTGAATATTTATTTGAGTGGTCTCAAGTATTGAAGCAAGCCCATGGTAAAATCTAGTTAATGGAAAAAGATGACATTCGGCCAAGGAAGTTTTGTGATAGTATTTTTTTGGCTAAGGATGCTTTGTATGTTATGCATGATGTGTTTAATGTCTTGATGAACAAGTAGTCATTAAATGAGGCTAAGCTTGTGAAATTATGAGTTTGGATGAATATATATATATGCATGCGGCAATGTGTAAAATATTGATTGTTTTAAATGGTTCGTAGTTAAGTGGAAATGGAAGCTTGATAAAAAAAATTCTGTTAAGGATGAGTAAGAGGTATGTGCATTCGGCCATTAAACATGTGCTTAATTGTTGATGATTGGTTGTAAAGAAAATACATATAGGTCAAATATAGCCTTGGATAAGAAGATTTTTATGTATTGAATTTGTAACATGGTTATGCCGATTGTGAACATGTGATAAAGAATTATTCAAATGGTTGTTTAAATAATATTCGGTTTATTAGTATATGTATAATTAGTTAAAGTGTAAACTTTGCATGTGTATTAAAAGTTTTTATGTGATATTCGACCTTGGGAAATCTAAGCTTAAATAGTTAATTGGGTTGTCTCTTTAATGGCCGAATGTGCTAAAAGCTAATGCATGATTTAGTTTAATCGATGTAATGATACAAATTATGATATTTACTTGTGGTTTTGAAGTATAGAAAATTTGTTAAGTTGATTAAGTGGTTGCCGAATGTGAAATTTAGGTAAGGAAATGTGTACAAATAATATTTGTATAGATAATTGGTTTAAAGGGGTCGGCATTATACATTGTTGATATGGTGTTATTAATGTAAAGCACTTTAGTATAGACGTATATACATATGGTCACTTAGAACGTATTGAGATGGCCGAATAAGGCTAACGATGAGTATGCTTTGATTTTCTATAATACTTAGTAATTTGTTTAAGATGATTAAAGATGTGTACGATTATTTTATATTGAGCTAAAAGTAGTTATATGGCCTATTAAATTTCTTGTGGTATTCGGCCCTAAGCAAGCACAATGGGATTTTAATAAGTTAAATTTGTTTTAGATTAAGCTCAAGAGCTTAAGGAGCCTAATTCGGATAGGGGAAAAGCTAAACTAACCAAATAGCCGATCCGTAGTCGTTCGACGACATTCGAGGTAAGTTTCTAAGTAATTAAACCTATTTTGAGTTTTGATTAATGGATACTATTATAGAAATGGCTAAATTGAAAAATATGATGTGGCTATGATATGTTCTAAGGCCGAATGGAAAATTTTATGTATTTGAATCAATTTACTAATGTGATTTTGTACCTAAGACGAAATAAAATGACAAGGCGTAATATCTAGCTTAAGATCGAATGGCCAATGTGATGAATGTGAAAGTGCATACATGTGATAAGGTCGAATGGCCAATGTGATGAATGTGAAAGTGTGTATATGTGATAAGGCCGAATGGCCAATGTGATGAATGTGAAAGTGTGTATATGTGATAAGGCCGAATGGCCAATGTGATGAATGTGAAAGTGTGTATATGTGATAAGGCCGAATGGCCAATGTGATGAATGTGAAAGTGCATACATGTGATAAGGCCGAATGGTTAATGTGATATATGTGCAAGTGAATATGTGATAAGGTCGAATGACCAATTGTGAAAAGTGTGCAATATTAGATATTTAATGAGGCCAAAGTTAGTAAAAATATAAATATATATTAAATGAATTGTGCTGAGATTGTATCCGGGTTAGAGACCCGCTGGCTTCATGCTGGGATTGTATTCGGGTTTAAAGTCTCGCAGGCTTAATATTGGTGAATTAAGTAAGATTATGATCTTGAATGTTCGCAGTGAACTACCATCAAGTAAGTACTATACATTTAAGATGTTCAGATACATATTACCTCCTCATTTGTCACTAGCATTCAAAAAAAACGCATATGTGATTGATTATTATATTGCGAAAATGAGGATGACCTAATCAGTCTTGGTATGCTTGTATAATGTAGTATATACTAAGCTTTCATGTATGTACTCGTGTACATTCAGCCAACGATTCGGTGAATTATTAGTATTAAAGAACGATACATATGTGGGAATGATTATTATATCTTTGAATAAGGGAATAATCTATTCGGTCAATGGTTGTTAGTATGACAAAGTATTTGATTTAAATTTATCGTATGAGCTTTAAGTAAAGAAAAGTATGTGCTGAGATTTATATATGTAATTGTGCATATTCGGCCAAAAAGGCCTTATAAATTGAGAATAAATTGTATTCAGCTAGATGTACAAACGCAAGGGAAGGATTGTATTTTGTCAACCTACGTATATGTGATAAGGTTTCTGTTTGGTTCTTTATGCATTACCCATATTTGTAATTCAATACATGCCACGTTGAAATACTCGAAAGTTTTGATGCGATTATGAAATAAAGAATTAAGTTTATATATATATATATATATATATATATATATATATATTCATGTATGTGCATGAAACGAGTACGTTTGAGCAAGTGATTATGATTATTGAAAGAGTATATGTTATGCTAAATGAGTAGTGACTCTATGAATCTATTCATGATAGATTATGATATTACTATGTGCTTCTAAATATGGAAACTAAACGTGGTAAAAGTATTATGTTTTAGTTTAATTGATTGAATTAGAAGTAGATATGAGGTTTCTAGATGCGAAAGACTATGTGAATCAAATTTGGAAGAAATAGATAAACTATATATGCGTGCATGAGGTTTGAACTATTTGACGGAATGGTGAGATCTCTTGATATTGTTAAACGGGGTTTCTGCAAGGTCTAAGACGATGAGGCTTAGTAATGAAACGATAGTTAAAGATGTTCAGTACATTAAGTTGGCCAGGTATGTATCAGGTACTTGTATGTGATTTTCAATTCGGATTAGATCAAAAGTATACAAAGCGATGCATATGTGAATAAGTGTATGAATGCAAATGTGATCACAGTCCATGTGACTATGATACATTTGGCCAATGTGTTATGCCATAAGAATGTATTCGATTAAACTATAATAGAGGCATTTAGATTGGAGTGTAATTATGAGCTAAGTGTGCCTTGTGAGCATACGAATATTTGACCATTTTGGTCATTATCATGAAATAATTTGTGGTAACTAAATGATGTGGTTATTGAAATTATAGTTCGTTATGGAGCTTTAGATTGACTTCATTGATTTGAAGAATCGAGTGATAAATGATAATTGAATTTGATTCTGCAAAATTATCGTTTTACTTAAGACTTACTAAGCTTATGTAAGCTTACTCCGTTTGTCTTTTGTTTTTGTTTTATAGATTGTGGACTCTGATTACCAGCTCGGGGATCATCAGCACTTCATCACACTATCTACTATTATGGAAACCTTGTGATTTGGATTTAGCTTATGGCATGTATAGGATAGATTATAGTAGAATGATATCATAACTATTGTTTATAAGCCATGCGAATATGGCATCCTTTGGAAGTCTACTTTTATAAGTTATAAGTTTGATCTTTGTTTGCGTTTAGAAATTTAATTAAATGAATAATCCTTATTCACGAAAAAGAAAAAAATGTTCAAAATTTTACTGTTTTGATCTGCTTCCAAATTTTTTTTTGGTAACGCCTCGTCCTATTCCGGCGATGGTTACGGGATAGGGGTGTTACATAATGTCAAAAGTTTGAAATAATTTAGAAATAAGATCTCTCTTTGAAACATAATAATTTGAGTTAAAAATCAAAAATTTTTCGCTCCAAAAGAGTACAAACATCACATCCAGCATGATTGGACACGATATTCTTAAGCTTCCGTAACTGAAATCATCTCGTATTTTACAAAACCTATTTAAAAGGATATCTTTAGACATTTAGACAAACGGGAAATCGCAACCGAGCATGTTAGGGCACTTCTTCCCGAATTCCTAAATACCAAAACATTGCCTTATTTTTAAAATTTTTAGATTAAATGAATTTTAAAAAAAAAAACAATGATGCATTTAACATACTACAATATCAATACTAAATAATATAAACTACATACTTTAACACTTCATACAAATATAATATAGCAAACAATGAATGATGACATTATAATATACATTATCATTTCATGCAGATATAATCATAGAAAACAATGAAAATAACATAATACATACATAATAATATTTCATGCAAAATATAACATAGAAAACAATGAATCTAACAATATATAAATTACATAATATATATCAATGTTTTATGGAAATATAACTTAAAACAACATAAATAATCAATTTTTATACAAATATGATAAACAATAAATATAAAAATAACAAATAGGTGGTGAGATATCATTACCATTTTAAAACAATATTAAGTAAATACAAAAAGATACAAAAAATAACTAAACAAAATTATGAACATATAAATCCAAAATAAAGATAAGAAAATAAATACAAAATTTTTAAAAAATAGATGAAGTATTTAATAAAATATTTAAAACAAAGTATAAATGATGAAGGTGAGTTTTTTAGAGATGATAAATATATATATACAAAATACACTACATGATATATAACTTAATATACTTGTAAAAATAATAATATGTTAAATTGGAACAAAATTTTGTAGTAAATTTTAAGATATTAGACATTAAATATATAATAACAATATATGTATTAGTTTATAATAATTTACAAATTCTAATAAATAATAAATAATGAAATAACATATATAAATAATATATAATAAAATATGATATGTAAGAAAATATATAAATAAAATACATAATGAAATATAAATAATATGATAAAATAACATATAAAAATAATATATACTATTTATGTATATAACTAAAAAAATACATATAGTATTTAAAATAAATTAAATATATAAAAAGGATTAAAATTTAATTTAATTAAAGAATTTGGGGTTAATTACAAATGGATAGAAAAATTTGGGCCTAATTGAAACACGCGCCTAAAGTCGATGGACTCACTGGGTAATTTGACCCTAATCCCAAAACAACGTCGTCCCAAAATAGGCTTTATAATGGCCATTAGGACTAAATTGAAACAAAAATAAAAGGTTAGGGCCAAATTTTAATAAAAAATAAAAATGAAATTGTAAATATTAAAAATGCGGAAGGATTAATTGGGCAATTAGCCCTTTTACCAAAAACACACGGATCCTCCCTGGGTCACGGGTCAACACGCGGATCCTTCACTTAAACGGTGCCGTTTTAGTGCTTATTGAACTAAGCAAAATGACGTTGTTTCTGTAATGCTATATATGTCAAATTTTAGCCCAGAATTCATTTTACAATCAATTTAAAAAAAAAACCTAAAATCCTTTGAAAGAGGAGCAAAGAGGAGCCCTCCAGCTCTAGCCTCCGGCCACTGGGCACACGCGCACACGCACCACACGCGCCGCCGTACACGGCGGTTGGAAGGCTAAAAGCCTTCGCCTTTCCGGGCAAATCACGGGTAAACTCTTCCCTTTTTTTAGTAGTTAACAGTTTTTAGGAAAAAACAATTTATACGTGTTGAATAGAGACATAAACTACAAACAAATATGTAACTAAATCACATTTCTCAGAAAATAAACTGTTCTTATTTCTTTCTTCTGTGTATATATGCGTGTATCTCTCTGTCTATATGTGTCTTCTTATTACAGTGAAAATTTTCGGCTTTTATAGCCTCATAAAATATATTTACAAATTTCGATTTTATTTCTTGCTATGTTTGTTTCGTCTCTGCTGTTTCTTTCCCTTTTTGTAGGTAACAGCGAGGAATCCGGCGGTGAATGCGCTAGCGTCGATTCGTGCGCGGATTACGGCGTGATATGGAGCTGGAGTCACGGCGCTGGTGAAGCCCACTGGAACGGTGCGAGACAAAAGGGTGTGACGCTTGGGGTACTTGCGGCGCGAAGTTTCTGGAAACCCTAGGGTTTCCAAATTCGGTTTAGACATTGGGCCTCGACAGTTTGGGTCTGGTCTGGGTATTTGGGCTGTTGGGTTTTAAGTGTAACTGGGTATAGGGCTTTGTAAATGGACTGTAAAACTTTTATTAATTTATTTAATTTTTGTTTTTGCTTTCATTTATTAATTTTACGGGTCCGGGCAATTTTGGGCTATTACAATTATTATTATTTAACCATTTAACTAAGAAAGCTAATATATTAAAAATATTAATTAAAAATTAAAAAAAAAACTTAAAACAACATAAAATAAAAAGTGCAAATGTGATTGGGAGAGAAATTGAACATGAGATACAAGGATAAAATTACTAGCATTTAACTATCTAACCAAAGAAACTAATTATATTAAAAATATCAAAAATTGCAACTTAAAAGAAAAGTGCATTTAGCTGAGTGCGCTTTCTTACTAACTATGCAGAAAGTGCGCCCAACTAAACACAATTTTACACACTTCAAAAACAACATATTTTCCTAAATTTTCAAAAACATTAACCTATTTGAACATTAAAATTTTTTTAGCATATATATATATATATATAGCATATTTGTCCTAATTGGATCATGGGTCCAAATATACCTAAACAATTAGAGGTTTTTTTTTTTTTAGCTGTTGTCACAACCAGCGCTTGATTTCACAACTTTAAATATATATATATATTTTCGATATAGTTGAGTGGAGAATTAAAAATTCATCTAAATAGAAACTAGTAAATGAATAATTTAATATTAAATATAATATTTTGGTAATATAAATAAATTGATTTGATTTTACATAGATACAAAACTCATATCATTAAAAAATACAATAATATTCAATAATTCATATATTTATATCTTGTTAGGTATATTCCCAAATGCTACAATTAGGTATCACAAATTTATATAAAATTTGAGTTTAACATATTTTGATAATGCAATGTATAATGCTGTGTTTTCTTTAATTTTTCGAATTTTGCCATATTGTCATTTTTATTATTAATATTATGTTTCTAGTATAATGTTGGTATAATATAATGTTGGTACCATGTTCAGACTTATTTATTTATATAAAATAATTTTTATTTATTAAAATATTAATTTTTTATATTCATCAAATTAAGTATTAGATACAATGGTAAAATATATTATACTCCTAAAAGAATGTAGATTTGAATCTTGAAAACAATATAATTAAAAGAAATAGTTATGAATACTGAACATGAATCATAAAACGGACATGAAAAGTATAAAAAAGAATCAAATAAATGAATCCAACATTTATTATTTTAAATATTGGTGAATGAATTTTAAATAAAATCAAACTTTTATGTTTCTAGTTCAAAGAAGATTCAATAAGGAAACCAATTGTGCAAATTAAATATGTGGTGAATGACAATTAGTTAAGGAATAGGAAATTGAGTAGTATCATTTGGAGAGGATTATTGCCTTAGATATTGACACCAGTCTATAAATAATGTCTAGCCTAAACATCAAACAAATCACTCCCACATCAAACATTGTCAGTGAAACAATGGCGTCTTCAGCTCTGACGGGTAAGATTGAGGCAGATGTAGAGATTAAGTCTTCTCCTGGGCAGTTCCATGAAATGTTCGCCCACAAACCGCACCATGTGCACCATACTTGCTATGACAAGATTCAAGGATGCGATTTACTTGAAGGTGAATGGGGAAAAGCTGGTACGATTATCAGTTGGCGTTATGTGCATGGTATGATATTTGAACATAGCAAACCCAAAAATCTTCTCAAGCTTTTTGCTTGAGTTCTTTACCTTTTTATCTGTTAATTTTAATAGCAATATCCTATAACAAAACAATATTGTTTGTTCAGATGGAAAGGCTAAAGTTTCAAAGCAGCTAGTTGAAGCGATAGATCCTAGTAAGAACTTGATCACTTTCAGAGAGATAGAAGGAGATCAACTGAAAGAGTATACGAACTTTGTAGCCACGCTTCAAGCTTCGCCCAAGAACAAGGGTAGTGGCAGCATAGTGCACTGGACTGTGGAATACGAGAAACTGCACCACGGGATTGCACATCCCGAGACTCTGTTGCAATTCTTGGTGGATGCCTCCAAGGACATTGACGCTCACCTCACCCAACCAAACTAAAGGATCGATTAAGAACATCCGATGTCCGTACTGCTCTACTACTACTACCTGAAGCAGTACTAATCTAATTAAGAAAAAATTGACAGCTACCTTACTTCTTTGTTTCAATTCGAATATGTATACACGTTTGGATCAATATGCTGTCAAAGAGAGGGAGCTTTATTTTCTTAGTATTTGTTGTTTAATTATGTACCAGGTTGAATGTACGAACCATGTGCTTGTGTGTTCTATTTTATAATATAAAAGTATGGTTTGGTTACAATTTTTGTTAGAATTTTATTGATATTTTGATAATATAAAACTAAAACTTACCCATATCATGAAATATATGTCCTAATCTTCAACATTTCAGTATTTTCATTCCAACACTAAAAATTTATCCAAAAAATTTGAATTTTGTTACTTCGGTTCTGAATTTAATTGCGGTTAGAATTTTTTTATTGTTGTAATAGTGTAATTATAAAAAGAATACTGGAATTTATCAAGAAAATAGGAGTTGTCATTGATGGTATGATCAGACACCTTAAATTTATCTTTAAAAAAATTAAAAATCTTTTTTAAAAAAATAATTTCTGAATCTGCATTAAAAATTAGAGACAATCTTAAGTACATACGAAAATTTTAGTACCCTTGCAATGTCTAAAAATCAATACCTTACTATGCGTTGTTTTTTATTTGAAAATTATAAATCCGATTTCAATATTGATCCCGAAAAATTTCGAATATTAAACCAAATTTTAAAACTCAAAAATATAAATTATAACTTTATAGTCGAAAAAAAAGGCAAATTGCATTTACTCAGGTTTGAAAGGGCATTTCAACGGAGATTGTATCGATTGATTTTAGCAACAATCACGTCAATTATTTTATTAATGCTGAAATGTTGTCTCATGCAGTTGAAAATTAGTGAAACTGAATTTCATGCGTGTGCTTCTTTTAAACTATGATCAAATAGGAGTATAGTAATGATAGCATAGCAGTAATCATATTAATAAGCACGTCAAAGGTACCATCATAGCATACATGCATTTACAAAAATAGGAAACATATACGTTATATACTGGCACAAGACTTTAAGCTTAGGCACATGTATTAAACACACAGAATTATGTATAACATGCATATTATATAATTATAATGATAAAAGTCATCCACCACATGTTCGAAATGAAGAGATATATATAACAAACAGCACACCAATATTCACTATCTACGGTCTACACGTTGAAGAAAACAATTAAGTTGATATATATTATATTATATATCACTTCACAAATCAACATAAGTAAGCTTAAATCTTTGCATGAAATCTTGTATCTTTATGATATATTAACACTTTCATGTTTTGAAACTTTTGCCCATGCATGAAAATTCATTTGCTGTTTCACTGTAATCATTTTAAACCATCACGCTATACAATATCACAGAAAAGTTCTCTTTAACAACGAAAAGAATACGGAATATAAAAACCCTTTTTATTTTTTTAAATAAAAATAAAAATAAAAAGCTAATATCATGTTTTCTTAAGATGAAAATGTCAAACATTAAAAATTTGGCACAAAAAATCTAAAAAATAAATATAACATATTTTATTAAATACACATAATACACTAATAGAAAAATTAATTATAGATACAAGTCAACCCGAATCCGCACTTTGAAAAATCTCAATTTAGATTTTGGAGGCTAAAATTATATTATCTTGGTGGCCAAAATTTTATATAAATATTATTAAGGGATCCTTTTGTAAGACCTTTTTTTTATTATTATAATCTTAATTTTAAAATGTATATTAATGATAACTACAAAGTCATTTCATACATCACCAAATCCCTACAACACCAAATCTTTATGAAAGTAACTAAGATTTTCAAACTAAATTTTTAATAGTAAAAATCGTTATAACAAAGATATTAAATTAAATCAATTTTGATAACTCATGAAATTTTTTGTAAATTAACTAAGTTTTTTTTTAACATTAAACTAATGTTTTAATTAATTGTTTTAAAATTCTCATAATTTTATCAAATTATTTCAATAACTAATATAATCTCCCGAATTCAAATCTAACATCTAAATCAAATTAAATATTACAACTATAAAGCTTTTCATACATCCACCGAATTCCTATCACAACATTTATTTGTTTTTTATGTAGAAAATGTAGAATTAATTTGCTGGACAGCATTGCCCCACTCTTTGTCAGATATTGTAGATCTGCTCTATTATTAGCTATCGATATTCTAAATTATGGCTAACGTGATTTGTGATCTATTTTTTTATTTCTTCGATAATGATAGTGTAGAAGGCCCATTTTGCCCGGAACTTTAAAATTATTTACAATAAATAAATTAAATAAAATTAAATTGTTTGTAGTCCATAAAATATAAACCCAAACTTGAGATAAACTCAATACCGGACCCAACAAATAACCCAAATTCCAGCTCAAATGAATTAATACCCCAATAGGCCCAACCCAAAACTAGCCCAAAGGGCCCGGGCAGAGAAAGCCTCTGGAAACACCGGGTCACCAAACTGTTCCTCTCACGAACGTCCTCCTCACGAGTGGTTTCTTCTCTGTACGCCTCCACGTCAACAGAACCTGCGAGAAGTAAAAACAAACACAGCAAAAGAATACACAAGAAGCAGCAAAATATAATGGAAAAATAGTAAAAAGAAAAATAGATTTTTTATATTTTTAAATTTATATTTTTCCGGCTATAAAAGCCACCGAGTGTACACTGTAAAGCTTACGCACACTGAATAGAAAAATTCAAAAGCAATTTCTGAGAAGGTGATTTTTTTAGTCTCTTTAATTTTCTACATTTTTTATTTCTTTCGTTTTTTTTATCATTTGCATTTAAAAAAAAACAAAAGTGAGAAGAGAAAGGCAATAGTACCTTGTGTTTAGGCCGTCGGTTCTCTTTCTCTTCGTCGAAATCGAAGCTTAAAGGGAATCTTGAGGCTAAAAAATGATTCTTCGAAGTCTGAGAACACTGGTCGCCGTTCATGGTGGCGAATCGGTGTTTGAAGGAGAGAACCTAGGGCTGTTGGTTGGGAAAAAAAAGAGGCTAGGGTTGCATTGTTAGTTCGGCTGAATGAAGGCATTGTTTAGCCTTTATAAAGAAGCAGAAACGACGTCGTTTAAACCAATTTCAATGGTTTAAAAATGACGTCGTCTGGAAGCCATACTCGATGACCCGATCCAGCGCCCTCAGGATCCGCACGTTTGCTACTGTAAAGGGCAACTTGTGCGTTTAGTCCCTTCCTTTCGCACTAGCGTTTGATTAAGCTTATTCCAGATTTCTTTGTTTTTTAATTATCCCCAGAATTTGCGCATTGTTTCAATTTAACTCGCGCTAAAATGCAGCGTTTTGGGATTTGGGGTATTTCCAAATTTGGTCCCTGAGCATTCGCATGCGTGGCACGCTGGTCCTTGTTTAATTTCAATGGCTTATTTTATTTATAAATTATCCTTTTTTTAATTCAATTTTAATTGAGTTTTT
This sequence comes from Gossypium longicalyx, assembly GCA_025698465.1. Lineage (NCBI taxonomy): Eukaryota > Viridiplantae > Streptophyta > Magnoliopsida > Malvales > Malvaceae > Gossypium > Gossypium longicalyx. The sequence continues at coordinate 86,548,757 of CM046997.1, forward strand.
TATTTGTATAACTTATTATTTTAAAATTCATTCAATATTTTTAAATATATGTTGATATACTTTAATAATTTTACTTTGTTTTTATTTGTATAATTATTTTAAAGTTCTTTTTTATATCATATTATTTTAATATTTTATGAAATATCTGGTTCAAAAGTTTTTATATATATTTGTACGTATATAATGCATGATAAAATTAATTTGATTCCATATACATATTTAATCTCATGCTATTTTTACAAATAATTATTTCTAAATCTGTTTATATATATATATGTTTTGTAAACCTATTATGTGTATTTCTTAATATCATATTTTATTATGCATTCTTGCTATCCTTTCATATTTTACATATTATTAAATTTTTCTTTATTGTATGTATTTTAACAAATGTTTTTAACATTTTGTATATTATTTGATTTAAAAATCTTCATTCTATAACACATATTTTAATGATTACATATATATCTCTAGTTTATTTTTACAAATAGTTTTAAATTCATCGGTTTATCAATTCATATATTATATATTATGTGTTCATCAGTTCATCATTATTTTAAATTTGTCTTATACCATATTGGTTTCTTAATTTTCATTTTGTTTTGTATATTTTGTATCGATTGTATTATATTAGGCTATATATCATTGTTGTATACTATTTTTTCGTTTTTTTATTGTTATATCAATTATTCTCCATACATGCTTGGAAAGTTGGTTTCATTTTGCTTAGATTAATTATATTTAGTTGTTTGATTTGATTGATTAAATAAGGTTATGTTATCTTCATTTACCAAGGATTGTACTTTATGCATGTATATCATCCCATATTTTTCTTTTTCTTTTAGTTTACAAATGTTGCATTATAATTTTCAATTTTTTTTAAAATCAATTGTTCCATTTTATTTCAAGTAAAATCAATGCGTTTTGAGATAATTTCCAATCATTTATTTAATTTTTTTTGTTAAAAATAAGGAAATGTTCAATATTTGGAAATTTGGGAAATCGTTCCTTACCGTGTTGGGTTTTGATTTTTTCATTGGACTAAATATTTGGACATTCTTTTGTAATTTTTAACCTAAGAGCTCTTGGGAGTCAAATATCAATCGTGTTTTTAAAGGTATAAAGGATCATGTCCTATCGTGCTGGATGTGATGCTGTATACCTTTGAAATGAGAGAGTTTTGACGACCAACTTGAACCACCCAAATGTTTTAAAAGGGACCATATTTCAAATTTTTTTAAAAAACCTAGACATAAGGATAGCACTTAATCAATCTGGTACCAGTTCTTGGGCGTAATGACGGTGCTAACCCTTCCTCATACGTAACCAGCTCCCGAACCCATTTTTAAATTTACGTGGACCAAAATTGATTTAAAAGAAACAAGATGTTTTATTGGGTGATCCAGTCACACCTAAACAAAAAGATTGGTGGCGACTTCACATTTTATTTTAAGAGTCGATCCCTATTTTTTAAATGTAAAAAACAAAAAAGGTTTCGATAGCTTGGCGACTCCACTGCAGATTGAACAAGAGAGTCAAGCCAAAAATTGATTATTTTCTGTCATTTGATCTAAAATTGAAAATCTAATTTGAAAATCATGATTCTTTGTTGTATTTGTTTGCATGATTGTTGTGGTCCAAGTCTTGTAGAATAATATTGCATTGCATTGCATGACCGTTGTGGTCACACCTTTTAAGTGGGAGTAAGAAGTTATGTCTTCGTGAGGTTTTCACCTCCGTATGGGCTAGTGGGTTACTTCCGGGATACATCTGTACCTATGATTTCGTGAGATTTTCATCTCCGCATGGTAATAGGAAAATGTATTTCCCTGAACCGAACTCAGTCCATATGAGCCTATAATGGGTGAGGATAGAGGAATCTACTGGTTCAAGTACCTTTTCTTTAGAACTAAACCACATATAGTGAACCTTAAGAGTTATCCTTAGGTGGAGCCATGTTGAACTTTAGTGGTTACCCATATGTGTGCTTTGATTATCTTTGTTTTACTTGTATTACTTATGTTGATACTAACTTGTTGTGTTTTATTGTGTTTTGCATAACATTGCATACTAAATGAGGTGTTGATTCGTATTCAATTACTAAGTTAGAAGATTTAACATGGAGAATGAATTTCTTGATAAAGTCGAGGATAATGCGGCTGTTCGTGCATGGTCAGAGAAGTTACAATCAAAGAAAGGGGACAGCTTGGCAGAAGGATATATATCGGGGTTGCAGAACTTCGTCCGCATCAATGTGACACAGAATGAGTTGCAAGAGTTGAGAGATATATGGGCTCGTTGGAGTGAGGAAACCAAGCAGTTGTTCTATCAAAGCTATGGTGATATACCCTACTTGCTCGATATTAAGGTGGACAAGCATATGTTCCAAGTTATGGCCCAATTTTGGAATTCTGCCTATTGTTGTTTTACTTTTGGGGAAGTAGACTTGGTACCCACCATAGAGGAATATACTACCTTACTGCGATGGCCAAAAATTCAAGTCAACAAAGCTTATGCTAAGGTTTTCAATGGCCCAACTTTTGTGAAGAAATTAATGAATATCACTGGTATGAGCGAGCCTTGGGTCACTGCTCGAATTCAACAAAAGGAGGATAGTAAATGTATTCCTTGGAAGAATCTGAGAAATTTGATTTTAGCACATTCGGATGAAAGAAAGAGGGTCGATATCTTCGCCTTAAGCATTTATGGATTGGTGATTTTTCCTAAGGCTTTAAGGCATGTAGATGAAGCAGTCACTGATTTATTCGATCATCTGGAGAAGGGAATCACACCTGTACCTGCAATACTGGTAGAGACATTCAAATCCTTGAGCATGTGTCGAAAAGCAGGCGAAGGGAGATTTATTGGATGTGCATAGCTGTTGATGGTATGGTTTCATGGACATTTTTGGAAAGTGAACAAGGTTTCTTACCGAGTCTTCTCTGAAAGTTACTCCCCATTAAGGGAGGACGCAGCTATGCAAAGGAAAGATGACATTTCAAAAGAGAAATGGATGGAAATTCTTCAAAATCTCAAGGAGGAGGATATAGAGTGGAGAGCCTTTTGAATGGTTCTTGATGAGATCCTGTATCGATGTGGGAACTTTGATTGGGTGCCGTTGTCAGAAATTTGGAAAGCCATTGAATATACTCATTTGCTTGCATTAAGACAGTATAAATCGAGGCAGTTCATACCCACGACTTACGGGCTTGCTCAGTGTGAATTCCCATATAAAGGTGACCATTATAAGAAGAAGGTTCGGGAAATATCTGATGCTGGGAAACAAGTTCATTGGATGAAGAGGTTTGTTGTGGGTTCTATGACAACACCTAAGTACAATGGATGGTTTAAGAAAAGGGTCAATGATGATATTCCTAGGCCAAGTTTAGAAGACACTCGACCAATGGAGGAACAGTTACAAGTTGCCCCGTCAGAGTTGGAAATTATAAAGCAAGACTTTAAGAAGAAGAGTTCTGAGCTTGGGAAAAAGATCGAGCAGTTGGAGGAAAAAAAGATGCACCTGAGATTAGATGTGGAGGTTCAAAAATCAGAGGCAGAAAAGTTACAAAAAAAGGAAGAATGAAGTTGAGGAGGATTTGGAAGGTTTGAAAACAGATTACAAGAAGCTACGCCTATCAATGAGGACTGCTGGATTAGGAAAAACTTCAGAGCAGTGGCGTTAGGAAGTTCGAGAAGAAAGGGCTAAGGCTGATCAATGGGAAAAGAAATTCCAAGAGGTTCAAGCTTGAAATGAGGCTTTGGAGAAAATTCTGTCAGAGAGTAAAAATGAACAGGACGAATTAAGGGCTAGGGTAGCGGAACTTGAGAGATCTCTATGTCTGTCCTGGAATCGCAATTCTGTGATGGAGTTGAAAGCAAGCTTAAGCAAGATAGAAGAAATGAAAGGGAAAATAGAAGAATTAGAGGCGAAATTGCAGAGTTGTGAAATAAGGACCGAGTTCTTGGCGGCAAATGAAGAACAATGGAAGGGACAGCTTCATCATTCTCAAAATCAAGTTAGAAGCATAGACTTCGTTATGGGAGAAGCCGTAACGTAGATTCAGGAGGTAGCTGATTACTTGCATACTTTGGCAGTACAAGCAGATATATTAAGTGTGAAGTACGAGTTAGAGTCAGATCAAGGGCAGGAGCTAGCGTCGTTGCTCAAAAAAATTAAAGCTCTGAGCATTAGGGCGAAGTCTTATTTGTAACTCAGTTTTATGTAAAGAATTTTGTTTTCTAGTAAAGTTTTCTAAATGGTTTGCATTCATGCATTTGCATTACATTACATCATATGCATTAAAGGCTATAAAAATATTCTAATTAATTAAAAATTATTTCAGTAATCTAGAAACCAACAAAAACACACCAAATACGCATCCCTACGGTACAAGGAAAAAGACTAAGACAATGGACAAAAGACTTGAAAAGTTAGAGCAAATGCAAAGGGATATGCAAGAACAAATGCAGTCACAGATGAAAGAGCAGCTAGCTAAGATTCAGCAAGAGATGAAGGATCAAATGATAAAGTCCCAGAAAGAGATGATGAATCAATTGTCCCAATTACTGGTAGAAAGGATGGATAAGGGAAAAGTTCCTATGGATAATGTTGGGGAAAATAATGAAGACCCTCAATATCCTTCTAGCTTCACTCCAACATATGTACAGACACAACCTGAGATCAATATGCAAAAACCATCTCTTACGATCAGGCCTCAGCAGTTTTAAGTTGGAGTGTCAATACTAATTAATTTCCAAGCTGGTTCAAGTTTTAATCCCGGTAATAATTCGAATAATCCAATGGTGCCTGATTTGGATGAAGTTGCGAAAGAGGAAAGGGCAAGGGTAGAATCACAAAAACAATTAGAGGAACAGTGTAAATGGCTGGAGGAAGCGTTGATAGACATTCGAGAATTGATGCAAAATATCTTAGTTTGGTCCCAGACTTAGTGCTTCCATACAAGTTCAAGATGCCAGAGTTCGAGAAGTACAATGGAACAAGCTGTCCTAAAGCTCATATCACCATGTTTTGCATGAGAATGACTGGGTATGTTAATAACGATCAATTGTTGATTCATTGCTTCCAAGACAGTTTGGTGGGAGTAGCAACTAAATGATATAATCAATTGAGTCGAAATAGAATTAGTTCATGGAAAGATCTGGCACAAGCATTCATGAAGCAGTACAGCCATGTAACATATATGACTCCTGACAGAATTACTCTGCAGAATATGGAGAAGAAACCAAACGAAAGTTTCAAGCAATATGCACAGAGATGGAGAGAAGTGGTCATTCAAGTTCAGCCGCCACTCTTGGAGAAGGAAACTACAATGCTCTTTATTAATACCTCAAAAGCTCAGTTCATAACTCACATGTTAGAAAGTGCCACAAGGAGTTTTGCGGATATGGTAATGACGGGAGAAATGATTGAGAATGTCATAAGAAATGGAAGGATAGATGCAAGAGAAAGTGCTAAGAGGTCTGCCCCGAGGAAGAAAGAAAATGAGGTGAACAATGCAAACGTGGGGTATTCAAAGTCTATTACTGTAAGTCAACCAAAGGCGATGACTGCTGGTCAGGGCTCATCAAGGCAGGAATCTAGAGCAAAGCAAAATAATGAGAAGTTTCAATTTACACTAATTCTTATGACGTACAAGGAGTTATATCAAAGTCTATTTGATGCGCATGTGGTAGCACCTTTTTATCTAAAGCCATTACAGCCTTCATTCCCTAAATGGTACGATGCCAATGCTCAATGTGAGTATCATGCAAGGATCGTAAGACATTCGATAGAAAATTGTACTACTTTTAAGAAGTTGGTTGAGAGATTTATTTAGATGGGCATTGTGAAGTTCAATAATGCACCTAGTACAGAAAATCTGCTACCTAATCATACTGACAGTGGGATAAATGCAATAGATGGAGGAAGAAGAATTAAGGCAGATATTATGGAAGTGAAAACTCCCTTGAAACGAGTCTAGAAAGAGATGGTAAGAAGGGGGTTAGTTACTTCGAATGTAGAAGGAAGTTGGGATGAGATAGAGAATTATTATGAGTTCCATCATGAAAAAGGACATGAGATTCAGGAATGTGAAGAGTTCAGAACTGTTATCCAGGGCTTAATGAACAATAAGAAAATAGAATTTTATGAAAAGGTTAAAGAAGAAAGTTATATATGCGCATCAAAATCCATGATGAACGCCCCAAAAGTCAATCGCCCTGTGATTATTATTTCATGTCCCAAGAATGAAGTAGGAATTCAGATGACACCAAATATCATAATTCAGAAACCAGCGGTTTTCTCTTACAAGGATAACAAAAGGGTCCCTTGGAACTATGATTGTAATGTGACGGTCCCGGAAAAGGAGAGTTTAGTCAGCCTGTTAAAAGAGGATCAAAATATAGGTTCTCACACGCGTAATGAAAGATGATATGACTTGAAAAATGCCCGAACAGAGCCTGTAAAAGGGAAGGATGTGACAGTCGAACAAAAAAAGGGAAAAGCAATCGAACCTAAGATGCCTGTTAATGAACCGGTGAAAGAGGAGGAAGTTAAAGAATTCTTGAAATTTCTAAAGCATAGTGAGTATAGTGTGGTGGAACAGTTGCATAAACAACCAGCCCGCATATCTATATTAGCTTTGCTTCTAAGCTCAGAAGTACATCGAAGTGCATTGATGAAAGTGCTAAACGAGACATATGTGACCAATGATATTTCTGTCAATAAGTTGGATCGGTTGGTTAATAACATAAGTACCGACAACTTCATTTTCTTTAATGATGATGAGATACTACCAGGAGGTATTGAATCTACCAAAGCTTTGCATATAACCACCAGGTGTAAAGGATATACATTGTCAGGAGTTATGGTAGACAATGGGTCAGCATTAAATATATTGCCTTTGTCCACGTTAAACAGGTTACCTGTGGATAGCTCACATATGAAAGGATGTCAGAATATAGTACGAGCATTTGATGGCACGGAAAGGAGAGTCATGGGGAGAATAAAAATACCTTTGTTGATTGGCCCAACTACATATGAGGTAGATTTCTTAGTGATGGATATTAGGCCCTCTTACAACTGCTTGTTAGGGAGACATTGGATACATTCGGTAGGGGCAGTGCTGTAAGAGTATGCCCAAAGATCAATCACGAGATGGTTGTAATAACATACTTGGTTTATCATGTTTATTAATATAAGGCGTTGCTATTATTATTCCAGTTTCTTTTCTGTGTGCATAAATAAACTATTTTATAATAATGTCCTGAGAATAATATGATTATTCTCAAAAGATCCTTAGTCAAGTATTGTTATTGGCTAGGACAATAATAATGCATCAAGACTAACATGTAGTTGATTGATGATAAAGAGTTGTCATTGATATGGAGTGTCGAATCAATGCATGAATATGTGTGTTAGGGAACAACATATTGGGTGACCCGCTATGAGTATGTTTCTTGGATTATTATGTAATTGTCACAACATTACTCATAGTGATTAATATGTATATGATCCTCATACTTGAGATCATCTTTATCCCAACATCGTGAGTTGTATATTTTGATATCAAACAAACAAACATCAGAATCAGGTTGTTCTATAAAGACTGATGTTGGATATACCACAATATATGTTGAGGGATATAGTTGATCAATATAGGATAAGTCCCTCCTACATAATGGGAGTAATATCTCAGGCCACTTGATTGAGTGAGGCTAGAAATGCATGGCCATGCTCAAATAAGTTGATATGAGATGTCATACTTATTTGTGTATCATAGTCTACTCGAGGTATCAAGAAACATTGAATGGACTATGCAAGTGTGACTATTCCATGACTTGTGTCCATTCCAAAGATATAGGACTTAAGGATGAATGCATGAAAGGTTAAATCACAAAAGGTTATGTCGAATCATGACTTCTTGTAACTTAGGTAGCATTGATGCATTGCTAGATGCCACTCGTTGTTTGTAACATTAGAATCGTTCTAATGTTACTGCTAACGTTACAAGAACCTATAGGGTCACACCCTATGGTTGAAATGAACGAGGTAAAACATAGTTGGTATATTGCTTGGTTGTCACATAAATTAAATTAATTATTGGGCAATCAAATTGTTGAACATACTATTTATGTACAAGGATGTTGTACACATAATCAGAACATAATTTTATTGATATATGAATTTAGTTCGTATATAAGTTTAAATAAATATAGTTTACCGAAATCTTTATTGTAATTAATGTAATTATAATTTTTCGGTTAAACATTATTATATTTATTTGAATGATAATTATTATGCTCGGATTAATTTTAATGAATTAAAATTTGTTATAAATATATACCAATTAAGAGGGAGTTATATATAGAAAGGGTAAAAAAAAAAACCCTAAAAAGATATATATATATATATAACTAGCCCGAAAATATAAAAGTGGTCTAGCAGCCATTTTAGCAAAATACTCTCTAAAAATAGTTTTCTGGGATTTCTACCGTTCATTGTCAATCGGGTGGACTACGTAGAGGCCGACATCAGAAAAGGTTGCGGCTTGGTTCGATAGTGGTTCAGCATTCCTGTTGCCTAGGCGTCGCTGTCTACTCAGATTGAAGTTTCGGTAAATTCGAAACCTTTTTATCACCCCGATTCGTTCCTTACACATGGATCCTTGGTTTGGATCGCCGGGTTTTAATTTTTCGCTGCACCTTGGTGGCACCGGTGTTTGAACAGTGGTATCAGAGCCACTTGTGTAAAACGGACTCAGGCTTAAATACTTGGATGATGCAATTGTATGAGATGCATGTTTCAATTTTATTATGTTATTCCTGTTTAAATCGTTTAAATAAAATCTGATAATTGTTCCTTTCGATAAGTGATTAAATGTTAATCATGATGTTATGGCCTATTCGGTTTTATGTTTTTTACTGTTAACATTAAGAAATCTGTGATGAAACAGGGGTGGCATTTACAATTTCGAAGAACAGACATCGCCGATTGGAACAAGGGTTGTTCCGATATGAAACCTCAAGGATTAAAATCCTAAAAACACGATTCGTTGATAAAAGTTATCAAATCGTGAGGTTTCATTTGACCGGGTTCGCGATTAGATCTTTGCGGGGCTCGCCTTGCACACTCGGTCCATACCGCCAGATCCCCATCATCTTCCAGTATGTTTTGTAATAAATAAACTTAATGGGCCATAAAAGGTTGAAAGGATATTTTATAATTCACTTAGTAAAACGTTGTATAAAGTATACTATTTTTGAAATGCACGGTGTTTGAAATGCATAGTTATAGCCCGATGACCCTTTTGATAAAAGGTTGTAATTTTATAAATACGGCTTGCATGTCGTGCCTTACTACTATTCTTTTGTATTTCTCTTCTCATCTTACTCCCTCGTATGTAAAATGAGTTTCTGAATTTTGTAATTTGTAAAAGTTGCTGTGGACTAGACGAGAAGGAAGATGGGCCGACTAGTGTGGATCGACATCTTGTGAAACGGCTTACACCTTTAGGTTCCCTTTTGGTTCTCCCATTGGCTTGGGTTAAACCACTATAGTTTATGGGCTATAACTATTGCATTTATTTATTGCTTTACTTATTCATGTATGAGATGCTATGGATGTCTAAAGCATGCAAATTTGGAAATAATAAACCCCATTAATTGATGAGATCAATTAAAAGATTAAATGGACTAAAGTAGACCACAATTGGTGAGATGTAACACTCTAATAAAATCCCTCTATTAAAATATTAAGTCAACATGGCCTTCCAATTTATGCCCTCGTTAAGGCCTCGATCAATACTATGTAGGTTTTGCCAAAGTGAAGTACTAGTATTTATCTTGGTTAAACTTGAAGAATAAACAAGTGATATTCGCTGTTAAAAATTGGTTAATGACTTAACTAGGTTACTCTAATAGGATTAGAAACCTAGAGGCAAATTATTTGGATAAATTATAAGATGATTAGAACAAGAGTTGTTCACCAAATTGTAGGAGTTACATATGATGTAATTAGTAAGTGTTGCTTACCTAAATAACCATAATCTTGAGAGTAAAGCCAAAAGTGACTTAAGAGGAGGTGAAATATGGATCTTAACTCAAAGAGAAATACTTTCAAGAAAGTCTTTTCCAAATTAATATATGGGGTTATTAATTTTGAAATAAAATAGTGGGAACATCTTTTAATAAAGTCCTTTTAATGATTTATATAAACTTGGTAAATTTTATTCACACGCATATTTTATTGTTGTAGATATATTATGGTTGCAAACACTAATACACTCTCATTACGATCGGTCCTTGAGAAGGACAAATTGAATGGCTTAAATTTTCTTGATCTGGTTCAGTAACTTGAGGATTGTCCTCAAACAAGAACGGAAATTATATGTCATTGAAAAACCACTTCATGATGAACCACCAGGCTAATGCCTCGAGGAATTGATAAAGATGCTTACAAGAAGCATCTCGATGAAATGGTAGACGCGTTGGATGTCTTATGCTTGCCACTATGAATCTCGAGCTTCAAAAGCAACATGAGGATATGGTTGCTTATGATATGATCGAGCACTGAAAGAACTATATCAAGGGCAAGCAAGGCAAGAGAGGTTCGATATCTCTAAGGCCCTATTCCAATGTAAAATTTGGTGAAGGAAGCCCAGTGAGGACCTCATGTTCTTAAGATGATTGGTTATATTGAAAGCCTATCTAAGCTTGGGTTTCCATTGAGCCAAGAGTTGGCCACCGATGTTATTCTCGCAATCGTTGTCGGATAGTTACAGACCCGGTTTGTCCTCAATTTCAATATGAATGAAATTGACAAGACTCGCCACGATTGCTTAGTATGTTACGAATCTGAAGGCAACATGAAAAAGGTTGGACCCAAGCCCATACCGATGGTCCAGTAACAACAAGGGCAAGGGAAAGGCTAAAGTCCCGACAAAGCCCAAAGGCAAAGGTAAGCCCAACCTTGAAAAGGAAAGGCTACACATTGAAACCTAAAGGTGGGGTGTCTAAGGAAGGAAACTATTTTCATTGTGGTGTATTTGGGCATTGGAAGCGAATCGCCTCTGTCTATCTTGAGGAAATCAAGAAGGTCAAAGCAAGCGCGTAACGTCGCTCGCTGTGTATTTATGTTATTGATATTAATTTATCAACTACTACTTCTTGGGTATTAGATCACTGGTTGTGGTTCTCATATTTGTACTTGCATGCGGGACTACAAAGGAGTAGGACTTTGGCTAGAGGAGATGTGGACTGCATGAGTTGGAAATGGAGCAAGAGTTGTCGCATTAATTTGTGGGAACATATACTTTATCTTTGCCTAGTGGACTTGGTTTAATTTTAGAGGATTGTTATTTTGTGCCCAGTTTGACTAAAAACATTATTTCAATTTCTTGTTTAGACAAAATTGGTTTTGAGATAATAATTAAGAATAATTGTTGTTCCTTTTATCTCAATAATGTTTTCTATGGTTCGGCACAATTGATTAATGGCCTCTATATTTTAGATCAAATGAATCCCATTTACAACATAAATACTAAAAGATCTAAAATAAATGACTCAAATCAAACTTATCTTTGGCATTGTCGTTTGGGCCACATAAGTGAGAAACGCATATCCAAACTCCATAAAGATGGTCTCTTGGATTCATTTGTTTTTGAACAGTTTGAAGTATGTGAATCTTGCTTATTAGGGAAAATGACTAAATCTCCTTTTACTGGTAAAAGTGAACGAGCTAGTGATTTATTGGGCTTAATACATTCAGATGTATGTGGACCAATAAATACACAAGCCAGAGGTGGATTTCACTACTTCATTACTTTCACTGGATGATTCAAGAGATATGGGTATGTTTATCTCATGCGCCATAAATCTGAGGCCCTTGAAAAGTTCAAGGAATTCAAAAATGAAGTACAAAATCAACTAGGCAAAACTATTAAGATACTTCGATCTGATCGAGGTGGAGAGTATTTGAGCCTAGAGTTTGATGATATTTTGAAGGAATGTGGGATTGTCTCACAACTTACTCCTTCTGGTACTCCTTAATGGAATGGAGTTTCTGAGAGAAGAAATCAAACTTTATTAGACATGGTTCGATCCATGATGAGTCATGCTGATCTATCGACTTTCTTTTGGGGACATGCACTTGAAACAGCTATTTTCACACTAAATCGTGTTCCATCTAAATCGGTTCAAAAGACACCATATGAGATGTGGACTGGGAAACGCCCCGATGATGTCTTTTATGAAAATTTGGGGTTGCGGAAGCTTATGTTAAACGCCGATGTCTACTAAGCTTGAACCCAAATCGAAAGGTGTATCTTTGTGGGGTATCCGAAAGAAACCAAAGGATATTATTTCTTTAATCCCACCGAGAACAAAGTGTTTGTTGCTCTGATTTGGTGTCTTCCTAGAGAGAGAATTTGTTTCTAGAAAAGGAAGTGGGAGAAAGATTGAAATTGAAGAAATTCGAGAATCACAAGATACCACTAAACCAGAGATAGAACAACAGCAAATTCCACAAGAAATTGAGGAACAAGTAATTGCTGTAGAAACACAACCACCGCGTAGATCTTTAAGAGAACGCCATGCACCTGAGAGATATGGATTTCTCATTACAACGCATGGTGACATTCTTCTTATAGATCAAGATGAGCCTACGACTTATCTAGAAGCGGTGGCGAGCCCAGACTTTGAGAAATGGCTTGAGGCTATGAGATCTGAGATGGATTCCATGTATGAAAACCAAGTTTGGACATTGGTTGACCCACCCGAAGGGGTTAAACCTATAGGGTGCAAATGGGTTTTCAAAAAGAAAACCGACATGGATGGTAATGTACAAACATACAAGGGGCGATTAGTCGCTAAAGGTTTTCACCAAATTCATGGTGTTGACTATGATGAAACCTTTTCTCCTGTAGCTATGTTTAAATCCATCAGGATCTTGCTCGCCATAGCTGCATTTCATGATTATGAAATCTGGCAGATGGATGTCAAAACAGCTTTCCTTAATGGGAAACTTGAAGAGGATGTGTATATGACACAACCTGAAGGGTTTGTCGATCTAAAGGATGCTGGAAAGATATGTAAGTTACAAAGATCCATTTATGGATTAAAGCAAGCTTCTCGAAGTTGGAATCTTCGTTTTAACGATGCAATCAAAGAGTTTGGTTTTATCAAAAATGAAGATGAGCCATGTGTTTACAAGAAAGTTAGTGGGAACACAATCACATTCTTGGTACTGTATGTGGATGACATACTTATCATGGGCAATGACATACCTACCTTACAGTCTATTAAAACTTGGTTAGGAAGTTGTTTTTCTATGAAGGACTTGGGCTAAGCCACTTACATCTTAGGAGTCAAGATCTATAGAGATAGATCAAGACGACTACTAGGTCTAAGTCAAGGTACATATATAGATAAAGTATTGAAAAGGTTCAATATGGAAGAATCTAAGAGAGGATTCCTACCTATGAGACATGGTATTTCACTCGAAGGAAATGTGTCCTTCAACTCCACAAGAGAGAGAACGCATGAGTAAAATTCCATATGCTTACGCTATTGGATCTATCATGTATGCCATGTTGTGTACCCGCCCGGATGTCTCATATGCCTTAAGTATGACGCAGAAAGGTGTACCAAGTAGATCCGGTGAAGGTCACTGGACCACGATCAAGAATATCCTTAAGTACTTAAGAAGAACTAAGGATACGTTCCTAATATATGGAGGTGAGGAAGACTTAAGTGTAAAAGGTTACATTGATGCCGACTTCCAAACCGACAAGGATGATTCTCGATCGCAATCGGTTTTGTGTTTTGCCTTAATGGTGGTGCCGTGAGTGGAAGAGTTCAAAGCAAAAAACAAAGAGTCGATTCTACAACAGAGGTTGAGTATATTGCAGCTAGTGAGGCAAAGAAAAGAAGCGGTTTGGATCAAGAAGTTCATTCTTCGAACTAGGGGTTGTGCCTAGCATATCGGATGCTATAGAACTCCGATGTGATAACAATAGAGCCATTGCACAAGCAAAAGAACCCCAGATCTCACCAACGATCCAAACATATACTTAGGCGCTACCATCTTATTCGAGAGATTATCGATCGAAGGGATGTAGAGATATATGCAGTACCTACAGATGATAACATCTTTGATCCCCGACCAAGCCTCTAACACACAGTGAAGCATGATCGTCACACTAAGTCACTTGGTATTAGATATATAAGTGATTGGTCTTAGTGCTAGTGGGAGATTGTAAGAGTATGCCCAAAGATCAATCACGAGATGGTTGTAATAACATACTTGGTTTATCATGTTTATTAATATAAGGCGTTGCCATTATTATTCAGCTTTCTTTTCGTGTGCATAAATAAACTATTTTATAATAATGTCCACGAGAATAATATGATTATTCTCAAAAGATCCTTAGTCAAGTATTGTTATTGGCTAGGACAATAATAATGCATCAAGACTAACATGTAGTTGATTGATGATAAAGAGTTGTCATTGATATGGAGTGTCAGAATCAATGCATGAATATGTGTGTTAGGGAACAACATATTGGACTGACCGCTATGAGTATGTTTCTTGGATTATTATGTAATTGTCACAACATTACTCATAGTGATTAATATGTATATGATCCTCATACTTGAGATCATCTTTATCCCAACATCGTGAGTTGTATATTTTGATACTGATCAAACAAACATTATGAATCGGTTGTTCTATAAAGACTCGATGTTGGATATACCACAATCTATGTTGAGGGATATAGTTGATCAATATAGGATAAGTCCCTCCTACATAATGGGAGTAATATCTTCGGCCACTTGATTGAGTGAGGCTAGAAATGCATGGCCATGCTCAAATAAGTTGATATGAGATGTCATACTTATTTGTGAATCATAGTCTACTCGAGGTATCAAGAAACATGGGATGGACTATGCAAGTGTGACTATTCCATGACTTGTGTCCATCCCAAAGATATAGGACTTAAGGATGAATGCATGAAAGGTTAAATCACAAAAGGTTATGTCGAATCATGACTTCTTGTAACTTAGGTAGCATTGGTGCATTGCTAGATGCCACTCGTTGTTTGTAACATTAGAATCATTCTAATGTTACTGCTAACGTTACAAGAACCTATAGGGTCACACCCTATGGTTGAAATGAACGAGGTAAAACATAGTTGGTATATTGCTTGGTTGTCACATGAATTAAATTAATTATAGAATTAATTTAATTGGGCAATCAAATTGTTGAACATACTATTTATGTACAAGGATGTTGTACACATAATCAGAACATAATTTTATTGATATATGAATTTAGTTCGTATATAAGTTTAAATAAATATAGTTTATCGAAATCTTTATTGTAATTAATGTAATTATAATTTTTCGATTAAACATTATTATATTTATTTGAATGATAATTATTATGTTCGGATTAATTTTAATGAATTAAAATTCGTTATAAATATATACCAATTAAGAGGGAGTTATATATAGAAAGGGTAAAAAAAAAACCCTAAAAAGATATATATATATATATATATAACTAGCCCGAAAATATAAAAGTGGTCTAGCAGCCATTTTAGCAAAATACTCTCTAAAAATAGTTTTCTGGGATTTCTACCGTTCATTGTCAATCGGGTGGACTACGTAGAGGCCGACATCGGAAAAGGTTGCGGCTTGGTTCGATAGTGGTTCAAAGCATTCCTGTTGTTGCTAGGCGCATTGTCTGTCTCTCAGTTGAAGTTTCGGTAAATTTGAAACCTTTTTATCACCCCGATTCGTTCCTTACACATGGATCCTTGGTTTGGATCGCCGGGTTTTAATTTTTCGCTGCGCCTTGGTGGCACCGGTGTTCCAACAAGTGCCTTTATCATTACATCAGAAGTTAAAGCTAGTATCAGAAGGACGACTGGTAATAATAAATGCTGAAGAGGACATTATTGCAGCTGTAAGCAGTGACGCGCCATATTTAGAGACAGATGATGAAGCCATTGAATGTTCTTTTCAGTCTTTTGAGTTTGTAAATGCAACATTCATCACTGAGGGAAGTAGAATTCTGGAGCCAAAAATTCTAAAACTACAATGATGGGTTTACAGTTGATGGTAAGACGTGGAGCTTTACCAGAAAAGGGACTTGGAAGATGTCTTCGAGGAAGAATTGAGGTTCCGATGCTGAAAGACAAGCATGATCGCTTTGGTTTGGGGTTCAAGCCAAATGCAAGGCAAAGGAAAAGGGAATTAGAAAGAAGACAAGAAAGAAGAAGAGCACGTGTGAGTGGTGGAGAAATTAAGTGGGAGCCTATGATAATCTCTCACATCTCCAAGACTTTTGTATCGGGAGGGATTATTTATCCTGAACGAGGGTTGCCAGAGAAAAAAAACATGGAAAAAGAATTGGGAAATGTGCACATCAATGCCATATTTGAAGAAGCAATTGAAGAGGGGATTTCGTCAGATATTCGTCCATATGAGCCTGGAAATGTTCTAGACAATTGGACTATAGAAGACCTTTTTGTAGTTTTCAGAGCTTACTCAGAGTAATGTTCAAAACAAACTTGTTGTTTTAAGCCTAGAGGCAATAAGGATTACTTTGTGAAATAGGCTCATGTTCAAACATCATTATTTCAATGAAGTACATTTTTTGCTATCATTTTGAGAAAATATTCTTTTATTCTTTTCACAAACAATTGTGTTATTCTTTCCATTTAAATAATTATCTCGATTCTTTTTTAGACTTTCTTCAATCATTCTTTTATTTCATTCATAAACATACCATACAGACAATAATTATCAAATTCATTTATTCTTTGTATATTTTTTGTACCCATAATAGATCCCTGGATATTAATATTATGAGTGATGTTGTTATTGACTCAGAATCACTATTTGAGCAAGACATGTGTTTAGAGGGATCTCAGGACTTTAAAGATGACAGAGACTGTGATTTATCTCTGGACTTGTTAAGGATGGTAGAACAAGAGGAAAAACAAATTTCACCTCATAAAGAAGTAGTGGACATGGTGACTTTGGAAGAAGGGAAAATTGTAAAAATTGGAACATGCATAACTAAAGAAACAAAACGAGACCTTGTTAGGCTACTTTAGGAATTCAAAGATGTTTTTGCATGGTCATACCAGGATATGCCTGATTTAAGCACTGATATTATGGTACATCACCTTCCCATAAGAGAAGATTGCAAGCCAGTTCAGCAGAAGTTTCGAAGAATGAGGCCAGATATTGTCTTAAAAATAAAGGAGGAAGTCAAAAAGCAATTTGATGCTGGATTCCTTCAGGTGATCAAATACTCAGAATGGGTAGCTAATGTTGTGCTTGTTCCTAAGAAATACGGAAAGGTGCGAATGTGTGTGGACTATAGAGATCTAAATAAGACTAGTCCAAAGGACAATTTCCCCTTGCCTCATATTGATACGCTAGTGGATAATACAGCTGGCTACTCGTTGTTTTCTTTCATAGATGGCTTCTCAGGGTATAATCAAATCAAGATACATCTTGGGGACATGGGAAAGACTACTTTCATAACTTTATGGGGCACGTTTTGTTATAAAGTGATGCCGTTTGGACTAAAGAATGCTGGAGCGACATATCAAAGTGTCATGGTGACTTTATTTCATGATATGATGCATAAAGAGATCAAAGACTATGTTAATGATATGATAGCCAAATTCTGAACCGAAAAAGAACACATCCAAGTGTTGAGAAAGTTGTTCATGAGGTTGAGAAAATTTAAGCTAAAGCTTAATCCAACCAAGTGTACCTTTGGGGCTAGATCAGGAAAGTTATTGGGCTTTATAGTCAGTGCGAGAGGAATTGAGATTGATTCAGACAAAGTCTGGGCTATACAAGAGTTGTCTCCACCATGCACTCAAAAATAAGTTCGAGGTTTCCTGGGAAGACTAAATTACATTGCTCAGTTTATTTCTCAATTAATAGAGAAATGCGACCCCATATTTCGTCTTCTTAAAAAGTATAACCCCAGAGAATGGAATGATGAATGCCAGAGATCTTTTGATAAGGTTAAAAAATATTTGTCAAGTCCTCCAGTGTTATCACCTCCAAGCTCAGATAGGCCATTGATACTGTATTTAGCAGGGTTAAATAATTCTATGAGATATGTGCTTGGTCAACATGATGAATCAGGAAGAAAAGAAAGGGCGATATATTACCTCAGTAAGAAATTCACTGACTGTGAATTGAGATATTCGCCAATTGAAAGATTGTGTTGTGCTATGATTTGGATAGCTTGAAGGTTAAGACAATACATGTTATACCATACGACTTGGTTAATTTCAAAGTTGGATCCTCTAAAATATATGATGGAGTCAAATGCCTTGAATGGAAGGATGGCTAGATGACAAATTCTGCTTTCTAAATTTGACATAATTTACGTGAGTCAGAAGGCTGTGAAAGGAAGCGCAATAGAAGATTTTTGGCTAGTCGAGCTTTAGAAGATTATGAACCCTTGAATTTTGATTTCCTCAATTAGGAGATAATGTATGCGGCAGCTATCGAAGAGGACACTTCAAAAGATCACTCTTGGAAATTGAATTTTGACGGAGCCTCAAATGCTATGGGTAATGGAATTGGAGCAGTGTTGGTATCTCTAAGTGGAGATCACTATCCATTCACAGGAAAATTGGATTTTGATTGTACAAATAATATGGAAGAGTATGAGGCATGTATCATGGGACTCCAAGCAGCTATCCAACGAAAGATCAAGTTGCTGGAAGTATATGGAGATTCTGTGCTGGTAATTTACCAACTTCGAGATGAATGTTAGACAAGAGATTCCAAATTAATTAATTATAGAAGGTTGGTGTTGGGGTTAGTTGAAGAGTTTGATGATATTTCCTTCAATTATCTTCCGCGTGATGAAAACCAGATGGCAGATGCTTTGGTTACTTTGGCTTCCATGATTAAAGTGAATAGATAAGAAGATGTGAAACCAATTCAGATGAGTATTTGTAAGGCCCCGTCTTATTGCTATAATATAGAAGAAGAAGAGAGAGATGATCATCCTTGGTATCAGGATATATTGCGATACGTGAGAAATCATGAGTATCTAGATCAAGCAACAGAGAATGACAAAAGGACGTTGAGAAGGCTAGCATGTGATTATATCTTAGATGGGGAGATCCTGTACAAAATAAGAAAGGATCAAGTACTTTTGAGATGTGTAGATGCTGTGGAGGCCAAGAAAATCTTAGAAGAAGTTCACGAAGGCATTTGGGGAACCCACGTTAATGGGTTCACAATGGCTAGACAAATTATGAGGTTTGGATATTATTGGTCAACCATGGAAGGAGACTGTATCAATTATGCTAAGAAATGTCACAAATGCCAAATTTATGGTGATAAGATTCATGTACCTCCTTCGCATTTGCATGTTATGACTTCTCCATGGCCATTTTCCATGTGAGGCATGGATGTCATAGGGTCAATCTCGCCGAAGGCTTCAAATGGGCATCGTTTCATTTTTGTAGTCATCGACTATTTGACCAAGTGGGTAGAGGCTGCTTCATATGCCAATGTAACTAAATCGGCAGTCAGCCGATTTTTAAAGAGGGAAATCATATGTCGATATGGGATGTCTAGAAGGATCATATCTGATAATGCATTAAATTTTAACAATAGCACAATAGCAGAGGTCTGCAGTCAGTTTAAGATCAGACACCATAATTCATCACCATATCGCCCAAAAATGAATGGGACAATGGAAGCAGCCAATAAAAACATCAAGAAGATTGTGGGAAAAATGACTGAAACTTACAGAGATTGGCATGAGAAGTTGTCATTTGCTCTCTATGCTTATCGAACATCTGTCAGAACTTCTACTGAGGCAACGCCTTTCTTATTGGTTTATGGAATGGAAGTAGTCCTATCCATCGAGGTGGAAATACCTTCTCTCCGAGTTTTGTCAGAATTGAAGTTGGATGAAGCAGAATGGATACAGTCTCGATATGATCAGTTGAATTTGATTGAGGAAAAGAGTCTGAGGGCTATTTAGCATGGTCAGATGTATCAAAAAAGAATGATGCGGGCTTATGACAAAAAGGTTCGCCCAAGAGAATTTCATGAGGGAGATTTGGTTCTGAAAAAAATTCTTCCTATACAAAAGGATTTCAGAGGAAAATAGATGCCCAATTAAGAGGGGCCTTATGTGGTGAAGAAAGCTTTCTCCGGAGGAGTATTAATCCTGGCTGAAATGGATGAAAGAAACTTGTCTAATCCAGTGAACTCGAATTCGGTCAAAAAGTATTACACCTAAGGAGGGGAAAAAGCCAAAGTGAAAACCCGTAAAAGGCGCTTTGAGACTTTCTTAAAAAAAAGAGGGGGCCAAAGTGAAAACCCGCAAAGGGCGCTTTGAGACCTAATAAAAATAAAAAGATATAGAGCCAAAGTGAAAACCCGCAAAGGGCGCTTTAAAACTCAATAAAAAATAAAGTTAAAAAAAAAAAAAGAGGCCAAGGTGAAAACCCGCAAATAGCGCCTTGAGACCAAAGGGGATTTGAGTTGAAAAGCCAAAAAGGACGGCTCAAATGTTGATCTAAAATGGGAAAGGCAATGATCTTACTATACCTAAATTAACAAGGAAAGGGTATGTTGCATCTTGGGGCATTGACAAAGTAATTATGTTCTCCTAAACACATGTCAAGTTTAAATTGGTCTTCAAGAAGTTCGTACAGAGAAACTCAGTTTGCGATATCAAGGGTACCTAGTCTTTATTTTATTTCTAATAAATTGGCTATATTTTTAAATAGTTTTTCTTTTTTTTTTCGAGATATACATTCCCAAATCAATTGTCATTTTTGTTATTTTGATTTATTCACTTTGAGTTCAAATTCAATTCCATTCTTATACATTATTATGATTTGATTGCAAGCATATTGCATTGAAATAATGATGAATGAACTAGAAATGTTTTCACAAAATAGAAGTTTCACATATTACTCTAGAAGTTTCTAGATAATACAGGAACCTGAAGTAGGAATATTGTTTAGAATGCACCAAAGTTCAAGGACATACTTGAATAAATCATCTCTTTGGATTTTTGTCTAAACAAAAGGACAAGATATGGCGTTGACGATACAATTTTAAAAAATGATCAATATAAAAGGGAATTATTCCCAAGAAAGGGGAAATAATATTTTGTATCCATGCAAATATCAAACACACACATCTGGCTATGGCGCTCGCGAAGTGAGGTAGCAGATTGAACAGATGGAAATTCAACTATGAGTTGCAATAGAGAGTTTATGTCCCAGAAAGAGTAATGGAAGGGACGTTGGAATTACAGTGGGGCAAGCTTGCTGAGCGTAATATGATTGTTTCTTTGGGATACTCTATCAAGATATGTCAGTGATAGCATAACTAATGAACAACGAGTGATGATACCTTAAGGGTTAAAAAATGGAATCATTCGCATTTTTGCATGCATATATCATTCATATCATATTTAGTTAGGAGCATTGGATTCATTTCAATCATAGCATCCTAATCATTTGGCATAAACATGTGCATATAAAATCGAGTCTACAGGACATGTTCCCCAGAGAATAGTGTAGCGATATGGGTAAAGTCAAGTCTTATCTCCTTGAAGTTGTAGTAGAGCAGACCAAAAATGGCGAATTTTATCTCCATGTATCGGCAATGGAGTAGATTTTAGCCACTAACCTTATCTCTCTGAGGTAGCAAGAGAGCAGGTTGAAGATTGTGGTCTTATCTTCCTGATGTAGCAAGGAAGCAGACCAAAGATTGAAGATCTTATCTCCCTAAGCAGATAGTGGAGTAGATCGAGAATGGCGAATCTTATCTCTATGTATCGACAATGGAGCAGATTTTAGCCACTAACCTTATCTTTCTAAGGTAGCAAGAGAGCAGGTTGAAGATTGTGGTCTTATCTTCCTGAGGGAGCAAGGAAACAGACTGAAGATTGAAGATCTTATATCCCTAAGCAGATAGTGGAGTAGATCGATGATGGTGAATCTTATCTCCATGTATCAGCAATGGAGTAGATTTTACCACTGGCCTTATTTCTCTAAGGTAGCAAGAGAGCAGGTTGGCGATTGTAGTCTTATCATCTTGAGGTAGCAAGGAAGCAGACTGAATATTAAAGATTTTATCTCCCTAAGCAGTAGTGGAGCAAATCGAAGATAGTGAATCTTATCTCCATGTATCGGCAATGGAGCAGATTTTACCACTGGCCTTATTTCTCTAAGGTAGCAAGAGAGTAGGTTGGCGATTGTAGTCTTATCTTCCTGAAGTAGCAAGGAAGCAGACTGAAGATTGAAGATCTTATCTCCCTGAGCAGCTGTGGAGCAGATCGAAGATGGCGAATCTTATCTCCATGTATCGGCAATAGAGCAGATTTTAGCCACTAGCATTATCTCTCTGAGGTAGCAAGAGAGCAGCTTGATGATTGTAGTCTTATCTTCCTGAAGTAGCAAGGAAGCAGACTGAAGATTGAAGATCTATTTCCCTAAAGCAATTGTGGAGCAGATCAAGGATGGCAAATCTTATCCCCATGTATCGGCAATGGAGCAGATTTAAGCCACCAGTCCTATTTCCCTAAAGTTACAGTCAAGATTCAGCAAAACTGGGCAAAATTGGCCCTATTTGAGGTCTTTGTTCTATTCTCGTTACACAACAATGAGTAAAGAGGGGAAGCTGTAAAAGGCCCATTTTGCACGGGCCTTTAAAATTATTTACAACAAATAAATAAATAAACTAAATAAAATTAAATTGTTTGCAGTCCATAAAATAAAAACCCAAACTTGAGATAAACCCAACACCGGACCCAACAAATAACCCAAATCCCAGCCCAAATGAATTAATACCCCAATAGGCCCAATCCCAAAACTAACCCAAATGGCCCGGGCAGAGGAAGCCTCTGGAAACACCGGGTCACCAAAATGTTCCTCTCACGAACGGCCTCCCCACAAGTGGTTTCTTCTCCGTACGCCTCCATGGTCAATAGAACCTGCGAGAAGGAAAAACAAATACAGCAAAAGAATACACGAGAAGCAGCAAAATATAATAGAAAAATAGCAAAAAGAAAAATAGATTTTTTGTATTTTTAAATTTGTATTTTTCGGCTATAAAAGCCATCGAGTGTAACTGTAAAGCTTAAGCACACTGAATAGAAAAATTCGAAAGCAATTTCTAAGAATGTGATTTTTTAAGTCTCTTTAATTTTCTGTATTTTTTTATTTTTTTCGTTTTTTTATCATTTGCATTTAAAAAAAAGTGAAAAGAGAAAGGTGATAGTACCTTGTGTTTAGGCCGTCAGTTCTCTTTCTCTTCGTCGAAATTGAAGTTTAAAGGGAATCTCGAGGCTAAAAAATGATTCTTCGAAGTTCGAGAACACTGGTCGCCATTCATGATGGCGAATCGGTGTTTGAAGGAAAGAACCTAAGGATGTTGGTTGGGAAGAAAAGGAGGCTAGGGTTGCATTGTTAGTTCGGTTGAATGAAGGCATTGTTTAGCCTTTATAAAGAAGCAGAAATGACACCGTTTAAACCAATTTCAATGGTTTAAAAACGACGTCGTCTGGAAGCCATGCCCGATGACCCGATCCAGCGCCCCTAGGATCCACGCGTTTACTGCGGTAAAGGGCAATTTGTGCGTTTAGTCCCTTCCTTTCGCACTAGCGTTTGATTAAGCTTATTCCAAATTTCTTTGTTTTTTAATTATCCCCAGAATTTGTGCATTGTTTCAATTTAACTCGAGCCAAAATGCAGCGTTTTGGGATTTGGGGTATTTCTAGATTTGGTCCCTGAGCATTCGCATGCGTAGCACGCTGATCCTTTTTTTTATTTCAATGGCCTATTTTATTTATAAATTATCCCTTTTATTTTAATTCAATTTTAATTGAGTTTTTTATTTGTATAACTTATTATTTTAAAATTCATTCAATATTTTTATATGTGTTGACATACTGTAATAATTTTTCTTTGTTCTTCTTTGTATAATTATTTTAAAGTTCTTTTTTATATCATATTATTTTAACATTTTATGAAATATTTCGTTCAAATTTTTTTATATATATATTTGTACATATATAATGCATGATAAAATTAATTTGATTCCATATACATATTTAATCCCATGCTATTTTTACAAATAATTATTTCTAAATCTGTTTATGTATATATATGTTTTGTAAACCTATTATGTGTATTTCCTAAGATCATATTTTATTATGTATTCTTGCTATCCTTTCATATTTTATATATTATTAAATTTTCCTTTATTGTATGTATTTTAATAAATGTTTTTAACATTTTGTATATTATTTGATTTAAAAATATTCATTCTATAACACATATTTTAATGATTACATATATATCTCTAGTTTGTTTTTACAAATAGTTTCAAATTCATCAATTCATATATTATATATTATGTGTTCATCACTTCATCATTATTTTAAATTTGTCTTATACCATATTAGTTTTTTAATTTTCATTTTGTTTTGTATATTTTGTATCAATTGTATTATATTAGGCTATATATCATTGTTGTATACTATTTTTTCGTTTTTTGATTGTTATATTAATTGTTCTCCATACATGCTTAGAAAGTTGGTTTCATTTTGCTTAAATTAATTATATTCAGTTGTTTGATGTGATTGATTAAATAAGGTTATGTTATCTTCATTTACTAAGAATTGTACTTTTTGCATGTATATCATCCCATATTTTTATTTTTCTTTTAGTTTACAAATGTTGCATTATAATTTTTAATTTTTTTTTAAAATCAATTGTTCCATTTTATTTCAAGTAAAATCAATGCGTTTTGAGATAATTTACAATCATTTATTTAATTTTTTTTGTTAAAAACAAGGCAATGTTTAATATTTGAAAATTTGGGAAATCGTTCCCTACCGTGCTGGATTTCGATTTTTTCGTTTGACTAAATATTTGGACATCCTTTTGTAATTTTTAACCTAAGAGCTTTTGGGAGTCAAATATCAATCGTGTTTTTAAAGGTATAAAGGACCATGTCCTATCGTGCTGGATGTGATGCTGTATACCTTTGAAATGAGAGAGTTTTGACGACCAACTTGAACCACCCAAATGTTTTAAAAGGGACCATATTTTAAAATTAAAAAAAAAAAAAACCTAGACATAAGGGTAGCACTTAATCAATCTGGTACCAGTTCTTGGGCGTAATGAGGGTGCTAACCCTTCCTCATACGTAACCGGCTCCCGATCCCATTTTTAAATTTACGTGGACCAAAATTTATTTAAAAGAAACAAGATGTTTTATTAGATGATCCAGTCACACCTAAACAATAAGATTGCTGGCGACTCCATATTTTGTTTTAAGAGTCGATCCCTATTTTTTAAATGTAAAAAAAAACGTTTCGACAGATAGTAGTATCTTATGGGAGGGAATTATTTACTTTTGAATGAATTTAAATATATTTTACATATATTTTTTATAATTAAAATTTTAATAATTTAATCCTAAAAAAAGCAAATATGTGTTTTTTCCAAAAAGGTTATCTCCGTCTCCATTTGAATATCTGATCTGTCAAAATTTTCTCTAGATTTGCAATCAATTCATCTGCCTGTAATTATCTCTTCTCATTTTTTCCTTAATTTTTATAATTATAATTAATATACATATATTTCTACGTAATTAAATAAGTAATTAATTCATTGAAATAGGATCTTTGCCTCTCATTCCCCCATTTGATTTTCTTTTTTTTCTATTTTTTTTTGTTAAAATTGGATGAACTTTTGTTCTCAATTTTATGATCTATCTATATTCTTTGTTTAATTGATTATGAAGTTTTTGCTATTTTTAATGAAGCTTTGTCATTTTCAGGTATAGTAATTAGTGCGAAAGATGTTTTCAAAAGAAGATAATTGAATGTCTTCTCATTAGGGAACAAGTTTACTGATAAAAACTATTTCTATTTCTGGTTTCCCGTCGGAAAAAGGAAAAATGTTTTATTTTTGTTGTTTTATTTATTTGTATTATTTTTTGGTTAATAGTCTTCAGCCTTATATTTTTTTATGTATAAAAAATTGAAAAGGAATAAATAGATTTAGGCAATTTCCTCAAAGTTTCCTCCCTAAGTCGAAGAAGTCCTAATAATCTAAGACTGTCGGGTGGTTTTCGTTCCTGTTTTATTTTCTTCATTTCTGCTTTTGATCCCCCATTTTTAGGAGAGAAAAGAAGAGAGATTGAATGGAGAGTGTACTATGACGAGAGTTGGCTTTATCTAGAATTTTCTCTTGGATTGTAGTTACTTGTTATTTCGATGTAACCAAAAATATTTTAATAATAATTATATTGAGAATATTATTAAATTATATATTATTTTATTAAATTGTATTTAATAATAATGTTAAAATATGATTAAATTATTTATTTTTATTTTTATTAAAATATATTTAATAATAATCTTATTAAAAATTTAATAACAATAACAATAATCATCTACCTAAAAAATTCTGCTAAGGGTACTTTGATCATTTAAACATTTTTTCTTATGTTATTACAACATCTATTCTATTCAACCAAACACAAGAATGCTATTAAAACTCTATTCCAAACTCTATTCTATTCCATTCAATCAAATAATTGAATTACTGATTACAGCTCTATTTCATTACAATCTTATTCCATTATAGTGAACCAAACATACCGTTAGAGTTTGTTTTTTTTTTGGCTGTTGTGATTTCAAAACTTCAAATATATGAACGTATACCCATATTTTATTGAGAACTTGCTAGTTAGGTACTAGAAGTTTTTTTTTCCTAATATATAATTTAAATTCGATAAAAAAATTATAAGATTTTTTACGCAACTGATCTAAAAAATTAACTATTTACAAAAAAGATTCAAGTCAAAATTTATGTACGTAAATGACTCGTTGCCCACAATAACTGTTGGTGTCACCTGACACATCGGCAGGACTGCCCCATCATCATTAGTTAATCATCGACTATTTTAAAAATATAAATTTTTTGGGTGTCGCCACTATGTCAGAGACACCAATATATATTTCAAAATATGCATTAAAAATACGGATATTCATGGTGGAGAGAAAAAATAAAAATTATTTTTTAATAGGTGTCGTCGGTGTATCAGGTGGCGTTGGTGGGAATTTTTAGAAAAAAAAATGAAAAGAAACAGTTGAAATAGAAAAATAAAAGAAAATAGAAAAAAATATAAAAAGGGAAGTCCATAACTAATGCTTACCTCATAGGTGATTCTTGTTTTCTTGACTTGCCATTTTCATCGTTAGTGGATTGAAAAAATCATGAAAGGAAAACTAAACACAAATAATCTTAAATGAGATGATTATGAGAAAGAAAGAGATATGATGAAAAGATAAAGAGACCATAGAGGGAAGTCAAAAATGGAAAAGAAAAAGATAGTAACAGATAAGTAAAATAGAGATATTAAAGAGAATTTAATATTTTAAATTAAGATTTGAGAGATTTATGGGAAAACATTAATTGTATATAATAATATTATTATTTTAGAGTCATTTGCTTGTTAAGTTGTATCTATCTTAATGTTATTTAGGTATACATATTTTTTAAAATTTATTTTTAATTTGTTAGAAATATTTATTTTAATATTTTAGTATTTTTTATATATTATATATATTTAAAAGTTATATTAAAAATTTAATATAGGAGGGTTGGGTCGAACGCGAATTTTAACATTTTTATTCGGGCAAAGCTTTGACAAAATATTAAACTTATTTTTTGAGCTGACCGGCCCTGAGCCTGATAAACGAGTCTAAATATTTGATTGAGTCCGGCCCAACTCGCGAGCATCTCTACTCGTTACATTATTGTATTTTTTTTTAAAATCTTAAAGTCAAATCCTTCACTATTCTTTGAAATCGAGGATGTTTCTTTTTTTTTCTGTATAAATACTACTACTACTGGGGCCTAATCGGTTTCTGTAATACACTTATCATGTTGGATGAAAATTTTATATAATAAATTTAAAATTTTAATATAATATTAAAATATGATAAATTTAAATTATTAAAGATTTAATGTTTTTAGTTTAAATCATATTACATCCAAGTATTTTTTTAGAAAAATATAATATTACATTTAAAATAATATCTATTGTTTTCAAAAAAAAATAATGAATTGTTGAGAACTTTACAACTAAATTGAGAACGAATCACATTAATTTAATCAAAATTTTAACTATAATATAAATGGATATATGAATATATGGGTATAGATTAAACCAATTGATTAAAAATTTATAATGGAATGATTCACTTAACCAAAATTTAATATATATAAAAATATATTGATAACATAGAGCAAATGTTTTTCTTTTGTAAAATATATAATAAATAGAATTTTAATTAAAATCTAAACAGACTTCCATCTGTTTTTTATTTTCAATTTTCTTTTCTTTTGCTCCTAAAGCCGATAGGAATTGAACTTCATCACTGTAACTAAAGTCTAAAAATGCACCTTACTTAGCATAGGGCAAACGGTGGGAAGAAATATTGGATTAATTTGAATTGCATTTATGGGGACCTTGATCAATAGAAAAATATATTGAAACCATTTATTTTTTAAATTTTGAAAGGTATTGAAATAACTTATTTTATTTTACAAAGTCTCTCAGTTGAAAAATGATAAATTAAATAATATTATTATATGTTATCACTATTTTTCATAAATCTCTCACGTCTTAATTTTAAATCATTTAAATTCCTTTTCATATCTCTATTTAAAAAAAAAAAATCTTTTCTTTCCTCATTTAGATTTCATACTTTTTTTTACTCTACAAAGCTCTCTCACATTGGAAAATATGAAAATAATTAATATTATTATATACAATCAATGCCATAAATCTCTCAAAACTTAATTAATATTAAATTCACTTTCATATCTCTTTTTCAAATATGTTACTCTCTTTTCCTTATTCATTTTTTACTTTCCCTCTATCGTTCCACTATCTTTCTTTCCCACTCTTTATTTGTGTTTAGTTTTTATTTCTCAAGTTTTTCATTCTATTGACGATGGCACTGGAAAGCTAAGAAGATAAGAATCACTTATGAATCAAGCTTCAGTTATAGGCTTCCTCTTTTCTTTATTTTTTGGCCATTTTTTTATTTTAATAGTTTTTTTTTTTTTTGTAAATTTTCACCAATGTCAGCTAATACATCAGCGACATCGAAAATAATTTTTTTTGATTTACTAGTACCGCCTAACACACTGATGGCACTTATTAAAAAATATTTTTTTCTCCACCATGAATACGTGTATTTTTAACAGTAAGCTTGATTATATATATAGATATTGTTGTAAAATAGATGTCCATATAGCTTCTATAACCTCCCAAGAATTCATTTTTTTGTAACTTTTATAACCTCTAAAAATTTATAAGATATCTTAATTATATTTATTAGAGTTTTGTAACCTATGATTGTTAAGGCCATATAAATAAAGGGCATGCATAAATTTTTTTGAGATATCCTAAGTGAAAGTTGAATCATTCTTTTATTTTTGTATTCTCTCTTTTATTCAATCTATATTTCTCTTTATTTTATATTAAAAATATTGAATGGTTAATTTTTTAATAAAATAAAAAATTTAATTTATATCTAATTTTACATGTATAATTTATATAAATACACATTAAATATAATAGTAAATGAACTGTTAATTGTACATAAAATGTATGATGTACGTGAAATGTACGGTACTAATTACCCTGCGAAGACCACATCAACCGAAATGCTTGGATATGATGGATCTTACAGTGGTGGAAATTATATGCTCATTGTGATCGGTAAATATGAAGCAACGTGAATCATGTGATTAACCAGTAGAATCTTGAAATAATTAAATTGCTTTTCGAAGCCATTTAATTGGATGATGAGTCCAAATATAGCTAAACAATTAGTTTCTCTTCTTTTTTCTTTTGGCTGTTGTCACAAAAGTAGCGTTTGATTTCAAAACTTCAAATGTATGAATGTATACCCATATTTTATTGAGAACCGGCCAGGTTAGGTACTAGAAGTTTTTTTTCCTATTATATAATTCAACTTCTTTAACAATTTTAGCTTTTTATGCAACTGATTCAAAAGAATTAGTTATTTACGAAAATAATTTAAGTCAAAATTTATGTATGTAAATGATTTGTTCTTCATAATGATCGTTGGTGCCACTTGACATTGGCAACACTATCCCCTCATTATTAGCTAATCATTGGCTTTTAAAAAAAATAAATTTTTTGAGTGCCATTACTATGTCAAGCAACACTAGTATATATTTTTCAAAACACCTGTTAAAAATACGAGTATTCATAATGAAAAAAATTACTTTTTTAATAGGTGGCTGGTGTGCAAGGTGACATTGGTGAGAAATTAAAAAAAAAAAAGGGTCAAACAAAAAAAAAAGCTAAAAAGAAAAAGTTGAAATAGAAAGAAAAAGATAACATAAAAAAATATAAAAGGGGAAAGCATGTAATTGATGCTTACTTAATAGGTAGTCATTGTCTTGTTTTTCAATCTACTGACGGTCACAATGGCACGCTAAGAAGACAAGGACCACTTATGAAGCAAGCATCAGTCATCGACTTCTCCTTTTATTCTTTTTTCAGTTTTCTTTTTTATTTTCAATTGTTTCTTCTATAAATTTCCACTGATGTCGCCTGACACATTGGTGGTACCTATAAAAAAAATATTTTTTTTTCTACTATGAATATCCATATTTTTAATGGGTATTTTAAAAATTACATACTGGTCTAGCCTGACACAGTGACGATATCCAAAAGAGAATTTTATTAAAAAACCGATGATTGGGTAATGATGAGAGGATGGTGCCGTCGATGTGTTAAGCAGCACTGACGATCACTGTGGAAAACAAATCATTTAAGTACATAAATTTTGACTTGAATCATTTTCATAAATAATTAATTTCTTTGAATCAATTGTGTTAAAAAACCCGAATTATATATATGTAAAGAAAATTTAACTTAAAAATGTAGGTTATTAATTAGGTGTTCATTTCTTTTAAGATAATTTGAATTCGATTTATTAGAGTAAAAAAATCATTTTATATTGATGATATTATAACAAGGGATTATATTAAAAAAAATTATGATGAACTTCCAATTACATATCACGATATCATGTGTATATATAGTATAGAAACAAGTTAAAAAATATATATTCATCTCATATAATATTAATCTTATTAGCAAAATTCAATAAGGTGACAATTGTTTTTATTCAGTAATGGGTTTTGGAAATGGCAAATAATTAGCAGAAAGTTGGATTATATATTAATCTCAACCAAAAAGCAAGTTTTATAAGTTGGATATTATTAGTAGCAAAAGGTTTTTTTTTTTTTTTTTTTTTTTTTTTTTGGTGAGAATAGCAAAAGTTTTATTCACCCTATCTTTAACATCTTGCTTAGCTGGTTGGTCTCGTGTCTTAATGTCAGCAAGTGCAAGCCCATCCGCACTTATTAATGCTACTCAATTATTTGGTAATTAAGAGTAGTGGACAATTAAAATATTCATCTAAATAGAAACTAATAAATGAATAATTTAATATTAAATATAATATGGATAAATTGCTTTGATTTCACATAGATACAAACTCATCTCAAAAAAATAAAATAATATCCAATAATTCATATATTTATATCTTGTTAGGTATATTCCCAAATGATCACAATTTTATATACATTTTAAATTTAACATATTTTGATAATGCAATGTATAATGTTGTGTTTTCTTTAATTTTTCGAATTTTTTCATATTATTTTTTTATTATGTTTTTATTATAAGTATCATGTTTAAATTTATTTATTTACGTAAAATAGTTTTTATCTGATTATTAAAATATTAAATTTTTATGCTCATCAAATTAAATATTAGGTATAATAATAAAATATATTATACTCCCAAGAGAATATAAATTTGAATATTGAAGATGATATTTTTGAAAAGAATAGCTATGAACACTGAACATAAATCATAAAATGGATGTGAAAAATATAAAAAATAAATAAGTGAATCCAACATTTATTATTTTGAATATTTGTGAATGAATTTTGAGTAAAATCAAACTTTTATATTTTTGGTTCAAAGAAAATTCACTAAGGCAACCAAGTGTGAAAATTTAAGTATGTGGTGAATGACAATTGATAAAGGAATAGGAAATTGAGTAGTATCATTTGGAGATGATTATTGCCTTAGACATTGACACTAGTCTATAAATAATGTCTAGCCTAAACATCAACCAAACCACTCCCACATCAAACAAACCACTCCCATATTAAACATTGCTAGTGAAACAATGGCGTCTTCAGCTCTGATAGGTAAGCTTGAGGCAGATGTAGAGATTAAGGCTTCTCCTGAGCAATTCCATGAAATGTTTGCCCACAAACCGCACCATGTGCACCATACTTGCTATGATAAAATTCAAGGATGCGATTTACATGAAGGTGAATGGGGGAAAGTCGGTACCATTGTCCATTGGAGTTATGTGCATGGTATGATATAACATAACAAACTCAGTTTCTTTTTATGCTTGTCGCTTGATTTGTTGCTCTTTTTGTTTTGTTAAAGAAAAAAAGTTGTTTGTTTAGATGGAAAGGCTAAAAAGGCAAAGGAAGTAGTGGAAGCGGTAGACCCTGATAAGAATTTGGTCACTTTCAGAGTGATCGAAGGAGATCTAATGGAAGAGTATAAGAGCTTTGTAATCACAATTCAAGTTTCGCCCAAGAGCGAGGGTAGTGGCAGCTTAGTGCACTGGACTTTGGAATACGAGAAGCTGCACGATGGAATTGCGCATCCCGAGACTCTGCTGCAATTCGTTCAAGATGTCTCTAAAGACATTGACGCCCACCTCACCCAAGCAAGCTAAACAGTATCACATGTTGCTATTGTTGCTGCTACTTGAAGCACTATTCATCTATTTAATGAATAAAGTGACAACTTCCTTTCTTATGTATTCTGATATGAATATGTATGTTTAGATCAATAGGGGAGGGAGCTTTGTATTTTCTTGCATGTTTGTCTTTTTAATTATGTATGAATTCAATGTGTCCTACGCTTTTATTTGTGTTCTAATGAATATATGTATGATATCGTCATCTATTTCCACACTTTCTCTTTTCATTTTTGAGCTATTTTTTCTCCTTCAAGGGAGATATTTGAGTTTCAAGATGGATCAATCAATTTCCGAACCAGAAACGAAGAAGTACTTTGACCCAAATTGGTCTCAACATGTTTGCAGAGGAAGATCTTGAAGGTCTCGGCCTTAGCTCTTCAAAATCATTCAATCTCTCGACAGAATTACTCTTCTCCACCTTCTTCTGTTTCCTCAAAAAATACCTAAACTTGAAAAACAAACACATCAAGCAGAGCAAAATTACAATCCCAATCCCCCACCCTATCAAGAAAATTAAGAATATTCAATACAATAATATGCTTTAGATCTTTTAGGGAATGATAATCTTCTGTACTTTCATATAAATATACCAAAACAAACATTTAAATTATGTTGCAAAACGTTATTAAAATAGCTTTTAGGTTTGAATCTACAATTCCTACCCACAAGGAAGAGTAACAATTCAATCATTTATTGATTATTAAGTTGATTTACATATATATAACTTGATATCTAACCAATGTGGGAGTAAGCTTTCCATTTTATTCGGTATAATTCACAAGTGGCTTACTTTGAGCATCAATTTCTCATTC
The DNA here is from genome assembly GCA_025698465.1 of Gossypium longicalyx. Taxonomy (NCBI): domain Eukaryota; kingdom Viridiplantae; phylum Streptophyta; class Magnoliopsida; order Malvales; family Malvaceae; genus Gossypium; species Gossypium longicalyx. The sequence continues at coordinate 86,582,519 of CM046997.1, forward strand.
ATCACTCAACTATTTTGAGCATATGATATACTGCTGTAAAGATCTCATGGAGTAGAATATAAAACCATAGTTTTATGATTCAAATCTCCACCTTTACTAATCAAGAATATGCCTCAAAATTTCCAAAAAATCTATTTTTTTTCCAACAAATGAGATAGTTTATTGATTAGTTCTCTATCTTGCATGAAGAGGGGAAACATGTTATTTGTGATGAACTAAATTCAGGTACATATGAACAATTCAAATAAAAATATCCTCATAACAAGGTGATTCTGAGGTGAAACCACATGTTCCCATATCAATCTATATTGAATAAAAGCTCGACTTTGAATCGCTAATTTCATCAAACACAATGTACTTGGCATGCTAACCAGAAACCGGGGACTTTGAGAGACTGCAACGCGTGGAAGGTGACTACAAAGGCAACCAACACCTAATGTAACCCATATATGTCAGTGTTGCAAAGACGCAAGAACATATCAGGGGAGATATTTGAGTTTCAATGGAACTTTTGCGTAAGGAAAAAATGCTAATTTGCTTTGTCTCATTTGAGCTGAAGAAAATGAGATAGTGAACATCTAGAAGTATATAATTCATAAATGGATGTTAATTAAGTTCTAAGTTTGCAAATAGATTTTCATGAAATATGTTTCTAGTTACCAAAAACAAAAAATTAATTAACGGTAAAAAAACTTAAATAAGAAATATTAAATATGCACTTGAAACATCCATTACCTATATATTTTATTAACTATAAATTTCACAATCTATGATGACTTTAATTTGCATCAATTAAAATTTTAATTTTGATTAATTACATGAGATTTATTATTTTAATGTTTTTCATAAAAAAATAACCAAAGAAATGTGATTATCAAAGTAGGGCCATTTAAGTGTGTAGGACCATTTAACAATTCATTTTATTAATAATGATTGTAAAATTGTAAAATATTTTATGTAAAATACTTTTCTTTAAAAAAAAACTGTAGAACCATTCATTAATTGTGTACGAACATGAAAGGGATTGTGACACCTATTATTCGGGTGAAAAAACATTTTATAGAAAATATTTGTTTTTTTTTTAAATTGTTCAATAATGTTGAGTGGTAAAGAATTTGTGTTTAAATTTATAAAAAAACATGTATAATTATTGTATTTTTTGTTTTTAGTTGTTTTATTTAAAATTATATAAAAACATGAAAAATGTTATGAATACTATTAAGTGAATGTTCATTATAATTAATTTTTCATCTTTGATCTTCTATCTTTTTAACTCTTCACCTTTCATCTTCTTCTAACTGACCTATTTATGTATTAGAAAATGTAGAGTTTAATCTCCCTATTTATATATATATATATATATATATATATATATATATAGAGGAGTATACTACTTGTAATGATGATGAAAAAGAAGAGAAATGCAATAGAAATCCCCCTTATTCTCATCTATTATTCTTGTGTTCTTTAATTTATTATTTTATAACACATTGTAATAGGCCTAATTCGCCTGACCCACAATAAAACCAAAAATAAATTATAAATAAATAAATCTTTACAAACCATTAGGCCCAAATAATAAACTAAAAGCAGCCCAAATACATTTTTTTTACAACCAAACCTTAAACCCAATTCTAATAACCCAAATTCGGGACTAAAAAAAAACCCGAAGTTCAGTAGCCTGAGAATGCCAGAAGTTTCTGGAATATGCTAGAATAGCACCAGAGGGTCAGCTTCCGACGAGGGATTCTCACTCACGACTTCTTCCATACGTCTTAGAGGCATCTTCGTACATCCACGTCAATGGAACCTGCGAGAAGGAAAAATAAACAGCAAAGGAATGCACGAGAAAGGAGCTAACAGAATTTACAGCGAATGACAGCAAAAAATGTAATTTCATCTATTTTATTTATTTTTTTATCTGTAAATTCGGCTATAAAAAGCCATTGAATATACCTGCAAAGGGGACTTACGCACATTACACGCATGCAAATCGAATATAGAGAAATCAGTCAAAACTTTTTAAGGTGATTTCTGATTTAAGCTTTTCTAGTTTTTTCTTTCGATTTACTTTTTGGAGTACTTCATTATTGTGTTAAAAAAAAAAGGAAAAGAAAGGCTTTACCGTGTGAGTATGCCATGGATCTTCTCTTTGCTTCGTCGAAATCGAAGCCGAAAAAAGATCTTGAGGTTGAAATCCTCTCAGCTTGAGAGCGCCTTTTCGTAGAGATGAATCGACAGTTAGAGAGGGGTTTAGGGTTTGATAAGGAAAAAAGAATAAAATCGCTTTGATTTGGCTGATTTAGCTATTTTAAAGGATTGGAAACGGTGCCGTTTACAACAATGAGGGTCCGCACATTAACCCAATTAATAGGCTGTATCTTCACCTTTTCTTTCAAAATGGGAAATTTGCGCATTAGATCCTTCCCTTCATGCGAACATTCAATTGCTCCACATTTGTTTTACTTGTTTTTAATTTGGCTCTTTAATTTGTGTACATTTTCATTTTAGTCTGCGGTACAGCGTTGCATTTTGGTCTTGGGGAATATTTCCAATTCTGGTCCTCATACATTTGTGCAGATTGCTTGTTGGTCCTGTTTGCGATTATATTTTGCAAATAATCCCTGTTATTTTGGCTTCAATTTTTATTTGGTCTTTCATTTGCATAGTTTGTTAATTTAAAATGTGTTTAATATTTTTATATGTATTAATCCATGTTAATATTTTTGTTTGTTTACATTTGTACAATTATTTTGAGATTTTTTTCATCTTATTATTTTTACATTATGCATCTTATTTCTTTAAATATTTTATACATATTTGCGTACACATCATTCTTATTAAAATTTTAATTTATAATAACTACTATTTTAAAGTTAACAATATTCTTATTTATTTTTTTGACAGAATCATCATTTTAAAATTCTCTTTACATTAAATTATTTTAATACCTTGTTATAAAGTTTTGTTTAAATATTTATATATATATTGATGCATAAATTATTTTAATAGAGTTTTCTATTTAAAATATTTCTTGATTTATGATTCATGTAACATTTTTTTTATGTATATATGACACTATTTTGGGGAAATTCATTTTTGTGTTTATAAAATTATTATTTTGAAACATTTCTCTATATTATATTATCTTAGTATTTTATTTAGTATCTCTTTTAAATGTTTTTAGGTATAATGGTACATATATAATTTATAAGCTAACTTAATTTTATATGCATTATTAATTTCATGATATTTTTTACAAATAATTATTCTTAAATATATTTGTATATATATATTTGGTACGTATATCTTATCATGTATTTTTACCATTCTTTCATAGTTTATATATTATTTAAGTTATTGTGTATATTGTTTGATTCAAATAATTTATTCTATAATATTTATTTCAATAAGTATGTATATCATTAGTTTTTTTTACCTAAATTATTCAAATTCGTCAATTCATCCCCTCATATATCATATATATTATGTGTTCATTTATCTACTTTGGAATTGTCTTATATCACATTGACTTCTAAATTTTGTTTTGTTTTGTATTTGATTTGTTGATTGATTTATATTGTGCCATATTTATTGTTGTTGTATATTATTTATTCGTTGTTTTATTTGTTATATTAATTGTTTTCCATTCATGCTTAAAAATTTGATTATATTTTTCTTAGAGTAGTTGTACTTAATTGTTGAATTACTAGTTGTGGTTTATTATACTTTATGTGTGCACATTATCTCATGTTTATACATTTCTTCTTACAAATGTTTCCTTGTAGTACTGCAAATATTCTATCTCATTTTGAAACAAATAAATGTGTTTTAAGCTAATTCTTAATTTTCCTTATCACTCAAAGATTTTAAAATAAGGCAATATCCGATATTTAGGAATTCGAGAAATCGTGCCCTACCGTGTTGGGTATGATTTTTCGTCGTACTAGGTATTTGGATATCTTTTTTTGGCGAACAAGCTCTTGAAAGTAAAAAATAAATCGTATTTTTGAAGGTATAAAAAATAAATCGTATTTTTGAAGGTATAAAGGATAGTGTCCAATCGTGCTGGATATGATACTGCATACTTTCGAAACGAGAGAATTTTGACAACCAGTTTGAACTACTCCAATGTTTTAAAAAGAAGTCAAATTTCAAAATATAGTTTTTTTCCTAGACCTAAGGACAACACTTGATGAATCTGGTACCAATTTTGGGCGTAGTGAGGGTGCTAACATTTCCTCATACGCAACCGACTCCCGAACCTATTTTTAAACTCGCGTAGACCAAAATTGATTTAAATGTTTTATTAGGTGCTCCAATCACACCTAAACAAAAATATTGGTGGCGACTCTACATTTGATTTTAAAAAGTCGATCCCCATTGTTTGTTTTCAAAAAATAAAATGGTTTCGACAGCTTGGCGACTCCACTGGAGACTGAACAAGAGAGTCAGGCCATTAATTGATTATTTGCTGTCCTTTTTGTCTTTTTGAAAATTGGTTTTGGAAATTATGATTCTTTTGATTGCATTTGTTTGTATAATTGTTGTGGTCTCGTAGAATAGTACTGCATTGCATTGCATAACCGTCGTGGTCGCACCTGTTAAGTGGGAGTAAGAAACTATGCTTTCGTGAGGTTTTCACCTCCGTATGGGCTAGTGGATTGCTTCCGGGATACATACGTACCTATAATTTCGTGAGATTTTCATCTCCGCATAGTCATAGGGAAATGTATTCACCTGAACCAAACTTGATCCGTATGAGCCTATAATGGGTGAGGATTGAGGAATCTGCTGGTTCGGATACCTTTACTTTAGAACTAAACCTCATATAGTGAACCTTAAGAGCCTTCTTTAGGTGGAGCTAGGTTAAACTTTCGTAGTTGCCCATATGTGTTCTTTGGTTATCTTTATTTTGCTTGTATTTTGTTACTTATATTTGACACTAACTTGTGTTGTTTTGATTGTGTTTTTTTCATAACATTGCATACTAAATGAGGTGTTGATTCGTATTCGATTACTAAGTTAGAAGATTTAACATGGAAAATGAATTTTTGAATAAAGTTGAGGATAATGCGGCTGTCCATGCATGGTCAGAGAAGTTACAATTAGAGAAAAGGGATAGCTTGGCAGAAAGATATACATCAGAGTTGCAGAACTTTACTCACATCAATGTAACATAGAATGAGTTGCAAAAGTTGAAAGATATATGGGCTTGATGGGATGAGGGAACCAAACAGTTGTTCTACCAGAGTTATGGTGACATACCGTACTTACTCGATGTTAAGGTGGACAAGCATCTGTTCCGAGGTATGGCTCAATTTTGGAATTCTGCTTATAATTGTTTCACTTTTGGGGAAGTGGATTTGGTGCCTACCTTGGAAGAGTATACTACCCTGTTGAGGAGTCCAAAGGCTCAAGTCAGAAAAGCCTATGCTAAGATTTTTAATGGTCAAACTTTTACGAAAAAATTGGTAAATATTTTAGGGATGAGCAAGTCTTGGGTCACTGCTTGAATTCAAAAAAAGCGGGATAGTAAATGTATTCCTTGGAAGAATTTGAGAGATTTGGTTTTGACACATCCGGATGAAAGAAAAAGGGTTGACATCTTTGCCTTAAGCATCTATGGATTGGTGATTTTTCCTAAGGCTTTAAGGCATGTGGATGAGGCAGTTGCAGACTTGTTCGATCATCTTGAGAAGGGAATCACACCTGTACCTGCAATACTGGCTGAGATGTTCAGATCTTTGGGCATGTGTCGGAGGACAGGTGAGGGTCGATTTATTGGATGTGTACAGTTGTTGATAGTATGGTTTCACGGGCATTTTTGGAAAGTGAACAAGGTTTCTTATCGGATCTTCTTTGAAAGTTATTCCCCATTAAAAGAAGAGATAACTATGCAAATGAGAGACGATATTTCAGAAGAAAAGTGGATGGAAATTCTTCAAAACCTCAAGGAGGATGATATAGAGTGGAGAGCTTTTTGGATGGTTCCTGATGAGATTCTGTATCGATGTGGGAACTTTAATTGGGTGCCATTGTCAAGAATTTGGGGAGCTACTGGATATACTCCCTTGCTTGTATTAAGGCAGTATAAATCGAGGCAATTGATACCTACGACTTAGGGGTTTGCTCAGTGTGAATTCCCATATAAGGGTGACCATTATAAAAAGAAGGTTCGGGAAATATCTGATGCTTGGAGGCGAACTTGTTGGATGAAGAGATTGACTGTTGGTTCTTTGACAGTACCTGAGTACCATAGATGGTTTAGGAAAAGAGTTAATGATAATATTCCTATACCAAGCTTAAAAGACACCTGACCAGTGGAGGAACAGTTACAAGTTGCCCCTTCAGAGTTGGACATTATAAAACAAGACTTTGAGAAGAAGAGTTCTGAGTTTGGGAAAAAGATCGAGCAGCTGGAGGAAGAAAAGATGCACCTGAAATTAGATCTGGAGATTCAGAAGTCAGAAGTGGAAAAGTTATGAAAAAGGAAGAATGAAATTGAGGAGGATTTGGAAGGCTTAAAAGTAGATTATAAGAAACTATGCCAATCAATGAGGACTGCTGGATTAGGAAAGACTTTGTAGTAATGGCACCAGGAAGTTCGAGAAGAAATGACTAAAGTGGATCAATGGGAAAGGAAATTCCAGGAGGTTCAAGCACGGAATAAGGCCTTGGAAAAAAGTCTGTCAGAGAGTAAGAATGAAAAAGATGAATTAAAAGCCAGAGTAGCGGAACTTGAGAGATCTCTATATTTATACCGGAACCGCAATTCTGTAATGGAGTTGAGAGCAAGCTTAAGCAAGATCGAAGAGAAGAAAGGGAAAATAGAAGAATTAGAGATGGCGTTGCAAAGTTGTGAAATGAAGATCGAGTTCTTGGAGGCAAATGAGGAACAATAGAAAGGTCAGCTTCACCACTCTCAAGACCAAGTTAGAAGTAGGGATTACATCATGGGAGAAGCTGTAACACAAACTCGAGAGGTAGCTGATTACTTGCCGTCATTGATGGTACAAGCGGACGTATTAAGTGTGAAGTTTGAGTTGGATTCAGATAGGGGACAAGAATTGGCTTCATTGCTTAGGAAAATTAAGGCTCTGAATGTTAGGGTGAAGTATTATTTGTAACTCAATTTTTTGTAAAGAATTTTATTTTCTAGTAAAGTTTTCTAAAGAGAATTGAATCGGAATTGATACCTCATTTGCATTCATGCATTCACATTACATTACATTCAATCATATGCATTAAAGGTTATAAAAAAGATTCTAATTAATTAAAAATTATTTTAGTAATCTGGAAACCAATAAAAACACACCAAATACGCATCCCTACGGTACAAGGAAAAAGACCAAGTCAATGGACAAAAGACTTGAAAAATTAGAGCAAATGCAAAGGGATATGCAAGAACAAATGCAGTTACAGATGCAAGAGCGGTTAAATAAGATTCAGCAAGAGATGAAGGAACAAATGATGGAGTCCCAAAGAGATATGATGAATCAATTGTCTCAATTGCTGGTAGGAAGGATGGATAAGGGGAAAGGTCCTATGGATAATGTTGGGAAAAATAATGAAGACCCTCAATATCCTCCTGGTTTCACTCCAACACATGTGCAGATGCAACCTGAGATTAATTTACAAAAACCTTCTGTTACAATCAGGCCTCAGTAATTTTAGGCTGGAGTGTCAATACCAATGAATCTTCAAGCTGGTTCAGGTTTTAATCCTGGTAATAACTCAAACAATCCAATGGTGTCTGATTTGGATGAAGTTGCGAAAGAGGAAAAAGCAAAGGCAGAATCACAGAAACAATTGGAGGAGCGGTGTAAATGGCTGGAGGAAAAGGTTAGGGCAATGGAAGGCATTGATAGACATCCTGGAATTGATGCAAAAGATCTGAGTTTGGTTTCGGACCTAGTATTTCCATACAATTTTAAGATGTCAGAATTCGAGAAGTACAATGGAACGAGTTGTCCTGAAGCCCATATTACCATGTTTTGCAGAAGAATGACTGGGTATGTTAATAATGATCAATTATTGATTCATTGCTTCCAAGACAGTTTGGTGGGAGTAGCTGTTAAATGGTACAATCAGTTAAGTCGAAACAAAATTAGCTCATGGAGAGATCTGGCACAGGCGTTCATGAAGCAGTACAGTTATGTAACAGATATAATTCCTGATAGGATTACTTTGCAGAACATGGAGAAGAAATCAAATGAAAATTTTAAGTAGTATGCACAGAGATGGAGGGAAATGGCCATTCAAGTTCAGCCACCACTCTTGGAGAAGGAAATTACAATGCTCTTTATTAACACCCTAAAAGCTCCGTTTATAACTCACATGTTAGGAAGTGCCACGAGGAGCTTTGCGGATGTGGTCATGATAGGAGAAATGATTGAGAATGCCATAAGGAATGGAATGATAGATACAGAAAAAAGTACTAAAAGGTTTGTGCTACGGAAAAAGGAAAATGAGGTGAACAATGCAAATATGGGATATTCAAAGTCTGTTATAGTAAGTCAACCAAAAGCGGTAATTGCTGGTCAAGGTTCATCAAGGCAGAAATTTGGAGCAAGACAGAACAGTGAGAAAATTCAATTTACACCAATTCCCATGACGTATAAAGAGTTATATCAAAGTTTGTTTGATGCACATGCGGTGGCACCTTTTTATTTAAAGCCATTATAGCCTCTGTTCCCTAAATAGAAGATGCCAATGCTCAATGTGAGTATCACGAGGGGATTGTAGGACATTCGATAGAAAACTGTACTACTTTTAAGAAGTTGGTTGAGAGATTTTTTCAGATGGGTATTGTGAAGTTTGATAATGCGCCCAGTACAGAAAAATCGCTATCTAGTCATACTGATCGTGTGCTAAATACGATAAATAGGGATATTGGAAAAAGAACCAAGACAGATGTTTCATAAGTAAAAACTCCTTTGATAAAGCTCTGGAAGGAGATGACAAGAAGGAGGTTGGTTATTTCAAATATAAAAGGAAGTGATGATGGGATAGAGAATTATTGCGAGTTCCATCATGAAGAGGGACACTGAATTCAAGAATGTAAAGAGTTTAGAGCTATTATCCACGGTTTGATAGACAACAAGAAAATAGAGTTTTATGAAGAGGTCAATGAGGAAGAGTATATATGTGCGTCAGAATCCAGCCAAGCCCAAAGGTCAATCATCCTATGGTTATTATTTCACGACCAAAAAATGAAGTAGGAATTCAAATGACACCAAAGGTTATAATTCAAAAGCCAGCAGTTTTCTCTTATAAGGATAACAAAAGGGTTCCTTGGAGATATGATTATAATGTGACAATCCCAGGAAAGGAAACTTCGGTTAGCTTATTAAAAGAGGATCAAAATATAGGTTCTCACACTCGCAGTGGAAGACGATATGATTTGACAAATACTTGAGCGGAACCTGTAAAAGGAAAATATGTAATGATCGAACAAAAGAAGGGAAAAATGATCGAACCTGGAGGGCCTGTTAATGAACCAGTGAAATAAGAAGAGGCTAAAGAGTTCTTGAAATTTCTGAAACACAGTGAGTACAGTGTGGTGGAACAATTACATAAACAACCAGCTCGCATATCCATATTGGCTTTGCTCCTAAGCTCAGAAGTACACCGAAGTACGTTAATGAAAGTGTTGAATGAGACATATGTGACCAATGATATTTCTGTTAACAAGTTGGATCGGTTGGTGAATAACATAAGTTCTGATAATTTCATCTTCTTTAATGATGATGAGATACCACCAGAAGGAATGGGATCTACCAAAGCTTTGCATATAACTGCCAGATGCAAAGGATATACATTGCCAGGGGTCTTGGTAGATAATGGGTCAGCCTTGAATGTATTACCCTTGTCTACACTAAACAGGTTACCTGTGGGTAGCTCACACATGAAAAGATGTCAGAATATAGTGCGAGCATTTGATGCCACGGAAAGGAGAGTCATAGGGAAAATAGAAATACCTTTGCTGATTGGTCCAACTACGTATGAGGTAGATTTCTTAGTAATGGATATTAAGCCCTCTTACAACTGCTTGTTAGGAAGGCCTTGGATACATTCGGCAGAGGCAGTTCCTTCATCATTACATCAAAAGCTAAAGCTGGTATCAGAAGGATGGTTGGTAACAATAAATACTGAAGAGGATATTATTGCGGCTGTAAGCAGTGATGCGCCATATTTAGAGACAGATGATGAAGCCATTGAATGTTCTTTTCGATCTTTGGAGTTTGTGAATGCAACATTCATCACTAAGGGAAGTAGAATTCTGGAACCGAAAATGTCTAAAACTATGATGATGGGTTTATAGTTGATGGTAGGATGGAGAGTTTTACCAGGAAAAGGACTTGGAAGATGTCTCCAGGGAAGAATTGCGGTTCCGATGCTGAAGGACAAACATGATCATTTTGGTTTAAGGTTCAAGCCAGATGCAAGACAAAAGAAAAAGAAACTAGAAAGAAAGTAAGAAAGAAGAAGAGCACGAGTGAATGGCGGAGAAATTAAGTGGGAACCCATGCTAATTCCTCATATATCCAAGTCTTTCGTATCAGGGGGCATTATTTATACTGAACGAGGGATGCTAAAGAAAGAAAGCATGGAAGAAGCATTGGGAAATATATAAATCAATGCCATTTTTGAAGAGATAATTGAAGAGGGGATTTCGTCAGATATTTGTCCATATGAGCCTGGGAGTATTCTAGACAATTGGACTGCAGAAGATCTTCCTGTAGTTTTTAGAGCTTACTCAGAGTAATGTTCGAAACAAACTTGTTATTTTAAGCCTAGAGACAATAAAGATTTTTTTGTGAAATGGGCTCATGTTCAAACATCATTATTTCAATGAAGTACATTTTTTGCTATCATTTTGAGCAAATATTATTCTTTTCACCAGTAATTGTGTTATTCTTTTTATCCAAATAATTATCCTGATTCTTTCTTCAATCATTCTTTTATTTTATTCATAAACATACCATACAAAACAATAATTATCAAATTTATTCATTCTTTGTATATTTTGTACCTATAATAGGTCCCGGGATATCAATATCATGAGTGACACTGTTACTGACTTGGAATTACTATTTGAGCAAGACATGTGTTTAGAGGGATCTCAAGACTTTGAAGATGACAGAGACTGTGATTTATCTTCGGACTTGTTAAGGATGGTAGAATAAGAGGAAAAACAAATTTTTCCTCATAAAGAACCCGTAAACATGGTGACTTTAGAAGAAGGGAAAGTTGTAAAAATTGGAACATGCATAACTGAAGAAACGAAGTGAGATTTTGTCGAGCTGCTTCAGGAATTCAAAGATGTTTTTGCATGGTCATATCAGAATATGCCCGGTTTAAGCACTGATATTGCAGTACATTGCCTTCCCATAAAAGAAGATTGCAAGCCAGTACAGCAGAAACTTCGAAGAATGAGGCCAGATATTGTCTTAAAGATAAAAGAGGAAGTCAAAAAGTAATTTGGTGCTAGGTTCCTCCAAGTAATCAAATACTTGGAATGGGTAGCCAATGTTGTGCCTGTTCCTAAGAAGGACGGAAAGGTGCGAATGTGTGTGGATTATAGAGATTTAAATAAAGCTAGTCTAAAGGATAATTTCCCCTTGCCTCATATTGATACTCTAGTGGACAATACGGCTGGATTCTCATTATTTTCTTTCATGGATGGCTTTTCGGGGTATAATCAAATCAAGATGCATCCTGAAGACATGAGAAAGACTACTTTTATAAACTTGTGGGGCATGTTCTATTACAAGGTGATGCCATTCAGATTAAAGAATGCTGGAGCAACGTATCAAAGAGCTATGGTAACTTTATTCCATGATATGATGTATAAGGAAATTGAAGTATATGTTGACGATATGATAGCCAAATCTCGAACTGAAAAGGAGCACATCCAAGTGTTGAGAAAGTTGTTTCAGTTAAAGCTTAATCCAACCAAGTGTATTTTTGGGGCTAGATCAGGAAAGCTATTAGGCTTTGTAGTCAGTGAGAGAGGAATTGAGATTGATTTAGACAAAGTCTGGGCTATACGGGAGTTGTCTCCACTGTGCACCCAAAAAGAAGTTCGAGGCTTCCTAGAAAGATTAAATTACATTGCATGGTTCATTTCTCAATTAACAAAGAAATGTGATCCCATATTTCATCTTCTTAAAAAGCATAACCCAAGAGAGTGGAATGATAAATGCTAGAGAGCTTTTGATAGAGTTAAAAAATATTTGTCGAGTCCTCTAGTATTATCACCCCCAAGTCCAGGTAGGCCATTGATATTGTATTTAACCATGTTTGGTAATTCTATGGGGTGTGTTCTTGGTCAACATGATGAATCAGGAAGAAAAGAAAGGGCTATATATTACCTCAGTAAGAAATTCACTGAGTGTGAATTGAGATATTCGCCAATTGAAAAATTGTGTTGTGCTCTAATTTGGACAACCCGAAGGTTGAGGCAGTACATGTTATACCATACAAATTGGCGAATTTCAAAGTTGAATCCTCTAAAGTATATGATGGAGTCAAATGCCTTGAATGGAAGGATGACTAGGTGGCAAATTCTGCTTTCTGAATTTGACATAATCTACGTAAATCAAAAAGTTGTGAAAGGAAGTGCAATAGCAGATTTTCTGGCCAGTCGAGCTTTAGAGGGTTATGAACCCTTGAATTTTGATTTCCCCAATGGGGAGATAGTGAATGTAGTTGTTGCTGAGGAGGACATTATAAAAGGTTACACTTGGAAATTGAATTTTGATGGAGCTTCAAATGCTGTGGGTAATGGAGTTAAAGTAATTCTGGTATTACTAGGTGGAAATCATTATCCATTCACATGTAAATTGGATTTTGATTGTACGAATAATATGGCAGAATATGAAGCATGTATCATGGGACTTAGAGCAGCTATAGAGCGCAAGATTAAGTCATTGGAAGTATATGGAGATTCTGCGCTGGTAATTTACCAACTTCGAGGTGAATGGGAGACAAGAGATTCCAAACTAATCAATTACAGAAGGTTGGTGTTGGGGTTAATTGAAGAGTTTGATGATATTACTTTCAATTATCTCCCGTGCGATGAAAATCAGATGGTAAATGCTTTGGCTACTTTGGCTTCCATGATAAGAGTAAACAGAACAGAAGATATGAAACCTATTCAGATGAGTATTTGTGAGGCCCCGTCTTATTGTTATAATATAGAAGAAGAAGAAAGAGATGATCATCCTTAGTATTAGGATATATTACGATATGTGAGAAATCATGAATATCCAGATCAAACTACGGAGAATGATAAAAGAACGTTGAGAAAGCTCGCCTGTGATTATGTTCTAGATGGGGAGATCATGTAAAAAAGAAGAAAGGATCAAGTACTTTTGCGGTGTGCGGATGCTGTGGAGGCTAAGGAAATCTTGGAGGAAGTGCATGAAAGGGTTTGTGGTACACATGCCAATGGGTTCACAATGGCCAGACAAATTATGAGGTTTGGATATTATTAGTCAACTATGGAAGGAGACTGCATCAATTATGCCAAGAAATGTCATAAATGTCAAATTTATGGTGATAAGATTCATGTACCTCCCTCGCATTTGCATGTTATACTTCCCCAAGGCCGTTTTCCATGTGGGGCATGGATGTCATAGGGCCAATTTCACCGAAAGCTTCAAATGGGCATCGTTTTATCTTTGTGGTCATTGATTATTTTACCAAATGGGTGGAAGCTTCTTCGTACGCCAATGTAACTAAATCGGCAGTCAGTAGATTCTTAAAGAAGGAAATTATATGTCGATATGGAATACCTGAAAGGATCATATCTGATAATGTGTTAAATTTGAACAATAGCACAATAGCAGATGTCTACAGTCAGTTTAAGATCAGACATCATAATTCATCACCGTATTGCCCAAAAATGAATGGGGCGGTGGAGGCAGCCAATAAAAATATCAAGAAGGTTGTGGGAAAAATGACCGAAACTTACAAAGATTGGCATGAGAAGTTGTCATTTGCTCTCTATGCTTATCGAACGTCTGTCAGAACTTCTACCGGGGCAACACCTTTTTCATTAGTTTATGAAATGGAAGCAGTTCTACCCATTAAAGTGGAGATACCTTCGCTCCGAGTTTTGTTAGAATTGAAGTTAGACAAAGCAGAATTGATACAGTCTCGATATGATCAGTTGAATTTGATTGAGGAAAAGAGGTTGAGGGCTATTCAGCATGGTCAGATGTACCAAAGAAGAATGATGCGGGCTTATGACAAAAAGGTTTGCCCAAGAGAATTCCATGAAGGAGATTTGGTTTTGAAAAAGATCCTTCCCATGCAAAAAGATTTCAGAAGAAAATGGATGCCAAATTGGGAGGGGCCTTATGTGGTGAAAAAAGCTTTCTCCGGCGGTGCATTAATCTTGGCTGAAATGGATGGAAGAAATTTGTCTAATCCAGTGAACTTGGATTCAGTAAAAAAGTATTACACTTAAGGAGGGGAGGAAGCCAAAGTGAAAACCTGCAAAGGGCGCTTTGAGACCAAGGGCCAAAGTGAAAACCCGCAAAGGGCACTTTGAGACTCAATAAAAATAAAAAATAAAAGAAAATAAGAAAAAGAGTAAATGGAGAGGCCAAGATGAAAACCCATAAAGGGCGCCTTGAGACCAAAGGGGATTTGAGTTGAAAACCCGAAAAAGGCGGCTCAAATATGGATCCAGAATGAGAAGACGATAATTTTACCACACTTGAATTAACAAGGAAAGAGTATATTGCATCTTGGGGCATTGACAGAGTACTTCTGATCTCCTAAACACATGTCAAGTTTGAATTGATCTTCAAGAAGTTCACACAGAGAAGCTCGAGTTGCGATAACAATGGTACCTAGTCTTCATTTTATTTCCAACAAATTGGTTATCTTTGAGTTATCCCTTCTTTTTCAAGATATACATTCCCAGATCAATGGTCATTGTTGTTCTTTTGATGATTTATTCACTTTAAGCTCAAGTTCAATTCCATTTTTATCCATTATTACAATTTGATTGTAAGCATATTGCATTGACATAATGATGAATGAACTAGTGATGTTTTCACAATAGAAGTTTTGCATATTACTCTAAGAGTTTCTAGATAATGCAAGAATCTGAAGTGGAATAATTGTTTAAAATGCACCCAAGTTCAAGGATATATTTGAATAAATCGCCTTTTTGAGATCTCTGTCCAAATGATGATCGAACAAAAAGGCAAGATATAGCATGGATGATACAATTTTATTCTCAAGAAAAGGGAAATGATATTTTGTATTCATGCAAATATCAAAAATGCACATTTGGCTATAACACCCGAGGAGTAAGGTAGCAGATTGAATAGAGGAAAGTTCAATTGTGAGTTGCAATATTTTTGTCTCAAAAGAATAGTGGAAGGGACATTGGAATTACAGCGGGGCAAGCTTATTGAGCAGAATATGATTGTTTCTTTAGGTTTTCTATCAAGAATACCAGCCAAATAAGATGATAGCATAATAAATCAATAATAGTGCCCTAGTGAACAACGAATGATGATACCTTAAGCATTTAAAAAAAAAAAGAGAAAAAAGAAGAAAAGGTCTTTTTTTTAAAAAAAAAGAAAAAGAAAAGAAATCATTCTCATTTATATATCATTCATAAGCATCACATTTAGTTAGGATTATTTGATTCATTTCGGTCATAGCATCCTAATTATTTGGCATAAGCATAGATACATGAAACCGAATCTACAGGACATGTCCCAGAGGACGATGTAGCAATATTGGTGAATTCACAACTTATCTCCTTGAAGGTGCAGTAGAACAAGTTGAAGTGATAGGTCTTATCTCCCTGAAGCTGCAGTGGAACAGACTAAAGATAGCAAATCTTATTTCTCTGAAGTTGCAGCGGAGCAGATCGACGATGGTGAATCTTATCTCCATGTATCGGCAATGGAGCAGATTTTACCATCAGGCTTATCTCTTTGAGGTAGCAAGAGAACAGCTGTAGCGAGCAGATCGAAGATGGTGAATCTTATCTCCATGTATCGGCAATGGAGCAGATTTTACCACTAGCCTTATCTCTTGGAGGTAGCAAGAGAGCAGATTGAAGAATGAGTCTTATCTTTCTGAGGTAGCAAGAAAGCAGACTGAAAATTGAAGATCTTATCTCCTTGAAGTTGTAGCGGAGCAAATCGAAAATGGTGAATCTTATCTCCATGTATTGGCAATGGAGCAGATTTTACCACTAACCTTATTTCTCTGAGGTAGCAAGAGAGCATGTTGAAGAATGAGTCTTATCTTCCTGAGGTAGCAGGGAAGCAGACTGAAGATTAAAGATCTAATCTCCCTGAAGCCGCAGTGGAATAGATCGAAGAAGGTGAATCTTATCTCCATGTACCGACAATGGAGTAGATTTTAGCCACTAGCCTTATCTCTCTGAGATAGCAAGAGAGCAGGTTGAAGATTGAGTCATATCTTTCTGAGGTAGCAAGGAAGTAAACTGAAGATTGAAGATCTATTTCCCTAAAGCAATTGCGGAGTAGATTGAGGATGGCGAATCTTATCTCCATGTATTGGAAATGGAGTAGACTTAATTCACCAGTCCTATTTCCCTAAAGTTATGGTCAAGATTCAGCAAAATCGGGTAAAATTGGCCCTATTTAAAGCCTTTGCTCTATTCTCATTACACAACAATGAGCAAAGAGGGGCAGCTGTAATAGGCCCAATTTGCCCAGCCCACTATAAAACCAAAAATAAATTAAAAATAAATATACCTTTACAAACCATCAGGCCCAAATAATAAACTAAAAGCATCCCAAATACATTTTTTTACAACCAAACCCTAAACCCAATTCTAATAACCCAAATTCGGGACAAAAAAAAAACCGAAGTTCAGTAGCCTGAGAATGCCAGAAGTTTCTGGAATATGCTGGAATAGCACCAGAGGGTCAGGTTCCCACGAGGGATTCTCATGCACGACTTCTTCTGTACGTCTTAGAGGCACCTCCGTACATCCACGTCAATGGAACCTGCGAGAAGGAAAAATAAACAGCAAAGGAATGCACGAGAAAGGAGCTAACAGAATTTACAACGAATGACAACAAAAAATGTAATTTCATCTTTTTTTTTTATCTGTAAACTCGGCTATAAAAAGCCGTTGAATATACCTGCAAAGGGGACTTACGCACATTACACGCATGCAAATTGGATACAGAGAAATCAGTCAAAATTTTTTAAGGTGATTTCTAATTTAAGCTTTTCTAGTTTTTTCTTTCGATTTACTTTTTGGAGTACTTCATTATTGTGTTTAAAAAAAACAAGAAAACAAAGGAAAAGAAAGGCTTTACCGTGAGAGTATGCCATAGATCTTCTCTTCGCTTCGTCGAAATCGAAGCCGAAAGAAGATCTTGAGGCTGAAATCCTCCCAGCTTGAGAGCGCCTTTTCGCAGAGATGTATCGACAGTTAGAGAGGGGTTTTGGGTCTGATAAGGAAAAAAGAATAAAATCGATTTGATTTGGCTGATTTAGCTATTTTAAAGGATTGGAAATGGTGCAGTTTACAACAATGAGGGTCCGCGGGTCAACCCAATTAATAGGCTGTATCTTCACCTTTTCTTTCAAAATGGGAAATTTGCGCATTAGATCCTTCCCTTCATGCGAACATTCAATTGCGCCACATTTGTTTTACTTGTTTTTAATTTGGCTCTTTAATTCGTGTACATTTTCATTTTAGTCTGCGGTACAGCGTTGCATTTTGGTCTTGGGGAATATTTCCAATTCTGGTCCTCATACATTTGTGCAGATTGCTTGTTGGTCCTGTTTGTGATTATATTTTGCAAATTATCCCTGTTATTTTGGCTTCAATTTTTATTTGGTCTTTCATTTGCATAGTTTGTTAATTTAAAATGTGTTTAATATTTTTATATGTATTAATCCATGTTAATATTTTTGTTTGTTTACATTTGTACAATTATTTTGAGATTTTTTTCATCTTATTATTTTTTACATTGTGCATCCTATTTCTTTAAATATTTTATACATATTTGCGTACACATCATTCTTATTAAAATTTTAATTTATAATAACTACTATTTTAAAGTTAACAATATTCTTATTTATTTTTTTGACAGAATCATCGTTTTAAAATTCTCTTTACATTAAATTATTTTAATACCTTGTTATAAAGTTTTGTTTAAATATTTATATATATATTGATGCATAAATTATTTTAATAGAGTTTTCTATTTAAAATATTTCTTGATTTATGATTCATGTAACATTTTTTATGTATATATGACACTATTTTGGGGAAATTCATTTTTGTGTTTATAAAATTATTATTTTGAAACATTTCTCTATATTATATTATCTTAGTATTTTATTTAGTATCTCTTTTAAATGTTTTTAGGTATAATGGTACGTATATAATTTATAAGCTAACTTAATTTTATATGTATTATTAATTTCATGATATTTTTTACAAATAATTATTCCTAAATATATTTGTATATATATATTTGGTACGTATATCTTATCATGTATTTTTACCATTCTTTCATAGTTTATATATTATTTAAGTTATTGAGTACATTGTTTGATTTAAATAATTTATTCTATAATACTTATTTCAATGATTATGTATATCCTTAGTTTTTTTTTTACCTAAATTATTTCAAATTCGTCAATTCATCCACAAATATATCATATATATTATGTGTTCATTCATCTACTTTGGAATTGTCTTATATCACATTGACTTCTAAATTCTATTTTGTTTTGTATTTGATTTGTTGATTGATTTATATTGTGCCATATTTATTGTTGTTGTATATTATTTATTCGTTGTTTTATTTGTTATATTAATTGTTTTCCATTCATGCTTAAAAATTTGATTATATTTTTCTTAGAGTAGTTGTACTTAATTGTTGAATTACTAGTTGTGGTTTATTATACTTTATGTGTGCACATTATCTCATGTTTATACATTTCTTCTTACAAATGTTTCCTTGTAGTACTGCAAATATTCTATCTCATTTTGAAACAAATAAATGTGTTTTAAGCTAATTCTTAATTTTCCTTATCACTCAAAAATTTTAAAATAAGGCAATATTCGATATTTAGGAATTCGAGAAATCGTGCCCTACCGTGCTGGGTATGATTTTTTGTCGGACTAGGTATTTGGATATCATTTTTTGGCGAACAAGCTCTTGAAAGTAAAAAATCAATCGTATTTTTGAAGGTATAAAGGATCGTGTCCAATCGTGCTGGATATGATACTGCATACCTCCGAAACGAGAGAATTTTGACAACCAGTTTGAACTACTCCAATGTTTTAAAAAGAAGTCATATTTCAAAATATAGTTTTTTTTCCTAGACCTAAGGACAACACTTGATCAATCTGGTACCAATTTTGGGCGTAGTGAGGGTGCTAACCTTTCCTCATACGCAACCGACTCCCGAACCTATTTTTGAACTCGCGTAGACCAAAATTGATTTAAATGTTTTATTAGGTGCTCCAATCACACCTAAACAATAAGATTGGTGGCGACTCCACATTTGGTTTTGAAAAGTCGATCCCCATTGTTTGTTTTCAAAAAATAAAATGGTTTCGGCACACATTATTAGCACGAGTTTACAAGATAGTATTCAATATTTCGTTGGAGAACAAGTAATATATATGTACAACATTCTTGTTGAAGCAACAATCCTAAGGTATGTGATTTTCTATGCATGCTTGAAAGATTTTAAGATTTCAATATTCTTAATGAAAAAAAAAAGAAAGTTAAAAATGACCCTCATTTCATTTTTTTTAATAGTTAAGTATGAATTTATGTGTTATATATTTCATGGTATACTTAATTATGATCTAAGACTTTGAATAAAATTGAAGTATCAACAACTTGAATATTTTTGCTTAAATATTTTTTAGTAAACTTATTATGTTTTCAAAAGATACAATCTTTCCAAAAACTAGTTGATTTTAATGTTTTCTTCGCAAAAAAAGTTGTTTTCCAATTTATTTACTACTCAAAAATTCATTCATTATATTGCATCGAAAAAGTGATAATCAAATGGGTTTTAATTTAAAAACCAAATTTCATACATCTTTAATTAAATTCCAAAATCCAATAACCTAATCAACTTAAATGTCAGGCATGTTAATAATTAACCCCAAAATACAAAACTCATGCTCTGTTCATATAAAAACAAAATAGTTCCTAAATAACTGACATTATAAATAACATGTCTAAAATACTTTTATAAAAAACACTATAGGGGACAAGCCCTCCGAATGTCGAGTCTGTGTCCTAACCTTGTAAGTTACCTATAAAGTTGGAAATTAAGAGAGTGAGCTTAAGAGGCTCAGTGTGAGTCTAAACACAAGATAAATCAGTGCAAAACAATAGACAAGGCACACAAAATAAAAGTTCTCAGAACAATCATAATCGTTATAGCAATACAAAGAACATGACCTACAAAATATCAGTTTTTCAGTTACCACATCAATATAGCATTTCATAATTTTTTATTTGCTTGTTCATACTTATGATTGGAAATGCAATTTTAGTTTATCAAAAATATCCTACCCAATTGTAACACCCTTTACCTGTACCCAAAATTGGAACGAGGTACGAGGCGTTACCGGATACATACACTGACACTTTTGAAAAATATGGGTTATAAAATTTCATTCTAATTTAAAACTGATTAAACATCATAATATCCCAATTATGAACCTACAAGGTCCAAAACATACATTAAAAGAGATCTGGGACTAAACCGAGAGCTATAGAAAATTTTAGTAAAATTTCTAGGGTTATGCCTCACACACCCGTGTGCTTGGGGGCACCCGTGTTGAATTATTTGGATTTATTTTTCATTTCGAACCTACAGGAGTTTTCACACGGCCAAGCACACGCTCATACCCTTGGCCCGTGTCCCTCACACGGCTTAGACACGCCTGTGTCATCAGCTGTATCCAAAAACCTGGACATTCTGTTTATGACGTCATCATTCACTTTGAGGTACATGGCCAAGGCACACGCCCGTGTGCTAGGCCGTGTCCTCTACACGATTGAGACACACGGCTGTGTCTCTGCCCGTGTGTTTACTACCATGCAATTTGACCTATAATTCTAGGTGCAAGGGACGCACAGCCACACAACACGCCTATGGGGCTGACTGTGTGTCATACACGGCCTAGACACACGCCCGTGTGGGTCTTTTTAGAGGCTACTATCCATGCCAATGGTCACCCACAACATCCACACACATTTGTGAATTTCAATGGTATTCAACATGGCCTAATTATGCCCAATGACTACCTTCAACGGTCTATTGCATGTTAACCTCATCTCATCAGTTTTGTACATGCTAAATTATCCTCTTTGTATTAAGGACTACCATATCATATAATACATTTAAACTTGGCTAATTTTATAACTCATTGCCAATTATGACTTAGCCATTGCCAAGTGATTTGGCCACATTCCACATGTCCTTTCATGATATACCACATTTAACCATCTCATGAACATTTAAACACCAACATGCACAATTAGTAGGTTACAACCTACATCAAAGTGAGCCATATCTTATGGCCATATACAAAATGAATAGGTATATCATTTAAGCCTTTACATTGACTAAGCAATGACACATATAACAAAATAACCAAAAACCTATACATGCTATTGTAACAAAGTATAAGTACCTATATACCAAAGCAAGATAAGTTGATAGTGTTGACAATACTCCAATCGTCTTCCAATCTTCACGAGTCCACGAACTCTGTAAAATAGGGAAAGGAAAGGGGTAAGCATTAACATGCTTAATAAGTCCAGATAGCAAGAAGGTAAACATACTGGTTATTTAGCATACAACTATAAAAGATAGTCATGCCAAACATGCATAGTATAAATCCCCTATCTCATACACTCAATCATCAAGTTAGTTTCATCTTAAGCAATATAGCATTAATCTTAGGTGAGCTCATCAATTCAACATTTCCATTCTCATTTCCCATTATAGTCCCATTGAATTTCTCAGAAATCTCGAAGGATGGCCATTTACCGTCAAATCATACAAGTGATCATCTTAAATACGCACTCCATCTAACCTTACATCTTACGGCGGGATTACCAGTTTAGGCTAAATCCCCTATAGTATAAACTCATAGGGCAATGTCGGGATTACCAGTCTAGGCTAAATCCTTGTCAACGACAATTGCTCTCATAAGTTCAGATCTGAATTGCCAGTCCAAGGTAAATTCAGTCCTCAATCGGATTACCCGTCTGGGCTAAATCCTTAATGCACCTATATTCTTCGGGAGGTTCGATCACTCAAGGAACACTCGTCCAGGCTAGATTCTTTTTATATTGAGATCAATGGATTACCCATCCAGGCTAAATCCTTTTCAGCAACACATGCAAGAACTTGTGTCATGTAAGCCATAATTTATCCACCAGATTCCCCTTTTTGTTTCAACCGGAACATTTATCATATTTTCATTTATATTACCACATTTCATGGATTATCATACAATGAATATCTAAAATTTTCATACATTCAAAACATACATTTTAATTATACTAAGAGTTTACTTCGGGTTATATGGACTTACCTGGTAATTGCTTCGGTTTCGTATTTCGATTATTCTGAAACCTTTCATTTTCCATGATCGACCTCCAAAATTTGTTGCTTGGGGTCTGTATCAATAAAATTAGATTATCAATAAATCACATTATTCATTTTTGGGCCTAAAACTCACCCCGATCAAAATGACCATTTTGCCCCTAACCTTTTACAATATTTACAATTTAGTCTTAAGCCTCGTTTAATGAAATGCATGTAATTCCAAGGCTACCCAAGCCTAGCCGAATGTTATTCACACTTATAAAAGCCCATGTTTTTCCCTCATTCTATATTTTTCTACCCATTTCCATAGCTTTTACAATTTAGTGCTTTAAGCCATTTCCATGAAAAATTACTTTGTAAAAGTTGTTTATCATCCTTTAAACTCTTATATTCCTCCATAAATCATCAAAACACAAGAATATAATGCATGGATAATTTTCTAAATATGAACCCTCGCATGAAATATAGGTAGAAATAAAAAGAGCATGTTACGAGGATCTTAAAAATACAAAGAACATTAAAAACGGGGATAGGGAGCACTTACTATTGAGCTTGAAAATGTTGAAAACCCTAGCTATGGAGAAGCCTAAATTTTTGGTAGCATGGAGAAGAAGAATGGCTGATTTTAGCTTGATTTTTCCCTTTTTATTTCATTTATTACCAAATGACCAAAATGCCATTCCTTACTAACCTTTCCAAATTTTTTTATGTATGTCCATTTTTGTCCAAAAACTTAGAAATTGGGAAAATTACTCTTTAAGGACCTTTAATTAATATTCCAAATAAATTTCATACAAATTGCTTCTAGAACCCAAGTTTTGTAATTTGTTTAATTTGGTCCCTAATTTCCAACTGGACACCTTACACATAGAATTTCTTCATGAAACTTTAACACATGCATGTTTTCATATCCTATGCCTCATAATGATCATAAAATAATTATTTTAACATCGAATTTGTGGTCCCAAAACCACTGTTCCGACTAGGCCCTATTTCAGGATGTTACACCAACTCTACTACACATCACAGTAAGAGTTCCCCAGAACGCATCCATCCCTACACACTGTGCTGTGGATAAACCACCAATAATTGAAGATGAACTATTAGTAATAAAAATAGTGGGTAAACCACCATTATTTTTAGATAAAAAGTATGCAGATAAATTGACAGTAAGTTGTGGATGAACCACCAGTGTTTGCAGATTATTAAACTACCAGTACTTACTCCATTCATATCGTCCCACCCTATGTAATGCAACATGACATGCTTGTAACAAAATAGTATAAAAACATTAGTCATGCTCATCATGCAATCAATTTAATAGAAGTAGTAGGTATGCTGAACATGCAATCAATAATACAAAAGCTATAGCAACAATAACAAATTATCGAATATACAATGACAGTAGGCATGTATCATTCACATATCATACATTATAATCATTCAAATCAGCCGATTAGATCATAGATTTTAGAATATTCATAATATTAGGGTCTCAATTAAGTGAATAAAAACTTTAAAACAATTCAGGGACTATGCAAGGACTAGATTGAACATATCACAAATTTCTAGGTAAAATTTTAAAATAGAGTCCACAGAGCCATGTGGAAGGCTGATGTCGTGTGGGAAGGGGTACACTATCATGTATCTAGGCTATGTAATAGCCTGGTGGCGTGTAAAAAATGATAAAATACCCTACAATAAGGACATAACCATGTGGCAGACCATGTAATAGCCTGATGTCATGTGGAGCATGAACTATCCTAAAATTTACAAGTGCACATGGTCATGTGGTCCACATGCCCATGTGGGAGACTGTATGGTCCTAAAATTGCACGCTCTCATTATCGATTCACTTGGAAAAGACACACACCTTTCACCATGGGTCTAATTGGCACTTCTCACAATTGATTTTGATTCGATTCACCTAGATCCGATCCTTTAATGATAAATACTCACGAATTAACAGTTGGTATCAAGATTTGGCAAGATTATAAAAGATTTGGCAAGATCCAAAAAAAATTGATTGATTGAACCAAAAGATTAATGTTGGATATTCGTACATTAGAATTACAAAATCTAATAATTGAAATAAAGTGTAGTTATCGACAAAGATTTCAAATACTACTGACGATGATTCTAAATATCGATAAAAATTAAACGAACAAAAAACAATTCGATAAGGGAAAGAAAAATAATTAATAGCACAAAGAAGGAAATAATTTGCTAAAATGAAAGAAAAATGAGAGAAAAAATAAAAGGAAAACTAATTCTACTAGAATTTTGGTAAGGGGCAAAGTGAAAAATAATATAGGAAAAATTGGTTAAATACCTAGGGTTAGTAAACCTTAGGGGCGACGCATGTAAGTTATCCAATCTTACCAAAAATTAAAAGTAAATGAAAGGCGAAGGAGGGGGCTCAAACCTAGGATCTCTATGAAGGATTTACTAACTCTTAACCATTAAGCTTATAACTCATTTCTTATTTAATCTTAATTCGTAACCGTATATATTTCGGGATGTGACATGAAGAGACCCAAGGCAGAACTTTTGGTAAAATCCTAGAAGAGGTTTAGGTACTTGAAATTATGAATATAATTAGATATATCAATTCGATATGTCATAACCAAAGATGATGAAGCTGATAAAAGGAAATTTTTTTCAACAATGATAATATACATAGACCACTTCAATCTTATGGAAAAGTGAGGATTTTGAATGAAATTATACTTGAAAGAATTTAGATGAGAACAAGTCATCAAAATAAATAAACACTTCTATTATAACTTATGTAATGTATCTTAGATATGAAGTCCAAACACCAGAAGGTGTAAAGGCAAGTGGAGTAGATGTTAGCATAATAGCGAAAAAAAACAAGTTTATTTGATATAAATTATTTATTTATTTAGAAAAAAATACATGTTAGCAAAATTATTTATTTAGGTCTAGTAAATTAGTATTCAGCTGATATAAATTATTTGATAATATTGATACATAAAGCATGAAACTCAAGTTTGATGAAAAAATCATTAAATGTGAATATGATTTTGTTCAGGAGTTTTTATTAATTAATGTATTTATACATATAGGTTATTATTATCATTGTTGACATTAATGTATCAAATATCATTGGAGTTCCTGTAGAATTTTCAAGAGTAATAATTATTTAGTAGATAAACTTTATAATGAAAGTATATCTAAAAATTAAATTTTGTCTTAACCTAAAGATTGAACGTTCAATAAGAACAAATGCTCATGCAATGATGTTATAAAATAATAGTCCTGAAGTATCAATTATTTACGTGTCCAATACACTCATTGTATTGGTAATATTGAATGATACAATACATTATGCTTTATAAAGTTGTTGGCGACATCTAAAGCATGAGAATGCAATTGAATTTTATTGATATATTGATACAAAAACAAAATTTGTTGTATATGTTTATGATTTACTGTTGGTAAATAATATTGAATGTCTTAATATTGAGTTATAAAATGATGTTCAAATAAGGGGGAGCAAAATATGCACTGTTGTAACAGCCCTCACCTGATGCGAAGAATAATCGAGAATTCAATTACGCATTCCCTATCGCTACATTTGAGAAGTTAGTTTTCAGTATTGGATTGCGTTGTTTCAAAGATCTTAAGTGATGCTTATATGAGGGGGAGTAAATTTGCACTATATTTTTCTTTTAAGGTTGTGACATATTGTGTATTAGAGAATTATGTACTCTTTCTTCCTTCACTAGGTTTTTGTCCTACAGGATTTGTCCTCTTAAGGTTTTTAATGAGGAATATCATTTATACAATGAACATCCAAGGGGAGTGTTATGAATGCTATTAAGTGGATGTTCATTATACTCAACCTTTCACCTTTCCTCTTTCTTAACTCTTAACCTTTAATCTCCTTGTAACCCATTTCCTATTTATGTATTAGAAAATGTGGAGTCTAATCTCCCTATATATGTATAGGAGTATACTACTTGTAATGATGATGAAAAAGAAGAGAAATGCAATAGAATTCCCCATTATTCTCATCTATTATTCTTATGTTCTTTGCATTATTATTATTTCATAAAAAAATTCATCATAACAATATTAATTATTGTTTAAAAGGAAAAATAAATAATTTTTTTCCTAACTAGATTTATGCCCGAAAAACCTAAAAACCAACTCAGGCTTCATAATCAATATAGATAATATATTTAATTATTATCAGTATAGAAATATTTTTTTTAGTAAATAAGGTAATGATTGATATTTAATGGGTATAAACAGATGCAGACTGATGCATAATCAGATAAAAAAATAATAGGGTTTCTTTTTTTATATTAAAATCAATCTATACCTATCGCTACTACTATTACCATTATATTGGTATGAAGTCGTGTTCTTCAATTGAAGAAACTTAGAATCGAAGGTGATCTAACCCTCTCAATTATCTTAGCAATCCATATATTATATTTGAAAAGGTAAATTAGTTCTTGTCTTTTGTATATATTTATTTGATGAACCAATATCAATATAAAACTAATGATCAATAAAATCAGGTGATTGATCCACTTAATTCAGTTATTATTATTTTTATACAATTTATAACTCACAATTTTTAAATTAAAAAAATAGCAAATTTTATAATACAAAACTAATATGTTTGTTGTATATGGAATGGGAAAAGTTGAAGCTTTATTTGGTTTTTGTTTGATTCTATTCCATAACACCTGGCGTAGCTTAGATTACCCGACAGTTGTGGAAGTTGGTTGGATCAGTTGAGATGGGTCAAAGAGTTATTTTTCACGTGTCTATTTAAATATTATCGACGAACCCTTTGATAGTGACTACATGGATAGATTAATTATTTATTTTAGAAATTTATTTATTAAAATAAATACTTTTATAAATAAAAAATATATTTTTTAAAAACCTAAGAGTTAAACCAAATTCAAAATTTTTCTTTTTTTTTTTTAATTTAATTTATAAATAATAAATTATATAATGCTTCTGATCTTACTTTTTAGTTCTCGTCAAATTTGTCGAGCTCTGGATATCACCCTCTCCTTCAACCATTGATCTCAATAATGCTTACTTTGAACTTCTTAATTTCCACATCTTCCATCATCATGTCCTCGAACTAGGTATTAGTTCTAGACCTGTCGCCATGGCCTTCTACCTAGTGGGTCTCCAAGACTTAATCCTTACCTATATATCTTTGGCCATACTCGCCTTCAAGCACAACCTCAAATGCAATAAACTTGTTATGACCAACAACCTAAAGACATTGATTTTCACTCTTTTTGACTTTAGGTTGTAGTTTTTGACCCTGCCTAAACATAGTGGTCATAAAATTTTAAAAACTAAAAGGGAAAAGTTGAATCTACATAAATTTTCTTCATATTTTTCCCCTTTAAGGTTTATTTATTTATTTTTTTATTTGTAAGATTATTATTTTAATCAACAAATTTCATGTTAGAGAATGAGAAAAATATATATTCATTTATTTATAAATATTTTATAATTTTGTATGTGTTTTTATAAAATCTTATTTATTTTTATCGAAAAATGAAATTTTAAATTTTTTTAATTTTTCATAGTCGAGACTAAATTGATAGAATTTGTAAAGTTGAGGGCTAAATTTGTTAAATTTTTTAGATTTATGACTAAATTGATAGAATTTATAAATATTAGAGGGTTAAATTTGTTAGTATGCCAATAAAAAAAAGGACATCATTATTGATTTAAAGGAGTGACCAAAACATTAAAATTTGATAATGGTAATAACTAAAATAGAAATTTTTAAACACGGGATACCAAAATAGAAGTTCGCTAAAAGTTGATTGACTATTTTTAGATTTTACCTTAAAACTTTACGAACCTTTTGGGATTAAGGAGGGGATTATACGAGGTAATGTTGATTGCCAATTCGGGTGTTGATACTTATAGGTGTCAAGGTCAATCTTTACAATTGAAATACTTTCTCATAATTGTCTCCCTTATCCCAAAATTTTTTAAAATCTTAAACTAAAGTCTTGTTAAATAGCCTAATAGAACTTTAACCCTAAATTTTATAAATAGTCTATCATATTTATTCACTTTTAATACAAAACTATTCTACCTACTTATCTCTTAAAATCTAAACCATCTACTCACTTATCTCCTAACAAATTATCTAGTTGATTGAGGTCAACTTTTTAGATCCCTACGTCGTTCTAGGTTTGGACTTGATTTGTAACCCATGTATTTGCCTCAATACTCTTTATTAGGGTGTGATTGGAATTCATATCTATAAAAATGGAATATAGGTTCAAGTTTGTTGACGTTATCAAAATATGTCATGAAATTGACATGAATCTTGTTGCATGACAGACACTTTACAAGTCTGCAACCGAAGTGCAGGTGATGGTCACTAAACTAACTATAAATACGACAAAGGTAAGTGCACCTATCGAACAATAGTATAGCTATGGTGAGTAGGGAATATCATATCTACAATGACTAAAAGTATTAGCAATTATTGTTTTCCTATTATTTAGCTGACAATTTGAAGTGATGTGTTTTAATCTAAATTTACTAAACTAATTTAACTAAGAACGCAACAAAAAACCGATCAAGGAAATAATCAAATATTAGCCAATGAGATAGACAATACCTAGGAAAGAATCCATCTAAACTTCACTTATTATTATGAATCTGAATTAAATGGTTTATTCACTTGTGTCTTGATCTGTAGAAATCCCTAAATTATGTTAATATCTCTTTTGAGAGTAAAAATAACTGACTCTAGGTTAATTAATTGAAATCTCTTTTTAATTAAAAACCCTATCGTTGCATTAACTCGATCTACGAATTCATGTAACACCCCTTACCTGTACCCAAGACTGGGACGAGGTACGAGGCGTTACTGGATACATACACAGACACTTTCAGAAAATACGGGTTATAAAATTTTATTCTAATTTAAAACCGATCAAGCAACATCATGATGTCCCAATTATGAACCTACAAGGTCCAAAACATACATTAAAAGCAATTCGGGACTAAACCGAGAACTATAGCAAATTTTAGTGAAATTCCTAAGGTTATCCCCCACACGCCCGTGTGGAGGCAAAGCACACGCCCATGTGTTTGGGGACACACCCGTGTTCCCCACCCTTGTTGAATTATTTGAATTTATTTTCTATTTTGAACCTACAGGGGTTTTCACACGGCCAAGCACACGTCCGTGTCCCTCACACGGCCTAGACATGCCCATGTCATCACTCGTGTCCAAAAACCCGGATATTCTATTTATGACATCATCATTCACTTTGAGGTACACGGCCAAGGCACACGCCCGTGTGCTAGGCCGTGTCCTCCACACGGTTTAGACACACGGCCGTGTCTCGGCCCGTGTGTTTACTACCATGCAATCTGACCTATAATTCTAGGTGCAGGGGACACACGGCTAGGCAACACGCCCATGGGGCTGACCATGTGTCACACATGGCCTAGACACACGCTCGTGTGTCTACCCGTGTGGACCTTTTTGGAGGCTACTATCCAAGCCAATGGTCACCCTCAACATCCACATACATTTGTAAATTTCAATGGTTTTCAACATGACCTAATTATGCCCAATGACTACCTTCAACAGTCTATTGCATGTTAACCTCATCTCATCAATTTTGTACATGCTAAATTATTCTCTTTGTATTAAGGACTACCATATCATATATTACATTTAAACTTGGCTCATTTTATAACTCATTGCCAACTATGACCTAGCCATTTCCAAGTGATTTGGCCACATTCCACATGTCCATTCATGATATACCACATTCAACCATCTCATGAACATTTAAACATCAACATGCACAATTATTAGGTTACAACCTACATCAAGTAGGACATACCTTATGGCCATATACAAAATGAATAGGTATATCATTTAAGCCTTTACATTGACTAACCAATGACACATATAACAAAATAACCAAAAACCTATACATGCCATTGTAACAAAGTATAAGTATCTATATACCAAAGCAAGATAAGTTGATAGTGTTGACAATACTCCAATTGTCTTTCAATCTTCACGAGTTCACGAGCTCTGTAAAACAGGGAAAGGAAAAGGGTAAGCATTAATATGCTTAGTAAGTCCGGATAATAGGAAGGTAACTTACTGGTTATTTAGCATACAACCATAAAAGGTATTCATGCCAAGCATGCATAGTATAAATCCCCTATCACATACACTCAATCCTCAAGTTAGTTTCATCTCAAGAAATATAACATTAATCTTAGGTGAGCTCATTAATTCAACATTTCCATTCTTGTTTCTCATTATAGTCCCGTTGAATTTCTCAAAAATCTTGATGGATGCCCATTTACCGTCAAATCAGACAAGTGATCATCTCAAATACGCACTCCCGCGAACCTTACATCTTACAGCGGGATTACCAGTCCAAGCTAAATCCCCCGTAGTATAAACTCATAGAGCAATATTAGGATTACCAGTCCAGGCTAAATCCTTTTCAACGACAATTGCTCTCATAAGTTCGGATCTGAATTGCTAGTCCAGGCTAAATTCAATCCTTAATCGGATTACCCGTCCGGGCTAAATCCTTAACGCACCTGTGTTCTTCGGGAGGTTCGATTACTCAAGGAACACCCGTCCGGGCTAGATCCTTTTTATATTGAGATCAACGAATTACCTGTCTGGGCTAAATCCTTTTCAGCAACACATACAAGATCTCATGTCTTGTAAACCATAATTTATCCACCGGATTCCCCTTTTTGTTTCAACCGGGACATTTATTATCTGTTCATTTATTTTACCATATTTCATGGATTATCATACAATGAATATCTAAAATTTCATACATTCAAAACATGCATTTTAAGTATACTAAGGGTTTACTTCGGGTTATACGGACTTACCTGATAATTGTTTCAGTTTTGTATTTCGGTTATTCTGAAACTTTTCGTTTTCCATGGTGGACCTCCGGAATTTATTCCTTGGGGTCTATATCAATAAAGTTAGATTATCTATACATCACGTTATTCACTTTTAGCCTTAAAACTCACGCCGAGCAAAATGACCATTTTGCCTCTAACTTTTCACAATATTTACAATTTAGTCTTAAGCATCGTATAATGAAATGCATGTAATTCCTTGGCTCCTAAGCC
This sequence comes from Gossypium longicalyx, assembly GCA_025698465.1. Taxonomy (NCBI): domain Eukaryota; kingdom Viridiplantae; phylum Streptophyta; class Magnoliopsida; order Malvales; family Malvaceae; genus Gossypium; species Gossypium longicalyx. The sequence goes on from CM046997.1 coordinate 86,614,316, forward strand.
TAGCCGAATGTTATTCACACTTATAGCAGCCCATGTTTTTCCCCCATTCCATATTTTTCTACCCATTTCCACAACTTTTACAATTTAATCCTTTAAGCCATTTCCATGAAAATCTACTTATTAAAAGTTGTTTATCCTCCTTTAAACTCTCATATTCCTCCATAAATCATCAAAAAACAAGCATCTCATGCATCGGTAATTTTCTAAACATGAACCCTAGCATGAAATATGGGTAGAAATAGAAAGATCATGTTACGAGAATCTTAAAAATATGAAGAACATTAAAAATGGGGCTAGGGAGCACTTACTATTGAGCTTGAAAATGTTGAAAACCCTAGCTATGGAGAACCCTAAATTTTTGGTAGCATGGAGAAGAAGAATGGCTGATTTTAGCTTGATTTTTCCCTTTTTATTTCATTCATTACCAAATGACCGAAATGCCCTTCCTTACTAACCTTTCTAAATTTTTTTATGTATGTCCATTTTTGTCCAAAAACTTAAAAATTGGGAAAATTACTCTTTAAAGACCTTTAATTAATATTCCAAAGTAATTTCATACAAATTGCTTCTAGAACCCAAGTTTTGTAATTTATTCAATTTGGTCCCTAATTTCTAATTGGACACCTTACACATAGAATTTCTTCATGAAACTTTAATACATGCATGTTTTCATATCCTAGGCCTCATAATGATCATAAAATAATTATTTTTACATCAGATTTGTGGTCCCGAAACCACTGTTCCGACTAGGCCCTATTTCAAGATATTACAATTCCCCTATTAGATTTGACTCTAATCCGATAGATTTATGTCGTCCTATTTCTAGGATTGCATGCAACTCCACTCAATTATGCTAGATCTACTCTTAAACATAGACTTTTCCTCCACTAAATTAAGCACATTAAACATGAATTAATATCCTGAAAATATTAAAACGAGAAATAAGTATACATAATTGAGAACAAGAATCAAATATTTATCGTGGAAAAAGATACATTAAATATAATGATTCATCATAGGTTTCATCCTCCCTAGGCATCTAGGGAATTAGTTCATAATCCTAAATGAAAACATCTCAACGTTAAAATAACCACAAGATAGAAAGAAACTCAATAAAAATTTAAAAGAAATTAAAAGGAGATCTTCAATCTCGATAGAGATCTGCTTCCGAGTTGATTTTGATGGTGTTCTTCGAGTGTTGTCTTCAATTTTCTCTGATGCTCCCTTATGTCTTTTTCTAATTGGTATTTATAGACTTTAGAATGCTCAAAAAGTCTAAAAAATGTGTTTTTTTGCGCATTTGGGAAGCAATGTGCGAAATTGACATGGGCTGGCACATGGGCGTGTGTTCAGCTTGTATGGCTCACACGAGCGTATGTCCAACCCGTGTGGAAATGTCCAGGTCGTGTGGCTCCTAAAAATAACTCTATTTGTCTAATTTTGGCTCATTTTCGCTCCTTTCGCTCCCAAATTCTCTTCTAAGTATATAAACATGAATTTAAAGGATTAGGAGTATCAAATTCACTAATTTTCATATTTAATTATCCAAAAATGCATTAAGAATGAGATTAAAAACTGTTACTTTTATAGCTTATCAACAGGTTATATTCAAGTAATAAAATCTTAGGAGTCTGAGGTTGATCCACAAGGAAGTTCATTAAAACTTACAAGATTACAAGTATTATGCTAAAATTGTCACACCTAGATTTGTAAGGTCTTAGGTAACAAAGGAGTTTGGCGTGCTAAATTGAAAAGTTCGCTAACTTGGTGTGTTCTTTTCGTAAATAAGAACAAGTAGTAGGCTAGTTGAGGAAAAGTTAGATTTCAACCATGGTCCGGTTGTTAAAAACTAGAATTAAGGCATTTTCCAGGTGGCTATAAATTGAATTCAGTGAAAAGAGTCGGAGGGACTATATATATAGGAAAAGCATTTTCTCTCTCCAAGGACAATTCTTTTATTTTTCTATTCTTTTTTTTTCTTTTTGGTTTGTCATGGAAGAGAAAAGGATTGAGAAATGTTCGTGCATGAAGGAGAGAGACTAAGGATTAAGTGAATGGTTGTTGTATAAAAAGAAATTATGGTTTTTATGATAATGAATGGTCTCAGTTGGATTCTAATATAATTGTAGTATTGTGTTGATTAAGAAGGCTCGTATAACAAAGGAAAAAGGGTTTAAGAAAAGAAACTGACGACAACTTCCAGGTGAGTTTCCTAAACTCAACAAGTAAATGGATTTATTCAGTGTCATTTATGTATATTAGGCATGATGGTGTTATTAATAATGAGTCAATTTATGGTGAAGTGTTGTTTCCTTGTGTGTGCATGGGGTATTGAGTGCAAATACTGTTTGGACGAATCTGAACATGATTGAATAGATGAGTGTTTGGTGTGATGTATGCTGCAAATAAGATGCAATTATATGGTTGCAGGCGAACTATGTTGAGTGAGTGATTTGTTTCGCGTAATGTGATATTGCGTGTTAAAGTGATATGATTGGTTGATAATAAGTATGTTTATGATATGTCAATGGAATTGGCATGCTTTATGTCATATGATTCATAATGTTTATTGGAGGTATGTGTGTATGATGTGCATTCTATATATGTGGCTTTGCGGAGGATTGGATGGTCATGCACGACAATAGCGTATGTATTATATTATTGTGGCTTTGAGGAAGGTTCGGTTGGACTAATCCAGGAAAGGAGATAAATTATAAGAAGACTCAATGCACATCTATATATGAGAGCCCTTTGTGAGGTATGTAATAGTAACCTTTATGAAACGTATAAGAGCCCCTCGGGGGATATATGAGAGCCCTTGGTGGGACGAATGAAATTTAATGGCCATGGCAGTACCGTATATGAGGGAATTTCGTCAAGACTATATTATGTGGGAAGTCTACAAGGACTATCTATTGTTGAAGTCCACAAGGACAATTTGTTGCTGAAGTCCACAAGAACTATCTATTATGAGAGTCCACAAGGACTATCGCTTGAGGAAATTCCATCCTGGACTATCGCTTGAGGAAATTCCGTCAGGACTATCAAGTGGGGAAGTCCTTCGGGGATATCTTATGTGGAAAGTTCGCCAGAACTATCTAGCCAATATGATTCCGTAGCACACCCATTGGTATGAGTCTGCAAGAGGGCATTCTATTATGATGAGAAGGCCATTATGCCTGTACTAGAAGATAAATAAGGTGGATAAAAGTTAAGATGATCTGTCAGTTCTGTTCTTATCTCTTGATACCAATAGTAGTAATGGGATTCACCTTGTAAGGGGTTGGCAGATTCATCTAAGGATTTGAATCTAATCCTATGGGACAGACATCAATGAGTCTGTAGGCTAATTTCGCAACGTACACCCAAACCAAATGTATGGAAAATGATAAAGAACTCATATTATATATATGATTGTCTGCCATATTTTATTGGGAATGATACAAGGGTATTCTCCTATACTTCCGAAGTGAAGAAATTGTATATGAAAGATATGTCAATCTTTCCCTAGTTGTCTCATATGCATGGTTCTCAAATAAAGGATTCCCTATTAGGAATCCACCTACAAATTATTTATTTTGACAATTAACCACTAAGAGTGGATTACTAGATTGTGGATCTGGGGCGGGATGATGTACCTTTCGGTCTGTCCATTGATGGGAATGTTAGGCTTTCTATATTAATCTGTGAGCATGTCTCTTTAAGGATCTAAGAGGATCGTAATGTAAGCCTAATTTTTGAAGGATAAAACGCTATTAATAGCTCGTAATAAGGACTATTTGCCAATGATGGTTTTATGTGAATATATGTAGTCATTGTGGGTAAGGCATGTCATGGGAATTACTTGTGGGATATCTCTTACAGCAAGCAAGTAAGAATCCATGAGGATTTCCTTCTTTAAGGAAACTCAATGCATGAGGAGCTATGAAGGCAACTAATTAAAAAGGAAGTTAGAAAGGAATCTGCTAAGGAATAATCTATTGTGACAAAAAGTATGGTGTATTGTCCTAGTACGAGCATGAATATGGAGTCTTAGCCACAAAGTGCATTCATATTAGCATGGTGTCGGTGAGGTATGGAAACTCATTAAGTTCATTTGAACTTATTTGTGTTGTTATATGTTCTAGGTACTAAGGGATTGTAAGAGTAGAGAAGGGACTAGACTAGAGTTCATTGTACAACATCATCATTGGTTCTTAGTTGAAACTTGCATATAGTAGGTGAAACACCCCAAAACCTAGCCTAGAAGTTTAGACCGAATCTTGGATGTCACATTGATCACCAAAGTGATCGTAGGTAAATTTTTAGAAAGCAAGTTATCACGTCAAATCGAAACACTTAATTGTTTAAAATTCAGACAGTAAAATTACAATTAGGTTTAATACTCAATTAACTGAAATAAAATCGCATAAATCCTAAGACAAAATTTTACCACAATTTTTATAAAACCTTACATTTCAAAATTGATTAACAAAGTAGTAACTGAAAACCCAAACTGATAATTTATTTTCCAACGAGACTATCTGAGACCTCCGCATACCGAGTCCAGCGTCAAAATTTAGAAAGGGTATCTAAAAAGAAACACTAAGAGGGGGTGAGCTACTCGAGCTCAGTGTGAGTCTGAAACAAGTCTAAAAAGAGATATAGAATTCATAACAGTAGCACAGTAGATTCTCAGTTACTCATAGAGTCAAATCACACACTTGGCACAAATGTCCCAATAGAACTTATCAATCAGAGCATAGATAACTAGTCTTGCAGTCAAAACATGCAGACATATGCAAATGAAATGTAGTCAATTAAATATAACCCACCCATCCAGCCAACACACCTCTCCGTCCCCTGATTACACCTCATAAGAGCTGTTAAAGCTCATCCAACCAATCACACCAATTAGGACCTCAAAAGGCCCATCCAACCCTACACTCCGTATATGCGGACTCAGCCACTTAGGTGATAATATGCAGCAGGGCTAGCATATGTGTTGTACTGTGCAATGTAGTAGACTGCGGTATAGGCCAAATCGAAATCGTACGCAGCATAGGCGACACATAGAGTACGATGCGGTGCAATGTAGTAATCATTTGTACAATCATGTTGCGATTTAACGCGCAGATTAGATAATAGTACGTAGCATAGCTAACGTACGTATGGTACAGTGCGATGCAGTAAACTGCTATACCGATTATTTGTAGTTAAACTGCTAGTTCAGATAAAGGTACGCAGCAGAGCTGACGTACGTACAATACAGTCTTCCTTCTCTTCACAACCTAACCTAAAATAGTTTATGCAAGTGCATGTATGCATCCAAGCTTACAGAACAAAATCAGTTACACAGTCAGTCATACGGAATAGATAACAACTCACTACAGAAACCCGATCCAATCTCACACATCATATGCAATCATCACAGATATCAAGTTATGTACACCCTTACTAAACTTAGCTAAGGGTCGGAGCATACACAACACATATTCAGAATCAGAAATGCACACAGAACCAATATAAGTGTCTTAAGATCACACTCCTGTGTGCTCTGGCCTTGTAGGAGATCAAAACCCCATATGAAGAGGGGAATACGGTCGTGTGACAGAGGCACACGCCCGTGTGAAGAGAGGCACAAGGCCGTGTGACTAAGGCACACGCTCGTGTGAACCAGGGACATGGCCGTGGGGATAGGCCGTGTAACTCTCTGTCTATTTGCACTAAGTTTGAGTACAAGGCTGACACGACTGTTTGAAGGTTTCAAACGCTCGTGTGCCCCACCAGACACGGCCGTGTGTACAAGACATACGCCTATGTGGGATCCCTAAATTCCCAAATTAGCCACACGATCATGTGATTAGGCTATGTGACACTAAATCACTCAAACCCTAATTCCCAAACTCACACGCCCGTGTGCCCTAGGGACACGACCGTGTGAGAAGCGATAAAATCCTCAAGTCGGCCACACGGCCGTGTGGCACTCAAATCAACCCGAAAACCCTAATTCCCAATTCCACAGGGTCGTGTACATAGGCGCACACCTGTATGGCCGCCCCTGTGGTCACAAAACCACCCTTAAATAGCTTGAAAAACCAAGTTTTTCGGTCGTTAACACGACCTCCAGTCACACCACTTCCAAAACCAACCACAATGCACTACCCTCCAAAAAATTTCAATCAACATGAGCTTAACATGCCCAATTACCAGCACGCTAAAGGACTGCTGAAATTCCACAACAAATCAACAGTTTTGCAAGTAAAATAAAAACAAAGAAGTTATGAATCCCACACTTGATTGCGATCCATGACTTCCCAAAACTTACCTGACGAACAGGAAATCAATAGCCCTTTGGAAGCCCCAAGGCCATGTTTCTAAAAAGAAAAGAAAAGAAAAGAGCCAAAGGAAAAAAACAATAGGGCGTTTTCCAGGAGAAAGAAAGAAAAAATAAAAATAATAAAATAAAATAAAATAAAATAAAACAAATTAAATACAAATTATTAACATCAACAAAATAAATAAATCGTTCCCTCAAGCTCACACACAAGACTCGAACCCAGAACCTTAAGGTAAACTAACACTCTACCAACCACCAGACCAGCAGGCCCATTCTATCACTTAAACACACAACCAAACACAATAGCGTAACCTTCTCACTGACCCTAACCACAAAACCTCAAAACTTCTAGCCCCAAAATTTAGGGCGTTACAGTAGGGCGACCTAAAGGCAGAGTCTGAAGGTCTTTGTTTTAAATATAGTTAGATAGGCAAAATCTTAAGTGGTTATTTTAAATAAGTTTCACTTTGTGAAAATTTTGTATAATCAATTTAAGATTTAATAACAACATAGATTCATTTATAATTTAGAATTGACTTAGCAGTAATATCAAATGAGTTCTTTGTTTGCACTCTTTGTTTATTGCAAATAACAATATTGAAAGTAATATTTAAAACTTAAATTGGATTATGACATCCTATAATTTAGACCTAGTGATTGGGTCGAGTATGGGGTGTTATAAAAACAAATGTTTAACACTTAATTTTGGAATGTGTGTTGAAAATGAAGGTGAGAAAAAGAAACACTAGAAATAAAAATAAAAACCAACACATGAAATAAACTAAAAAAAATACATGGAATAAAATGTGGTGAGGTTAGAGGATCCACTCTTGGTGTCATATTAAAATTAAATTTTAGTACTCAATGTTATTACTCAATTAGAATCCACACAAAATGGAGGTTCCAATCGGATTATCTGGCAATTTATGTCAAATAATAAAGCCTATAAAACCATAAGCAAATGTATGTCCATCAAAGGAGTGTAAAATATGATTTTCCAACAATTCAAGACCAAAAGTTTGACAAATGAATCCATAAGCAAAGGATGGTGCAATATGAAAGTTCAACTATTTAAGTTTAGTCCAAAAATATAACATATGGTATTGTAATCACTTGATAACTTCGGAACTTATAAAAAATATATTCAAATATTGATTATGTCAATTTTTATATGTCTATAACAAACCAAGATTAATTTATCTAATCAATTATTGTGTCATTTATTGTCTATAACAAATCAAAACTCTTATATTTCAAGTATGATTATAATGAGTGACTAATAATTAATTTTAGCTCAAATGATTAATATAGAATTACCTTAGTATTTTTCAAGAGTTTCACCCTTTCACCTCAGCATGGAAAACTTATAATAACATGACAAAATTAAACAACTCAAACTTATATGAAAAAGACATTAGATATAAGAAACTTAAGATTTTACAAAGACAAAGAAACAAATAAACGCTTAACAAGAAAATTATCTTGATCTCAACTCCAAGATGCCTCCTATTCTACAACTAAAGGCTAATTATAGAGGTTTAGGAAGAGGAAAATGACAATGCAAAGGCCCTGCTAGTAATAAATTGCAGGCTCATTTCTTTATCATCTTTTAGAATCATTTTTCACATGTTATTTGATGGCTATTTTTGTCTAAGATAACAACTTCAATTGGGAAAAGTAAAACACCGTTGATTGAATATCTGCATCTTGTACATTCACTGTAGAAATTTCAGATCCAAAGTCTAAGTATATTAGGAGATATGATTCAAACACAAAAATGCCTCAAAACTATCCATCTATGTTAAACTTGTAACTTTCTATTTACATTTGGACTTCTTCTTAATCTATTTTCACATTGATGTTTCAATATTTTGATAGATCTTCAAATTCCCTATTTGATGGTATAAATTACACCCAAAATGGAGTTCTGTAGCCTAGGATATGATCGAAACGGTAAGAAGTGTTCAGGTTAAAAGTTCTTAATGTGTCCAAATTAGAAATTTTGAATCTTTGAGCATTAGACTCCAGACATAATCTTGGATCAACTTTAGGCTTAGTGCATTCAATCTCATAGTTCCATGTATTGACGTGTTCTTCCCAAACTTATTTTACCTGCAAATGCCATATGAAAATTTTATTGAAACTAAATGTGCGAAAAATACTGACAATACTTATAAAAACACTAAAAACACACAGTATTTATAATGCAAACATAAAAAGGTCAAATCAACTAAAATGAATATAAAACATATAAAAACACTCAAGAAACTAAGCAAATGTACGTAAGATATAGCCCAAAATAATCATATGATGAGGAATCATTATTGCATATAGCAACTACATGTGAACTTGGGTATCATAGCCTTTAAAATTCCCAAATTCATACTACCTATAACGAAGATGACTTTTACCTAACATATGCACTTTTATAATTGACCAACTAATTGATTTTGCATTGGTACAGCTTGTTTCTCCACCCTTTTTAGCAAAAAGTTTGACGAACTTGAAGTTTGACGAATGAACTGTAGTGGTAATGCGTAAATGAGACATGGACTTTTACACTACGTTGACATATTCAACAAGGTTTGGTAATATTGGATGACATGAAATGGGTGATGGTTTTGCAAAAACGTGTGAAGCTTCTATCATTGCAACTTGTTTATCTCTTCCTTTTGCTAAAAAGTTTGACTAACTTGAAGTTTGTTGAATAAACTATAGTGGTAATGGGTAAATGAGACATGGACTTCTACACTATATTGACATACTCCACAAGGATTTGTTTTCATATGATAGTTACATTTTTCTTAATCATATGATTTCTCCCACTTTTCTTTTTGAATGTTATTAAGTCATGTTCCCACACATTAGTTAATTGCGCGTACTTGTTCCAATCTTTTATGTTGTTTCACATGAAGTAGTTAAGACTTAAAACAATTACAAGTGAAATATTCATGTTCAAAACTATGTATCTATGTTTATAGCTTGTTAGCACAATTCTTTATTACTGAACTCTCACGTGAAATTTAACAAGATGTCCTGAATATATTAAATATGATAGTCTCATGGTGGATTTCATTGTTGCTCAGACATTTCATCATAGCTTTTATAGCCATAGATTAATTGGATATAAAGTATACCCTAGTGATATCTTAAAAAACATGTTTCCATAATCTTTTTAGAAAAATGACCAATCCTCTATATGCTTATTCTCCACTATGACAAACACAAGCGGTATTATGTTCTGGTAGGGATGAGCAAAACTCGATTCAACTCGAAGAAACTAAGAATTTTTTGAATTTTGAGTTAATCAAATCAAGTTATTTGAGTTATTCAAAATTTTCAATTAACTTGAATAAATAAATCGGTTTTTTAAGTTTGAGCCAAGTTGAATCTTACAATTCGAATAACTTGAAGAATTCACATAACTCAAATAAGAGATTGGTGTAAATACCCCTTTGGTCACTATTAATTTCAAAAATGAGTAAATCGGTCTCTTTCAAAACAAGATTTTAATTTGACATTTTTAATATTTTTAATTTAACTTAAACAATTTCAATCAATTTGACTCAACTCGAATTTCATTTCATTTGAATTGATTCGAAAAATATTCAAATCGAGTTAGGATGACAAAATGACTCATCAACTCGACTAACTTGAAAATTTTTCCCTTGACTCGATCGAACACCATCCCTATGCTTTGGTTCCTATCTTGTGTGACAATCAAGAGCAACTTCTTTTTGTATATTTGGAATATCAATTTTGTAGTGTAAACTCTTCAATACATGGCTTTAATGTCCAAAAAGTCATGGAACTTCCTTTTGCTTCACCTTCATGCCTTTTAGTATGAAACAAAATACTCGTATAAAATATAGACCTCAACAATCAAAATTACAATGGAGATTGTTGAACTTACTTCGACCAATGCAATGATGCCACTGCGGATTAAGTTGGATTATAATTTCCAATGATTTATGATATCCTTGTAACCCTTCACATTTGTAGATCGTTATATTTTTGTATATTACAAAGTTGTTCCTTTTTAGGAAATGTTGCTTGGATGCCCTACTTACAAGTTTTAGTATAAATTTCACAATTTATTATATATTCGGTCACAATAAATTCATCACTTTTTGTCAACTAATTTTCAATGGCTTTAACACTATTTGCCCAACCCAATCATCGAGTTTGAGCTATAGGATGCTATATTCATTCCCGAAGCAACTATAACAAAATTTTAATACATTTTAATCATTTCAACATACTTTCAGGTATAAAACACATCTTAATAAGATGTAACACCTCCAAATCCAACAGGTCAACCGGTATGCGATGATGCTACCAATAGATTGCAATCACCACGTAAAATAAAAAACAAATATGTTTTGTTAATATAGTCATTCAATATATAATAACAAACTAGTTTAAAATTCAATTGACGGATAATGGTTTTATGACACGTACCAAAAGTTATAATAAGTGTAACACCCCAAACCCGGCCTAGACGTTATGTCTGTATCTAACAATGTCCCACGATAGCGTTTTTGAAACCTTGTTGTTACGATGAAAACATTCCGTGTTATTATCTTTAGTAAACCTTTGTTAGAACTTAGGAAGTCATCTTTATTCATTTAAAACATTTGTTTTGAAACATCCCTCGTCGCGAAAGCTTTAATAAAACAGTCTAAGTGATCACGCGTTTAGAAAATACTTTAACTTTTTGAAAATCGAATTTCCTACGACCAACAGATATAAATCCATAAAGTAAAATAAATAAATAAAAACCCAAATTTAAAACCAAAGTCCCAGAGGGTCCTTAAATTACAACCCAAATAATCAATAATAATCAAATTATAAATTGTAAATTGAAAACCATGAAGTCCAAAAATTACTGTGGTCACCATTGAGTCCTCAATCACACCGATCCATCTAAGTCTAGGAATTACCTGTGCACATTAAACAAAAAGGGTGAGTTTACGTAAAATCAATGTGTAATCCCGCAGAAACAAACAAACAATCAATATTCACAGTGCACAGTTGAACAGTTTTGGGCCTAAGCCCTTTTCAGTATCAGTGATAGTTTGGGCCTTAGCCCATCTTAGTACAATGTCAAAAATGCAGTAGGGCCTTAGCCCATCTTAGTACAATGTCAAAAATGTAGTAGGGCCTTAGCCCATCACAATATCAGTAGCAGTAATAGTTATGCAGTAGAAAAATCCTATCCAACTAGCCTCTACACACCATCTCCCTCCAACCCTACACTCCATGTGGGGATATAATCAATCCACCCATCTCTACACTCCAAGTAGTACTGAATGCGGCATAAAACAGTAGTTTGCAGGTGAGCTGCCAGTAAATTAGGCTTAAAGCCTTTCAGTACACTTCCTCCGAATAACAACCCCCAACCTAATGCAATGCAACATACAATGGATGATATGCTATTATGCAATTTCAGTACATATATTCAGTTTAGATATAAACATGCTCAGTACATATATCATTCAGTCAATTTCACACATTTAGGGGTCTAAGTAGCGTTTACCGACCTTACAGTAGGTTCACTGTCGACTTGGGCGACCCGTGCAACCTTTGAAACATTTCAGTAAAAATGGGCTCACACACACATGTGATCTACCCGTGTGGCCTACTCGGCCCAAATTGGCCTTGGCCGTGTGATCTATTTTTAATGTAACCCATACTAGCTAAATATTCATATATGTTTTCACTATTTACTTAGATGTTCATTCAAAGTTGTCTACTTGAGCCATTGTCACTAAATTATTTATATCTTGAGCTAAAGAATTTCAAATTAAGATCAACTTGATGTTTTTGAAACTAGACTCAAATAATTTTCTACCATAAAATTTTCAAAAATTATAGTTTATCAAATAAGTACAGTAAAATCTTCAAATTTATCCCTATTCTATTGTTTGACAACTTCAACCTTTTCTTACTAAAAATTATTTATCTCTTAGTACGAAATTTGGATGTTGTTTCCGTTTGTTTCTCTTGAAAATATACTCATTAAGAATTTAAACATATAAATTTAAGCCCCTAATTATTTGTTTACAATTTTTGATGATTTTCCAAAGTCAGAACAGGGGAACCCAAAATCATTCTGACATTGTCTCACAAAATTTATTATATCTCATAATTTACAATTCCATTACGTACACTGTTTCTTCCATAAAAAACTAGACTCAATAAAATTTAATTTCATATTTTATTCAACCTCTAACTCAATTTCCACTATTTTTTTATGATTTTTTAAAGTTAGACTACTGCTGTTGTCCAAAACTATTTTAGTGCAAAATGTTGATTTCCAAGTTTATAACACCCTGATTTTCTTTCTCACAAATTTATTCGCATCATTTTCTCTTATTTCTCGACATCAAGCAATTTCGGCTTTTCGTTAAATCTCGTTTTTTGCATTTTGAGTACACACCTGGTATAGTTTCAGATGGGTAAGCACTCCTAAGCCTCCAGAACCTAAAAATCGACCAACATATCTCTAGATTAATCACTTAATTTGTTTTTAATCAACAAATTTCAGAAGGAACTCGACTAAAAACCTAACAAAACCATTACCTCGCTTGAGTAACCACAACTTCTTACAATCACAACGTCGATTCAAAACCACTAGCCCCTTGATTAACTCATAAACACCAAAAAGGAATCCCCCTTTTAGAGATTAACCAAGAACGATTAACAATAGACAAAACTGTTACTTACTGAACACGCGCAACCAACGATGAACAGCCAAATCAATTGGAAAAAAAAGGAAGAAATGGAAGGGGAAAATAATAGAAATTTCGACAACAACTAGGGGAAAGAATTGGCAGAGGAAAGAAAAAAAGAAGAAAAAGAAAACGTTAGAAAAAGTTTGGGGAATTGGAGAGAAAATCGAAGCTCTATTATTATTATTATTATTATTATTATTATTTGCAACAAAAAGATAATCAGATTATTTTCTGATAACCTCTCTCCAATTATCTCCCCAAATCACTCCTTATTAACCCACTAAAACACAACTACTTAGAATTTTGCCTCAACACAACTCTTAGTCGAAATTGGAGCAAAAATACTATCTCCACGCCATTATAGAGAATTGAACACATGACCTCCAACACTCCAACACTCCACGTAACCACCATACCAACAGGCCCCTTATGATATAAACTTACCAACAATTAAATTTAAGCCCTTTGCACAAGGTTAAGACTTTATTTATAAAAATACCAAAATTTTCCCAAGTAAGGCTTGAACTTGGGACCTCTCACACACACCCAGAACACTTAACCACTGAAGCAGATACACATTTGTGTGTCATACATACACAAAATAAAAAATTAAAATTTTGGGGCATTACAACTCTACCCCTTTAAAAGAAAGTTTCGTCCTCAAAATTTATCTAATCAAAATAGATGAGGATACTGCTGACACATCGCATTCTCAGGCTCCCACATCGCCTCCTCAGTACTATGATTACACCACAAAACCTTCACTGGAGGGATACACTTTCTTCGTAGAATCTTAACGTCACGATCAAGAATCTAAATTGACTCCTTCTCAAAGGTCAAGTCTGGCCTCACCTCAATCTCCTCAATTGGAAAAATATGAGTAGGATCAGAGCGATAGCGCTTCAACATAGAGACATGGAACACGTCATTAATCCGATCCAACTCCAAAGGTAGCTCCAATTGATAAGCATCTAGTCCCACTAGCTTCAGAATATAATAAGATCTAATAAACTTAGGGCTCAACTTGCCCTTACGACCAAACCTTAGTACCTTCTTTCATAGTGAGACCTTAAGAAATATGAAGTTCCACATGGAATACTCAATCTCTCGGCACTTTAGATCCGCATAGAATTTTTGTTCGTCAGTTGCCACTTTCAGACGATTCCGAATCAGTCTAACCTTATCCTCAATCTTCGATACTAACTCAAGACCCAGAACATGTCACTCGCCCAACTCAGTCCAACACAAAGAACTGCGACACTTACGACCATACAGTGCCTCATAAGGTGCCATCTGGATGCTACACTGGAAACTGTTATTATAGCTAAACTTCGCTAACGGCAGATAATCCTCTCGACTGCCTCAAAAATCAATAGCATAGCTCCTGAATTTAAGCCTTAAACTCTACAAACTCTTTCGGTGCCATTCGAAAAGGATCGATGGACACCAGAGCTGTACCTGAAAGTAGCACAATCCCAAATTCCAACTCGCGATTCAGAGGTAACCCCGATAGCTCCTCCAAAAAGACGTCTGAAAAATCCTTTACCGTTTTGATATCCTCAACTATAGAGGCCCCAAAATCTAAAACACTTACATAGGCCAAGAATGCCTCACATCCTTTATGAATCATCTTCTCTGCCACCAGTGCAGAGATCACATTAGATAAGTAATTCCAGCATTTTCCAATCATGAATACCTCCTTATCCTCCTCAGTCCTTAGTACAACTCTTTTAGTCGCACAGTCCAAGATAACATGATGCTTGACCAACCAGTCCATCTCCAGAATTAGGTCGAACTCCTCAAATGAAAGCTCCATCAAATCAGCCAGGAAGATTGTCCCTTGTAACTCTAAAGGAACGTCCTTATACAGTTTGCTAACTCTAACAGATTGCCCTAACGGGCTCAATACCGTAACCTCACTCGTAGTGCTCTCAACTAAAATCCCCAAGTTTCTAGATATGTTCCTAGCTATGTATGAGTGAGTAGACCATATGTCTATCAAGGTAATATACGGTACATCAAGAATAAAGAACATATCCATGATGATGTCCGGAGTATCTCCATCCTCTCAACGACGAGCAGCATAAACTAGGGCCGACTATCTCGCCTCAGCCTGTCCAGCATCTCTGGCCGGTACTCTCTACCTACGACCCATATAATTACCACCTCTGGCCTGTCCACAGCCTCTCGGTGGCTGCTACACTACCCACTGGGACTGTGCCATACCAGTAGCCGAAGCTTGCCTCTAATCGGCCCTCAGCGGACACTCCCTAATACGGTGCTCTAATGACCCACACCGCAAGCACGCCTCTGTCCTTCTCCAACACTCACCCTGATGGCATCTATCATAATCAGTACATGGTTGCGATCCGAGAATGATAATGGGGCGCCCAGCTCTAATCGGCCCATCAGCTCTGGCCTTTTTTCTTAGGCCTCTGTGTAGAACTCGAGGGCTCCGAATCCCTCTTGTTCTTACCCCTCTCGCAGTCACAGTTCTGGCGCTCAGCGCGCTTAACCTCCTCAGCAATCTTCGCCTTCTCCACTAGTGCAGAAAAATCATGTTCCCTCTGTGGAGCTATCAGGACTCTCAAATTATCTCTGAGCCCATCTTCAAAATGAATACATTGCTCATACTCAGAGGCCACCATACCTTGCGCATAGCGGCTCAGTCGCAGGAACTCAGCCTCATACTTAGCCACTGATCGATCTCCCTGAGTTAGATTCAAGAATTCCCTCCTACAGGCATCCACGTAGCTCACCCCCACATATTTCTCCCAGAAGGCGATCTTAAAGAACTCCCAGGTCAGATGTTTAGGCTTAGTGCCCTCTTTAACAGTGAGCCACCACTAATAAGCCTCATCCCTCAACAGTGAGATTACACCCTTCAATTTATACTCTCGGGTGCAGTCTAAGTTATCCATGATCCTCTCTGTGGCCTCAATCCAGTACTCGGCCACATTAAGGGCAACTTCAGTGACACCTCTGAAGAGCTCAGCTCCATTGGACCGAAGTTGTTCGGTAACTGACCCTCAGCCCCCAAGTCCAGTATTGGGCTCAATGACCCTCTCTAAAATCCTTAGCATAGCCCGGGATAATGTGTCGTCCCTAGCCATGTGATCTTGAAACCCAGTTTTAGTAGTAGGTGACACTGACGTCTCACTCGTATCCAAATTTGGTGTGCTACCCAGTGAAGAGGACTCAGCTCGAGCTTCTCTGCGGCCTCTACCTTAGCCTCTAGTACCTCGTTCCCGGATACCTCGTGTGCTCATTGTCTAATCATGTTTATCTGTATTAACAGTTTTGTGAATTACTTACATTTTCAGTGTTTATTAACAAATGTTTTATGTAAAACAGTGTTGGTTATTCAAAGTTCATTTTTGTAAATTGCAGTCTCATTACAGTTTTCAGTTTCTCTACAATTTTCAGTATACACTAACTAGAATGTTTTCAGTACAGTTTACTACCTATAGTAGTTTCAAAATATACTATCCATAATAGTTTCAGTTTAAAACAAATCAAAGTTCAGGATACTTACAGGATCGACGCCGGAGACTCAGTGTACCACTTACTCAGTAAAAACATTTCAAATCATTTGGAAATCAATCAATTTTTCGAAAGCCCATTTTTTTTATAAAACCCATAATCCATAGTTGAGTTTTACAACCTGGCTCTGATACACTAAATGTAACACCCCAAACCCTGCCTAGACGTTATGGCCGTATCTGACAATGTCCCACGATAGTGTTTTTGAAACCTCGTTGATACGATGAAAACATTCCATGTTATTATCTTTAGTAAACCTTTGTTAGAACTTAGGAAGTCGTCTTTATTCATTTGAATCATTTGTTTTGAAACATCCCTCGTTGCGGAAGCTTTAATAAAGTCTAATTGATCATGTGTTTAAAAAATACTTTAACTTTTTGAAAATCGAATTTCCTATGACCAGTAGATATAAATCCATAAACTAAAATAAATAAATAAATAACCAAATTTAAAACCAAAGCCCTAGAGGGTCCTTAAACTACAACCCAAATAATCAATAATAATTAAATTATAAATCGTAAATTGAAAAACCATGAAGTCCAAAAATTACTGTAGTCACCGCTGAGTCCTTCGTTGCACTGATCTGTCTAAGTCTGGGAATTATCTGTGCACATTAAACAAAAAGGGTGAGTTTCCGTAAACTCAGTGTGTAATCCCGCAGAAACAAACAAACAATCAGTATTCATAGTGCACAATTGAACAGTTTTGGGCCTTAGCCCAACTCAGTACAATGTCAAAAATGCAGTTGGGCCTTAGCCCATCACAGTACCGGTAGCACTAACAGTTATGCAGTAGCAAAATCCTACCCAACCAGCCTCTACACACCATCCCTGTCCAACCCTACACTCCATGTGGGAATATAATCAACCCACCCGTCCCTACACTCCAAGTAGTACCGAATGCGGCATAAAACAGTAGTTTACAGTTGAGCTGCTAGTAAATTAGGCTTAAAGCCTTTCAATACACTTCCTCCAAATAACAACACCCAACCTAATGCAATGCAACATACAATGGATGATATGTTATTATGCAATTTTAGTACATATATTCAAATATTAACATGCTCAGTACAAATATCATTTAGTCAATTTTACATATTTAGGGGTCTAAGTAGCGCTTACCGACCGTATAGTAGGTTCACACTCGACTTGGGTGACCCGTGCAACCTTAGAAACATTTCAATAAAAATGGGCTCACACGCCTATGTGATCTGCCTGTGTGGCCCACTCGACCCAAATTGAGCTTGGCCGTGTGATCCAATTTTAATGTAACCCATGCCAGCTAAATATTCATATATGTTTTCGCTATTTACTTATATGTTCATTCAAAGCTGTCTACTAGAGTCATTGTCACTAAACTATTTATATCTTGAGCTACAGAATTCCAAATTAAGATCCACTTGATGTTTTTGAAACTAGACTCAAATACCTTTCTACCATAAAATTTTCAGAATTTATAGTTTATTAAATAAGTATAGTAAAATCTTCAAATTTATCCCTATTCTACTGTTTGACACCTTCAACCTTTCCTTACTAAAAATTATTTATCTCTTATTACGGAATTTGGATGATGTTTCCGTTTATTTCTCTTGAAAATAGACTCATTAAGGATTTAAACAGATAAATTTAAGCCCCTAATTATTTGTTTACAATTTTTTATGATTTTCCAAATTCAGAACAGGGGAACCCAAAATCATTCTAACCTTGTCTTACAAAATTTATTATATCTGATAATTTACAATTTCATTACTTACACTGTTTCTTCCATGAAAAAATAGACTCAATAAAATTTTATTTCATATTTTATTCAACCTCTAACTCAATATTCATTATTTTTTATGATTTTTCAAATTTAGACTATTATTGCTGTCCAAAACTATTTTAGTGCAAAATGTTGATTTCTATGTTTATAACACCCTGATCTCCTTTCTCTACAATTTTCTTCGCATCATTTTCTCTTATTTCTCTTATTTCTTGACAGCAAGCAATTTTGGCTTTTTGCTGAGTCCTATTTTATACGTTTTGGGTACACTCCTGGCATCGTCTCTGATGTGTAAGCACTCCTAAGCCTCCAGAACCTAAAAATCGACCAACATATCTCCAGATTAATCACTTAATTCATTTTTAATCAAACAATTTTGGAAGGAACTCGACTAAAAACCTAACAAAATGATTACCTCGCTTGAGTAACCATGACTTCGCACAATCACAGTGTCGATTCAAAACTACCAGCCCCTTGATTAACTCTTAAACACCAAAAAGGAATCCCCCTTTTAAAGATTAACCAAGAACGATTAACAATAGACAAAACCATTACTTACTAAACACGCGCAACCAACGATGAACAATCGAATCAATTGGAAAAAAATTGAAAGAAACGGAAGGGGAAAATAATGGAAATTTTGGCAGCAACTAGGGGAAAGTATCAGCAGAGGAGAGAAAAGAAGAAGAAGAAGAAGAAGAAAAATAAAAAGAAGAAGAAAATGTTAGAAAAAGTTTGGGGAATTGGAGAGAAAATCAAAACTCAAATATTATTATTATTATTATTATTATTATTATTATTATGATTATTTTTCAAAAAAAAGATAATCAGATTATTTTCTGATAACCTCTCCCCAGTTATCTCCTAAAATACTCCCTATTAACCCACTAAAACACAACTACCCAGAATTTTGCCCAACACAACTCGTAGCTGAAATTGGGGAAAAAATACTGTCTCCATGCCATCACGAAGAATTGAACACAAGACCTCCAACACTCCAACACTCCACTTAAGCAACAGACCAGGGCTCATTCTGATATAAACTTACCAACAATTAAACTTAAGCCCTTTGCACAAGGTTAAGGCTTTATTTATAAAAATACCAAAATTTTTCTCAAGGCTTGAACTTGGGACCTCACACACACACCCAGAACACTTAACCACTAAAGCAGATACACACTTGTGTGTCACGCATGCACGAAATCAAAAATTAAAATTTTGGGGCGTTACAATAAGAGTGCGCCAAATCATATAGAATATAACAAGTTTGATTATTTGGCGAAGTGTCACTAAAAATCAGCTTATATAAAATACTATATCTAGGTACAAAGCAAATTTACTATATAGAAAATCTAAACAAAAGAGATTGAGAACACAAGCCAGCTCGATATACTCATATTAGAAAATAAATAAAAGAATGGCTCACAAATGAGTCTGCTATCTGGATGAGTCCTTTCAAGAAACCATAATTCCCTAAAATACCTGAAAGGGGGATAAACTAAGCTACGTAAGTTAAAAAACAACTTAGTGAGTTCCAAGAATAAGCAATAACCTTTCAATCAAGGTTTCTAGAAATCATAAGAATTTTTGGACATCTCAAGCGTACGAGGTCGTAATAAACCATAGAGACTTGTGCATAATACAAATTTCCTATCCAAGTCCATACACATATCACGCCGAAGGATATTAAAATGAATATCCATCCTTAGGAGGAAATAAACAACTCGTATGCGGATACAAGTCAAAACCAAGTATTGCTCACTTGCAGATACACGTCGCAACTAAGGGCCCCTTTGGATAGGCAATGTGTTTACCTACAATTAGTTTAAAAACAAAAGTGGCGATGAAATTAGATACTATAGTGAGAGACAAAAAAAAAGTTAAACGCACTGCACTATAAGTAAACGCCCATCCAAAGGGCCCTAAGTATATCTTCTTGGCGGATATTAACAACATCTAAATACAATTCACAAACTAAAATATGACTAAGTTTAGTGCAACAGCAGATACTATTTGAATCTAAGTACATTTGCAAAAGTATAATTCACTGTCAGTTATTGATACATTCAAGTACAGTTCACATGCGATACACTTACAGACATTTATACACCCTTCCTTGTGCTAGCTTTAGATCCTTTCAACACTCCAAAAAACAAATATTCCATTTCAACGATATTGCTCATTAGATACAACAGTGTTCCATTTATGCCAACTGAACCTCCGTAAATCCTCCTTAATTTGAACACATATGTATTCCCCCGCAAGGCTAATGCCCTTTGCCAATCTCGGTTTGTATTCACATGCCCTATTGGAGGAAAACGTATAACATATCATATTCTCCGTTTACTTGTTTCATTACAACCACCCTTCAACAGATATCCATTACCCCCTTTCCACCTTTCTGAATACTCAGCTTGTGCACCAAGGAAGAAGTATCCATTTAAATCATTCATGCACATTTATTTAGGTTTCGTATTTGTAGTTTGTTAATACAAGAATACACATGAAACTTCTAAGACAATACTAACTATACCTAAAAAGACAACATTCTTTTATGCTAGTTCGTTATTTATCAAGTAGAAAAATGAAAGGAACTCACCAAAAATTTCTAGTAAAACTTTATCTACTCAAAGGGTTCTTTCCTCTTTTTATTGGGGCCCTCTTCAGCCTCTTTAACTAAATACAATAAATTATCTCTATTAAATAAAGAAAGAACTAAGACTATTACGTAAAATAAGAATCGACAACATGTAACAATTTAACCAGAAGAAAGTTTCCTTCCTTCCAAAACTTCCAATGAAAATTTATATATATAATTTCAACTACTCTTTCATTTTTTAATATTTTAATTAAAGGAGGACCAAAGAAGTTACCATAAATTGGCTTGAAAGGTAGTTTCTAAACAGGTTATAATCGCAGGTTCTTCCTTCAAGCAACGAAGAACAATTCTAATTTTCTTCGGAGACAACAAAAAAGAATTGGGAAAGGAAAATTAAAGTATTTCCTTTTTTATACCTCTATTTTTAATATAAAACTAAGCTCTTTCAACTCTAAGTAGGATCCCTAATCACATTACATGCACACACGATTTCACTAGTTAAGCACAACCATCAAGACTCTCCAGGTGTCATGAACAGTGACACGTTTCCTTTCCTAAGGTTTGACACATAACCAGTATGTATCCCACTTACCGCGAGTTAATAATCAAACGAATAAATTTGTAACAATTGAACTCGCCACTATAGTATTTGCGCACATGAGAGCTCACAAAAACACAAAAGTTCACCAAATGCGAAATGAGAGTTCGCTAGATGGCAGAACACAGTAAAACAGTTAGATGGAGGATGCACCTAAATAAAACCAGTCTAATCTTGCTAATTAGATGGGCTTACTTACAAGTACCTTACTGCATCCACTTGGCCAAATACCCAAAATACAAATTCAAAAATTTGGGACCTATCATAAAATGTAGTACTTAATTCAGGCCAATTCCATACTTAAGGAGCTTGTTTTCTATGCAATTTAGGATTTTATATTGCGTTTTTTTATATTTAGGACTTAGGATAAAATATTAATAAAATAAGTATTTTTTTAATACATTTCATAAGTGTTGTGACCCAATAGGCCTACATGGGCCTTAGGTTGTGTTAATATGTTCAATTGAGTGTGTAGGATGAAGATTTAAAGGCCTAATTGATGTGGAAGCAAGAGACAAGTGATGCAGAAGTTTCTCGAGCCTTCAAAGCATAAAATGAATGACACAAGGTGGGATCTGCATGTCATGTCGCGCCATAGAAATGGTGTGGAGCAACACAGGTTGATGTGATGCCGAAGAATATCGAGGCTATTTTCGTCCACACAATTAACTTTTTTACAAAGAACTAGGACATGCCAAAGACCTAATTTGGGCTGCCAACATTTTTGTAAATAAGAAATTAAGGTTTGATGTAACTAAGTTGTCCTAAACACATTTAAAAACCTTAATAGTTTAGGAGTAGGAGTAAATTAATTTTCTTTCGACTTTTCATAACATAGTTGTTTTTTCTTATGGAATCAGTTTTGATCCAATAGTTTATTTATTTCATCGAAGTATTTCAGTTTATCTTTCTTACATTCAATTTATTTCTTTATTGCAACCAAGCGGTTTGCTACCCTATTCTCAATTCTATATCAATCCACGATAATTCAAATATCTTCTCTTCTAATTCGTTCATGTTCTTCACATGATTTATTCAATTAACATTGAGATTATGAATAACATAGGTGGCTAAATCCTTTATGAGAGATTAGCGAGTGAATAGAGATGTGATTTCTAGAGGATTTAAGGTTTTCTCGAAAGGGTTTGTTGGTATAGACTACTTGTTCTTAAACCACTAGGATTGACCACCCTAGGAAGTTATCATAGGCTAGACAAGGTCGAGAGATAAGTCAAACTGTGTAAATCGTAATTTATCCTTATTGAGAAAATGAGGTCAGAAGATAAACGGGTATTATCAATCGATTAGTTAATTAGAGGTCGAGAGGTAATAATTGGTTAATTAGTAGTTAATCCACCCTAAAACCCTGATCCAAAGTTAGTTACTAACCCTAAAGCAAGTTAATCTTCCTGATTGGTTTATTCATTTTTATCATTTGTTTATTTTTCTTATTTATTTATTGTTATTATTTATTTTTATCTAATTAATCTATTTTATGTTTATCGTAGTATAAGAATTAATTATTACTACTTAGTCTTATTATTGTAAAATGGTTTTCATAATTGTTTTCATCCTCCTTTAGGTACAATCCACAGAATACTTCTAAATATTTTGTTGTACTAAACTATATTATAGTTTGACCCGTGTACTTGCGGACATAGTCGTTCTAAATTCTTATATAATTTTTTGTGATATATTTCACAATAAAAGATAACTCATTTATAGGCGGTCAACTAGCTATCTTAGTTTTGGCATACTTTTGGCTAGAACATGACCTCAAAATAACAGTAACGCATGTTTATTCATACATATCAAACATTGTAAACATATTTCACAACATCACCAATATGAACCAATTTCACATAACTCATCTTGATGTTACATTTTACGATCAATCTATAAATTTATATCAATTACTCATAATTCGTCTAAATGTCTTACTCTATCTTTCATTCATAATTTATACCAAATCAAGTGAATTACATATCAAGCTGGTTTATCAAATTCATTTCATTTCATTTTCAAAATTTTGGATTCAATTATAATGTATCACCTAATGGAACCCTCGTAAAATGGACTCGGATACATGGGTGAACTACACAACACCAGATAGCTTGTAAGAGCTTAAACTATACCACACCAAGGCATCAAAGTGCAAAGCCTGTAGGCATCAAATGTATAAAATTTTCAAGTACATCCCTCCACCACACTAAAGTCTCTATAGAGACATATAATACTCAATGATCCGTAACAGATGTTGGATCTCAATATAACCTGTAAGAATCTTTTACTAAGTTGACATGGGCATCAATTATACACATATTTGTTACCATTCCCTATAATCGATCATTTTCACATGTTTATACCCTATAAATATCCACATTTACAAATCATACCCTGTAGCGGTCACATTTACATTTCCATACCTTGTGGTCATTCATGTTTTCACATTTATACCCTATACTTATCAAATGACAATCAATTATCACCTATATTTAAATTGAATCTCTTTACTAGCCTTACATGCCAAATTCATTA
Organism: Gossypium longicalyx; assembly: GCA_025698465.1. Taxonomy (NCBI): domain Eukaryota; kingdom Viridiplantae; phylum Streptophyta; class Magnoliopsida; order Malvales; family Malvaceae; genus Gossypium; species Gossypium longicalyx. The sequence continues at coordinate 86,638,411 of CM046997.1, forward strand.
AGATTTCAAATTGTATTCAAACATATATTTATATATCAAAATAAACATAAGTATACATATAGCACAAGATAAGAGAGTAAGATCCCTGTGAACTTACCTATTCAAAAAACCAAACGAGTAGATTTTTTAGGGGCTAATTCACAATTTTAATTTTTCCCTTATTAGCTCCACTTTGATCCAATACTTGATCTAAACAAATATTTTATATACTAAATCAATACCAAACATTTTCACACAATGTCATGAGATGCATGATCCTATATAAATTTATTTTTTTTATTTTCCTCATACTTTATATTTTTGTAACACCCTAAACCCGGCCTGGACGTTACGGCTGAATCTGGCGATGTCACATAAGAGTGTTTTTGAAAACGCATTGACCTTCAAATAGTTTCAAATTATTAACTTTTACTTAGTTCGAGAAACCGTGCTCTAATTGATTTGATTTAAAACATTTCTTTTACGCGGAAGCTTTTGAAAGCCAAATAATTTTTGAAAACTGTTTCATTTACGAAAATATTATTTTATTTTAGGAAAACCATACTTTGTTGCGTTGCAGTTTATAAATCCATAATCAATAGTTCAAAATCTCAAATTAAAACCAAACAGTCTCAAAGTCCATCATACATAAAATACCAATAAGAAATAAGCGATGTAACTACAAAAACTGTAAATAAGCAATTCGATAGTAGTGGTTACCGTTGAGCCCTCCGCTGCACCGATCCATCAAGTTTGGTGATTACCTACACAGATTAAATAGAAAAGGGTGAGTGTTCGGAAACTCAATGTGTAATCCCTACAGAAAAATATACACAGTGGCAAAAGTCAGTCATATATCCAAATAACAGATAATTTGGGCCTTAGCCCTTTACAGAACCGATGTGAACCTTAGTCCACTTAGACACAGAATCAGATAGGAACTGGGCCTTAGCCCATCTCAGATATAACATGCATAACAGAGTAGAATAACAAAAAATATGCCCACCAGCCCTGTACACCAACTCCATCCAACCCAACACACCATGTGGGGATTAAATCAACCCACCCATCCCAACACACCGTGCTGTACCAAAATGCAACACATAATCAGATAATTGGAGCTGAACTGCCAGATAACAGGCTTAAGAACCTTTCAGAATACTTCCTCCATCATAACACCAACCCCACCCCGATGTAATGCATCATACGAATATGACATGCTAAAATGCAACTTAACAGATCATACAATCGGTCAGATACACATGCTAAAAGTAACATGCTTAATACATACATCTCATAGTCAGATCACAGAATCAGGGGTCCAAGTAATGCTTACCGACCCTACAGAAAGGTCACAGTCGACTTGGGCAACCCGTGCAACCTTACAAATTATTTCATAAAATTGGGCTCACACGCCCATGTTACCTGGCCATGTGGGCCCACACGGCCCAAATTGGCCTTGGCCATATTGATCACATGGCCTGGCCCAAAATTTTACACGCATGTGTGGTTCACTCGTGTGGGCTCATACACCTGTGTGGCCTACACAGCCCAATTGATCGAGCCCGTGTTTCGCACACAGCCTCCCCGGCCATTACACGGCCATGTTATGCGCTTATGTCATACGCGCACGGCCTGGGTCGTCGACCACACGGCCTACCACACGGGCGACCACATGCCCGTGTGGCGTCGGCAGAATACTTTTTGGCTTTTAGCCGAATCCCATTTTCTACATTTTTGGGTACACACTTGTATCGCTTTTGATGCCTAAATACTCCCAAGCACTCCAGCACCTATATTTGATAATATTTCACTCAGTTAATCATTTTAACAAACGTATTAAACTAAACTAGAAATGAGATATTCATCTTTCAAGTGAAAAACCATTACCTTCTATTGAACAACGGGAATTCCACGTCCTTAGAATGCCAGTGCACGATATTCTGCCTTCGATTAACACCTACAAACAAGTCAAAAACCCCTATTTAACCAATATTCAGAAGGAACTATTAAGATTAATCAGAACCCAAACTTACTGAAAGATCTGGATTACGCACAGCACAAACAAAAGAGGTGAACCTGAGTAAAACAACGAAAAAAATGAGAAGGGGAGGAGAAAGAATTTTGGCAAAGGGAGGGGGAGAAGAGAACGAAATTTTGCCAAAAAGAAAACTGAACAGAAAAATTCTGATAACCCCTTATCCCAACTTCTCTTACTTTTCTCCATCCACCATCCCACTACTCAGACTTTCGGTAAAACACAAACTCTTAGCCGAAATTCACAACAAAATAATCCCCTTGCCACCATAGAGTTTCGAACACAAGACCTCCAGCTTAACAAGACACCCCTTAACCACCAGACCAGCAGGCCCATTCTATTATGATTCTACCACTAATTAAATAAAATTCTAATGACCAAAGATTAGGCTTTATTCATAAAAATACCAAAATTTGCCCAAGTCATGGCTTGAACTTAGGACCTCACACACACAAACCACTGAAGCAGATACAAATTTGTGTCGTACATTCGCAAAAACAAGAATTTAAATTTTTGGGGCGTTACAACTCTACCCCCTAAAAGAAAATTTCAGCCTCGAAATTTTACCTGATCAGAAAAGGTGAGGGTACTACTGACACATTGAATTTTTCGACTCCCAAGTGGCCTCCTCAGTGTTATGATTCTGCCATAGCACATTCACTAAGAGGACAGACTTTCTTCGTAGAACCTTAATGTCGCGATCTAAAATCTGAACCGGCTCCTCCTCAAACGTTAGATCTGGCCTAACCTCAATCTCCTCCATAGAAACAATATGCGTGGGATCAGAGCGATAACGTCTCAACATTGAGACATGAAAAAAATCATATATGCTATCTAACTCTGGAGGTAGCTCCAACTGGTATGTAACTCGTCCCACTCGTTTCAAAATTTGATACGACCCAATAAACTGTAGGCTCAGCTTACCCTTGTGACCGAACCTCAGAATCTTCTTCCATGGAGATACCTTAAGAAAAATGAGGTCTCCCACAAAATATTTTATCCCTCAACGCTTCAAATATGCATAGGACTTCTATTTATCAAAAGCCGCTTTCAGATGATCTCGAATCAAACAGACCTTGTCCTTAGTTTCTAAAACCAATTTCGGACCCAAATTGCGTCGCTCACCCAACTCAGTCTAGCATAAGGGAGTGTAACACTTACGACCATACAGTGCCTCATAAGGTGCCATCTATATGCTAGACTGGTACCTGTTATTGTAAGCGAACTCTGCTAATGGCAAGTACTCCTCCCAACCGCCTCGAAAATCAATAATGCAGCTCTTAACATGTCCTCTAGTATCTGAATCACCCTCTCCGACTGACCATCTGTCTGAGGATGGAAAGCAGTACTGAAGTCTAATCTTGAACCCAAAGCCTCATAAAGCTTTTTCTAGAACCGAGGCGTGAAACGAGAATCCCTATTAGAGATGATTGAGACAGGTACCCTATGTAGCCTCACTGTTTCAAAAATGTAGCGTTTAGACAGTTTTTATAGAGAAAAGTCCATCCTGACTAGAATGAAGTGAGCAAACTTGGTCAATCGATCCACGATGACCAATACAGAATCCTTCTTAGTGGGTATTAGAGGTAACCAACTAACGAAGTCCATCGTTACTAGCTCCCATTTCCATAACGGTATCTTTACTGGCTGCAGCAAACCCAAAGGTAACTGATGCTTAGCCTTAACCTGCTGACAAGTCAAACAGCTAGTAACGAAGTCAGTAACTTCATGCTTCAACCCTAGCCACCAGTACAATACTCGTACATCTCGGTACATTTTATTTTTGTCGGGATGCATAACATAAGGGCTACCATGTGCCTGCCTCAGAATCGACTGCCTTAAATCCCCATCATTCGGCACACAAATTCGACTACGGAAACATAATACCCCATCACTGTTAATCCCAAAATCAGTAGTAACACCGCTTTCAACCTAACGGAAATGCAACTCAAGAGACTTATCCCCCAACTATTTATCCTTGATTTGATCAATCCATGTCGGTCTAACCTAAAGTTCTGCCAATAGACTCCCATCGTAAAAAAGACTAAGTCTAGCGAACATCGCTCTTAGATCGATTATGGCTCTACAGCTCAACACATCGGCCACCACATTGGCCTTACTAAGATGATACTCGATGGTGCAGTCAAAATCCTTAAGCAGCTCAACCCATCTACGCTGGTTAAGATTCAACTCCTTCTGGGCGAGGAGATATTTGAGGCTCTTGTGATTAGTGTAGATAGTACACTTCTCACCGTACAGATAGTGCCTCCAAATTTTTAGAGCGAAAACTACCGCTGCCAACTCCAAATTGTACGTTAGATAATTTACCTCATTTGTCTTGAGCTAATGAGATACATAAGCAACCATTTTATCGTCTTGCATCAAAACGTAACCCAGACCCACATGTGACACATCACTGTATATCATGAAGTCTTTACCAGGCTCAGGCTGTTTCAGAATAAGAGTGTGAGTCAGAACAGTCTTACGCTTATCAAAACTCTCCTGGTGTGCATCAGTCCCAATGAAAGGAACTCTCTTACGCAGAAGCTTAGTCATCGGAGCTGCGATCAAGAAGAAACCTTCTATGAAGTGTCGGTAATACCCTGCCAGCCCTTGAAATCTACGGATTTTAGACACATTCTTTGGCTGTTTCCAATCCAACACAGCCTCAATCTTACGAGGATCAACACGAATCCCCTTAGCCAAAACCACATGTCCCAAAAAGGCTACTTCTCGGAGCCAGAACTTGTGCTTACTGAACTTCATAAACAACTGTTTCTCACGAAGAGTCTGTAAAACTACTCTGAGATGCTCATCATGCTCGTCCTCTGACTTAGAATATATCAAGATGTTGTCGATGAATACCACCACGAATTGGTCCAAACAAGGCTGGAACACTCAGTTCATCAAGTCCATAAATGCCACTGGTGCATTAGTCAAACCAAAGGGCATAACTAGGAACTCATAATGTCTATACCGAGTCCTAAATGTCGTCTTATGCATGTCAGCCTCTTTTACTCTCAACTAATGATACCCTGATCGTAGATCAATCTTAGAAAACATAGAAGCCCCTTTGAATTGGTCGAATAAGTCATCTATTCTCGAAAATGGGTATTTATTCTTGATTGTTAACTTGTTCAGCTGTCGATAATCGATGCACATTCTTATTGTCCCATTTTTCTTCTTTACAAATAGAACAGGTGCTCCCCATGGAGAAACACTGGGATGAATTAACCCACGATCTAACAGTTCCTAAATCTTGGCCTTAAGCTCTGTAAGCTCCTTCGGTGTTATTCAGTAATGGGCGATAGAAACCGAAGTTGTACCAGGAATCAACTTAATCTTAAACTCTACCTCTCGGCTCGGAGGCAACCCTATTAGTTCCCTTACAGTTCGGATGTCCTTAACCGAAGAGTCCGTAGAATTAAAAATACTAACGTAGGCCAAGAATGCCTCACACCCTTTCCTCATTAACTTTTCTGCCATTAGTGCAGAAATCATATTGGTCAGATAGTCATGTCGTTCCCCAATCAGGACTACCTCGTTGTCCTCTTTGGTCCTCAAGACAACCCTTTTCGTTTTACAATCCAGACTCATCCGGTGTTTAATCAGCCAATCCATTCCCAAAATCAGATCGAACTCCCCAAACGGAAGCTCCATTAGATTAGCCAGAAAAACTGTCCCTTGGACCTCTAGCGGAACATCTCTATCCAATTTACTAACCCAGACCGATTGCCCCAAAGACTTAACATAGTTACCTTACTATCAGTATTCTCGAGTGGAATCCCCAAAGATTCAGACACAGTACAAGCTACATATGAGTGTGTAGAGCCTATGTCTATCAGTGCAAAATAACGTATATCAAATATAAAAAATGTACCCGTAATGACGTTTGGAGCATCTTGGTCCTCACATCGACGTGTAACATATACCAAAGTAGGTTGCCTATCCTCAGCCGGTCTGGCACCTCTGCTCAGTGCTCTCTACCCTCAACCCATTCCGTTACCACCCCTGGCCTGTCCCCAGCCCCTAGGTGGCTGCTAAACTACCCCGGCGGCTGTCCAGTCTTAGTAACCAGAGCTTACATCTGACTAGTTCTCAATGGACAGTCTCTAACACGATGCTCAGTCGACCCACATCTCAGACATGCTTCGATAGTCCTCCAACACTCGCCCGGATGGCGTTTACCACAGTGCCCACAAAACGCCACCACAGTAGGTGCAGTAGGAGGCCCAACTCTCACTGGCCCATCAGATCTGGGCTTTGTCTTAGGCCTCATCCCAAAATTCGAGGGCTTTGAATCCCTCTTAGTCTTTCCTATATCTCGGTTTTGGCACTCAGTGTGCTTTACCTCTTCCGCGATCTTCGCTTTCTCAACTAGAGTAAAAAAATCACGCTCCTCCTGTAGAGCTATCAAGGCTCACAAACTGTCCCTATGACTATCCCCAAATTGAACACAACACTCATACTTGGTCGCCACCATGCCTCGCGCATAACGGCTCAATCTCAGGAACTCGGTCTTATACTCGGCCACTGAACGATCTCCCTGAGTGAGATTAAAGAACTCCTGCCTCCTAGCGTCAATATAACTGGCCCTCACATATTTAGCCTGGAAGGCCGTCTTAAAGAAATCCCATATCAGTCAGCCGGGCTGAGTGCCCTCCTTAACCGTCAACCACCACTGGTACGCCTCATCACGAAGTAGAGATACAACCCCCTTAAGCATCTGCTCAGCAATAAAATCCGAGTCGTCCATAATTCTCTCAATGGCCTCCATCCAATACTTGGCCACGTGAGGGGCGACTCCAGCGACACCTCTGAATAACTCAGCCCCATTGGACTGGAGTCGTTTTGTAACCAATCCTCGGCCTCCAGATCAAGTCTTGGGTCTAGCGACCCTCTCTAAAATCTGTAGCATGGCTTGAGATAGTGCATCGTCCCCAACCGCACGATCTCGAGACCCAGTCTCTGTCACAGGTGATACTGGTGTCTCACTAATATCTAAGATAAGCAGATTCCCAGATGATGGGGACCCCACTTGAGCCCTTCTATGGCCTCTGCCGCGACCTCTAATACCCCGTCCACGAGTACTAATGGTCGCTAAACTAACTAAAAATTTGACTAAGGCAAGCGCACCTCTCGAACAGTAGTAAAGTTGTGGTGAGACTGGAAATATCGTATCCATAAGGACTAAAAGTACTAGTAATTACTAACTTTTTATTATCTAGCCCAAGAATTAAAGGGATGTTTTTAAACTAAGATTAACTATTTAATTAACTAAGAACATGACAGAGATAAAAGTTGAAATATACTTTTGGAAAACCGATGGAGAAGATAATACCCAAGGAAGAATCTACCTAGACTTCATTTATCACTTCTGAATTAGACAATTTATTCACTTGACTTAATCCGTAGGAATCCCTAGCTTATGTTAATATCTCTTTCGAGACTAAAAACAACTGACTCTAGGTTGATTATTTGAAATCTCTTTCTAATTAAAACCCCTATTGTCGCATTAACTCGATCTATGGATTCCCTTATTAGATTTGACTCTAATCCGACAGATTTATGTCATCCTATCTCTAAGATTGCAATCAACTCCGCTTAATTATGGAAGATCTACTCTTAAACAGGGACTTTTGCTCCACTAAATAAGTACATCAAAACCGGAATTAATATCCTAAAATATTAAAGCAAGGATTAAAACTCATAATTAGAATTCAAAAGTTAATAAGATTCGTCTTAGGTTTCATCTTCCCTAGGTATTTAGGGAATTTAGTTCATAACGATGGGGAAAACATCTCAAAATTGGGAAAATAACAAAACACAAAGAAACCCAAAGAACTTATAAGAAAATTGAATGGAGATCTTCAGTCTTGAAGTAGATCCTGCTTCCGAGCTAATTCTGATGGTTGTCTTCAGGTATTCTTTGCCTTCTACTTTTCGTCCCTTTAAATCCTCTCCTTGTGTGTTTAAATAGCCTTTGGAATGCCCAAAATAGCCCAAAATTAGCCTTTTCCGAGTAGAATTAAACTAGGTCTCGACAGGGACACGTCAGTGTGGCACACTTGTGTGATTGTGCTCAGGCTGTGTGCAATTCTGATATGGTTTTAAATTGACATAGTCATGACACACGGGCATCTGGATTACCCATGTAGAAGTGTTAGTTTTTGGCCTTTTTCTTGCACTTTTCGCTTCCCTATGCTCATCTGGATATAAAACATGAAATTAAAGGATTAAGAGCGTCAAATTCACTAAATCTTATGATAAATCATCCAAAAATATACCAAGCATGGGATTAAAATATGTTACTTTTGAGGTTTATCAAGTACCACGTGTACTCATCGTAGATTTTAGAATTTATCTATATTAATATTTTTATGCATTGGTTATAGTTCCAATATTTATTAACAAATATTTTATGTAGTTCAATATCAGAATGTTCAGAGACGGTTATCGCGAGTAGTAGTCTCACTACAGTTTTCAGTTTACACTACCTAGAGTGCTTTCAGTACATTCTAATCATACTTTCAGACAATTCTAAATAAAGTTTCAAAAACTTATAGGATCGGCGCCAAAGACTTGGTGTACCACATACTTATTTCAAAAATATTTCAAATTATTTACAAATCATTTCTTAAAAACCAACATTTAAAACCCAAATCCACAGTTGAATTTTGTAACTTGACTCTGATACCACTAAATGTAACACCCCAAACCGGCCTGAATGTTATGGCCGAATCTGGCGATGTCACATAAGATTGTTTTTGAAAATATATTGACCTTCAAATCGTTTCAAATTATTAACTTTTACTTAGTTCGGGAAACCGTATTCTAATTGATTTGATTTAAAACATTTCTTTTACGCGGAAGCTTTTGAAAGCCAAATAATTTTTGAAAATCGTTTCATTTACGAAAATCTTAGTTTATTTTAGGAAAATCATACTTTGTTGCGTTGCAGTTTATAAATCCATAATCAACAGTTCAAAATCCCAATTTAAAACCAAATAGTCCTAAAGTCCATCATACATAAAATACCAACAAGAAATAAGTGATGTAACTACAAAAACTGCAAATAAGCAGTTCGATAGTGGTGGTCGCTGTTGAGCCCTCCACTGCACCGATCAGTTAAGTCTGGGGATTACCTACATAGATTAAACAGAAAAGGGTAAGTTTTCGCAACTCAGTGTGTAATCCATACAAAAAAATATACACAGTGGCAAAAGTCAGTCATATATCCAAATAACAGATAATTCGAGCTTGAGCCCTTTACAGAATCGGTGTAAACCTTAGTCCACTCAAACACAGAATCAAATACAAACTGGGCCTTAACCCATCTCAGATATAACATGTATAACAGAGTAGAATAACAGAAAATATGTCCACCAGCCATGCACACCAAATCCATCCAACCCAACACACCATGTAGGGATTAAATCGACCCACCCATCCCAACACACTGTGCTGCACTGAAATGCGGCACATAATCAAATAATTGCAGCTGAGCTGCCAGATAATAGGCTTAAGAACCTTTCAGAATACTTCCTCCATCATAACACCAACCCTACCCCGATGTAATGCATCATACAAATATGACATGCTAAAATGCAACTTAACAGATCATACAATCGGTCAGATATACATGCTAAGTGTAACATGCTTAATACATACATTTCATAGTCAGATCACAGAATCAGGGGTCCAAGTAATGTTTATCGACCCCACGGTAGGTCACAGTCGACTTGGGCGACCCGTGTAACTTTACAGATTATTTCAGAAAATTGGGCTCACACGCCCATGTGGCCTACCCGTGTGGGCGCACACACCCGTGTAGCCCACACGGCCCAATTGATCGAGTCCGTGTTTCGTACACGGCCTCTTCGGCCATCACACGGTCGTGTCCTGCATCCGTGTCATGCGTACATGGCCTAGTTCGTCAACCACATGCCCGTGTTCCGTCACATGGCCTACCACACTAGCGACTACACGTCCGTGTGGCGTCGACAAACTACTTTTCAGCTTTTCGCTGAATCCCTTTTTTACGTTTCTGGGTACACACCTGTATTTTTTTTATGCCTAAATACTTATGAGCACTCCAACACCTATGTTTGATCAATATTTCACTCAGTTAATCATTTTAACAAACGGATTAAACTAAACCTAAAACAGGATATTCATCTTTCGAGCGAAAAACCATTATGTTCAATTGAACAACGGGAATTCCACACCCTTAGAATGTCGATGAACGATATGCTCCCCTTCGATTAACACCTACAAACCAGTCAAAAATCCCTCTTTAACCAATATTCAGAAGAAATCGTTAAGATCAATTGAAACCCAAACTTACCGAAAGATCAGGATTATGCGTAGCACAAACAAAGGAGGTGAACTTGAGTAAAACAACGAAAAAGATGAGGGGGAGAAGATATGGAATTTCGGCAAAGGGAGGGGAAGAGGAGAATAGAATTTTTCCTGAAAGAAAACTGAATAGAAAAATTCTGATACCCCCTATCCCAACTCCCCTTACTTTTCTCCATCCACCACCCTAATACTTAGATTTTCGGTAAAACACAAACTCTTAGCCAAAATTCGTAGCAAAACAATCCCTTTGCCACTGCAGAGTTTCGAACACAAGAACTCCAGCTTAACAACACACCCCTTAACCACCAGACCAGCAAGCCCATTCTGTTATGATTCTACCACTAATTAAATAAAAGCCTAATAACAAAAAATTGGGCCTTACTCATAAAAATACCAAAATTTGTCCAAGTCATGGCTTGAACTTAGGACCTCTCACATATACCCAGAATACTTAATCACTGAAGCAGATATAGATTTGTGTCACACATTCGCAAAAACAAGAATTTAAATTTTTGGGGCGTTACAATTTAGTCAATTTAGTCCCTAAACTTAAGATAAGCATATTAAAATCTAATTTCACATATTCTCATTAGGTACCTTATACTTTCTATTTATAGCATAATTCCATGAAATGTTTTACATTTATTCAACTTGGTCCCTAACATAATAAAGTTAATAAACAAGCTTAACTAACTTTACAATTTAATCCTTTTCATAATCTAAACTCAATATCTAATTAATTCCAAGCTTATTTCATCAATTAACCAACAATAACAACTTGATACAATTTCAAAAATTGCACAAATTGACACATGGGTTAGCTAAATCAAGCTCTCATGGTCATAAATCTATAAAAATTATAAGAAAATGACTTGAATTTCAGACCTAAACAAAGGTCGAAAGTCACAGGGGTCTTGGAAGCTTTCATCCAATTCTTTCTATGGTGGACAGTAAGAATGAGGAAGATGCTGGAAAAATCCCACTTCTTTTTAGCTTTTATACTTTGATTACTTATTAATTAACATAGATTATTTAACTTATTTATGATTTTATTAACTTCATTAAATATTTAATAATGTATAATGGAATACACCATCATCATCCATCAACTCCTATTTAGAAATGATTTAATTATCATTTTGGACCTTTGATTAATTTCTATTTAGGTCCTCAAACTTTTTTTCCAATTAAAACTCTATTGTGATTGGACTTTTACAATTTAGTCCCTGAGGCTTAATTAATATTTAATTAACAAGATTTCTTGAACAATATTTAATATATTTTTATATTAATTTCGTAAATATTCATATTTTATATTTATAGACTCGGTTTACAAAAATAGGATTCTGAAACTACATTTTTCGGTATCATTGAAAATCAAGCCATTACAATAGATTTTCCTATAAATCTTCCTTTTCATTTCCTCTAATGTAACATCATTCTTAAATGTCAGGTTAATAAGATCTCCAAATGAAATACAACACATCTCAATCATTATTATTCATTTATTATAGTGGACTTGGTTGATATATCAATTGTTTATCCTATCAATTGAGGTTGAAAATATTAAATTACTAACATTAGGAACTATACTAACTAATTCATGAAATTTTTTCAAAACATATCATCCATAAAAGTTTAATTTACTAAAATGAAATTGATTTTAACATAACATATAAAATATTCAACAATTTTCAATAATAATAATGGGATGAAAATATAAAAGAAAAATTTACATGATAAAATGAGTTGTAGTAAATTTCGCATGTAATTTGAAGAGTGTTAGGGTATTTTGAAAGGTAAAAATTGAATTTTTTAAAGGATGGGTGCTTAGGAGTTGAAGAAAAAAATCAAAGGGTTTGGGAGAAAAGGGATGAAGAAATCTAAAGCCTAACCTAGACACCTATAAGTTTGAGTTCAAGCTATCTAAAGCCAAATTTGTATTTGTTAAAATGCAAGGTTCTTAACCGAAACTTTAAAAATTATCATGACCTCAACACCAACGAGTATCAAAGTTAGGCTAAGGTCATATCATCATGTCCCAAATACTAAAAATTAGGTTATATTTTAAATCTCTACAAAAATAAGTAGATCATCAACACCCATGAATGTTGAGTTTCAACTAGAAACATTCATTGTAAACCTTAATACCCATGGATATAAGATAGTTTAGTATTAAAAAAAGAACACATATTAAGAATTAATATGAAAAAACTCTATTTAGGTTAAAAGTTACCACTTTTTGTATATAAGTTGTTCAGGCAATCATGTGAGCATTGCCCACAACTTTTGGCAATAAGTAATACCCACTACTCTTTGTAGTGCGCAAGTCACATAACTTGTTTTTGTTGTTATTTTGGACATGTTATAGCTCATCTTTGAAAACCAATCCATTTGAACCAACTTATGTTAAAGATTGGATCGGATTAGATCAAGCAATCGAATACCCTAAAATAAGAATATTGGATCATATCTACATTGCAGACTTATCACTGCTATCCCCACAACATCTTGGACTTTATACGCTGTTTTAGCTACTACTTTGATAAAGAGATTGATTGTAATTGATGCAGTATGTTTGGAAGTAGAAGCTAGTATTTATACTTAAGACTTGTATAGGTTATGTACTAAGAGTTTTAGCCCTTATTTGTTTACTATGAATCTATATTTGAGAGTGTTACTACTTAGTCACTTGGTTTACAGCCTAATTAAGTTATCAAGGGAAAATTTTAGAGGAGACTGATCTAGATCTTAGGTGCAAAAGTGGGATTGTTAAAATGGTAAGTGTTAGGACTTAAATTACATGTTGTACGAGGTTGAAAGATAGTGGATTATCTTTCTGGGTAAGACGCCACAAACATAGAGAAATTATTAATCTTTGTTCTATCGCAGTCCTACAACCATTAGACACTGCTCATAACACTACATTAATAGTTCTTACAATTATCGATTTCTCTCTTCAAAAGTCTTTAGTAACTAAATTTGTTTATTTTAAATTCTTAGACAATGATTTTTTATAGGGTAAACTACCTAGTTGGTCACACAAATTTTAGGTCGCTTTCATTTTAGTCACCAAACTGTTAAATCTCTAACGGCGATTAACTTTACATCCCACATCATGTTCACACTTTCAGTTTGGTCACCCAACTTCTAGGTCGCTTTCATTTTGGTCAACCAAAAAGGTCCCTTCTTAAAGTATTGATTGGGATAAAAAGATTAAGGATTAAAGTGAAAAAGCGGTAGAAACTAAAATAATGCATTAAAAATTTTATCAAATTGTACTTGTTATCAAACTGCCAAAAATTCTAAAAAAAAATTCAATATTGAAATTTTAAATTTCAAATCATAAAAATCAATTAATTAAATTGTTGAAAAAGATTCATCCCTTAATAATGTTAACCCATTTGTTATTACAATTTGAAATTAATTAAATTAATCCCCTTCTAAATTTTAAAATTTTATTTTATGTTTCCATATTATTTTTAATGAAATCAACTCGATAACTCATATTTAAATTTAATAATTTTATGCTAAACTTAAATTTCATTTGATTATGTAATCTTGAATCTTCCATACTAAGCTAAAGGTAAAGAAAAATAATTGCAATTAATTAAAGTATGTTATGAATATCTTATTAAGTGGATGTCCATCATGATCAAGGTAATGTTTTAAAGTATTTTAAATTCTAATAGTTATCAGAATTAGATCTCTACTTCTTTTATACTTCTTATGCCTATAAATAGAGACTCTGATGAAGCATTGCAAACATCCCTTTGATCAATAAAGTAAATTCTCTATTGCTTTCATAATTTCTTTGTTCTTTATTCTCTCCATCTTTCTTTATTTTATAACACGTTATCAGCACGATCTTGCTCAAAGTGATAGTTCCTTTTATCGAAGATCAAATTTATCCTTTATGATTTTCAGCATCTTTGACGACAAGATGCAAAGTTTTTACAGGAAGTTTCTTTTATTTAATGTTTCATATCTGATTATTATTATTCATTCTTCTCTCATTATACGTTATCACTATTTTGATTAACTTATTTTACTTTTTGTTTTTAAGGATGGTGAAAGATTTGAAGCCATTATCTATATGAAATTGAGAAGTAAGATTCACTCTCAAAATTTGTTTTTTGATATTTGCTTGGGGATGATCTCTTTTTCTTCATTACAAAGGATGTTTAAAATCACTACTTCTCATCCATGGTAACGTAAGTCAATCTAATCAACTTCTTTTGAAATTTGATTTGATTTCTATTAAAAAGTTCAATTTATATAATTCACCATCCGTATCTTTATGAATTTATAAAACCCTTCACGCATTTAGCTATTGGGATTTTTCTGTGGAGATAAATATTTTTCTAATAGAATTGATTGGTTTAATTTTGATTTTGATTTTGATTAAGATATATGATTATTATGGAATGCGAGTAAAAATACTTACTTGTCATGAACTTTGGGATATTCATCCTGTCTGTGATAATTTCATATCATTGTAAAATTTGAGATGAAATTATGTCATAAGAGGTGGAGGTTAAAAAATGCTTATGTTTAAAATTTTATAGCTATAAAGTTATTTTAATTTGACATTATAAAATTTTGTATTTTGTTGTGGTATGATATATAAAATATATATGATCTAACCACAATGATTTATTAGTGACATAAATTTATTATTTGTTACGTTTAATATATGTTTTATTTACACATATTCAATTTATTTTTATATGAATAAATAAAATTTTATTTAAAATAAATTAAGCATTCATTAAGGTTATATACAATAAAATGATTATATGCTCTTTAAGAGCTTATATTTTAGCTCCTTGTGATGCAAAATTTTATGAAATATAATATTATTTTTCAAATTAAGAAGATATATGTTGAATAAAACCTTCATGTGTTTTACATTAAAACCATATATATAAATAACATGAGATACTCATGTATTTTTATTATATATATTCCCCGAAGGAATACATTATATTATATGATTGAAATATCTAATGTACTCCTACAGTAGCAATATTGTGAAAATGACTTTAATAGTATTTTCAAACAATCTCATACCTTCTAATGGCTAAGCAAAATAATAAGTGACTAATGAAAACTATGAAATTCTTCCCGCTAGTTTTGCTTCATTCCCTAAAGTGAATGTAGCAGTACATAACAATTACAAAAAATGAAAATATAAAAATCATGATTGTTGTTGTAATTGAGGATGCAATTGGAGACTAATCATGACAACATGAATAGATAGATTTTGATTTGAAATCCACGCTTGTTTTGCGATGGTGGTATGAAATAAGAATCAATGGAGGCGTTTAAAAGTCTATCCTACTAGATTTAGTGCATTCCCTGAAGTAAATGCAAATATAAAGAAAATAAAAGATATAATCATAAACCACTAAAAGTAGGAACTATAACGCCCCAATTTTTGGGCCTGGAAGTATTGGGCCTTGAGTCTGGGTTCGGGTAGAAGACGGGCCGAATAATTTGGATGTTTTAATTATTATTATTATTATTATTATTATTATTATTATTATTATTAAGTATGTTTAGTTAGTAATTAAATAAATTACGAAGGGTTTATGGTGTGGAAAAAAGTTCGGGGCTCGACCCATAGCTTTAGCAAAATTTTTAAATTTTGTTTCTTAAGGGAATCTAGGTAGTAGGCATTATTAATAACTTGGGCTGAGTTTTAACACAAACAAGCACCTGGCCCAGTGGCTAAGCACGTTAGGAGGGCGTGAGAGGTGCCTGAATTCAAGGCACGACGCGCGCAAATTGGGTGTTTTATTTTAGTATGCAGGTGGTGGTTGGAATAAGGGTTAAGAGGAGTTGCGAGCATAATTCAACACAAGGAGCGCCTGTGGCGCAGTGGCAGCAGTGTGCTGGGCACGCGGAGAGGGTGCGAGTTCGAGTCCTTGTGCGGGAAAATTCCGTTTTATTTTAAGGCGGACCAGAGCTGAAGCAGGTAAGGGTTATAAATTAATTGAGAGAAGATTATGTCATGAAAGGAACTTCGGTGGAGTGACAAATAGCGTATGTGTGTGTTGGAAGGTTGCAGGTTCAAGATGTACAGCAGGCAAATTTCCTTTTTATTTTGCAAGTAACCGGAGCTTCAGCAGGTAAGGTTTATAATTAATTGTGACCTTATATTAGTAAAAAAGGAAGCATGGTGCAGTGGCCAGCAGCACGGGCGTAGGCGCAAGGGCGGACGGAGGTCTGGGGTTCGAGCCTCACCTCGCACACAGAAGCCTTGGGTTTTGCTGCTCATATGGGAAATGAGTTGGAGTCTGATCCGGACTCTCCTGGCAGCATGCTAAAGCGGTGCAAGGGGTGGATAAGGATGCTGCTAATCGGTGGAGGAGTTTGAGCTGATCAGGGGATTGGGTGAGGATAAGATAAGGGAGGAAATTTAGGAGCTGATCAAGGACTTGGAGTTGGCCGAATGTTGGACTTTTGAGGGGCAAGAGTTGGCCGGCCAAGGGTCTTTAGTATAGGCAATTCGGCTAGGTCTTTGTGCCATTCTTTTTTCCCTTGTCGAATATTATTTTTCTCTCCCCTCTCTTTCATTCATCTTTTCTTTTTCTTTTCCTCTCATAGTCGAACCCATACTCTTCTCCTTCTGTCTCTTCCCTTATTTTTTTATTATTTTATTATTTCTCAATAGCCGAATCTTATCATAGCCAAACCCCTATTCTTTTCTTCCTTAAAAAGTCGAAACCCTCATACCTGTAGTATAAGAAGCCGAATCTTGGCTACTTGAATCTACTTCTTCTCGTAACTACGGTGGATTAGAGTTAAGATCATAGATAGGAGCACTTTTCTGGACCGAACAACGATATAGGTAAGTGTCCGAATCCTTCTTTAGTTACTTATGTTTTAAGGAAAAGTTGAAACCCCTTAAGGGTGGCTAACGTTGGGACTAAGGGCATTGTTGCCTCTTTCTTTTAGTTTTGTATGCGCTAGCGTGGGAAAGGGGGCATGCAGTGAAGGGTTTGAAGACTGATTCGGATTGGATCTCTATATCTAATCCATATTTCTGCAAAAAGGTAAGAACTCAAGGGTTAAGGGATGTTGGCCGAATTTGGTAAGGGGGAATAGTACGTAGTTTTGTTTATGGTTTATGGACTGATGTTTAGTAACTCGATTGTAGGCAATTCGTGAGTAGATCGTGCCAGTGTACCGTGACAAATCAGGTGTGTAAACGACACCCACTCATAGACTAGATCGGCAAAAGCCGAAAAGTCGAAATGCCAAAACATCGGTATTTTGTGGACTTGCGAGCGTGCGAGCGCTCGTGAGATGGTTTGGTTGTTAATCCTGGTAATCTCAAGCGGTAAGATTGCAGAGTGCGCAATTTCGTGCGCTACGGTATATTTATGCTTAATGGGCTAAAATCGAGTTAATGGGCCCACGGGCCCATTTCGGTAAAAACGTCTGGTAAGTATTCTGAAGACACGTTAATAACTGTAATGAGCATAAAACCCTAAAAAGACTGATAAAATTAATGAAATACCTCTGTAAGGTAGAATTACCGTAATACCCCTAAAGGGGTAAGTTTACGATTACGCCCCTCGAGGGTAAATAACTGTTCTTACGCTATAATCTGACTGCCTTTCTGAAGCATGCCTTGTTAATTATATATATTCAGCATACATGCCATACTACATGAGGTTGGGTTTTGTTATGGAGGAAGAACTCGTTCTGGTGGCTGTGCCACATATTCTGATATAAGCGACTTTCTTTGCGGATTATAGTTAGTGCCGCAACCAGTGCTAACACTGTAAGTGTAGGGATGGCGTGGGTGATTTATTCCCCACAGGAAGTGTAGAGATGGACGGAGGCAAGTGCAGGTTTGGATAGGTTTATCATGCATTAACCATATGAGACTGTTTTGTTATGGGCCAACTGTATTGAAATGGGCCCAACTGTGTTAATATGGGCAAGGCCCAATATATCTCGACTTGTAAGGGGCTATGGCCCAGATTAATATTGATATGGGCTAAGGCCCAGTTAACTCTGATTTTCGAATAGGGCTTGGGCCAGTAAAGCTTGAACTGATTTGGGCTCTGGTTGGGATACTTTACACACTGAGTTTTCCAAACTCACCCCCTTTTTCCCATCTTTGCAGGTGAGCCTTAGATCGGTGGACTTGGAGCTGGAGAGATTTAGAGTGGCCATGTGGACTGTTTAAAATAAGTGTTAATACCTTCACTTTTATTTGATATTATTTCCTTTATGTTTTCGGGTTTTTAATATGTAATAAGGCCGCTTTAATTATTTTTAATTGCTTTTAATATGTTTTGTTAGCTTAGTTATGATATTGTTTTAAATATTTGGAATTGAATAGCTCTAGGGCGCGTTTTAAAAAGATTACCTAATTTTAAAACATCGCGAATCAAGACAAAGCTTCCGCAACGAAAACGTTCTCAAAATTAATAAGTGTTTTCAAATGGTTTAAAACGAAATGGTTTTCCTGAACAACCACTCGGTTAAAGTGTGGCAATGGTTGTGTGCATGTCTAGGAGTGGATCCGTGGAGAGCTTGGTACTTAAGCAGTCTAATAGACTCACCTCCTCTTTTCTGGCATCCTACCTGGTGCACAACTTCTATTCACTTTAATCTATAATGAAAATACTCTTTAAACACTAAGAAGGATTTTTGATAAAACATGACTTTTACAGTTACGCTTCAGTGTGACATGCCGGATTCGACCGTAACGTCTAGGTCGGGTTTGGGGTGTTACAGGAACATAGTAATAAATAAGAGAATAATGAGAGTTCTCAAGATAACTTTTTAAAGGGTAAAGATAACTTATGTTATCAATGTGATATGAAAGATTATTGGCCACATATGTGGCATATGCCTAAATATTTTGTTTCTGTTAATATTCTTTGAGGAAGGATATGAGAATGTAGTAATAAATCCTATCATTATAGATAGAAAATATTTATCTTATTTGGTACTAAAACAAACAAATATTATTTCAATATTTGATAGTACAAAATTAGTCTAAAGTTCTAGAAGAGCTAATATATTAATATCTTGTGATGGTTAATCCATAGGTTTTAAAGGATATTTATAATGGATCTTATATTGAGATTGTGAATGAAGAAAATATTATATTTCATATGAATCACTATTTCTATAAATATCTATTTTGAGAGGATGAAAAAGAGAGGATTAAGTTATTAATTTATATTTATTTTATAATCTTTGTAATCTTCTTTTGTCATTATCCCCATTAAGGGGTTGGAAGAAAAATATTTGACTATGAAATATCTATTTATGAGTAATAAAATATGATAATTCTATCTAAAGCTCGTTATGGTTGGATGCACCTGAAGTTACAAATTTTGTCTTTTAGATATTTGAAGATTTTGGCATATTCCCTGAAGCAAAGATTGCATATAATTGTTTGAAAATTATATTTATTTTGTTGACTTAGTGACATTATAATATTCACATTGATTTAGACAATTGCAGTAGTAAATGTCACAATAGCACTTATAAGTAGATACAAAGTAAGAGGAATTATAGTAAAATTATTAATTTGTTACAATTTAGTACAATTGAAACACATGTTAAAGTAAACCAGAAGTTTACTGATACAAATGCATTTACTACTTGGCGTGACTAGTTAGACCATCCTGGATCATATATGATGTGAAAGTTAATTAAGAATTCATATGGGCATTCAGTAAAGAACTAGAAGATTCTTTAATTTAAAAGAATTCTCATATGTTGCTTGTTCTCAATGAAAATTGATTATTAGAAACTCACTAGCTAAAGTTGAGATTTAATGTTCTGCATTTCTGAAATGAATATGGGCCCATTCATCCACCATGTGGATGATTTTGATATTATATGATTTTGGTAGATGCATCTACAAAATAATCACATATGTGTTATCAATTTGCAACCTGTCATTTGCAAGATTACTTATTTAAATAATTAATTTCAGATCATACAATTAAAAAAGTTCTTCTTGCCAATACTGATGAGTTTATATCTCAATCTTTTATTGATTGAGTTTGAAAAACTTTTGTAAAAGTTTATGCATAATGGTTTAGAGAAATTATTGATTAAATACCTCTGATTAATGTTGAAACTATTACTTATGAGAACTAAACTTCCTATTTCAACATGAGATTATTTGATTTACGTGTTGTACGCATCAAGCCAATAAGTCATAAATACTCCCCATTACAATTGGTTTTTGATCAAAAGCTAAACATTTCTCATCTTTGAATTTTTGTATGTGCGTATATGTTCCAATCGCTCCACCACAACGTACAAAGATGAGTGAATTCTTAAAGAAAGTTGGGAATATATATTAATAACAAGTTTCTTTATATTATTAGATGTTTTGATTGTATTTTAGATTCAATTATGACATGATTTGTGATTACAATTTTGATTCGATAGTTTTCCCGACATTAGAAGGAGAGAAATAATTACTTGTAATGAGTTAGGGGGAGAGTAATTTGAACCAGAAGTTCAATAAGGATAACTCGTTACAAGTTAACTGTTAGATGTATTTACAAACTTAATGAGAATAACCAAGTGTTATATACCATATAATATTTTAATTTGAATCAAAGTCCTAGTAGGACAATCAATTAGAAAAAATAATAGATTGATCGGTTCCAAAGATAAAAATTCTTCTAGATGGTCATATGTTGGAGACAGGTTCTCTAGAAGAGACCCAAGACATAACTAATAAGTAAAATTTTAGAAGAGATCCAGGTACTTGAAACTGAATTTTAAAATAATAAAAATAAGAGATCTTGATAAGTTATGTCAATTTGAGAAAATGTGGAACCAAATAATAAAAATGGTTGACAATGATTTTTCATGCAATATTATTATTGAAATAATGAAATAAAATGAGAATCTTGAATAAATCTATTGAAAAATATAGATATGGAAAATTTTGATCAAAATAGAAAGACGTAACTTAAGTACAATTAAATTCGTGGAGTTTTTGGACCAGTGTCCAATTGTCTAAAGGTATAAAGCCAGTGAGGATGCAATTGAAGTAGTTTTGCAAAAGCAAAATAAAAATATGAAGTTTTTCGCTAAGTCCTGGCATTGATTATGAAAAGATATAATATTCTTTTGTAGTGGATGCAATAACCTTTAGATATATTATTAAATTGATAATTCATAAATGATTTAACTTGCATTTAATGGTTGTTGTTACAACCTTTTATGAATCACTATATAGTAAAGTTTATATTAAAATCCTTGAAGGATTTAGGATGCTAGAAGCATATTGAAATTCTCCAGAAATTGTTTATTTGAATTGAAATAATTTGAACATATGTGGTAAATTTAACTTAGTGAATAGTAGTTGAAGGAGGATTATAAAATGATCCAAAATACCTATTTTTGTTTTTATAAAAAAATCATAATTAAAGCTTGTTATGATTATTGTTGAATCTCCTGAAGAGATCAAAATATATTTCCCCAAATTTCCCTCACTCATGACTTTTAAAAGAATGATAATATAAATGTTGAGCAAATAAATTCAAATAGTCATTTGAAAAACCAGTATTCAAGATTGAATACATAGAATCTGAGAAAACATGTAATGTTTTCATGGGGGAATAAATACGAGTTGCACTCTTTGTCCCTTGATCGAGGTTTTGTCCCATTGAGTTTTCTTGATAAGGTTTTTAATGAGGCAACATATTATGCGTATTATAGATTCTGTACTCTTTTTCCTTCATTAGGTTTTTATCCCACAGGGTTTTTCCTAATAAGGTTTTAACGAGATACATTATCTACCAATGGATATCCAAGGGAGAGTGTTATGGATATCTTATTAAGTGGATGTCCATCATAATTAAGATAAAGTTTTAATGTACTTTAAATTCTAATAGTTATTAGAATTAGATCTCTACTTCTTTTATACTTCGTATGCCTATAAATAAAGACTCTGATAAAGCATTGTAATCGTCCCTTTGATCAATAAAGTAAATTCTCTATTGCTTTCATATTTTATTTGTTCTTTATTCTTTCAATCTCTCTTTATTTTATAACAAATTAATTGTTTTTTCTTTGTTTGGGTAAAGAAGTGATGAACAAATTTTGGATTTTGTTTGGCATGAAAGATAAATTTAATTAATTAAATTAATTGTCAAGATATTTTTTTGTTTTTTGGCTTTTAGCTTAGTTTGAAAGACTCAAGATCATATAATTAAAATAAATTTGAGTTTCATGTATAATTATTCAAGACAATTTATTTGAGTTTACTTTAATTTGGAAAGATAAAATAAAATTTTAAAATTTAATATGACACTAAAATAATTGATTTAATTAATTTCAATATTACAATAACAAATTGGTTGACACTATTAAGGGATAACTTATTTAATTGATTTTGATGTTTTGAAAAATAAATTTTCAAAATTGAAAATGAGAATGAAATTTAGAACTTTCGACAAGGAAATAAACAATTACAATTTGAAAATTTTTAAAATATTATTTGAGTTTCTATCGCTTTTTTATTTTAATTTTTTTCTTTAAATGACCAAAATAAAAACAACCTAAAAATTCAATAACATCCAAGTGATTTACTCTTTCTATATTAAGACGTGAAACTAGCCACTTGGATATATTTTTTGAACCAACCTTAAAATTTTCAAATTCTGCAATTAGTTATAATTAATCGAAGGATTATATATATATATGTATCCGACAAGAGCACACTTTTTAGGTGATAATCGCACATAGTATAATTGCATATTTTGGTAACTTATAATTTTGTCTTATGTTTTTTCTTTTTTTTCGTTTTGCACTATTTAATATAAAACATATATGAATATTTATCATTTAATCCCATTAATTTTTTTGAAGTTTCATTTTCATTTATTAAATTGAAGTTTTTATTATAAACTTATATATTACAAGTAATTTTGTGTAACACTCCAACCCCGGCCTAAACAATACGATCAAGTCTAGAGAGCTACAACAAACCATTTCTGGGCAATCCAACTTTTAATTATAAAATTCAAACAATTTAAAGTCATATAAAGGATTATAAACAATAAAAAAATCCAGTCATTAAAATCAACAATCTTAGAAAGAAGTACCCATAAAAATATTGATAACATAATAAGATAATTGAGCAGAATGACCAAGCTCCCAATATGCCGACCCGATCAAGTCTGTGCGTTATCTGAAATCAAAACATACAAACTAGATGAGTTTATAAATAAGTGTGTAACTTAAGTATACAACCAAACATAATTATAAGACATCAGTTAGATATTCAATTTCTCTTTACTTAGACAATTCTCCCAAATCAAACACAGAGTCAAAAACAAAAGATATGCAAAATAGTTGTAGATCAAATACAGATGCAGAACATATCAATTTCAGATACAGAACAGGTCAGATACAGATGCAGATTCCTACCCCCATCCTCTACACACCATCTTCGACCATCCCAACACACCATATAGGGTATCAAGTACCTATCTAGCCCTACATACCATTTAGTGTCGATATAACAATGATCAGAATAATCGCGGACTAGTTGCCAGATCAGTGTGCAATAAATCGCCAGAACCAGATTTGAATGTGTCTTAACCACCAGAATTAATAGATAACTAATAGTTCACACTTCCTCCTTTATCACAAATCCCAACCCAATGAGTTACAGAGTTGTCAGATATAAAAAATGTACATACA
Organism: Gossypium longicalyx; assembly: GCA_025698465.1. NCBI lineage: Eukaryota > Viridiplantae > Streptophyta > Magnoliopsida > Malvales > Malvaceae > Gossypium > Gossypium longicalyx. The sequence continues at coordinate 86,662,502 of CM046997.1, forward strand.
GTTATTCAGATTCAAATCATATTCACATTAAATAGATCATGCTTAATTCATAGATATTTAAATGAATACAAGCACAGTTAACAGTTTATTCATTATTTGATCCTCATATGAAAAGTTAATAAGATTAATTCAGATCACACAAACCCTATAGTAGGCTTACGTTTGGCTAGAATGTCATTTACGACCCTTAAGAAAAATCATTGGTTCTGGCACACATGCCCATGTGGATTCACACAGCTTGAATGGATGGCCCATGTGGTCCATACGGCCTAGCACACGCCTATGTAGCCCAGTTTATTATCCCACATGGCTTACCACGTAGCCTAGCACACGCCCGTGTGACTCAAAATAGTGAGTTACACAGTCTAGCACATGGCCAAGCACACGCCCGTGTGACTCAAGTGCCAAAAATTCTCTCACATGACCTAGACACACGCTCGTGTCTTTGACTGATGTGACCTTAATTCACAAATAGTGAGTTACACGGCTTAGACACATGCTCGTCTCTCTGGCACGTGTGACCTTAATTCACAAACAGTGAGTTACATAGCCTGACGCATGGTCGAGTGGCTCACGCGACCTACCACAAAGCCTGGCACACAGTCGTGTGGTGTCGCCATCCATGGATTCTAATTTTGACATTGCAGAAATTTGAGTTTTCGTTACACATCTGATACAATTTTGAAGTAAAAGCAACAGAGATTACCCTGAAACCTAAAAATTATAGCCAATTGTTCCATTTAGAGAAATAACAGAGTTAAAATGCTAAATTAACCAGCAATTCAAATTACGTCGAAAACTTCGACGTACAAATTTTGAAACGAAAATTATTCATTTACCGACGAATAACAACAACTAATTCGAAACTAAAGCGTTGGAGGAATGCTCCCCTCGAGATTCTCACCTAAAATAAAAACCAATTGACGATTTTTGGAGAGCTAAGAACAATTGGCAGTGTTATTAACCAAATGATATCAGACAAAATTTAGTGAAAACAGAGGAAACAATGGCAGTGCTTACACTAAAAAATTTTCAATTGAACAACGACAAATGCAAAATCCTCGATTATACTTGTTGCAAGCCACAGAGATAAGCATAAAGGAAAAACATAGGGAAAAAAGAAGAAATAGTATTTGAAAGAAAGAAAAAGAAAGGGAAAAGAAGAAAAATAAAAAAAATGTAAAAGAAGAAGAAAGAGGGAAACAATTTGATAATTTAAAATAACTAATTTTTTCTTATAGTTTAGTAAAAACAATACGCCCCATTCTCGCTTACACAGTGACTCAAACACAAGACCTAAAGTATAAAAAAGCTTAACCACTAAACCAATAATCTTAGTCTTGATACAACTCTCTCCCCCCCAAAAGAGATTTTAGCCTCAAAATTTACCTGAATCAAACGAATAAGGGTATTGCTAACAAATCGAATCCTCAAGTTCTCACATGGCTTCCTCTGTGCCATGATTCTGCCACAGAACCTTAACCAGAGGAATAATTTTCTTCTTAAAGACCTTAATGTCACTATCCATAATCTGAATAGGTTCCTCCTCAAAAGTCAGATCCAGTTTCACCTCAACCTCCTCAACCGAAACAATATGAGACAAGTTAAACAAGTACCATCTCAACATAGAAACGTGGAACACATTATGAATTCGATCTAACTTAGGAGGTAGTTCTAGCTGATAGGTGATAGATTCGATATGTTTCAGGATATGGTAAGTTCCAATGAACCTCGGGCTCAACTTGCCCTTATGTCCAAACTATAAACCATTTTTCTTGGAGAAACTTTCAAAAACACTTGATCACCGACAGAATACTCAATATCTCTCATTTTGAGATTCGCATATATTTATGTCAGTTAGAAGTTGTCTTAAGACGGCTTCAAATAAACCTAACCATATTCTCGATCTCAAAAACTAGCTCGGGACCTAAAACCCGATGCTTACCTAAATCAATCCAACATAGAGGGGTACGACACTTACGACCATACAAAGCCTTGTAAGGTGCCATCTGAAAGCTAGGTTGGAAGTTGTTATTATACGTAAACTCAGCTAGCGACAGATATTCCTTCCAACTACCCCGAAAATCAATTACACAACTCCGCAGCATATCTTCCAAAATCTGAATAGCCCACTCAGACTGCCCATCAATCTGAGGATGGTTCGTAGTGCTGAAATCCAATCAGGTGCCCAATGCCTCGTAGAGCTTTTTCCAAAATCGAGAAGTAAAATATGGGTTTTTGTCAAAGATGATCAAAATTGGAACTCCGTGTAGTCTTACGACCTTGAAGACATACAACTTAGCTAATTTCTGAAGCGAATAATCAATCCTAACAGGAAAGAAGTGAGCAGACTTAGCCAATCAATCAACAATGACCCAAACCGAATCCTTCTTAGTGGGCGTCAAGGGCAACCCATTAATAAACTCCATAGTCACACGTTCCCACTTTCAAATGGGAATCTTAACCAATTGTAGAAGACCTGAAGGCAGCTAATGCTCAGCCTTAACCTTTTGGCATGTCAAACAATGAGAGACAGAGGCAATCACCTCCTGTTTCAAACTGGGCCATTAGCAAAGCTCTCAGAGATTCTTGTACATCTTATTCACATCAGTGTGCATAGCATAAGGTCTACTGTGTGCTTCTCGCAAAATTGACTGCCTCAACTCAGCATCGTTAGGCACAGAAATCCAACCCTTAGAACACAAAACTCCATTACTATTTAACCAAAATTTGAATTCCCACCGTCTTCCACCTGACAAAAAAGTGAAACTAGAGACTCGCCACTCAACTGTTTAACTCAAATCTGATCATCCCAGGTCGATTTAACCTATAATTCAGCCAGCAGGCTACTGTCGTCAAACAAACTCAAACACGTAAACATTACCCTTAGATCAGTCATCACTCTACGACTAAGAGCATCAGCCACAATATTGACCTTACCAGGGTGGTACTTTATGGTGCAATCATAGTCCTTAAGAAACTCAACCCATCTATGTTGCCTAAGGTTCAACTCTTCTGAGCTAGCAGATACTTGAGGCTCTTATGATCAGTGTAAATGATACACCTCTCACTATACAGATAGTGCCTACAGATTTTTAGAGCGAAGACAACTATAACCAATTCAATGTCGTACATGGGATAATTACCTTAATGTAACTTAAGTTGTCATGACGCATAAGCCAAAACCTTACCATCCTACAAAAAAATGCAATCTAAGACGACATATGAAGCATTGCTGTAGACCATGAATTCTCTACCAGATTCGAGCTATATCAAAATAGGTGTTTGAGTCAAAATGGATTTAAGCTTCTCAAAGCTTGCTTGCTACTCATCAGACTACACAAACGGTGCCTTTTTATGCAATAACTTAATAAAAGAGTTGCAATAAGTAAGAACCTTTCAACAAACCTCCGGTAGTAATCTGCTAACCCAAGGAAACTTCAGATTTCAGACACATTCCTAGGCTATTTCCATTCAATTGCAACCTTAATATTTTTAAGATCAACTCAGGTCCCCTCAACAGATACGACATGTCCCAGAAAGGTAACCTCTTGCAACCAGAATTCACACTTTCTAAATTTAGCTTAAAGTTATTTCTCACAGAGTACCTCCAGAACTATTCGAAGGTGCTCATTGTGTTCATTTTTAGTCTTAGAGTAAATCAAGATATCGTCAATGAAAACGACCATGAACTATTCCAGATACGACTAAAATACATGGTTAATTAGATCCATGAACGAAGTTGGAGCATTTGTCAAATCAAATGGCATGCGAGGAACTCGTAATGCCCATAACAAGTCCTAAAAGTACTCTTGTACATATCAGTCTCCTTAACCTTAAGCTAATGGTATTTTGAAGAATAAAAATGCCCCACGGAATCGATCAAACAGATCATTGATCCTCGAAAGTGAATACCTATTCTTCACTGTTAACTTATTCAGTTGATGATAATCTACACACATCCTTATTGTGTCATCTTTTTTTTTAACGAACAACACCGGAGCTCCTCACAAAGAAAGACTTAGCCGAATGAACCATCGATTGAGAAGTTCTTGAAGCTGAGCCTTCAATTCCATAAGCTCCTTTGCTTTCATACAATAAGGAGCAATAAACAAAGGAGCGATACTTAGTAGAAGTCTAATACCAAACACAACTTTCCTGTCCAAAGGTATTCCTGGCAACTCATTTGGGAAAACATCCAAAAAATCCATTACAGTTCGAATATCAGTAACGTAAGGTTTTATAGCACTAGAGTCAGACACAGAGGCCAAATACGCCTCACACCCTTTTCGAACTAACCTTTCGACTACTAGAGTGGAGATTACATTAGAGAGGTAATCTTGACACTCGCCGATCATAACAACTTCAATATCACCATCAAATCTTAGAGTTACCCTCTTAGAGGAACAATCTAAACTGACTCGATGTTCTATGAGTTAATCCATTCCTAAAATCAGATCAAACTCTCCAAATGGCAATTTCATCAAGTTAGCTAAAAACACAACATCTTGAATCTCTAATGGAACCCTCCTATATATTTTACTGACCCAAATTGACTGATTCAGAGGACTAATCACCGAAACCTCTCTAGCAGTATTCTTAGTAGATATTCCCAAATTCACAGAAATAGTACTAGATATATATGAGTGAGTAGAACCAATGTCTATCAAAGAAAAATACAAAACAAAATGGATAAAGAACGTACTCGTTATAACGTCGGCATCGTCTCTGTCCTCTCGATGCCTGGCCGCATACACTAAGGTAGGTTGTCGTGCCTCAGTTTGATGCGCACCTTTGCCCGATGCTCTTTAACCTCTACCGGAACCATTACCACTACTGAGTATTCCACGACCCTTATGTGGCTGCTGTACTGATCTTTGTGACTGAGCTAAACCTAGAGTTAGAGTTTGTGCAAGAGTTTGCACTTGATCAGAACGGAAGGGACAGTCCCTAACGCAGTGCTCCATTAACCCGCAACGTATACAGACCCTTAATTTCCTCCAGCACTTGCCATGATGGTGTCTAGCACAGTCACGACATGTCTGAGTTTCAGTTGATGCAGCTGGTGCCTCAGTCCTCGGAGGCCCCTCAAACCTAACTCATTTCTTAGGGTGTTGAACAAAACTAGAGGGACCCGAATCTCTCTTAAACTTATTTTGACCCTTCTCCCAATCTTTCCTTTCGCGCTAAGTGTGCTTTACTTCCTCAGCTATCTTTTCCTGGTCAACCAAGGCCTCGAACACCTAGTCCCTCTAAGGAGCTATCAAAACTCTCAGATCGTATCTCAATCCCTCATCAAACCGAATACTCTTCTTATAATCATCCGGAACCAAATCGCGAGCATACCTGCTCAATCTCAAAAACTCGGCCAAAGATCTCTCACCTTGAACTAGGCTCATAAACTCATGTCTACAAGCCTCCACATAACTTTCCCTTACATACTTAATCTGAAAGGCGTTCTTGGAGAAATCTCATGTAATGCGCTTGGGCTAGGTGTCCTCCTCAATAGTTAACCAACATTGATAGGCCTCATCTTGGAGCAGACACACTGCACCCCTCAATTTCTGTGCATGAGTATAATCAATATCATTCATGATGTGCTCGGTGGCCTCTAACCAATACTCAGCCACTGTTGGGGCGACTCCAGTGACGCCCCTAAAAACCTCAGCACCATTCGATCGAATTCGTTCTGTAACTGGCCCTCGGCCTTCAGAACCAAAATGGGTCCCAACAACCCTCTCTAGCACTTGTAACATAGCTTGGGACAACGTAACGTCCCTAGCTATCAGAGTCTGGGATCTAATCTCAATATTAGGAGTACCAATAGTCTCACTAGTCTCCAGATTGCGCATACTGCCCATAGAGGATGACTCTACTCGAGCTCTTCCTCGATGCCAACGAGAACCACGTCCATGACTACCGCGCGAACTCATTGTGTCAACTTGTTTACAATACTAGGAGTTTACAAATCTGTTCGAAATTCTCATCAGATATCTTATTTCATAGTTCATATCACAGCCTTTAACTAAAGTCAACAAGTTTAGTTACTACATTATTTCCTAGCTAATTAGAATAGTTAAAGCAGGAGTACTTACAGGTTCAGTCTCGGTCTTTTCTAAAATATGTTTTCAGAGTTAATCAGATAAACAATTTATTCAAAACCATACTTTTCATAAAAACAGAAGCCTAGGAAATACAACCCGAGTTTTGTAACCTAGCTTTGATACCACTAAACGTAACACCCCAACCTCGACCTAAATGATACGAACAAGTCTGGAGAGCTAAATTAAACCATTTCTGGACAATCCAACTTTTAATAATAAAGTTCAAACAATTCAAAGTCATATAAAGGATTATAAACAATCAGAAAATCCAGTTGTTAAAATCAACAAGCTTAAAAAAGTAACTATAAAAATATTGATAACATAATAAGATAATTGAGCAAAATGATCGAGCTCCCGATACGCCGACTCGATCAAGTCTGTGCATTACCTGAAATCCAAACATACAAACTAGATGAGTTTATAACTAAGTGTGTAACTTAAGTATACAACCAAATAGGATTATATAAACATCAGTTAGATATTCGATTTCCCTTTACTCAGACAATTCTCCTAAATAACCAGAGTCAAAAACAGAAGATATGCAAAATAGTTGTAGAACAAATCAAATATAGGTGCAGAACAAATAAATTTCAGATGCAAAAAAGATCAGATACAAATACAGATTCCTACCCCCATCCTCTACACACCATCTCCGACCATCCCAACACACCATACAAGGTATCAAGTACCCATCCAGCCCTACACATCATTTAGTATCGGTATGATAAGGTTCAGATTAATCGCAGACTAGTTGCTAGATCAATATGTGATAAATTTCCAGAACCATATTTACATGTGCCTTAACCATCAGAATTAACAGATAACTAATAGTATACACTTCCTCTTATATCACAAATCCCAACCCAATGCAGTTACAGAGTTGTCAGATATAAAAAATGTACATACAATCATTCAAATTTATATTATATTTGCATTAAACAAATCATATTCAATTCATAGATATTTAAATGAATACAAGCAAAATTAATAGTTTATTCATCATTTGATCTTTATATGACAAGCTATTAAGCCTAATTTAGAGCATACGAACCCTACAGTAGGCTTACGTTCGGCTAGAAAGACATTTACGACCCTTAAAAAAATATCGAGTTTTGGCCCATACACCCGTATGGATTCACACGGCCTGGATGGTTGGCCCATGTGGTCCACACAACCTAGCACACGCCCATGCGGCCCAGCTCATTATCCCACACGGCTTGTCACACGTCCTAGCACACAATTGTGAGACTCAAAACAGTGAGTTACATGGTTTAGCATACGGCCAAGCACACGTCCGTGTGACTCAAGTGCCCAAAATTCCCTCACACAGCTTGGACACACGCCTTGTCTCTAGCCCATGTGACCCTAATTCACAAATAATGAGTTACACAACCGTGTAGCTCATGCAGCCTACCACACAGCCTGGCACATGACCGTGTGGCGTCCAAAGGCATGGATTCTGACTTCTGACATTTGTAAAAATTTGGATTTTCATTACACACCTGATATGGTTTTTACGTAAAAGCTACAGAAATAACCCCGAAATCTGAAAACGACAACCAATTGTTTCGTTTAGAGAAAATAACTGAGTCGAAATGCTAGATTAACAAGCAATTCAAGTTACGTTGAAAACTTCGACGCATAAATTCCTAATTGAAAATTATTCACTTACCGACGAACAACAACAACTAATTCGAAACTAAAGCGTTGGAGGAATGTTCCCCTCGAGATTCTCGCCTAAAATAGCAAACCAATTGAACGATTAACGGATAGCTAGGAACAATTGGCAATATTATTCAACCAAATAAGAATAGACAAAATTTAACCAAAACAGAGGAAACAATGGCAACGCTTACACTAAAAATCTTTCAATTGAAGAACGACAAACGCAAACTCCTCGATTATACTTGTCACAAGCAACAGAGACAAGCAAAAGGAAAAACAGAGGGAAAAAAAGAAGAAACAATATTTGAAAGAAGAAGAAGAAAGAGAAAAAAAAAGAAAAAAGAAAAAAAAACGTAAAAGAAGAAGAAAGAGGGAAACAACTTTATAATTTAAAATAACTATTTTTTTTCTTAAGTAAAAACAATACGTCCCCTTTTTGCTTACACAGAGACTCGAACACAAAGACCCCAAACTATACAAAAACTTAACCATTGAATCAATAAGGTCATTCTTGATATAAGTTAACGTAGAATTAGACTTAAGTTGAGAGTTCAAGGATAGGGGTCAAACTAAAATAAACAATAAAAATTCAAAAAGAGAGACTCAAACTCCCGATATCAAACACATAAATAGAACACTTAACCACAAATACAAAGACTTAATTATTGATAAAATTTACCAAACAAATGTTCAAATTTTGAGGTGCTACATTTTGTTTTTATTTTCAAATTTAATTATTTTTTAAAAAAATTGTTCCAATTTATTATTAGTTTATATAATAGAAAAATTACTATTATTTTCCATTCTTTCATGTTTAAGCAACCAAAACACTAAGCTATGTAAAAAAATAGATGTTATATTTGTTGTATTAGATAGTATTTTCTATTTATTAATGTTATCAACTATTTTACTTAACTTAGATTATAATTAATCATATTTCATATTTTAATATTTTTTAAGAATTTCATAAAAAATATTAAAAGAAAGTTTGATACTTAAATGAAAGCAGACGGTATATTTTCAACACAAACTCATTCACGTTTTTAAACATTTTAAAAGGTGTTCCACTTTTTAAATTTGCTTAATAAGTCCACTTGGTCCTATATTTCTTAAAAATAGGAAAAAAAAATCTTTATTTAATTAATAATTTAGTTCCTATGAAATTTTTTTGAAAGCAAGTCTGTATGAATTTCCTTTTGTTTTAAAAACGGGTTTTATTATTTTGTTTGAAATTCAATTTAAATGTTATTTTTACGTTATTAAAGTTATCACATCTGTTCCTATTCTTTTCTTAATTGTATATTTTAGAATTTATTCATAAATTTATTTTCGAATTTTTTTTTGGAAATCGACTTTTATTTTTAAAAGAAAAAGAAAATGGGAGTCACAACTAATATTTTTTATTAGGTGTGATCGGAACACCTCGTAATTTGATCATTTTGATAAAAGTTTAGATTTACTAAAATGATGATTTTGGTTTACAAAATCTAGGAAATAGGTTCAGGAGTCGGTTACACATGAGGAAGGATTAGCACCCTCGTAACACCCAAAATTGGTACCTAATTGATTATTTGATACCTTACTGTCGAGAATTGAAAATTCGAAGAGAATTCAAAATACAATCCCTGTTTTCATGATATTTTTTAATTAAAATATCGCTTTCCTAATTTAATCTTCACGCAAATGTCTTATTTCAAGTTAATCGAGAAGAAAAGATCATGCCCCATAAGTTAGGGCACGATGCTTTAAATCTTCAATCATTACTTAAATTTTAGTTTTTTTTTTTTTTTTGAAAAAGAGATATTCAATTATTTCGGTTTTAGAAAAAATCCATACTCCATAAGTTAGGAGCACGGCTCCCCTAATTCCAAAAAATAACGAACCTTGCCTTAGTTTTCAAACATTTCTTATTCGTTAGGTAAAGTGAATGCAACTCTTTTTAAAAAAAAAAAATTATATGCTTTTGAATTTATCTAAGCCTAATGATAAAATGAATGAATATGTTTTAACACGATATACGGTATGGATGTTGGCAAAAATAAAATAATATAGTAACGGGTAAAAAAAAGGAAATGATGATATTAAAATGATAGGCAGATAAATAAATGAATAAATGAAAAATTAAATAAAAGATAAAATAAAGATGCTATGAGTAATAATAATGCAACCATAATGATTAAATGTTGATTTATAATAATAATAGTGATAATCACAATATTAATATGAATAATAATAATAATAATAATAATAATAATAATAATAATAATAATAACAAAACATAAAAATTTAAATAAAACGAGAATTTAAATAATATAAATTTTGAATGTTAAAAAAAAAGGGTAAGGAGATAATAAAATAAAATAAATTAAATTAAATTAAAATATAAAAAAGGTTCATAAAGGATAAAATAAGATAAATGAAGGATTGAATTGAAATTAAAATGAAATTAAAAGTGAAAATTATTAAGTAATAAAATAGAATAAAGGGCCAAAATAAAATGTGCGAAAAGAAACAAGGACTAAATGGGAAATTATCCCAAACTCCAGGATACGCGTTATTCCCTGGAAGGTCGATGCTAAGTTAAGGGACCAATTCGTAAACAAGTTAAAATTGTAGGGAAAAATAAAATAATTAAAAAGGAAAAGGACTAAATTGAAACATGTCGCAAAGGCAGAAGGACCAAAAGAATAAATAGCCCCTCATGTCAAAAAAGTTTGGATCCTGCGCAGTTTGGGTCGGGTCTCGGATCATGCTTCAAAATGACGCCGTTTTAGGGTATAAAACTTAAGCCCAAAATGATGTTGTTTTATAGGGCTATATAAATAAAAAAGTGTTAAAAAATCATTTGTTTCAGTTTTAAAAAAATAGTTTGAGCCTCTCTTTTTTTCTCTCAACCAGCCCTTAGGTTCGGTGAGCTCCCCACGATGGCCATCGGTCGCCGGCGATGGCTTTGCTATTCTTGGTGGCCGGAATCCACATAATGATTCCCCTCTTCATTGTTTCGGCTCCTTGAGTCCAAATTCGAAGTCAGTATTTCCCAAAACTCGATGAAAAATAAGAAAATTTGATAACTCTCTTCGGTTTCTTCGCCATCTCACCGAAAGGAGCCGTCCATCATCGGGGATGGTGTCCTCGTTCACTCGCGGAGGTGGAACATGAAACGACTTAGTAAGTTTCTGATTTCTTTTTATTTTATGTTGTTTTAAAAAAAATTAAATAAAATAGTAATAAAATGACCACCTTTTAAAACTTTTTCTATTATGTTTTGATTGCTTCGTGAAAAATGATTACATCGTTATCCTGGCTTTTATAGCTGAATGTGTTATAATATAAACTGTTGTGTTTTTCTGCTTTTCTACTGTTCTTTGCATGTTTGTGTTTTTTTCCTCGTGTTTTCTTTCTATTTTGCAGGTGGCGGTGAAAGGCCAACGAAGATAAGAGAAGCAGGCCTTTGCCATTTTGGTGAAATGGCGGCAGAGAATGCAGACCTCGAGACAAGGGGCCTCGACTGGCATGCCTACGAGGGGAGGAGTGACGCTAGAGACCCTAAGGGTTCTAGCTTTCTAAAAAAAGTTTAGGTTATTGGGCCACTAGGCCTTTATAGTTTTTTTTCATTTGGGTCATTTGGGCTTGGACTTTTATTTTGGTTTTTATTTGGTTTATTTATTTTTGGTTTTTGTTTTGGGCCGGACGAAATTGGGCCCTTACAGCTTCCCCTATTTGCTGGTTAACGTGTAATGGGAATGGAGCAAAGACTTTAAGAAGGGTTAATTTTGTCTGGTCCTATCGAATCTCGACTTTTTTGGTTCTCCTCTTTTTCAGGTAGCCTCATTCTAACCCACTGCAACTTCAGGAGTAGTTTCAATCTACTCCGCTGCAACTTCAGGGAGATAAGATTTGTAGCTTCAATCTGCTCCACTGCAACTTCAAGGAGATATGACTCGCTATGGTAGATTTAATCCGACTCACTGCAACTTCAAAGGTATAGGATTTTTCATTTTAATCTGCTCTACTGCAACTTCAGAGAGATAAGATTTGTAGTTTCAATCTACTCCACTGCAACTTCAGGGAGATGAGACTCACTATGGTAGATTTAATCCGACCTACTGCAACTTTAGAAGTATAGGATTTGTTGTTTTAATCTGCTCTACTACAACTTTAGGGAGATAAGATTTGTAGCTTCAATCTGCTCCACTGAAACTTTAAGGAGATAAGATTCGCTACGGTGACTTCAATCCGTCCCACTACAACTTCAGGGGTGTAGGATTTGTGGTTTCAATAATATGTTACACCTTTTTCTAGGGAACGTGACCTATAGAATCCATTTCATAGGCCTATATTTATGCCAAGCAATTAGGATGTTATGATCAGAATGAATCAAATGCTTCTAACTAGATGTATATGAATGTTATTTGCATGCTTGCAGAATGTCATTTTTCGAGAATGATTCCCTTTTTAATGCTTAGGTTGACATTGCTCATTGTTCGTGTATTGTCATGCCTTCTTGTTCAAATCTGGTATCTTTGACAGGAAACCTAAAGAAATAATCACAATTTAAACTATTCATTCCCAAATATTTCCAACCCTTAGATTTGGTTAGTTCTAACTAGTGGTCTTGTTTTAGGTCCTTGTACTATTTAGAAACCTTTCAGAGCAATATGAAAAAATCCTTTTACTTGGATATTGTTAGTCCATTAATCGTTATTTCATTGTAAAAATGCTCAAGAAAGGTCGTAACAATGGGCAAGACTAAAATTTATTGTGAGCAAAGCTCGAGATGAATAAATTAATCAAAATAGCAAACATTGCTAAAATACAAAGTGAGTAAGATGAAATTAGGTGCCCTAAATATCGCAGCATGAGCTTCTCTGCACAAACTTCCTGAGGACCATTTTGAGCCTAATATATGTTCAGGAAATCTAGAGTACTTTGTTGATGCCCTAAGATGTAACGTTTCTCCTTCTAAGTAGACGCGACTATCACATGTTCAATCTTCAATCTAAATTTGAACTGCCCTTTCCTGGGTTTTCAACTCAAAACCCCTTTGGTCTCAAGGCGCCCTTTGCGGGTTTTCACCTTGGTTTCACCTTTTTTTTTTAGGTGAAGTATTTCTTAATTGAATCCGAATTCATAGGGTTAGGTAGGTTTTTGCCATTCATCTCGGTCAAAATCAGCGCTCCTCTAGAAAAGACCTTCTTTACCACATAAGGTCCTTCCCAGTTTAGCATCCACTTTCCTCTAAAGTCCTTTTATATGGGAATGATCTTTTTCAATACTATGTCCCCCTCATGGAATTCTCTAGGGTGAACCTTTTTGTCATAAGCTCACATCATTCGTTTTTGGTACATCTGACCATGACAGATAGTTTTCAACCTCTTCTCTTCAATCAAGTTCAACTAATCATATCGAGATTGGATCTATTCAGCTTCATCTAACTTCAACTTTGAAAAAACTAGGAGAGAATGAATCTCGACTTCAATGGGCAAAATCGCCTCCATTCTATAAACCAATGAGAAAGGCGTTGCCCCGGTGAAGGTTCTGACAGATGTTCGATAAGCATAAAGGGTAAATGGTAACTTTTCATACCACTCTTTATAAGTCTCTATCTTTTTCGCCACGATCTTCTTAATGTTTTTATTGGCTTCCTCAACTGCACCGTTCATTTTTGGGTGATATGGTGACGAGTTATGGTGTTTGATCTTGAAATGACTGCAGACTTTTGATATCATGTTGTTGTTCAAATTCTATGTGTTGTCAGATATGATCCTTTCTAGCATTCCATACCGACATATAATCTCTTTCTTCAAGAATTTGCTAACTGCCGACTTCGTAGCATTGGTGTAAGAAGTGGCTTCTACCAACTTGGTAAAGTAGTCGATGACCACAAAGATGAATCGATGCCCATTAAAAGCTTTTGGCGAGATCGGGCCAATGGCATCCATGCCCTATATAGAGAAAGGCCATGGAGAAGTCATAACATGAAGAGTTGAAAGAGGATAATGAATTTTGTCTTCATAAATTTGGCACTTATGACATCTCTTGGCATAACTAATACAATCCCTTTCCATGGTGGACCAATAATACCCGAATCTCATGATTTGCTTGGCCATTGTAAAACCATTAGCATGTGTTCTACAAACACCCTTATGGACTTCTTCCAAGATTTTCTTTGCCTCAACAGTGTCCACACATCTTAGTAGCATTTGATCCTTTCTTCTTTTATATAGAATCTTCCCATCTAAGATATAGTTATTGGCCAGTCTCCTTAGCGTCCCTTTATCATTCTCAGTTACTTGTTCTAGATATTCATGGTTCTTTACATATCGCAGTATATCGTGGTACCAAGGATAATCATCCTTTTCTTCTTCCTTGATGTTGTAACAATAGGCTAGAGCCTCTTAAATACTCATCTGGATAGGTTTTACATCCTCTTGTCTGTTTACTTTAACCATGGAAGCTAAAGTAGTTAGGGCGTCAACCATCTAATTTTCATCTTTTGGGAGGTAGCAGAAGGTGATGTCATCAAACTTCTTAATTAATTCAAGGACCAGTCTTCGATAATTGGTCAACCTGGGATCTCTCCTCTTCTGTTCTCCTTTGAGTTGATAGATCACTAGTGCAGAATCCCCATATACCTTTAGTACTTTGATCTTGCATTTTATGGCTGCATAGATACCCATGGTGCATGCTTCATATCCTGTCATGTTATTTGTGCAATCAAAGTCAAGTTTACCGGTGAAAGGATAATGATCTCCGTCTAGGGATACCAGGACTGCCCTGATTCCGTTACTCATAGCGTTTGAGGCTCTGTCAAAATTTAGTTTTCAAATTGTCCTTCTTGAGCATCATCTTCAGTGGTTGCAACATACATTAGATCCTCGTTTTGGAAATTAAAATTCAAAGGCTCGTAATCTTCTAGAGCTCTACGAGCTAGAAAATTTGCTATTGCTCTCCCTTTTATTGTCTTCTGGTTCACATAAATTATATCAAATTTGGAAAGCAGAATCTGCATCGGGTCATTCTTCCATTCAAAGCAGTCGACTCTATCATATACTTTAGAAGGGTCCATTTTTTAGGTTAGCCAAGTTGTATAGTACAGCATGTATTGTCTTAGTCCTCGGGTTGTCCAGATTAAGGCACAACATAACTTTTCAATTGGCGAGTATCTTGTCTCACATTCAGTGAACTTTTCACTGAGGTAATATATTGCTCATTCTTTCTTTCCTAACTCATCATGTTGGTCAAACACGCATCCCATAGAATTCCCCAACACTTCCAAGTATAGTATCAGTGGCTTATCTAGACTAGGTGACATCAACACTGGGGCATTGGACAGGTAATGTTTGACCTTTGTCAAAGGTTTTCTAGAATTCTTCATCCCATACTCCTGGATTATGTTTTTTAAGGAGACAAAATATAGGGTCGTATTTCTCGGTTAGTTGTAAAATGAACCGGGCGATGTAATTTAGTCTCCGTAAGAAACCCCAAACCTCTTTTTTAGTGCACAGTAGAGGCAAGTCCTGTATAGCCCTGACTTTATTCGGGTCGATCTTGATCCCCTTTTTTCCTAACAATTTTCTTGACCTAGCCCCGAATGTACATTTTGTTGGATTAAGCTTTAGTTGGAATTTTCTCAACCTCAAAAATAGTTTCCTCAAGACTTGTACATGCTCCTTTTCTATTAGGGATTTTGCGATCATATCATCGACATAAACCTTGATTCCTTTGTGTATCATATCATGAAACAAAGTTACCATGGCTCTTTGATACGTCGCTCCCGCATTCTTCAGTCCGAATGGCATCACTTTATAGCAAAATATTCCTCACATGGTTATGAATATGGTTTTTTCCATGTCTTCAGGATGTATCTTTATCTAGTTGTATCTAGAGAAGCCATCCATGAAAAAGAACAGTGAATAACTTGTCGTGTTTTCCACTAAGGTGTCGATGTGAGGCAACGGGAAATTATCCTTTAGGTTGGCTTTGTTTAAACCCCTATAGTCTACACACATTCGTACTTCCCCATCTTTCTTAAGGACAAAGACTATATTGGCTACCCACTCCGAGTATTTAACCACTTGTAGAAAACCAGCGTCGGATTGTTTCTTGACCTCTTTTTTTATTTTCAATAGGACGTCGGGCCTCATCCTTCAGAGCTTCTGTTGAATCGGCTTGCATTCTTCCCTTATGGGAAGCCGATATACCATAATATCAGTACTTAGACTATGCATGTCTTGATACGACAATGTGAAGACATCTTTAAATTCTTGGAGTAACTCAATATGGTCTCGCTTTGTCTCTACAGTGATGCAAGCTTCAATTTTCACCTTTTTCATTTCTTGTTTGTCTCCTAAACTCATAATTTCTACTGACTCTTTATAAGGTAGTATTTATTTCTCATCTTGTTCTACCATTTTTAACAAATTAGGAGATAGGTTACAATTACAATCTCGATCATCTTTGAAGTCCTGAGGTTCCTCTAGACACATATCCTGCTCAAAAAGAGACTTTGAGTCAGTAGTCACTCGTATCATTGATATCTAGAGACCTGTTATAGGAATAATAGAAGACCCAAAGAACAAATGAATATAAGAATAATTATCTGTGTGGTATGAGTATGAATGTAATGGAAAAAATAAAAGAATATTTGCCAAAATGAGACACAAAGATGTATTTTATTGAAATAACAATAGTAGACATATGCCTTTTTCACAAAAGGATTCTTATTGCTCCTAGGCTTAAAGGAATAAGTGTGTTTTGAACATTACTCTAAATTAGTTCTAAAAATTATAGGGATATCTTCCACAATCCAATTGTTTAGAACACTTTCGGGGATATAAGGACAAATGCCTGATAGGTTCTTCCTAATTCCTTCTTCAGATATTGCATTGATGCTCAAGTTTCCCAACATTTCTTCTGGACTTTCTTTTTCTGACAGTTTTCATTTAGGATAAATGATTTCTCCTGACAGGAACATTTTAGATATATGGGGAAAGATCATCAGTTCCCACTTAACCTCTCCCCCACTTAGTCGCACTCTTCTTCTTTCTTGCTTCTTTTCCAGCTCCTTCTTTTGTCTTGCATCTGGCTTGTACACTAAGCCAAAGTGGTCTTGTTTGTCCATCAACATTGGTGCCTAGACTCTTCCTTGAAGGTATTTTCTGAGTCCTCTTCTAGGTAAGGCTTCTTTTCCAACCGTCAACTGCAGGCCCATCCTCTTTTGGATATTTGTGGCACTGGGATCTTATTTCTTTCGATAATGAAAGTTGCATTGACGAATTCCAGTGATCGAAAGGAACATCCTATTGCCTCCTCACCCACTCCTATGTATGGTGTGTCACTAGTTACGAATGCAATGATATCATTTTTAGCGTTTATTCTTACCAGTCGACCCTCTGTTAGCAATTTCAATTTTTTGGTGCAATGGCGATGACACTGCCCTAGCCGAATGAATCCAAGGTCTACCCAGCAAGAAATTATAAGAGATTTTGATATCCATTACCAAAAAGTCTACCTCGTATATGTTCAGACCAATTAAGAGAGGTGTTTCAATCCTCCTCATTACCCTCCTTTCTGTACTATCGAATGCTCTTATTGTATTTTGGCACATCTTCATGTGAAAGCTATCTACTGGTAATTTATTCAGTGTGGATAGAGGTAAGACATTCAGTGCAGATCTATTATCGATTAACACCCCTGGCAATGTATATCTTTTGTAACGGGTAGTGATGTGTAAAGCCTTCATGGATCCCATGCCCCCTGGAGGTATTTCATCGTCATTGAAAAAGATGAAATTATCGGCACTTAGATTGTTGACTAGACGGTCTAGCTTGTTTACAGAGATATTATCAGTGACGTAAGTTTCATTTAACACCTTCATCAATGAGCTACGATGTGTCTCTTAGCTCAATAGCAAGGCTAGTATTGATATGCGAGCTGGTTGTTTATGTAGTTGTCCTACAACACTATACTCACTATGCTTCAAGAATTTCAAGAATTTCTTAGCCTCGTTCTTAGTTATTGGCTCATTAATAGGTGATTCAATTCTAGCCGTCTTTTCTTTCTTAAGTTCAACTGCCAGGGTTTTTCCTTTAATGGGCTCGGTTCTTGCACTTACAGAGTCTTAGTGCCTCCCATGAAGAAACCAATATCCTGACCCTCTTTTGAGGTGCCAATCGAGTTCTCCTCTCCTAAGATCATCACATTGCAGTCATAATTCCATGAAACCCTTTTGCTATCCTTGTAGGGAAAAGCCACGGGTTTCTGAATTATGACTCTTGGTACAACTTGTATTCCCATTTCATTACTTCTTGGTCATGAAATAATCACCACCAAGTGGTTGACCTTATAGACTTTCTCCGTTGATCCTTTCTCTAAGGTGCAAACATCTCCTTCTTCCGAGCCCTTGACATCTTCAAAGAAATCCAACTCTTTGTTATCCATCAGACTTTGCACCAAAGCTCTAAATTTGATACACTCCTAGATATCATGACCTTCTTTAGTATGGAACTCACAGTAGCTCCCCACTCTTTTAGGTACCTCCTCTGAATCTTGAATAATTAATCCCACGTCTATCATTTTTTTCCTGAACCATTTTAGTGAGGATTTTACTTCCGCAACATCAGTTTTGGTCCTCTTTCCTCAACTCTCAATTATCGCATTTACCCTTTAGTCAGAATGACTGGATAATGAATTTCCTGCCACATTAGGTCTTCAGGGATTATTGAACCTTATAATCCCTATCTTGATGAACCTCTCAATCAACTCTTTGAATGCAGTGCAGTTCTCAATTGAGTGTCCCGTTATTCTTGCGTGGTATTTGCATTGGGCATTCAAATCATACCATTTTGGGAGTGGAGGTTGCATGGGTTTTAAGTAAAACGAGGATACCACATGCGCGTTAAACAAATTCTGATATAACTCTCTATATGTCATCGGGATGGGTGTGAATTGAAGTTTTTCTGTGTTTGGCCTTGAGTTAGATTCTTGCCTCAAAGGGTCTTGATAGCTGGTTGTCATGGTCCTTGGTTGGCATACTGTGACTTATTTTGTATAGCTTTTGTTATACACACTCACTGTGTTTACTTCATTTTCTTTCTTTCTCTGGGTAAATCTTTTATGATTTCCCCCGTATCTATTTTCCCACTCCTTACTTCATTTCCAATTATCTCTCCAGACATTACTACATCTGAGAAGCTCTTGGTAGCACTTCCCAGCATATGGTTAATAAATAGGGCTTTCAAAGTATTTATGAAAAGCATAGTTGTCTCCTCCAAAAGAGGTGGCTGAACTTGCTTTGCTACCTCACTCCATCTCTGAGCGTATTTCCTAAAGCTTTCACTTTGCTTCTTCTTAATGTTTTGTAGCGTAATTTTATCGGGTGTCATGTCGGTCACATGGCTATATTGTTTCATGAAAGCCTGTGCCAAGCCTTTCCATGAGTTGATTTTCGCATGGCTTAGCTGGTTGTACCACTTGGCAGCCGGCCCAACTAAACTATCTTAGAAGTAATGGATTAACAATTGGTCATTATTGACATATCCTATCATTCTTCAGCAAAATATTGTGATATAGGCTTCAGGACAACTGGTCCCATTATATTTTCTAAATTATGGAGTTTTGAATTTTGGTGGGAGCACTAGATCTAGGTAGTTAGTACTCTCTATAGCTCTGAATTGCTCCTCCAACCACTTGCACCGGCCTTCTAGTTGTTTTGGCAATTCTACTCTTGCTCTATCCATTTTCACCATGTCATCCAAATTAAGAACAACTAGGTTGGTTGGATTATCCCCGTGATTGGAACCTGAACAAGTTGGGAAATTCACCGGTGCTGAGGTACCGACTTGATATTATTAAGGTCTTATGGTAATGGGTATCCTTCGTGGATAAGTATCTGGTTGGGCTTGGGCATTCACTAGGGTAAAGCTTGGGGGTATATATGGTCTTCATTATCATCCCTAGAGTTAATCACAGTACTTTTCCATTTTTCAATCTCTTCGGCCAGCAATTGGGTCAACTAGCTTATCATACTTCACTAAGATTCTTGTATTTGATCCCTCATGTCTTGTTGTACCTTAGCTAATTGTTCTTACAGCTGCGCTTGCAACTGATCTTGCATGTCTTTCTGAAATTGTTCTAATCTCTCTAATCTTTGATCCATGGTTTTGGTTTTGCCGTGAGCACCGTAACGATATTCGGTTGGCAAATTCTTGTTGGTTTCCAGGGTAACTATCATAATTTCAATTAATTAGGGTCTTTTTATGAAATTTAATGTAACACCCCTTACCCGAGACCGTCGTCGGAGTCGAGCACGAGGCGTTACCTGACTTAGCTTACTAAATCGGGGCATAAAAATTTGCTTTTAAAATTAATTTAGCTTCGTTCATTCAATATGTCCTTAAAAAGGGTCCTCGAGACCCTAAAACATGAAATTGAAATGGTTCGGGAACAAAGCGGAATCAATAAAAATTTTTCGATCACTTAAACAAATCAAAACAATTTATTTCATCTTTCATAAATAATCTATCCATCTGCGTCATAGTCACTAAATAAGTCATAACTCGAGTTGCAAAACTCAAAATCCAAATCCGTAAATTTTCTCTAAAACTAAACTCATATATATTCTTACTAAATTTTTTTAGAATTTTTTGTCTAGCCAATTAGTACAGTTTATTAGTTAAAGTTTCCCCTGTTTCAGTGTTCGGCTGCTCTGACCTCTGTTCACTACGAATTAATTTTCTCCCTATAAAGAATTCAAATAACCATTCCATTTATTTTTTTTAAAAGTAGACTCAATAAGGAATCTATACATATAAAGTATAACTCCTAATTATTTTTGTACAATTTTTAGTTAATTTTTAGTATAACACCAAACATGTCCTTGATTAGCCATTCCAACAGCTAATCATTATCAAGCATTTACATAACATTCATCAACCATACCATAAGATCATACACACAAAATGGCTACGATGCTATACATGCCATACTCAAAATGAAACGTCTAGCTATACCAAAATAATCCTTGTGATAGTGTGCCCGGACCTCCGACGTACTTTACGATCCCTGAGTTAGCTTGACAAAACTATAATAGGAAGGAAAATAAAGGGGGTAAGCATTAAGCTTAGTAAGTTTGCATGCAAATAAATAACAACATTCATAAGAATTATCTTACTATTTGGCATAATACTACTTAATGCAACTTCATTAATTGTCATAGACATATTTAAACTTCTTCACTTACTCACTTACTTAAATACTTACTTACTTAATCAAATTTATTAATACATTTTACTTACCTTTTTCCTTATCAAGCATACATGAGCATTATATACTTACCTTTGCTCTTCTAGTATGAACTTGTCTTACCTTTTTAGTATAACTCATCTTACCTTACCTTACCTTGATATTCTCTTTAAATTTTCCCGTTGAACCACTTGGAATACTAAAGATACACGAGTACCTTACCACTTCCATGACTTGTCATGGTCTTACGTGGTATCCTTTTGAAACTTACCATTGCGATGTCTCGACATGGTCTTACATGGTATCCTTGCCTTATGAACTCACCAATGCCATGTACATGGGACCTTTGCCTTATAGTAACTTATCAATGCCATGTCTTGACATGGTCTTACATGATTTCCTTGCCTTAGAAACCTTACCAATTGCCATGCCTTGGCATGGTCTTACATGGTATCCTTAAACCCTAATGTCATGACATTTGTATCCTACACATTGCTAAGGTTCAACTGGGACTTTCTGAAATTACTTCTCCATCAATTCATGCTTGAGTCTTCTTTGAATAGTTTCATAAAATAAATATACACATGCTGGAAATTAACAACATTAACATAAAATAATAGAATATTGCATTTATTTACCGCAAACTTACCTCGAAACAAAATACGATCAACTGTGTCGATTTAGTCCACTATCTTTTTCTTTCTCCGGTCTAACTCCGGATTTCGTTCTTCTTGATCTATAATAAAAAAAATTAGCTTATTTAATACTCACATTTATTAAAACAGTCATTGACTCAAACTTTGGAAAAATTACATTTTTACCCCTAAACTTTTACATATTTACACTTTTCCCCAAGGCTCGGAAATTAAACTTCATCCTATTTTCTTATGTTTTATGACATGATTATCATTTTTCCTTTCTATGGAAACATCAAATTCTCACTCTAACATGTACTTATGAACATTAGGTATTTTTACCGATTGTGTCGTTTTACTCGTTTTCACGTAAAATCGCTTAGCAAAAGTTGTTTAACACAATTTCAAGCTTTATATTCTACCATAAAACATCAAAATAAACACATTTCACCAATAGGTATTTTTCCAAATATAAACCCTAGGTTAAATTATTGCTAGAATAAGCTTAATCAAGTTACTAGGACTCCAAAAAAGTAAAGAACATTAAAAACGGGGCTAAAACGGACTTACAATCGAGCTTGGAAGCTTGAAAAACCCTAGCTATGTCTTCCTCATGTGAAATTCAGCCAAGGGGTTAAAGATGGACAAAGATTGGCTTTTACTTTTGTTTTTAATTCATTTCAATAACTAAATGACCAAAATGCCCTTAATTAAAAACTATGGTGTTTTATCTTCCTTTAGGTATTTTTGTCCAAACTAGTATAATGGTCTAATTACTATCCAAGGACCTCCACTTTAAAAACCCATTACTCACAAGTACTTAGTACATTTGTGAACTAGAACACACATTTTACAACTTTTGCAATTTAGTCCTAAATATCAAATTGGACCCTCTATCGATAAAATTTCTAAATGAAAATTTCACACAATCATGCAATCATGCCATAGACCTTAAAATGATGATAAAATAAATTTTTCTACCTTGAATTTGTGGTTTCGTAACCACTGTTCCGTTTAGGCCCTATTTTGGGATGTTACATTTAATGCATATGATGAAATGTAATGCTGATGAATGAAATGAATGCAAAAAGAGGCATTGATTCTGATCAATTCTATTAGAAAAACTTTACTAGAAAACAAATATGTTTACATAAAACGTATATATTTTACATATACAACATTGCCCAAATACTCAAAGCCTTGACTTTCTTAAGAAGCCAAGCTAATTCTCGACCCCGATCTGATTCTAATTTGTATTCTAAGCTTAGTATGTCGGCTTGAACCGCTAGGGTTTGCAAATGGTTGAGTACTTCCCATACTTGAGTCTCAACTTCGCCCATGATGTGATCTCTATCCCTAATCTGACCTTGAGAGCATTGGAGTTGCTCTTTCCAGTGTTCATTATTCGTTTTAAGAAGTTCAACTCGAAGTTCACAATTTTACAGTACGGCCTCGAGCTCTTCTATCTTTCCCTTCAACTCTTCAATCTTATTTAGGCTTGCTTTCAACTCAATTGCAGAGTTGTGGCTACGATATTGATGTAGAGACCTTTCTAATTTTGCTACTCGGGCTCTCAATCCAACCTTTTCATTTCAAGTTTCTAAAATCCCTTTCTAGAGCATCTTCTCGAACTGGAGCATCTTGGAATTTCTTTTCTCGCTAATCAGCTCTAATCTTTTCTTCTTTGATTTTTTACCGCCATTGTTTCAATGTTTTACCCAACCTGACACTCCTCATCGACAAACGTAGCATCTTATAATCTGTTTTTAAACTTCCAAGTCTTCATTAGTCTTCCTTAACCTTGTTCTTTCCTTTTATCATTTTATTTACTTCTAACGTCTAGACATTGATGTCTAATCCTAGTTGAATCTTTTCCTCTTCCAACTTTTCTATCCTCTTCCCCAGCTCCAAAATCTTCTTTACAAAGTCTTACTTTACAATTTCTAACTTAGAAGTGTTTTTCTATTGGTCGAGTGTTTTCTTGACTTAATGAAGGGACATTATCATTGACTATTTTACCTCACCACCAATCATATTCTAGGGTCGTCATAGGGTTTGCGATAAATCTCTTCATTTTGCGAGTTTGGTTCCAAGCATTCTATATTTCATGAACCTTTTTCTTGTAATTGTCACCTTTGTACGTAGCCTCACATTGAGCCAACCCTTGCGTTGCTGGTATAAACTGCCTCGACCTATACTATCTCAATACAAGTAGAGGGGCATATCCAATAGCTCCCCAAATCTCGAGTAGAGGGACCTAGTCAAAGTATCCACATCGGTACAAAATTTCATCAGGGATCATCCAAAGTGCCTTCCATTCAATGTCTTCGTCTTGGAGACTCTGGAGAACTGTCATCTACTTTTCTTCTGAAATGTTATCTCACCTTAGGGTAGCCACGAATTCTTTCAACAGAGAGTAGTTCTCAGAGAGTACTAGATAAGAGACCTTTTCTACCTTCTAAAAGTGGCTATAAAACCAGGCTAGTAAGAGTTGTGCACACCTGATAAATCTTCCTTCACCTGCTCTCCGGCATGCACTTAAAGATTTGAAAGATTCAGCCAAAATAGGCGAAACGGGTGTGACCCTTTTATCAAGTTGGTCAAATAGATCTGAAACTACCTTATTTATGTGCCTTAGTTCTTTGGGAAAGATGACCATCCGGTAAATACTCAAAGTGAAGACATCGACTCTTTTCTTCGTATCTGGATATGCCAAGATCAAATCCCGTAAATTTTTCCCAGGGATGCATTTGCTATCCCGCTTTTGTTTAATCTGGGCCGCGACTCATTGCTCGCTCATCCTAGTTATGGTCATTAATCTCTTTAAGAAAGTCAGGACGTT
The DNA here is from genome assembly GCA_025698465.1 of Gossypium longicalyx. NCBI lineage: Eukaryota > Viridiplantae > Streptophyta > Magnoliopsida > Malvales > Malvaceae > Gossypium > Gossypium longicalyx. The sequence continues at coordinate 86,686,993 of CM046997.1, forward strand.
GGCGGCTTTAGAATAAGCTTTGTTAGCTTGGATCCTTGGGCAATGGAGCAGAGTTGTGTACTCTTCTACAGTGGGCACCAAGTCTACCTTCTCAAAAGTGAAACAGCTATAGGCAGGATTCCAATACTGGATAAGAGCTTAGAATATGTGTTTATCCACTTTGACATCGAGTAAATAAGGTACATTACCATAGTCATGATAGAATAACTACTTGGTTTCATCATCCCATTGATCCCATATTTCTTTCAACTCTTGGAGATTTTTCTGAGTTATACTGATGCGAGTGAAATCCCATAGTTCTGACATATATCCCTTCGTTAGGTTGTTGCCTTTCTCTTGTTTTGTTTTCTTAAACCATATTCGTATGGCTATATTGTCTACAATTTTATCAAGAAATCTCATTTCCATTACAAGCTCTCTATTTAGCAACTGAACGCGAATCAACACCCTTTTCTATAATGAAAATACAATGCAATCATAGCCAAAACAAAACGAAGTAAGTCTGTACATTTCATACAAAGCTAGAATACAAAGCAAGAGATAATAAATAGAACCTCTATTTGGGTGACCACTAGAGGTTTGATATGGTTCTACCTAGAGTAGGTTCTTAGGGCTCATTATATGTAGTTCGATTCTAAAGTAAGGGTACATGAACCAAAAAATTCTTCAATCCTCACCCATTATAAGCTCATACAGATCGAGTTCAGTTCAGGGGAATACATTTCCCTATGGCTATACGGAGATGAAGATCTCATGAAGACATAGGTACTATCCCGAAAGTGATCCACTATCTTACACGGAGGTGAAGACCTCACGAAAGAATAGTTTTTTACTCCCACTTAAGCATGGCAAAATCGAATGATTATGCAATGCAATATACGAAAATATACCAAGAGAAACTTGAACCAATAAAGCAGATATATCATTATGTAACAAAATGATGAAGACATGATTTACAACCAAAAATAAAATATGAATGATGAAATGCAATGACGGGATCGTCAATTTAAACCAAATTATCAATTTTTGACAAAAAGACCAAAAAGTAATCAACTTGCGGCTTGACTCTCTTATTTTATCCCCAATGGAGTCGCCAAGCTGTTGAAACTTTATTTGAAAATCAACTTTCATTTTTTTTAAAAATGAAAATGGGAGTCGCCACTAATCCTTTTTATTAGGTGTGATCAGAACACCTCGTAATTTGATCATTTTGATAAAAGTTTAGATTTACTAAAATGATGACTTTGGTTTACAAAATCTAATAAATGGGTTTAGGAGTCGGTTATGCACAAGGAAGGATTAGCACCCTTATAACGCCCAAAATTGGTATCTAATTGATTAATTGATGTCTTGGTGTCAAGAATTGAAAATTCAAAGAAAATTCAAAACACAACCCCTCTTTTCATGATTTTTTTAATTAAAATATCGCTTCCCTAAATTAATCTTCACGCAAATGCCTTATTTCAAGTTAATTGAGAAGAAAAGATCATGCCCTATAAATTAGGGCACGATGCTTTAAATCCTCGATCATTACTTAAATTTTACATTTTTTTTGAAAAAAGGGATATTCAATTACTTTGGTTTTAGAAAGAAGTTATACTCAGTAAGTTAGGAGCACGGCTCCTCTAATTCCAAAAAATAACGAACCTTGCCTTAGTTTTCAAACATTTATTATTCGTTAAGTAAAGTGAATTCAACTCTTTTTTTAATATATATATATATATATATATGCTTTTGAATTTATCTAAGCCTAATGATAAAATGGATGAATATATGTTAACACGATATACGGTATGAATGTTGGAAAAAATAAAATAATATAGTAACGGGCAAAAAAGGAAATGATGATATTAAAACGATAGGTAAATAAATAAATGAATAAATGAACAAATAAAGAAAAAATAAAATAAAGATGCTATGAGTAATAATAATGCAACCACAATGATAAAAATGTCGATTTATAATAATAGCGATAATCATAATATTAATATGAATAATAAATAATAATAATATTGATAATAATGATAAAAACATAAAAATACAATAAAAGGAGAATTTAAATAACATAAATTTTGAATGTTTAAAAAAAGGGTAAGGAGATAATAATAAAATAAAATAAAATATAAAAAAGGTCCATAAAGGGTAAAAAAAAGATAAACGAAGAATTGAATTGAAATTAAAAAGAGAAATTTATAAAGAAATAAATTAATTAAGTAATAAAACAGAATAAAGGGTCAAAATAAAATGCGCGGAAAAAAAACAGGGACTAAATGAGAAATTATCCCAAACTCTAGGACAAGCGTCATTCCCTAGAAGGTCAGCGCTGAGTCAAGGGACCAATTCATAAACAAGTTAAAATTGTAGGGGAAAAAATAAAATAATTAAAAAGGAAAGAGATTAAATTAGAATAGGCCGCAAGGGCGGAATGACCAAAAGAATAAATAGCCCCCATGTAAAAAACGCGCGGATCTTGCGCGATTTGGGTCGGGTCTCAAATTACGCTTCAAAACAACGCCGTTTTGGCATTTGAAACTTAAGCCCAAAACGATGTCGTTTTATAGGGCTATATAAGTAAAAAAAGTGTTAAAAAAATCATTTGTTTCAGTTTTAAAAAAAAAATAGTTTGAGCCTCTCTTTTTTTCTCTCAACCAACCCTTAGGTCCAGTGAGCCCCCCCCACGACGGCCACTGGTCGCCGACGACGACTCCGCTATTCTCGATGGCCAGAATCCACAAAACGACTCCCTTCTTGGCCGTTTCGGCTTCATGAGTCCAAATCTTGAGTCAGTATTTCCCAAAACTCGACGAAAAGCAAGAAAATCCAAGAAATCTCTTTGATTTCTCTACCATCTCACCGAAGGGGGCCGTCCATCATCGGGGACGGTGTCCTCGTCCACTCACGGCAGTGGAACACGAAACGACTCAATAAGTTTCTGATTTCTTTTTTGTTTTATGTTTTTTCTTAAAAAACAATTAAATAAAATAGAGTAATAATAGGACTACCTTTTTAAACTTTTTCTATTTTGTTTTGATTGCTTCATGAAAAATGATTACATCGTTATCCTGGCTTTTATAGTCGAATGTGCTACAATATAAACTGTTGTTCTTTTTTACTATTTTTCTATTGTTCTTTGCATGTTTGTGTTTTTGTCCTCATGTTTTCTTTTACATGGGTAAAAAAACTAATTATACATATATAAGTAAACTCGAATCCATACTTTGAAAAATCTTTATGCAGATTAAATTATTACTCAATTTAGATTTTAGAGGCTAAAATTATACTGTCTTGGTGGCCAAAATTTTATATAAAATTATTAAGGGATGTTTTTGTAAGATTTTTTATTTATTATAATCTTAATTTAAAAATGTATATTAATGATAACTATGGTAACACCCAAAAATTAGGGGTTAGAATTTATAAAATTATTAAGAATTGAGTTTTAGTATTAGTGGTTAAGAGCTTAATAAAACTCCTATAAAATCAAGGTTCAAGTCCCACCTTTCGCATTTTTCCTTTTTAGTTTTCAGTGACTAAGGATGAAAGCTAAGCTAGTATAAGAAATAAATGTGGTAGAAAATAACAAAAAAACGGATAGTAGCGTAAAGTATCACTCCATCCTTTTTAGTGTCCTAGGTTTAAATCATGCCAATTCTTTTTCATTTTTATTATTTCGGCAGAGTGGTTTAATTACCAAATCAGCCTCTAGAGTTTGCTTAACCTAGTCATTTAGTTCCTTCCTAATCATAATAGAATTTTAATTACCTTTTTTAGCCCTATTTAGAATTTTTTTCTCTTCCTTAAATACATATTTTTCTTTTGTTCTCCCACTTTTTTTTTCATAAAAATTTTATATTCTTTTATTGGAAATTTATTGTTGAATCTCGAACCCAAATTCCACCCCGTTCAATCGGTTCTTCGTATTGTTTCAGCATGACACTGTCAAAATTCGCTAACGTGCCAAGATCGATAAGAATTCTTATTTTAATTACCCTAACATTCTGAAATAAAAAACATTCTTGTCAATCTTTCAATTGATTTCAAATCTTTTACAAACTTTCCCAAAAAATCTTGATAAATTCGATAAATCTTGAACATCGATAAGTAATTCTTGCATTTTTTCGATCGAAAGACTCATTGTAGGTGACCCAGATCGGATTTGGACGTAAGGATCATCGTATGAGACCCTCGAAATCAGGTGTGTGTTCTTTTACGAGAAAATCAAACTCATCTCAGATCACACGACCTGAGCCATTCCATACGACCATGTGCCGCTATTTCTTAAATTTTACAATTTCAACCCACAATTTTATGTTTTGATCAAATTAGTCCCAGAATAGTTTTCACTTTATTTTAGAGAACTAAATTATGCAATTAGGTCCCTGATTATATATGACATGCTAGAATATATGAATAATCGAGTTAATATGATAATTATTTGTGATTTTGAATGTGTGCATGAACTTTGAAAAGTATATATATAGAATATCGTATGAATATTTATTTGTTGTGATCGTATGAGCGATATCATGTTTCCTACTTGAATTGTCATGTGTTAGAACATTAAATGCTTCAATATATGTTTGAAATTAATCGATTAGATTACATTGCATGGGTTGGGTTGGGTTGATATGTACAGAAAGAACCGAAAAAATTTCCGCATTTAAACGTTCATTGTGTACCCACAATCATAGTAGATTGTGTACCCACAGCCATAGCAGCTTCCAACTGCAATGTTTTGTTGTGCATTCACAACTCTCTGATAGCTTTCATCTGTGAGTAGGTTGTGTTTCCATAAACATTGGTAGATTTCACCTACAATTAAACTGTAAAATGTTAGTGGTTAATCCATAAATTGGAGTGATGGTGGTGGGAGTTCTGGGTAACTCCCAAATATGGAGCGTAACGGTGGGGTTAGGATAAATTCAGTTAAAACTGAAATTGTATGGCATCTTAGGCATTATGTGTATACATTTTGTAACACCTCAATTTTTGGGGGTTAGAAGTTCTGATGTTAGTGGTTAGGGGCAGAGAGGAGATTGTGCTATTGTGTTTAGTAGCGTGTTTAAGTGACAGAATGGGCCTGTTGGTTTGGTGGATTAGTGAGTGTTAGTATACCTCAAGGTTCTAGGTTCGATTCTTGAGTGCGCATTGTTGGAGAGACTTTTTGTTTTGATTGGTTCTCAGTTAATAATTTGTATTTATTTTGTTTTATTTATTTTATTTTTAATATTTTTCTTTTTCTTTCTTTCTACCCTATTTCTTTTTCTTTTCTTTTTTTGAAAACGGTGGCACGGGGTTTGTGAAAAGCTATTGATTTCCTGTTCGTCGGATTGAGTTTTGGGTGTCTCTGATCACAAGACAGGTGTAGGATTTGAATCTTGTCTACCTTTTATTTTTGGTGAATTATTGTTGCGAAAATTCTCGTTTGTGTTTTTAACTGTCGATTTTGGAGCATTAGTTGCTGAAAAAGGTATAGAAATACAACATATCTCGACACCCTTCTGTCTTGCGAAGGTTGGGGATGTTGTAAAGACTAAAATAGCATTTTCTGGCTTGTTTCGAGGTGGTTTCGTGGCCACTGAGATTTTCACACGAGCGTGAGCTAGTTCACACGGCCATGTACTTTTAGGAATTAAGGTTTTCGGGCCAATTTTGGTGCCACACAGTCATGTACTCGACTTGAGGATTTTATTGTTTCTCACACGGTCGTGTCCCTCGGATAAACGGGCGTGTGAGTTTAGTGATTAGGGTTTTGAGTAATTTGGTACCACACGACAGTGTGGCTAATTTGGGGATTTAGAGATTCCACACGGGTGTGTGTTTTGGACACACGGCCGTGTCTGGTGGCCACACAGTCGTGTGAGACCTTCATACGACTGTGTCAGCCATGTATTTAAAGTTAGTGTAAATGGATAGAGAGTTACACAGCCCGTCCTCACAGCCATGCCCCAGTCCACACGGGCTTGTGCCTTAGTCACACAGCCGTGTGCCCCTCTGTACACGGGTTTTTGACCTACCACACGACCCAGGCAATTCCACACGGCCATAGCACAAGGGCATGTGGTTCTAAGTCACCTATTTTGGTTCTCTGTGTTTTTGTTACAAGCATTAGTCTGTGTGTCTGGCTTGACTGATCTTTAGTCAGGGTGGCAAAGAATTATCTGATCTGGGCCTCGGCCTGAGTGTATTTGTGACTGTCATGTGAGATGTTTGATTCTGAATTTGTTCTGTTGAGTGTGTGTGCATAGTTGTTCTGTTTGACTGTCTAATATTGTGTCTCTGATCTGTGAGATTGTATGCACACATACACCTGCATAGAATATCTTGGGACGAGTTTTGAAGAGAAAGGAGCCTAATTCTGATCTGATTTGGCAGTTAAACTACAAATAACCGGTATAGCGGTCTACTACATTGTACTATATCGCATGTACGTTAGCTATGCTATGTATACATTGTCTGATCTGGCAGTTCAATTGCATTTTGATAAGTCATTGTTGCCAGGCAACCCGAGATGACTTTATATGGTATGTAGGGCTAGATGGGCCTACTTGGTCCTATATGGTGTGTTTGGTTGGATGGGCTCGAACAGCTTTTACGAGGTGTGTTCGGGGGATGAAGAGGTGTGTTTGGCTAGATGGATGGGTTCTTTTAATATCATATTGCATACATACGCATTTATTTGAGTGTTCTATGTGTGAGATTCTCTGACTGTTTCTGTTTGACTGATTAGCACATGTGACAGTGTGCCTGTGAATTCTGACTTTAAGATTAGTGTCTGTAATCTGAATAGCATTTTGTGCTGAGACTTTTGTGTGAACTTGATGTGCTCTGATTGATAAACTTTGTTGGGTCACCAGTTCTAGGTAGGTTTTCTTATTCAGTGAATATTTGAAATGCTGTTGTGCTTCTGTTTTGAATTCTATCTATTGTCTTGTTTCGAACTCACACTGAGCTCGAGTAGCTCACCCCCTCTTAGTGTTTCCTTTTCAGGTACATTCCTGAATTCTAACGCTGGACTCGGTGTGCGGAGATCTCCGGCAGTCTCGGTGGAAATAAATGATTATTGGTTTATATTTCTAGTTTATATTTGGTTAAACGATTCTTGAACTGTAAGATTTTAAAAAGCTGTAGTACAAGTTCCGTTTTAAAATTTTATTCGTTTATTAGTTTTGGTTACACATTTTACTTAATTGTAATTTTACATACTGGGTTTTAAACGATCAAACATTTCGAACTCACACCGAGTGTATGATTAATATGGACAATTTTGAGCATTTGATTATCTTGAAATCTGTGATTGTGAGTTCTAATGCTTAAATAAGTGGTGGCATCAAATATTGTATTTTGAACTGATTTGAAAACTATGTGCAATACTATTTAATTTTTCCTAACAACTGTTTGTGTTGGTTTTATTGTAATCGAACTCACACTGAGCGTCATAGCTCACCCACCTTTAAATTCCTTTTTTTTAGTTAACCTACAAGATTAGGACCCAGACTCAATATTCAGAAGGCTTGACTCGGAATATTAATTTCTATATAAAAGTATTTTAGATTGATTGTTTTATAATTCTGCCTATTTGAAACTATATTATTATTGTAGCATGGGATTTTGTTTACAATTTTTACTTAGGCATGCATGACATTTAAATAATTTAGGCTATTAGAATATAAATTTTTATTTAATTATGCATCAAACATGATATTTATTAAAATTACGTGAATATCACTTTTTTACTGCTAAATTATAAATGTGTTTTGTTAAGAAAGTAATTCGAATTTTTAAACTAAATTTTCAATAGTAAACATAGTTATAATTAAACTAAATCAGTTTTGATAACTCCTTAATTCTTCTATAAATTGATTAAGTTTTCTTTTAAAAATAAACCAATGTTTTAATTAACTGTTTTAAAATTCCTATAATTCTACCAGGTGATTTCAATAACCAATATAATTTCCCAATTTCCCAAATTCATATCTAGGTTCTAGCCAGAGGTTACAACTATAAAATGTTTCATGCATCCACCAAATCCCTATGACAACATCTATTTATTTTGTATGTAGAAAATGTTGAATTAATTTGCTGGACAGCATTGCCCCACTCTTTGTCAGATATTGTAGATCTGCTCTATTATTAGATATCGATGTTCTAAATTATGGCTAACGTGATGTGTGATCTATTTTCATATTTCTTCGATGATAATAGTAGTAGCTTATGGGAGGGAATTATTTAATAAAATATTATCTCTATCATAATCAATTATAATGTCATTTATATTAATAAATATTGAATGATTAATTTTTTTAATAAAATAAATAATTAAAAAATTTTAATGTACATGAATAAAAATAATTAAGTTATTAATTGTACATAAAATGTACCATATTCACTATCTAGCGAATACACATGTGAATCATGTGATTAACCAGCAAAATTTTGAAAAAAAAATAAATTGCCTTTCAAAGCCATTTAATTGGATGATGCGTCCAAATATAGCTAAACAAATAGAGTTTTTGTTTTTGGCTGTTGTCACAACTAGCGTTCAAATATATATATATATATATATATATATATAATTCAAATTCGATAAAAAATTTATATGTATGAAAAAAAAGAAAATTTTCATTTTATAGTGATGATGTTCTAATAAAAGATTATATTAAAAAAATTATGATGAACTACCCATTACATGGCACGATATCATGTGTATAAAAACAAGTGAAAACAAAAAAAAAAAAAATATTAATCTTATTAGCGAAATTCAATAAGGTGGCAATTATTTTTATTCAGTAATGGATTTTGGAAATTGCAAATAATTAGCAGAAAGTTGGATTATATATTAATCTCAACCAAAAAGCAAGTTTTATAAGTTGGATATTGTTAATAGCAAAATGTTTTTTCTTTTTTCTTTTTTGGAGAGAATAGCAAAAGTTTTATTCACCCTATCTTTAACATCTTGCTTAGCTGGTTGGTCTCGTGTCTTAATAATGTCAGCAAGTGCAAGCCCATCCGCACTTATTAATGCTACTCAATTATTTGGTAATTAAGAGTAGTGGACAATTAAAATATTCATCTAAATAGAAACTAATAAATGAATAATTTAATATTAAATATAATATGAATAAATTGCTTTGATTTCACATAGATACAAACTCATCTCAAAAAAATAAAATAATATCCAATAATTCATATATTTATATCTTGTTAGGTATATTCCCAAATGATCACAATTTTATATACATTTTAAATTTAACATATTTTGATAATGCAATGTATAATGTTGTGTTTTCTTTAATTTTTCGAATTTTTTCATATTATTTTTTTATTATGTTTTTAGTATAATGTTAGTATCATGTTTAAACTTATTTAGTTACGTAAAATAGTTTTTATCTGTTTATTATAATATTAAATTTTTATGCTCATCAAATTAAGTATTGGGTATAATGATAAAACATATTATACCCCCAAGAGAATATAGATTTGAATATTGAAGATGATATTTTTTAAAAAAATAGCTATGAACACTGAACATAAATTATAAAATAGATGTGAAAAATATAAATAAATAAATAAATAAGTGAATCCAACATTTATTATTTTAAATATTTGTGAATGAATTTTGAGTAAAATCAAACTTTTATATTTTTGGTTCAAAGAAAATCCACTAAGGCAACCAAGTGTGCAAATTTAAGTATGTGGTGAATGACAATTGATAAAGGAATAGAAAATTGAGTAGTATCACTTGGAGATGATTATTGCCTTAGACATTGACACTAGTCTATAAATAATGTCTATTCTAAACATCAACCATACCACTCCCACATCAAACAAACCACTCCCATATTAAACATTGCTAGTGAAACAATGGCGTCTTCAGCTCTGACAGGTAAGCTTGAGGCAGATGTAGAGATTAAGGCTTCTCCTGAGCAGTTCCATGAAATGTTTGCCCACAAACCGCACCATGTGCACCATACTTGCTATGACAAGATTCAAGGATGCGATTTACATGAAGGTGAATGGGGGAAAGTCGGTACCATTGTCCATTGGAGTTATGTGCATGGTATGATATAACATAACAAACTCAGTTTCTTTTCATGCTTGTCGCTTGATTTGTTGCTCTTTTTGTTTTGTTAAAGAAAAAAAGTTGTTTATTTAGACGGAAAGGCTAAAAAGGCAAAGGAAGTAGTGGAAGCGGTAGACCCTGATAAGAATTTGGTCACTTTCAGAGTGATCGAAGGAGATCTAATGGAAGAGTATAAGAGCTTTGTAATCACGATTCAAGTTTCGCCCAAAAGCGAGGGTAGTGGCAGCGTAGTGCACTGGACTTTGGAATACGAGAAGCTGCACGATGGGATTGCACATCCCGAGACTCTGCTGCAATTCGTTCAAGATGTCTCTAAAGACATTGACGCCCACCTCACCCAAGCAAGCTAAACAATATCACATGTTGCTATTGTTGCCGCTACTTGAAGTACTATTCATCTACTTAATGAATAAAGTGACAACTTCCTTTCTCATATATTTTGATCTGAATATGTATGTTTAGATCAATATGCAGTCAAGGGGAGGGAGCTTTGTATTTTCTTGCATGTTTGTCTTTTTAGTTCTGTATGAATTCAATGTATCCTATGCTTTTATTTGTGTCCTAATGAATATATGTAAGTATGATTTCGTAATCTACTTCCACTCTTTCTCTTTTCATTTTTGAGCTATTTTTTTCTTTTTCCTTCAAGGGAGATATTTGAGTTTCAAGATGAATCAATCAATTTCCGTACCAGAAACTAAGTATTTTGAAAACCCAATTGGTCTCAACGTGTTTGCAAAGGAATATCTTGAAGGTCTTGGCTTTAGCTCTTCAAAATCATTCAATCTCTGGACAGAATTTCTTGTGGTGGTCGTATGCTTGCGCTCCTAGTCGTGACTCTCCTTTGAATTTCCTCAAATAGAAACCTAAGGAGGGACAAAATCCCATCAATTTGCGATGGTTTGTCATAGTTGCCTTGCTTACAAGATTATCACGATCTGAATAAAGGTACATTCCTGGATTCTGGCTAATGTTGCTATTCCTACAAAATCTTAACAATCTCAAATAAATCAAATCCCATACTCTTGCCCTTCTTACAGGTCAAATAAATCTTTATTAATCCATCATAATCTGAATCAATTCAAATGGTAAACTATAAAAATAGTCATTTTTATTTGCCTCAGATTACATTTTAGTCACTTATGTTTGAAATGTTACGTTTTAGGCACTAACGTTATATTTTGTTACGAAGTAGTCACTCTACCGTTAAACTCTGTTCCCCCCCTAACGACAATCTTATGTAGCAATCCAAATAGGGTTTAAATGCTAACTTAGATATCTAGTTGGCATTTAAAACCCATTTGGACTGTCATGTGGGACCGCTGTTAGGGAGATAACAGTAGAGTGACCACTTTGTAACAAAACGATAACGTAAGTGACTAAAATGTTATATTTCAAATATAAATGACTAAAATATAATCTGAAACAAACAAAAGTGAATATTTTTATAGTTTACTCTAAAAAAAGTCATCCTATTAAATTGTAATAAAATCAACTAGTAAAAATATTGGAACCAAAATTCCAAGGCATGAGCTCAAAATTTCAATTTAAAACTTAACTTAAAAAAAATCAAAATTAAAATCTCAACTTTTGAAGCTCAAATTTCACGATTTTCATTTTAGAACCTCATATTTGAAAAGAAAAATAGATTTATTCAAAACCAATTAAAAATAAATTATTCCATCAAATCCTCAAAAATCTTATAATTTTGGAATCAACTTTAAAACCACTTAGACAAAATTAATTATCTACAACGCCTCAAAAACCGTCGCTAAAATAAAAAAAATGTCAATATAAGTATAAAAACCCTATAATGGTAGTCAGAAGATCTTTTTTTTTTTACGAAAAAAACAATCATTGATATCTATAACGTATAGACTTTTATCGATGAAAACATTACCATCAGAATAAGCTCAAAAGACTACATCTACAGTAGTTGATTTGCTAATACCTATTCCTACATATTGTTCCTTCAATGTAAGGTTATATCAATGAAATTCCTATTACATCCATGAACTTATAGCGAAAGTTTAGACCGTCAATAAAAGTTCTTATAAGTGAAATTCCAACAATACCTTGAACATATAACGACAATTTAGACCATCGGTAAAAGGTCATGTTAATACAAATACATTTGCATCTATAATGAACTGTCGGTATAAAATTCAATTGCTAATATTTTAATTTATTTATAATATTAATTTGTGTATAATTGTAAACGAAACTAAATAAATAGTCATCAACCAAACAAAATATATAGCCCAAATTAAATCTAAATATAATCTTATCGTATTCCTATGGGATATCTTGTAATGATATTCAACAACTTTCATCTCAAACTCCCAAAATAATATTTTAATGAGCTTTGGCCCTAAATAGTTTAAACAAGTCTAGACTTCTTAAATGGATGAAAAATATTAATATTTGTTAATTTTTCTCAGGTGCATACATGTTGATTGTCACGTGGATGACATGTAAATATTTAATTAATTTTTTAAAATTTAAAAAATATAAAAAGACATTTCCTATAATTTATATACTTTTTAAATAATGTTAATAAATTTTAATTTTAAAAATAAATTTTATATATTTTTATAAATGCTGACGAATCATCCACATAGCAATCCACATGTATGACGTCAACAAAGTTAAAACATGTTAATTTTTCCATCCACTTGTGGGTTATTTGACAAAAAAACAAGTTCAAAGATTAAAAAAGATGAATAATTAAACAGAGAACTAAAATAATTTTTTCTATAAAGTAGGAGGGTCAAATAAGTCATTATGTCAATATTAAAATATCATTTTATATAAATATTAAATTAAAGATTTAGACTCTATTTAATTTTTTAATAAAATTATTAGGAAGTTTAAATTTTTTATTTGTTTTAGCCATCATATTTGTTATATGTTTAACTTAGTTAGGCCATAATTTAAAATTACATGATTTTATTTTTGTATTTCGCTTTCCCATTAAAGTATGTTTTTGTTAAAATTAACTAAATGTGTTTCATTTTCCATGTAATACAATATAAATATAAATGAGATATGAAAAATAATATAAATATATTTTTTGGGTTAATATATAGCTTTTTTACGTATATAATATAAAATAAATAATAAATATAAAAATAGTATACAACCTCAATTAGTTACAGAATGGTATGGTAGGGGTGGTGGAGGGTTTTAAAGAGGTGGCACCACCCCTCCTTCCTAACACATGTCAACCTCCTTTAAAAAAAAAAAATAATTTTATATTAGGTGAAGGCTTGTTGATTGGTGGCACCAAAATGAGTCTTTTATATGGGTTAAATATAGGTCTAGGTCATATACGGTTTGGTGGTGCCCATGCCCTTATTAGAGCGACACCAATCAAGCCATACTAGTATTTAACCAGTGTTTTGTACAAAAAAAATTTCTGTAGAAGAAGAGTAAATAGATGGAGAAGAATTCACAAGGTTAGTGGATATGAAATTCACTTTTTTTACAGTAATTTTTTGCTTGAAATTGTATTGAGACTTTTTATTTCTTTTTTAACAGATTTAATATTGAAGATGGATAATCAGTTTTTCATATGCATTTCTTTCGATGAAGTAATTTTGACAACAACAGTTGGATGTATATTTGAATATCACCAAAAAATACCAATAATATTTAATAGAAATGCCTTGATTGGTGATATGAAAGAAAGGATTAGTGCAAAAATTGTTAGATGTTGTAGGAGAAAGATCTTGAAACTTTTCTACAAGTTTCCAGTTTCGACAGATCCCATCAAATTCACCAAGATGGAACTTGTAGACGATGAAGACATGGAGACAATGGTCGCTCTTTATTGTGGGAAATGGAGCCACCAAAATGCACCAATTTAGTTATTTGTTGAGTTAGCTAATGTGGAGCCAGTTGAAGATATCACTCCATTAGGTGAAGAACATGAAGTTCAAGATCCGTGTATGGTGATTCTGATATCATACATTGATAGTCAATCAAATGTACGCGAGATCGACATCGATCTTAATGTTGCACTTGTGTCTGAGAACCAAAACTTGGGCCCCCGTTTACAAATACATCCGATCGTGTTTAAGACTAAAGCGAATGGTGAAGATGGAAATGATAATAGTGATCCTTTTAATCATGAGGTCGCAGATTATAGTGATTCCGATCTAGACGAGGTCCTAGATGATATCGACGAGGAAGGCATGAATGACGATGAAAATGTTAATAGGTCTTTAGTCGGGAACTTGATTCGATGCATTGTGATACGCAATGATCCTGGGACACACATGTCGCTCATAGACCCCGATGTGGCTCATGTAGCCGAGTTCTCAAAGTACCCTAATATCCTACCTGCTCACCGGTTGCCTGTATAATCCAAACTTGAAGAGTTGTTCATGGGCCAAAAATTCGAAACCAAGGAAGAGTGCGTATTTTCCATTAAGTGGTATAACATGAATGTGTTAGTGGACTACAAAGTCGCCATGTCTAAATCAACATTGTGTATTGGGGAGTGTTAGAGGTTGACAGAAGGCTGCAATTAACGGGTACGAGCTGAATTTACCCAAAAGTCACAAATGTAGGATATCCAAAAATTTGTTGGGCCTCATACATGCACTTCAACACGTATGAAACAAGATCACTTGAAACTTGATTCCAAAACTATCTGCACCTGCATCATACAAATGGTGAAGAACATGCTGACCATTCCTGTTTCGATACTGATTGTCGAAATACAAGCACAATTCCAGTATTGAGTATCATTCCCGAAAGCATGAATAGCTAAGCATATGGCAATAGAGCAGTGTTACAGAGATTGGGATGCATCTTACAATGAGCTACAAGGGTGGATAGCCACTATGTAGGAGTACATGTCGGGGACTGTTATTAAGTTAGAGAAGCGACGTTACGACCCAAATAACCAACTACGATTGGAAAAAAGAATTTTCCACCGGATTTTCTGGACGTTTGATCTATACATGCGGGCATTTCCCCACTGCAAGCTGCTTGTGTAGTTAGATGAGTCGTGGTTATATGGAATATATACACAAATCCTTCATATACAGTTGCTTAAGATGAGAATAAGAACATGCTTCTGATAGTGTTTGCCATTGTGGACAGGGAGAACATGGAATCATGAGAATTCTTCCTCACGAACCTGCGAACGTATATTGTTAGAGACGATAATCTTTGCATCATATTGGATAGGGGAAAGGAATAATTACTGCCATTAGGCATTTCAATTTTCCATTAAGATCTATTTACTGCATTCGACACATCGTGACTAACTTCTACTGAGAGTACAAGAATGCAGACTGGTGTAAATGGATAAAATTTAGTTTCAATATGTGTTTTAATATTGTTAATACTAGAAAAAAATTAATTCCAGACTATAACTTTTCTTTACTTAATACATACACAGCGTACGAGCTAGAGCTACACATTTTCTGGCAAAGAATGACTAGACTTGAGGGTGACATGCAAGGTGAAACGAATACTCTTTTCCGACAGTGGTTGGGTACCATGGACCTATGGAAATGGGCTCAAAATTTCAGTGACGATTTTGATATAGTCATATGACCACCAACTTAGCAAAGGTGGTTAACTCTGTGTTAAGGAAAACACAACATCTTTTGATTTCATTTGTGTTCTCGGCTACGTTCTATAGACTGAATACCTTGATGCCAAGAATAGGGCTGAAACAAGTCAACCAGATAGAGGTGGGACACGTGTTTATCAAAGATGTTAGGAATGTAATGGATGTAAACTATTGGAGGCCAAGGTCGATGAATGTAGAAACATATTCATGATAGTTTCAAATGTTTTGAGTTACGAAGTCCATAGGTCATTGACCCGGTATCCCACCCAGGTCTTATGGAGTTGATCTTCAAAATAGATGGTACGATTGTGAGAGGTTCTAGACACTTCGTTATCCCTATGCGTATGTCATGGTAGCTTGTGCTTGCACCTCGATCAATGTTGAACAGTTTATCTCTGAGGTGTACACTCTCGAACGCACGTTGTGTGTCTAGAAAAATAAGTTCCCCGTCTTGCATGATCTGTCTATATATGAGGTGCATCTGACGACTTTCAAGCTTGTCCAAGACAAAGGGTTGCGCAGGACTCTGAAAGGTTGTCCGCAAGTGACCAAAATTCATAATGAAATGAACATTAGGGAGAAAACCAATAGGAAGCTTTGTGGGGTGTGTAGATTAGTTGGGCATAATCAGAGTAAATGCTTGCAGCGAACTACCATATTGGACAATTGTAGCAATTGGGTGGTAATTGAGCTACTATACTCCATGTTGGAATTTGGAAATATATTTTACAAATTTTGTTCAAAATTTATTCCAATGCATCTAACATAAATTACAAACTTTGTTCCAAGTTTGGTGCAATGCATCTCATTTAAATTACAAAGTTTGTTTCAAAATTCTTTTAATGCATCAAATTTTTAGATGTATGTAAGTCGATAATTTATATCTTAGACACCATCTCATTTAAATTTAGTAGCAAAATATCCAAAGTTTGTTCCACGAGAATTGAGTTAAAATGCCCAAATATTGACATAATTAAATAAAGACAAACTTGAACATTTAAATTACAGAAACCCATAAAATTGATGATTCGATGGTGTGGTCCTAGGGGTAAATCATTGTGGTGCCGGGCATTGACGTTTCGGGTGTTTGTGGTGATTAACGTTATCCTCACCCGAGTTTAGGGGTGTGATAAACATAATAGAAAAATCATGTGCCCTAAACATTTACCCGAGAGGAGTGAAGTACTACAGTTGTAATGGGCTAAAGATATCAAATGTCATCGATGATCTCAGATCCGGATGATTAGAACTAGATTCGGAAAACTCCGAATAATATATGTGGCCTGATGAACCTTGGAAATAGTTATCAACAACCAAGTCTAAATGATAAGAACAACCCCTAAACTCGGGCGTCAGCTCGATTGAGGGTGAGGGTTCCAACTCGAGTTCAAGTGAGGGCTCTAGCTTGGGTTTGGGTGCAAGAAGTAGATGTGGGAAGGGTTGGAAGGGTTTCCCAAGTCGTGGCATGTGCGAGGGGGACTACCATCAATTGCCCACCAAATAAATACGGTTTCCCCATCTTGAAGTACCACTGTATATACTCTAATGAGGGCTCCAAATCGAAAGAAGGATCCATATGAGGTCTTTACCTCATCCGGTTGTTCAACACCACCCAGTTTAATCCTTGTTTCCGCTATTGTTACTTTTGTAGATCTTGTCCAATTCCATTAGTAATGCCAGGATGTACAGTATGCACCCAAACTGTTGTATTACTTGATCCCCGAGATACCACTTCTCTGTCTAGAAATTGATAATGGGTGCGTTAATGCATAACAGGTGTGAGTAAATGTGAGCAAACACGGGAATAAAAGTCGCAATGTTTGGGAAGGAATAGGGCATCCAAATGAACTTCACAATTAATAACATGGTTATAGTAACACAAGTCAAATAAGATAAATAAAGTAATTACATGTCACGAATAACTTGCCTCCTCCCCGGCATATGTCTTAATCATCTGACGGTATATTAGAATCATGCATGACCTCCCAATACCCGAATTGGTACTCCATTTACAGAAGAAGAAAACTTGTTAGAACAAATTTACACAAAAAATGTCAAATAACTGTTAAAATGCTTAGATTTTATCACCTATTCACGAGTGGAAATACATATGCTAGGTTACCAACTAATGCCTAGAAAGGCATCCAATAAAGCGCCCAAAACTGCAACGATATGAGACAACTGCCTATGTCTATGACAGAAGGCTTTGTTGTCTGAAAAAGCTCACGATACAACATAGCTAGTCCTGCTGAACCCCAACCATACGAATGATCATTATGCAAATCAGTTAACATTGGCAAATTCATCAAGTAGACCTTGTTGTTGTTTGCATCCAGCATAACTACACCCACTATAATTTGCATAATGTACACTCGAGCGGTGCACATCACCACCCGTTCAGTGGTAGTATTCGGTAAATTCTTGAAATTAGCCTTCAGCCATGAAAACCTTAAACCCATAAATTTTGACTCAACATCATCGAGCAAGACTCCCAGTAAGTTATAGCAGAGGGCGATAGGCTCAGAGATCGTACTTACGCTCGTAACTGCACTCTCATCAATTGGAAGCCTGAGTTGCAGTGCAACATCCTCTAGTGTGATGGAACACTCCTCATACAAAAAATGAAATTTGTAGGTCTCTGGGTGCCACCGCTTAACCAAAGCGGATATTAAGTCGTACTGCAAATCAAACGTTTGGATCAAGGCCGCTGATCCGTATCCCACTGGCTCCAAGTATGGCATGAGGTGTTCATTTGTTAAATAGCCTACACCATTCACATGACCCCTCAATGTGCAGTACGGACCTTGAAAATATTAAATTACCGAAATAGTTAAGATAGCCTAATTTTATTTCTTAAATGACGTGGAACTTTTTATAAGGTACCCATGAGTAACAAATAACAATTTTATTACCATCACATTGCAACGGCCCAATTTTGTCCAGCCCAGACAAAACAAGAAAAATAAAAAAATAGAAACAAATAAAAGTCCAATCTATTTACAAACCCAATGACCCAAATCCATCTACTAACCTAACCCTAAAAGTCCAAGCATTTAAGTCCAATAGCCCAAATCCTAAAACCTAAATAGAAAAAAGAAACCCTAAGTCCTCTTCAGCGCTGCTCCCTCGCCACATTAGCAAACACCTTTCCAGCTGTTACCCGACCCCCTCCTTGCCACCACCACCTGCAAAAAAAAAATAGAGATAGAGAAACAGAAGAAGGACAGAAACATGGATAAAGAAAAAACAAAAATAAAAATAAAATATGTTGTAATATTCGGCTATAAAGTCAAAGCAACCATGTAACACGAAAAAGGAGGAAAAAGAAATAGAATACAAAGCAAAAAAAAAAAAACAGTAAAAGTTAAAAATAGAAGGTAGTTCCTTTACATTTTTTATTTTTCAAAGAACACACACATATATATATAAATAAAGAAATGAAAGATATTTTTTTTGTTTACCTGCACCACCTCGTTGGTGGTCCCTTCTGGCTTGGAAGGCTTCCAAATCCTTAGGGATTAGCCTAAGGCCGTGTCAGAAAGGGGGAAGAAACTGAAATGTTTCTCTTTTTTTTTTTTTGAGTGTTGATCGGATTCTAGGGATTTTGATCCCAGATCCAGGTTCTCTAGGAGACAGGGATAAAAAGGGAGTTTTTTGGGATCTCTGGCCACCAAAGGTGGTGGTTTCCGTTTCTGATGACTGGCCCTATGGCCGGACGATAATGGATTTGAGAGAGAAAAATGAAAGGAAATGTTTTTTTAAAAAACTTATGCAAATGATTTTTTTAAAACATTTTTTAAGTTATATAGCCCTTCAAAACAGTTTCATTTCGGGCTTGGTTTTAGATGCCCAAAATGGCATCGTTTTGGGGTCGACACGAGCATCCAACCTGAACCCTTCTAGGATCCGCGTGTTTTTGAGGTGAGGGGCTATTTGTTGTTTTGGTCCTTCTGCATTTTTGATATTTTTTAATTGTGTTACATATTTTATTTTTTGATTCTTTTTTTACCCCTTTTATCTTATTTCCTTACAAATTGGTCCCTTACCCACTGTTGACCCACTAAGGGAAGGACACGTGTAAATGTGGTCAGGATAATTACCCTCTGAGTCCCTGTACTTTTCTATTCCATTTTAATTTAATCCTTTATGTTATGTTTTCTTATAATTTAGGCTTTAAATTTTGTTATATTTTCAATTTAGTCTTTTATTTACCTTTTATTTTTTATTTTTACAGTTCATGCTTTAAATCTTGTTTAAATCTCAATTTAGTCCTTCATCTATTTAATTTAGCCCTCCTTTTATTTTTTTAAATTTTCAACATTTCTAATTTATGTCATTTACATTTTTGCCCCTTTAATTTACACCTTTTTTTATTATCTTTATGTTTTCATTTTTTAATTTAATTTAATTTTTTATTTTCATTAAATACAATATTAATCATGTCATAATTATTGATATTGACATTGTCATTGATTAATGTTATAGTTGTATTGTTACTTACTAGTACGATTACTATTATTTTATTATTTATTGTATTATCATTTTGCTTTTATCCACATAGTTATTCTATTTTTATTTTTGCCTTCATCACATTATATATCATGTTTAAATATATTTGTTCACCTCTGCACCATATTCAAATAAATTGATCACATATCGTATTATATTTGTTCTCATGTAACACGTAAGAAATAATTAGAATCAAGATGATGCTCTTTAATTAGAGGATTTGAGAAATTGTGCCCTAACTTACGGGGTACGATTTTTTCCTTGAACCAAATAACTGAACATCTTTTTAAAATTCAAAATATAAAGGATTTAGGTAATAATTAAACGATGAGCATTCTTATTTTTGAGAAGTCAAGATCTTGTGCCTCAACTTACGAGACAAGACTTTTTGTCTCGATTGACCTGAAATAAGAAAGCCTCCTTTATAAAATTTGATTTAGATAGTGACATTTTTAATGCCATCAATAACATCATGTAAAAAGGGATCACATTTTAAATTCTCTTCAAATTCTCAAATTTCGATGCTAAGACATCAAGTAATCAATTAGGTACCAATTTTGGGCGTTATGAGGGTGTTAATCCTTCCTCATACGTAACTGACTCTCGAACCTATTTCCTGGATTTTGCAGACTAAAAATCATCGTTTTAGTAAATCTAACCCTTTTATTAAAATGATAAAATTTCGAGGTGATCCAATCACACCCAATAAAAGGATTAGTGGTGACTTCATATTCGTTTTAAAAAAATAAAAAGTTGAGTTCAAAAAAGGGTTTCGACAATTTGGTGACTTCACTGGGAAAATAAGAGAGTCAAGGGAAAATAAGAGAGTCAAGCCATGAGTTGATTACTTTTTGGTCTTTTTGTCGAAAATTGAGAATTTAGTTTAAATTGGCTATCTTTTTCTTGCATTTTATCGTTCATGTCTTGTTTTGGTGTTAAAATGTATGAATGTCTATGTTAATAATCTTGGGTTACATAGTGATTTAGACATATGGTCTTATTTTTTGTTGAGGTTTAAGAGTTATTCTTTATGTTTTCACATATTGCATGACATAATCATTCTCTTTTGCCCTTCTTAAGTCGGAGTAAGAAGCTATTCCTTCATGAGGTCTTCACCTCCGTGTAGGATAGTGGATCGCTTTCAGGATACATCTGTACCTATGTCTTCGTGAGGTCTTCACCTTCGTGTAGCCGTAGGGAAATGTATCCCCCTAACTGAACTCAGTCTGTAAAAGCCTATAATGGGTGAGGATCGATGAATCTATTGGTTCAGGTACCTTTACTTTAGAACCAAACTGCATGTGATGAACCCTAAGAGCTTATCCTAAGTAGAACCATGTTGAACCTTTAGTGCTTACCCGAATAGATTACAAAGAAGAAACGCTTTAATTGTTATTATTTGCTTTAGTGACTTGTTTCGTTTTGTTTTGGCTATGGTTGCATTGCATTTTCATCTTAAAGGAAATGTGTTGATTCGTGCTCAATTGTTAAATAGAGAGCTTGTCATGAAAAAGGGGTTTCTTGATAGAGTGGAAGACAATATGGTCGTGCGAATATAGCCTAAGAAAAGGCAAACAAGAGAAAGGTGACAGCTTATCGGAGTGATATGTGTCAGAGTTATGAGATTTCACCCGGGTCAGTGTGACTCATAATAACTTGCAAGAGTTGAAAGAGATATGGGATCAATGGGATAATGAAATAAAACAACTATTCTACCACGAATATGGTGATTTTCCTTACTTACTTAATGTTAAAGTGCACAAGCATTTATTCTGAGCTCTCATACAGTATTGAAATCCTGCTTATAGTTGCTTCACTTTTGGGAAAATAGACATGGTGCCTACTATAGAAGAGTACACCATTTTGCTTCATTGCCCAAAGATCCAGGTCAATAAAGCCTACTCTAGAGCGCTAACATCCTGACCTTCTTAATGAGATTGATGAACATAACAGGAATGAGTGAGCAATGGGTCGCGACTCTGATTAAAGAAAAATGGTATAATAAATGCATCACTTGGAAGAGTCTACGGGATTTAATCTTGGTACACCCAGGCACAAGGAAAAAGATCAATGTCTTTGCCTTGAGTATTTATGGGTTAGTCATCTTCCCTAAAGCATTAGGGATTATAGAGGATACGGTTTCAGATCTGTTCGACTGACTCGACAAAAAGGTCACTCCCGTCTCGGTAATCTTGGTTAAAACTTTCAAATCTTTGAATGCTTGTTGAAGTGTGGGTGAAGGAAGATTTATTGGTTGTGCGTAGCTCTTGTTAGTCTAGTTCCATAGCCACTTCTAGAAGATAGAAAAAGTCTCCTATCAAGTGTTCTCTGAAGACTACTCTCCTTTGAAAGAATTTGTTGCTACCCAAAGACAGGAAAACATCTCCAAAGAAAAATGGATAGCAATTTTCTAAAGTCTCCGAGATGAAGATGTTGAATGGCAGGACCCTTGGATAATTCTCGATGAAATTCTATATCGATGTGGAGACTTTGACTGGGTCCCTTTGCTCGGGATATGCGGAGCTATCGAATATACCCCTTTACTTGTATTAAGATAGTACAAATTAAGGCAATTTATTCTAACAACACAACGGTTGGCCCAATGTGAGTTCGCATACAAAGGAGACAGTTATAAAAAGAAAGTCCGAAAAATCCCGAATGCATGGAACCAACCTCACAAGATGAAGAAATTTAACAACAATCCTATGAAAACCTTAGAATACGATTGGTGGTGGAGTAGTAGAATCAATGATAATATCCCTTCGCCAATTGACGAAGATGTTTGGCCAATAGAAGAGCACTTTCGAATAATCCCATTAGAATTAGACATTCTAAAGAAAGCTTCAAAAAGAAAAGTTTAGAATTGGGAAAAAGGATAGAGAAGTTGGAAGAGGAGAAAATTTAAATGGGATTAGACATCGATGTCCAAAAATTAGAAGCCTAAAAGATTAGAAAGGGAAAGAATAAGGCTAAAGAGGACTTCAACAACTTAAAAATGGACTACAAGAAACTTTTCTTATCAATAAGGACTACCGAGTTGGACAAAATGTCAGGACAATGGCGACAAGAAATAAGAAGAGAATATTAGAGCCAGTTAATGGGAGAGGAAATTCCAAGACGCTCGAGTCTAAGAGGATGCCCTAAAAAGGGAATTATTAGAAAGCCAAGTTGAAGAAGTTGGATTGAAAGCCCAGGTAGCGGAGTTGGAAAAGTGTTTGCATCAACATCGTAGTCACAACTCTATGACTAAGTTGAAAGCAAGTTAGGCTAAGATTGAGGGGTTGAAGAGAAAGATAGAAGAACTCAAGACTGCACTACAAAATTGTGAATTATGAATCAAGCTTTTAAAAAAAAAATAGGGAAACAAATAGTGAATACTGGAAAGAGTAGCTCCAACGCTTTCAGGAGCAGGTTAGAGATAGGAACCATGTTACAAGCGAAGCTTTGGTGCAAGTATGAGAAGCGACTGACTACTTGCAAACCCTAGCCATTCAAGTTGAAGTTCTGAGCTTGAAATATGAATCAGACTCGGATCGGGGCTGAGAATTAGCTTGGCTTTTTAGTAAAGTTAAGGTTTTGAGTATTAAGGCGAAGCCATATATGTGAAATGTATCCGTATTATGTAAAGAAAATTATTTTCTAGTAAAGTTTTTCTAATGGAATTAAACTATAATCAATGCCTTTTTTGAATGCAATTTTTCATTCATTAGCATTACATTTCATTACATGCATTAAATTTCATTAAAAGACCCCTAATAAATAAAAAATTATGACAGTTACCCTAGAAACTACCAAGAATCTGCCAATCGAATATTGCTACGGTACCCATGGTAAAACTAAAGCCATGGATCAAAAGTTAGAAAGGCTGGAGCAAATTTAGAAGGATATGCAAGACTAGTTGCAAGAACAATTGCAGAATCAGTTAACTAAGGTGCAACAAGACATGAAGGACCAAATACAGGAGTCTCAAAGAAACATAATAAGTTAGTTGACCTTTGGCTGAAGGAGTTGGAAAAGGGAAGAGTACTACGGTAAACCTTGTGGACAAGAACGAAGACCCCACATACCTCTCGAGTTTTACCCAGTGCAATCCAACCTCAATAAGAGACGTATCCACGAAGAGTACATGTCATTATAAGACCGCAACAATACCGGGCTAGTACCTCAGCACTAGTGAATTACCTTATGGCATCAGGTTCCAACCCCGATGATAATCCAACCAACCCCATTATGCTAGATTTGAATGATATGGCGAAAATGGAGAAGATCGTTGCAAGTGGCTAGAGGAAAAGTTTAGAGCTATGAAGGGCACTGATTTCTTTTGTGGAGTCAACCAAATAATTAAGTTTAGTCCCTAATCTAGTACTCTCACCAAAATTTAGAACTCTAGAGTTTGAGAAATACAATGGGACCAGTTACCTTGAGGCTCATATCACGATGTTTTTCCAAAGAATGATCGGATACATCAATAATAACCAATTACTAATCCATTGTTTCCAAGATACTTTGGTTAGGTCAGCTGCTAAATGGTACAATCAGTTGAGTCGTTCCAAGATCAATTCGTGGAACGATTTGGCACAGGCCTTCATGAAGTAGTATAACTATGTGACTGATATGATGCCCAATAGAATCACGCTACAGAACATGGAGAAGAAGCCAAAATGAAAGCTTTAGGCAATACACCCAAAGGTGGAGAGATGTGGCAACACAAGTTTAGTCACCTCTATTAGAAAATGAAACAACAATGCTCTTTGTCAGCACCCTAAAAGCGTCGTTCATCAATCAAATGCTAGGAAGTACTACCAAGAGCTTCTCAGATATAGTTATGTTTGGGGGAAATAATTGAGAACGCAATTAGAAGTGGGAAGATAGATACATGGGAGAGTGCTAAAAATCCAACCCCGAGAAAAGAAGAGAATGAGGTAAACACTGTAAGTGTACAACACGAAATTTTCGAAGCCAGTCACAGTAGTAGAACCTAGAACCATGGCGGCCAACCAGCGGTGCCCTCAAAGACAAGAATTTAATTCAAGGCCAAACATAGAAAAACTCTAGTTCATGCATATCCCAAGGAAGTATGGAGATTATACCAGAATCTGTTCAACGTTCACATAATATCCCAATGATTTTTTGGATTATCATTCACGTAAAGATAGCGAGACACTTGACTTGAGAACTGTACTGCCTTCAAGAAATTGATCGAGAGGTTTATGATTATGAAAATTATAAGGTTCAATAATCCCTCAAGGCTTAATGTGGCTGGAAATCCACTACCTAGTCATTTCGATGAAAGGGTAAGTGCAATAATCGATAATAGGAGCACGAGGATCAAAACCAAAGTTGCGAAGGTGAAGTCCCCTCTAAAGTGGTTTTGGCAGAAAATGGTGGATTTGAGCTTGATCGTTCGAGATTCAGATGAGGTACCAACTAGAGTAAAGAACTACTGTGAGCATCGTGCTACAGAAGGTCATGAGATCCAAGAGTACACCAAATTTAGAACTCTAGTGTAGAGTTTGATGGACAACAAAAAATTAGAATTCTTTTAGGATATTGAAGATCTGAAAAGGGAAGATGTTTGTTCTTCTGAAGAGGGAGCATTAGAGAAAACTTACAAGGTCAACCACCCGATGGTGATTATCTCCCAACCAATAGGCAACGAAGCCGGGGCACAAACCACATTAAGAATCATAATCCAAAAAATCATGGCCTTTCCTTATAAAGATAGCAAGAGGGCCCATGGAGTTATGATTGTAATATGATGGTTCTAGGAAGAGAGAACTCAAAAGTTACTTCAGAGGGGGTCCAGGATGTCGGTTTCTTCACACGCGGTGGGAAACGTTACGACCCTACAAATTATGGAACCGAACCCCTCACGAAAAAAGCCCTAGTGGTTGAGTGTAAGAAAGGAAAAGCTACTAAACCTGAGTCACCAGTCTATAAGCTGATGACCGAGAACGAAGTTAAGGAGTTCTTAAAATTTTTGAAGCACAGTGAGTTCAGTGTAGTAGAGAAACTACACAAACAACTGGCTCGTATATCAGTGTTAGCCTTACTTCTAAGCTCAGAGACACATCATAATATATTAATGAAGGTTCTTAACGAGACTTACATCACCGATAACATCTCCATGAATAAGCTAGACCGTTTGGTCTACAATCTGAATGCTAACAATTACATCTTCTTCAATGACGACAAAATTTGCTTCAGGGGATATGGGATTAACAAAAACTCTGCACATCACTACTCGTTGTAAAGGATATACACTACCTAGAGTATTGATTGACAATGGGTCTCCCCTGAATGTTCTACCTCTGTCCATATTGAAAAGGCTGTCAGTCGATAGCTCTCACATGTAGGCATGCCATAACATAGTAAGGGCATTTGATGGCACAGAAAGAAAAGTAATGGGGAAGATTGAAATACCACTTCTAATCTGTCCGAACACATATGAGGTTGATTTTCTGGTGATGGACGTCAAGCCTACCCATAACTGTTTATTGGAAAGGCTATGGACTCATTCAGCAGTGGCAGTGTCATTATCGCTACATCAAAAATTGAAGTTGGTGACAAAAGGTCGGTTAGTCATAATAAACATCAAGGAGGATATTAGTGCATCTGTGACTAACAACGCGCCGTACATAGAAGCAGATGAAGATGCAATAGAATGTTCATTTTAATTATTGGAATTCGTCAATGCAATTTTCGTTGTTGAAGGAAGCAAGATCCCAGAGCAAAAGGTATCCAAAACCACGAGGATGGGCCTGCAATTGATGGTCGAAAAAGGAGCCTTACCTGGAAGAGGACTCAGGAAATATCTCCAAGGAAGGTTTACTACACCAATGTTGATGGAAAGACAGAAGATGAAGGAATTGGAAAAGAAGCAAGAGAGAAGGAAAACACGACTAAGTGGGGAAGAGATCAAATGGGAATATATGATGTTTCCACATATATTTGAAACATTTGTGTCAGGAGAAATCATCTACCCTGAATGAAAAATGATGGAAAAAAAGAACCTATTAATCAAGACTACGGGAGGAATGTTGGGAAACATAAGTATGAACACCATATTTGAAGAGGGAACTGAAGAAGAGAACCTATCATGAATTTGTCCTTACACCGTTGGAAGTATTCTAAACAATTGGATTTTGGAGGAGATTCCTGTAGTATTTAGGACTATTTCAGAGTAATGTTCAGAATACACCTATTACTCTAAGCCTGGGAGTAATAGGGATCCTTTTGTGAAAAGGCGCATGTGCACTATTTTTTTATTTCAATGAAAACAATGCATCTTCATGTCTCACTTGGCAAATATTCTACTTTATTTTTCATTCATACTCATTCCACACAGTTAATCATTCTTAAATTCATTTGTTCTCTAATATTCTTTTATTCCTATAACAAGTCTCTGGATATCAATGATATGAGCAACACTGCTGCTAACTCAAAGTCTCCTTTTGAGTAGGATATGTGTTTAGAGGAACCTTAAGACTTTGAAGATGATTGAGATTGTAACTTATCTCCTAGTCTATTAAGAATGGTAGAGCAAGATGAGAAACAAATCCTACCTCACAAAGAGTCAATGGAATTTGTGAGCTTAGGGGATGAACAAGAAAAGAAATAGGTGAAAATCGGAACTTGCATTGCTGTAGAAACAAGGTGAGATCTCATTGAGTTACTCCAAGAATTCAAAGATGTATTTGGTCCTATCAAGACATGTTTAGCTTAAGTACTGATGTCGTGGTACATAAGCTTCCCATAAAGAAAGAATACAAGTCAGTTCAGTTGAAACTTCAAAGGATGAAGCCTAACGCACTGTTGAAAATAAAAGAAGAGGTCAAGAAACAGTTTGACGTTGGTTTCCTACAAATGGTCAAATATTTGGAATGGGTAGCCAATATAGTCTCCGTCTCTAAGAAAGATGGGAAACTACGAATGTGTGTAGACTACAGGGATTTAAACAAGGCCAGCCCGAAGGACAATTTCCCGTTACCTCAAATCGATACCCTAGTGGACAACACGACAGGTCATTCATTATTCTCCTTCATGGATGGTTTCTCCAGATATAACTAGATAAAGATACATCCTAAAGATATGGAGAAGACCACATTCGTAACAAAATAGGGAACATTTTGTTGTAAAGTGATGCCATTTGGACTAAAAAATGCAGGAGAAACATATCAAAGAGCCATAGTGACTTTGTTTCATGATATGATGCACTAAGAAATTGAGGTTTACATTGATAATATGATTGCTAAATCCCGAACTGAGAGTGGGCATGTAAAAGTCTTGAGGAAACTATTCATAAGGATAAAAAAATTTCAATTAAAGCTTAGCCTAAAAAAATGCATTTTCGGGGCCACGCTGGGTAAATTGCTGGGATTTGTAGTCAGCGAGAGAGGAATTGAGATTGACCCAGAAAAAGTCAAGGCCATATAGGAGTTACTACCGCCACGTACCTAAAAGGAAGTTTGGGGTTTCTTAGGGAGATTAAATTACATTGCCTGATTTATTGCACAACTAACCGAGAAATGTGACCCCATATTCTGTCTCCTTTAGAAACATAATTTAGGTGTTTGGGATGAGGAATGCTAGAAGACCTTCGACAAGGTTAAACATTACTTGTCCAGTGCTCCAGGGCTGATGCCACCTAGCCCAAATAAACCACTGATACTATACTTGGCAATATTTGAAAATTTTATGGGATGTGTACTAGGCTAACATGATGAGTCGGGGAGGAAAGAAAGAGTAATCTATAACCTCTGCAAGAAGATAACTGAATGTAAGATAAGATATTCATCAATCGAGAAGCTGTGTTGCACTTTGGTCTGGACCACTTGGAGGCTAAGGCAATATATGTTGTATCATACGACTTGGCTTATTTTGAAAATGGACCCTCTAAAGTTCATGATGGAGTCAAATGCATTTAATGGAAGAATAGCTCAATGGAAAATTTTGCTCTCTGAATTTGATATAATCTATGTAAACTAGACGGTAGTAAAGGGGAGTGCAATTGCGGATTTCTTGGCTAGTAGAGCTCTAGATGATTAGAAGCCTTTAAATTTTGATTTCCCCTAATAAAGATATAATGTATGTTGTAGTCACTGAAGAAGGTACTCAAAGAGAACATCCCTGGAAATTGAATTTTGATTGCGTCTCAAATGTCATGGGTAACGAAATTGGGGTAGTCATGGTATTCCCAGATGGAGATCATTATCCTTTCACCAGTAAACTTGATTTAAACTATATAGATAACTTGGTAGAATACAAAGCATGTATCATGGGTATCCGTGTGGCTATAGAACACAAGATCAAAGTGCTGGAAGTACATGGGGATCTTACACTAGTAATCTTTAACTTAGAGGTAAATGGAAGACAAGAGATTCCAAGTTAATTGATTATTGAAAGCTAATTCTCGAGTTAATTAAGGAGTTTGATGACATCACATTCTACTACCTTTCGGTAGATGAAAATTAGATGGCCGATGCCTTGGCTACCTTAACCTTCATAATAAAAGTGAACAAACAATATGACTTAAAACCCATTCAGATGAGCATCTATGAGGCTCTAGCCCATTGTTACAATATCGAGGAGGAAGAAATGTATGATCACCCTTGGTACCATGACATATTGCAATATGTAAAGAACTAACCGAGAATGATAAAAGAATGCTAAGAAGGCTAGCAAATGAGTATGTCCTAGATGGAGAGATCCTATACAAAAAAAAAAGGAGCAGGTGTTACTAAGATGTGTGGACGCTGTTGAGGCCAAGAAAATCCTAGACAAAGTCCATAAGGGTGTTTGCGGAACACATGCTAATGATTGCACAATGGCCAGGAAAATCATGATATTTGGACATTATTAGTCCACCATGGAAGGGGATTGTATCAATCATGCCA
The DNA here is from genome assembly GCA_025698465.1 of Gossypium longicalyx. Lineage (NCBI taxonomy): Eukaryota > Viridiplantae > Streptophyta > Magnoliopsida > Malvales > Malvaceae > Gossypium > Gossypium longicalyx. The sequence continues at coordinate 86,717,072 of CM046997.1, forward strand.
AGATGTGTCATAAAAGCTAAATTTATGGGGACAAAATCTATGTGCCTCATTCACATCTTCATGTTATGACTTCTCCACGGCCTTTCTCTATGTAGGGCATGGATGTCATTGGGCCAATCTCGCCAAAGGCTTCCAATGGGCCTTGACTCAACTTTCTGGTCATTGATTACTTCACCAAGTGGGTAGAAGCCACTTCTTATGCCAACGCCACGAAATTGACAATTAACAAATTCTTGAAGAAAGAGATTATGTATCGATATGGAATGCTAGAAAGGATCATATCTGACAATGCATTGAATTTGAACAGCAGCACGATATTGGAGGTCTGTAGTCAATTCAAGATTAAATATCACAACTCGTTACCATATCTCCCAAAAATGAATGGTGTAGTGGAGGCAGCTAATAAGAATATTAAGAAGATTATGGGGAAAATGACAGAGACTTATAAAGATTGGCTGAGAAATTACCATTTGCCCTCTATGCTTATTGAACATCTGTTAGAACCTCTACTGGGACAACACTTTTCTCATTGGTTTATAGAATAGAGGCGGTTGTACCCATTGAAGTTGAGATTCCTTCTCTCTGAGTTTTATTAGAATTAAAGTTAGATGAAGCATAATGGATCCAATCTCGATATGATAAGTTGAACTTAATAATGGAATTGCAATATTTAGAAATCACAATTTTATCTATAATGGATGGATGTCACATAATCTTTATTTTATCAAACAAAAGACGTACACACTACTTGAGGCTGAAATATCAAATAAAAGAATTAAAACTTTTCTCTCTAATGAGGCGTACCTTTAGCATTTGAGACTTGGTCATATTAACAGAGAAAGAATCACTAGACTTGTGAAAGAAGACATCTTAAATTTGCTTAAAGAAGTTAATCTTCCACAATGTGGATATTGCTTAGAAGGTAAGATGAGTAAGCGATATTTTAATGCAAAATGAATGAGGGTCAGAAAAACCCTAGAACTTGTGCACACTGATGTACGTGGCCCAATGAGTGTTAGTGCAAGAGGTGGTTAGAGTATTATGTAACCTTTATTGATGACTATTCTAAGTATAGGTATGTATACCTAATGCATCATAGGAGTGAAACTTTTGATAAATTCAAAGAGTTTCGTACGGAAGTGGAAAAACAACTAGGTTTACTTATAAAGGCACTTCGGTCTGATCAATGTAAAGAATATTTATCTGATGAGTTCTTAGGGTAGCTCATAGAGAATGGGATTCTATCCCAATTAACTGCGTCAGGCACTCCACAACATAATGGCATGGTAGAGGGAAGAAATCAAACATTTGTTAGACATGGTATGTTTGATGTTAAGTTATGCAAAGCTGGCAATCACTTTTTAGAGATATGCTGTACAAACAACTTGCTATATCTTGAATGATGTGTCAACTAAGGCAGCATCGAAAACCCCATACAAATTGTGCATGAAAAGAAGTTGAATCTTAATGATTTTAGGATTTGAGAATGCCTGAACCACGTATTGGATAAAGATGTGAGGAAGTTGGACTCACAGATAGAATTGTGCATGTTTGTAGGATATCCAAAAGAAACAAAGGGTGGTTTGTTTTATAACTCGAAAGAGCAAACTGTAATAGTATCAACTAATGCTAGTTTACTTCAAAAAATTACATGAATGACTTCAAATCTCAGAGTAAAAAGGTATTCAATAAGCTTTTAGGAAATATATAAAACCTTATAGAGATGATTCCAAAACCAACTCCTAATAGTAGACCTGCAAACGATCAACAACATAGGGAGCCTCATCGCAGTAGGAGGGTATCTCGTAGGCCTGAGTTCTTCCAATCTAGAGAAAGTGTTTTTAACACTAAACTTGCCAAACAGGAAGATGATGACCCACTCACATATGACAAAGCGATGCAAAATACTGATTCCAAGTCTGGCAAATAGCTATGAAAGTCGAGATAGACTCTATGTATTCCAACTCAGTGTAGGAGCTTGTAGACTAACCAAAAGGGATAAAACCCATCGGGTGTAAGTGGATCTAAAAGATAAAAATAAATGCAAATGGAAAACTAGAAACTTATAAGCCCAGACTTGTAGCAAAAGGTTATACTCAGAAAGAATCAATTACAAAGAAACCTTCTTTTCGATTTCCATGCCTAAGTCAATTCACATATTACCATCCATTGTAGTGGCTTTCAATTATGAGATCTGGAAAATGGATGTCAAGACAACATTTTTGAATGGCTATCTTGAAGTGAGTGTCTACATGGCACAACCCATTGGATATATAGCTAAAGGAAACGAGCATAATGTATGAAAACTACTTAGATCCATATATAGACTTAAGCAAGCGTCTCACTCATGGAATAAAATATTTGATCAAGTAATCAAGACTTTTGGATTTGAGCAAAATGTAAATGAAACTTATGTTTATAAACGTTTAGGGGATGGAAATATGGTTTTTCTCGTTCTATATGTCGATAATATTCTACTCATTGGGAATGATGTAAGGACATTTTCTTCGGTTAAACTGTGGTTAACCCAACAATTTAGCATGAAGGACTTAAGAGAAGCTAATTTTGTTATGGGTATTTGAATCCTGAGGGATCGAAAGAAAAAAGTGATAAAACTATCCCAAGCTTCATACATAGGTAAGATATTGGAGAGTTATGTAATAACACACTCAAAGAAAAGAAATCAACCCTCCATATTGGGATTTCATCTCTCTTTTTGGGATTGTCCTAAGACAACAGAAGAAAGAAAGAACATGGGAAAGGTTTCTTATGCTTTGATAGTAGGAAGTCTTATGTATGTTATGCTATGCACATGCCCAGATGTTTGTTTTGCAGTGGGGTTGGTAAGTCGATATCAGGAAAATCCAGGACCAAGGCACTAGCAAGCAACTAAGCATATGCTCAAGTATTTACGGAGAACGAAGGATTATATGCTTGTGTATTCCAAAGAAGACCTTACTCCTATCGAATATACTGATTTTAACTTCAAAAAGTGTCGAGATTTGAGGAAATTGACATTAGACTGTTTTTTTTCCTAGGTGGCAAGTCTATTGTATGGAAAAGTGTAAAGCAAACTTGTACTACTGACTCCACTATAGAGACTGAATATATGGATGCTTCTGAGGCTACCAAAGAAGCAATATGGCTTTGAAAGTTCCTCACGGATCTTGAAGTCATTCCTGGTATGGAAAAAGCTATCACACTTTATTGTTACAATAGTTCGACAATAGATAATAGCAAGGAGACAAGAAACCATATCTAAAATATATTTGGTCAGGAATAAAACTTAACAATAAATGGGTGATAGCCTAATGGTTAAGCGTTAGTTCCCCCCTCCCCGTAGAAAGCCTAGGTTCTAACCCCTCTTTCCCTTTTATTTTGGGAAATTCCATAAGTCTCCAAAAAGAAAGCAATATGTACAATTAATTATCTAAATTAGGTAAGAAATGAGTTGTAGGCTCAATGGTTAAAATGCTAGAGCCCTTCCAGACCCAAGTTCTAACCCCTTACTTCCTTTTTTATTTTCATAATTTCGCAAAAAATTCCCTAAAACATATCTATATGATTAAGCGTAAAAAGTAAACAAGGATTCAACAACAGGCTTAATGGTTAAGGCATTAGTTCTCCTTGAAGCCAAGGTTTAAGTTGCCTTTTCCTTTCCTCCTTTCTTTTAAATTCAATTTTGGTAAATCTTGGAAAAATTGCAAGTGACGCCCCTAGAGTTTACAAACCCTAAGAATTTAACCAATTCTTTCCTAATTAGAATTCACAACTTACTCCTCAAAATTTCAATAGAATTAGAATTCTACCATCTTTTTCTCTTCTTTTCCTAATTAAATTTTCATATTGCCCTTTTTCAAATCCTAATAGAATTTTCTCTCCATCTTTCTACTTATTCTCTTTTTATTTTCTTTCCTTTTTCTTTATACCATATTTTCATTCTAAATGTTGTTGATTATTTTGCTTCCCCTAATCTAATCATCCCCGTTCAATCATTTTCTATCAGAGTTAGATTTTCCATCAATAACATCTTTATTCTTGCCAAAAAATTGGTAAGTACATCTCAACCCCGATGATTGATCTCGAATATTTATAGAAATTTTATCTAATACTAATCTTGTGATCAATTAAATGATCTCTCATGAATCTTGCCTAAAATGTTTCAATAATCTTGTTGAATCTTGAAACCAATCATTAACTCGTGTATAAATGTCATTTGAAGGACCTATTTTCGGTGCATCGGATCAAATTGGATCACGAGGAACATCAGTAGGGCACCTAGTGAAAGGTGTGTATTCTTTTAGAAGCGAATCAGGGCAAATTGTGCCTAGGATTAGGGTTACATGGGCGTGTGGACCACATGAACCCTCACACTGCCATGTACCTGAAACCCTAGGATAGCTCGAATCTCACACGACCAAGAACCCTCTCTACGGCCAACCACACGGCCTTTCACACGACCATGTACCGTTGAAACCCTAAGATAGTTTGAATCTCACACGGCCAAGAACCCTCCACATAGTCGTGCCTCCCTTCTAGGTAATTTTTTGCAAATGTCACATGATGACAATCTATTACGTGGCCTAATCATGCAACCGTGTAACCCCTCTAGATTACCTAAAGCTTCTCACACAACCTGGCTCTACAATCGTGTGACCCCGTTTTATAGTTTGGCCCAAAATTTTATGAATTGTTTTGTTTAGTCCTTGGTTAGTCCCCAACCTATTTTTAAAGTTTTATTTCTCTCAATTGGACCCTTAATAATATGAATATTGGAATTCATAATCTAATCGTTTGATTTATTACCATTACATCCATGATATGTGAATAATATATATCTATTGCATCTGTATTCTTGATCATACGTTCAGCATGCTTTATGATACTGCTAAATCGAATTCATGATAAGCATCTTTTTTGTTGTTGTATTGATTAGTTATAAGCATATTATTCGTAACCATATTGATCTATTGTAAGCATGTCATATTGTATTGCATGGGGTGTAACGCTTTGAAAGGAGGAAGTTTTGACAGTTAATAATTTGCAACTCTGGTGGTTCATCCCTAGATTTTCTAGCAGCTATTATTTGCAAACTCATTGTGCATTCTCAACCATCTGGCAATGTATTAACCTGGAACACTAGTGGTTCATCCACAAATTTTCTGGTAGCTTTTATATGCAAACTCGTTGTGCATTCACAACCATCTAGCAGTGTATTAACCTGCAACATTTGTGGTTAATCCACCCATTTTTTGGTAGCTCTTATCTGCAAATACGTTGTGCATTCACAACCATCTGGTAGCATATTAACCTGCAACACTAGTGGATAATCCACCCACATTCTGGTAGCACTCATATGCAAATATGTTATGCATTCACAACATTCTGGCAGCTTATTAACCTGTAATTTTTGTGTTTTATCCACAACTCGATGTGTAGGGACGAACGAGTTCTGGGGAACTCTTACCATAGTGTGTAGTGGTAGGTTATGATCTTTTTGTTAAACCAAAAATGTATTACATTTACAAAGCATATGTGAACAATAATAAGATTTTTGAGATGACATATATATTGTTGAGTGATCTGAAATATCGATATTCAGAAATTGCTATTGTGAATTATTTTATGTGTCGTGATTTTGTGTAGTTAATCGTTTGCACTGATTTTCTTGTGATGGAACTCACATGGATCTTCATAGTTCACTCCCCTTATTTTCTATCTTTACAAATAATCTACTAGGTTAGTACGCATACAAGGCATACGGAGGGCTCAGAATTGTTTTCTTTTAATACAAAAGTATTATTAGGCGTATTTCTATAATTCCTGTTATTTGGAACTGTATTGCTTTATTTAAAAATGTGGCGTGGGATTTATGTTTAGGGTTTATTTAGCATTCATAAATTTTAATTTGAATTTAGAATATTGAACATGAAATTAGATTTAGTTATGCATAAAATAATTTTGATTTAAATTAAGTAAAACTAAATTGAATATCACATTTCCATTGTTAGGTTATACTTAAATTTTGAGTAATAAATAAATTATAAATTAACTAATTTTTCAAAGGTAATCACCATTACAAGAAAATATTGTTAAATTTAATCAGTTTTTGTTAACTCATGATTTTTTTGGAAAATAGGCTAAGTTTTTTCTAAAATAAACAAATGTTTTAAAATTATTAATTTAAAAACTACATTAGCTTACCAGGCTAATTCGGTGGCCAATGTAATCTTTCGAATTCGGGCTAATGTCTAGGCCAGGTTGGGGAGGTTACAATCATAATCATAGGGAAAAACTCTGGGACTTTCTGAAATTGGGGACAAAGTTGGAGGCAAGTGCACTGTCAGGGGCGAGTGATTGTCGTGTTGGACAAAAGCTGGAGGCCGTTTCGACTTGACATCGTTGTTGTGGTTAAGTCACTAACTAATAACTACAACTGTTGTCGCCCTGACTTGACCTCCAACTACTACTTGAATTTGACCTTAAGCATCTCTCCATAGCCACCGTCACTCCCCCTCTAACAGTGCTGTTCTATCCAACTCTGTCACTTTTCAGACAATAGGGAGGTTACGAATCCTGCTTTTGGTGGAAATGGAGAAAAAGTTAAGTTGGTTATACTAAAAGCCCTTGAATTTTTCCCTACAATTATCATCTCAAACTTCTATATCGGGTCTACAAACCATCCTCTTTTGGTGAGGTGGAACTTGAACCTGCGGCCACATAATCACTGTCAGGTGAACTCTTAAGTTTTGCACCAAACCGTGACCCTGCATTGACATTCGTCAACTAGGAGCCCTACTTATACTTCAACCCATTACGGTATACGCACCGTGAACTTGGGGCCTGAGTTGTATTGTGATGGGCTTCTAAGGCAATGGTTCCATCTCGACACATCACCATCAATTGAAATATACCTTTAAGTTTTCACAACTACCCTAAACATAAACACAAATAAATTGGCCTCCCATTATTTCCATCCTTAAACCTTAAACCCTTGAAACCCTAAACCCTTAAAAACCCTAACCCAAACCTTAAACAAACCCTAAAAATAAAAACTTAATCGATGAGAGAGGGGAAAATGCGTCCAGTTAAATGCATTTCTATTGACTTTGTAAGAAAGCACGTCCAGCTGAACACTTTTTCCCCTCTCTCCAAAATCAGCCTATTTCGGTAAATATGGTAAAATTCTGCCTAATCACTTAATAATTGTTAGGATTAACCCGATTAAGCAACGAACAAGAAAAAATAGCGGAATAAATTGAAAAATTGAACACACAAATTTAACGTGAAAAAACCCCTCCAAAGAGGATAAAAAACCACGGGCAAAGATAATTTTACTATAATGGCAAAAGAACGAAGAGTACAAAAGATGGAGATAAAGACTAAACCCCGAAAACTCGAAAACAAAGAACCCTCAAAACATAAATACAAAATTCTCTAAATGTGTTATGAGTTCTAATATCTAATGGGTGTTTTTTCTAAGGTTGTAAAAGAGCCTATTTATAGGCTAAATTCATAGGTCAAATAATAATAAAATAATCTAAACTAATCAGTGTTTGATTGAAACAAATAAAAAGAGTTTAACTAAAATATTATTTCTCAAATTTGACTGAAAATAGGAGTCATATTTAACAATAATTTTTTAAATTCGACATTTACGCCTAATTTAGCCTAGATTTAAAAATCCAAAATTTAATTATAATGAAATTAAATTTGGATTTGCCCAAATTCAAATCAAATTCTTTCTTTGCTATCCAAACAAAGAATTTAGATTTTCAAATCTAAATCCAAATAGTGTTGACAATTAAACTTAAATTTTGAAATTTAAAAGGTAGAGGAATTAAATTCCTAAGAATAGAAGTACAAATGAACTAAATTTCAAATTCACGAAGAGTATAGAAACTTATAATATATTTTGATTAAAACTAAATTCAATTTTTATTTAAATTACTAATTTAAAATTTTAGTAATTGGGCTCACAATTTTTGTTTTTTAAAATTACTAAGGTCTTCCACTTGTCACAAAATTAAAGCATCCACTTTTCATAATTTGGTTATGAAGCAAATAAAAATAATAATGTCGAGTATTAATGCAATTTGGTAGCCGAATTAAAGACTAAGTATTGAAAAGGTGAGAAGCAATTAGTGTGATTATTTTGGAATGAGATACATTTATTTCAGTGGAAAAACTACAGTTAAGGTGAGAAGTTAACTGTTTCTTTCCATTTTCTTGTCACTTATAATAAAAATAATTTATCAAAAAATGTTTGTTTTCATCTTTTTTCAATATTTTACTTTATATTTATACTAACTTTTTTACCAATGTGGTGCATGTATTAATTGAATTTAATTATATTTATTTGCTAAAAGTTTCTTGCAAAACTTAAATATATTGGAAAACAAAAGATAAATTAAAATTGCATAATTATTTTTAAAATATATATTAGGTTATATATTAATTTTATTCAGAAAAATATTTTTAATTAAATTTTACTTTTAACATTAATTTAAACATAAAACTTTAAATATTTACTATAAATAAGAAAGAAAATGAAGTAGAATATAACAAACTTAAATGTTTAAATTAATTTTTATTTTTTTAATATTTTAAATAACTTTAATATTTTTTTAATATTCAAAATTAAACATTAACAGATTTTATGATTGAAAAAATTAACACTTTTAAATAATTTAATTACTTATATTTTGAATATTTATTTAATATTTAAAAAGTATGCATTACATTGTTATATTTAATTATATCTAAAAAATATGTATTACTTTTTCTCAGTGTTCCTTATTATTTAATTTCGTGTAGTTTTCTTTTTCTTTTTGATAATATAATAAAATTATCTATGGCTTTGATAAGGATTTTGTAAAGTTTTAATATAGTTAATAATTAAATTAATTTGTTTATAATATTTATTGTCATAAATAACAATTTTCATTTAAATTATGGGTCTACATGAGTTTAATATGTATTAAATAAAGACACTATCTACTTGTTATTGTTTTAATAGGACACTTAGAAGTATTTTCATATTTACTTTCGTACATTAAAATATATAATATTAATTCTTTTACTCGTGCGATGCATATATTTATTGTGTGTATATATTAATTGAAGTTTACTATATTTTTAATATTTTGAATATATGATATGATTTAACGGTACGGAAGATAATCATAGAATATACTATAATGATTTATTAATAGTTAAAATAATTTATATCTGAATGCAATGACATTTACTCATTGTCCATATGATTTATTAATGCTTCTAATTACTATACCTTATTTGGTTTTGATATATTTATTTAGTTTAAAGAGATCTATATTTTAAGAATTTGAATATCAAATTATTACGATGAAATATGAGTTATTGTGTGCATTTGATTATCTTAGTATGGAAAATTGTGAATATTGATATAAATTTAATTTTATATTATCTAATAATTCAATCAAATATGGTTAATAATTTACCAAGAAAAAAGTAGCATTGAATTTCTTTCCCAAACATTTGGATTGAGTTCGAATATTAAAGTTATCATTGTTGAAAGGACTTTATCTAAACACTACTTTTGACACAAATAAGATTTGACTCAACCGTAAAACAAATGAAAATACCTATAATTATACCAAAAAATATGATTAATATTTTTAAATTTATTAGGATATATATGATTAGAACATATAATTTCAATCAATTATTAAAAAGTTAATTATATGATAAATCTAAAACAAAGTTGTGAATTAGAATAGAAATTACCTTAATACAAAAGAGAAGATTTGTAAAATAAAAATGTAACATTTTAAAATAATTATTTATTTTTAAATACAATTTTTTTTTTGGTGAATAAATAGGCAAACGTTTACAGAAAAAAAACTAAGCAGACAATACCATTACATGATTATACCAAACTCTAAGAGCCAACAATAAGTTTTTTAGGGACTTCGTCAAAAATCTAAACACCTTCCTTCTTGTTTAAGACCATCTTTGCTAAGAAATTTGCAGTTTTATTTTCTTCCCTAGGAACATGCCTTAACCTCCAATGTCCAATATGTTTTAAGACTTGATGTATTCTCCTTACCAAGGCAGAATTCGAGTTTGACAAATAGTCCATCTTGGATAACTTTGATCGCTTCTAGGCTATTAGTAAAAATTAACACTTTATCAAGATCTCACTTGTGAATTAGTAGACCATCCAAAATCCCCACAATTCAACTTCAAACACAGAACGCTTCCCTAAATAATGATTATATCCAAGGATCCACTCTCCATTATGATCTCTCACGACTCCCCTTGCCGAAGCAAAACCTATACCCAACTTAACTACCCCATCAATATGCAATTGACACCAACTTCCTATAGAGGATTGGCCTACTTTGATTACATGTTGTCCAGATGGGTTCTTTATATTAGTCAAAACATATTGTTTCACCCAGCTAATAGAGACTTCACAATCTCACTAGAATCCTAAGAAATTCCTTGAAAAATTAATAAGTTTCTATTGTTCCAAAGATGCCAAACAATCAATCCGAATAACAATGACCAACTAACCCTATATTGAGCATCCGTGAGTGATCATTTAAATTATTTCCATCCATTCAAGTAAATTTTTAGAGTAAAAATTACTTTGTTTGCTATTAGTTACAACCTGATTCCAAACCACTTTTGCGGCCGGGCAATCTCGAAGCACATGTAAAATATCCTTAACCTCATTATGGCAAACCAAGCAAGAGAGATCTTGTCCAATTCCTTGTCACACTCTTTCCTCGTTAGTAGGAATTCGATGTTCGAAAGTGAGCCAAATGAATACCTGGACACGTTGCGGACTTTTATACATACAAGGGACTTTCCAACTACTCTTTCTAGTGTTCCACGAACTCTCCCGGATAGTCTGATATGCACTTTTAACCAATAAAGACATAGTTTGAATATTTGACTAAGTGATTCGATCTGGACCCGCAGGAAGATAAAGAGGGGGATGCTCACAATTCTTTTAATAGACTCCTTCGATAACCATACTCGGAACAACTCAAGATTCTATGTACCTTCTCCTGTTACCATTTCGTTAAACTGATAGTTTGGTACAAGATTACCATGAGAGGGTGTATGTTTAAACAAAGGTCCTAAATATGGTATCCAAGAATCCTTCCAACACCAAACAGAGTGACCATCTCCTATAGACCATACTAAAACTTCACAAAGTAAAAGCCAAACCTTACCGAGAGCTCTCCAAAAGAAAGAACACCTCACTCTTGCTATATTATCTAGAATCAACTCCTTAATGTCATACTATGAACGAAGAACATGAACCCATAAAACATTGTCCTTTGAGACTAAATTGAAACCCAACTTCATAAAAAAAGAAGCATTATGATCCTCCAAGTGTCAAAATCTAAGACCACTACAAGCATGAAGCTGACATACAGAATCCCAATTGACTAAGGCAATCTTTTTCCTCCCATTCGATGCTCCTCGAATAAATTTCCTGACTAAACTCTTGATTTCTGCACAAATTCTTTTAGGTAATTGTAAGGAATTGTAATGTGCTTATGCAAGTGTACGTAGTCGTTTAAGTAATAAGTAAAAATGAGCTATCATCTCCACATGGATTGTATAAGCTTAAAAAATGTTTGTAAAATTATAACTTTACAATTTGATGTAAAAATTTAATAATTTGGATGGTGATGATTAAACTAAGTACAATTAATTAGATGCAAAGATTGATCCCTATGTAATTTCCAATCTAAATGCAATTTACCTAAGTGTATTAATGAAGGCTTTAGTAACAAAAACAATCAACATTAAATAGGCTAGGATAATTATATTAATCAAATCAACTTACTTTCATCATGCTAACATGCTCAGAATTACTTCCATGTCAACTCGATCTCTTACGGGTTTGGAAAACAAATTATGTCCTCTCGGATCTTTTACTTAGTTGAATATGCATGTTACTGATCATATTAGACTAAGGGTCAAGGTCACAGGGACATTTACGTTTGCAAAAGTTTAATTACATAAATCTAAAAGCCATGCAATATAACAGAGCTAACTAAATATATTATGAACCTTAACTTAGTTGGTTTTATTGATCTAAATTAAGCATTGCACTTTTCAATTATGCGTTTACTAGTCATCGTCTGGTTAGGATCGCTCAGCTAATCTTGGTGCACCCAATCACGTATGAATGAAATGTATCATGATATTAATTGAAAACATAATCGACAAAGGCACAAAACATGTTAACATGAATTAAATAAATCTCATTAAATTAATATAATCATCCTAGCAGATGGGAATTAAAACTTCATAGTTGATGTCAAAAACATAAAACACAAAGCAAACATGTTTAAAATAAATGACAAGATGAAAGACTTTGCACAATTCAGCAGCCTTTGGGATCTATTCTGGCTGATGCGCTCAACTCTGCTTAGCTCAATAGCCTTTGGGATCTATTCTAACTAAAGCGCTCCTCCATTCTGATTGAGCTTCTTTTGCTAAGGGTTTAGAAGGTAGTCAGCTAAAGAGTGCTTTTGAAAAAACTTTTGAGGCTAAAGATGGGAGAGGAGATGGACGGCTATGAAAGGGAAAAAGGGAAACGGATTTGAAATAAAACTATTAAGAGTGAGAGAGGAATATTGAGGATGATAGAAGAGTGAGGAATGGCAAGGTATTTATAGGTGAAGATAAGGGTTTGAGTTTACTAAAAATAAATTTAAATTTCATTCCTTCCCTTTCTCATGTGGCCGACCATGCTTTAAGAAAAAGGGATGACCAATTTTTCCCAATTTGAATTCGAATTTCAAGCTAAAAATAGCTATAGAATAGACGGTTTCAACAAGGAAGTTTTTGGGCAGAATTTTGATTATTTTCTAATTACAGGGACCTTCAATTAAATATCCCAAAACACATTTTGGGCAACCAACATCAAGTTCCAAAATTGGGCTCTTAGTTCCCCTTGTTGGATGGTTTTTCAATCCAAAACTAAGCAGATATGTCCATCTTTTATCACCTTCTTTATTGGGTCAAATAGTTAACCCCATGCCCAAAATTACATAGTCTTGCCTCCCACACAGATAATTTGTGCATGACCATCTTTTATTTATTTAAATTATGTCTCCAATAGCCTACCTACATAGTGAAAAATACATACATTAATAAATTAACATGAATTAATATAAAATATGCATGAAAACAATGTAATTTAGCATAATTTCACATACTTTCCAAATTCATGGCTAAAATTACTAATTAAGTAAAATTCAATATTTCAATAATAATTACTCGAGATAAACATAATAATTTAGTAAAAAGGTGGTAAAAACATATTAAAAAACATTATATGATTTCGAGTTTACAGTAACATCATGGATTGCATGAAGTAATTAGGTATAGAAAGAAGAAAAGATTACGCTAAAGTAATTCTACCCGCAAGAGATAGTTATTCGATGTCCCAGTTATGTAAGTTGTTGAGCACTTTTTCAACCAATAACCTCAAAGTACTACTTGTCACTTTATCATGAAATATAGGCACTCCCAGATAAGTTTCGAGATTTTGTACCTTTTGAAATCCAAGTGTAGAACTAATTTTGTCCTTTAACTCTTCATCAACACCATTCGAAAAGAAAATATTAGTCTTTTAAGTGTTGACTTGATTGTAACGCCTCAAAATTCATGCTTTTGAATTGTTAAAGCATGTCCAGTGAATTGATTTAGTTCAGTGGCTAAGTGTTAATTATGTGTGTCTGAGGTCCTATGTTCAAATCCCTTCCCTCAACTTTTTGTAATTTTTGTTCCAACCCTAAACTTTGAATATTTAGCTTAACTATTAATTTTCATCAACTGTTCGGAAGAATAAACCTGTTGGTTCAGTGGTAAGGCTTCAGCTTACCTAGAATCTTGTGTTCAAATCCCAGGCGTGCAAAGCGAAAACATTTTTGCTATTCTTTGTCTGTGATTCCTATGTGGTTAGAATTTGATTTGAATTCGAATTTTGGAAAATTTGATAGGTGGTTAGTTAATGAGATTTAGGGGGATTTTAGTTTTGAATTATCCCCAAAATTCCCCAAAAATTTCTCTCACACTCTCTCACATCCACTTTGCTAACTTTTCCTTATTTCAATTTGCAATCTTATTTTCTCTCTTTTGCCAAAATTGCTCTCCTTTTCCAACTTTTTTTCTTTTATTGTTTTCAAATATTTTTTTAGTGTGGCGCGAACTCCCTTGTTCAAGTTCCTTTTTGGTCATTCTAATTTTGGTGTTGGCTGTGCATGATTGTGGTGTCGAGTAAGAGTATGAATTCCTATGGGTGATGTAGTATTTTTGGTTATTACACATTCGTAGTGAGGAAGTAATCTTTCAATTGGTTCTTTGTATTTAATCTAATGGTTTTGATGTACTATTAGGAGAAATTCGTGAGGTGTATGACGTTCTTCCGACAAATTAGGAGATTTTTAAGAGTGCTGCTACTATTTTGGGTAAGTAATTGAATGCCCAAAAGGTTGTTTCTCAGAGTTAATGCCAAATATTTAATCGTTCGTGGTAGAATTAGTGATTCAATTTCGTATAACATTACTAATTACTCCATTTTAAATGTTGGTTTTAGGGTATAGAAGTGTACCGTATCATCATTTTCCAAAAAGGGTAAGGTGTGTGACTCAAATTTGTAAAAATAGTGAATGAAGCAAAGCAAAAAAATCCACTATTGATGCCATATGGCTGTGTGCCAAACCATGTGGGCCTATTTTCAGTAAAAATTAGTTAGAGTTGTGTTTGATGTGTGATTCAAGGTTAGCCACATTATAAGATCTTTTATGTGTTATGTATGACTTTTATGTATGAAATTTGAAAAATTTCTTTTGTATGTGCAACTTCTAAAAGTATGTTAGCATGTTCTGACGTGTAAAGCATGTATGAATTGTGTGCATCTGGATATTTAGTTAGTGATTGCATGTGCATTGGGGTGGAATAATTAAGTGACGGAGTAAGTTTTGACAATTTAATGATCTACCGTATCTAGTGGTTTAAACCACATATCTATTCTAGTGGCTTGACCACACTTATTTGATTCTCGAGGATTACTGCATAATTTCTAGCAACTTGATTGCACTATTCTGAAAAGTGGCATACGCTCACTATCGTGATGTTTAGGGTTGGATGGGTATATATTATTGTAACTGGTGTGTAGGGATGGACAGAGATGGTGTGTGGCAGGTGGGGCTAGAATATGTATCTGTATCTATACCTATATCTATAATTGCAACTGCATCTGTATTTGTAATCAATCTTTCTGTTATATTGCATCATAAGATATGCCATGCATTTACAACCATTCTGTAACACCCCTCACCCATATCCAACGCTGGGACAGGGCTCGAGGCATTATCGGACTTAAACATTCATGAACATACGAAATCGGGTCACTAAATTTCACCCAAAATTAAAAATTTTCGAACACATGCATATCGTCCCTTATACAGGACTTCAAGGCCTATAACATACATTAGGGCGGTTCGGGACAAAACCGAAAACCTTCGGTAAACTTTGGGCGACTTAACAACTTTCTAGCTTCGGAGAGTCACACGCCCGTGTGGGTAAGCCGTGTAGACATACACGCCCGTGTGGATCTGGACACGCCCGTGTCCTCAGCCCGTGTAACTCTCTGACTTAATCCTTACCATTCTGTTAAAGACACACGGCCAAGACACACGCCCGTGTGGCTTGTTCGTGTAGTCAAAATTCAGGCTAATTTCCTAACTTTTTTGTCATCTTTACAAGCACACACATACATGGTTTCTATGGCATTCCTCAATAGTTCGTTATTATGCATTTTTTTCTCCTACTCGTGATAAAATAATCTAGCCACATTATTACACATTCATGTGACCTTGTCATCTTATTAATCACTTATACCATTATACTATGTTTACTAACTTATAAATTAAACATCCATGTTCAGGTCACTAACAACTTATTACCATATCACACATTTATTCCATGGGCATGACCATCTCGAATGGTCCTAAGGTATTCACCATGTACATATGCCATATACTTCTTAAACATAGTGAACAAGCATAATCACATACCCACATCACAAGACATTTACACATATCATAAATAAATAGGCTTCCAAGCCAAATTCATTATAAGCCACATCTCATGGCTACATACAACAAATAATTATAAGCCAATACATTTGGCTAATCACAACAACATTGATCACTGGGTACGTGTCAATACTCCAAGGGTAATGGCTCAATAATGTGATGCTGCCTCCGACGATCTCTGACTCGAGCTGACCTGTCAAAACTAAAAGAAATGGAAATGAGAGAGTAAGCTTTACTCTTAGTAAGTCCATATGAAAATAATAAGCATTAATATAACATGTTTCCTTAAGTAAAACAACTATAGTTACACTTGTATTCATATTCTGGTCAAGCTGTCTACTCGAGTCATAGTCAATAAATTATTTATAACTTGAGCTACGGAACCCCAATTAAGATCCGTAAATTTTTCCTGAGATTAGACTCATATATCTTCTTACCATAAAATTTCCAGAATTTTTGGTCTATCCAATAAGTACAGTTTATTATTCAAATTCTCCCCTGTTTCACTATTTGACAGTTTCGACCTTTCTTCACTAAATTTATTTATCTCATAGTACGAGACTCGGATAATGTTCCGTCTCTTTCTATTGAAATTAGACTCATTAAGGATTTCATTCATATGAATTTTAACTCTTAATTATTTTTTTAAAATTTTTAGTGATTTTCCAAAGTTGAGACAGGGAAGTTTGGAAATCACTCCGACTCTGTCTCATAAGAATTCATATATCTCATACTACAAAATTCTTTTGCTTACACCGTTTCCTTTACGTGAAACTCATTAAGATTTAATTTAATAGTTAGTTCAGTCTCTAACTCAATTTCCACTATTTTTGGTGGATTTTCAAAGTCAGACCAATGCTGCTGTACCAAATCTGTCTTAATGCAACAAGATAATAACCATCACAAATTTGTCATAGAAATTATTCTCATAAATATCATTCATTCATTTGCACTATCGTCACAAGTTCATTTCATTTCACATGTCAAACACGTGCTCATGGGTTTCGAGTACTTACCTGTGCTATCATTTGGCACTGCACTCGTCCAAACATGACAACTCATATGCATCATAATAATATCATATAACATACATGATGAATCATGGCAAGAGCCTTTTATTTCATTTTTCATATTAATCTCGTTGAATTTCTCAGAATCTCGATGGATATTCGATTCTCCGTCAATTCATACAAGTGATCATTTCATGTGCGCACTCCCGTGAACCTCACATCTTATGATGGGATTACTAGTCCAGGCTAAATCCCCCGTAATATAAACTCATGCAGTGATGTCGGGACTACCACTCCAGGCTAAATCTCTTACGTGACAAACACCCTTAATGAGCTCGGATCTGAATTACCAGTTCAGGCTAAATTCAGACCCTAATTGGATTACCCGTCTGGGCTAAATCCATAATGCACACATATTCTTCGGTAGGCTCGATCACTCAAGGAACACCAGTCCAGGCTAGATCCTTTTTATACAAGAGATCTTCGGATTACCAGTCCAGGCTAAATCCTTTTCTGCAACACATGCAGGATCTCAAGTCTCATGTAAATCATGGTTTATCCATCGAATTTCCCTTTTTATTCAATTGAGATTTCCTCTTTCCATCAAGTATATCAT
Organism: Gossypium longicalyx; assembly: GCA_025698465.1. NCBI lineage: Eukaryota > Viridiplantae > Streptophyta > Magnoliopsida > Malvales > Malvaceae > Gossypium > Gossypium longicalyx. The sequence continues at coordinate 86,734,816 of CM046997.1, forward strand.
TATGCATAGCTTCTCATGCAATGTACATCCAATTCAACGCATTTCCATGTTTATTTAGACATTAATCCATAAAATAAACATGATATTGCATATAATTACAATTTGGCATTTGTTACAATTTATAACCTTCATATCAACTAAATAAATATCCATCACACAATATCAAAATTCATTTTAAGTTCAAGTATGAACAATAATAATATCATTGCATTATCATTGACATATGAACTTACCTCGGTTTCGAGTACGACTATTTATTTCGAGTTTGTGCTTAACCTTGTTCAACCTCGTTCTAAGCCTGAATCTTGTTTTCCTTTACCTATAATATCACATTTAGCCTACTAATTAGTCCCATTATTCATAGGGGTCCAAAAATCATATTTTACAAATTTGCATTTTGACCCCTAAACTTTTGCATATTTGCACTTTTTCCCCAATGCTCAAAAATTAAACTTCATCCTATTTTCTTATGTTTTATGACATGCTGATCATTTTCATAACTATGACAGCCCTCAATTGCCACTAAATCACCCATTTATGACCAATTTTACAACTTTTACAAAACGGTCCTTTCGGATGTTTTCATCGAAAACCGCTTAGTAAAAGTTGTTTATTAAACACCCAACACTCATTTTCTACCATTAGACATCAAAATAGAAGCATGTAATTCATGGGTAAATTTTTAAACACAAACCCTAGCTCAAAATAATGGTAGAAATAGCTAGAACGTGTTATTGGGATTTCAAAAATGTAAAGAATATTAAAAACGGGGATCAGAATCACTTACTATTGAGCTTGGAAGCTTGGTCAAACCCTAACCATGGATGCTCTTGGTAAATTCAGTAGAATCAAGAAGAAAGGGACACATTTGGGTTTTAAAATTTGTCTTTTAATGCATTTTACCCCTAAATGACCAAAATGCCCTTTTTGCCTTTCTTTGAAATTTTATCCATCCAAGGCCATTTTTGTCCAAAAAGTTATAAAATGGTCTAAGTACCATTTAAGGACCTCCCATTTAAAATTTCATAACAATTAGACACCTCTAACATGTAGAAATCAACTTTTGCACTTTTTACAATTTAGTCCTTTTGACCAAATTGAGTGCCCAAACGTCGAAATTTTCAAACGAAATTTTCAAGAAATCATTCAGTGAAATCGTAGAACATAAAAATATAATAAAAATAAATTTTCTTACATTGAATTTGTGGTTTCGAAACCACTGTTTCGACTAGGCCCTAATTCGGGATGTTACATTTCTCCCCCCTTTAAGGATTTTCGTGCCCGAAAATCTTACTAGAAGAGTGGTTTAGTTCCTCATGATCTTTACTATCTCATAATTAGTGCTAAATAACTTTTACTTTAGCCTTCATTAAAAATCCAGGATCTTATTTTGCTTTCCCAATAACTCATGATATATAAAAGTCCATATCCCAATCCAATTAACCAGGACTAGCTTCTCAAGAAATCTGATACTCTCATCAATACATGATTCCTTTAACCCATTGGGTAGATTTAACATTTACCAAGAATATTTTTGAATTTCATCATATGTCAACCAGAAATCTATACATTTTTTTTCTCTTTCAAAAATAAGAATAATCCTAACAAGAAATCCATAATCATCTTGTTCTCATTTCCTTTCTAATATCACTACTGACGAAGATCGCTCTGATATCACCCGATGTTCAACAGTAGTCCTGATAACCTTTCATGTATTCAATTACAAAGATCAGAAATGTCGAGTTCTAAACTCGATCAACAATGTATTACTCTTGTGATTTTTCTTGCAAACTCTCTGCATAAACCTGGAAATTTTTTTTTATTTCAAGTACTTGTAACCACATTTTTCCCTTCTCAGGAATCAGGTAATAATCGACTTAAGTCATTTGCACAATCTCATACTCAATTCCCTTTATGATAGTAGATACATTAGTCATCCCATTACTTTACTGACTTAAAACACATCACAATTTATTCAATAACACATTATTGAAAGTCAAGAAGGTTTTATTCAACACATACCCCATCGGTTCAAAGACTTTGGTCAATAACATTCTCGCTCATTCAAAGCTTTAATGACATGTAATAGACCATTCAACTTTCACAAGATGGAAACTTTATCATTCAAAACAGCTTTAAATCGTATCAGGGTCTCCTAAGATATATACACTTTCATTCAGACTATCTATCTTTTACCCGAAGAGAGGTAAAATCTTGTTTCCAGACACGAATACCTTATTTAATCTTTCAATAATCAATACCACTTGAACCACTGAGTCAATATTAATCATCAATAAATGACATTTTAAGATATCCTCTTTTTCAGTTGATAGGGCAGTTTGACATGAAACCATTCAAACTCACTTATCATACTAACCAAAGTCCATTTCAATTGCATTAGCTCAAGATAACAAAAATACCTCAATTGAATGCATTAACTTTGATTAACTTACTCGATGAAAGGAGTCCACCATACCAACTAAAACTGCAATTTCATCATCTATGCCTTTATTGATATCAGTTCTTTACACGAAGATTTAGAGAAATCCAGATACGGAGGTCATCACGTTGCTATAATTAAGCCAGTAACATGTTCATAATTGACATAATCATCATAGGTTGAAGAACATACCTTGAATACAATTGATTATAGGTAATTTACAATATGAAGATAACAAGAAAACCAGAATAAAGAAATCCATGATAGAGGAATCCAAGATAAAGATATCCAAGGTACAAAAATCCAAGATACCATATCATAATGAAAAACCCAGAAAAATGTTCATAAGAAAAATATGAAGGATCTTGATAATTCTTCAGAGAAAAGAAGCCCAGAAGAATACATCAATCCAACCCACTGGGATTAAATGCAATAAGGATAATTTACCTTCCCATGTATGTATATTGAATAGAGCATCAATTTGGAGAAACAAATTTATATCATCGTGCGTATTATTTCATAAAGTCCCATTAGATGGAATGTAATGGAATGCCAGAGACATAGAACAATACAGATTATGTACCAGTCGGGCTATCAATACTTTTGTCTATACATCGTGAATAGAAAGCACTCCCATAAAATAAGGATTTTATCAGTAGAGCAGTAACCATAAAAATATTTTCGAGAACAGTTAAACATACAGAGTTCCTTGGAAAAGACTGCCATAATCTGGCATCTTACCTTTCAACATTATTCCTTCAATTATTTCTGTCATCGTAAATCTCACATTATGCTTTTCATTAAAGAAGTTCAGTTCTGAAGAAATTTCCAGTTAATACATTTCCCAACATCTTACCTTACTAGTCCTGTCGTTACTTATCAATCCAATTTAATCTCTGATCATGTTCATAACCATTCTATAGCTGAACCCTTTGGTATCATATTTGTGAACTTATTCAATACGATTCTCATGAAATTCCTTCACAAAACACCACTCTGGTATGGGGGTGGGGTTGTAAGATCCCTAACTCGTTTCTCATACTCATATACATATATCACTAGTTCATTATCAAAGTAACATTTTCATAAGCATATCATTCACTTCAGGCAAAATTTTATTCACGTTCGTATGACAAGAACTTTTTAGTTATCTTATTTAAATAAGTATATTTAGGTACCATTCTATGGTTTTTGGACAACTTACTAATCTCATTCATTCAATCCAACAAATCAGGCATATAACCTTTTATAAAGGCCATATAAAAATGAACAAATACATCATAGTTTAAACTTTCATCTCATATGCTATCGTGTACATATCATGAACTTTTATTCATACTTTTCAAATTTTAAGCTCATCATAACTATACTTTACCCGAATACCTTAGCTTCTCATCAAACATGGTCGGTATAGCTCGGTTGGAAAGCACCATTGTCTAAAAAAATGGCTCTCATGGGCGTCGGGAGACATCACACTATAACAGATCGGTGGCATGTATAGCTGAACTCTCATACATATGCTAGGTTAGTCTTAGAACTGACTAAACTATAGCTCTGATACCATTAAATGTAACACCCCTCACCCGTATCCAATGCCAGGACAGGGCACGAGGCATTACCGGACTTAAACATTCATGAACATATGAAATCGAGTCACCAAATTTCGCCCAAAATTAAAACTTTTTGAACACATGTATATCGTCCCTTATACAAGCCTTCGAGGTCTATAACATACATTAGGGCGGTTCGGGACAAAATCGAAAACATTCGGTAAACTTTGGGCGACTTAACAACTTTCTAGCTTTGGAGAGTCACATGCCCGTGTGGGTAGGCCGTGTAGACATAAACGCCCGTGTGGCTCTGGACACGCCCGTGTAACTCTCTGACTTAATCCTTACCATTCTGTTAAAGACACACGGCCAAGACATACGTCCGTGTGGCCTGCCCGTGTAGTCAAAACTTAGGCTAATTTCTTCTCTTTTTTTGTCATCTTTACAAGCACACACATACATAGTTTCTATGGCATTCTTCAATAGTTCGTTATTATGCATTTGTTCCTCCTACTCGTGATAAAATAATCTAGCCACATTATTACACATTCATGTGACATTGTCATCTTATTAATCACTTATACCATTATACTATGTTTACTAACTTATAAATTAAGCATCCATGTTCAGGGCACTAACAACTTATTACCATATCACACATTTATTCCATGGCCATGACCACTTCGAATGGTCCTAAGGCATTCACCATGTACATATGCCATATACTTCTTAAACATAGTGAACAAGCATAATCACATACCCACATCACAAGACATTTACACATATCATAGATAAATAGGCTTCCAAGCCAAATTCATTATAAGCCACATCTCATGGCTACATACAACAAATCATTATAAGCCAATACATTTGGCTAATCACCACAACATCGATCACAGAAAAACTAAGTCCCTATACATGCCATTCACTTGAAAACGTATAACATATACTGTCAATACTCCAAGGGTAATAGCTCAATAGTGTGATGCAGCATCCGACGATCTCCAACACGAGCTGACCTATTAAAACTAAAGGAAATGGAAAGGAGGGAGTAAGCTTTATGCTTAGTAAGTCCATATGAAAATAATACACATTAATATAACATGTTTCCTTAAGTAAAACAACTATAGTTAAACTTTTATTCATATTCTGGTCAGGTTGTCTACTCGAATCAAAGTCGATAAATTATTTATAACTCGAGCTACAGAACCCAAAATTAAGATATGTAAATTTTCCCTGAAAATAGACTCATATATATTCTTACCATAAAATATCCAGAATTTTTGGTCTAGCCAATAAGTACAGTTTATTATTCAAATTCTCCCATGTTTTGCTATTTGACAGTTTCCACCTTTCTTCACTAAAATTTATTTATTTCATAGTACGAGACTCGGATAATGTTCCCATATATTTCTCTTGAAATTAAACTCATTAAGGATTTCATTCATACAAATTTTAACTCTTAATTATTTTTTTACAATTTTTAGTGATTTTCCAAAGTTGAGACAGATGAGTCTGGAATCACTCTGACACTATTTCACAAGAATTCATATATCTCATACTACAAAATTGTTTTGCTTACACCGTTTCATTTACATGAAACTAGACTCATTAGATTTAATTTAATATTTAGTTCAGTCTCTAACTCAATTTCCACTATTTTTGGTGGATTTTCAAAGTTAGACCAATGCTGCTGTACCAAATCTGTCTTAGTGCAACAAGATAATAACCATTACAAATTTGTCATTGAAATTATTCTCATAAATATCATTCATTCATTTGCACTATCGTCACAAGTCCATTTCATTTCACATGTCAAACACGTGCTCATGGGTTTCGAGTACTTATCTATGCTATCATTTAGCACTGCACTCGTCCAAACATGACAACTCATATGCATCATAATAATATCATATAACATACATGATGTATCATGGCAAGAACCTTTTATTGCATTTTTCATATTAATCTCGTTGAATTTCTCGAAATCTCGATGGATATCCCATTCTCCGTCAATTCATACAAGTGATCATTTCATGTGCGCACTTCCGCGAACCTCACATCTTACGGCGGGATTACCTGTCTAGGCTAAATCCCTCGTAATATAAACTCATAGAGTGATGTCGAGATTACCAGTCCAGGATAAATCCCTTACGTGACAAACACCCTTAATGAGCTCGGATCTGAATTACCAGTCCAAGCTAAATTCAGACCCTAATCAGATTACCCGTCTAGGCTAAATCCACAATGCACACATATTCTTCGGGAGGCTCGATCACTCAAGGAACACCAGTCCAGGCTAGATCCTTTTTATACTTGAGATCTTCGGATTACCAGTCCAGGCTAAATCCTTTTCTGTAACACATGCAAGATCTCAAGTCTCATGTAAATCATGGTTTATCCATCGAATTTCCCTTTTTATTCAATCGAGATTTTCTCTTTTCATCAAGTATATCATTATGTATAGCTGCTTATGCAATGTACATCCAATTTTCCATGTTTATTTAGACATTAGTCCATAAAATAAACATGGTATTACATATAATTACAATTTAGCATTTGTTACAATATATAATCTTCATATCAACTAAATAAATATCCATCACACAATTTCAACACATCATTTTAAGTTCAAGTATGAACAATAATAATATCATTGCATTATCATTGACATATGAACTTACCTCGGTTTCGAGTATGAATATTTATTTCGAGTTTGTGCTTAACCTTGTTCAACCTCGTTATAAGCCTGAATCTTGTTTTCCTTGATCTATAATATCACATTTAACCTAATAACTAGTCACATTATTCATAGGGGTCCAAAAATAATATTTTTACAAATTTTCATTTTGACCCCTAAACTTTTGCATATTTGCACTTTTGCCCCAATGCTCGAAAATTAAACTTCATCCTATTTTCTTATGTTTTGTGACATGCTGATAATTTTTCATAACTATGACAGCCCCCAATTTCCACAAAATCACCCATTTATGACCAATTTTACAAATTTTACAAAACGGTCCTTTCGGACGTTTTCATAGATAACCGCTTAGTAAAAGTCGTTTATTAAACACCCAACACTCATTTTATACCATTATACATCAAAATAGAAGCATGCAATTCATGGGTAAATTTTTAAACACAAATACTAGCTCAAAATAATGGTAGAAATAGCTAGAACGTGTTACCGGGATTTCAAAAATGTAAAGAACATTAAAAACGGGGCTCAAAATCACTTACTATTGAGCTTGGAAGCTTGGCCAAACCCTAACCATGGCTGATCTTGGTAAATTTGGCTGAATCAAGAAGAAAGGGACACATTTGGGTTTTAAAATTTGTCTTTTAATGCATTTTACCCCTAAATGACCAAAATGCCCTTTTTGCCTTTCTTTGAAATTTTATCCATCCAAGGCCATTTTTGTCCAACAAGTTTTAAAATGGTCTAATCACCATTTAAGGACCTCCCATTTAAAATTTCATATCAATTATACACCTCTAACATGTAAAACTCAATTTTTGCACTTTTTACAATTTAGTCATTTTGACCAAATTGAGTGCCCAAACGTCGAAATTTTCGAACGAAATTTTCACGAAATCATTCCATGAAATTGTAGACCATAAAAATATAATAAAAATAAATTTTCTTACGTCGAATTTGTGGTCCGGAAGCCACTGTTCCAACTAAGCCCTAATTCGGGATGTTACACATTCGCACAATGATTTTTGCATGATTTATCTTTTTTTTTTCTGTTTGTATGGGCTAATTTACACACTGAGCTTGTAAGCTCACCGAATTATTTCTTTCTTCATAGGTGATCAACAAACTTAGGACCGGGCAGCGTGTGGGAGCTCGGATTCATATTCTAGTTAATAAATAAGACTATTTGCATTTATTTTTAAAAACTATTCGAGACATTTCAGACTTTTTGGACTATAAACTACTTTGGACTTTATTTCTCATTTTGGTTAGTTTTTTTGGACTATAATATATTTTTATCGTAACTGCAAATCTATTTGTTTTTACAAATTAAAGTCACAATTTTCAAAATTTAATACTCGAAATTTTTTTCTACAAAACAAAGTAATCAATTAAACTATTTTCTGTAAAATGAACAACTTAAAACACGAATTTTCTAAAAAATAGAAAGAGGTTTACGAAAATTAACCTTTTAAGATCACTCAATTTTCAAGAGTTACTTTTGGGTTGTTAAACAAGTACATGTAATTCCTCAAGATTCGGCTATAACGTCCAGACCGGGTGCGGGGTGTTACATCGATGCCCAAAAAAAGCACAGAAATTATCCAATGTCTTCTTAAGAAAACCATCTACCACTAGAATTTTCCAAATCAATACTATGACCCAACCATTTCATACAAAGCACGAACAGGTATGGAGACAAAGGACATGTCACATCCCAAAATCAGGGTTTGTAGAAATTAGATTATTCAACCAAGAGTGGTCACGCCCAAAATTTTTTCTAGATGACCTTGGCACATTTTTCAATAGATAAGTATAAAGTATAGTAATTAAGTAGTGGTGGAGTTGTCCTAGATGATCTGATTTTCAATCTCTCCCCTCCCATTTATTTCTATTTGGTGCAAATTTGTTTCAAACCTTAGTAAAGGTCACACCATGATTTTAAGTTGTAGGAATGTGAACAAGGAATTAAATGGCCTAGTGGTTAGGAGCTTAGATAACCTTCTAAGGGCAATAGGTTCAAGTTTCCTCATTTTCCATATTTTTAACTTTTATTGGCAAATTTTGCATAGGAAAAGCCCTTCTTGTCGTGCACCTTTGTTACCATGCAAAAGAAGATTTTTTTTCTTATGTGTGAGTCAACCTTCCTTCATTAAACCCCTTTTGTACTCGCATGATCCTCTTTTTGCTCCTTTGTCCCCTCAACATGCCTTTTTCCCCTCCCTTACCTTGTATGTCGATTCAATGTACCTAGACAAGGTGTAATACAACTTTTGTGTTTCATTTTTTCTTTCCTCTCCATATTGCCGTCCCCCTCTATTACTCCTCCCTTTTTTCTCCACTTTTCTTTTGCTTTAACCATCTACCACCACTTTTGCCCTATTTTCCTCCTTTCCTCCACCACTTCCTTGCCAACCGCTCCACCTATTTGTTTGCTTGAACAACTCCCTTGCACCACCATTCACCATTATGGCCACCACCTTGTACCACCATAGATAAAACATTATTTTTTCTCTCCACTCCTCATTATTCCTTATTTTTCTCTCCTCCCTTTCTCAAGTGTTACAATACTCTTCTCCCTCCTCTTTCTCTATCAAGTTCTTGCTAGATCGTCGTCGTGCCTCCACTGATGATTAGTGATCCTTCCTCCTTTCTTCACTAATTTTTTTATCTCAACCACTCTCTATAGTAAAAAAAAAACTTATTTCTTTTATTTTATTTTCATTTTTCTTAAATTATTTTGATATCATATACTTTTGACTCACTTTTTCAAGTGATCAATTTCTCTAGATTCGATTTCCTTTCTGATGGAAGACTTTGGTGATCCATCAATCCTTCCAATTCAATCAAGTTAGAGTAGGTATGGTAGTGGAATGAAAGCCACTATTTCTTCCCTACTTTCTCCTTTAGGCCGAATGTGTATAAGAGATTTTAGTGTATTTTCCTTCTAGTATTGACACTTCGTATTCTACTTTTGATGAAGAGCCAATCAATACCATCCCGAAAATCTCCTAATTTCATAAACGAAATCATTGCTACGAACGAGTATTTACTAGAGTAAGTTAAAAATGTATGATTTAGTTTACGTGAGTAATATCATAAAATGTTAAAAGACAATTTTTAATGTAAGGTCACTTTAATAGTAGATCAGTATTCCATTGGAAAATATCTGAGTGTGGGCATTCTTTAGAGTTGTGTTTCACATCTGATCTACTAATAGGTCTGGGTCTAATCTAAAATAAATATATATATATATATATATATATATACGTTAATTCTAATATTTAAATAAATATTATTATTTGGATCATGTTTTATGTGAATACTTAAAGTATTCCAAAAAAAAAAAGGGAGATTAAACCCATTGATGTGTATTATACCAAGTAAGTATGTGTATTATAAAAATTTGCATAATTGTTTTACAAAAATTGTACTGCCATGATCATGTGCATAAAATTGATTATGTTGTATGATAAGTATGTGTTTATTGTTATCTAACTTGTTATAAGACTCACACTTGGCTTTAAAAGCTCACTACTTTAGTTTTATAACCTTTCAGGTGATTCACGGACTTAAGTCTCGGATTCGACATTCGGAGGAGCTTCTTGGATGGGACTTTAATAAATGGATTAAAAATTATTTGGGATGTTATTTTTGACTTTGGACATTGGACTTTTTATTAGGTTGTTCCTTTACTTTATAACTCTAATTTGCCATGCATACATGCTTAATGGATTTACAAATATTTTGAATTATTGAGTTTATTTAAATTAATTATGATTTTTACTTGATTTTAAACAAACTTTTTGATTTATCTAAGTATTTTCAAAAATCCGCTGCGAAAGATTTTTACCAAAATCATTTTAAAAAATAATTAAAAATATTGCAAATTCTTAGTTTTATGGTTTAAGACGAGATTTCAATATAATAATGATACTTTTCAAATACTTGAGTTTTAATAAGTTTTTTTAAATGCTAAATTACTCGGTATTTAAAATTTAGAGTTTTCGTAAAAACAATTGAAACCTAGTTATTTTCAACAAGTAAATATTTTCAACGGTTTTAATGTGACTTTCGAGATTCAGACATAATTCTAAGCCGAGTTTGGGGTGTTACATTTAGTGGTATCAAAGCCGAGTTCAAAAATCAGACTGTGGATTTTAAACAGATCTGCATGTATATTTAAAGAGTATTTTAAAAGTATTTTACTATTAAATTTAAAAAAAATTTAAAATCCGAGACTTACGAAGCTGATCTGAGATAAGTACTCTCTATACTTGAAACTTTAGATTATAAAACCTTAGATTATGAGATGATATACTTATAGATTGTGAAACTCTGATTGAAAATAGTCAAGTGATAACATGAGAATTGTTTTTAAAAAAATGTCAGATAAAACTCATAAAATTTATCGATAAGTGTTACGAAAACTCGAGGTATGCGAACTCATAGTATGTGATTTTGAGGAGTGCAATGTCGGGTAGCTCAAGATTATTCATTAGATTTTTCAAGAACTTGTGCCGACTTTGAGACAAATGACATTGTTAATGTGTCTATCGCTAAAGGCAGAAACCAAAAGATTAGGGATGACGCAATATCCCAAGAAATGTTAGGAGTTTTAGAAAGGGTTTTTGAAACTACGATTGAGAAGAATAAGATATTAGAAGGGAGTAAATGGTTGGAACACGAGAGAAAGGAAAAGAATAAAGTATAGAATAAGAGGGAGTCTAGTTATACTGGCCTAAATTCATGACAATTAAAGTAGGCTACAGAGGACGAACCACAACAGAATGTTGTAGAAGCTAATACTAGAGGTTCTATTGGATTAGCGAGAAATTTTTGTTTATAAATATTGTAATAAGCTCCATTCAAGCGAGTGTTGGAAAAGTTAGGAACATGCCTGAGAAGTGGGTCTGCGGAGCATTGTGTTACAGATTGTCCAAGACGTCATCCTATTTAAATTCAAGCTTCGACTCAAAAACAGAATCAAAGACTGGTTTATGCTTCTAGGCACCGGGAGTATGGAGATGCATCTAGCATCAATGAAGGTACTTTATGATCCATAATTGTGCCTTGCACTAATTTAAAATTGGTGTTACCTAAATGTTTTTTTTGTTAATAATGTATCTGTGAAATTGAGAATTTGGTAATGAGGAAATTGTTAGTGATATTTCTATAGATGGACAATCCGTGTAAGTAAATAGGAAATCCATTGGAGATTTAAGGTGAAGTATTGGAACTACATTGGAATCAAAATTGAGCAGCGGAAGTATGGTGGTTAGTTTAGGTAAAAGAGTTATGAATTTTGTGGATAAGTGAATTGACTTTGACAATAGGAATTTCAAGGATGAAGTTCTTTTTAAGGATAGAGTTTCACATCCCAAAAACATGGCTAGTAGAAATTGGGTTAATGAACCGAAAGTGGTCGCGCTCGAAATTTTTTAGAAAATCATAGCACATTTTTCAATAAATAAGTATCAAGTACAATAATTAAGTAGTGGAGTTGTCCTTGATGATTTGAGTTCAAATCCCTTCCCTTCTATTATTTTATATTTGGTGTAAATTTGTTTCAAACCTTAGTAAATGTCACACCATATTTTTAAAATAATATTTGTAGGAATGTAAGAAACGAATTAAATGGCCTAGTGTTTAGGAGCTTAGATAACGAGTCCTAGGTTCATGTTTCCACATCTCCATATTTTTATTTATTTTTATTGGCAAATTTTCCATAAGAAAAACCCTCCTTGCCATCCATATTTGTTACCATGCAAGGGAAGATTTCTTTCCTTGTGTGTGAGTCAACAATCCTTTATTAAACCCCATTTTTACTTCTATAATCCCCTTTTGCTCTTTTGTCCCCTCAACATGCCTTTTTCCTCCTCCCTTACTTTGTGTGTTGATTCAATGTACCTAGACAAGGTGTAATACACCTTTTGTGTTTCATCTTTTTCTTTCCTCTTCGTATTGTCGTCCACTCCTTTGCCCCTCCTTTTTCTTTCTATTTTTCTTTTGCTTTAGCCATCTACAACCACTTTCTTCTCTATTTCCTCCTTTCCTCTACCACCACTTCCTTTCCAATTGAACCACTGCCGGACCTCCCCTCTTTCCTTGCTCCTATTTGTTTGCTCCAACGCCACCCTTGTACCACCATTCACCACTATGGCCACCACCTTGCAACACCATAGATAAAACATTCAATTTTCTCTCCACTCCTCATTGTTCTTTTTTTTTTTGTCTCTTTCCTTTCTCAGGTGCCACAATACTTTTCTCCCTCCTCTTTTATCATGTTCTTATTGGACCGCCCGTCGTATCGCGACACCTCCACCGATGATTAATGACCTTTCCTCCTTTCTTCGCCATTTTTCGATCTCTACCACTCTCTATAGAAAACAAAACCTTCTTTATTTTATTTTATTTTCAATTTTTCTTAAATTATTTTGATATCATATACTTTTCACTCACTTTTTTAAGTGATCAATTTCTCTAGATTCAATTTCCTTTCCTATACAAGACTTCGATGATCCATCAATCCTTCTAAGTCAATTAATTTAGAGTAGGGTAAGTTCGATTATTTACTAAGGTAAGCTCTTAATTTCAGAAATGAAATCATTGTTACAAACGATTATTTACTAGGGTATGTTCGAAATGGACAATTTAGTTTAAGTGAGTAATATCATAAAATGTTTAAAAAGATGATTTTTAATGTAAGGTCACCTTGATAATAGATCGGTATTCCATTGGTTAAGATCCGAGTGTGGGCGTTCTTTAAAGTGGTGTTTCTTATTGAATCTATTATCAAGAATGGGTCTAATCTAAAATAAAAAAGATATAAGTTAATTCTAGTAGTTAAATAAATATTATTATTTGGATTGTGTTTTATGCGAATACTGAAAGTATTCTGAAAAAAAGGGAGATTAAACCCATCAATACATATTATACCAAGTAAGTGACCCAAACCAACTAGCTTATGGAAAGTATCTATTGTGGTTACGGTTTTCATTGTTTGAAAAGTATGTTATTCTCATTCTCATGTTTAGTGATATTATGGCATAATTAATTTTACATGACAAATAATATTTTGATATTTTGAAACAATATGTGGAACACATGTTAAACATGCCCTACGTGATATTATATATTGAGAACTTCGATTTGCATGCTTCGACATGCCTAATGTGACAACTGATATCTTGAAATGATAAATATGTATATTTATGTTCATTTTAGCCATATCACATGCATCGAGTGGGACTTTGTAAGAAGGAAGAATTGGTGGCTTCATCCACAATCTACATGGTAGCTTGTCTACAAATATTGGTGGCTTCGACCACATATATTGGAGTGATTAGATGGATGAGTTCTGGGGAAACTCCTTTTGGAGTGTAGCGATGATGGGTAGGACGTTTTATAAAAATTTGCATAATTGTTTTACAAAAAATGCACTGCCATGATCATGTGCATAAAATTGATAATGTTGCATGGTAAGTATGTGCTTATTATTATTTAAATTATTATAAGACTCACACTGGGCTTTAAAATCTCACTCCTTTAGTTTCATAACCTTTCAGGTGATTCACAGACTTAGAGCTTGGATTCAACATTTGGAGGAGCTTCTCGGATGGAACTTTAATAAATGGATTATAAATTATTTGGGATGTTATTTTTGACTTTGGACATTGGACTTTTTATTGGATTATTCCTTTACTTTATAACTCTAATTTTCCATGCATACATGCTTGAAGAATTTACAAATATTTTGAATTATTGAGTTTATTTAAATTAATTATGATTTTTACTTGATTTTAAAAAAACTTTGTGATTTCTCTAAGTATTTTCAAAAGTCTGCTGCGAAAGATTTTTACCAAAATAATTTATAAAAAGTAATTAAAAATATTACAAATTCTTAGTTTTTTTATTTAAGACAAGATTTCAATATAATAATGATACTTCTCAAATACTTTGTTTTAATAAGTAAATGTTTTCAACCCGTTTTAATGTAACTTTTGAGATTCAGGTATAATATCTAGGCCGAGTTTAGGTTGTTACAAGATATCCCTACCAAATCCCTTTAGCAGGTTTAAACCTTTTCGTAGAAACCTTGTTCCACAAAATCTGCATAGTGGAATTAGAAATAGTCGACATGATTACCTTTTTAAGATAATCTAGTATACTAGCCGATTAGAGGGAGACATCAATGAAATCCCATTGGACCCTATCATATCCTTTCTCCAAATTGATTTTGACAACCATCCATTGTTTCTTATTATTTTTCCCTCTCAGATAGTGTATAACCTCCTAAGCAGTTATGATGTTATCTGATATGTTTCTTCCCGCTATAAAACCAGCTTGTTCTTGCGCAATGATTTTAGGAAAAACCATTTTGAACCGATTAGTTATGGTCTTCATAATCAACTTGTATAATACAATACAAAGACTTATAGGGCAACATTGCAAAATACTTTCTTGGTTAGAGACCTTAGGGATAAGGACAATGAGATTATTTTTTAGTCCTAGATCAATAACATTACCATCAAACACCCTCTTCACCCAATGACAAACATTACTTCCAACCACTCCCCACTGATTTTGGAAAAATAGGGCATGAAAACCACCCCTACCCGAAGCCTTTAATGGAGTCATATCAAAGAGAGAAATTTGTATTTCCTCATCCACAATTGATTTACCTAAAAAACTCTGTCACACTAATCAAGTTGTGGGAATGTGCTAGGAGGTAAACCTCTCATTGGTGTCAGCACTTCATATAACTTATGGAAGTAATTAATAGTTTCATCTTGAAAATCCTATAGGTTATAAATCCATTCTCCAGCTTGATTTCTGAGGGCATTAATTCGATTGAATTTCCTCCTTTGAATTGTACAATTATAGAATAATTTAGTATTCTGATCACCCAAACTAAGCTAGTCATATCGAGCTTTTTGTTTCCACAATAATTCTTCATGGTAGAGTATAGACTCTAATTCATCCCTTACCTCCATCACATACAAAAATAAGTAGTCAGAATCTGAGTGAGTGCTCCATATTTCTTTAAATGCCAGATAAAGTACTAATCAATTTCTTTTGAGTGCCAATGTGCCTATAGACCGATTTGTTCCAACTTTTTATACCGGTAGAGAACTAATCAGGGGAATCAAACAGAATACCATTGAATTTTCACTTTTCTTTGACAAACTCATAGAAATTAGTATGCTCAATCTATCCAACAAGTAAGCGAAAAGACCAACCTCTTGGAAAATTAATCTTTGGCTTTATAGAAACACAAAATGGCCTTTGATCCGATTTAAGTCTTGGGAGATGGGTAACTAAACAATTCAGAAATGCCTTTATCTAAGAATCATTTCCAGGAGCTCTATCAAGTCTTTCAAAAATTCTTCCTCTGTGCCAAGTAAAAGATGGACCTTTAAATCCCAAATCCTGCAAATCAGTTGACTCAAAAAAATCATCAAAAGATGAGCATCTCCTACCTTGCGTCCTCCCCCTTATTTTTCACTAGAGGAAAGGATTGCACTAAAATCACCGGTTTTCATCCATGGATGTGGTTCAAATGGGACGATAGACTTTAATTCTCTTCAAAGCATTTTCACTTTCATCCTATTCAGATTGACATAAAAAAAAGCTATAAAAATATAGTGGTCTTGATAATTGCTGCAAACATGAACTAAAATAAATTGTGGATGATTTCGAATAACCTCCACCTTAACTTATTCTTTCTAACAAATCCAAATACCACCAGAGAAATCTACCGCTTCTACCCGATGAGAAAATTGAAACCCCAACTTATCAATAATATCATATACTTTAAAACTACTAATCCTCATCTCCAAAAGACTAACAATGTCAGGTCTAAATTTTGAATAATATTCCCAGAAAATACAAGGAAATTTTCTGCTTGAGCACCTCTGAACATTCTAAGAAAAAATAGGCAGATTCAAATCCATAAAAAAAAGGCTAAGGTTTATCGACCTTCCTTGTCGGCTAGCAATATTAGCTTCCAATTTCCTATCGACAAACTAGGGCTTCTTGTACCACCCTATTTTCCAAGTTCAGAAGAGATACTGTGTCACACGCCAAACCCGATCCCTTAGAAGGATCCAAGTAAGACGTTTCACACTAAAGAAATCATCCATCTTCAAAACTAAATTTGGCGTAAACTTTGTAAAGCCATAGTATTTGAAATAAACCTTTAATAAAATATGGAAAATAGAGTATAAGCCAAATGACATATAGAATTTCAATAAGTTATTTTATCAACCCAAATAAAATACTTTTGAATCATTCCATAAACTTTAATGAAACTTCATTAAATCAAAAATTTTCCACATGAGTCTTAAGTACAATTTCTTTTCAAAATACATTCAGACATCACCCCCATCATCATGCATAATACAAATAAACAGACATCTCACAATAGTTGACATCCTCTGGCGTAGTCCTTCAGAAATTCTTCTTTCAAGAGTAAGCTTAAGAATGAAAAGGGAAACAGGTTAAGTTCAAAAGAACTTAAGGAGTTCAAGAAGAAAAAATATCAATAGATATTAATATTTCAAATAGATTCTTTCAAAGATTCGAACACATAACAGAATTCTCTAGATGATGAGCACCATACACAAACAAACTATGCGCCAGTTTACTTTTCCTTTGGTGTATAAAATACGCCCATATGACCATTTAGACAACCCTTCTTCATGTTAGCCACGTACTCAGATCCATAGTCAAATTCATATAATTCACTCCATTCATTATTCCTTTGGTTTGCATCCTTTATCGTGATTTGCTATTCTCTTTTGCAACATACATTTGCCTTACCAGAGGCTACATAACCATTTTCATGTATCGTTATCAGCCAGTTCAATGTACATTCCATCGAAGGCAATGCCATGAATATATTTTTTTAACATCGTTTCCCGGAATCAGTCCATATCATTCTTGTCAGAAGTAGAAAGTTATGGCTTAAGCATGAAGAATGGTTCTTACGCTTTAACACAAACATAACAGACTCTAACTAACAACTCTTGAACACCCTTTCTCATATACACATTACACCTTTACAGAGTATAAGTTCTTACCTTACATGAAATATAAAACAAGAATATTACACACACATGTAAGTAAGAAGAAACTCAACAGAAATACAACAAAGTCTAGATGGCAGGACCTTTGCCTTTGTCACTCGGACCTTCTATAAAGTCTTAAGCTAAAATATGGATGATTAAGCTTAACAAATCATTACACAATTGAATTCAAACATGCAAGCAAGAAACATTAACACATAATCTAGAATCAGGAAATTTCCTTCCTTACATAAAATTCTAACACTTACGCATGCAGAATTAATAGTATGTATATAACTATGAAAATAACCTAGGGTTCATCAATATTTACTAGAGAATTAAAAATAAATGTAGGAGTTGGCTAAGTATAGCGAACCCAACTTCAGAAAGATTTCTGGGCTTAAGGTTTTCAAAGAAAATGTAGAGAAAATCAAGAAAAAGATGAATACAAAGAAAATGCAAAGTTTATTGGACAAGACACCGATACTCTTATATATTTAAGCACAGAGACAAGGTTTAGTAGAAGAATAAGATTATTCCACTAACACCCTTGACTCTCGTGATTAAGTGCGCTTATCATAATTTAAGTCTTATCAACTATAGTATCATAGTTCCATTCTAACCAGTTCTGACTAGATTAATTAAATAGTGTTTCTAAAATAGTAAAAAAAAATCTATTAAACTATGAATTTAACATCTTCACCAAAACATCTAGGGTGGCGTATACCCAGCAAAAGAATCCACCAATCTATAGATCTTGCTAAAACATAGGATTCGCCAATGACACATACACAGAATCCTATACTTAGTCAATTAATACTTTACTTAACCAAAACTACGCTTAGTCCAATAAATAGTAACCATATTAGATACTTCATCGAGTGGGTTGTTACATACTATTCACCATATTATTAATGGAATCCGAAATTAGGACCCCTTTACTTGATATCTTGAACTGGTTTCCTCGATCCCAAATTGTCTTGTTAAGCTTCATACTATTCTTAGAACTATCAGCTTTACTTTTAACAAATCGGCCTTGAGTACTTCTCTCAATACCATCCAACACTTTAACTCGATCCAACCCTTCCAATTGGTTCATATCAGCATTTTCTTTAAAAACCATTGCCGAATGTTTTAAAGGATCTAGTACGTCTTCTTTTAATGCCACCGCCACCCTAAGGCCCTTCAAAAATTGGATTAAAATGAAAAAACAAATTTGTTGTAGAAGCTTCAACTGGCCTACTGCCACTTGCATCGATCGACTCACCTAGACTACTACTGGAACCTGCATGGAAGATAGTAGCTCCATTCAAACTACCTTTTTCCAGCTGGGCTGGACCCCCACAACCCTCAATAGTAGCCCCTGACCTATTAACCAAATTAACAAAACCCATATCATTAGCCTGGGCTACCTCTTTCCCATGATTTTTTGAAAGTGAGCCCACTGCTCCCTTTTTATTACAAAAGCCCACTGCACTGGCCTGCCTAGATTCTTTCCCATCATTTCCAGCATACTGTTGATGTCTCTTAGCCCTTGTCGCTACACCTCTTTATCATTTCCCTCCTGCATAACCTCTAAATCAGATTTGTTTCCTTTATTTTCATTAACGACGGCAAGAATGCTAAAACTTGATTCTCCAATATTAATCCCTAAATTTATGTTGTTATTTTTCCAAAAATCCGTAGGATTACGACGTTGTATCCTCTCAACGGTGATCCATGGACCCTAAACCCCTCATTCATTCATTCCATCATCTTCCACCATGATCGCATCAGTGCCCAGAGTTCCTCCACCGTTCGATGATCCCTTCCCATCAACCCTTGGAGCAATTTCCTTTTTTGGACAAAGGTCTTTCACATGCCCATATCGGCCACACAGGAAGTAGACCATTGGCAAGTCTTCATACTTTACCCATTAAAAAATTCCATTAATCTAGACTTGGGATAGCAATGGCTTATCCAATTTCACAGAAATCGCCATACGAGTGAAACGGCCTCTTGCTCCAAAATTTGTCTTAAAGTCTATCTTCACAAGTTTTCCCATCATTGCTCCAATCTTCCACAAAATCTTTGGGTTATACATATGACTCGGAAGACCTAGAAAGCATATCCATGACATTACAAAACTTGGAAAAGATTGAGCAGGATTGAAATCTATAGTCCATGGTTGTACCATTAAATATTGTCCGTAGATAACCCAAGTACCTTGGCACAACATTTTTTCATAATCTTCATTGCTCTAGAATTTAGTCAAAAAGTATCCATTTTTAATATCCATGAGTTGGAATGACAAAAAAGTTTTTGAGAGAGTTGACACCTTATTCTTTATATTCATGTGACTAATATTTCGACCTAAAAGCTTGATCACAACTGTATTAGCCATATTCGTAACTAATAAGTGTTGGACCCTCTTCGAGAAGACAATCGAGGGTATGCTATTAACAAAAGATCTCGTAATGTCCCCTTCCTCAAAATTAAAATCATCTTCTATTCCCAAGCTCGTTACCACATTTCGTTTTTCACTTCAACAGATCCTTTTCCCATTAATCTTTCTTTCCAAGATAATGGTGGATCAGGGTTCAAACCCACTGTCATTCCAACATCAGTTTCAATTCCTTGTTCCTTAAGGCAAACTTTTTTGGCGATACCATCCTCAACCAATCTCACCTCATCCCCATCACTCTCGTCGGAAAAAGCCATCAAAAACCCATATTTTAAAGACAATTTTAAAAGTAAAATAATTGCCACATTTATTGATTATTTGCAATATAATAATGTAAATGCATAATGATTTATTTGACCTTCTAACTTTATAAAAAAAAAAAGTCATTTTTCTCTCCATCTAATTTTTTTGTCTTTTTTAGCCCTTAAACTTGCATTTTTTTTTTGGCAAATCACCTTAAAATGAATGGAAAAGTTAAAGTTTTTAACTTTTCTAATGTTGCATATAAATGGATTGTCATATAGATGGCACATCAACATTTACTTAATTTTTAAAAACTTTAAAGATTTATAAAAATTATAAAGAGCTATTTTTAAAATTTTAAAATTAATTATATGTTGGTATGTCATGTTCATGGCAATCCACATATATGCCATTTAAGTAAAATTAATAAACATTAACTTTTTTATTAATTTTGGGATAATTTGTCAAAAAATAAATTCAAGAGCTAAAAGATATAAAAAATAAAATAAAAGACTAAAATAACTTTTTTTTATAAAGTTGAAGGGTTAAAAAGATCATTATACCATGTAAAGATATGTTGCGAGATTTCCTGTTGCGAGGTTTCCCACGATATTTTAATCTCCACATTTATATTTTGATTTAAAGCCGTCAAAGTAAATTAAATACTAATTACCGTCAAATTGACTCATTGAAAGGCAAATGCAAACGCATTCTACCAAAATCGTCACAAATGTAATAATCTTAGGACCGTTTATTTTTATAATTGTATCAATATGTTACTTTAGAGAATATATGTATATGATTACTTTATATTTTCCTACGATGCAAAGGTAAGGTGGATTACATATATTAATTTTATAATATTTTATAGTATTAGTTTTGCTTAAAATCATTAATGAATTTTCTAAAAAAATTATTAATGAATTAAATAGTAATGTAATTATAATTTTTTAAAAACTATTTAACTAATTAAAAATCGGTTAAATTAATATTTTTTAATCTTAAAAATTAATATTAAAATAATACAAAAATTTATACTGAATATTAATATTTAATTTATTATAATTTAAATGATATTATTAATATTTCTATAAGTTATTTTATATATTATTAAATTAATTTTTAAATGTTCAAATTACAAATATTCAAAATAACAATTTTATATTGATCTTTGCTCTACTTTAATCAAAAAAATTATTTTATTAATATGTATATTTCTTAAAATATATTTTAAGATTAATAATTTAATATCCAGAAATTTTAATATTATAAACTTAAAAATTAATTTAAGTAAGTAAAATATTAACATAAATAGATAGTTTATTTGAAATCAAATTTATATTTAATATATGAAAATTAAAGAAAATAAATAAAAGCCATGGAATAACTTAAAAAAATTAAAAGAAAGGAGTGGAGTAATTTACCTCAATTGGAAATGACTGCTTAAAATGAGTATTGTCACTAGTAAAAAATTTGTAATGTGAATATGAATGTTTATTCTCTTCTTTAACCAGAATCTTGTAATAATATATATAATTAATAAAATTAATAACAATTATTATTTTTGTAGTTATTGTAGGAAATAATAATTTGAAATTTGTTATAAAATAAAAAGATAAAAGGTAAAGAATAAAGAAAATAGGGGAGCAAAAGATATTGCGTATTTTATTGATTAATTGAGATATTTACAAAGTTTCTCTAAAGTCTCTATTTCTGGGCATAAGAAGTATAAATGAAGTAAAGATCTACTTCTAATGACTATTAGAATTTCAAGTACATCAAAACTTATCTTGATCTTGATGGGCATCCACTTAATAAGATATTCGTAACATTCTCCACTGAATGTTCATTAGTAGATAATGTTTC
The DNA here is from genome assembly GCA_025698465.1 of Gossypium longicalyx. Classification (NCBI taxonomy): domain Eukaryota; kingdom Viridiplantae; phylum Streptophyta; class Magnoliopsida; order Malvales; family Malvaceae; genus Gossypium; species Gossypium longicalyx. The sequence continues at coordinate 86,757,125 of CM046997.1, forward strand.
TCATTAAAACCTTACTAAGATAAAAACCCTGTGGAAAAAAAATCCTAGTGAAGGAAAAAGAGTACACATATCTATAATACACATAATATGCTGCCTCATTAAAAATCTTATCAGGAAAATCAAATGGGACAAAACCCTGATTAAGGGAAAAAAAAGTACAGCATATATTTACTCTCCCTCATGAAAACATCACATAATATCTCATATTCTATGTATTCACTCTTGAATACTACATTTTCAAATGACCATTTGAATGTATTTGCTAAGCTTGTATATCAACATTCTTTGGAAAGTCATGGGTGAGGAAAATTTTTGGTAAAATATATTTTGATCTCTTTAGGACTTTTAACAATAATCATAACATACTTTAATCATGATCCCTCTATAAAAATACAAATAGGTATTTTGGATCATTTTATAATCCTCTTTCAACTACTATTGACTAAGTCAAATTTACCACATATGTTTAATTATTTCAATTTATATAAATGAAAAATTTCTCGATGATTTCAATATGTTTCTCGTATTCTAAATCCTTCAAGGATTTTAATATAAACTTTATTATATAGTGATTTATAAAAGGTTGTAACAACAACCATTAGATGCAAGTTAAATCTTTTATGATCTGCCAATTTAATAATATATCTAAAGTTTATTTTGTCCACCACAAAATAATATCATATCTTTTCATAATCAATGCCAAGGGTTAGCGAAAAACTTCATATTTTTATTCCCTTTTTTTGCAAAACTACTTCATTTGTACCATCACTGGCTTTATACCTTTAGATATTTAGACTGTTGGTTCAAAAACTCCACGAATTTGAGTTGCATCTTCTATTTTGATCAATCTATTCCATATCTATATTTTTCAATAGATTTATTCAAGATTATCCTTTCATTTCAACAATAATATTGCATGTAAAAATCATTTTTGACCAACTTTATTATCGGTTTCACATTTTCTTGAATTGACAGCTTATCGAGATCTCTTATTTTCACTATTTTAATCTTCAGTTTCAAGTACCTGGATCTCTTTTAGAGTTTTACTTATCAGTTTTTTCTTGGATCTCTTCTAGGGTACCCGCCTTCACTATATGACCATCTAGATTTATTATTATTATTATGAGAATTTTCATATTTGGAACTTGTGATGAGTTATCCTTGTTGAACTTCTGGTTCAAATTACTCCCCCTTAGCTCATTACAAGTTATTATTTCTCTTCCCCTAATGTCAAGAAAACTATCGAATCAAAATAGCAATCACAAATCATGTCATAATTGAATATCCAATATATTTAAAACATATAGTAATACAAGGAGACTCATAATTAATATATATTCCCAACTTTTTTTGAGGATTCACTCATCTTGGTGAATTGTGGTAGATCAATTGGAATATATACGCACATACAAAAGTTCAGAGATGGGAAATAATTAGTTCTTTACAAAAAACCCAATTATAATGGGGAGTATTTATAACTTATTGGATTGATGCGTACAACACATGTAACATCCTAAAAATCGGGGGTTAGTAGAATCGGGTTTGTAAACCTAGAGAGAGTGGCCATGCCCTAAAATTTGAGATTACCTATGCTTTTTTAGGAAATAAATGAGGTATTGGTTGTTAGTTAAGTGTTAGTGAAACGTTCCCTGAAACCCAAGTTCAAATTCCTTCTATTGCACCATTTTTATTATTTTGCAAATTTTGCCTCAAACCATAGTATGTGGCATGCCTTGTTTTTAAAATAAGTATTGAAAAATTATTTCAAAAATAAGGAAAGAGCTAGTGTTAACTGATAAATAGAAAAGCGTGAAAATTAAATTGAAGTTCCAAGTTCGAATCCTTTCTCTTGCAAAATAATTAATTTTTACAAAATCCCTTGTTTTTAATGTGTTTGTCGTCCATTCCCTTGTAACCGTACGTATAAAATTTAATTTTACACAAATTAATCAGCTTTTATTCTATTTTTACTCAGCCTAGTCATTCCTCTTGTCTCCTCTCTTCCTTGATCTTCAATTTTTCTTTCTCCCTCCATTGTTGTCGTCACCCATAACACCTAGTTTTATCATCTTTTTCTTTTCTTTTTACTATAAGATTTTGCATCATCTCCTCTATCTGCCATTTTTATCTAATTAAATTAGCCCCAAATCTTAAATATTGAGTCTCCAAGATGGATTCCAAAAATGGCCAAGAAGTGCCATTGTCGCCTATAACGTCTAGCTTGTGTAAAATCGCTTTCTCTCTCGATTTCTTATTAAATCTTGTTAATTGAAAACCTAAATTTATAGATCTAGAATTTGGGAGATTTTTAAAGATTTAATGGGTGTTTTCCCAAATTTTTAATCAATTTTAAAAGTGGTTTTAGATCAGTCCAAAATTTGGCAACCACGGGTGGTGGTGCGCGCGCTTATGGGCAAGAAAGGGGTTGTTTTTCTTTAATTATTTCCCATATTTTTCCAGAATTTTGGGTCCTTGAATCCCTCCTAATAGGCCTTTATTTACATATCAATTATGGAAAAATGTTCTTGATCAATTAGCCATCCGGATCTAACGAATTGGGAAGCATAAGTGCTATTAAATGCAAACTAGTTTGTTGTTTCGACATAGTTATTAGGTAAAGGTTATATATTGATTAAATGAAGGATTTTAATCAATATTGGATACTGATTTTCTAGTATGTAAATGTGTTAGGTTCTGACCCGAACACCCCAAATCAACTGTAAAGCCGAAAGACGTCTACGCGTACGATTCACATCATAACAGTGTAAGAAATCTAACTAGTTTAGATTCGTAAAATAGTTTTAATTGTGACGATTGGTTTGAACCCATAATTGGGAATTTATAGGGCTATTTAAGAGGTGAATTAATTGAATTTATACTTATTTTTAATTGAGGTTCGTTTTAAGGTTTATTAAGGAAATTGAAATATTCTCTAGTGTGCTGCGAAAAAGTGTAAAATAATGTGTGGGTCCTAAACTCATAAACTTGTTGGATAATGATAATTACCATGTTATATTTTATGATTTAGATTTTTGATTGGATTGCCTTAATAGTCAAATAATTAATTTAGTAAGTGGCCGAACTAGACATGTAACAGCCCGATTTAGGGCCTAGTCGGAACAGTGGTCTCGGGACCACAAATACGAAGTCAGAGGAATTATTTTATTACTAATATTGAGTCATAACATGTTTATATTAGTGCATGAAAAATTTTGTGAGTTAATTTTGACGTTTGTGAGCCCAATTACGAAAAAGGACTAAATCGCACAAAGTGCAAAAGTCTTAAATTGATAGCTAGGGGTGCCAAATTGTCATGTATCATAAATTGAGGGTTTTTAAAGTGAAATTGGGCCATTAATTAGGTGATGGCCGGCCATAGATATAGAAATGTTGAAAAGTCAAAATTAGGTGAAATTTGATGACATAAGGTGTAAAATAATAATACCTAAGCCTAGCTATCACCTTTTTTCTTTCATTCTCTCTTCACTCCACCAATTTTTCAGCCATTGTTTTTCAGCCATTGTTAAGGGTTTTGAGCTTAAAAATATCCAGCAACTTGAAGCACTCATAAGTAAGTGACTTCCATGTCCTTTGTTGATGATTTTGTATTTTTGAGACCCTAGAAGCATGAGCTTTCAAACGAGGGGACTATCTTGCAAAATGGTTGAAAGTTTAGGGTTTTTCCATGAGAGTAATTAGGGTTTTTTCTGAAATTTTATGGAAGAATATGAGTCCTAGCTATGTTATAAACAACTTTTGTGAAGGAGTTTTCATGGAAAACACCTAAAGGGACTATTTTGCATAAGTTGTAAAATAGTTGATAAATATGGGAAATAGTGAGAATTTGAAGTTTTTATAAGAGTAAAAGAGGTTCGTCTAGGCTTGAGATAAGAAGAAATTCGATAAAAATTGATTTTCGAGCATAGGGGCAAAATGGTCATTTTGTCAATGTCTAGGGGCAAAATGATTATTTTACCTAAGAAGTGAATTTTAGATTACCTAATTGTGTTTAGTGACTAAATGAGTGCATTTTTCTATTATAGATCAAGATTTACATAATCCGAACCTAGATCAAGGAAGGCCAAACAAATCGACTGAACCGACTAGTCGTGTACGTTTTGTAATCCGAGGTAAGTTGTATGTAAATATTACAACTACATTACTAATGTATGTGTTGAATTGTATTTAAATTTAACATAGCATAAATTGATTGATTGTGGAATTAAGAGAGAGTATGAATATATTAGAGATAGTAGAGTTCCCGTTGAACATAGGAAAATAAACCGGATATTCATGCCGTGACATTAGGGTCACTTGTGTGAGCTAGTGTAACACATGTCTGGGACATGCATCGGCCACATTATGAAAGTCAGTGTAAGACCATGTCCGGGACATGGCATTGGCATTGAGACGAGGGCTAGTGTAAGACATGTCTGGGACATGCATCGACCTCAAGACGTAAGCCAGTGTAAGACATGTCTAGGACATGCATCGGCTACATGATGATAATCAGTGTAAGACCATGTCTAGGGAGATATGAGTCATTGTATAACCATGTCTGGGACATGGCATCGGCATCTTACCCATGTTTGAGGCTTAATGAATATCCAGTGATATTCTGAATGGTTCAACGATGATTGTTATGTTCTTGAGCTAATGAGGAAAGTATAACTGGGTTGTGAATGGCATAGGTACCTAATTGGTATGTATGAGATATGAGCTCAATATGTATAGTGTGTAACTTGTATGGATGGTAATGAGTAAGTTATATCTATGCCTACTTTGGTGTTATGAGCATGTCGATTGTATATAAATGTTGTAATATATATGTTTATATACAACTTACTAAGCTTTACGCTTACTCCCTTTCCTTTCCATTTCCTTTTAGTGCTGCCTAACTAACTCAAGGCTCACTGGAAGTCAGACTATCAGCCGACATATTCGGTATAGTTGGATTTATATTTTTGAGTATAGCATGTGTAGGGCTAGACCTTATTATTTTGTGTCTTATGAATTGGCCAAATTTGTTGGCTTGGGATAGATCCCACACTTTGCATTAAGCCTTGAATGATGGCTAACATTCATTTTGAGTTTATAAAAGATGCATCTTCATGGTTGAATGAGTGTCTATTGTGGTTGATTTGATTGTGGAAATTATTCATGTCTTGGTATTGGTTGGTATTTGTATGAAAACAGGTAGGCAAGGGTGGCAATGAGGCTTGGTAAATAGCCTTATATTATCTACACAGGTAGACACACGGGCGTGTGTCTAGGCCATGTGTGACACACGGTCAGCCCCATGGACGTGTGGTCTGGCCGTGTGTCCCATACACATAAAAGTTTCAAGTAGTATCCATGGTAACAAACACACGAGCAGAGACATGACCGTGTGTCTCAGCCGTGTGGAGGACACGACCTAGTACATGGGCGTGTACCATAGCCGTGTGACATTCTGGGGATGCTGACGTTAGAAACAGAATACCCAGGTTTTTACACACGAGCTAAGATAAAGGCGTGTCGTTGCCGTGTGAAGGACACGGGCCATTGACACGGGCGTGTGTCTGGTCGTGTAAAAACCCTTGTAGGTGTGAATTAGAATTTAATTCCACACGGGTGTGGGACACGGGTGTGTTACTCTTCCACACGGGCGTGTTACCCTTCACACGGGCGTGTGCCCTGTTTAAAGGCAAAATTTTTATAGTTGGCTTAAGGGCCCGAAATGGTCCTGATTAGTTTCTAATGGTCGATTTAGGGCTCGTAGGCTCGTAGAAGAAGTTTAAAGTAGAAATTGAAAATTTTTTAATTTGGGTCGAGTCATGGTGACTCGAGATCGTTTGTGTACATGAAACTAAGTTAGGTAATGCCTTATATTCCGCCCCAGTGTGAGATACGGGTATGAAGTATTACATTTAGTGGTATCAGAGCTATGGTTTAGTCAGTTTTAGGACTAACCTAGTGAGAGTATGAGTCTAGCTATACATGCCATAATTGTATATTGATAGTGTGACGAATCCTAACGATTATAAATTATGTTTTTATATAGTAAATAGATTCTGATAAAGCCACGGCGGATGATAGCATCATAAACATTAAACTCCATTATGAGAGTCTCACTTCGCACATCGATCTTAGTGCTAGTGGTACTAACGAAAGGTCGACCTAATAGGATGCCTAAAGACCCAGGAGCATTATCCTTTTCCATTTTTATCACGTAAAAATCTACAGAGAAAATAAGCTCGTTAACTTTTACTCAAACATCTTCGAGGACTCTTTTAGGATGCACAACAGACCTGTCCGCCAACTATATAATAACACATGTTTTTGTCAAAATACCTGCGTTAAGTGATTCATAAATAGAAAAAGGCATTACATTTATGGAGGCCCGCAAATCACACATAGCTTTTTTTATTCCCAAGTGGCCTATTTTGCATGGTATTGCGAACATGCCCCTATCTTTGCATTTTGTCGGCATCTTATGCTGTAACACTGTAGATACATTCTCACTAATGCTTACCTTTTTGTTACCTGTTAATTTTCATTTCCTAGTGCAGAGCTCTTTAAGAAACTTAGCATATCGCGGAATCTGTTTGATGGCATCCAAGAGTGGTATGTTGATCTCGACATTTCTAAATGTTTTGAAGATCTCCTTGTCCTTTTTACCTTTTCGACACTGGTAAAACCTTCCTAGAAATGGAGGTTGAATTTTAGGTAATGGAGGTTTCGTTCGAAACCTGTTCATCGTTCTCGGGCTTTTCTTGGGCGAATTCTTAGCCAAGATTTTTGCTAGGAATTGGTTCCAGTACTTTTTTGCTTTGCAACATCACTGCATTCGCGTTTTGTCTCTGGTTGGGTTCCGTTTGTGGCAGCAGCTTCCCGTGAGAGTTTAATTTCTCAATTGATGTGGTCAACTCTCTTATAAATGCCTCTGTTTTTTGTTGAAAATCTTTCGTTTACTGTTGGAAATCAAGGACATTAGTTGCTAATTTATTTACCAAAGTTTCTAAAGAATTACCTAAATCTCGCGGCTGTTATAGAGATCGATTTTGGTATAGCTGGTTATATCATGGGTTGGCCCCATAACATAAGTTAGGGTGGTCCCTCCATTCTGGGTTGTAGCTATTAGCGTAAGGGTCGTATCGCCTTTGTAGTGGCCCAAGAAAGTTCCTTACAACATTTAAATGGGTCATAGTATCGTCACACAAACTAGGGCACAAATCAGTCATATGTTTAGGTGTAGCACATATGCCGTATAGCCAGGTTGGTTTTGCTTTTTCTGCAACAAGAGAATTCAAAATATTAGCAATTCTATCAACCTTATCTTCTAAGGTCGAATTACTTAGTTGGTGAACCCTTCTAGACAGTTCATAATTGGCTCGGAATTGCTGAGTATTTGTAGCCATCGTGCAGATCAAGTCTCTTGCTTGTTGGGGTGTCATGTTGACCAACGCTCCTCCACTAGTAGCATCTACCATATTCGTCTCCATGGGTTTCAGGCCTTCATAAAAGTATTGGAGAGGAGATTGTTCCATTACACCATGTTGTGGGCAACTCACACACAACTTCTTAAATCGCTCCCAATAGTCGTACAGAGACTCTACTTCTTTTTGCCTTATTCCCACGATCTCTCTTCTTAACTTAGTTGCTCGTGATGTTGGGAAAAACCTGTTGAGAAATAAGCGGGATAGATTAACCTAAGTTGTAATAGATCCAGGGGGTAAATAAAATAACCAAAACGGAAAGCACGCAATTTGATTTGATCCTTAGTTACCCCCTGAAGTTTCATGCTAAGACAAACCATATGAAACTTTTTCAGATGTTTGTGGGGATTTTCATTTTGCAACCCACGAAAAGTTGGTAGTAACTGGATTAAACTTGACTTCAGATGAAAATCAGTATCCATAGTAGGATACGCAATGCATAATGGCGGTTGTTCTATCGGAGTTTTGGCCAGTTGCCGAATTGTTTGAGCTATTGATTGATATGCTAGATTCGGGTTTTCATTAACCCTAGCGTTAAACATTTCTTCTGATGAATCTACTTCTACTTTTTTGCTTTCAAATGTTTGAGTAGGGTTTTCGTTAACTCTAGACTTTACTTCATCATTGATTCCGATTTTTGGTGGTGGGTTACTCTGAGTCCAAACCACTCCTGACTACTTTTTCCGTAACTTTGTCTCCTTGCTATCTTCTCTATTTCTGAATCAAATGCAGGAACAACTGGAGCAGATCTGGTCATAAGAAACAAAAAATAAGATTAGTACGTTGCCAGTCCCCGACAACGGCGTGAAAATTTGATGTGTCGTTAAAGCACCAAATATATCCTATCCTTATAAAAATAATAAAAAGAATAGTACAAAGGAAGTAAGGTCAAATCTTCAGGGAGTAGAATTGTACAATGTCTTGTTTCGTGAGATTTTGGACAGAATCGTGCCTAAGAAAACCTACGTACCTGAGAAAAAATAAAAAGACAGAATAAAAAAACAGAATTAAAAGTTGATTGAAATTGCGAAATTAAATAAATTGCAAAAATTAAAATAAAGAATATAAAAATAAACAGAGTTTGGGAAAAGAGAGAGTTTCTTATGTAAACTTCTTATTATGGGCCTACGAGCCCCAAATCGACAGTTGAAAACTATCTGGGACCATTCTAGGTCTTTAAACCTACTTTAAAAAAATTGCCTTTAAAATAGGGCACATGCCCATGTGGAAGGGTAACACACCCGTGTGACCATTTCGACATGGTTGTGCTAATGGCCTATGTGGCTCACACGGCCCAAGCACCCTGGGACACGCCCGTGTCCCACACTCGTGTAGAATTAATTTCTAATTCACTTCTATAGGGTTTTTACCCGGCCAGACACACGCCCGTGTCAATGGCCCGTGTCCTAGCCCGTGTGTGAAAACATGGACATTCTATTTCTGACGTCAGCATACTCAAAATATCATACGGCCAAGGCACACGCCAGTGTGCTAGGCTGTGTCCTTCACACGGCTGAGATACATGACTGTGTCTCTGCTCGTGTGTTTAATACCATGCATACTGACCTGAAATTTCTATGTGTAAGGGACACACGGCCAGTCTATACGCTCATGAGGTAGACCATGTGTCACACACGGCCTAGACACATGCCTATGTGCCAACCCATGTGGACAATATAACGCTATTTACCAAGCCCCATTGCCACCCTTACATATGTAGTTCCATGCAAATACCAACCAATACCAAACAAGCATAATTTCCATAGTCAAATCAGCTACAATAGACATTCATTCAACCATGATAATGCACCTTTTATAAATTCAAAATGAAAGTTAGCCATCATTCAAGGCTTAATACAAATTGAAGGGTTTCCAACCCAAGCCAATACATATGGCCAATCCTCAATGACACAAAATAATAAAGTCTAAGTCCTATACATGCCATACTCAAAAATATAAATCCAACTATACTGAATGCTTTGGTTAATAGTGTGATTGATATCTGTGACTTCCAGTGATCCTTAAGCTAGTTAAGTGGCACTGTAAGGAAATGGAAAGAAAGGGGAGTAAGAAATAAAAGCTTAGTAAGTTGCATGTAAGTAAGTATACAATAACAATTTATCAATAATCAACATGCTCATAACACCAAGGTAGGCATAAGTATAACTTACTTATTACCATCTATACAAATCACATATTATATGTTGAGCTCATATCTCATGCGTACTAATTAGGTACCTGTGCCACTTACAACACGGTTATACTTTCCTCATTAGCTTAAGAACATAACTTTCATCGTTGAACCATTCAAAAAGCTATTGGATATTCATTAAGCCTCAAACATAGGGTATAATGTAGATGTCATGTCCCAAACATGGTTTTACACTGATACATCTCTCAAGTTGATGCCGTGTCCCAGACATGGTCTTACACTGGTTTACGTCTCGAGGCCGATGCATGTCCCACACATGTCTTACGCTAGCACTCATCTCAATGCCGATGCCATGTTCCAAACATGGTCTTACACTGGCTCTCGTAATGTGGCTGATGCATGTCCTAAAAATGTCTTACACTGGCTTACACATAAATGACCCAAATGTCATGGCATGAATATCCAATCTACTTTCTAAGGTTCCAACGGGAATTCTACTATCTCAATTATCATTAAACATTCTCAATTTCACAATCAAGCAATTCATGCTATAATAATTAAAGCACATACAATAACAATGTAGTTGTATTATTTACATACAACTTACCTCGGATTACAAAATATGGCGACTAGTCAATTTAGTCGGTGGCTTTCCCCTGATTTAGGTTCAGATTTGATATTTCTTGATCTATAATAGAAAAATGCACTTATTTAATCACTAAATAAAATTAAGAAATTAAAAATTCACATCCTCGGTAAAATGACCATTTTGCCCCTAAACTTTGGCAAAATGACCATTTTATTCATATGCTCGAAAATCAATTTTTATCGAATTTCTTCACATCTTAAGCCTATATGAACTCTGTTTACTCTTATAGAAACTCCAAATTCTCTCTATTTCACACATTTATCAACTATTTTTCAACTTGTGCAAAATAGTCCCTTTAAGTGTTTTCATGTTAACACATTTCACAAAAGTTATCTATTACTCTACTAAGACTCATTTTCTTCCATAAAAACTCAGAAACCATTACAAATCCATTCATGTAAAACCCTAAACTCTTAATCATTTTGTAACATATACCTTTCATTTGAAAGCCCATGCTTCAAGGGTCTTAAAAATACAAAAATCATCAACAAAGGACATAGAAGTCACTTACTTGTGAGTGCTTCAAGTTGCTGAAAATTTTGAAGTTCAAAAACCCAAAAAAATGGCTAAAAATCTGTGGAGAAAGATGATGGAAAAGGGATGATATCATCTTTCTTTCTTTATTTCTATTTTAGTCAAAATAAGCCACCTAACTCACCAAATTTGAAAATTTTGTCCCCTCTTTGATTCTATGGCCAGATATGCTTTCTTTTAAGGGTCTATTTGCTCTTTAAAATCCCCAAATTTTGATTCTCTAATAAAATAACACCTTTAGCTATCAATTTAGGACTTTTTCATTTTATGCGATTTAGTCTTTTTTCGCAATTGGGCTCACAAACGTTAAAATTAGCTCACCAAATTTTTCATGCACTATTATAAACATGCCATGACTCTATAATAATAATAAAATAATTTCTCTGACTTCAGATTTGTGGTCCTGAGACCACTATTCTGACTAGCCCCAAAATCGGATTGTTACACTTAGGTTTGGTTATTTCTAACTAGTGGTCCTGCTTCAGGTCCTTATACTATTTAGAAGCTTTTCAGTGAATTATACAAATATCCTTTTTCATGAATATTATAAATCCATCAATCATTATTTTAATAAAAAATGCTTGAAAAATATTGTAACGATGGACAAGATTGAAATTTATCGAAAGTAGAGCTCGAAATGAATGGAACTAATCAAAATAGCAAATTTTGCTAAAGTACAAAGCGGGTAAGATGAAAGTCAGTGCCCTAGATATCGCAGCATGAGCTTCTCTGCACAAACTTCTTGAGGACCATTTTGAGCTCAATTATGTGTTTAGGGGATCTAGAGTACTTTCTTGATGCCCCAAGATGTAACGTTCTTCCTCAATGTTATTTCTGAGAGGATAAGACTACCATATGCGCCATCTTCGATCAAAATTTGAGTTTCCCTTTTTTGGGTTTTCAACTCAAAACCCTTTTGATCTCTTGGCCTTTCCCTTTTTTTTAGGTGAAGTATTTCTTGACTGAATCTAAATTCACTGGATTAGACAAGTTCTTGCCATCGATCTCGGTCAATATCAACGCTCCTCCAGAAAAAGCCTTCTTTACCACATAAGGTCCTTCCAGTTTGGCATCCACTTTCCTCTGAATTCCTTTTGTACAGGAAGGATCTGTTTCAATACTAGGTCTCCCTCGTGGAATTCTCTAGGGCGAACCTTTTTGTTGTATGCTCGCATCATTCGTTTTTGGTACATCTGACCATGGCGGATGGCTTTTAACCTTTTCTCTTCAATCAAGTTTAGCTGATCATATCGGGATTGGATCATTTCTACTTCATCGAACTTCAATTCTGACAAAACTCAGAGAGAAGGAATCTCGACTTCAATGGTCAAAACCGCCTCTATTATATAAACCAATGAGAAAGGAGTTGTCCCGATGGAGGTTCTGACAAATGTTCGATAAGCATAGAAGGTAAATGGTATCTTCTCATGCCAATCTTTATAAGTCTCAGTTATTTTCCCCACAATCTTCTTAATGTTTTTATTAGCTGCCTCAATTGCAACGCTCATTTTTGGGCAATAGGATGACGAGTTGTACTGTCTGATCCTGAACTGACTGCAGACTTTCGATATCATATGGTTGTTCAAATTCAATGCATTGTTAGATATGATCCTTTCTGGCATTCCATGTCGACATATGATTTCCTTTTTCTGGAATTTGCTGACTTCTGACTTTGTAACATTGGCATATGAAGCGGCTTCTACCCATTTGGTGAAGTAGTTGATGACCACAAAGATGAATCGATGCCTATTTGAAGCTTTCGGCGAGATCGGCCCAATGACATCCATGCCCCACATAGAGAAAGGCCTTGGAGAAGTCATAACATGCAGAGGTGAAGGGGGTACATGAATTTTATCTCCATAAATTTGGCACTTATGACATTGTTTGGCATAATTGACATAGTCTCTTTCCATGGTGGACCAATAATACTCGAATCTCATGATTTGTTTGGCCATTGTGAAACCATTGGCATGTGTTCCACAGATGCCCTCATGGACTTCTTCCAAGATTTTCTTGGCCTCGACAGTGTCTACACATCTTAGTAGCACCTGATCCTTTCTCCTTTTATATAGGATCTTACCATCTAAGACATAGTCACTGGCCAGTCTTCTCAACGTCCTTTTATCATTCTCAATAGCTTGGTGAGGGTATTCACGATTCTTCCCATATCGCAGTATATAGTGGTACCAAGGATGATCATCATTTTCATCTTCTTCTTCGATGTTGTAACAATGAGTCAGAGTCTTATAAATACTCACCTGGATTGGTTTCACATCTTTTTATTTATTCACTTTGATCATGGAAGCTAAAGTAGCCAAGGCATCAGCCATCTGATTTTCATCTCGTGGAAGGTAGTAGAAGGTGATGTCATCAAACTTTTCAATTAGCTCTAGAACCAGCCTTCGATAATTGATCAACTTGAGGTCTCTTGTCTCCTATTCACCTTTAAGTTGATAAATCACTAGCGCATAATCTCTATAGACCTCCAACACTTTGATCTTACGTTCTATGGCTGCACAAATTCCCATGATACATGCTTCGTATTCAGCCATATTGTTTGTGTAATGAAAATCCAATTTACTAGTGAAGGGATAATGATCTCCATTTGGGGATACTAAGACTGCCCCGATTCCATTACCAACAGTGTTCGATACTCCGTCTAAGTTTAGTTTCCAAGGATGACCTTCTTGAGAGTCTTCTTTAGTGGTGACAACATACATTAGATCTTCGTTTGGGAATTCAAATTTCAAAGGCTCATAATCTTCTAGAGCTCTACTGGCTAGGAAATCTGCTATTACACTCCCTTTTACAACTTTCTGATTCACATAGACTATATCAAATTCAGAAAGCAGAATTTGCCACCGGGCCATCTTTTCATTCAATGCAGTCAATTCCATCATGTACTTTAAAGGGTATAGTTTCGAGATGAGCCAATTTGTGTGGTACAACATGTACTATCTCAATTTTCAAGTTGCCCAGATTAAGGCGCAACACAACTTCTCAATTAGAGAGTATCTCGTTTCACACTCAGTGACTTCTTATTGAGGTAGTATATTGCCCTTTCTTTACTTCTTGCCTCATCGTGTTGACCAAGCACACATCCCATAGAATTTTCAAATACTGCCAAATACAATATCAATGGCTTATCTAGATTAAGTGGCACCAGCACTGGGGCATTGGACAGGTATTGTTTGAACTTGTCAGAAGTCTTCTAGCACTCCTCATTCTAAACAACTGGATTGTGTTTCTTAAGGACATGGAATAGGGTTCGCATTTCTCAGTTAGTTGTGAAATGAATAGGGCAATGTAATTTAGCCTTCCTAGGAATCCTTGAACTTCTTTTTGAGTGAGCAGCAGAGGCAACTCCTGTATAGCCTTGACTTTATATGGGTCAATCTCAATCCCCTTTTAGCTGACTACAAATCCTAGCAGTTTTCCTGACCTGGCCTCGAAGGTACATTTTGTTGGATTGAGCTTTAGCTAGAATTTCCTCAACCTCAAGAATAATTTTTTCAAGACTTGCACATGCTCCTCTTTTGTTCGGGATTTGGTGATCATATCATCGACATAAACTTCAATTTATTTGTGCATCATATCATGGAACAGGGTTACCATGGCTCTCTGATAGGTCGCTCGTGCATTTTTCAGTCCAAATGGCATCACCTTATAGCAAAATGTTCCCCACATGGTTACAAATGTGACCTTATCCATGTCTTCAGGATGTATCTTTATCTAGTTGTATCCTAAGAAGCCATCCATAAAGGATAATAATGAGTAACCTGTCGTGTTGTCCACTAAGGTGTCGATATGGGGTAATGGAAAACTGTCCTTTGGGCTGGCTTTGTTCAAGTTCCTATAGTCTACGCACATTCGTACTTTTCCATCTTTTTTAGGGACGAAGACGATATTGGCTACCCATTCTGAGTATTTGACTACTTGTAAAAAACCAGCATCGAATTACTTCTTGACATCTTCTTTTATTTTTAGCAAAACATCGGGCCTCATCCTTCAGAGCTTCTGTTGAACTAGTTTGCACTCTTCCTTTATGGGGAGCCAGTGTACCACGATATCAGTACTTAGACCAGGCATGTCTTGATACGACCATGCGAAGACATCTTTGAATTCTTGGAGTAACTCAATAAGGACCCGCTTTGTCTCTATGGTAATGCAAGCTCCAATTTTCACTTCTTTTCCTTCTTCCAAGACCACAATCTCTACTGACTCTTTGTGAGGTAGAATTTGTTTCTCCTTTTGTTCTACCATCCTTAATAAATCAGGAGATAGGTTACAGTCTCTGTCATCTTCGAAGTCCTAAGGTTCCTCTAAACATATATCTCGCTTAAATAGAGATTCTGAGTTAGTAGCAACGTCGCTCATATCATTGATATCTGGAGACCTGTTATAGGGATGAAGAAAAATCTAAAGAACAAAAGAATCTAAGAATAATTATCTGTATGGTATGATTATGAACGAAATGAAAGAATAGAAGAATATTTGCTCGAAATAAGATAGAAAGATGTATTTTATTGAAATAAAGATGTTGGACATAGGCCTATTTCACAAAAGGATTCTTATTGCTCCTCGACTTAAAGCAACAAGTGTGTTTTGAACATTACTCTAAATTAGCTCTAAAGATTACTGGAATCTCTTTCGTAGTCTAATTGTTCAGAACACTTCCAGGTATATAAGGGCGAATGCTCGATAATTTCTTTCCAAAATTCCCTCTTTAGATATGACATTGATGTTCAGATTTCCTATCATTTCTTCAGCAGTTTCTTTTCTTGTCATCTTCCGTTCAGGGTGAATAATCCCTCCTGACACAAATGTTCTAGATATATAGGGAAAAGTCGTCGGTTCCTATTTGACTTATTCCCCTTTTAATCGTGCTCTTCTCATTTCCTGCTTCTTCTCTAATTCTTTCTTCTTTTGCTTCGCATTTGGCTTATATCCCAAGCCAAAGTGATCTTGTTTATCCATTAGAATTGGTACCTTAACTTTCCCTAGGAAATATTTCCCGAGTCCTTTTCCTAGCATGGCTCCCCTTCCGACCGTCAGTCGTAGGCCTATCTTCGTAGCTTTCAATATTTTGGGCATAGGGATCTTGTTTCCTTCGACGATGAAGGTTGTATTTACAAATTCCAGCAATCGAAAAAAAACATTCTATTGCTTCATCGTCTGCCCCTATGTATGGCACTACACTGGTTACGGATGTAATAATATCTTCTTCTCTATTTATCGTTCCCAATCAACCCTCAATTATCAACTTTAGTTTTTAGTGTATTAATAACAGCACTACCCAACCGAGTGAATCCAAGGCTTCCTCAGTAAACAATTATAAGATGGCTTGATGTCCATTACCAGGAAATCTACTTTTACTTCATACCTGTTTGGACCAATCAAAAGAGGTATCTTAATCCTTCCCATCACCTTTCTTTTAGCACCATCGAATGCTCTCACTATGTTCTGACAAGTCTTCATATGAGAGCTATCCACTGGTAATCTGTTTAGTATGGATAAGGGCAAGACATTCAGTGCGGATCCATTATCAATTAACACCCCTAGCAGTGTATATCCCTTGCAGCGGGTGGTGATGTGCAAAGTCTTAGTCGATCCCATGCCTCCAAGCGTTATTTCATCAACATTAGAAAAGATAAATTTATCAGCACTTATGTTACTGACTAGACGGTCTAGCTTGTTGACGGAGATATCATTAGCGACATAAGTTTCATTTAATACTTTCATCAACGTGCTACGATGTACCACTAAGCTTAAGAGTAAAGCTAGCACTAATATGCGAGCTGGTTGTTTATGCAATAACTTCATAATGCTATACTCACTATGCTTTAAGAATTTCAAAAACTCTTTAGGCTCCTCTTCAATTGCCGGCTTGTTAACAGGTGATTCAAGTCTGGCCGCCTTTTTTTCTTTTATTGAACTGCCAAGGCTTTTCCTTTTTTGGGCTTAGCCTTTGCATTTGATGTGTCGTAGTGCCTTCCACTCATCGTGTAGAAACCCAAATCTCGACCTTCTTTTAAAGTGCTAATTTGGTTATCTTCTCCCAGGATCGTCATATTACAGTTATAATTCCAGGGAACCCTCTTGTTGTCCTTGTAAGGAAAGGCTACAGGTTTTTGGATTATGACTCTTGGTGTAATTTGTACTCCAGTTTCATTGCTCCTTGATAATGAAATGATAACCACTGGGTGGTTGACTTTATATATATTCTCTATTGACCCCTCTTCTGAGGTGCATACATCTTCTCCTTTTGGGCCTTCGGTATACTCAAGGAATTCTAGCTCCTTATTGTCCATTAGACCTTGTACTAGGGTCCTGAATTCATTTTATCTTTGAATTTCATGACCTTCTTCATCATGGACCTCGCAGTAGTTCCTTGCTTTTCAGGAATTCTCTCTTAAATCCTATGTGATTAATCCATTTTCTACCAATTTCTTCCAAACCCCTCTCAATGGGGTTTTCACTTCTGCTATATTCATCTTGATTCTCTTTCCCACATTTTTTATTATCGTGTTTACCCCTTTGTGAGAATGGTTGGGTAACGAATTCTCTGCACCAGATGGATCATCAAATCTCACAATGCCCATTTTGATGAGTCTTTTGATTAACTTTTTGAAAGCAGTATAGTTCTTGATCGAGTGTCTCGTGATTCCAGAGTGGTATTCATGTTGGGCGTTCGCATCGATTTAGGGAATAGAGGTTGCATAGGTTTTAGGTAGAAAGGGGATACTACATGTGCATTAAACAATTTTTGGTACAACTCTCTATACGTCATTGGGATGGGGTAAATTGGAGTTTCTCCATATTTTGCCTTGTGTTAGATTCTTGCTTTGGGGGGCCTTGATGGCTAGTAGCCACTGTCCTTGGTTGACTTATAGTAATCGGCTTTGAATAACCATTGTCATACGTACTCGCATTATTTACCTCATTTTTCTTCTTTCTCGGGGTAGTTCTCCTAGCGTTTTCCCTGGCTTCTATTTTTCCACACCTTATTGCATTTTCTATCATCTCACCGGACATTATTATGTCCGAGAAACTCTTAGTTATGCTTCTCAGTATGTGATTAATGAATGGAGCCTTCATGATATTAATGAAGAGCATTGTTGTTTCCTTTTCTAGCAGAGGTGGTTGGACTTGCGTGGCGACTTCGCTCCACCTTTGAGTATATTGCCTGAAGCTCTCGCTTGGCTTTTTCTCCATGTTTGGCAGTGTGATTCTGTCAGGTGCCATATCTATTATGTGACCATATTGTTTCATGAAGGCCTGTGCCAGGTCCTTCCATGAATTGATTTGGGCATGGCTTAATTGATTATACCATTTGCCATAGCCCCAGTCAGGCTGTCTTGGAAATAGTGAATTAATAACTGATCATTATTGACATGTCCTGTCATCCTCCGATAAAACATCGTAATGTGGGCTTCATGGCAACTGGTCCTATTATATTTCTCAAATTTTGGGGTCTTAAACTTAGGCGAGAGCACTAGATCTAGAACCAGGCTTAAGTATTTAGCATCAATTCCACAATGGTAATCAGCGCTTTCCAATGCCTTGAATTTCTCTTCTAGCCATCTGCATCGGTTTTCAAGTTGCTTTGGAAGCTCCACTCCCGCCTTTTCTATTTCTGTTATATCATCAAGATCAGGGACAACGAGATTTGCTGGACGGTCTCCTAGGTTAGAGCCTGAACCTATCGAGAAGCTTGTTAGTGCTGAGGTACCGGTCTGATATTAGGGCCTAATGTTAACGGACAACCTTTGTGGATATGCATTTGGTTGTGCTTGGGTGTTTGTTGGGGTAAATCCTGGAGGATAAGCAGGGTCCTCGTTATCATCCTTATAATTGACCATGGGGCTTTTTCCTTTTTCTAGCCCTCCAGTTAGCAACTAGGTTAATTGGCTCATCATATTCTTTTGGAATTCTAGCATCTGTTCCCTCATGTCCTCTTGAATTTTGGCCAATTGTTCTTGCATCTGTATTTGTATCTGAGCTTGCATTTCTTTTTACATTTGCTCTAATCTTTCCAACCTTTGGTCCATTGCTTTAGTTTTTCCTTGTGTACCGTAACGATATTCTAGGGTAACTGCCATGATTTTAGGGTCTCTTTGTGAGATTTAAAACACATGATGCAATGTAATGCTAATGCATGAAAGCATGTAAAAAAGGCATTGATTCTAATTCAATTTCATTAGAGTAAATTTTCTAGAAAAAAATTTCTTTGCATAAAACGGATTACATATAAGGCCTCGCCCTAATACTTAAGGCCTTTACCTTCCTAAGAAGCCAAGCTAACTCTCGGCCTCGATCTGACTCTGATTCGTATTTCAAACTCAGTACATCAGCCTGGACTACTAAAGTTTGTAAATGATCATCCACCTCTCCTACTTGAGCCAAAGCTGCAGCCATGGCATAATCCCTATCCCTGACCTAATCTTGAGATCGATGAAGCTGCTCTTGCCATTGCTCATTATTTGCTTCCAGGAGTTCAACTCGAAATTCACAGTTTTGTAGCTCGATTTTGAGTTCTTCTATCTTTTCTTTTAGCTCTTCAATTTTGCTCCGACTAGCCTTCAACTCGATTATAGAGTTACGACTGCGATACTGATGTAGGGATCTTTCTATCTCTGACACCTGAGTTTTTAACCCTACCTTCTTATTTTAACTTTCTACCAAATTTCCCTGCAGAACGTCTTTTCATGCTTGAACATCTCGGAATTTCCTTTCCCATTGACTAGCTCTACTCTTTTCCTCTTTAATTTCTTACCGCCATTGTTCTGACATTTTTCCCAGACCAGCAGTTCTTATTGACCTCTGCAGCTTCTTGTAGTCTGTTTTCAAACTATCCAAATCCTCTTTAGTCTTACTCTTTCCCTTTCTCAGCTTCTTGGCTTCTAGTTTCTGGACGTCGACATCTAGTCCTAGCTGCATTTTCTCCTCCTCCAATTGCTTTATCCTTTTTTTTAGCTCCAAAATCTTTCTCTCAAAATCCTGTTTGATGATCTCTAGCTCAGATGGGATTACCTGCAAGTATTCTTCCATTGATTGGGTGTTTTCTTAGTCTGATATAGAGATGTTGTCATTGATTCTCTGACCCCACCACCGGTCATACTCAGGGGTAGTCATCAGGTTGGCTGCAAACCTTTTCATTCTACGAGTTCCGTTCAAGGCGTTCAATATTTCACGAACTTTCTTTTTGTAATTATCTCCTTTGTATACAAACTCGCACTGAACTAACCCTTGTGTTACTGGCGTAAACTATCTTGATCTGTACTGCCTTAATGAGAGTAGAGGGGCATACTCGACAGCCCCCCATATTCCAAGTAGGGGAACCCAATCAAAACCACCACACTGGTATAGAATCTCGTCAGGGATCATTCAAGAGGCTCTCTATTCGACGTCTTCATCTTGTAGATTTTTTAGAATCATCATCCATTTCTCTACCGTAATATAATCTCATCTTGGCGTAGCCACTAACTCTTTCAGCGGAGAATAGTCTTTGGAGAAGATTCAATATGAGACCTTTTCCACTTTCCAAAAATGGCTGTGGAACCACGCTAGTAAGAGTTATGCGCATCTGATGAATCTCCCTCCACCTGCTTTTCAGCATGCGTTCAAAGATCTAAAAGTTTCGGCCAAAATTGCGAGAACGGGTGTAACCCTTTTATCAAGTCTGTCAAATAAATTAGAGATCGCTTCGTCTATATGCCCTAAAGCCTTAGGGAAGATAACCAATCCGTAAATGCTTAACTCGAAGACATCAACCCCTTTCTTCACATCAGGATGTGCTGGGATCAAATCTCTCAAATTTCTCCAAGGAATGCACTTATTATCACCTTTATGCTTGATTCGGGCTGCAACCCACTGTTCACTCATTCTTATGATGTTCATCAGCTTTTTTAAGAATGTTGGGACATTGGAAACTCTGGAATAAGCTTTGTCAACTTGAATCTTTAGTCAAAGAAGCAAAGCCGTGTACTCTTCTGCAGTAGGTACCAAATCTACCTTTCCAAAAGTAAAACAACTATAAGCAGGGTTCCAATACTGGGCGAGAGCTTGAAATAAGTGCTTGTCCACTTTGATATCGAGTAGATAGGGCAGATCACCATAATTATAGTAGAATAGTTACTTGATCTTGTCATCCCATTGATCCCATATTTCTTTCATCTCTTGATGATTATTTTGGGTTACGCTAATACGAGTAAAATCCCACAACTCTGACACGTACTGATCAGTGAGACTATCACCCTTCTCTTACTGCGTTGTCTCGGCCCATATCCAGATGGCAGTATTATCCTCTACTTGATCAAGAAACCCATTTTCCGCGACAAGTTATTTATTTAGCAACCGAATGTGAATCAACATTTTTTTGTGATGAAAATGCCATGCAATTACAATAAAAGTAAAACAAAACAAGTCAATACTTCATATGCCGTTTAAAGCAAGCAAAGAATAATAAGAACCTACTCGGGTAATCGCTAGAGTTTGGTTGGCTCTACCTAGGGTAAGCTCTTAGAGCTCACTATATGTGGTTCGATTCTAAAGCAAAGGTACTTGAACTGGCAGATTCCTCGATCCTCACCCATTATAGGCTCATACAGACTGAGTTTAGTTCAGGGGAATACATTTCCCTATGGCTATATAGAGATAAAAATCTCATGAAGACATAGGTACGGATGTATCCCGAAAGCGATTAAAAGGGTAAAATTGACCAATTATGTGATGCAATATGCAGAGATATATCAAAAGGCTCAGACTGATAAAGCAAACATATTATGACAAAGACCACAAAAGGACAGATGAAATGCAACAAACGGATCATAAATTTAAACCAAGTTTTCAATTTTTTGACAAAAAGACAAAAAGTAGTCAACTTCGTGGCTTGACTCTCTTATTTTGGTCCCCAGTGGAGTCGTAATGCTGTCGAAACCATTTTTTTGAACAAGGGGTCAACTTTGATTTTGAAAACAAAAACGAACGTGCGAGTCACCACCAATCTTTTTTTATGACATGTGATCAGGTCACCTTGTACGATGGTTGTTTTTAATAGACGGTTTGATTTATTAAAATAACGCTTTTAGTCTACGAAATTCAAAAAGATGGGTTCGGGAGTTGGTTACATACAAGGAAGGATTAGACCCTTGTAACGCCCAAAATTGGTACCTAGTTGATTAATTAATGTCTTGGTGTCGAAAATTGAAAATTTGAAGAAATTTTAAAATACGATCCTTTGCTAAATATTGCCTAATTGAAATTTTTTTGAGGCAAGGGCGTATTCCATGTTAATCGAGGAAAAGAATTATGTCACGTAAGTTAGTACACAATATCTTAAATCCCTGAAACGAGGATAAACACCGAAAATTATTTATCCTGGAAGATGTTTAATTATCTCAGTTTTCGAAAGAAATCATGTTCTGTAAGTTAGAGCACGATCTTTTTGTAATTCTCGAGATTATTTAAAATTTATGCTTTAAAATGTTCAGGTATTTGGATTTTTTGAGAAAGTCAAAACCCCATAAGTTAGGGAACGACTTTTCGAATTTCAAAATACGAAATATTACTTGTTTAAAATAACATTTTTAATATATCGGGTAAAATGTAGCACGATTTTGTAGTAAAATGTGAAAAATAAATCATGGTACTAACATGCATAACAGAATAATAATAAGTGCGTTAATGTAAATGACAATACGAAAGATAAAAATAAAATAAAATGAACAAGCTAATCATAAAAGAAAAACAATAAGCAAAAGACTAAATTTGGAGACTAAAAAAAGCTAATATTAAACTAATAAATAAATATGGTGTAAAACAACTTAAGAATAACAATAATAATAATAATAATAATAATAATAATAATAATAATAATGTTGACATTAATAATAATGATATAATAAAATTTTAAAGTTTTAAAATTATAAAAGGATATAAATGAATAATAAAATGATAAAATAAAATAAAATAAATATTAGATAAATATTAGGTAAATAAATACGGAAAGGAAATGCAATAATAATAGTAATAACAGTATAAAGTCAATGATACAATAATATAGTAATAATAAGTAAATAAGCATAAGAAGAAAATATAATTATAGTAATAATAAAATTAAATTAATTAATTTAATAATAGAATGATAATGATAAATTAATAAATAAAAAGAAAATATAATGGTAGTAGTAATAATATTAATTAGTTTAGTAATAAAATAGCAAAAATAGCAAAAAAGAGGGCTAAATTGAAAATAAAATAAAAAATTTGGGCAAATTAGAAATAAAATAAAAAGAACAGGACCAAATAGAATGCGTGAATAACAAGGAGGGACCAAAATGGGAAATAACCCCCTTCAAAATGCGCAGCTTCAAAGTGGACCTAATTGAAAGCCGAAATAAATTATAGGGCCAAAATTAAAGACTAAAGAAACTTGATTGCAAAAGAATAAAAAGGCGGAAGGACTAAACTGGCAATAAGACCAGTTTTAAAAAGCACGTGGATCCTCCCCTTGGAGCGGATCGGTCGGATCGGGCTAAGGCAAAACGACGTCATTTTGGGTGTTTGAGACCAGTCCCAAAATGACATCGTTTTGGGAGCCTATATAAGCCAGTTTTTGACAAAAAAATCATTTAGCCCTTGTTTTAAAAAAAATCTGAAAAAATCTCTCTCCTCTCTCTCAAATACCTCTCCCCTCCTGCCAAGCTCCGGCCATCGGCTAACGCACCGGCCGCTGGTCGCCGGTCACTGGCAACGGCGCCACCATCTATGGCTGCTGAAAAAAATAAAATTTTTATTTTTTTTGGTGATAAAAAAATAGGAAAATAAAATGAAAAGAATAAAAATAAAAAGGTAACCCTAACACATTTTTGTACTTTGTTGTTCTTTTAATGCTTGTTTCTCTTTTGTTCTCACTCTCTATTGTATGCTTGAAACTTTGTTTTTTTGTATTTGATATATGTTCTCAAAAAATACTTGTTGTTCTTTGTGGCTTTATATAGCCGAATACAACCTTTCAATATTGCTAATGTAACACCCCTTACTCGAGTCTGAGGCTGGGACTGAGTACGAGGCATTACTAAACTTAAACACATGCATTCCAACATTTACAAATCATAAAAACTTGATAAAACTTAAAACTTTTCAAATCTTGTCTAGAATTCCCTATTATGGGCCTACAAGGCCCAAGACAAGCTTTAAGAATGATTTGAAACCAAACCGGGTCTTTTAAAGAACTCTGGAAAATGACTCTTGAAATAGGGGCACACGCCTGTGTGGCCTTCTTAACATGTCCGTGTTGAAGGCCCGTGCAGTTCACACGGCCTAAACACATCAAGACACACTCGTGTCCCTAACCCGTGTGGAATTAATTCCTAATTCTACAGGGTTTTTCACACGGCCTGGCACACGCCTGTGTCCATGGCCCGTGTCCCTCACACGGCCATGACACTCCCGTGTCTCAGCCCGTGTCCAACAACCTTGACATTCTGTTTCTGAAGTTAGCAACCATTTAGGGGCACACGGCCAAGGCACACACCCATGCTCAGAGGCCATGTCCTCTACACGGCTGAGACAAACGGTCGTGTCTCTACTCGTGTGTTTACTACCATACATACTGACCTAAAATTTTAAGGTACAGGGGACACACGACCGGACAACATGCCCATGAGGCTGACCGTGTGTTGCACACGACTTAGACACATGCCCGTGTGTCTACCCATGTGGACAAATACAAGGCTATCTACCAAGCCTTTTTGCCACCCGTACTTGCACCAACCTACACAATAACAAATATGTCTAATCCATACAACAATATAAGACTAAATTAACCGCAACATGACATTTAAATGCAAACCTCATGACACTCTAACAAACCAAACATGTATTTGATCATTCATACATTTTGTTCATCCATGGAAGCATCATCATTTACAATTATCAATAATTTATATTAGCTATCAACCATGGCCTAAAAAAGGAAGGTTTTCATCGCAAGCCAACATGATTGGCTAAAAAAGGAAGGTTTTCATCGCAAGCCAACACAATTAGCTAACTTAACAATATGACACATAACAAAAAGACTCAATCCCTATACATGCCATACTCAAGATAATAAAACTAACTATACCAAAAGCTTTGAGTGATAGTGTGAGCGATGCCTCCAACGTTCTTTGATCCACGGGCTAATTTGGTTACACTACAAGAAAATTGAAAGGAAAAGGGTAAGCACAAAGCTTAGTAAGCTGCATGTAAAATATCGAATAACAACCATGTTACCACAATCGATCATACCCTCAATATATCATAACTCACACAAAGAGTAAATGTTCATAACACAACTTACTCTTGTTCCTTCCTCACTATTCATACAACAAGAATAGAGTTCGCATATCATCAATTTCATATAAGTATCTATACCACTCACAACATGGTCGTAAGTGCTATCATTTTGACATAAACCGTAAAATTTCCTGTTGAACCATTTGGAATACTACAGGATAATCACTAAGTCTCAAATATAGGGTACGATGCTGACGCCATGTTGCAAACATGGTCTTACACTAGCTGTCACATCTAAGTCGATGCCATGTCGCAAACAGGTCTTACACTGACTTCCATACATCATGGTCGATGCCATGTCCCAGACAGGTCTTACACTGGCTCTCACTTATCTGTGTCGATGTCATGTCCTAGACAGGTCTTACACTGACACACCTCAAGCCGATGCCATGTCCCAGACAAGTCTTACACTAGCTTGCATATCTTGAGGCTGATGCCATGTCCTAGATAGGTCTTACACTGGCTCTCATCTATCGGTGTCGATGCCATGTCCCAGACAGGTCTTACAGTAGCACACACATCACCCAAATGTCATGGCATGGATATCCAAATTATTCCTAAGGTTCAACCGGGAGTCTCTACTACATCAATTCTCATCATGCACATTTTCAGCAATAGTCCAAAATTTATGCCATATTAATTATACCGTACATAAATACAGTTAAGTTACATTATTTACGTACAACTTACCTCGTACACAAAATGTAGGCAACTAATTTTATTTAATCCGCTTGCTTGGCTTTTCCCCGGTCTAGGTCTGGATTGCGTATTTCTTGATCTATAATAATAAAATTTCACTCATTCAATCATCACATTAACAAAAACATACTACAATTCACAATTCAGCAAAATGATCGTTTTGCCCTTAGACTTT
Organism: Gossypium longicalyx; assembly: GCA_025698465.1. Classification (NCBI taxonomy): domain Eukaryota; kingdom Viridiplantae; phylum Streptophyta; class Magnoliopsida; order Malvales; family Malvaceae; genus Gossypium; species Gossypium longicalyx. The sequence continues at coordinate 86,783,152 of CM046997.1, forward strand.
ACAAAAATTACGATTTTTCACTTTGGCTCATAAATAAATTTTTATTGTGTTTCATCATTAACCAATCCTATCCGAACTCTTTTTATACCTATAGCAACTCACAATTTCAAACATTTCACATAATTACCACCTATTTTACAAGCTTTACAAAATAGCTCATTTAGGTGTTTTCATGAAACCCCTTTCACAAAAGTTGTTTATTTAACAATCAAGATTCATTTTCTTCCATAAAATTTCAGCTAAAAACATAAATTATTTCATGGAAAAACCCTATACTTTCATCTATTTTGCAAAATAGTCCCCTTATTCGAAAGCCCATGCTACAAGGAGTCCAAAAATACAAAAATCATAAAGAATAACCTTTTAAATGACTTACTTGCAAGAGATACAAGTGGCTGATATTTTTAGCTCTCTAAACCCCCTTAGTTTTTGAAAAAATCGGTGGAGAAGATGACACTATAGCCTCTCTTTTCTTTATTTTTATTTTAGTCAAATAAGTCACCAAATGTCCACCTAACCTAGTCAACATGACTCTCTTTGTCCCCTATGGCCGGCCACCTCTTTTAAAAGGGTCTAATTGCACTTTAAAGACCCCAAATTATGATTCTCAAGCTATTTAACACATCTGGCTAGTAAAACAAAACTTTTTCCCTTTATGCGATTTAGTCCTTTTTCGTAATTGAGCTCACAATCACTAAAATTAATTCACCAAAATTTTCATGCACTCATATAATCATGCTATAACACCAAAATAATAATAAAAATATTTCTCCAACTCCGAATTTGTGGTCCTGAAACTATTATTCCGACTAGGCCCAAAATTAGGTTGTTATAGCTAATCTATTGTCTTTTCTACTACTATTTTGCAGGTGGCAGTGGCAAGTTGAGGGCAGTGCTGACAAGTGGTGGCAAGATAGGCAGAGGCTAGGGGCGGCGCACCTAGGGTTTCAGAAACCCTAGTGTTAATGGGCCATTAGGAATTTGAGCTGATGGTTTAATTTTTTAGGCTGTAATGGGACTGTGGACTTTAATTTATTTTGATTTATGTTTATGGGCCCCGGGCAGAATTGGCCAACAACAATAATAATATCGAATATTAATGCAATTAGGTAGCGGAATTAAAGACTAAATTTTGAAAAGGTGAGAAGCAATTAGTGTGGTTATTTTGAAATGAAATACATTTATTTGAGCGAAAAAAGTAAAGGGTATTAATTTTCTTTAAAAATAATAATATCTTAAGTCCAACAATTTAAAATGCTAATAATTTTAATTGCTTTCTTTGGATAAATGGTTTTTAAAGTTTAAGTTTTTATTTTATTTTATTTTATTTTATCGTAAGATTTTGTGTATTAAATGAAATAAAATTATGAAAAATTAAGAGAACACTTTTTTGGTAGAATTTGAAAATAAAAAAGAAAAGAAATTAAGCTACTAAAATATCCTCTTAAAATTATTCTTAAATTTTGAAATTATCTAAATATTTTTATCCAAACAAGTAAATTCATTTTTGGATTTTAGAAAAACTTTTAGACAAATTAAATTCCTCCTCCAAACTCACTCTTACTAAGGCGAGCTATTATGCACAAGTCAATAGCCTTACTTAAGTTTTATATATTAAAGTTATGTAACTGAGCTATAAGATTTGCATGTAATTCCTTGTAATTGATACCCTTTGTATAATGATCGTATGTATATCCATTTGCAATTTAGTTGCAAGATTCTTTTGAACTAAGTTGTAATAGTTGTAAATTTGTATGAGTAAATGTGTAGGATGAGTCTGTTTTTGCATTGTAACACACGAGATTCAGATCCGGTGAATTGGATCGGGTTGAAGGCGATATAGTTTCGTTAATCGAATTTTGAATCTTGTAATATCATTTTTCCTGACACCAATCTTTCATTCGATTATTCAATTCCTTATGATTTCTTGGTGAAACTCATGGAAAATCTTGATAAATCTTGAAAACAAGCCTTAACTTGTGTATAAATGTCATTTGAAGGACCCGTTATAGGTGCATCAGACCAGATTTGAGTGTAAGGGATGTCGTTCGAGATCCTAATAAAAAGTGTGTGTTTCTTTATAATTGAATCGAGGCAAACCGTGCCTCAGGATAGGACCACACGGCCGTGTAGACCACATGAGCCCTCATATGGTCATGTCCCCCTGAAACCCTAGGATATTTTGATTTCCACAAGGCTTAGGACCCTCCGCACGGCCTGGCACACAGTCATGTTTTCCTTGTACCTTGATTTTGCAATTTCTACATGGCCTTAGCCTGTTACACGATCGTGTATTCCCTCCAAACGGTCCATACATTCTACACGATCCGGTCACACGACCCTGTGTCCCCTACTTTCATATTTTTACAGTTCTTTCCTAGAAGTTTATGTTTTGTTCAGTTTAGTCCCTGAATGTGAATTGTCTTAGTGTTTTACTTTATTCGATTGAGTCCCTGATAACATGAATAATTTTAGAATCCATACTCTAATTAATTGAATTACTATCACATACATGCATGAACTGTGACTAATGTACATATATATATGCCTTTCATATCTATCTTTGTGATTATACGTATAGAATGCCTTAATTTTTACTGTTAAATTGAGTCCATGATAAGTATGTTTTTACTGCTATAGTGATTCATTGAGAGCGTATTTTTTGCTACCCCATTGATTTGTTATAAGCATATTATTCATTTCCGTCTTTATCTGCAATAAACATGCCATATTGCATTGCATGGGGTAGATTGCTTTGAAAAGGAGGAAGTTTGGACAGATTAATAATCTACAACTCTGTTGGTTTGCCCATAGACTATTTGGCAACTTTTATCTGCAAACATGTTCTGTACTAACAACCATATTGCAATGTATTAACTTGCAACACTGGTGGTTCACCCATCCATCTAGCAGTTCTTATTTGCAAATATGTTATGCATTCACAACCATTTGACATCATATTAACCTAAAACTTATGTGGTTTATCCATAACCTAGTGTGTAGGAATGGACTATTCTGGGAGCTCTTACTGTAACACCCCTAACCTGTATTCGTCGCTGGAGTACGGTTACGAGGTTTTACCGATCAATTCACAACATATGACATACATTTATCAAAAATAAAGCATTCATTCTCATAAATCATTCAACACAATCATATTGTCCCTTATAAGGGCCTACGAGGCCTTAAACATGCTTTATAAGTAGTTCGGGACTAAACCGATAACATACGAAAATTTTTGGAAACTTAGAAACATTTCAATCACACATGGGTCACACACCCGTGTGCCTCACACGGCTCCAGACACGCTCGTGTCTGTGGCCTGTGGAAACGGGGCATACATACTGACTTGGGTAACATAGCCAACCACACGCACGTGTGTCTAGCCTGTGTGCCCTTCGAAGTGGCCACACATGCCCATGTGTCAGGCCGTGCCAAACCTGTAGGGTATACTGACTTATACAACACGGCCAAGTTACACGCTCGAGTGCTAGGTCGTGTGTAAATTAGGAGATATACTGACTTGTACTATACGACCGGTCACACGGCCGTGTGTGAGACCGTGTGGAGCATACTGACTTTTTTTTAATTTCAACACCATGAGACACACGGTCGTATGTCACACACGGCTGAGACACACGCCCGTGCCTCTACCTGTGTGGACAAAAATAGGCCATTTGCAAGGCCAATTTGCCACCGCAACTTCAATGTACCTACACAAGGAAAAATATACCATTTTCATACATAAAGGGCAGCCAAGCAATTCCAGTTCATGCACATTTCATACCATTATAATTTCATCTATTCTAAATATCAAATCACTACCATTTACTTAGTCAAATACATGCCAAAACAATATCAAAATAAGCCATCACTCATGGCTATATATACAAACCAAAACATATATATTTACAAGCCATTTCAAATAGCCAAACACACATCAATTTTAACATTATTTACAAGCCAAATCTCATGGCTATATTCATAACCAAAATACCATATCTAGCCTATACATGCCATATACCACAATTGTATAATTCAAAAGTACCAACTTAGATATTTGATAGTGCGATGATGTTCTTAACGACTCCCGGATCCGAGCTAGCCTTGATTCACTATAAAACATAGAAAAATAACATGAAGTAAGCTTCATAGCTTAGTAAGCTCGTATGAAAAACAATAAGCAAATCTCAGTAATTTTTTACCAATCAAATAATTGAAATTAATGAACAAAAATTCAATTAAGCCTCAAGGCTATCAATATATATATCATTCACATAACTTACCAAAGAACTTATCAACTTCATAATTTCGATGTTCGAATAGTTTTCCGTTCATACCTGTACCACCTCGTACTAATCTCTTACTCAGCCACATCTTTCATTCACTCGTTGAACCATTCGGAATAGAAATCAGATACTCAAGGGTCTCACACCATAAACACCTATACCATGGCCTGAAGCCAAATCAAGGTAACTCATCTCTGAAATACCTATACCATGGCCCGAAGCCAAATCAAGGTATAACTCGCACCCGAAGTGCCAATATCATGGCCGGAATCCAACACAATACCCTAATGACATGTCACTAGTATCCTAAACTATTCTTAAGGTTCAACCAGGATTTTAATACCAAATCGTAGTTAAATCACTTTCAATTCATTGTCGAGTCTGTAACACCCCTTACCTGTATTCGACGCCGGAATAGGGTACGAGGCATTACCGAAACACATACACTTGTAAACGTATTAAATCGAGTCATAAAATTTTATTCAATTTAAAATCATTCAAACACATGCATATCATCCCTTAGAACAGGCCTACGAGGCCCAATACATACTTTGGAAGTGGTCCGAGACTAAACCATGAACTTTGGAAAACATTAGAAAATTTCTTGTATTACAAATTTTACTCTTACATAATCTCACTTACTCTATTTCCTGTTACTGAAGGTTCAATCAAATATCGAGCACATTGCTCATAAATTTTTACACATTTATAACTGCACTTATTCATCACATGGTCATATTCAAATACACTAGTCATTACATGATCACATGTATTTTCACTTAGTCAATTTCCTGTTGAACTCATCGGAATAATAACAGATACATGGTGGCCTGCACATATTACCACCCTTGTAACCAAAGCTATCTGGTGCACATAGTAGCCTGCACTTAGTACTACATCTGTGACCAAAACCGTCTCTTACACATAGTGGCCTGCACTTAGTACCACACATGTGATCGAAGCTATCGGGTACGCATAGTAGCCTACACTTAGTACTACACATGCGACCTAACCATCTGGTACACGTAGTAGCCTGCACTTAGTACTACACACGTGACCCAAAACCATCTTAAACACATAGTAGCCCGCATATAGTACTACATATGTGTTCTCACGATGAATCATTCGTATCTTTTTTGTTCCGAAGGTCCAATCAGGAAATTCTTCACTTTTCAACATTTTACCAATTCATCCATAATCAATTTCAATTCATAATTTACATCAAGTGATCATTCAATATGCAACCACCTTTCATATAATAACAAAATATTATAACATAAGTAAAAAGATATATTATTTACATACAAACTTACCTCAGTAGCACAATCGGTGAAAAGGACTTATTCATTATATTCTTTGTTTTCCTCCCGTTCTAAGTCCGAATCTCATTTTCCTTGATCTAGAACAACACATTTAACTCATTTATTCATCATAATACTCAAATTAGCCTAAATTCACATTTTTGAAATTTTACATTTTTGCCCATAAACTTTGTCATATTTACACTTTTTCCCCTAGGCTCGTAAAATTATTTTTATTCAATTTCCTTGTATTTTAAGCCTGGCCCAACCATTTTCATAACTATAGCAGTCCAAAATTTCCATTTATTCACACACTTACACATATTTTACAACTTTTTACAAACTAGTCCTTTTTGACAATTTCACCAAAAATCACTTAGTAAAAGTCGTTTATTACACACCGAGCATTCATATTCTACCATTAAACATCAAAACACATGCATTTCATGATTAAATTTCTAAACACAAACTCTAGCTCAAAATAAAGGTAGAAATAGCTAAACCGAGCTACGAGGATCTAAAAAATGTAAAGAACATTAAAAACGGGGCTAGAACAGACTTGCAATCGAGCTTGGAAGCTTGAAAAACTTTATCCATGGTTTCCCCTTGTGAAATTCAGCCATATCTTGAAGATGGACACAATTTTTCTTTGATTTTGGCTTTTTAATTCTTTTAATTACTAAATGACCAAAATGCCCCTAACTTAAAAATATTCTATTTTACCTATTTCATGTCCATTTTTGTTCAAAAAATTATCCAATGGTCTAATTACCATTTAAGGACCTCCAATGTAAAATTTCATAACTATTGGACACCTCTAGCATGTAGAACTCAACTTTTGCACTTTTTACAATTTAGTCCTTTTGACTAAATTGAGTGACCAAACGTTAAAATTTTCGAACGAAATTTTCAAAAAATTATTTTGTGAAATCGTAGACCATAAAAATATAATAAAAAATAAATTTTCTTACGTCGAATTTGTGGTCCCAAAACCACTGTTCCAACTAGGCCCAAAACCAGGCTGTTACAGAGTCGTTCTCGAACCGTTTTTGAACATGTCCATAGTCTCATTTCCACAATTTATGCAATATCAAAGCATTTAAACACAATTATAAATAAATCTCATTGCATACAAACTTACCTCGTATTCGAAATTGACGGATCGGGTTGACTACTTGATAACCTTGCTTTTCCCCCGATCTAAATCCGAATTCTTTCTTTCTTGATCTATATGAATTCAAAATTAACTTATTTAATCAACCATTCTTTCAATTTAGTCCAGAACATACATTTACGCCTATTGTCACATTAGCCCCTAAACTTTCACACTTTTAACAATTTAGTCCTTATTTCACAAAACACAAAATTCACATAATTCAACAGAACTCATGCTTGGCCGAATTACTATTATGCACCTAGCAGCCCATATTTTTCATTTATTTCACATTTTAACCACTAACTTTACACATTTCAGAATTTAATCCCTATTATGCTTTTCATCAAAAATCACTTTACAAAACATTAAAATCTATCATCAAAAATTCAATTTCATCTTCAAACACCAAAGAACACATAGATTCAACAATAGAAACTCTCAAAATATTTAACAGTTTTGAAATTAAAGGTACGGGCTAGCTAGATTAAGCTGCAATGGTCACAAAAACATAGAAATCATTAAAATCAAGCAAAAATCATACTAATATGAACAATGGAAGCTTGGCCAGATATAAATTTTGAAAATGGATTCGCTACTTATGAAAATCGGTGGAAGATGATAGTTGAAGAAGATGATATTTTTGTTTTATTTATTTTTATCATTAATAACCTAATTACTTAATTAACCTTCAAAACATTTAAAATTTACCAAATTTCCAAGCCAACACATCTCAATAACTCATTAATGGACTATTAACCACATAAGGAGCTCCATTTTAAGGTTCTATAGCTATTAGACACCTTTAGCTAATAGAACACAAGTTTTACACTTTACATGATTAAGTCATTTTTATCAAATTAACTATTCAAACGATAAAATTTCTTCACAAAAATTTCACACATACATACTATCATGATGTAAACACTTAAAATAACATTAAAATAATTTTCCAACATCAGATTTATGGTTCCGAAACCACTATTTCGATTTAGCCAAAACCGAGCTGTTACACTTACTATAGTGTGTAGCAGTGGGGTAGGATTGTTTCTGTTAAATCTAAAAATTGTGTTGCATTCACAAAGTATGTGCAAACAATTCTGAGATTTTTGAGATGGTATATATGTATATATATGTGTATGATGTTGATCTGTTAATTCGATATTCCGAATCTGCTATTGAGAATTATTATATATGATGTGATTCTGTATGCTAATTGGTTGTACTGATTATATTATGATGGAACTCATATAAAGCTTCATAGCTCACTCCTTTAATTTTCATCCTTATAGATAACTCACCAAGGTAGGACATAGACACAACATCCAGAGGATCTCGGCTCGATTTTGTTTAATATTTTAGATGAAGTATTTGATATTTTGAACCGTGGCATGAGACTTCAGGTTTAGAGTTTTAGTTTATTTACATCTTGCATGACATTTAATCCAATTTTAGGTTTTTTAATTATAGTTATTAAATAGTTACACATGAACCCCTAGTTTTTGATAAAATCATAAATGTATATCACTTTTCCATTGTTAAATTATAATTAGAACTTGAGTATTAAATAAACCAGTAATAAACGAGGTTTTCAAAAGTAAACTCTATACCTAGGATAGTAAACTTAAATTGTTTTCTTTCAATTTAGGTAAGTTTTTTTCTGAAAATAGACTAAGTTCTACTTCTAAAATAATAATAAAAAATCTTTTAAAATGACTATTTTCAAAACTTTGATAACTTGTTAAGCTATTTCGGTAGCTAATGTAATCATTTGAATTTAGATCTAAAGTCCAGGCCGGATTGAGAAAGTTACAAATTAAATTATTTAAAAATGCTAATTTGTTCAACCATAAATCTGGTAATGTTTAATTTTGAATACTAAAAAAACAATAATTAATTTATTGAAAAATATTTAAAAAAATTAAAAATTAATTTAAACATTTAGGTTTGTTATATTCTACTTTATTGTCTTTCTTATTTATAATGTTTAAATTAATGTTAAGAGTAAATAATTAATTAAAATATTTTGCTGAATAAAATTAATATACAACTTAATATATATTTTTAATAGAATTATGCATTTTTTATTTTTAAAATTATTATTTATCTTTTATTTTTCAATATATTTAATTTTTGCACGAAAATTTTTAAATATAAATGTAATTAAATTAAATTAATACATAAAATCAATCCATGGCTAAAAAAATTAACATATATCTATAGTAATATTTGAAAAAAAAATGAAAACAAACAATTTTTTTAATAAGTTAATTTTATTGTATGCGACAATGGAAACAAACAGTTAACTCTTTCTCTTTTTTTTTTTTTTAACATATTATCTAATTACCAAAAATATTTATTTAAAAATCTCTAAAAAGAAAAAGGAAAATTCATCCAAACACATAGTAAATTCTACTAAACCGTTTGAGAAGATTTTTGTGTTGATTTTTAATAAAAAAAATTCTGAATGAAATTAACAGATTATTTACAAATACCAAATGAAAATATTTTTTCCTTGCACAATTGTACTTTTGTATTTGATCCTATTTTTTGAAAAACAAAATTCTCTTTAATAAATTTTTTATTTTAATTTTTAAAAAAATAAATTCTAAGAAAATCAGGCGTAATAAAAAGATTGATGATTATTCACTTTTTTTTTTTTTAAATTGCGTTATCCTCAGTCTAATGGTTGTAGAATCATTATGACAATACTAAATGTAAATAATACTAGAAAAAAAGATAAAGTTTAATTTAATTAAACTATATGCCTACTTAGAAAATCAGATGAGATGAAAATAGTCAATGCTAAAAGTATAGACATCAATCACTTTAATTTTAATATTCATTAAGAGAAGTTTAAAATTTTAGAAAAGAATTAACATAGCCATTTAATAGACATTAAAAGACGTTAAAAGATTTCAAATGGATTAATTATATTGATACAATGCACTGCTTTAATGACAACTTAATGTTTGATTTAAATTTCTATCACTTGTTTATTTAAAGGTATTGCAAAATTCTTATAAACTTTGGGTTTAAAGTTAAAAAATTATGATATGAAGACGTTGTAGTTGTAAATATGAGTTATAATTTTGTTATATCGCAACCCTAACACTATGTTTGGTTGGGGAATGGAATACCATCTTCTTATTCATTGAATGGTAAATTATTTTTTTATTTAGTTGAACGTAATACTCATTTAATGGAATGATTATTACTTCTATATTACTTGTCTACCCTTAATAGTTCTTCTTTGGTATCACCAAAGAATGACTATTATATGCAATATTGAATAACAAAAAAATTTAATTTCTAAATTAGTCCTTTAAAACTTGGACTTAGAAAATAAAAAAAATAAAATATTTGAAATATTTTAATATGATTTAATATAAAATATTTAATTTCAAAATATAATTTAAAATAAAATATTTTAATATAATTTAATATAAAATTAAATTATATATTATTTTTATCAAATTATATTCAATAATAATTATATTAAATTATGATTAAATTATTTATTATTTATTATTAAATTATTTTTAATAATAATCCTATTAAAATTTAATAACAATAATCATCTACCTAAAAGAAATTCTACTAAAGGTACTTTGGTCATTTCTATTTTTTTTTCCTAATGCTATTACAACATCTATTTCATTCAACCAAACACAAGAATACTATTATAGTTATATTCCATTCCATTCAACAAACAATTGAATTACTAATTACAACTCTATTTCATTATAGCTTTATTCCATTACAGCCCTATTCAATTCTAGTGAACCAAACGTGCCGTAATAGTTTTAATCTAAACACCATGTCTTGGAACATAATATGTGCTCAATAAATTGACCAAGCCAACTCAAAATACAAAAAACTTAAAAAGGTTGTTTAGCCTAAATAAAATGGGAACATGCTCAAAAAGCATTATATGAGATTTCATCCCTACAAGCTCAAAATTCATGTACACATATTTATCACGAGACTAGAACGTTAGTCTTACGATCTCTTTGCTCCAAATCTACCTAAGTTAGCGTAACTTTCACAAAAGTAAGAATTATCGCAGAAATTCTTTAAGGCACTGGAATATATCAGAAGCAACTTGAACCGAAAGAGCAACGAAGAACAAAAAAGACAAAGGAAAATAACACGTCAAGTGTTTGAATAAATGCTATCAAATTTATTCAACTATGAATGAAGTGATTACAAATGAAGGGGGAGGCCTCTATTTAAAGTTGAGCTCTCCTAAATCCAACGATACAAATCGGTTTACATCAACGACTAAGATTAGTTCCCATCTACAATAGGTATTTACCTTAGTATCATCATCGTTGACGCCCATAGCATGGAAGTATTGCTCTATCTCCCACAAGAAATTATGTACTTCCCTCATGAACCTTGCCCCTTAAACTTCTTTGGTTTAGGGTGTAACACCCCTAACCGTCTCCGTTACCGAATTGGGGTTACGGAACATTACCATACAATTGGAAACATTTAAATATCATAATATTCAATAACATAAATACATCATAAATCATTCAATCAAATACATTTCGTCCCTAAATTAAGCCCTCGAGGCCCTAAAAATAGTTTAAAGACAATTTGAGACTAATTTGAAACAAAACAGGAAGTTAAGGAAAAAGTAACAAAAATTGGAAATAGGGGTCACATGGCCAAGTGGCCAAGCCATGTGACATAGCCCTAAGCCGCATAACTTTCGAACAAGGGACACATGGCCGTGTCGCTAGGCTGTGTGCCTCACACGGCTGTATCACACGCCCTTGTCCCAAGTCGTGTGAACCCAAAATGTACCTAAAATCAAACCATTGCATGTCCATTTCATACCTAATCACTTAAACCATAAAAGCATACGTTCAAGGGATTCGAACACCATTCAAACATACATAAACATGCCATTTCAATCATCCTAAATTACCTAACCAATGTGTCATTCAAAGGCACCACAATTGCATCAAACATCATTTACCAAATCAAGTCAACCTTACCTCATTTCTTGCATAAAACCCTAGTTCAAATAAGTTTCAAAATAAACTACAAATGACCATTATCAAGCCATTTCAAACATACCAAAATGACCTTATATACATGCACTTATAAGTGACTAAAATGACATACTTTGGTAAGACATTACAATTACCAAATCAACATTAACTTCCAAATATAAACATCCAAATCACTACTACATAACATCCTATACATTTCAACCACCAATTCATCTATATAAATATATACATGTCATTACCCTAAGAGATACAAAAACTACCAACTTAGATGGATAGTGTAAGCCGATTGAATGATCCCCCCAAAATGTCAGCAACGATTATCTACAAAACAATCCATAAGAATCGATAAGCTTACAAAGCTTAGTAAGGATATAGTACAACATTTAATCTAAATACAATTAAATACAGTTATTATACTATATGATTCAAAGTTATCGGAGTATAAACAGGGCCATGTAAGTGCATTTAGGGGTACCGAAGTACAAACATAGCACGCTTGTGCATTCAGGGGTACCGAAGTACAAATAGGGGCACATATGTGCATTCACTCAATAGTTAACTATAAACATTTAATTAAAGAACTACAGTATAAGAATACAAGTAGAAATTCATTTACAACTTGAAACACTATGAACTTACCAACTAATTAATGTCGATCAACACGCAGTGACTAATACATTATTTTCCCTTTTTCCTCGGTTATTGTCTTTTTTATCCAAGTTTTGATCTATATAATACTTAAACACAATATATTAATCTCATACACATCTCACATTCTATTCAATGCATATGACCCTTATCTTTTCATTAATTACATATTTTTCTTAAACTTTTACAACTTTTGTAATTTAATCCCTTAACTTGAAAATCATCAAATTGACCATTTTCTAGAAATCAAATTATAGCTGAATATTCTAAGCCCTTAAACAACCCCTATTATTCATCAAATTCATTATCAAACCTTGAAATTTTGACATTTTAACAATTTAATCATTAAATCAAAATCTAACAAAAATTACTTCACAAAACAACTAAATACCATAGTCAAATCTTAAAACACATAGCTATCATTAGAAACATTCAAGATTCATCAATGAAAACTTTTAAAAATTTTAACATATTCAAAAATGAAGGTACAAGCTAGCTGGACCTAGTTGCAACGATCTCAAAAACGTTAAATTCATTAAAAACGGGGCTAAAAAACTTACTCATGCAAGAGAAAGGACTAGCCGAACCTCCAACCTTCATTTTTCATGTTGTTTTCGACACAACTAAGAAAAATGAAAAAGATGATGACATTTCTTCAATTATGTTTTATTTTAATTTACACTTATCTACAAAATTACCATTTCAACCTATTTTACTCAATTTTAATTCTAATTACCGTCCATTACCAACTAATAAGGGTATATTGGCTTTATAAATCCTCCCTCCTTTATTAATTAATTTAATAAATCACTTAATTAGCATAATTACTAAGTTTTGCATATTTTACAATTTAGTCTGTCTTTTTTAATTAGTTATCTAAACGATAAAATTTCTTAACCAAAAATTAATAAAACTCTAATGGCCTCATAAATATTCTATAAATAACATTTACGAGTCGATACAATAAAAATTTTTGGTCCTGAGACCATTATTCCATCACCATTGAAAAACGATTTGTTACATGGGGACATTAATCTCTCGATTTAGTGTTGCACTCAATACCCTTTTACCCATAGCAGCTCTGCATACAGCAAGCTCTCCTTGATTTTTTTGGTCAAAGCTATTACTGTGGCTTCATTTTCTTTCTTCATAGTTGTCATCCTAGCTTCAAAAGCATCATTTTTTTCCTATCAACTTACCCACAACAATATTGAGGAGCACTTCCACTGCATCCATATTGAAACTAAGGGCTTTAGCCACATATTCCTTGGATTTCTCTTTCATTGGGTCTAAATCATTAGTGTGTGTCCCCACTACCTTAAGTGTTTCCTTCATTTCCCCATGGATTTCTTGAGATAGACCACACGACTTTTCAAAGCTGACAACATATCCCTCAATCTACTTTATTTTCTATCCATCCTAACACGGATCTCTGTCGGGGCATCTTACTCATCTTCTCGTTTTGACATCTCAACAGTGCCTTGGAACCTTAACTCAAATACCAACTGTCACAAGGCTAGAAATTTAGCCCCACAAATCATGCAACCTTAGGTGATCTCTTTCCTCCCAATCTATCTAAGTCAGCCTAACTCTCGTAAAACTGAGGATTCTCACAGAAATTCTCTAAGGCACTGGAATATAGCAAAAACAACTTGAACCGAAAGAGCAACAAAGAACAAAAAAGCCAAAGAAAAATAACACACTAAGGTTTGAGTAAATGTTCTCATATATATTCAATTATGAATGAAGTGGTTATAAATGAAAGGAGATGCCTTTATTTATATTTGAGCTCCCTCAAGTCCAACAGTAAAAATCGATTTACATTAATGGCTAAGATTAATTAATAAGAGAGTCCTAAGGGATTTAAATTCTATATATATTTCTCCTTTAGGATTTACAAGAATTATCCTGTTAAAATACAATTATTGGAGAATTTAAACTCAACCAAGATTCAAGTAGATGAGTCTGTATTGGTTCCACGAATCGAGTCAGTTCATGTGGGTCAAATAAGCCCTTTTTAATTAGTTTACCTCTATGGGGTGTTCTGCGCACAATGGTCATAGGCTTTGATCCACGGCTCATGACATATTACCCTCCATGAATCTCCTTAAATAAAAAATAAAGCTTCTACAAGGAACTCAACTAGCTCAATCACTCAGCAAAATAAAGCATGGAATAACGCTCTTAAATATTCAAAGGAATGAATCGACCAATAAGAAATGACAAATAGATCCAAGCATAAGCCTAGAAAACTTTATGCAACCCCACAAAAATATAAAAATACCAAGACTATGGTGTTGATCGGATATGTCCAATTAATTCATTTTCACTATATTTCTTCCCTCCAAGTTGTAACGCCTCAAAAATTTAAGAGTTTAATTGCGAAATTCTACAGTAATTAATTTTTGTATTACTAGTACTGAGCTTTGCTTCTGGGTTTAAGGTCTGGAGTTAAGAGTCGCATTATTAAAATTTTTTGGTTAGTTTTGAAATCAACTCATAAGCACACATTACCCGCTTAAGTTTGATTCAGTGTGAAATTGTGACAAGAATGAGCCTGCTGGTTCACTGGTTAAGCATCTGTCTGTATTGTAGTTCCCTGAAATTGGGCCTAGAAGTATTGGGCCTTGAGCATGGGAGCGGTTAGGAGACTGCTCATATATATTTTAATTAAGTAAGAAAGTGACACAAATATTTGTTTGCTTTATTGGCTAAGTGATTTGGGTGTGTTTGGAAGTGTTTGAGAAGCTTGGGTTCAAGTCTTGGCCTTTGTAGAATATTTTAAATTAGCTCTTAAATGAACCTGGACTTAAGTACATAGGCTTTAGTACATGGTCTAGTGGCAAGGTGGGGTGTAAAGGAACCTTAAGGTCTAAGGTTCGAGCGTTGGCATAGCGTAAATGAGGCATTTATTTTGCAGCTTGGTTCAGCCAGTGGTTATGTTGCAGTAAAATTCTGATGGATGAGTGGTGGAGTGATAGGTAGAGGATATCAAGAAGAAAATCGTGGAGAGGATTAGGGAGAGATTTGTGGAGAGAAATTAGGAGTTTGATGAGTGTGGGGATGTTGGTGCCATCTGGTATCTCTAATTTGGCAGTGGAAAAAAAACTGACTATTTTCAGTATTTGTGAGTGTTTTGGAAGAAGGTTCTTTTCTCCTTTTTGCAAGTGGTAGCCGAATTCCTTTAGTCAACTTTGGCATTTGGTTGTTTCGAGTTTGTGCCTCTCACGACATTGTTCTTCTTTTAGTCATTTCTCATTCTCTATCGAACACGGTTCTTCTTCTTTCTCTACTTTCTTGACATTGCTGAACACATCTTCCTCCTTTTCCCCATTATTCTTTCAATTTTCTTTCATAGCCAACTTTCCTTCTTCTTCCCCATTCATTTATTTTTCTCCCTTCTTCTCCTGTTTTGCTTCTAAACTGAAAGTTATTCTTCTTTGATCTTTCTGAAGCAATTTGGGTAGTGGTTGGCTGAATATTCTTCTTCTCTAGTATTGGTAAATTATTTCGGCCTGCAAGTGTTCTGACGAATTGGTAAGTGTTCTATTAAGTGATCTGACAAATCTGTTTCTTCTGTCTTCTTCTAAAAATCGAATACTCTTTCTCTTAGTATTCTGTGATTGTCAAATGGTGACTCCTTCCCCTTAATGTGTGTTCGTTGTTTTTAGGTGTTTCCGAGGAGTGAAAGTGCAAAAATTCTCTAGCTACCGAAACCTTGTCACCCACTAATCGATTAAGGTAATTTTGGTACCCTGTCTTATGGGCATAGGTCGGATGGCCCAATTTTTCTATAAGGTTATTATTCATGAGTTTTAGCCTCAACTATAATCAATTCCAGCTATTAAGATCTTTTGTTATCATAGTTTCTCAACAAAGAAAGGTGTGATCGATTTAAACTACGATCTAAAAGAGCAAGTCGTAGTTCATGCAATCGATGTTTGTAGTATTGTCTATTTGGGTTAAGTGTTTTAAACACTAATAAATGATGGACTGACTGTATGTTGGGACGGTTATAGGTTGGGCGCTTAAGGAATTTGAAGTGGTTGCGTAAAAAGGTGTGCAATCGTACACCAATCTGTTGCTAACAAAAGCCAAAAAAGGTGTGTAACCACACCCTTACTGTAGATCGGCAAAAGCCGAAGTGCCAAAACTTCGGCATTTAAGGCCTCACAAATGTGCGATCGCTCGTGGGGTAAACTGAGCCACAAATCATGGGTGATAGACTGTAAAGGCCACCACGAGCATTTTTGTGGACTTGGACCGTTATGGGCCACGTTGGGTCGAAATGGGCCGTGTGGGCCTAATGGGCTCGTGAGCCTCACACAAATTAAATCCACAGTAAGTGATAAATATTGGATTGGGCTATGTAGGTCACATAGCCGTAACTGAATTTGGTCTAAATGGGCCACACGAGCGTGTAGGCCCACTTGCAGAGTAATAGGCCTTGGGCCGAGTAATAGGCCTTGGGCCCATTTACACCGTTTTGATCATTTAGGTTATCTGTGTCACTCGAGGTGATTGTAGACCTTCGAAAAGGTCGATATCTGAGCTAAAAACCTAAAATAGGTAAAATGACCGTAATACCCTTGTATGGTAAAATGACGATTATGCCCTTATGTTCTGTATGACTGGTATGCTTATGAATTACATATATGATTGTACTGAGTATAAATTTGTATACACGTAATATTTATGACGTGAAATACTGCATGCGGTTGGGATTTTGATATGGAGGAAGTACTATACTGGTGACTATGTCACGTTCACTGTCACTGGTGGCTATGCCACAATTACTGATACTGGTGGCTTTGCCACATTTACTATTTCTAGCAGCTATGCTACATGGTTATTACTGGCAGCTTTGTTGCGATATTGGTGTGCTGGTTAGGTGGATCGATTTATATCCCCACATGGTGTGTTGGTTGGTACGGGTGGTGTGCTGGCTAGATTTGGGTGGGATGCGTAATTGCATTACACTGTACTAATACTGTATTGAGCTTAGGCCCACACTGTTACTGTATAGGGCTAAGGCCCAGATAGTACTGATACTGAATAGGGCTCAGGCCTAAACTGTTTCTACATGAATTGTTTACTATTTGACTGATAGAGGATTACACATTGAGTTTTCGTAAACTCACCATTTCTTTTTCACTGTACAGGTAATCCCCAGCCTTAGACAATTTGGTGCTGCGAGGGACTCAAAGGTGGCCACATGATTGCTAACGTTCTACTTTTGACTTTATTTATTTAAATTTCATATTGGGTTTTTGGTTATGTAATAAGGCCGTTATGGTTTTAACTTTTATTTGGGCTTTGATTTCTTACCTTAAACTACTAGACTAGGAAAATATGAGTTTTCAAAATAATAATTATTTTCAAGGAAAACACACATTTTAAACTTCAAGGTTTTTAAAAGCTTCCGCGATTTTATTCAGCTTAAGGAATCAACGGTGATAGATATGACAATCATTTTGACAAATTGATTTCAATTAGTAACAACTTAATTTTCCAAATTTCCTCAAGAAATAAAAGCTAAAAGGTTTTTAACTTAAATTTGGATTCTTAACGACAAGTCCTATTTTTGAAAAGCACTTCGAAGTGACACGCCAGATTCGACCAAATGACTAGGCCGAGTTTGGGGTGTTACATGTATTCTGTCTGGTTCTGAGTTCGAATACCATCGTATGCGTAGGGAAAATATTTTTGTTATATGTTACAAATCTACTTAGAAGTTAAGAATTAATTTTAACGATAGTTCTTTTTCCTTTCCTTTTATTTTTTATTTTTGTTTTTCTTCTTTTCATTTTTATATTTTTGTTGTTAACCGGAAGAAGTGAGGGGATTCAAGATTAACCGAAGTTATGTTGTTGGTCACTAGTCAGAAGGCTATCGATAACTAACTGTCAATGTGAGCGTCTCCACGAATTTTCCTTCTTTTTGTAAATTACTTGCAATAGATGATTTTTGTGAGTTTCAAGTTTTTTTTTCTAAACGTGTGTATTTACTTAGCAGGCGGGGCTATGAACGACAAGGAATAACAACAAGACAATCTTTGTTACTGAAGTTTCGGTAAGTTTGGGATATCTGAATGTCTCGTGTTAAAACTTTCGACGTAGGTATTAAGTGAGTAATCGTGGGCTAAATTGTGTTCCTAGATGCTTGTTTTAGGCTTCGAGGATCTTTAGGGTTGTTGCCACTTCAAAATATTTAAGGTGCGTATCGAAAACCTCAGTTTTTTCAAGTTTTGGTCACCGAAAAATGGTGGCTGTCGATGCCACATGGGCATGTGGCAGGCTGTGTGATCGGTCATGTAACTCACTGTTCATCGAATTGGGGCCACACGGGCAGGCACACGGGTGTGTGTCCAGGCTGTGTGTGGCCAAAATAGTGCAAGGTTCACATGGGTATGAGACACGGGCGTGTGTCTAGGCCGTGTAACTCACTGCTTGTGACTTAGGACCACACGGGTAAGCACACGGGTGTGTGCATGTGAGTCACATGGGCAAGGATATGGCCGTGTGTCCAAGCCGTGCAAGTCTCTGCTTACAGATTAGAACCACACAGGTAGAGGGCATGGGTGTGTGCTCAGGCCGTGTGAGCCACACGGGTAAGGACATGGCCATGTGTCTAGGCTATGTGGCAGCATAAGGGAGGCCCGAAACCCTTTTTTGAGGCCGTAAGTGTGGTCTATGATTGATAATGTTTTCCCATTGAATGAATGATCTGAATTTGATTGAGTGAGAATTCTCTGATACTCTGTAACTGACACATGAATGTGATAACTATAAGTGTATTGTGAACATCTGTACTCTACATATGCATAGGTTGGGATGTTGTGGAGAAGAAAGTAACCTACTTTGAAACAATGGTTAAGCCACTATGTGAATAGTTCTGATTCTGGCACTTTGACGCATTATGATTCTGCAGCGAAGCTGTGTTACTGTAAGCGTGTCAAATAGACACTTCGCGGTGTGTAAGGATGGATGGGCATCGAATGTCCTTAATGGTGTGTTGGGATGGTTGAAGATGGTGTGTAGCGGATGGGGTTTAGGAATATCTGCATCTGAATTTGATCTGCAATATATATATTAAATTATTGAACAAACCCTCACACTGCCTTGTCATAGGCTGTGTCTCAGGCCATGTGGATATTGCACCTAAACATGTTCTGGGCACACGCCTGTGTGCACTGCCCTTGTATGACACATAGCCGTGTGACAGCCTGTGTCTCAAGCCGGGTGTGCATAAAATGACCCAAAATATGCTCAATTTTACCCCACATGCTTAGGTACCTAAACCAATTTATAGCACATGATCGTAAGATTTTAAAACACATTTAAGAACAACCAAAGCTTACTAAATCATTCAACTAAGACTTAAACCAATGTGTCAACAAAGACACCCCAAGTCCAACATCATAGTTTCAATACCTTAGCAAAAAGACAAACCAAGAACATACTCATATGACTCATATTCAATCACTACTTACCATATCTAATTCATGCCAACTTACCATTCCATATTCATCCATTATGATATAGTTTGGGGCTTAACATATATACCATATTAGTTTCTCATTCCACAATATCAAAACACAACACATACACATTACAAAATACTTATGAACCATTACAAACATGACTAAATAATCCTATTACATACCTAAGCCTAGTTAATTTCAAAATCTACCAAAATGATTCTCGGATAGTGTGGTTCTTCGAGTTGATCTAATCTCCCAATTTCCACTAAATGTAATCTACAAAGAAAAGACAAAGACACGAATAAGCTTACATAAAGCTTAGTAAGTTCGTTGATTAAACGATTAAGCTTACTGAATTAAACATAAATATTCAAATAACAAGATAAATGAATAGAGTTCCTGTCAACAAGGTTATTATTAGAATTCCTGTCAATCACAACTCTCAACAGGTGAGTAATGCTCAAACATTAGTTCAAATCAATTTTTCACATTTCAATAACATTCGCATTTCTTACCATCATAATCTCTTTAACATATAATAATACAACATTTACCACTTTCACACATACATACTATTATGAAAAGCTTACTGTTTCACACATCACATTTAGATCCTCATTTGTTTCCATCCAATGAATATTGTAAAGATAATTGAAACCCCTTTACACGTTCCATATTGTGCCATAGTCCAACTATGGTCTTACCAGTGCGTTGCCATAACCCTGCCATGGTCTTATATTTATAGTGCCATAACCCAGTTATGGCCTTACCATCAGAATGTCATAGCCCAGCTATGGTCATATATATATACACTATCATGGTCCAACCATGGTCTTACGTTCATAGTGCCATAATCCGATTATGGTCTTACCATTAGAATGTCATAGCCTAGCTATGGTCTTATATATATACATTATCATGGTCCAACCATGGTCTTACGTCTAAATAGTTGTCATAGCCTCACTATGGTCTTATGTACAAATGTAGTCTGTCTCCATTGATATTAGGAATTATCATTTTCATAACTTTTTACAATTCCAGTTCTATCAACAAATCAATTTAATATTAGTAATTTTATATCATTTAATCTCAAAAATTCATAAAAAATTAGAAACAAAATAGATTTCATATTAAATGAACTTACCTAATCAAAAATGAAGTCGAAATAGAGACAACAATCAATTTGTTACTTTAGCCTTTCCCTAATTCGAGCCTGATCAATTTATTTCTTGATAAATAATAATAATTTCATTTAATTATCAACATTCAGAAACATAATTAACTATTTTTATGCAATTAAGTCCTTTTGTACATTTTTACAAAATTACCCCAACATTTTACCTTTTATGCAAATTTAGTCTCTAAGTCCAAAACTTGCAATTTAACTGTTTTCAACCAAATTCAAGCTTAACGAATTGTTTGGGACCCTATTACAGCCCATATTTACTACTATTTCACATCAAGTCCTCGTAATTTTATCACTTTAACATTTTAGTCCTTAAATATTAAAATTACCAAAAATTAATTTACAAAATAGTCTTATTTAACAACCAAGCTTAGTAATTTACCCTAAAAATTCAAGAATATCCAAAACTCATCAATGACATAATCAATAATCTTTAACCATTTTGAAAACAGAGATATGGGTTAGCTTGACCTAACTGCAACGATCTCAAAAACATAAAAATTACAAGAAACTGGTTAAAATCGACTTACCAAATTGAAGGAGAAGCTTGGCCGACGCTTTCCAAGCCTTAAAAATGGTGGTTCAGCCTTTTTTTCTCCAAATATTTATGAAAATGATGATTTTAACCTTTGTTATCATTTATTTATTTACTTAATTTCACAATTTACTAATTTAACCTTTTAATCTAACTTATATAATGACTAATTCATGTTCATAAGTGTCCAATATTTATGAATTTTATAATTACCATCTAAGGAAGGTTCAATTGTACAATTGGTCCTTCAATTGTTTTAAATTTTTAACTAAACAAGTTTAATTTCAATTTAATCCTAAACTAATAAGGACTTAATAGGCAAATAGCCCAAAAGTTATTGAATCAATCATGTCCACCACCGCTTGGACTTTTTGACAATGGTTTAATCACCATTTTGGTCTCTTTACTATTTTAAATCTATAGCGATTAACTTTTACCTCTTTTACAATTTAATCATTTTACCTTAATTAACTATCACATCACTAAAATTTTCGGATCGAACTTTAATAAACCTATAATACGACTCTAAAAATATTTAATAAAAATATTTATGACCTTAAATTACAGAGACGAGGTCTCAATACCTCAGTTTCAAAAACCACTTGACTTCCGAGACAACTACTTATACTAACCATTAATTCAATTAATTAAAATTCATCAAATCAAAATTTAATATAGAATTATTATTGACTCGTATAATTTAAATACTAATTATACGAACTTACTTGTCAGATTTGCAGTCCCGAAACCACAATTTCCGACAACACTAAAAAATGGAATATTACATTTTAGTCTGAACTCAGTCATGTTTGTTGTTTCCAAATTTTAATTATATTTGACATGTACCTAATAAGTTAGGTTTTGTGGTAGATGAATGATGTTATAATCAAATGTTGTATTTTATATTCTAGTAATAATATATATATGGTTGATATGCATATGTATAAAAGTATATGCCAATTATAATTCTCATAGCTGATAAATATGTGAGATATTTGATGGTTAATTTGTTGTACATTATTAGGTGCATATATATAAATGAAACTTAGATTTACTTTGGCAGGTTTAAGGAATGCATTTTTGTTTAATATTATCATTAAAGTGTATATTTTAATTGCAAATTGATCGTAGTTTCTCTAGCAACGAATGTGATAACACTGTAGCTAAGACCCGTCAACCGAGTCAAGTATAGGGTGTTACATTTGTTAAACCACAACCCTAATAAATTTAGACCCAAACACCATGTCTTGGAATGAAATATGTGCTCAATAAAATGAGCAAACCAGCTCAAAATAAAAAAATAAAAAAAATAACTCAAAAAGGTTGTTTAGCCCAAATAAAATGGAAACATGCAAAAAGACCTTATTGTGATTTCATCCCCACAAGCTCAAAATTCATGTAAATATGTCACCCTTTCTGTTTCTCCTTAAATGTTCTCCTTAAATAACAAGTGAAACTTCTACAATGAGCTTTTCGAGCTCAATCACTTAGCAAAATAAAATTATGGAATAATGGCCTTAAAGATTTTAAAGAATGAATCAACCAATAAGAATTGACAATTAGAAAGCATAAGCCTAGGTAGCTTTATGCAACCCCACAGAATTATATAAAGATCAAGACTATGGTGTTGATTAGTGGATTGTTTTTCACCATTTTCATTCCTTTCAAATCCTCATTGACTTAACCATCAAAGGGTGTTCCGGAGTACAAACTTCAATGCTCTCTAACTTATTTTCTACTTCAAAGATTTTTCAAAACATCTATCTCACCTATTCCAACTATCCACCACAATTGGACATCAACAATTGGCTCCATCTATAAAGATCCTTGAAACAAAAAAGGCCATATAATCTCCAACTAAACAACCTAGCTTAACCATGGAGAAACCCAAAATCTTGAACATTGATCTTCAATATAGTCAACTGCTTTTAATCCACATATGGTAACATTGAGCACAAGGCATCCACACAAGGCAAATGTTACCAGAATTGTCAGATCAACATTATTTACTAATCTTTCTATACAATATGTTTACTCTGAGATGGAAAGTATACAAAGACATTTGATTTCAACTTAGTAAGGTTGATTTGATGGTATTAGTTAAGATTGTGTTTGATTGAATGAAAAAGTAGAAAGAGGAAAGTGAAAAAGTGGGAGGAAAATCAATTTCAAGAGTGTTTGGTGAGAAGGAAAAATAAGAGGAAAGAAAATAGCAAATATAATCATTTTTCTTCCTAATGCGTAAAAACAAATTATTTCAAATTAGAATGATAAGATTAGAGACAAAGATAAAGGTGTAAATCTTTCAACTATAATAATTCAATCCTTAAACCTATACAAGTCTCTCAAATATATAGTAAATTTTGAGGCTTTTTAATTATATTAAAGATCAGTTACAATCCCTTCTAAACAATAGCTAAAATAGCTAAATAAAATATAATAAAAATCAAAGTAAGGTGGATTATTGGGAGATAAATCTTCAAGTTTTGTCCTAGTCTAACATCCTTGATTGAAAGGATTTGGTACAATCAATTTGATAATTAAGATATGTTCCTCCAAATGAATTCATCTTCATTGATGGGCTTGAATAATTCTACAATATAAACATAGCCTGAAGATTTTGTTTCAATGAATTGTCAACTTTAATTGTGACAAGTAGGACTTTGCCTGTAACACCCTTTACATGGCCCGGTCGCTGGACTCGAATAAAAAGATGCTACGACAAAATTCGACAATCGATAAAGACTTTATTTAAACAAAAATAAATTATTTCAAATTGATATCACATATATTCAAACATATTAAAAATTTGAATTCTATAAGGACCTAATTCTGAAATTCAGACATGTATTGTGTAAGAGTATGCCCAAAGATCAATCACGAGATGGTTGTAATAACATACTTGATTTATCATGTTTATTGTTATAAGGCGTTGCCATTATTATTTCAGTTTCTTTTCTGTGTACATAAATAAATTGTTTTATAATAATGTCCTAAGAATAATATGATTATTCTTAAAAGATCCTTAGCCAAGTATTATTGTTGGCTAGGACAACAATAATGCATTAAGACTAACATGTAGTTGATTGATGATAAAGAGTTGTCATTGATATGGAGTGTCAAAACCAATGCATGAATATGTGTGTTAGAGAACAACATATTGGACTGACCTGCTATGAGTATGTTTCTTGGATTATTATGTAATTGTCACAACATTACTCATAGTGATTAATATGTATATGATCCTCATACTTGAGATCATCATTATCCCAACATCGTGAGTTGTATATTTTGATATAGTCAAACAAACATCGTAACTGGTTGTTCTATAAAGACTGATGTTGGATATACCACAATCTATGTAGAGGGATATGGTTGATCAATATAGGATAAGTCCCTCCTACATAATGGGAGTAATATCTTAGGCCACTTGATTGAGTGAGACTAGAAATGCATGGCCATGCTCAAATAAGTTGATATGAGATGTCATACTTATTTGTGTATCATAGTTCACTTAAAGTATCAAGAAACATGGGATGGACTATGCAAGTGTGACTATTCCATGACTTGTATCCATTCCAAAGGTATAGGACTTAAGGATTAATGCATGAAAGGTTAATCACAAAAGGTTATGTCGAATCATGACTTCTCGTAACTTAGGTAGCAATGATGCATTGCTAGATGCCACTCATTGTTTGTAACATTAGAATCGTTCTAATATTACTGCTAACGTTACAAGAACCTATAGGGTCACACCCTATGGTTGAAATGAACGGAGTAAAACATAGTTGGTATTGTATTCTAATTGTCAGATGAATTAAATTAATTATAAAATTAATTTAATTGGGCAATCAAATTGTTGAACATACTATACGTATAAGGATGTTGTACACATAATCAGAACATAATTTCATTAGTATATGAATTTGGTTCGTATATAAGTTTAAATAAATATAGTTTATCGAAATCTTTATTATAATTAATGTAATTATAATTTTTGGTTAAACATTATTATATTTATTTTAATGATGACTATTATGTTCAGATTAATTTTAATGAATTAATATTAATTAAAAAAATATACCAATTAAAAGGGTGTTATATATGGCAAGGGTAAAAATCCTAAAGAGATAATATATAAAAAAGCCCGAAACTATGCTAAAGGGTCTAGCAGCCGTCAAGCATAAAAATCACTGAAATAGTTTCTAAGATTTTTCTACCGTTTATTGTTAACTGGGTGGACTACGTAGAAGCCGACATCGGAAAGGTTGCGGCTTGGTTTGATAGTGGTTCAGGATTCCCGTTGCCTAGGCGTCGCTGTCTACACAGATTGAAGTTTCGGTAATTTCAAATCCTTTTATCACCCCGATACGTTCCTTACACATGGATCCATGGCTTGGATCGCCGGAATGTTTTTAATTATTTTATTTTTCCGCTGCGCCTTGGAGGCACCGGCGTTCTAACAGTGGTATCAGAGCCACTTGTGTGATACGGACTCGGGTTTAAATACTTGGGTGATGCAATTGTATGAGATGCATGTTTTAATTTTATTATTTTTTCTGTTTAAATCGTTTAAGCAGAATCTAATAACTGTTCCTTTCGATAAGTGATTAAATGTTAATCATGGTGTTATAGCCTATTCGGTTTTATGTTATTGCTGTAAACCTTAATAAATCTATTATGATGTAGCGGTGATTTTACAATTTTCGATGAGAGTTCTTCGCGATGGAACAAAGGGTTGTTCCGATATGAAACCTCAAGGATTAAAATCCTAAAAACACGATTCTATTGATAAAAGTTATCAAATTGTGAGGTTTCATTCGACTAGGGTATGCGGTTCGACCGCCTCAGATCCCCATCATCTTCTAGTATGTTTTGTAATAAATAAAACTTAATGGGCCATAAAAAGGTTGAAAGGATATTTTAATATTTCACTTGACAAAAACGTTGAATGATATATGAAATGCACGGTGTTTGAAATGCATAGTTATAGCCCGATGACCCATTTGATAAAAGGTTGTAATTTTATAAATACGGCCTACGTGTCGTGCCTTACTAGTATTATTTTGTATTTCTCTTCTCATCTTACTCCCTCGTATGTAAAACGAGTTTTTGAATTTTGTAATTTGTAAAAGTTGTTGTGGACTAGACGAGAAGGAAGATGGGCCATCTAGTGTGGATCGACATCTTGTGAAATGGCTTACACCTTTAGGTTCCCTTTTGGTTCTCCCATTGGCTTGGGTTGAAACACCATAGTTTATGGGCTATAACTATTGCATTTATTTATTGCTTTACTTATTCAAGTATGAGGTGCTATGGATGTCTAAAGCATGCAAATTTGGTAATAATAAACCCCATTAATTGATGAGATCAATTAAAAGATTAAATGGACTAAAGTAGACCATAATTGGTGAGATGTAACACTCTAATAAAATCCCTCTATTAAAATATTAAGTCAACATGGCCTTCCAATTTATGCCCTCGTTAAGGCCTCGATCAATACTATGTAGGTTTTGCCAAAACGAAGTACTAATATTTATTTTGGTTAAACGCGAAGAATAAACAAGTGATATTCGCTGGTTAAAAATTGGTTAATGACTTAACTAGGTTACTCTAATAGGATTAGAAGCCTAGAGACAAGTAATTTGGATAAATCATAAGATGATTAGAACAAGAGTTGTTCACCAAATTGTAGGAGTTACATATGATGTAATTAGCAAGTGTTGCTTACTTAAACAACCATAATCTTGAGAGTAAAGCCAAAGCTGACTCAAGAGGAGGTGAAACATGGATCATTGACCCACTAGAAATACTTTCAAGAAAGTCTTTCCAAAATTAATATATGAGGGTTATTAATTTTGAAATAGAATAGTGGGAAACATCATATAATAAAGTCCTTTTAATGATTGATATAAACTTGGTAAATTTATTCGCACGCATATTTTATTGTTGTAGATATATTATAGCTGCAAACACTAATACACTCTCATTGCGATCGGTCCTTGAGAAGGACAAATTGAATGGTTTGAACTTTCTTGACTGGTTCCGTAACTTGAGGATTGTCCTCAAACAAGAACGAAAATTATATGTCATTGAAAAATCACTTCCTGATGAACCACCTGCTAATGCTTCGAGGGCTGATAAAGATGCTAACAAGAAGCATCTCGATGATATGGTAGGCGTTGATGTCTTATGCTTGCCACTATGAATCCTGAGCTTCAAAAGCAACATGAGGATATGGTTGCTTATGATATGATCGAGCACTTGAAAGAACTATATCAAGGGCAAGCAAGGCAAGAGAGGTTTGATATCTCTAAGGCCCTATTCCAATGTAAGCTGGCTGAAGGAAGCCCAATAGGACCTCATGTCCTTAAGATGATTGGTTATATTGAAAGCCTGTCTAAGCTTGCGTTTCCATTGGGCCAAGAGTTGGCCACTGATGTTATTCTGCAATCGTTGCCGGATAGCTACAGTCAGTTTGTCCTCAATTTCAATATGAATGAAATTGACAAGACTCTACCACAATTGCTTAGCATGTTACGAACTGCTGAAGGCAACATGAAAAAGGTTGGACCTAAGCCCATACTGATGGTATGTAACAATAAGGGCAAGGGAAAGGCCAAACTCCCGACAAAGCCTAAGGGCAAAGGTAAGCCCAATCTTGGAAAAGGAAAGGCTGTACTGAAACCTAAAGGTGGGGTGTCTAAGGAAGGAAACTGTTTTCATTGTGGTGTGACTAGACATTGGAAGTGGAACTGCTCTGTCTATCTTGAGGAAATCAAGAAGGCCAAAGCAAGCGGCGGGCGTCGCTTGGTATTTATGTTATTGATATTAATTTATCAACTACTACTTCTTGGGTATTATATACTGGTTGTGGTTCTCATATTTGTACTTCTGTACAGGGACTACAAAGGAGTAGGACTTTGGCTAGAGGAGATGTGGACCTGCGAGTTGGAAATGGAGCAAGAGTTGCTGCATTAGCTGTGGGAACATATACTTTATCTTTGCCTAGTGGACTTGGTTTAATTTTAGAGGATTGTTATTTTGTGCCCAGTTTGACTAAAAACATTATTTCAATTTCAAACTTATCTTTGGTATTGTCGTTTGGGCCACATAAGTGAGAAACGCATATCCAAACTCCATAAAGATGGTCTCTTGGATTCATTTGTTTTTGAACAATTTGAAGTATGTGAATCTTGCTTATTAGGAAAAATGACTAAATCTCCTTTTACTGGTAAAAGTTAACGAGCTAGTGATTTATTGGGCTTAATACATTCAGACGTATGTGGACCAATAAATACACAAGCCAGAGGTGGATTTCATTACTTCATTACTTTCACTGATGATTTCAGTAGATATGAGTATGTTTATCTCATGCGCCATAAGTCTGAGCCCTTGAAAAGTTCAAGGAATTCAAAAATGAAGTACAAAATCAACTAGGCAAAACTATTAAGACACTTTGATCTGATCGGGGTGGAGAGTATTTGAGCCTAGAGTTTGATGATCTTTTGAAGGAATGTGGGATTGTCTCACAACTTACTCCTCCTGGTACTCCTCAATGGAATGGAGTTTATGAGAGAAGAAATCGAACTCTATTAGACATGGTTCGATCCCGGATGAGTCATGCTGATCTACCGACTTCCTTTTGGGGACATGCACTTGAAATAGCTATTTTCACACTAAATCGTGTTCCATCTAAATCGGTTCAAAAGACGCCATATAAGATGTGGACTGGGAAACATCCCAGTATGTCTTTTATGAAAATTTGGGGTTGCGAAGCTTATGTTAAACGTCATACGTCTACTAAGCTTGAACCCAAATCTGAAAGGTGTATCTTTGTGGGGTATTCGAAAGAAACCAAAGGATATTATTTCTTTAATCCCACTGAGAACAAAGTGTTTGTTGCTCGGACTGGTGTCTTCCTAGAGAGAATTTGTTTCTAGAAAAGGAAGTGGGAGAAAGATTGAACTTGAAGAAATTTGAGAATTACAAGATACCACTAAACCAGAGATAGAACAACAGTAAATTCCACAAGAAATTGAGGAACAAGTAACTGCTGTAGAAATACAACCACCGCGTAGATCTTTAAGAGAACGCCATGCACCTGAGAGATATGGATTTCTCATTACAACGAATGGTGACATTCTTCTTATAGATCAAGATGAGCCTAGGACTTATCAAGAAGCGGTGGCGAGCCCAGGCTCTGAGAAATGGCTCGAGGCCATGAGATCTGAGATGGATTCCATGTATGAAAACCAAGTATGGAATTTGGTTGACCCACCCGAAGGGGTTAAACCTATAGGGTGCAAGTGGGTTTTCAAAAAGAAAACGGACATGGATGGTAATATACGAACATAAAAGGGACGATTAGTCGCTAAAGGTTTTCGTCAAATTCATGGTGTTGACTATGATGAAACTTTTTCTCCTGTAGCTATGTTTAAATCCATCAGGATCTTGCTCGCCATAGCTGCATTTCATGATTATGAAATCTGGCAGATGGATGTCCAAACAGCTTTCCTTAACAGGAAACTTGAAGAGGATGTGTACATGACACAACCTGAAGGTTTTGTCAATCCAAAAGATGCTGGAAAGATATGTAAGTTACAAAGATCCATTTATGGATTAAAGCAAGCTTCTCGAAGTTGGAATCTTCGTTTTAACGATGCAATCAAAGAGTTTGGTTTTATCAAAAATGAAGATGAGCCATGTGTTTATAAGAAAGTTAGTGGGAGCACAATCACATTCTTGGTATTGTATGTGGATGACATACTTATCATGGGCAATGACATACCTACCTTACAGTCTATTAAGACTTTGTTAGGAAGTTGTTTTTCTATGAAGGACTTGGGCGAAGCCACTTACATCTTAGGAGTCAAGATCTATAGAGATAGATCAAGACGACTACTAGGTCTAAGTCAAGGTACATATATAGATAAAGTATTGAAAAGGTTCAATATGGAAGAATCTAAGAGAGGATTCATACCTATGAGACATGGTATTTCACTCTCGAAGGAAATGTGTCCTTCAACTCTACAAGAGAGAGAACGCATGAGTAAAATTCCATATGCTTCTGTTATTGGATCTATCATGTATGCCATGTTATGTACCCGTCCAGATGTCTCATATGCCTTAAGTATGACGAGCAAGTACCAAGTAGATCCCAGTGAAGGTCACTGGACCACAGTCAAGAATATCCTTAAGTACTTGAGAAGAACTAAGGATACGTTCCTAATATATGGAGGTGAGGAAGAGTTAAGTGTAAAAGGTTACACTGATGCCAGCTTCCAAACCGACAAGGATGATTCTCGATCGCAATCAGGTTTTTTGTTTTGCCTTAATGGTGGTGCTGTGAGCTGGAAAATTTCAAAGCAAAGTATAGTAGCCGATTCTACAATAGAGAGGCGAGTATATTGCGACTCTCATGAGGCAAATGAAAGAAGGCTGTTTGGATCAAGAAGTTCATTACTGAACTAGGGGTTGTGCCTAGCATATCAGATGCTATAGAACTTCAATGTGATAACAATGGAGCTATTGCACAAGCTAAATAACCCAGATCTCACCAGCGATCTAAACATATACTTAGGCGCTACCATCTTATTCGAGAGATTATCGATCGAGGGGATGTAGAGATATGCAGAGTACCTACAGATGATAACATTGCTGATCCCTTGACCAAGCCTCTGACATAGCAGAAGCATGATCGTCACACTAAGTCACTTGGTATTAGATATATGAGTGATTGGTCTTAGTGCCAGTGGGAGATTGTAAGAGTATGCCCAAAGATCAATCACGAGATGGTTGTAATAACATACTTTATTTATCATGTTTATTGATATAAGGCGTTGCCATTATTATTTCAGTTTTTTTTCTGTGTACATAAATAAACTATTTTATAATAATGTCCTGAGAATAATATGATTATTCTTAAAAGATCCTTAGTCAAGTATTATTGTTGGCTAGGACAACAATAATGCATTAAGACTAATATGTAGTTGATTGATGATAAAGAGTTGTCATTGATATGGAGTGTCAAAATCAATGCATGAATATGTGTGTTAGAGAACAACATATTGGACTGACATGCTATGAGTATGTTTCTTGGATTATTATGTAATTGTCACAACATTACTCGTAGTGATTAATATGTATATGATCCTCATACTTGAGATCATCATTATCCCAACATCGTGAGTTGTATATTTTGATATAGTCAAACAAACATCGTGAATCGGGTTGTTCTATAAAGGCGATGTTGGATATACCACAATCTATGTAGAGGATATGGTTGATCAATATAGGATAAGTCCCTCCTACATAATGGGAGTAATATCTTAGGCCACTTGATTGAGTGAGACTAGAAATGCATGGCCATGCTCAAATAAGTTGATATGAGATGTCATACTTATTTGTGTATCATAGTTCACTTAAAGTATCAAGAAACATGGGATGGACTATGCAAGTGTGACTATTCCATGACTTGTATCCATTCCAAAGGTATAGGACTTAAGGATTAATGCATGAAAGGTTAATCACAAAAGGTTATGTCGAATCATGACTTCTCGTAACTTAGGTAGCAATGATGCATTGCTAGATGCCACTCATTGTTTGTAACATTAGAATCGTTCTAATATTACTGCTAACGTTACAAGAACCTATAGGGTCACACCCTATGGTTGAAATGAACGGAGTAAAACATAGTTGGTATTGTATTCTGATTGTCAGATGAATTAAATTAATTATACAATTAATTTAATTGGGCAATCAAATTGTTGAACATACTATACGTACAAGGATGTTGTACACATAATCAGAACATAATTTCATTAGTATATGAATTTGGTTCGTATATAAGTTTAAATAAATATAGTTTACCGAAATCTTTATTATAATTAATGTAATTATAATTTTTGGTTAAACATTATTATATTTATTTTAATGATAACTATTATGTTCAGATTAATTTTAATGAATTAATATTCATTAAAAAATATACCAATTAAAAGGGTGTTATATATGGCAAGGGTAAAAACCCTAAAGAGATAATATATAAATAAGCCCGAAACTATGCTAAAGGGTCTAGCAGCCGTCAAGCATGAAAATCACTGAAATAGTTTCTGAGATTTTTCTACCGTTTATTGTCAACTGGGTGGACAACGTAGAGGCCGACATCGGAAAGGTTGCGGCTTGGTTCAATAGTGGTTCAGGATTCCCGTTGCCTAGGCGTCGCTGTCTACTCAGATTGAATTTTCGGTAATTTTGAAACCTTTTATCACCCCGATACGTTCCTTACACATGGATCCATGGTTTGGATCGTCGGAATGTTTTTAATTATTTTATTTTTCCACTGCGCCTTGGAAGCACCGGCGTTCCAATATATTGATACTGAATCAATACCTTACTAAAAATTGATACCAAAATTCAATATTGTTTTCTTGCAAAAGTAAAGGCATCGATAATTATTTGATGGTATCGATATTTCATGAAAAGTATTGACACTCAAATAAAAATCAATACCATTTTGGCATTTTGTTTGTTTTAAAATTATTCATATGGTCAAGTATCGATACTTAATTTCAAAATGGTAAAACCTTATCTTTTAAAAGTTTATTTCATGCCAAATTCACTTACCAAACAAGAGACAATGACAACACCTATTTAAACACTTAAATGTCTAACAAATGTGCCCTCATTCACACCACAATTCAATTTTCAAATCAAACTTATACGTCACCCTAAACTACTTTGCATCCAAACCATAATATTTAACATAAACACATATCAAACTTACCATTCATTCTTACCATTCATATTTACCACAAACATAAAATAACTATTCATAAGTAGATGAAATTAAGATACCAAAACATCATGTTGTATACAACTTTAAACCAAACTAAACCATATATGTACAAATAGATAAAAGAAGGATAAAACATCATCACATTAACAAAATAGCTTAAAGGTTCTTAGTACATGCCATTTATAACCAACATCAAAACATCAAAACATCTATTGAGATGATGAATGGATAGTGTGTGTGCTCCGACCCAGTCTTCCAACTATCAAATCTTGTCAAGATCTACAAGGAAAAAATACAGATAAAGTAAGCACTTTACCCTTAGTAGGCTTGTATAGTATGTAACATAATTTTCTAATTCAAGATTATTTAACTTAATTATGCATTGAGTCATAAAGTATTTATATGTTCATTTGATACATTTTCGTACAACAAACCTCAATAGTTCAATGGAGTATTCACTCCAATGGTGTACCTTTCTGAATAATTCATCATTCCAAAGGATGTCATGGCATCTTTCAACCATGGCCTTTTGCATTTACAAAGTAGTGTCATAGTAACTTTCAACTATAGTCTTGATCATTATCGATGTGATGCCATAATATCTTTCAACTATGGTCTTATTTGTATCAGATTCAATGTCATAATATCTTTCGACTATAGTCTTATATAGTTTCTAGTTTATTTTCATAATATCTTTCATCTATGGTCTTATTCATCCCGGTTTGAGGTCATAGTATCTTCCAACTATGGTCTTTTCTCACTTTGGGTAAAATGCCATGATATCTTTTAATTATGGTCTTTCTTATTTTCTCAATCTAAGGAATTTGATGAATCAATCATGTAAATATAAGAATTAAATTTCAATCATCAATCAATTTACTATTAAATTAACTTATGAACTTACCTCGACGAAAACAGTTGCGATGACAAAGCTAACAAATAGTCCAACATTTTAGCTTTTCCTCGATCTAGATTTGGTTGGTTTGTTTCTTGACCTAAATAATAAATTTCATTTAGTTAAACCATTAAAATAGTTTACATAATTAATTCAAGCCTATAACCCTTATCAATGTAAATTTACAAAATTACCCCTGACATTTTAATCTTTATGCAAATTAGTCCAAAATCTTAAAATTTACAAATTATCCTTATTCAATCAAAATACCAGCTACCTGAATCCTACATAGTCCCTATTCAATCCATATTTATCATAATTTCTAAAATACCCTAGAATTTGGGGTTAGAAGTTTTGAGGTTGTGGTTAGGGTCATTGAATAGGTCGAGAACTTGTATGGGTTTTCATATTTTAATGTCAGAATGAGCCTACTAGTTTGGTGGTGGTGAATGTGTT
The DNA here is from genome assembly GCA_025698465.1 of Gossypium longicalyx. Lineage (NCBI taxonomy): Eukaryota > Viridiplantae > Streptophyta > Magnoliopsida > Malvales > Malvaceae > Gossypium > Gossypium longicalyx. The sequence continues at coordinate 86,817,925 of CM046997.1, forward strand.
AGTTTAAATTTGGGTTCTGGGTTCGATTCCTCATATGTTTTTTGAGGAATTAATTTATTTTGGTTTTACTTTTTAATTTTTAAAGAATTACTTTTAAATTTTGAAAGTGGAGTTTTTTTTTTTTGTTTGAAGTTCTTTTCCCATTTCTTTTTTCATAATTTTTTCTTTTTGTTCCCTCTGTTATTTGTCTATTCTTTCCCCAAATTTCAGTCCTTTTGATTTCTTATTTCTTCCGTTTTACAGATGTTACATGTTGTCTGTCAAGACTGATCGTCCCCGTGTGTTTCGTTTTATCGAAGGTGAAGCGAGTAAGTTTTATTCATGAGGGTTTATGATAGAATGATTATGTTTCTATTATTTGTTAATTGAAGTTCTTATAGTTTAAGTTTTTGTGTGAAATTGAGGTTTCCGAACAGTTTGGTGAGAGTGAATCAATTGATCCTTGGTGCTTAATATTGCGTTCTAAGGTGTGTTCTGAAACAGTTTAACTTCGGTATTAAAGTGTAGTGGAATTCGATAATGTCTTGTGTGTTTCTAAAATTAGTTATTTGAAGTATCGTATTGTTACTGAATTGCATGAAATTCTATATGTTTTGGCATAATTCTGGGTTACCATGGGTTGGGGATCGTTTCGACATCAAAATCATGATTTTTAGGCTATTTCAGTGTGATTTTGTGACCACACAGGTGACTACACGGGCAGTCCACACGACTGTGTGCAATTGGGAATTTAGGGTTTTCGATGATTTTTGGTTCCATACGAGCATGTGTACCCACACGGGCGTGTGAGATCTCCACACGGTCGTATCTCCTCTGCTCTTTATTTTTGGCATTTTTGGACAGTAAGTTACACGGGCTACTCACATGGCCATGTAACTTGGTCACATGGGTGTGTGTCTCCTCCATATAGGCGTGTAGGCTTCCACACGGCCTAGACACTTTCACACGGCCGGGGCACACGACCCTGTGGCCCTATTTTGCAGAATTTTTGTTGAGTCATAAACTGTCTATTTTATGTTTCTGTGTAATCTGACCCTTGTTCAAGCCTCGATAAGTGTGTTTAGGACTCGATTTTGTTTGGTTCGTGTATATATGTGCGTTTATGGGCTTTAATTTTATTGCTCGTTTATGTGATGATAAGTACGAGTTTATTATTGTTGTCGTAACTGAATATTAGAATACAAGTGTAATCAAATCTGAATCTGTTCAACTGGAAATGTTAATGTTCGTTTCTGTATAGTGTCTGCGTAATATGTGCATTGTTACATAGCATGAAAATTTTGGGATCTGGTTATGAAAGAAGGAGGAGAGACTTAGCAGTTTTAATTGCGATACTTTGTATAGCAATTTACAGCACTATCCTATACGTATATCAGCTCAGCTGTATACAGTTACTCAAGTGGCATAGTTCCACATTGTGGTGTGTAGGGTGGATGAACCTATTATGGTTCTATGTGGTGTGCATGGTAGACGGGCCTACCATAACCCTTATGTGGTGTACTAGATAGACAAAGTGGTGTTTGGTTGGTGGGGTGGGATTTTGACTTGTGCATCCATTCGCGTCTGAATATACGTCTGTTGTCAGGACATTTTGTCTGTTTGTGTGAACTTTTGGTTATTGACAATATAGTTAACATCATGTAATATGTTCTGATTATTGCATATGATTGGAACATCATTTCTGTGGTTTGATATTGTATTTGACATACCGATTGAGACTTTCGTAAGTAATAGTTTTATACATATGCTTGTCTGAAGTATTTATTGTGCCGACCCATCTTTTGCCATTTGTTCGTGTTTCGGACTCACACTGAGCTCGCATAGCTCATCTCTGTAGTGTTTTTCCTTTCAGGTACATTCCGTGTTTTGGAGCTGGACTCGACATACTGGAGGTCTTAAAAAGATATGGTTTTATTCGGTTTAAGTAAAATCTCATAAGTTTTATACAGTTAATTTTAAGTCGGTTTGTAAAACGATTATATAAATTGTGGTACAAGTTTTTATGGTGGACATTCATTAGGTGTTATTTAGACTGAACTTTAGAAACTATGGATTTTATTTCCGAATGTTTGACACCCGTTTAGTATTGTTTCAAACATAATGAACAAAATGTTTTTCTTGGTTTGAATTAAAGTTTTTGTTTCCGCCACTTTTGGTGGCCAATGTAACCTCCGAGATTCAATCTAAACTTTTAGGCTGGGTTTTGGGGTGTTACAATTTCACATTAACTCTAATAAATTTTACTCTTTTAACAGTTTAATCCTTTAACATTAAAATTACTAAAAACTATTGTATAAGATAAACCTATTTTTGAATCAAGCTTAATATTCTACCATAAAACTTCACAAGCATATCTAAACCATCAATGGCATAATTTTAATTATTTAATTTTTTTTTTTGCAATTTAACCCTCGTATTAGCTAGATTAAGCTAAAACGATTCCAAAAATATAAAAATCACTAGAAATGGGATCAAAATCACCTACCATGCAAGAAATATTGTGAACCGACTCTTTCGAGCAATTTTTCTATGGCATTTTTGGTTGCAAAAAGGATGAAGGAAGAAGATGATCCCTCATTTGTTTTGTTTATGTTATTTAATTTGTTGTTTTACTATTTTACCCTTAATTAACTTAAATTACAACTAAACCTTGTCCTTAATTGTCCACTAACTAAACATAGGGTATATTTACCCACTAAGTCCATTGATTCACCTTTTCATAACTATTTGACACATTTAACTAATAAAAATTTTTTTTTTCAACTTTTATGATTTAGTCCTTTTCACTTAATTAACTATCTAAACGTTAAAATTTCTTATTCAATTTTTAGTGTGACTCTAATAAATACCCATAAACATTAAATAAACATTGAATCGCTTATCGGAATCGTGGCCCCGAAATCACTGTTTCCGACACAATTGAAAACGGATTGTTACACTAGTGTACTGGAAATCAGTAGGCACTTACATTGGCACATAGCAACCACTTCAAATACTTGTTTCAACCTAAACCCAAGCTAATTAAGTGTGAGGTTTTGTTGTATCACAACAATGATCCATTTAAAAATTTTATCCATATCTATAAATGCCCAAACCAAATCCATTTAGGCTAGATGTGTAAATGGGTCGGGTTTATGTTAAATTCTTGCCTTGATTTGAGCCCGACTTAATTTGATATGTTCAGAAATCCCATATTATTGTTTAAAAATAATAAAATGATCAAATATTTTTTTTAAAACCATTTAATTTAAATTCGGGTTGAGCTAGGTTGGCTTGAGGATAAAAAAAAAATTGTCCAAGCTTAGCCCAAATTAAGTCAAGCTAAGTAGACCACCTGATCCATGGACAAGTCTAATTTAGACTCACCCGTATTATTTAATAATTCATTTATAAAAATATTTATTATTATTTACTAATTTTATTTCTTTTTTTCTTTTATTAAAATTTTAGTATAAACAACTTAATTTTTATATTTATATTACAGTATTATATTTGATTTTATAAAAAAAATTATAAAATTAAAAAACAAATTGGATATTCAAGCTTAAACTCATATTTTGAATGGATTTATTATTTTCTTAACTCAACATTTTCTTAAAAACCGTTTAAACTTGGGGCACGTAATTCGGATTTTTGGAACTAGTTGTAAAGACGGTGTTTGTTTTATTTCAGTGTGATGGTGTTTATATTGTTTCTGGGCGTTTGTATCTCTCGGGCAGTATGTCTTGGTTTACTGCAGATGGGTCTCAGCAAACATATCTGTAAACCTGTTTTGGTGTGGACAGTGGGAAATGGTTTTGATTTTCCCTTGACAAGGCAAACATGGCAGTGTGTTATGTTATTAATAAAATATGGGTAATTATTTTATGATGGTTGAATTCATATATCGTTAGTTTGGGCATATGAGTGATTGAGTGTTTGTTTGATAAACAGCGAGTCAAATCTATCATTGTATACCTAACTTCATTTTAAGCCAATATGATAACACTTTCACAATAGAATGGAAACATACATTCTCATCAATAATTCCGACTTTTCCTGGAAAAGCTGATCATCAATTAAAATATCCCTTTGATTTTTGAAAAAGAAAAGTCAGGATGAACACGAAAATCAACCATCCCAGCATGTAATACATCAAGGAGCTGCATGAATGCGACTTACATTGATTAAAATTAATTCAAGGTGACCTTTGGGCGGTTGATATTGTGATGAAATTTAGCAATTCCAGCTAAGTATGCAGCTTTTGTAGGACCTCCTTTATTAGCCATGCTTTCTATATTGGCGATAAAAATCAAAAAGGTCCATAGCAATGATATATATCATATATGGGTGTCAATATTTTAACAAAATGGTAAAATTCTATATACACACACGTAAAACAGGAGACTAAAAATACTTAAATTGAATAATTAATTACTAGGGGGGGTTAAAACTAAAATTATCCCTTAACTAAAAGAGGTCAAATCCCTTGCGTCAAAATATATAATATCATGTTAAAATTTATACACACAAATATAACATTTAAAAATAATGTGAGTGCAATGCAAATACATAAATTATTAATTATAGAAAAGAGTGGGTGAAAGTAATAAACAATGGGTTTATGGAAGTTGAGGGATGAGGTAGTTGGAGTCTCATCAAGCACCCCCCCCCCCTTTTTTAACTCCACTGTTTTAAATGCTCCCATCCCCTCTATAATGGCTCCCAAGCAAACATTCATTTCATTGGGGGAGAATACTATACACTTTCCTTGGAGAAACTAATATAGTTTGCCTTTCATATCTGCTTCTTCTCATTCCTCCAGAGAATCTTTTGAACTTCACAAAACTTTATAATTATATATACACATTAATTAATCAATTGGAGAAGAAAGATCTCTCTCTTTTCAAGCCAATATTATATTTCAAAGGGTTCTTTTCTCTATGTGTTTAGTTTGACACAAAAACTTATTCTAAGGAACTTTCTACTATAGCTCTCATCTCAGCTTCAACTTCTTATTTTGCATACATGACATTGAAATTAAATTAATTTTTTTCCGTATTTAAATAATTTTTGTACACAATATTTATAAATTATATTTTCTTTTCTTTTAATTATAAATTATATTTAAATTTATCGAAATATTTTGTTAATAGTAAAGAAAAGCCAAAGGTTAAATTGGATTTAAACAAGTAAAATCTTTTGTTATACAAGTTTCACTTAATCCTACTATTAACAATTTAAATATGAAAATATATGTACGCGAAAACAACACATTTAAAATATAGATATGGGGTTAAAAATAATATACAATAAATAATGTTTGAAACTAATAATTATAATAATAACAGATATATAATATGTATAAAATTAAAATTTTAAAAAAAATAATTTAAATTGTGAGTAAAAAATTTTAAATAAGTACATATATCATATTGAGAATATTAAATGCACTCCAATTATTTATCATTGTATTATTATTTTTCTTGAGCTGACATCGAGTTGACTGGTGACACAAACTCAATCAATGACATCATTAAACAAAATGAGAGAAATAAATTTGTGCAATAAAATTAAAATGTATAAAAATATCAAAATAAAAACTTTGTTGAGGTGGTAATTTTTTTTTTTTATAAATGCTAGTGGCATGAGTTCAAATCTTAATAATTTTATATTAATTTTATTAAAAATATAGAAAAAAGAATACCCTTATAAGAATATAACTGATTTCAAATATGTAATAACAGTTCAGTAATTTCTCAACCGAATTGGTGTATAGTTAATTCGCTATACCAACTCAAGAGTTTATTAATGAAATATAAACTTTTAATTTTTTTTTAATATCATAAGTAAAATTTGACGAATTAAAGTTTTATTATTAAAAATATATAATATTAAGTAAAATAATTAAAACATGTGTACTTTATTTTATATTAAAAGAATAATGCTACATGCATTAAAAAATAAAATCGGAAATTTATATTTTTTTATACAAATCAAAATTTATATTATATGTTGTACTGGTTTTTTTTGTTTTTCTATTTTGAGTATATAATGAAATTTTTTATATTTTAATTAATAATGAAGACGTTTAATTGATTGAAATTGTTTTGCTTATTGGCTCTCCAACCATGTCAAAGTTAAGTGAGAAGCACTTAACCGTTGAGGACAAGAGAAAAGCCAGATGATTGATTGAAAATGTAATAAAGCATATTATCATACCACTAATGAGATTTAAATTAAAAATAATATCAAATTACAAAAACAATAGAAAAGAAGTAAAATTTAAAAAAAAAATGTAAAGGACTAAATTATTAGCAAATACAATTTACTATATCTGTAGATAATTACTCAAAGAATAAAAACAAAATGAAAAGAATTAGGGGGTCGATCCCTTTCCAAACCCCTTAAATTCGCCCCACTTCTGATGACTTTCTCTAAGGCACCCTAGCACTCAAATGTATAGAATACATTAATTTTCTTTTTTCCTTTTTACTATCATAATATTAATACAAATTTTTAACATGTAAGATTATTATTTTTAGAGTGAGAACAGATATTATTGAAAAATCTAATTTAAAAATATATCAACTGAATATTTAATATAAAATATTTCATTATTTATTCCGAATATTACTAACATCATTATAATTACTCATTTATTTTAAGTAATGATTTTTTTTAAGTGTAACAAATATAATATAATTTAAGTAATTACAGGTATAAACTATTACATCACAAATAAATTAAAAATAGATACAATTCAGACTAAAATTAATAAGCTGATTGAATTAACTAGAATAAAACTGTATAGTAATTACACATGGAGTCACTCGAATAACTAAATAAAATTGTGTATGGTATATCACAAACCACCTACGCTTTAACTGAGTCGAAAGTCGTGTGTCTTTTTTTTTCCTCTACTGCATAGTATTAAATAAGATCATATAATAAGTACGAATTAATATATGATGGAAGGCGCGTGGTGTGTCCCATGCGATGAGAAGGCGCGTTGGCTCAGCGAGACAGGCTTCCTCTTTGAGAAAAATGGACGCATTTAAGTTACTTCTGGGAATAATCAATCAAACGAGTTCCTCTCCCTCCCCCACCACCAAAATTATCAAACCTTAGCTTAGTTCCAGCTATGGAGATTCTCCTCATCAGCTGAGTTCCTACGTGGCCAACTTATTCACCGTTAGATCATCTCGTCTCACTCTCAGACATTCTGAGTATGCTAAAATTCAGAAACCATTCAAATAGTCTTAATACAAAGTTAGATGATGAAGCCATGATGGTGTTTATTAATTACTGATCAGTAGAATTCAGTGTTTAAGATTACATATGTATACATAAGTAACCACATTGACACACTTTATACAAAGTTTCAACTAAGATACAGTACTCACTATCTCTAGGCTGAAACCCTAATAATAGCAGTATTCTAAAATGTCAGAAACGCCTCAGCTGCAACATGTTTCAACTTTTTATCTTTGCCTTGTTGGGGAATTAAAATTGATTGAAAAGAGTGAAACAATGGTTTGGGTTTGTCCCATACTTTCCATATTTTTGCACTCCTTATTTTATATGATTCCAGTGTTGGAGCATATGCATATTTGGGGGAGGGTTTTGCAATTTCCAAGCTCTCCAATCCCATGACATAAATAAAGAAAAAAGGAAGGAAAGGGATACTAGTTGCAGAACATAGTAAAAGGCAAAATTATATTTAGCTTTATAAGAGGAGCAGGTACAGAAGAAACAAGAGCATTAACACTAGCCTTTCCCTCGTCTTTCCTTTTTTCTCATCATTCTCTAGACCATTGCTAAAGCTGCAATGCCCTATAAAACCCTCATTTATACATTACTGAAAAGGCTAAAGTCAATACTCTCTCATTCACCCTAATATCAATAACAATGCAAATAAAGAAAAAAAGCTAAGCTTCCCTAGTTATGAAGAGGATTAGGACCTGTATGAACTACTCTCATATCATCTTCATATACAGTGTCTGGATCGTCTTCATTCACAGTAAACTGAGATAGGCTTGAGGGAGCATGAAAAGAAGCAGTGTCCAAAGACAGGGCTTTCCTTGGGGGATGAAACGTGAATGACTGATGACTACCACTGCTGGTACTGGCGTCTTTATTACTGTTATTATTATGAACAGCAAAATGCAAACCTAACTGGGAAAAGAACAAAATAACGATCCACAAGAAGAAAACTGCAGCTCTAACTCCACCACTAAATCTGCCAATGCCACCTCTAAAAATTGTCATTGCAACTGAGTGAGCAGATCGATTCTGGTGGCACCTCCAAACTGGAACACAGTGCTGTTTCTTGGAGTAGCTTTCGACTCTAAAAGAGAGGATCATAAAAAACCAAATGGGATAATCCTAAAAAGAAGTGGTTTTTTTGTTAGTTCTCTAAATCTCTGAAATCGGGTTGAAACTTAGTATGAGAATTTGAGAAAATTGAGAGAGAGAGGGAAGAAAAGGGATATTAACTATGGGTGCTACTTACCTTATCGGTGAGGTCACATGATATTGACCCTTGATTCCCGGAAACTTCTTATTTTCCCTTCTGAAATCTTTGGACTTTGCACCTTTTTACTCTCAGTCACACCACTACCCCCACTGCTCGCATTTTCTTTGCTATTAGGCATCTATTTTCTAGTTTATGTTCCTGTTTGCTTATTTTTTATACATATATCTATGTACTTTTTCTTTTTCTTTCTTTTTTTACACTCAAATGTTGCTGGGAGAGGGTGTTGTGAGACAGTCCAGTCTTAATATCCGTTGTCTGCGGGAATATGTATTTTGTATACAAAATTTTGTTGTTTGATGAATTTTGTAACACCCGGAATTTGAGATTAAAAGTTTTGAAGTTTGTAGTTAAGATTAGTAAGCAGGTTAAGCAATTGAGCTTATTTTCTCATTTTAATGTTAGAATGAGTTTATTGGTTTAGTGATTGTGTATGTGATAGTTTATTTTTAGGTCTCGTGTTCGAATCACTTGAGTGTTTTAGAGGAATTAATTTTATTCGAATTTTGTTTTTAAGTTTTAATTATTTAATTAATTCTTATTTTATTTTATTATAATTTTTTAACTTGAAAGAGAGAGTTAGCCCAAAATCTTTTTCACACGTTCCTCTTTTCTCTCTTTCTTTCTCACGTTAGTTATTTCTCCTTCCTCCATTATTATTTTTGTATTCCTCTGCTTTTTTCTTCGGTTGGAGTATTAAATTATTTGGGGGGCCGGTTTACATCAATTTTGTTTGGCATTAAAGAATTGAGTTTGGCATTTCAATAAAGAAATTGCGTGATTAGCTTGTTTAGGTGCGGAAACGTGTAAGTGGCTTTGAATTTTGATTTGGTTTTTCTAGTATCTTAATTATTGTTGATTAAGGTTTTAAGATAGCTTTGTGATCTTGTAATTGAGTTACAGTTTTGTGGATGAATCAATTAGTTCTTGGTGTTGGGGTGCCATTTTAAGGGCTGTTTCTAAACTAGTAGAGGTTAGGGACCTTTTGTTGAAGAAATTTAGGATTTTCAGCCTGTTTCGGTGTGGTTTTGTAACCACACAGGTGGCCACACGGGCATGTGCTGCACACGAGCAGTCCACACGGCCGTGTGACTTTGGGAAATTAGGGTTTTTGATGATTTTTAGTGCCACATGGCCGTGTGGCTACTGTTTAGGGATTTTGTTGATTTTCAAACGAGTGTGTACCTTGGACACACGGTTGTGTCCCTTAGCTATATGAACATGTGAGATTTCCACATGGCCATGTCTACTCTACTCTTAATTTTGCTTATTTTGTATAAAATGCACAGTGAGTTACAGGGGCTACTCACACGGCTATGTAACTCAGTCACAGGGGCGTGTGTCTCTGTCACACGAGCGTGTGCCTCTTTTCACAGGGGTGTGTAGGCCTCCACACGGCCTATACCCTCCCGCATGGCCTGGGCACATAGCTGTGTGGCCCTGTTTCGTAAATTTTTGTTCTGTGTTGAAATTTGGCTCGTTTTGTGTTTTTATATGTTTTAACCCTCGGTTAAGCCTTGGCAACTGTGTTTGGGACTCCGCTGTGACTTGGATTTAAGTATGTATGTGTGTTTGTGTGTGTTAAGTTTAGATAATCAGGAAATGTATTAGTGGGCTATGATGAATGAGCTTGAGATGCTTACCTGTTGTCATAATTCTGAAATGTGTACAAACGCTATCGATTTTGAAATTGTTCAACTAAATATGAGTGATTGTTTTTGTGGGCCTATTAGTGTATGGTGTGCATTCATATAATTGCATAAAATCGAGGTTTTTGGTTGCAAAGAGAAAAAAGACTGACTGGACAGTTCAACTACAATATTTCTATACAGCGGTTTACTACACTATTTCATATATGTCAGCTTCGCTACATATCATTATTTTGGTGGCTAAGTTCCACTATTGTGGTGTGTAGGGTGGAAGGGCTTATCAAAGCTCTTGTGGTGTGCAGGGTGGATGGGTCTATTATGGCCTGGTTGTGGTGTACAGAGGGTCGGAGTGGTGTTTAATTGGTGGGGTGGGTTTTGTATTCATTGCATTTATTATATAATTGAATATTTGTATGGCTAAAAACTGTTGGAATATCATGGTTGTTTCTAATTATGAAATCTTCAAATTATTTGCGAACATAATAATAATTTCATGTGTTTAGTACATCTACGTCTTTAGAGTAATGTATGTGTTTCTTTCAAAAGCCTTTGTACATGTGTCCGTGCTTCTGATTATCGGTTTTGGATTTTTGATGGTCACTAAACTAACTATAAAAACAACAAAGACAAGCGCGCCTATCGAAAAATAGTATAGCTATGGTGAGTAGAGAATATCATATCCATGATGACTAAAAGTACTAGTAATTGTCGTTTTTCTATTATTTAGCCGACAATTTAGGGTGATGTGTTTTAATCTAAATTTACTAAACTAAACTAACTAAGAATGTAACAAAGAATGAATCAAAGAAATAATTGAATATTAACCAATGAGATAGATAATACCCAGGAAAGAATCCACCTAGACTTCGCCTATTATTATGAATCTGAATTCAACAATTTATTCGCTTGTGTCTTGATCCGTAGAAATTCCTAAATTATGTTAATATCTCTTTCGAGAGTAAGAACAACTGACTCTTGGTTGATTAATTGAAATCTCTTTCTAATTAAAACCCCTATCGTCATATTAACTCGATCTATGGATTCCTCTATTAGATTTGACAATAATCCGGTAGATTTATGTCATCATATTTCTAGGATTGCATGCAACTCCACTTAATTATGCTAAATCTACTATTAAACAAGACTTTTACTCCACTGAATTAAGCACATTAAACATGAATTATTATCCCGAAAATATTAAAACAAGAAATAAGCATACATAATTGAGAACAAAAATCAAATATTTTATCGCGTAAAAGCATACACTAAATAAAAGAATTCATCATAGGTTTCATCTCCTATAGGTATCTAGGGGATTAGTTCAGAATCCTGAACGAAAACATCTCAAAGTTAGAAAAACCACAAGACATAAAGAAACTCAATAAAACTTCGAAAGAAATTAAAGGAAGATCTTCAATCTTGATGGAGATCTGCTTCCAAGTTTACTCCGATGGTGTTCTTCGAGTGTTTTCTTCAATCTTCTATGATTGCTCTCTTCTCTATTCTTCTAATTGGTAGTTATAGTCTTTAGAATGCTTAAAAAGCCTAAAAATTTTGTTTTTCTGTATATTTGGGAAGCAGAGTGCGAAATCGACATGGGCTGACACATGGGTGTGTGGCCAGCCTGTATGGCTCACATGGGCGTGTGCCCAGCCTATGTGGATCCTGAAAGCAGCTTTTTTTGTCCGATTTTGGCTCATTTTTCGCTCCTTTCGCTCCAAATGCTCTCCTAAGTATAGAAACATGAATTTAAAGGATTAGGAGCATCAAATTCACTAATTTGCATATTTAATCATCCAAAAATGCATTAAGAATGGGATTAAAATATTTTACTTTTATAGCTTATCAAATATCCCCACACTTAAGTGTTTGCTTGTCCTCAAGCAAAATCCTCAACTCTCATCAAAATTAATCTTTCTCAACTTATAATTCTCATCAATAATGTCTCAAATAATTCATAAATAATCATGCATTGAAAATTCAACTAAAAGAGCACTAAAGATTCAAACAATCTAAGTCAAAAAATTTTAAAGTACGAAAATATGGGTATTTCCCCTTTATTTAAGTAATTACCTTTAATTCAAAATCGACAAGGATCGACATCCTCACTAAAGATTCACTCAAAATGTTTTGGTTCAAGAATAAGCACTCAATAGTCAAACAAGAAAAGTCATTACCATAGGCTTGCATAAAATCAAATCTCCACCACTATAAAATGATATGATACACAAATCAAAAGGTCTTTAAGAGGCTATAGTGGGGCTTAGGTTAAGGGTGTAGAGAAAGGCTGAAAAAGTTGGTTAAAATTGAAATCAAATTGATAAATTACCAATTTAGAAAAAATAAACAAATGTTGAATTAAGAACTATTCAAGAATAATAAAATGAGCTTCTTCTCAAAATATGAATTTAACTGTTCAAGCTCAATCAATAAGACTAAATAATAATCAATATTTTTTTGATATATATATTTTTTCGATCTTTTTTTTAGATCAATAAGAAATAATTCAGCGAATCAAACAAAAGAGTATAGTTCGGCAACTAACCAAATCAAATCTCGACAGAAAGGAAGTTAATAAAACGGGAAAAAGTCTCAACGAAAATTTGAGTTATGGGTTAACATTAATGGGAAAATCAACAAACGGTGCGTTAGGCTCAACAGGGTTCACTAAGGGTTAATTACGAAGGTAGGCTTTTTATGGGACAAGTGGGTTAAAGCCTAAGTGCCTTTATCATCTCAGTATATCAAATCAAAGGTGTGGTCTCGATATGTATAATCGAAGCAAGTTCTAGAGTAAAAAATCAAATTGACACACTCATAACCAATAATAAAATAAGTAAGATAAATGTATGCTCTAAAGTCTCAAAATCTCACAAAAATTCATAGTTTTTGATGTCAAACTTACAAATTTAAAACTTTAAGATAATACCTTAATTTAGGGAAACAACCTAAATTTTTAATTCTGAAAATAACCTTATCATACTTGATTCTCTAATGTCTTAAAGTTTAAATCAACCAATGCACAAATATTTAAAAATCAATTCAAAACACATCAACAAAAAAAATCTCAAATTGACAAAAAATCATTCTAATGGAAGTATGAGAAAATTACTTAAACACAAGAAATAATTCAGGGATTTTCTAATAATTATATAAATAACCTCCCCACACTTAATATGTACATTGTCCTCAATGTACAAACAAATATAATCACAGTATAAGCAGAATATCATAAGAGAGGGAGAAAACTGAAACTGCCCTGAATATTAGATGAAATCCCCAGAATGGTGAAAAGCAGAATTGTAGGCAATCGAAAGTGAAGTGCATGGTTCTGTGCAAGCCAAGAAGAAAATAAACACAAATAAGGAAGAAGATTATGAGGTTACAACTCAATTAGAAACAACCATAAAAATAAAAATAAAAACATAGTTCAAAGATAATAAATGAAATAAGTTTAAGAAAATAAAAATAAAACAACTAAAAAATATATAAATATAAAATGAAAAAGAAAAGAAATAAACTCAATGATACCAATAAAATTAAAGGTAATAGTAAGAATAATGGTAAAACAAAAATACTAAAAATAATAGAAATATAACTAAATAGCATAAATAAATTAAAATAAAATAAAATAGATTAGTAAAATAAAATAAATAATGTAACAAATAATAAATAAATAAAATTAAATTAAATTAAAGTAAAGAAAAGGGTAAAAGGGAAAGACCGACGGAAGACAGTGGTCGGAGTTACAATGACGGATCGCGCCTGTGAGGCGGTGTTAGTCAACTATGGTGAGAAAAGAGAGGAGGTGGGTGATGGGGGGAAAGGGGTTGGCTTGTTTGGGAAAGAAGAAAAAGACAAATTGAAGAAGAAATTTTAGGGTTTGAGCCACACAGCCGTGTGGGGTGTTTTCTTCTCGTGTGCAATTAAAAATTAAACCCAGTCTTCACACGACCTCGGACACATCTATATGTGATTTCCTTCGCTTCTCCCACGCTCGTGTGAAATCTCACATGCCCATGTGGCTCGGCTGTGTGTGATTTCCTTTGCTTATCCCATGCCCATGTGAGATCCTACATGCCTGTGTGGCTTAGCCGTGTCTCGCACACGGCCATGTGCCTTGCTCATGTAACTTTCTGACTTGAAATAAAATTGAAAAAATTAGCTCCAAGATTCACACGGCCTAGGACACGCCCGTGTGTCCAGGCCGTGTGCACTATTTTAGGCTATGTAACCTTAAAATTTTTGAAAAATTAAGTCATAGGATCCACACGACCAAGGACACGCTCGTGTGTCCAAGCTGTGTGGGTCACATGGCCATGTCGCCAGGCCACGCAACTCACTGTCAAACCCCTTATTGTGCATACGGCCTGGGTCACGCTCGTATGTCCAAGCCATTGTGCCACACGCCCGTGTGTCCAAGCCATGTGGGTTAAAAAACACTTTTTTTTTTTAGATTTTAAATTAACATGCAAAAGAATTAAAAGAATTAGCAAAAGTTAAACATTCGGGTTGCCTCTCGAGAAAAGCTTATTTAAAGTCTAAGCTCGACTTACCTTGTATTTGCACGGTTACAGTGGTTCACGGAGCTGAGGCTTCTTTTTCTCGTTATCAATTCTATGATCAAAATAAGGTTTAAGTCAAGTTTACCTTAAATGTGCCAAATTCATAATGAGTTACCTCGACTATACCATACGGGAAAATGGTTTGTACCATGAATGGACCTGAACATCTTGATTTCAGCTTTCCAGGAAATAATTTTAGCTTTGAATTGTATAAAAGGACACGATCCCCAACTGTGAATTGTTTGGGCTGCTTCAAACGAGCATCGTGGCGTCGCTTTGTCGCTTCTTTATATAGTCTCGAGTTCTTATAAGCATTAGTTCACCACTCGTCTAACTCATTTAGATGTATCAATCTCTTCTCACTTGCAAGTTTAAGGTCATAGTTTAGAAATTTTATTGCCCATAATGTTTTATGTTCGAGTTCAAGCGGTAAATGAAAACTCTTTCCATATACAAGTCTATAAAGAGCTGTTCCTATGGGTGTTTTATGCGCAGTCCTATAAGCCCATAAAGTATTATCTACTTTTATCTTCTAATCTTTTCTGTTTGACTCCAAAGTTTTTTCTAGGATGCGTTTGAGTTCTCGATTCGCAACTTCAAATTGCTCGCTAGTTTGAGGGTGATAAGGGGTAGTTGTTCTATGACACACACCATACTTCTTAAGGATCTTATCAAATTGAGCATTACAAAATTGTGTACCCCTATCACTAATAATCGCTCTAGGTGTTCAAAATCGAGAAAATAGCTTCTTAAGAAATCGAACTACCACTTTAGCATCATTAGTAGGTAAAGCTTGAGCTTATACCCATTTTGACATATAATCAACTGCTACTAGAATGTATTTATTACCAAAAGAGCTAGGAAATGGGCCCATGAAATCAATACCCCAGACATCAAAAATTTCACATGAAAGCATATAAGTTTGAGGCATTTCATCACGTTTAGAAATATTACCTGTTATCTGGCATCTACCATAAGAAACAACATACCTGTTAGCGTCCTTGAACAATATGGGCCAATAAAAACTTGATTCAAGCGTTTTATATGCTATCCTAATTCCACTGTAACGTCCTCATATTAGTCCTGAATGGCAGTGTTCCAAAAATTTATTCGGTTCTGATTTTGTAACACACTTTCGAATTACTTGATCTACACATACACGAAAAAAAAATGGTCCTCCCAAAAATAAGTTTTCACATCGGCAAAGAATCGCTTCTTTTGATGAAGTGTCAACCCTTTTGGTAGGATGTTAGCGGCCAAGTAATTCGCGATATTTGCAAACCAAGAGACTTCAGAATCGGTTATAACCAAGAGTTGTTCATTAGGAAATGAGTCATTTATATCATTCTCATTAAACTCTTTGAGATGGGGATTCTCTAATCGTGAAAGGTGATCTGCTGCAAGATTTTCAGCTCTCTTCTTATCTTGGATTTCCAAATCGAACTCCTGCAATAATAAAATCCACCTTATAAGTCGAGGTTTTGCATCCGATTTAGTTAGAAGATAATGAAGAGCGGAATGGTCAGTGTAAACAATAGCTTTAGCCAATATTAAATATGGTCTAAATTTATCGAATGTGAAAACCACAACTAGCAATTCTTTTTCTGTATTAGTGTAATTTTCTTATGCATCTGTCAAAGTCTTGGTAGCATAATAGAGTAGCTGAAAATGCTTATCTCTTTGCTGTCTAAAAACTGCACCTACTGCAAAATCACTCGTATCACACATTAGTTCAAATGGTAAATTCCAATCAGGCGTAACCACAATCGGATCATTAATTAATTTTTTCTTAAGAATATTAAATGCTTCTAAGCATTCCTAACTAAAATTGAATGACACATCTTTTTCTAGCTAATTATTTAAGGGCTTAGCTATTTTAGAAAAATCTTTGATAAATCTTCTATAAAATCCATCATGTCTTAAAAAGTTTCGAATAGCCTTAACTGAATTAGGAGGAGGTAATTTTTTTATGGTTTCAATTTTCGCTCGATTAACCTCAATCTCTTTACTAGAAATTTTATGGCCTAACACAATCCCTTCTCAAACCATGAAGTGACATTTTTCTCAATTAAGCACAAGGCTCGTTTCCTTACATCTCACTAAAACTCTTTTTAATTTTTTAAGATAAAGGTGGAAAGAATTATCAAATACTAAGAAGTCGTCCATAAATACCTCCATAATGTCTTTTACAAGTTCATCAAAGATGGCTAACATGTAACGCTGAAAAGTAGCAGGAGCATTACACAATCCTAAAGGCATTCTTTAATAAGTAAACGCACCATATTGACATGCAAATGTCATTTTTCCTTGGTCCCCGGGAGCTATCGAAATTTGGAAGTAGCCAGAAAGTCCATCTAAGATGCAATAATACATGTGACTAGATAATCTCTCCAACATTTGATCTATGAATGGTAGAGGAAAATGATATTTCCTTGTGGCATCGTTCAACTTCCTATAATCAATACAAACTCTCCATCGCGTGACTGTTCTTGTTTGAATCAACTTGTTTTTCTCTTTGGCCACAACAATCATGCCTCCTTTCTTAGGAACAACCTGCACAGGACTCACCCAAGTACTATTAGAAATAGGATAAATAAATCCAGCATCTAGAAGTTTAATTACCTCAGCATTAACAACTTTCTTCATGTTAGGATTTGACCTTCTTCGAGCTTGCACGCATGGTTTGTACTCGTCTTCCATTAAAATTTTATGGATGCAAAAAGAATGACTGATCCCTCTGATGTCGAAAATCTTCCGAGCTATAGCTCTTTTATGTTCCTTCAGCACTTGTAATAACTCATCTTTCTCATTTGACTTTAAATCTAAAGCAATAATCATTGGTAATGTAGAATTGTCTCCAAGAAATGCATATTCTAGGTGATTTGGTAATTGCTCCAGTTCCAATTTGGGAGGTTCTTCAATAGAGGGTTTTAATTTTAATTCCTTGTTTACTTTAATGTCCTCATAATTTTTCTGTCTCAGTGAAGACTTATTAGAATCTAAATCAATTTTTGTCTCACTTATTACAACATTATCATCATCTATCTCCTCTCTTTGAACAAGACTCAGTTTCAACGTGTCCTTATGAACAATTTCCTATAATGAATCTTGAATAACATGATCAATAAAGTAAAAAAAAAATCATCTTGCTCTCTAGAGAATTGCATGGCATCATAGATTTTAAAAGTGATCTCTTTATTACCTACCCTAAGCACAAGTTTACCATCACCCACATTAATGGCAGCCCTAATAGTGGCTAAAAAGGGGCGACCTAAAATTAAAAGCACCTCACTACCTTCATTCATGTCAAGCACAACAAAATCAACAGGGAATATGAATCTATCTACCTTTACAAGTACATCTTTAATAATAGCCCTAGGATATTTAACATATCTATCGGCTAATTGAATACTCATTCTAGTGGGTTTTGGTTTCCCAAGACCAAGTTGCTTGAACATTTCATAAGGCATCAAATTAACACTAGCACCCAAATCAGCTAATGCTTTCTCAATATTTAAATTACCAATGAAATAAGGGATAGTAAAACTTCATGGATCTTTCAGCTTTGTTGGCAGTTTAGTTTGGAGAATAGCTAAACATTCCTCGTTGAGTTCCACAGTGGATAGTTTTTCAAACTTCCTTTTGCTTGTTAATATCTCTTTTAAGAATTTTGCATATGTGGGCATCTGCGAAAAAACTTCAACAAAAGGTAAGTTGATATATAATTGTTTAAAAAGTTCAAGAAATTTACCAAATTCCATGCTGTCTTTTTTTAACTTTGCTGGATATGGGATCGGTGGTTTATATTCTTTAACTACTAGTGTCTGAATTTCTTCGGGTTTTATTCCCTCATCATTTGCCTTATCAGTTTCCTGTTACAGCTTCTTTTCGGGTTCAGCCAACATTTTTCCATTCCTTAACGTAATTGCTTTCACATGCACTTTTAGGTTGGGTTCGGTATTACTAGGTGAACTATCTTATTTTCTTTTTGAAACCACTTTAGCAAGCTATTCAACTTGATTTTCGAGCCTAAGAATTTATGCTTGTTGATTTTTTAAAATTTTCTCAATGTTTTGAAAATGAGTCTCTGACGCTGAAATAAATTTTGCCAAAATCTCTTCAAGGTTTGACTTCTTTTCTGGCTGATAAGGTTGTTGAAAGCCCGAAAGGGGTTGTGATCTTTGGTTCCCTTGACCACTCCATGAAAATTTTAGGTGGTTTCTCCAACCTACATTATAGTTATTACTATAAGGGTTATTTTGAGTTCTAGAATTATTACGCATATAATTGATATGCTCATTCTCCGTGCTAGAACCGAAGGGTATATATTATGGATTATTTATTCTACCTCCATTTGCATTGTATTGCATCACAGGATTTACCTGCGTAAAAAGATATAAATCATCCAATTTCTTGTTTAATATTTCTACCTAGTTTGATAACATGGTAATCACATCTAAATTAAAGACACCGTCTGCTTTCATCGGCTTCATCCTCATGACTTGCGACTGATGATTATTTAGTGACATCTCTTTAATAAATTCATAAGTTGTTCAGGTGTTTTATTATTCAGAGTTCCATCGGCTGCTGCATCGATTAGTTGCCTAGTTGAGGGATTCAAATCATTATAAAAGGTTTGAACTTGTAGCCATAAAGGTAACTCATGGTGAGGGCACCTCCTCAATGAATCCTTATCCCTCTCACATGCATCATATAACGTCTCTAAATCGACCTGCTCAAAGGAAAAGATGTCGTTCCTCAACTTAGCTATCTTAGCCGGAGGGAAGTACTTCAGTAGAAAGTTCTCAGTCATTTGATCTCATGTAGTGATAGAACCTTGTGGTAAAGAGTACAACCACTACTTAGCTTTGTTCCTCAATGAGAAGGGAACAACAGTAGGCGAATGGTATCGTCAGTGACGCCATCAATTTTGAAAGTGTCGTAGATTTCCAGAAAGCTGACCAAATGAGTATATGGATCTTTGTTTTGTAAACCATCGAACTGAACAATTTGTTGAATCATCTGAATAGTGTTCGATGTTAGTTCGAAATTATATTGCAACAATAGTGGGTCTCATAATACTCGATTCAGCCCCAGTTAAAGTGGGCTTGGCATAATCATACAGCGTACGAGGAACAAGAGCAGGATCTATAGGATTTACAGTAACTGCAGGAGGTAGTTGATTATTCTGATTATCACCCATCTCCTTAGTAATAAAGGAACCTGCTAGAAGCAAACATAAGAAAATTAGAATGTAAAAATTAAATTAAAAATAAATGGCTAAATTAATAAAATAAAGTGTTCCTAATATTTTAGTCCTTGACAACAGTGCCAAAAACTTGATGGCCATTAAACTAACTATAAATACGACAAAGGCAAGTGCACATATCGAACAATAGTATAGCTATGGTGAGTAGGGAATATCATATCCACGAGAACTAAAAGTACTAGTAATTACTATTTTTCTATTATTTAGCTGAAAATTTAGGGTGATGTATTTTAATCTAAATTTACTAAACTAATCTAACTAAGAACGCAACAGAGAATGAATTAAAAAAATAATCGAATATTAACCAATGAGATAGATAATACCCAAGAAAGAATCCACATAGACTTCACCTAATATTATGAATCTGAATTCAACGATTTACTGACTTGTGTCTTGATCCGTAGAAATCTCTAAATTATGTTAATATCTTGATAAACCATAAAAGTAACATATTTTAATCCAATGCTTGGCATGTTTTTGGATAATTTATTATATAATTTAGATAATTTGATGCTCCTAATCCTTTAATTCCATGTTTCTATACTTAGGAGAGCATAGGGGAGCAAAAGGAGCAGGAAACGGGCCAAAATCAGACAAAACGAGCTACTTTCAGGATCCACATGGCTTGGCCATTCCCACACGGGATGGCCACACGCCCATGTGCTAGCCCGTGTTGATTTCGCTCCCTATTTCCCAAACACAAGAAAAAAAGCCAATTTTTAGAGTTTCTAAGCATTCTAAAGTTTATAAATACACACTAGAAGAGGACCTAAAGGGGTACACAGAGTATAATGAAGAAATTACTCGAACAACGCCGTCGGAATCAACTCAGAAGTAGGATCTCCTTCAAGATTGAAGATCTCTAATTAACTTCTCTAGAAGTTTTTGGGTTTCTTTAAGTTTTGTTGTTTTCCTAATTTTGAGATGTTTTCCTCCCAAAGTATGAACTAAATTCCCTAGATACCTAGGGAAGATGAAACCTATGACGGATCTTGTTATTTAATTTCTGAATTACATGATAAATACTTGAATTCTTAATCTCAATTATGTGTACTTATTCCATGTTTTAATGTTTTCAGGATATTAATTCATGATTGATTTGCTTAATTCAGTGGAGCAAAAGTCCCTATTTAAGAGTAGATCTGGCATAATTGAGTGGAGTTGCATGCAATCCTAGAAATAGGATGACATAAATCTACCGAATTAAAGTCAAATCTAATAGGGGAATCCATAGATCGAGTTAATGGGACAATAGGGGTTTTAATTAGAAAAAGATTTCAATTAATCAACCTAGAGTCAGTTATTTTTACTCTCGAAAGAGATATTAATATAATTTAGGGATTTCTACGAATCAAGGCAAGTGAATAATTCGTTTAATTCAGATTCAGAATAATAAGTGAAGTCTAAGTGGATTTTTTTCTGGGTATTGTCTCTCTCATTGGTTCATTCGAATATTTTCTTATGTAATTCTCTGTCGTGTCTTAATAATTAGCTTAAATAATTTTAGGCTTAAAACAAACTTCTTCAATTTACTGGCTAAATAATAGAAAGATAGTAAGTACTAGTACTTTTAGTCCTCGTGGATACGATATTCCCTACTCACCATAGCTATACTATTATTTGATAGGTGTGCTTGCCTTTGTCATGATTTTAGTTATTTAAGTGAATCATCATCAAGTTTTTAGCACCATTGCCGAGGACTAAAATATTAGGAACACTTAATTTTTATTACTTTAGTCATTTTTTTGTCTTTATTTTAATCTTTGTTTACTAATTTTTCTTTTTGTTTGCTTCTGGCAGTTTCCTTTAGTATATGAGTAGAAGAAACCCGTCAAGACCTCTCGTATTTGACAGTGAGATCGAAAGTACAGCTCACAAAAATCGTAGAGAGGTGAGGCAGAGCCGACAAAGTACAGTGGAAGAGCAAGAGGAAATCATTCGTATTACTGAGGAGATGGCTGAAAATCAGAATAATCAACTGCCTCCTATTGTTGCAACATCTATCTCCTTGTACTATGTACGATTATGCCAAACCCAATTTAACTGGGGCTGAGTCGAGTATTGTTAGACCTGCTATTGCTGCAAATAATTTTGAACTTAAACCTAGCACTATTCAAATGATTCAACAGTTTGTTCATTTTGATGGTTTGCAAGACGAATATCCAAATACTCATTTGGCTAATTTCCTAGAATTATGTGACACTTTTTAAGATAAATGACTTTTCTGGTGATGCCATTCGCCTTCGGTTATTTCCCTTCTCATTGAGGAATAAGGCTAAATAGTGGTTGAACTCCCTACCATGAGGTTCTATCATAACATGAGAGCAAATGACCGAAAATTTTTTATTAAAGTATTTTCCACCAGCTAAAATAGCCAAGTTGAGGAATGATATCTCTTCCTTTATGTAAATGGATTTAGAAACCCTTTACGATGCATAGGAGAGATATAAGGATTTATTGAGAAGGTGCCCTCACCATGGGTTACCTTTATGACTACAGGTTCAAACTTTCTACAACGGTTTGAATCCTTCAACTAGGCAACTGATCGATGCAGCCGCCGGTAGGACTTTAAATAATAAAACACTTGAAACGGCTTATGAGTTTATAGAAGAGATGTCACTGAATAATTATCAGTGGCAAGTCATGAGGACAAAGCCGGTGAAAGTAGCCGATGCCTTTAACGTTGATGCGGTCATTATGTTATCGAATCAAGTAGAACTTTTAAATAAAAAGATTGTTGGTTTATATGGTTCTACGCAGGTACATCCAATGATGCAATGCGATACAAATGGAAGAGGTATGAACAATTTAGAAAGTCTATCCTACAACCCTAGCACAGAAAGTGAACATGTGAACTATATGGGTAATAATTTGAGACTTCAGAATAATCCCTATAGTAACACTTATAATGCAGGTCAGAGGAACCATCCCAATTTCTCATAGGGTGGTCAAGGAAATTAACGACAATAACCCCATCCAGGCTTCCAACAACAACCTTACCTTCAAGAGAAGAAGCCAAACCTTGAGGAGATGTTGAAGAAATTTATTTCAATTTCAAAGACCCATTTACAAAACACCAAAACCACAGTTAAAAATCAAATAGTGCCGATTCAAGGGCTTGAGAATCAAATTAGTCAATTGGCAAAGATGATTTCAGAATGACCACAAGGTAGCTTGCCAAGAAACACTGAAACTAACCCAAGAGAGCAGCTTCATGCAATTACTATTTGAGATGAAGAAGCGTTAGCTGAATCTGAATCTAAACCAAGGCAAGAAACTATGGTAAGCAATGGTAAGGTTGAGGTAAGCCACAATGAACAAAAATAGGTAAGTAAGGAGTATAAACCTCGTGTACCATATCTAGATGCGACAAGGAAAGACCATACAAATGAACAATTCGGTAAATTCCTCAAACTTTTGAAAAAGTTACATATTAACTTACCGTTTATTGAAGCTCTTTCACAGATGCCAAATTTCGTAAGATTTTTAAAAGAGCTTTTAACAAACAAGCGGAAGTTAGATGATTCGTCACACATAGAGCTAAATGAAGTTTGCTCAGCTATCTTACAGAATAAACTACCCAACAAATTGAAAGATCCAGGGAGTTTTACTATTCCTTGCTGAATTGGTAGTTTAAGTGTTAATAATGCTTTCACTGATTTAGGGGCGAGTATAAATGTCATGCCCTATAAAATGTTTAAACAAATAGGTATTGGGAAACCCAAACAAATTAGGATGAGCATTCAATTGGCAGATAGAACCATTAGATTTCCTAGGGGTATTGTTGAAGATGTTCTTGTTAAAATTGATAAATTTATATTCCCAGTCGATTTTGTTGTCTTAGACATGGATGAGAATAGCGATGTACCCTTAATTCTATGGCAGCCCTTTTTAGCAACTACCAAAACAATTATTGATGTTGGTATAGGTGAACTCATACTTCGTGTAGGAGATGAAACAATAAAACTCAAGCTCGTGATTCTGTTAAGACATCTAGTGATCGAGATAATTTTATGAGTTTTGTTAATATGAATAACCTAGTGGCTAAACATTCTTTGCAGGAAACCCCTTGGAAAAATGTGATAGAGCCACGATTTAGTCCATGTTACAAAGCTAGAACAACTCATAAAGAATAAAGGCTACAAATCGATGAACTAGATGAATGGCGGTCACATATCAAGGAGAAACCGAGAATACACTATGAAAAACCGAAGTGACTCCAAGATGAGCTTAAGGAACCACTTTAAGGTTGGAGACAAGGTATTGGTTGATAAAACTGATCCTCGAATCACCACTTCAGAGCTTAACGCAAACAGAGCAACTCCTTTTACGGTTCGGGAAACACAAAAATTTATATACTTTTTCATACCCATTTTTACTTAAATTCGTGCAAATCCGGTTAAATTCTTGTCAAAAAATAATGAAATAATTAAATTGTGTTAAAAATATGAATATAGTGAATTTTAGTTAGTTTTATACTTAATTTTGATTAATTTTGACTATTTTTCGACAGATTCGCACAAATGATAAAAATTAACTTGGCTGACACTGCTGAAAGCACAAAACCGAGAAGAAATTTAAAGTATCAAAGCACATTAATTTCCAGCCTAAGACGGTCTAGAAATTTGTATTAATTCATAATTTAATTAATTTTAATTTATTCCCCATTTAATTTGGGTTAAATAATTTATTTTTAATTAATTATGGAGAAAGGGTCCAGTTGAACCGCACTAGTCGAACCAAATTGAGTGAACTGAACCAGCCACTAATTGGGCAGCCCAAAACCGTCCATAAGCTGACCCAAATAAGCATTTTACCTGATTAAATATGCTTGCAAAAAGGGCCTTGAAAGACTTCCAAATTGCATTCAAATCCCACATTCAATTGTGGCTTTGTAGATTTGGCCCAGGATATTTTTAGCAAAGTTGAAAGTCTCAACTTTTTCCAAGTAGATGGCCGGCCATAGGAAGCTCTTTGGCTGCTAGAATTTTCTATTTTTAGCAGCCAAAATCAGCTATAAAAGCCACCCCTTTCTGATCATTCAAACCATCCCTCAATCCTACAACATTATCTCATTCTCTCTTCTCTTCTCTCAATTTTCTCTCCATTTTTTCCATCCTATTTTCCCTTTTTATACAAGTGCTGATTTCTTCTCTTGGGAAAGAGTCTCTCATCAGCCATTTTGGAGCATCAATTAGGTGTTCATAAGCCACCTTGATAGCCGAGTGCAACGAAGAACAGAGCAACTAGTCAAGCCACAGAGAAACACCGGATTTGCTTCTTGTTCCCTATCTCTTTAAGTATTGTTGTTGTTTCGACGAACATGTTTATGAATATTTATGCTATTGAAATGGTTATTTTAATCAATTTAGCTTAAATTAAGTTTGTGTTGGGTTGATTATATTCTGCCCGCTTGAATTGTTAAAATAATGTTTATGTTGTTATAGGCCTCAGTAAATTGCTTGGTTAAGTAAAATCATCCCTAAGTTATTCTTGCAATATAATTGTTAAATAACTAATGAATTAATTATAAAATCATATTGGAATTATAATTAATAGACACAATGCTTAATCAATGCATGTTTATTCTTCTAAGGTAGCTGATGTTTAAATTAGCATTGTATTCGGCGATACATATGCCTTGCATAACTTGCAAGATTTTTTGTGATTAAACTATTTTAAGGTAGAAATACCCTGTTACCTCACTTAATCTTTTATATGCTTGTGAACATTGATTAACCGCTTGGATTGACATTGAAAAATGTTTAAGAGATTGATTAATTTAATAAGTATGTATGAGAAGTAGTTAGCAAATTACCGAGTTGCCGTGAGTTTATTTGTAGCAATATAAACATCAGTTTAATAATTCTAAGTTGAAGAATTGTAATTAATCCAACACAAGTATGTTATCTTGATTAAATCTTATTTGAAATCGTGCATTAGAACTCCTTTATTTTAATTATTTACTTATTTTTTAAATAGTTTTTGACCATTTTTTAAAACCAAATCATTTTTACCTCACCAAGTGTTTTACAATTAATTTCATAAATAATTCTTTTTACAGTCCCTGTGGGTACGATAACTCGACATTTACTTGTCACTTTATTACTTGTTGCAATTGTGTACACTTGCACATTTTAAATCGTTCAAGTTTTTTTTGGCGTCGTTGTTTGGGACCTGCTTTTAAAAAAGCCATTATTTGTGAATTTGTTAGTTTTACATTTTGGTTTATTGTTTAAATTTTTACTTACTTAATTTTTTTGTGATTATTAGAAGTGTTTATTAGTATTGACCACATTATTGACTTACTCCCTGTAAACCCTGAGAAAGAACGAACCTTTCGACAATGAAGAAGACAAGCGAACTAGAGAATGACTGAAGGAATGAATTTCGAGAATATGAATCAAGGAAATGGAGCAAACCTTGCCCAAAATCCTATCCTTATTGCTGATGATAGGGATAGAGCTTTAAGACAATATCTTGTTCCAGTGTTTAATGATCTTAATCCGGGTATTAGGAGACCCGAAATTGAGGTACAATAATTCGAGCTGAAGCCAGTCATGTTCCAGATGCTTCAGACAGTGGGCCAATTCAGTAAAATGCCTACCGAAGATCCTCATCTTCATTTAAGACTGTTTATGGAGGTGAGCGACTCTTTCAAATTAGCCGGAGTACCCGAAGATGCATTACGATTGAAGCTGTTCCCGTACTCACTAAGGGATAGAGCTCGAGCCCGGTTGAACTCATTACCACCAAACTCAATTTCCACATGGCAAGAGTTAGCCGAAAAATTCCTCATGAAGTATTTCTTGCCAAGTACGAACGCTAAATTGAGGAACGAGATCACTGTCTTCCAACAAATGGATGATGAGTCCTTGTATGAGGCATGGGAACGATACAAAGAATTATTATGGAAATGCCCTCATCATGGAATCCCACATTGCATCCAACTTAAGACATTTTATAATAGTCTTAGCGCTCACACGAGGATGGTAGTGGACACCTCCGCTAATGGCGCTCTTCTTTCTAAGTCTTACAATGAGGCTTACGAAATCATCGAGAGGATCGCCAGTACAATTATCAATGGCCAACCAATCGAGCCGCGTCAGGAAGACGAGTCACTGGAATACATGAAGTGGACGCTCTCACTTCACTCACATCTCAAGTATCTTCGATATCCTCAATGCTTAAGAATCTTACCACTAATGGGTCTAACGATTTTGCAGCCCAACCACCTCACCAATTTGAGAGTATAGCATGTGCTTATTGTGGGGAAGGACATTTGTTCGAAGAATGTCCATCGAACCCCGAACCCATATATTACATGGGTAACCAGAACCAAAATCAAGGAAGGCAAGGACTGCAATCCAACTTCTATAACCCATCATAGCGAAACCACCCGAATTTTTCCTGGAGTAACCAACGGGCAAGAACCAGTAACAACTACGCCCAACCTAGATCGACCCAGCCGCCTAGTTTTTCCCAACAAGTTTAGAAGCTAGCTCAAAATGAATCATCCAATAGCTTAGAGAATCTACTAAAGGCTTACATGGTGAAGAATAATGCCTTAATTCAAAGCCAAGTAGCTACATTGAAGAACTTGGAGAACCAGATGGGCTAGCTTGCAACTGAACTCAAAAACCGACCACAAGGTACTTTACCTAGTGATATAGAGAATTCGAGGAATCCGGGGAAGGAACATTACAAAGCAATGACATTGAGGAGAGGAAAGATAGTAGAGCCCAACACTGTTGAAGTTGAGAAGGAGCCAACTGAGACTCAAGATTCGAAAGAAGTTCAACCGAGTGTTGAAATTCCAGTTTCACCAGAAACTAACTGTAAAAATCGATAAGATAACCTCGCATCGATTAATTTCGATCAACTAACAACTGCATTAGATACAGAATTGCCACCAAAGACAAATCAACCAGTACCAGTTCCAGTAATGAAACCTTCACCACCTTACCTTCAAAGACTTCAGAAGCAGAAATGGGAAATTCAATTCAAGAAGTTCCTTGATGTACTTAAGCAACTTCATATCAACATCCCATTAGTAGAAGCACTTGAACAAATGCTGAACTACGTCAAGTTTATGAAAGATATCCTGTCCAAGAAGTGAAGACTTGGAGAATTTGAGACGGTAGCTCTGACGAAGGAATGCAGCACATATCTTCAAGACAAACTACCCCCAAAGCTGAAGGATCCTGGATGATTTACCATACCTTGCAACATTGGAGCAACATATTGTGGTAAGGCACTATGTGACTTGGATGCAAGAATAAACTTGATGTTTATGCCAATATTTAGAAAGTTGGGGATAGGTGAAGTTAGACCTACTACGGTTACACTTCAAATAGCAGATCGATCCTTAGCACATCCAGAAGGAAAAATTGAAGATGTATTGGTATGTGTAGATAAATTCATCTTTCCTGCTGACTTTGTGATTCTAGATTTTGAAACAGACAAAGAAGTACTAATTATCCTAGGAAGACCGTTCTTAACAACCGGAAGGACCTTTTTTGATGCGCAGAAGGGCGAGCTTACAATGCATGTTCAGGATGATCAGGTAACATTTAATGTTTTTCAGTCTATGTGATTTCCTGACGCGATTGATGATTGTTCTACAGTATCCGACTTAGAGGATTTAATAGTGGAAAAGGAACTTAACTTTGTTGAGGATTCATTGGAAAGAATTTTGACATCGGACCCTCCAAATGATGAAGAGGAGGATGAGTACTTAGCTTTGCAAGAGGCTAATCAAAGGGGATTTAATTCGCAATCCCGTTTTGAATCTTTGGAGTTAAAGAAGAGGGATTATGCCCAACCAAAAATGTCAATTGAGGAACCACCTAAATTAGAACTCAAGGTATTACCTTCACATTTAAAATACGTTTATTTAGGTAACGCTTTTACTCTGCCTGTGACTGTTTCAATAGAATTGACTATTGAGCAATAAGAGAAACTTATCTTAGTCTTGAAACAATTCAAGAAGGCTATCGGATGGACCATAGCCGATATTCACGGTATTAGTCCATCTGTATGCATGCACAAGATTATCCTTGAAGATGGAAAAAAAGGGATGATTGATGGACAACGAAGACTGAACCCCATCATGAAGGACGTGGTGAAAAAGGAGATTATTAAGTGGTTAGATGTGAGTATCATTTATCCCATCTCAGACAGTTCATAGGTAAGTCCGGTCCAGTGCGTGCCAAAGAAGAGAGGTATCACAGTCATAGAAAACAAGAATAACGAGTTGATACCAACTAGAATAGTTACGGGATGGAGGATTTGCATCGATTACCGGAAGTTGAACAAGACGACTAGGAAAGATCACTTTCCTTTGCCGTTCTTGGACCAGATGCTGGATAGGCTCATGGGGAGAGACTATTACTATTTTCTTGAAGGATACTTGGGGTATAATCAGATTACAGTAGCACCAGAAGATCAACACAAGACAACGTTCACCTGCCCGTACGGTACATTTGTATTTAGATGCATGCCATTTGGTTTATGTAATACACCTACTACATTTCAAAGATGTATGATGTCTATTTTTACTAACATGGTTGAGAAGTACTTGGAAGGTTTTATGGATGACTTTTCAGTATTCAGAGATACTTACGATGATTGCTTAGCCAATCTAGCTAAGGTACTACGGCAATGCGAAGAAACGAACCTCGTACTTAACTGGGAGAAGTGCTATTTCATGGTACGAGAAGGAATTGTTCTAGGGCATCAGATAATGAGACATGGGATCGAGGTAGATAAAGTGAAGGTAGACGTTATTGAGAAGCTTCCACTGCCAGCATTTGTAAAGGGTGTTAGGAGCTTTTTGGGCCGCGCCGGTTTCTGTCGAAGATTCATCAATGACTTCTCTAAAATTGCTAAACCCTTATGCAAATTATTGGAGAAGGACACGATATTTAAGTTCAATGATGAATGCTTAAGAGCTTTCAAGGATTTGAAGAGTCGATTAGTTACGGTACCCATAATCGTCACACCAGACTGGGATTTGCCATTTGAATTGATATGTGATGCAAGCGACTTTGCGATAGGAGCTGTCATGGGCCAACGAAGGAACAAAGTTTTTCATCCCATCTACTATGCAAGCTGAACTCTTACAGGAGCTCAACTTAACTATACGGTAACAGAAAAAGAGTTACTTGCTATTGTATTTGCTTTTGACAAGTTTTGATCTTATCTTGTAGGTGCCAAAGTGATTGTCTATATAGACCACTCGACAATTAAGTACTTACTTGCCAAGAAAAATACTAAGCCGAGACTAATCCGGTGGGTGCTTCAACTTTAAGAGTTCGATCTAGAAACTCAAGATCGAAAGGGAGTAGAAAACCAAGTAGCAGATCAGTTGTCCAAATTGGAGCCACAAGAAGAGAATTCTCCTATTATACCAATTCAGGAAATGTTTCCAGATGAACACATACTGAAGGTAAGTCATGTCCATAATACCCATTGGTTTACTGATATTGCTAACTATTTAGCTTGTGGTTTGATGCCAATTGATAAGATGTATCAACAAAGGAGAAAGTTTCTTCACGATGTGAAGTACTATTTCTAAGAAGAGCCATATTTTTTAAAAAAGTGTGCAGATCAGATGATTAGGAGATGCGTTGCAGAAGATGAAGAACAAAAGATTTTATACCATTGTCATTCAGCTCCAAGTGGGGGACACTTCAGAGGTACTCGTACGACGGCCAAAGTATTACAAGCCGGATTCTTTTGGCCAACATTATTCAAGGATGCATATGCGAACGTAAAAAGCTGTGACTGATGTCAAAGGGTCAGAAATGTCACCAACAGAAATGAGATGCCTCGAACAAACATCATTGAAGTAGAATTGTTCGATGTATGGGGTATTGACTTTCTTGGTCCTTTCCCTCCGTCTTTTGGTCACAAGCATATATTGGTAGCAGTAGACTATGTGTCCAAGTGGGTCGAGGCTAAAGCTTATCCGACAAACGATGCGAAGGTTATAATGAAGTTCTTGCAGAAACACGTGTTCACAAGGTTTGGAAATCCAAGAGCTATCATTAGTGATAAAGGGTCCCACTTTGTGAACAAGTGGTTAAAATGGTTATTAGACAAACACGGAGTGAAACACAAGGTTGCAACAGCTTACCATCCGCAGACGAATAGGCAAGCTAAACTGGCAAATAAGGAGATCAAAGGCATACTTGAAAAGGTAGTTTGCCCAAACCGACGAGTTTGCTCCAAAAGGATAGATGATACTTTGTGGGCTTACAGAACAGCATACAAGACACCTTTAGGGATGTCACCCTACAGGTTGGTTTTTGGGAAAGCCTGTCATCTACCATTAGAGTTAGAGCACAAAGCTTACTGGGGTCTTCAACAGCTTAATTTGGATCCTAAGCTCGCGAAAGAGAAATAGATGTTCCAACTTAATGAGTTAGAACAGTTCTAAATGTTCCCATACGAAAATGCCAAATTACTTAAAGAAAGACTCAAGAAATGGCATGACAAACACATTCGAGTTCGAGAATTTGAAGCAGGTCAGGAAGTCTTGTTGTTCAATTCCAGACTAAGGTTCTTCCTAGGTAAGCTAAAATCACGTTGGTCCGGTCCATTTACGATTCATCAAGTCTATCCATATGGAGTTTTTGAACTCCAAGGTAAGGGAGGTAATTTTCGAGTTAATGCTCAGCGCCTGAAACATTATTGGGGAGATAAAATTGAACGGGATAAAATCTCATTCATTTTATTAGATACTTAATTTCTCGTTTTTACTTTTGAATAAATGATTTAGGGTATATTTTTTGTTTTAGTATGTTTAAATAAATTCTATCCAGGAGATTGGAACTTAAGCAGGACTGCTTGTGACCCCTCCAATCTTTCCTGGGAATTTATTTTGACATAATTTCCTAAGAAATTATTCCCTAAATGGAAAAATAAATTTTTAGCTTTTCAAATAAAAGGGTCAATTTTGATCCACGTTTTTATTTGCAACTCAATTTTAATTTTTCATTGAGTCTAGGGACTTAATTGAATTATTTCTAAAATTTGATTGCTCTTTTTGTAAATAATAAAAACTAGGTGCTTCTCCTTGTAAATATTTTCAAAAAGCATCTAGAATAAATATTTTTAATATTATTTATCAATTTGATAAACCTTAATATATAATTGTATTTATTATAATTTATATATTAATTTTTATCAACTTAGCTTAGAAATAGGATTAATTGTATTTTAATTATATTTTATGGTTATCTTGATAAATTAATGGCAATTGATAATTTCATATACATATATTTAATTATTAATTATTGTTAAACTTTGAGTTGAATTAGAACTTAGGATTTTTTTTCATTAAAATTTTCTAAGAATTCTACTATAAATCTTATTTTTCTATCTATAAATACCATCAACCCTTCTCCTTCCATTCATTCATCTTCAAAACCCAAAACACCAAACCCCTAAGTGTCGCAAGCCTAGCCAAGCTAACTGACCAGCACACGCCCAGCAGACCGCCGTACGTCCAGCTCCATCGCGCGCCTATTGCTCCAGCCTCAGCTCACGCCAAGCATTCATCCGCGCACACCTGTTGCTCCTGCCCAGCAGCTGTCCAGGCCAAGTCCTGCTCCAGGCTTTACACGCCTACTGCTCCAAGCCACAACGCACGAGCGCCCAGCGCCTTAGTGCCCATGCCAGGCCTGCTGCAGAAGGCTCCTTGCTGCATTACTGCTCACACACGCACCATCCGTCCAAGCACCTAGCCACCTTGCACACCAAGCCCTTTAGCCAAGCCTTCCAACCCTTCTTTTAAATTGTCATCTTTTTCTTCATAATTATTATTATTATTTTTAAGAGTTCTTATTTTTTTTAAAAGGTGGTAAGACCTAATTTTCTCTTAATTTTTAAATTAATTAATTTTTCAATTCATTGAATTATTAATAATTTTTAAATTTTTGATAAAATAATTTTTCCATCTTATGATCAAGTTAAACATGCCTCGCAAGAGAACTCATGCTTCCGCTCAAATTGATGAAACACAAAACAAGTTCCACTATGAAAAATCCAGAGATAGATACGAAAGTATCTTCAAAAATCAACAGATGCATCCAAAGAAAGGCTTTACATTAAAGGAAAGCAACTACAGAGACTTTATAGCACGTATTCGTCAAGTTGCTGAAACCTTCAATTGGGAACTGTTTTGTGAAAAGAGACCTAGTGTGGATGAGGAGCTAGTTCGTGAGTTCTATGCTAATTTAACTTCAAGTGAGATGACAGAAGTTCCAGTTTACGGAATCAAGGTACCGATAAATTCAAATGCTATTAATGAGTTCTTTGAATTACTTGATTTCAAAAATGATGAATATTCCACATTAATGAGCAATATCAAGCCTGAGAATTTGCAAGAAATTCTCGAGGAAATGATAGTTCAGGGTTCTACGTGAACTATGTCAAAACAATGAATCCACACTTATCGAAGAGAATATTTGACGCCACTTGCGAAGGTATGGTTTTACTTCATCCAATTCAGCCTTATGCCTAGCTCACATGGGACTACAATCTCGTTAGAGCGAATGGGCTTATTACACTCGATCCTAACTGGTAAGAACATTGATGTGGGAAAGATCATCTTGAGGGAAATACAGAATTGTGCCGTTAAACGCTCTGGCCCTGCTCACTTCCCCTTTACAATAACAATTCTATGCTTGAAAGCTGAAATTCTTGCAAATGTAAGGAAGACAAGGTATAGCCAAGGCACAATCACAGATTAGGACCTCTACCGAGTAGCTGGAGACTCAGTTCTACAGCAACGAGTTGAAGGAAGTGAGGAACCTGAGGACCCTGATGAAGAAGAAGATCCCATGTGCAATTATTTGAAGTCACTGATAAGGTAGAATCAGTGGAGCAGAAGCTGAACCGGATGCTGAAACTTCAATGTTTAGAGTTCAACCGCCTAGCCCAGACCTTCGAGATAAGCTATCAAAATTGATGGACTTAATGCAACATATGCAATGGAAGCAAAAAGCCTACTGGAGATACTTAAAAATAAGGGATGACTCGATGAGAAGTGCTTTTAAGAAAATATACAATGACCCATTTATTTTTGTGCCCGAGTTCTCAGATTTCATATTTGAACCATGGAATCCATTATCAAAGAAGGAGCGAAGCGGTTCATGCAAAGGCAATAATGATGGAGCAAAAGATGAGTCCAATTCGAAAGGATCTGCAAATAAATAAAAGGGAGGGATCTTGACTTTACTTTATTTTTTTCCTTAATTTTTTTTTAGGATTAAGTTTAATTAGGAATTTTTATTTTTGCATAATAAAACAAGAGATGGAAATTATGAGTAAATATGAACAAGTCACAAAATATAAAGTGTGGCAATAGATATATACATGTCTAGGATTGGATTCAGAGAGAGCTTGATACTTAAGCAGTAAAATTGACTCACCTCCTCTTTTCTAGAATCCTACCTGGTGTATAGTATTTATTCACTTTAAACAATGAGGACATTGTTCATTTTAAGTTGGAGGGACCAAAATTTCCACTCAGAATAATTTTTTTTCTTTTAATTATGATTAGGATATATTTTGTTCAAAAATTTGAATTTTGTTAAGTATGCTAAACTTGAGTGTGAATAAAGTTCTATTATTTCAATAAATTATTATGCTAGCTTAATAATGACATGAATGTATTTTTAATAAAGCATGCAAATTCGTACCATAAAATTTTTAGTTCTTTAGGAAAGTTAGGTATCCATGAAAGTTTTAAGTCTTTAGAATTGACTTAGTAGTTTCCTGAGGCAAAATCCTAGGGAGCATGGAATGTTGAAAATGATTTAGGCAACTATTGTTTGGACCGTTTGAGCCTTTCAAGCCCACCATGGTAAATTTTTTGAGACTATATGGCCTAATTTTATTTTGACCCTTGAAACATTTAGCCATTACTTTTCGCTTAATGATCTTAAAATTTTCCTAAACACTAGACTCAGTACTATTCAAAATGTTCTTCGAAAATAAGTTTGGGGGAGTTGAAAAGAAGTATCAATTGCTTGAGAATTGCAGTACACAAAGTAAGTGCTCGTGTTAGCTTAAAAATAAAAAAGAGAACATGTATTTAAAAGAGATGTACAAAAGAGCATATGAAAGTCAAGTTGGTGTATCGAAGGTAAAAATTCCGAAGGTTCGATTGATGCTGAGTCTAGGGTTTTAAGCCAAAATTCATCCATCTTTCACCTACCCTTAGCCTAGCCCTGTTACAACCTTGATAAAGACCTATTGATTCAAAGTCCTAATGCTACCTACATTAGTGAAGAGAAATTGCTATGATCAACTTATGAAGACATAAGTTAAGCTTAATGATTGCAGCTTAGTCTTGAATAAAGGAATAAAAATCAAATTGGTAAGGATTAACATGTCTTTGATACAAAAGCATTTAGTCTAAAATTTGCTATTATAATAAGTTGTTGAATCTAATCTGAACGTTATACTTAAGTAGCATAACTATCATATTTCTTATTTTTGAGCATGAGTATATCAAATTCATAATTTTAGGAAGAAAGTGTTTCCGATAAATTCTTTTCAAAATTTGTGCATTACTCGGGAAGAGCAATGAATTAAGTTGGGGTATGGAAACACAAAAAAATTATATACTTTTTCATACCCATTTTTACTTAAATTCGTGAAAATCCGGTTAAATTCTTATCGAAAAATAATTAAATATTATAAAATAATTAAATTGTGTTAAAAATATGAACATGGTGAAGTTTAGTTATTTTATACTTAATTTTGATTAATTTTGACTATTTTCGATAGATTCGCGCAAATGGCGAAAATTGACTTGGCTGACACTGCTGAAATCACAAAACCGAGAAGTAATTTGAAGTATCGAGGCACATTAATTTCCAGCCTAAGACGGTCCAGAAATGTGTATTAATTCATAATTTAATTAATTTTAATTTATTCCCCATTTAATTTGGGTTAAATAAATTATTTTTAATTAATTATGGAGAAAGGGTCCAGTTGAACCGCATTGGTCGAACCAAATTGAGTGAACCGAACCAGCCACTAATTGGGCAGCCCAAAACCATCCATATGCTGACCCAAATCAGAATTTTAGATGATTAAATATGCTTGCAAAAAGGCCCTTGAAAGACTTCCAAATTGCATTCAAACCCTACCTTTAATTGTGGCTTTGTAGATTTGCCCCAGGCTATTTTTAGCAAAGTTGAAAATCTCAACTTTTTCCAAGTAGATGGCCGGCCATAGGGGGACTCTTTGGCTGTAATTTGCTATTTTTAGCAGCCACAATCACCTATAAAAGCCACCCCTTTATGATCATTCAAACCATCCCTTAATCCCACAACATTCTCTCATTCTCCCTTCTCCTCTCTCATTTTTCTTTCTATTTTTTCCATCTCATTTCCCTTTTTGTTCAAGTGCCGATTCCTTCTCTTGGGGAAGAGGCTCTCATCAACCATTTTGGAGTAGCAATTAGGTGTTCATAAGCCACCTTGATAGTTGAGGGCAACGAAGAATAGAGTAACTAGTCAAGCCACGGAGAAACACCGGATTTGTTTCTTGTTCCCTATCTCTTTAAGTTTTGTTGTTGTCTTGACAAAAATGTTTATGAATATTTATGCTATTGAAATGGTTATTTTAATCAATTTAGCTTAAATTAATTTTGTGTTGGGTTGATTATATTCTGCCTGCTTGAATTGTTAAAATGATGTTTATGTTGTTATAGGCCTCAGTAAATTGCTTGGTTAAGTAAAATCATGCCTAAGTTATTCTTGCAATATAATTGTTAAATAACTAATGAATTAATTATTAAATCGTATTGGAATTATAATTAATAGACACAATGCTTAATCAATGCATGTTTATTCTTCTAAGGTAGTTGAAGTTTAAATTAGCATTGTATTCAGCGATACATATGCCTTGCATAACTTGTAAGATTTTTTGTGATTAAACTGTTTCAAGGTAGAAATACCCTGTTACCTCACTTAATCTTTTATATGCTTGTGAAGATTGATTAACCGCTTGGATTACCGCTTGGATTGACATTGAAAAATGTTCAAGAGATTGATTAATTTAATAAGTATGTATGAGCAATAGTTAGCAAATTACCGAGTTTCCATGAATTTATTCGTAACAGTATAAACATCAGTTTAATAATTCTAAGTTGAAGAATTGTAATTAATCCAACACAAGTATGTTATCTTGATTAAATCTTATTTGAAATCGTGCATTAGAACTCCTTTATTTTAATTATTTACTTAGTTTTTAAATAGTTTTTGACCATCTTTTAAAACCAAATCATTTTTACCTCACCAAAGTGTTTTACAATTAATTTCATAAATAATTCTTTTTACAGTCCCTGTGGGTATGATAACTCGACATTTACTTGTCACAATTTTGTACGCTTACACATTTCCATCATTCCAAGTACCCAATAAAGCAATTGCAAAAACACCTTATGAGCTTTGGGCAAGTCAAAAGCCTAGTCTAAAGCACTTTCACATTTGGGGATGTCCAGCTGAGGCAAGGCCTTATAGGCCACATGAAATGAAATTAGACTCCAAAACAGTAAGCAGCTACTTTATTGGTTATCCTGAGTGATCTGGAGGCTATAAATTTTATGATCTTATAATAAGGAATAATTTTAAGACGGAAACTGCAACATTTTTTGAGAATGTTGAGTTTGGAGGGAGAAATAAGGTTAGAGACATTGCTTTTGAGGAAGAATTGTATTCTAACTCAATTCCTACTATAACTTTTGACGATGTTCAGGTTCTTATACCTATCATTGATCAAGAAGTGAATCCAGAACCTCTACAAGACAATGTTGAACAACTTCCAATTCAAATGAGGTAATTGTTCTAAAAAAACAAACTCAACAACCTCAAGAACAAGTGCCATTAAGGAGGTCCACAAGAGAAAGGAGAAATGCTATTCTAGATGATTATATTGTATTTCTTCGAGAACATGAGGATGATAATGGAATGATGGAAGATGATCCAATCAACTTTCATCAAGCCATGAAAAGTTCTAATTCTTAAAAGTGGATTGATGTCATGAAAGATGAGTATAAATCTATGCAAGACAATAAAGTTTGGGAACTTGTCCCATTACCTGAATGTGCAAAACCAATTGGTTGTAAATGGATATTTAAAACCAAGAGGGATGCAAATGGTAATGTGAAGAGGTATAAGGCGCGTCTTGTAGCTAAAGAATATACTCAAAAAGAAGGTATTGATTTTATAGAAACTTTCTCTCCAGTTTCATCGAAAGACTCCTTCAGGATAAACATGGCGATTGTTGCTCATTTTGATCTTAAGTTACATTAGATGGATGTTAAGACTGCGTTTCTTAATGGAGATATTGAAGAAACAATTTATATGGTGCAACCAGAAAATTTTGAGTCAGAAGACTCAAAGAATATGGTTTGCAATTTGACAAAGTCCATCTATGGACTCAAACAAGCTTCCCGTTAATGATACCACAAGTTTCATCAAATAATTGTTTCGTTCGGTTTTGAGATGAATATTGTTAATGATTGTGTGTATTACAAATTCAATGGGAGTAAGTACATATTTATGGTTCTATATGTTGATAACATTTTGCTTGCTACTAATGATATAGGCTTATTGCATGAAACCAAGAGGTTTTTATCTAAGCATTTTGAGATGAAAGATCTTGGGGACGCCTCTTTTGTTTTAGGAATTCAGATATATCGAGATCTATCTCGAGGTATTCTTGGATTATCACAAAAGAGTTATATCGATAAAGTACTCAAAAGGTTTGACATGCAGAGTTATAGACCAGGTGACACCCCTATCGCTAAAGGAGACAAATTTAGTCTTACTCAATTCCCTAAAAGTAACCTTGAAATTCAAGAAATGCAAAATATTCCCTATGCATCGGCTATTGGGAGTTTAATGTATGCTTAAGCTTGTACGCGTTCAGGCATTGCGTGCATTGTTGGGATGTTAGGTAGATATTTAAACAACCTTGGTGTAGACCATTGGATAGCAGCCAAAAGGGTTATGAGATATCTTCAGAGAACAAAAGATTACATGCTTACTTATAAGAGATCAGATCTTTTGGAGGTCATAGGGTATTCTGCTTCTGATTTCGCTGGATGCCAAGATAGTAGGAAATCTACATCAGGCTATAATTACCTATTAGCTGGAAGAGCTATTTCTTGGAAAAGTGTCAAACAGACACTTGTAGCTTCGTCCACTATGGCAACAAAATTTGTAGCATGCTATGAGGTATCAAACCATGGAATATGGTTACGGAACTTTGTTACAGGGCTGTGCATTTTGAAGAATGTAGAAAGACCATTCAAATTATTTTGCGACAATAAGTCAGCAGTGTTGTATTCCAATAACAACAGGAGTTCATCTAAGTCAAAGCATATTGACATAAAGTTCCTAGTTGTAAAATAAAGAGTGCAAAATGGTCAAATATCCATAGAGCACATTGGAACGAACTCCATGATAGTGGATCCGCTCACAAAAGGTTTACCACCCAAGGTCTTTCATGAGCACACTGTTCATATGGGTGTTACATTGTTTGAGGATGTCATGTTTTAG
This sequence comes from Gossypium longicalyx, assembly GCA_025698465.1. Lineage (NCBI taxonomy): Eukaryota > Viridiplantae > Streptophyta > Magnoliopsida > Malvales > Malvaceae > Gossypium > Gossypium longicalyx. The sequence goes on from CM046997.1 coordinate 86,857,512, forward strand.
TGGGAGTTTATATATTTTTTGTTTTATATTTTTTTTAGACATTTATGTATTTGGTTATTTTCTGACCAGAAATAAAGTATTCAGTTTATTCATTATGTTTATTATTTTAGTACTGACCGCACTTAAGTTTAAAGAGGACCAGTTGTACACATCCATACTTGATCTATGTCATTTGGTTTTGTTAATATACATGGTCTTGGATGGATTTAGTTACAATATATGTAACGAAAGTCGCCTTGGTTCTATGTTAACATAATTAATGGACGAGATTGTTCGAAATACCTTTTGGATATGATAGAAAAATTTTTAGCTCATAAGGTTATATAATGACATGTAATTATAGAGTAATTAGTATATATATGTGGTCCAAGTGGGAGATTGTTGGAAAATATGGGCATCACATATATAATAAGGGTAATTACATGTTATTATTTACTATCATAATAGGTTAGCCCAAATTAAAAGTGATCTAATTTGGTTAGAATTTTATTGGACTTTAATTATTAAATAAGGTATGGGTCAAATATGTGTAGATACTCTAGTAATTGAGTTTTAATCAAACTCTAATTAATGATGGGCTAATTAGAATTTGATTAGAACTAATATGCCAAGGTTATAGATATTATGGTTATGGTCCCCAAATTATACACAAGATATCTTTTCTAATATCCCATCATTAGGAAAAAGAGAGCAAATATTTTCTGAATTTCTCATGTGCTAATTTGGAAGATCAAATCCCCAAGATCCGGTAAAACTTCAAGGAATTCATGGATTCAGGTACACTTCCACATCTAGTTTTGTTTTTTATTTATTCTTAATAATTTGACATGATAGAACCTGATTTATTCAGTTTTATTTTAGATTTATTTTTCTAACAACAAACTCATACAAGTACATGTAAAACATTTGAAACTAGATAAACATGTAACAACCATCACGCATTTAACATTTCTAAGCATCACCCTAGTAATAGTATTAGTACAGTATAAAAGTATTGTTTAATTGATTACAGACCATCAATAATCCAAATAAAAAAATTTCAAAATCACGAATACAATAACAAACATCCTTCTTTTGATAGCCAATGTAACATCCCTAACATCCCTAAAGATGAGAATAGTGTTATTTTGGGATTTGCACATATTAGAATTTTCGAAGTAAATAAAATAGGAATAATAAGTATAAGTAGAAAACGTAGTAGGATATCAAAGGGAATTAAAAAGACTTTTGAATTGAGAGAAATTAATTTAAGGTATTGATTAAATCGCAATAGTGTAAAAAGTGTTGGGAAAAAGAGTGAAATTTTAAATAAATAAATAAAAGAATGATTGAATTAGATTGATGAGAAAAAGAGGAAGGATTAGAAGTGTAATTTAACCAAGAGTGTTATAAATTGTGGATGAGATTGAAATTAAATGTCGGCCACTAGAAGTCTATGATAATGTTTAGATTTTTTGATTAAATATTATTAATAATTTAAAATATTAAATCAACTAGATTTTTGTTATAGAAAAGTGGAGAAACCTCTTCAATCCTCATCTCTTTCATGTTATCCTCCATTTCCCCTTTAAGAAAATTTTCACTTTGTTTCATTTTAGTGCTTTCTACCATTTCCAACCACCTCAAGATTGAAAACTCCAAATTCTTCCATGGTTAAAAACTTCAATTCTTCCATAGATTTTTAGTGAAATCAATTCATAGCAAATTAAGTTTCTTGTGAACTTAACTAGTGGTCACATTGGAAGAGATAAAAGTGAAATTAGGGATATGGGTAAAAGTTCAAGATAAAGAAAAGAGAGGTGATCAAAAAGGTCTTGATAAGGGAAAAAAAGTACCAAAAGAGGGAAGGAAGAAGAAAGAAGCTCATCCAAGCACTTGATTGTAAGTACTTCAAGAATTTCACTTTAGTGCAAGTTATATTCAAATGGTTATATGATTAATTTATATGTCAATATTATATATAAAGTTGATGAATGAGTAGTGAAAATATGAATTGAATTTTAATTACAAAATGAATAGATTTGGAATATTGAAATGATAGTAAGAAGGGACTAAATTGTAAAATATACAAAATTAGACATGTGAACTAGAATATTGATAAATAAGGTTTAACGAGGTGTGAGCTATTAGTGAATAGACGAAAAGTAATATTATAATGGAATTATAGAGTACAGTAAATTTTCATGTTAATAAGGACTAAATTGTAAAATGTGTAAAGTTTAATTTTTTTTTAATTTTTGAGTAAATGTAGTGAATTTAACGTATAAATGCCCATGTAGACAAGGTGTGAACTAGTAGGATATAGATGGCATGCCATTAGGAAATTTTCCTACGCGCTAGTGATAGTGGCACTCTTATGCAATTTAGTGATTTTGCACTTTGGTGCTAATGATAGTGGCACTTCGATAGAGTTCATTAATCTTTACGCTTTGGTGTAAGATAGCATATGCACGTGTTTGCAATTGATTCAATGATAATTTAACATATCCTACGTGTTCTACTGAGTCTAGAATTAGGCTAATAATTTAAATTGTAAATGGTCATATAAATGAATTGGCAAGTGATCTATAGAATGTTTGTTTAATAATTCACTATGGTTACTTTCTATTTAATTTAATTTCATTGAATATTAACATTGGTTGTTTTAAATGGTAAGTTTAATTCTTGATGTACTTATTAAGATTTTATAAGCTTAACGCTTTATTTTTCAACGAGTAGGTAGAGATTTGAGTTGAAGCTCTAAAGTGAAGATATCATCTCAATTCATCACATCTCAAAGCTTGAAAAAGAGTATGATTTTGATATTTTGGTTATAGATTATGGCATGTACATAGGTTGATGCAAAGCATATGGACAAGATTCTAGTGAAAATACTTGAAGAATCTTGATCATTTTCTTAACCTTACAAATTTGGTTAAATTTTGATTGAGCTATAGGTTTAATTATATGATGTTTTGATGGGGATTTATGTTTTATAATGGTTATAAGTGATATGGAATGTTTGATGATAATCTAAACTTGGTTTTAGATGTTTCAAACATGTTTTAGGTAATTTGTCCTCAATATCGTGACATCAGAAATTACTGTCGCAACATTGGACATGTAATTAGAGTAATCTATCCTTGGTGTCGCCACAACCGGAGCTCAATGTCGTGACATTATGTAACCTCCCAAAATTGGCTTAGGCATTACAGCTAGATTGAGAAGGCTACATTAGCCACTGAAATGGATAAGCTAACTTACATTACTTTTAAAGACCTTCAATAAAGTCATTTTAGAGAAAAATTGTAGTTGTACTTTTGTGTTAGTTTAAAACATTCATTTATTAGGTCAACTATACTTAATATTCATTTGTTGTTAATAGTGTTGTTTTAGAAAAACCACTTACTTGTCGGTCTTCTTTGTAAAAAAGACTCGATGTTAAACTAACGCAGTAGAAAATATCATTTTTCAAGTCATTTTGGAAACCTAGTTGCCTTATCGATTTGTTTTTCAAAAACGGTTCCTTTGCAATGCAACGAAAATTAGGAAATAATGTCAATTTTTACTTAAGCCCAATATCATGCATTTTTCAATTATTATGTTTGAGTAATCCATACATGCAAAAATACCCAAATGAAAAGTTACCAAGTCACAGACTAGAAATAATTAAAAATTACAAACCAAAACCAATAGAGACTGATTAATACTTATTAAAAATAGTCTAAGGTCCAAGATGATTCTCTGAATGTCGGGTCCGGCCCTAGTTTCAAGGTTTACCTAAAATGTTAAACACTATGGGGGTGAGGTTATGAAAGCTCAGTGTGAGTCGAACAGTTATTTAAGCAAACATAAATATCGAATACAGTGAAACATATTAGCATTACAAAAGAACACAAAACCATATTGAAATTTCATATCATTACATAGCCATTATCAAATCGATGTCAAATGGTGTATGAGCATGGGTCATCATTCATTCGAATAACAATTATTAATTTCGATACCATTCAATACAACACAATACAATACGTAGCATAAATCAGTAACATTTGAGTATGTCGTGAGCATGATGCAATGCAAAAAGGTTCCTACCCCAACCATCTACTACACACCACGAGTTCCCTAGAACCCATCTTCCAAAATCTAACTTTTGCGATCAAAGCTCGATGTAGTATAAACCACCGAATACAATAAATGCAGAAAATCTGTCGAATAACAAATAGTGCGATAAAATCGCCATCCCCCTTGGTACTTTAGGTGCAGTGCACTGACTATGAATAATGCGAACTTGATATGCCGCTAGTACTCCACGGAACTCCTCTGTCAACCACAATAATTACCCACCCCAATGTACATGCAATATGTCATACAATCTCATACATAACCATAATTCAATACTTTTACGTTCAATTGGCATGTTCAACACGCCCACAATTATCGAATGCTTTCAATGAATGAAATCAATATCCCAACTTTCATATTTACTAAAAAGATGGTGTTATTCAACAAATCATAATTTCATATACACTAACAACTTTTTTGTGTGCATGTTATAGCAATCTTTCAAACATATCATGGCAAATCACTAGTACAAACATATCATGCATAAGCCTTATTTTCATTCATAAACATGCTATACATACAACCAATCATACATCAAATTAACCAAACATTCATGACAATGTCAATCATTCAGTCAAACTAGCAATATTGCTACCATGCCAAACAGTTAGGGCTTGAAACGTACTTGATTCAACCACTTATAAATTTAATTACTTAACTAATTAAGCCAAGCCAAATAAGAAAGATAAACCATCAATTAAATCATAATAATCATTATTACCAATCAAGTTATTGAGTTTAGGACTCACACCTTATTTTGAGCTCTTTCGCAGCACACTTGTAAATCTTGCGGTTTCTCTAATAAGCTTTAAAATTAACCTAAACTAAAAATTAGTATTAAGCTCAATCACTATACCTCTTAAACAGCCCCCAAACACCCACTTATGGTTTCAATCCAACCATTACAATTATATCTATTTTTCGAATCCAAACTAGTTAGATTTCTTACACTGAATTGATGTGAATCGTACGCACAAACGTCTTTTGGTTGCACTATTGGTTTGGGGCATTTAATTTGAAACCTAACACATTTAAATACTGTAAAATCAGTAGGTAATCATTGATTAAAATTCTTTATTTAATAAATTAACACTCTTTCCCGAATATCTAAACCGAAACTACACACTAGTCCATAATCAACCACACTTACACTTCCCGAATTGTTAGATCTGAGTCGCCAACCGATCAAGATTTATTTTTCCTAATTACACGTGATTAAGGGCTGATTAGGAAGGGTTAAAGAACCCAAGACGTTTCCCGAAATAAATGGAAAAAATAAAGAAACAACAGCTCCCTTTTGTGCCTCTGGGTGCAGCACACCACCACCAATGTAGCAAATCGGGACTGATTTAAAACCATAATTGAAATCACTTTAAAGGCTAGAAAAATTCCCATTAAATCTTTATAATTCATCCAAATTCCAGATCTAGAAGTTTGGGTTTTTAGCTTACAAGATTAATCAAGAAATTGAAAGAAAACAAGAACTTAAACAAGCTATGCGAAAGGGATGGCAATGGAAGGCCAATCTTGAGTGCTAAAATTTCATATTTAAGGCTGGAAGTTTTATGATAAAATGACAGAAAGAAGAGGAAAATAATGGTGCAAGAACCCATTGCAAAAAGAAGAGAAATTGATGGTGAATCTTGGTAGCTTGGGCGACGACACATAAGGGAAGAAAGAAAGAAACTTGAAGAGGAAAAGGAGAGGAAGAGGGTGACAATCTAGGGTAGGGAAAATTGACTTGAAGCTGAAAAATACAATAAAAAGTTGTATTTATAGCTAGGGTTTAAAGGTATGGACGGCACACACATTAAAAAGAACAAGGGGTTTTGCAAAACTTAATTATTTTGCAAGGAAAACAATTCAAACTTGGACCTTAAATTAATTTCATGCTTTTCCATTTATAAATTAACCACTAGGCTATTTCCTTATTTTTGAAATAATTTTTCAATATTTATTTTTAAAAAAAATAAAGCGTGTCTCAAATTAGGGTTTGATGAAAAATTTGTAAAATAATAAAATTAATGCGAAACTTTAAAAAAAAAAGCCTAGAAATGACTTGACTAACTTCAAAAGAGTCTATTTATGTTAAAGCAAAGTTTTTAATTTGATTTTTGAGTTAAGTAGCCTTAGTTTCCAAATGTGACATCCCTTGCTCATGATGTATTGGTTCACTCCAGGTGAGGGGTGTTACAACCAAGTTTCCTTTTGTTGCTCCCTCTTGCTCCATATCTTCCTCTCTCTTTGTTGTCAAAAATTCATATATTAACATTTTAAATCTGTAAGGAACACAAAGGAATCCGATTTGGCCTTGTTAAGTCGATGAAGCTCAACATTAATAGCCATTATCTTATTCTCAACATGATAAATCATTCAAACCCTTTGAGCAATAGTAAAATTTTGGATAGGTACCTAAAATTTGATCCTGAACGAACCTGAACTATGTAAAATTTGATCCTTCACAAACCCTAAACTTGGGTAAAACCATAATAATAATTATGATTATTATAATAATAAACAACTTACTTGCAAGTAAAACACTAGTCAAGAATAATTTTGAAGAATCAAGAACTTTAATGTTGTTGTCAAGGGTTAAACTCTTTATCCTTAAGGTGAAATTGCTCATCACTTGGTGTACACGGTTTTGATGCAATTACTTCTGAAGACTTCAACAAAATCACTTCAAAGTGTTGCACACCTCTTGAAGGTCTATGAACTTATAGAGACTCAATTTTATCTCTTTAATAATCAAGTTCTAAGCTCTACACAAGTTAGAAGGTAAAAACTTCCCCAAAACAACACTCTTTCTTCTTGAAAGAAGTACATTTATAAGAATTTTGGTAGTTTTTTAAAGTGTACAAAAAAACTTTTAAAAAAATTTTATTCATGTAGTAAAAGTAAGAGGAGAAGATCCAAAAGGAAAATTAAGCAATATTTTCTTAAACATTTATTAATAATAACTTAAGTATTAATTAACTTTTAAGTTAATTCATCTTAGAACCATAAAACTTTTTAAAAAAATCAATTATCAAAACATAAGTTTACTATTATACATTTAACATAAATAAAACCTTTAATTACATTAATAAATATTTATAATTTATGATTGATCAAAGAACATGAACGACACTATAAGAATATTTTCATTTAACCAAATTTGACTAGTTCATAAGTCAAATTACAATAAAAGCTTCTAATTTGGGTGTATAATTGGTTGTCTAACTATATTTAATTTTACGCATTGTAATACAAAATCCAATAATAACTTAACTATGGAATAAATGTATCATACATTTAGATTTTATTTTTTTTTTACAAGAAAAAATGTCATTAGGCATGTTTATAAAAACCAATTTCCAACAACCTCTACATAAATTAAAATTGTTTGACAAGTAAGAAGACTGAAGGTATTGTAAAAAGAAATTGAATTGGAAGAATACTAAATCAAGATTTAAGAGAGGTAGCTTTTGGCTTTCAACCTTTTTTAGTGGAGTATGATTATATTTACTGTGTTAATTAGTGAAATTTTTTAAAATTATAAAAAAGTTAATAAAATTCAAAAATTTTAATTCGAAGTACACATAAATTACTATGCAACTTATCATATTTAAAATTTTAACGTTTTAATCAATATTTTCATTAAAAAATTAATTTAACTCTTTTTAAAGAAAAAATTAATTCATATTATACTTTGAGTGACACTTGGAAATTATTGTTTCCAGCCTATTCTTATGGTGTAAAATAAAAGTACTAACTGCAGAGAAATAAAGATGAATTGTGCTCTTAATGATTCTCATATCTTGGTTTTCAAGTGAGATATAAGCAGGATACTCTTTATGAGAGATCACTTTTATGAATGAGGATTGGGATTGTTTTTCTGAGAATTTTTAAAAAGCTGAATTCTTTAAAGCATTCATTAAATCATGAGTTGTTTAGGACCAAAATGAACACAATGAAGTGAGCAATGAAAATCTTAAGGTAGAAGCTATGTAAGTATTATTGCCTTGACTTACATTAAAGGCTAAATAGTTCATGACATTATTTATTTTTTAAAATATTTTAAAAAAATTATAATTTGTAAATTATTTATTGACGTGACATATAAGATAAATAGTTTTACATCAATATGAAGGACATATGGACGTGGTTGTCACGGCAACATTATTAAAATTACTGTTTTATTTAATATTTTTATTTAAAAAAATGATTTGACTCTTTTTATAAGGTTAATGATCAAGTTTAGCTAAAAAGTAAATAATAGTCAAATTGACAAAAGATGTAAACTTGAAGGCTAAATTTATTATTATGCAAATGTTATGTATGTTTTAATTATAACTTACAATTAACAAGATTCCACATTAAAAATGATTTACGAAGGGTTTTGTTTCGAAAAAAAAAAAAAAGAGTAAAGCTTAAACCACAACAAAATAGCATTTAAATTATACTTTTTAACTCAAGTTGTACCTAACTTTTTTTTTGTTCACAAGTGATAGCTAAATTATACTCTATTACCCAAATTACCCCAGTTGTTAAAAAAAATCTCTCAACCAATCATTTTGTTACACGTGACAATTTTTAAATAAAACCTAAAAAAGTTTAAATTATTTCAAAAAAAAAACTTATAAATATATTTATCTCTTTTGTTCTTCACCCAAAAACTCTAGTAACAATCAAGAACCCATCATAGAACTCATCCAAACGCAGTTTCCGACAACAAAACTTAGATTTCGACAAGCTTTTTTCTGTTTTTAAACCTCAATTTCAATTTTTTTTACCCTAATTCAAGACTCATGAATTATTTTTCTTAAAAGAATTCTTCATTCTTTTCTATAAGCTTTTCATAAAATAGTTAATATTCTATAATGAAAAAAACCTAGATAAAGCATGATACCCAAATAAAAACAACTTTCTTTGTTCTTTTCTATCTCAAATTTAGATTTCATATTTTATCTAGGTTTCATGTTTTATATGGGTTTTTTTCATTATAAAGGTTCATCAGCATTAACTATTTTATGCGAAATATATAAAAAATGAAGATTATTTTAAGAAAAATAACACGAGTTTTGAATCAGTGTGAGAAAGAAATTGAAATCGAGGTTTAAAAACAAAAAAGATGCTTATTAAATTCTAGGTTTGGATGAATTTTTCGACAAATTCTTAAATTTTTCATTACTAGTGTTCTTGCATGAAACAAAAGAAATTGTTTTATGTTCGTAAGTTTTATTTAAAGCTTAAGGAAGGAAATGATTTTTAACTTTTTTGAATTTTTTTAATTAATAATTACCACATGTAACAAAATGATTAGCTACAAGAATTTCTTTTAACTGTTGGGATAGTTTAGATAACAAAATATAGTTTATGTATCACTTTGAATAACAAAATATAATTTAAGTACCACTTCTGACAGAATAAATATTAGATATTAACTTAGAAAAAAGACTATAACCTAGGGATTGTTTTTTATTTAAGCCTAAAATAAAAAGGAAAAGAATCTCTCTATTAATAAATTAAAATTTTAAAAATTAAAATTCTATACTTTTGTTATTGATTAATAATGTTATCAATTGAAAGTACAACGCTGAAACTAGATTGAACTAAATTCCTAAAATCTAAAAGCAGGATTAAATTTTCAAAAGTCCGAATAATATAGGGAGTAAAGGTGCAATTAAACTATATCCATATACACACATACTAGAAATTAAACTACAAAATTACACGTCTGAATATTATCCCTACCATGTGCATCAGAAATCGTCAGCTCTAATTCCATCCCTAGAAAAGCTTTATAAAAAAAGGGATAAAAACCGGAACATTTGTCGACAAAGATTAAGCAAAAACCCGTTTCGAAGAACAAATGCCCCTTGATTCCTGTATGAAAGTAATAAGAAAATACCGATGTGAGATAAATGTCCGAAACAGACCAATGACTAAAAGGACTAAAAAGAACTCCAGATTGAATCGCTGCTACCAAAAAGAAATCCTTGAAATGGGAAAAAAGTTACATGAATTCTGACAATGTACACCAAATTCCTTCCTGTCTCAAACAATTCTTAAATTTCAAACTGTAACTAAATTTACAAACAATCACAAAACCAGGGTGTGAAAGAATACAATGTGTTAAACCACAGCTTGTTAGATATAGCAGCTGCAACAGCAATCGTGAAACAATCTCCGGGTAATGCCGGGTTTACCCCTCAAATAGCAAAATTGTCGATTTCCCGTTCATTGGCATCATATACAAAAAAATGCAACTCCCCATCAACTCAATCCCGGTGAAGTAATTAGACCGATAAATCAATGTGACCTCTGAAAAAAATCCTCAAAGCTACCAAAACCAAGTTGTGTGACCTCTTGCAACATTAAGAGGATAAGAAAATGAAGTCAGACACAGAAAGGGGGGTCAGCAGCAAGATGTGCCCATTAAATTATACAGGTACAAGAAATGCCCATCAAACCCTCTCCACGCTGATCACGTAGCAGATGATGATCTTGAGTCTGCTGATTTGTTTGCATGACACATGCAATCAGGGCATGGGAAAGTATATATTGAATCGCTTGGCCTTTTGAGTTCAAATCCCTTTGAGTCACTATGAGACCGCATATTCAGCATTTGACGCTTGAAACTTTTCCACCTGGAATAAGATACTATTTCAATATGTATTTCTTCATGCTTATCTAACTGCTAATATTTCCAAACTTTCTAACCCTCTAAAAATAATAACGCTAAGAATATTTCTGTCTACACTATTACAGCCATTAAACTTGTAGGAGAAACCAATACCAGTTTGGGCTGAAATCCTAATAGAGATCGCATATTTTTTATCATTTTTTATCCCCAAAGTAAATCAATCATTTTGGTCCTTCCAGGAAAACAGGAAACTTAAAAGTATATATGGATTTAGAATTAAGAAAAATGCATACCCAATATTAGGATTGTCAAATAGTAATGCCAACTTTCGCTTGTCAGGTCGAATTGTCTTGGAGTGTCCTCCGTGCAAGTATCTCCTGTGCCCCATCAGAAAATGAGGAAAATTTCCACCTTGAGTGGTCACAAATACCTCACTATGAAGGCAAACAGTATAGTCTATGGCGGCCATCCTGGAAGAAAAGTTCTGAAAGCAGTAGTCCAAGTCAAAGATATGAAAAAGAATCAAAATGAGGGAAAAAAGGAAGAGGTGAAATCTCCTATGTTCAAACCTTATATGGAGCAAGTTCTTCCTCCGATGCCAGCATCTCTTTTGTTTGCAAGTTGGGAAACATTTCCAATAATGGAGCCATTGTTTTCTCAGCGTTGTATATTTTTCCAGATGCCAAAAAGATATATGTATTGTTATCAAACCCCATTCCCCTAAGCATCAATCCAACCTAATAGGTAAGAGAAAACTCGAAATAAGTTATCATTGATACGAGAAGTAAATCTATCTGTACATATATATATGAACTAATTCCTTCATGCTAGTTAACACAAGAACATCGGTCATTACAGTAGAAATGCTTTACCATGTCGCATGAATAGTCAAAGAAATATACATGAATAGTCACTTAAATATGCCACCTTTATTAAGGTCAAGCAACAAACTAATTAAACCATCAAATAGTCAACGAAATCCCCTAAGGCAGTACAAAAGCAATAGTAAGTCATCTTCTTAAGATTCCATTACTTCAAAAAGAACCAGAATTCATAAAGGAGTGGTCAAATTCTGAAATCAGTCCTTGAAATATACAAGAATGTTGATTAGTCACTATACTTTATTAGGGTAAATTGAGTCCCTACTGTTTGACTCAATTTGCACAAATAATAGATTATGACCAGGTAACAGAACAGAACAACATATAATGACTTGACCAGAAAAAGTAGTTCCATAATTACAACTGATGAATTCTTTTTGTCAGGTAAGACCTGCTATTAATTTATTGCGAGCCAGTCTAAAAATTCTAGTTTTTATTTGATGCCATAAATCAGAGAATGAATAGAAATTTTATCATTTCATCAGGTAATATTAATATTTTGAGATCCTCTGACTACCATCAGCAAACAAGCAATAAATACATCAAGAAAACCTGTAAACCCGTTCATATAGATGTTCTTTTAGCTACACTGATCTACCAAATACCATTCCAATCTAACACCAATAAAATTATCTTTGCTTTTCAGATGACTATAAATAATTGAATTACCATCTTGTAAAGATCAATCCAGTTTAATTTTCAATTGGAAGTAACTTTAGTAAACAACAAAAGTGCAACCAAGAGTACCTCTAAAGGAGTAAGTGGACATTTCCCATTAATCCTGATTGCTCCAGGGCGTATAACTCGACCAGGTTTCGTAAACTTCCCTTTCCAACCTCTTTCCCTTGCTTTTTTCATGTCTTCTTTTTCCTGCTCCCCACCATCAAATACACAACAAGAGAAAGCAACCATATCCTGCAAATCAAGAGTATGTTATACACATTTTACAAAAACCAAGTTGATAAATATTATCTTTTACCAGGGGAAACCTATGGCTGCCAACAGTCATAGCAGTAATCCTTTTTATGATCATCACAACACTAACCTCTTCAAAGCGAAGATGCACGGAAACATACTTGCCACCACTATTTGCACTGAGCTCTTTCATTCTGGCAACCAAAGTTTCCCCAAGGCTCAATATTGGACTTGAAAACCGTAAAGCTTCATAATTTGCCAAGCACCTCAGTCTTTGGACAGCTGGAGGAGCATCAAACGATAAGCGGTTTGCAAAAGGAGAAATCCTTATAATCCTGAGTCACTCAATCAAAAAGCAAGTAGCTCAAATTAAGACAAGAACAAACAGTGTACTTTATTGATAGATAATTACAAGATGGAAAAAATAAAATTGGTAACAAAAATGCCAACCTATGCTAAATTTAGCCCTTAACATTTACTCCTTTGGTCATTTTGGCTCTAATTTTTTTTATCACTTTGGCTCTCAACTTTCAAAATTTAGTCAAATTACCTTTTTGTAGATGGAAAAGTTTAATAGACCATAAAAATTTTAACACTGAGGTGGCAACTCACATGGCAATCCACATGTACTTCATAAAAATTATTAAAAATTCAACAAATTAAAAAAATAATTAAAATCTTTTAAAAAATATTATCCGCCTCAACAATAAAATTCACAAAGACTATTGTTAAAATTTTAACAGTTCAATCAGCTTTTCTGTTTTTAAAAAAGAAAAACTGACTAAATTTTGAAAATTGAAAGCCAAAGTGATCCAAAACTTAAATTAAGGTTTAAGTGATAAAACGGATAAATGTTAACAGCTAAATTTAGCAAAAAAAATATTTTTCCAATGTTGCAATTAGCAATAATATCTAAAATTCCTATACATCTCTCAAGTAAACAAGCTAAACTTAATGCCAGTTTACCATTACTTTTGAAAAGTACTGCAAAAAACTGCAATGAAAAAAGAGCTTTAAAAATTTTGGTTTAAGATTCAAGTGTTTAACATTGTTGTCAAAAAGTGCTTTTGAGAAGATAAAATATCCATTTTTAAACTGATATTGTAAAATAAAAAATATGCATTTAAATTATATTAAAATTTATTAATATTAAGATTTAATAAACATAAATTATAATAAATATATAAAAATAATCTATTGTAACTCATTATTAATATTTAGATGTATCTGTCAGATTTCAGTTTCCTAATTAAGGAATATTTGAGTGTATCAAATAGGATTCTGTAAATATTTTATCCCTAACTTTAAGGCTGTTTTTAAGGTACAGCATCCCTAGAATTAGTCTGTTTCCTAGTGTAAAGTTTCCTAAGTTAGGCTCACTATGTCTATAAATATTTATGTAATTTCTTGTGAAAAAGATAATTGAAATAGCCTGTTTTTAACATGGTGTCAGAGCTTTTTTAGCCCGATTCTGGATTTTTTTTTCTTTGTCTGGCGATTTTTTTTTATTCCAACCAGCCCTCAAGCTTGTAAAATTTGTTCAAACGAAACATGACTGAAACTGTCAAGATCAGTAACACTGGGGATGTCTCAGAAGTTCCTGTGAACAACTCAAACCCAACAAGTGAGTTTCAGAACATCCAAGTAGCCTAAATGGGAAAAATTACTTGAAGTGGTCTCAACTGGTTCGTACCTTCTTGAAGGGAAGAGGAAAACTGAGTCACTTACTCGGAACTGGACCTAAAGAAGGAGATCCTAAGTTTGATGCTTGGGATGAACAAGACTCTATGGTAATGTCTTGGTTATGGAACTCTATGATGCCAGAAATCAGTGATACATGCATGTTTCTTAACACATCCAAAGAAATATGGGAAGCTGTGAAACAGACTTATTCTAAAGTTCGAGATGCTGCTCCAATTTATGAAATCAAGACTAAGATTTCATCTACCAAGCAAGGAAGTCGATCAATCACGGAGTATTCCAATCTGTTGCAAAGTTTATGGCAAGAGATGGATCATTACCAGTGCATTCAGATGAAGTGCAGTGAAGATGCAGCACTCCTGAAAAGGTTCATTGAAAAGGATCGAATTTATGATTTTCTTGCTGGACTAAATGTTGAGTTTGATGCAGTAAGAGTTCAAATACTTGGAAAAGAGGAACTACCATCACTAAATGAGACAATTGTAATTGTTCGTGCTGAGGAAGGAAGAAGAGGAGTTAGGGTTGAAAACAGTCAAGTGGATAGTTCAGCCTTGGTTACAAAAGCTGTAAGTGAGAGGAGATTTGGCCTGGAGCAGCCAAATAGTAAAGATAATAGACAGACAGAACGTACAAAGCCTATTAACAGGGATTCCGTATGGTGCACCTACTGTAAAAAGGCCCGTCACACTAAAGAAAGATGCTGGAAACTCCATGGGAAGCCACAAACAACAAACAAATTTTTTTCAGAAAAAGGTAGACAACCAAAGGGACAAGGGCGAGCATATACAGCAAGACAGCTGGATGGAAAAAATAATTCTCAGGAATCACCTGTTGAATTCAATAAAGAAGAAATTGAGAAGTTAAAAAAATTTGCTGGGATCATTGGAAAAATCTTCTTCAACAGGTACTTGTAGTTTGGCTTTTTCAGGTATATCCTCTTCTCAAGATTCTAAAGTCTCAGATACAGTCACCAAAAGTTCTTGGGTCATTGACTCAGGAGCTACGGACCACATGACCCACTCCTCACAAAAATTTGTTTCATATACACCTTGCCCTAGTAGTAGAAAAATAACAGTAGCCGATGGTTCTGTGATCATAGTGGCTGGTCAGGGTGATATTGTTATAAACAAAACCCTTACTCTTAAAAATGTCCTTCATGTTCGAAAACTATTTACCAATCTTTTATCCATTCAAAGAATTACCAAAGACTCTAACTGTAAAGTGGTTTTCTATCAAAATCGATGTCTTTTTCAGGAACAGAATACGAGGAGGATGATTGGACATGCTAAGGAAGTAAATGGCCTATACTATCTTGAAGAATCCAGTGGAGAAGTTAGTGCTCTGAGTTCCTCACCTTCATCTTTCATATCCGAATCTATTAAAACCAATAAAGACCAAATTTGGCTCTATCACCTTCGCCTTGGTCATCCATCGTTTAGAGTCCTTAAAATTATGTTTCCTTCATTGTTCAAAGGATTGACTGTTGAAAAATTTCATTGTGATATCTGTGAACTTGCAAAACATAAACGTACCTCTTTTCCAGTAAGCAATAAAAGAACTTTCACTCCGTTTACTCTTATTCATAGTGATGTTTGGGGACCATCCACTATTTCAAATATTTCTGGGGCTCGGTGGTTTGTATCCTTTATTGATGATTGTACTCGTGTGTCTTGGATATTTCTTTTAAAACAAAAATCTGATGTAAGGTCTGTCTTTCCAACCTTTTACGACATGATCAAAACACAATTTGGAGCTGAAATAAAAAGGTTTAGGTCAGAAAATGCCAAGGATTATTTCAATCAATTTCTCTCAACATATTTCCAGGAAAGAGGCTTTATACATGAGTCATCTTGTGTTAGTACACCCCAACAAAATGGTGTTGCTGAAAGAAAGAATGGTCACATTTTAGCTATCACAAGAGCCCTTTTGTTCCAAAAAAATGTCCCTAAACAATACTGGGGGGAGGCTGTTTTAACTGCTACTCATTTGATAAATAGATTGCCTACAAAAGTCCTTGAATCTCAAAGTCCTATGCAAGTTCTAGCAAAATTCTTTCCTGATTTCAATACTTCAAGTAACCTTACTCCCAAAATATTTGGCTGTGTTGCTTTTGTTCATGTTCATTCTCAAAATAGAGAAAAATTTGATCCACGAGCTATCAAGTGTGTCTTTCTTGGTTATTCTTCCACTCAAAAGGGGTACAAATGCTATCATCCAGCAACAAATTTTTTTTTGTAACAGCGGATGTTACTTTTACAGAACAAGAGAATTTCTTTACTCGTCCTTATCTTCAGGGGGAGATTTTATTCACAGAAGATAAGGACAAAGAATTCTTTCTTCTTGACATTCCAGCTTCTGTCCAAAAATCAAACACTCACATTCCAGCTCCTGTCCAGCAGCAAAACACCCACATTCCAGCTCCTGTCCAGCAACCAAACACTCCCACTCAGTCTTTGCCTACTAACCAGCCTGCCCGACTTGAAACAATGGCCCCTATACAATCTGAAACAGAGCCTAATACACCCAAATCACCAAGAGGAATTCAGGACACTACTCGTCCTTTACTGGTTTACTCAAGGAAGCAGCACCGGTGCAAGTTCAATCATCTTCTTCTCCTATACGACCTGAGGTAATTGCTGAACGTACTTTGAATTCTAATACTGCAAATTTAGATTATTTTCCCATTGCTATTAGAAAGGGGACTAGAACCTGTACAAAACATCCCTTGTACCTATTCATGTCTTACAAAAACTTGTCCCATAACCACAAAACCTTTCTTACCAGCCTAAATTCTATCTCCATTCCCAAAACTGTATCCGAGGCATTAGAAGATGAGAATTGGAAAAATGCCATGAAAGTTGAAATGGAAGCTCTTGAAAAAAATAAGACATGGGACTTAGTGAAATTACCGAGAGGAAAGAAATCAGTGGGATGTCGCTGGGTATACACAGTGAAATATAAGTCAGATGGTTCTTTGGAGAGGTACAAAGCAAGATTGGCTGCTAAAGGGTACACTCAAATGTATGGAATAGACTACCTTGAGACGTTTGCCCCTGTTGCAAAGATGAACACTGTAAGAGTGTTATTGTCACTAGCTGCCAATCGAGGCTGGAAATTACAGCAATTTGACATCAAAAATGCCTTTTTACACGGTGATCTTGAGGAGGAAGTCTATATGGATGTTCCTCCAGGATTCGGTCCAAATACAGGACAGGTAGTTTGCAGACTAAAAAAGGCTTTGTACGGACTAAAACAGTCCCCGAGGGCTTGGTTTGGAAGATTTACCAAAGTAATGCTCAAGTTGGGGTACAAACAGAGTCAAGGAGATCACACTCTGTTTGTAAAACACTCATCTTCAGGGGGAGTGACTGCTTTATTAGTCTATGTTGATGACATTATAGTGACTGGTGATGATCTAGAAGGAATGGAGAATTTAAAGAAATGCCTAGTAAAAGAATTTGAAGTCAAAGAGCTCGGTAAGTTAAAATATTTCATTGGTATTGAAGTGGCACACTCTCGGGAAGGAATATTCATATCTCAGCAAAAATACATAGTTGATTTGTTGACAGAGACGGGCAAGTTGGGCTATAAACCAGCAGAGACACCCATAGAGGTAAACCACAGACTTGGAAATGCACTAGAAGATGCAGCAGTTGATAAAAGGTCATATCAAAGACTTGTGGGGAAGCTCATTTACCTGTCCCATACCAGACCAGATATTGCCTATGCAGTAGGTGTTGTAAGTCAGTTTATGCACAATCCCAAAGAATCACATCTTAGAGCCGTATATCAGATTCTACAGTACTTAAAGGGCACGCCAGGCAAAGAAATCCTATTTAAAAAGGGGGAGAATTTAACCCTTGAAGCCTATACTGATGCAGATTATGCAGGATCTATGGTTGATAGAAGATCAACCTCGGGCCTTGTGACTTGGAGGAGTAAAAAACAAAATGTTGTGGCTAGATCTAGTGCAGAAGCTGAATTTAGGGCGATGGCTCTTGGAGTTTGTGAGTTGTTATGGCTAAAAATTATTTTGGAAGATTTAAAGATCAAGTGGGAAGGTCCAATGAAGTTGTATTGCGATAATAAGTCTGCTATCAATATTGCACATAATCCAGTTCAACATGATCGAACGAAGCACGTTGAGGTTGACAGACATTTTATAAAGGAAAAACTGGACAGTGGCTTAATTTGCACTCCATTTGTGTCCACTGATGGTCAACTAGCAGACATACTTACCAAAGGATTGTCTGGGAAGTTGTTTCAGAAATTAGTAAGCAAGCTGAGAATGGATGATATCCACTTCCCAGCTTGAGGGGGAGTGTCAGATTTCAGTTTCCTAATTAAGGAATATTTGAGTGTATCAAATAGGATTCTGTAAATATTTTATCCCTAACTTTAAGGCTGTTTTTAAGGTACAGCATCCCTAGAATTAGTCTGTTTCCTAGTGTAAAGTTTCCTAAGTTAGGCTCACTATGTCTATAAATATTTATGTAATTTCTTGTGAAAAAAGATAATTGAAATAGCCTATTTTTAACAGTATCAAATATAAATTTTAAATATTTTTTAAGCAACTAATATAAATTATTTGTAAGATTTAATTTGAATACATAAATCCTATTTTAACTATTAAAATGTAACTATTACAAATTCAAATATATAATGCTATATTTGAAATAAATTTTAAAACAGATAATTATACTTAATATGAATATGAAAAAAATATTGAATAATAAATGAGGTTGAAAATGACATTTTGACTCCAAAAGAGCTTTTCCAAGCGCAAAAACTGCGTTCAAAGGCACTTTTCCCTTTAAAAATTATCTGTTTAGCATTGTTTATGGCTCCAAAAGTGCTTTTGCCTCCAAAAGAACTTTTGAAACGCACTGGTGAACAGAGCCCTAAAAAGAAACAATTAAGCAACAATAATGCTCAAACTCACTTTTCTTCGAGGAGCTTGGGTAGGACTACATCCTTGTAATACTGAATGGATGACCAGGCTTTAATTCTGAAGTTGTAAACATTAGTCAAATTGTTGTCAAATCGTTCCATTATGTACTCAGGAATCTTGTTAACAACTCGTACATCATTCTTCAAGGCACTGATGAAATAATCTTCATCATAGATATCTTTGAATTTGCTGGAAAAATTAAAAAGGTACACAGATTTCAGTTGACATGATAACAAAACAATTGGTAAAATGTGATCATATCACAAGAGTCTGGAAGGAACAAGGATAATGCACAAAAGAAAAAAATGATGTTCAAACTAATAAATGATGTACAGAACCAAGAAAATTGAAAATCAAAGTTAGTTCAAGAAAAATTTCAAGAGTTTTTTTCATTTGAGGAAATAGTTTTTTTTTAATTCATTTCATTTTTTTTTCTCATTTGAACACTTTCTCAAAATTTTTCTTCCCTACTTGAAATGAAAAGATAGTAATCCCAATCTGGCTTGAAATGCAATTCCAGTAGTATTAAATTTTGTATTTCAAAAAGTGTGGAGTCCTCAACCCAAAAATATCGTGCGAACAATACACCTAATTTCAGTAATATTTTAATCAACAAAGACACATCCCAAACCTACCAGTATAGCAAATTTGTACAACTCAGGACACAAATTAAAATTATTATTAATGAACTCTCCATGAGAATCAGATCATAGGATATCTTTCAGGTTAAGCTTCTCAATAGATGTCAATTTGTCAGAGAACTGAGACTCCCCCCCCCCCTCTTTTCTTTTTTCTTTTTCCCTGGTAGTTGATTACTAAATTTTTGTACACTTCTCCTTGATGGTACACTAAGAACATAACAACTGGAAATAGAATATCACGAACCTGGGATCTCTCCATATGCTATGAAAATGGAAGTTTGGGATTAGAAGTGTTGCATTAAGATAGCCAGCCACAGCAACAGCGTTGCATATCTACAGAGTATCCAAAACAACCAAGTAGAGAAAATATTTAATGCGATCATAAAATATATAAGCTTTTTAAAAAAGGAGGTAAAATGTAAATTGTTAATAGAAACAAATGAGAAATAAAACCAACCGAAGTCCTCTGCTGATTTAAGCCTCCGTTTGCCTCAACATATATGTAACCATTTGATTCAGGTAAGCCTATAGTGGTTGAAAGAACAGCCCAGTTTTAAACTAATGAACACAGTCAACAATCAAAATCCATATTCATGCATATAAAATTGGAGAATGCATATACACATGCACATAGAAAACAAGCAAATACCTCAAATTTGCAAAACACCAGAAATGGCACATAGAACTCTAAATGAGCGACATTCAAAATGTCAGTAACATAAGAAGCAAATTGGCAATCCTCAGCACCCAAGATCATCAACTTACCAGCCTGAAAACCTAGTCAATCAACAACTGAGTTGTCTGACCTTTTAAACAAATGGTTTCTACATCTAATCTAGATATATATGTGCGCCAGGAAATTTATAATTTGTATAGATCAGGGAGGGCCAAGAATCAGAAGCAACGTATTTTCACTTTTCAAAGTGTGCAATCCCAACTCCGTTTGACATGTACCATTCATTTAGAAAATCACTACTATTCCAATTTTTTATAGTCAAACTTAGAAGCTTGCAACAACTATGATCACCCAAAAAATAAAGAGGATACTAGATACAAGTTAAAGATAAGCAATTTGTTCCATTAGCCAAAAGTAATGCCAAGAACGAGATTCATCGATATGGATATATTTATATTTTAGAGCCACATTATGGTTGTCAGAAAACTATAAGAATCTAATTAATATCAACGAAGCTGAAGAAACATTATAATAACCTTCTTAAACAAAACAAAGGGAATAAGGCATAGTTCCATACCTTCAAATGACTTGTTTACACAAGGCCTCCACTCCCCCCCTTTGTAGGAATTTTTCCAAATAGTCGAAATCTACAACAAATTCAATAAGTTTATGGAAGACATAATAACAAATAATGAATAAGCATCAAATGTAAATCTCAATAATCAATTCAAAATCTACAAAGCCTTCACCGTGCAGCTGTTGCAGTATAGAACACTACAAAAGTTAGATATGAAAGTATAATTAGATTTTATTGTAATTCATATTGCCCTTAAGAAGCAGACCGGGAAAAGCTTAAAACAGAAAGAGCATAAAGTCAGACACTGATACAAGCAAAGAAGAAATACCCAATTATGAAAAGAAACCATAGCAACTGTTTACCATCCTAGTGTTCTGGTAATAAAGTGATTTGATTTATTTATATTCCGCTTCTGTAAAAGACTAATATCTAATTATCAAGTTAGATTTAGAAGAAGCAAGTCATCAACAATCCACCAGTGCTGCTCTACCTAAAGATTTAATCAATCGACGGAAGCTTCTGGATTCAATTCACTTAAGCTGCAATTATTTTTACTACAATATATAAAGAAATGCAGTTTCCATGTTCTTCAGATCCAGATACGATCCCAAAGATTGTTACAGCTGGAAATGAAACATGTACGACAAGACACAAGGGTCTACTTCCTCAGCAACCAACAGTGATTTTTTTTATTAAAAAAAAGAATAATGCTAAAAATGATTCCTTTATTCAGCATTCTGTTTCTCGGTAATCTTCAAACTGAGAAAAAAATTTAAAATCTTTACGTTATTTCTAAATTTCAAGGAACTATTCGGAAATCTAAAGTCTAACACATTATCAATAACACAACAGAAAAAAGGCAACTATATTATCCAAGTCCCTCAAATTCTACCAAGATCCAAACCAAGAAGGAAAAGAAATGAAACAAAAACTCGAAATTCAAAATGGTTCAAAAGACAAATCCGAGCCAAAAGTGAAAATCTTACCCAAAAAAAAAAACTCGACCCGCAATAATAAGATCCAAGAAGCCATCAGAATTGAGTAAAAAGGAACAAATAAAAAATATGTGACTCACCGCATCAGCAGAGGAATTATCGGCATTCATATCAATTTTAAGCTTCTCATAAAGCTGGGGACTCCGGTAAACAGAGCCGGGCGCGGGTCGGTGTTTAATAACGGGAACCACATCAAACGAAACGGTGCCCATGTAAAGAAGCATCCCAGAGATGTAAATGAGAGGAGCAAAGAGAAAAATCCCTTGTCGACGAAGAAGAACCGAAAGAAGTAACCAAGCGAGACGATGGGCTATGGTCCGCCCCGGTTGGAACGGGCTAAACCGACCCGACTTCCTTCCGTGGCGGTACCTCGGTGACCGAAGTGGTGACGCCGGCGGTGATGGGGTGCTGTGGCCGCTACTTGGAATCCTATTTTTTGCGTGCATTTGAAAAAACAAAAAAAAAAAGGAAAGAAGAAATTGTTCCTCTGTTTATTTTAAATTTTATATATATTTCCCCTTTAATGGTTACGTTATAGAGGAAGATGAAAGCTTTGTATTTTCTTTTTCCTTTCTCTCCTGTTAGTGGGGACGAGAGAAAGAAAAGAAAAGAGAGAGGAAGAGCCGAAGAGGAATTTTTTTTTTTTTTCCTTTCTTTATTTGAATTTTTGGGTGTAAATTGGATGTTTGTAGTGATCGAAAGGAAAGGGGAGAGAAAGAGGATAGCACGTGCAAGTGGTGTTTGGGAGGGAGGGAAAATAATAATAGGAGGTGTGTTTGGAAGGGAAAAGTATTGTTCTTTTTTATTCCAAACTCACTCACATCACATGTTTTATCCTCTCTCTTTTCTTTTTTTTTTATTGAAAAAACTCCATTCTTCTTACTTCATTCTTAGGCATCAATCTTGACGTTTTGAAGTTAAAATGGAAGTTTTGGTCAATATTTTTTTATTTATTAAGGGTAAATTATAAAAATAGTTATTTTTATTTATTTCAGATTACATTTTAATTATTTAAGTTTAAAATATTACGTTTTAGTTACTTATATGATCATTTTGTTTTAAAGTGGTCACTCTACTATTAAACTTCAGTACTTCCCTAACAACAGTCCTATGTGATAGTCTAAATGAGTTTTAAATGCCAACTTAAATATCCAATTGTTAAGATGAAAATATATTTTTAATTAAATAAATTTAATTTGAACTGTCACGTAAGACATTCAAGTTGACATTTAAAACTCATTTGGACTGCCACGTAGGATAGTCATCAGGGAGGTAATAAAGCTTAACGATAGAATGACTACTTCGTAACAAAATGATAACATAAGTGATTAAAATATAATATTTCAAACATTAATAATTAAAATATAAGCTGAAACAAATAAAATATATTTATAGTTTACTCTTATTGGAATTAAACACCTTGTATTGTGTATTTCATAAGCTATTATCTTTTTTTCTTCTCATAATTTTACTTTTCAGAATTTTCAATAAAGAAAGGGAGACTTAATTTGGATATCGTGGTTTAATTATTAGCTAATTAAGTTTTTCTCCATCAATATTGATCTCCTATATAATGCTTTTATTGGAAATTGGTTTCCTAAAATAAAAAATCAGACAATGCTATAATTGGTATTGGGTTCAACCATTGACTTAGAAGAATATACTCTCTTTTTTCACTTTAATTTTATGGCATCACAGTGAAGTCATCTTGTGAAAAAACCTAAAGGTTTAAAGATAAATTTACTTACTAGCATTTACATATTTTATGAAAATAGTTATAATTGTATTTTTGAATCTTTTTGGTTATCAATTTTTTATTTTTTTCAAACTGTTTTTTAATAAATTTAATGAATTTAATTTTTTTTAAAAGTTTCAATCTTTCATATATTTATTTATTGGGAAGTTTTTCTACTAAGTTAATTTTTTTTAGATAATTACCTTTATTTTCTTTAAATTAAGAGTTTTTTTAAATTTAATGTATTATTTATTTTTTTCTTTTTTACATGTAATTAACTTATAGGGTTATTTATGTAATACATCTCATTAAAAATATTCCACATATAAAATTTCACATCGTCCTTGTTAACTTTGTTAACATTACTTTCATTAAATTTGTTAGAAAAAACAGTTTGAAAAAAAAAGTTGATGATAAAAAAAGGTTCAAAAATACAATTAGGGTCATTTTGACAAAACATGCAAACGTTAGTGGCCAGTTTTGCCATTAAGCCAAACCTAAAAGATCTTTTAAAATGAAAAAGAATTACAAAAAGTTAATAAATTAATAAAAATTTTAAAAAGTATATATTAGAAATTTTGATATTTTTAAAATTTTATAAATCAAATTTACTAGATTTTGAACAGAGATTGTCGTCTTTTGAAAGGATAACACCTACGATAATAGTTTTATAATTCAATCAATCGAAATTTATAATTGGTAGATCTTTTTAGGTGATAAATTTGGATAAGTTTTTGTAACGCCCCAAAAACCCTTAAGTTTATTTTTGTATGTTTGTGATACACAATTGTGTATCTGCTTTAGTGGTTAAGTGTTCTGGGAAGTGTTTGGAAGTTTTGGGTTCAAGCCTTGGCTTGTGCAAAAATTTTCTTTCTTACTTGAATAAACACTGTCTCTAGCCAGTAGGCTTCTTAAATAAATATGGGTATTTTATGATAGAAAGGGCCTGTTGGTCTAGGGGGTAAGTGGTGTGTTACCTATGCCAAAAGACTAAGGTTCGAATCCTGTGGAGGTAGTGAAGTGTTTTATTTTGCTGCAAGTGCCGTGGAAGTGTCCTAGGTTGGCCAAAACTCTGAAAAGTTGGAGGAAGTTCAAATTAGTTGGAAGAGAGTTTAAGGAGTGGATCAAGGATTTTGGTAGACGGTTGGAGAGATTTTAGGAGAAAACTGTGGGGATTTGTGGTTGGAGAAGAGTTGGTACCGAATGGGAATTGTAGATACTCAATACATTCGATTTTGGGGCTGGTAAATTGCTTTTCATTTTTCGATAACTGTCAACATTTGTTCTTTTCTTTTCTTTAGAGACCGAACTATTCTAGTAAGTCTTACAGTATCTTTCGTTTTTGGCTTATTTTGGGTTGTATCTTTTTAGCACTTTGCTCTTTTCCCTTACCCTTCGGTCAGGCACTTTTCTTTTTCTATTGGTTGTTGTTCTCCTTGGCCAAATGCTCCCTCTGCCCCCCTCTATTCTCTTTTGGTTCTAAACAATTTCTTTTCTTTTGCATCTTATTGCTTTGGCCGAATATTGATAGATCAATCCTCCCTCTTCTATCAATTTCCTTTTCTTAAGCTGTTGGTTTTGTCCAACACGAATTGCTTCAGGGTGGTAAGTCTTTTGGTAAGGGTGAAATTCTTTGCCTCAAACATTTGAGAGTTATTGTTATTTATTAATTTTCTAAGTTCTAACATTCTGTCATATCAAATGGTGGTTGGCAACTACTAATCGTAACGAACGGGGTCTATCTTCAGAGCCGTAGACTACATTCTTTTTGGAGCAGTAAGGTAAGTAACACCAATATAGGTCAATTGTTTTTGGTTTGGTTCCAAGTATGACTAACATTGGAGGGGAAATGGTTATTTGTTTTAGGTAGGGTTCATTTCAAGAGGGGTTACGTACCTAGAATCCTATCAGGTGTGTAAAACACTGCTCCTAATAGTAAATCGACAAAAGCTGAAATAAGTGACCGTTGACGCTACACGGGCATACGCTCGCTTGTGCGGTAGTTTGTATACCTAAACATGGGTATATGATCGTTGAGGCTATCCATGAGCGATCTCATGGGCCGAGGCCGTATTGGGCTATTTTGGGTCAAAATGGGCTGTGTGGGCCTCACACCATACAGACGTGTAGAGAATATTGGGCCAGGCTGTGTAACCCATATGGCCAAAGTCATTTCTAGGCTATGTGGGCCATACAGGTGTGTGGGCCCACAATATGGGCCGTGGGCCCATTTTCACTGTTTGACTGTTAAGGTTGCACGGGTCGCCCTAGATGACTGTAGACCTACTGTTGAGTTGGTAAAATTACCTAGAACCCCTATTTGCTAGAATGACTATTATGCCCCTATGTGGTAAAATTACTATTCTGCCCTTATGAGATGTATGGTTATATTTGAGCATGCCATTTTATACATATTGATTACACATATGATATTATGACACGACATGACATGATGCATGATGTATTGCATGGGAACAGGTTATTATGATTGGAGGAAGTGTACTGTACTGGCAGCTCTGCTGCATATACTGTTTAGTGCCGCAACCGGTGCTATTTGGAGTGTAGGGATAGGTGGGTTGATTTTATCCCCACATGGAGTGGGTTGGACGGAGGTAGAGTATAGAGGCTGGCTGGGTAAGATTTATTGATTACATATCTCATCATCGCATCACATCGAGATGGGCTCAGCCCACACCGATCATCGATCATCAGAATGGGCTAAGGCCCTAATCAAATCGAATCACATCGATATGGGCTTAGACCCAAACTGTATTTGGTTACTGCATGATTGACTGATTGTTATTAAGGGATTACACACTGAGTTTTCGTAAACTCACCCATATGTTTATCTGTACAGGTAATCCCCAAGCTTAAGAGGGTCGATGCTGCGAGGGACTCAAAAGTGGCCACACAACTGCACATGCTTCCATATTTGACTTTTAAATTATAAGTAATTTAAATTGGGTATTTTTATGCAGTAAGGCCTCTTTAAATTTTTAATCTTTAATTTGGGATTTTATTTATTTTGATTTATATCTGCTAGCAGTAGGTCGCAGATTTTCAAAAGACAAATGATTTTCAAAACATCACGTTTACACAACATGTTTTAAAAACTTCCGCAAGAAATAATGTGTTAAAATTATCATTAAGAACCCACGATAAAGGTAAATATGAAAAAGGCTTTTTGACGATATCACCTTTTGCGAAAAGCTCTTCAATGTAACATCGTTAGATTTGGCCATAATGTCTAGGCCAGGTTTGGGGTGTTACATTTAGTGGTATCAAAGCTTGGTTGCAAAACTCGGCTGTGGATTAGGGTTTCTTCTAAAAACTTGAAAAGTTCTATAAAAAACTGTTCAAATTATTTGAAGTATTTTGTTTTACTGAATGTGTGGTCTACCGAGTTCTGATGCTGATTCTGTAAGTCTTCTGAAAACTATTGCTTGTTTAAAACTGAAATACTGATACTACTGTAGGTAGTAAACTGTACTGAAATACTTTGTTTAGGGTAAACTAAAACCGTAGTAAAATTGCAAACTACGAAAACGAACTCTGAAATAACTAATATTGTTTTTCATAAAATATCCTGTAATAAACACTGAAATTATAGACTAATGCATAAAATTGTTAATACAAACAAAGCGTAATTTGAAAATGAGCACCAGAGGTACTCGTGGAAGGGGTACAAGAGGCCGCAGCGGAGGTCATGGAGGTGCTTGGGTTGGGTCTTCGTCATTTGGCCATATGCCTAATGTTGAAGCTAGGGAGGCACCGGCTTCACCTGCGGCTGGGGACGACGCACTTTCCCAAGCCATATTAAAAATTCTGGAGAGGGTCGCTGGCCTAATACTGGTACTGTGGGTTGTAGGTTGGTTACGGAACAACTCCAGAGCTAAAATTTTTAGGAGTATTGCTGGAGTTGCCTCTAATGTGGCTGAGTATTAGATTGAGGCCACAGGGAGGATCATGAACGACTTTGATTGTACCCTCGAGCAAAAACTAAAAGGTGCAGTGTCACTGCTGCGAGATGAAGCCTATCAGTGGTGGCTTACAGTTAAAGAGGGAACTTAGCTCAATAGGTTGACTTGAGAATTTTTCAAGACTGCTTTCTAAGGAAAGTATGTGGGCACTAGTTATGTGGATGCTCGAAGGAGAGAGTGTCTAAATTTGACTCATGAGGATAAATTAGTGGCTGAATTCTTGCAATTAAACCGCTATACACGTGGGATGGTGGCAATTGAATATGAGCACTATGTTCATTTCGAGGACGACCTCAGGGATAGTTTAAGGGTCCTGATAACTCCATAGAGGGAGCGAGATTTTTTTGCTTTAGTGGATAAGGCGAAGATCACTGAGGATGTGAAGCGCGCTGAGCACTAGAACCGTGAGAAGGAAAGAGGTAAGAATAAGAGGGATTTAGAGCCCTCAAGTTTATTTCTGAGGCCTAAGAAAAAGGCCAGAGTTGATTGGCCAGTCAGAGTTGGGCCACTTATTGCTGCTGTTGGGCTACAGCCTTGTACTGGTTGTGGAAGACACTATCAGGGTGAGTGCTGGAAAAAGATTGGGGCATGTCTGAAGTACGGATCATTGGAGTATCGTATCAGAGATTATCCACGGAGCGCCGTTCAGATGCAAGCTACAGGTTTGGGTAATGTACAGCTGCCGAGAGGTGGTCAGTAGTCGCAGAGAGGCCGTGGCCAAGCTAGAGGTAGTAATGGTATGGACAATGGTTAGAGGGCACCAGGTAGAGGTGCTGGTCATACTGAGGCGAGGCAGCCAGCTCTGGTTTATGCTACACGACATCGAGAGGATGGAAATGCTCTAGATGTTATCACGGGTACGTTCTTTATCTATAATGTACCTTATACTACACTGATTGATGTTGAATCTACTCATTCCTATATAGCATGCACTGTGTTTGAGACTTTGGGTATAATAGTTGAGAGCACTACCAATGAGGTTACTGTGTTGAGTCCATTAGGGAAGTTAGTGAAGGTAAATAAACTATTCAGAGATGTACCTTTGGAAGTTCAAGAAATGATCTTTTTGGCGAATTTAATGGAACTCTCTTTTGGAGAATTCGACTTAATTCTAGGAATAGACTGGCTGGTTAAACATCAAGTGAGCTTGGATTGTGTTGCTAAACGGATGGTACTAAAAACCGCAGAGGGTGACGAGGTAGTTGTAATTAGGGAGCATCGAAATTATTTGTCAAATGTGATATCTGCATTAAGGGCCGAGAAATTGGTTCGTAAGGGTTGTGAGGCTTATCTAGCCTACATCGGTGTTTCAGATTCTGAGGGTTCTTCTGTTAAGGATATCAGAACAGTTAAAGACTTTCTGGATGTTTTCCCTGATGAGCTGCCTGGGTTATCTCCAAACCGTGAAGTTGAGTTTGGGATTGAGCTCCTGCCTGGTACAGCTCCGGTGTCCATCGCCCCTTATAGAATGGCGGCGAAGGAACTTGTGGAGCTTAAAGCTCAAATTCAAGAGTTACTGGATCAAGGGTTCATCTGTCCTAGTGTGTCTCCGTAGGGAGCACCGATATTATTTGTGAAAAATAAGGATGGCATGCGTATGTGCATCGATTACCGAAAACTGAATAAATTGACCGTTAAGAAAAAGTACCCCCTACCGAGGATTGATGATCTATTCGACCAGTTTCGAGGAACTTCAATTTTCTCTAAGATTGATCTCCGATCTGGGTACCATCAACTGAGAGTTAAAGAGACTGATGTTTATAAGATATAGTTTAGGATTCGTTATGGTCATTACGAGTTCCTGGTAATGTTGTTTGGACTGACGAATGCACCAGCAACTTTTATGGATATGATGAACTGAGTGTTCCAACCCTATATGGATCGGTTCGTAGTGGTTTTTATTGATGACATCCTGGTGTATTCGAGGAATAAAGATGAACATGATGCACATCTCCGTGTTGTTCTACAGATTCTGAGGGAGAAACAACTGTATGCCAAGTTCAGTAAGTGTGAATTCTGGTCACGAGAGGTAACATTTCTGGGCCATGTGGTATTTGCTGAAGGGATTAGGGTAGATCTTTAGAAAATTGAAGCTATTCTGGATTGGAAGCCGCCTAAGACGGTATCTGAGATTCGTAGTTTTCTAGGACTGGTAGGGTATTATAGACGATTTGTTGAGGGGTTTTCATTGATTGCGGTACTTCTGACTAAGTTGTTGTGTAAGGGTGTGCCTTTTAACTGGACTGGTACGCAGTAAGAGAGCTTTGAAAAGCTCAAGAAGGTACTGATTGAGGCTCTTGTTTTGATACAGCCAGAGTTTGAAAAAGAATTTACTGTTTACAGTAATACATCACATGTTGAGTTAGGATGTGTACTGATACAAGAGGGCAAGGTGGTGGCATATGCGTCTCGCTAGCTTAAAACTCGTGAGGCAAATTATCTGACGCATAACTTGGAGTTGGCCGTGGTAGTATTCGCACTAAAAATTTGGAGGCATTATATGGTGAAAAGTGTATCATTTACACATATCATAAGAGCCTCAAGTATCTCCTCACTCAGAAAGAGCTAAATCTTAGGCAGCATAGATAGATCGAGCTACTTAAGGATTATGACTGTTCAATTGAATACCATCCAGGTAAGGCCAATGTGGTGGCCGACGCATTAAGCCGTAGGGCTATGACTAATCTAAGGGCGATGGTTGCTTGCCTCAGTTTATTTGATGATGGAAGCTTGCTGGCTAAGCTCCAAGTTAAACCGATGTGGATTGAGCAGATTAAGGGTAAACAGTTAGAGGATGAGTCACTAAGTCCTCGATTCCGACAGATTGAGAGTGGAAAAACATCAAATTTTGTGGGAGAGTCTGTGTACCGAATGATACTGATTTGAGGCAGTCTATACTGCGAGAGGCGCATAACAGCCCTTATGCTATGCATCCCAGCGGGAGTAAGATGTACCGAGACCTTCGTGAAATATATTGGTGGCCAGGTCTTAAACGAGAAGTTACCGACTTCGTGGGTAAATGCTTGACTTATCAGCAGGTTAAGGCTGAACATTAGTTACCTTCAGGGTTGCTTCAGCCAGTTAAGATTCCACTTTGGAAGTGGGAAAGAGTGACTATGGACTTCGCTAGTGGGCTACCCCTAACGCTTAGTAAGAAGGATTCAGTATGGTTCATCGTGGACCGATTGACCAAATTTGCCCATTTCATACCAGTTCGTACTGACTACTCGTTGCAGAAGCTGGCTAAGCTGCATGTGTCTAAAATAGTGAGACGCTCCATAATTTCTGATAGGGATCCTTGCTTCACGTCTCGGTTCTGGAAGAAGCTGCATGAAGCTCTGGGTATAAGGTTAGACTTCAGTACTGCGTTCCATCCTTAGACAGATGGTCAGTCAGAGAGTGTGATTCAAATACTGGAGGACATGTTAAGGAGTTGTATAATAGATTTTTGAGACAGTTGAGAAGACTACTTGTCGTTGGCAGAGTTTGCGTATAACAATAGCTACCAGTCTAGCATACAAATGACACCTTACAAGGCATTATATAATCGTAGGTGTCGTACTCCTTCATGTTGGACTGGGTTGGGTGAGCGGCGTGTTCTGGGCCCTGAGCTAGTTTCTGATACCGAAGATAAAATTAGACTAATTCGGTATCGACTGAAGGCGACATCAGATAGACATAATTTGTATGCAGATCTAAAGTGTAAGGTATTTTTCTCAAAGTTTCGCCATGGAAAAAGATATTTAAGTGTGGACAGAAGGGCAAGTTGAGCCCTAGGTTCATTGGGTCTTACCGCATACTGAAGCGCGTGAGATCGGTTGCCTATCAGTTAGAGTTACCTCTAAAATTGGACCGGATTCACAATGTGTTTCACGTCTCTATGTTGAGGCGTTACCGCTCGATCCCACGCATGTTATCTAGACTGAGGAGATTGAGGTTAGGTCAGATCTAACTTTTGAGGAGGAGCCAGTTCAAATTTTAGAGCATGATGTAAAAATGTTAAGGAAGAAGTCTATCCCACTAATTAAGGTACTTTGGCGTAATCACAGCTCAGAGGAGGCCACGTGAGAACCCGAGGAGGCGATGTGACAATAATACCCTCATCTGTTTTGATCAGGTAAATTTCGATGCCAAAATTTTCTTTTAGTGGGGTAGAGTTGTAATGCCCAAAAACCCTTAAGTTTATTTTTGTATGTTCGTGACATACAATTGTGTATCTGCTTCAGTGGTTAAGTGTTCTGAGAAGTGTCTGGAAGTCTTGGGTTCAAGCCTTAGCTTGTGTAAAAAAAAATTTCTTACTTGAATAAACCCTGTCTCTAGTCAGTAGGCTTCTTAAATAAATATGAGTATTTTATGACAGAAAGGGCCTGCTAGTCTAAGGGGTAAGTGGCGTGTTACCTATGTCAGAAGACTGAGGTTAGAATCTTAGTAGGGGCAGTGGAGTGTTTAATTTTGCTGCAAGTGCCGTGGAAGTGTCCTAGGTTGGCCAAGACTCTGAAAAGTTGGGGGAAGTTCAAATTAGTTGGTGGAGAGATTGGAGGAGAGTTTAAGGAGTGGATCAAGGGTTTTGGTGGACGGTTGGAGAGATTTTAGGAGAAAATTGTGGGAATTTGTGGTTGGGGAAGAGTTGGTGTAGAATGAGAATTGTAGACACTCAATGCATTCGGTTTTAGGGTTGGTAAATTGCTCTTTATTTTTTAGTAACTGTCAACATTTGTACTTTTCTTTTCTTTAGAGACCAAACTGTTCTATTAAGTCTTACAGTATCTTTCATTTTTGGCTTATTTCAGGTTGCATTTTTTTTGGGACTTTGCTCTTTTCCCCTACCCTTCGGTCAGGTACTTTTCTTTTTCTGTTGGTTGTTGTTCTCCTTGGCCGAATGCTCCCTCTACCCCCCTCTCTTCTCTTTTGGGTCAAAACAATTTCTCTTCTTTTGTATCCTATTGCTTTGGCCGGATATTGATAGATCAATCCTCCCTCTTCTATCGATTTCCTTTTCTTAAGCTGTTGGTTTTGTCCAACGCGAATTGCTTCAAGGTGGTAAGTATTTTGGTAAGGGTGGAACTCTTTGCCTCAAACGTTTGAGAGTTATTGTTATTTATTAATTTTCTAAGTTTTAACATTCGGTCCTATCAAATGGTGGTTGGCAACTACTAATCGTAACGAACGGGGTCTATCTTCGGAGCCGTAGACTACATCTTTTTTGGAGCAGTAAGGTAAGCAACACAAATATAGGTCAATTGTTTTTGGTTTGGTTCCAAGCGTGACTAACATTAGAGGTGAAATGGTAATTTGTTTTAGGTAGGGTTCATTTCAAGAGAGGTTACGTACCTAGAATCCTATCAGGTGTGTAAAACACTACTCCTAATCGTAAATCGGCAAAAGTCAAAATAAGTGACTATTGATGCTACATGGGCGTGCGCTCGCTCGTGTGGTAGTCCGTATGCCTGAACATGGGCATATGATCATTGAGGCTGTCCATGGGCGATCTCATGGGCCGAGGCCGTATTGGGCCATTTTGGGCCGAAATGGGCTGTGTGGGCCCACAGACGTGTGGGTCCCACACGGGTAAACCATACGGACGTGTGGAGAATATTGGGCCAGACTGTGTAATCCATAAAGCCAAGGTTATTTTTGGGCTATGTGGGCCATACGGGTGTGTGGGCCCATGGGCCCATTTTCACTGTTTGACAGTTAAGGTTACACGAGTCACCTGAGACGACTGTGGACCTACTGTTGGGTTGGTAAGATTACGTTGAACCCCTATTTGCTAGAATGACTATTATGCCTCTTTGTGGTAAAATTACTATTATGCCCTTATGAGATGTATGGTTATATTTGAGCATGTCATTTTATACATATTGATGACACGTATGATATTATGACACAACATGACATGATGCATGATGTATTGTATGGGAACGGGTTATTATGATTGGAGAAAGTGTACTGTACTAGCAGCTCTGCTGCATATACTATTTAGTGCTGCAACCGGTGCTATTTGGAGTGTAGGGATGGGTGGGTTGATTTTATCCCCACATGGAGTGTAGTGTAACACCCCTCGCTCGTATCCGATGCTAGAATAGGGTTTGAGGTGCTACCGAACTTAAACTCAACCAATCTTAGGAAATCGAGCCATAAAAATTTGCTCAACTTTAAAACTTTTCATTTCATATTCAATTTGTCCTTTAATAGGGCTTACGGTGCCTAAAACAAACACTCAAGGTGGTTCAGAACTAATCCGAGGGCTCGAGAGAAACTCAGAGAAATTCATGCTTTAAGGCTCCATACGCTCGTGTCCCACTTCCATGTGGCCTATTTAATTTCACAATTTTTCATAAAATAGGTGCAGACTTCACACAGCCTAGACATACGCCCGTGTCCTTTGCCCGTGTCCTCTCACATGGCCGCGACACTCCCGTAGAGCAACCCGTGTGCAACAACCTGGGCATTCTGTTTCTAACGTCAACATCACACGACCATGGTACACACCCGTGTACTAGGCCATGCCCCTCCACGTGGCTGTGACACATGGCCGTGTCTCTGCCCGTGTGACCCTTACCAGGCATTCTGACTTGAAATTTCTAAGTGCAGTGGACACACGACCTTCTCATACGCCTATGGGGTTGTCCGTGTGTCACATACCCATGCATCTACCCGTGTGGACAATATGAGGCTATTTACCAAGCCTCATTGCCACCCTAGTATGCCCATTTTCATATCAATACCAACTAATACCAAATCAAGCATGATAGACATTTATTTAACCATGAAGATGCATCTATTATAGACTCAAAATGAATGTTACCCTCATTCAAAGCTTAATGTAAAATGTGGGAACTATTTCAAGCCAACACATTTGGCCAATTCTCAAAGACACAAAATAATAAGGTCTAGCCCTATACATGCCATAATAAAAAATATAAATCCAACTATACCAAGTATTACGGCTGATAGTGTGATCGATATCTCTAACTTCAAGGGATCCTTGAGCTAATTAAGCGGCACTGGAAGAAAAAGGAAAGGAAAGAGAGTAAGCATAAAGCGTAGTAAGTTGTATATAAACAATTATACAACAACAATTTCACCATTAGTCATCATGCTCATAGCTCAAATGTAAGCATAAACTTGACTTACTCATTACCGTCTACTCAAGACACATTTTCTAATTTGAGCTCACTACTCATGCATACCAAATAGGTACTTGTACCACTCACAACATTATTATACTTTCCTTATTAAATCACTTTTGTAACCTTTAAAGTTGAACCTTTCGAAATACTACCAGATATTCTATAAGCCTAAAAAATGGGATATGCCGATGCCATGTCCTAGACATGGTCTTATACTAGCTCTCGTATATACGTGCTGATGCATGTCCCAGACATGTCTTACACTAGCACAACTCTTAGCCGATGCATGTCCCAGACATGTCTTACACTGGCACTCATCTCTACACTGATGCCATGTCCCAGACATGGTCTTGCACTAGCTCTCATAATATGGCCGATGCATGTCCCAGACATATCTTACATTGGCACACAAGTAACTCGAATGTTAAGGCACAAATATCCAGTTTGTTTCCTAGGGTTCCAACGAGATCTCTCTACTATCTTAATTATTACTATGCATTCTCAATTCACAATCTAGCAATTCATGCCATATCAATTCAATGACAATTCGAATACATGTATTAACAATGTAGTTATATTATTTACATACAACTTACCTCGGTTTACAAAATGTACTCGACTAGTCGATTTGCTTGGCTTTCCCCCGGTCTAGGCTCGAATTTGGCAAAACTTGATCTATAACAACAAAATACCCTTCCTTGATCACTAAATACAATTTTGAATTCATAAATTCACTTATTTGGTAAAATGACCATTTTGCCTCTAGACCTTGGCAAAATGACCATTTTTCTCTTATACTCGAAATTTAATTTTTATTGAATTTCTTTATTTATTAAGGCTAGACGAACCTTTTTGACTCTTATAGCAAGTCCAAATTCCCATTATTTCACACATTTATCACTTATTTTGAAACTTATGCAAAACAATCCCTTTAGGTATTTTCATGCTAACACCCTTCATAAAAGTTGTTTATAACACAACTAAGACTCATATTATTCCATAAAAACTCAACTAATATCATAAATCCATTCACGGCAAAGCTCTAAACTCTTAATCATTTTGCAAAATAGAGCCATCATTTGAAAGCTCATGCTTCATGGGTCTCAAAAATGTAAAAATCGTCAACAAAGGACATGGAAATCACTTACTTGTTGAGGTGATAAGTTGCTGAAATTTCAAAGCTTCAAAAACTCCTCTTTTGCTGATATTTTTGGTGGATAAAGAAATGGGAATAAGATGATATCATTTTTTTTTTATTTTAGTCCAAATAAGTCACCTAACATACCAAACATAAAAGTTTTGTCCCCCCTTTGACTCAATGGCCGGCCAAGCACCCTAAAATAGGTCTAATTTCCCTTTAAAGACTTCAAATTTTTAATTCTCTAGCTATATAACACATTTGGGTACTAAACGCAACTTTTGCCTTTTATGCGATTTAGTCCTTTTTCGCAATTGAGCTCTCAAACGTCAAAATTAACTTACCAAAATTTTCATGCACTAATTAAATCTTACTATAACCTCATAATAATAAAAATAATTTTCCCAACTTTGGATTCGTGGTCCTGAGACCATTGTTCCGACTAGGCCCTAAATCGGGCTGTTACATGTAGGGTTGGACGGAGGTGGAGTGTAGATGCTGGCTGGGTAGGATCTATTGATTGCATATCTGTACTGTACTATCACTAAGATAGGCTCAGGCCCACACTGATACTGATACTGTAATGGGCTAAGGCCTTAACTGAAACTGAACTGTTATTGATACGGGTTTAGGCCCAGACTGTATTTGGTTACTACATGATTGACTGATTATTTATTAAGGGATTACACACTGAGTTTTCGTAAACTCACCCATCTGTTTATCTGTACAGGTAATCCCCAGGCTTAGGAGGGTCGGTGCTGCGAGGGACTCGAAGGTGACCACACAACCGCGCGTAATTCCATATTTGACTTTTAATTTATAAGTAATTTAAATTGGGTATTTTTATGTAATAAGGCTTCTTTAAATTTTTAATCTTTAATTCGGGATTTTATTTATTTTGATTTATATCTGCTAGCAGTAGGATGCGAGTTTTCAAAAGATAAATGCTTTTCAAAACATCACGTTTACGCAACATATTTTAAAAGCTTCCACAAGAAATAATATGTTAAAATTATCGTTAAGAACCCACGATAAAGGTAAATATGAAAAAGGCTTTTCGACGATATCACCTTTTGCGAAAAATACTTCAATGTGACATCGTCAGGTTTGGGCATAACGTCTAAGCCGGATTTGGAGTGTTATAGTTTTTTAATTATTTAAAATGAGAAATAATGTTATTTCAATTAAATAATATATTTAATTATTTCAAATAATTTTTACTATCCCAAGGTAAACTATTTATTTCTAAACTAATATCTTAATTTAGAAATAAAAATTTTATGCCAACAACCTCTTAGTCTAATGACAAGAGTATTATGTTGTAAGTATGAGAGCTTGAGTTTGATACCAAGAAATCACATTCCCTTCCCCCAATTATCAAAAAAAAGAAATAAAATTTTATAGGTGAAGTGAATATCTAAATATTAACATACGCATTTGTTGCCTTAAAATATTGAACCCAATCACGAGGTGTGGCATGGTGGTTATTCCCCTTGTGCCTCAACCATGTAGTTGAGAGTTCAACCTCGTTCATGGGAATGTAACACATTTTGTGGCTAGTTGGCATGGTGGTTATTTTCCTTATGCCTCAACCATGTAGTTGAGAATTCAACCTCTCTCATAGGAATGGAACACATTTTATGGCTAGTTATTTTATTCTTTAAAAAAACCTGTGACAAAGGGATTAGTCTACTCTAAATGTATCAAATAATTTGTCTATGTAATTTCATATAATGTGTAAACAATACAAATAATTTGTTATTATTTTTTATGTAACAGAAATTTGAATCCAAGTTATTTTTAAAAAAAGATGAACATCCATCCAATAAATCACAAGTTAAAATTTGAACAATTTATTAATTTTCTATCCATTCCGTTGAATAATCCAACAATTGAGGTTAGGAATTAAGATAAACCTATTATAAAAATAACATAGGTTCTAGATAGACATGTTAATGGACCGAGTTATTCGCTCAAGCTCGAAGGTCTGTTTGAAATTTGGAAGAATTTGGACCAAAATATTAAGCTCGAAAAATGGACGTGGGCAAAAAAGTCAGACTCATTTAAAATATAGGTCGGGCTCGAGCTTGAACATTCAAGGTCCGAACCTGGCCCGACTTGACCCGTTTTTAAAAATTTATAATGTTTTATATTATGCTATATTTATATATTATGTAATTTATAACACATAAAAACAAAATCTATAGTAGCATTAATAAAAACATTAAAAATTGTTAAGATGACTATATATAAAATTTTAATAAATAAAAAATATATAAATTTATTAAATTTTAGAAAATAATATAGGACGAGTCTAAAATAGGTTTGAGTTAATTATTTACAAATATGAATAAGTTGGAACAAAAATTTAAGCATATACTTTAGATTGAATTGAGCCGAACTTAAACAAATATAAAATATATTAATATCATAGTTAGAGTCGATGAAATAGGCAAAACTTAAACAAAATTTTATATTAATTGGGTTAACTTACAAATTGATACTTAAATTACCATTTTTTTCATTTTGATACATATATTTTTTTCGGTCAAATGTGGTACTTAAACTACTTCTTTTCTCAAATTTGTACCTCCATTAGTTCAATTGTTAGTCAAACCATTAATTCTATTTTCAAAAAAGGCTTAACTTACAAATTAATACCTAAATGATACATTTTTCTCAAGTTGGCACCTAAACTTTTTTTGTCACAAGTAGTATTTGAATTATTCTTATGTTATCCATTTTTTACCAAAATGGTATATTTGTTAGAAAAATTCTACCCAATAATAGATGGTCACATCATATAAACTT
This sequence comes from Gossypium longicalyx, assembly GCA_025698465.1. Classification (NCBI taxonomy): domain Eukaryota; kingdom Viridiplantae; phylum Streptophyta; class Magnoliopsida; order Malvales; family Malvaceae; genus Gossypium; species Gossypium longicalyx. Next base: position 86,896,378 of record CM046997.1, read on the forward strand.
TTAAAGAAATTAGTTCTTTTTTTTTTCTTTTACATTCTTTTTCTCTTTTTATTTTTTCTCTTTTTTCTTTCTTCTTCATTTATAATGTCGAGAATACCAACAATGCTCGAAATTTGCTCCTTTAAGATTGTGATGCTGTCGATTAATTTTGTTTTCAAACTTCACCGCCTCCTTCTGTAACAGCCCGATTTAGGGCCAAAATGGAATAGTGGTTTTGAAACCATGAATCCGAGGTTAAAAAAATTATTATTTTGATTAATTTTTAGTGTTTATATTATGATTGCATAATTGTGTGAAAATTTCGTTGCGAAATTTTATCGATTGGGTGTTTAATTTGACGTTTAGGACTAAATTGAAATAGGTGAAAAATGTGTGTGTTCTAGTTCATAAGTACTTGATTGAAATGGGGGTTTTAAGTAGAGGTCTTTAAATGGAAATTAGACCATTATACTTTGTATGGACAAAAATTTGGACATGGATGGAATTTTTAGAAAGTTTAGTAGTAAGGGCATTTTGGTTATTTGTGTATTAAATGGAATAAAATGAGAAAAATAACACAAAAATGTGTTCATCTTCATCAAGCTTGGCCGAAATTTGCATGTTCTCCATATTTAGGGTTTTTCCCAAGCTTTCAAGCTCAATAGTAAGTGCATTCAAGCCCCGTTTTTAATGTTCTTTACATTTTTGAAATCCTCGTAGCTCGGTCTACCTATTTCTATCATTTTTTCGAGTTAGGGTTTATGTTTAAAAATTTACCCATGAATGATATGCATGTATTTTGATGTTTTATGGTAGAATATAAATGTTTGAAAATAGGAGAACGATCTCTTCTAAGCGATTTTTAGCGAAAACGAGCAAAACCGCATAATCGGTAAAAATTCCTATTGTTCATAACTATGTGTTAGAGTGAGAATTTGATGTTGCCATAGAAGGGAAAAATGATCATCATGTCATAAAACATAAGAATAAGGGCTAAAATTAAATTTCTGAGCCTAGGGGAAAAATCATAATTTTGTAAAAGTTAGGGGGCAAAAATGTAATTTTTCCATAATGTGATTTTTGGATTGAAATATATAGTATGAGTGTTAAATGAGCTAAATATGTTGTTATAGATCAAGAAAGGCGTGGAATCAACCTCGAACGGGGGAAGGAAAAGATTTTGGACTAAATTACAAAATTTCTATATTTTGCACCGAGGTAAGTTTGTATGTAAATAATACATTAACTTCATTTACATACTTATATTTCAGCCTATTATATATATATTTTAGCTGATTTTGAAGCATAAATCGACTATTGGAAGAATAGAAATAAGTAATAGAGAGAGAATTCCCGGTTGAACATTCGGAAAGATTTAATAATATAGATGGAACGTAGCTAGGTCACATGTATGGTGCTGAGTGCACATCATGTGTACAAGAGAGCTACGAGATACTATGTAGTAGCTAGGTCACATGTGTGATACGGAATGTATCCCATGTAGACAAGAGAGCTACGGGAGAGATAAATGTAGCTAGGTCGCATGTGTCATTCCAAGTGAAGGACACCATGTAGACAAGAGAGCTACGAGATAAATTGGCTAGGTCACATGGGTGGTACTAAGTGTTCACCATGTGTACAAGAGAGTCGAATTATATGAATTATGATGGGTGGAGCTGTGTGCTGAAACCACCAAGTATCGAGAATTGATCCGAAGTGTTCAACGGTATGATTTTATAGTGACATTTTAATCATGGACCTATACTTGTGATGTATGAAATGTGGTGAAAATGAATTGTGACATGTACGTTAAAATGAGGTTAATACAAAAAAAGTGTAAAAGAGTGAATTTGCAATAATACTGTTTTTGGACAGTCGCAGTGACGTGAATTTGAAAAATCACCAAAAATAGTAGGAATATGATTAGAGGCTGAATGAGATATTAAATTAAATCTTAGTGAGTCTATTCTCATGTAAGAGAAACAGAGAAAGTAAAGAAACTCTATATTTTGAGATATTTATATTTGTGTGTGACTTGTTCAGAATGACTATGTGATCCCCTGTTCTGACTTTGAAAAAATCATTAAAAATTGTACAAAAATAATTAAGAAATATAATTTACATTCATAGATTCCTTTTTGAGTCTAGTTTTAAATGAAATAAATTTCGTGGCTATTTGACTTTTGTACTGGGATAAAATCAATTCGTAGTGAACAAAGGTCAGATCAGTCGAGCTGTATAATAGGGGAAACTTTAACTAATAAACTGTACTAATTGGCTTGACCAAAAATTCCAGAAAAAAATTAGTAAGAAGTAATATGAGTCTAGTTGCAGGAAAAATTTACGGATTTGAATTTCGAGTTTTGTAACTCGAGTTATGATTTATTTAGTGAACGTGACGCAGGAGAGACAGCTTAATCAAAGTGGAGTGAATAGAAAAATTAAAGTAGATATACTTGAGTTATTGTGTATATATATTAGATTCTTTAATTATTATTTATGTACTTACTTACTAAGCTATAAGCGTACTTTCTTTTCTCTCTTTTGACTTATAGTGTCGTCTAGCTTGCTCAGGAGTTAAGGATCGTGAAGATCTGCCCGCACTATCAATACTTTAGGGTATTTGAACTAAACATTTTGAATTATGGCATGTATAATAGGCTTAATTATTTTGTTACGTGTCATAATTGCCTAGGTTTAAAATATTGGTTACAGTATTTGACCAATCATTTTGTACAAAGCCATTGAAGTTGGCTAATATTGTTCAAGACATATGTTATAACGATGCATTATCTAATTGGATGACATATTTCTATCTCGGTTTTGTTTAATGGTATGTGTTATGTTCCGGTAATACCTCGTACCCTATTTCGGTGTTGAACACGGGTAAGGGGCGTTACACCTTCAACCTGATGGGATCAAAAAAGTTCTTTCATTGATCAAAACTAGCATTTTTAGAACCGGATTGACTAGTTAAACCGAGAACCAATAAGAAACCCAAAATGCTCAAACTTGTAGAAGAAGTCTAAGACGAGAGGAAGAAAGAAAAAAATATAAAGTGAAAATATATACAAAGAGAAAATAATATTTTTGTCTTTTTCTCCCCAATTACAATTTTTAATTGGCTATTTTTTACCATTAACTTAATGATTAAACTAATAGAGGTATCAACTTGGGAGAAAAATAGTTTAGGTATAATTTATGACAACGAAAAAACATGTAGGTACCAAAATGAGAAAAAATGCATAGTTTAGGTGTCAATTTATAGGTTAAGACTTTTTAAAAAAATAAAATAAACTTAATGGTTTGACTAACAGATGTACCAACTTAGGAAAAAAAGTAGTTTATGTACCAAGATGACAAAAAAGATATAGTTTAAATACTAATTTAAAGGTAAGCCGAATTAACTTGAACACGATATAATCAAGCAATAAAAATTAATTACAATATATCAGTATAAAAATAAGGGTAAACTATACAAATTGTCCCCCTAAAACAAAGAGAACAAGAAGTAAAAGAAAGCAAAACTTGGAACGAAAAATAGCAAATTTTGAGAACTAAACTTGTGAAAATGGATGTGTACATTCACAACTCTACTTAACTCTCTATTTAAACAGCTAAATGTTGTGATTTAGTGCCCTTAATGTAGTAATTTCGTCTATGTATTTGTAATTTTTCAAACAAATTGGTTTAATAAATACCCACCAATATCATTAATGTCTTTTGTATATTTTCCTCAATGATTTTTGCACGTTAAGCAAAATGAAAGCAAATATTGGTTCATTGATTATCTAATATTTAAACTAATATCAAGTGGTATTGCATGGTTGGATCGTAATATGGAAAAATAACTTATATTAGTAGATAATCTAAACACGTCCTTAGTCTAATTGAAATTGAGCAAATCGATTGAAAGGGTAATATACCGTCTATCAAGTCCAGGTAGAGAGATACCTTGTCTTAGGTTTGAGAGTAGATGACTCCCATAAGATAAGAGACATAGATGTGACTAATTGGACTGATAGTACATCAGATAGGACCCAAGTAGAATAGATCTTATGTAACAACCCCTTTGTCAGTGGTGTCAGAAACAGTGGTTTTAGGGCCACCAAATCTGATGAGTAAGTTCATAAATATTATTATTTAATATTTACGAGTCAAATATTGTTTTAAAAAAGTTTTTAATTTGATAATTTATGTTATATAAATGATTTATTAAGTTCAAGTGGTAAGACCTTAAGGTCAAGTGGTTTTAGAATATGAGGTATCAGGACCTCGTTTCTATAAACCGAGCTGTAAATATTTTTATAAATATTTATGGAGTTTCACTAATGTGGTATCAAAGTTTTGTTGAAAATTTTTAACGTTTCAATAGTTAATTAAGCGAAAAGGACTAATTCGTAAAAGTTGAAAAGTCAATTGCTATTAATTAAAGGTGTTAATTGCTTAAGGAATTATAGTTGGATGGCCTTAATGGATAATTTATTCATACCTAAGATAGTGAGACGGTTTAATGCTTTAATTTCTTTTAAGTTTTATTATATTATTATATTATGAAAATAATGAATAAAAAAATAAAAACATAAAAGACAAAAGCTATTTTCTTCTCTCCCATCGAATTTCACCATGGAAATGGAAATTTAAAAACTTCAAGCTTCGGTTATTCTTTGAATGATGCATAGTAAGACATTTTTTACCCATTTCTAATAATTTTTATATTTTTGAGATCGTTGCAATTAGGTCTAGCTAGCCTGTACCTTCGATTTTGAAATTGTTAAAGATTTTGAATGTTTCCATTGATGAATCTTGTGATATTTGATGTTAAATGATAAAATTGTAATGTTGGTTGATATTTAAAATCATTTTGTTAAGTGATTTTTGATGAATTTGTCGGTTATGGACTAAATTATTAAAATAGTAAAAATACAAGGAATTTTTGTGAAATTGTTACATTAATGGGCTGTATTTGGGCTCAATTTCGGGTAAAAATGGTTAATCTGCATGTTTTAGGCTCAATGACTAAATTGAATAAAAGTAAAACTTTAGGGGCAATTTTGTAAAAATGTAAAAAAGACTAAACTACATAAAATGAATTGATTTGCTATCTAAATTGATAGATTGAATGAAATTATTAATTTAGATCAAGATTGGATGGAAAATCGATGAGAATAGAAAATTACCAAAATGCCCTTATACTTTGACATTTCTGCAATTTAGCCAGATAAGTTCATACGGTTTAAAATTTTAATATCTATATGAATGTCTTAATTGTATAACATGATACAATAGGTATTTATTCAATTGATGATAATGAATTATTATTTGAGAAATATTATTGAAAATTGATGTTCGAATTGGATTGAACGCGGGATAGAGTGCAATCGTGGTTTGGTGTGTTACAGGGGATTGGAGTGGAAATGGATATAGAGTGATGTATATTCATATTACCCAAGTAAACCGAGGTTCAGCATTTGTTGCGAACTTTCGTGCTATACTCTCTGTTTGGTGTGTTGGTTGGATTAGCTCTTATGAGCATTGGTGTGTTGGTTGGATTAGCTCTTATGAGCATTGGTGTGTTGGAGGGATTGGCTCATGTGAGCATCTGGTGTATTTGGTTGGAATGACGATGTACTCTTATCCCTAAGTTGTTCTTCGAATGGAAAATATCGGTAAGGTAATCTATATAATGAATTTGAAAGATTTGTTATTTATTGAATATTGATCTGAACATAAATGAATTCAATAGTTGAGACTGTGGATGATGCTTAGGTTTATGTTAAGCTTAAGGATTAGGTTTATGTTAAGCTTAAGGATACATTATATCATGTTTAATATTAATGATATACATTGAAATGGTAAATGATAAAAATGAGAATATGTTTATGTTCATGAGAAGGTGGTATGATTAAAAATGTGTGTTTTCTTATAAAATGGTTTAGCATGTGATTGACCCTAAATGAGTTGTATACATAAATGCACTAACTTGTGTATTGATGATGGCGATTAGGCTTATGCAAGCTTAAGATTATGATTGATGTTTATGCTTATGTTTGGCATTATACAAATGAAACGAGTAAGAAAAGGTAGTAAAACGATAAGTTCATTAATGAAATATGATATGAAGAAAAAAGGATTGATGAATTGAAAGATGTATTTATATATGAGAAATTACGTACGTTATGGATGAACTTACCTATGATGTGAATAAATATACTAATTAGTGAATTGATATTGTTATTTAAGTTTATGCTTAGTAAATGGAATGGAAAGTAAGTAAAGGAAGTAATTCATAGTTTTATGAAAAGGTTAATGATTGTGTAAATTGTTTTATAAAATCCTATTAAGTTAGGAATGAAAAATATATATGATGTTGATAGACTTAGTTATTTATGAGTTGATGGTTATGTAGTTGATAAATCTTGAGGCATAGGTATATGTTTATATTTAATCTACTAAGTTCATTGTTGAAATGGAATGTTATGTTTAAAGTTTATATGAGCTTACTAAGCATTCATTGCTTACATAATTATTTCCCTTATTTTATAGATTATCGGAAGCTCGATCGGTTTGGAAGCTCATTGTAGATTTATCACACTATCCAGCGATAATATCAGTAGATTTTACGTTTTGGGTCATGGTTATAATTGTAACAGTCCGGTTTAGACCTTAGTCAGAATAGTGGTTTTGGAACCACAAATCTGAGTCAGAAAATATTTTAATATTATTTTCCGTGCTTATTATATGTGAATTAGTATGTGAAAATCTCGTGTGAAAATTTAATCGTTTGTATATTTAATTTGATAAAATGACCTAATCGCGTAAAATGTAAAAGTTGCTTGCCATATGTTAAGTGTATCTATTTGTTATGTCTTTGTAAATGAGAGGTCCTTATGTTGTGAATAGACCATTTGAATAATGGATGGACATAAATGCCAATGGTTAATGAAATTTTATATGTTATTAATGAATGGTAAAATGGTAAAATGTTTATTAATGTTAATAAAAATAAAACAAACATAAAATTAAGGCCATTATCATATTTGGTGGCCAAATTTATCAAAGGAAAAAGAAAGAAAACTCAAGCTTAGGGTTCGACTAAGAAATTTGGTGATTTAGGTATGTATTTTGTTAAGTTTTTGATAATTTCTACGTTTTTGTGATTGTTGGTTAGTGTTCTATTAAGCCCATGCCTCAATTTTTGATTTTGATGATGGTTTTGAAATATGCCATTGATGAAATTGTGAGCTTTGTGAAGTTAGTTGATAGAAAATGAAAGATACGGGCTGGGTTAGAATATTTTGTCTTTGAATTTTTGATGAATTTGAGTAAAATGGGTTAAATTGTGAGATTTGTAAATTGATGGACTAAAATGTGAAATAAATGAAACATATGGGCTTATATGAATACTATGAGAATTCGGTTTAACATGAGTATATGGAAATTTTGTATATTTTGTGATTTTTGTGATTAGGGACTAAAGTGTAAAAATGTGAAAATGTGAGGGCTAAATTGTAAAAAATGCCCTAAATATGTGTTTTTTGATTGATTTGAGTGAATGTGAGTTTGAATGAGTTAAATTTAAATTTATATAGATCAAGAACTAAAGAAAGTAGAATTAGATCGGGGAAAGTCGAAAGTAGTCGAGTAGCCGATTCTGTCTATCCGAATCCATATGAGGTAAGTCGATATACAAATAAATGTGTTTTGAATTGAATTATTATTGTTATTATGATATTAAACATTGATGAATGGTTATATGAGTTGAGCATGAGATGTCCGAGAAAGTATCGACAAAGTTTCGACATCCGAAAAGACCCGTACGAACCATAAGAATAGTTAGGATACATATGTCATGACATAGGATCCGATATGTGTTTTCATGTAAGACCACGTCTGGGACGTTGGCATCGAATTATGATTTACGTGTAAGAGCATGTCTGGGACATCAGAATCGTAATTGATTTCGTGTAAGACCCTGTCTGAGACAGTGGCATCAATATTTGTTTCCATGTAAGACCACATCTGGGACGTTGGCATTGTACGAGCTTTTCGAGTTATCTGCGTATCCTTATGATTTCGAACGGTTCAACAGGCATTTAGAGAAACAAATGATTATATGTGATGTGTATCCGATTCAGGTACGTTCGAAATGTATACTATATTTGAGAATAAAAGGTAAGTATATGTACAAGTGATGATATGTGTTATAAGTATGAGAAAATATGTTATATGTGTAAATGAATTGAGAATATGTGAAGTGTATATGAATTATGTGGTATGAGGTAGTATTTGGCCATGATGTATATGTAATTTGATAATGCTTTCATGTTTTGAATGATAAGTTTATTTGTATATGGCTTACTAAGCTTTTGAAAGCTTACTTTATGTGTGTTTGCATTGTTTTATAGATATCGTAGCTATCGGAAGCTCGGGGATCATCGAAGATCATCACCGCACTATCAAACTTTATTTTGGTACATTTTGAAAGTTGATAAACCATAATATATACGTATTTTTATTCCATGCTTGGCATATTTTTGGATGATTTATTATAAGATTTAGTGAATTTAATACTCCTAATCCTTTAAATTCATGTTTTATACTTAGGTGAGTATAGGAAGGTGAAAAGAGTAAGAAACGGGCTAGAAATGGGCAAAATGGGCTTATCTCAGTAATTCACAGGGCCTAGGCACTTACAAACAGGTAAGCCACACGCCCGTGTGAGGTCCACGGGCTGACCACATGCCCGTGTGTCATGACCGTGTCGACATTAAACCAAGTCAAAATTGCACACGGCCTGAGTACTTTCACACGGGCGTGCCACATGACTATGTCCCTGTCGAGCCCAAGTCCAATTCTATTCGGAAAATGTTACTTTGGAGGGTTTGGAAGCATTCTAAAGCCTATTTAAACACCCTGGAAGAGGATTAAAGGAAAGATGCAGAGTAGAAGGCAGAAAATACTCAAGGACAGCCATCAGAATCAGCTCAGAAGTTGGATCTACTTCAAGACTGAAGATCTCCATTCAATTTCCTCAGAAGTTTTTTTGGTTTCTTTATGTTTTGTTGTTTTCCCAATTTTGAGATGTTTTCTATTATTATGAACTAAACTCCCTAAATACCTAAGGGAGATGAAACCTAAGACGACTCTTATTACTATTTGAATTATATGATAAATACTTGTTTTTATTCTTAATTATGAGTTTTAATCATTCCTTTAATATTCCAAGATATTAATTTAGGTTTTTGATGTGCTTATTCAGTGGAGCAAAAGTCCCTGTTTAAGAGAAGAACATTCATAATTAAGCGGAGTTGCATGCAATCCTAGAGATAGGACGACATAAATCTGTCGGATTAGGGTCAAATCTAATAAGGGAATCCATAGATCGAGTTAATGCGACAATAGGGGTTTTAATTAGAAAGAGATTTCGATTAATCAACCTAGAGTTAGTTGTTTTTAGTCTCAAAAGAGTTATTAACATAAATCAGTGATTTCTAAATCAAGTGAACAAATTGTCTAATTCAGAAGTAATAAGTGGAGTCTAGGTGGATTCTTCATTGGGTATTGTCGTCTCTATCGGTTTTCCAAAAGTATTTACAACTTTCATCTCTGTCGTATTAGATAGTTAAGTTTTAGTTTAAAACCTTTAATTCTTAGGGTAGATAATAAAAAGATAGTAATTACTAGTATTTTTAGTCCTCGTGGATATGATATTTCCGGTCTCACCATAACTATACTACTGTTTGATAGGTGCGCTTGCCTTAGTCAAATTTTTAGTTAGTTTAACGACCATCAAGTTTTTGGCGCCGTTGCCGGGGACTAAGATATTAGGAACACTTAATTTTTATTACTTTATCCATTCTTTTATTTTTTGCAATTTAATTTTAATTTTATGTACTTATTTTTCTTTTATTTACTTCTGGCAGGTTTTTTATAGTTTATGACTAGAAGAAACCCATCAGGACTTTTGCTTTTTGACAGTGAGAATGAGAGTACAGCTTGCAGAAATCAAAAAGAAATAAGGCGAAGCCTGCAATACATAGAGGAAGGGCGAGAGGATGATATCCATACTACAACGGAGGAGATGGTTGATAATTAGAATAATCCATTACCTTCTATGGTTGCCGTTAATCCAATAGATTAGAATCCTACTCCTCGTACTATGTATGATTATGCTAAACCTACTTTAACAGGAACTGAATCGAGTATAGTTAGACCTACTGTTGCTGTAAATAATTTTGAACTAAAACCTAACACGATTCAAATGATATAACAGTTTGTTCAGTTTGATGGTTTGCAGGACGAGGTTCCAAACACTCATTTTGCAAATTTTCTAGAACTCTGCGACACCTTTAAGATCAATGGCATTTCTGACGATGCCATTCGCCTTCGCTTATTCCCTTTTTCATTGAGAAATAAGGCTAAACAGTGGTTGAACTCGTTACCGCGAAGGTCAATCGCTACTTGGGAACAAATGACCGAAAAATTTTTACTCAAATATTTTCCGCCGGCTAAAATGGCTAAATTGAGGAATGATATATCTTCTTTTGTGCAGATGGATTTAGAAACTCTTTATGATGCATGAGAGAGATATAAGGACCTTTTGAGAAGGTGCCCTCACCATAGGTTACCTCTATGGTTGCAGGTTCAGACTTTTTACAATGGTGTGAACCCCTCAACAAGACAACTGATAGATACAGCCACTGGTGGAAATTTAAACAACAAAACACCTGAAGAGGCTCACGAATTTATTGAAGAGATGTCACTGAATAACTATCAGTGGCAAGTCATGAGAATAAAGCCGACAAAAGCAGTTGATATTTTCAACCTCGATGCGGTCACTGTGCTATCTAACCAGGTAGAACTTTTAAATAAAAAGATTGATGGTTTGTATGGTTCTACTCAGGTACATCCAGTGATGAGGTGTGATTCAAACGGAGGAGGAATGCACAACACAGATTATCCATCCTTCAACTCTAGCACTGAGGAGGAACAAGTCAACTATATGGGTAGTAATTCTAGACCTCAAAATAACTCGTATAGTAACACTTATAATGCAGGTTGGAGGAACCATCCTAATTTCTCGTGGGGTGGTCAAGGAAATAAAAAACCACAATATTGTCCAAGTTTTCAACAACCACCTTACCAACATGAGAAGAAACTGAACCTTGAGGAGATGCTCACAAAATTCATCTCGGTGTTAGAAACTCGTTTTTAGAATACCAAAACAACGCTTAAGAATCAACAAGCTTCGATTCAAGGGCTTGAAACTCAAATAGGACAGCTTGCTAAGTTGATTTCTGAACGACCACAATGTAACTTGCCAAGTAACTCTAAAACTAACCCAAGAGAACAACTTCATGCAATTACTATTTGAGATGAAGAAAGGTTAGTTGAACCTGAACCAAAATCGAGCCAAGGACTTGTGGTAAGTAATTGTAAGGATGAGATGAATCATGGTATACAGAAGCCAATAAGAAAAGAATATAAACCTCGTGTACCATATCCTAATGCGAAAAGGAAAGACCACACTGACAAACAATTCAGTAAATTTGTAATAACCCGATTTATGGCCTAGTCGGAATAGTGGTCTCGGGACCACAAATCCAAAGATATAAAATTTATTTTTATTATTTTTATGAAGTTATGGTATGATTATATTAGTGCATGAAAAATTTGGTGAGTTAATTTTAATGTTTTCAAGCCCAATTGCGATAAAGGACTAAATCGCATAAAAGGCAAAAGTTGCATTTTAGTACCCAAAGGTGTTATATAGCTAGAGAATCAAAATTGAGGGCTTTTAAAGGGCAACTACACCCTTTTTAATAGTGTTGGCCAGCCATGTGATGGATTTTAAACAAATAGTCAAAGTATTAGGTTGATGATGTCATGTTTTGGTGATAAAATAATGCCTAAAATAATCGGCATAGAGATGAGCGCCTTATGAGGCTTTGTACGAGAGAAAGTGCCGAATGCCCCTATTCTAGATTGATTTGAGAGAGTCAGATTCACGGGGTTGATTTGATTAAAGAGGCTGAGGAAAAAGTTAAGGTGATTCGTGACTGTTTGAAAGCCGCCTCGGATAGAAAAAAATCCTACGCGGATTTGAAACGAAGGGAGACTGAGTTTGAAGTTGGGGATAAGGTATTTTTAAAAGTTTTCCCGTGGAGGAAAGTCCTCAGATTTGGTAGAAAAGGCAAGTTGAGTCCTCGTTTTATAGGACCTTATGAGGTTACTGAGAGAGTATGGCCTGTTGCCTACCGTTTGAGTTTGCCGTCAGAGTTAGAAAAGATTCACGACGTATTTCATGTATCTATGCTATGCCGATACAGATCAGACCCTTCGCATATAATTGCATGAACTGAAGTTGAGGTTCTCGCAGATATGATGTGTGGTGAGGAACCGGTCAAGATATTAGCTTGAGAGGTCAAACAGTTAAGAAATAAGAGTATACTACTTGTGAAGGTTTTGTGGCATAGACATGGGGTTGAGGAAGCCACATGGGAGCCTGAAGAGTCTCTGAGAGAGTAGTATCCAAACTTACTCACCGGTAAGATTTTCGAGGGCGAAAATCTCTAAGGGGGGAGAAATGTAATAACCCGATTTAAGGCCTAGTCGGAACAGTGGTCTCGGGACCACAAATTTGAAGATAGAAAAAATATTTTTATTATTTTTATAAATTATGGTACGATTATATTAGTGCATGAAAAATTTGGTGAGTTAATTTTAATGTTTTCAAGCCCGATTGCGATAAAAGACTAAATCACATAAAAGGAAAAAGTTACATTTTAGTACCCAAAGGTGTTATATAGCTAGAGAATCAAAATTAAGGGCTTTTAAAGGGCAATTACACCTTTTTTAATAGTGTTGGCCGGCCATGTGATGGATTTTAAATAAATAGTCAAAGTATTAGGTTGATGATGTCATATTTTGGTGATAAAATAATGCCTAAAAGCCTAGCTATCATTTTATTCTTCTCCATTTTCTTTCTTCACCGGAAATATCAGTCAAAATGGAGTTTTGAAAGCTCAAAAATCTGTAGCAACTTAAAGCACTCATAAGTAAATGATTTTAATGAGTTTTCTTCAAGATTTTTATATTTTTGAGACCCTTGAAGCATGAGCTTTCAAATGAGGGTGATATCTTACAAAATGGTCAAGATTTTAGGATTTTTCCATGGATGTATTTGTGTTATATGTTGAGTTTTTATGGAAGAATATGAGTCCTAGTTGTGTTATAAACAACTTTTGTGAAAGGTGTTAGCATGAAAACACCTAAAAGGACTATTTTGCATAAGTTGCAAAATAAGTGTTTAGTGTGTGAAATAGTGAGAATTTGGGATTGATCTAGTAGTAAAAAGAGTTTAGCTAGGCTTGAAATATGAGGAAATTCGATAAAAATTGATTTTCGGGCATAAGGGTAAAATGGTCATTTTGCCAAGGCAGGGGCAGAATGGTCATTTTATTAAAGTTGTGAATTTATGAATGCCTAATTGTGTTTAGTGACTAAATCGATGTTTATTGTTATTATAGATCAAGATTTGCCAAAATCGAGCCTAGATCGGGGAAAAGGCAAGCAATCTGACTAAGCCGGCTAGTCAAGTACTTTTTGTAAACCAAGGTAAGTTGTATGTAAATAATGCAACTACACTATTAATACTTGTATTCATATTGTCATTGAATTGATATTGTACGAGTTGTTAAGTTATAAATTGAGAATGCCTTGTAATATTGAGATAGTAAAAATATCCCGTTGAAACCTTAGGATATGAACTGGATATTTGTGCCAAGACATTGGGTGATTTGTGTGCCAGTGTAAGACATGTTTGGGACATGCTTCGGCCACATTATGAGAGCTAGTGTAAGACCGTGTCTGGGACATGGCATCGGCACAGAGATGAGAACCAGAGTAAGACATGTTTGGGACATGCATCGGCCTCGATAGAGATAGCTAGTGTAAGACGTGTCTGGGACACGCATCGGCTAGGAGTTGTGCTAGTGTAAGACATGTCTGGGACATGCATCAGCACGCATATATGAGAGCCAGTGTAAGACCATGTCTGGGACATGGCATCGGCAATACATCCCATGTTGAAGGTTCATGGAATATCCAGTAGTATTCCAACGGTTCAATGGTGAAAGTTATAGTTTAATTTTGATAAAAAAGGATAATCATGTTGTGAGTGTTACAGGTACCTATATGATAAGCATGAGTAACGAGGTTAAATTTAGAAAATGAGACTCGAGTAGATGATGATGAGTAAGTTAAGTTATGTTTACCTTTGAGCTATAAGCATGATGGTAAATGGTGAGATTGTTGTATAGTTATTTATATGCAACTTACTAAGCTTTATGCTGACTCTCTTTCCTTTCTTTTTTCTTTCAGTGTCATCAAGCTAGCTTAAGGATCCCATAAAGTCAGAGATATCAATCACACTATCAGTCGCAATACTCAGTATAGCTTGATATATATTTTTAAAGGTGGCATGTATAGGGCTAGACTAGGATGTTGGAGTAAGAGAATTATTTATTTATTTTGGCTCAAGTCAAAAGCCCTTCATTTTGTATCAAGCCTGGAATAATGACTATTATTCACTTTGATGAATGTATACAATGTTCTTTCTATGGATGAATTGGTGTCTATTATGATGAAATTTGTATATTGAAATGATCTTGTGTAGGTTGTGGAAAATGGGTGACAAAATGGCTTGGAAGATAGCCTAGTTTGTCCACACGGGCGTGTGTCTAGGCTGTGTGTGACACATGGCTCATGCCCATGGGTGTGTGTTGTGGTCGTGCGTCCCCTGCACTTAAAACTTTAAAGTCATTTTGGTACACGAGCAAGTCACACGGGCGTGTGCCCAGGCCGTGCCATAAAGTCAGTATGCATACTAGTAGCATACGGGTAAGAGATATGACCGTGTGTCTCGGTCATGTGAAGGACACAGTTATAGGGCACGAGTGTGTGCTTGGGCCGTATGGTTTTGGCAGAATGCCCAGGTTTTAAGACATGGGTTCGGGATATGGGTGTGTCCCTAGCGCACGGCCGTGTGTTCTATATCCACACGGGTGTGTGGAGTCTTGATGCATGAAACTTTTCTAAGTTTTTCATGAGTTCTCGGTTGGGTTCTAAACCACCCCAGATGTATGATTTGGGCCTCGTAAGTCCGTATATGAGATAGATTGCATGTGAAAAGAGAAGTTTTTAAATTGTTCGAATTTTTTATGGCCCGGTTTTGTATAGTTTGTTTAGTCAAGAAAGGTAACACCTTGAACCCTATCCCGATGTCGGATACGGGCAAAAAGTGTTACATTTAGTGGTATCAGAGCATGGTTTAGTCGATTTTAGGACTGAACTAGCCAGAATACGAGTCTAGCTATACATGCCACGTATATGCATATTGATAGTGTGACGATTCCTGAAGATTATAAATTGTGTTTATTATAGTAATGAATCTTGATAGAACCACGACGGATGACGTGGAATGTAATGCGCCAGCTCCCGCAGAAGGGACTGCGCTGATAGAGAGTGAGCCCGTAAGTATGGGCCATGGCGGAGGGGCTAGGGAAGCCTACCTCCAAATGATGGATGCTTGGTATACAGAGTTCGTTCGTGTGAACGAGAACACCCCACCACCCTCATCTCCTCTGATTCCTTAATACGCCTCGATAGCTCTGCAAGGTGCAGATGTGTTCAGACGAGAGAAGCCTCCGTTAGACAAGATCCGAAAGCAAGGGGCTGAGGAATTTCGGGCTAGTGTAGATGATGACTCGGAGAGAGTGAAGTTTTGGCTAGAAAATACCACGAGGGTATTCGATGAGCTGTCATGCATATCTGAAGAGTGCGTAAAGTGTGCCGTGTCACTTCTACGAGACTCGACTTATCGATGGTGAAACACTCTCGTGTCTATAGTACCGAGATAAAGAGTGACTTTGGAATTCTTCCAAGAAGAGTTTCGAAAGAAGTATATTAGCAGAGGTTTATAGACCAAAAAATAAAGGAATTTCTAGAGTTGAAGCAAGGTGATAAGACTGTGACAGAGTATGAGCGGGAGTTTGTAAAACTCAGCAAGTATGCGCGAGAATGCATATCCACTGAAGCTACTATGTGTAAGAGGTTTGAGGATGGCCTCAATGAAGACATTCGAGTGTTTGTAGGCATCCTAGAGCTAAGAGAATTTGTGATGCTCGTTGAGAGAGCATGTAAAGCAGAAGAGCTGGTGAAGGAGAGAAGGAAGGCAGCCATTGAGTCGCGAGATTTAAAGAGAAGACAGATGGGGAAGACACATCAGTCCTCCTCCAAGAGGTCAAAAGAGTTTACTACCCAATCGAATACTTCAGTTGGATATTCGAAGAGAAACAAGAAACAACAGAACATGACATCTAAAGCCCAAACTACCTCAGTGGAAAGTGTTGGTAGTGCTCGGCCAAATAGGCCAGAGTGTTCGCAATGTGGAAGACGTCACTTGGGCAAATACCGAATAAGCGAGAGGGGCTGTTTCAAGTGTGGGTCACTTGATCACTTTATCCGCGAGTGGCCTGAGATGGACGAGAGAGGGAGAAAACAAGAGGTGAAAGCAAGTAGTGCTCCCTTGAGGGGTAGGCCTCAAAGGAACCCTAGGAGTGGGAATAGTAGTAAAGGTGCACTAAGAGAGGTTGCGATAAGATCTAAAGGCAAAGCGCCAGCAATGACCTATGCTATACGATCCCGAGAAGAGGGAGAGTCTCCAGATGTGATCACGGGTACCTTTTCTATTCACGATATAACTTTTGTCTCTTTAATTGACCCGGGATCTACCCACTCTTACATATGTATGGAATTAATACCTCGTATAAACATGTTAGTAGAGTCCACTAAGTTTGTAATAAAAGTGTCTAACCCGTTAGGCAAGCATGTATTAGTGGACCGAGTATGTAAAAATTGTCCTTTGGCGATTAGAGGCCATTGTTTTCCGACTAACTTGATGTTGTTTCCGTTTAATGAATTCGATGTAATTCTTGGGATGGATTAGTTGACCTCCCATGGAGTTGTAGTAGATTGTGGGAGAAAAGTAATTCAGTTAAGATATGAGGATGGAAATGTTCTTCGAGTTGGGCCAGATAAGTCAGATAACTTGTCTGTGATAGTATCGTCTTTAGCAGCCGAAAGATATTTGAGAAAAGGTTATGAAGCTTATCTAGCTTTTGTGCTGAATACCCAAGTGTTCGAGTCAAAGATTAAGTCAGTATCAGTGGTTTGTGAGTTTATAGACGTCTTTCCGGAGGAGTTACTAGGGTTACCCCCAGGGAGAGAGGTTGAGTTTGGTATAAAGTTGGCTCTTGGTACGACGCCAATCTCAATTACACCTTATAGGATGACCCCCATCGAGTTAAAGGAGTTGAAAGTGCAGTTGCAAGAGTTAACAGACAAAGGTTTTGCTAGACCAAGTTATTCACTATGGGGTGCTCCAGTGCTTTTTATGAAAAAGAAGAATGTGTCGATAAGGTTATGTATCGACTACAGATAGCTTAACAAGGTGACAATGA
The DNA here is from genome assembly GCA_025698465.1 of Gossypium longicalyx. Taxonomy (NCBI): domain Eukaryota; kingdom Viridiplantae; phylum Streptophyta; class Magnoliopsida; order Malvales; family Malvaceae; genus Gossypium; species Gossypium longicalyx. The sequence continues at coordinate 86,913,882 of CM046997.1, forward strand.
AGAACAAGTATCCCTTGCCGAGGATCGATGATCTCTTTGATCAATTGAGAGGAGCCACTGTGTTCTCTAAGATAGACTTAAGATCGGGCTACTACCAGTTAAGAGTCAAGGAACATGATGTACCGAAGACTACTTTTCGGATGAGATATGGGCATTATGAGTTTCTTGTTATGCCTTTTGGATTGAAAAATGCCCCAGCGGTATTTATGGACTTGATGAACTGTATCTTCCGACCGTATTTGGATAGGTTCGTCGTCGTTTTTATTGATGACATCTTGGTTTATTCGCTTAACGAGAATGAGCACGTGGAGCATTTGAAAACTGTGTTGCAGATCTTAAGGGATAAGCAACTTTATGCCAAGTTTAGTAAGAGTGAGTTTTGGCTCAAAGAGGTCGAGTTTCTAGGACATATTATGTCAGGTGACGGGATCAGAGTTGACCCAAGTAAGATCTCAACTATTGTGCAATGGAAACCGCTAAGGAATGTAACAGAGGTTTGTAGTTTTCTGGGGCTAGCAGGATACTATAGATGATTTGTAAATGGATTCTCCATGATAGCTACATCGATAATGAGGCTATTGCAGAAAGATGTCAAGTTCGAATGGACAGAAGAGTGCCAACAGAGCTTCGAGAAGTTAAAGGCTTTGTTGACCGAAGCCCCAATTTTAGTGCAACCAGAGTCGGGTAAAGAATTTGTAATTTATAGTAATGCCTCCCTAAATGGTTTGGGGTGTGTACTCATGCAAGAAGGAAAAGTTATAGCCTATGCCTCGAGACAGCTAAAACCTCACGAGAGAAATTATCCGACCCATGACTTAGAGCTAGTAGTTGTAGTGTTCGCCCTGAAGATTTGGCGACACCATTTGTATCGGGAGAAATGTAGAGTATATACCGATCACAAGAGTTTAAAATACTTGATGACTCAAAAGGAGTTGAATTTGAGGCAACGATGATGGTTAGAGCTAATAAAAGATTATGAGTTGATCATTGACTACCATCTAGGAAAGGCAAACGTAGTCGCTGACGCTTTGAGTAGATAGTCGTTGGTTGCTATGAAAGTCTTGAACACTCAGTTGACAATATCTAGTGATGGATCAGTCTTAGCAGAGTTAAGAGCCAGACCGACTTTTCTCCATGAAATTTGTGAAGCTCAGAAAGATGACGAGAAACTACAAGCTAAGAAAACTCAATGTGAATTAGAGATTGAGTCAGATTTTCGTGTTAGTACTGACGGGTGTACAATGTTCAAAGATAGAGTTTGTGTACCCAAAGATAATGAGCTCATTCAGAAGATTTTGCGAGAGGCACACAGCGGTTGTTCGTCAATTCACCCGGGTAGCGTGAAAATGTACAATGACTTAAGAAAATGTATTGGTGGTTGGATATGAAAAGAGACATTTTTGAGTTCGTATCCAAGTGCCTAGTGTGTCAACAAGTAAAGACTGAACATCAAGTGCCTTCGGGTTTACTTCAGCTTATTATGATTCCTAAGTGGAAATGGGATCGTATCACCATGGACTTCGTGACTAGTTTGCCTCTAACCTCAAAAAGGAGAGATGCAGTATGGGCTATTGTTGATAGACTCACTAAGTCAGCACACTTCATACCGGTGCGTGCCGACTACTCCCTTGAAAAGTTGGTCGACTTGTATGTTTTTGAGATTGTGAGGCTTCATGGTGTGCCATTATCGATTGTATCTGATCGAGACCTGAGATTTACCTCGAGGTTTTGAAAGAAGTTACAAGAAGCTTTAGGAATCAAGTTGAGTTTCAATACGGCATTTCATCCGCAAACTGACGGACAGTCTGAAAGAGTAATACAAATCTTAGAGGACATGTTGAGGTGCTGTGTTCTCGAGTTCCAAAGAAGTTGGGAAAAACATTTACCATTGGTTGAATTCGCTTACAACAATAGCTATCAGTCAAGTCTAAAAATGGTGCCTTATGAGGCTTTGTACGGGCAAAAGTGCCGAACGCCCCTATTCTAGACTGAGTTGAGAGAGAGTCAGATTCATGGGGTTGATTTGATTAAAGAGGCTGAGGAAAAAGTTAAGGTGATTCGTGACTGTTTGAAAGCCGCCTCGGATAGAAAAAATCCTATGCGGATTTGAAATGAAGGGAGATTGAGTTTGAAGTTGGGGATAAGGTATTTTTGAAAGTTTCCCCCATGAAGGAAAGTCCTCAGATTTGGTAGAAAAGGCAAGTTGAGTCCTCGTTTTATAGGACCTTATGAGGTTACCGAGAGAGTAGGGCCTGTTGCCTACCATTTGAGTTTGCTGCTAGAGTTAGAAAAGATTCACGACGTATTTCACGTATCCATGCTACACCGATACAGATCAGAACCTTCGCATATAATTGCACGAACTGAAGTTGAGATTCTCCCAGATATGACGTATGGTGAGGAACCGATCAAGATATTAGCTCGAGAGGTCAAACAGCTAAGAAATAAGAGTATACCGCTTATGAAGGTTTTGTGGCATAGACATGGGGTCGAGGAAGCCACATGGGAGCCCGAGGAGTCTCTAAGAGAGCAGTATCCAAACTTACTCACCGGTAAGATTTTCGAGGACAAAAATCCCTAAGGGGGAGAAATGTAATAACCCGATTTAAGGCCTAGTCGGAACAGTGGTCTCGGGACCACAAATCTGAAGATATAAAATTATTTTTATTATTTTTATGAAGTTATGGTATGATTATATTTGTGCATGAAAAATTTGGTGAGTTAATTTTAATGTTTTCAAGCCCGATTGTGATAAAGGACTAAATCACATAAAAGACAAAAGTTGCATTTTAGTACCCAGAGGTGTTATATAGCAAGAGAATCAAAATTAAGGGCTTTTAAAGGGCAATTACACCCTTTTTAATAGTGTTGGCCGGCCATGTGATGGATTTTAAACAAATAGTCAAAGTATTAGGTTGATGATGTAATGTTTTGGTGATAAAATAATGCCTAAAAGCCTAGCTATCATTTTATTCTTCTCCATCTTCTTTCTTCACTGAAAATATTAGCCAAAATAGAGTTTTGAAAGCTCAAAAATCTCTATCAACTTAAAGCACTCATAAGTAAATGATTTTAATGAGTTTTCTTCAAGATTTTTATATTTTTGAGACCCTTGAAGCATGAGCTTTCAAATGAGGGTGATATCTTACAAAATGGTCAAGATTTTAGGATTTTTCCATGGATGTATTTGTGTTATATGTTGAGTTTTTATGGAAGAATATGAGTCCTAGTTGTGTTATAAACAACTTTTGTGAAAGGTGTTAGCATGAAAACACCTAAAAGGACTATTTTGCATAAGTTGCAAAATAGGTGTTTAGTGTGTGAAATAGTGAGAATTTGGGATTGATCTAGTAGTAAAAAGAGTTTAGATAGGCTTGAAATATGAGGAAATTCGATAAAAATTGATTTTCGGGCATAAGGGTAAAATGGTCATTTTGCCAAGGCAGGGGCAGAATGGTCATTTTATTAAAGTTGTGAATTTATGAATGCCTAATTGTGTTTAGTGACTAAATCGATGTATATTGTTATTATAGATCAAGATTTTCCAAAACCGAGCCTAGATTAGGGAAAAGCCAAGCAATCCGACTAAGCGGGCTAGTCAAGTACTTTTTGTAAACCAAGGTAAGTTGTATGTAAATAATACAACTACACTGTTAATACTTGTATTCATATTGTTATTGAATTGATATTGTACGAGTTGTTAAGTTATAAATTGAGAATGCCTTGTAATATTGAGATAGTAAAAATATCCCGTTGAAACCTTAGGATATGAACTGGATATTTGTGCCAAGACATTGGGTGATTTGTGTGCCAGTGTAAGACATGTCTGGGACATGCTTCAGCCACATTATGAGAGCCAGTGTAAGACCATGTCTAGGACATGGCATCGGCATAGAGATGAGAGCCAGAATAAGACATGTCTAGGATATGCATCGGCCTCGACAGAGATAACCAGTGTAAGACGTGTCTGGGACACGCATCGGCTAGGAGTTGTGCTAGTGTAAGACATGTCTGGGACATGCATCAGCACGCATATATGAGAGCCAGTGTAAGACCATGTCTGGGACATGGCATCGGTAATACATCGCATGTTGAAGGTTCATGGAATATCCAGTAGTATTCCAACGATTCAATGGTGAAAGTTATAGTTCAATTTTGATAAAGAAAGGATAATCATGTTGTGAGTGTTACAGGTACCTATATGATAAGCATGAGTAACGAGCTTAAATTTAGAAAATAAGACTCAAGTAGATGATGATGAGTAAGTTAAGTTATGTTTACCTTTGAGCTATAAGCATGATGGTAAATGGTGAGATTGTTGTATAGTTATTTATATGCAACTTACTAAGCTTTATGCTTACTCCTTTTCCTTTCCTTTTTCTTTCAGTGTCACCAAGCTAGCTTAAGGATCCCTTAAAGTTAGAGATATCAATCAAACTATCAGTCGTAATACTCGGTATAGCTTGATTTATATTTTTGAAGGTGGCATGTATAGGGTTAGACTAGGATGTTGGATTAAGAGAATTATTTATGTATTTTGGCTCAAGTCAAAAGCCCTTCATTTTGTATCAAGCCTGGAGTAATGGCTATTATTCACTTTGATGAATGTATACAATGTTCTTTCTATGGATGAATTGGTGTCCATTATGATGAAATTTGTATATTGAAATGATCTTGTGTAGGTTGTGCAAAATGGGTGACAAAATGGCTTGGAAGATAGCCTAGTTTGTCCACACGGGTAAGATACACGGACGTGTGTCTTGGCTGTGTGTGACACACGGCTCATGCCCATAGGTGTGTGTTGTGGTCATGCGTCCCCTACACTTAAAACTTTAAAGTCATTTTGGTACACGGGCAAGTCACATGGGCGTGTTCCCAGGCCGTGCCATAAAGTCAGTATGCATGCTAGTAGCACACAGGCAAGAGACATAGTCGTGTGTCTAGGCCATGTGAAGGACACAGTTGTAGGGCACGGGTGTGTGCTTGGGCTGTGTGGTTTTGACAGAATGCCCAAGTTTTCAGACCCGGGTTTGGGATATGGGCATGTCCCTAGCCCACGACCGTGTGTTCTATATCCGCACAGGCGTGTGGAGTCTTGATGCATGAAACTTTTCTAAGTTTTTCTTGAGTTCTCGATTGGGTTCTGAGCCACCCCAGATGTATGATTTGGGCGTCGTAAGTCTGTACATAAGATAGGTTATGATTTGGGCGTCGTAAGTCTGTACATAAGATAGGTTGCATGTGAAAAGAGAAGTTTTTAAATTGTTCGAAATTTTTTTATGGCCCAATTTTGTATAGTTGGTTGAGTCAAGAAAGGTAACACCTTGAACTCTGTCCCGGTGTCGAATACGGGCGAGGGGTGTTACAAAATTCCTTTAAATACTTAAAAAATTGCATATTAACTTACTATTTATTGAAGCTCTTTCATAGATGCCCAACTCAGTGAAATTTTTAAAGGAGCTCGTAGCTAATAAACAAAGGTTAGATGATGCATCACATGTGGAATTAAACGCAGGTTGCTAAGCTATTCTACAAAATAAGCTACCCAATAAGTTGAAAGATCCTGGGAGTTTTATGTTCCTTGCTTAATTGGGAATTTAAATGTTAACAATGCTCTGGCTGATTTAGGTGCAAGTATTAATGTCATGCCCTACAAGATATTTAAGCAGCTAGGACTAGGGAAACCCAAACAAACTAGCATGAGCATTCAATTAGCTGATAAAACCATTGGATTTCCTAGGGGTATAATTGAAGATGTGCTTGTTAAAATTGACAAATTTATATTCCCAGTTGATTTTGTTGTCTTAGACATGGATGAGGATAGTGACGTACCTTTAATTTTGGGTAGACCCTTTTTAGCAACTGATAGAACTATTATTGATGTTGGTACAGGAGAACTAATGCTTCGTGTAGGTGATGACACGATTAAACTTCAAGCTCGCGATTCTGTCAGACTATCTAGTGATCGAGATGTTATTACGAGTTCTCTCTATGAGAACAACATTTTGGCTTAGAATTTTGTGCAAGAAATCCCTAAGGATAAAGTGATGGAGCCATGAACAACTCTTGAGGAATGAAGATTACAAATCGAGGAACTGGATGAATGGCGAATAACAGTTATGGGGAAACCGAGGCAGTTTCATGATAAACTTAAAGGTGAATCGAATCAACTAAAGTTTAGGGACAAAGTACTGCTAGACGAAACGAACCCTCGAGTTGTCACTTCAAAATGCAATACAGACAGAGCAACTCCCTTCACGGTACTGAATATCTTCCCACACGGTACCGTCGAGGTAACACATACTAAATTCAAAACTTTCAAGGTAAATAATATTCGGCTCAAACCTTATTCTGATAAATTGATAGCAGGAATGAAGAGTTTCAACTTCTCGAACCACCATGACCGTGCAAAGAGTAAGGTAAGTCGAGCTTAGACTATAAATAAGGGCTTCTCGTGAGGCTTCCGAGCACTAACACCACTAACCTGCTTATTTTATCTATTTTTCGTGTTTTTATTCAGGTACAGTGACCCACACGGTCTGGACACACGGGCGTGTACCCGAGTTTGGAGCTGCTTTGGGCCTCTACACGGAGGAGTTTATGGCTTTCGAGGACTTTCTATATCTTAACCGTCACATACACTACTCGCCCTCCTGCTGTTGGACCGACCTTACAGCGAGTACTGTTCCCTATGATGCAAGTCGCTCAAAGGCAACTTCTCGTCCTCCAACACTACGCTACATCCATGCAATCTTGGCTTACACTTTGACTGGGAGGAGAGAGAGCACCGACGTCTTTAGCACCACTGATGCTTACTTCTTATGGAGCATGGCGACAGGTAATGTATTTGATTTGGCATACTTTATCACCCTTGCTTTTCGCCACCAGATAGACCGCCATAAGAGGGGCCCCATTGCCTTGGTCCCTACGTGACTCGCCTCGCTCAACACTTCGGCCTCTTCGACACTCCAGAGATGTCATCGACACTCTCACTAATAGGCCAGATGGCTCCTCAGCGAATTTCTAATATGATCCACATGAGGATGATAGAGCGATGCTGTGGATTTGACTCCCCTCGGTACAGACTCGTTCACTTTGATGACCAGGATGAGCTAGAGGACATTACTGATGATGTCCCTCCCCTTCATGAGGACCCACCTCCACCACCATCATAGAGTCACCGCCCCACTGCTGCCACTTTGACATATATATCCGAGCGACTCACTCGATTTGAGCAGCAGTGTTTTGAGCGGTTCGACAGACTCTTCAACAAATTTGCCACCACCTTCACATCTCTCCTTCAGCACCGTCGACCCACGAGGCATCCGATGATAAGGACCTTTGAGTCCTTTTAATTTATTATCATTATTATTATTATTATTTTTAATTTTAATTTTAATTTTAATTTTTTTTATTTTTGAAGACTTATGTTTTATATTTTGAACTATGTTTATCCTTTTAGTTATTATCGAGTAATCCCTTAATTCTCTTCCATAGTTGTGTTTATTTTCTTAGTAACTCAGAATCATGCCTTTCATTAGCCTTATTTGCACCTCCAGCTTTTACTATTCCAAGGATGTCATCCAAAAATTCAGGGCAGTTTCGCTTCTCTCCCTTTCTTCTGATATTATGCTTATATTTATCTATCTTCGTACATTGAGGACAATGTACATCTTAAGTGTGGGGAGGTTATTTATATGTTTATTAGAAAATCCCTGAATTTTTGATTATTTATATGTTTATTAGAAAATCCCTGAATTTTTATCTCGTTCTCAAATAATTTTCTCATATCATTATTGGAGTGAATTCTGATCGATTTATAATTTTTATTGATATGTTTTGAATTAAATTGTAGGTAATTGTGCATTGATTGTTTAAACTTTAAGACATTAGAGAATCAAGCATGATAAGTTGACTTTTGAGAAGTAAAATTACTAGGTTGTTTCCCTGAATTGAGGTATTATCTTGAAGTTTTGAATTTGCAGGATTGACATCAAATACCCATAATTTTCGTGAGATTTTGAGCCTTTTAAAGCATATATCCTTCTTGCTCACTTATTTTATTGGTTATGAGTGTGTCAACATTGATTTGTTATTCTAGAACTTGCTTTGATTATGCATGTCAAGACCACGCCTTTGATTTGATATACCGAGATTATAAAGGCACTTAGGTTTTAGCCCACGTACCCCATAAAAAGCCTACCCACATAATTGACCCGTAGTGAACCTCTTTGAGTCTTAACCATTGTTTCTTGATTTTCTCCCTTAATGTTAACCCATAACTTAATCCCTTTTTGATTTGTTAAGAATTTCTCCCTTTTCATTTACTCCTTTTTATCGAGATTTGATTTGATTAGTTACCTAACTATGTTCGTTCATTCCAGTTGTTGCATTATTTCTTATTATGCACTTTTCATTATTATACTTGTTCTTATTCTTAAAAAAAAAACCATACATTTATATTCATGCAATTACATGTTATTCCAAAGAGCTTGGATAAGTTAAAGTCATTATATTGAGAGAAAAGCTCACTTCATTAGTTTTGGATAGTCTTAATTCTGGCAATTGTTTGTAATTTAGTAATTAGCTTTATTATTCTAAGTTTGGTAACTTGTTAAATTAATCCTGATTTTAACCCTCTTTTTCAGCCTTTATCCACAACTTTAACCCAAGCCCCATTACAACCCTTTAAAGACCTTTTGATTAGTGTATCATCTCATTTATAGTGGTGGAGATTTGATTTTCATGCACGCCTATAGTAATAAATTTTCACGTTTGACTATTGAGTGCTTAATTATTGAACCTTAAACACTTTGAGTGATTTGAGTGAATCTTTAGTGAGGATGTCAACTCTTGTCAATTTAGAATTAAAGGTGATTACTTAGATAAAGGGTGATACCTATGATTTTATGATTAAAATGCTCAACTTGGATTGTTTAAAAAGTTAATGTTCTTTTAGTTGAATGCTCAATATGTGATTATCTATGGATTGCTTCGAAACATTATTGATGAGAATTATAAGTTGAGAAGAATTTATTTTAATTGTGAGTTGAGGATTTTGCTTGAGGAAAAGCAAACGCTTAAGTGTGAGGATATTTGATAAACCATAATATATACATATTTTTATCCCATGCTTGACATATTTTTGGATGATTTATTATAAGATTTAGTGAATTTAATGCTCCTAATCCTTTAAATTCATGTTTTATACTTAGTTGAGCATAGGAAGGTGAAAAAAGCAAGAAACGGGCCAAAAAGGGCAAAATAGGCTTATCTCAGTAATTCACACAGCCTAGGCACTTACACACGGGTAAACCACACGCCTATGTGAGGTACACGGGCTGACCACATGCTCGTGTGTCATGACTGTGTCGACATTAAACCAAGTTGGAATTACACACGGCCTGAGTACTTTCACACGGGCGTGCCACACGGTCGTGTCCCTGTCGAGCCCAAGTCTAATTCTATTCGAAAAAGGTTACTTTGGAGGGTTGGAAGCATTCTAAAGCCAATTTAAACACCCTAGAAGAGAATTAAAGGAAAGACGCAGAGTAGTAGGCGGAAAATACTCAAGGACAGCCATCAGAATCAGCTCGAAAGTAGGATCTACTTCAAGACTGAAGATCTCCATTCAATTTCCTCAGAAGTTTTTTTTTTTATGTTTTGTTGTTTTCCCAATTTTGAGATGTTTTCCATTATTATGAACTAAACTCCCTAAATACCTAAGGGAGATGAAACCTAAAACGAATCTTATTACTATTTGAATTTTATGATAAATATTTGTTCTTATTCTTAATTATGAGTTTTGATCCTTGCTTTAATATTCCAGGATATTAATTTAAGTTTTTGATGTGCTTATTCAGTGGAGCAAAAGTCCCTGTTTAAGAGTAGATCATTCATAATTAAGCAGAGTTGCATGCAATCCTAGAGATAGGATGACATAAATCTGCCGAATTTGAGTCAAATCTAATAAGAGAATCCATAGATCGAGTTAATGTGACAATAGGAGTTTTAATTAGAAAGAGATTTCGATTAATTAACCTAGAGTCAGTTATTTTTAGTCTCGAAAGAGTTATTAACATAAATCAGGGATTTCTACGGATTAAGTCAAGTGAATAAATTGTCTAATTCAGAAGTAATAAGTGGAGTCTAGGTGGATTCTTCCTTGGGTATTGTCTTCTCCATCGTTTTCCAAAAGTATTTACAACTTTCGTCTCTGTCGTATTAGATAGTTAATTTTTAGTTTAAAAACATCCCTTTAATTCTTAGGGTAGATAATAAAAAGATAGTAATTACTAGTATTTTTAGTCCTCGTGGATACGATATTTTCGGTCTCACCATAACTATACTACTGTTCGATAGGTGCGCTTGCCTTAGTCGAATTTTTAGTTAGTTTAACGACCATCAAAAGTGTAAATATTGGAGAATGGCATGTATAGGTTAGAGGTAGTTGAATATGTTTTGTAAAGTGTATATTTAGTCATGTGATATGGCTTAATTATTGTTGAACTTATGGTTTGATTTTGGTATATGTTATGTGATACAAATTATGCTTATGTGATGTGTTTATGATTGACCAAATGAAATGGTCAACCTTGGTAAGTTTTGGTATGTGAATATTTGTGAAATTGGTAAGTTTATAGCATGTGATTGAATGAAATAAAATGAGGTTATGAAACAAATGTTTAGATATGATTTTGTCTTATGTTTTGGCATAATTTGGTATGACTATTAAGCATGAAATTGGTTTATAATGTTATGGCATGATTGGTGTATGTATTGGTTGTGAAATGGATGAACATTTGGTATGAAATTGGTGCCTATTTGATGCTTGTAGGGAGGACCCTTTACGAGTGGAAAATTGACATTGTAAATGGCCTATTTTTTTCCCCATACAGGCAGAGAAACGGGCGTGTGTCTCAGCCGTGTTGCTCGAGGGCCATTTTGAAATGAGCCTTGGAAGACCACACAGTCGCACACACAAGCGTGTGTTAGGCCGTGTGGCCAATTCAGTTTTGACCATGGGCTAGACACACGGGCGTGTGACTGGCCGTGTGACCAAAGTTAGTAGCCTCCCTAATTTTCACATAGCCTGGCACACGAGCGTGTCTTGTGGCTGTGTGGATAAGTCAGTATGTATCCCCTTTTCTGACACGGCCTAGATACACAGGCGTGTCTAATGCCATGTGAGGCACACGGCCTGTTCGCACGAGCATGTGACCGATGTAAATTTGAAAAATTGTTTAAGTTTCAAAAAATTTGGTATGAGCTTCGTTTAGTCCCGACCTCTTTCTAATGCATGTTTGAGGTCTTGCTGTGTCAACCCGATTTTAGAGCTATTCGAAATAGTGGTCTCGGGACCACAAATTAAAAATTAGATAAATTATTTTATTACTATTTTGGAGTCATAGCATGTTTATAATAGTACATGAAAAATTGGTGAGTTAATTTTGACGTTTATGAGCCTAATTGCGAAAAAGGACTAAATCGCATAAAGTGCAAAAGTGTTAAATTGATAGCTAGGGGTACCAAATTTCCATGTATCATAAAATTAGGGGTTTTTAAAGTGAAATTTGGCCATTAATTAGGTCACACGGACTATCAACTCGACCATGTCGATATGGTCACACGGGCGTGTTACCCTTCCAAACACGCGTGTGCCCTGTTTTAAAGGCAAATTTCTTAAGGTTGGTTTAAGGACCCGGAATGGTCCCGAATAGTTTTCAACGGTTAAATTGGGGCTCGTAGGCCCATAATAAGAAGTTTAAAGTAGAAATTGAAAAGTTTTAAATTGGACCGAGTCCTGGTGACTTGAGATTGGTTGTATACATGAGATCAAGTTAGGTAATGCCTTATACTCCGCCCTGGTGTGGGTTATGAGTATAGGGTGTTACATTTAATGGTATTAGAGTTATGGTTTAGTCAGTTCTAGGACTAACCTAGAGAGAGTACGAGTCTAGCTATACATGCCATAATTAGATATTGATAGTGTGATGAGTCCTGACGATTATAAATTATGTTTTTCATATAGTAAATGGATCCTGACGTAGCTACGATGGATGATGTGGAAAGTAATGCACCGGCTCCTGCTGAAGGGACTGCACCAGTAGAGAGTGAGCCCGTAACTATTGGCCAAGGTGGAGGGGCTAAAGAAGCCTACCTTCGAATGATGGACGCTTGGTATATAGAGTTTGTTCGTGCAAATCAAAACACTCCACCTCTCCCACCTCCTCCGATTCCTCAATATGCCTCGGTAGCTTTACAAAGCACGGACATGTTTAGAAGAGAGAAGCCTCCGGTAGACAAGATTCGGAAACAAGGGGCTAAGGAATTCTAGGGTAGCATAGATGATGACCCGGAAAAAGTAGAGTTTTGGCTAGAAAATACCATTAGGGTATTTGATGAACTATCATGCACACCTAAAGAGTGCGTGAAGTGTGCAGTGTCACTCATTCAGGATTCGGCGTATTAGTGGTGGAAACTCTCATATCCATTGTACCGAGAGAGAGAAATACTTGGGAATTCTTCGAAGAAGAATTTCAGAAAAAGTATATTAGCCAAAGATTCCATAGATCAAAAGAGGAAAGAATTCCTAGAGCTAAAGCAAGGCCGAATGTCGGTGACAGAATATGAGCGTGAATTTGTGAGGCTCAGTAAATATACCAGGAGTGCATGTCTACAGAAGCCGCTATGTGTAAGAGGTTCGAAGATGGTCTTAATGAAGATATCCGGGTATTTGTTAGTATCCTAGAGATGAGAGAATTTGTAATGCTCGTTGAGAGAACATGCAAGGCAGAGGAGCTGCTAAAAGAGAAGAGGAAAGCAACTATTGAGTCACAGGATTCAAAGAAGATACAGATGGGAAAATCACAGCAGTCCTCGTCTAAGAGATCAAGAGAGTTTGCTATCCGATCGAATGCTTCGGTGGGGTTTTCGAATAGAAATAAGAACCGGCAGAATGTAACTTTTAGAGCTCAGACCACTTCTATCGCGAGTGTCGGTAGTGCTCGGCCGAATAGGCTAGAGTGTTCGTAATGTGGCAGACACCATTTTGGCGAGTACCGAGGTAAAGAAAGAGGATATTTAAATATGGGTCACTGGACCACTTCATCCGTGATTGTCTCAAATTGGATGAGAGAGAGAGAAAACAAGACATGAAAGCAAGTAGTGCTCCTTTGAAATGTAGGCCACAAAAAGACCCCAGAAGTGGGGCTAGCAGTAGAGGCACGCCAAGAGGTGCTGCGGTGAGGTCCGAGGGCAGAGCGCCTGCAAGGACTTATGCTATACGAGCCCGGGAAGAGGCAGAGTCTCCCGATGTGATCACGGGTACCTTTTCTATTTATGATACATCTGTTATTGCTTTAATTGACTCGGGATCTACTCACTCTTATATTTGTATGGAATTGATACCTCGTATGAGTATGCTAGTAGAGTCCACTGAGTTTGTTATAAAAGTGTCCAATCCCTTAGGCAGATATGTGCTAGTGGACCGAGTATGTAGAAATTCCCCTTTGACAATTAGAGGTCATTGTTTTTCGGCTAACTTGATGTTATTGCCGTTTAATGAGTTTGATGTAATCCTTGGGATGGATTGATTGACTTCTCATAGTGTTGTAGTGGACTGTGGAAGAAAAGTTATTGAGTTGAAATGTAAAGACGGGAATGTTTTTCGGGTTGGACCAGATGAGTCAGATAATCTGCCTGTAGTAATATCATCTTTGACTATCGAGAAATATTTAAGGAAAGGATATGAGGCTTATCTAGCTTTTGTGTTGAATACTCAAGTGTCTGAGTTGAAGATAGAATCGATACCAGTGGTTTGTAAGTTTATAGATGTGTTTCCGGAAGAATTACCTGGATTACCTCTAGAGTGGGAAATTAAGTTTGGAATCGAGTTGGTATCGGGCATGGTTCCCATTTCTATTGCTCCGTATAGGATGGCCCCAACAGAGTTCAAAGAGTAAGTACAGTTGCAAAAGTTAATAGATAAAGGTTTTGCCAGACCTAGTTGTTCACCATGGGGCGCACCAGTGTTGTTTATGAAAAAGAAAGACGGGTCGATGAGGTTATGTATAGACTATAGGCAGCTTAATAAGGTAACAGTAAAGAACAAATATCCTTTTCCAAGGATCGACGATTTGTTTGATCAATTGAAGAGATCCACCACATTTTTCAAGATTGACTTAAGGTCAGACTACTATCAATTAAGGGTTAAGAGCTAGATGTGTCAAAAACCGCATTTAGGACGAGGTATGGGCACTACAAATTTCTTGTTATGCCCTTCGGTTTAACAAATACTCCCGCGGTATTTATGGATTTGATGAACCGCATTTTTCGGCCGTATTTGGATAAGTTTGTAGTGGTCTTTATCGATGACATAATAATTTACTCGCGTGATGAGGGTGAACATGCAGAGTATTTGAGAACTGTGTTACAGACCTTGAGAGGCAAGAAATTGTACGCCAAGTTCAGTAAGAGTGAATTTTGGCTTTAGGAGGTCAGATTTTTAGGACACATTGTGTCGGGTGATGGGATTAGAGTTGACCCAAGCAAGATCTCGGCTACTGTTGAGTGGAAACTGTAGAAGAATGTGACTGAAGTTCGAAGCTTCTTGGGCCTAGCCGGGTATTATAGAAGGTTTGTTCAAGCTATGATCGCTACTCTAATGACGAGGTTATTACAGAAAGATGTCAAGTTCGAATGGACAGAAAAGTGCCAACAATTTTTTGAGAAATTAAAGGCTTTGTTGACCGAAGCTCCAGTGTTAGTGCAACCGGAGTCAGGTAAGGAGTTTGTGATGTATAGCGATGCCTCTTTGAATGGTTTAGGGTGTGTGCTTATGCAAAAAGGTAAGGTCATAGCTTATGCTTCAAGACAGTTAAAGCCACATGAGAAAAATTACCCGACGCATGATTTAGAGTTAGCTGCCATCATATTCGGGTTTAAAATTTGGAGACACCATCTGTATGGCGAGAAGTGTCGGGTGTTTACTGATCATAAGAGTCTTAAGTACTTGATGACTCAAAAAGAGTTAAATTTAGACTCAAAAAGAGTTAAATTTACGGCAATGTCGATGGTTAGAGTTAATAAAGGATTATGAGTTGATTATCTACTACCATCCAGGAAAGGCAAATGTAGTCGTCGACGCTTTGAGTAGAAAATCGCTATTTGATTTGAGGGCCATGAATGCTCAATTGATCGTGTCTAATGATGGTTCAATTTTAGAAGAGTTAAGAGCTAGAACAACATTTCTTCAAGAGATCTACGAAATGCAAAAAGACAATAAGGAGTTGCAAGCTAAGATAACTCAGTGCGAGACGGGAAAATAATCCAAATTTCGCATTTGTACCGATGGTTGTATAATGTTCAAAGATAGAGTTTGTGTACCCAAGAACCATGAGTTGATCCGGAAGATTTTAGATGAGGTGCATAGCGGTTGTTTGTCCGTCCACCCAGGTAGTGTGAAAATGTACAACGACTTGAAGAGAACGTATTGGTGGTCGGGAATGAAAAGATACATTTGAAAGTTTCTTTCCAAGTGAAGGCTACCTTCGAGTCTACTTCAGCCTATCATGGTCCCCGAGTAGAAGTGGGTTCGGATTGCGATGGACTTCATGTCAGGTTTTCCTTTTATCTCGAAGAAAAAGGATGCTGTTTGGGTTATTGTGGATAGGCTAACAAAGTCGGCACACTTTATACCAGTACGTACCGACTACTCCCTTGAGAGATTGGCCGACTTGTATATTTCTGAGATTGTGAGGCTACACTGGGTGCCCTTGTCGATTATTTCGAATGGGGACCCAAGATTCACCTCTAGGTTTTGGAAAAAGCTATAAGAGGCATTGGGAACAAAGTTGAGTTTTAGCACAGCTTTCCATCCGCAAATCGACGGTCAGTCAGAGAGAGTAATTCAGATATTAGAGGACATGTTCCGGTGTTGCGTCCTTGAGTTCCAAGGTAGTTGGGAAAGGTATCTACCGTTGGTTGAGTTTTCCTATTATAACAGTTATCAGACAAGCCTGAAAATGGCGCCTTATGAGGCTTTATACGGGCTAAAGTGTCAAATGCCCTTATATTGGACCAAGCTTAGAGAAGGTCAGATTCAATGGGTCATTTAGTCAAGGAGACTGAAGAGAAAGTTAGAGTGATTCATGACTACTTGAAGGCCACCTCAGATAGATAGAAATCCTATACGGATTTGAAATGAAAGAAAATTGAATTCTATGTCAGTGATAAGGTATTTCTGAAAGTGTCCCCATGGAGGAAAGTTCTCAGATTTGGTAGAAGAGGTAAATCGAGTCTTCGTTTCATAGGGCCTTATGAGGTTATAGAGAGATTATGACCGGTTGCCTATCGATTACCTTTACCACCAGAGTTGGAGAAGATTTACAACGTGTTTCATGTGCCCATGCTAGGTCGATATAGGTCAGACCCTTCGCATGTGATTACATCATCAGAGATTGAGATTCATCCGGACATGACTTATAGCGAAGAGTCAGTCAAGATTTTAGCTCAAGAAGTCAAACAGTTGAGAAATAAGAGTATAGCACTTGTGAAAGTTTTGTGGCATAGACATGGAGTCGAGGAAGCCACATGGGAAACCGAGGAGACTATGAGAGATCAGTATCCAAACTCATTCACCAGTAAGATTTTCGAGGACGAAAATCCCTAAGGGGGAGAAAGTAACAACCCGATTTTGGGGCTATTCAAAATAGTGGTCTCGGGACCACAAATCCAAAATCAAAAAAATTATTTTATTACTATTTTGGAGTCATAGCATGTTTATAATAGTACATGAAAAATTTGGTGAGTTAATTTTGACGTTTGTGAGCCTAATTACGAAAAAAAGACTAAATCGCATAAAGTGCAAAAGTCTTAAATTGATAGCTAGGGGTGCCAAATTTCCATGTATCATAAATTGGGGGTTTTTAAAGTGAAATTGGGCCATTAATTAGGTGATGGCCGGCCATAGTAGATAGAAATGTTGAAAAGTCAACACTAGGTGAAATTTGATGACATAAGGTGTAATATAATAATACCTAAGCCTAGCTATCACCTTTTTCTTTCATTCTGTCTTCACTCCACCGATTTTTTAGCCATTGTTAAGGGTTTTGAGCTTTAAAAATTTGCAGCAACTTATTTTTCTCACAAGTAAATGATTTTAATATGTTTCATTGAATATTTTTGTACTTTTGAGACCCTTGAAGCATGAGCTTTCAAATGAGGGAACTATCTTGCAAAATGATTAAGAGTTTAGGGTTTTTTCCGTGAAATGGTTTGTGATGTTGCTTTGTTTTTATGAAAGAAAAAAGAATCTTAGGTGTCTCATGAACAATTTTTGTGAAAGATGTTAGTATGAAAACACCTAAAAGGACTACATTGCATAAGTTGTAAAATAGATGTTAAATATGTAAAATAGTGGGAATTTAGAGTTGCTATAAGAGTAAAAAAGGGTTTGGCTAGCCTTAAGAAATGAAGAAATTTGATAAAAATCAAATTTCGGGCCAAGGGGTAAAATGGTTATTTTACAAAAGTCTAGGGGAAAATGGTAATTTTGCCCAATCATTGATTGTTGAGTGCCTAGGTTGATAAGGTGACTAAATAAATTCATTTTGTTATCATAGATCAAGAAATACCGAGTCCAAACCTAGACTGGGAGAAAACCAAGCAAACTGACTAAATCAACTAGTCGCTACATTTTGTAATCTGAGGTAAGTTGTATGTAAATAATACAACTACATTGTTATTATATGTGCTTGAATTATTATAGCATGAATTGCTTGATTTTGAAATTGAGAATGTTTAACGATAATTGAGATAGTAGAATTCCCGTTGGAACCTTAGGACGTAGATTGGATATTCATGCCATGACATTTGGGTCATTTGTGTGCAAGCTAGTGTAAGACATGTCTGGGACATGCATCGACCACATTACGAGAGCCAGCGTAAGACCATGTTTGGAACTTGGCATCGAAATTAATACGAGTGCTAGTGTAAGACATGTCTGGGACATGCATCGGCCTCGAGACGTAAGCCAGTGTAAGACATGTCTGGGACATACATCGGCTACGTGATTATATTCAGTGTAAGACCATGTCTGGGACATGGCATCGACTTGAGAGACGTATTAGTTTAAGACCATGTCTGGGACATGGCATTGGCATTATACCCTATGTTTAAGGCTTAGTGAATATTCGATAGCTTTTCGAATGGTTCAACGGTGAAAGTTATGTTCTTAAGCTAATGAGGAAAGTATAACCGTGTTGTGAGTGGTACAGGTACCTAATTGGTACGTATGAGATATGAGCTCAATATATAATATGTGACTAGTATGGATGGTAATGAGTAAGTTATGCTTATGCCTACCTTGGTATTATGAGCATGTGGATCATTGATAAATTGTTGTTGTTGTATACTTATTTATATGCAACTTACTAAGCTTTTATGCTTACTCTCTTTTCTTTCCATTTCTTTACAGTGCCACCTAACTAGCTCAAGGATCACCAAAAGTTAGAGATATCGATCACACTATCAACCGAAGCCTTCGGTATAGTTGGATTTATATTTTTGAATATGGCATGTATAAGACTTAGACTTTATTATTTTGTGTCTTTGGGAATTGGCCAAATGTGTTCGCTTGGGTTGGAAACCCTTCAATTTGTATTAAGCTTAGAATGATGGCTAACGTTCATTTTGAAATTGTAAGAGGTGCATTATCATGGTTGAATGCATGTCTATTGTGGCTGATTTGATTATAGAAATTATGTTTTTTTTGCTATTGGTTGGTATTTGTATGGAGCTAAATATGTAAGGGTGGAAATGGGGCTTGGTGAATAGCCTCTTATTGTCCATACAAGTAGGCACATGGGCGTGTGTCTAAGCCCCCATGGGTGTGTGCTCCAGTCGTGTGTCCCCTGCACTTAAAATTTTCAAGTCTGTATGCATGATAGTAAACACACAGGCAGAGACACGGCTATGTGTCTCAGCCATGTGAGGGACACGGCCTGGCACATAGGCGTGTGCCTTGGCCACGTGATATTCTGGAGTTGCTAACGTCATAAACAAAATGTCCATGTTATTGCACACGGGCTACGACATGGGCGTGTCATGGCCGTGTGAAGGACACGGGCCAGGGACATGGGCGTGTGCCATGCCATGTGAAAACCCCTATAGATGTAATTTAGAGATTAATTCAATATGGGTGTGGGACACGAGCGTGTCCTAGAGTGCTTAGGCCGTGTGACCCACACGGGCTATCAACTCGACCTTGTCAATATGGTAACACGGGCGTGTTACCCTTCCACACGAGCGTGTGCCCTGTTTTAAAGGAAAATTTCTTAAGGTTGGTTTAAGGACCCGGAATGGTCCCGAATAGTTTTCAACGGTTAAATTGGGGCTCGTAGGCCCATAATAAGAAGTTTAAAGTAGAAATTGAAATGTTTTAAATTGGACCGAGTCCCGGTGACTTGAGATTGGTTGTATGCATGAGATCAAGTTAGGTAATGCCTTGTACTCTGCCCCGGTGTGGGTTACGAGTATAGGGTGTTACACAATGACCTATATAAGGGACTCTATGGTAATGTTTGAATATAATTGTGAATGAGGTATATGAATTGTTCGTAAAATATTTCAGTTTGTCTGGTAACGCTTTTAACCCTAGTCCGATGTCGAATACGAGTTAGGGGTGTTACAATAATGACATGTATAGGTGGACTTATGTTTAAGGTTTAGTTAATGTTTATGACATGTAATGTTGTTTTGAAGTGCGAAATTAATGGTTTTTTCATACCTTGATGGTTGGTATGTTTATGGTACTTTGATGCTAAATGGTTGATGTTTATTTGGTCAAGTTGATGCAAGGTTTTCTGACCAAACTTCGTATGTGATGATGAGGTTTCATTGAGGTTATTTGAGGTAAGTTTTGGTATAGAAATAGATTACATATAAAAGCCAAATGAATGATCAATTATGCATATGTTTTGGATGAATTTGATGAATTGTGTTTGAGGTGCTTTAAGGGCATATTGAAAGTGGTCTTATTATGCATATTTTGGTATGTTTTGGTGCTTTGTTCATAGATGCTTTTGGCTTGTAGGTTTAAGATTGATTTGGGAGAAAGGAATAGTTTGAAATTGGTCCATTTCTTATCCACATAGCTTGAGACATGGGAGTGTCTCAATCATGTGTAACACACGGCCGTGTGACCCTTGTAGTATGAATTTTTCTATCTTTCGCCATGAAGTTCTGAATGTTTTCGATTTAGTCCCAAACCGTTTCTAAGTGTTTTTAAGGCCTCAAGGGCTCGAAAAAGGGACATTATGCATGTGTTTGAATGGAATATGATGTGTTTTATAAATGATTGTAATAAAATATTTTAAGTTAAAAGTCTCTGGTAATGCTCAGTAATCTTATTCCGGCAACGGATACGAGTTAGGGGTGTTACAACCTAGATCCATTTATG
The DNA here is from genome assembly GCA_025698465.1 of Gossypium longicalyx. NCBI lineage: Eukaryota > Viridiplantae > Streptophyta > Magnoliopsida > Malvales > Malvaceae > Gossypium > Gossypium longicalyx. The sequence continues at coordinate 86,934,343 of CM046997.1, forward strand.
GATATATTCACTTATGACATTCATAGTGTGGCATACCTTAACCCTAAGGAGATGATGGACTATGCATGCTTGACATGTATAATTTGATGTAAATGAAAGCTTGAGTTCAAATAGATAAGCAATCGAAAGCTGGTACATTGGCTATACCATTTCTACATGATGCAACGTCATTCCACAATAGTGGAACTCATAACCCAATAAAGGGTAAATGATATTCTCTTATCGTCATTGCATGAAAGATGAAAAGTAATGTGGCCAAAAGTCATTTGTCTTAGAGATAAATGATTGAATTAGTATTTGTTAATAATTGACTTTTCATGAAAGAAGATGTAATAGTTACCATGAGATAAGCTAGGATCATATTGGGAGAAAAAATTTATCCCAAAGGGATTAAGGATATCTTATGAGGGTAACACACTTATAACAAGACCATTGGACAAGCCCTTGAAAAGTAGCCTTTGTAATGGTATATAATAAGGGAGAGTTCAGTGATGATACTTTAGTAGAATGGTATATAATAAGCTAGAAATGAATTAATCACTTTGTACAAAGCACAAGTATAATTTCAATTAAGGGTCTATTATTGTAAATAAAACAAAGGCTTGGTTTTAAGAAAATTTTTGAATTTTCACTATGCCTAAAAACACTATTTTCTAAACCTACTTTTCCAACACTAAATCGACTAAGCCACTTTTCACCTATTTCTCCATAGAACAGATAATATTCACCCCTATAACCATTATCTAAGATGAAATAAATAAATAACTAAAACTAGACATGTTTACCACTACCAACCATTATATAAAATTAACTAAAAATAGGCATAGGGACAAACTATTAAACTTGTAACTAAAAAAATCATGAAGTTGCACTAATTTTTAATACTCCCCTTAGTGTGAACTTTCCGATCAATAAATAAACTTAGGCTTTACCAAAGCCTTAGTGAAAATATTAAACTTTATCATTGGTGTGAATACTTAATAACTTAACCTTTTCACTTAAAACTTTTTTCATGAACAAAGTAATATCGAACCTTATGTGCTTTGTTCATGTATGAAAGAAAGGATTTGATGCAAGCTTGATGGTACTTTTATTATCACACTTGATTTGCACAACATAGTGAACTTTGCACAAGTCTCCAATCAACCTCTTAAACTAAAGGCATTCTTGTACAACCATAGTTATTGCCACATATTTAACTTCAGTGCTAAACAAAGTAATGATGTCTTGCTTTTTGCTACACCAAGAAACCTGTAACACCCAAAACAGAGCCTAAGAGTTTTAGGGGTATTTTAAGAATTTTAGCCTTAGAGTGTTCGAATTTTTGTGACAAGATTTATCAGTAATATTTTTACTATGGTTTTTAGGAAATTAAATTAATTTCTGAAAATGAGTTTTAAAGACATTCAATTTTGAAAATAGGACTGATTTGAAGAAGGGTCAAAGTTGTGAGTTTTTAAGAGGTAGTTAGTCCAAAATTTAAAAATCAACCTAATAACCCCCACCTACAACTTATATTCACGTTGGCTTTCTCCCTATTGCTTTGTTGCCGCCCTCGCTCTTCCAAGTCTCTCTCTCAGTCAATTTTCTTCTACAAACTTGATTCCTTTCAATTTCTACCATCAATCATATACCTCCATAATATTTCAAGAAAACACCCAAAAACACCATAGATTCCTCCATTGTCAAGCTTGTGGATTTTTCAGGTTTTCGATCAAATGCTCGATTTTTCATCAACTAAGGTAATGATTCTTCTTCCTATTAGTTTTAAATGTTATTTAGTCTTTCAAACTAAGTTTTTAGCCATTGAATTGCATGTTTTAAATAAAAGTAAAAAATTGGGTCGTTAATGGTGGATTTTGGGATTTTGCATAAAAACGTGGTTCCAAAGTGTTTTTCAAATTCTTTTAACATGATTAGAAGGTTTCTAAACTTATTTTGAAGTTTCGTTAATTTTTTTTTAGTTTTAATGAATTTCTGAAAAATAGCCATATAACATGTCAAAAAAGTAAATATTATGAATTGAGTATTTAATTGTATTTTAAAGGTTGGGAATTAGTCATAGGTGAATTATAAGATGAAAAAAATTTGTTTTAGGTGAAAACATTGAGTATAGACTGAGATATTTGAGTTTTAAGTTGGCTATGTTAAAGGTTTCGATTACATGAGAACTTAGTTTAGGCTTATGTTTTGTATGCTTGTAATGAGTCCTTGACTGATTTTTGGATGTATTGTTGTGTGAATTTGTTGTGTTGAAGTTTTGGATTTGATAGAACCTTCTACGAGTAAAGATAAAGGCAAGGAAAAGCTAGTTTAAACTTTCGGCTTTTTGGCGAAAGTGTAATTGGTAAGTGTTTGGAATAATTACTTGTGGACATGATTTAATGCATTATTTGGGAATTTAGTAGTAGCCTAAACCTCTACACTAAATTCTGAGTGTAGGCTTTCTCATAACTATGTTATCTTGTGAGTATGTGAATTAAGATGAGATGCTATAACATGTGATATGTAGTTATGATAACTATTGTGAAAGTACGAATATGTACATGTTATGTATATGTTAAATGTTAGTGACAGTGTTTTGCTAAAGATGCAAATATGTAATGATTGTGCACGGATAATCGATAAGTGATATGTGTTTGACTTCAGATATTTTGGCTTTGTGATCTTGAAACCATTGGATATAGTTGGCATGTCATAGGATTGTGAGTACTCACCTATATGTGCAGTGGTTTTGGGCATTGAGACCCTAGGACATGTTGGAGGGATAAAAGGAATGTGAGCTAAGCTCCATTCGACAGGACATATGAGGGGAAATAAGGAGAGTGTTAGCTTTATGCTTCACTTTTAGGACATGGTTGACTATATGAGTTTATGTTTGGTGTGTTAGAGATCCGCGTATCAAATGAGTGATGATAGGGCTCACTTTTATGTTTTACAGATCAAGTTCCAAATTATCTTAAATTATGAATATGTGTGTATTGTGATATGTTTTTATATGACTTGTGACCATTATGCAATTTATCCCTAAACATGTTTTTGAGTATTGCCATATATGCTTGAATGTTATGTGATTATATGAGTATTGCAATTTGTTCTTGAACATTATGTAATTATATGTGTAATGTGATATATGCTTAAAAGTGAATATGTTTGCCTTGTAAAAGACCTAGTAATAATGCACGAGTAAGTATAATATGACACTAGAGTTGGAACTATTGAGGTTATGCTATATGGCTGTTTCGTAGATACTTGATGAATTTTTTGCATTGTGGTTATTTTGAGCATTCACTGAGCTTGTTAAGCTCACCCACTCCTTTTTAACCATTGTAGATAAGTAGTGCCAGTGTGAGTAGTGTGAGTAGTGTCGCCTTCAAGGGAGTGATCCAAGTCGATTATTTAGGTTCTGTTAGTAGGTGTTCTATGCTTATTTATGTTTGGGGAATAAAGGCAATGTGATAGATGTTATATTGGATTATTAAGACATATTGGGGATTATTTGTATATTGAATATGTTTGTGAAGCTGTGAACTTGGACATGACATTTTGATGCATATGTGACTGGGTGAATGGAGCATGATGTTTAAGAATTAAGTTTGAATGATTTAAATTCTCTTATATGAAGAGGTATCGGTATTAAGGCTTTTAGAACGACATCTCTGTGTTTTAGAAAGTGCAGGGAGTCAGTATATCAATTTGGTATCGATACCTTGGCCCGAGTATCGACACTCGTGGTGTAATTATCGATACCTTGCAAAAGGTATTGATATTTTTTGATGTTTTGAAATTTGGCAAGAAACAGTAAGCTAGTTTGGTATCGATTTTCCAGGTGGTATGGGTACCACTTAAAGAAAATATTGATACCTTAGTGTCAATATTGATACCTACGGACCTATTTTTGAGAATTTTGCTGAATGAACCTTATGCATGTTTTAATATGTTTATAAGACTATTTAATGTAAGTTTAGCATGTGAGAATGATAATTAGCTAGTATGATTGACTTGAAACCAATGTAAATAGCAAACTGATGGATGTTTTGTTGGAATGAGCTTTTACTTATTGGATATGAGATGAGACGGTGGTGTGACATCTTGATATTCAGGCTTGGTGACCAAGCCGGGTATGGGGTGCTACAAAACCACTTGAAATTTCTTTCAACTTCCCCATGCTAAATTTCTCCAAGAGATTCTTTGGGTAACCTTTTTGAGAAATGAAATAACCTTGATCTAATTTTTCAATTTCTAAACCAAGAAAACACGCAGTCTTCCCCAAATTTTTTATTTCAAAATGAATAGATAAGTCATTCCCCAAATTGGAAATTTAATTCATCATCTCCAATTATTATCATATCATCAACATATAATAATACTAGAAGATGTTCATTTTATTTTAATTTTACAATAAACAAGAATATGAGCCAAAAATCTAAAGCCACAAAAAATGAAGCATTGAGTAAATCTACCATACCATGCTTGTGGTGCTTGATTTAGGCCATAGAGTGCTTTCTTCAAATGATAAACATAATCTAGAAAATTTTTAAAAATAAAACCAATGGTTGCTCTATAAAACCGTCATAATCCAATTCTCTGTAAAGAAATGTATTATTTACATAAAGTTTCCAACCTTTAAAAGCAGTACACCAATAATTGATTGCACTGCCACCATCTTTACTATCAGCCTAAATTTCTCCTCATAGTCTAATACATATAGTTTTGAAAAAATCCACGAGCAACTAGATGCACTTTAAACCTTTTAATGGTACTATCTAACTTTTTCTTCTAGCGAAAAACCTATTTGCAAGTTACTGGTCTATACTTTTCTAGTTTGGGTACCAATTCCCATGTCTCATTTTTGTTTAAAGCTTCAATATCTTTTTGCGTTGCTTTTTCCCAATTTGGACAGCCTATTACACCTTCATAACTTGTTAGTTCTTTTACATTAAAAGCTCTCATAAAGAAACATATTGTTCGATTGTTAAGTTGCACCTCATAGTTTTTAAGATGTTTGAGCTGACTTGTCTCCCTTGTAAGCCTCTTTATTACTTGTTGCTCACCATCATCATGTATTTGAATATTCTGCCTTATGGGTTAGAGATTCATTTTCCATCTTCTCACCAGTGGATGCTTGTAAATTAATGTTAGAAAATAGTTGATCCAAGTTATCACCATCACATTCAAGAACAATGTTTCTTATAATAGAACTTTGAGAAGATGATACTTCATCAAACACCACATCTCTGGAAGTGGTAAATTTCTTTTTCTTTGGACCCATACACCTTCAACCCTTCGTAAAAAGTCATAGCCAAAAAACACTTTTTTTTTATTTTGGGTAAAGTTTAGTTTTATTAGATTTAAAAACATATAAATAGCAAATAAAACCAAATACCCAAAAATAAATCACATTTTTTTCACCATATAAAATATCAATGGGAGATTCCTTTGTACCTAACCAATGATACAACTTATTTGTCACATGACATGCACATCAAATAACTTTTTCCCAAGACTTTCGAGGAAGATTCTTGTCATGCAACCAAGAAAGACAAATTTAAGCAATATGACCAAGCTTTCTTTAAACAACTCTATTATGCTAAAGAGTGTTTGGAGAAGTCATTTAACAAAGAATTCCATTGTCATCACAATATTGAAAAAAGTTATCTAACAAATATTCCTCACCATTTTTAGTTTGAATACACTCTATCTTTTTCCCAAGCTCTTTTTCACTAACTTCTTTTAACATCGCAAACTAGATAATGTTCCAATCTTCTCTTTCAAAAATTTAACCCAAGTGAACCTTGAGTGATCATCCACCAAGACCACTACATAGCAATGACCACTATAGCTTAATGTTTTCAGCTTTATCAAGTTTGTATGAACTGATTCAAATAAAATGGATACCTAATCTGAAGACCTTTTGAAAGGACTTGAAAAGTCACATCTTTACATAAATTCTCCATAACAAGTATGCTATCTAACAATATCTTGGAAAAAATCTGTTACAACGTTTCGTAGCCTACAGAACCCAATTGAGCATACCAAATTTTGGCATTATTTATTTGGCTTACTTTCTTCACATAAGTTTCACTTGCTAACATAACAAACTATGAACATTTCTTCTCACTAGAAAAAATAACAATATAAATATTTTTTCACATTATCAAACACCTTTACATCCTTTGGGCTAAACAAGACACATTTTCTAGAATCAATAATTTGAGGTTAGAACATGATACATACAATGCAACTAGACGTTTTTAGTTCTTGTATTATCGACAATTCCAATTTTCATAATACCTTCTTTTGATATAAGATGAGTTGAGTTATATATAGTGACAATAACTTCATCTCCATGGTGTTTATGCACTCTTTAGAACAAAGTGTCCTTTTCAATTACATGGTGAGAACAACTTGAATCAATGATCCACTCCACCTTGTTGTCGGCATAATTCATAAAAGCTTTGGTTGACTTTTGTTCAAAAACTTCAACAGTGAAACAATGCTCCCATTTAAGTTTATCATTATTTTCACTTGTGCATGCAATGTTGGGTTTAGAAATCTTTATATGAGAATTTTTCTTAATGTGCCCAATCTTTCTGCTAAATGCCACATTTTTTACACTTGAGTCTTTTTCTTTGTTCTTACTCCTAGACATATCCTCTTTTTAGCTTCCTTTTCGAGACGGAAATAGTATCATATTAAAAAAAAATTTGCCATATGTTTCACCAAAGCTTCTCAATTACAGATTAAATTCTCTAACTTTTCTACAGAAAATTATGTTGACCACCATTGAATAAAAGTGACAAAAGGCTTATATTCCTTCCTAAATTCGCAAATAAGATAGAGACGTAGTGAACTCCACCGATTTTCTTATTTGTATATATCATTGAAATTTCAGCACAAATATTTTTAACTCATAAAAAATATTCTTAATTTGACCTACTCCTTGCTTTAACATTGCTAGCTTGTTCTCCAACAACTGCAACCTTGCAATATTTTTTCTTTGTAAACAACTTTTACGTGTTTCCCAAACTTTAGGAAACTAATGTCATAAACATGATCAATAAAAACTTTGCTAATAGTGTTGGGGCCACCGGTATGCACCGTGGTGTAGTGGAAAAATATTTCGGCGATGTGTAGCAGAAAAATATTCTAGCAATCCTTAGCCATGGATCCATGTACGAGGAATGAAACAGGTTGAAATAAGGTTGAAGATATACTTTAAAATGATAAAAGGATGTTGGTGATTCAATGTCGATTCCAAGCCTCAACGAAAACTTCTCGGCCTCTACGTGGTCCACCTAGTATTAAAGCAAATGACAAAAAATCTCTTAGAACTTTTCCAGAGAAAAATGTAACACCCCAAACTCGCTTGGACGTTATGGCTGAATCTGGCAATATCACATGAGAGTGTGTTTTTTTTGTGAAAATGCATTGACCTTAACACCATTCCAGATATTATCTATTACTTAGTTCGGGAAAACGTGGACTAATTGATTTGCTTTAAAACATTTCTTTTACGCGGAAGCTTTTGAAACCCAATAATTTTCGAAACCGTATTATTTACTAAAAATCTTAGTTTATTTTAGGAAAACTGTACTTTGTTGTGTTGCAGCTTATAAATCCATAATCAATAGTTCGGAAATCCCAAATTAAAAACCAAACAGTCCCAAAGTCCATCATACATAAAATACCAACAAAACATGAGAGGTGTAACCGCAAAAATCGTAAATAAGAAGTTCGGTAGTGGTGGTCACCGTTGAGCCCTTCGTTGCACCAATCTGTCAAGTCTGGGGATTACCTACACAGATTAAACAGAAAAGGGTGAGTTTTCACAAACTCATTGGGCGACCACACTTAACCCTAATTTGGGATTTTGGTATCCATATATTGAAAACAAAATCATCCCATAAAGAACATATGAAAAGCATTAAAAATATTATATTCTTTCCAAAAAGAATTATAACTTCCATGTTTCAAATGTTTGATCGAAAATCATATTTATAATAATAATTTCGGTAGCTATATCTTGTTAAAATTTTATATGAATCAAATTCATATATTAATTTGAACTATGTTCTCTATTTGTGTACAACAAGCTTGTAGATTTAATTCATTTAATATTTAACTGTCAAATTAAATTAATTAAATAATTAATTTAATTTATGTGACAGCTAAACACAATACCAACTGTGTTTGGATTTTGTTGGTTTTAACCATAAAGTCTAGCCCTGTAGGTTCTTGTAATATTTTGAACCTTTCATGTCTTACATCCTTTTGTCCTTTATATCTAGATAGAACACTGTAACACCCCCAACTTGTCTCCGTCGTCGGATTAAGGTTATGGAGTATTACTAAACAATCAGAAACATATGAACATTTTATCAATCAGTATTAATCATATCATGAACCATTCATACTCAAGCATAACTTCCCTAAATCAAGCCCTTGAGGCTTTAAAAATAACTTAGAAACAATTTGGGACCAATTTGGGACCAATTTGAAACAGTTTGGAAATTTTTTGAAAAAGATGCAAAATTTGCCAAAACAGGGTCACACGGCCGTGTGCCTCACACTGCTGAGACACAAGCCCATGTCTCAAGCCGTGTAACAATTGAACTAGGGACACATAGCTGTGTCCCAACTCGTGTCCTCAACCGTGTAACTCTCTTAATAGGGTCACAAGATCGTGTCACACGCCTGTGTGCTAGGCCATGTAACTCACTAACTTGCACCCTAAAGAAATCATCAGATGACACACGGCCATGTTGCCAGACCGCGTGTCTCACATGGCTAAGTCACATGCCCGTGTCTCAGGCTGTGTGGACCCAAAATGAACCTTAAACAACAAGTTTACCAATTCAGGCTTACTTGGACTCTAATTAATCCACTTACCAGCCAAAAGACCTATTCAAAATGACATTAAACAAACTAAAAACATGCTAAATAAACCATCCTAAGTGCCTAACCAATGTATCCTCATTGATGCCACAAGTATATACAATTTTACAATAAAAAAACTATCATTCAAAGTATGTTAAATCACACCATCTAACATTCAACCAATATGCCAAACATAGGCACCTCAATCACAACATTCCAATCATACTTACCATGAACTTTCACTTAAAAATCATACCTCATTCACATAAATCATATAAGTTGACTATTTGCATTTAAGATCATATTTTAACATTTTACATATCAAAACAATAGTAATGACATATAAGCCTATTACAAGCCATATAATCCAAAACAAACATTCCAAAAACTACTGAAAATGAGTGCATAGTGTGACTTAAGTGCCGATCTGACCGTCCAACCTTCAAAGTATCTACAAGAATAGAAAATAACACAAGTAAGCTCATTGAAGCTTAGTAAGTTTGATGTACTAAAATGATAATCTGATCGAGGTAAGTACAAAAAGTCATTCTATAATAACACAACCATATATGTTCCCTGTCTCCACAATCTCAACCAAATGAATTGCAAAATTCAATTCAAAGTTCAAATATATGTCATAACTATCAAAATCACTAAACAAGTTACATTATAGATATTTACATTCTGATGAACGACTTACGGATATGAGTACATTGGTATTCCAATCAAAACACACCAGATGCTCATACGAGCTAATCCATCCAAAACACACCAGTTGCTCATACGAGCCAGTCCACCCGATAACACACCAATGGCTCCGAAGAGCTAATCCAACCGAAAACACAGCAAAATAAGGAGTATAACATGAAAGTTCACAACAAATGTTGAACCTTAGTCTACTCAAGAAACATATATATATATATATATATATATATATATATCACTCCACAACAATTTCCACTCCAATCCCCCATAACACACCATATCTTGATGATACTCTATCCTGCATTTAATTCGATTCAAGTATTGAATTTCAACAACTTTTTTCAAATAATTGTACATCATTTATAACCAAACATATCAATTATATCACATTATTTCATCAAACATTTCATATAGATGTTAAATTATAAACTGTACGAACTTACCTGGACTGAATTGTAGTAGTTGCAGAAGTTTAGGGACTAATCCACAAATTTTTCTTTTCCATGTATATCAATAGGGTCTTGATCTAAAATGTAAAATTTATCAATCATTAGCTTTCATCTTACATTTCAATTCACTTTACATTTTATACCCTTTTATTTTTTAACTTTACACAATTACCCTTAACTGTTACAACTTTTACAATTTAGTCCCTTAACCCGAAAATCATCAAATTAACCATTTTTCACAAATGCACATTTCAACTGAATACATTAGACCTTAAACAGTCCCTACTAAACATTAAATTCACTATCAAACCCTAAAATTTTAACTTTTTCACAATTTAATCCCTAAATCAAAATCAAACAAAAATCACTTCACAAAATCACCAAATAACACAATCAAAGCTTCAAATAAATAATTATCATAAAAAACATCCAAAATTCATCAATAGAAACTTCTAAAATTTTCAACAGACTCAAAAACGATGGTACGAACTCAAAATAGACGATGAAATTGACTCAAAAACATAAAAATTACAAGAAATTGACTCAAAATAGACTTACATGCAAGAGACAACAATGGACAAACCTCCAAGCTAGGTTTCCATGGTGTTTTTGACAAGATGAAGTGAAAATGAAGAAGAAAAATACCTTTTACATCATTTAATTTTGTTTTAATTTTAAAAAAATTTACCATTTTCCATTAAAACATGTCTTATTTTATAATTTTAATACATAATGTCATCCAATGTCAATACTAAGCCCTCTAAATTCAATAATTATAGAAATTTCATGTCCATTTTGAAACATTTTCATTTTAGTCCCTAAAATCAAAACTAACAAATTTCACTTTACAATTAGTCTTTTAACACATCAAAGCTTACAATGAAACCATTTAACATTAAAAGCTTCAAGAACTATCAATGGTAACATTTCAAAACTTTAACACTTTTACAATTTAATACCCGAGCTAGCTAAATCAAGATCTCAAGATCTCAAAAACATCAAAATTTATGAAAAACAGGCTTGAAACAACTTACCATGCATAGTTGAAAGCTTGACTGAACAATGGTGGAAACGAGTGTAAGAGAAGAAAATGAAGCAGATGACCTTGTTGAATTTATTTTATTATGTTTAAATGTAATTTAACTTAAATCTTAACTTATTTTATTATTCTTAAACAAGCATTAACCGACCACCATTAATAAAATGGGTCTAATTGTCACATAAACCATTGCACATTAACTATTTAAGCCTTTTATCTAATAAAATTCAATAGTGATTAACTTTTATGGTTTTTAAGATTTAATCATTGTACCTTAATTACTAACAATTCAATAAAATTATTAGACCAAAAATTAATATAACACTATAATAGACTTTTAAATATTAAATAATAATATTTACTGACTCGATTATCAAAAAATAGGGTTCTAAAACCACTAAAGTTATAGGAGGCTTGGAGAACTGCATTGTCATATTTACATTTTTAACATATGAGACATTCTTGGACACAAAGCTTAATATCCATAGCCATCCCTTTCCAGTAAATCAAACTAGCCATTCTATGCATAGTAGCATGGTTGCCCGAATGCTCACCAAGGGAGCTCTTATGGAAGAATCCAAACAACTCCTTTTGCAATCTCTTGTTTGATCCAACCACCAATTTTCCCTTTCTTTTGAGAAACCTCCTATTGCATGTATACTTGGGGTAAGATTGGGATTGTTGCTGAAGTTCAAAGCAAATCTTGTTCAACTTGGCATCTGTCTTCCAAGACTTATGAACTCTAGCTAGCAATTGAAAAATGATAGAATTGCTAGCCATCTAAAAAAGTTGACTTGAAGCCTAGTGCTCTCTTCTAGATAGTGCATCTGCTACTATATTGTGGCTACCTTTTCTGTAAATAACTTCAAAGTCATAGCCAAACATCATGGTAGCCCATCTTTGCTGAAAGGGAGTTATTGCTTGTTGCTCAGTCAAAAATCTTAAGCTTTGGTGGTCTATCTTGACTTTGAACTTACATCCGATAAGGAAAGAATTCCATTTCTTGACAACCAACAAAACTGCCAACATTTCTTTTTCATAAGTTGAAAGGGCCTGGTGTCTTATACTTAATGCCTTACTGAAGAAGGCAATAGGATGAACTTTTTGTCGCAACACTACTCCCACCCCTTGGCTGCTCACATCAATATCCACACAAAACTCTAAATTCAAATCAAGTAAAGACAAAATTAGAACTGTACTAAGAGTTGTCTTCAAGGCTTGGAAGGAATCCTCAACTTGCTAGTTCCAAGTCTACTCATTCTTTTTAAGAAGTTCGATGAGGGGCTTGGCTAGCATACCATATCTTCAAATAAATCTTCAATAATAGTCTGACAAGCCTAAAAATCCCCTAAGCTCCTTCATCGATTTAGAAGTAGGCTAAGAAAGCACAATTTCCACCTTGATAGGGTCCATGGAGACTGTCCCTCAAGAAATCACATGGCCTAAGTGCTTAACAGTAGTAGCTGCAAATGTACAGTTGCTCATCTTAGCAAAAAATTAATGAGATCTCAAAATCTGGAGGACCTTTTTCAAGTCCAGCATGTGAGTAGACCAGTCCTTAGAATAGATTAGGATGTCATCAAAGAAAACTAAGACAGACCTCTTCAGTAGTTGTTTAAAAATCGAATTCATGGGAGCTTGGAAGGTGAAAGGGGCATTGGTGTGATGCCCCAAACTCGACCAAGATGGTTTGACCCAGCTTTAGAATATCACATTAGCCACCGAGGTAACTATTCATTTAAAATTTTACGAACCACACCAACCAACCATGCACACTATGCATTTGTAGAATATTTCATATAGGAAATTAGACCTAAGTGCATCTTATTTCTAAATTAATCATTTCATTCACACAATCAGAAGGTATAAGGCATACCTTAATACTCGACAGTCTCCTTTAGTTGCAAAAAATTATTAGTTCATTTGATTATCATCATATTAAGCAAGTAATAAAACTATCCAATCAAGCAAGCAATTATAATGTTAAAAAATCCCCAAAAAAAAATAGTCTATCATGTCCTTTTACAACCCATTGAGAATTTTATTTAAAATGTCTATGTCTATGTCTAAGTCTAATTCTAGTACTAAACCTTGGAACGACCCACATTGCCTTCACTTCAAATTTTAAAATCTCAACACACATACTCTAAAAATGTCTTGTGATGGATCATTGATTTGCCACCCTCCTCGCTAACCCGTGAACTTTTTATGTACAAGGTCATGTAAAGGGTGAGCTTGGGATTTCAACATACTTTAACAATTCACATATAACACAATTTTAATTCACAACAGAGTTATATACAGGTAATTCATGAATATGAAACATAGTCAAATTATATACTCATTGGATAAACGGATCTAAAAATGTAACAGCCCGATTTTAGGCCTAGTCAGAACAGTGGTTTTGGAACCACTAACCCGAGGTTGGAGGAATTATTTTTGAAATTTTATATGTGTGATGGCATGATTATATGAGAGTATGAAAATTTTGGTGAATTAATTTTAGCGTTTGTGAGCTCAATCGCGAAAAAGGACTAAATCGCATAAAGTTCAAAAGTCTTAATTTGATACTAGGGGTATTAAATTTTCATGAAACCTAAATTAGGGGTCTTTAAAGGGTAAATATACCCTTAAAATATAGCTTGGCCGGCCATGAGACAAAAAAATTAAATGGTCAACATGTTAGGTATTTGATGACATAATATGTGATAAAATAATGCCCAAAAGCCTAGCTATCATGTTTTTTCCTCCACCCTTTTCTTCTTGACCTAAAATATCAACCATTGGAGGATTTTTTGAAGCTTGAATTTTCAGCCACTTAATCTCTCTACAAGTAAGTGATCATGGGGGCTTTTCTTGAATATTTTTGTACTTTTAGAACCCTTGTAGCATGAGCTTTCAAATGAGGGGACTATTTTGCAAAATGGTTGAAAGCCTAGGGTTTTACCATGAGTGTGTTCATGTGGTTTTTTGAAATTTTATGGAAGAGTATGAATTATGGTAGTGTAATAAACAACTTTTGTGAAGAGATTTCTCATGAAAACCCTAAAAAGGACCATTTTGCATAAGTTGTAAAATAAGTGATAAATGTGTGAAATATTGAGAATTTTGGACTACTTCTGGTACAAGAAGTGATCGGCTAGCCTTGGTTAGTGAGAAAATGTGATAAAAATTAATTTCAAACATAGGGGTAAAATGGTCATTTTGTGAAAGTCTAGGGGCAAAACGGTCATTTTCCCCAATTATGAATTTTTGAGTGTCTAGAGAAATATGCTGATGAGATGAATGAAATTATATCATTTTAGATCAAGAATTACGAAATCTGGGGCTAGACCGGGGAAAAGTGAAGCAAATGGACTAAGCCGAGCTAGTCGTCTACATTTTGTAATCCGAGGTAAGTTGTATGTAAATAATGCAACTAAATTACTATTATATGTATTTGAATTGATATAGCATAAATTGCTTGTTTGTGGAAATGTTTATGTATGAGGAATATTGAGATAATAGAACTCCCGTTTGAACCCTATGAAATGAATCAGATATTCATGCCATGACACTCGGGTTATTTGTGTGCTAGTGTGAGACATGTCTGGGACATGCATCGGCCACATTATGAGAGCCAGTGTAAGACCATATCTGGGACATGACATCGGCATTGAGACGAGGGCTAGTGTAAGACAGGTCTGGGACATGCATCGGCCTCGAGATGTAAGCCAGTGTAAGACATGTCTGGGACATGCATCAGCTACGAGATGTGTCAGTGTAAGACCACGTCTGGGACATGGCGTCAGCCTCAATTTTGATAGTCAGTGTAAGACCGTGTCTGGGACATGGCATTGACTTGATGGATGAGCCAATGTAAGACCATGTCTAGGATATGGCATCGGTTTTATACCCTATGTTAGAGGCTTAGTGAATATCTGATAGCATTCCAAATGGTTCATCGGTGAGACTTACAGTTTAAGTTAAATAGGAAAAGTATAACCATGTTGTGAGTGGTACAGGTACCTATTTGAAATGTATGACGTGTGAGCGCAATATATGCTATGTGAATTGTAATGGATAGTGATGAGTAAGATGTGCTTATGCCTACTTTTGTATTATGAGAATAATGATGAATGGTAAGGTTGTTGTTATATTCATTTGCATCCAACTTACTAAGTTTTATACTTACTCCCTTTCCTTTCCATTTTCTTATAGTGCCGTCTAATTAGCTCGAGGATCGTCGGACGTCAGAGACATTGATCACACTATCAACTGAAGAACTTGGTATAGTTGGTTTTATTATTTTGAGTGTGGCATGTATAGGGCTTAGACTATTGAGTTTTGTGTTAATGTTAATGTTCCTTTTGATATATATATATATATATATATACAAATGATGATGTTTTCATGGATGAGTATATTGCATGAATGAGATAATGCCTTGTGTGGTTGATTAGACCTTGTTTTGTTGTGTGGATTTGTCATGTTAGATATCATGTAGGTTGATGTAAATAAGGGTGACAAACAGGCTTGGTAATTAGCCTTATTTTGTTCACACGGGTAGGTACACGGGTGTGTGTCTACACACGGCCAGCCCCACGAGTGTGTTATCTGGCCGTGTGTCCCCTGCACGTTAAATTTGCAAGTTAGTATGCATGGTATTAAACACACAGGTAGAGACATGGCCATGTGTCACAACCGTGTGAAGGGTACAGCCTAGCACACTGGCGTGTGCCTTGGTCGTGTGACCCTTAAGGACTGCTGATGTTAGAAATAGAATGTTAAGGTTTTCGAACACTGGTTGAGACACGAGCATGTTGTGGCTGTGTAAGAGACATGGGCCATAGACACGGGTGTGTGCCAGGCCATGTGAAAGCCCTTGTAGGTTAGAATTGAAAAATAAATCCACACAAGTAAGGAACATGGGCGTGTCCCTAGGTGTTTAGGCCGTGTATGCCACATGGGCCATCGGCACGACTATGTTCAAATTCCACACGGGCGCGTGCCCTGTTTGAAAGGTTATTTTCCTAGGGTTGGTTAAAGGACCTCAGTTGGTCCCGAATAGTTTCCAATGGATAATTTGGGCCTCGTAGGTCCATATTAATAGATTTTAGACAAATTTCAAAAAAATTTTAAATATGCCCAAGTCTCGGTGACTTGGGGACGTTTGTATGTAAGTGCTTAAGCTAGGTAACGCCTCGTATTCTGTCCCGGTATAGGATACGGGTGTGGGATATTACATTTAGTGGTATCAGGGCATGGTTTAGTCAGTTCTAGGACTAACCCAGCGTGAGTACGAGTCTAGCTATACATGCCATAACTATATATTGATAGTGTGACGACTCCTGACGATTATAAATTATGTTTTTCATATAGTAAATGAATCCTGATGTAGCTACGATGGATGATGTGGAGAGTAATATGCTGGCTCCTACTGATGGGACCATGCCAGTAGATAGTGGGCCCATGACACTGAGTCAGGGCAGAGGGGCTAGAGGAGCTTACCTCCATATGATGGATGCCTGGTACTCGAAGTTTATTTGTACGAATCTGAATACTCCACCTCCCCTAGCTCCTCAAATTCCTCAACCCGTCAATATAACTCCTTAAGGAGTAGAGATGGCTAGGAGAGAGAAACCTCCAGTGAATAGAATTAGAAAGCAAGGGGCCGAGGAATTCTGGGAAAATGTTGATGATGACCCGGAGAGAGCAGAGTTTTGGCTAGAAAATACCATTAGGGTATTTGATGAGTTATCATGCACACCCGAAGAGTGCATGAAGTGTGTTGTGTCACTCCTGTGAGACTCAGCTTATCAATGGTGGAACACCCTTGTGTCAGTTATACCGAGGGAAATAATTACATGGGAGTTTTTCTAAGAGGAATTCTGAAAGAAGCATATCAGTCAAAGGTTTATAGATCAGAAGAGGAAGGAATTTCTAGAATTGAAACAAGGTCAAAAGACAGTAACAGAGTATGAGCGTGAGTTCGTGAGGCTCAGCAAATACGCTAGGGAGTGCGTGTCTACCGAACATATGTGTAAGAGATTTGAGGATAGATTGAATGAAGACATCCGATTGTTAGTTGGTATCTTCTAATTAAGGGAATTCATGGTGCTCGTGGAGAGAGCATGTAAGGCCGAGGAATTGGCCAAAGAGAAGAGAAAAGCTGACATTGAGTCTCGAGACTCAAGGAAAAGACAGATGGGGAAATCATAGCAGGCCTCATCTAAGAGATCGAGAGAGTTTCCTACCTGATCGAACGCTTCAGTGGGGTTTTCAAATAAGAGCAAGAACAAGCAGAACACGGCTTCTAAAGCTCAGACCACTTCAATCGCGAATGTTGGTAGTGCTCGGCCAAATAGGTCGGAGTGTTCGCAGTGTAGTAGGCGTCATTTTGGCGAGTGTTGAGGGAATGTGAGAAGTTGCTTCAAATGTGGATCTTTGGACCACTTCATCCGAGACTGCCCTGAATTAGATGAGAAAGAGAAAAAATAAGATGTGAGGACAAGTAGTGCTCCTACGAGGGGTAGACCACAGAAGAACCCGAGCAGTGGGGCTAGTGGTAGAGGTGCCCCTAAACATTCAACTGTGAGGTCTGAGGGCCGTGCGCCTACAAGGACTTATGCCATTCGCGCTTGCGAAGAGGCATCTTCTCTAGGTGTGATTACGGGTTAATTTTTCTTTTCACGGTATTTCTGTTATTGATTTGATTGATCCAGGGTCTACTCATTCCTATGTATGCATGAAATTAGTACCCAGTATGAATATGTCTGCTGAGTCTTCTGAATTCGTGATAAAAGTGTCAAACCCGTTAGGCAGGCATGTGATAGTCGATAAAGTGTGTATAGGTTGTCCTTTGATGATTAGAGGTCATTGTTTTCTGGCTAACCTCATGCTACTACCATTTGATGAATTTGATCTAATTCTTGGCATGGATTGGTTGACTGCTCATGATGTGATAGTGAATTGTGGTAGCAAATTTATTGAATTAAAATGTGAGAATGGGGATATAATTCGAGTTGAATCAGGTGAACTGGATAACTCACCAGTACTAATCTCATCTTTGACTGTCGAGAAATATTTAAGAAAAGTGTATGAGTCCTACCTAGCATTTGTGTTGAACCCTAAGGAGTCTGAGGTGAAAATTGAGACAGTGCCTAGGTTATGCGAGTACCCGGATGTATTTCCGGAGGAGTTACCTGAATTGCCTCCAGCTAGAGAGGTTGAGTTTGGTATTGAGTTGACCCTTGGTATGGCGTCGATCTCGATCACTCCGTATAGGATAGATCCAACGGAATTAAAAGAGTTGAAGGTACAGTTGCAAGAATTAACTGACAGGGGTTTTGCAAGACCGAGTTATTCAACGTGGGGTGCTCCGGTACTTTTCGTGAAAAAGAAAGACGGGTTGATGAGGCTATGTATAGACTACAGACAGCTCAACAAGGTGACAGTGAAAAATAAGTATCCCTTGCCTAGGATCGATGATTTGTTCGATCATTTGAAAGGAGCCACTGTGTTTTCTAAGATCGATTTAAGGTCGGGCTACTATCAGTTAAGTGTTAAGGAGCAAGATGTACCAAAAACTGCATTTAGGACGAGGTATGGGCATTATGAGTTTCTTGTTATGCCTTTTGGTTTAAAAAATGCTCCTGTGGTGTTTATGGATTTGATGAACCGCATTTTTCGACCGTATTTAGATAAGTTCGTGGTGGTCTTTATCGACGACATACTGATTTACTCCCGTGATGAGAGTGAGCACATGGAGCACCTGAGAACGGTTTTACAAACCTTGAAAGATAGGCAGTTATATGCCAAGTTTAGTAAGAATGAATTTTGGCTTAAAGAGGTTGGATTCCTAGGACACATCGTGTCAGGAGACGGGATCAGAGTTGACCCAAGCAAGATTTCGGCTATTGTTGAGTGGAAACCGCCGAGAAATGTGACAGAAGTTCGAAGCTTTTTAGGTTTAGCTGGGTACTACAGAAGATTCATGAATGGATTCTATATGATAGCTACTCCGATGACAAGGTTATTACAAAAAGATGTCAAGTTTGAATGGACAGAGAAGTGCCAGCAGAGTTTTGAGAAACTAAATGCTTTGTTGACCGAAGCCTCGGTTTTAGTACAACTGAAATCGAGAAAAGAGTTTGTGGTATATAGTGACGCCTCTTTGAATGGATTGGGGTGCGTGCTCATGCAAGAAGGAAAAGTGATAGCCTATGCCTCGAGACAGCTAAAACCACACAAGAAAAATTACTCGACCCACGATTTGGAGCTAGCAGCTATAGTGTTTGCATTAAAGGTTTGGAGACACCATTTGTATGGTGAGAGATGTCGAGTATTCACCGACCATAAAAGCCTAAGTATTTGATGACATAGAAGGAGTTGAACTTACGGCAACGACGATGGTTAGAGTTGATAAAAGACTACGAATTGGTGATTGACTACCACCCTAGAAAGGCTAATGTAGTAGCTGATGCATTGAGTAGGAAATCATTGTCCGCCTTGAGAGTTATGAATGCTTGGTTGTCAGTAACTGATGATGGTTTGGTTCTGACAGAGTTGAGGGCTAGACCAATGTTCTTGCAAAAGGTTTACGAAGCTCAGAATAACGATAGTGAATTGCAAGCCAAGAGACCTCAGTGCGAGTCGGGTGTCGAATCAGAGTTTAGTATTGGTACTGAAGGTTGCATGATGTACCGAGGCAGAATTTGTGTACCCAAGGATAATGAGCTCATTCAGAAGATTTTACGAGAGGCACATAGTGATTGTTTGTCTATCCACCTGGGTAGCGTGAAAATGTACAATGACTTGAAGAAAATGTACTGATGGTCGGGAATGAAAAGAGACATCTTTGAGTTTCTCTCTAAGTGTTTAGTTTGTCAACAAGTGAAGGCCGAACATCAAGTACCCTCGGGTTTACTTCAGCCTGTGATGGTTCCCGAGTGGAAATGGGATCGAGTAACCATGGATTTTGTGTCAGGGTTGCCTTTGACGCCAAAGAAAAAGGATTTTGTTTGAGTTATTGTTGATAGACTTACTAAGTTGGCACATTTTATACCGGTGCGTTCTGACTATTCCCTTGAGAAATTTGTTCATTTGTATGTTTCAGAGATAGTAAGACTTTACAGGGTGCCCTTGATGATTATTTCAGATAGCGATCCGAGGTTTACCTCAAGGTTTTGGAAGAAGTTGTAAGAAGCTTTGGGGACAAAACTGAATTTCAGCACAGCTTTCCATTGCAAACCGACTGTCAGTCGGAAAGAGTAATTCAGATACTGGAAGACATGTTGCGATGTTGTATTCTTGAGTTTCAAATTAGTTGGGAAAGGTATTTACCCTTTGTCAAGTTCACCTATAACAATAGTTATCAATCAATTCTGAAAATGGCACTTTATGAGGCTTTATATGGGCGTAAGTGTCGAACGTCTTTATATTAGACCGAGTTGAGAGAGAATCAGATTCACGGGGTTGACTTAGTCTGGCAAACTGAAGAAAAGATTAAAGTGATTCGCGATTGTATAAAGGCCGCATCGAATAGGCAGAAGTCCTATGCGGATTTGAAACGGAAAGAGATTGAGTTTCAAGTCGGGGATAAAGTGTTTTTGAAAGTATCCCCATGGAAGAAAGTCCTTAGATTCGATAGAAAAGGCAAGTTGAGTCTGCGGTTTATTGAACCCTATAAAGTGATCAAAAGAATTGGACCGGTAGCATACCGATTAGTCTTGCCTCGTGAGTTAGAGAAAATCCATAATGTATTCCAAGTATCGATGTTGCGCCGCTACTGATCTGACCCCTCACACGTGATTTCACCGGAAGAAATTGAAATAAGCTCGGATATGACCTATGGTGAAGAACCGATTAAGATTTTAGATCGAGAGGTCAAGAAGTTGAGGAATAAAAGCATAGCACTTGTAAAGGTTTTGTGGCATAGACACGAAGTCGAGGAAGCCACGTGGGAACCCGAAGAGGCTATGAGAGATCAATACCCAAACTTATTCATCGGTAAGATTTTCGAGGACGAAAATCCCTAAAGGGGGAGAATTGTAACAGCACGATTTTAGGCCTAGTTGGAACAGTGGTTTCAGAACCACTAACCCGAGGTCGGAGGAATTATTTTTGAAATTTTTATATGTGTAATGGCATGACTATATGAGAGTATGAAAATTTTGGTGAATTAATTTTAGCGTTTATGAGCTCAATCACGAAAAAGGACTAAATCGCATAAAGTTCAAAAGTCTTAATTTGATAACTAAGGGTATTAAATTGCCATGAAACCTAAATTGGGGGACTTTAAAGGGTAAATAAACCCTTAGACTATAGCTTGGCTAACCATGAGACAAAGAAATTAAATGGCCAACATGTTAGGTATTTGATGACATAATATGTGATAAAATAATGCCCAAAAGCCTAGCTATCATCTTTTTTCCTCCACCATTTTCTTCTTGAC
Source organism: Gossypium longicalyx (assembly GCA_025698465.1). Lineage (NCBI taxonomy): Eukaryota > Viridiplantae > Streptophyta > Magnoliopsida > Malvales > Malvaceae > Gossypium > Gossypium longicalyx. The sequence continues at coordinate 86,955,851 of CM046997.1, forward strand.
CTAAAATATCAGTCATTGGGGGAGTTTTTGAAGCTTGAATTTTTAGCCACTTAATCTCTCTACAAGTAAGTGATCTTGGGGGCTTTTCTTGAATATTTTTGTACTTTTAGAACCCTTGTAGCATGAGCTTTCAAATGAGGGGACTATTTTGCAAAATGGTTGAAAGTATAGGGTTTTACCAAGAGTGTGTTCATGTGGTTTTCTGAAATTTTATGGAAGAATATGAGTTAGGGTAGTGTAATAAACAACTTTTGTGAAGAGATTTCTCATGAAAACCCTAAAAAGAACTATTTTGCATAAGTTGTAAAATAAGTGATAAATGTGTGAAATATTGAGAATTTTGGATTGCTTCTAGTATAAAAAGTGATCGGCTAGCCTTGGTTAGTAAGAAAATATGGTAAAAATCAATTTTGAACATAGGGATAAAATGGTCATTTTGTGAAAGTCTAGGAGCAAAATGATTATTTTGCCTAATTATGAATTTTCAAGTGTCTAAAGAAATATGCTGATGAGATGAATGAACTTATATCATTTTAGATCAAGAATTACGAAATTTGGGGCTAGACCGGAGAAAAACGAAGCAAGTGGACTAAGCCGAGTTAGTCGTCTACATTTTGTAATCCGAGGTAAGTTGTATGTAAATAATGCAACTACATTGCTATTATATGTGTTTGAATTGATATAGCATAAATTGCTTGTTTGTGGAAATGTTTATGTGTGAGGAATATTGAGATAGTAGAACTCCCTTTTGAACCTTAGGAAATGAATCGAATATTCATGCCATGACACTCGGGTTGTTTTTGTGCTAGTGTGAGACATGTTTGGGACATGCATCGGCCACATTATGAGAGCCAGTGTAAGACCATGTCTGGGACATGGCATCGGCATTGAGACGAGGGCTAGTGTAAGACATGTTTGGGACATGCATCGGCCTCGAGATGTAAGCCAGTGTAAGACATATCTGGGACATTCATCAGCTACGAGATGTGTCAGTGTAAGACCATGTCTAGGACATGGCATCAGCACAAATATGTGAGAGCTAGTGTAAGACCATGTCTGAGACATGGCGTCGGCCTCGATTTCGATAGCCAGTGTAAAACCATGTCTGGGACATGGCATCGACTTGATGGATGAGCCAGTATAAGACCATGTCTGGGATATGGCATCGGCATTATACCCTATGTTAGAGGCTTAGTGAATATCTGATAGCATTCCAAATGGTTCATCGGTGAGACTTACAGTTTAAGTTAAACAGGAAAAGTATAACCATGTTGTGAGCGGTACAGGTACCTATTTGAAATGTATGATGTGTGAGCTCAATATATGTTATGTGAATTGTAATGGATAGTGATGAGTAAGATGTGCTTATGCCTACTTTTGTATTATGAGAATAATGATGAATGGTAAGGTTGTTGTTATATTCATTTGCATCCAACTTACTAAGCTTTATGCTTACTCCCTTTCCTTTCCATTTTCTTATAATGCCACCTAATTAGCTTGAGGATCGTCGAACGTCTAAGACATCGATCACACTATCAACCGAAGAACTTTGTATAGTTGGTTTTATTATTTTGAGTATGGCATGTATAGGGCTTAGAATACCGAGTTTTGTGTTAATGTTAATTTAGCCAAGGTGTTGGCTTGAGATGAATCCCTTCCCTTTTGTATAAAGCCTTGGATAATGGCTAATGTTCCTTTTGATATATATATACAAATGATGATATTTTCATGGATGAGTATATTGCATGAATGAGATAATGCCTTGTGTGGCTGATTAGACCTTGTATTGTTGTGTGGATTTGTCATGTTAGATGTCATGTAGGTTGATGCAAATAAGGGTGACAAACAGGCTTGGTAATTATCATTATTTTGTCCACACGGGTAGGTACACGGGTGTGTGTCTACACACGGCCAGCCCCACAGGTGTGTTATCCGGCCGTATGTCCCCTGCACGTTAAATTTGCAAGTCAGTATGCATGGTAGTAAACATATGGGCAAAGACACGACCGTGTGTCTCAGCCGTGTGAAGGGCACGGCCTAGCACACGGGCGTGTGCCTTGACCGTGTGACCCTTAAGGACTGTTGACGTTAGAAACATAATGTTAAGGTTTTCGAACACGTGCTGAGACATGAGCGTGTCGAGGCCGTGTGAGGGACACGGGCATGTGCTAGGCCATGTGAAAACCCCTGTAGGTTAGAATTGAAAAATAAATCCACACGGGTAAGGGGCATGGGCGTGTCCCTAGGTGTTTAGGCCGTGTGTGCCATATGGGCCATCAGCACGACCATATTCAAATTCCACACGGACGTGTGCCCTATTTCAAAGGTTATTTTCCTAGGGTTGGTTAAAGGACCCGAGTTGGTCTCGAACGGTTTCTAATGGATGATTTGGCCTCGTAGGTCCATATTAATAGAGTTTAGATGAAGTTCGTAAATTTTTTAAATATGCCCAAGTCTTGGTGACTTGGGGACGTTCGTATGTAAGTGCTTAAGCTAGGTAACGCCTCGTATTTTATCCCAGCGTAGGGTATGGGTGTGGGGTGTTACACCAAAACACACCACATGACTCATAAAGTTGTACGCTATCTGCAGTGAATGGAGCTATGCTCGACATTCCCTTATCTCTCTAATGTTATTTCCGGGCCACAATGCCTAAGACATAATAAAAGGGTGGATACTTACAATCCTATGGCATGCCAATGTTTCCAACGGTCTCAAGTGTTCACATTGGCAACATATATATTTAATCACATTTTATTACATAATATCACTGGCTCGCATTACTGTTGAGGTTGCACTTAGCATTTCACAATAATATAATTTTGCACTAATTAAAATTCGCAATATCATAAATCTCATAATTCACTTATGGGTTCGTGCATGCATAAATGTGCACTATCAATAAAATTCACATGTTATAAAAATCCATATTACAATATTTATTTTTATATTCATTCGCAAGAATTACATACATATACGAATATATATTACATATATATGCGTACTTATTTAGTGATCTTTGTCACGTCAAATTTTAGCATACATTAAAAGTCTCGTAAATTTATATATTAGATAAAACTATACCCATAATTATATATATATTATATAATAAGACCCATGCATATATGTACATAGTAAGACCCACGCATATAATATAATTTATGTATAACAACCCACGCATATATATATGTATATTATATTATATATATAACACAAAATTCTATTAATATATATTATATATAAAATAAAGCCCATGTATATATTTTATAGGTTTATACGTTTTGCACTATTAAAATTGCATAGTGTATATACTTAATGAATCAACCAAAATTGTAAGGATTTCAAGGAAGAGCTTGCAAGACACACTTCAACTCTCTAGATTTCGCAAGTCATGCTAAAGCATGGCATACAAATGCACTCACCTGTAGATCACCACAGCTCGTGAAACTAGGCAACTTTTTGCTTGCCCTTATCCTAGTTTGTTGAGGCTCCACCAACATTTTCAGCTTCGCACAAAAATATACATATTACTAAGCATTCAAAAACAATCTAACTTATCTCTTTGTGTTCATACAACAACTCTCTACTCATACATACATATTCGACTTATTTCATACAATCTATTTGCTTAATTTCTTCTCTTTTTTTTAATTTAATGAAATCCTTAATTTCTACCTCCTAGCCCACTAACTTGTGCCTAATTATAGATCTAGGCTGATAATTAAACTCAATTTTTCTAGACACTAATTTTCTCGAAAACCACCGTTCATCCTCATTTTCAAAAGATAACCATTTAATTCATTCAATTACTTAAATATTTTATTAAATAGAATTTGTAAACCACTTACTCTCGTCAAAATATACTAAAAATTATTTTAGAAACACCTCTTACCTCTTTATTCTTCATTTACTATTTTTTTATGCAAAAGATAGCTTTAAAACCATGGATCTTTAATTTTCTTACTTAGATCTATGAAAATTCAAATTAAAAATACCTAATAAAGATTTAATACATAAGAAAATAATAGATTTACTTTTAATTCCAAAACCTCCACAAATTAGCACCAATTGAGCAAAAACGAGCTAATTTTAGGTGAGAATTGAAGAAGAAAGAGTGATTTTCTTACAAAATCGAAGGAATAGGGAGTGTTTGGATGCTAAGAAAATATGAAGGATGCAGAAATTTTAGAGAAAAAATTTTCTAATATAGATTTAACAAATTTTGAAAATGAAAAAAAAAAAGATGGAGAGAGCTTGGGCGGCAAGTGGCTTTTATACGCAACCAATTTTTTTAAAAAATTGGGCTATTTTCCCTCTAAGTCTTCTCCTATTTCTCCCTTCTTCTAATAGCTCCATTTTTAACTACTAGCCTTAATTTACACATTTCACCTCTACTTTAACCACTACTCCAAATTAGTCTCTATTATTATTATTATTATTATTATTATTATTATTATTATTATTATTATTTATTTTTACTAATGTTCCGATTATTAATACCATAATTATTTCATTTTATTATTATTTTTACTATTATTAACTAATTATTTATTTTATCCTATTTTAATTCCTATTACATAAAATCTGATTTTTCTCTCAAACCCTTAATCTAATGTCTAAATCTACTAACTCGATTTTCAAGATGTGACAACTGGTAAGCGCAAAAGGCACGGCCAAGAACTCATATGGCCCTCATGAGTTTTAAAAGTTGTCTTTGAATGCCAACATCCTTCAAGATAAGATGTAACAATCCGGTTTATACCACAGTCATAAAATGGTTTCGGGACCACAAATTCGAGTCAAAAAATATTTTAATATTATTTTTCATGTTTATAACATGTGAATTGACATGTTGGAAAGTTTCGTATGAAAATTTAATCGTTTGTGTGCTTAATTTGATAAAAGGACCTAATCGCGTAAAGTGTAAAAGTTGCATGCTATATGTTAAGGGTGCCTAATTGTTATGGCTTATTAAAGTAAAGGTCCTTATGTTGATATTTGACCATGTAATGTATTAAATGACATTGATGGACATTAGTTAATGGAATTTCAAATGATAATAATAAGGTTATTTTGGTAAATTATGTATTAATGTTAATATAATTAAAATAAAACCAAAATGTGGCCATTAGTTCATCTTTTCTAACCGAAATTAAGAAAATAAATAGGTTTTGGAAAGCTTTGTTTATTCGGCCATGGTTTAAGCTTAATTAAGGTATGGTTTTTACTCAGTTTTTGATAATTTCTACGTTTTTGTGATCGTTGCTTTGTATACTATCATGCCCATGTATGAATTTTGGAAATTGTTGATGATTTATTGTTGATAATGTGAGTTTTATGAAGTTTGATGATAGTAAATGGAAGATATCTGTTAGATTACTATGTTTTGTATTGAGATTTTTGATGAATTTGAGTATTTCGGACTAAATTATGAAAATGAGAAATTGAGGGACTAAAATGTGAAATAAATGATAAATATGGGCTGATAGGGACCATAGGAAAATCCAGCTAAGGCATGGTTTTGATGAATTTTATATATTTGGTGTTTTGTGTAATAAGGACTAAAATGTCAAAATGTGTAATTTTAGGGGCTAAAGTGCAAAAATGCCCAAATATGTGTTTGTGTATTAAAATGAATGTGTTGGTGATTAAAAGGGATAATTTTGAATACATATAGATTAAGAAAAGAGGAACGGATTTAGATCGAGGAAAATCGAAGATTATCGAGTAAACGATCTGAATCGTCAATTCCGAGTACGAGGTAAGTTCGTACATGATAAATGATGTTAGTTATGTTTCAATGTTTTGATAATGCATAAATTGTATAGATATTTGATTACAGTTTGAGCATGATGATAATCAACTATGTTCAGCACTAAGTGTGCGGTTCGAAATAGCTTCGGCTATAGATGGCACTAAGTTTGTGAGTTGGAATAGCTTCGACTATATAAGGCACTAAGTGTGCAATACCGACATAGCTTTAGTTTATTGAAATGGCACTAAGTGTGCAAGATTGTTACGGCTTCAGCAAATCACTTATGCACTAAGTGTGCGAATTCTTAAAGCATGGAAAGACTTCCGAATGAATTAATGTAATTGAACGAGAGGTGTGAATGAAATGAATAAATACGGGAAAGTTTAGGTATGTTTGATACCTATGTGGTAGATGATACTGTGTGTATGAAGGTTGATGAATTTGTATGAACATATTAAATGAGATATAAGAGAATTGATGGATGAATTGTGAATTACTAGGTGTTTATTAGTTGATGTTTCGTATATTATAAATTGTTGATTATTTATGGTATGAACTTACTAAGATTTAAAGCTTACTGTGTGAAATGTTCTCTGTTTTATAGTGTTACAAAGCTAGCTCGGATCTGGGGATCATCAGTAACATCTATCACACTATCGGACATCTATTTTGGTACTATTTTGAGAGTTGTATATATGGTCTATGGCATGTATAAGCTAGAGTTATTTTGGTATGTTTTGTATTGTGATTATAGTCATGAGACTTGGCTTGTAAATGTTGTTTTGTATGGCCTCTTAATTTGGCATAAATAGTGTGTTTGATAAATAAGTTATATGATGCATATATTGCTTATGAGATAGATTAGTTATGAAATGTTGAAATGGTAAATTTTGTGATATGAAATGGGTGATAAGATAATAAGTTTATGCACTTGAAATTTATGTAATCTATAATTATTTTGGTATACTTTGGTTGTGAAATTGAGTAGTGAATTGGATGGTATTTGAATGGCATGAAATATGTACAAATTGGTTGATTTGGTTGCTTATGAATGTATGCCAATGATGCTAAAATGTTGTGGATTTGGTATGTTTGAGATAGATGGGAAAATATGGAATAAACCAAGCTTTATTTCACCCCACACGGTTGAGCACACAGGCATGTATCTCGACCATGTATCTGTTGTAATTTAGCTATTCAAGTCAGTCTCAAGCACGGCCTAGACACACAAGTAGGTCTGGTGGCCGTGTAAGGCACACAGCCTTGATTCATGGGCCTGTGTGGCCATTTCGAAGGGTACACGGGCTGGACACACAGGCGTGTGGTCGGCCGTGTGACCCAAGTCAGTTTCGACCACGGTCGAGGCACACGAGCGTGTCTTGTGGCCATGTGGACAAGTCAGTATGTATGCCCTGTTTTAACACAGCCTAGACACACGGGTGTGTCTAATGCCGTGTGAGGCACACGGCCTATTCACACGGGCGGGTGACCTTTATAACTTTGAAAAATGTTTAAGTTTTGAAAAATTTTGTATGAGCTCGGTTTAGTCCTGACCCATTTCTAAAGCATGTTTGAGGTCTCGTTGACCTAATATAAGGTACTTTGTAATGATGTATGACCTATAATGTTATGATGATTGAGAAATGAATTCTAAATGTGTCGATTTGTCTGGTAACGCCTTTAACCCTAATTTGGCAATGGATACAAGTTAGGGGTGTTACATTTTATTGGTATTAGAGCTACGATTTAGTCGATTCTAGGACTAACGTAGTATATGTGAGTCTAGCTATACATGCCATATATATGAATTGCGATAGTATGATGATTCCTAACAGTTAAAATGTGTTTTTCATATGGCAAATAGATCCCGAACGAGCGACAGCTGATGATGTTGAGAGCAATGCGCCCGCCCCCGCTCAAGGGGCAGCACCGGCTGAATCTAGGCCAATATCTAGTAGTCAGGGAGGAGAGGCTAAGCAAGCCTTCTTCCAAATGATGACTGATTGGTTCACAGAATTCGTACGAATGAATTCGGTTGCTCAACAACCTCCACCCCACCTATTCTCAACAAGTCCCAGTTGTGCCATAAGTAATAGATCCGATTCAATTGAGTAAGCCACATGTTGATAAGATTCGTAAACACGGGGCTGAAGAGTTTCAGGCTACGGTTGATGATGATGCTGAGAGGGTTGAGTTCTGGCTGGAGAACACTATCCGAGTATTCGATGAGTTTTCCTGTACACCAGACGAATGTATTAAATGCATAGTATTCTTGCTTAGAGATAATGAATATCATTGGTGGAAAACGTTGACATCGGTGGTTCCTAGGGAACAAGTTATCTGGGAATTCTTTCAGACCAAGTTTCAAAAGAAGTACATAAGCCAGAGATTCCTTGATCAGAAAAATAAAGAGTTTTTGGAATTGAAATAAGGCCGGATGACTGTTACTAAATATGAAAGAGAATTTATACGTTTAAGCAAATATGCCCGAGAATATGTGTCTACTGAAGAGATCATGTGTAAAGGATTTGTTGATGGATTAAATGAAGATATAAAGTTGTTAGTTCGGATACTTGAGCTGAAAGAATTTGTAGTACTGGTTGAGAGGGCTTGTAAAGCCGATGACCTCGACAAAGAAAAGAGAAAAGTTAATGTAGAGGCGAGAGATTCGAGGAAGAGATCAAGGAATAAATCTTATCATTCCTCGTGGAAGGAATCAAGAGATAACTTTAATCGATCAAAAACTTCAACGGGACATCAAAGTAGAAACCGAGGGAAGCAATACGCTAATCCTAAAGCTCAAACCACATCGGTATCAAGCGTTGGTAACATAAAAGATTTTAAGCCTGAGTGTCAACAATGTGGAATGGTAATTGTTGGGGAAAGAGTAATAATAGAGCTTGTTACAGTTGTGGATCACAAGATCATCTTATAAAAGATTGTCTTGGGTTAGCTGAAAAAGATAATGCTCAGAACACGAGGCCGAGTAACACTGCAGCTAGAGGTAGACCTCCTAGAAATACGGGAAATATGAGTGGTAGTCAAAGAAGGACTAAAGATTTCGTTGTTCGATCTGAGGCTCGTGCACCTGCCAAAGCCTACGCCATCCGAGCTCGTGAGGAAGCCTCGTCTCCAGATGTTATTACTTGTACTTTTACTCTCTATGATACTAAAGTTATTGCATTGATAGATCCAGGTCTACTCATTTGTATATATGCATGAATTTAGTATCCAGTAAGACTTTGCCTGTAGAGTCTACTGAATTTGTAATTAGAGTATCGAACCCCTTAGGCAAGTATGTTTTGGTTGATAAAGTGCGCAAGAATTGTCCATTGATAATTCGGGGTAATTACTTTCTGGCCGATTTGATGTTGTTACCATTTGACGAGTTTGACATAATCCTGGGTATGGACTAGTTAACGTTGCATGATATTGTTGTAAATTGCAAACAAAAGATGATTGATTTGAGATGTCAGAGTAATGAGATTATTTGAATTGAATCAGATGTTTTGAATGGATTGCCAGCTGTGATTTCAATTATGTTAGCTCAGAAATATGTGAGAAAAGGTTGCGAAGCTTATTTAGCTTATGTGGTTGACACGAAAGTGACTGAAAAGAAGATTAAATCAGTGTCAGTTGTTTGTGAATATTTAGATGTGTTTCTTGATGAGTTACCGAGTTTACCTTTGATCTAGGAAGTTGAGTTTGGTATCGAATTAATGCCGGGAACTACTCCGATATCGATAGCTCCATACAAAATGGCACCGACTAAATTAAAAGAGTTGAAACCTCAATTGCAAGAATTGACAGATAGAGGCTTCGCACAACTGAGTTATTCTCCCTGGGGTGCATCGATTTTATTTGTGAAAAAAAAAAGACGGAACTATGAGAATGTGCATCGAATATCGACCGTTCAATAACGTGATGATCAAGAAAAAACATCCTTTACCACGGATAGATGATTTGCTTGATCAGTTGAATGGAGCTATTGTGTTTTCAAAGATAGATCTAAGATCAGGATACTATCAATTACGAGTAAAATATTCAGAAATTCTGAAAATTGCTTTTCAAACAAGGTACAGACGTTATGAGTTTTTGCTTATGCCTTTCAGATTAACAAATGCACCTGTTGCTTCTATGGATTTGATGAATAGAATTTTTAGACCGTATTTAGATCGATTTATCGTTGTATTCATTGATGACATTTTGATTTATTCACGTGATGAAACTGAGCATGCTGAACATTTGAGATTAGTGCTACAAACTTTGCGAGATAAGCAATTATATGCAAAGTTTAGCAAATGTGAATTTTGGTTACGAGAAGTCAATTTTCTGGGACATGTTGTGTCGGTATCTGGTATTCGAGTTGATTAGCAAGATTTCGACTATTTTGGATTGGAAGCCTCTGAGAAATTTTTTTGAAGTCCGTAATTTTCTGGGACTTGCTAGTTATTATCGACAGTTCATAAAAGGCTTTTCAATGATCACGACTCCGTTGATGAAACTACTTCAGAAGGATATGAAATTTGATTGGTCTGAAAAGTTTAGAAAAGTTTTGATCAGTTGAAATTCCTATTGATTGAAGCTTCGGTATTAGTACAGCTAGAATCGGGTAAAGAATTTATTATTTATAGTAATGCTTTGTTGAACGGTTTGGGCTGTGTTTTGATGCAGAAAGGCAAAGTCATTGCTTATGCTTCAAGGCAGTTAAAGTCGCATGAAAAGAACTATCCGACACACGATCTGGAATTAGCTGCGATTGTGTTTGCTTTGAAAATTTGGTGCCACTATCTGTTTGGTGAGAAATGTCACATATATTCTGATCATAAGAGTTTAAAATATTCGATGGCTCAAAAAGATCTGAATCTGCAACAAAGAAGATGGCTAGAATTGCTAAAGGACTATGAGCTTGTCCTTGATTATCATCCGAGAAAGGCCAATGTTGTTACTGATGCTCTAAGTCGAAAATCATTGTCTGCATTGCGTGCAATGAATACTCAGTTAACTTTGCTTGATGATGGTTCAGTTTTAGCTGAGTTGAAAGAAAAATTGTTATTTATTCAGCAGATTTACGAAGCTTAGAAGGTTGATAATGAATTGTTAGCAAAACGGGATTAGTGTGATTTGAATAATGATTCAAAATTTCGAATTGATGCTGAAGGTTGTTTGAGATTCAAAGAACGAATATGTGTTCTGAGAAATTTAGAGCTGATTCAGATGATTTTAAATGAAGCTCATAGCAGTCGATTATCGATTCATCCGGGTAGTACTAAAATGTATAATGATCTGAAACAACTTTATTTGTAACACCCTCAAACCCGGCCTAGACGTTATGGCCTAATCTGGCGAAGTCACATGAGAATGTATTTAAAACCGTGTTTACCCAAGAACCGTTCCAGTTACCACCTTTTACTTAACTCGGAAACATATATTGATTAATTTTCTTGAAAACATTTCTTAGTTCACGGAAGCTTAAGAACAAATACAGTTGTAGTTCCAAAATTGATAAACAGTATTTCAAAATTCTGAACTTAAACCAAACAGTCTGAAACCAAAAATTACATAATTACTCCCAACTATAGCAACTAAAATAATAAAATAATTAAAAACCTTTAAAACCAGAGTGTATGTAGCAGTGGTCATAGTCGAGCCCTCCGCTGCACCGATCCACCTACTGCTGGGGATTACCTGATAGACAAATAAAATAAGGGGTGAGTTTTCACAAACTCAGTGCATACATCTCCACAGTAAAGCATGCATGTAAACGAATAGCAGTCAAACAGTCATAATCAAGCCTAAGCTCTTAACAGAATCAGTGTTGGCCTTAGCCCATTCTGAACAGTATCAGATACATTTGGGCCTTAGCCCATACAAACATACATGCATACCAATCAGAATAGTAATGCCCACCAACCCTGCACACCATCTCCGTCCAACCCAACACACCATGTGGGGATAAAATCGACCCACCCAGCCCTACACACCAAGTATGAGGATAAAATCAGCCAAACCAACCCTACACACCAAGTGGTACCGTATACGGCACGTATTAGATATATACAGCATAGTTGCCAGATGACAGGCTAATAGCCTTTCAGTCTTCCTTCTCTTCAACAACAAACCCAACCCAATGCAATGCAACATAAATAATATAGCATGCTCATGTGTAGATATCAGATTATACCATCATCAAGTCAGAACAGATATACAAAATCAGATAGATACACATGCATAAATTCACATGCTTTTGCATACAATCCAATAACAAATCAGATTATGGTGTCTAAGTAACGCTTACCGACCCTACAGTCAGGTCATAGTCGACTAGGGTGACCTGTGCAACCTTACAGAACATTTCTACAATTTGGGCTCACACGCCCGTGTGCCCTACCTATGTGGGCCCACACGCCCTTGTGGCTCACACGGCTCAAATTAGCCTTGCCCGTGTAGATCACACGGCCTGGTCGAAGATCCCACATACCCGTATGGTTTACCCGTGTGGCCCACACAGCCCAATTGGTCAAGCTTGTGCCTCGCACACGGCCTCGCCGGCCTCACACGCCCGTGTCTGTCATGCCAGTGTGGCACGCGCACGGCCTACTTAATTGAGCACACGGCCGTGTCTCGCCGCATGGCCTCTACACAGGCAGTTCACATGCCCGTATGGCGTCGACAGTAGCATTTTCAGCTTTCGTTAAAATGCAATTTCGAATCGATTAGAGTACACACCTGGTTTTGATTGAAGCCTAATGCAATTCTGAGCACTCTAGTACCTTTATTTGACAATATTAAGACCCATTTCAGTCACTTAAATCGATATTGAACCGAAACAGTATGAACAGTCAATTCCTAAACTTATCGAAGCCTTACCTTTAACAAGCAATGATAATCACTCGCTGCTAAACCCGGAAGGTAGTCCACAGCAACTTAATCATCCCTAAAACGCAGACAAAATTCTTAATACTCCACCCCCTTCAACAAAATGAAATAGGGAAATTATCCTTAGACTTACCAATCAAACAAAAACGATGATTGCTCTCAAAGAGATTATTTGCAATGACTAAAGGAAACAGAACTAATGGGGAACAAGGGAAGTAAAGTTCAGCTATAGAGAAAATATGGAGGAGAAAGGAAAAAAAATTTTACAAAGGGGGAAAAGAACATCGGTTACAGAAAAGATTTTGGGAAAACTGACTCAGAAAAATTTGATAACCCTACCGCTTCAATGTTTTAATCCAACTCAAACACCCATACAATATTAACCGCAAAATAATGCCTCCTTACAGACTCGAACCCAAGATCCCTAAGCGTAATCCCTTGCCACTTAACCACTAGACCAGCAGGCCCATTCTGTTAAGTTTTTACCAATAAATTCTTATAAGCCCACTAACCACAAGTCAGGCTTTATTCAAATAAAAACCAAAATTTAGCCCAAGTTAAGGCTCGAACTTAGGACCTCCCAAACACACCTCAGAGTACATAACCACTTAAACCAACATATATTTTATGCCAACCTAACACAAACAAATTTTTAGATATTTCCATGTTCAACAATCATAAAAAACCAAATTTACAGAAGTTTGAGGCGTTACATTATTTGTGGCATGGTATAAAAAAAGGTATCTCAGAATTTGTTTCGAAATGCTTAATTTGTCAGCAAGTTAAGGCTGAACATCAGGTGCCATCTGGTTTGTTACAGCCGATTATGATTCTGGAGTAGAAATGGGATAGAGTGATGATGGATTTTGTTTCAAGTTTGTCCCTATCTCCAAGAAAGAAACATGCAATCTGGGTTGTAGTTGATCGATTGACGAAATCAGCCCATTTTATTCCGGTACGATCCGATTACATACTTGATAAGTTAGCTGAGTTATAAATTTTCGATATTGTGAGATTGCATGGTGTGCCATTATCTATTGTGTCAGATAGAGATCCGAGACTCACATCACGATTTTAGAAGAAATTGCAAGATGCTTTGGGTACGAAATTACACTTCAGTACTGCTTTTCACCCGCAAACGGATGGTCAATCCGAGTGGATTATTCATATTCTCGAGGATATGTTGAGATGTTGCATTCTTGAGTTTGAAGGTACGTGGGAACAATATTTGCCTTTGATTGAATTCGCTTATAATAACAGTTTTCAATCGAGCATCTAAATGGCTCCATACGAAGCCTTATATGGTCGCAAATGTCGTACACCTTTGTATTGGACTAAGCTCAGTGAGAATAAGATTCACGGGGTTGACTTGATAAAAGAGACTGAACAGAAAGTAAAAGTGATTCGAGATAGTCTGAAAGCAGCTTTCGATCGTCAGAAATCTTACGCAGATTTGAAACGTAAAGATATTGAATTTCAGTTTGGTGATAAAATGTTTTTAAAAGTCTCACCGTGGAAGAAAGTACTTCGATTCAGTAGAAAAAGCAAATTGAGTCCAAGGTTTATCGGGTAGTATGAGATTATCGAGTGTGTTGGGCTAGTTGCCTATAGATTGTTATTGCCACCAGAATTGGAAAGGATTGACAATGTATTCCATGTATCGATGTTATGAAGATACAAATCAGATCCTTCGCATGTTATTTCCCCTACTGAGGTTGAAATTCAGCCTAATATGTCTTATGAAGAAAAATCGATACAGATTTTAGCTCATGAGATCAAAGAGCTGAGAAATAAAAGAATAGCGTTAGTGAAAGTGTTGTAGCATCGGAACAAGGTTGAAGAAGCCACGTGGGAACCCGAGGATGCTATGAGAAAGCAATATCCAAACCTATTCACTGATAAGATTTTTGAGGACAAAAATCCCTAAGGGGGAGAGTTGTAACGGCCCAGTTTAGACCCTAGTCAGAATAGTGGTTTTGGGACCACAAATCTGAGTCAAAAACTATTATAATATTATTTTTAATTTTTATAACATGTGAATTGACATGTGTGAAAGTTTCGTTTGAAAATTTAATCCTTTGTGTGCTTAATTTGATAAAAGGACCTAATCGCGTAAAGTGAAAAAGTTGCAAGCTATATGTTAAGGGTTCCTAATTGTTATGGCTTATTAAAGTAAAGGTCCTTATGTTGATATTTGACCATGGAATGTATTAAATGACATTGATGGACATTAGTTAATGGAATTTCAAATGATAATAATAAGGTTATTTTGGTAAATTATGTATTAATGTTAATATAATTAAAATAAAACCAAAATATGGCCATTAGTTCATCTTTTCTAACCAAAATTAAGAAAAGAAATAGGGTTTGGAAAACTTTGTTTATTCGGCCATGGTTTAAGCTTAATTAAGGTATGGTTTTTACTCAGTTTTTGATAATTTCTACGTTTTTGTGACCGTTGCTCTGTATACTATCATGCCCATGTATGAAATTTGGAAATTATTGATGATTTTGAGTTGAGCCATTGTTGATAATGTGATTTTTATGAAGTTTGATGATATTAAATGGAACATATCTATTAGATTACTATGTTTTGTACTGGGACTTTTGATGAATTTGAGTATTTTGGACTAAATTATGAAAATGAGAAATTGAGGGACTAAAATGTGAAATAAATGATAAATATGGGCTGATAAGGACCATAGGAAAATTCGGCTAAGGCATGGTTTTGATGAATTTTATATATTTGGTGTTTTGTGTAATAAGACTAAAATGTCAAAATGTGTAATTTTAGGGGCTAAAGTGCAAAAATGCCCAAATATGTGTTTGTGTATTAAATTGAATGTGTTGGTGATTAAAAGGGTTAATTTTGAATACATATAGATCATGAAAATAGGAATTCAGATTTAGATTGAGGAAAATCGAAGATTATCGAGTAAAGGATCCGAATTGTCAATTCCAAGTACGAGGTACGTTCGTACATGATAAATGATGTTAGTTATGTTTTAATGCTTTGATAATGCATAAATTGTATAGATATTTGATTACGGTTTGAGCATGATGATAATCAACTATGTTCAGCACTAAGTGTATGATTCGAAATAGCTTCGGCTACAAATGGAACTAAGTGTACGAGTTGGAATAGCTTCGGCTATATAAGGCACTAAGTGTGCGCTACCAAGATAGTTTCGGTTTATTGAAATGGCACTAAGTGTGAGAGATTGTTACGGCTTCGGCAAATCATTTATGCACTAAGTGTGCGAATTCTTAAAGCATGGAAAGACTTCCGAATGAATTAATGTAATTGAACGAGAGGTGTGAATGAAATGAATAAATACGGGAAAGTTCAGGTATGTTTGATACCTATGTGGTAGATGATACTATTTGTATGAAGCTTGATGATTTCGTATGAACATATTAAGTGAGATATAATAGAATTGATGGATAAATTGTGAATTACTAAGTGTTTATTAGTTGATGTTTCGTATATTATAAATTGTTGATTATTTATGGTACGAACTTACTAAGCTTTAAAGCTTAATGTGTGAAATGTTCTCTATTTTACAGTGTTATAAAGATAGCTTGGATCTGGAGATCGTTAGTGACATCTATCACACTATCATACATCTATTTTGGTACTATTTTGAGAGTTGTATATATGGTATATGGCATGTATAAGCTAAAGTTATTTTGGTATATTTTGTGTTGTGATTATAGCCATGAGACTTGGCTTGTAGATGTTGTTTTGTATGACCTCTTAATTTGGCATAAATGGTGTGTTTGATAAATAAGTTATATGATGCATATATTACTTATGAGAAGGATTAGTTACGAAATGTTGAAATGGTAAATTTTGTGATATGAAATGGGTGATAAGATAATGAGTTTATGCACTTGAAATTTATGTAATCTATAATGATTTTGGTATACTTTGGTTGTGAAATTGAGTAGTGAATTGGATGGTATTTGAATGCCATGAAGTATGTACAAATTGGTTGATTTGGTTGCCTATGAATGTATGCAAATGATGCTAAAATGTTGTGGATTTGGTATGTTTGATATAGGTGGGAAAATATGGCTTAAACCAAGCTTTATTTCATGCCACACAGTTGAGCACACGAGCGTGTGTCTTGATCGTGTATTTGTTGTAATTTAGCTATCCAAGTTAGTCTCAAGCACGACTTAGACACACGAGCGTGTTTGGTGGCCGTGTGAAGCACACAGCCTTGATACATAGGCGTATGTGGTCATTTCGAAGGGTACACGGGCTAGACACATGGGCGTGTGGTCGACCGTGTGACCTAAGTCTGTTTCGACCATGGCCGAGGCACACGATCATGTCTTGTGGCCATGTGGACAAGTTTGTATGTATGCCCTATTTTTCCACGGCTTAGACACATGGGTGTGTCTAATACCGTTTGAGGAACACGACCTGTTCACACTGGCGTGTGACTTTTATAACTTTGAAAAATGTTTAAGTTTCAAAAAATTTTGTATGAGCTCGGTTTAGTCCCGACCCCTTTCTAAAGCATGTTTGAGGTCTCGTTGACGTAATATAAGGGACTTTGTAATCATGTATGACCTATGATGTTATGATGATTGAGAAATGAATGCTAAATGTGTTGATTTGTTCAGTAACGCCTTTAACCCTATTCCGGCGATGGATACGGGTTAGGGGTGTTACATTAGAGAAGTAAATTGCTTGGCCAAGTTCACCAAGGAGCTCCTCTATAATGGCGATGGAGAACTTCTCTTTTATGGTTAGTTGATTTAGTTGCCTATAATCAACACACATCCTCCAACTGCCATATTTCTTTTTTACCATCACTATAAGGAAGGCAAAGGAGCTGTTACAATACATTATAATACCAGCTTGCAAGATATCCCTAATTATTCCTTCAATCTCATCTTTTTGAACATTGGGATGTATGTATTATTTGACTTGATCTACTACTGCTTTATCCTTTAATGGTATACCATGATCGTGTTGGGAAATGTGTCCATATTATAGTAAACATGTAATTATTTTTTATATATTTGAATGATGAATAAATAAATTTCACATTTCACTGTTATGTCTTTTGTATTTCTATCTTTCATATTTTGCATGCATAGCAAACTTGTGACAAACAAATATTAGCTCATTGATTGTCTAAGGTTAAACTGATGATAAATAGCATTGAAAGATTATTTACATTGCGAGGAAGATAACTTACTTCAGTAGATAATCCAAATGAGTCTATAATCCAATAAAAGAATCAAATTGAGCACTTGATTCAAATACTGAGAAGGATTATTATGTTGCCTACAATTCCAATTGAAGAGATGGCTAGTCTTGGCTAGCGGAGCAGTTGACTCCATGGGATGTATTCATTGCCAGAATGATACATTGGACTGGACCCAAGATAAATTAATTCTAAATCCATTTGTGAATAAATTCACTTGTGACATTCATGGTGTGATTTACCTAAATCTTGAGTTAGTCACTGACCATGTGTATGTAACTCATGTACTTTGATATAAGTGGAGGCTTATACTCTAAAGATGATCGAGTCGATAGTCGGTATGTTGGGTACATGACTTGTGTATGGCATGAATTTACTAACAACAGTGGAATTCATAGCTCAATTAAAGAGTTAATGATATCCTCTCACTAGCATTGTGTGGATTGATAAATATGGAACGTGGTCATAAGTTGCTTGTTCTTGAACAAGAAATTTATCACAGCCGTTTGTTGACAGTGATCATATTAATCATTAAGAAGATACAATAATTAAAATGAGATAAAATAGGATTGTATTGAGTGAACGGATTTAACTCAAAGGAATCAAGGATATCATATGAAGGTAATACACACATGACGAGGTCATTGGACAAAGCAGTTGGATGATTTGCTTTCGTAAAGAGTATATAATAAGGAGTTTTCAATCATGGTATTTCTTGTAGATTGACTTTAAGATTAAGTAATTGTGAATTATCGGAACGATGCTTCTAGACATAATTGCAATCACTAAAGCTTAATTGTATATGTCTGATTGGTCCCTCCGTTAGCTCAACAAAAGCCAACAAAAGCTTGATCAGACTGCATTTGAATTAGAAGTAAATTCTATGACTTTGGAAATAATTTAATTGAGTCGATTTATTCGATGTAGAATTAAATTGGACGGTCGTAAGAATTGTTCAACTAGAGAATTTGATTGAAGAATTTTCTTGAAAAATTAATTTGGAAAATCTTAGCGATTTTTAAGAAACTTAATTTTGATCAAGTAAAATTAATATAATATTTTTAGAAATTAATTTTCAAGTCAAACAATTGGTCCAATGGGTAATTGAACTTGAAAATTGGACTTGAGATAGTAAATTGGGCCTAGGAGCCCAAAATCGAGACAAAGACCAAAAAACTGGTTGAAACAGGTCTAGTATGTGAAACTGAGCCAACAGTCCAATCGGTGGCTAGACCGGACCGGTCGGGCCATCATTAGCTTGGACCGAACCTGTAGAAATCGAAATAACTTAGGGTGTTGGTGGCTGCAACAACATCATTCCAGTGGCCGAAAAATGATCGGCGGCGATGGGTATTCGATTGTTGAGCAGTGGAAGAATTACACTTCTATTAGGACTCTACTAGAGAATTTGATTTCATATTAACTATTTGAAAAATAATATTATTTTAATATATTTAAAATTAAATTAAATTTAATACTTATCCTAATAGTCTTTTATTAATTTAATATTAAAGTGATTATCTTAATATTTAATTTAATTTATTGTTTATGTTGTAGATAAAAATTCTATTAATTTACTAAGATTTAATATTAAGTTTAATCTAATATTTATCTTGATAAATATTATTGTAACATCTCATTTTTCAGTATTGTCAAAAATAATAGTTTCAGAACCACAATTCTGACTAGTAAGTTTGTATAATTAGTATTTAAATTAAACGATTCAATAATAATTGTATATTGAATTTTGATTTGGTGAATTTTAATTAATTGAATTAATGGTTAGTATAAGTGGTTATCTCAAAAGTCAAGTGATTTTTGAAACTGAGGTATTGGAACATTATCTCTGTAATTTAAGGTCGTAAATTTTTTTATTAAATATCTATAGAGTCGTGTTATAGGAGTCTTAAAGTTCAATCCAAAAATTTTAGTGATTTGATAGTTAGTTAAGGTAAAAGAAGTAAATCGTAAAAGAAGTAAAAGTTAATTGCTATAGATTTAAAATAGTAAAGGGACCAAAATGGTAATTAAACCATAGTAAAAAAAGTCCAAGCGGTGGTGGACATGATTGATTCAATAACTTTTGAGCTATTTACCTATTAAGTCCTTATTAGTTTAGGATTAAATTGAAATTAAGCTTGTTTAGTTAAAATTTTAAAACAATTGAAGGACCAATTGTGCAATTAAACCTTCTTTATATGGTAATTATACCATATTCATAAATATTGGACACTTATGGACATGAATTACTCATTATATAAGTTAGATTAAAAGGTTAAATTAGTAAATTGCAAAAATAAATAAATAAATGATAACAAAGGTTAAAATCATCATCTTCGTGAATCTTTAGAGAAAAAAAGGTCGAACCACTATTGTTAAGGCTTGGGAAGCTTCGGCCAAGCTTATCCTTCAATTTGGTAAGTCGATTTTAATCGGTTTCTTGTAATTTTTTATATTTTTGAGATCGTTGCAACTTGGTTTAGCTAACTCGTATCTCTGATTTCAAAACGGTTAAAGATTATGAATTATGACATTAATGAGTTTTGGATATTCTTGAATTTTTAAGGTAAATTATTACCCTTGGTTGTTAAATGGGACTATTTTGTAAAGTAATTTTTGGTAATTTTAATATTTAAAGACTAAAATGTTAAAGTGATAAAATTATGAGGACTTGATGTGAAATATCAGTAAATAGGGGCTGTAATAGGGTCCCAAAAAAGTTGGTTAAGCTTGAATTTGATTGAAAATTGTTAAATTGTAAGTTTTGGAATTAGGGAATAAATTGCATAAAAGGTAAAATGTTGGTGTAGTTTTGTAAAAATATACAAAAGGACTTAATTGCATAAAAGTAGTTAATTATGTTACTAGAAGTTGATAATTAAATGGAATTATTATTTTTGATCAAGAAATAAATCGATCAGGCTCAAATCGTGAAAATGCTAAAGTACTTGATTGATCTTTGTCTCGATTTTGACTTTGTTTTTTATCAAGTAAGTTTATTTTGTAACAGCCCGGTTTAGACCCTAGTCGGAACTATAGTTTCAGAACCACAAATTTGAGTCAAAAAATATTTTAATATTATTTTTCATGTTTACAGTATGATATTTGATATGTGTGAAAGTTTCGTATGAAAATTTTATCGATTGTGTGTTTAATTTGATAAAAGGACCTAATCGCAGAAAATGCAAAAGATGTGTTCTATTTGCTAAAGTGTTGAATTGCTTTGGTTTATTAAATGTGAGGTCCTTATTATGTTATTAGACCATTTATAGTGGAATTTGACAAAAATGACCATTAAATTAATGATTTCAAATGGTTATAAATAAGGTTAATATGGTAAATAGATTATTAATGTTATATTAAATAAAACTAAAGCCAAAATTAGTCCATTATCATCTTCTTCACACCGAAAATGAAAAGAAAAGAAAGCTATTGAAGCATTTTAGGGTTCGGCTATCATTGTCTTTGATTAAGGTATGGTTTTTGATCCGTTTTTGATAATTTCTACGTTTTTGTAATCGTTGCTTAGTAATCTTTCAAGCCCATGCCTCAATTTATGAATTTGATTATGATTTTAAGATGTGTCATTGTTGATAATGTGATTTTTATGAAGTTTTATGATAGAAAATGAAAGTTATGTGTTAGATTAGTATGTTTTGTATTGGGATTTTTGATAAAATTGAGTATTTTGGACTAAATTGTGAAAATGAGAAATTGAGGGGCTAAAATATGAAATAAATGAAATATGTGGGCTTATATGAGTTAAAGGAAGATTCATCTAGGCATGTGTGAAAGGAAATTATGCATATTTTATGATTTTATGAAATAGGGACTAAAGTATTAAAATGTGAAAATGTGAAGGCTAATTTGTAAAATGCCCTAAATATGTATATATGGATTGAGTTGAATGATTTGTTGAATAAAAGAGTTAAATTTGAATTTATATAGATCAAGAGCCAAAGAAAATGGAATTAGATCAAGGAAAGTCGAAAGTCATTAAATAGCCGTTCGTTTTAGTTCATTTCCGTACGAGGTATGTAACGCCCCGTACCCGAGACCGTTGTCGGAGTCGAACACGAGGTGTTAACAGACTTAATTCATTGCTTAAACAGCTCAAACAATTTAATTTTAGAAATTCCAGACAAGCTGGCTAACTGCATCACAGTCGCTTAAAAATTCATATCTCGAGTTCTGAAACTCAAAATAAAGATCCGTAAATTTTTCCTGAAACTATACTCATATATCTATTTACTAATTTTTTTCTAGAATTTTTTGCTAAGCCAATTAGTACAGTTTATTAGTTAAAATCTCCCCTGTTTCAGGGTTTGACTGCTCTGACCTCTGTGTATTACGAATCAGATATCTCTCCGTACAGAATTTCAATAACTATGAAGTTTGTTTCTCTTAAAAATAGACTCAATAAGAAATCTGTACATATAAATTATGACTTCTAATTATTTTTATACAATTTATGGTGAATTTCCAAAGTCAGAATAGGGGATCCAGAAATCGCTCTGGCCCTGTTTCACAAAAATTTAAACATCTCATAAAATATAACTCATATACCTGTTTCGTTTCTTCCATATAAAAATAGACTCATAATTCTTAAATTCCATGTTTTTTTCATCATCTAATTATATCTCTACTATTTTTAATGATTTTTCAAATTCACATCACTACTGCTGTCTGAATCTATTTTATGGTAAATTTTACCTATTTCATTGTTTCCATGGATTAACTAGCAATTTGACATACGTAACACCAAATATAATCATAATTAGCCATTCCAATGGCTAATCATTACCAAGCATTTTTATACTACTCAATAACCATATCATAAGACCATATATACAAAATGATTATAATGCTATACATGCCATACTCAAAATATACAAGCCATTATGCCAAGATGGTATATGGATAGTGTGAGCGTGCCTCCGACCGTTCCCGATTTTCGAGCTGGCTTGTCAACACTACAAGGAATGAAAAGGAGGGAGTAAGCATAAATGCTTAGTAAGTTCACATGCAAATAGCAAGTAACATAACCATATAAGGAAACAAAAAACAACATTTGCATAATCATCACCAAGACATTCATATCATATTTTCATTTATCATCTTACCATATTATTGTTATATCAATTTTTCAACCCGCGGGTTAAGTACATACCTGTTCAAAGTATCCATTTCACAACACTTACCAATACGTCCCTTTCATCTTGAATATTCCTCCATTTGAGTAGAACTTTACCCGTTGAACGCATCGGAATATAATTCGGATACATGGAAAGTTTGCACATAAGTGCCACATACGTAGCCAAGCTACTATGTAACCCGCCCATAAGCGAACTCGGACTCAACTCAACGAGCTCGGGCGTTCGCATCCATAAGTGAAATCAGACTCAACTCAACGAGCTCGGATGCCTAGTTACATCTCACGAACTCGGACTCAACTCAACGAGTTCGGACATTTGCATCCATAAGTGAACTCAGACTCAACTCAACGAGTTCGGATGCCTAAATATCCCAGTGACATGTCACTTGTATCCTAATCTATTCCTAAGGTTCAACGGGACCTTTTTTCCAATCATGTGTCTCAACCATCTTCTACGGAATGCCGATACCGATACTCGGTAGTATTTCACATTTTCCAAGTATATCACATAATTTGACATATTATCAAACAATTATCACGAGTATAATATTTCATAATAATTATCATATCATTTAAATAACATAAAAACATTTAAAATAATAACTATGTTACCAACATTTACATATGAACTTACCTCGTATGCGAAAATGGCTACTTTTACCATTTCGTCCACAACTTGGTATTTTCCCCATTTTAGCCTGAATTTCAGTTTTCCTTGCTAATCGAGCTTGGAAGCTTGAAAAACCCTAGCCATGGTTTCTCCTTGCTATATTCGGCCATGGGGTTGAAGATGAGCAAAATTGGCTTTTAATTTTGTATTTTAATTCATTTTACCCCTAAATGACCAAAATGCCCTTACTACTAAACTTTCCAAAAATTCCATCCATGTCCAATTTTTGTCCATAAACTTAGAAATTGGTAAAATTGCTATTTAAGACCTCCTAATTAATATTTCAAAACAATTTCATACTAGAAACTTCTAGAATGCAAGTTTTGCAAATTATTCGATTTAGTCCCTAATTTCAATTTAAGCACTTTAGGCATAGGATTTCATTACGAAATTTTCACACAATCATGCAATCATATCATAAACATTAAAATAATTATAAAATAATTATTTCTATCTCGAATTTTGTGGTCACAGAACCACTATTCCGACTAGGCCCAAAATCAGGATATTACAAGGTAAGTCTATATACAAATAAATGTGTTTGAATTGATTTATTTATGTTTATATGATATTGAATTGTGATGAATTATAGAAGTTGAATATGTGAAAGTGAGAAAGTTTCGATAATGCGACGACGTTCAAATGCCCCATACGAACCATAGGAATAGTTAGGATACATATGTCATGACATAGGATTTTCAATATGTGATTTCGTGTAAGACCACGTCTGGGACGTTGGCATCGATTTGAGATTTACGTGTAAGAGCATGTCTTGGACATCGACATTGTATTTGATTTCGTTTAAGACCCTGTCTGGGATAGTGGCATTGATATTTGATTACATGTAAGACCACGTCTGGAACGTTGGCATTGTACAAGCTTTCTGAGCTATCCAAGTACCCTTAATGATTCCAAACGATTCAACGAGAATTCTGAGAAATACTTGTTTGAATGAATGAATAACCGATTCAGGTACGTGGAGATGTGTTTAACATTTGTTAATGAGAAGTACATGTGCAAGTGATGATATGTGATATAAGTATGAGAAAATATGCTATATGTGCAAATGAATTGGGAATATGTGAAATGCACATGAACTATGTGGTTTGTGATAGTATTTGGCTATGAAGTATATGTATTTTATGATGCTTATATTCTTAAAATGATAAGTTTATTTGTATATGGCTTACTAAGCTTTTGAAAGCTTACTTTGTGTGTTTTCCAATTGTTTTATAGATTATTGAAGCTACTGAAAGCTCGGGGATCGTCTAGGATCATCACCACACTATCAAATACTATTTTGGTATCTTTTGAATATGTATATATCAAAGTATGGCATGTATAGGCTAGGATTAATGTGGTATGTTTTGAGATAGATATATCATGCCATGAGATATGGCTTGATTATGGTTGAACTTATGGTTTGATTTTGGTATATGATATGTGATGCAAAAATGGTAATTTGGTGTATATATATGGCCTAGTGAAATGGTCTTTTTGGTAAGTTAGTTTTATGGCTGAAATGGTTATAAATGTGATATGAATCATGTGTTCATGGTATGAATTAGTTACACAGAATTAGTGTGTTTGAGTTGGAATTATGTATGGAAATGATTAATGATATTGAAGTATGAGTGATGCTTGTTTTGGAAATGTTTTGGTTCCAAATTGGGTTATGAAATGTGGTATTAAAAGCTTATGTATATAGGGTGGCAAAATGGCTTTTCAAGTGGCCTATATTTGTCCACACAGGTAGAGACACGAACGTGTGTCTCAGCCATGTGCGATACACGGTTATGTTACACGACCATGTATCCCCTAAGGTAGTCCTACAATTTAAAGTTAGTCTCGAAAACGACCTAGACACACGGGCATGTGGTTAGCCATGTGACCCAAGTCAGTTTCGATCACGACCAAGGCACACGGGCATGTCTCCGGCCGTATGGTACAAGTCAGTATGTATGCCCTATTTCGCCATGGCCTAGACACACAGACGTGTTTAATGCTGTGTGAGGCATGCGGCCTGTTCACATGGGCGTGTGACCTTTGTAACTTAGAAAAATTTGTTAAGTTTTGAAAAAAATTTATATGTGCTCGGTTTAGTCCCGACCCTTCCTAAAGCATGTTTTAGGTCTCGTTGACCTAAGAAAGGGACCTTATGTTGATATCTGACTTTGATATGATAATGTATGACTTTTGATTGTGAAATGTTTCGATATGTCCTGTAATGCCTCTTAACCCCGTCTGACGATGGATACGAGTTAGGGGTGTTACACATTTTATTTGAAAATTTTATTTCCAATTGTTTATGAATGTTACAGCTTAAATGATATGAAATTACTAATGTTAAATTGATTTGTTGATAGAACTAGAATTGTAAAAAGGTACGAAAATGATAATTCCTAATATCAATGAAGACAGGTTGCATTTGTACGTAAGACTATGGCAAGGCTATGACAACAATTCAGACGTAAGACCATAGTTGGGCTATGGCATTTTGATGGTAAGACCATAACTGAGTTATGGCACTATGAACGTAAGACAATGGTTGGACCATTGTATTGTATATATATAAGAGTATAGTTGGGCTATGGCATTCTAATGGTAAGACCATAATTGAGTTATGACATTATGAACATAAGATCATTGTTGGATCATGGCAATGTATATATATATAAGACCATAGCTGGGCTATGGTGTTCTAATGTTAAGACCATAACCGGGTTATGGCACTATGAACGTAAGATCATGGTTGGACCATGGTAGTGTATATATAAGACCATAGCTGGGCTGTGGCATTCTAATGGTAAGACCATAACCGAGTTATGGCACTATGAACGTAAGACCATGGCAGTGTATATATATAAGACCATAGTTGGGCTATGGCATTCTGGTGGTAAGACCATAATCGGGTTATGGCACTATGAACGTAAGACCATGGCAGGGCCATGGCAATGCACATGTAAGACTATAGTTGGACTATGGCACAATATGAAACGTGTACCAAGGTTTCACTCGTCTTTATAATATTTATTGGATGAAAACAAATGAGGATCTAAATATGATGTGTAAAATGGTAAGCGGTTTGTAATAGTATATATGTGTAAAAATGATAACTATTGTATTACTATATGTTAAAGAGGTTTTGCATTATGGTAGTAAGAAATGCGAATGTTATTGAAATATGAAAATTTGATTTGAACTAATATCTGAGCATTACTCACCTATTGGGAGCTATGGTTGACAGGAACTCTATTCATTTATCTTGTTATTTGAATATTTATATTTAATTCAGTAAGCTTTATCATTTAATCAAAAAACTTACTAAGCTTTATGTAAGCTTACCCATGTCTGTGTCTTTTCTTTGTAGGTTACATTTTGTGGAAATCGGGATATTGGATCAACTCGAAGAACCACACTATCCGAGAATCATTTTGGTAGATTTTGAAATTAACTTGAATTATATGGCATGTAATAGGATTATTTGGTCATGTTTGTAATGGTTCATAAGTATTTTGTAATTTGTATGTGTTGTACTTTGATTTTGTAGAATGAGTAACTAATACGGTATATATGTTCAGCCCTAAGCTATAGCATAATGATGAATATGGAAGGGTAAGTTGGCATGAATTAGATATGGTAAGTAGTGATTAAATGTGAGTCATATGATTATGTTTTTGGTTTGTGTCTTTTTGCTAAGGTATTGAAACTATGGTGTTGGACTTAAGGTGTTTTTGTTGACACATTGGTTTAAGTCTTGGTTGAATGATTTAGTAAGCTTTGGTTTTTTCTTGAATGTGTTTAAAATCTTGTGATCATGTGTTATAAATTGGTTTAGGTACCTAAGCATTTGGGCTAAAATTAAGCATATTTTGTGTCATTTTAAGCACACACGGCCTGAGACACAGCTTGTAACATGGCTTTGTGTCTCAAAATAGTTTCGAGCATGATCTGGCACATGACCTGTAACACGACCGTGTGACCCAACACCGAGTCGAACACGGTCTACCACACGGCTTACGACATGACCGTGTAAAGGTATTCTCGAATGCTATACGGCCTGGCCACATAGTCATGTGATTTCTATTTTGAAAATTTTCATTTCTATCTAAAATCCCCTATTTTGTTTCAAATTAGTCCTTAATTGTTTCTAAATTAATTTTACGGCCTCATGGACTCGATTTAAGGCCTATAAACATATGTGTTATTTTAATCATAATTATTTGTGAATTTATGTTAATTAATTTGGTAAATATGGTGCTATCTTTTATTAATTAATTTTAATTGCACAGTAATACCCTGTAACCCTAATTCGGTGACGAAAGCATTTATGAGTGTTACATTTAGTGGCATCAGCGCTATAGTTTAGTTGATTCTCGGACTGAACGTAGCGTGTTTGAAGTCTAGAAATTACATGCTATATAAACCTGAGATAGTGTGATATGGATTGAACCGATCTAACCCTTATTTTTCTTGCAAATTAATGAATGTTAATAGAATTTGATCATACTGACCTTGATAAAGAATAAGGTAATAATCCGACTTCTAAAGAAGAAGTAGATTATAGTTTACCAGTTCTACAAATGCCTAATAGTAAAGTCCTGGCTTCCGAACAAGAAGTAAGTCATAGTTTACTGGTCTCGTAAATGTCTGATAGTGAAATCAGAATGTCTTGTTGATTTATTGAGTCAGTGGTTCACAGAGCTGGTGCGAGTCAATTCAGTGGCCCCACAACCTCTACTCCCTGATATGCTTCTTATGACACCCCCTAAGTCCTCAACCAACTAGAATAGTTCGATGGCTTTCAATTAATAATTAGAAAATATGGTGCTGAAGGAGTCAGTGGTAAAACAGGTGACGATTCGAGTTGGGACTGGGTACTGGTTTGAAAATATCTAAGGAATTTTCGATGATATGGCTTGTTTCCTTGGTGATTATCTTAGATGCTTCATGTCTTTGATTAAAGGTAAGGTTTATGGCTGGTGATTATCTTAGATGGATCCTTTTCGTTCCCAACTTTCAACCAAATGATCTTCTCTACTATTCTCGTACCACGAATTGCTTTGAGTATGGCTCGAATTAATTGACTCAAAACACAAAACTAGAAACTTTTTTCTTTTATGTGGAAAGAAAAATTTTCTTCTAAAATAGAATCTGACAGAATTGTTATTCCAAAAAAATATATTTAATAGTTGAGAATAAATTCTCTCTATTTTTCGGCAGAGTAACAATATCTTAAAGTTGTCTGTTAATAGCTCTACCGGTGTCATCTAATTATAGGAAGAGAAAGTATAACCCTTGTTGAATTGTAGAGATTTATTTCAAATATAAAAACAACTTCCTACTTAGAGTAGGAGTAGGGTGGACTGCATCCCTTAGCATTCCTACTACAGTTGTCGCCCTCTTCATATTCCATGAAAGGTTTTTGGCCCTCTCTCACATCGGGTCTAATTACGAGTAATTGTTGGACTTTTCAACCTAGTATTTTGTAATATGATCCAACCTAATTCTATTTTTCTATTTCCCAAAATAAACTTCAATATATTTATATTAAATAGTTTTCTCATCTTAATTTTACCTTAGTAAAATTATGAAGATTTTGCCTTTGGTAAAATTTCTGAAAAAAAATATTTAATATTTCACAATTCAACTTGTTCACTGTGATCGAATGGTTTATTTTCATTTTCAAGCTTTAAAATAGCTCAAAAACTCCCATTCTCTCGATCATTTATAAGTAATTCATTTGCATTTGCAGAAGAATCATTTCTCATTTTCATTTCTATTTCCATTTCCATTTCCATTTTGAGAAAACCACATTTATTTATGAATGATTCCATTTCTCCATTTAAAAAAAAACCATAACCATTTCTAATGTTTTCCATTTCTCCTTTTCTATTCATTCTGTTCATTTTGATTCAAACGCACAATTCATTTCTGGTTTCAGCAAGCTAATGGAGAGACTGATTGGACGTATGCAATTGAGGCTCAAATGATTTATAATTAAGTTCTAACTTTTTTCCTATTAGTTATAAACTCATTTAGTCATGAATTCATTCCACTATAGTGTCGTGACTGAGCTCTCTCCAACGGTATACCATTACAAAAGCAACTTGATTAGTCCTCATCCAATGACTTTGTCATAATTGTGTTACCCTCATAGGATATCCTTAATCTTTTTAGGATAATATCCGTTCTCCCACTATGATCCTACTTTATCTCATGGTAACCATTACATCTTCCTTCATGAAAATTCAATTACTATCAAATAATAATCAAGTCATCCATCACAAAGACGAACGACCTATAGCCACATTTACTTTTCATCAACCATGTAATTCCGATGAGAGGATGTCATTTACCTATGTCTCAGGCTACGAATTATACTGTTGTGAATGACGCTACATACTGTAGAAGTTGTACACCCGATGCACCAGCTTTTAGTTATTTATCTATTCAAACTTAAGTTTTTACTTACATCAAAGTGTACGAGTCATGCACACATATCCTGCCATCCACTCAAGTTACTTACATCAAAGTGTACAAGTCAGGCATACATATCCTGCCATCCACTCAAGCTTCAGGAATGCCACACTACGAACATTACAAGTGAATAAGTCCATAAACGGATTCAAAATCTATTTTTCTTGGGTCAATTCCAATGTACTGTCAGCCCAGCTAGTCACATTTATGTCTCTATCTTCTGGAGTCACTCGCTCAGATGCTCAAGAAAAAACATCTCCCCAATTGGACTTGATAGATGACATATTAGTTTTTCAATTAGTTTGCTCATTTCTGATTAGACTAAGGACGTGTTTAGGTTCGTCTGCTAATATAAGTTGTCTTTCTGTATTACGATTCAACCACATAATACCTCTTAACATTAGTTAAACATTAGGCAACCAATGAGAAACATTTGCTTCCATTTTACTTTGCATGAAAAAACTATGTGAGGATAATATACAAAGTATTAATGTCATTCATGAATAATTTTATTAACCAATTTATTCAAAAAATTACAAGCGTATTGAGACAAAAATACTACATTTTGGGTACCAAATCCAACACATGTAGAGACAGTGCGGGGCCTTTAGCAGATTCCTCCCTAGAAGGGCTTTCTTCTAAATAATTTGAGCACTTTTGAAAACCACCTCCCTCGCCATCAAAAGAGAGACTGAGTAACAATTGATAGAGTTGTGATCTGACACATTTCTGTCCTGAGGTGTACTTAGATCCACACCAAAAGCAAAGCCCCTTTTGTTTTCTATCCTTAATTTCAATTGGAGATATGGATCTATTAGAGCTCTTACTATGACACATTTGTGCTACCTCCTTATGTAGTTGTGTTAGTGATAGGGCCCATAGAATGCACCTTAGGCATTGGAGTAGGTGAGGGAAAAAGGGTTGGACCCCAATTATTACTCCCCATTCCAGTTGGATAACTTCTCTTTTGAGAATTAGTGAGGATTCCTTCTACTTGCCTAGCCACCAAAAATCGTTCAACTAGTGACTTAGCTTTAAAGAGTTGAAAATACTAACCTATTTTTGGTTTCAAATTACTAGTGAAAATACTCAAAGCATAGTTAACTGGAAGTTGCAGCTGATTAAGGATACTGATGAAGGCATCATGGTACTGGTCCACTATCCTAGTTTGCTTAAATAAGACGAGATATACCATAGGGTCCTTGAAGGTACTAGAACCAAAATGCTCACGCAAATGATGAGTATAAAATGGCCATATTAACAGATGGAAACCACCCTACCTCTAAGTGAAGAAGTAGTGTTAGTCTAGTGCTTTTACCTCAAGGTGCAACATGATAGTGGACACCTTAGCATGATTAGGAGTCCTTTTTGCTCCAAAGTATTACTTTAATTTTGCCTACCACACTCGAAAATCCTTTCCATGAAAAAAATGTACTCAAGTTTATGGCCCTAAGCCAGAATAGGCAAACTGCTTGCGTGTGAAAAAGTTTCCAGGCCACCTATCTAACCATAGGATTAAAAGGTAAGTGATCCTTAGGGAAGAACCCTGGTGGTGGTCTTCCCAACACCCCTTTTCTCTTATCCATAGAAGAGGCTTTCAATTGAGTTGGTACCATGTTACCCAGGTACTGCTCGAAGAGGCCATTCAACTCTGATTTGAGTTCCTCTCGAAACTCATTTTTAAATTCCTTTAGGCGCGCATCCAACCTGTTATCCCACTGTGAAAGATCCAGCTGAAGCTTAGATAACTCATGCTGTAAATGACCTATATCCTTCAGCAATTTGGTGGTGACGCCATTCCCGACCATGAGGAACGATAGGCTCTAATACCTTTGTTGCAAACTAAATAATCAAACAGAATAGAAGGAAAGAATAAAGAATAGGAAGAGTGACATGAGAGAATTGTAGAGAGAAAACTAATTCAAAATTATGCATAAAACCCTATATTCGTTACAACAATAACTGAAATAGGAAGGAAGACATATGATCATTATACCAGAAACGGTTATACAATTGGATTTGCAAATGAATGAAACGCATTATTTCATTTAACCAAAGTGCACCATTCTAACAAACGTGAAACACACCGTTTCATTAATATATTTATAATCAAAACGCAACATTGAAGTAACTTCTAATAACTACCATATCAAATTTGCAGGAAAACATGAATAATTAAGAGAAATATTAAAGAAAGGGAGAAGAAACTAAAATTCAAAAGCCACGTCAATCTATTTTGGGTTCTTATGTTTGGGGGGTCTCTGTTTGAAAATCCAAATGGTGAAAGCGAAGGAAAGGCCACGAGGAACTTTCAACCTTTGCTTGAAGATTAACCTGACGGCCGATGGCGATAATGTAGATATATATGATGACTAGATGTTTGTTTTAAGAGATATTTTGAAGCTCTGGAGAAGAAGATGAAAAACCTAAAAAAGTGGAAAGTTATTTTTAATTAACCAAAAATAAACAAAATAGAATAAGGAAGAAAAGATGTGGATTACAAAATAAAATTTCTATTTAAAAATCAAAACTATTTTGAAAATTTTGAATATTAAAAAAAAGCATATTAGTTTTTCTTAATTTTCTATATATTTTTTAATTTTTTAAAAATCTTCTTACTTTTTTATTTTTTATTATTTTATGAATAAATTATCCCACTAGTCACTTAAATTTTTTTTTGTCAATTTAGCCATTATCGTTAGAAATTTTTTTAAGATAGTAATTCATTCATTATATCACTAATCGAAAGCGGATTGGGCATGCCAAGTCAGCCAAAATTTCCACCTATTGTTGACGTAATTACAAAGTTAAAATTTCCCTAAATTTAAAACAATATAAAAGGACAATTGGGTTAGAATAAAACTATAAATCCAAAAAAAAAAAACCCTAAACAATCTAATATTTTGATTAGCAGAGATGTGATTACAAAATAATATATTTTTTATTTTTTATTTAAAAACCGTAATTATTTTGAAATTTTATAAATTTTTGAATATTCCAAAGCAAGGAGGTCAACCTCTTTCAAATATACAACATGGATTTTGGCAATGCAATGGAGTTGGACTTTCATGCAGATCCAAATGAATCATCTTTTCCACAGAGGTAAATCCTTGCCAGCTAGGCAAGAGGATAGCAAGTTACAAATTTTGTTTCTGTACGACATGTATTTCTATTACTATGAAATTCATAAATGAAGTAATTAATCGTGGAGTTACCATTATCCTATTTGTAGTGACGAATCTTGTATGTGTTCCTAAGAAAAGAAAAGAAATTTGTCAAAATTTCGAGGTCTTAAAGGGTCATGGAAACACATAACTCTTGAATGGAACTGGAAAAGAGATGTAAGTCTAGTTCCTTTAGAAATGGTAAGATCTTTGACATAGGAAGAAGAGGTCAATCCGTATCATCTTGACTTGGTTCTGATTTCTCTATTTTTTAAAGAATATTGCCTCTCCTACTCGTATCGAATAGAACATGCTGAGACAAACCTTCTTCATGTAAAACCTGCTTGATTTATATCGGCAGAATCGTACGGTTTTATGAAACCATGTGTATATGGCTCGAACCCGTAGTCAATCCTATTTCCAATAGGAGCAGTTGACAATTGAATCCAACTTTTTCCATTATTTGCATATCCGTAATAGTGTGAAAGGAAAGCCTGGTTCCAAGTGGTTTAGGAATAGTGGCTTTCAATCCTTTAACTTAGGATTTGTCAGTTCTATTTCTTGATGGGGGCAGGGAAGGGATATAACTCAGCGGTAGAGTGTCACCTTGACGTGGTAGAAGTCATCAGTATGAGATAATCATTTGTTCCATAGCCCCGGGGCTATTTTCAACCAGTCAATTAAGAATTCTCAAATGTACTAGAACTAGCAAATGCCTCAAAGATGTAGTCATTGATTCTCCCGAGAGGCCATAATTACCGTGAGCAAACACATTAATTTAATGACGAGGAGTGCATTTTTTCTATGCTACTAGTACTTGCTCTGCTATTCTGCCCAAGCCTGGCTGAGAAAGAGTTACGGGGCATAAAACAAAAAAAATATGATTATTTTATTTTATTTTGGCCAGTAATTCTATATATAAATATAAAATAGAAAAATAAATATTCGATAAATAATAAATAAAAGGCCACTTCATTTCGGGAAAAGACCCACGCCCAAGTTTCATAGCTTTGGGTTCGCTATCTCAATCATGATTTTCCTACCCCTAGAGAGAAAGGTCCTTCCCTTTTGTGCCGCTTGTGGGCCAGGAGGGGTTAGAACCCCCGACACCATGGTTTGTAGCCACGTGGTTCTATATTTTTTGAATTTTTATTTTTACATTTTATCATTTTAAAAGCATTTGTTGGGATGTCAAATAAAACTAAACAACATCATGTTTGTAATTAAGCACATTTAAACCGCCACGCCAGCTAATAATGTTGGTCGTTAATTAACTAGCTGTCACAACAACAATTCTGTCAAAAAAAAAATGACCAATTTGATCAAAATTGGAACAATGAGGGCTTAAAAAAAAAAAAAGAATAAGGGGCACAGCTATTAATCAGCCAGATATTTTTGGTATTATGCCATAACAATACAAATATGAGATAACTATGCAATAAGCTACAACCTTTTGCTGGCAGATTACGAAGGAGTTATTATCAATTCTGAGGAGTCCTCAATTTCATCATCGCTAAATGCTAATGGACTTTATTAATTGCCATATATTTTCAATACCCAAATCAATATATTGTTATTGATTTCTTTACATTTACTGCCCACGATTCATCTTAATTTCATCTATAAATTAAAATTTCCCACAATTAAAAGCTTTAGGATCGAGATTATTATTTAATATTTATGTGTTGTTAAATTTTCATTTAATTTAAATTTTTTTGGTGTTAAATAAAATAAATAGGTAGTTATGTTGAAAACTTTAAATTGTTATTTGATAAATTAAAAAATTCCATCATTTGTTTCTTTATTATATATTATCAAAAATGTTTAAAAATGTTAATTTTCAATAGCATATGTCTAAGTTGACTATATTCAAAATAAACTATCTATTTAGTTTTGTTAAAAAAAATTAATTATTTTATATAATTTTATTCCAAAATTATATAAAGTATTAATAAAATGAAAAAAATAAAATAAATAAAATTTATTATTATCTTTTAATTAACATAACAAATATTTTTATAACATAAATTATTTTTTTGTACTTAGAAATGCTATGAGAATAAATGTTGTATCGAAGGTCCCAACAAAGGCAGCGATATTAGTATGATCTTAATAATAAATTAGGACTCTCATCAAATTGATTTGAATAATGTATCCTTTTCATTATTGCAATGTTGATTTGAGGAATAATGGAGCATCATAAAATTTGAGACATACAAAGAAATAATAATCATCATAATTTAATTGTTAAATCAACACCTCTCTCAGCAAAAGCAGATTGTGGCCAAGTCCTTGTCAAAACTAAACTGATGCAAAGGGAAGAAAATTAATTCTATTCAAATACCACAATAATTCCAATTCCAATTCCAATGATTATTCACTTCCATTTAATTCAGTGGAAATTAGGGTAGGTACCCACCAGATGAATCAATTATTACAACCATTTTATTATTTTATTTTATTTTCATATTTCAATCTTACTTGTAATATATAATTTCGAAATGAAATTACAATTTTTAGATTCTCAATCTTATAATTATTTTGTAATTTCATTACTTCTCAATTTATTTAAAAAGATGTAGGTCCTTTTTACTTAAAAATAATAATTATAATTATAATTATAATTATAATCCAAAAAAATTTCTCTTCTCATTTTTCTCTCCTTTGAAAATAAAAATCTCTAGCTTATTGCTACTTTTAATTTCAGCTCTGACCTCTCTTAAATGTTGTGAAGAGATTAGATTTAAAACATCCATAATAAAAGATTAAGAGAATTTATTTATTTTTATATGATTCTATTTTTATTTTTTAAGATGAAAAATGATAACATTTTAAATTAAAAAAATTCTCGATTGAACTTAATATCGTACAAATGTGACACTAACGAAAGTAAAATAAAAAATAAAAATTTGTCAAATTAAAGTGATTATTACAAAGGCATTTATGTCTTTTAAAATTTTTAAATCGAGTTTCCTAATATTCAATCGAATCAAGGTAAGAACTTTTTTATTGAACCCTTCTAATGTTTTTACTTTATTTTAAAATTAAAATTATGTGAATCAAATTTAGAAATATTGATTTATTGTGGTCTACAGAAATATACCATGCTTAACAATAATTCTATTTATCTATTTATATTCTATTTAAAAGCTATGTCAAATGCTTGAGATAATAGAATTTTAAATTTGATTATTGTTAGCCACTTTGCATGATAAAACTTGCACCACTTCTTAAATCTAATTTTAGTACATGCCATTTGTGTGGAATGAAAGAAAAAAATATTATCAAATATATATAATATAAGTGAGTAAATTAAATTTTAATTTGATTGACATTAATATTGTTGTCTATTTAAAAGAATAAGAGTTTAAATGCGCTAAAACAAATTTATCATCCTATTGAAAGATTAAGAAAAAAAAACCCAATCAATTAAGAAAAAAAAAACTCAATTTTCTTAGACTTGCTCTCAAACCGCATTAAATAGAACAGAAAAATTGGAGGCTTATATAATGAATTTTAATTTCACTTCTCTTTAATATTAAAAGCAAATCAAATTCTCTATAATAAACGGTAAATAGACCATATAAATAAATTATCATAATTAGCTTTCATGGTTGTTCAATCAAGGTGTAATAAAAATAATCTTTTTAGGTTGTTATAAATTTATAAGAATTTTGAGAATAAAAAATGTGAAACTTATAAAAAAATTCTATAACAATGATACTTTAGTAAAATTTACTTTTAGATAAATTTATATTTCGTAAATCAAACACTTAAATTTTACATTTCAATTAAATGAATTAAACAAGATAATTTCATATTCTTGTAATCCTATTACAAAATATAATTTAAGGGAACATTTAGTATTTTCCCATATTATGATTTCAATAGAATGCGATTCTTTGAAATGTGATTGATGAGAATCACTGTAGGAAAAGTTATTTTACAATGTTTGATATACTTATAAAGTATTGATTAAAATCTTGAGAAAATTGCATTAACATGTTTGGTACACCAATACCTTCCCTGAATTGTAATGGTACATTACAAACTTACCTTTATTAAATAAAAGATAACATTAATATATTTTAACATTTTTATTATTAACAAATATTTGAATTGATGAAAAAGATATGATTTGCTCATGTTTTGATGGAATTTATTATACGAGTACATTTGAAAAATAATTTATCTATTAACTCAATATTGTGGAAATGCAAAATTTGCAAAATTTTCCACATTGCATTGTACATTTAACTAGAAATTATCTTGAAACTAAAATTTGATATTGATAAACTAATATGTTTAAATAGTATTATAACAAAACAAATACATTCATTTTAAATCTCGATTAAAGAAAAGCTCTAGAAAAATGGGAAGTTTCATTTTTTAGGTCAGAACGGAAAAGCCAACATTTTATTTCGCCTTGATATTAAAGCCAATGACACAGGCCCCAACGTGTAAACAAAACGTCTATACTCTCAAGCTTCGGCTTGACAAAAACCTATATGAATTGGTTCGATTATCGTCCAGTCAAGCTTATGAGGGAGTGACAAAAGCATTCAGCCGCTAGGCAAAGCGGTGAAGTGCTGAACTCCCTAGTAGCATATGACACGGTGCAAGGCTGATTAAACTTTATATGATTACAAATTCAGTTGTTGAAGGAGATTTTGATTTGAGTTGTAGAGCATGCTTTCTTGCTCTCTCTCTTTCTTTGATCGATTCAAACTCCAATATTTGCCCAGTCCAACTTGGATGGCAACAATTAATAGTAATCTTCTCCATCACTTTTCCATGCTCAAGTAGATATGCAAGGAAATCCACATCGATTTTAAAACCTCTGAAGCCGATCACCTCCACCACTTTAAGACTAGGGATAGGTTTCCCGGTAACATTACTCGTATTATGTGCATGATTGTATGTCGAAGATCTCCAAATATTCAACTGCAAAATGATACACACAACATAATAAGAACAACCGTAAGGGAACAAAAGGGAAAGATAAGTGATCAACTGTGTTTTGTGTGGAAAGGCTGATGTATATGAAGAAATCAGAAACATTACCTCCAAAGAGAGTTTGTTCAAAGAAGGAGATGCATCAATCAAGGAAGTCAAGACAAGAAGATCGTCATCATATCCACCATACGCACTTACTGCTAAGTGCCTAAGATTTGTCAATTCAGGGAAATTCGGAAACGTCATATTATACTGCAAAAGTAATTTATGATGAGAAACCCAAACAGGAAAACAAAATCAAAAACCGAAGAAGGCGAATATTGCAGCAAACACTTACAGCACTCATCTCCAATGTAAGAGTTCTCAGCTGACAAAGACATCCCGAAAGGGGGTAAAAAGCAAAAGCCGGTTCATCATCTAAGTTCCCACCTATAAGGACATCAGTCAGAAGGGGAGCATTTTCGATATGTAATGTCACCTTTTGTCCATAATACAGAAATGACTGTAAATTGGGTGCAGAAATCTCGAGATTTTGCAAAGCGAGGCAAGATCGTATCTCCAAATATCGCAACCGCAAAGGTGATGAACTAGCAACGTTAAGAGTCACTAAATTTTTTGACCACTCCACAACTAATTTTTCAAGCAGGGGACAATGCAAAAGGAAGTGCTCTAAAACCTCTCCACTTACTTTTACAAATCTCAAACACAAGGAATCCAAACAACCTATGCAAGATAAACCCTGAGGAGTTCGAATGTAATTGAAACAACTTTTGGTTAAAGAATAGGATCTTAAACCTGGTGGCCAAGTTTCCTCTGCTACTTCTTCAAAGTCCAATTCAAGTTTTCGAACCCTCTTCGATATGGCAAAACAAAACCAACTATCAATATCATGTCTGCAAGTCCAATCCAAATCAAAACAAACCCTAAACTCATTTAGAGTGGAACCTTTATGCGATTCCAGGACGTGGTTTACCCAGTTTATGTACCAAGTTCTCTTTTTTTTCCTTAATCGCCCATTCCTCCGAAGCTCGCCTAATGTATTTGAAGCATCAAAGTTCAAAGCAACAATGAGTGGCCACAAAATTTTCAACCTCCTGGAAAGAAAGCATATGTTTGCTACCTCTTTAAGGGTCAAAAAGGAAAGAATTATAAATAGAATTTCATCAGTTAATTCACTAATCCGGTCCCTAGAATCCTCTTTTCCTTGATCACCCTTCTCCATCTTAATAAAACAAAAAACAAAATCATCAATACACAAATTGCAAAAATTATCAGAAGCAAAGATCAGCCATAATTAGGATAACCAAATAGCAACTTGAGGACTTACTTATAACCAAGATTCATGAATCACGATAAGGATGACAGAATTTTAATCCCATGGACTATGATATTCAAATTTCACGACCAAGAAAACGGATAAAATCATCTTCCCTGAAGAAACAGTGCGAATTTTCATAATTAAAATTCGGCATCATTAGCCATAAAAATAAAAAATAAAAAAGTGGATGGGATTTCACAATGAATGCCAAATAGAGAAGAAAAGGAAAAGGTAAAAGGGAGAAATAATACCATTTTATTTAATCTGGGTCTGGCTTCTTTCGGTGGAAGAGATAAATAGTAGAAATTACAAAAAGGGAAATAATATATTTTTTAAGCGTTTAACTTCAGGGGTGAGTGAAAAATGTAAAGAAGCTTTGCTTAGGGCGCAGCGAGGTAACTTCTTTTCTGATTTTACGTTCTTTCACCTATTTTCACCTCTGTTTTATACATCAAATTTCAATTTGATATTTCAAGATTTTTTTTTATCACTTTAGTCCTATATTTTTCTTCTATCTGTTATATTATCTCAATCCAAATTTTCGTTAAAAGACGTCAAGTAAACCAATAAAATGTTGCCATGTGTCAAAAATATTTACTTAAAATTTTTTAAAACTATCA
The DNA here is from genome assembly GCA_025698465.1 of Gossypium longicalyx. Taxonomy (NCBI): domain Eukaryota; kingdom Viridiplantae; phylum Streptophyta; class Magnoliopsida; order Malvales; family Malvaceae; genus Gossypium; species Gossypium longicalyx. The sequence continues at coordinate 86,996,073 of CM046997.1, forward strand.
TAAAGTAAAAGAATTCACAAAAATCCCTAAAAGGAAAATATCATGACTTTTTTGCCTCTCTAACTTTACAAAAAAGTGATTTTAGTCTTCTCTTTAAATTTTCACCTCTTTTAGCTATTGAACTTGTATTTTTTATCAAATCACCCCTAAATGTATGGACATACACTTAGATTACCACGTGGATGACATATCTACGTTAATTAATTTTTTTAAAATTTTAAAATATTAAAAAAATATTTTTAACAATTTTTAATTTTTAAAAGTAATTTTTATAATTTTTTTCAAATTTAAAAATTTTAAAAAATTAATTAAAGGTTGACGTTTATGCCATGCCAACAAAGTTAAAAAAAATTAACTTTCTATTCATTTTTGGGTGATTTGACAAAAAAATAAGTTTAAGGGCTAAAAAAGGTAAAAAAAATTAAATGGCTAAAATAATTTTTTTTAAGTTCGAAGGCAAATAAGTTAATATGCCAACTAGAAACTTTGAAAAATCTAAAAAAATAAAAAAAAATTCATAATTTATTTTTAAAAAATATGAAAAATATTTTCAAAAATATTAATTATATAAAACTTCATAAAAATCCAAAAAAATCATAAAAATAAAAGCCCTGTATGGCAATTGGCTGATAGCTGATAGCTAGCTGCTGATTGTCGTGGCTGGTTTAACCAACTGATTCTATTAACTATTTATTTAAAAGTGTATGGTAAAACTTAACTGATAGTTGAAAGCTGATATGTGTAAAATGACAAATAAGGGCATGACATATTTTATTGTTAAATATTTTTGTTTTTAATACTTTTGTAATACTCTATACCCGACCCGGTTTAACGGATTCGAATATAAGATGTCACAATACTTACATACTTAACAAAATTTTACAATCTATAAAAGTCATACTGAATGTACCTTTTATCTATATAAAATTATTTCTAAGATAATAGGTTTGAATAATACATTTAACATTTGTCACAAACTTTCTATGATAAATAACACCTTACAACAAATTGTTTGATAAAATAGACATATTCGTAGTTTATATTATTACTTGTCATTTGAAAAACATATTTCTTTAAATGTCCATCTGTATGCATAATATTGTCCTTGGTCTAGCACTATGCTGCATTCATGGCTTGGTCCCTCCCGGCGCACTGGTTCAGTTATTAAACTTGCATACCAAAAGACGCATGTAAATTCAAAGGAACTTAGTGGGTCCCTGACCACCTCCGGACGTACTAACATCCAAAGTCTGAATACTGCAGCAAAAGATATATATAAATGAGGCGATATCAGCAAGGATACGGGTTAGGTTGTAATATAGTTACAACAGAGTAGGTGAGTACTCCGAGGATCGTATCTAAAGGAGGCTAGTACTAAATCAATTTCAACCTAAACACCAAAAGATCTAATTAGTACTCGAAATAGGTTATATTAAGAAAATATAAATAAAAGGGATTTTTAAGATTTTTATAATAATAAAATATAATAAGCAAATAAATATCAAGAGATTGAAATGTGGAATTAATCAAATTTGATTATGGGTGATTAGCTAGCTTTGATAATCTTTATCAACTGTCGCTTTGGGTTCCTCGTCAATCAACTAGTCAATATTTTAGCAGGATCTTCTGATACATCCACTAAAATAATGGTTCAGCAAGGACTACTTATCTTTTGACCTCACAGTCCAGACCAGTTTAGGGTTAACGTGTTCACGAATAGGCCATACTAATTTTAGGTTAATTCGTACTTTGATGACTTCCTAAGGTTGTCAAGCCTAGGGTTTAGGTTCTTCCTTTCCCAAATAGCTGATCCGTTGAGTAACCCTACAAAATAGTTAATAGATCATACCCCCACTCGCTAATCCCCTATAGAGAGATTAGTTCATCATGGTTTTCGTAAACAATATAGAATCAATATAAAGCGTAAACATGATAATTGAATCGGAAGTATAAAGTTTAAGAAAAATCTTGGTTTGTATTACAAAGAAGAATGAATCCACAAAGCTTAATTTCATCCACAAATCAGATCTCCTGAGATAAAACAAAGAACAAACTGAAAGTAAATCTAAAACCTAAGAAAAGAGAAAAACTTAAACATAAATTAAAGAAAGATTCTAAACTAAGTAATTGGTGTTTATAACATGTGACAAATGAGCCTATTTATAGATTTGATGTGGCCATCTTCTTTAACCCTAGGTTAGCTAACGTTCCTGAGCTTTAAGTTAGATTGTGCGGACCAAAATGCCCCCTGGCTCATATTAATTCCTATCCAGAGTCGATGTCACGACACATCAAAACCTGTTTCGCGACCTAGAAATCAATATACTTTTCTCTAGGATGTCTTCAGGGGTATGTCGTGACACCCTTAGGCTGTGTCGTGAAGCTGAAGGCAGTCTCAGAATTTCTTTATTCTACTCCCTATGTTGCAACATCGAACCCTCTATGTTGCAACATAGTGACCAATATATGTTTAGCACGCCTTTTAATGGTCTCCTACACACTTACAAAGTTCATTAGCACACCCTTAGGCCTCATTCGATCCTTGAGGTCAATAAAATACTCAATTTGCAAATTTTATTTAATTATGTTGAACTTATTAAAACATAATTAAAACATAATTATAATGCTTATTTTCAAACACCTAAAGTGCGAAAATTAGTTTAATCTGCTACACCAAATTACAACAGATCAAACTCCTCCACACTTAAATCATTGCTTGTCCTCAAGCAACATAAACAAAAACAAGAAATAGAAAAGACAACCCTTGAGAAAATATGATACAAATATTTACTTTGGAGCACATGACTAGGCATTTCATCTTTACGAATAATTTTCTCATGTTGAATAATTGATTTACCACTTTTGACTTTAGACATCTAAGTTTAGTACATTATAAAATATAAAAGCATTAAGGGTCTCACATGTAAGAATCCATCAATAAATTATACAAGTAGTTTAATTATCCTAGTAGAATACAAATAGCAGTTTATGTGTTTGTTTAGTATAATGTCTATTTATGCATAAGGATACTCAGGTCAGATAAGAGTTTTTGGCTTGTAAAGTTCTGAAGCTTAGGACAGGTATGGAATTCAAAAATAGTAAGCAACAAAAATGGTTACAAACACGAAAATGGTTTGGCACATCGTATTGATCCCTATTCTTCCCCTTTAACGACCCTTACCCGTTCACCGTCTTATTTCTCCTTATCTTCTCTTTCTTATTTCTCCACATAGGAAATCATAGCATAATAAAATAACTACGGCTAGACTACAAGTTTTTGTGCACTAATGAATGAGTTTTTCTTATTCTCGTGACTTTGTCACTTTCTTTTTCAATTCATCTCACTCCTCATGTGAGCTTTCCTCTTTGCATTAGAACTTACCCAATCCTCATCTATGCCCACAATCACATGTATAGTACCTCTGACCTTCTACTTACCCTTGGGATCGCCACTAGAACTCTAACCCTGCTGAGTAGTACATTGATCCACAAACTCAGCAAGCTCACTATTTCTCACTACCTCTTCAATAGCATCTTTCAAAGTAAAACAATTTTGTGACTGACATCATTATGGAAAGCACACCTATCTCTTGAATTTGACCGTCTCACACTTTGCCTCATTAGGGAAGGGGTAGAGAGGATACCCAAACTTTTTACCTAATTTAGAATATAGGCACGAGTAGCATTTAGAGGGTATAAGCTTCAAACCTTCCATAGGGAATATATCTCGTTGTATGCTCTGGTTGGGCTCTCCGTGTTGACCTAGGTGATTTATTTTAGGATTGCGATCTTTGTTGCCTCTCATTTTGCACACGCAAAGATTGGTGAGGTGGTCCTTTCCTGTTGTGAGCTCCATATCTATTTCTAAACTTTCTATCCTCCCTCTAAATTGTGCCATGTGCAACCCTTTTGATCTTTTCTGCCTCTGCGAACTTGTGGGCCCTCTCATACAAATCCGCCTAACTTTAGAGTTATTTTCAGCGAAGGAGTACTATACTTGCTCATTTTGTACCCTCATAATAAAGGTATTGATGACCCACTAGCCTTTAAGGTTCATTGTGTCCAGTGTTGCTGTATGAGATCACTTTACGTAGTCTTAGAGAGGCTCTCCCTCTCTTTGCTTAACAGATATTAATCCTATAGGAATGCTCATAATGGTTATATGTGCTTTGAATAGTCCCAAAAACACCTGACCTAGATAAGAAAAATTTCGAATAGATCCTTGGGGGAGAGAGAAGTATCAATCCTTTATACTCCCCTTAAGCGTAGTGGAAAAAGCCTTGCACTTCGCAGGATTTAAAGCCTCCAAAACATTCATGTAGTCATTATATCGCATAAGATGAGCTCTAGGATCCCTCCTTCATTCAAACATGTCCTTGGGGACCTTGAAATCTGCTGGTAAACCTATTACTACCACCTCTGGGGCTAAAGGATTGTTGGAGAAAAAAAGCCAATTCATGTCTTGAGACTCAAGGCACAAAGCCCTCACATTTCGTCGTAATGTAACCATATAAGTTTGCCACTCCTTTGCATGTATGATCGGTCTTTCTTCCTGTACAACCATATTGTCTTAAAAATCAAAACTATCAGATTGTACCTTTCTTTTAAACTCATCGTTTTGTTTCAATAGCTCCTACTAGATAGTCTATTGTTGTTCAAACCGTGTATTCCGCAAGGCCATTTGTTCCCTCATCAACTTTATCTACTCTTGGAGGGAAAAAAATTGTTGTTCAGGTGCTAGCCGGTTTATTACCTTGTGCTCGCGAACACTTAAGGATGTGCAAGCTGAGCTCGTGAGGTGATCTCAGAGCTCTCCCTACGAGCCCCTTAATGACTCCACTTGTTGAGGGTCCAAACTCGGGTCACAGGTTAGTAATCTAGGTTGTGTTCGAGTTTTGGGTTGGCGATTAGGTATCTCATAATAGGGTTTATACTTGAACTTGTATAAGTTTTATTCTTTTCTTACTCATTTAAAATATTCAATGTAAGGAATATAATATTTTTATTTAATTAAATATGTTAAAAATTTATTATGTAAATATAAACCTGAACCTTAAACTAATAGAAAAATTAGTTATAAACCTTAAAATCTATACATAAGCTTATTTAATTAAGGTAGTAAAAAATATACAATTATTCATCGTCTATTTGATACATTTAAGCCTCAGGCGAGCTCACTATATTGGCCATGAGTTGTATAAAGTCAAGATTGATAATTGAAAAATCCAACAATGACATGCTTATCAGATCATGTGCTAAAGTTGGAGGGCTTGTAGGTTCATCTAGTTGCACAAGTTAGGTTGCTTGGGAAGCTTGACTAGCTTTAAGTTCAACATGTATGAGAGCTTAAGCAGTTTAGCCAAGTTCGACAAGTACGAGAGCTTAAGTAGCTCAAACAGCTCAACCTCGTCCATAAGGTCACAAATTTCTGTGTCTGTTGAGTTGAATAGCTTCACCACACACTTGCATGTTCCTCTTCCAAGGCTAGCACATTGGATGATCTTTGAAAATTGAGGAACCTTTTCTAGCCAATATAGATAATGATTACCATGGACTTTAAACCATTCAATATGAATCATGGATGGTGCAAATTTACCACCATTAGTCAATGTAACTTGTGAGATGTGCTAAATACAATTGGGCCAACACACGATGCTCTTAACATGTTTAATCGCCTAATCGTGCTCCATCCCCGAACGAAAATTCATATCATGACACTTACCAATGTTCTCTAAATCTATTGGAATTTATCAAACCATCTCAAACTACTATAATGCCACTCCATGTAATAGAAGCATATAAGTAATGGACACATATTAAACACATGGTTGTGCAAATGTGCATTTGTCGATAGTATGATAGTAATATCTTCCACCTGGTATGACCCCCATCCAAAATATAAAAAATAAATTAATGCATTTAAATTCAATTATAATAATTATATTAATTAAATGCTAGTATATTAAACAATTTACTGAATCATATGATCGCATCACTACAATATCATCCTTCTAATAAATTGTGTCCCCCGAGTCATCTATTAAAATAGCAAATGTTAGTACCAATATAAAACATTTTTAATGTGATAGCTTTTATAACATATGTTTCTAATTTTACCTTCTAACAAGAGAAAAATTAAAATAAACATAAGGGATAGGTGCTATCCATGATAGTCAATACCATCCTTATGATTTAAAAAATCACAAAGTAGTAATTTACTTTCACGTCTTCACTTAACATGCCTTCTATAGCATTCTATATAGGCATGCCAAAATCATAGACTCCCAACTATATGTTTTAGTTGTTTGGAAATAAGTTAACAAAGGGAAAAACATGGTACCTCTCCAATCAATTGAAGGATGTAAGCTCTAGCATGGCGTTTAATATTGAGTGGAGTTCAATCCTCTAAAGCTTGTTAAAATGAGACATCAACTGTGTTAAGTTGATCTGAAGCTCATTGGACTCAGACTTATAGTTGGCACCCCTTCTAAATACTCCAGCAAGTACTATTGGTAGATTGTATTAAAAACTTCGTGTTAATAGATGTTCGTCAACTAGAAGGCCTGTTAATAAAGCTACATATTCCAACATTATTGTAGTTTCATCTAATGGAAGATGAAACATATAGGTCTCAAATTTTTATCATTCAATCAAAGAGGAAATGAATGTCAACACGAAAGTAAAATCCCAATTTACATAACGTGATAAAAAGCAACATCTCTTAAGTAAGGAATAACAACTTGTGAGGCCATTTATGTTCATATTACTATGACATCAAGACTTTAAAGATTCCTCCATTATTGTTGCATTCTAAGCGACTTGTTCTTCCAATCTTGATAAAGATATGACCATTTTAGAACTTCAAAATTTAGATTTAAAAAAATTTAAGAATGTAGGATAATATACAAGATGAAGTTTTAGATTTTTATTAAAAAAAAAAACACCTAAGTGGAATGCTATTTATAGTTTTTCAGGATTGGAGTTTCATCAAGTTTTTTTATAAGACTTCAACATTCAAAAGTGACACAATTACTTTAAATTTTCAAAATTCTCTCATTTTCTTTAATATCATTAAACTTGGCAGCTCAAAAGATGGAAAAATTATGTGTATATATATCATGAAAAACATATTCTAAAAATTAAAAATCGATCACACATTTCTATGTATAGAAATCACAAATTTAAAATACAAATATATGTTTACAAATAACATATGGTAGATAATAAAACGGGTTTTTTACCTATATAATATAAAATTAAAAAAATACTGAAACGGCATGTTTCAAAAGTTATGTACCAAAATGGTACGTTCAAAGAGGTGGAGGGTGATGCATAGGTGGCACCACCCTAGCATTTTGACAAAATTCAATTAAAAATAATAATATTTTAGTAGTAGTGACAAAGTGATAGGCGGTACCACTTAGTCCATTCTAGTGTATAAGCGGTATAAAAATATGGAAGGGGTATGGGGGGCATGGTGCCTATTTGATAGGCGGCACCAGTAGCAATTTTCCCCAGCTACCTCATCCGGCTCAATTTTAAAGTATCAGTTAAAAAAAATAACAGAACAAGAGAGGGAGAATAGAAGAAAGAAAGAAAAGAGGAGAAAGAAAATGTATTATTTTTTTTTTCCAAATAGAATAGATTATGATAAGAAAAAAATTATTTTGTTAGTATTATATAGTTTGTTTAATGTTATTTTTATGTTTTGTTTTAAAGTTATTTTGTTTATTGTGATGTGTTAGTAAGTTTTGTGTTTAGATTAATTATGTGTTTATTGTGAATGTTATGTTTTATATATTTTAATATATTTGAAATTTTTTATGTTAGTAACTATTATAAAGTAATTGTTAGTTAGTGATAACAACAGGAAAAAATAGATAAATACTAAAAATGTTTCTGTAATAGATATTTTTAGAAATGGCAATAAATTTGATATTGTTATGTTTATATTGTTCGAAATTATTTTGAGAATTTTTATTTATTTTTCAACAGATTGAGTATTGAAGATGGATAATCATTTTTTCGTATGCGTTTATTTCAATGGAATCATCTTGACAACAACCGTTGGATGTATATTTGAATGTGGACAACAAATAACAATAAGATTTAATAGAAATGTCTTGTTCGATGATATGAAGGAAAGGATTAGCGCAAAAATTGATACACGTTGTGGGAGAAGGATCTTGAAACTTTTCTACAAGTTTTCAGTTTTGACAGATCCCATCAAATTCACCGAAATGGAACTTGTAGACGATGAAGACGTGGAGACAATGATTGCTCTTTATTATGGGAATCGGAGTGAGCAAAATACATTGATTCACTTATTTGTTGAGTTAGCTGGTGCGGAGCCATCTGAAGATCTCACTGCATATGGTGAAGAACATGGAGCTCAAGAACCGTGTATGGTGGCTCCAATATCGTAAGTTGATAGTGAATCGACTATACGCAGGATCAATATCGATCTTAATGTTGCACCCGATATTGATGTGGTTGGTGATGATGGATACGATAGTAGTGATCCTTATGATCAAGAGGTCGATAGTGATAGTGATCCCTATGTGGACAAGGTCCCCAATGATATTGACGACGAAGACGTGAATGACGATGGAAACATTAACGCGTCTTCAATTAGGAACCAAATTCAACGTATTATGATACACAATAATCCTGGGCCACACATGCTGCTTATAGACCCCAACGCGAAACACGTAGCTAGGTTTTCGGAGTACCCTAAAATACTACTTGCCCATCGACTGACCATAGATTTCGATCCTGAGGAGTAGTTTGTAGGCTAGAGATTCGATAGTAAGGAAGAGTGCGTATTTGCTATTAAACTGTATAACATGAATATATTAGTGGACTACAAAGTCGTAGTGTCTAAACCGACATTATATATTGGGGAGTGTTAGAAGTCGGCGGAAGGCTGCAATTGGTGGCTACGAGCTATATTTATTCAAAATTCACAGATATGGGAGATAAGAAAATTTGTTGGGCCTCACACATGCACATCAACACGTATGACAGAAGATCATTGAAAACTTGATTCTAAAACTATCTGTACGTGTATCATGCCAATGGTGAAGAACATGCCGACCATTAAAGTTTCGGTACTGATTGCTGAAATTCAGACACAATTTAGTATCGAGTATCATACCGAAAGGTGTGGATAGCTAAATAGATGATAATGGAGCAATTGTACAGGGATTTTGATGTGTCGAATAATGAGCTACAGGGAGGGATAGTAGCTATGCGAGAGTACATACCGGGGACTATCATTGAGTTATAGACTGACCTTATTACAGCCTAGATGACCAACTACAACCGGGAAAAAAAATTTTCCATCAGATGTTCTAGACGTTTGATCCATGGTGCGCGCATTTCCCCACTACAAGACATTTGTGCAAGTAGATGGGACCTGGCTATACAGAAAATATACACAGATCCTACTTCTTGCGGTTGCTCAAGACGGCAACAAGAACATACTCCCGATAATATTTGTCATCGTAGATAAGGACAACAAGGAATCATGAGAATTCTTCCTTACCAACCTGCGGAGGTATGTTATTAGCAACGATAATATTTACATCATATTCTATAGAGGGAAATGATTAATTGCCGCCATTAGATGTTCTTGCGTGCCATGGAGATCCGTTTACTGCATCCGGCACATTGTAGCTAACTTTTATCAAAATTATAAGAATGCAGATTGGCGGAGACAAATTGTGAGAATGAGTAAAGGATAACCTTATCTTTTCAATATAAGTTTTAATATTTTAAGGTAATACTATAACTTATCTTTTCTTAATATATATACAATGCATGAACTAGAGCCACACATTTTTCGCCGAATAATGACTCAACTTGAGAGTGACATGGAGGGTCAAATGAACACATCTTTCTAAAAGTGGTTGTATACCATGGAGCCGTAGCAATAGGCTGAAAGTTTTGACGAGGGCTTTCGTTATGGTCAAATGACCACAAACTTGGTGGAAAGGATCAATGTTGTGTTATTGAAAATACGATATCTTTTGATTTCATCTGTCTTCTCGGCTACATTCTACAGGTTGGCTACCTAGATGCTAAGAATGAGTCAACAATAAGTCAATAAGATAGAGGTGGGACACGTGTTTTTTGAAGATGTCAGGGATGTAATGGTTGCAGACAGTCAGATGGCAAGGTCGATGAATGTAGAAGTATATTCACAAGGTTTTGAAATGTTTCGATTTACGGAGACCATCGGTCATCAACCCAGTATATCACCTAAGTCCTATGGAGTTAATCTTCGAAACAGCTAGTGGGATTGCAGGAGATTCCAAACACTTCATTATCCATGTGCGCATGTCATGGCAGTGTATGCTAAAGTCTCGCTCAATGTTAACAATTGTTTGATGATGTGTACACCCTCGATCGCACGTTGCGTGTTTGAGAGAATAAGTTCTCTATCTTGCTTGACCTGTCTACGTGGAAGGTGCCTCCGACGACTTTCAAGCTTGTCCTAAACAAAGAGTTGCGAAGGAATTCAAAAGTTCGTCCGCAATTATCCAGAATCCATAATAAAATAGAAACTAGAGAGAAATCTGAGGGTAAGCGTTGTGGATTATGCAAATTAGCTAGTCATAATCGGAGTAAATGCTTACAGCAAAACTACCATATTGGACAATCGTCACGAGTTATCAAGTAACGCATAGGTTTGTGCAAATGTACACAGTCATTATCAAGTAATAAGAAAGTATTGAGTTATCGTCTCCACAGGGATTGTATTTGTGTTAAATCACTTAACTGTAATATTATACTAATAACTTGGTAAATAAAAAACACAATATGGTTGAGAAGTGATGATTAAAATTGAATATATTAAACTAAATGCAATGATCCCTAATGCATATTACCCTAAGTATGCAAACTATATGAATGAAATAGATTTTAGCAAAATTAAACACAATTTGCAACAATTATAACATAAATAAATTAGGACAATTACTTTAATTAAACTCAATTTATCATCAACATGTTTAATAACATTCAGAAAAATATTCCATAACAACTCGATCTTTCATGAGTTTGGAAACCATATTAGGTCCTTTCGGAATCCTTTACTTAGTAAATACCCATTTTACTAATCCTTATTTACTGAGGGTTTCTTAGCATTCGTGTGAGGTAACAGGGACGTGCTAGGTTTGAAACAGTTTAATCACACAAATCTAAAAACTATGCAGATAATAGAGCTTGGTTAGAGTTGTTATGTAACCTGCAATTTAATCGGGTTAGGATCTAAATTGAGCATGCACATTTCAACTATGCGTCCACTAGCCGTCGTCTAGTTAGGACCGCTTAGCTAATTCAAGTGCATTTCAATCACGTATGAACGAAATACAAACTTGATTTTAATTGAAAACATGATCGGTTGAGGCACAAACATTATAAGCATGAATCAAATAAATATTATTTAATCAAAGAAATCATCCTAGCTTAAATAAAGTTAAGCTAACATTGTTGTAAACAAGAACAAGGAACACATAACAAACATTTTTATATTAAATTAAAGAAAATAAAGATTAAACCCAAATCAGAGTGGTTGTCACCCAAGACTCTAACCGACAAGGCTCCTTCGCTTTGCTCTTTTACTGATGGCTCTCCAAGGTGGCAGACCAAGGGTGTAACACCCCCTACCCGTATTCCGAGCCTAGAATAGGGTACGAGGCATTACCGAATTTAATATGATCAATCATGTAAAAATCAGCCATAAAATTTCTTCTAAATTAAAAACTTTCATACATATATTTAACGTCCCTTATATGGGCCTACGGGGCCCAAAACATACATTCAGGGTGGTTCGGGACCAAACCGTAAACATATGAAACTTTTGCAACACTTAGAAAATTTTCACACTTTGGAGAGTCACACGCCCATGTTTTCAACCCGTGTAACTCTCTATTTATAACTTCATCACCCTTGACAGTCGTACACTTTATATAAATAACAAGAAACGTGTATGGGCTCAATTCTTAATAAATTTCTTATATATATACATAATTTCACGTTATGTAATCATACAACATATATCAGCCATATCTCTATAATCTAAATATGTTTTCATAACAACTTATCTTGATTTCATACTATTTCATATTTAAGCTTAAATAACCAAAGTATTTGAAATATCATCTTTATGTAAATAGTACACATGAGGTATATAATTCTATAATTATGAATAAACACATTTATCAAACATTTTCCATATTCATATATCAATCTCTCATGTCTCCATATATCAATAACTGTCATTTTCATGAATTCCGAGTTCAATTTCATAATTATTTATCTCGTGTTCAATTTATTCCATGTCGAAACTTATTCATTAAAACATTTGAATTATCAATACATATGGACAGTACATTCAAGATGAACAATTATATAATCACAAATGAGTTCATTTATCAACCAAGTTCTATACTCATATCTTATCAACTCGTACTTCCTTGTATCACATAACTCCATGTAACACTTACCAAACTTTGTCAAATTAGTGAACGTCTTACGGAATTGAGTACTTCATTTTCTCGATGCCATAGTTCAACTATGGTCTTACACATCTTCACATAATGATGCCATAGCCCAGCTATGGTCTTACACATATTCATATATCGATGCAATAGCCCAACTATGGTCTTACACGAATCACATATCTCACTGACGCCATATCCCAGATATGGTCTTATACAGTAACATATATCACACCGATGTCATATCCCAGATATGGTCTTATACGGAAATCACTTGTCACTTGTAGTCGAAGCTACCACTATTCATCGATCGTAGGCGAGCTACCATTTTTCATCGATCGGTAGCGGAGCTACCACTTTTCATCGATCGCAGCGAAGCTACCACTTTTCATCGATCGTAGCCGAGCTACCACTTTTCATCGATCGTGCAGCGAAGCTACCACTTTTCATCGATCGTGTAGCCGAAGCTACCACTTTTCACTTGTCATTTGTCTTGATCGGATAAGTTTAGCCGAAGCTATCACTTATCACTTTCATTTGTCCTTGATCAGATAAGTGTAGCCGAAGCTATCACTTATCACTTGTTGCCATGGTCTAACCATGGTCATTTCCTTCAATTCATTTTGTCACTAAACTGAAATACTCAATTTGATCATTTATTCAATTTTCATACTTTTACATTATTCACGATTTTATCATCAATACATATGAAATAACACATCATGAAATTCATAAAATTAACAAATAATCACTAAAATTTAGCCATATAAACTCACAAGTTCAATTTTTGTATTATAACAATAATTATAATTTCATAATAAATATTCCAAATAAAACATTATATCATTTCTAATCCAACACTTATCGATTATAATCGGGCATGTGATCAATTTATACACGAGTCATTCATATATTTTTGTATATTTTCCTCCTCCTCCTCTCCATCCACATCCTTAGTATAAACAACATACTTGTAGGTAACATTATCCATAATTTTCACTATCTACTTAGGTGAATATTCAAGCTGTCCATCTGTGTCATAGTCACTAAATTATTTATATCTGAAGCTAAGGAACTAAAAATTAAGATCCGCTAATTTTCCCTGAAACTAGACTCACATATCTTATTACCATAAAAATTTCATAATTTTTTGTTGGGCCAATTAATACAATTTATTCATTGAAATCTCCCCTATTCTGCTATCTGACAGTTATGACCCTTCTTCACTAAAAATTAATTATCTACTCGTACAGAATTTGAATGATTTTCCCATTTGATTCTCTTGAAAATAGACTCATTCAGGATTCTAAAAATATAATTATAAGCCCCTAATTATTTTTATCCAATTTTTTATGATTTTACAAATTTAGAACAGGGGAACCTGAAATCATTCTGACCTTGTCTCACAAAAGTTATTGTATCTCATGATTTACAATTCTATTGCTTACATAATTTCTTTTATAAGAAACTAGACTCAAAAGATTTAATTTCATATTTTATTCATCCTCTAATTCCATTTATATAATTTTTGGTGATTTTTCAAAGTTAGACTACTGCTGCTGTCCAAAACAGTTTTAGTGTAAAATGTTGATTTCCATTTTGCCCCAAATATCACAATTCATACAATTCAGTCCTTGCTCAATTAACCCCTCAATTAAGATAATTTTCTCAATTAATAATTTCTGTAGACATTATAAGTTATTCCATAACTATTGAAATTCAGAATTTCCACATAAAACTCTAACTTCAAACTCTTTTACAATTAGGTCACAAGCATTCACTTTCTATTCAATTCTTTCAATAAAATCAGAATATAAATAATTTAAAGCTCTAATTCCATGCCAAATCATCATATATTTCTAAAACTCATCCATAACAACTTCAAAAATTAGCCATGGAATAAAAAACTAATGAAATAATAAGTTGGACCCAATTGTAAAAGTCCAAAAACATAAAAATTTCAAGGAGAAAGCAAGAATTAAACTTACATGAAGCTAGAGTATGAAAACCAGCTTGAACCCTCCTCCATGGTTGTTTTTTAGCTGATCAATATGAAGAGAAATAAAGAGAATTCTAGATATTCCAATTTAGTCCCATTTTTATTTAGCCAATTTTGGCAATTTTCCAATTTTGCCCTTATTTCACCCATTTCCTGATTTTTCTCAGCTATTGCCGCCCAAAATATCTCCTTTGGGCTTATTTGCACTTTAGGTTCTTCTTCATTTGACAATTGAGCTATTTAATCATTTTAGCAACTTTTATACCTTTTTCAATTTAGTCCTTTTTATTTAATTAACCACCCAAACGTCAAAATTTTCTGACTAAAATTTATTATTACCTCACCAACACTCCATAAATATTTCTAAAAAATATTTATGGCTCGGTTTATGAAGTCGAGGTCTCGATACCTCATTCTCGACCCATTTTAGCTAATTAATTCTTTTAAATCACCAAATTCACTAATTCAAAAATGCTTTTATATTCATATTTGACTCATAGGTATTAATTTATTAAAATTTCAATTCACCCGTCGGATTTAGTGATCTCAAATCTCTATTCCCGATACCACTGAAAATTAGGTTGTTACAAAGGGCTCTTTAAAAGGCTTAATTGCTAAAATCTCCATGAAAAGATGATGCTAGGCGTGGGGATGGAAAATGTTTAGGAGAATTGAGAGAAAAGAGAGAATGATGAAGGATGAGGGGAGGGAATGAAGGGGTCTTATTTATAGGTCAAGAGAGGTGGGTAGTTTGCTAAAAATAGTTGGGTTTAGTCTCTTCAAACTTCTTCCATGAGTGGCCGGCCACAATTAGTGGAATTTGAGTTGAATTTTGTTTGATTTTTAAGCAATTTAAATACCATAATAACTCAGGACTGAGACTCGCTCAAATGTAAATCTTCGTGCAAATCTCTAATTTCTTCGACAATGAAAGGATCTTGTGTAATTAAACCAAATAGTGGTCTAAGAGGACATCCATGTGTAGCCGAATTTGGGTTGACTTGGTCTTCAATTTGGATGGTTTTTGTAATCCAACAAAGCTATCAGACCTGTCCAAAATAAATCAGTAAGTTAAAGGACCAAAGAATAAAATTTATCCAATTTAAATAATTAATTATAACCCAAATTATTAATGAAATATTTAAAATGATTTCTTAAATATAATTTTATATTTTATTATTTAATTTAATCATGTATGACCCATTTTATGTCTTAAAAAATGTACTATGTTCAAATCAATATTAAATAAGCCGTTATATGCATGAAAACTATCTAATAAAGCATAAAATCACATTTTAATAATTTCTATATCCTAATTTCATATTTTCACATATTTCATTAATTTATTAAACAATTACTTAGTTTTAACAACGAATTTAAGTAAAAAGGTGATAAATTACATACGAAAAATCCCATATATTTTTCAATTTACCGTAATCCAATGTACCTAATTTATATTACAAAGTTTGTTTCAATTTTTAATGTTGTAATGTATTTAATTTATATAAAAAATTTATATTACAAAGTTTGTTCCAATTTTTAATGTTGTAATGTATTTAATTTATATAAAAAAAATTTATATTACAAAGTTTGCTCCAATTTTTAATGTTGTAATGTATTTAATTTATATAACAAAATTTATATTACAAAGTTTGTTCCAATTTTTAATACTGTAATGTATTTAATTTATATTACAAAGTTTATTCCAAGTTTTAGTATTGTAATGTTGTAATGTTGCAATTATCTAATTTATGACCACAAAGTTTGTTCCAAGTTTTAATGTTGCAATTAATCTAATTAAATAAATACAAAGATTGTCTTTTTCTTTATTTATATTTTTTTAAAAAAAAAAGTACAAACTTTGTAATATTTAAATTGCAAGAAACCCTGAAAATTGATGGTTTGATGGTGTGGTGTTAGGGGTATATTTCTGCGGGGGTCGACGTTCACGTTGTGGGTGATTGCCGCGATCAACATCCTCTTCAGTCGTAGGTGGGGGTGTGCAAAACATAGAATAAAAATCATATACCCCGACACCATCGATGAACTTGAGCCGGGATGAGTGTTGTACTGTGGTGGATATAACCTAGGAGGAATGGAGTAATGCGGTGGATACGGGCCAGGAGGAGTACTGTACTGCAGTGGTGCTGGACTAAAGATATCAAACCCGGAATGATATCTGTGTCCTAACGAGCCTGGGAAATAGTCATTGACCTGCAACTTTAGGTGATAAGAACTATAAGCGGAATGTGTATGCAACTGCTCAGGCTTGGGCTCGGGCTTCGGCTAGGGCTCAGGCTCAGGCTCAAGCTCAGCTTCTCTATCAAGCACTGGCTCGTAAGCCCTAAGTCGATGCATGTGCGGGGGGACTACAGTTGACTACCCACCAAGTAAATATGGTTTTCCCATACTAGAGTACCATTGTATGTACTCAAACGATGGTTGCAAATCGGAAGAAATATCCATCTAAGGTCTCCACGCCATTCGATTATCCCACACTGCAATATATTTTTGGTGCACAACCCCCCAATTATTTCCCTGTTTTCCTCTCTTGTTAACACCGTGAATCTTCCCCAACTGCAATGGCAGATCCGGGATATATTGGATGCAACCAAATTGCCAGAGCACTCAATTCTCGTTATACCTATAACACCCCCTACCTGTATTTGTTGCCGGAATAGGGTACGAGGCATTACCGGAGTTTACAAATTAATTTTTTTTTACTCAATATAGCCCCTTTATAGATATCTAACATTCCTTGCAAATTTTAAACCAAGACCAATCCAATTTAACATATTTTCAAGATAGATTCATGCATATTTATAAGATAACCTCATCACATACCAAAACTAAGATTTGTTAGCCATACCAATGGCTGACCTTACATTTATTTCATATTAACATTTAATTTATTAGCTTATACATGCCATTGATTTCCAAAATAAAGTTTCTTTATATATCGAAATCCTAAGGCTGATAGTGTGATGTGTCTCCGACCGAATCCGACCTCCGAGCTCTTAACACTACAAAACAGGGGAAAAGGAAACAGGGTAAGCACTTTGTGCTTAGTAAGCCCATGTAACAAGAATTATACTTACCTAATATTTTCAATACAATGCACTAAACATTACTATATCCATTCAATGCATTATTACCCTAACATGCACAAACTCAACATTCAAGTTAGTCCAATAATTTCCATGTGTCAATAATATATATAATGATTTATGAGCTCATCAATATCATGATTTCCATTCCCTTTTTATTTTTCAATATTTATCCCATTGAATTTCTCGGAATTTCGATGGATTTTCAGAGGTACACTTTTAGTATACAAATTCGGGCCCGTCAATTCATATTCATGTGCGCACATTTCCATTTCATAGAGCACACTCCCGTGAACCTCATCCTTACAAATGGGATTACGATCGAGCTAAATCCTCAGTAATATAAACTCATAGAGTATTGTCGGGATTACCAGTCCAGGCAAAATCCCCTGCAACGACAATTACTCTAATTAGCTTAGATCTGAATTACCAGTCAAGGCTAAATTCAGACCCTAATTCGGATTACCCGTCCGGGCTAAATCCATTTTCCACATATTCTTTGGGAGGGCTATATCAGGATAGGATTACCTGTCTGGGCTAGATCCTTTTTACCGTCAATTCCTTTTCAGAGATCTACCAAATTTTCCTTTCATTCAACCAGGATTTCTTCCCCTTTTTATCAAATATATCAATGTTTCATAAATTATCATACAATGAACATTCAAATTATTCACATCAATAACATACATTTCGAGTATTTAAGAATATAATTCAAGTTACACGAACTTACCTCGATACTTGTTCGTATACAAAAATCTACTAATCCCGAAATTTTTCCTTTCCTCGATCTAGCTTCGTATTTGAATATTTTGAATCTAAATAAATAAATTTAATTATCAATTTAATACATTTCATGTTCATATGCAACATTCTCTATAATTTTATTATTATTTATAATTCATTCAAAGCTGTCTACTTGAGTCATAGTCACTAAATTATTTTTATCTTGAGCTACAGAACTCCAAATTAAGATCTGCTAATTTTCCCTAAAACTAGGCTCACATGTCTTATTAACATAAAATTCAAAATTTTTGGTTTAGCCAATAAATATAGTTTATTCTTTAAAGTCACCCATTTTCTGCTGTCTGACAGTTTTGACCCTTTTTCACT
Source organism: Gossypium longicalyx (assembly GCA_025698465.1). Taxonomy (NCBI): domain Eukaryota; kingdom Viridiplantae; phylum Streptophyta; class Magnoliopsida; order Malvales; family Malvaceae; genus Gossypium; species Gossypium longicalyx. The sequence goes on from CM046997.1 coordinate 87,014,795, forward strand.
TAAAATTAATTATCTCTTCATACAGGATTCGGATAATGTTCTCGTTTGTTTCTCTTGAAAATAAACTCATTCAGGATTCTAAACATATAAATTTAAGCCCATAATTATTTTCTTAATTTTTTATGATTTTTCAAAGTCAGAACAGGGGAACCTGAATTCATTCTGACCTTGTCTCACAAAATTCATTATATCTCATGATTTACAAATCCATTGCTTTCACCGTTTCTTCTATGAGAAACTAGACTCAATAAGCTTTAATTTTATATTTTTTCACCTTATAATTCTATTTCTAAAATTTATGGTGATTTTTCAAAGTTAGTCTACTGCTGCTGTCCAAAACTGTTTTAGTGCAAGCTATTTATTACCATTTTTCCCCTAAGCTTTTAATAAATAATAATTTTGTCCCTACTCAATTAGCCTCTCAATTGACTGGTTTTTCTCAATTAACATTTTATTCTATCACTTTAAACTACTTTATAACCTTTAGGAATCAGAATTTTAGCAACAGACTTTAATTCCAAACATTTTCACAATTAGGTCCTAAAAATCAATTTCTATTGAAATTACCTAATAAAATCATCTCATAAACAAATTAAAGCTTCAATTTCATTCTGTTTCATCATAAACTTACAACACTCAACCATGGTGACTTTCAATTTCATCCATGAAATCAAAAACTAATGAATTTTATAGTAGGACCTAGTTGTAAAAGTCTTGGAAACACAAAAATTATAAGAAATAGGTAAGGATTAACTCACTTGGTGCAAAAATTATGAAATACCAGCTTAGAAAACACTCCTATGGCATTTTTGGCTGATGAGAATGAAGAAAAATGAAAAGATTTCTAGATATTCCAAATTAGTCCTACTTTTATTTAGTAAATTTTGTTATTTTCACATTTTGCCCTTATTTTAGTAATTCTCCTGATTTTTCTTAGCTTATGCCACCCAAAATATCTCTTTTGGGCTTATTTGCTTTTTAGGTCCCTCTTCATTTGGCAATTGAGCTATTTAATCCTTCTAGTAACTTTTACACCCTTTTCAATTTAGTCCTTTTTATTTAATTACCTACCCAAACGTTAAAATTTTCTATCGATATTTTAATACGATTTTCCTATCATATAAATATTCATGCAAAAATATTAAAATAAATTTTTCTTTAGATCAGATTTGTGGTTATGAAACCACTGTTCCAATAACCTTGAATTTAGGCCATTACAACTCTCCCCCCTTTAAGGATTTTCGTCCTCGAAAATCTTACCAGTAAAGAGGTTTGGGTATTGTTTTCTCATTGTCTCCTCCGTTCCCATTTCGCTTCCTCAATCCCGTGCTTTTGCCACAATACTTTCACCAAATTTATCTTTTTTTTCTAAGCTCCTTTGTTTCCTGTGCTAATATCTTGATCGGTTCTTCACTGTAAGTCATATCCGGTTGAATCTCCACTTCTGTCAGAGAAATAACATATAAAGGATCTGACCGATATCGTCGTAGCATAGACACATAAAAAACATTATGGATTCTATCAAGTTCCGGTGGTAATGCCAATCGATAAGCGACCGATCCAATTCTTTCTATGATCTCATATGGCCCGATAAATCTTGGACTCAATTTACCCTTTCGACCGAATCGGAGAACTTTCTTCCAAGGAGACACTTTTAGGAATACCTTGTCACCGACCTGAAATTCAATCTCTTTTCGTTTAAGATCGGCATATGATTTTTGACGATCAGAAGCTACCTTTAAACTATCCCAAATAACTTTTACTTTTTCTTCTATTTCCTGGATTAAATCAACCCCATGTATCCTCTTTTCACTGAGTTTTGTCCAATATAATGGTGTTCTACATTTTCTACCATATAAAGCTTCATACGGAGCCATTTTAATACTGGACTGATAACTGTTATTGTAAGCAAATTCAATCAAAGGTAGATACCTCTCCCAATTACCTTCAAACTCTAGTATACAACATCAGAGCATATCTTCCAATACTTGAATTACACGCTCAGATTGGCCATCTATCTGAGGATGAAATGCAGTGCTGAAATACAACTAAGTACCCAAGGCTTCTTGCAATTTGTTTCAGAAATGAGACGTAAATCGAGGATCTCTATCCGATATAATGGAGACAGGCACTCCATGTAGCATGACAATCTCAGATATGTACAGTTCAGCCAGTTTATCTAAAGAATAATCCATACGTACCGGAATAAAGTGCGCTGACTTTGTCAATCGGTCAACAATCACCCAAATAGAATATTTTTTCCTCGGAGACAACGGTAATCCCGATACAAAATCCATAGTGATTCTTTCCCATTTCCATTCCAGTATAGTAATTGGCTGAAGTAACCCCGAAGGTACCTGATGTTTAGCTTTAACTTGCTGACATATTAAACACTTTAATACAAACTCAGAGATATCACATTTCATTTTCGACCACCAGTACATCTTTTTCAGATCATTATACATTTTATTACTCCCCGGATGTACAGACATAGTACCGCTGTGAGCCTCATGTAGAATCTTTTGTATGAGCTCTGAATTCTGAGGTATACATACCCTACCTCTGAATAACATACAACCATCAATCCCAACTTGAAATTCAAAATTAGTACCTGACTCACACTGTGCCCGTTTAACCTGTAACTTCTCATCATTCTTCTGAGCTTCACATATTTACTGTAGAAATGTCGGTTTAGCTCTCAATTTAGCTATGATTGAATCATCATCAGTCAGTGACAACCGAGTATTCATAGCTCGCAAAGCAAACAGATATTTTTGGCTCAAAGCATTAGCTACAACATTAGTCTTACCCGGCTAGTAATCAATAATCAAATCATAGCCCTTTATCAATTCAAGCCACCTGCGCTATCTCAAATTCAAATATTTCTGTGTCATCAAATATTTCAAGCTTTTATGATCAGTATAAATATGAAATTTCTCACTGTACAAGTAATACCGCCATATCTTCAGCGCAAATACGATAGTAGCTAATTTAAGATCATGTACTGGATAATTTCTTTCATGTGGTTTAAGTTGTCTTGAAGCATAGGCTATTACTTTACCTTCTTGCATCAAGACACAACCTAAACCATTTAATGAGGCATCACTATAAATAAAAAATTCCTTACTCGGTTCAAGCTGCACTAATACAGGTGCTTTCGTTAGTAGATCTTTCAATCGGTTGAAACTCTACTGACATTCATCAGTCCACTCGAACTTTACATCTTTCTACAATAATCGAGTCATCGGAGAAGCTATCATAGAGAATCCCTGTACAAATCTCCGATAATAACAAGCTAAACCCAAGAAACTTCTAACTTCAGATACATTCTTCGGCGGACTCCAATTGACAATAGCTGAGATTTTACTTGGATCTACCCTGATGCCTTCGACAGATACAATATGTCCAAGAAAACCCACTTCTCGAAGCCAAAATTCACATTTACTTAATTTAGCATATAATTGCTTCTTTCGCAGAATTTGCAACACAATTCTCAAATGTTTTACGTGTTCTTCTTCATCCCAAGAATAAACCAAGATAACATCAATGAATACTACCACAAATCTGCCTAAGTACGGTCTAAATATCTGGTTCATCAAATTCATGAATACTGCGGGTGCATTAGTTAGCCCAAATGGCATAACCAGAAACTCATAATGCCCGTACCTGGTTCTGAAGGCTATTTTTGGCACATCTGACTCCTTTATCCGTAGTTGATAATAACCTGATCGGAGATCAATCTTTGAAAACACTGTAGCACCTTTCAGTTGATCAAATAAATCATCAATCCGGGGTAATGGGTACTTATTCTTTATGGTTACTTTATTAAGCTGCCGGTAGTTGATACACAGTCTTAAAGACCCGTCCTTCTTTTTCACAAATAGAACCGGAGCATCCCAAGGTGAATGACTCGGTCGGACAAAACCCCTGTCAACAAGTTTTTACAACTGTGTCTTTAATTCCTTTAATTCTGTAGGAGCCATCTAGTACGGAGCTATGGAAATCGGAGTAGTTTCCGGAATCAAATCTATAGAAAATGCAACTTCTCTTTCTGGTGGCAACCCTGGTAATTCCTCTGGAAACACATCGGAAAATCCGCATACCACTGGCACTGCCTGTATCTTTGACTCAGATATGTTGGTGTCGAGTACATAAGCCAAGTAAGCATCATACCTTTTTTTGACATACCTTTGTGCTGCCATTACTGAAATCACATCAGATAACCCCTCTGTCTAATCAGATATAACCCAGAGCAACTCACCATTCTGACATTTGAGCATAATATATTTTTGTCTACAATTTACTACTACATCATGCTCGGTTAACCAATCCATGCCCAATATCATGTTAAATTCATCAAATGGTAGTAACATCAAATCAACCAGGAAACAATAACCTCTTACCATCAGTGGACAATTTTTACAAATTTTATCCATCAAAACAGATTGGCCCAGGGGGTTCAAGACTTTAACCACAAATTCAACAGGTTCAATAGATAAATCTTTAACACATGCAAGCTTTATACATATATATGAACGCATAGAACCGGGATCAATTAATGCAGTAATATCAGTTTCAAGTAAAGAAAATGTACCAGTAATAATATCGAGTGCTGAGGCATCTTCTCTGGCACGAATGGAATATGTCCTAGCAGGTGCTCGTGCCTCAGGCCTGCCTGCAGTATCTTTTGTAGCTCCTTGGCTACCACTGACATTACCGGATGGTCGAGGTGGTCTACCCCTCGAAATTGGATTACTCGACTTCGATATCTGTTCAGTTTCTTTTTCACCCATTTCTAGACAATCTCTGAGGAAATAGTCAAAAGAACCACATCGGTAACAAGCCCCGCTCTTTAATCGGCATTCACCAAAATGAGCTTTATTACAGTACTGGCATCTCGGCTTAGGGGTACCAACACTGCCAACACTGGTCACTGATGGAGTGGAAGGTCTTGGATTAGTGCGTTGAAAACCTCGCTCTCTGCCCGAATACCCAGTGGCTGAGGTAGAACGATCCTAGTACTTCTTCAGTTTCTTTGGAGCAGAAAACTGGGATTTTTCCATTGGTCTTTTACTAAAAATTTGAACTTCCCTCTCAGCCTGTTTCTTCTCTTTGCTCAATTCTTCTACTTTATAAGCTCTCTCTGCCAATGTAGCAAACTCTCAAATTTCAAGAATTTCGATCAGTAGCTTTATGTCTTCATTCAACCCTTCTTCGAATCGTTTGTACATTTCAGCTTCTGACTGTACCCATTCTCGTGCATATTTTCTCAACCGAACAAATTCTCTTTCATACTTAGATATCGATCTATTTCCCTGTTTCAGCTCAAGAAATTCTTTTCTTTTATGATCAAGGACCCTCTGGCTAATATATTTCTTTTTAAATTCATTCAGAAAGAACTCTCATGTAATTTATTCTTTCGGAACAACTGAAGCTTTAGTATTCCACCAATGATAAGTTGTGTCTTTTAGCAATGAGACAACACATTTCAGACATTCTTTTGGTGTGCAAGATAATTCCTCCAAAACCCGAGTAGTATTCTCTAACCAGAATCCAGCCAGTTCGGAATCATCATCAACTGCTGCTCGAAATTCTTCGGCCCCATATTTTTGAATTTTATCTACTGGAGGTTTCCCTTTTCTGACAGATTTAGTACTTGTACCCTGTGCGATCTCAGAAACCAGTGGAGAAGCAGGAGGGGGAGCTTGAACTTGTTGCACTACAAGGTTAGTTCTTAAGTATTGACTAAACCATTCATTCATCATTTGAAAGAAGGTTGTTTTTGCCACCTCCCCTCGACCCTCTGTCTCGGGCCTTCTACTGCTAGTTTCTTCTCTTTGTACTAAAGCCGCAGCATGACTCCCAGCTTCCTCGGATTGAGCTCGGTCGGATAACATTACTATAAGAAAAACACATTTTAAATGGTTAGGAGATATCACACTATCAATAATAATTTAATGACATGTATAGCTAATCCGTATTTACTACGTCAGTCCTAGAACCGGCTAAACCGTAGCTTTGATACCAACAAATATAACACCCCCTACCCGTATTCGTTGCCGGAATAGGGTACGAGGCATTACCCAAGTTTACGAATTAATTTTTTTTACTCAATATAGCCCCTTTATAGATATCTAACCTTCCCTACAAATTTTAAACCGAGACCAATCCAATTCAATGTATTTTCAAGATAGATTCATGCATATTTATAAGATAACCTCATCACATACCAAAACCAAGATTTGTTAGCCATACCAATGGCTGACCTTACATTCATTTCATATTAACATTTACTTTATTAGCTTATGCATGCCATTGATTTCCAAAATAAAGTTTCTTTATATATCGAAATATTTAGGTTAATAGTGTAATGTGTCTCCGACCGAATCCAACCTTCGAGCTCTTAACACTACAAAACAGGGGAAAAAGAAACAGGGTAAGCACTTTGTGCTTAGTAAGCCCATGTAACAAGAATTATACTTACCTAATATTTTCAATATAATGCAATAAACATTCATATATCCATTCAATGCATTATTACCCTAATATGCACAAACTCAACATTCAAGTTAGTCCAATAATTTCCATGTGTCAATAATATATATCATGATTTATGAGCTCATCAATATCATGATTTCCATTCCCTTGTTATTTTTCAATATTTATCCCGTTGAATTTCTCGGAATTTCGATGGATTTTCAGAGGTACACTTTTAGTGTACAAATCCAGGTCCGTCAATTCATATTCATGTGCGCACATTTCCATTTCAGAGAGCACACTCCCGCGAACTTCATCCTTATAGCGGGATTACCAGTCCAGACGATAATAACTCTAATGAGCTTAGATCTGAATTACCAGTCCAAGCTAAATTCAGACCCTAATTCGGATTACCCGTCCGGGCTAAATCCATTTTCTGCATATTCTTCGAGAGGGCTATATCAGGATAGGATCACCCGTCCGGGCTAGATCCTTTTTACCGTCAATTCCTTTTCAGAGATCCGCCGAATTTTTCTTTCATTCAACCAGGATTTCTTCCCCTTTTTATCAAATATATCAATGTTTCATAAATTATCATACAATGAACATTCAAATTATTCACATCAATAACATAAATTTCAAGTATTTAAGAATATAATTCAAGTTACACGAACTTACCTCGATACTTGTTCATATACAAAAATATACTAATCCCGAACTTTTTCCTTTCCTCGATCTAACTTCATATTTGAATCTTCTGGATCTAAATAAATAAATTTAATTATCAATTTAATACATTTCATGTTCATATGCAACATTCTCTATAATTTCATTATTATTTATAGTTCATTCAAAGCTGTCTACTTGAGTCGTAGTCACTAAATTATTTTTATCTTGAGCTACAGAATTCCAAATTAAGATCTGATAATTTTCCCGGAAACTAGACTCACATATCTTATTACCATAAAATTCATATTTTTTGGTTTAGCCAATAAATACAATTTATTCTTTAAAGTCACCCCTATTCTGCTGTCCGACAGTTCTGACCCTTCTTCACTGAAAATTAATTATCTCTTCATACAAGATTCGGATGATGTTCTCGTTTGTTTTTCTTGAAAATAGACTCATTCAGGATTCTAAACATATAAATTTAAGCCCATAATTATTTTTATTCAATTTTTTTATGATTTTTCAAAGTCAGAACAGGGGAATCCGAATTCATTCTGACATTATCTTACAAAATTCATTATATCTCATTATTTACAAATCCATTGCTTTCACCGTTTCTTCTGTGAGAAACTAGACTTGATAAGATTTACTTTTATATTTTTTCACCTTCTAATTCGATTTCTACAATTTATGGTGATTTTTCAAATTTAGTCTACTGCTGCTGTCCAAATCTGTTTTAATGCAAGCTATTTATTACCATTTTCCCCTAAGCTTTTAATAAATAATAATTTCGTCCCTACTCAATTAGCCTCTCAATTGAGCTGATTTTTCTCAATTAACATTTTCTTCTATCACTTTAAACTACTTTATAACCTTTAGGAATCAGAATTTCAGCAATAGACTTAAATTCCAAACATTTTCACAATTAGGTCTTAAAAATTAATTTCTATTGAAAATACCTAATAAAATCATCTCATAAACAAATTAAAGCTTCAATTTCATTATATTTCATCATAAACTTACAGCAGTCAACCATGGTGACTTTCAATTTCATCCATGAAATCAAAAACTAATGAATTTAATAGTAGGACCTAGTTGTAAAAGTCTTAGAAACACAAAAATTACAAGAAATAGGCAAGGATTAACTCACTTGGTGCAAAAATTATGAAATACCAACTTAGAAAACCCTCCTATGGCATTTTTGGCTGATGAGAATGAAGAAAAATGAAAATATTTCTAGATATTCCAAATTAGTCCTACTTTTATTTAGTAAATTTTGTTATTTTTCCATTTTTGTCCTTATTTCAGTAATTCTCCTAATTTTTCTCAGCTTATGCCGCCCAAAATATCTCCTTTGCGCTTATTTTCTCTTTAGGTCCCTTCTCATTTGGCACTTGAGCTATTTAATCCTTCTAGTAATTTTTACACCCTTTTCAATTTAGTCCTTTTCATTTAATTACCTACCCAAACGTCATATTTTTTGCTATACTACAATAACAATATAAACATATCTTATAAATTCCAACTCAATGGTCCCATTCACAAATTCCAACTCAATGGTCCCATTCACAAATTCCATCTCAATGGTTTAATCTTTTACCTACATAAAAAAATTATATTAAAATAATAATAAAAACATGCCAATAAAAAAAATGTATAACAAAAACATAACATAAACTATCTTAACATAATAAATACGAATATTTTATTATTATTTTAAAATGATAATAAGTAAAATGTATTGGTTTAAAATATAATAATATAATATCATGCCAACTTAATTATTGTCAAAAAATATAATTTTTTTTTTTGCATAGAATGATTCAAAAGAAATTTCATTTATAATATTTATAAAAAACATAAAATAAAATTTAGAAACATAAACTCTTATTCTCAATTATAAAATCTTAAAAAAAATTAGAACATATAAACTAATTCCTAATTTATCTCATAAATTTCAACTCAATAGTCTCATTCACAAATCCCATATCAATGGTCTCATCTTTTACCTACATAAAAAATAAATAAAAAATTATATTGAAATAATCAAAATAACATGCCAAATAAATTACATAAAAAATAAATCTAATCAACCTAAAACACACATAACAAATAAATTACATAAAAAAATAAAACATTATTTGTACATAACATAAATAGGCTTTTTTACTTCAATAAACATTAAAAATAAATTATGAATGAATGAAAATATAAAATAAATACAAACATACCTTAATAGCTCTTTTTAACCAAATAATACCTTACAAAAATAAAATTAAAAATTAAATCAATAATAATAACAACAAAAACAAATTAAAATTAACATTAATTTATAAAAAAAATTACCTTTTCTTAAACACCTAATCTTCCTTAAACAACAAACTCTCCTTTCGTTTTCTATTTATTTTTTTTTCCTTCTTTTTCTCCTTCCCTCTCTCTATTCCGCTTCTCTTTTTTTCTTTCTTTTCTCCTTCCCTTCCCGCCCTCTCCTTCTCCTTCTTCTTCTCTTCTTTTCTTCAAAAATTTTCTCTTCAAGCAAAAAATAGGGCATTGGGGACCATTATAAGGTTCCCAAACACACAACTCATGGACTGAAGCCATTACCCGTCCATCGCCTGACACTACTGGCCGGTGCCGCCTATGGAGATGGCGTGACCGGTGGTGCCGCCTCTGTCGAAGGCGTGACCATTGGGTGCCGCCTATTCCCTAGGCGTGACCCATTGTGCTATCCCATCTATGAGAGCGGGTCGGGTTTTGGGTCTGATTTTTTCCGTATACGAGTTGTATTTGACCTGTATTTTCTTTAAGTGTCGTCTTTTAAGCTGCCTCCACCATTTTTTATTTTCTGTTTTCATGCAAATTCTGTCAGAATCCTAGGGTGGTGCCGCCTATGCACCACCCTCCACCTTTTTTAATGTACCATTTTGGTATATAATTTTTTAAACATGTCATTTCAGTATTTTTTTAATTTTATATTATATAGGTAAAAAACCCTAATAAAACGTATGGTTTTAAAACTAATTAATAACAACACATTAAATATGTGCATTGTTTTTTTTAATAATCTTATTATAGGTTCTTATCATATTTTTTTTAAGATAATATTTAAAATTACCCATAACCCCTCCCCAGCCCATAAATAGGAAGATAATGCACTTCAACGCTTTCCAACCTATGTCCTCCTTTATTGGCAATAATACCAATGCCAATCGAGCTAAAGACTCAATCGACAAATTTGTGCATTATTAAAATGAAAAAAAAATAGATCAAATTATTTATCATAGTAATGTCATCAATCTTAAGTCGTTGAATTAATTTATGATACCAACTTAATCAAATATATTATTAATATATATATAATTGAGGGAAGTAATTTACATGAGTTAATATCTCACCAAATACATAATTTTATTTTTTAAGTGAAAAAATTAATATATCAAATAATATTACTTATTTTAATAATAAAAAGAATTGATGATAAGATAATATTTTTTTCTCGCAATCTTATAATAAACCAACCACCAATAAATCACAGTAAACTTAATAAGATTTTACAAATACAAACCAACCAATAAATCACAATAAATAATAATGCAATATACTGTATAAATTCATACACGGCATAAATAATAACATATAAAATAAAATAAAATAAAATAAAAATAAGAGCGCACAAATCCATAAAATTCATATTATTGATGATGATAGAAGCGTTTATAGCTAAATACCTTTAATTAACCCCAAAAAACAACGTGCTGAAAGTCAAATTTATTCTGTATAATAATACAGCTCTATGCCTCGAATAACCTCAAATAAAACCTAATAACCTAATTTACTTGTCCCTCAACACAAAAATCAAGCTATCCCATGCAATTTGGGGATAAACTTTGCAATAATATCTTGAAAAAGTGGTGGCACTGATTTATATAGCTCAAGTAAAAAAACAAGTGGGAGAGAGAGAACAGAGGGTTCCCACTTTTGAACCGTATGTTTACAATTTCGTATTTACAGAATGAAAATCGAGGAAATAAAACAATAATATTCTCTTTAAGCCTGTAATTTGGCTGCCATATGAGTTTGATTGCAAGGCAGACATTTGAGAATTTGTAAGAATATTTTGGGGTCAGCTTCTAGCACTTAACTGTACCAAAATGGGATAGAAAAATGTGTAGGAGGAAGTCTTGTCATTGTCGCTTTCTTTGGTAAAGTGAATAACCAATCAGAGCAGACATCAAAAACGTCCAAAGCACCTGCAATAAACACAAAAGTAGAGAAGTGATTGGTTCCATCAGCTACAATCAAGCAGGGGGAAATAATAGAAGGAAATGGTAGGGAGAGTACCGTATTTATGGTATGCCATCGTTCAAGCCTTCGAATCCGGCATTGCATGTCTTCTATTATGCCATCCATTGGAGAAACCTCCCTACTCTGTGGCGATTCTGATGGTGTACTGCCACCCTGTTTGGTCCACTAAAACATTATTAAATATAAAGATTGGTACCAATCTTAAATGGAGCAAATTCTACCGCATAAAAACTAAGATTTTTAGTAACATGTGGACTCCAAATTATCAAGAATATGCAAATAAAATTTACGTGTCTGTTATCTGATTTTCAAATCATATCCTTCCGATGCTATTTCGTAGAAATCAAATCTTTGTTGAGAGGCAGATTCTAAATAACCATGGATATGTAGATTGCCATGGTCACTCTGATTCTTATCCAGCATAAACATTAGTTGAAGAAGTTTACGTTAGAAGCTATCTAGAATATCGACATGTGATGATAGCTTAATTTTGTTTAAAAATAAACACCTGGGATTGTATAGACTCCACAAGTTCCTGCAACCTTGCAGCTTGATGAGTGTGAATTCCACTGTAACTTCTTTCCAAAAGAGGTAATCTTTCCAAAATTATTTGGAGATAACTCTACAAGATAAATATGAGTCCTATCAAGTTTAAAAAATAGACAAAAATGGAAGAAATACAGAAATATCTCACACAAACAAAGGCCAAACCTTTGTCGTGTATGACCCATCCAGTTTCAATGCTGAACCCGCAGCTGCCACAGCCTCTTTATTGACCCCTTTGATCTGTAGGTAAGGGCTAGGGGCATCTTGTAGATGGTCAACCTCAATAAGAATCTAAAGCCGGCACCGTTAAATGAGTGCATAAAGACAAGAGCTCATATATGTCAGAAATAATTGAAGTTAAAAAAATCCCACACCTATGAACACTGATTGACTCATGTTCAAGAATAGCCTTTATCCAAAAAAAAAAAAAAAACAGATAAATAAAATATAAATGGTTAAGAACAGTGTGGTTTTCAATAGTATTAGATACAGGTGTAGAAGATTGAATAATTGTTTGGCAACTAAATCCTTCACACTTTCAAAGTGAATCAATAAAATATACTCACAAGAAAGCAATACTCAGAGCTAGCAAAGACAAACTAATCCAGAAGACCTACATTATATTATTTTTCATTTTAATAAAAGACAAACAGGATATAATTTTGTCCAGAGTTACTCAAATCAAGGTTTAAAGACAAAATTCAACTAAATTGAAGTAGAGGCAAACTTCAGAGATGACCCAGAGTAGAAAGGAAAATTCAGCATTAAATCACAAGTTAGAATGAAGTCAGAACATTGAAAAACTAGAAGCCTACGCTCTTGGTCACAACTAATTTTTTTAATTTAAAAGCCACTCATGTTAACACACAATGAGTATTATAAAACCCAAACTAATATTACCTTGCCATCTTGGTAGATCAGTGCAGATGCTTCAATGTAGGCTACAGCTTGATACCTGCCATCAGGGAAGGAATAGAATACCCAATCAATCAATCATGAACTTATCAGTGAGTAGAGCATGAAGGAGGTAAAAAGAAAACTGAAAATAGCAGAATATGCCTAATATAAAAAATTTCCAAATATGTAGGGTCTGAAAATCAAAACTACAATCTATACCGAAACAGATGATGTGAATGTTTGAGCCCAGTCATCAAGAATAGCAGTGTCAGCAGATAAGACCCAACAAGTTGAATATTTTATGCCACTTTTTCATAAGTTACCACTCGTAAAACTACACATCCATTAGAGTTTGCAAGACTCATACAGAAGAATATCGACTTTGATGAAATATGTGAAACCTCATATATTTTGGAGATATTTTTTAAAGGTATTTAAGTAAAAAAATCTTATTTAGATAGATAAGAAAAATTTTTAAGAATATTTTATTTTATCTTTTAGTAGTTTATTAGAATAAGGGAATTATTTTTTCAGTTAGTTTATGACTCTTTCCTCAATTTAAATTCAGTTCTTCAGTTAATAAAATACAGAACAGTTTTATTAAATACTCTCTTGAAAACTTTCATGCCATTTGAGCTAGGTTAAATCTCCAGTAGCATCATGGTTAAAACAACTTTCACTGGAGATAAGAGATCCAGCAAACAAACAGAGGTAGAAAGTTCTACCATTGAAACAATTATCGAGAGTGCAATGAATCAAGGGACAGAGGTCTCTCACCTCTCTTTTCAACTGACATCTCACAAGTTGAATGGCAAGAATTATCTCGAATGGTCGCAACCCATAAAGTTAGCAATTGATGGGCACGATAAGCTAGGTCATTTAACTGGAGAAGTCAAGCAACCAGAGATGAGCGATCCAAAGATGAGCAAGTGAAAGTCAGAAAATTCTATGATAATTGCGTGGCTTATTAATTCCACGGAAGCATCCATAGATAAACTTTTTTCTTTTTTTCCCGACTGTTAAAGATGTTTGGGACCTTGTGAAATACACCTATTCAAATTTTAAAAAAGCTTCACAGATCTTTGAGTTAAAAATAAAACTTTGGAAGGCTAGACAAGGGGAAAAGGAAGTTGTTTTTTATTATAACGAGATGATGTCTCTTTGATAAGAACTGGATTAGTGTTATAATGATGAATGGGAATGTCCCAGAGATGGTGTAAAAGCTATTTAAAAAAAAAAAAAGAGAATGAGCAAGCATATTTATTTCTGGCTAGTTTAAATAAAGAATTTGATGAAGTGAGATATCAAATCCTAGGAAAAAAAATCGCTTCCAACACTCCGTGAGATTTTTTCTGAGGTTAGAAGAGAGGAGACAAGGAGAAAAGTAATGTTAAGGCCAAGATTTAAAGCTAATGATGATAGTTCTGCTCTTGTAACTGTTAAAAATAATGATGATAGTGACAAAAGAAAAAAAACCTTGGTACGACCACTGCAAAAAATATTGGCACACTCGAGAAATGTGGTGGAAGCTCCATGAAAAACCAACGAATGGGAAAAAAAAGGGTGGCAATGGTCGTGGTTCACAATCAGATGATAGCAGAGCTTTCCAAACGACTAATGAAAATCATGAGCAGCAAAGTTCTCTAGAAGGGCCTCCATTCACTAAGGAACAATAAGAGCATCTATACAAGCTTTTTCAATCACCACAGTTTCAGATGAATTCTTTTGTTCCTAACTCATCCAATAATCCTTCTTCCTCCTTTGTCCAACTAGGTACTGATTTCTCTATTTTTTTCAGTGTTAAGTCTTGTAAAACAAACACGTGGATTGTTGATTCTGGAGCTAGTGATCATATGACTAGTAATCATTTTCTTTTCTCAACTTACACACCTTGTACAGGAAACAAAAAAATCAAAGTAGCAGATGAGTTGTTCTTGACAATAGCCGGGAAAGGCACTATTAAAATTTCACCTTCTTTGGTTTTACATGTGCCAAATCTAGCTTGTAATCTCATATCGGCCAGTAAATTATCCCAGTCTTCGAATTCTATATGTAAATTTCAGAACATGGTCTCAGGAAGAATGATTAGCAATGCTAAAAAATCTGGGGGAATTTACTTTCTTGATGACAACCATCTAAGTCAACCAACAACTACTCTGTTTAAAATCTATTTCTAGTTTTGATAAAGTTACGATTTGCTATTTAAGATATTTGTTACCTGATCTATTTAAAAATAAAACTCCTTCATATCACTGTGAATTTTGTGAATTGGCTAAACATCATTTGTCATTCTTTTTACCTCAAAAATATAAAGCTTCCAAACATTTTTCGTTCATTCATAGTGATGTTTGGGGATCTTTGAGAGTCTCAACTTTTTTTGGAAAACGTTGGTTTATCACATTTATGATGATCATACTCACATTTGTTGGGTATTTTTATTAAAAATTTGTCTGAAGTTAAAAATGTGTTTCGATCTTTTTATGCTAGTAAAAACATAATTTGGTGCGAAAATAGATGTATTTCTAAGTGACAATGGTGGAGAATTTTTTAGAGACCAATTAGGCGTTTTCTTAACCAAACATGGAATAGTCCACCAAAGCTCTTGTACAAATATACCACAACAGAATGAGATTACAGGAAGAAAAAACCGCCATCTTTTGGAAATAACTAGAGCCTTGATGTTCATTAGTCAAGTACCACGTTATCTTTGGGGCGAAGCCTTATTAACAACTACATATCTTATTAATAGAATGCCCAGTAAAACTCTAAACTATAGAACTCCTTTTAATCTTTTTAAAGATAACTTTCCTAAATCTAAATTGATCATAGATTTATCTCTCCGAGTTTTTAGGTGTACTGCTTTTGTTCATCTTCACAACCAAAATAAACTAGATCCTAGACCCAAAAAATGTGCCTTTGTTGAATATATTTCTAATAAAAAGGGCTACAAATATTATGATCCAATTGATAGGAAGATTATTGTTACCATGGATGTCACATTTGTTGAAACACAATCTTCCTTTGATTCTAACCTTCAGGGAGAGAATTATATTAAATAAGATTTAATAATTAATCAAGAAAAGACTAGAATTATACAACATAGGGATTCTAATAATGGGGAAGGCGAATTTATGATTAACACATAAATTAATGATGTTAATATTGTTAATAGAAAGGAGTATGAAGGTGTAGAGTCTGATCATGAGAACAAAGAACAAACAAAAAAGTTATTGGTTTACTAAAGAAGAAACTGAAATCAAGAAAGTGGAATACAACAGATACATCACCAAGAATCCGACCCGCAAGATCTTGTCAAAAGTCCAGGTAAAACTCATAATCCAACCAATGAATTTTCTGATTTAGATATTCCAATTGCTAAAAGAAAAGGTGTCAGAAATGTTGTCAAATATCCCATGTTTAACTTTGTGTACTATAAAACATTGTCTTCAACATTATCAACCTTTGTTTCATGTCTCGATACTATGAAAACACCCAAAAATGTGAAAGATGCTTTACAAGTTCCTGAATAGAAAGAGGCCGTTTTAGAGGAGATGCACGCTTTTGAAAAAACAGGTACATAGGAAACAGTGAAATTACCTGTGTAAAAAAAACAGTGGGCTGTAAATGGGAATTCACAACCAAATTCAAACCGAATGGATCTTTAGATAGATACAAAGCTCGACTGGTGGCTAAAGGATACACTCAAACATATGGGATAGACTATCTTGAAACATTAGCTCTAATAGCCAAGTTAAATTCTATTAGAATTCTTTTATCAATTGTTGTTAATCTTGATTGGTCTTTACAGTAGCTAGATGTGAAGAATGCTCTCCTAAATGAGAAACTTGAAAAAAAAGTTTACACGGATCCTCCTCCAAGTTTTGAAGAAAAATTTGGATTTCAAGCATGTAAGCTCAGGAAATCTTTGTATGGTCTAAAACAGTCTCCTCGAGCTTGGCTCGAACGGTTCACTCAAGTTGTTAAAAAACAAGATTACTCACAAAGGCAAGCTGATCACACAATGTTCTATCGACACTCACAAAGAGGTAGAATAGCAGTTATTATAGTTTATATCGATATCATTATTACAAAAGATGATGTGGATGAAATAAGGCGTCTCAAGGAGCATCTAGCATTGGAGTTTGAGATAAAAAACTTGGGTCACTTTCTTGAAATGAAAATTGCTCGATCAAAAAAGGTCTTGTGGTCTCTCAGAAAAAATATGAGATTTGGTCTTTTAAAAGAGGCTAGGATGAGTGGTTGACGCCTAGCTGACACACCAATTGATCCAAATGTAAAATTCAAAAATAAAGAAAGACGATTAGTTGATAAAGGGCAATACCAGAGATTAGTTGGTAAGTTAATTTACTTATCACATACAAGGCTAGACATAGCTTTTGCAATAAGCTTAGTGAGTCAATTTATGCACTCCCCAATGGAGGAACATGAAGAAACAATGTTTCGGATTCTGAGATACTTGAAGAGTTCACCTAGCAAGGGCCTATTCTTTGAGAAATCCAAACAAATTGGGTAGGCTCAATAACAGATAGAAGACCTACATCAGGATACTGTACATTTGTTTAGGGAAACCTTGTGACTTGACAAAGCAAAAAACAACGTGTTGTAGCAAGAAGTAGTGCAGAGGCTGAGTTTAGATCGATGGCTCAAGGAATTTGTGAAATGATGTGGTTAAAAAGAATTATGAAAGAGCTGAGGAAACCAATAACTTCACCAATGAAGTTGTACTGTGATAGCAAAGTTGCCATTAGTATTGCTCACAACCCAGTCTAGCATGACAAAACTGAACATGTTGAGATTGATAGATACTTTATCAAGGAGAAGATTGATAAAGGCCAAGTGTGCATGCCGTTTGTTCCTTTAAAACAATAGACTGCTGACATACTCACCAAAGGGTTCCCTAAGACAAGCTTTGATTTTCTTGTAAGCAAGTTGGGCATGATTGATATATATGCACCAACTTGAGGGAAGGTGTTGAAATACGTGAAACCCATTTATTTTGGGGATATTTTTTAAAGTTATTTAGGTAGATAAATCTTATTTAGGTAGACAAATCTTAAAATAAATCAATTGAGATTTTTTAGGAATATTTTATTCTATCTTTTAGTAGTTTATTAGGATAAGAGAATTATTTTCCCAGAGTTAGGTTATGACTCTTTCCTCTATTTAAATTAAGTTCTTCAGTTAATAAAATACAAAACAATTTTATTAAATACTCTCTTGAAAACTTTCAAACTTAACTTCCTCTCCCTTTAATATCCAAAAGTTTTGTTCAACAGTACCTCTTAATCCCCCTCCTCTTTTTTCAAGAGAAGAAAACGAGAATTGTGAGACCTTTGGATTAATCCTAGGAAATGACTGCTCAAACCTCTTTCTAATTGAAAATAAGAGGCATTAACATCACAATACAAACCATTTTTATTCAATACCTATCATAAAATAACATTCCGTTATAGCAAAATTCTAGTGAACATCAACATTAATATCTAACTTACCCAAGGTTAAGAAGGCCAGACACTGTACTAATGCTAATGTCAAAATCCACTTTGGGCTGAATGATGAAATTCCCTTCCCTAATCGGCTAACAAAGAGAATAGAGAAGGAATCAAAATATCAGCTATTTGCTACAGTTTTAGAAAAAGCAACTACATTGCATAGGCTAAAAGGAATTTTACATAAATATTACTAACCTCTCGTATTAGTAACGCAAATCTGCCCTCACATATTCTGACACGTACACAGTCACTCTCAGCTATGTGCCCATTTGCAGGAGTTCCAGGAAGCCTTAAATATATATCAATGAAATTCTGAACAGAACTACAGAACTTTGCAGAGTCAAGAATATTTAAAATATCTTGATAGGCCACCTGATACCATGAATAAGTAGGAATGGCTTGTCAGTAACAAGGCTGGGCCATGAGTTTTAGATCATAGTCTTTATAATACTTACTTGTTTATTACTCTTCAAAACGAATAGTGAACTCTCGGGAGAAAGAACAGGATCAAAGTCATTTCTAATTTTGAGCTGCAATAATATGAAAAACCATTGCAACACACAATTCACTTTGTTGTCAGAGTTGCTGCTCAAAGAACCATACCTTTACATGCATCTATGTAATACATATTTCCATGAGTAGGTTAAATACATACAAACAGTAAAATACTTTACCAACATGTGTGCCTGTTCAAAAACAGAAAGAAATACCAAAAGTTTTCTGATATGTCCAAGCACGTGTACTAAGAGTTTGAGATATTCATAGACTACTGACATGTGCATGAACAAGATGCGGTTCAATATGCTGCTGGAATATTGGAAACACTGTCATCATGATCTCATTTTGGGACATAAAACACCCCACTCTGCTTTTGTCTCTTTGAACTCGAGAAATCAGGTGTGAATGAACGCCTCCAACCTGGTTTTGCAGCCAAAAACCAACTTAATAGCCCAATTTTACCCAAAGAAAACAAGATAATACATACATCACAAGAAAATATCAAGCCCTAAAGGAGGATTAAGGAAGTCATCTTACAACAGCAATCCACAAGTCAAGGGATTTCCTGATTTCAGGATGCAAAGCATAAACCCCCTCAAAAATGATCTGGTCAACAGAAAAAAATAAATTTGAAAAGTTATACAAGTTTAAATCCAAATAAAGAGAACAACTCAGAAAGAGTTTCAATTGCAGAACAACTATCAGGCATCTTGGATAAGAAAGAACAAATAGTTCACCTTAGCAATTCATGTATCATATTCTAAGTAATTGATTATTTTAGCTTGTTATATTTCAATAAATATAATCATTAAAAAAAAAACAATCTTCGACAGCACTGAAATGAACATGTAACAGACCACACCACAATCTTCAGAAATTTCAAGCTCTTTGAAACAACTACGAGAACCAGTCTCCAAGTTGAACACAGGTATTTTTGTCTTTCGACCATGCTTTATGTCACCAATGTTCTGCACAAGACAAATACAACCGTGAGGCATTACTGATCAGTGCAAAACTTTCTGGTCAAAATCACACCCACAAAGTATGCAAAATATTAATAATATGCATTTCTTTCATCTATATCAACATCTGGATACCATCAAGCTCTCCTTAAATGAGTTAATTTCTTATATTTTATATGGTTTTTACTGTTTTTAAAATGAAAACAAAAATACTCTAGGTGACTGCTTTTATTTTCAGAAAGTAAAAGAAAGCACAGTATTCACAGATGCTGGGAACAAGAGTTTATTGCTTCCAATGATTTTGAAAACAATGTTTCCACTCCTGCCGATATTCATAAGAGGAATGACATTAATATAACATTTTTTTATGCAATAACAGTAAAATGAATGCTTTAAATTTATAAAAAGCGGCCAATAAAGTAATATAAATATACTACAACAAATATATAAAGAAATAAAATATATATAAGTATAATCAATATTCTAAACAGAAAAATAAACTACAATAGAAATTATATACTTCCTATAATAATAACTAATTGTTTGAACATATTCAATTCAATCTGAAATGTCAAATTAAAATCTGTCTACACTGAAATTAATATGGTACTATATAAATTAGACTTTTATATTTTTATATGTAAACGTGGATGTTGTTTAGATAAATTATTCTTTATTATCATTACAATTTACTATTCATTTCTACATGGTAAAAATGAATATTACAGATAATATTTTATGCATAGTATACACATTAACTAGAAGTATTGAAAAAAGTAGTATTTGTCAAATACATTTCATAATTAAAAGAAAGAAAAAAGAATAATTAAACACACATATGGAGGTACGTATACATTATATATATGACGACAATTTTTTCTTAATGTCCTACATCTGAAATTAAGTAATACAATGTTTATTGATAGAAATAGACAATTGGTGTTACTAAATGATCCTTAAGCTCGTGAAAATTAAGTGAAGCCAGAACTGCAATTTAGTTAACCACGTAATCTTAATCTTTACAAACTTTTAGTATCATTTACCACTATAATGGTTCAACTGAAGTTCAATGCCTCATTCAGTCCTAATCCTTAAGACATGTATTATAATTTAATCAAATTACACAAATATAGAAATTCACCTTAGAAAGCAAAGGCAAATCGAGAGAGTTAAAATCATCGTATTTGAAATCCTTAACTTGCTCTGGTTTAAAATAGCTTTCAAGGGAAACTACTTCACAACCAACAATATTTGCCATTTTATGTGCCAAGCTAGTCTTTCCGGATCCACTAGGACCACCTGCAAAAGCAGGTGAGTTATCAACAGCATATGAGTTTTGCAATCAGAAGGGACAATAGCGATTCTGAAAAATGACATGAACTTATTTCTTTCTTGTTTCATAGGTCAAGAAGTTGCAAGTCATTTAAATAGTTCAGAATTCACATAGTCTGCCAGGTAAACCAAGAAATATGAAGAAGTGTGGATTAGATTTTGAGACGGTAATTCTCACATTTAACCAAGCACTTAAATAAAAAAATAGGAAGAAAGCATTGGATATCAAAATTTCCAGAAGATTTACACTACAGGAATTAAGATTCATAAAATGTGACAGTGGCAAATAAAATTCTAAATCCTAGTGAAAGCATAGTATTACTGCTTTTCATATTTTTTTAGAGCTGATAACGTAACAACTATCAAAGAATTTATCATGCGGTAATCTAAAGAGAGATAAGAAAACTGTTTGACCAAAAAGTAGCCCACACACTTTCCAAAGTCAAGCCAGCCAGACTCTAAGTTAATGAAAAGAACCATCCCTGCTAGGACTAGTTTCACACACTCAAAACATTATTTGAAACTTCATAGAAGTTCATATGAACAAGCAACTAAACTAGAGAGACATAGGAAAGGAATATGATAAACCAACCAAGAGAGGAGGGAGGGAGAGAGAGGAGCATTTTTTTTTATATTACCAATTCCAACTATAACTGGAACACTTTTATTCTCCAACAAAAACTGAAAATGAAAACCAAAAGAAATGGCATCAGCTTTGGACATGACTGGTATTCTGATCACAATTTAACAGTACAAGCCTTTTCATTATAAGAGCTCTTCCTTCATTACCTGGATTCCCTGCACAGCAAGGAGCAAGCCTCGGTCCAAGTCATATGAATCAGGCATTGGAGCAAGTTTCATTGTATCCCTGAAAGCAGAAGAACCTGTAGCTGCTACATGAGAAAGTCTACGCATGAAGTACATTGAAACTCCTCCATGATGTACTTGAGGAAAGGAAATACTTAAGTTATCGAGCTGTCCACATAGAGGAGGCATACCTACTGAACCACCATGTGAACGATCTGATGAGGCAAAATGCCATGTTGGTAATACAGGCTCCATTTTTGATTTTGTTGGAGAGCGAGTCCAAGGCTGAGCTAAATCCTCAAGCCGGGAAACAAGGTTTGGAGTGGTACGAATAGGCTTTGGTGCTGCAATGTCTTTTTCTTGATTATGAGAGACAGATGTGGCAGAAACAAGTGGAGGAGTATTCAGCCGTGGAACACCTGAAAGTGGAATTGACTTGAGAAAAAAAGATAACCAACAATAGTAGCATTGACAGAAAAAAGTTTGATAGAGATCATGTCTAATGAACAACCTTTTCTTTCAAGAATCATTTCCAGATATGATTTAGTTAGCCATTGTCCAGTAATTCCCATCCGTAATGCTTCTGCTCCAACTGTCTATGCAACAGTATAGCAACCAAATCAAACATAAGTTTTTCATCAACTGTTTTTACATAGACTGGTGAAGATGGGAGATTATATTCATTTGCTAATCCAAATTCTTACCACAAAAAAACCAAACACAACAGATAAAGATTGGAATTTTGCAAGAAGATAACATGTAATGTATTAGACTTGGACAACATACATGTTTAAAATAAAATCTTGGAACTGAAGCTAAACAGTAAAGTTGACAACTTGACATATAACAAACAGATAGAACATGAATACAAACATACAGCAAAGAAGACATCTGAGAATCAAAACACAGTAGATATAACCTATATCAGTAAAATGGTAGGCTAGTAGCAAAGCCAATGAATTTTGGTTCAAATAAAACAAGAAACATTTTAAGTACATTATAGATGGATTGACTGATTGCATTTTGGCATTTCAAAAAGTGTTTAACATCTTTGAATTGAGAGATGCCATGACAGAATAATAACCCAGGTCATTTCAGGCAAGGACAGGTATAAACAAGGCACCCCAGCTTAGCAGGAACCTCCTAAGCTTTCAAACATATAAATGGATGATATTGTTTGACACCTAAGCAGAGGTAATTTCAAGAAATACAGAATCCCAAGTTCATGAAATTCATATTCAACAATGCAATCTATATTCCACAATTGTGTATAATCCAAAAAAGAATTAATTTAAGGCTTTGCAAGCAAAAGCTTCTAAGCCATCTAAATTTCTTCCAGTTTTCATAATGTTCTTGTTTTCTTGCAATAAATAGAGGCATCAAATTATTACTTAAAAGAATCAACGCACAAAATTGAAAGAAAAGGAAAAAGAAAAGGAAAAAAAACAAAAACAGAAAGAAATTCAAGGTCAACATACAAAGAAGACAAGAAATGGCTGCACTAGAAGAAAAAGAAGGAATAAAGCATGTAAAAGTCAGTCAAAGCACACTGCAATACTGGTTCTCATTTTAAGTTTTCAGTATGATACTTAAGCAATTGCATCTTGTCACTCTCATTTAAAGCTGAACCAAACAAAAGAAACACTTTTTTGACTGGTCATTTTTTTTACATATATCACTTAAATCAAGGTCAGCTCTCAATGAAAAGCATCTAGAAGATAACCTCGATTATTAAGCATGACTAATGGACATCTCTTCACAATTATCTCATTTATCAAAACTTACCTAAAATCAAAAAGCAACACATATACAGACATGGAAGTGTCAGTCATAATCCACAAATAAATGACAAATAAGCAACATCCGTTGAGAAAAGAACTTTTTGCTGAAGTGTCTTCCAATCAATACAAATTATATTAATATTTTCTGAAGGTAAATCGGGAATACTTGACGAAAATATAACGCACTAAAGAAAATCTGAAATGTTTCCTTCTGGAAGAAATTAAGTTCATACTTTCCTATCTGTGCCCCTAAGCACCAAGAAGGTTTCCCCAAGCGTATCAATTGTTTCAAGTGACAGGGAAAGACTGCCAATATTAACTGATGTTGATGCCCTTTTATAACTGACTACAACATTGTAGCCCAAAGCCAGGAGTCCACCAAGTGTCATCCGTCCAACCTGTTCAAAATTAGATATAAGAATGGGTAAAAAGAACCACATTAAGTTAGAGCAAATGAGCTAACTATGAGATGATTTGTGTCAGATTTCAGTTTCCTAATTAAGGAATATTTGAGTGTATCAAATAGGATTCTGTAAATATTTTATCCCTAACTTTAAGGCTGTTTTTAAGGTACAGCATCCCTAGAATTAGTCTGTTTCCTAGTGTAAAGTTTCCTAAGTTAGGCTCACTATGTCTATAAATATTTATGTAATTTCTTGTGAAAATGATAATTGAAATAGCCTGTTTTTAAAAATGTCCTTCATGTTCCAAAACTATTTACCAATCTTTTATCCATTCAAAGAATTACCAAAGGCTCTAACTGTAAAGTGGTTTTCTATCACAATCGATGTCTTTTTCAGGAACAGAATACGAGGAGGATGATTGGACATGCTAAGGAAGTAAATGGCCTATACTATCTTGAAGAATCCAATGGAGAAGTTAGTGCTCTGAATTCCTCACCTTCATCTTTCATATCCGAATCTATTAAAACCAATAAAGACCAAATTTGGCTCTATCACCTTCGCCTTGGTCATCCATCCTTTAAAGAGTCCTTAAAATTATGTTTCCTTCATTGTTCAAAGGATTGACTGTTGAAAAATTTCATTGTGATATCTGTGAACTTGCAAAACATAAACGTACCTCTTTTCCAGTAAGCAATAAAAGAACTTTCACTCCTTTTACTCTTATTCATAGTGATGTTTGGGGGCCATGCACTATTTCAAATATTTCTGGGGCTCGGTGGTTTGTATCCTTTATTGATGATTGTACTCGTGTGTCTTGGATATTTCTTTTAAAACAAAAATCTGATGTAAGGTCTGTCTTTCCAACCTTTTACAACATGATCAAAACACAATTTGGAGCTGAAATAAAAAGGTTTAGGTCAGACAATGCCAAGGATTAATTCAATCAATTTCTCTCAACATATTTCCAGGAAAGAGGCATTGTACATGAGTCATCTTGTGTTAGTACACCCCAACAAAATGGTGTTGCTGAAAGAAAGAATGGTCACATTTTAGCTATTACAAGAGCCCTTTTGTTCCAAAAAAATGTCCCTAAATAATATTGGGGGGAGGCTGTTTTAACTGCTACTCATTTGATAAATAGATTGCCTACAAAAGTCCTTGAATCTCAAAGTCCTATGCAAGTTCTAGCAAAATTCTTTCCTGATTTCAATACTTCAAGTAACCTTACTCCCAAAATATTTGGTTGTGTTGCTTTTGTTCATGTTCATTCTCAAAATAGAGAAAAATTTGATCCACGAGCTATCAAGTGTGTCTTTCTTGGTTATTCTTCCACTCAAAAGGGGTACAAATGCTATCATCCAGCAACAAAAAAAATTTTTTGTAACAGTGGATGTTACTTTTACAGAACAAGAGAATTTCTTTACTCGTCCTTATCTTCAGGGGGAGATCTTATTCACAGAAGATAAGGACAAAGAATTCTTTCTTCTTGACATTCCAGCTTCTGTCCAGCAATCAAACACTCACATTCCAGCTCCTGTCCAGCAGCAAAACACCCACATTCCAGCTCCTGTCCAGCAACAAAACACTCACATTCCAGCTCCTGTCCAGCAACCAAACACTCCCACTCAGTCTTTGCCTACTAACCAGCCTGCCCGACTTGAAACAATGGCCCCTATACAATCTGAAACTGAGCCTAATACACCCAAATCACCAAGAGGAATTCAGGACACTACTCGTCCTTTACTGGTTTACTCAAGGAAGAAGGCACCGGTGCAAGTTCAATCATCTTCTTTTCCTATACGACCTGAGGTAATTGCTGAACCTACTTTGAATTCTAATACTGCAAATTTAGATGATTTTCCCATTGCTATTAGAAAGGGGACTAGAACCTGTACAAAACATCCCTTGTACCTATTCATGTCTTACAAAAACTTGTCCCATAACCACAAAACCTTTCTTACCAGCCTAAATTCTATCACCATTCCCAAAACTGTATCCGAGGCATTAGAAGATGAGAATTGGAAAAATGCCATGAAAGTTGAAATGGAAGCTCTTGAAAAAAATAAGACATGGGACTCAGTGAAATTACCGAGAGGAAAGAAATCAGTGGGATGTCGCTGGGTATACACAGTGAAATATAAGTCAGATGGTTCTTTGGAGAGGTACAAAGCAAGATTGGTTGCTAAAGGGTACACTCAAATGTATGGAATAAACTACCTTGAGACGTTTGCCCCTGTTGCAAAGATGAACACTGTAAGAGTGTTGTTGTCACTAGCTGCCAACCGAGGCTGGAAATTACAGCAATTTGACATCAAAAATGCCTTTTTACACGGTGATCTTGAGGAGGAAGTCTATATGGATGTTCCTCCAGGATTCGGTCCAAATACAGGACAGGTAGTTTGCAGACTAAAAAAGGCTTTGTACGGACTAAAACAGTCCCCGAGAGCTTGGTTTGGAAGATTTACCAAAGTAATGCTCAAGTTGGGGTATAAACAGAGTCAAGGAGATCACACTCTGTTTGTAAAACACTCATCTTCAGGGGGAGTGACTGCTTTATTAGTCTATGTTGATGACATTATAGTGACTGGTGATGATCTAGAAGGAATGGAGAATTTAAAGAAATGCCTAGTAAAAGAATTTGAAGTCAAAGAGCTCGGTAAGTTAAAATATTTCCTTGGTATTGAAGTGGCACACTCTCGGGAAGGAATATTCATATCTCAGCAAAAATACATAGTTGATTTGTTGACAGAGACGGGCAAGTTGGGCTGTAAACCAGCAGAGACACCCATAGAGGTAAACCACAGACTTGGAAATGCACTAGAAGATGCAGCAGTTGATAAAAGGTCATATCAAAGACTTGTGGGGAAGCTCATTTACTTGTCTCATACCAGACCAGATATTGCCTATGCAGTAGGTGTTGTAAGTCAGTTTATGCACAATCCCAAAGAATCACATCTTAGAGCCGTATATCAGATTCTACAGTACTTAAAGGGCACGCCAGGCAAAGGAATCCTATTTAAAAAGGGGGAGAATTTAACCCTTGAAGCCTATACTGATGCAGATTATGCAGGATCTATGGTTGATAGAAGATCAACCTCGGGCTATTGTACTTTCCTAGGAGGCAACCTTGTGACTTGGAGGAGTAAAAAACAAAATGTTGTGGCTAGATCTAGTGCAGAAGCTGAATTTAGGCGATGGCTCTTGGAGTTTGTGTGAGTTGTTATGGCTAAAAATTATTTTGGAAGATATAAAGATCAAGTGGGAAGGTCCAATGAAGTTGTATTGCGATAATAAGTCTGTTATCAATATTGCACATAATCCAGTTCAACATGATCGAACGAAGCACGTTGAGGTTGACAGACATTTTATAAAGGAAAAACTGGACAGTGGCTTAATTTGCACTCCATTTGTGTCCACTGATGGTCAACTAGCAGACATACTTACCAAAGGATTGTCTGGGAAGTTGTTTCAGAAATTAGTAAGCAAGCTGAGAATGGATGATATCCACTTCCCAGCTTGAGGGGGAGTGTCAGATTTCAGTTTCCTAATTAAGGAATATTTGAGTGTATCAAATAGGATTCTGTAAATATTTTATCCCTAACTTTAAGGCTGTTTTTAAGGTACAGCATCCCTAGAATTAGTCTGTTTCCTAGTGTAAAGTTTCCTAAGTTAGGCTCACTATGTCTATAAATATTTATGTAATTTCTTGTGAAAATGATAATTGAAATAGCCTGTTTTTAACAATTTGCAACATAAGTTTCCACCACAAAGAAGCATGTCTTTTATATAATTAGAAAGATGCAAAGTAACAATCCTAGAATATAGATTGAGCTCATTTTTTGATGGTTTGTTACAAACACTCCTAAATCAAAATGTCATATAATATCTTTTTAAATGATGCAGAAGAACAAGATTGAGGACCAAAAAAAGGTGTTTTGATCACCAGAAACCTTACTCTTAAATCATATTGCATATTGCTATTCTGGCAAAATACTAGTTGTATTATTGCACATTATTGCTCATTTCACAAAAAACAATTAGCGTCAGCTACTTATTTCATTCCATAAGAAAAAAAAAACATTTATTTAATTGATTAAAAAAAGCATCCTTAATTTAAAGAGTTGAAAACTTGAGTAGAATAACACCTATAACAAAAGGAATGAAGAGAAAATAAAGTTATTGGATATAAAATGGAAGAAGTTAGCAACTTATAAAAGCTACTGCATCAATTACAAAATTAGTAATTTTAAAAGGGAAACACATAACCATACAAAGTTTCAATAGCCAAGGGAAGACATGAACCCTGCTTCCACCCCAACCCCCTTAGCTACACTACTGCATGTAAAACCATTTCGACAGTAACACAGAGAAAGAAAACCTCAATGACAAATTAGAGAGCAGAATTTTTCAGTTTGACAACAACTACCACACTACAACTGTAATCAAAGACAGAAAGCCTGACCTCAAATTCAGCTTTTGGTCTGATGATGAAATTTTTGTCCACAATTCTCTGATCCCCAAGTGACAGATAATATCGAATACCAGATTGTCGCACCTTAATCCAATCATTTATCCGCGCTTCTTCATTAGCTGATGGGGGTCTAAGGTACATCTCAATGAAGCTAAAGCAAAATGAAGTTTTCATTTCAGTCCCAAAACTTTAAAAGAGTAAAGCCCCGAGAGACATATATAACTAACACTCTGCAAATAGATGGTATGTGATAATAGTCAGAACCACTCACTTATCAGTTTGTGCCTCATCTTTAAGGAAAAAGGTAGACTGCCCATCAGGTGACTGCCACGGCAATACAATGTCCAAATGAGACTTTAAAGGGGGTAACTGATTAACAATGCAACAAAAACTAACTCTCAATTTTTATGCATTAAAGAAGAGGAATACCTATAGGTTTGTTCCAGTAACAGTTCACTCAAGACAGCCACAGATTGCCAACTAATCAACTTTTTTGTTCATTTCTTTTTTTTCTTGGGCAGGGGGAAATATATTTAGAGTTTTCTATGTTGTTGTGTCCACTCCTTCCCATTTTTTTCTATGTGCATGTCCACTTATAACTTAATACGGCAAATCAATCACACCTTTACTTTGTCTTTCACATATGTATCATGAAAGAACTTGTCTGACCAATAGTAATATCAAAATGGCAACAAAACTTCAGTTACACCTAATTGCCATATGCAGCTCAGTTTTTAAGCAGAACTCAAGATCAAGAAACTTTACGGCAGCTCACATATTCACCACTTAAACTGCAATAGCCAGTGTCCAAAGTACAAAACTTTGCAAAGAGAAGATATCCAAGGTCCAAATATGAGCTTGAGAACAAATTACCAAATAAGTCTAAAGTCAATCAAGATAATTTCACAGTGTTTATGAAAATGTACATTCTTTCTTGACTCCAAACACATTTATGAATTCTATATTCATCTTTTATGTATGGCAATGCTGAGAATTTTATGTGACAATAAGATACAAAGTATTACATACCTCACTTCGGCATTTCAGCTTGTAGATTGCTTCTCTAAATGATGATACAAAGCTGTTGTTAATTCTAATCTGCATGATAAACACCATTAATGAGGAATTGCCAGTTAAATTCCAATAAGTAAGAACATAAAGAAAAACAACAAAAACAGAAGAAAAAACCTGTGCATGATGAAGGTCTGGCTCAATGTGCTTTCTAAACAAAGGGAAAATGCTATCAATAAGGTAATCCAGTGAGCAAGAATCTCCTATATCGTATCGAACTTTGGAAAGAAGACTAAAATGAACACCACCAACCTGATACACAACGAAATATTCAGAAGCATTATGTCAAAAGCTGATGAAAGAAACTGATAACTCCACCAAGGCTTTATCAAACCTAGTTCTTAGGGAAAGAAGATATTACCACTGCAACCCGGATATCAAGCAGAGAGCGCAATTTTGCATGCAGAGCATAAGTACCATCAACTATTACCTAAAAAAATGTATGAGCCTTTTAAGTCCAAAGCAGCCATAATATGAGATAGATCCTATTTTTACACTTTCTTACCACACCAGACATAGCACTCTTTATAGCTTTGGAGCCAACACGTTTCTTTTGATGAAAATCAAATACTGGTATCTTAGTATCTTTCCCTTCTGTCAAATCCTGTGTTCAACCAAAAACAGAGGGCAAACTTTAAGATGTATGCATTTAGAATGCCCCAAACATACTGAGATGCAGATAAAATTTTACCTAGACAATAAATTAGATTAATATGTCAGCAAAAAACAATTCAGTTATATGTTAACTTAAACAAGTCTGCAAACAACAGCCATTCACTGAAAAATTGCATTTACCAGCAACTGGCCGTTTCCTTATGTGCTCAACATATGAAGAATCATGTGGTCAACGTCAACATTAAAAGCAATACTTTTCAATATACAGAAGTGAAAAAATAAAACCTAAGTTTTAAATTTAATTGATAAATGTTATAATAGGATTAGGTTTAAAAGCAAAACTAAACTGGTCTGCTACTTTAGAAAAAAAAATTGCATGACCAATTAGTTATTTTCAATATGACTCATATGTTACTTGGAATCTAATAAAAAAATACCAGAACATATAAGTTGTTTAATATTTTAAAATGAAAAAGAAATAAGTTGACTAAAACTATGAAACATATAACTAAATCCAAATTACAGTTTTATCAGACAGAAACTGTCAGTATGGTTATAAAAGGACAGTTTAGGAACACAAGCATTCATGTCCTGTGTCCAAATTTTTTTCCAAATCCTACATATATACACCACAGTTTACAGAACACTTTCACATACTTATCCATCCATCAATAATATTTTCCCCACATCTTTAAACATCAAAAGGATGTTGAAGGACCTGTAGAATTTCTAAAATGGTTCAATTTAACCAAACAAATACATATTGATCCATTATAAAGAAATGTACAAACCTCAAGATTTCGGATCAATGCATCAAAATCTATTGAATCCAAATCAGTCCCTTCATCAGTTCCACCCCGGTAGTTCTCCATTGGTATAACAGTGCAACCGATAACAGATGCTACCTTCTCTGCTAAGCTTTTGGAAATTGGAACCACCAAATAAACCCAAAAACATTATTATAAGAAAATAAAAAAAAGCATGCAGCACCATTTGTCCTGCTTCTTACAAGCTTTCTTTTGAAAAGCAAATAGATAGATAATTAGTAGAGGGAGAGACGCCAGAAAACTAAACAGAATCAGAATAGCATGCATACCTAGTTTTGCCTGATCCACTGGGACCACCAATGCCAACTGTGACAAGACCCTCCTTTTTCTCTCTGAGTTCTTGTATGGATTTTACAAGCAAATAATAGCCATGATCAAATGACTGCATCATTCCAACCAAAACAATCATCACTCTCAAAATAAACTTTCAAAGAACATTAACAGATAAACTCAAACAATAAACAGAGTGCAACTAAGAAGTTCACATGAGACCAAACACTAGTACTTCAAGATCATACAGGATGAACTTGACATAGAAAATTTTGAAAACTAGGATTCAGAGCACCACAATATAAAACATAAGCAACCAACACAACAATCAAATATGCTTACCAAAAGTCATTAACCAAGTTATTCAAAGTTCAAGCCATACACGTATATATATATATTGATACCAACAATATGGTTTAGCTTTGTCAATGGAGTTTACCTTAACAACACTGGAACCAGTGAAGGACAAGAAAAAGAAGGAAGATAACAACTTTCAAACATGCAAAAAATTTGACGAAAATTTAATGCAACTGATTTTTGCTTAAGTAGCATATTCAACCCTAATCAGCACAACCTCTGGATTGATAATTGTCAAGTTTATTTAGAGACTTTCACACTTGTATCAAGAGTCGAAGCCAGAAGACACCTTGGATGATATCATCTAGAATTTATTGTTTTCTAATAATAGGAAAATCATCAATCTATCAAGCGGCAAATTGGGCAATCATCAATGACATAGAGGCAGAATAAAAAGATTGAAATACTAGGTTGACATACCATAGCTCAAAATGACATTAAGTAAAATGAGACACTGTGAACAATCACAAATTCCAAACATATTTACAAAACAAAAAACACTTAATAAAGCACAAATAAAGCAAATGCTGATCATGATTCAATAACATAAGTACAAAGAAAAAAGGAAAACGTATTTGTTTCCTAGATTATCCAAGATTCAGTACTTGTCTTTTGAGCCTAAAAAAAAATAAAAATGTCTAATAACAGAAATTCTTCAGAACCCAAATTTCATTGAAGAATTAAAAATTACCCAACAACCCAGAATCGAAAAACTAAGAACAACTAGAACTATTTTCTTGAAACCAGAAATTGAAGGGGGACTGACCACATGAAGAGGGAGAGATTGGAGAATAGAAGAAGAAGACGAAGTTGAAGTTGAAGGTTGTTGCTGGAAATAGTCTCGTCCTCCTTCTTGGAATACTCTTTGGACAACTTCATCATCCATTAATTTTCCTTTCTTTTTTTTTTCTTTTTTTGCTCGAAAAGAACAAAAAAAATTCAGGGCTTTCGTTTTTTTTCCCGCGATACTAGTCTGCACTGCAGTTTTCTTTGCTTTGCGTGGGAGTAATCGATCATCAATCAAATGAAATCTTTCTTATTAAAAAGGAGAGAATAAAATTATGAATTTTTGAAAAAAAATTTGTTCTCTTTCTTGCCTTTATTTTTTTCTTTTTACGCTTTTTGTTGTCTGAGGCTATTTGCTCCCGCTTGTTTTCCTCACCGTTTCTTTTTTTCATTTCCCCGTGCTATTATTACAAGATTATGATTTACTCGTACACGAAATCTATATAAATAATTTAATTTAATTTAATTTTTAGAAAAAATAAATTTTAATTAAAATGTTAAATTAAAATAATTCAAATTATTATATTTTGGTTTCGAATACTATCAAATGTGTTTTCTTAAAGTTTATATGATTTAAAATGATAAAAATATCTTTGTAATAATGTATAATATTTTATAAGAGTTTTTGATAATTATTCAACTGAGTTTGACCTGATTGATGGATCACACAAACTTAATCAACTCTTCTCATAAACATTATAGAATATAAATTATAAATTACAATTTTTTTTAAAAGAAGAGTTTCATTTACCCCAACCACATTTAAGTATAAACAAAATGGTCCAAAGCTCAGAAAGATAATACATTAAAATCAACGACACCAAGCCCAATCCTAGTAATAATAAAAAAACCAATTCGTCACCACTACCGTTAACAACAATAAAGGGCTGAGACGTGGTCAAAAAAGCTCGATCAAGTGAGACAACTCTTCTCAACCAAGACATCCACCACCAAGGGGGAGCATAAATAAGAGCAAGGACCTAAAGAATGGTCATCGTTGCCACCATGGACATCGTTAGGAGTCATTGACATAAGGAGATTCGAATCTTTCAAAGTGGCATCAATATCTAGAAACAATAGTTTGGTGTAACCAAATCAACATTATCATGCAAAAGCCATCGAGGCTTGTTAGAGATAGCGCTCCGCCAAACATAGAGACCTTGCTGGAGTGGAAAGAAACATAGGCCAAAAAGACTACTGGCCAAAGAAAAGGAGACAAGCTTTAAAGGAAAATCGTGAAAAGACTAAGAGGTAGCCAAGATTCTCTTGTCTACCATTCTGATGACCAAAAGCCTAAGGGGATAGGGGAAATCTTGAGATTATTCTTTCGAAAGACAATAAAAAGCATAAAAGAAAATAGAGGTGAAGGGAAAGAAGCCTATGTTGGCCGACCCTAAAAGCAGTTGACCCCTATTAGTTAATTATTAGATAGTCCATTAATTTTACACTCTTTGTAATTTAGTCCCTAGAATAGAATATTTAATTTTCTTGCAAACTTATCTTATTATGAATTGTCATACTATAAAATCGTATTAGTAGTCGTTTAGACTCTATTATGTAGGCTAGTTATTGTTCAATCGCCTTTTCCTTTAGTTTGACCCCTTAGAATACGTCGTGTTCCATCAGAACTATAAATATTGCAACTGACACTACACATTTACAGTAAAATCGGGCTTTCAAAATTATTATATAAAATTGTTGTTTTAATGTGTACAAGCGCAGCCGATCAATGTCCTAATCACCTATGCCACTCAATTTTGCAATTTAAGGTATTTGTGATGGCACTAACAGATAAAAGGTTAACCGAAAAAGAGGAACAGGTAGTACAGAGCATATTTTAATATTGCGTGTACAGTTGACAGAACTTGATCCCGTTACAGGAGTAAAAGACCCATCGGCTATCCTGACACTATTTTTTGTTTAACTTAGGGAGTATAAAAAACTTTTAGAGGAACTTGTCATGTCTATTCGCACTAGAATCAATAATCCATGAGTCAGTATTACTGTGAGCATTAAAGACATTACCTGACTTGACAAAATTGGATGTTGGATTCGAGGAAGAGTCAAGTTGGGACAGAAGACGTCTGAGATGTCGAATTTCATCCAAAGAAAATATTCTAATGGATGCAGTTTCTGTAGATGGCTTTGTAGCCTCAAACAAGTTTACTTAACCCTGATTTGACTTATTTTGTTTTCCTCCATGGCCTCTGGCGGGTCAACCATGTAATTTCCAGCACTTGTCCCTAGTATGTCGTGGCTTCCCACAATAATCACATTACAGATTATCTTTATTAAGGTTACCATCTTTCTTTGGCTCTTAAAAGCCACTAGCGATCAATCCAACCTTCTTAGTTGGTGTTGTATAAAGCATAACACCTCTTTTTCTTTCTTCATGCTGAACATTGGAGTATGCATCTTGGAAACACTAATATATAGTTTTTTTTCAGCACCTTTTGAGCCTTAATTCATGTAGTTTCTAAGTAAATTATGTTAAAATTTATACTTTTATTATAAAATAATTAAATTGAACTTAATTATGAAACATTTTTAATTTTAGTTATTTTTATACTAAATTTGCTTAATTTGGTCAATTTTTGATAGTTTTGCATAAAGGGTGAAAGATCAGTTTGACGGTCATCTTGAGAAGACTAGATTGCTAAAGCGTTCTTCAGAGCATCTAACACGTGAAGATGATTGATTATTTTATATACATGGATACCCAAATTTAGCCTTCTTGTACCCATAAAAAATATGTAATTAATCCAATAAGAATTGGGTTAAAGTTACTCCAGCCTGGTGCAGAGAAAGGGGTCTAATTTTTCTAAATTAAAGAGGATTAATCCATTAAGGGAAGAGTAGCCCAATGCCAACCCAATTGTTGCCTAAATTAGCTAATTAAGCTGATTATAACAATTGCAAAATAGCCCTTAAACCTCTTTTCAAATCACGGTCCAACCCCTCCCCTTTTCATGCATTTTCTTTCTAGCCACAAGCTAAAAATAATAAACTATCCCAACCTTTCCTTCCACCTAGCATGGCCAACTATAAGAAGGGGGATTGGCTACTACTTTTAGCCAATTCAAGTTTCCATTTTCAAGTATAATTACCCACTTCACCTAATTTTTTCTCATCCCACACACATTCACTCATCCATCTCTTCATTCACTCTCGTCCTCTTCTCTTTTCCTACTAGCTTTCCCTTTTCTTTTTCCATCCCCTCTCTTGAAAAAGAGCTTTGCATAAGTCTTGGAAGCAACCTTATTCTGTGTTGTTGGAGAAATTTGCTTGTTTGTGGTGGCAATCCAAAAAAAACGAAGGAAGGAGCGAACGAGTCTTGCCTCGAGAACAATCAGAATCGGCTAAAGTTTTCTTTCTTTTTCTCATCTTTTGTTTTGTTCAATTCATAACTTGATTTCAATTGAGCATTTGATTTTTAATAATATCATGTTAGCTTAAATTTATTTGTGTTGGAATGATCTGATCTCCATGGTTTGTTTCATTTAATTTTGTTAAATGATGTTCTGCACTTTTTGATCCATTTATTCATACAGGTAAATCAAGAAGAATTTTCTATTGCATGATTTATGTGAAAGAATGTTTGAGTTAATTAATTAATTTAAACAAGATTTTAATTAATCGACACAATACTTGTATGGTATAATGTTTAATCATTTAAAGAATAAATATGTAATAATACCAAACCTACTATTGCCTTACATAACCCTATAAATTATTTTACTTATGAAACTGTAAATCTATTAAGAATGGAAACATGTGAGGTAAGTTTAATAATTAAATAAGCAAAATGTTTTACTAAGTGTGTTGAGATTAATAAATGTTCGATTTAGCCACAAATTTGCCATATTATCTTTTAAAGAATTAAATGATAATAAGCTAGGAAGGATGATTATTCTAACACTTTTATGCTAATTGTGGTAAACTCTTCAAAATTTGCAATTTTGTGTCATTTTTAATATTTTACTTAGATAATTGTTAATTTACTAAGTTAGATAGTAATTCTGTAACACCCTTAACCTTTATCCGTTGCCAAAATAGGGTTACGGAGCATTACCAAAATTTACAGATCAAATATCATTATTTCATATCATTTAACATCCATATCAGAAATCAATCATGTTCAATCATTTTGTCCCTTATTTGAGCCATCGAGGCCCAAAATAATCATTAGAAACAAGTCGGGACTAAACCGGGTACTCAGAGAATTTTTCGCGAAATTTTAATTTTTTTCCTAGGTGCAGGGGACACATGCTTGTGGCCAGGCCGTGTGGTTCACACGGTCAAGAGACACGCCCGTGTCTCAGGCCATGTAGGCATTCAAAGTAGGGCACACAGTCGTGTCCCAGCTCGTGTAACTCTCTGACTTGGGTCACACGGCCAAGCCATACACCCATGTGTTAGGCCGTGTGAGCATACTGACTTACGTTAATTAGGTGCAGAGGTTACACGGCCAAGCCACACGCCCGTGTACTAGGCCATGTGGATAATTTTGAGCATTTCGTTTCTCAATTTTTAAGATGCAGGGGACACGGCCAGACCACACGCCCATGACACACGGATGAGACACACGCCCGTGTCTCTTCCCGTATGGACGAAAATAGGCCATTTTCATGGCCACTTTTCTTAACCAAATTGTCTTCCACCTACATCAACACTTTAACACATTCACAAGGCAATACCAATATTCAAATCAAGCTAAAACCAAGTTTAGTACATATTATAACATCCCATATATCCAAGTATTCAATTACCCTTAATTGAACCAATTCACATACTTGCATATCTTACCAATTATACTAACTCAAATCAATTAATACTGAGCCTATATATTTTCCATCATTTAACTAATTCAAAGACTCATCAAACACATTAAGACTATATATAAACGCATCAAAATATGTCATTCACAAGCCATTCCAATGGCCAGTTACAACCAAACATTTACATTGCCATCATTGGTCATATTTATCCTATACATGCCATTATAACCAAAATTAGTTTACTATATATATATATACCGAAAAGTTTGAGGGATAATGTGATATGGCTCCGACCAACTTCCAACCTTTACGAGCCTCCGAGTACTATAAAATAGAGGAAATAAAAAAAAGTAAGCATTTAATGCTTAGTAAGTTCGTATAATAGGAAATTTACTTACCAATCATTTTCATTTAAACAAATATACAAAATGCATCCAAGCAATTTGGCTATCATTCTAAACACACAACCTCATCAAACAATGTATTTCATATAAATATCAAGAAACATGTGTGAGCTCAACAATAAACAAATTTCTATATACTTATACTTTTCACATCACATGTTCATAAATAATGAATAAAATATATCCTTGTATTTCTAGTATTTCTCATAGTAATTCATCTTGAATTCATATTATCTCATATCGGAACTTTTCTCGTTGAATCACTTAAATATCGATGGATACAAGGGTAGTACACATGAAGTGCATAAAACTGTAATTCGTCAATTCATATTCGGGTATGTTCATACGAGCACATAAACGGGAAGATCATGTGAGCCATGTAACAGGAAGCTCCGGAGAGCTATTAACAGGAAGCTCATATGAGCTAATATTAGGAAGGTTCAAGCAATCCAATATCAAGAAGCTCTAGAGAGCTATTAACGAGAAGCTCATAAAGAGCCTTTAATCAGGAAGCTCACGAAAAGCCATATATCGGGACGCTCATAAGAGCTACGGTGTGTCCACAACACATGTAAGAACACAACCAAATCAGGATGCTCCGAAGAGCTATTAATGGGAAGCTCGTAAGAACCATATAACGGGAAGCTCATAAGAGCTAATAAGGGATGCTCTTTCGAGCTGTGATGTGTCCGCAACACATACAAGACCACAACCAATCAGGAACCCTGTATCCATCGAATTTCATTTATTCAAATGGGACTTAATACTTATCGGTTGTATTTGGATGTGTGTTCAATGTTCATACATGTCAATTACACAATTTAATTCACATACTCAACATTCAATTCAAAAATATAAATATACAATTTAGTTACACGAACTTACCTCAACAAGTGTTGGTGCACACAAAAGCTACTAATCCGTTACTCTCTCATTTCCTCGTTCTATCCCCGTATTTGGTCTATCCAGATCTATACAAATGAATTTAACATCAATTTAATACATTTCATATTCAATACAACCAATTCACATATTAGATAAAATTACCATTTTACCCTTATACTTTTAATTAATTCCGATTTCATCCATGCAATTTAATCCTTATTCCAAGCCTAACTGATTTTTACATATAACAATAACAGTCCATGTATTTCACAAAAATAGAATTTTTTTCATGAATTTTACATCTTTTCAATTTAGTCCCTAAATCATAATTTCATCAAAATTTCCTTTACAAAAGTCGTTTATCTATCAATAATATTTCATTTTCTACCATAAAACTTCATAATTCACGCATACTCATCCATGGAAAAACCTTAGTACTTTGATAACTTTACAAATTAATCCCCGAGATAGCTAAATTAAGTTATTACGATATTAGAAATATAAAAATTACTAAAAACGGGGCAAGATTACTCATCTAATTAAGCCAAGTAAGATTGTCTTTCTTCAAGCTTCAAATTAGGGTTTCCATGTCGTAGTTTTTAGGAAAGATGATAATATGATGATATTTTATATTATTTTATTATTTATCATCTTATCATCTTTTTCTTTCCAATTTATTCCTTTTCTTTTTTAGATTTTCCCATGATGACTAATCATGTTTATCTACTAACTCCACTTAATGGTCTATTTGCCATATAAGGACCTCAAAATTTTGAATTCCATAGTTATTTGACACCTACAGCTACTAGAACTTAACTTTTGCATTTTATGCAATTTAGTCCTTTCCATCTAATTAAACATGTAATCGATAAAATTTTCTTAACAAAATTTTCATACGACATTCCTATCATAATGCAGACCATGCAATAATATTAAAATAATTTTCCTTCGAGACTCGGATTTGTGGTCCCGAAACCACTGTTCCGGTTTCACTAAAAATGGGTTGTTACAACTCTCCCCCCATTAAAGAATTTTCATCCTAAAAAATCTTACCAGTAATGAGGTTAGGATATTGTTTTTTCATAGTTTCCTCCGGTTCCCATGTAGTTTCTTCTATTCCGTGTCGTTGCCAGAGGACTTTTACTAAAGCTACCTTTTTATTTCTCAATTCTTTTGTCTTACGTGCTAGGATTTTGATCAGTTCCTCACTGTGAGTCATGCTAGGCTGAATCTCAACCTCTGTCAGGGAGATAACATATGAAGGATCTGACTGATACCGTCGCAACATAGATACGTAGAAAATATTGTGAATTCTGTCAAGCTCTGGCGGTAATGCCAATCGGTACGCAACAACTCCGATTATTTCAGTGATCTCATATGGCCTAATAAATCGTGGACTCAGTTTTCTTTTACGGCCAAATCGAAGAACTTTCTTCCAAGGTGATACTTTCAAGAATACCTTGTCGCGAATTTGGAATTCTATTTCTTTTCGTTTAAGATTTGCATAAGATTTTTGACGATCAGAAGCTGCTTTCAAACTAACTCTGATCACTTTCAATTTTTCTTTAGTTTCGCGAATTAAATTAATTCCGTGTATCTTTTTCTCACCGAGCTTCGTCCAATACAACGAAGTTCTATATTTACGACCATACAGTGCTTTATACGGTGCCATCTTTATGCTTGACTGAAAGCTGTTATTATATGCGAATTCAACCAATGGCAGATATTTTTCCCAATTACCTTCGAATTCTAATACATAGCACCGAAGCATATCTTCAAGAATCTGAATCACATGTTCTGACTGACCATCGGCTTGAGGATGAAATGCGGTACTAAAATGTAACTGTGTCCTAAATCTTCTTGCAACTTGTTCCAGAATCGGGATGTGAACCGTGGATCTCTATCAGAAATAATAGAGATCGGCACTCCATGTAATCTGACAATCTCAGAAACATATAATTCTGCCAATCTGTCCAGAGAGTAATCCATTCGTATGGGAATAAAATGTGTAGGCTTCATCAAACGGTCGACGATTACCCAAATAACATCTTTCTTTTTCGGAGATAGGGGTAATCCTAACACAAAATGCATGGTAACTCTTTCCCATTTCCATTCCGGTATCATGACTGGCTGTAATAATCTCAAAGGTACTTGATGTTTAGCTTTAACTTGCAAGCATATAAAAAATTTAGATACAAATTCAAAAATGTCATGTTTCATTCCCGGCCACCAATACATTTGTTTCAAATCATTGTACATTTTATTACTCCCCAGATGAACAGACATAGTACCATTATGAGCTTCGTGCAAAAGTTTTTGTACAAGCTCTGAATTTTTCGGTACACATACTCTACTTCTGTACAACAGACAATCATCTTATCTAATCTTAAATTCTGAATCAGAAGTTGAATCACAATGTACTCGTTTAGCTTGTAACTCATCATCATTTTTCTGAGCTTCACAAATCTACTGCAAATACATTGGTTTACCTTTTAGCTCAGCTAAGATTGAACCATCATCTGATAATGCCAATCGGGTATTTATTGCTCGTAAGGTAAATAAAGACTTTCTCCTCAGAGCATCAACAACTACACTTAATTTTCCCGGATGATAGTCGATAACTAAATCATAGTCTTTTAGCAATTCAAGCCACCTGCATTGTCTCAGATTCAAATCTTTTTGCAACATCAAGTACTTTAAGCTTTTATGATAAGTAAATATATGACATTTTTCACCGAATAAATAGTGTCACCAAATTTTCAGAGCAAAGACAATAGCTGCCAATTCTAAATCATGTATCGGGTAATTCTTTTCATGTGGTTTTAGCTGTCTAAAAGCATAGGCTATTACTTTATCTTCTTCCATCAAAACATAGCCTAAATCATTTAATGATGCATCACTGTAAATTACAAATTC
Source organism: Gossypium longicalyx (assembly GCA_025698465.1). Lineage (NCBI taxonomy): Eukaryota > Viridiplantae > Streptophyta > Magnoliopsida > Malvales > Malvaceae > Gossypium > Gossypium longicalyx. The sequence continues at coordinate 87,056,366 of CM046997.1, forward strand.
CTTACTTGATTCAGGTTAAACTAACTAGTGCTTCAGTCAACAAGGCTTTCAATCTGTCAAAATTTTGCTGATATTTATCAGTCTATTCAAATTTCACATCTTTTTGCAATAGCCGTTTTATCGACGAAGCTATTATCAAGAATCCTTTTACAAACCTCCAATAGAAACCAATTAATCTCAAAAAGCTTCTGACTTCAGACACATTTTTCGGTGGTTTTCAGTTAACAGTAGCTGAAATTTTATTCTGGTCTACTCTAATGCCTTTAGCAGATACTATATGTCCAATAAAACCAACGTCCCGAAGCCAAAATTCACATTTGCTAAATTTAGCATACAACTATTTTTCACGCAGAGTTTGCAGAACAATTCTCAAATGATAAATATGTTCATTTTCATCTAGGGAATATACCAAAATATCATAAATAAATACAACAACAAATCTATCTAGATACGGTCTGAAAATTCTATTTATTAAATCCATAAATATTACAGGTGCATTTGTCAAGCCAAACGGTATCACAAGAAATTCATAATGCCCGTACCTGGTTCTAAAAGCTATTTTCGGTATATCCAAGTCTTTTACTTGTAATTGATAGTAGCCAGAACAGAGATCTATTTTCAAAAATACTGTAGCACTTTTCAACTGGTCAAACAAGTCATTAATACGAGGTAGTGGATATTTATTCTTAATTGTAACTTTGTTGAGCTGTCTGTATTCAATACATAACCTTAGAGATCCATCATTCTTCTTAACAAACAGAATTGGTGCACCCCAAGGTGAAGAACTAGGTCGAGCAAAACGTTTGTCAGTCAGTTCTTGCAACTGTGCTTTAAACTCTTTTAATTCTGTAGGGGCCATTTTGTATGGTGCTATAGATATCGGTGTTGTCCCCGGAACAAGATCTATAGAAAATTCAACCTTTCTAATCGGTGGTAATCCGGGTAACTCCTCTAGAAATACATCTGGATACTCATAGTCTACTAGCAATGACTTAATCTTTAGCTCAGATACTTTAGTGTCTAACCCATAAGAAAAATAAGTGTCATATCCTTTTCTGATATATTTCTATGCTGACATGGTTGTTATCACATTAGACAACCCGTCCACTTTATCAGATTCAATACAGAGCATTTCACCATTCTGACATTTTAATACAATATGCTTTTGTTTGCAATTTACCACGACATTATGCTGAGTTAACCAGTCAATACCCAAAATCACATCAAATTCATAAAATGACAATAACATCAAATCAGCTGAGAAATAGTAACCCCGCACCATTAACATATAGTTTTTACAAATTTTATCTACCACTACATACTGGCCTAAGGGGTTTGAAACTTTAACCAGGAATTTAGTGGACTTGACAGGTAAATTTTTAATAGACACTAAATTCGTACAGATGTATGAATGAGTCGAACCAGGATCAATTAAAGCAGTTATATCAGTATCAAATAGAGAAAAAAGTACTAGTAATAACATCGGGTGCAGAGGTACCCTCACGTGCACAAATAACATATGTTCTGGCCAATGCTTGTACTTCAGATTTCACGATTGATTCTTTTATTATACCCCAGCTACCACTCACATTGCCAAAATTACGAGGTGGTCTACCTCTTGAGATGGGGTTACTCGGCCTTGAAGTCTGTACGATATCTTTCTCATACTTTTCCGGGCAGTCTCTAAGATAGTGGTCAAAGGAACCACATCTAAACATGCTCTGCTTCTCATGCGACACTCACCAAAATGCAGTTTATTACAATGTTTGCATCAGGGTTTGAGATTTCTAATACTGTTTGCACTTGCTAAAGATGTAGCCTGAGATCTCGGATTAGAACATTGAATACTTCTGTTTCTCCCAGAATACCCCATAGAAGTGGTAAAACGGTCATGATATTTCTTCAATTTCTTTGAAGCCGACTATTGTGACTTTCCCATAAATCTTTTACTCGAAGTTCTGGCTTCCATCTCAGCCTGTCTCTTTTCTTTACTCAGTTTTTCAACTTTATGAGCTCGGTCGACCAGAACCACAAATTCTTGTAATTCTAGAATCCCAACCAATAACTTGATGTTTTCATTTAAATCCTCTTCAAATAGCTTACACATGGCGATTTCAGTCGGGATACATTCCCTAGCATATTTATTTAGTCTGTCAAATTCTCATTTGTACTCAGATACTGTCATATTCCCCTGTTTAAACTCTAAAATTTCCTTCCATTTTTGATCCAGGATTCTTTGACTAATTACTTCTTTTTGGATTTAGTTTGGAAAAATTCCCAAGTAACCCTCTCCTTCGGTATAATAGAAATCAGTGTATTCCACCACTAGTATGCTGAGTCTTTTAGCAGTGATACAACACATTTTAGACATTCGGCCGGTGTACATGATAATTCATCTAGAACTCTTTTCTGGATCATCTTCAGCTGTAGCTCTTAACTCTTCGGCACTATATTTACGGGTCATGCCTATAGGAGGTTTATCGATTCTAAAAAGTTTTGTACCTTGTGGCATATCAGGAACAGATTGGGAAATAGAAGGGGGTGGAGGTTGTTGTATAGCTGGTTTTGTTCTTACAAATTCTATAAACCATTCATTCATCATTTGGACGTAGACTTCTTTAGCCTTTTGGAACGACGAAAATGTGCAAGTGTACACAATCACAACAAGTAATAAAGTGACAAGTAATGTCAAGTTATCGTACCCACAGGGACTGTAAAAAGAATTATTTATGAAATTAATTGTAAAACACTTTGGTGAGGCAAAAATAATTTGGTTTTAAAAGTTGGTCAAAAACTATTTAAAAACTAAGTAAATAATTAAAATAAAACAAATGAGTTCTAATGCACGATTTCAAATAAGATTTAATCAAGGTAACATACTTGTGTTTGATTAATTATATTCCTTTAACTTAGAATAATTAAACTTATGCTTATATTGTTACAAATAAAATCACGGCAACACGGTAATTTGCTAACTTATGAACATACTTACATACCAAAATCCATTCATCTCTTGACATATCCCTATGTCAATTCAATCGACTAAACAGATTCTAGTAAGCAAACATGTTATTGCACATACATACTCATTAAATTGAACCAATCTCTTGCATATCCCTATGTCAATTCAAACGATTAATTAAATCTAATAAGCATATAAAAGACTATGTGAGGTAACAAGGCATCCCTACCTTGAAACAGTTTAATCACAATAATCTTGCAAGTTATGCAAGGCAATAATATCGCCAGATACATTGCTAATTTAACCTTCAGCTACATTAGAAGAATAAACATGGACTGATTAAGTATTGTGTTAATTAATTATAATTTCAATCCGTTTAAATAATTAATTCATTAGTTATTTAACAATTATATTGCAAAGATAACTTAGGCATGATTTTACTTAACAAAACAATTTACCAAGGCCTATCGCAGCATAAACATCATTTTAACAATTCAAGTAGGCAGAATATAATCAACCCAACACAAACTTAATTTTAAGCTAAATTGATTAAAATAACCATTTCAATAGCATAAATATTTATAAGCATGTTCGTCAAAACAACAACAAAAATTAAAGAGTTAGGGAACAAGAGGCAAATCCGGTGTTTCTCCGTGGCTTGACTAGTTGCTCCGTTCTTCGTTCTTCGTTGCCCTCGGCTATCAAGGTGGCTTATGAACACCTAATTGCTGCTCCAAAATGGCTGATGAAAGCCTCTTTCCCAAGAGAAGAAATCAGCACTTGAACAATAAGGGAAATGGGATGGAAAAAATTAGAGAAAAGTGAGAGAGGGAATGAGAGAATGTTGTGGAATGAGGGATGGTTTGAATGATCAGCAATGGGTGGCTTTTATAGCTGAATATGGAAACTAAAAATAGCAAAAAGAATCAGCCTAAGAGACCTCCCTTGGCCGGCCACACACATGGCAACATTGAGAGTTTCAACTTTGCTATTTTAGGCTTGGGGCAATTTCATAAAGCCACAATTAAAGGAGGGGTTTGAATGCATTTTGAAAGTTCTTCAAGGGCCTTTTTGCAAGCTCATTTAATCAGATAAAATTCTGATTTGGGTCAGCATATGGACGGTTTTGGGTTGCCCAAATAGTGGCTAGTTCGGTTCACTCAATATGGTTCAATCAGTGCGGTTCAATTGGACCCTTTTCTCTATAATTAATTAAAAATAATTTATTTAACCCAAATTAAATGGGGAATAAATTAAAATCAATTCAATTATGAATTAAAACACATTTTTGGACCGTCTTAGGCTTGAGATTAATGTGTCTCGATACTTCAAATTACTTCTCGGTTTCGTGCTTTCAGCAGTGTCAGCCGAGTCAATTTTTGCCCTTTGCGCAAATCTGTCGAAAATAGTCAAAATTAATCAAAATTAAGTATAAAATTAACTAAATTCACCATGTTCATATTTTTAAAACAATTTAATTATTTTATAATATTTAATTATTTTTCGACAAGAATTTAATCGGATTTGCATGAGTTTAAGTAAAAAATGGGTAAGAAAAAGTATATAAATTTTTGTGTTTCCACCTCTCCTTCTTGGTCCTCAGATATGAGTCTTCTACTACTTGAGGATGATCTTTGAACTGAAGCTTAAGCATTGCTCTTAGCTTCTTCAGATTCAGCTCGGTTTGACGACATTACTATATGAAAAACATGTTTAAAATGGTCAGGAGATATCACACTATCACAGGTTATATAATGGCATGTATAGCAACTCCTACTTACTACATTAGTCCGAGAAACAGCTAAACCTTAGCTCTAATACCAATAAATGTAACACCACTAACCTTTATCCGTTGCTGGAACAGGGTTATGGAACCTTACCAGAATTTACAGATCAAATACAATTATTTCATATCATTTAACATTCATATCGAAAATTAATCATGTTCAATCATTTTATCCCTTATTTGAGCCTTCGAGGCCCAAAATAATCATTAGAAACAAGTCGGGACTAAATCGGGAACTCAAATAATTTTTTGCAAAATGTCAATTTTTTCCTAGGTATAGGGGACACATGCATGTTTGGCCAGACCATGTGGTTCACACAGTCAAGAGACACGCCCTTATCTCAGGTCGTGTCGGCATTCAAAGTAGGGCACACGGTCATGTCCCAGCCCGTGTAACTCTCTGACTTGGGTCACATGGCCAAGCCACATGCCCATGTGCTAGGCCGTGTGAGCATATTGACTTATATTAATTAGGTGCAGAGGTCACACGGCCAAGCCACACGCCCATGTACTAGGCCATGTAGATAATTTTGAGCATTCTATTTCTTAATTTTTAAGATGCAGGGGACACACGGCCAGACCAAACACTCATGACACACGGCTGAGACACAAGCCCGTGTGGACGAAAATAGGCCATTTCCAATGCCACATTTCCAATAGCCAATTGCCATTTCCAAGGCCATTTCTAAGGTCACAAAGAGCCTTTAACAGGAAAGCTCACGAAGAGCCATATATCGAGACGCTCATAAGAGCTTCGATATTTCCACAACACATGTAGGATCACAACCAAATCATGATGCTCCAAAAAGCTATTAATGAGAAGCTCGTAAGAACCATATAACGGGAAGCATATAGGGGCTAATAATGGGATGCTCTTTCGAGCTGTGGTGTGTCCGCAACACATGCAAGACCACAACCAATCGGGAACCCTGTATCCATTGAATTTCATTTATTCAAACGGGACTTAGTACTTGTCGATTATATTTGTATGTGTGTTCAATTTTCATACATGTCAATTACAAAATTTAATTCACATACTCAATATTCAATTCAAAAATATAAATATACAATTTAGTTACACAAACTTCCCTCAATAAGTGTTCGTGCACACAAAAGTTACTTATTTGTTACTTTCTCTTTTCCTCTTTCTAACCCCGTATTTGGTCTATCTAGATCTATATAAATGAATTTAACATCAATTTAATACATTTCATATTCAATACAACCAATTCACATCTTAGGAAAAATTACCATTTTGCCCCTATACTTTTAATTAATTCTAATTTCGTCCCTAGGTTCGGAAAATAAAATTCATGCAATTTAATCCTTATTCCAAGCCTAACCGATTTTTACATATAACAATAAAATTCCATGTATTTCACAAAAATTAGAATTTTTCCATGAATTTTACATCTTTTCAATTTAGTCCCTAAATTATAATTTCATTAAAATTCCCTTTACAAAAGTTGTTTATCTATCAACAATATTTCATTTTCTACCATAAAACTTCATAATTCATGCATACTCATCCATGGAAAAACCCTAGTACTTTTAAAACTTTACAAATTAATCCCCCTGATAGCTAAATTAAGTTATTACGATTTTAGAAATATAAAAATTACTAAAAACGGGGTAAGATTACTCACCTAATTAAACCAACTAAGATTGTCTTTCTTGAAGCTTCAAATTATGGTTTCCATGTCTTAGTTTTTAGGAAAGATGATAATATGATGATATTTTATGTTATTTTATTATTTATCATGTTATCATCTTTTTCTTTCCAATTTGTTGCTTTTCTTTTTTAGATTTTCCCATGATAATCATGTTTATCTACTAACTCCACTTAATGGTCTATTTGCCATATAAGGACCTTAAATTTTTGAATTCCATAGCTATTTGACACCTATAGGTACTAGAACTTAACTTTTGCATTTTATGCAATTTCGTCATTTCCATCTAATTAAACATGTAATCGGTAAAATTTTCTTAACAAAATTTTCATACGACATTCCTATCATAATGTAGACCATATAATAATATTAAAATAATTTTCCTTTCGGATTCGAATTTGTGGTCCCGAACCCACTATTCTAATTTCATTGAAAACGGGCTGTTACAAATTCATTTAATTTAGATGCACCATATTTACAACTCATATTATTTTACTTCCACCAATTTGTTAAATTATAATTTTTCACAAAGAATTGATTAACAATCCCTATGGAGACGATAACTCGGTATACTTATCACTTTATTACTTGTTATGATTGTGTACACTCGCACATTTTTGTCGTTCCACTTCCTTAAGAGAAGGAAAAGGAATTTTTTCGAGAACTTGAACCCAAATTTGATCATACTTAGTGTTTAACTCGACCATAAATTTGTAAACCCTTTCTTTTTTCCACAAGCTTCTAAAACTTTTCTACATCTCTAATATAGTCAACTTGGAAGTCTTGGTAATAATCTAACTCCTACCATAAACCACTCAATTTAGAAAAATACTGAGAAATTGACATCTCACCTTGCTTAGTTGTAACAGCCCATTTTTCAGTGGAATCAAAACAGTGGTTTTAGGACCATAAATCTGACGTGGAAATATTTTTGTATTAATATTTTAATATCTACAGCATGTTGGTTGTGTCATGTAAAAATTTCATTAAGAAATTTTATGATTTGCAAGCTTAATTTGATAAAAAGGACTAAATTGCATAAGGTTCAAAATTAAATTTCTATAAGTAAAAGGTGTCATTATTAGTGGCCTTAAATGGTAATTAGACCATTAACATTATTAGTAGACAAAGATGAACATCATTTAAGTGATTAATATTTAATAAGTAAAATCAAATTAAGTAAAAACAAAACCATCTTTTTTGTTCATTTCATCTTCTTGCTGATTTTTCAAAGGGGAAACAACACATTTTTAGGGTTTTAGCATTCGACAAGTTCATCTCTGTGCATGTAAGTGATTTTTGTCTTGTTTTTAATGATTTCTATGTTTTTGGAATTGTTGTAGCTTAATCTAGCTAGCTCGGGGACTAATTTGCAAAATTATTAAAAGGTTAGGGTTTTACCATGAATGTTTATGTGATGTTTGTGATGGTTGATGGAATAAAATGAATGGTTTTTGTTAGTTAAACAACTTTTGTAAAGTGAATTTTGATGAATTTATCAATTAAAGGTAAAATTGAAAATTATGTAATATTTATGGTAAATTTTGAAATTAATGAAAAATGTGAGCTACTAAGGACTTAAGTGAAATTCGACTAGCTTGGGTTAGCATTAAATTTGCATGAATTTTGTTTTATAAGCTTAGGGACTGAATTATAATGAATTCAAAATTATAGGGCAAAAATATGATTTTTGCTAAAATATGATTTTTGGATTGAGTTGAATAGAATGATTATTGAATTGGCTAAATTTGATTATTAGATCAAGATAAACATCGTACGGATTTAGATCGGGGAAAGGAAAAGTGTCGGATTAGTTGATAGTATTTCTCTGTTTGTGATTGAGGTAAGTTCGTACATTTAAATAGCATTTTAATGTGTTTGATATAAATGTTATTTCGTTATATTATTATATTATGTTTCCACGAAAAAATCCAACAAAGTTTCGACGACTTTTGGATCCCGTTTGAACCTTAAGAATATATAGAATACAAATGACATGTCATTAGGGTTACCATGTTTCGGGTGCTGGTCCCGAACGTCCTACCGGTGGTTGAGTTCTGGCATGTGTTGCGGATACTTGACAGCTTGTGTAAGTAACACTGTGTAGCTACGTTTCGACCGACAACTTGTGTGAGTGGACCCATTTGTGGCTCGAGATAGAGTATTTATATGAAGAAAAAGGAAGAAATGGTTCCGACCATATGTTAGCACACATTGTGTGAGGTTCCCGTGTATCCAATATTATTCTAAGTGGTTCAACGAGTATATAAAGGGAAGGAATTATAGATACTTCAATTAGTAATGCCATGAAAGCATGAAAATGTATGAATTGTTGATAATTAAAGTATGCATAGCCATGTACATAAAAGTATAAATGCTTATATGCTAAGTACATGAAAACTATATTATTATGTGATGAATTGGCTAACTTATATGTTTATCACTAACTTGAATTGTTGTTGGTGCTTAGGCTTGTGCCAAGCTATGTTGGATTATTTTATACTTACTTTTAAGCTTATATATTGAAATGGTAAGCATTGTTTGTGATTTACGAACTTACTAAGCATTATATGCTTACTTTGTGTTATTTTTCTCATGTTTTTAGATAATCCGAAGCTCGTTTGGGTTGGAAGCTTATCGGAGATCCATCACACTATCCATCGGTTATATCGGTAGATTTTGATGATTTTGAGTCATGGTTATAATGGCATGTATATGTGTTTTGTGGTTTGATGAAATGGTCATTATATATATATGACTTGTAAATTTAGGACTTTTGGTTGATGAATAGGTTGTTGTGTTGGCATGTAAATGTGATATTTTATTTGTTAACATTTTGGCATTGTGATGCTTAAATGGTGAATGATGGATTGGTAAATCAAATGCATGCTATGGAACTCAAAAGTAAATTTTAAATTGATAAATGGCTAGTTGGCATGTTTGGAGGAATTGTCATATAGTCAAGCTTGCTAAGGTAGAAATGATAGGTGTTGAATGTTCATGTTGGTGTTTGTGAGTATGATAATGGTGTGTGAACATTAGGGAAATGGTTAGTATAAGACTAGTTACATTGGTTAGTTGACTTGTGGATAAATTAGCATATGTATAATCATGTTTGAATGTTGAGATTGAGGTGCCTATTGGGCATATTGGTTGCATGAACTTACACTATATTGTTTTAGCTTGATTATGAATGGTTTTGGTACAAATTGAATGCATGAAATTAGGTGCATTTGGTTTGTGTAAGTGAATAGGCTTTGGGTCAGAAAAATGGCTTGGAAATGGCCTATTTTTTGTCCAAACGGCTAAAGACTAGGGCGTGTGTCTTAGTTGTGTATGATACACTGCCATGAGACACGACTATGTGTCCCCTGTAGCTTATAAAGGGTTGCAAGTCAGGTTGTTACACAGCTTGACACACGGGCGTGTGAGGTCATTTTAAGGGGTACACGGCTTGGCACACAGGCGTGTGGCCTGGCAGTGTGACCCAAGTTAGATAGTTACATGGGCACAAACACGAGCAGGGACACAGCGTGTGTCCCTACTTTGAATGGCCACATAGCCTGAGACATAGGCGTGTGTCTTAGCCGTGTGAGTCACACGGCCGTGTGACCCCTGCAGTATGAAAATTTTGTGACTTTTCCCAAAAATTCTATATGTTTCAGATTTTGTCCTGATTAATTTCTAATGTGTTTTTAGGGCTTCGAGGGCTCATATAAGGGGCAATTGGTATGATTTTGAATAATATTGCTATGTTTTATGTTACATTTGCAATATGTTGAAAAATTGTTCATTGTGAGATGTAAACTTCTAGTAATACTCTGTAGCCCTATTCCGTCGATGGATACGGGCTAGGGGTGTTCCATTTATTGGTATTAGAGCTACAGTTTAGTCGATTCTTAGACTGAACGTAATGTATGTGAGTCTAGAATTACATGCCATTATATAATCTGTGATAGTGTGATAACTCCTGACTCATTTTGAAATATGTTTTCATTTAGTAATGACTTCCAACCGAGCCAACTTTGATGAAGTAGAAAGTAACACGCAAGCCTTTATTCACAGAGTAGCGTTGAGCGGTACAAGGGCTGCATCTGAAGGTCGGGGAGGAGAGGCTAAAGAAGCCTTTTTCCAGATGATGAACAAATAGTTTACTAAGTTTGTTCGAATGAACCCAGCTCGTCAACGACCTCTACCCCCACTTGCTCTCCAACCGGTCCTTGTAATTCCTCAAGATTTGGAACCTTTGCAAGTTAGTAAGCCACCTGTTGATAAAATCTGTAAATATAAGGCTAAAGAATTTTGAGCCACAGTTGAAGATGATCCGGAGAGAGCAAAATTTTAGTTAGAAAACACGATCAAGGTTTTCGACGAGCTATATTGTTCACCGACTGAATGTGTTAAATATGCTGTATCTCTATTGAAAGACTCAGCTTATCAGTGGTGGAGCATGTTAATTTCTGTTGTGCCAAGGGAGCGTATAGATTGGGAATTCTTCCAAACCGAGTTTAGAAAGAAGTATATAAGTCAGAGGTTTCTTGATCAGAAACGCAAAGAGTTCCTTGAGCTTAAGCAAATCCATATGTTAGTGTCTAAATACGAAAGAGAATTTGTCAAATTAAGCAAGTATGCCCGAGAATGTATTCCAACCGAGGTTGTTATGTGTAAGTGGTTTGAAGACGGGTTAAATGATAATATAAAGCTGTTAGTCAGGATTCTGAAACTGAATGAATTCATTGTTCTGGTTGGTTGAGCACACAAAGCCGAAGAACTTAGCAAAGAAAAGAGAAAAGTTTATTATAAAGCTTGGGAATTGAGAAAGAGATCTATGGGAAATTCGCATCAGTCGACATCGAAAAAATAGAAAGAACACCATAACTATTCGATTGCTTCAGTGGGATATACTAACAGAGATCGAGGTAAACAACATGCGAGTTCTAAAGCTCAATTTACGTCAGTAGTAAGTGTTGGCAGTGTTAAAGCCAATAAGCTTGATTGTTAATACTGTGGATATCGACACTTTAGTGAATACAAGATGAAAGACAGGGCATGTTTCAAATATGGTTCACATGAACACTTTATTTGAAATTGTCCTGAGTTACCTGAAAAAGAAAAGATTTAGATTGTTCAACCGAGTAACACAGCTGCAAGAGGGAGGCTACTGAGAAACCCTAGAAAAGATTCAGACTGTTCAACAGAGGTGGGCAAGGATGTCGAAGGTATGAGTGGCGAGTGAGGGCCACACATAATGAGTTTGGGTGTTAGATTTTGAGATTTTGTTTGAGATTGAACTGCGACTTTATTGAAGGTGGCAGTGAAAAAAAAAATGGCTAGAAGAAGAAAATTAGAAAATTGGATTTTCTAGGGTTACGAAATTTTGAAAAAAAATAGGATCCTAAATCTGGATTTTCAAGCTCTTGATACCATGTTGAAAATATGAATTCTTTTTCCTTATCCATTAAGTATTTACATGGATATATATATACGCGAACTATGCTGAAATACTTAAGGAAATACAAATTTCACAATAAATATAATAAATAAAATCCAATACTTTAGCCTTAAGAAACCAGATCAGCCTTGATTAATGAGTCTGTCAATAGTCAATGGTCAACATCTAGCTTACAAACTAGATGTTTTTCACTTGTATCGAATTGTTCAAAATTTGGGGGTTAGGTCATAAAACTTCCTCAAAAAGTTCCCTATCTAGGAAAGCATTGTTAACATCTATTTTCCTTATCTAGTAGTGATGATTGATAGCTAAGGCAATGATAGTTCAAACAATATATGCTTTTTGAAACAGGGCTAAAAGTATTTTGAAAATAAAAACCAACCTTCTGAGCATATTACTTGGCCACTAGTCTAGCTTTAAAATGATAAACTATCCCATCATCTCATGTCCTAGCTTCAAAAAGCCAATGAAAACCAACAAATTTGTGATTTTCAGGTAAAGGAACCAAATAACAAGTTTTATTTGTTTATGAGGCAACGAGTTTATCATTCACTGCCTATTGCCATTTAGGTTATCTCATGGCTACATGAATATCTGTAGGATTAAAAGGTACATTGGTTGCTATATATGCATTCAATGAAGGTTTAATAATACTTGCCTTGCCACATGTGACCATAAGGTGTGTATTAGTTGGTATAAAAATTGGACTTTGAGGAGAAGGTATAAAAATTTAATTTTGTGGTAAAGTTATAGAAGCTTGACTTTGTGAAAAAGGTATAGAAACTTGATTTTGTAGTGAAGGTATAGAAACTTGATTTTATAGGGAAGGAATAGAAACTTGTGAAGGCAATTGTTGTTGTACTCTTGGTGAACCTTGTTATGGAGACATTTGCACGTTCTCAGAAAAAGAATTGGATGGAAATATATAATTAAAAGTGTGTTCTGAATATGAAACAACAAAAGATACTATGGAGGAGGGAAGAGTATCCTATTTAGAAGGTATATAATTTATTGGAAGTGTCATATTGATAAATGGGGTGCGGGTTGATAAACTATTGCTGAAAGACATATAATGAAATTTTTTTAGCAAATAGAAACTAAGATTCCCCAAAATGAACATGTCAAGAGACATAAATTTTGCCATTCGAGTCCATGCATTTATAACCTTTATGAGCCTTTGCAAAGCCTAAGTAGGTACAAGGAGGAGATCAATGCTGCAACTTGTGCTTGTTGTATGGGGTGAGTAAAGGAAAACATTCCCATAGAAAAACTCTAAGATCAAAATAATCTGGTTGCTTATTGTCTAATTTTTTGAAAGACATAGTGTTAGGAGCTTTAGTGGGCAAAGCATTAATCAAATGAACAACTGGGTGAAAAGTATCATACTAATATGTAAAAGGCATTGAAGCTTGGGCAAGCAAAGTTAAACTAAGCTCAACATTTGACGATGTTTACACTCAACCAATCCATTTTTTTCTAATATGTGAGGGCATGTGAGCTTATGTTGGATACCATAAGTTTGAAAATATGGAATAAAGAACTTGATCTCCTTTCACTGTAAATTTGAAGGGACTTGATTTTTCTTTCAAAAAGCAAGTCCACACATTTTTTAAACACAATAAAGGATGATAAAGCCTCTAATTTTTTCTTTAAACAATATAACCAAATATGTAAAGAAAACGCATCAATAAAAGACATGTAATATCAAAAACCATAAGAGGAACAAGGAGTAGGACACACAAATCATATTGTATTAGTTGTAAAAGATATTCATACGTAGTAGAAGATCATGAAAATGACAATTTATGGCATTTTCCTTATTGATAGGTTGTTCACAAAGGAAAATTTTCTCAACCGTGAGAGGTTATCTACAATTGCTAACTATTTGTGATAAGGTTTGTGTAAAAGTGTACCCCAACCTGTGATACCACAACTTATTTGTAGACAAATTATTACAATTTGAACACTTATTATGAATATAGTTAGAACTAGTAGCAAAACATGTATGATTAGAGGTACTCAAGAGATCTTAAACATCAAGGTTGTACATTCCAATTACTTTAGTGCCTTTAGCTAAAATCACATGTGTTTGCAAATCCTTAATAATACAATGATGAGGAAATAATATAAAGAAAAAGTTGTTATCTTTTGTAACTATGAAACTAAAAGCAAATTTTTTGTAATTTTTGACGCATAAAACAACTAATTTAAAAATAGCATTTCATGTTTAGTAGGAAAAATAACTTGTCCAACACATGTTATAGGAATAGTAGACAACTTGTACCATACTTGAAGTAGCTATTGCATGATTTAATTGTGGCGCATTGTGGGTGAGATGGCTTGTTGCTATAAAGTCAAGATACTAGGCTGGACTATTCACAATAGCTAGAGTAGTATGAATAGGATGATCTGAAGGATATGTTGTAAGATGTGAAGATGAGAAAAGATTACTATAAGACTAGTTATATGAAGGAAAACAAGTCAGTAGTTTTTTATGCATATGATCTTGATGTGAAAAAGTCTGTGTAGATACAAGTTAAGAGGATTGTGTTATATGTGGCACTAATGATGCAAGTTGAATATATTAAGATGTGTGAGGTACAAGAGAGAAATAGGTAAGAGAAATAAAGGTGTAATATTGGAATTTGCTTGAAAAGTTGGTCTATAAGAGGTATTTGCTCCTGCTGGATTGTTAAGCTAAGGTAAACCAAAAAAAGAGGCTTCAAACCTATTAATACATTTTGAGACTATATAACCTATTTTGCAACATAATTGACACTACGGCCTAGAAAATTTACCATATCGACCTCTACCTTGAGGCCAAAATCCACGTGAATGACCTTGCTAAAAATATGGTCTTGGAGAGTAACTTTTCTTGTAACACCCCAACCACAACCGTTCATCAGATCTAGGTGTGGGCGCTGCAACAGAACCGTTTATCTTTTAGACTAAATTCTTACTAAGTTAAAAACTATTTGTTTTACCTATTCACAAATTAAGCTTATATTTGATACATAAATTTCCAAATCAAGTTTGTTGTCCCAATTATGGATTCTGAGGAATCTAAATAAATACAACATAATCGCCATCTTGGTAAAGTTCTTAAAGGTGCCCAATTCCTATATGCATGACACTTTACTACAGAGTTCCTTGATTCTCCATAATTTGGCTTGTTCCCTTTCTTGAGTCCTTTATTTGGAAGCTTTTGCAAACACATACCACATTTTGATAAGTTCAGATGACTTAGTGAGTTTCTTCATTACACGAAAATTTCCCCACCTTTTTAGGGTTCAATTAAATAATAATACAACCCCCTGCTCGTTTGAGACATTTCTCTTAAACCGTCATATTGACATTTCCTATTCCCGATCTTATTACTAGATTGATCATTGAGTGATTTTCTTCTGGACATTCTCTCAACATTCATTCGACCTTGATAAATTTGTTGACTGTCTCACTGCCTTTGTGGACTCTATCCTTTCTTTTACTCCACTTTTTTCTTCCACTTATGCTTAATGTGGATTTCTTCTTCCCACCATTATGCCCTATTAATGCAGCCTTTTGGTTTACCCTCCTAAAGACTCTTATAGGTTATTCTAAACCTATTTAGTCCATGGCAGACTCTTTCTTTATCTCAATCATAGACTCACAAAATTTATTGAATTCCCCTTTGTTGAGAAGACTAATGGGGTTTCTAGCTACTTTGGCGAACAATGTCCTACTTAGATTAAATAAAGATTGGATTACTTCTTCGTAATCCACTTCTGTCGAATGACCTTACCCTAAGTGTAACACACATTTCTACTACTGTGACATTCCGAATTAGGGCCTAATTGGAATAGTGATTTCAAGACCACAAATTTGATATAGAAATAATTATTTTATGGATTCTATGAGGCATATGTTATGAATGCATGCTTATGTGAAAGTTTCATGATGAAATTTTATGCATAAAATGTTTAAGTGAATTTTAGGGATCAAATTGAATAAAAGGCAAAACTTGCATTCTAGAAACTTTTAGCATGAAATTACTTTGTATTATGAATTAGAGAGTATCAATTAGCAATTTTACCAATTTCTATAATTTTGGACAAAAATGGACATGCATAGGAAAAATTGGAAAGAGAAATCCTGAAGGCATTTTGGTCATTTGGTAATAAAAAGAATAAAAAGGGAAAAATCAAGTGAAAATGTTGTCCATCTTCTCCAAGTGCTGTCGAAAATCACAATAGCCATAGCTAAGGTTTTGTTCATCATTTCCAAGCTCAATAGTAAGTGTTTCCCTAGCATGTTTTTAATGTTCTTTGTATTTTTGAAGTCCCGGTAACATGATCTATCTGTTTCTAGCTATATTTTAAGCTAGGTTTATGTTTGAAAAGTTACCCATGTATGACATGCATGTGTTTTGTTGATTAATGGAGGAATATGAATGTTTGATGTAAGGTAAACATCTTTTACTAGGTGATTTTTAGTGAAAACACCTAATTAAGGGACTTGTTTGTAAAAGTGTAAAGATGGGTAGTAATAATGTGAAATAAAGGAAAATATGGGCTGATATGAGCCTATAAAGATTCAGGTAAGCTTGGGTAACAAGGAAAATGTATGCATTTCATTTTACGAGCCTAAGGACTAAATCTTAAATAAGTGAAAAGTTAGGGGTAAAAGGGTAATTTTACCAAAACATGAGTTATGGATTGATTTGAACAATGTGAATAATAAATGAGTTAAGTTTGGCATTATAGATCAAGAAAGAGATGAACCAAGTCTCGATCGAGGGAAGAATAAAGTATACGACGATTAGGCTTGATTATTATCATTTTGTACTGAGGTAAGTACACATGTTAATAATGTGACAATGTAATATATTTTAAAGCATTGATATTGCATGATTTCCATTATGTCATTGATAAACCGTAATTTATACATATTTTTACCCCATGCTTGGCATATTTATGAATGATTTTTCCTTGATTTTAGTGAATTTGATGCTCCTAATCCTTTAATTTCATGTTTTATACTCAGGAGAGCTTAGGATAGCAAAAAGAGTGAGAAACGGGCCAAAAATAGACAAATTGGGTTTAAAACTGTGTTTCACACGGCCTGGGCACTTCCACACGGGTAAACCACACGCCCGTGTGAGGCACACGGGCAGACCACATGCCCGTGTGTCATGGCTTTGTCGACTAAGAACCAACTAAAAATTTCACACGGCCTGAGCACCTTCCACACGGGCACACGGCCGTGTCCCTATCGAGCCCAAGTCTAGTTCTATTCGGAAAAAGGGCACTTTTGAAGGTTTTGAAGCTTTCTAAAGCCTATATAAACACCCTAGAAGAGGATTAGGGAGGGATACGGAGAGTAGAAGGCAGAAAACACTAAAGGATAGCCATCAGAATCAGCTCAGAGAAAAGAATCTACATCAAGACTGAAGATTTCCATCCAATTTCCTAGAAGTTCTTTAGGTTTCTTTATGTTTTATTGTTTTCTAAACTTTGAGATGTTTTCCATTATTATTATGAACTAAACTCCCTAAATACCTAACGGAAATGAAACCTAGGACGAATCTTATTACTCTTTGATTTATATGATAAATACTTGTTCTTATTCTTAATTGTGAGTTTAACCCTTGTTCTAATGTTCCATGATATTAATTCAGGTTTTTGATGTGCTTATTCAGTGGATGAAAAGTCCCTGTTTAAGAGTAGATCATTCATAATTAAGCGGAGTTGCATGCAATCCTAGAGATAGGACGACATAAATCTGTCGGATTAGAGTCAAATCTAATAAGGGAGTCCATAGATCGAGTTAATGCGACAATAGGGGTTTTAAGTAGAAAGAGATTTCAATTAATCAACCTAGAGTCAGTTGTTTCTAGTCTCGAAAGGGATATTAACATAAATCAGGGATTTTTACGGAATAAGTCAAGTGAATAAATCATCTAAGTCAAAGGTAATAAGTAAAGTCTAGGTGGATTCTTTCTTAGGTATTGTCTTTTCCATTGGTTTTCTAAAAGTATTTTCCAACTTCCATCTCTGTCGTAATCTTAGTTAAATTAGAAAATTAGTTTAGTTTAAAAACACTCTTTTAATTCTTTGGCTAGATAATAGAAAGATAGTAATTACTAGTACTTTTAGTTCTCGAGGATACGATATTTCCGGTCTCACCATAACTATAATACTGTTCGATAGGTGCGCTTGCCTTAGTCGAATTTTTAGTTAGTTTTACGACCATTAGTCATTATTGTATGTGTTATGTTTATTGATTATATTACAAGCATGAGAAATATTATGGATGATATTTCGACACTACGGGCAAGTGCAATAGAGAATGCCTTGTACGAAAAAAGAAGCAATTCTGTTTGAATCTTTGTAACAGTCTGATTTAGACCTTAGTCGAAATGGTGGTTTCAGGACCATGAATCCGAGTCAGAAAAATATTTTAAAATTATTTTCTCTGTTTATTTTGTGTGAATTTATATCTGTGAAATTTTCGTGATTTAATTTTATCGTTTGGGTGTCCGATTAAATAAAAGGACTTAATTGCGTAAAAGGGAAATTTGGTGGTTATTTCTAAAAAGGGCCTAATTGCTATTGGCTTTATTAATGGGAGCCTTTAAGTTTTAAATAGCCCACTTATATATTAGTTGGACAGTATTAGGCTTATATTATAAAGTTTTTATATTAATTCATTAAGGTTATATATTTAAATTAAACTTTAAGTTATAATATGGTATAATATATATATCACAAAACATAAAATAAAGTTAACATATGTGTTTATATTGTTGTTCTTACCGAAACCAATAAAAGAAAAAGAAACTAGGGTTCGGTTGCTTTCAAGCTCAATCAAGGTATGAGTTTAGCTCGATTTTTGATAAATTTTATGTTTTTGAGATCGTTGCTAAGTTATCTTCAAGACCCATGCTTGAATTTTTTATTTTGATGAATATTTTGAGTTATGCCATTGATGAGAGTTTGGGATTTTTTTTGTTTAATGACGAAATATGAAAGATATGTTTTAGATTAACATGTTTTGTATTAGAGTTTTTGATGATTTTGAGTAATTAGGACTAAATTGCAAAAATAACAAATTGAAGGACTAAAATGTGAAACAAATAAAATATATGGATTTGTATAGGTATGGGTAAAATTCGGCTCAACATGGTTATATTGAAATTTTGTATATTTTGTGTTTTGTGCAATAGGGACTAAATTGTAAAAAGTGTAAATGTTAGGGGTAAAATGGTAATTTTCCCATTTATGTGCTTTTGGACTAAATTGAATGAAAAGATGTTTGAATGTGCTTAATTTTAATATGTTTAGATCAAGAACCAAAGAAATCATATTTGGATCGGGGAAAAACGAAAGTTGTCGACTAGTTGCCCTGTTCCGTTTTGTATCGTCCGAGGTAAGTTTATAAGCAAATAGACGTACTTAGTTTTAATTAAATGCAAGGTATATATGCTGAAATGAAATATATAATTTTATTTATGCTAAAGCCGAATGTGGATAAGCTTGATTACTATGTTCCCGAATTGGTTTTGACCGAGTTACGACGTCCGAAAGTCCCGTATGAACCTTAGGAATAGTTAGGATACATATGTCATGACATAGGATTCTAATATATGTGTGTGAGTAAGAGCATGGCATTGATATGTGACTCTGATATATGTGTACGAGTAAGACCTTGTCTAAGACAATGGCATCGATATGTGATTATATGTAAGACCACGTTTGGGACGTTGGCATTGTACGATATATATGATTATCTGAGTGTCCTATCCAATTCTAAATGGTTCATCAGGCAAAGGTAAATCGTGTACGGATGTGTTAAACGAGCTAAATTATCAGGTATGAGTTAGCTTGTTGTTTACTTGAGATAAGGTAAATAAGTAACTTGATATTTGTTACTAATTAAGTGTGATACAAATGAAGATTATATGTGAATTTGGTAAGTGTATTCGGTTTTGTAAATAAATGGTATGAATATTGTAGAATATGAGTATATATGTGATCATGTATATTCGGCCATATAAGTGGTACATGTACATGATGTTATAATATGGTTCTTGAGCTTATATAAATGTGTATGTGTATGTTTGATTATATTAAGACATTTTGGCTTAGAAAGTTGAATGATATTAGGTCAAATTGATTAAGTGAGTATTCGACCAAAGTAGAATTTATGTAAGAAAATGTATTATTTATCTCATTTGTAGGTTTGAGGTTAAGCTTGATAATGATAATGAAACTTGGATTAGCTTAAAATGAGTTGATTATATCATTGGGATGTTTATTTGCTTATGACTTACTAAGCTATAATAGCTTATTGTGTGTATACTTATTTCAGTTTTATAGATTTTGGAGTCAAGCTACAAGCTCGGGGACTGTCAGCAAAGTTCATCACACTATCAGCTATTTTGGTACCTTTATAAGTTAAACTTGAATTATGGCATTTATAGGCTGGAATGTGTTTTTAAATGTTGAGATTTGGATATGTAAAATTAAAGCCATGCAAAAATGGCTTACTTCTAAGTTTGGTTTTGATTGTGCTTGATTATGGTTTAAAATGTGTTGGTTATTATGCTATGTAATGTGAATGAATGGCATAGGTGATGGATAGTATATGTTCTGGAAATAGATGAGTAGTGATATGAGTTCGAGTATTAAAGTTGGTTAATGAACTTGAAAGTGGCATAGATGAATCGGCTATAAATATGTTTACTTGCTTTGGATGTGTTTTATATTAAAATAAGGTATATAGGTGAACATGCTTATTTTGCTTAGTTTTGACCTAGTATGTTCTTAGATTTAATGTTTAATAAGTTTAGTATGATAATTCGCTGATGGAAATTTTGGTGGTATATGTGGTTTAAAATGATATATTCGATTATGGTACAAATATGTGTACTTGTTCAAAAGTATATTAATTGATTCGAATATGATATTTATATATATGTAATTGAGTGAGTGATTAGTCAATTTGGTTTGGTTTGTATGGATGTAAAAATACATATATTGCATTTTAAATAATTGATAAAATAGGTATGGTTGATGGATTGGTTTAATGTAGTGTTTGGATGATATACTTGTAAGACAAAAATGTTTGGAATAAGGTGATTAGTAATTCAGATATGACCTAGATTCCTTGCTAAGTATGAAACATATGTATTTAGTTGTATATATGTTCGGTTACCATGACAAAGCATTTCTTTAAGTCATAAAAGATAGTTTCATAAATGAACCATTACATGGTGTTAATATGCATAAATGTTCGGCATTAATTGGGATAGTCACTTTGTAAATATATATAAAGATATGTGTTTGAACAATGTTTTGACATGTGACTATAAGTATAAATTCAATTGATATTAGATATTTAAGTGATGCTTGAGTTTGGATTGAGTAATGTTATCATTAGTTAATATGAAAAGTCAATGTTTACTCATGTATTTTAATAATTGGTTAATTATTTAAGTTTATTTTAAATCCTTGTTAAAATTTGTATATGCTATAATGTATTGAATGTTATGAAATGTTTCAAAATTTAAGAGTTGCTAGTTTGTGAAATAAATTCTGACTGATTTTGGAGACTTGTTCATGTATATAAGCAAAATTATTCGGAATTGTGCTTTTATTTTGTAATGCCTTAGGACCCTATTTCGGTGACGGATTCGGGTTAGAGGTGTTACAACCTTAGGAATAGTTTATGATACAGGTGACATGTCACTAGGAAATTAAGAAGTCCAAACTTGTTGAACGGTCCAGGTTCATGATGTATATGATATTCAAGCTCGTTGAGCGGTCCGAGTTCGTGAAGCATGTGGTTAATCCGAACTTGTTGAATGGTCCAAGTTCGTGAGATATGTAGCATCCGAGCTCGTTGAGAGGTCTAAGTTCAATATGGATGCGAGCATCCGATCTCGTTGAGTGGTCCGAGTTCAAAATGGATGCGACACATGTGATTGGGTTCTACCCATGTTTATATGGGACTTAGGTGCAAGCTTCTGTGTATCCAATAGTATTCCAAGAGTTCAACGGGTAAGTCCAAT